>CM061529.1:39575881-44375881 GCA_030068015.2 Neoceratitis asiatica
ATTCGTAGTTCTGAAATGGAAATTCACCCTATAACGAAGATGGGCAGAGAGGAGTCAAAAATGAAATTAGTCTTTTTTGTTTCAAATTTCAATTTCAAAACACTCGATCATTTGGAAAAGAAGTTTTTACGAGAAATGCTATAGAGATGAGCTTTTCCCAACCCGTAACGCAGCCAAAGTTTTATAGTTTACTTTATCTGAAACGAGGATCAAGAGGCGTAAAAACGAGAAATTTATAACCTAAGTTCATAGTTCTCGCCAATAGGAATCGAAACTGATGTTTTAGAGTTTGCTTATATTAACTGAGGTCGTTGAATGAAAACAATGGGTTGGAGTAAATCTTTCGAAATCAAAATCGAATCACAATTAAATTGATATGCATACATATGCAAATAAACGCAATAAGATACCATTTGAAACGCAACACTCATCTGCTCCCTATAATTTCAGTGCTTGACGTTGTTGAATACCTGTGCAGATTGGCAAATTACCACCGCCGAAGGCATTGGCAACAAACGACACGGCTACCATCCTATTCAAAAACGTTTGGCTAAACTGAATGGCACTCAGTGCGGCTTTTGCTCACCAGCTATGGTAATGAATATGTATGGACTGCTCGAATCCAAAGGTGGCAGAGTCACCATGGAGGAGGTGGAGAACTCTTTTGGCGGCAACATTTGCCGTTGCACCGGTTATCGGCCTATTTTGGATACCATGAAGTCCTTCGCCGTCGATAGCAATATTGAGTTGCCAGAAGATTGTGACGACATTGAGGATTTCGAATTTGTTGCTTGTCCAAAGACCGGTAGACAATGCTCGGGTAGTTGCCATAAAAGGCCATTAACAACACTAACCTACGCAGATGGCGCAAAATGGTATTGGCCACGTTCGCTGACTGAAGTCTTCAACGCGCTGACAAAAGTGGGCAACGAGCAGTATATATTGATGGCGGGAAATACAGCACATGGCGTATATAGGCGTTCACCGGACATTAAACATTTTATCGACTTGCATGCCGTGCCTGAGCTGAAGCAGCACTCGATTGTTGGCGAAAAGCTAATCTTGGGCGCCAATTTAAGTCTAACTGAAGCTATAGAGATTCTTCAGAAAGTTGCAACGCGTCCTGGTTTCGAGTATTGTGAACAGTTGTGGCGGCATTTCGATTTGATAGCGAATGTGCCCGTGCGAAATGTAAGTCTGCTTTCCAATCCGAAATAATTTGAATGCACAATAAATCCATTTCTCAGGCCGGCACTCTTGCGGGCAATATCAGCATCAAGAAGGCTCATCCGGAGTTTCCCTCTGACGTCTTCCTATCTTTCGAGGCACTCGATGTGCAGATTATATTTCAGGAGCCCTCAACGCAACCCAGGAGCTTGCCAATAATAGAATATTTGAGGCAACCTTTCAATAAGGCGGTCATCACAGCCTTTGAGCTCAGGGCGTACCTAAAAGGCAGATTTGTCTATCACTCATATAAAGTAATTAGATTTTTAATTTTAACTTCGTGCTTTTTACAAATTTAGCTTAATTATAGATCACACCTCGTGCTCAAAATGCGCATGCCTACGTCAACGCCGCCTTTCTACTCGACATGGACGTAACGATATGGGGTATAGTTAATTCTGCTCGTTTATGTTTCGGCGGTATTAACCCAGACTTCGTGCACGCCACTGCGACGGAGTCTTTTGTAATCAGACAAAATATATTCGATAAAGGTGTGAGTGCTCAGCTATTCGCTTTACTAAATGAGGAAGTTGTGCCAAACGAGGTGCTGCCAGAGCCATCACCCGCTTACCGCCGAGCACTGGCATGTGCACTGTTCTACAAAACTCTACTGAAGCTCGCACCTGCAGAAAAGGTTAGAAACGAATATAAAAGTGGCGCAAACATACTGAGGCGACCACTGTCTTCGGGAATACAAACATTTGAAACTATAGAGAAAAATTATCCGATTACACAGCCTGTACAGAAACTCGATGGTAAGCTAAGTTGTTCTAATGCAAGTTTCTGAAAAGACAATTATTTACTTATCGCTTGCAGCTTTGATTCAATGCTCTGGAGAAGCTACATACATGGACGACATGCTTACCACATCGGACACCGTTTACTGTGCATTCGCTAATGCCACAAGAGTGGGCGCTAATATTGAACAAATCGACGCCTCCGAAGCACTGGCCATGACGGGCGTAATAGCTTTCTACACAGCCAAAGATATACCTGGTACTAACACATTTTGTGACCAGGCTTTTAAATATGAACCCGAGGAAATATTTTGCAGCGGCTTAGTAAGATATTATGACCAGCCTTTAGGCGTAGTCGTCGCTCTTACAAGTGATATTGCCAAACGCGCTGCTACCAAAGTGAAAGTAATCTACAGTAATTTTCCTAGCAACAATAAGATTTATCCAACCATGGCGGATGTCTTCGCTGCGCAAGCAATGGAACGAATTAAGAGGATTACACCAGCTCAGGCGAAGAGCATACAACTCTCAGATCAGCCAGATATTTCGTCGAGAGGTGTATTTGAGATGGGCGGCCAATACCATTTTACGATGGAGCCTCAAACCACAGTAGCCGTACCCTTCGAAGATGGTCTACAAGTATGGACCGCCACTCAATGGATGGATCAAACACAGTGTGTCATCGCCAAGATGTTAGGGATTAGGGTTAATGATGTGCAGTTAAAGGTGCGGCGGTTAGGCGGTGGCTATGGCGCTAAGATAACACGCGGTAACCAAGTCGCCTGTGCGGCGTCTCTAGCCGCATACAAACTCAATCAACCCGTACGTTTCGTGCAGTCTATCGAGTCGATGATGAACTCTAATGGCAAGCGCTGGGGCTGTCGCTCGGATTATGAGTTCCACATTAAAAATAATGGAAAAATTGTCGGTTTCACAAACACATATTACGAGGACGCAGGTTGTACACTAAATGAAAATCCCATAGAGGATTTAACACCTGTAACAGCAAAAAATTGCTATGAGCTTAATGACTCGAACTCGAAAGTATTCGGGCAACCTGTCATCACAGACGCGCCGAGCTCAGCCTGGTGTCGCGCTCCGGGCTCGACCGAAGGAATTGCAATGATTGAAAACATGATGGAGCACATTGCTTTTGAAGCGAACATAGATCCTGCTGATGCGCGTCTAGTGAACTTAAGGGCTGGTAATAAAATGTGTGAGCTCTTACCACGTTTTTTACAATCGACAGAGTACCGGCAGCGACGCAAGGAGATTGCAGCATTCAACACGCAGAACCGTTGGATCAAACGTGGCCTTGGTTTGTCCATAATGGAATACCCTATAAATTTGGTTGGACAATACACTGCCACTGTCTCTATATACCATGCGGACGGTACAGTGGTTATTGCACATGGCGGAATCGAGATGGGACAAGGTGAGTTTTGTGGTTAAATTATAATTCACTTAAGTTCAGTAAGAGTTCTGATCCGCACCACAGGTATGAACACGAAAATTGCGCAAGTTGCCGCTCACACACTGGGCATCCCGCTGTCTTTTGTGAAGCTCGAATACAGCGATACAATCAATGGCGCAAATTCACAGGTTACCGGTGGTTCCCTTGGCAGCGAAAGCCTATGTTTTGCCGTACGAAAAGCATGTGAAGTTCTCAACGCACGGCTACAGCCGGTCAAAGATGCGCTCGGCAAAAACTCAACTTGGCAAAGAATTGTGGCAGAAGCGTGGACTCGGCTTATAAACTTGATTGCCAGCGAATATTATAAGGAAGGTGATATGCGAAATTATCTCGTTTACGGTTTGGGTTTGACAGAAATCGAATTGGACATTTTAACGGGCAACCATTTAATCAAACGTGTTGACCTTTTGGAAGATGCGGGCGAAAGTTTAAGCCCCTACATAGATGTCGGACAAGTCGAAGGGTCATTTGTAATGCTATTAGGGTACTGGCTAACGGAGCACTTGATTTACGATCGTCAAACTGGTCGATTGGTGACCAACCGTACTTGGACTTACAAGCCACCAGGTGCCAAGGATATACCCATCGATTTTCGCATTGAACTGTTGCAAAAGAATCCCAACCCTGCCGGTTTTATGCGCTCAAAGACTACAGGTGAACCGCCTGCCTGTCTAGCAGTCAGCTCTATTTTTGCCGTGCAGCATGCTCTACAGTCGGCGCGCCAAGACGCGGGTATTGCACACGAATGGGTACGCTTGGGAGCGCCAACAACGCCAGAGACCATCGTTTTGAATTCAGGCGCTGAAATTTCGATGTTTTCATTAGAATAAAATGTATGTACGGTGCTAACTCCATATACAGAGCAATACATTGATCTTATTTACAATATTCCTATGGTTTGGTTACTTAAAAAAAAACATTTTAAATATGATATATGTGAATATGTATGTATATACAAATAAATTGTATTTCTTTGGGGAGTGGTTTCGCTAAGTTATGGGTCATAAATTCATATAATTATTATTACATGGTGTGTCTCTAAACAACCTAACAATTGACTAAAAATTCATGCCATAGGCGCCACTGTAACTTAAGCTGCGTGAAGGATGCACTCCAAAATGATTTCCTAAAAATTAGTCCCATACAAATTTAAGGACAAAATTAAGGAACATAATTGCATTAAAGCTTAGTTTTAGTTAAATGAAGGATAATCGATTTTCAAGTAAAATTTCATTAAACCAAAGTAACAATTATACTTTAGACAAGGAAATATTTGTTTTTAATTCAAGTAAATGTGATACTTGAATTTCTTTGCTATTTAAAGTAAATTTTTATCCATCATGCTAAATTAACGCACTTCATAGTTGTTGGTCAATAATGCATTGAATATTATAACAACAAATTACATATATGATGTTGGCTCAGCTGTAGAGCACTTGCCAATGAAGTGAGGATCGGTTGGTCCGATCCCTGTCAACAGAAGTCTGATAAGACTGAGTATACACACGAATACTCTTGTGGCATTTTATGTCAATTTCTCTTTTGGTGTTGCCAGCCATATACACACGGAGAAACTCTGTCCGAGCAATTTTTTGGCATTTCTTTCTTCTTCATTCTTTCTTTATTTATTTTTCTTACGGAATTCGGTCAGCGTTTGGCGTTTATTTTTGGTTATTTTAATTTGAATAATAGGTGAGTAAAATGGAAACTTTTACATTATTTTTCAATTGAATATTAATTTTGGAAATATACTTGCTTCTGAAGCATAACAATGTCAGAAAAATTCAAATGGTCAAGGACGAAAACTGAGCAACTAATTTCTTTAATTGAACAGCATGAATGCATATACAATGTGAGGTCGAAAGGATATTTAGAACGGAACATTAAAGCTCAAGCCTTCAACAAAATTTGCGAGGAAATAAATATGTCAGACTCAATGAATTAGAAGTGAAGAAAAAGTGGAAAAATTTGAGAACGCGATATTTGAGGGAAGTTCGGGAGATACAGGCTTCCAGAATCAATGTGTATGCGCCTAAATTGTGGTGTTTCACAGAATTGAAGTTTCTGGAAATGCGTACAAAAATTAGGAGTGGACAGAGTTATATTGAATTAACATATACTTTTCACCACATATTTTTTAAATAATTTCATATTTTATTTTGAAGGATCAATCTGAAATATTAGAGAGTTTGGGCACCACATCATAGAGTCCATCATTAGATGTACATGATACATCTTTATTAACTGCAACAACAACTGAAGTATTGATTTAGTAAGTAAATGTCGAGTATACAAAATAAACGTAGTTATAGTTTTACTTTTTCATATGCGTTTATAGATCACCGATACGAGTAGCAGAAGCGTCAATAATGAGCCTAAAAGGAAACAAATGAAGGTATTAGTTATTATATTTTTAACATTAATAAACTTGTAGATACACCTATGCATATGTAATCGTTTTATTCTTCAGAACAACGCTTTAAACAGCATCAGGAAACATTTAACTGTTATAAAAGATAAAATAGCTGAGAAGCGAAATAGACCATATGTTTGGCTGGGCAACATGGTAGCAACTAAAATGGATCAAATTATTCCTGACCACCAGGAGGATGCAGCATGGGAGATTCAGTGCTTTATTCGATGACGCCTACATACTTTGACTGAATGTAAGTAATATTGTGTTGGTTTCTAATGTATTTCGAATGAAGTAAATTTGTTATTACTAATTCTTACAGTTCTAGTGATATCCCGTGAAAAACAAAGTACCTAAGCTTAAATTTTTTTATTTGTATTTTATTTTATGATATGTACCTGTAGTAGTTTAGTTTAAATTTTTTACTGGACTGAATTAATGATATTTATGTATGAAAATAATATGTGAAAAAATATGAATTTAAAAAACTGATTTTGATCTTAAAATTTATTTTGGACTATAAACTTAAAAATAAATCGTTATATGACTCAAATAATGGTAATGGTTCTATTTTTATTATTAATCAACTCTGCCCTCATTGTTGAAATATGCCATAAATTCTTGGCGAATAACTTCAACGCTTCCTCTCCGTGGATTATATGAATTTGTCGTTATGAGAAGAAAATAAATTGAAGCTTTTTCTCGTGTTACTATTATCCATTAATTAATTGTGCATAATACTGCTAATACTGAAACTAGAATAATCAAATTTTAGAATTGGAATTTTTTAAAGGACGATCTGGAAATATATACTTTCACAAATTGACGCTTTAATCGTGTCCAAATAGCATCACATACTTTTGGAATTATAGCACTAATAGACGCCTTAGGTACCTCTGAATCAAAGTTCAAGCTCTGAAACGTTTAACCTGTAAAAGTTGTAATTTTGAGTCTCTTTATGAACAATTTTTTTTTATTTATACGCTCGAATCGAAGCTTTTACACTGGAGATATTGCTGCAGGCATAATAGTATATTGCTTTCTAACATCATCATTAATAAGCGTAAGAATGAAATTGATGTGTGGCTCGGTCATTCGCTAATAATTTTTATAGCTGGTTTCGTCCGAAATTAACAGCTCTTTTGTTAAAAATTCGTATGATCCTTCTTCCGATTTTGCTTCTCTCCACACTTTTAACCAAACACGCTATTTCCTCTTAATAGGTATAGCTGCAACTTCGTCACATATTTCAATAACGCCTCATGTTTATGAAATACCTTTAATAATACATTTTGGAAGCGCAATTCTATTACAAACCTTTGCATATCACATCCTTTTCACTATCAATCATCAACGGCATCTTCAAAACATTCCAATATTTCCTGCATTAATTCAACTTTATCTGCATACTCCATAATCTGAAATATTAATAACTGGGTGCATATGCGCATAATCATATGTGTACATATAAATATTTTATGAAAACAAAATTTTAATTTCCAAACTTACCACATTCATCCGTTTATAATTTAAAACAGCTATAATGACTGTGAAATAAAAATGAAAGGGAATGTCAAAATCTACAGAGACGAATAAGATAACAAATCGTATTCACTGAGCACAAGAGAGTCGGTACGCTGCCCTCTTGGTCGTCGCCCTCTCCCCAACAAACTAAGGGTTGCCGCAACAGAAGTATTCGTGTGTAAACTAGAGCTCCAGATTTTGCTCGAACATTTTCGAGCAGTGCGAGTATTTGAGCAACGAGCACACACACAACTGCTCATTGCTCATTACTCGCATTTTAAAATTTCTAATCTTTTCTTCATTGCTTCTTTCTTTAAAATTTCGTATCCTGGAGCAACGACATCTATAAAATCTTTGAACCCATCACTTGAAGTAAACGATAGAGGTAGTTAATTTTTTGCTATTAATTTTGCTGTTGCTAAATGTATGTCCTCGGATTTTCCTTTCATTGCACTCTTTAAGTAAGCATCGTTAGCAAATTTCTTCTTTGGACTGTCCATATCGTTGTCACTGTGTATTAAAAAATTTTAGTTCTCACAAATAGATTTTTGGTCTTATTGTCTGTACTATTGGATATTGAGTGAACTTACTGCAGGTGTCGTTGTAAAGCAGTAGTGTTACCTCCGGAACAATTAACACAATTGTTGCAAAAATGGCACCGTGCCATGGCTCCATCTTTGGATGCATAACGCCAAACCCAACTTTTACAACGATATATCCGAACGAATTTACTTTTTCTAATGTCTAATGTGTATGCCGAAAAAAATTGTAATTTATATATTAAAAATATTTTTTTTTTTTTTTTGACATGACATTGAGCAGTTGAGCAATAAGCGAGTGTTGAGCGTTGCTCGATACCCGGGTATCTGGAGCTCTAGTGTAAACTAAGTCTTAGGAGATGTGGTTACTCCGAAACAGCTGTCACTTTCCATTTTCATTTAATGTAATAGCAAATATTCATTTCATATCAAAATAAATAGGCTTTTTGCTCCATAACTTGTAACACAAATTACTTAGTATTAATACTCAACTGAGTAAATATCGTACTTACTTTTAAAATATATTCTTCTTCTTTTAAGGATATTTTATTCCTCTTACATTTTTTATTGAAACCGAGTAACATTCATATATGTTACAAAAGTTTAAACATATACATTTTTCAATACACTGTGTTGTGTAAACCATTTCCAAATGCGACAAATTTTTTGATGAAGAGGCACAAAATTTGTTTGTGCTGAAAAAATATACTTATACATACATATTTCGTGTTCAAAGTTGGAAGTAAAATTTGAGGAATTTACAAATAATTTATAGCCTAAAGATAATTATTGTTTGCATAAGTTTTTAACTCTCTATGTTTGGATTCAAATAAAAGTTCGACGAATATTTCATATTTCCGGGTTGTTCGATAGCTCTACAATAATGTAAAAGAAAAAAAAACACATTTCAAATCAACATTTGTTTCTGTCGAGAAAATCACGAAATTTTTGAGGAAATGTTTTCGAATAATTTCGGACGAGAATGTGTGTGCAAATGGAAGAAATTATAATTTTTCTTAAGGATTCTGTTAGCTTTTCAGTTTTTTCTTATGATTTCAGTAGCATTGCCCCACTAGGACTGGATTTTAAAACATCTACAATTCCAATCTATTAAAATTAAAGCTGTTCAAAATTTTTTGCCCTTAAAATTTCCATAATAACCTCATTTAATTTGTCAACGGACTCACAAAAACTACAGTTGAACGACTCTGTAGTTCCACTGTGGCAGTCGTTTAATAGCCTTGTGATATTTGCTATTGGCGCAAATCATGTTCAAAAATTATTGCCAAACAAAGCTCTCTCACTTACATGGCTGCCTTTAATATTTTAAAGCACCTAATGCTATAACGTGCTCCAGAAGAAATATACCAAGCACATTCTAGAAGTTTAAATAGGCATAACATAATTAAATAAGTATAACAAAATATTTACAAATCACTTGAACGCGCGAGTTACATCCTTATAGTTTATAAGTAACCTAAATAGATGTTTACTTCGCCTAAAAATACTTTATACATTTAATTTATATGAATCGTAAAAGCATGGAATTTTTTTTAGTTTGGAAAAATATTAAAATTTTTATGGTTAGTTGATTTTGATTCGTTGTTGTTGTTGATTCGTTGTCGTAAAATGTAATTTTTCATATTAAAATAAATTTTAAAAGAAATTAAATTTTCTTGTTTATAATTTTATCATTTTATTTTTATATATGTATGTACATATCTGGAACTCCTTAAGGAAGTTCCATAAATATTTATTTATTATTTATTTCGCGTGTACATGCTTGTATTGAGGCGCACTCACATAAAATAATAAAAAAAATAATATGTTTGTAAATGCAAATTCACGCAGTAAATCACAATGTTTTTCATAACAGAAAATTTCTAAATATTTATAAAATTTTATTACTTTTGCTGCATTTAAACAATATGTTCTCACCTTTCAAACTAAACAATAAATCCAAAAATCTTACGTCACTCATTCTTTTATACCTCCGATGCTTACAATTTCCGGGTTCAAACTAGAAGGTTTTAGGCATTTTTGTTTTACAAAAAATAACAAAATATAGCGGGAGTTTGCTAACAATTCAAAACGTTTCGTATGAAAAAAAAGAAAAACATTTTTACACATACATACATATATGTATATTAGGGAACAACAGCGGGCCTGTGAAATATGCACAAAATGCTTCCTTAAAGTGAAGACTTTTTGCCTTAATGTTTTAAGAAACGTATCTTCAACTTAAGGAAAATTTGAACTCATTTCAGATGTTAAGTAA
The DNA here is from genome assembly GCA_030068015.2 of Neoceratitis asiatica. Taxonomy (NCBI): domain Eukaryota; kingdom Metazoa; phylum Arthropoda; class Insecta; order Diptera; family Tephritidae; genus Neoceratitis; species Neoceratitis asiatica. The sequence continues at coordinate 39,586,074 of CM061529.1, forward strand.
TGTTATACTTGGAATTTACTAAAAATATTTTAATGGCGTATACCTCGTTGTATGACATTTTAATTCATATTCTTTCGATTTGTATATCGAAATATGCTTGTGAAGCCTTTTTTTAAAACTAGTTTTTTTTTTTTTAAGTTAGACCTTGTTTCGTCTCTAAAAAGGTGGAGGATGAAATATCGGAGTTGAGAAAACTGAAATTATACTAAGTAATTATGAATTTATATTATGGTAGTCGATTAAAGATGGTAATATTGTAACGATTTTCGTTATGAATCTCAATGATTCCCAAATCCTTCGGGTCCGCTCACTGGATTGCTAACGAAAATCCAAAATTTGTTCTTTCGACCTCTTAATTGTTAGGAATTTACTTAACGTTTAATTGCTCCTTAAATAAATTACAATTTTCTTCATTATACACAATGGTTTATTTTATAACTCTTTATCACATAATTATTTTCCACTTCACTTTGCATCAGTGGGGTCGCTACTGAGTTTTCAACTCGGTTGTCTGCGATAGCTGCTGCCGCTCTTTTTATACCTGACGATAGTCCAAACATTCTACGCTCAAGAACAAGCTGATAATTCGCTAGCTGCTGTCACTATTTATATGTCCTTTGTATAAGGTTTTCTAATAAGAGTGATATGATTTCTTTAAAAAAAAAACACATTGTTAAGGAAATTCAAATTTTTTTATTTAATGTGAAGTTAAGTTCTGAATATAACATCATTCAAATTACCTCCACGACTTTTTTGCAGGAACGAATTCGATGAACCCGATTTTTGAGCACTTTTTCCACTAAATCAAGTCAAATGAACTATGTCATGAACAGCACGTTCAGTATTTACTTTTAAAGCTTGAAGAGAGTCTGCTTTATTGCTTAAGACCAATGACTTCAAATAACCCCATGAGAAGTAGTCTACTGGTGTTAAATCACAACTTCTTGGAGGCCATTCAATGTCACAAGTTCTTAAAATAATCGAATCTCCAAACCTTTCTCACAATAATTCGGTTGTTGCACGTGCTGTGTGACACGTGGACCCGTCTTGTTGGAACCAGATCAAGATCAAGATCAACTTCTTCCAATTGTGGCCATAAAAAGTTGGTTATCATCGATCTATACCGCTCTCCATCGACATTCATTTCGAAAGAAGTACGGACCAGACCAAAACTACACTAAGCTGTCAACTTAGATGAAAGTAATGTTTGTTAATGAATAATTTGTGGATTTGTTTATCTTGCCATGATGAAATTGTAAACAATGGTGAATACAATAAAAAAATGGCAGATCATGACATATTAAAAATCGTCAGCACGACACTTCGTGAAATCATATCGTCCCTATTGGAAAACCCTTTCTATCATAGTTTCAAGAATTGAACTGCTTGTCACTTATTATTTGTCAAGTGCAACCTTCTTCATTACAAAACAAATTAATGTCTTTTCGATTTTTCTAATATTTTTTTGAGAATATCATTCCTTAGCTCGTTTTGATCTGTTTTTCCATGTCAGAAATGTACTCGGCGGGCTTGACATTCCCTGCCGAAGGGCGACCACACACAAAATTTATTTTGGTTGAGCATACGCTATTATGTCAAATCATAGCCGCATGATCTGTTTCACTCTGAGTTGGCCAGGTTTCCGAATATTTGCGACAAAGCCAAATTGGTTTCCACCTCTAATAGCATTTTGCAACTGGCAAAGGGCATAATATTAATTCGTTATGAGGAGCTTCATAATATCTTCAACTTGTATTTCTACCTTGATCCAAAGGGCTTAGCCGTGTTCATGATAGCTATGATCTCTAGACCGGAAGCATATTAAAATTGTCAAGAGGCTTGTTTACCAGGAGCAGATGGAGTGGTCTCCACATAATGTTTTTGGAATGTCTAAAGAATTTTTAATTCTGAACAAATTCACTACAAATGGATGAATGAAAACACCGCTAGATGAACAAAGTTAAGATGAATTCTATAATAATTTCTCGAAGCGCAGAACGGTAGTTATATCCCTGCCATGCAAATAGCTGCATAAATTCCCCTTGGCATACTCTCTTCAACGTGTGACACGCAAGGCTAGTAGGGGAAATCTACCGCCAAATAATGCTGCGGCTATGTAAGAGTGGATGTAAGGCAGCGGTAAATGCATTAAAGTTTTCCCATTATTGTGTACCACAAACTTTGGTGTAACCCAACAACGACGCGCCGCCAACAGACTTACACAACACGCTAACATAACAGTGAAACAACGTAAGCGTTGGAGTGTACATCACGCCACGCAGGGTTGCTGTTTAATGTGGCCCTTCTTAGTGGTTTTGTGAAGTTCTATTTTTTCTTGTTTTTCTTTTGCAATATGATTTCCGCTTTTTACTTGTTCTTTACATAATTTCTGTTCCCTCCATTCACTTCGACATTTTATTCGAGTTGGAAAAACTTACGAATCTGCAGTAATGCAGAATTATGATTGCGTTGCAATGCAGGTAATTTTCAAAGAAGGAAAAATTATATCAACAACAACAACGAAAGTAATATGTTTACATTTGTGAGCAACAGCTGACTTATAACATGACTACCGTTATATTTTATAGCATTTCGGATGAGTGCCTCACTTTAACTCGGTTGCAACTACAGTCATCGAAAAAAAAACATGATATCTTTAAATTTCAACGCGCACCACATCACCAGGAATAACGGAGGCAAAAGCCAACGGCTATCAGCTGTCAGTAACGCATTTTCCAACGAACTCAGTTTTATCGTTGAACTACAAGCGTTGACAGATGTTGAACGATTTGTGAAGTTTCTTTACGTTTTTGAATGAAAGTTTCACTTTTTGTAACGTATATTCTCTTTTAAAGATGTATTGAATTTTTTTTTTTTTTTGAAAGAACTCTAAAGAGTTTCATTGTTGCAATTGTTAGTTTTAGTTAGAACTTTAGGCTGAGTTTCTTCATTCTGTTAGTCTTGATGTTTTATCAACACCTATAGATTGTTCTAAACCACCCCCGAGTATCTGATGGATTTTTATGAGGAGGGACAGGAAATTAGAAATAACGATACTTCACTTTAAATTTTTATAATTTTTTTGGGATGTTGGCCAGTAAGGATTTGAACCCATGCCCGTCGATTACTGAAGAAATAATTTGCAATTCTATTCACATGGATTATCGATAGAATCTTTTATATAATGCTAATACATTGAGAGTAGAGACCTTGCAGGAGTCCAATGAGTTTCAAACTCAATTCAAGCTAAATGTAGATACTAAGTGGAATCAACTCTTTCCACCTGATTCTTATAACGGATTAAAATTCGTCCACTTCATTTTCTTTCACCAGCGATTACTATGTCAAATACTTTCAAAGTTGAAGCTTAGTTCGCCAGTCCATATCGATGTCACCGTATTTCTCGTACAGCTTATCGTTTCTTCGACTTCAATACTCGCCACAAATGACCACATATCATCCGAAATACCTTTCTTTCGAAAAATCCTAAAGACGACTCACCAGATGCTGTCGACATCTGCTCCTCTGCATCATACAGATGGACGGAAATGGTGGGCATCTTTGTTGTACAATTTGGTCTTTGTTAATCGAATGAGGACTGTACTTAGGGCTGTACTTTTCAATTTCCTACTCAATCCGAAGTAGCATTTTTTTAAGAGTGATTAGGCATTGGTTTTCAAGGCGTATAATATTGTTCGCTCTGATGCTCGGGTGACGAATTTCAAACTTCATCTTCAAACTTCCGACTAACAAGAGTAACGTGGAAGCTCAAATGCTGGTTAGCTGCCTGTTTTTTTAACGACGGAAGATAATTCGTTTTGACAGATTTCTCTGGTTTGTTTATCTCGTCTGGAAATTACATCGTCGGCGGTATTACATAAGAATATACTTTCTTTATTTAGCCCTACAGCCCTTATTATTTTTCACATCGTTAAGTTAAAAAAGTTCTACGAAAGAGCAGCGCCAGATTACTCCACCATGTAATTTTTTCGAGGATAAAAACTTCGATACAGCGTCAGCTTCCATTGAATGCGTTAAGTTTTGACGCATGATTAATAAAGGGGTTTTCCTTTTTTTTTTTCATTGTATTCAGTAATGTTTACAATTTCATCATGGCAATATATACGCCAGAACGAATTTACTGATTTTCACTTGGAACAACTTGAAAAAGATAACGACTTTTTTAAGAAAATCATCATTTCCGATGAGGCTCACTCTCATCTGAATGGTGCGGTAAATAAACAAAACTGTCAAGATAATTCATTAACAAAACTGTCAAGATAAATCATTAACATTCACCGAAATTGACAGTTTGGTGTGTATTTTGGTCTGGTAGAATCATCGGTCCGTACTTCTTTCGAAATGAAGCTGGTATCACGGTTACTGTCAATGGAGAGCGGTGTAGATCGATGATAACCAACTTTTTGTGGCCACAATTGGAAGAAGTTGATCTTAACAACATCCGATTCCAGCAAGACGGGGCAACGTGTCAACACAGAGCACGTGCAACAACCGAATTATTGCGAGAAAGGTTTCGAGATTCGATTATTATAAGAAATTATGACATTGAATGGCCCCAAGAAGTTGTGATTTAACTCCATTAGACTACTTCTTATGGGTTTATTTGAAATCATTGGTCTTTAGCAATAAACCAGACTCTTTTAAAGCTTTAGAAATCAGTATTGAACGTGCTATTCATAACATCATGATTTAGTGGAAAAAGTGCTCAAAAGTTGGGTTCATCGAATTCGTTCCTGCAAAAGAATTCGTTGAGACCATTTAAATGATGTTATATTCAGAAAATAATTGTATCGATTGTACTTATTTCCTTAATAATTAGTGTTTTTTTTTTTTTTTTTTTTTTTTTTTTGTAAGAAAATAATGTCACTCTTATTGGAAACCCCTATATCTGCTTTCTAGTGGATCGACCAAATCTAAGCTCGCACTGGTAAGTCGATATCAGTTCAGTATTGCTGATCTTTCACACAGTTCGTTAGATAGGATTCCATGCGAAAACTGATTCCACCGTAATTGGCGCAGACTTATGGATTTGGCAGAGCGCATTCAGGTCGGGCATAGTTTTGTCTTCAGAGAGACTTAACCACCTAGACAAAACTAGTTTAAAACATAATTTTTGACATTTGTGAGTGATCTTAGCTAACTATAACGAAGTTGTTATATTTTTATGTTTTGACCAGGTTTTCAATTTTGGAATTATTGTACTTGTAAGTCTTTGACTTCGGAACTGTATACAATTCTAATGAGCTTGTGATGTACAAGATAAAAGGGCTAGACGTTTACACTACAATTCAAAAGTTGTTGGTTCACTTTTAGTTAAGGCATATTTGTTGTGAGCTGTCGCTTCCATTTCACTGCAATTTGCGAGCATCATCAAACCGTTATGAGCACGTCTAGCGTCTGGCTTTCAATAACTTGCAGAAATTACTCAGTAATGCTACACTCAACGGCACAGCTTCACCTCCGCCATCTATCTCACAAGCACATACCTTCGATCGCTAAAAGCAACGATTCTATAATTTATTAAGGCAATACGGAAAATAAAAAATAAAAGCAAACATAAATAAGGACACTAGTGCGTGTGCGTTTGCCACTTGGCGTGAGGTGAAAATGGTCGGATGCGCAAAGAAAATCAGGAAGGTGGAAGTTGGCAGCCAGAAAGTGGCATTAACGTGTTTAAAGCCGGGTAAATTGCATTAGCCAACCGTACGCTGTCAGCGAGGCTGCCTACAATCATCACCAGCATCCTATCCAACCTTACTCTGTTCTCTGCAAATAGATTTTTACTTTTCAATGCCTTACAACTATTTTTGTAATACCACGCAGATGTTAGTATGTACATAGTTGTGTTGTTGCTGTGTTGGGATGGCTCCTACGCATTGACGTATTTTCACTTTTATCTGCATGTTCCTCCCTTATATGCTTCCGTTTCGCTTAGAGTTTCAACCAATTTAGTTTTTTTTTCTTTGTGTACTTCTTTGATGTTAGCACGTCGGTAAGTGCTGGTGTTGGAAAATTTTTTTCCAACCTTGTGATTTCATTTTATTTAATTTCGTTGCATAAAATTTAATAGCGATACTAAAAGTGTAGCAAAAGTGCCTGCAATTGGCGCATAGCGTACGTGTTAGTGTAACGGTGTTTTTTTTTTTTGCGTTCAAACCTACCACACAGGTTTCACTAAGCGTTTGACACACTTTTCGTTTTACTCCTTTTCACATATCGCATAGTTAACACAACAACCAAAAGCACTATACATTACATCCGCGATTACGTTCCTTCAATGCCTAACTAAAAAAGCTAATGAGGTCATTTAGTTGGGAGCTGTTGCTGGGAAAATTATTATGCATGTAGGGACATTGCAAATAAAATTAAAATAAAAAGTTTATTTAATATGTCAATGCCTCTTCTGAAACATTTATGAAATTTTCAAGAGATATTTCGATTTTCGAACAAATATATGCAGCACGCCGAATATCCTTCAGCGGTTACAAGCGCCTTTTCAAGAGCCATATGAGTGTTCTGTTGACAAACCTTAGGGCCTCTATGCCAGCCTGCCGTAGTTTTTTTCTACAAAATATTTCTCATAATGGGGCTGCGAAATTTAAAAATTCCCAACTGAGACTTATTCATGTAGACAGATAAAAGGTCCGCGATGCCAAATTGTACCAAAATTTCCAATCTATGAACTGATGAAAGAAACATACGATGTTTATAAGCTGGAATCCTAACACAAAACCAAGCATACCACCCGACTTGGAATCTTGCTGTCTGAGAGTACTTGCCACCAACTCGCTCTATCTCTTAACCATACGATCGATCGCTTGCCGTGAAGGAACGATAATGGAGTTGAAGGAGGAAGCGACGCAGAGTATAGGGGACAACCGAAGGGAACGTAGAACTAGAGAAGCTGGAGAAATGCGGAGTAAATTCTGTAAAATTTAAGACTGGATGATATTCAAGGCCTGGGGATTACCAACCCGATTTCCCCCATTGACATTAAGTCAACTAACTGGACCCTTATTTTAACTTTTTCCGATTTTATTCGAAATCAGTCAATGTTATAACAACTTTTGTGACATTAATCGTATAAATCTAGTATGGCAAGCAAGTCGAGATGATGCATTAACGATACTGATATGTTTTGAAATTATTATTGAAATTAAAAAAAAAAGAGCTGATATGAAAAATGTGACTAGTTTGCTCGTATCAACTCACAAAATATACCCAAGATCAGGTCTAAAATCTTAGACACCAAAATGAGTGTAGGGCAGTGTTATTGAATAAATTTTTGCCATTTTTCTGTATGTTGAAAAATTGTACATAAGTTCGAAAGAGTAACAATTTTTAGGCGCGAAACACCACTTTAACTAATTAACAACCTGATCGAAATGGAGTTTTGATGGATGTATCATCAGTTCATCAAAAAAATTAAAAGTCATAGGAACCGCCGTTATAATGATGTAAGATCACCCCTTTGTTAGTAGCTTGATAATCTTCAAAATCTTCTTTTGGTGATAATTGGCTGGAAATCAATTATGAATATCCTTTTTTTCATAATTACAAAATGAGAATAGCAGAATTAGAAAGGTTGGAAAAATGTAAAATATGCATACCTCCCATACAACTTATAGAAGATTTTTTGTTATGGCACATTTAAAAGAGTTCAAATAATGTCGCGGCTGTATCTTCTTGCTAAAAGCATTTTTGCTATGCTTTGTAAACTCAGTAAACTTAGTAAATTCTCAATTGATCATTAAAAATTCCTAAATCAAACTTTCACTCATTTTGGAAATTTTATAACCGTAATATTTTCTAATCCATATTTTAATAATTTAGCTATATAAGACGATACTCAAATGTAAGCTCGATCATTTGCGACTAATAAGACTCGCACATGTCTAGAACTTCCGGCTTTTATTTTAAAATCAAGTTGTATTTGGTAAGCCTTATACACCTGTAGGCAAGTGAGAATTGGTCATAAGCCATTTCTTAAATGGAAAATCTCAGCGCAAAATTGCTGAAATAGTTAATTTAAGGTATGCGATAACACAAAATACATACAAGAATATCGTATAAAAAATAAAGGCTCAAATGCACAAAATAAAGTTTTCAATGAACGTGAAAAACGTTTAATTGTACAAAAAGTTAAGGAAAATCCTGTACTATTAGCTCCAAGAGTAACCAAAGAAATTCAGTATGAACTAGGTAAAACATTTTGTGCTGAAACTGTTCGTCGGATACTATGTGAGCATGTGAGCGTGGCCTCAATGGCCAAGTATCCCGAAAAATGCATTCATTATCAAAAAAAACAAAAAAAAAACTAAGCCGAGTTGCCTTTGCCAGGGAGCTGGAGACCAAGGACTTTGACTTCTGGAGCACAGTAATCTTTGCTGACAAATGAAAGTGCAACCTTTTCGACTCAGATGGTATGGCTTACGTGCGGCGGAAACCCAATACTGAGCTTCTTAGATGTAACATCAGGCCAACTGTTAAACATAGTAGGGGCAATGCTTTGGTATGGGCATGTACGATATGTCTGCAGCCGTCGTTGGAAATTTTATTGTGGATAAAACCTTAATATAATAAAAGAAAATTTACACCAAAGTTTCGAATTCCGTTATTATCAGAACAACGATCCTAAACAAAAATCCACAACAGTGCAGATATGGGTACTATAGAATTGTCCACATAAAATGAATCCACCGGCTGATCCACTCGATATGAACCCGATTGGGAATTTATGATGTTAATTAGAAAATAACATGCGTGGATATCGAATAAGTAATAAGGAAGAACTAAAAAGTGCAATTTCGGAAAAGTGAAACAAAATCGGAGCAGAAAGTACAAGAAAACTAGTTAAGTCCATGCCAACTACCCTAAATGCTACATAAACCCTAAACTATCAAACTAAATATTAATAAACTTTTAATTAAATTATTTAACTTATTTTTAGTAAGAAGTACACTGCATGAAATAAGTTGGGATATAATAGTTGTCAATGTTCTAGTTTTTTGTTTATAAGTTGTTATTTAATAATAATAAAAATTAATAAATGTTGTATCTTTTATAAACTAAACATTCTGTTGATATGCTGGGAGTTTGAATAATTTCGATATGTGTTTTTATTGTCAATAGCATTTCAAATTATATAATTGAACTTGCATGAAATAAGCTGTGAGCCACTGCATATGGCTATTCCAATGAAGGCTTCGATACAATGTAGCTCTCAAGTAACTCACTTATATAAATTAAATATATGTAGAGACCTAAAACATTTCCTTGTGGAATACCAGCTAATATTTCATAGAACTCTGTAGTGTAGCTTTTTCGCCCAACTCGAAATTTTCTGCCAACAAGACAGTTTTTTAGTACGATATAAATATTTGCGGGATGCGTAGCTCTGAGCTAATATGAGAGAGACTTTATCAAATGCCTGAGCAACATCGAGGAACACAGCAGCAAGATATTTTTTACTTTTAAGCACTAATCTAATGTTTGTAGCGATTATATGCGCCTGCTTTAATGTGATATGCTTTTCTCTAAAGCCGAATTGATGGCAATCAGTCGTGTATGTCGTGTATGTACAAAAATCCAGTAAGCGGGCGTCTGTTTAACAATAATTTTTACAGAAAATTTATGAATTCCTTTAAATTTTATAAATATATTAATTTTTAAATAAATCTACTATTAAATATTTCAACAACAAATAAATCACTTATTTATGATGAATTCCAGGCTATCCCTGAAATTCGCTCGTCAGATGCCGGGGTTCTTCACCAAAAATTAATAGTACTGGAGATTATTTTATACGTATTTCTCACGGTGCTCTTTCTGTGGGTCATGAAGGTAGAGGAGTAGACAATCGTAAAGTACCTTCCCAGAGAGCGAATAGATCTTCGTCATACCTAGATAAGAATCTATTCGTAAAGGCAGGATGTAACACCTGACCGCGATCTTCCCAAAAGGAGGAGAGTAGCTCCTCATCGCCACTAAAACCTGATCTGATGTACAAGTAGCCACTCACCTTCTTCTTATGCCTAAAATAGGGAATAGGATCTTGTATATTTGTGTGTAAGCTACCTGCCTATGTAGCAGCCTATTCGCGGATATACCACATTGTATTATAATGTTTACTGATTGATAGTCTTTAAAATCAACAAATCTTATTTTAATATTTTTTTGATTATCTTTAATGGTAATACTTGTATATTTTACGAAGAATTTAACTATACTGCTTACATTTTTCCGCTAAATACAATTGTGGACCCAACCTGCACAGAAAAATCTGATATTTTTAGTTTAAAGAATATTGGGTAGCAGACCTTGATATCCTGTGCATACATACTACCAGTTTTTGAAAAGTTATTTAGATATCTGCTAACGCTTTGGTCATATTTTTATTGTTATGAACTCCTTCGCAAATTTCGTACCAGCCTATCCCTGATTCGTTTAAATATACACTTAAATCGAATATAACGTATAGAATTGTGGAGGAAGAAGAAATATTTTTCCTACGCATTTTCAGTTACCATACACACTCTTCGTACATTACAAATCAACTTCATTTTCATTTCATTAAACGGACAGTTGAATTTATTTAAAAAATAATTTTTTTGTAACAAATCATTTAAACCGAATTAATTATATATTAATTCTCACTAAAAATAAATACTATCAAACACTTTGCTGTAGTTGCACCAAATAAATTTGTTTAGACAAAAGCAATAACGAAATAACATAAAAATTACACTTGTTATAACATAATACATTAGTTTCTATTTCGATTGCCTTAAATTTTCGATTGAACTAAAATTGCTAACAGTGTTCTTCTTAAAACCCAAAAAAAGAAGAAAGAACGGTTGCCTTCGGCCATGCCTTTAAGTCTTTATGCCTTTCATGAACAGATCAAATTTATTGCAAATTGCAAAATACGATTTCGATGATTTTCAGTGTGAATATGAAATTGAATTTACGCCTGTGGAATCCTGAATTTCACGCTCTTGGATGAATTTTTGGCTGATTTTGAAGGTAAAACCTCATATGTGAATAAATCGGTTGTATGCAGGCTATATGATATAGTATTCCGATTTCAGTTATTTTCACTACCACATGTATAATACATAATTATTGTGTATATTACCAAATTTCGCGCTCCTAGATGTTTTTTAACAGATTTCTGACGCAAAACGTCACATCTGAACAAATCGGTTGTATCGCAGCTATATGATACAGTAGTCGCAGCTCTATGATTTTCAACTTTCACGCTCCTAAATGCCTTTTTTACGGATTTCTGACGCAAAACCTCATATCTCAACAAATCGGTGTATGGGAGCTGTATATTATAGTCGTCCGATTTCGATGATTTTTAGAAACAATTTGCACTTCATTATGTTATGTAGTGTTACTACACTAACCAACTTTCACGTTCTTTGGTACTTTTTTGACGGGCTTATGACTCAAAATTTTAAATCTAAAAAATCGGTCGTATCTACGTTAATACACGTGAAAGGTATAAAAATCTTAGTACTCCCCGGATATTAGGTGGCTTCCGTTCACTAAGATATTTACGCCTTACTGATTTTATATGTTCTTTTAATTTGCAGACATTTTAATTGTGGTATTATCGAAGCTGCATCGTCATATTGGCTTCTTATTATAATAAACTATTCCTTATTAATTATAAACTTTGTTATTTTCCATAGAAATTATTTTAATTTAATTGGCTTCAATGCTAATACCATAAAGACTTGATTTTGAAAACAATTCCGAGATTGTGTAGCAGTAATGAATGTAAGTGACTTTGAAATCAAATCAATTTTTATGCGGTCAGATAAGATTTTGTCATTTCGAAGGATACGGATTATGTTTTGTTTTCGGTTATAATATAATATCAATAATTTGAGTTTATAGAAAGTCACTAAAAATCTCATACAAATAATCATTCATAACTGAAAATCTAATTAATGATTTTATTCACTCAAAATCTTTAACTAACTAATAAAATCAATTCAAAGGAGACAATTAAATAAGCAGCTTTTAGGCGCAGGTTTGCCACAGTTGCACTTTATATACATATATGGGTACATGCAAATAAATATTGCGTTCAAAACAGCGAATTTATTCACAGAAGTTTTAAATTTGCACAGATACACAAACAGCTAAATATACATAAATAAGTGTCGCTTTGCCTTTAGTTATTCGATGTACCATATATTGCAAATTTGTATATATGTACATATATATATAAATACTTGGGTCAACCGCATGGTTAACAAATGAAAGATAAGAACGGATTACATTACACAGCTATACACATATGTATATTCAAACATACGTTAGTGTGATAGAGAATTTCAATTAAAATTTTTTTCAGAAAAAACAGCAACACAACTAGCCTAAAACTAGAATCGATTTGCTATGTAATTATAAGTACTTATACATATGTACATACATATATGTATAAATAAACTACAAAAGTATAGAAATAACCATGTACACATACATTCATATGAGTGTAAATGCGAACTTGTCAATTCATTGCATAAATACATACATATGGACACATAGTAATACCATACATTCGCTCAGCCACAGCTTACAATGTCGAACAGCCATCAAATTCACTCCTCACTCACAGCAGGCTTTGAAGCATTGTCGTTGGTGGTCTTTAGCCTTACCGTTACAGAGCGTCGCTATTTGAACTTCGTCAACAGTCTGTCATATGCCGCGCTCTGTAGGTCATTTATTGCCGTTGTAGCTCTAAGGGAGAAAAAATAATTGAAATGAAAATCACAACATAAGCAAAACACTCAAAGCAGCAGCAGCGAGCCAGCAATACGAAACAGGCAACCAAATCAAAACACTTCACAGTGAGTAGTTGTTGTCGCTTTAGGCCTGCTATTCCCGCTACATTGTAGACTCTACAATCACAAGACCGGCAGTTGTCATTAAAACGCTTTTAACAATACAATCCACATTTAGGTAAAGAGGCATTGAGTGAAAGCTTACGAGGTAAGTATGAATCTCACTCAACTGGAAGTGGAAGCTTCTATTTGGAAAATAAAATATATAAAATAGCGCAAGCGCGCTTAAAATTGAGAGAAATTTGTATGCGTTCCACATTTGTACACGTGCAAATGTTCTGGGAATGTACCCAGGAGTTTAAGGACAGAGTAAGAAATTGGGCATATTTTAGGGCACGGCTTATCACTTCTACTTCGGTAATAATATATACATATGTACATATGTATATAGGTACATTTAATAGCCCCTTAAGTTCCACATCTTTGGTGTCGTGCATGCCTAAAGTTACAATTTGTATAGCATTTTTTGCATGTAACACTTAACATCCACATATATTCCATAAAACCGCAAATTTTTTAATTTTAATTGTTTTTACTTTTTTTCTTAAAGATTTAATTTCAAAATTGTGAAAGCTTCATCTGCGCCAGAGCAACAATATTCACACTTACTCTCGCAATTTTCTTTTTACTAAATTTTCTGTTTCGCCATCTCAATCGCGCTGAGGTTGCTACGATGACTGCCCTCAAATATCAGTGGTGTCCTCGCTTCCTTAATGAATAACTCAAGTGTCGCTTTGACAGTCATTAATTAACATAATTAGCCATTTTTTCACTGCTTTCAACGCTTTTGCTCTAGATACTTATTTATTTTCGCCTTTGTTCATTTGTGGTTTCAGTTTCATTGCCTACACTCTCTTCGTCACCTCATTAACGTTTATCAAAGCGAAGATGAATACTTAAAATAGTGTCACAAATAAATATATATGGGTATGCTTGTACGTATGCATCTCAGCTAAAATGTATGACGCCCCGTCAGTCGGACAGGCTAATAAATTGTTTGTTGCGCTGAGTTAATTTTGTTTATTCTTAGATACTGGCCTACATTTTGCGTTTTCTTCAATGTTTTTTTGTATTGGTGTATATTTTTGTTATTTTATTAACTAATTGGCTCTCTGAAAATTTATCACACCACTCTTGCGAGCAATACAACGCCTAAGTCTATACAACCAAAATTTTATTTGAAACCCTTAAAAAAAAACGAAACAAAGTCAAGAAAGCAAGCGTACTAAATTTTTGTAGATTTTAAAAATTTGTATTTATGCAATATAAAAAAACGTGATACTTTAGAATACAATTTAAGCTATTTTTCGACATAGTCGGCATTCCTTTCTATGCAGGTGGTGAAGCGTGGTATCAATGATTTGATGTCTTCCGCGAAGTAGTTTTCCGCTAACCATATCTCGCGGACAGCTTACGATATCTGAGTGTTTCCTTCATTGTTTCATGTAGTAGAGATCTAGAAATTTTGCGGATCGCAGAAAGGTCATCCTCAGTCAATCTGCAATCGTCACGATAGATAGATAGATAGGGTAGATGTGCCAGTAACCGGGCACTCCCCAGTAACCGGACACTTTTCACTTTAACCTTTCGAAATAAGCAAACCGTTGATTTATTTCAAAATTTGAAAAATACAATCGAAATGGCCACGATTTTATAACACTTTCGTAATTTTCGTTTTACTTTTTTTCAATATTGGCTTTATTGTTTCACTTTGAGTTTGAATATGTGAAGTGAAGTGTGAAGTCGTGGGATTTTGCTATTTTTTTACTAGTTGTACTTCAGTTCTATCAGATGAGATTTTATTAATAATTTGATTATGAAAGTGTTACATATGACTGTTATTCCACAAATAATTGATGAAAATGAGTAATAACAGTCTAAAATCAGTGAAAATGTTAATACATTTTTGTAAATGGTACTGGAATGAAAATATGAGTGTTTTCTAGAATCCGGGCAAAGTGTCCGATTACTAGAAAAAGTCAAGAACCACACAATTATAGTACCCGGGCATGATGTTACTTTAGCACTATATTCAATAATATTTTTTTATATTGAAATTAATTTTAGAATAAGTGATAAAAAATGCTGAAGAATCTATTGACAAGAGGAGGAGGTAGATCCCGAAAAAAAAATCTGGAGTTTATGTTGAATGATATTCGGACAATGACGATAAGTATTCGGAAAGCTGCAAGCATTTATGGCATTCCAAAGACAACGATTAAGGATCGGTTAAATCGAAAGATAGCAGACAATTATTTTACTTTGGGTCCACAATCATTTTTGACAAGCGATGAAGAAGCAAAAATAACTGAATGGATAACAAATATGAGCAAGTGTGGTCGATCTCCTTAATACAGTTCAAAAAAATTAAAAGGGACGGTAAGAGAACACGATATGACAGTGCCTTTGAAGTGGTTACAAAATTATCAACTAAGTTACGAGAACCTGACATTAATTCCAGCATTGTCTTAGAGATTATAAACTCGGCAAAGAATGCAACTTCCCACCTGGTTTCCTCAAGTGAAAATCAAAGCGATCTGTATACTACTGAGCTCCTGAATTGAGGAACAGAAGCACGTGATAATGAAGTGAACATAAGTACGCAGCCAACTGATAATAACCTTTCATCTATCTCGTTAATTGACATTACTTTAGATAGTTTGGAGATACGATGAAGTATATTTGTTGTAAACGATGATGCAGTGCTGGAACTAGCTCCTGATAATGAAAATTCAAGAAATTCTTCTATCATCACTGATTTTTCCTGGAGTCCAAGTGTTTCTAGTGTCTTATCCACTCATCTTTTCTATCCGAAACCTATTGAACTTAATGGGGAAAGACTCAATACTGCGGCAGTTAAGCCGCCAAGCGCTATATCATCAAGGGCTTGGAAAGATACATATGTACGCAGCAAAAGAACAGGAAAAACATCAGAGCGACTAGCCACAAAAACCCTGAAAGAAAAGGCAAGTCAAAAGAATTGAAGTTAAAAATATCAAGCATGTTATGAAGAACTGGCAAGCGACGTGGAAGGCGATGATTTGAAAAATATTGGTTGTGACCTGTGCTCGTGATGGTTTCACCTCAAATGTTAAATGTTTTTGATGAATGTTTGTCGTTATGTTTATATACTTAGTTTATATACTTAGTATGGCAAATTCAGACCTTTATGTGAAAATGGTTGTTATTATTTTTATTTCCAGAATTAGTCAATAGTAATTTGTAAATTCATAGTTCTTCAATATCACTGATAGAATGTAAACTACAGCAGTTTAAACACAACAAAAAAGTTAAGTGGCCGGTTACTGGCATATCTACCCCATACAATGTAAGCTATTTTTCGACATAGTCGGCATTCCTCTCTATGCAGGTGGTGAAGCGGGGTATCAATGTTTTGATGTCTTCCTCGAATTAGTTTTCCGCCAACCCCATCTTGCGGACAGTTTGCGATTTCTGAGTGTTTCTTTGATTGTTTCGTGTAGCAGAGATCTAGAAATTTTGCGGATTGCAGAAAGTTCATCCTCAGTCAATCTGCAGTCGGCACGGAGCGCATTTGGGATTTTTTCAGACATTTCGTCAGTCGCAATTGAAGATCTTCAGCTGCTTTATTCATCATGCACAGACGAACGATTATTTTTAAACTCGCGACACCATTTGTACATACTCGTACGATGCATAGCTATATAACCATCAAGCAGTTTACACCTCATTAGAAATATAAAACGGAGGTTCTCTCTTCCAAGCGAGATAACGGATTACGCCTCGTATTTCGCACTTGGCGGGAGAGAGGATTAACATTATTCACGAAACGTGTTGTCGCGTCTATTGTTCTCAACGTAGTGGCTTCAAGCCGGTCCCCTTGCAAAAGGGGATGAGTATTGACGGAATTAAAATTCCTACAGCTCAGTACACTTAAAATCTGGCTGCGCCTTGCTCGACATATCAAGTTACTTGTCTTTTCACTTCACTTCGTCTACTTGGAAATGTTTAATTGGTTCTACGTGCCCGGCAAATAGGTATATCTGTTCCAAATATAAATACAATCGAATCATAACTACGCTTGTTTTTTGGAATAGATAGGTCCCTCGTCCACTTATTTGAAAAATATGTACATAATTTCTTTTAAGCTAGACTAAATCACAGCCAAATAAAAAGTTTGATCGAAATCAGTTAAATAGTTTCAGAGTTTAACGTGCAAGAACACTTGCATTGTATTGCTCCATACAAACTTTGTGCCCCATTTTCACTCCGTTAGGTGTAGAGTTTCGGAAAAAAATTCTGGTCACTACGATTAGCGCTTCAGGCTGTGTGCGGATCCGCCAATCATTAAGGGCAAAGAATCTTAACATAATTCCTACGATTGAACATAATAATAATAATAATAAAAGAAACACATAAAAGCAAAGTAACAAAACTTTTTGCAAACTTCATTTATTCAAACTATTCTCCTTCTGTTTTAACATTTTTCAACTAGACCACTAAATTGTAAGTACATCTGCTTCATCTGGTTGATTTTTAAAGGACTTCAAAATCTTCTTCGTGGGTGTCGGATATATTGTACGTGTACGCATAAATACGAGTACATATGTACATATATGCCAGAATGCCAGTCCGGATCCGGATTTATGATTAAAAAAATGGATCCCAAAGCAGCCAGCTTACAATCGTGTTAATACCCATACAACAAAAAGAACTCTAAAAATATCATAAATTGTGAAAGTTAAAGAAAATATGGTTTTGTGAGTACTACTGTGATAGAATAATAACCTTTTGGGATTTTCAAGGAGATTAGGTATTTTATTACGAACAAAATGTAGAACAATCGTCATTAATTCCATTTTTACTCAAATATTTTCAAAAAAATCGAATATTAAATTCTAAAAGGTGGTTCATTTCGAGATTCCCTACCTTTTTAAAGAAAAAAACTCAGAAAATTCAAAATTAATTGGGAATGTTTATTATCATTCCAAGAATATTCTTTGGCATCTATTTTTTGAAGATTATCTCTTTCAAATGTTGGCCGCGGCTATGTCTCAGATGGTCCAACCGTTGCGTACAATTTTCAATTGAGTGATGTTTTGCTCCAAGCCCTGAATCAAAGCAGGATTGCCCGCATAGACTTTAGACTTTTCATATCCCCACAGGAAAAATTCAAACGGTGTGATATCACACGATCTTGATGGCTAATCGACTGGCCCAAAGCGTGAAATTTTTCTGCTCACCGAAGTGTTCTCTCAATAAATCCAATAAATCCATTGATTGATGCGATGTGTGGGAACTGGCGCTGTAATAATCGCCATTGACATTTTCGAAAAAATTTGGACCAATGATTCCACCGGCTCACAAACCATACCAAACCGATGTTTTTTCTGGATGAAGTGACAGCTCTTGAATCTCTTCAGGTTGCTCTTCGTCCCAAATGCGGTAATTTTGCTTGTTTACATACCCATTGAGCCAGGAAGCGGCCTCATCGCTGACCAAAATTTGTCTCGAAAACGTCGGATCTTCTTGGAACTTTTCAAGAGCCCATAGAGTGAAGTGATGTCGCTTGGGAAGGTCGAGTGGCTTCTGTTCTTGTACAAGCTGCATTCTGTATGCTTTTAATTTAAGATCTCAACGTAAAATGCGACAAGTCGTTCCATACGTCAGTCCGAGTTGCTGCGAACGGCGCCGAATCGACTCTACACGGTTTTCGACCCTCTGGCTTGACACGACTCCCGCGTGATCTGTCGAAACAAGGCTGTTAAAAGAAGTGTCTTTACTTGGATCACTCTTTATTAAGGGGGGTATTCAAAACGCATTCAAAGTTTCGGGTAAAGGCCGAACTGGTTTGGATGTTGCGTCAGCAAAACAGCTATATCTCTAAAAATAATTTAAATTTCGAAAAATCCTTTTAGGGACATATTCTTAAGGGGTTATGCTAAAATCGTTTTTTTTTTTTCAATTTCTAGACCAGAATATTCTCTTAAGTTTTAGCATTAAAACTACAAAGATTCCTTTAATATTTCCTGCTGAAGCAAATTTCTTTTGAATTAAAAACAGTGGATTTTTTTATTTACATAGTAGTACTGGGGCCTTTTGCACATCAACCAACATTAAAATATGGAATGAAGGGACGCTTTCAACTGGAATATTTGCGAATTTGAGTAAGTTTCGTAACAAGTCATATTAATTAATCGTTAATTTTAACTTCGAAAACAAAATTTTTTGTAACTGTAATCTAATTCAAACTCAACTTAATCTAAATTTAATATTATTCTACCTTAAGTAAAGCTAATTTACCTACTACTACTACCTTCCCTTGCCTACATCTATGCTTCGTCGATATATATTAATTTTTAAATGGAAATTTTTTTTCCATAACAGTGAAAATTCCCTGGGAATCTTTTAAATATTTTGTATCCAGCATCATAACTTTCATATTTATACAACATGTGAACGCGAACATCCTGCACTTCGTGATTTTCGATAACTTTTACGCTGTGGTTAATTTTCGGTTCAATCACGTCAGCATACAAGTAGATCCATCCATTTTTCTTATTGTATATTTACATTTTGTTTGTTTGCTTTATTTCTGTGTTTCTTTGCTTAAAATTTTATATTTTCTTTTACTTCAAATCGCTTAAACGGTTTATGTATTCTTCATCCTGTCCTTCCCATGGCACATTTTTTTCTTTGTGTCACAGCTTTACTACAATATCAATGCAATGCTTGTTTCTTTCTTCTTCTTCTTCTGAGCCTCGTTATTTCGTTACTTTGTTCTTTTTGATGCTTTCGTTTACTGTTAAACCAAGCGTTCATTATTGTAGCTGTACCTAACCGATCAGGCGGTGGTACAAACCCTGCGCTGACCCACCCATTAGCATGTAAACAGTAAAGAAGCCCAGCGTGCAATGGTTAATGGTGAACATCCTGTATGCGTACGCCCAACTAACCAGCCGCATATTCTTTCGTATTTATACTGTTGTGACGTTAAAGTGTTCCTGTTTGCATATACGCACTCTCTCTCTCTCTCTCTCTCTCTCTCTCTCTCTCTCCCTCTCTTACTCACTCTCAAATTAATTGCCAGGCTTGTCATTTGTTCGTCAATTTGCATTTAAATTACAAAATTTTAAACCACTTTCATTTTCGACATTAACGAAATGCTATTTATTTTAGCATATCCTTGCTCCACTTTTAGTTATAGCTTCATCCATCCGCTCATGGTAGATAATTAGAATTAAAACTAGAAATTTACTGTCTCCGAAACGAACAGGTTCGCGCATTTAAATACACATTTAGATTTGGGATGGAAAAAACCACTGGGCAGCAAATAGAAATATAGTTATATATATATATAACCGCTGAAGCGATTTTCGGCCGAGCTCCTCCTCCAAATTGTGGTTTTGAGTATTGATGTTTTTACCAACAAATGGAGGGACCTACAGTTTATTCTAAGCCGCCTCCGAACGACAGATAGATTTTTATGAGGAGCTTTTATTTCATGTCAGAAATACATTCGGAAGGCTTGACATTCCCTGCTGAGGGGCGACCGCAATTATAAAAATTAATTTTCTATAATTTTGAACGTTGCTCGAACCTGGCTCAGCTATTGCGACCGTTATATACATAAATAATAAATATAAAGAACCAACTTTAGAAGGACGGGGGCTAATTCCAGCCTCAGTCATAAATTTCACCATTTAACTAACAATTCGCTTAAAGGGTTTAACCATTTTATGGCAAAATATGAAGAATCTACGCCTTTTAGAACGCGGTTCGCAATAAATCTATTGATTGATGCGATGTGTAAGAAGTGACGCCGCCTTGTTGAAACCAAATGTCGTGGAGAACATTTGAACCTCATGTTCAGGCATAAAATAGGTTATTGTGGCGTGTTAGCGGCCGCCATTGACGGTTACGTTCTCACCGGTATCATTTTTGAACAAATATGGACCGATGATACCACCAGCCCACAAACCACACCAAACCGTTGCTTTTTCTGAATGAAATGGTAGCTCTTGAATCTCTTCAGGTTGCTCTTCGTGATAAATTCGGCAATTTTGCTTGTTTACATAACCATTGAGCCAGAATTGAGCCGAAAACGTCGGATATTCTTGGAAATTTTCAAGAGCCTATAGAGCGAAGCGGTGTCGCTTGGGAAGGTCGAACGGCTTCAGTTCCTGCACAAGCCGTATTTTGTACGCTTCCAATTTAGGACCTCGACGTAAGATGCGCCACTGTCTTCGTGTACACTCTCTGCTGCGGCCGCTATATTTTCTTCACTGCGTGCTGGACGTAGTCTATTCGGTCGAGTATTACCCAATAATGAATGCTGGGTCTCAAGAAGGGTGATGGTGTTACGAATAGTACACTCAGTTGCCAATTATGTTGACCATATGTTGAGCGAAACGCGCGATACACATTCTCTACAGAACGCGAGTTCCCGTAATAAAGTTGAATAATTTGTAAACATTTTTCAGGTGTAAGTCTTTCCGTGATAAAATGCCAAACAATACTGAACAAAAATAGCATGACAGTTTGACACGACTCACGCCTGATCTGTCAAAAAAGGCTATTGAAAAAAGTACCTGTACTTGGATCACCCTTAATAAACATTTATTACACGGTATCCATTGCAGCAACACTTTTTTGATGTAATAGTAAAACGAAAGTGAAAAAACTTTACGAAATTTTTTCGCATAGCAACCGTAACATATGTTAAAATTATCCTGCATTTATCGCAATACAAAAAATTAACTCTAAACATTAGAATTTAGAATATTCAAGTTGCTGAAGGACTGTTTTTGTAGTATTATAACGAATTTACTTTATTTTACCGTAAAGTAAAAGTTGGCACATTTTGTACTACAACGTAGCGTATCAATTCGATTAAGTTTTTAATCTATTGTTTGGTAAACAAAAATCAATTTACGTTTTATATATATATATATATATATATATATATATATATATATATATATATATATATATATATATATATATATATATATATATATATATATTAGTCACCTGACTTCTAACTGTTAAGTAAAATATTTTTGTCGATAAAATGGCAATCATTTCTCGATATTGAAGTAATGTAAAAACTGACGACGATGTGAATGACAAATGAAGGTGACATATTTTTTGGAGAACTTAGCTTCCTATAAAAATATTTCTTTTTGTTTTGGTAGAAAAACTTAGGATTTAACTGTCGTTCAAATTTACATTTCATCTGTACGAAACCCCTAAAAATTTACATAAAAAATATCAGCAAAATAAAAAAAGTTATAGTACAAACTTGAGAAATTTTTCTTATTTTGATATCAGCTTTCCGCTAGTAGTGAATTCAAAAGAAGAAGAAGAACAGAAGAGAAGTGTGATAGAAATATTTGCAAAAATTCCAATTTAATAAGCAGATGGGAATAATTGTCAACACTCGCCAAAATAATTTGTCTGCATAACCAATAGCTCTTCAACCATAAATATTTTTCAACAGCTTTTTTTTAAGTTTCTACAGATCTTCCACATTTTGATTATGTTACGAAATTCCAACATAATTAACTGGAAAAGCATTTCTGCGTCAAAATGAGAACAACGTCAAAAACGTCATAGAAAATAGCTCAAATACTCGAACCACACCAAAAAAAAAACAAACAAAAAATCGGCACCACAAAAATTCTGAGACAACAAAGTATGCGTCTTAAAAGAAAGAGTGAAAAAGCCGCAAGAAGGTATGCCCAGCAAAAAAAAAATGGAGTGCTCTCATATACACTTTAAAGTAATTTGACATGGGAAATATGCTCTTCCTCCTCGACTCCAAAACGGAGCGGAGAAAGAGCGAGAACTACTTAGTAGTCATAATTGAAATGTATGGACTTTTCATCAAGCTCGCAACATTTTTGCTAAAGAGCGCTTTGATTTGGTAGACCTATTTATTAAAAAATGCAAAGGGCATCAAGTACAGGCGTCACTCATCGAGACTCGGCAATAGGACCAAAGTTATACATACAAATTTATATATGTATGTATGTATGTATGTATGTGTATGTAAATTTCAGTTAACTTGCTTCTCACTTTAGCCTCTCTACATTCGTCCACTGTACCCAGAAAATATTCAGTCATTAATGTTTAAATAGTAGCATACCGGCTTGCCACATACATACATACTCGTACATACATACATATGTACATCAGAAATTTATTTATGTGTAATGTACAAGTTTCCTTTTTCACACTCATTAGTTACCAACAAATTACCGCCAAGCATTCCACTTCCTTCGGCGATACCAACACAACACAGCATAGTACTCAAGTGCTGCATGCTAAATCATTAAAATTGTATGTATATACGAGAATTAATACGTCCGGGTGTGTGTGTGTGTTGCCTCAAAACTATTTTATCCAGCTGTGACTGAACTTTTAACTGTTATTTCTTTGGTGTTTGATTGACGAGAGTCCGCATTGGTGATTTGAATTGGCCTATAATTTGCCAAATAAATTATTCGATAAGAATTGCCATAAGGTGAACGTGAAATAATACATTTGTTGTATAATGTTTTTAAGTTTTATTTCAGGGAAAATATTAATTTTTCTCGGAAAATATTTATTTGTTCATAACTTTCTGTTTTCCCCCTTCAAAGTAGTTCCCCCGAGATTTAAAATACTTGTGCCAGCGATTTATCCAATCGTATAAGCAAATCTAATATCCATTCTTTATTAAGTCATTTGAACTCCTTCAGCTTTCTCTTTCGGATAGTGGCTCAACTTAGCACTTCCATCTGAGTGATCGGATGAGGACCAAAATCTGTCAGGGAAGGTGTCATCGTGGCTCTTGTAAAGTACAAGGCTAACCTATTGGAAGGGTTTATCAAATATTTCTCCCTCCACGAAAAATTGATTTCACGCGTGATATTTTGGTCGAAAGTCTGAATCGAAGCGCGATTGTCTGCATAGACTTTAGACTTTACATATCCCCACAAGAAAAAGTCTAACGGTGTGATATCACATGATCTTGGTGGCCAATCGACTGGCCCAAAACATGAAATTATCTGCTCACTGAAGTGTTCTGTCAATAAATCCATTGATTTATGTGATGTGTGGGAAGTGGCACCGTCTTGTTGAAACGAAATTTCGCGGAGATCACAAGTTTCAATTTTAGGCATCAAATAGTCGGTTATCATGGCGCGATGACGGTCGCAACTGATGGTTACGTTCTCAACGTCATAATTTTTGCAGAAAAATGAACCGATGATTCCACCGGCCAATCAACCACACCAAACCGTTGTTTCTTCTGAATGAAATGGCAGCTCTTGAATTTCTTCAGGTTGCTCTTCGCCCCAAATACGGCAATTTGGCTTATTTACATACCCACTGAGCCAGAAATGGTCCTCATCGCTGAACGAAATTTGGCTCGGAAACGTCGGATCTAGTAGGAACGTTTCAAGAGCCCACGGAGCGAAGCGATGTCGTTTGGGAAGGTCCAGCGGCTTCGATTCTTGCACAAGCGGTATTTTGTACGCTTTCAATTTAAGATCTTGAGGAAGAATGGCCCAAGTCGTTCCATACGTCTGTCCGCTGCGTTGTTCAGGCGTAAATCCTTCCATGATGAAATACCAAACAATACTGAGCAAAAATAGCATCCCAACTTGACATGACTCACGCCTGATCTGTCAAAATAGGCTATTGAAAAAAATACCTCTACTTGGAAAAACTCTTTAGATTTGTAATACTACTTTCACTCGAAGAAAGCTTTATAAAAGAAAATAACGGGCTAATCAATAAAGACATATAAAAATCAATGCAAATCTTGATAAACGCCTATAACTTGAGAACCACCAGATCAAATTACACCAAATTTTTAGGAGTTATAAAGGAATAGCAGGAGAAGGTTAATGTGAAGCTTTTATGAGAATGGTGCAGCCGTTTTGGAGCTAATTCCATTTTAGAGAACATACAAAATACATGCAACAGCAACAAATACATGTAAAATTACAAAATACGCGTACATTACGTTATACATGGTGCTGAAAGAGAGAAAGAAAGAGTGAAAAAAGTTAAAATTTAAATAAATAAATAAAAAATTAAGAGAAATTAATGGAAAAAACTTTGAAAAAAAATTTTAAGTAAATTTTTTTCGTTTCCTTTTCCAAAAAAAATCTGAAATTCCAAATTTCAGTTAGATTTTCTTCATTTTTTTATAGGTATAGCAAAGCACGCTGAGGTCCGCTAGTTTTTTAAAAATTTTAATATTTTTATTGGCAAAATTTTACCCACAAAATGAACTCACAAGTAATCACTCATCAAACATTTGTGGAATTTAGTAGAAGCCGACAAAATTAAATTTGCTCTCAAGCAAGCAATGACCTGACAACTACATACATACATTCAAATAACACTTGAGACTTGTTTGGAAATTCCTTGGTCGGAGTCATGGCAGCGAAATTCAATGAAACACAAAAATTTGCCAACATCCTTCGTTTTTAGTCTACTTTTAGTCTACTAGTCCCTTTTCGCTTAAGGCAGTATTAATTCGGTTGGGGTGGTTGACATTCAGCGCAAAAGATTTGGCATTTGGTTGTTGTTGCAGAAACGTTGGTCTACCTCACGGGAATTATTTTTCTTTGCATTGTTGTTTTAATTTGAATTTTGAATTTGATTTTTCTAAAAATACTTAAATATTTTTCTGGCGTAGGAAATACTATACTTTCGCTAGTGGCACCTTGGTTTCAAATATTTAATATTGAATATATTTTTGCATAAATATTTTGGTAATAATAATCAGGGTATTATATGTACATCGTAGAGTCACTAAAAAAAAGTCACACAAACTTTTTAAACGTCTTTAGATAAATAATCGGTATTGCAGTTTCGTCTTTTGCACATTTTTGTATACATTCATATGAGTTTATTTACAGAAATGATGGTTAAAAATACATCACGTTGTTAAATAAAGGGTGATCCAAGTAAAGGTACAACGTTTACAAATCATTCAACTTTATTACGAGAACTCACGTTCTGTAAAAAATGAGTTTCGCACGCTTCGCTCAACTTATGGTCAACATAATCGGCCTACTGAGCTTACCATTCGCAACACTATAGCCCATCTTGAGACCCAGCATTCATTATTGGGTAATATTCGACCGAATAGACCACGTCCAGCACGCAGTGAAGAAAATATAGCGGCCGTAGCTGAGAGTGTACAAGAAGGCAGTGGAGAGTCGAATTGGCGCCGTTTGCCGCAACTCGGACTGACATATGGAACGAATTGGCGTATTTTACGTCGAGATCTTAAACTGAAAGCGTACCTAATACAGCCTAAGTAAGAACTGAAGCCGCTCTGCTTTCCCAAGCGACATTGCTTCGCTCTATGGACTCTTGAAAACTTCCAAGAAGATCCGACGTTTTCGAGCCAAATTTTGTTCAGAGATGAGGCCCATTTCTGCCTCAATGGGTATGTAAACAAGCAAACAACAAGCAACGCCTAATTTGGGACGAAGAGCAGCCTTAAAAAATTCAAGACCTCGCATTTTAGCCAGAAAAAACAACGGTTTGGTGTGACTTGTGAGCCGAGGGAATTATTGGTCCATATTTCTTCAAAAATGATGCCGGTGAGAACGTAACCGTCAATTGCGACCGTCATCGCGCCCTGATAACCGACTATTTGATGCCTGAAATTGATGCTGGTGATCTCTGCGACATTTGGATTCAACAAGACGGCGCCACTTCCCACACATCGAATCAATCAATAGATTTATTGAGAGAACACTTTGGTGAGCAGATAATTTAACGATTTGGGCCAGTCGATTGGCCACCAAGATCATGTGATATCACACCGTTAGACTTCCTGTGGGGAAATGCAAAGTCTCAAGTCTATGCGGACAATCCCGCTGCGATTCAGACCTTAGGGCAAAACGTCACGCGTGTCTAACAACAGGTGTTCATAAAGGGCATTTTTTTCACATCGTCCTTCTTTTCCGTCAGGACGTGGGCGCAAATCAGGGATATATTGGAGAACTTCGTTTTGATATGGATTGTGGCGAGAGGTTCATCCAGCTAATTGAAGATTTCGCGACTTGCGCTGATTTACATGGCAACAGCAGTACATATCAAGATCTCCTACACATTTCAGACCCTGTCCCGTCCATGTTGTTGTTGTTGTTGTAACCGCAGAAAATTCTCCAAATGGGGCTTCGGGGAACATTGCGGGAGTGACAGTCCTTGGCCGGACAAAGACCCGACTGTCGCGGGAACTATGGATTCTAGTCGGCTCTTACGACAGGCATTCCTTACCGCGGGTAAATTCTTGAACCCCTAACCCGCACTGTCCCGTCCATCATGTCGCTTGGACAGAAGTGATGTCAGCCTTTTGTTATAGGAAGACATTAACCATCTGTACAGCGACATCTTTCCAATCAAGAGATCGGACTTTCCAGGTGACACCAATATCCATAAATAATGTAAGAATACTTTTTAAATACAAATTTTTTTATGTCTCAAATTATTTCCAAACAGTTTTAAAATAAAGCATGATTAATACAATATTAGCCAAAAATATACTGGAAACTACGAGATGTGTTCAAAGGGAAATGTGAGTATTGAATTTCTTTTTTAAAGTACTTATTTATTCATCAATATCTATTTGGTCCCCTTCAAAGTAATCCCCCTCGGATATAATACACTTGCGCCAACGCTTTTTCCAAATCTCGAAGCACTTCTGAAATACGCTTTTCGGTATGGCCAACAGCTCTTTTTTCGATTTTGACTTGATCTCCTCAATTGTGGCAAAATTGTTTCCACCATACGGTGGTTGAGGCATGATAACGGTTTTTTTTTTGGCTAAAAATCACGAATAAGCATTGATGTGTGAGCTGGTTCATTATCTTGTGATCAAAGAAAACAGTGAGCAAAATTTTCGCCTTTTCCTTTGAACATACCTCGTAATTTTTTCGGTCTTAAATTATTCAGGGCTAGTTCAGGAACAGTGTGAGTTGAGCCTGTATACTTTTCAGGGCTCTTAGATAAATTTTAAACCTTTTTTTTTTTAGCTGATTCAGGACTATTTCCTGATTTCCATTTTAGGTATATTTAAATATGTTGGCTGATAAATTCGGAGTCAGTTCTTAGGAGATATTATTGATTTTATCAAATATAATAAAATTTGTTTATTTCATCACTAAATTTAAATCACAAATATGCGCTCAGAAACCGTTGACAGAGCCCGAACGACTCGACATATTCTTGGACAAAAAGTTTAGAAAAAACATTTGGTAAACTTCCTTAAACCCCTTTAAGTCCAAACCAAAAATGGCAAAGACCAACAAAATAACAAGTAAATGTTATTTTCCGCACAAAAACAAAAAATAAAACCTTTTTGGTATTTTTATATCCAATTAAAAAGTTTTATAACTTTACCGACTAAACTAACAACTAAATAATCTGTGGAAATATACAAACAATTTTTTATTTATTTATTTTCTGCAACCTCATTTTTTCATGCAACAGCATGTTGCAACCAACAAAATATCAACAATAACTCAATAATAAAATAACTGAGCAAAATTCAGTGAGAAGTAATAATAAAAGCAACAACAAATTTCTTAACATGCTACAGGTTGACTGACTTGGTAGCTTGAACTTGAAATTGGCAAACTTAGTTGAAATTTTGCGCTTGAAGACAATTGTCGGGTGCATGTGTGGGTGGCAGATTTTCCACGACTAGGCATGCCAGTAACACTAACAAAAAAAAAATACAGATGAATGTCGAGGACTTAAAGAAAACCGCGAAAAGTTGAAATATTGCGAAATTGAAGATATAAAACTTTTATAAATTCTCTAATGCAATAAAATGAAATGAAATGAAAATATCAACAAGATTGTTGAGATTATTTTTTTATGCATTCCGTGAAAAAGTAAAGATTTCGCAAGAAAAGGTATAATATTATTACGATAGGAAAATATTGTTCACCCTGAAGTCCTACCAATTTGCTGTGGTTGAAAACTTACACAAAATCATATACTTTGAAAAAAGATGGTAAAATTTTGTGGTGGAGTCAACCCGAGGAAGCGTTGCGGCAGAATAACGGTTTGGCGTGACCCACTAACGCATTACTATATACATATATACATAGGTATATATATATGGTGCTTTTTAACCGCTTAAGCGATTTTTGGCCGAACTTCTCCTCCAATGTGTAGTTTTTGCGTCCGGATGTTTTTACCAACAAATGTATGGACCTAAAGTTCATTCTAAGCCGCCTCCAAATGGATGATGGATTTTTATGAGGATCTTTTATTTCGTGTCAAAAATACACTCGGATGGCTTGCCATTCCCTGCCGAGGGGCGACCGCAATTAGAAAAATTTATTTTCTATAATTTTAGATGTTGCTCGAAACATCTTAAGAAATACATTATCTAGAGAAGTACGCATTGCATTTTTTTTTTCTTCAAATTGTTACTTTTTCCTTTAGAGAGCCGCCATTTTGTCAAAAATTTATATATTAAAAAAATCCTACCTACTTCTGTAGCTATTCCTATTCACAAGCGGAAACCGTTCAGCATCTTATTAAAATAAAAAAAATCAGGAGCTGTGTGTCCGGTCGTGGTTCCCCAAAAAATGGAGACATCCTGGGGAGAACGCTGTATAGCTGCCGTTTTTAAATTAATTTTTCTTAAAAAATTGTTATAAGCAGTTAATTATATGTACAATAAATACGTTTTGTCAAAAATCGGATTTATTTAATAGTTTTCCCGAGAAAAAATCTAAAAAAAGGCCTATTTCGTGGCCCTCTAGGTGGCCTAACCCCTTAAAGATAATTTTGTGCTAACGCAGTAATATAGAATTGCGATCACTATATTTTAAATATGTTTGAAAAACGTCTCGAGTCGGAAGTGTAACATGTGTTGATCTAACAACACAAGATATGTTGAGATCATTTTTTTTTTTTTTTTAATAAAACATTTACTTTAAGCTTCAAAATATTTTAATTAAGGTCTTTTCAACTTTCGAAAGCTTTTTTATTTTGCTTAAAATTCTCTACATATTAATCCGTTTGAAATATCTCCATTTTTCCCCTACAACAAGGATTTTGGAATAAAATCTCGACAAGTAGGGAATTTTTCCCACATGTGGCAACACTTTTCCATACTCCTGCGATTTTGGGGAAAACTCTGACTGCGACCACGATGTCAAATGGTGGGTATATGACAGGCGATTGACTCACTACCTATCTCAAACTTAGAATGCAGGCGTTTGCAAGCTAAAATATTTATAAACACTTTCCAGACGATCAACCGACTGAAAAATCTCTTGATCGATTAGCATACATACCGCCAAAATTTTGCTCGTGGAGGGCAGTGGAAAGAAAGCTAACGAGTTTCGCAAAGTTTTTAATTTTCTTCTCGATGTATTGAACTATTGCTGCGAAAAAGGGCAGGTGCAAGAAAATGTAAATGCATTTGTTTGCGTCGGTATTCCAGATTAGTTTTATGTTAATGAAGAAATTCTAAGTCACAGACTTATCAAACAGCCCTGGTGCTTAACTACTATAGTAAGGTTTTGCTTGACCCCCAACCAAAAATTGAAGCTAAGGCTTTATGAAAAAAGTCTGTGCATCTGGGTGATCTATTTTGAGGTTATTATCATTCTAAAGAACATTATTTGGCATTTATTTTTTGAAGTTTATCTATTTCAAATGTTGACTGCGGCTACGTTTCAGATGGTCCATCCGTTGAGTCCAATTTTCGATGACCCGTTCGAGCATTTCGACTGGTAACTGGCGAATGACACTCGTGATGTTTTGCTTCAAGGCCTGAATCGAAGCGGGATTTTCCACATATGCTTTAGACTTTACATATCCCCACAAGCAAAAATCCAGCGGTGTGATATCAAACGATATTGGGTGGTTTCCAATCGACCGGCCCAAAACGTCAAATTATCTGCTCACCGAAGTGTTCTCTCAATAAATCTATTGATTGATGCGATATGTGGGAAGTGGTGCCGTCTTGTTGAAATCAAATGTCGCGAAGATAGATTGATTCCAACCATCAAATAGTCGGTTATCATGGCGCGGTAATGATCGCCATTGACGGTTACGTTCTCACCGGCATCATTTTTGAAGAAATATGGACCAATGACTCCTCCGGCCCGCAAAACACACCAAACGTTTTTTCTCGATGAAATAGCAGCTCTTGAATTTCTTCAGGTTGCTCTTCGTCCCAAATTCGGCAATTTTGCTTGTTTACATACCCAGTGAGCCAGAAATGGGTCTCATCGCTGAACATAATTTGGTTCGAAAGCGTCGGATCTTGTCGGATCTCATTTTATTTTCCTTTATTCATAACTGGTACTGAATGCTATATTTACTTACATACTCGATACTCAACATATGCACTGGTATTCTTAACTCTGAGTCCTGATTACGTGGAAATTCTTTTACCTATAAAGACCACAACACCACTCAATATACAAGCCTACGTAGTACTGATATTATTTAGAACTGAGACGTCCGGCATATCGTACCTCCGACATAAACCAAAGTTCATCGACTCGGGTCAAATCTGGCTCCACGATAGATTACCTCCTTTTAGCTATTGCAACATTTTTACATTCAATGTGGATATTATATTATTGACGTATTCAGTTGGCTAAGTATATACGTGGTATTGCATTTTTGTACACGATTTCATATGTGGTGTTGTATTTAACTTTTATTCTAGTTTTGTTGGTAAAACATTTAAATGTTTTAGCATATATGTACATATTGAGGCCGAATTTTCGTAATCAGGGTTACTAAATCTCTTTTTTTTTACTTTTTGCATACAGGCGGTGTTGCACGCCAGTTAACGTTTCCCTTGGAAATCTCATTGACTGTTCAAGAGACAAAACGTGAAGTAACTATTTTTTTTTGGGTAAATTTTTTATTTTTTCTAAATTGTTCCTTTGTGTTTTGGTTTAACGATTCCATTTTAAACATCAGAAAAATTCATTTACCAAACGTATGGGAATCACACGAAACCAGGTTAAGTGGGTGGGGCGAAAGTTTTTTCATGCAAATTTACTTGTACATGATCAGCCAGTAGATCGTTGATAGGCAACTGGTCCAAAGGTGGGTTAGTGGAGCGAGTACCAATCTCTCGAAAGAGTAATCAAAGTATTGCATAACGTAGCATTCAAAAGTGGTTTGATAAAAGAGTTATAGTCCAAACTCGTGACGCCGAACATGAGCACAATTTTATTATAAAGTGTCGACTAAGCTGACTTACACACACCATGATGGAATAAAATGATCCTCACGACAGCGGTTAAAACTAAATTAAAAACAATTTAATTAAAGGACTAAATATATAAATATATACTAAGAATCTTATTGTCAAGCACCAAAAATTTTTAAGGTACAGAGATTGCTCGGCTAGGGTTATTGTATATATGTCTCTAATCACTCTAAACTCGGTTATAAAGTCAAATATGAATAAATAAATTCTTTTTTGTAAAGCATACATTTTGTAAAATAAATATGAAGAAGAAGAATTCTAATAATATGAAGAGAATGATTTTAAAGCAAAAATTATACGGAAATCTATTTCTCAATTTCCGCACAAATAGAGAAGAAAAGAAAAATCACCAAAAAATCCAAATTCAAATATAAAGCGAATTTCTTATTTGCTGAATTTTTGTTTGGCTGAAGAAAGTGGAATGACGACGAATGGTGTGGTTGCCGATGTATGTGACATTCAAATTGGATCTATAAACCCCTGTCGTGGTTGTTTTCTATTTGCTGGCGCACCACAAACATGTACACAAGGACATGTGTCACTTTTTGCTCAGCTGTCAAATTTAATTTTGACTTATACAAAGAGCAATGTTTTAGCTGACATTCAGGCTTTCACACATCAAACAAAACAAAAGCAACACCGTAATATGTGACAACGACCTCACCACATCAAACCTATGTCGTCATGACTGTACGGCACAGCAGCGGCACAGCCACCAATGCCACAACTGAGGCACAAAATATTAACGGTACTTGCAACGGCAGCAGGGTATTTCATGTTGGCG
The DNA here is from genome assembly GCA_030068015.2 of Neoceratitis asiatica. Taxonomy (NCBI): domain Eukaryota; kingdom Metazoa; phylum Arthropoda; class Insecta; order Diptera; family Tephritidae; genus Neoceratitis; species Neoceratitis asiatica. Next base: position 39,618,994 of record CM061529.1, read on the forward strand.
GTGAAACAGGGAACCAGATCTCAGAAAATGTGCAAAAAAAAAATTAAAATTGTTTTATAAAAAACATCCTTGAGAAAGTGGAGACTTGTTTCAAAAATAATCTCTAATAAAACATTAATCAACCAAAGCTGACACTCTATGGAAATTTTTTTTGGGTTGCTTAAATAAATAACATATTTCCAATGGGAGCACTTCATAATTGCGATTTTCAAAATCCAGACAGTATATAATCCAGAAAATTTTAAAAAATTTCAAACAAGACGCAATACCGACACTCAATTAAACAGACATAATGAAATCCTGACCAAAAAAAATAAAGATAACCCAATATACGGAAAAAACAAAACCCTGACAACTCTTTATACCGACAAATAGGTTGCATTTTTATTCAAATTTTTCCTTCAATTTGCTGAATAAATTAAAAATATATTTTCAATATACATCAAATAGACCATGATGTACATACATATTCATATGTATATACGAATACTTATATATGATTGTCACTATTTAATCGCTGAAGCGATTTTTGATCGAGCTTCCTATATGATTTGATGTTTTACAAATAAAAAGACCTACATTTTATTCTAAGCCGCCACATATTAATCAACTAACAAATTTCACATTTTTTCACTCACTTTTTCCATTACAATCCACAGTTCGTCGTCGGGGTAACCACTTCACAGAGTAACTCCACCAAATCACACTTAGCTATCAAACGCATACCAACTTAGCAACACCGCTGCGCACCTGCACATATCAAGTCTAGAAGCACTCATGCCAATTCCTTGTAAGGACATGAAATACTATATTAACCTTTGTTCGAAGTAAGTACCAGAAGGAGAAGAGATAGGCCCACCAAAATTTATAACGATCAGATCAGAACAACGATCTGAGTTGATTTAGCTATATTGGAACGCAAAATACTCCTCAGTTTATGAGGTATTTCAGTCCAAACTTTTTAGGCAGAGGTATTGTTGTATTTAAAAGATAATTTGTCGGAACCGGCCAGATACCATAGCCACTATATTAAATAGCCCCCAAAACAACCGATTTTTTTCATATATAAGGTTTTGGTACAAAAATCCGTAAAAATGAATCTAAGAGGTTGAAATATGGCCTTATATACAAGTGTATACAAATATATGTATGAAATCGGAAGTCTATTCCATCAGACTTGCGCATGGCCGCAGACAGCACATCTTTCTTGATTTTCATGTTTGTTTCACTCTTTCATAGATAGATGGTAGTGATTTTAAAATGCGTCTCGCACAATCGCTGGTAACGTATACGCCCTGTATACACTCCCATACGTGACGTGAGCCACACCATCAGAACGGATGTTTTCCTAGGCACTTTGGCTATTTTTGTCTATGCTTTATCTTCAACATCCAGCACTTGATTCTATTTTTTGCATCTTAATCTCCTTCGTTTTCTTGTTTTCTTTTTTTGAGTTCATCTCAATCTGCATGATAATGTATGTATGTAGAAAGTGGGTTTGTTTTGCTGTTTTCCTCACTCAACATTTGCTCGTCGGAAGATAGCTAAATAGGCATACCATACATACGTACGCGCAAATTTGCTTTTATGTATTTGTATAACTTTGTAGTGCGAATGCCTACATTTCGTTCTTCTCTTACAAATTTTCCTCAGGTCTTAACTCAAATTGTTTTCAGGTATCTTCTTTGCGCGACTGCCATCACATTTCTGTGCTGCGGCCGGTTTTTCCAGCAGTTTTTTGACGTTAACTTTTCATGAAACTTGCTGTTTTTAATCGATTTTTGTCCCGCCTACGAGCTCTTATAATTTCATTATATCTCATGCACACACATACCTTAGGAGTTCAGTTATGTTGTCTTTTACTCTGCGTCTCTCACTAAAGTTTTTGTTTATACAATTTCAAATTTTAACATTTTAACATTTATTTTATTAGCCTATTTGAGGCTAATTTTTTTATGCGTATTGTGCTGAAAATCGCTACGGCGATTACAAATCTTCAAATATATATATATACTTATATTGACTGTGGTATCCGTGGTGAACTCGCTGCGCTTCCTCCTCCAGCGCTGAGTTTATATCTCCTTCTTTCTTTCCCCATTCGTTGCGTTTCCACTCATAGTGTCTATAGCACAAAATATTGTAAAATGTTATACACCAGCAGTGGCAGCATTCCAACACTTGTATATAGTAAACATATATGTATATATATATAATTTATATAATTCGTGAGAAAACGTAGAAATGGAAAACTATCGCAAAAATCTTACTAATTATTTGGTTTATTTGAAATTCTAGACATGGGTAGCGTTTTGCTTGGTATGAATTGCATTCAAATATAGATTATGTATACACATGTTATAAATATATATATCCAATATGCCCTATTACATAGTACGGGTAATCCCGACCTTAAATATCAAGATAACTGTTTATACCGACAGCGCCTAAATATCCTTTTTTTGTCAGATCACGCGTGAGTCGCTGTTATGTTATTTTTGTTCAGTCTTGTTTGACATTTCATCATCGAAAGAACAACATTTGCAAATCATTCAACTTTATTACGAATATTCACGTTTTGTAAAGAATGTGTTTTGCGTGCTTCGCACAACTTATGGTCAACATAAACGACCTACTGAGTGTACTTTTCGCAACACCATCACACATCTTAAGACCCAGAATTCATTATTGGATAATATTCGACCGAATAGACTACGTTCAGCAAGCAGTGAAGAAAATATAGTGGTCGTAGCTGAGAGTGTACACGAAACTCAGAGTGAGGTATGGAATGACTTGTTGTATTTTACGTCGAGATCTTAAATTGAAACCGTACAAAATACAGCTTGTGCAAGAACTGAAGCCGCTCGACCTTCCCAAGCGACATCGCTTCGTTCTATGGGCTCTTGAAAAGTTTCAAGAAGATCCGACGTTTTCGAGCCAAATTTTGTTCAGCGATGAGCCCCATTTCTGGCTCAATGGGTATGTAAACAAGCAAAATTGCCGCATTTGGAACGAAGAACAACCATTTTATACAGAAAAAGCAACGGTTTGGTGTGGTTTGTGGGCCGGTGGAATCATCGGTCCATATTTCTTCAAAAATGATGCCGGTGGGAACGTAATCGTCAATGAAGACCGTTGTCGCGCCATGATAACCGACTGTTTGATGCCTGAAATTGCAGCTCGTGATCTCAGCGACATTTGGTTTTCAAATTCACTAGGCGCCACTTCCCACTTTGATTTACCGCAAAAATTTGAATCTTTGCCACTTTCTACTTCGTATCAATTGAGCATGATACTATAAGGAAAGATATAATACGTAGTGACAGGTCGTTTCCTTTTTCGTTTCGTCTCAACTCAATGTTGTATTTTGGACTAACCGGAAAAACGGGAATAAATTACGGCCGCTTTGAGGGGAAATTTCGCCTTTTTTGTTCTTATATTATTCGTATTACAAGCAAATGTGAAAGAAAAAATAGCGGAGTTTTAGTTTATGAACCTTTCTATACATGTCGTAATTAAAATGTATCAAATATGCAGAAAATTTTAGTACTTAATGTACAATTCCTATTGTTTTAAAATTTATTAGGATATTTATGCGTATATGAATGCGAAATTTAAAGAAAATGCTTCCGAATAAAAGTTATCACGAAAAAACTCGATTATTCGTTATCGATAATATAATATAAAAGAAATATATATCAATTTCAGTACAATAGTTTCTTTACATTGGTGCTTAGATTACTAGATCATTTACATTTTAGAAAACCTTGCAGGTATTTCACACAGGTTTTGACCAGAGTTCCAGTTAAATGGCTGGAAGTGAAGAACGTCTCCATATCAACGCCGGAGTAGTATATAATGTAATCGAATTTGATGCTGATTATATTGGCACTAAAAAGCTAACTGAGCAAGTGTCGAATATGATTCAGACTGTCAACAAAGTCAGACACCGTCTTTTAAAAAAGAATCATACTTACAAGGAACTTCTCCCAACTCGTCTATATTTTCTGCTTCTTTTCAATATCGTCATTACAACGAATCAAAATTTCTCTAATCTCTTCATCAAATAACGATGAAGACGTTTGTAAAAGCAAAGTGATTTAAAAAGAATTTAAAAGACAAAATTTAACAGAAATTAACAGAAATTTTTCATTTTCATTTTATTAATAATACTCTAATAACCTTTGTTTAAAATAAATCACAGTTAAAGTTTACAGACCGCTACTGCTGATAGAAATGAGGCAGTGAATTTTCCAATTGAATTTTTAAATTCTTTAGACATATCAGGAATGCCACCGATTATTCATCTGAGCAATTTGAAGCCCCGTAAACTATGCAACGGTACACGTTTGGTAATAATAATAAAAATAGTGCATGTTCCGTAGACTAGCGATTAGCTTGAAGGTAAAATAAACACAGTGCCGGTTTCATTGGTGCTTAAGTTCCATCGATGTTTCCAACCACAGCATCTCGTAGAGGATGTAATTCTCTGATCGTAAACCGAATGAATCGCAAGCGTTCATTTTCAATTTTAGCAAACAAATACACGACGTATTGATGATACAACTGGCGATATCGTAGAATATAGTTGTCCTGATTATGTCTAATCATTAACCGATGCGCGTAGTTATTTATTGAATTGGATCACGCTTTTTGATATTGATGTGATATTCGTCTTGTCCTTGAAAGATGAAAGACGTGCGTCGTACGAACGGTGTATATCTGAAATTCTACTCATTGTATTATCTCAACGGGTAATTTTAATAGATCTATTATCAACCGGATCACCGTCCACAATAATCGCAACTTCATCTATGGTTGGTGCATTGAATCTGCTAGCGTGACCTCCTGATGGTACTTTGTCGGCTTTAGTGACGATTTGATAATTGAATGAATCAGATCATTACGGTTCTCCAAAAATATTTCTAGCAATACTGCTATTGACATCTCTTCTGTTTGTTTAATGAAATTCTACTGGCTTCGCGTTTCACATGTTCTTCAGGATTGCCCATAAAATAGATTTGGAGAAATTTTCAATATTTATTTGAAATTGGCATCAATGACCCTATTTAATGGTATACTTGGCCTTGTATTTATGTTGTTTCAAAATTACGACCGTCAGATAAGAGATCGCAAATTTTTGATGCTCCAAACAATGTCATTTGAAAGCAAGAATTGAACTTCATTTAAATTGCTAGAAAAGAGTGATTTCAAAAGTTCAGGCGGAGTAGGGAGTGGTAATAATACAATTTTCTCTTAATGTCTGGTGCATAATTAAACGTAAGACGAACAAATTATTCACGTTTTAATGTGCGACTGGTCCACCTTGGCCTTTCTCGTTCTCCAATTAAATCCATGTGTCGTCCACGTGCAGCTATTGTTCGACTGTTTCGTGAGCTCTTTCAAGACGCCAATGTCGAGATTTTTCGCTATGGGCATTGTTGAGGTTAGATTTTTCTGGTGGCATTTTACTGAAAATTTTATGTGAATAAATTTCTGTACTATAATTTTGTTGTTCTTATATTTCAATGCATTATGTTACTGTAAATTAGTAGTTAAATACATATCCAAAATAATATACAACACATGAAAATAAAATGAAGATAATCCAGAAAAAGCGATGTCACGGATCAAAAAAATCACATGTGCCACGTGTAGTTGAAAAAGAAATTTCAAATTCAACGGTATCGCCATCTACGACGAGTGCATAGTAAGCGATCTGACAGTTTTCTGTAACAAATTTGAGGCGTTATCTGTTCGAGATATACGAAACTTACGAATAATAACAACAATCAACTTTGATAATCGGTTTATTGTTATTTATAAATTATTGAGGCTATTCACCGATATAAAAACTATTCTATTCCAACTTAAGAGGACCAAATTACACATAAATGCCAGCTTTCATCAATATCGGTTGAGTTGGTGAAGAGTTCACTGAGAACATACATTGTGACACTGGATTTTTTTATATTAAGATATTATTAATTGAAACTACTAATTGGGGGTTTGTGAAAAGTAACAATGTGCATTATAAAGTGTGTTTTTTAGGCATGTGGTTTTCAAGAAGAAAGAAAACGCATAAAATTTAATGTTATGGCTACATTTGCATCAATTGGCGCCATATATCAGCAATAACGCACCGAATATTAATCATGGCTCCATAGCGTTTTCCATTGACTAACATTATGGCCGACTTCATTTTTGAACAAGTGGAAGCAGTGCGCGATGCGTTACCCGAACCGATTATTATTTTGGTGCTTAATTTGCACGATTTCCAAACGTTGTTCGGAGAACGGAGTAAGTCTGTTCATTATGAAATGGCAAAAAATAACTGAGTATAAATCAAGTAACAGCTGTGAAAAAGACACAATCCGAGAAAAATATTGCCTAATTGAAAATCACAGGTCTTTAATATTAAAACACTCTTTATTTAACTCACTGGTTATTATATGCAACTCAAATGAATAAATTTGTACGAAAAGCGCCTAGAAAAATCGACTCACGGAAGTCAAACCATTAAATATTGACTTAAATAAATAAATTTATTTTTCTCTCTTAAAAGCAAACCAATGACAAAAAAAAATTCAATTGCTGCACTAAGTAGCTTATCTCACCACCAATACTCACCCACTTAATACCATCAGTACGCCGGTTTTGTTATTGCAGCAATGCAAATGAAAATGGTAGCAAAGTTTTCAACACCATCAAGCAATGAATAAAATTATTTGCAGAGCCGTAAATTTTCAATTCAATTGATTAAACGCTCCAGCCATTGTGGAATATTCTCGCAGAACCATAAAAAATTAATGTTTAAAAGGAAAATTTTTGCTAGCAACAAAAGTAATGTGCAGTGAATGGCTGGTGACTGGTGCGCAGCGGCTAATGTTGCAAAATGTATATATAGAATTTTAGCAAATAGAAAACCGTGTTCAATATAGAGCCAAAAATTTATCCACTCTAATAGATATTTATGTATATTCTTGCAAATACGCGCAAATCGAGCATTTCTGCGGGCATTGAATTGCCTCGTCTTCGTGCTCGCCCTTGCACAGCATCTGACCTTTAAAACTACGCTTAATATAAGCCGATTGGCGTAAAGTGGGCCTCGAGTGGCTATAGCCGCGTATCCGCATTGAAGTGCGAATCATCATCGCGTCGCAGTTTAAACGTAAAGTAATCATGTCACGTACGAATTGATTGAATCTTTTTCATGCATACTGTCACACACTTGCACTCACTCCAGCTCCTACTCTAGCGCCTTTCTAAAACTCATACACACATTGGCTGGCTGTTCTACGATTAAATGTGATTTTCTCGTTGCTGTTTTTTTTTACATATTTTTAGTTTTCCTTGCTTCGTTTCTTTTTGTTTCTATACTTGTTTTTTTTTTGCGATTTTTTATGCAAGGAACGCACGTGGCTTATATTCCATTGCAAATTTTGCGAAAGTTCAGTGCGCCAACGGCATTTCGGATTCACCGTAACTCCTTTATGTACAGGTACTTGTAACATAAAAGAGCAAATGTGCGTATAATTGTTTGTGGTTACCATAATTAAATCGTTTTGTAGCTGTCAAGTTAGCTCTCCTCTCCATTATGCAGAAAATCGAGTTATTTTTATATTAAATAATTATGGGCAAAGCGTTTGTAAATTTGTTTTAAGTAAAAAAATAAACCAGCTTTAAGTGAAATATATGTACTTATATATCAGTGGTCGATGTAGAGTATCATGAATATCTATACGGACCTAGATATAACATATAAAATAACCTTCAGAAATTAATATTATATAAAACTTATAATATAAAAGGTGATACATTTCGCGGTCTCTTACTTTTTTAAAGAAAAAGCACAAAAAAAATTAATGTGAAATGTTTATTATTATTCGAAATAACATTATTTGGCATTTATTTTTTTAAGATTATCTCTTTCAAATGTTGCCCGCGGCTACGTTTCAGATGGTCCATCCGTTGTGTCCAACTTTCGATGACTCGTTCGAGCCTTTCGAGTTGGCGAATGAGACGCATGATGTTTTGCTTCAAGGCTTGATTCGAAGCGGAATTGTCCGCATAGACTTTATCTGCTCACCGAAGTATTCTCTCAATAAATCCATTGATTGATGTGATGTGTGGGAAGTGGCGCCGTCTTGTTGAAATGAAATGTCGCGGAGATCACGAACTTCAATTTCAGACACCAAATAGTCGGTTATCATGGCGCCATAACGGTCGCCATTGACGGTTACGTTCTCACCGGCATCATTTTTGAAGAGATATGGACCAATGATTCCACCGGCCCACCAAATCGTTGTATTTTCCGGATGAAATGGTAGCTCTTGATTTTCTTCAGATTGCTCTTTGTCACAAATGCGGCAATTTTGCTTGCTTACATACCCATTGAGCCAGAAATGGGCTTCATCACTGAACAAAATTTGGCTCGAAAACGTCGAATCTTCTTGGAACTTTTCAAGATCCCATAGAGCGAAGCAACGTCGCTTGGGAAGGTCGAGCGGCTTCAGTTCTTACATACGCTGTATTTTGTACGCCTTTATTTTAAGATATCGACGTAAAATGCGCCAAGACGTTTCTGCAAACGGTGTCGAATCGACTCTCCACGGTCTTCGTGTACACTCTCAGCTACGGCCGCTGTATTTTGTGCACTGCATGCTGGACGCGGTCTATTCGGTCGAGTATTATCCAATAATGAGCACGCTCAGTAGACCGATTATGTTGACCATAAATTGAGCGAAGTGCGCGAAGCACATTATTTACAGAACGTGAATTTTCGTAATTAAGTTGAATGATTTGTAAACGTTATTCAGGCGTAAGTGAAATGCCAAACAATACTGAACAAAAATATTATGACAGCTTGACACGACTCACGCGTGAACTGTCAAAAAAAGGCTATTGAAAAAAGTATATCTACTTAGAGCACCTTTTGTATAAATGTGAAATAAATATAAATATAAAACATTTTATTTAAACCCAAGTACTGCGGGACCAAACTTTCACGGACGCAGTAACTTTTATAGTTCCAAAAATCAAATGACAACTGCATACACCCCCTCATTTTGTTTATTAAATTTTACCTGTACCTGTTACCTGTTACTACGGTAAAAATATTTCATCGGTAAACAAGATTTTTCGGTGCGAGTTATCAGCGTGCTTCACCAAAAAACGTTTGCATTTTACCACCCTATTTTTTTTTTCAAAGCTGCAGTCGACTTGCAGCGTTCGAACTGTGCGTGGACGGCCCGACCGGTGGCGGTCTTTAACATCCCCAGTCTCCTAAAACAGTTTTATGCACCGGTAGACGAAAATGCGACTAATGCCGAGCCGACGGAGTGTTTTGAAAATATCACCTTTTTTTCATTTCACACTTAAAAAGCGCTATAACAGCGATACTGTTTTCATTATCTGACCATTCCATGTTGAAAACTCACACAATTTAGAATTCCCGATACAGACTAACGCTTTACAGGTTATATTTTATAAATCATATGGGAATTATGTGGTATGCTCAATTCTTCTATTGAAATACGTGTGTTTAATGTTGTAACAGTATTTATGTCCCTACCAAGTACATATAACCATTTTTTAATAAATCATGCCATAGATCATGATAGATATTTTTAGCCTGGAATTCAGTAATTTGATATAGCCACTAACATTAAAAATTAGATATATAGCGACCTCTAGCTAGAAGATTGTAGATTCTTCTTCTTTACTGGCTTAGACACCTCTTAAGCGATTATAGCCCCGTAAACAACAGCACGCCATACCTGTGTTCTTTTCGCTGTTTGAAGCCAGTCGGAAGTACCAAGGGCAGACAGGTTCTTCACTACCTGATCTTTCCAACGTAATGGAGGTATTCCTCTGCTTCCGGCGGCGAGTATTACATCGAAAACTATAGTGTTCTCATCCCTACAAACAGTATGACCTAGGCAGCGTAGCCGCTGTCTCAATGTCAATGTCGCCGTATATCTCATACAGCTCATCGGTTATTGAGGCCAAGGGTATCAATATCATCGGCCATATGCCAGCAGCTCTTCCCTATTCAGCTCTGTAGTTCAAATTATGTTATTTTCTCCACCAATATAATAAAAAATCACACAATAAGAAGCCACCTTGTTTGAAAACTCGTTCAGTATCGAACTGCTCGGTGAGGTCCTTCCCGATCCAGCCCACTTGGTGCAGACTGCGAGATCCTCCTTTTGTATATTGGGCGGAGTACACTTAGGTTCCCTTCGCCAGGCATGGCTGCTTAAAACCATATCCTGCAAAGAAGCTGATGCATACACATTCTCAGTACTTCGCCTCCGTATTTGAATAGCTCAGCCAGCAATCCATCAGCATCCGCGGCATTGTTATTCTTTAAGCGGTCAATCGCTATTCGATCTTCTTATAATCGTGTGGTGGAACGTCTATTCCATCCTCAAAGGTTGGGCAATGGGGTTCGTCATCTCCTGGTGTTCCATTTTCTCTTCCATTCAGCAGGCTGGATAATTGTTCCCTCCATATACTATGTGTTCTCTGGACATACGTCGCTAGATCACCTCTTTTGGTCATACAAGCGTATCTTACCATCTGTAAGTCGCTGCATCTTTTCGTAGAATTTTAATGAGTACTAAGACTATTACTATTGTCAGCCAGCTTCTCTAGCCCTTCATACTCACTCATCTCGGTCTCTTTCTTTTTTATCTATATATGCATCTCGTTTCCCTCTTCAATTCTCTGTATGTATCCCGCCCCGCACGTGATGTGGATCATCGGAACGTTGCTAAGTAGGTAATCTGTTTTCTTTCACCTACGATACGGAAATCTTCATCATGCCATCTGTTCTTTTGACCTTTCTGAAACCCAATAGTTTCGTTTGCAGCTGTGCGTAGCTTGAAATATCATCCCGGAGTTACCTTATACCAGTTTGACGAGTGCTTTCTGTCTTATGTTATTTCAGTTTTTCGACATCGAACCTTCGTTGCGTTTGTTGATGGCCGTTCTTTGCTGCAGAGGGTCTGGTGAGTATCTTCGCTGTTGCATGGTACGAGTCGATGTTAGATCCTTGGAGCGTATGTGCGTCAAGAATACAGGAGGCATGTCGTCCGCTTATCACCACATGATCGATCTGGCTATGAGTTTTTCAGTCCGGAAACAGTCTAGTAGATTGATAATTTTCTTTCGATTCAATTTGGTATTCCATATACCGATATTTCGGTCCCGGGCAAAGTCGATTCTTATTCTTACCTCATTTGGGAATGTTTCGTTAAGGAGGCTGAATTTTCCGGTAGTTTTGCCTAAGATACTTTCATTGCCAACTCTGGCATTAAAGTTGCCATGCAATATTTTGGGATCGCGGGAAGGACAGCACTCACAAATACGCTTCAGGCGCTTATAAAAAGCATGCTTAGTCCTTTTCTTTCGTCGAGGCGTACACGCAAATCAGCGATACGTATGTTCATTTTGATGCAGATTATGGCGAGATGCTCATCCATCGGAGTGAATGTCAGGACTCGGCGGCTAAGCCTCTCTCCCGAATCCGACAACAAATTTGCCCTCTTTTATATGGGCGCTGTAGTCTCTTTACGCTCATACATACGCTGCAATTAGACTTTTTCGAACCCACTAACCGTATATGCAGGCTCCACTGACACTTGTATTACAAAAACGAACGCACACCTTCAAATTTCTTTTCCTTTTTTATATGATTTTGGGAGACCATAAGCGAAGAATATATATGTATATAATATTTTTACGGGAGGGGACAGTTTCTTTCTACTGAGTTCCCCAATCGAATTTCATTAATATTTGAAAAGAAACAACCGAGTTTAACCCATTAATGACGAAGGGTTATTAAAATGCTCTCCGAACAAAGTCCATCACAATAGGGGTATTTTCTTTGTCTAGGAAATGCATGCTACGGTGCACGGATAAGAAATTTTTCCTATCCTTGCAATAGCACAACAACAAAACACATGCAAAAAACATATGGTACGAGATAGGAAAAATATCCTATACCAAATCCTATGCATATTTATTTCCCACAGATAGCAAGAAGGAAAAAGTAACCCTGTGAAGGGAAAAGCAACCCTGTGCCTGTGTGGTTGTTATTGTTTCACTTGAATATGACACAATTTTGCAACGGGGGTGCTCACGATCTCTAGCACAATTCCATAGTAAATATTTGCATAGCATGCATTTCCTAGACAAGGCGAATACCCCTAATGTTTTTCTTAGGGAATAAATACTGTACTGTAATTTTCCTGTTCTATAAATTGCTACGAAACTCCAATTATATCATTTTTGATTATCTAATGTCGCGAATTGACAAGACAAAAAAAATTATCGTTCACAATCCTTAAAAAAATTCAAAAATTATGAATAGAATTATTAGACGAATTAATTTATAGAAATATATTTTAGTGAGTTTTATCGTCGTCGGATTCTACTCCAGAAAAATAGTTCTACAGATGCCACATTGGGGGCAGCAAGCGCGCAAGTCAAAGGTTTCTACAGTGCATCCTCTGTGTACCATCTGTCCTTTGATCACACCCTTGGTTATTGATTCGTCGTATATAATTTACCAGAGCTTCCAAAACCACCAAAATTAAATCAAATAGTTGTTGAAAGAATTGAGATAACGTTAAGCTAATATTTACAAAGAACATAATGCAACATCGAAGACGACAAGCCAACAGTTCAGTTCAACTTCAAACGTGAGTTAAAATAGATGTACGACGATATATTTTATAAAATAATTATAATTTTAAATTTCACTAAAACATGCTCTTATTCAAGAAGAAATCGAAAAATTGTTAATGGAAAAGAAGAAGTGAGAAAAGTGGTTTGTTCGAACATTCGATTTATTGAACGCCGCAGTAGTCAGCTCTTTCAGCTCAATTTTTAATACATTTCAAACGCGTAAATAGAAACTCCTTCGAAGTGGCCTCTTTGCAGAAATTTTAGAATCAAACAGTCAACGTAGCGTGAATTCACGGGATTTGTGTTCGACGAGTATGACCACCGCTATAGACAGAAACTTTCGTATATCTAAAATAGTTTGACGACCGATGATTTGATTTCCATTTGTAACGTATTTGGTTTAAGTAGTGATGTAGACGTTATGAACATACTTATTTCTCGAAATTTGCAATTTGCAGACTGCAACGTTCTTAACGAGGACGAAAACGACTGTGATGTTGACGATGATAGTAAAAATGATGGTGAAGATGTTATGTGTAGATTTGGCGAAGCTGGTGCGAGTAATAGTCGAAAAAGCAATTTTACATACTCCTCAGACGTACCAAACGACTGGAAGAAAGATATGTTGTCAATAGTTATCGACGTTGCTTGCAATGGCGAAATGTTGTCAGCTGCCAGTGTATTTTTAAACAAAATTATAATTTTCAGATTTTATATGTTCCAATATAAACTCCAAATTATAAGCGATATGAAACCGAGGTACATATTGGCGCGTCTCTAATGCCGTACGTTTCAAAAGTTTCCAGACGGCAACGAATTAGATCTCAAATACTATATGAGTAAGAAAACTTCCGACGCAGAACGAAAATATTAAAGTTACGGCTAGAAATTTTAACCGTTATAACAACATTGGAAAAGTTTCCAGTGTACTTGCTAGGTTTTGCACTTTAAACTAGTTACTGACTGCAGCGAGTTCACGAAGTCATTTGGAGAAAAAAAGAGTTGAGTACTAGCCAACTCGTTGGGTGTTAGGCCTTAATGAGTTCGATTACCAAGTATAACATCGACGTGGTCTCCAAATGAAGCATGTAGATACCTTCAGGCGTTATCCAGTCATGCTATTCACATATACAGGGCTCTTGAAAAATTCCAAGTAGATCCGACGTTCTCGAGCCAAATTTTGTTCAGCGATGAGGCTCATTTCTGGCTCAATGGGTATGTAAAACAGCAAAACTTCCGCATTTGAGACAAAGAGCAACCTGAAGAGATTCAATAGCTGTCATTTCATCCAGAAAAAACAACGGTTTGGTGTGGTTTGTTGCCCGGTATAATTATCGGTCCATATTTCTTAGCCGATTACTTGATGCCTGAAATTGAAGTTCGTAATCTCCACGACATTTGGTTTCAACAAGACGGCGCCAGTTCCCACACATCGCATCAATCAATGGATTTATTTAGAGAACACTTCGGTGAGCAAATAATTTCACGTTTTGGGCCGGTCGATTGACCACCAAGATCGTGTAATATCACACCGTTAAACCTTTTCCCGTGGGGATATGTCTAAAGTCTATGCGGACCATCACCGATTCAGGCCTTGGAACAAAACATCATGCGTGTCATTCGCCAGTTACCAGCCGAAATACTCGAACGACTCGTCGAAAATTGGACTCAACGGATGGACCATCTGAGACGTAGCCGCGGCCAACATTTGAAAGAGATAATCTTAAAAAAATAAATGCCAGGTAATGTTCTTTCGAACGATAATGAACATTCCCCATTAAATTTGAATTTTTTGTATTTTTTTCTTTAAAAAAGTAGAGCAACGCGAAATAGGACATTTCGACGTAAAAAAGACTAAAGAATTCAGTTGAAGAAAATTTGAAGAATTAGCAAAACATATAATTTTTTATTTATATTATTGTTGGTCGCTGTAGCCGAGTGGTTAGCAGTGCATACCACCAGGAGATATATGTGTTTATAAGAATATCTAAATTTTTAATCTGCGCCTCCTATTGCGTGTTGTTTCAAAAAATAAAGAATTATGATAAAAATAAACAATAATTAAAAAATGAATGCAGCAATCCTTCGTATTTACCTCAAAAGTTTGGCAAACCACGAACCAACTGTTATGATGCCCAGCAATAAGCAGACATTTTTTCTTAAATTTCGTATCAGGAAAAACCCAAAAGTGATGAGTAAAATATAACAGTAAGGAAAATATACGTATGTAACTGCCAGTAGCAGAGCTCTCACCCCATCGTAACGACCTAATTGAATTGCGGCAAGTTTCCAACGAAATTTGTGAATGGCCGAAAAATGAATCCCGCCGTTGCTGCAGCTGTGACGCTATTGTTGAATGACCACCATTTGGCAATAGGTGATAACGAAATTCATCAGTTGCCCCCAGGACATTTACTTTGTGTTGTTGTACTCCTGCAACGATTGGCTATTGAGTTATTGTACGTTGGCCGGCTTTTCTTTTATTTCTTTCACGTACCATACGTACATAGATCGCCGTTATTGTTGCGCACAATTCGTACAAATTTTATACCTTCGCCCCTTCCCCATTACATTCAAACACTGTTTCGAAACACAAAGAAGAAAAAGCAATGAAAAAATACGCCACTTTTGTTAGTGTTGCCATTGTTTTGGACAGCGCCGCTTGACATCCATACACATACACACTTACCTATATTCAAACATATATACATACGCACAATCATCCCAAAGTGTCATCATATTTTTTCAATTTCACACAATTTTTTAGAACTCTATCACGACAGGTCACCGAGCAAGGGCTCGCTTCTCTTTCATTGTTTTATTTTATGTTTCCGATTGAATGTCATTTTTGGAAAAATATTAGAGTTAGGATTGTAGCGCTCGGCTTGGCACACAGAAATCTCGTTAGATTTTCAATTATCAGATTATTTTGATGTATTTTTCTACCTCTCATGTACATGAAATGTTAAGAGTATTTTAACTTTGGTCCGAAGTATGTATGTACCAGAAAGAGTAGAGAAAGACCCATCAAAATATATACCGATCGTTTCAGAATGAGGAGCTGAGTTGATTTAGCCATGTCCGTTGGTTCGTCTCTCCGTCCGCCTAGTTCCTTAGTTTTTAAAATAATTCAACGAAACTTAATATGCGGATGAATTTTTAATGTATTAATGATATAGGGTTTTCCAATAAGAGTGATATGATATCTTTTAAAAAATACACTCTAATTGTTAAGGAAATTCAAATGTTTTTTATTTAATGTGAGGTTCAATCAATGTAATTAAGTTCTGAATTTAACATCATTCAAATGGCCTCCACTTCTTTAGCAGAAACGAATTCGATTCGATTTTTGAGCACTTTTCCACGAAATCAAGTCGTATGTCATGAATAGCACGTTCAATATTGACTTTTAAAGCTTGAAGAGAGTCTCGTTTATTGCTAAATACCAATGTCTTCAAATAACCCCACAAGAAGTAGTTTGTTGAAACAATCGAATCTCCAAATCTTTCTTGCAATAATTCGGTTGCTGCACGTCATTTCGAAAGAAGTACGGACCGATAATTCCACAAGACCAAAAACCACACCAAACTGCCAATTTAGGTGAATATAATGGTTGTTAATGAATAACTTGTGGATTTTCTTCGCACCAGAAGCGACAGTTTTGTTTATTTACCGCACCACTGAGATGAAAGTGAGCCTCATAGCAGAAGAATATTTTCTTAAAAAATCGTTATCGTTTTCAAGTTGTTCCAAGGCAAAGTCAACAAATTCACGACGCTTATCGTGGTCCATGGATGAAATTGTAAACATTACTGAATACAATGAAGAAAATCATGATCAGTCTTGAAATATTAAAAATGGTCAAAACGACACCTAGAAATTATATCATCCCCATTGGAAACCTTTTTATGTCGAAACCAACCAGATAGGTCGACTATATCATATAGCTCCTATACCACTGATTTGTTCAGATATGTGATTCCATATCATAAACACTTCAATAAAGCATTTCATAACATGAAATTTTGTATTCTACACACATATATTTAGGTAAATATTAGTATTGAAAATCACCGAAATCGGCAGACTATATAATACGGTTCCATACAACCAATTTGGTCAGATATGAGGTTCTGGGTCAAAAATCCGCCTAAAAATCGAATTTAACATTTTGCCATAAATTTATAGATTCATTAAATTTATAAAGACTTCGACATGACCGAATACAACACTTCTTTCTTGTTAGGTTTGTAGTTGCCCTGCTTGACCAGTTTGTTATATCAATTAGTTCAACGGCTATCCTTTTTTTATGCTTTAAGGTTGAAGCTTTAAAACCCTTAATTCCTGCAAAATATCAATTGCCCGATCATGCATTACCGTCGTGCTTGTATAATAAAAGTTTAAAACAAAAATTCCACAACAACAAATACCATCTCATAATGGAACACACCACAGATGGAATGGTGGTAACCTCAATGCTATTTACATACCTACTTCACATTTTCTAACAAACAGTAAACTAGTTCAGAATCAGATTTTTTACATACTATTCGTTGTTTAACTTTTTACCACTAGGTGATTTGTCTCTTTTAGACTTGTCAGTAATAATACGAGTATAGTCAATTCATATATTCACACTCTTAAACACAAAAATACCAAACAACAATCAAGGCAGTGTGTTTCACTGGGCGAACGTGCCTCTTTGGTGCCAAGTTCGGCCAACAAGGTCATGGCCACAGTTTTTTTGGGATGCACGATGTGCCATTTACATCGATTACCTTGGAAAGAATAAAACGATCACTGACGAATATTATTCAGAGATTTTCTCAGAGAGAAAATTGCCGATCCATCATGAAATGCACGGGTGTAGACATGTGTAGTCATATTATTTTTTCCAGTATCAAATTGAAGAAATCACACGATAAAGATTTATCCTGTCTGAAACCGTTTTGTGAGGTTATCAAATTCAGACATAGTGGCGTAAATGCATTTCCTTATCGTGCTGTCGAAAGCAGCTTTAAAATCGGTCTTCTCCAAGACGTGGCGCATGATGAATATCGGGGTGTAGTTCTTATGTGGTGGGTCCGAAACCCTACACGCAACAGCAGGGGATTCGCCTTCTCACCTTATCTCGCCTCCAAACGGATATTTTTTTGGCTACCCAGAGGTACTTAGTCTAAGATCGGAAGTCATGACCTGCTTGAACCATTTGTAAAACAATGTTTCTGGTCATTCCCAGGTGAATGGCAGTCAAAAACTTTCCTCGCTTGTGTGAACTTCTACATGGACCCATCTTCAATGGCTATCTTTGTACAAACATAAAAAATTACAAATTAAAAAAATCCTCACTTTTTTAGCTTATATAAAGTTATTCGCTATCGAAACCGACGAAAATTCGACATATTGTGATATTTATTTCTCTTTATCATCGACTGCAGTTACATCAAAAATATTATAGTTTTAAAATCCTTCGGGTATTAGATACCCGGCAACAATGACGCCGGGTTAAAGTGTTTCGAAGAGAGATATGTAAATTTTTGATGAGTTACCAAAAATATATTTTGCACATTTTTCTTTACTTAACTTTCAAGGTTGACGACTTTAAACTCAAATCAACTGATTGGTTTCTTCTAAGCAGTAGTTGGAGATCACGTGCTTGGTTCATTATCATTTTCAGACTACATTATAGTAATCAGTAAATCAATTTTCCATTACACGGTATTATAGCTTATTCATTTGGCGAGGTCGATTAAAATATCCAGCTTGTTTACGCAAACATTATGATTTAAATGAAAGTAAGTGGTTCGATGTGCCAAGCTTCTCTGCTCTCCCTCCAGAAGCCATACAACCAGTATATGATACGTCTTGCAAATTTCCATTGCTATCTTTCTAAACATAGAATACGTTTAAAAAAATTGACTCTCTGTCACATGTCTTTTATATGACATGGTTTACAGATAGGCAAAATCGATGATGAGAAGGCTACCGGGAACATATTGTCATGCATTAAAGCAGCTGAAATACTTTAATAAGTCTACATTATTTATATTTTTGAAGTCAGGATACATAAAAATCCAATAACTACACATTTTAAGATCAGATTACGAAACCTATTTTTGGAATAAATTTGCTTAATTGTATAACACGAGTATTAATTAATAAATTATATATGTAAACATATCCTTAGATTCTGCCGAACGAAATACGAAAACAGTGATAGACCGGGGTATTGTAAAGGCTGATTAAAAAATATAGACCTGTTTTCATAATTAAACACATGCAATCCAAAGAAGTGGAAGTGATATCTAATGCTATGAGTGGAAATATCTGCAGGTTTTTCTGAAATTAAGAAGATCAGCTAGTCTAAGCACCAATGTATAATGAATAGCTTATTTATTCTAATGAAATTGATAAATATTTATTTTATACATGAATTTATTATCTTTAATGATATATAGAAAATGCCCCAATGTTTTTCGTGATAACCTCTATTTAATGCTGAAGCATACTTCTTAAGGTTCGCATAAATACTCTAATCTCTTAATAAATCCATTGATTGGTTCGATGTGTGGGAAGCAGCGCCGTCTTGTTGAAACCGAATGTCGCGGAGATCACGAGCTTCAATTTCAGGCATCAAATAGTTAGTTGTTATGGCACGATAACGGTCGCCACCGACGGCTACGTACTCAGCGGCATCATTTTTGCAGAAATATGAACCAAAGATTCCACTGGCCCACAAACGTCACCGAACCCTTGTTTTTTCTGGATGAAATGGCAGCTCTTGAATCTCCTCAGGTTGCTCTTCGTCCTAAATGCGGCAATTTTGCTTGTTTACATATCCATTAAGCCAAAAATAGGCCTCATTGCTGAACAAAATTTAGCTTGAAAACGTCGGATCTTCTTGGAACTTTTCAAGAGCTTATAGAGCGAAGCGATGTCGCTTGGAAAGGTCGAACGGCTTCAGTTCTTGCACAAACTGTATTTTGTACGCTTTCGATTTAAGATCTTAACGTAAAATGCACCAAGTCGTTCCATACGTCAGTCCGAATTACTGCGAACGGCGCCGAATCGACTCTCCACGCTCTCCACGGTCTTCGTGTACACTCTCTGCTACGGCCGCTATATTTTTTTCACTGCGTGCTGGACGTGGTCTATTCGGTCGAATATTATCTAATAATGAATCTTGGTTCTCAAGATTGGTGATGGTATTGCGTATAGTACGCTCAGTAGGCCGATTATGTTGACTATAAGTCGAGCGAAGCGCGCGAAACACATTCTTTACAGAACGTGAATTTTCGTAATAAAATTGAATAATTTCTAAACTTTGTTTAGGCGTAAGTCTTACCATGATGAAATGCCAAACAATATTGAACAAAAATGACATGACTGCTTGACACGACTCACGCGTGATCTGTCAAAAAAAGGAGCACCTTTTATAACACCTCTCTTTATTGTTTCATTATCAAAAAGTGAAAATTTTGTTATTCAAAGAATTATAATATGCAAACTCAAACGAATTTTATAAGGTTGAAAAAGTATTTTCCTAAATGCATCTTATTTCTGGAGAGTGGCAAGCAGGAAAAAACAGATTTAACAATGTTTAAACTGCTGCTCAGCAGCAAAACTGGAAACTTAATCAAATTTCTTCAAATATTTCTTTTTTCAAGGCAATATCAAACGAGCCCATTATCCAGCGAATCCGTTTGGCTTATCCAATTCACCATAATTTATATTTATGCAACCAGAAGCGCATCTCAAGTCTATTGTCTAAATTATTTAGTGCATATGTGTGTGTGATTGTATTTACGGCATTGTATTATTTTACACATATATGTGTAAATATGTGTGTATGGGTGTGTGTGATCTATGTGAGAAAGCGCACATCCGCAGAATGAAAGAGGGAAAACTTCCTTGAACAACTTATGCCATTTCCGTTTCCGTGAACAATGACAAACAACAAAGGCAAACCGGCATGCAGGCGTCCAACAATAGACAATAACAACAGCAATTATAACAACAACAAATATGGCGACAAATGCGACAAGAACGAACTTCAATAAATTATACACACGCACCACAAGTCATATTAATACATACATACAAACAGTGAAGCAAACTCCTAGAACAAGCGACAAACGACTGAACAGGAAGTGGTGCAGTAAGCGTAAGGGATAAGCAGAAGGAGCTTCACATGAGGTGCCGCAGCAGAAAGAATGTTAAGAAGTAAACGATTTGTGAGAGACGCGTGGTAAAGGCAAATAAAACTTATGATAAGTATGCGAAGAAATTGAAGGAAAAAGTTCTGAGCCCACCATTGGCTTCTGTTGACCAAAATATTTTTTTAAACCATTATTTTCGTGTAAAAGAACTCAAAACTTTACTTCAACTCCAACACCTAAATGAAGTTTTAGTTTACTCACAACTGTCGGCATCAAGTTATCAACAAAATGCAAAAAAAAGGAATGACAAGAAAAATTGGAAAAAGGAATGAATGCGAGCCGTGTTCTTGGCTGTCTTTGCGTATACGCTGTATTTGGGTATACAGAAGGCCTTCTTTACACCCATCGTGAATGGAGGACAATTTACGATTTATTGTGAATCACAACGAATGATAACCACTCTGTTCGTTTTTCTGATATTAAATAAAAGCTTCCATACAAAAATCCTTTGGAAGATTAAGGGCTGCTTAGTAAAAACTGTAGGGCCTCCATTTGTTGGTAAAACATCAAGCCGCACACCAAAATTGGAGGTTATAAGATGATATATATTATATATATACAAGGTGTGTATCGAAAATCGATCTTAAAAAAAGCCCACTTAAAAAAAATGTCTAAATTGTTCCAATAACTAACTTGGTACAAAGATTAATTTTACAATGGAATCTCCTAATATGGTTACAGAAGACGTTTTATGAAAAAAACTTACATATGAGTTGAAAAATTATCGAGATGTAGTGGAAACTTTACAATGCTATGGTTGTCCTTGAATTTTGTACCACAAACTATCATTGTGAACGACAAAATTTTGACAAATATTATCAAACAACCACGGTTTTTACCTGTTATGGCTCCGGTCGACTTGGCACACATAAGTAAAATATTTCGAAAGACGCCTAATCTGATGGTGGTAAAAAAATTTCAACAAATTAGAAATATTTAGTATTTTTTTTCCAATTCCCGAGAACTTTCCGATAGAAACATATATATTGTGAATCACAATAGAAGTTTCTAATTTTTCCTTATGTTTCTTAACTCATCCGCGACCGCGGTAGCTGAGTGGTTAGCAATATGTACTATAATTCGGAAGGCCTGTGTTTCAGCCCAGGTTCGAGCAACATTCAGAATTAAAGAAAATTAATTTTTCTAATTGCACTCGCCTCTCGGCAGGGAATGTCAAACTCTCCGAGCGTATTTCTGACATGAAATAAAAGCTCCTCATAAAAATCTCACCACTTTGGCTAAACCACTTAATCCACGGAAGGACACATACCCTGGTCATACTCACGGACTTACGAAATATTGATGAGCACTGCTAAATATCATCAAATATTTTTGAAGGGATACAAATTTTAAATATTCGGCTGTAATTGGTAGCAGGACGTGTCGTTTTTAAATATTGTCGTCTGGAAAAGTCAAAATCGAAGGCAATCTTGGTTTGATTAGTGATTCCTCAATTCCTCAAAAATAGTCGATGTTTGTCATAAGATAAAAGTCTAAGTCAATCTAACTCCCTAACTAAGTTTTTGGAGCAAAATTAACTTGGGGCTCACTTCCAGCTGTTCGGTAAAATACATTTGTCACAGAACAACCAAATTTAGCATACGACTTGTATAGAAAGGAATTGGTATTTATAAAAATAAATTCAGAAATTTCGAGCTGAAAAAGATTATTTGATGCATTTATTCTTTTTTGCATCATAGTCTCGGTTTGCATGGAAATGTCAAAATCATTAATACTTTTTGTCCCGAGACTTATATAGCTTTTGATTTAAATCATATACATTTTATCGTCGCTTACGTATACTTGTAAGTAATTTCCTATCCACGTAGGGTATAAAAATCCATGAATTGAAACATATAGGGAGGTATAAAAAAATAAAATGAAAAGAACTATCAACGGAAAAGTAACAAAGAAGATGAGCGTAACTTTTTAAAAGTGCCAAACTTTTCTTTTCGCCAGCCACAAATACTTGGATTACCAAACTGACAAAGAAGCTGAAGCTGACTCACCAGCGGCTCATACTGAAGACACCAAATATAGTTTGATTGTATATATATTTATTTAGAAATACCTATTTACATATATGTATGTAGATAGAAATGTGCTTGTGCCTTCTGAGCAGAGTTACCACTAAGTTTATATTATTTTTACCAAAATTGTTCGTCCGATTTGAATGAATTTCAGTACCAATATGTGGTTCATTATATATAGGGTTTTCCAATAATAGTGATATGATTTCTTAAAAAAAAAACACACTAATTATGAAGGAAATTCAAATGCTTTTTATTTAATGTGACTTCTATTGCAGAAACGAATTCGCTGAACCCAAATTTTGATCACTTTTTTCACTAAATGAAGTCGTATGTCATATCCCCACAGCAAAAAGTCTAACGGTGTGATATCACACGATCTTGGTGGCCGATCAACCAGCTCAAAACGTGAAATTATCTGCTCACCGAAGGGTTCTCTCAATAAATCTATTGATTGACGCGGTGTGTGGGAAATGGCGTCGTCTTGTTGAAACCCAATGTCGCGGAGATCACGAGCTTCAATTTCAGACATCAAACGGTCGCCATTGACATTTATGTTCTCACCGGCATCATTTTTGAAGTAATATGGAGCGATGATCCCACCAGACCAAAAACTATACCAAACTGTCAATTTAGGTGAATATAATGGTTGTTCATGAATAATTTGTGGATTTTCTTCGCACCAGAAGCGACAGTTTTGTTTATTTACCGCACCACTCAGATGAAAGTGAGCCTCATCGGAGAAGATGATTTTCTGAAAAAAGTCGTTATCGTTTTCAAGTTGTTCCAGGGCAAAACAGAAAGACAGATCATTACATATTAAAAATGCCCAAAACGACACATAGAGATCATAGCATCCCTTTTTTAAAACCCTTCCTCCTCTTCCTCCTCCTCCTGCTCCAATTTGTGATTTTGCGTCTTAATATTTTTACAAACAAATTGTAGGAACCTGCAATTTATTCTAAGCCATCTCCGAACGGCCGATGGATTTTTATGAGGAGCTTTTATTTCATGTCAGAAATATACTCGGAGGGCGTGACATTCTCCGCCGAGGGGCGACCGCAATTAGAAAAAATTATTTTCTATAATTTTAGTTACTGCTCGAACCAGGGCTTCCGAATTGTAGTACGCAATGCTACGGCTATTGCGGACGCCGTAATTCATTAAAGGTGTCTATAATACCAAATTTCACTCTCTTAAATGCTTTTTTGGCGGATATCACAAAGTTTCATAGTGGTGTGTTTTGACCGGTTCCGACAAATGTATGTGTACAGATGTACCACTGCATCTGCCTACCAAGTTTGGATGAAATATCTCAAAAACTACGGGACTACTTTGCGTTCAAGAGGCGGACGACCGGACATGGCTATATCAACTCAGCTCGTCATTCTGAACCGATCGGTATCAATTTTCTATCTCCCTCCTTTTGGTACTGACACACTTCGAACGAAAGTTAATGTAAGATTTCATGTGCATGAAATGTATAAAAAATTTAGCAGACAATACGTGCTTTGTGGTATGAATGTTTGTGCTAAGTTCTAGATTATCTTAGATTATCGAGCAATTTCTTTTAAGTGATTATCTATGCATCGCATTCATTCAAATCAGCTTACTACTTAACAAATGCGAAATGCGTTTAATCTTCTTCTTCTTCTTTGGCGTAGGCACCGCTTACGCGATTATAGCCTTGTCAACAATAGCGCGCGACTCGTATCTTCTTCTTGCTGTTTGGCGCCAGTTAGAAATACCAAGTGACACCAGGTCGCTCTCCACCTGATCTTTCCAACGGAGTGGAGGTCTCCCTCTTCCTCTGCTTCCGCCAGCGGGTACTCCATCGAATACTTTCAAAGCTGGAGCGCTTTCGTCCATTCGGACGACATGACCTAGTGTCAGCGTAGCCGCTGTCTCTTTATTCGCTGAACTATGTCAATGTCGTCGTATAGCTCGTACAGCTTATCGTTCCATCGCCTGCGGTATTCGCCGTTGCTAACGCTCAAAGGACAATAAATCTTCCGCAAAACATTTCTTTCGAAAACTCCTAAAGCCGACTCATCGGATGTAGACATCGTCCAAGCTTCTGCACCATATGTCAGGACGGCAATGATGAGCGACTTGTAGAGTTTGGTTTTGGTTCGTCGAGAGAGGACTTTACATTTCAGTTGCCTACTCAGTCCAAAGTAGCACCTGTTGGCAAGAGTGATTCTGCGTTGGATTTCAAGGCTGACATTGTTGGTGTTGTTAATGCTGGTTCCCAGGTAGACGAAATTATCTACGACTTCGAAGTTGTGACTGTCAACAGTGACGTGGGAGCCAAGTCGCGAATGCGATGACTGTTTATTTGATGACAGGAGATATTTCGTCTTGCCCTCGTTCACTACCAGATCCATTCGCTTCGCTTCTCTGTCTAATCTGCAGAACTCAGAACTTGCGTTGCGGGTGTTATGACCAATTATATCAATATCATCGGAAATGCATTTAATATAGGTTTAACAAATTGGACAATTCAAAAGGTAACCCAAATTGATGGAAAGTAAAACTTAACCAAACAACGAAAAAGAAGTAACCAACTTTGGTAAAAAAGTAAACAAAACGGCAACCCTACTAAAGAGCCTCAGACGTTTAATTCTCATCTAAGTCGCCTATGGGTTAATAAATTAAGTGACAAGTGAGCGATAAAGGCGAATGTAATAAGCAGCAGTAAAATAAAAGAAAATGGCAATGTTTATGATGACAGTAGAGATCAATGTGGGAAAGGAAGTGCATAAAGAAAGTTGAAATGGGAAAGAAGAGCAAATTAAGTATGATGGCAACTATGGGTGTAGTAACAAGGAATTCACATAAAAGTCAGCTTATTCGCACGTGTGCTTTGTCGGTGTATGTATGAGTGTGTGTGCAGTTACACGCAAAATGCAACTACATATACAAAGGTAAGTATGTATCACGCTGGTCCATGTTAAGTAGCTGCACTTGACTGCCACTTTGGTCAAATGACATGTTGTAGCTTTTTATAGTGTTTTCGCATAGCATAATGCAACACTGCAATAAGTATGTACATATGTGCATGTATTAACGGCCAATAAGCACACAAAATGTACATTGTATGTGAAAAAATATGCCACACAACTGTTATACACATAACTGTAAATTGCCTTATTTTATCTGACTTTATTTCTATTAGAACTACTAATAAAGCGTTGTTAGCGAGCAATGGAAAAGAAGAAGGAAAGGAAGTGTATTAAAAATAAAATAATAAATTATATACATATTTACGTATTTAATGACGCGCAGAATATTTATATATGTACATAAATATCGTCCCCT
Organism: Neoceratitis asiatica; assembly: GCA_030068015.2. Classification (NCBI taxonomy): domain Eukaryota; kingdom Metazoa; phylum Arthropoda; class Insecta; order Diptera; family Tephritidae; genus Neoceratitis; species Neoceratitis asiatica. Next base: position 39,645,257 of record CM061529.1, read on the forward strand.
TTCTGGGATAACATCGTAACTACACTTTTTAAACAGATTTTTAGTTAAAAATACTTACTAGCACCACGGTTACGCGAAACATTACTTAATTATTCATAATGATTATGGATTATAGAAGCCTCATATAAAATTGTTTACACTAAAGTCGAATGTGCGGCGTGCGAGGTAGGATAGATGCCGAGAGCTGAAGAAAGAAGCGAGACGGATTTGCAGACGAAAAAAGAAATAGGCCGAAATGCGTGATTATGAAGAGCTTGAGAAGCTGGCCGACAAGCGTAATGCTCGAAACTTCTATGTGAAGATGCGGCGACTTACGGAAGGTTTCAAGACCCGAGTAAACGCTTGTAGGGACCATGAAGGTAATTTGGTGAGAGACGTCTAGAGCATAGTGTATGGAAGGAACACTTCTCCAACCTGCTCAATGGCAGTTAAAGTGAAAACCCCGGAGATAGCGAGCCCGAAATCCCAATCGATAACGATGGTTTAGATGTACCATCATCCGACTATGAAGAAGTTCGAATAGCAATTGCCCGCTTAAAAAATAACAAAGCGGGGGGAGCCGATAGCTTAACGGCAGAACTGTTCAAATACGGCGGTGCTGATAAGGAGCATGCATCAGCTTCTTTGCAGAATATGGCCGGACGAAAGCATGCCTGACGAATGGAACCTAAGTGTTCTCTGCCCATATTAAAAAAAAGGGGGACCCCACGGTCTACGCAAATTATCGTTTGATAATCTTCCTCATTATCACATATAAGGTTCTATCTCACGTATTATGTGAAATACTAAAGCCCACCGTCAACAAACTGATCGGACCTTATCAGTGTGGCTTTAGGCCTGGCAAATCCACCATTGAACAGATATTCACCATGCGCCAAATATTGGAAAAGACCCGAGAGAATAGAATTGATACACACCATCTTTTTATCGATTTAAGCTGCCTTCGACAGCACGATACGGAACTGCCTCTACGCCACTATGTCTGAATTTGATATCCCCACAAAACTCATACGGCTATGTAAACTGACTTTGGATAATACCAGAAGAGCAGTCAGAATTGGGAAGGTATCAAAACCCGCACTGTAAGTTCTGCGCTCTCCAGGTTAGACAAGGAGCGAATCGAATTTTATTATTCTCATATTGAAAACAAAAATAAAGTGGGAAAAGAAAAAGGTAACTATAAAAAAAAGGTTAGGCGAAATAAAATTAACGCATTTAACATAGAGAAGTTGGAGCATCTTACTTCAAACAAAAACTTGATGCTCATCAATTTGTTATCTATAATATAAATCTATATAATAAACATTTTTTTAATCCATTTCACCTGGTTCAATAAACAGGATATCCACAAATAACGGATTTAAAAGTCTTAAATATATCCGAGTGGGACATATAATAGGGGGATTCGCTATGTTTAGGAAATGCATACTATGCAAATATTTCCTATGGAATTGTGCTAGAGATCGTGAGCACCCCCACTGCAAAATTGTGTCATATTCAAGTGAAACAATAAGAACCACACAGGCACAGGGTTTCTTTTCCCTTCACAGGGTTACTTTTTCCTTCTTGCTGTCTGTGGGAAATAAATATGCATAAGTTTTGGTATAGGATTTTTTTCTTACCGTGGCATATATTTTTCGCATGTGTTTTGTTGTTGTGCCATTGCACGAATGGGAAAAATGTCCTATCCGTGCACCGCAGCAGCATTTCCTAGACTTAGCGAATACTCCTAATATAAATTACCTAAACGATTAGATTATTACCACACAAAAAAAGTAAATACTGTAATAATATTATTATTTTGGAAATTTTAAGTCTCAAAATAATTGCAAAAATATTGGCACGTAATATTTTAATGTGACTAACATTATAAAATTAAACCGTAATGTTCTCAATAATAGTTTTTCCAAAAGTTTGGTTTAGCAACGAAAATCTTGAATTTTCTAGAACTAAAAATCAAGAGCTGCTTATAAATCGACAGAAAATCTCTCACCACCACATTTTCTATGGCTAGAGTTTGTATCCGGTGGTCTGTTGGAAAATATTCTAGAATTGTTGCAAGTCCAAAACGTTGAAGGTATGTACATAAGTCGCAAAAAGATTAATAAAATAATAGCTCCTCTGAAGCATAAACAAAGATTCAAAGCCACATAATCCTATTTTTTTTCAGAGACTCCGAAACAAAGAACTTTTCTGTGGATGGAGTAACTTTTTTATGTCATCGCACGGACTCCTTTTTCCACTCCAAAATGTATAGGTGTTTCTTCACTCTACGAATATATCATTTCTCTTTCACTCAAATTATTAGAATGTTAAAATTTCCTATTCGCTTTATATTTGCAGTTAGCTTTCGGAATGAGTTATTTTGCAGGCAAATATTCGAAATCAAATGTCGCAATAGAGTCGAAGCTTTACTACCTTGCCAATAATTACCTAACAACTGGTAATGGCACAAGGCAACGGCTTTGCCACTCTCTGCCATCCTCTCCGTTCCATGAACTTTTTTTTACCTCTCTCTCTCTCCGTAAGATTTCTACAAACAAAATTTTGTCTCTATTTTATGATTGATTTATTGTTAAATTACAAATAAATCCAAAGTGAACACACGCTTATGCGCCCTGCACACAATGCAAGTTCTCCATGTACGCTTGAAATATTACTCCACGCGGACAACAGAGTGTTCCAAAACCAACCACAATCCATACAAAAAATAATATTGTGATGTCCTAGTACTAGACCATATATTCCACTTCTGCATTACATCCGAAATTTGTTAGAAATTAGCTTTGAAACTACTTTACAAAATTACAACATGCAGTACCTTCAAGGTATTACATTATGGAGTACGTACGAAATATGACATTCGAACATACTTTTTAATTTCGAATACAAGCTGCTTTGGTGAGGAACTAGTAAAACATAATATTTATCATAGAAATTTAATTAATAGTTATCATTTATTATAAATAAATATATAATATATTTCCGCATTTATTCTATTTTCATTGGAATGGTACTGCCTTAGGGCATCAAAATGTTAAATGGACCATGCTTTTTGGTTTTGATTTACTCGATTGTTCGCTTGAAGTACATTTTTCATCCGTGCATGGAGCACTCGCATTGTTTGCAGGCACGCAAAATTAACAAACACACTCAAACGTATAAAAAATTTGTTTTGCTTGTATTCTTCTTCCATTCTATTGCGAAAAGGCTAATGGGTATAGAGAATACGAGTATATCAGGTAAACTGCGCAAATAAAATCTCAATAATTTGAGTGATGGAAATTTCAAAAGAAAACTGAAAGGCAACAGTTGGGAAAGGTTATTGTAAATGAGAATACGATTTTTTTTATATACATATATTATTTTCGGTATTGGATTTTCGACGTTTCACCACCTGTGGCGCTTTACACGTGCGATATCTATTAAGGCGGCACGTTGAATGGATTTACACAATCCAGAGTTGAGAAAAGGTTATTTGTATTCATTTAAAATTTATATATTTATTAACGTAGAAAGTGTGAAAATCGGTGATTTATTATGAACGGGAAATTGTTTGAGTAAATTAATATTAAACGTATTTATACGTGTTAGGTAAATGGATTCGTTCGATTTACAACTCATTAAGCCGTTTAACTATCGTAAAAATAAGAGAAACAAAAAACACAGAAGTTAAAAAATATCTAGGAGCAAATACATTAAAAAAAATACTGCATAAACATCTTAGCTTAAAAGGAGAAAAGTTTTGGAACAATTCAAAACAGTTTTTTTTTTGTTTTTTTGGTAATGTATATAAATAGTATAAACAGAAATTTAATTGAACAACAAAATAGTTTGAAAATCCCTTAATAATCAAATACAACATCCTAAAATAAATATGTCTACGTAGGTAGTGGAGAATGTTTTATGAATTTATTCATTGAGCACTATGTCTTCTTGACTTTTTTCTCAGAATTTTTTAAATAATTTTAAATTTATTTAGGCGAAATGTAAAAAATATTCAACCGACAAAGAAATTTTGACAAACAAAATTGGATTTTTTTTGTTCTGCTGAGCAGTTAAGCAATGAGCAAGTATCGAGCAAGCATCGAGTTGCTCGCACTGCTTGATATCCGGGTATCTAGAGCTCTAGTATAAATGACTTAGTAGTTTGTGTGGAATGTATGTACCTTAGAATTATTGAATTATTTTATTTCTTTAACTTTTTTCGAATTGTTTTTTTTTCGCGCAATTTAGTTTAAGTTGTAAATGTACCATTTTTTCAGTGATAATTATTACATCCATGGGGGAAGAAATGGAGTATTCTGATAAGGTGACGATAAAATGATAAATTCCAAATAATGAGTATCAGTGTGAATTGCATTCTTGTATATATGCATTACTGTGTATACATATATGTCTATTACTAAGCTAATCGAAAATAATAGTTTTTCATATCGCTCTCTATTGATTTTGATTCTATTGAATTTTGAACTACGTCATCTACGTAGCATGGAATTCAACGAGACGAAGTTCGCCGGGTCTCCTAATATATACAGTTGATCAGGTCCATAGCTAGGACTTTTTTCGGTGGTGTTATGACAATTCTTTCATTTTAACGCATTTTATTCAAAGTAAAAACACTTACAAAATATACAAATAAATATTTCTTATAAAAAATAACGAAAACATAAATAAAAATTAAATATTTCAAAAAAAGAAAGAAAATTTAATATATTTTTAACGTAAAAATCAGTAATTACTTCTTCAGTGTCCAATCAAATCTGTGTTGAGCACTCATTCCCGCCCGGTCGAGTTTCACAAAATGATTCTCAGACGTTTCATAGTTAAAAAATAACTTTTGGCAGTAAAAGTAGTGACAGGCAATGTTACATAAATGTTTAGTACATAGAAAATGTTTAGGTAAAATTTCCTTTGACACCCATTTAGTTTGAGATTTTGGAATATACTGCGAAATCAAGTTAAATCTTCTCGTCCCAACATTCGGAAAAATAAAACTCAGAAAAATATTATGAAATGAATAGTTTTGATAATAAAAAATAAAACTCAAAAGGAAATCATTATTTTTGGCCAAAAAACTTAGCAAGCAATACAATGATTAATTTTAATCATACTTTCGAGGGAATATAAAAAAAATCGGAAAATAATACTTAGATCTGATCGAAAAAAAAATTAACTCAAATGTTAGTAATTATTTTCTAAGCTAAGAGGAAAAATTTAAATTAATTATTAATTTTGATTTTTATAGATATTGATCACATTTTTCAAAATCACTGCAGAATCGCAAAAGACTTCTAGAAATATGCCTCCACATATACAGAAAACTTTCATGAGATATGTGGAAGTCTTAGATTTTTTTCATTGAAAAATCAAAAAAGTAATTATTTTCTATCCCCGATTTATACCATACAAATATCATATAAAGGTAAATAACAAAATTACAAAAATTACAAAATTAAATAACAAAATAAACATGCTTCCCGAAATGTTATATAAAAATTTTATTTTATTTGAGATCTTGCTCATCCTATTTCTTTTTTAGTTATTATTCGCTATTCATATAATATAAAATGAACTTTGTAAAAAACGTGCAGATTACTTTTGCCTGTTCGAATAAAATTAAAAGCTTCATCTGGTATCCACGGATCCGTTAAAAGCTCGAATATCATTTTATCCTGGATCTGCGTATCCTAAAAGGCACTATTCCATGGATTACAATTTTGTAAAGGAACTTCGTTGATAACTTCACTTGCAACGGTGGACGTACTACAACTTGACAGTTCCTCTACAATTCTACTTTGAATATTGTAATATATATATAAGTATATAAAAATCAATGCAAATTGTTGAAAGACAGAGAGAAAAAGTGAAAAAAGAATTAAAATTAAAAAAAAAATTTAAAAAAATTAAAAAAAAATCAATTTTTAACATAAATTTTTTTCGATTAAAACATATATTTTGACATTTCTTCATACACAATTGATTTTTTATAGGTGTAGCAAAGCACGCTGGGGGTCCGCTAGTTATTAATAAAATAACGTTGGCCCTTTTTCACACATTTTTTCTTTTCACAAAGTAAACTACGTAATCAGTGAATGAAAATTGAGAAAAATGTAAGCAAAACCAGCTGATTGATTGGATTGGTGAAGCTTCAGGCTATATATGCTAAGTATCTGCGAAATACTAGTGAGAAATGTATGTACGTAATGTAACGTTTTTCGTAACTTAACCAACGAGTTTTCTACTAAACAGGCTTGCAGTATTGTCACTAATGAACTGGATTTATTGCGGTGTCTATAGCTGCTCTTATATACTCATTGCTATCTTACATACGCCACTGTACGAATTGTTCTCGATATCAAACATTCGATTCATGCGCTCCCAGAAAATGATTTACTCATCGGTCTTTCCCTTTCATCTAACATTCTGGTTTGGCATTTTCGTCACAGTATTAACCTGTATCTGTAATAATTTGAACTAATGCACACAACTTCTTTGCGAATATAAAATATTCCTTCTAAAATCGTATCTGTTCATATTAAAATCCGTCGATGTCAACACATTTCAGGTGGATGCTTATCCAATTTACATTATTTGGCATTTATTTTTTTAAGATTATATTTTTCAAATGTTCGCCGCGGCTACGTCTAAGATGGTCCATCCATTGAGTCCAATTTTCGATGACTCGTTCGATCATTTCGACTGGTAACTGACGAATGACATGCGTGATGTTTTGCTCCAAGGTCTGATTCGAAGCGGACTTTATGAGATATTTCCACAGGAAAAAGTCTAACGGTATGATATCACACGATCTTGGTGGTCAATAGACCGACCCAAAACGTGAAATTATCTGCTCACCGAATCGACTCTCCACGGTCTTCGTGTATACTCTCAGCTACGGCCGCTATATTCCTTTCACTGCGTGCTGGACGTGGTATATTCGGTCGAATATTATCCAATAATGAATGCTGGGTCTCAAAATGGGTGATGGTGTTGCCAATGGCAGGCTCGGTAGGACGATTATGTTGACCATAACTTAAGCGAAGCGCGCGAAACACATTCTTTACAGAACTTGAATTTTCGTAATAAAGTTGAATGATTTGTAAACGTTGTTCAGGCGTAAGTCTACCCATAATGAAATGCCAATAAATACTGAACAAAAATAATATGACAGCTTGACACGACTCACGCGTGTGGAAAAAGTACCTGATGGATCACCCTTTATTATATATGATGAAGTAAAGGCAAAAATAACACAGCGATTAATTACGAATCTTTGTAACCTTGAATTATTTATGTATTTATAAAAATATTACTTTTTCTATTGCAAAAGTTTTTTTTACAAATGATTTGAATAAATTTCTGAATATTTTTTGTTATTATTATTGTTTAATTTTAGTAAATACTGGAAATATAAATTTTTGTATTATAAACTATTTATTTCCAGCTATTTTATTAAGAAAACTCTCAATGTCTTGATGGCAAGATTTATATGTAAAATTAAATATTATTACAAGTTTTCTCTTTTTGCCCGGATTTATTTTAAAATTTTTCCAAATAATGAGTTTTATATGAAAATTTGACTATTTTTGCACGGAAAATTTGGGAACTGTAATTCGAAAATAATTTTATTGAGGCTTTCACTTTTAAGACGATCAAATTTATACAGTTTTATGTGTATGTTCAGCTCAACCAATATGCCTCTTCTGAAAGCTTACAAGATTACTCTTTCGTTAGGAGACCCTAAGAAACAGTAAGGGTGTTCCTGATGCTATAATTTTAAATCAAAAAGAAATACTCTCTTGCCAATAGCTGATATAAATAATATTTACATTAAAAAGGAATAAAGGTGTTTTTAATTAAAAAATCTTATAGAAGAAAGTGATAAAAGGCATGTTTTTCCATACATACATATGTAGAGTTATAGTCGTGTTATTTTCACAAGTGCAATTGTTGAAACTAAAAATATGTTTTTCGAATTCAGATTCTCCACCACAGAACAAGCAAAGAATATGTGGAATTCAAAACAAAAGAAAAAGATGTAGTAGCAAAGAATGCTCGATTCGCTACCAGCAACAAAAATGCAAATATCTGACTTTACGAATATTCTCCAATTCCGCATAAAGAAATATGTATCGAAAAGAAAGTCAGAAGGCAACAGTCGATAGTCACACTGGCTTACAAAAGGAAAATGGATATCATACCAAAACTCTTTGTTGCATGCGATATATAAGTTCATTTACTTACATATACGTAAATGTATACATCCTGTTGCGAAAGCGGATAGTTGTGAACTATAATGGTACTGGTTGGCTTTTCACTCCAACAAATTTTCCTCCATCATTCTTCATTATTATATCTTACGAACTATGATTACACAACGATATGACAGCTTCATACTAGTAGAACACCACACCAGTGTGGCGAGAAAAATGTTATTACACCTACCATTAGAGAGCTGCTTCTAATTTTTCAATAATAAGTGGGTTTGTACGATTTCATTCTTTTATTACTCATCCAAAACTAAAAATTTCGATTGCTATTTTTTTTTTCGTGAATTAAAAGCGCTACTCGAAACGGAAGACTATATAAAAATAAATTACTTTCACACTGGTACATACTCATTCCAATAAGTGAGCATTTCATTTCATATATTTCAGCAGAAAACAAAATGGAGAGAGATTACAGTGCAACGAGGCGGTTACAAAAATGACAAAGGGAATAAAAAAGAAAACCACTACAGCACACAAGGTCGGTACCAAGGAAAAGAACACTACTGAAAGCTTATTCGACTAGTAGCAATTTGTTGATGGAACTCAGAGAAAAGTGATGCTGAAATAATCACGTCATTCGGTTCCAGATTTTCTCGTTCAAAGGAACAATTTATATCATGGAATACCAAATTAGTGAAGAAAATTTTGGCCAATAAAAATTATATTTTTCCTTATTTTGTTGTAGGTATTTTTTTTATATTACTAATATTTGGCAAGAATTTAATTTTAATTATTAGTAATTTGTAAAGATGCCGCAAAAGAAATCCATTTCATAAAGCGAAAAGCGATGATTTTCACTTCTAATATGCAATTCTTAATATGTGTACATAATACCGAATTCCTTTTTTGGCGGATTTTTGACCCAAAACCTCATATCTGAACAAATCGGTTGTATGGGGGAAATATGTTAAGTGGTCCGATTTCGGTGATTTTTAATATCCAATATGCAACCCAAATACGTTTCTGTAGTATAAAAAATTTCACATTCTTGTTCACTTTTTTTGGCGGATTTATGACCCAAAATTTCAAATCGGAAAAATCGGTCCGATCTGGCAGGTTCCGTCCAGATATATGATAATTTAAACGTATACGTGCATCTGCTAATAACTTTGGTTCAAATATCTCAAAAAGTGAGAGGCTAATTTGTGTTCAAACAGACAGACGGAAAGATGGTCACGGCTAAATGAATTCAGCTCGTCATTCTGATACGATCGATATAAATTTCGGTGGGTCTATCTTTTTTTCCTTTTGGTACTAACATACTTTGGACCATAATATACCATTTCATGTACATGAAAGGTATAAAAAACATAATTCAATCGACAAAAACATCTTTGTTCCAATTACGTAGACGTCTTTGGGTATAGGCGTAAAGTTAACAGTAAGAAATTCTTTTCAACCTACCTACATATACAAACATTTATTTGTTTCTCTTTTACATTGTATGCATGTAGAGTGGTATAGCGACAGGCAAACAATAACTTTTGACCTGAAAATGTCAACGGGGGAACTCAAACCTATACCGATAATGTCGTAGTAGCGATAAATATTGAAGTTTGGCACTATTCCTGCAAGACTTTATTGAAACAATGGCTACAATACATACACTAGCTTATCTTTCTTTCTGTGACTATTTTAATCTGCGGTTTTTACTTTATTTTGAGCGTCAGTGTGTATGAATAAGAACTTTTCTCTTTTTCACTGCTTGGTGCTTCTGCTTCTCTCGATTTATCACTTTTTTTGTACGATTTTAAACTTTTATTATTAGTTTGGTCTTTTGTCCTGATGATGGAGGATATTGTTCATATAAATATATTACTACTTCTAAATTGTCGTAGGCTGTTATAGCCGAATTAATAATTGTGCGCCATTCGTTTCTTAGCGACAATTTGAAATATCAAGTAAAACCAGATCATTCTGAACTTGATCTTTTCAATGAATTGGAGGTCTTCCTCTTCCTCTGCTTCCATGTGCGAGTACTGTGTCGAAATATACATATATACACCATATACTTTTATACTCCTGGGTATATATATGCATAATTGAAGCCCTGTAACCGTCTCATCGCCCGTGCGTCTTAATGTTTTCCAAACAAATGGAGGGACCTACAGCTTATTAAAGCTGTATCCGATCTGCTAATAGATTTTTATGAAGAACTTTTTATTTCATGTCAGAAATACACTTGAAGTGGTTGACATTTCTAGCCGAAGGGCAGTGGCAATTAGAATAATTATTATTTTTTAATTAATTTTCTTATAATGTGCACGTTCATCTGGTTAGGGTTCGAAAATACGAATCTCCACATTGTAGTAACAACTGGTAGCAACTCGGCTAACGCGACCACTTGGTATGGCCTGAAGCAATTTTATGTTTCTAATGAGTCATAATAGCAAGTGATCCATTTTGAGGTTCCCTACTTTTTTAAAGAAAAAAACACAGAAAATTCAAATTTAATAGGAAAAGATTATTATCATTCGAAAGAATATTCCTTGGCATTTATTTTTTGGAGACTATCTCTTTCGAACGTTGTTATCATGGCGCGATGACGGTCGCAACTGACGGTTACGTTCTCAACGGCATAATTTTTGCAGAAAAATGAACCGATGATTCCGCCGGCCCACAAACCACACCAAACCGTTTTTTTTTTTTTTTTTTTTTTGTGGATGAAATGGCAGCTCTTGAATCTCTTCAGGCTGGTCTTCTGAGGCAATTTTGCTTGTTTACATACTCACTGAGCCAGAAATGGGCCTCATCGTTGAACAAAATTTGGCTCGAAAATGTCGGACTTTCTTGGAAATTTTCAAGAGCCCAATTTTTCAATTTAATATCTCAACGTAAAATGCGCCAAGTCATTCCATACGTCAGTCCGAGTTGCTGCGAACAGCGTCGAATCGATTCTTCACGATTTTTGTGTACGTGAAGTGATGTGATATTAGTATCTGTTTCAGTAAATTAAGCAGGATTTCGCCGTGTGTAGTCAATCCTCACTCTCTCTCTCTCTCTCTCTCTCTACCTTCTGAGAGGTCTAAGTTAATCTTTTAAGTGTTTTAATATTATTTTGAGTTAATTTGATGTTCCAACTCTTGACATAATTATGTCGTCTAATTGTCTATGAGTTAAATTAATTAAAATGCTGAAAGACGTGGTGTTCAGATAGCGGTGCAATTTAATTGTATAACACAAACTCATTCAGGCTAATAACCTTAACGTCGAAATTTTACACTGGACTTTCGCTCCTTTGTGGTATCAGCTGCAGTACCAAAGTTATTGATAAAAATATAAATTTTTTTTACAAGTTCTTTTCGCCATATACTTTGCTTTCAAAAAGTCACCAGCATTTCTCCCTTCCTCTTTTTTAACTCTGGTCATTTTAACGCCTTTTAAACATTCAATAATAAATTCAATAATCCAACAGTGTTTGATGCTCACCATGGACAACAACGACAACGCCCACACCAACTGCACTTTACGTACATTCACCGTTGCAAAGCGCCAGTGAGAGAGCAAACCACAAATGGACAGACATACAATCGCTGGACGGACCGACCGTCAGCACTACACAAAAGCAAACAACATACATACATACATACATACAAAAGGCATATTTAAAATTCAAAAGTGCACTTTATTGCCTGTAAGTGTTGCCAATGTGTAATACTCGTACAGTGTGATTTGTGCATACCAATCTTATCGTAAATCGTAAAATTGCAAAATGGTATAATGCTAAATTGGACGCTCAAGCGCGCAACGCCCATTTTGGCGGCACTTTAAGGAAACCTCAGTGTGCACATAACAAAAGAAAGTGGTGAAGTAACGATACGGAGCAGGAGTAGTCGAGGGTGGGACACTAAGGACAAGCAGAAGGCGTTCACAATGGAGCAAAATTATTTTTATAGCCAAACAAAAAGCCCAAATCTGCGCGCCGGAACAAACAATGCGTTCAATATTATCATATTTGCATATAAACCTACATACATGTCTGCACACATATATGTATATATGTATGTATGTACATAAATATATATATTTTGATTTTTATGTTTTATTTTCTATATTCTCTTGTTGGTACTATTAAAATTTCTGGCAACGTTGCAACCCAGCGGGCAAGCGTGTGATAAAGGAAGGATTGGAAAGCCAGTCAATGCGCAAACCAAAGAAACCCAACTGAGTAAGAGAAATATTTCCATATTGGATTAGCGTACACAAAGGATGCGGTCATGCAGTGCAGCGACCAAAAAGAAATCCCAACCAACCCCTTCATAATAGCAACAACAACAACAGAAGTCATAGTGTAGCTAGATAGTTTGCATCACATAAACATACGTACATATACATACATATATATATGAGTTCTTTACTTTGCTGCTGCTTTCTGATGCCTTTTGATGCTCCACTCGATAGTGAGGGCGATTACATTGTGCTTGAGGTTACTGTTATGCCACTTTGGGCATTTCGAATTATGAATAGTTCATCGGATAATGTGGTGAATAGTAAATGGCTTTCGGCAAGGAAAGAAATGAAGCAAAACAAAGAAAGAAGTAGAGAAAGTGAAAGCTAGAAAAATTAATAAAGCGTGTATTAAAGCGATTTATGATGAATTCAGTTGGTGCTAACGAAAGCCTCTGGACTAATAGAATGACCGCAAAGCTAGGCTATTCAAGGATCATATCAATTTAAACGTGTATAAATTACTGCAATAACCTCTTATTGGAATATAATTGTTTTTATTGAGATAAGTTTTAATTGCATGTTAGGCTTGAAGAATTAAATTGACAGGATTTCGGCAGGATCGTATTGTGTATCATATGCATGTATAAATTCAATTATTGAAACGCGGTAGACATATTCCTTTCGAATCAAAATATGTTGATATTTAGTGCAGTTGATCTCAAATTTGCTGTTTTCATTATTAAAACGAACGCCGCGAGGGTATTATCTTATTTATGTAAAGATTTGTCCTCAATTGTCCCGACTACTTTATGTAGAACGGCATCTACTGATTTACCCTTAACGTATGCGTGCCCGCCTAAAAAATAAGCGGCGGGAGACGATGGCTTACCGGCAGAACTATTTAAATACGGCGGCGAAGAACTGGCAAAGAGTATGCCTCAGCTTCTTTGCAGAATATGGTCGGACGAAAGCACGCCTGACGAATGGAACCTAAGTGTACTCTACCTAATCCAAAAAAAAGGTAGACCCCACGGTCTGCACTAATTATCCGTCAAAAAACTGATCTGACATTATCAGTGTGGCTTTAGACCTGGTAAATCCAAAATTTAACAGATATTCACCATGCGCCCAATCTTGGAAAAGACCCGAGAGAAAAGAATCGATACACACCACCTTTTTATCGATTTTAAAGCTGCTTTCGACAGCACGATGCCTCTACGCCGCTATGTCTGAATTTGATATCCCCATAAAACCCATACGGCTATGTAAACTGACCCTGGATACCAAACGATTTTTCAGACAAGGAGACTCTTTATCGCGGGTATTCTTTAATTTGATGCTGGAGAAAATAATACGAGCTGCAGAGCTAAATAGACCAAATACAATCTTCTACAAGGCTGTGCAATTGTTGGCGTATGTCGATAATATTGATATAACTGTTCATAAAAACCGCACCATAAGTTCTGCGTTCTCCAGGTTAGACAAAGAAGCGAAGAGAATGGGTCTGATTCTCGGGTTACATTCGTAACTTGGCTGCCACGTTGCTGTAAACAGTCATAACTTTGAAGTTGTAGATAATCTCTCTTGGAACCAGCATTAACACCAACAACAATGGCAGCCTTGATATCCAACGCAGAATCACTCTTTACAATAGGTGCTACTTTGGACTGAGGGAATTGAAAACTAAAGAGAAAGAGGAATATTTCCACTTCGTTGTATCATCAGTGAGAGAAATACCTGACTGCATGCAGTTTCCAATTGGCGCCTTGAAGAAAGGAATGGCGCTCTGCTGCGTAAGCGGTATCTACGCAAGTAAAGAAAAAACAAGAATGAAACTTCAACTAAACAAAATTTGTAATTTTGATTTTTGGGTGGTATCGTATTTTTATTATACAGCCCTTGTTCACCCATCAGTTTAATAATGAAATAATGCAGTGATATTCCGTTTGTTTTTTATTTCTTCAAAATTCGGAAAGCTATTGTCTTTTACTACTTGGCGACGCTTAGATTGAATACCTGGATGCAGTAACGGCAACGATAATTACACAAGACTGTAGCTACTGTAAGACGCACTAAACTTTCTGTTGTTTCATTATTTTGTGTCCAGCAAATTCACCTGAAAAAGAAGTGAGCCATAATATAAATTGTATGTCAACTGTATTAGGAAAATCCAAGTCATTTTACTTAATGCAACACATTTCTTGAGTTCAACGTTTTCTTCATACTGGCTTTTGGCGTGACAACCTATGTGGCTTATGGTATGCCAGTCTGACTGCCTTACTAGAAACGCTTGCTTTCCACCTGCCCTAGACTTACATACGTAATTTACACTTTTCTTTATTTGGCAACAAAGGATCAACTTGTCATTTATTGTGTCAATTACCATTAAGTCCATCCGCAGGACAACACAATTGTCCTACACACACACAAACACACAAAGACTTAGTGTCTTTTTGTTTTTGCTGTAATGCTTGTAAATTATCGTTATTGTTATTATTGTTCTGGATTGACTGTATATATATGTAAATACATACATATGTTTGTATTTCAGCTTTTGTTCTATCAAACGTTAAGACAGTTTCCTTCGCAGAAGCCTTTACAGGCGCTATTTATAACGGAAGTTAAATGTTGTTATTTACTTTCTCAATTTCATGTAAATAGAATTACGTATTAAGCTCTCATTGTGGTTGTTGTATGTTTTCGTAAATGAGAGTTTTATTACATCGGATATCACATGTTTGCATCGAATTTATATGACTGTTTCAACACTTAATACTTATTTGTGAAATAATGATACCTAAACTAGTTTTTTCTCAGAGAAAGAGAGAATGGTCGAAATTCTTGAGTGCGATGAACCTGTGAAATTGGTTGACAGAACAAATACTTGGAAATTCTTCGAAAAGGTGCGGCAAAGGCTTCTAAGCAAAGGAAGAAACTTTCTTAAAGATCGAGAAAAGTGAATCGCACTCCTTCAGTATGCTTAGTTGCAATCAATAATAACCCAAAGGTGACCTAAATCAAGTATAAAGAGAATACGAACTAATACATGTGCCACCACAAATTGCCAAACTGAAACATTACAAAACTTATACCGCTATGAAAACGGAAGTTAAACAAGAAGTTTCTTTAGACTTGAAAAGCATTTCTCATATCATAAACACTCTTGTCAGCATGCGTTACTTCAAGCTGAGTAAGTCGTTTATCATACCTGCAATGTTATACAGTGCGATATTATCCGATATCATACAGCTTAGGAGCAAAAACTACACTGGCTTCGTCGGGATATTTCCCAGCATACAACCCTCAATACATACCATTTTAGATGTTTTTCAGTGCTTGTATTCGGGATAGTTGCGTGATATTGTGGACACAGTTAAAATAGTTGTAACATCGCCTACACCATCTGAGAAGAAAATATAAGTATCGAAGATCTTCATATTGATTCGATATCGTTCCGAAAGCAAACTCGAAAAAAGCTCTGTGGGGATCGGGACTGAACACCGTGTCGTTCAATACTAAATGAAATATCAGACAAGGTTACTGCTGTGGAAAACAAAACGAGCTGCACAGCTAAACAGGGAAGGTATGGCTTATACTGATTATAAAGTATTTCTATTTGTTTTATTTCATGATCTGTAATTTTTTTCATTGTATTCAGTAAAGTTTACAATTTCAACCATGGACCACCATAAACATCGTTAATTTGCTGATTTTGCCTTGGAACAACTTGAAAACGATAACGATTTTTTTTATTAAGAAAATCATCTTCTCCGATGAGCCCCACTTTCATTTGAGTGCTGGGGTAAATAAACCAAACTGTCTCAGAAAATCCACAAATTTTTCATGAACAACCACTACATTTACATAAATTAACAGTTTGGTGTGATTTTTGGTCTGGTGCAATCATCGGTCCGTACTTCTTTCGAAATGAAGCTGGTAGCACCGTTACTGTCAATGGAGAGCCGTATAGATCGATGATAACCAAATTTTTATGGCCACAATTGGAAGAAGTTGATCCTAACAACTTTTGGTTCAAACAAGACGGGGCTACGTGTCACACAGCACGTGTAAAAACCGAATTATTGCGAGAAAGTTTCGGAAATTCCATTATTTCAAGAAATTGTAACATTGAATGGCCTCCAATAAGTTGTGATTTAACTCCACTAGACTACTTCTTGTGGCTTTATTTGAAGTCATTGGCCTTTAGCAACAAACCAAACTCTTTTCAAGCTTTAAAAGTCAATACTGAACGAGCTATTCATGACATGCGACTTGATTTAGTGGAAAAAGTTCTCAAAAATTGGGTTCATCGAATTCGTTCCTGCAAAAGAAGTCGTGGAGGCCATTTGAATGATGTTATATTCAGAACTTAATTGTATCGATTGTACTTCACATTAAATAAAAAAACATTTGAATTTCCTTAACAATTAGTGTATTTTTTTTTAAAGAAATCATATCACTCTTATTAGAAAACCCTATATTAACGTTTTCGGTTTCAGCAGCCGTGCCGTTAGTTCCAGTTTCTCCAGACTTAATAAGCGAGGCATGTTTGTCTAGGACTGTCAAGCATAAAGTTTTAGAGAAAAACATTTTGCGAACGATTTATGAAGAGAATTGGTAACGGTGAATACTATAGGCGATGGAATGACGGCATTGTCATAGTCCAACGACTTAAAACGTTACTTCACTTGGTGTCTCCAATTGGCGTCAAACGGCTCAGAGGAGCGAGTGACGCACTGCGTAAGCCGTGTTTTGACAATATAAAATAAAAAGAATAATGTTTCGAAAAAGTTTTGAAAAACTTTTCTTTTCGACATGTTCATATGCAGTCTATTAATTAGTTCAAGTAAATTTCTTTGTCAATGAGATTTCTAAGAAATAATCAGTAGAAATTATTCTTACAAAATAAATCTTCACAAAAATTAATAAAATCCTCGTTGAAAGCGCCACGTTAGATAGCTCAATTGTTTATGTGCAGTTATTATTTTCTTATTTCAATTACATGCATATTCGCAACAAAGGTCAACTTCGAAAAGTTTAAATTGGCGCATTGAATTGTTTCGAAAAGTTCTTCAACTCAAACAGCAGGCAAACAAGGCAAGTACTAAAAAGTGTTATCCGCCCACATGGTTTCGCCTTCAAAAGGGGAAAAGTTCAAACACACGCCGGTCGAATGGCGGATAAAACAAACGGAAGCAAAACCGAAACATGAATATTGTGTCATGTAAATTTAAGTTTTTTTCTTCTTCCTCTACTTCCAAAATTATATTATGAAAACCACTGCAAACACTGGGCTGGCACCGGAAAGCAAAGAAAAACAGTGTCAAAATAACAAAAATATGAAAAGCTTGCTCGTCCCACTGGATAAGCCGACGAAACGACAATCGAATGGACAACGAGATGGAGAAAGAATGGGAACGTAAGGAGACAAATTTCGGTTTACATACCTACAATTATTTGGGGCTCATAAGTATTATACTGTATGCAGACGAATATGGGCCAAACACTCTGTCTAAGTAACAACAATAACGAATTTTACAACAACAATAACAACATTTGAAGTGTTGAAACTACAATAACAATAAGCGAAAAGTAGCTAAACAAGCGCCTTGGTGACTTTTGACTCTCAGTTGAACAGTCAACAGGAAACAACAACTGGGACTAACGGTAATAGCAGCTGAAGTTAGCGCATCAACAATCAACAATGCTACAGCAAGAAATATTTGTTGTTGCCTGGAGTTGCTGCCACAGGCAGACAACACAACTAAAGTGGACCCTCAGCCAACCACTTACAGACGACTGCGGCAGCGTTGGTGGCGTTGTTGGCGGCAATATTGTGTCACAGTGACATCTTTTCTTTTCCTCTTAGTTTTTTTTTGTGACATTTTTGCTACAAATATTTTTGCCACATTGTTGAGTTTAATCCTATTGCTCATTGCTTGTTGCCGTGTTGCTTGACTTTTTAAATTGTTCTTTGTTGTTTTGTTTAGCTGTTGCTTCCACTTACTTACATACATACATAACTACGTAGTTTGTGTAATCTTTTTTTTTTTTTGTGGTTTTTGTTTGAAATTTTCGATATTACTGTTGTGGTGTTGTTTGAGTTTTGTGACAAAGTTTGCACACAACAATTTGGCTAATGTCCAGTTTTCAGTTCATTCTTATTTCGCCTTCTTGTTGTTCTTGCTTTTATTCTTCTTAAGTATTTTCTATCATTGTAACACTGCATGAAGTATTATATGTACAATAGTTATTGTGTATTTCATCGTTTTGGCGTTATGCGTACATACTAGGAATAAGAAAGCAAAATTTTTTTGTTGCAGCTCAAGCTGAAGAGTAAAATCAAAAATTAACCCTCAATATTATTTGCTTTATTTTTATACTAACCAACTTCAGTATGTACAAATGTTATAATGAGTTTTTAGCATGACATACATTCGAGATCTACATAGTAGAGTGCGGTAAATATCTGTCGCTTATTACGTGTACTAACGTTTGCCATGGCTAAAATTAAATAAAATGTGCAGAAATTGATGAAAAAGCTAAAATCATTACATAAATTGTTTTATAAGCTTGCTTTAATACGTTTGAAAATTAGTTTTCCTCTTGCTTCTCGCGAAATATACATGAAACTATTTATTTCGCTCGGTAATCTGTGCTGCCGTGCTTTCGTATTTGTTTAAAAAAAACTTTAGAAATAGGCAGTAGAAAATGGAGTTTTTTCGTTCGAAGTTCGTTCTGCTTCGTAAAAAAATTTTTTGCGCATCGTTTTTGCACTCTTTTTACATATATGAAGTTTTTGGTTTTCGTAAGAGCTACGTACCGACCTTAACCTTCAAAAAACGTCTGTATAAATTTGACAGCTGTCGGAACATTAATTTGTGAATTATAGCATTTTGAGTAAAACAACTTTGCTATTGCGAAAAAAAAATTTATAAAAAGGAATTTCGCGTGTTGATAAATATTGCTTTTTGAAGGGAAAAAATACAGTTGAAGCAAAAAATTGGCTTGATGACGAGTTTCCGAGCACTGCTCCAGGAAAATGAACCATCAAAGATTGGTAATTGGAACATCGAAGACGGTGAACGCAGTTACCGACGAAAACATGAAAAAATCCACAAAATTATTTTGAATGACCGTAAAATGAAAAAAGAGAAAAAGTTCAAACACACGCAGGCACTTTTAGGATATCAACTGAACGTGTACACCATATCATTGCTTTATGCAATGTGGATGTCGCGCGAGTTGACTTTCACCAAAAACAACGACGAGTTGAAAAACATGAAACATGGCTCCATCATTTCACTCCGAAGTCCAGTCGATAGTCATCCGAGTGGACTGCATACGCTGAACCCGCTCCAAAGCGTGGAAAAACACAACAGTCGGCTGGAAAGTTTATGGCGTCTGTAGTTTCTTCCGCATCCACCGTATTCTCCAGATCTACCTTCAACAACTATTTCCTGTTCTTAAATCTCAAAAGAATGCTCGCTGGGAAGAAATTTTCGTCGAATTTCATGGGCCCCAATCATTAGACAAAATCGGAAAAATCCGTGGAAGCAAATTTTTTATGAAACGGTAATTTTGAAAATTATAAAATTGTTAATAACTAAACTCCAAGATGACCGCATCAAAATGTAGCTTAAAATAAATGAACTTTTTGTGGAAAATAAATACAAAATCTCGGAGATTTGCAACAATTTACCAATCCGAGTACACGAATCAACACTGGGGAATAATATATTCGGAAAGTATAATAGCTATAGAAGAATGGAAAGGCGTGCGAAGCGAAAGTTCAGACTAAAAGAGTAACATCGAATTGAGTTAAATTACTTCTTGAATATAAATTTCTTACCAGACATAAATCAACCTTCATATAAATATTTTGACAAGTGGTGAAGATATAGCTGTCAGCTCTATATAAGACATTTGTAGAACGCAATAAAAATATATCATATATATAATACATATAAAATCCCTACATACCGCCACTACGGAAAAATTTGATTATCAACAGAGTCAGAGAAAGAACTGCTACGATGAGGAATGTGAAATGCAGTGGGAAACGGGCTGCCTGCTCGAAAATTCTTTAAAAAAAAAAAAGGTGGAAACTTATAGAAGATGGCAGTACACTCTCGTTGGACGTGATCTAGTGACTGATGCCCAGATTATACTGAATTTATGGACTTCTGCTTTCTCCAGGTTAGACAAAGGTCTAGTAGTGAAAGAGAGCAAGACGAAATATCTACTGACACTGTTGACAGTCATAACTTTGAAATTGTAGATAATATCGTCTATCTAGAAACCAGCATTAATAACTCCAACAATGTCGGCTTGAAATCCAACGCAGAATCACTCTTGCTACTTTGGACTGACAAGTAATACACGAAAAAATGCCAAACTCTACAAGTCGTCATTCCGGTCCTGCTATATGATGCAGAAGTTTGGAGGAAGTCGACATCCTATCAGTCAGCATATGAATTTGAAAGTAGTACCCGCTGGTGGAGAGCGACCGGGTTTCAGTTGGCGCCAAACACCAAAGAGAGCGAACGAGTGGCGCGCTATTGTTTAATCGGCTATATCACGTAAACATTGCCTATGTCATACAATTTTGAATTGGGTACAGTATTTCAAAAACCTCAACTAACCGTAAAAAGGTCATCTAAAGATCATAAAAGGCACATTTCACTTAGCATCAAACAATCAGTGTAGCACTTAATAATCAATTTGTGTTTGGCACTGGAAAACTTGAATATTTAGCAGAAACGAGAAAAACCACATATTTCCAAGTTGAATGAAAGCTTACATGAGCACTTATCGATATGTTGTAATCTCGTATGCACATACTTAAGCGTATGTATTTCTCTAAGGGTTCACAAATGACATCTTGATTGGTTTGATATAGGACATTATTTGAGTTGAAGCTTTATGGTAAAGTCATGACTATCAACTTTGACAATCAACTTCTGATAATCGTTATCCTACATCAATTCTTTAATCTAAATATAAATTTATAGGAGAATTCAAACCTATTCTCAGTGAATATAATTTTACTGGCTCATACTTATACATATGTAAATATATAGGGTGAGTTAATATGGTAAAAGATGTATTTATTTATTGATAACAATTTCTACATTTTTGTCCTCCAATTTCCTCCGCTTGAACACAATCTTAAGACACAAGATTTTTATTTCATTTCAACATGCTATACATATACATCGTAAGAGTGAAAGTGAAGCATGAACTCGAAACAATTATGCATTTGTTTACCTTGGCAGGCATTTGATGTCCCCTTTAAATACTATTTGTTAGTAATTCATACCCAATTGTACCACATTGAGGCTAATTCCAGAATCTCATTGGGGATAAGTCTTTCAATTTGTGTGAGGGGGTTTCACATTAAGCAGTCGGTCTCACTTTCTTCTTCTCCTCCTCAAGTTTTTATTTCTTTCTATTTTCTTTTTTTGACTTATAATGAAATGAAGTTCCCAGAACTTTACAGGAAATTAAATAGTGTCTGCGGGTTAGGGGTTCAAGAGTTTACCCGCGGCAAGGCATGTCTGCCGTAAGGGGCGACTAAAATCCAATTGTTGCTGCGACAGTCGGGTTTTTACACCGGAGCGAGCCGGATTTTTATCTGGACAGGGACTATCACTCCCGCAATATTCCCCCAAGCCCAATTTATGCAATTTTTCTAAGGTTAAAACAACAACAATAACAAGTTGAATGAAAGCTTACAATAACAAAGAGTGTCAACAAATGCAAAGCTCATACAACAAATCTCTTGTTTGACACTTCTATAATTGCATAAGAAGATTACCCATTCAAAAGTCTCGACATTTAACCTTAGAACAAAATGGATTTTTTTTCAAGATTTTATGACATTCTGAAATTGATCGCTCAAATAACCGATAAAAACGTAAATGCTTGAAGGACAAAACTTTCACCATTTAAAACACCCTGCTACCCTAACTGGGCATTAAAACTACGTACACACTTACATATGTATATGTAAACAATACCATTTTTGTTCAACTCGCTTTGTAATGCAGGAAGTGAAAGTCATCCTTTTACAATTCACCACCTCAAACGCTTGAAGACTTCAAGACAACTACAAAATATCAAATGAAAACCAAGAAGCAAGCAAGGAGCATCGATTGTCTGTCGTATAGAAAGCAATACGGGGAAACAAGTATGCAACTGACATTGTTTTCCTCGCCGACGATGCAACAGAATGCAGTAAAGTAGCAACACACAAAGGCAAGACCACTGATATTCCTACATACATGCACTGATAGATAACATCCTCAGGGATTTTGGTCGCCTTAGCTCTGGGAATCAAGCATTGATTTAATGCTGCAACTACAGCTTTGTGGAATGTACATGTACATTTAAGGAACATACCCAGTGGTAAATTTGCAAAAGTTCAATAAGTTTCTTAACGTCTCTACATAAACTAAATGTTACTCAGAGTCAGAACCCATCATAGCATAATTAATCCCGTAATTGTCATGAAAGTTGTTGCTTGGAACACAATTTCCTTTAATTTAGACCCAATCAAACAACTGTATATAAATATGTGGAATAATCAGTTAAAATAGGATTCTTGATGTATAGACATTACCGTCGGAAGGTTTACTAGACAAGCGGAATACTATATTTATTAGGTTAGTTATAAGTTAGTTATAGAATGTATGTAACGACATAAAATAATCAAATAGATATTGGCAGAAATATATATGAAACTTCATGGAATGACGAGACTAATAGTTTTACCATGACTGTCTCTCCATCCATCGGTCAGTGTACAATATAATTCAAGTAAGCACTGAGATATTTTGATGAAACCTTGTTCGTACCTTTCTTGGTTTGCAGGTACGGACGCTAACGGTAATTTTGAAATGAGCGAAAACCGCGATAATTCAATAACTAAACGGCAATTCATCACATATTTTCAGTTTTGAGACGATCGCATTAAATGTAAAAATAAAAGCGGTGGGCTGTATCACCACCAGCTTCTGGGTCAAAAAGTATATCTTAGAAATCACTGGACAAAACTCAGAACAAATAACACTTGATACTATAATTCTCATGATCTAGTATGAATACGAATTCAATGTGAGCGCGTTCGGGCAGCAGCTACCCTTTTCCCATATAGTGGACTCTTTTCCATTCGGCTTAACTCTACCGAATTTGATAGCTATGCTTATAATGTGATTTTAAATCCTACGTGATATATGCAGGTCCAGAAATAAAAATACTTCCGATTTTTTTCCGATCAATATTCAGCTGCCCCTGAAATTAGTATTTTCTATAATTTTTTCTTTACAATATACTACGAGAACTTATAATTATAATTTTTCAAAATTTTACTACAATTCACATCAAGTTTAGCCAACTTAACCTCATTATAGGCGAAAAATCATTTCTTCTTAATTCTTATTAAATTATGAAATATATAATAAATAGTTACTGGAGCGCAGCAACCATGCAAACGCGTAACGCTGCTCTTATGAATCAATTCTGTCTTAATCTTTTCAACAAAACAATATAACGCTTCTTACGCGAATATATCCGAATAACAATAGCAAACCAGTAGTTTCTTACTTTAGTCATTTGGTACTATTAGGTATACCAAGTACAGCCAAGCCATTCACACCTGATCCTTCAAACGGAGTTGAGGTCTTCCTCTTCCTCTGACCGCACCAGCGGGTGGACGATATGACCTAGCCAGCGAAACTACTGCCTCTTAATTGCCACCATATATCTTCTATCAAATGCAACATTCGTTCTATCGTATGCAACATTCGACGTCGTGCATACGCAGAGGACCATAAATCTTTTGCAAAACCAATTACTCGAAGTTTTCTGCCCCATAAAGCAGGACGGAAATAATCAACGACTTGTAAGTTTCGGCTAATAACTATATTTTAATTAAAGCTATTAATAATTATAGGATAAAGTTAACAATATTAAAATTATCAAGAATTAAAGAAAATCATTACAGTTTTTCCCGTCGGCCTTGGGAAATCTCTGAATATCTTTCTATTTATAATACATAAATGTGCTTAAAACACAGTTGTTTCATTTTGCTTCTCTTTCATCGAATGCCAATTTCAAAGCTACTCTGTATCGAAAGCGTACAGGATGTGCTTAAAGCAATTTCTAAGAATTATTTCAACTTGAAATCACACACACATATGTTTCGTATATGATATGAAGATGCACTAAATCTATGCTGGTTGCTTATAAGATCTCATTACGTTCATTTGAGCATACATACATATATTTGTACATACATATAAAATATATATCCGTCTGCTACATATCGATAAAACCAACTGCGATTTGTCTTTATTACAACCTGATATGCAATATTGACTTTTTCGCTCTTTGATTCTTTCTTCAGACTTCTCTTCTTTTTTCCTACTGTATGTCAATCGATTTCTTTATTTTACTTGGCATCTGTCTATTTGTCTACTTTATATTGTGTGCAATACGTGTATGATTTGAGTTGCCTGCATTTTGCTTTACGGTTGATCGACCCACCCGTGCAAATATTTTAAAGTTATAAAGGGTTATTCAAGTAGAGTTACTTTTTTCAATAGCCTTTTTTTTTGACAGATCACGCGTGAGGCGTGTCAAGCTGTAATGTTATTTTTGTTCAGTATTGTTTGGCATTTCATGATGGAAAGACTCACGCCTGAACAATGCTTACAAATCATTTAACTTTGTTACGAAAATTCACATTCTGCAAAGAATGTGTTTCGCGAGCTTCGCTCCACATATGGCCAACATAATCGGCCTACTGAGCGTACTATTCGCAACACTATCACCCATCTTGAGACCCAGCATTCATTATTGGATAATATTCGACCGAATAGATCACGTCCAGCACGTAATGAAGAAAATATAGCGGCCGTAGCTGAGAGTGTACACGAAGACCGTGGGACCGTGGAGAGTCGATTCGGCGCCGTTCGCAGC
Organism: Neoceratitis asiatica; assembly: GCA_030068015.2. NCBI lineage: Eukaryota > Metazoa > Arthropoda > Insecta > Diptera > Tephritidae > Neoceratitis > Neoceratitis asiatica. The sequence continues at coordinate 39,670,684 of CM061529.1, forward strand.
AACTCGGACTGACGTATGGAGCGACTTGGCGCATTTTAAGTCGAGATCTTAAAGTGAAAACGTACAAAATACAGCTTCTGCAAGAACTGAAGCCGCTCGAAAATCCGACATTTTCGAGTCAAATTTTGTTCAGCGATGAGGCTCATTTCTGGCTCAATGGGTATGTAAAAAAGCAAAACTTCCGTATTTGAGACAAAGAGCAAGCTGAAGAGATTCAAGAGCTGCCATTTCATCCAGAAAAACAACGGTTTGGTGTGGTTTGTGGGCCAGTGGAATCATCGGTCCATATTTCTTCAAAAATGCTGCCGGTGAGAACGTAATCATCAATGGGGACCGTTATCGCGCCATGATAACCGACTATTTGATGCCTGCAATTGAAGCTCGTGCCCTCCGCAACATTTGGTTTCAACAAGAAGGCGCTACTTCCCACACATCGCATCAACCAATGGATTTATAGAGAGAACACTTCGGTGAGCAGATAATTTCACGTTTTGGGACGGTCGATTGGCCAACCAGAGCGTGTGATATCACACCGTTAGACTTTTTCATGTGGGGATATGTAAAGTCTAAAGTCTATGCGGACAATCCCGCTTCGATTCAGGCCTTGGAACAAATCATCGCGCGTGCCATTCGCCAGTTACCAGGCGAAATGCTCGAACGAGTCATCGAAAATTGGACTCAATGGATAGACCATCTGAGACGTAGCCGCTGCCAACATTTGAAAAAGATAATCTTCAAAAAATAAATTCCAAAGAATGTTCTTTCGAATGATAATCAACATTCCCCAATTCTGTGTTTTTTCTTTAAAAAAAGTAGGGAACCTCGAAATGTATCACCCGTTATAAGCAATAAGCACATTCACATAGATATGATATAGGATTCGATATCATTCATTTCATTTTCATTATCCTTAGTGACCCGATTACTTTAAGCTGAAGGCAACTTTCTTTAAGACCAGCACCAAATGTATTCAACAAAACGTCCAAAAAATTATTTTGAGCATTCGTACATATATATACATATATATAAGAGTACGATATATGAACTAGTACACAGATAAGTTTTCAAAAATAACGGGAATAAAATATAATTCAATGTTTTGATTATTTTTATGGTAAGTTTAGCGGTGAAGCAAAAAGTGACGTTTAAATATATGTGTAAAGAGTTATCCATTTAGTGGTTTCGAAGGTGCAGGACTGTATTTTGACATCTGTAAAACTTAACTGTCGAACCAAACTTGTTTTGTTCTAGTTAAAAGTCAGACATTTATGAAAAAGGATCGCTTAACAACCGCACAACGCGTTAAAATTGTTGAAACCTTACATCCAGCTACTCAAGTGATTGGTAAAATTTTAAAGAAATTTAAAAACTTGATCGGTTACAGATATTGGAAGACTCGTGCTTCATCGTTTTGCACGATCCACCTCAAATATCGCTGATGTAAGTGAAAGTGTAACGTAGTTACGTCGATTAGGTGCTTGAACAACAAGCACAAAAGTTCTTTAGTCAGCGACGAGGCATAATCTCACTCGGTAGATACGTAAATAAACAAAATTCTTGAATTTAGGGCTCCGAGAATCCTCAAATAATTGAGGAGAAGACATCACACCAAAAAAAAAAAATAACTGTCTGATGCTCTCTTTGATCTGGAGGTATAACTGGACCTTACTTCTTTGAAAAACGATAATGACAAGACTGTCAGTGTCAATTCGGAGCGTTATGGTTGTATGATAACACAATTTTTTTTTGCATGCAATTGAAGCACACGACTTGGGAAATATGTGGTTCCAACAATATGCCACACAATACGAGCGAATGTGACTTTATGGCGAGAGAAATTTCCCAGCGATTTTACACAGTTGGAATTTTTTTGTGGGGCTACGTGAAAGACCGTATTTATGCGGATAAGCCTTTATCTCTTGAGCACTTGAAAACTAACATTCGCCAATATGGCGGGTAAAATACCGCCCAATATGTGCCAAAAAGTGGTCGAATATTACTTCAAACGGATCGAAGAGTACAAAAATTACCAAGTCAGTTATGTGAATGATGAAGTGTTTCAAATATAATGCCAAGGTTCAAACTTGATAATAAAGGAATTTCATGAAAAAAATTATGTTAAATGCATTTATTTACGTTTATTTTGGAAAGCACAAAATGTTTTTTACCCAAAACCAAATATCTGAACGAATCTTTTATAATCGAGCTATGCTATATAGTAGTCTGTAATTTTAGGTACCATTTAAAATCATTATATGTGCACAGACTACCGAGTTTCTCGGTCGTAGATGTTTTTTTTAAGTATTTATGATCAAAAACCACATATCTGAAAGAATCGTTGATATGGGAAATGTGTGTTATAGTCTACCGATCCGGTCCATTCCGGCAAATGATCAATACATAACAAATCAACTGCATACTTAGTTCCGTTGAAATATCTCATGAAATGAGAGATTAGTTTACGTTCAAACAGATAGATGGACTTATGGCAGACGGGCATGGCTAAGTCAGATCAGCTCGTGATTCTGATACGGTCGGTATAAATTTCGGTGGGTATATCTCTTCTAATATACCAACCATTTCATATACATATAATATATATAAGTACATGAAAGGTATAAAAAAATGTCAGATACATATATGCAAAATTGTTGCCTTGTGGCGGTTGTTCGTTGTGCGCTTTTTTTTTTTTTTTGTCCTATCTTGATACTATTTATTTTTACATTATTCATCTTTTAAAAATTGTCACAATACAGACATTCTACGTCCTGGTTTTAAGAAAGCCAGTAGATAAGCTTGATATGTTTGATCATAAGCCAGTCATTATTGGCACAGAATTAATGCTGGAAAGTTGGTATCCTAATAAAAGATCTTACTATCTGAAATAAATAGTAAATATTTTCCACAAATAAAGTTCAGCACGCTAGCACCATAACAGATTATCCACCACATTCAACACGTTTAAATCAATTATTTTTTTTACTAATTTTTTTATTCTATTTAATTTATTTCATAACATTTTGCTTATTTTATTTGAACTAATTATTTTTTTGTATTTCATTATTTTATTTCATATTAAATTATTATAATTATCTTTTCATTTATATATAACTTTTGATATATTTTATTATTTTCTTTTCTTTTTATATTATTTTATTTCATTTAAATATATATTTTTATATATTTATTATACCTTTTACTATACCTGTATAATATACATTACGTATATTAACTTTGGTCCGTACTATGTAAGTACGAAAAGAAGAAGAGAAAGACCTAAATTTATACCGATCGTATTAGAGCGACTAGCTGGGTGGATATAGCCATGACCGTCTTCTTGAATGCAAACTAATCCCTCAGATATTTCAACCAAACTTGGCAGGCAGATTCTCTTGTACATTTATACGTACCTTTGTCGGAATGAAGTGTATATTGTTACTGAAAATCGTCGAAATCGGAAGACTATATCATACAGCCCATTTATAACCAATTTGTCCAGATTTGAGTTTTTGCGTCAAAATTTTGTTAAAAATCATCTAGGATCGTGAAAATGGAATTTTGCAATTTTCAATAAATTTGATATGTATAAAGACTTCGACGTGGCCGAAAAGATCCCTTCTTTCTTGTTTTATCTCGTTTTATTTCAGTTGTATATATTTTATTTCACTTAATTTTATTTAAATAAATTTTTTATATATTTTTATTTAATATAATTTATTTTTCTCTCATTTTATTTTGTTTTACTTTATTTTATTTTAACTTATGCTTATTAATTTCTTTTACTTTATTTCAATGTTTATTTATATATATTTTAAATATATATTTGTTTCTATTTTATTTTATTAAATATTTTTGTTATACATATTTTTTAATTTAGTTTGTTTTATTATATTATATATTATTTTATTTTATTCTGATATATTTTAATTTTATTTTTATTTATAAATTACTTTATTTTATTTGATTTTGTTTTATATTATTTAATTTAAAATTATATTATGTTATTTTTTATTTTTTATATTTGTCTTATTTTATAATACTTAATTTTTTTATTCATATATTATTTTATTTTTTTTATTATTATTTTTTTATTTTTATTTTAAAGAACCATATGATCACAAATCATATATTTCAAGGCCAGTAGGCCTCAATCGCCATCGCTACTGGGGAAAGACTCTCCTTTGCTTGAAGGTTTTGCCGGTAAGACTCTCCTTTGTTTGAAGGTTTTCCCGGCTCTAGAAGCGGGACCAACGATTTTTCACATATCGGGTATAACTAGAGACAAAGACAAGCTGAGGACCTTAGTGAAGTAGTCTGCTCCCGGTGGACCCAAATGTCGGGGTCGATGGATAATCCCCCGATCCTCTTCCGTGTAGAAATCAAGCAACGCGTTAGTTTTTGGCAGTTTTCTCAGAAGGCAAATGAAATTTCCACCCTATCATCACGTTTCGTCGGGTTAGGCAATGATTTGACGGTTGACTAAGTCAATTCACTAACGGATGGTGTGCATTGCTACAGTCTAATAACTTGGCTATTACGTCAACTTTTTCTTTAAAAAAAGTTTGTTTTCTGCTCTTTTCTTTCATTAGTCTTTTAGGTTAAGTGTTTATGTGTACATTTATAAAAATTAATCTCTTTTTCCCTCGGTAACGGTATCACTAGTGAACTTCTATTCCAGGAAGTGGAAGAGGGAACGATTTTTCCGAAAAAAATTTATCTATAGTTCGATTCACTTGAAATTTAATACACAGGCAGTAAGTATTTCATTTAAATTAAAATAAATAAAAATTTCAATTGAAATAAAAAACATTTTTCCCAGCTAGCCGACCTGGAACCGATATATTAAAAAAAATCGAGCTTATGGTTCTATTAACTTAAGTGGACCAGATATCGACCTAGAACGTAGATTCGTTTTTGTCTAGATTAATATATATAAAAAATTTTCCGGGTGGAAAAAAATAAGTAAACTTTTTTAGGCTGTTTTGAGTTTGACGATGCGGTTACAAAGTAGTTCCGTTCGACTAATTTAGTGACAATCATTTTGCATTTACATTTGAGTGAAGAGTTTGAGGAACTCTAATCCCTGACTATGTGTGATGGTAACACATTCGCTACAAATGCATAAATATTATAAACACATGAATACAAATATTAAGATAAGTCAATAACATAATAAGAAAATTAATATTTTTGATTAGCTGCATCATTCTTTACCCTTAACCACCTTTACAGCACCAATTACTGGCTATTATGCGTTTATAGCCTCATCAACAATAGCGCGCCACTCGTTCCTTCTCTTCGCTGTTTGGCGCCAGATGAAAATACCAAGAGAAACCACCTGATCCTTCCTTTGCCCCCACCAGCATGCAAACCACTGGAATGCTCTCATCCATTCGAACGAAAAGACTTAGCCATCGTAGCCGCTGTCTGTCGATGAACTATATCCATTTCACCATATAACTCGTACAGTTCATCGTTCCACCGTCAGCGATATTCGCTGTTGACAACGTGTAAAGGACAATAAACCTTACGCAAAACTTTCCTCTCGAAAACTGCTGAAGCCGGCTAAGAGGATGTCGACATCGTCCAAACTTCAGCACCACATGCCAGGACGGGAAGGATGAGCGACTTATAGAGTTTGGTTTTGGTTCGTCGATAGAGGATTTTACTTTTCAATTGCCTACTCAGTCCAAAGTTGCAGCTGTTGACAAGATTGACTTCGAAATTATGACTGTCCACACTGACGTGGGAGCCGAGTCGTGAACGCAATGATTGTTTGTTTGATGGCAGGATATATTTCGCCTTGGCCTCATAAACACTTTGTGGCTAAAATTTTTTTTTTTTTTTTAATTAATCACATGAGTTTGAAATCAATATTCATAGACAGGACAACGTCTGCCGGGTCGACTAGTTTAATAACTAGATTTACATATACATATATAATGGGCGCTGAACCAATTTTCGGCCGAACTCCTTCTCCAATTTGTAGTTCTGCGTCTTGATGTTTATACCAACAAATAGAGGGACCTAAAGTCTATTATAAGCCGCCACCGAACAGCCGATGGATTTTTATGAGGAGCTTTTACATGCATGTAAAAAAACAATCGGAGGGATTGATATTCCCTACGAAGGGACGACCGCCATTAGAAAAATTAACTAAATTTTTTATTAAAATTAAATAATAATGAGATAAAAATATGTTCTTTAAACCACTTTTGAGATGGAAATTATTTATTTAAAGAAAATATATTATTCCTCTTGGTCTGCCTCAGGAAGGTAATCTTAACGGCATATTCTGTTTTTGTTTTTAGCTGACTTAGACGTTAACGGATTAAGCGCTGGTGCAAGAGATTAAGGAAGATGTTGAGACAACGTCAATAGCAGTGGCTAAATGCATATTGTAAGGTAACTGAAATGTCTTATTTAACTAGGAGGAACTAGGAGTTTAACTATTGGGCGTATTATCAGGCCCTTTTGCGTAAAAATGCCGGCGACGAAGATTATTTTATCGCTACCCGAATATGCGTTCGTCACTATTCCCAAGTAAGGTGGTAAGCTTTGATGGCGCACTACCATCAAGACGCCCACTTCTAAATCCCTTTGAGGAAATTTTAACTTATATCCTTTGTGAAGCTTTTTCAGATATTCTTTTTTCCATAGAAGGGAAAGTTGTTGACCGAGAGCTTTTATTTTTTTGCCTTCTACTGATGATCAAGATGAGCGTTCCATCTGTGGAAAGTATGGAAGTTATGCTTTATGCCAAATTTCCTACAAAAGTTGGTGCCATTGTAAGAAAATATATACAAGAAGCTAACAAAGGCGGCTCTGTAGAGTGTATAATTTTTGTGAAGGAGCATACAACCGTAGTCCTTGGTGTTTACACAACCTATACTTGCATATAAAGGGTGTTTTTTAAAGAGGTATAGAACTTTAAGTTCTTCAAGATGGCGACCGATTTAACAGCTGTCAAGTGATTTATTCTCAGTTTGGTTTGGCAATTCATCATGAATAGACCCCCGCCTGAACAACGCTTGCAAATAGTGCAATTTTATTTCGAAAATAATGGTTCCGGGCGGAAAACGTATCGCGCATTACGTCCATTAGCGATGAAGCGCACTTCTGGTTGAATGGCTACGTCAACAAACAAAACTGCCGCATTTGGAGTTAAGGTAATCCTCAAGTGTATGTTGAAACACCGTTACATCCAGAAAAACTGACTGTTTGGTGCGCTTTATGGGCAGGTGGAATCATTGGTCCGTACTTTTTCAAAAACGATGGTGGCCAGAACGTTACAGTCAATGGTGATCGGGATAGAGCCATGATTACTAACTCTTTCATTCCTGAATTGAATAACCATGATGTCCAGGAGATGTGGTTTCAACAAGACGGCGCAACATGTCACACAGCTCGTGCCACAATAGATTTATTGAAAGACACGTTTGGTGACCGCCTAATTTCACGTGGGGCTATATAAAGTCATTGGTCTATGCGGATAAGCCACAAACGCTTGACCATTTCGAAGACAACATTCGCCGTGTTATTGCCGATATACGGCCACAAATGTTGGAAAGTCATCGAAAATTGGACGTCCAGATTGGACTACATCCGCGCCAGCCGTGGCGGTCATATGCCAGAAATCATATTTAAAATGTAATGCCACAAGATTATCTTTCGGATAAATAAAATTCATGTCAATCGAATAATCCATCGTTGTTTTATTGCAACTTAAAGTTCTATACCTCTACACCTCATACATATATATTCATATCGAAAGGTCCAAAAAACCCACTTCAGTGTTCTCAAAAGGTCTTGGTAGCGGGGATCGTTCTTCCGACAAAGCTGACATAATCTCCTTCTTGTATAACGGATTTTATTAGAGAGATGCGATAGAGATCTCAACAACAAAAAGCTCTTAATCTCGCCTGAATGCTGGATATTTCAAGACCCGAAGCTGCTGCAGAGTCGAACGAACGTAATTTTCCAGTGTCGAGTTCACATTGTAAAAGAAACGAAATAAATACGAGAGCGCTCGAGGAATTTAAGAAAACCTATCTAGTAGTTCATCCAAGTTTTCGATCCGTGTGCTTTGACATGTTTGATTTCAAACATTCTCATCCTCAATATTCGTGTCCAACGATGCAGTGCTCACGCTCCATTCCTAAACAATGTGCGCCACTCGAGCTCGTTCGTATCTAATTCTTACGGATATTGACAGTAACTTCCTAAATCAGCAGGGATATCCTTTGACTCAACATGGTGCCAGTTCTGATGGCCGACTCTCTCGTGAGTCCTTGCATTCCGCCTTCCAGCAGAACTGTGATTTCCTCAGCCACGAGATCACATCCAGCAATATACATATGTCTTCTATTTGGACAGGGAACACCTTAATTAACTGGTTCCATCAAGTCCGATACTAAATGAGCCCACATGGTTCTAAGCGGGGCAACAAGTTTGTTTTAATTGGAACAACTTTTGTTTTCGAGAACAAGATATTTGATTATATTATGACGTATTATTCCCGCGTACGCCTTTGCCGAGTACTTTACATTCGAAAATTGTTTTAGAATATAATAATTTATCCTAAGAGGCATAATCTAACCATACCTGTTGTATTATAATTTTTGCCACTAGCTATGATTGGTAAAACTTCACGTTTAATGTACTAACTACTAAAGGCTATACTAAAGAGTAAAACTGATCTAGATGAGTGTTCCATCTAACCCCAAGTGCTTTTGTATATAGTGATTCGTCAAATTCTAGAAAGTCGTTTCACTGTTAAAATTTCAATCCTATGTTTTGGGTGCATTAGAATTTTCTCAACATCGATATTAAATACAAATTGTTATGTTATTCGTAGAAGTATTGCGTATTATCCGTAATTTCGTGGGATTGTTTTCGGGTTTACGATGCATGCATGATGCGTAATGGAAAAATGTAATAGAAAATATTTATATACCGAATTCTCCAGCCGTTCCATATGATCTAAATCTGGTTTTCGTACTCATCATTAAAGGAACCCTTTATAGCAACCAAGTTGCGTATGAGCTTCCTAGTTTTATATCTGGATATGAATTTCCAATTTTTTTTTTTGTATGTGGAAAAAAATCTCGAAAAATACATTAATAATGTTAGCACAAACATGGTTGCGATAAGCGTGGAAGCACGATAAGCCTGTTTAACGGCTTAGGTGCGGCCGTTTACAGTCACGGCCTCATCATCAGCATCATATAACTAACTATTCCCTAATAAAATGAATTATTAAAATCCGAAGATAAGGTTTGAAATCACCCCTATTCTACCTAAGGATTAGAATATTTTCCGAATTTTGTATTGAACCAACTTCAGGATATACCCATTTAAATAAAAAAGAGCTTTCAAAATCGAACAACTCTGAGAAAAGTTATGCGTGGTCATACATAAAAAATTAAATGGCGACGAATTAAGCACCTTACCTTTTATCGGTAAAAATAATTCGACATCTGGCAATTTTTATTAGTTGTTGTCAAATAAAAGGACAATTTATTAATATTAGCATTTGTTAATGCTCGTTAATGTCTCAATTGAATAACTCCCATAGCAAATGTTAACTATTTGATAACAATGCACCCATTTTTCATCTTAAAACTATTCACTATCCGACGAAGGACATTGGCTATCTTCGTGTTCGTTCTTTAAACGTGCCATTAATTCTTTTGCAGGATTAAAAATGCCATTTGTCTGTTGTGAGCAAATAAAACAGCGCTGAGACTTCTTGTAATTTTCCAAGGCGCATTTTTCGCAGAAGTAATGTTTGCACCTGAAAAAATGTTTCATTTTTTATGTTCTTAATGTATAATTGAGGAAACTTACTTCGTGACCACTGGATTTACGAAGCTATTTCGACATATAAAACATTTAAAGGGCAATGTTTCTTCGTCTGAATGAATTTCATACTTAGCATCATCCTCATCGGATTCTATTTCACCACGTTGTTGAGCGGCATGATCAAGCTCCAGTTGCCAGCCTGCTTTGTAGTCGCTACGATCATGTAAGAATTTACAACTGTCACCGAAACCGCAGTAACCAGTCTCCTTGTAATCTTTGCAAATATCCGGTTGATAGTCCCAGCGCACAGTAGCACGCAAATGAGCCGGTGCACGTATTGGGCCTTTTCTTACCATGCCCGAGCTGGCGTTACCTTGTGCCGTTCCTTCCTTTTTATAGTATTGTGCATAATTATTAATACCGCGATAAACCTTGTCATCAGCCTTTCCCTCCAGTTCTTTATTAATTTGTAAAGATTTTGCATGCAATGCCTGCGCATCACGATCCTGTGCTGTGTCAGCCTCATTTATAGAAGTAGCTCCTTGATCTTGTGGTCCACTGGGTAAGGCGCTCTTTTTTGACCTGTATGAAACAGTCACTTTGTTATCATCATCTTCACCGTCGCTATTAGATGAGGTTTCATTTTTCCTTTCACGCTTATGCGCTAATGGTTTTGTACTTTGGAAATTCGGATTTGAGCGTTTACGATGTTTATCGCTGCGTATTACTGCCGAAGTATTTTCTGCTTCACTATTCTTCCCTAGCAAGCAATCAACAATGTAAACGTTTTAAAAACGAATAATAAATATAAATTATTCATACTTGCTAACCAGATTCCGAGCTGCTGCTATGTTTTCGACGGAGAGTTGTTTGCTTGCGAATATTTCGTTTCTTAAAGCCAAAAGCAGATGTACTGCTGCCGGCCTCTTCAGACATTATTACTAAATATTTAAAAATAATAAGTAACTTCAGACCTTTTATCACTTCCGCAATAATTTGTTTATCTCTTACAAAATTTTAACGCGCCATCAGCTGATATTCATGAGCAGAGAGTTACCATACAATAACTAGATGCAAACACATACAATAACACATACAGAGTTGCATTTGTACGTATAAAATTTTTTAATAATAAAATCTGGTTAACCAAAATTTGACCGCAGACAAAGCAATTTTCAATTTCTTTTTCTTTCAATCACGCATTTTGCTGTCAGAAAACTCAAATTTTGTGTGACCATCCTGAAGCTTATTTCTCCAATTTAATTTCAGATTTGATCGTCAACCAGCTCTGATGTAAATCTTGCATGATCATAATCATAAACAGCAGTTTCAATTTACTTTCGTCTAAAAATAAGGTTTGAAACACCAAGAAAGTTAAAATATTACAAAATAAAATTCACCAGAAGCAGTAGCAACAAGCAAGCCAAACATAAAGCAAGCAATAAAGCTGTCTGTTGTTAATATAAAAACCCAAAATTCGATTGGTAGCTATGACTATGGTTTCAGACACAATAATCGGAAACAGAGTTTAATTTAGTTAGATTAACTGTTTATATGGGTATGGTTATTAAACCTCTCATTTAGCATTATTTTTTGCTAACATGAAAATATTTCATATTTGGAAAAGTTAGAAAAAAATTTAAAAGCATTTAAGATGTTATAATCTATATCGCCATAATTTTTAATATAATTTCTTAAAAAATTATATTGTTTTATTTTTAATAACATTTAACATATTGAAGCAGACCGATCAACTGGGAAAGAAGCATTCGCACATTCTCTCATTGCTCGAAATTTTTCGAACTCGAGCATTTCGATAAAAACTGAGTTGGACTGTGCTTGGCGCAATCTCTGCTTTCTGTCATTCTTGTTCTTTTATCAAAGATAATCTTTTACGTTTCATTACCGGCAGCTTAGCAATTTCGTGAGTGCTATCACAATTTTGAAGGTCAGTTGATATTTTATTTAAATAGATAGCTTTTATATATATTTAATTACACGTAATTTATTTCTTTAGCTATAGAAATGGATATGAAGCTACTGTCCAGTGTAAAATGTTTCGGTGGCGAGCAGCGGATTTATTCGCATGCATCTAAAGCATTGGGATGTGAAATGAAATTTGGTGTCTACTTACCACCATCTGCAGTTGATGATCATGTCGAGTGCCCTGCTTTATACTTCCTCAGTGGTCTTACGTGTACCCAAGACAATTTTATTCAGAAATCGGGCTTTCAACAACACGCTTCAAAACATGGAATTGTTGTCGTCAATCCAGACACGTCGCCCCGTGGCCTAAATCTGCCTGGTGAAGAGGATCATTGGGATTTTGGCAGCGGTGCAGGTTTTTATGTGGATGCAACTGAAGCACCGTGGTCTAAAAATTATAAGATGTACACATATGTTACCCAAGAATTGGTTGAATTAGTGAATGCCAACTTGCCGGTGTTACCCAATAAAAGAGGCATTTTTGGACATAGTATGGGCGGTCATGGTGCATTAATTTGCGCTTTAAAGAATCCCGGTGTATATCAATCTGTATCTGCATATTCGCCTATTTCCAATCCTATCAATTGCCCCTGGGGCAAGAAAGCGTTTAATGGATATCTTGGTGGAAATGAGGAGACATGGAAGAATTGGGATGCTACGGAACTGGCTACCAAGTACGCTGGAGCACCTCTAGAAATTCTTGTGGACCAAGGTTCGGAAGACAATTTTTATAAAGAAAAACAGTTACTACCGGAAAATCTATTAAATGCAGCTGCTGATAATGACCACCTCCAGTTAATTTATAAATACCGCGAGGGTTATGATCACAGCTACTTCTACATTGCTACTTTTGTTGGCGAGCATTTAGATCATCATGCGAAATTCTTAAAGGCATAGTGTTGTAAAAATAATACTGCTAAGGCAAATTACAATATAAGTATTGTACCTACTTTTGTGCATTTACGTATGGAAAGTGTCTGTTACTATATGTGCTGTTTAAAATGAGAAAAGAAATTTTAAAAAAGTTGTTTATTATTTTATTTACGACGACATTATATACAGTCCGCTACAACAACAAGAGTGAGCACACAAAATAGTCTTTTATGTCTAAGCATTATTTTTAATGTAACTTTAAAAGATGTTTCTAGTACATTTTAATATATATGTATATGTATGTCCTAGCTAAAGTGCTGGAAGGTTGTGTGAAATCCACCTAGAAGCAGGTAAAAATTAGTCTTATATCATCGAGGCTTCTTCCGTAAAATCCCATATTGCTTACAAAGCTTAACAATATGCTCCTCAACTGGGAGCATAGTACTGCATAGGGGTCATCGGAAGGTTTTCCGTCATGAACTTAAGGGCGCTGTTTTGTAATTTCTTCAACTGCGTCTCGCTAGTCCCCGGCGCCTAGATCGGCCGACAATCCCACGACAACCGGTTCTACGCACCGGAGTTGACCCGGATTTTATCCAGCCAAGGGCTGTCACCCTTTCGGCGACCTAACCCCGTTTAGGTCATAAGGTAATTTTAGTTTTAGGGCATCAATGGAACAACATTTCGCAGCAGGCCTGCCCCAAATCCTTCCCATCAGGGCTGGCGTAGAAACCAACACTGGTCCGATGGATTATTTCTGCTGAGTGTGCCAAAGACGACTCCACCATTCCTCCACCCCGGTTAGATGCAACCAGTGCAATGGTTGGAGTCAACTTAAGACCTGTTCAGGCCTTAAGACTCATAGGGAGTGGAACAAACACGTGTTACGTGGCCCCATGCTGCCAGCGCCCATTGCGCCTCTAGTCCACACGGCAGTGCTTACAGCACATTTACCCACTTTGAGATATGATAGACGATTCGACATTCTGCACAATGAACTACGAAGCCCCTTCGAGGATTGTGCGCAACTGCCATAGCTCGCCTGATATAACAATAGCTAGCGCTGGTCTGATAAACTGCATAGATGGCGACCTATGCTGACACTCGCAGCAGACCCTTTGCCCATAATCATCTCGATTGACAGGCGTCCCGACTTCGTTTCCGTGGACCACCGGAGATTTGTTAACTTCAATAGAGCTAACTGGCCCGGCTTTACGGAATTTACTGAGAACGCCTTCAAAGCTCTCCCCACTCCTACCAACGTCCTCACTGCAGAGAAAACCTTCCGCAAAATTGTCGTGTCTGCTACCGCCCGCTTCATACCTGCAGTTCGAATAGCGGAAATCCGCCCTTATTTCCCCACCGAAGCGGTGGTTTTAGCGACAAGGTGCGACAAGCTACGCCTGGCCCCCGGTGATCCCCGTATTAAGGAACTTAACACCGAGATTCGGAACAAGGTCAACACTCACAAGCGGAACAAGTGGGAGGAGCACTTAAGGTCCTTCAGTCTCCCCTCTGGGGTAACCAAGCTCTGGGCTATAGTTAAATCGTTGTCTAATCCGACAGATGTGATGATCGGGTGGAAACGCCTCGTTGGACCCGAAGAGGTGTGCGAACAATTATAGCCTGTTATTTACACTGCACCCTTCGGTTGACAGACCAAAAAGACGAGTAAACCGCCGTCTGCGCAAACTGCCAAACACCAGCGCGACGCTTGATTTCTACAAGGAAGAGATTCAGGGGGTTATCGGGAAGGCGAAAGCCTCCAAATCCATCGGCCCCGACGGAATAAGCATGTTGATGTTAAAACATTTGGGCCCAGCGAGAGCAGACTAGAAAGTTCTCAATCTGTCTTTGACCACTCTAATTATACCAGACGTGTGGAAACTGGGTAGAGTGATCCCACTACTAAAGCCGGGGAAACCCGCAAATAAAGGAGAATCCTATCGTCCGATATCTCTCCTTTCCCGAATAGCGAAGACAATTGAGGCCATGCTGCTACCGTCTCTTACTCGTCATCTGAGCCCAGCTACACATCAGAATGGCTTCCGGAAAGTGCACAGATAATTCATGGCCTTAACCAAAATCGACCCTGTGCGCGAACAGTTCTAGTAGTACTGGACCTGCCAAATGCTTTCGAAACGGTTAGTCACGCAGTGCTACTATCTGACATTGAGGATTCCTCATGACCGCCTAGGTTGAAGAGGTGGACCAGGAATTACCATATCGACAATAACCGCTGATTGACTTTCAAAGCTACGGAAAATTAAAAAGGGGTTCCGCAGGGTGGTGTCCTCTCCCCGATGCTGTTTAATTTCTACATTTCGAGGCTTCCTCCACCACTAGAGGGCATCTCTTTGATCTTATACGCCGACGACCGTTCGAGTTAGGCGTCTGACCAGGATATTGATAGCCTTTGTTCGCCGACCTTTCCAAATTCTTTACATTTACATCTAAAACCAGCGAAAACCTCTGCCACCCTTTTCACCAGCTGGACGAAGGAGTACCGGCTTGAACTCAATGTGAAGGTCGATGATGTAAAAATTCCCACCACGAACAACCCAAAGTTACTAGGAGTCACATTTGATAGCCTGCACTCCTTCACTCCGCATATGACTGCAATTGCAACTAAAGTATAGAGCCGGAACAAAGTCCTCAAATCGCTAGCCGGTAGCACCTGGGGGGAAGACAAAGGGACGCTGCTGGCAACGTACAAGGCAATTGGCCGGCGGGTTGTAAACTATGCTGCGCCGATTTGGACGCCGGGGAATACCGAGGCGCATTGAAGAAGCTCCAGACTTGCCAGAACACCGCCCTTCGGACCGTGACGGGAAACCTCCTGAAGGAGTATAATGTTATGCTTTGTAAACAAGACTGCTGGGAGGCTACCGTAGGGATCATTCCAACAGATATCTATTGGAAGCCGAACCACCACCTAGGTACGTCAGGAAGGGAGTACTTGACTACCAGGACGACATACAGCAATACAGACAAGACCCGCTGGACAGGACAGCGTACAGACAGGTCATCAACACCATTCACCGAGAGTCCGTTAACACCTTCGTGAACTCTCTTCCAGTGAATGGTGTTCTCGGTGTTCAATCACCACTCATTGCAGAACAAGAGCTCGAGCTGTCTCGTGAGACCCGCGTAACCCTGGCACAATTAAGATCTGGATACTGTAGCAGGCTTAACTCCTACCTATCCAGACTCGACATTGACATACCCAAAACATGTAACGCATACAACGAATCCCCGCACGACACTAACCATCTCTTTGCATGCCCACTTAACCCGACTCATCTAACACCCCCTCCCTTTGGTCCGAACCCGTCGAAACAGCACGTTTCCTGGGCCTCCCGTTAGATGACCTCGATGACTGAAACTAAACTTGCCTGACCATAGACGGGGCTGGCGTATTGCCGCTACAACAACAACAACAACTGACCGGCCGATTATTTCGTAAGTTCCGAGCAACGCCTTATGTTGTTGCGGCAATGTTTTTTATGTTTCCCCCAAGGTCGGATAGCGATTTTGAAGATTTGCTCGCAGCTCTGTACTTTGGTGAAAATCGCAGTTGTATGCTAAGTGAATGAGTGCAGCCTGTAACTTGTGGGTTGCTTATTGTCGTAATTTTAGCGTTATAGGTCATTCAGTTCGATTCATTGATCCTTCGTCCTGCTGGTGCCGAAAATAACAGCGAATTTCGCTGGTTGTATTGTAGTTTTCGTGCAGTTTTCCTTCGAACAAGGGAAGGTGTTGCTGGACTGAGTGAATAGCGTATAATACCTACCGACACATTCAATGTGCAGTGGTACTAGATGGTCTTCCTCAATAAGGTATCTGCATTGGTAGTCTCTTTACCAATATCCCGGCAGATATGTAATAGCTTGTCGAGCATGTTGTTTTGCTCTTTGATAGGAATCACAGATGCCTCGCAGTATAGATGATGAACTATTCAAATGATTTGTCGTGAATTGCGTAGCTGTAACCGATTGAGCAGTGCGTGCTATTATGCAACGTCTCCCAGTGTATTTCTGAAATGAAATAAAAAGCGTTTAGAAGAAAATAACTAGTCGTTCAAAGGCTGCTTCGAAAAAAAAATTGATCCCTGGAAATGGTCCCTCCATCTTTCGAGAAAATATCAAGACACAAGGGGTTCGATATAAAATTGACTTGTTAGCAATATGCACTTCGCCCTTATGTACTACACGGGTTGCTTGTATTAATGTCTAAAAGAATCGAGATGTTCTCGATATCGCAAATTCTCGATTATCGCGCTCTGAAACATACCAGCTATCGGTCTCTCCTATTTAACTGACATATGTTTTGACTTTTCGCCACACTACCATTCACCTAAGTCTGATCGTCCCGATCAGACATACTTGCTGTTCCGAACGCTGTAAGCCTCTCTAGGTGGGCTATTTTCTTCTTGTTTCTTGGTCTCCCAACGGTCTAGATTCGATACCAAATATTATCTTTGCAGGTGTTTTGCCCGTGGTTTCATATAATGCGGCCCGATATCCCATTAGGAACAGAGGTATGTAGATATCCCAATCAGCCTGTTATCTGTCCACCACCTTCCTCAATTCTATAAATGCACCACTATAACCCAATTGTAGGTGAATGCATCCGCAATCTTTTTAGCCTCCAGGTTTGGAATTGGGAAGACCTCCTGTCATTTACTCAAGTAATCCATAATCACCAGGACGTATTTGTTCTCCAGTCCGCTCATGGGGAATGGACAAAGTTATGTTGCTTCATCTGCCCATGACTTCTGAATTTCGACCCTTTAGCTGGAATACGGCAACCAACCCAATAGAACCTGCTTGATTTTATCTAAAGGTTTTCCTAATTTCCAGGTGCCCTTCAATGGGACGATTTTGGAATTGCTTGAGAATGTTTATAATTCTTAACTTCTGAACTAGTATTAGGGTGCGGTAGCACTGACCATCTTCACCTTCCTATACTCTATGCAAACAATTGCAGATAACAATGTTAAATTTCTTCAGTATGCCTTCCTTACTTGGCCGTCTGTTCATCTCCATTCCGTGGATTAACAGTTCCAAGTCCGGATCTTCCCGCTTGCCTCCAACTCTTCTGTTTTTGTAGGCAGGAAATAGCGTCATCATTCCTATATGTATTTCCTTTACCGTGCTCAATGGATGAAACCTTGCAGTTTCTCAATCCTCCAAGCTAGCTGTCCTTCAACATTCATGAACTGTAGTAGCTACTTCAGTGCCGCATGATCAAAGCTTTTTTTTTTATCTTCCTCACTTACTTCCACTGCCGATATCCACTCTGAACGTCGCGTGTTGAGAACCATACCGAGGCAGTCAACGAAGCTATGGTATCGTCGATCCGAGGCAAAATATAGTTGTCTTTCTTTGTCACTACACTTAGTTTCCGATAGTCAACGTAGAACAGCAAATGGACATCTTCCTTATTTAAAAATGCTATCGGCGAGCTCCATGGACTTGCCGATGGTTCAATAATACCACTTTTGCTCATTTGCTCTACTATTTCACTTATAGCTTCTCGTTTGGCTAGTGGAACACTTAGAGAAGCTTGACGAATCGGCATTCAAAACGTTGGCCCTACCTGGTTCGTTGTCAACCTTTTCAAATATATTGGAATATTTGCATATAATATGCTTGGCTTTGTGCCAGTATTTACCTTCTAACCTTTCCATCAACGCATTTACGTCTTCCTCCATGCCCTTTTTGCCAATGAAGTCGTTATCAGATGAATCATTGCAATTGATTTATAGTTCCTCTACGATTTTTTACTGGTGATTTGAAGGGATTTAGTATTCGAACTGGGATGCGTCCAATCTTTTCCGTCTCAGCCAGGACTTTACCAATACGTACGTCTGATGCAGATTTTTGTACTGCTATAACAATCCATAATTTATTTGTCCCACAATCTCCAAACATCTTTGCCCAAACAACTGCTTCGGTCTTTGGTGGGATCTGTTCGTCGTCTTCTAAAACCTCTTGATTGCTGCTATATGAGGCATTATAAGGATTTTGAAGTAGTGCTTCCATGTTTTTATCAAACAACAAGTCCTTCACATTATGCACCAATAGTAACGTTGCTCGCTTTACTACCAATTCGCGAAACGGAGATTATAGTGCATTCAATTGCGGGAGCCAGCATACACCCCATTCGGCAGGGTCGTTTTAGTTTAACAACTGATTAGAGCCGGGTTCACTTTACGTTCTCCTAAAATGTTGTTTTTTGTTGGAGCTCGTCTAAAATTTTCTCGTGAAATGGCCTGGTTTTCCACAATTAAAACAATTGCCAGCTTGATTCTTCATATTGGCACCAGAACGATTCTTCCCATCGATCGGCTTCAGAGTTTTCAATATTTCGTTCACCGTTCACCCCTCTATTGATATCTATAGCCATACGCGACAGTTTGAGAGAATGCTGATTTCGATTCGCGCATTTATTATGTTTATATTATTATATAAAGGGTGATCCAAGTAGAGGTTCTATTTTCAATAGCTTTTTTTTTTTTGACAGATTACGAGTGAGTCGTCTCAAGCTCTTATGGGTTTTTTTTGTCAGTATTGTTTGGCATTTCATCATGGAAAAACTTACGTCTGAACAACGTTTACAAATCATTCGACTTTGTTACGAAAATTCACGTTCTGTAAAGAATGTGTTTCGCGCGCTTCGCTCAACTTATGGTCAACATAGTCGTCCCACTGAGCGTACTATTCGCAACACCATCACCCATCTTGAGATCCAACATTCATAATTGGATAATATTCGACCGAATAGATCACGCCCAGCACGCAGTGAAGAAAATATAGCGGCCGTAGCTGAGAACGTACACGAAGACCGTGGAGAACCGATTCGGCGCCGTTTGCAGCAACTCGAACTGACGTATGGAAAGCCTTGGCGCATCTTACGTCGAAATCTTAAATTGAAAGTGTACAAAATACGGCTTGTGCAAGAACTGAAGCCGCTCGACATTCCCAAGCGACATCGCTTGGCCCTTGAAAAGTTCCAAGAAGATCCGACGTTTTCGAGCAAATTTTGTTCAGCGATGAGACCCACTTCTGGCGCAATGGGTATATAAACAAGTGAGATTGACGCATTTGAGACAAAGAGCAACCTGAAGAGGTTCAAGAGCTGCCATTTCATCAAGAAAAAACAACGATTTGGTGTGGTTTGTGGCCCGGTATAATTATCGGTCCATATTTCTTCAAAAATGATGCCGGTGAGAACGTAACCGTCAATGGCTACCGTTATCGCGCCATGATAACCGACTATTTGATGGCTGAAATTGAAGCTCGTGATATCCGCGACATTTGGTTTCAACAAGATGGCGCCACTTCGCACATATCACATCAATCAATGGATTTATTGAGAGAGCAGATATTTTCACGTTTTGGGCCGGTCGATTGGCCACCAAGATCATGTGATATCACACCATTAGACTTTCTCCTGTTGGGATATGTAAAGTCTAAAGTCTATGCGGACAATCCCGCTTCGATTCAGGTCTTGGAGCGAAACATCACGCGTGTCGTTCGCCAGTTACCAGGCGAAATGCTCGAGCGAGTCACCGAAAATTGGGCTCAACGGGTGGACCATCTGAGACGTAGCCGCGGCCAACATTTGAAAGAGATAATTAATCTTAAAGAAAATAAAAAAGTAGGGAACCTCAAAATCGATCACCCTTTACATATTAAGTATGTCATGATAAGCGAGTTAACGATACCGCAATGTTTTATTATCAGTGGCGTTTATAATAATAATTTGAGATGGCCATTAAACTCTTAGTGAACTGTTAAAAGGGCTCCGTCCAATATGTCGTCGACTTTTGTCATAATTGAATTTATTACTGCTTAAAGTTACGCAAATTTATTCTTTTGGTCACGGTAAATATTCAAGCAAAAATGTAAAATGTACTCACAAGAGTCGCTAATGTCGCTAACCCCAACTACCAAACAATCACTTTCGTGCCAACAATTGTACTCGGAAACCTAAAGAATGGGCTACTAGAGCTTTACGTAGTAAAAGCACGTTTTCAATCCAGCCAAATAAAACTTCGTAGACCACTCAGGCAAAGCTTTTCATTCATAAGCATTTTGGCGCCATCAAATAGAGATTTCGGCTCTGAGTTCGTTTGTTTACCAGCATCCTTTTGCTGTAACAGTAAGTCAGTAGCAAGTTAGTTGTTTTCGGATGCTTGAACGCTTTGGATGTGTTGAAAACTTTTCGCGTCTCCGTGTGATATTACGCTGCTTAAGCAAGTGCATAGGCTTTTTTTACTCTTGGACACAACAGTGTTCATTTTTTGTCGGTCAATCAAATTCTGGCAAATAAAAGACAAAAAACTCGGACGCGGCTTTAATTTGTGTAGCTCGAGCGTGCGTTAATTTTGTGTAACGTTGTATTGCAAAGAATAATAGAAGGAGCAGAGGTAGCTGTACGCGTCGTCACTCATACGCAACACGAGATGGGTTGCGGTGCTTAAAGTGAGAACGCATAATTTGTATGCTGGTTTTTTCCATTCAGTAAAGGCATCATAAACGATTTCTCAGGCTTTTGGCGCCATAAGAAATTAAGACGTTGGTGAGTGGTGGATAGTGAAACTGAAGTGAAAGTGCTATAAACAGCATTGAATTTGTTTATAAATTCCATTTTTTATATTTTTATTTTTTATTTTTTATTTTTTAACTGAGTGAGTAAGAGTAAATAAATATCCACGGAATAAGTTGAGGGATCCCTCACCGAGACTCTTTTCACTTTTTCGAACGTAAAATATACTGCCATAAAAAATTCTTTTCTCGTCTTCATTGTCTTTAGTGTGTATTTATTTAGCCCTCCTCCACCGCTTTGACAGAAAGCGATTTTACATTAGTTAAATAAACAAACTAGAAGTGCTCGCACGAAGAAGCTTCTGGCTTGTTTTTGTTTAGGCGAATCAGAAGGACTGGGATAGGAGCGCTTGTCATCATTAGGAATGATACATATTTTCTTATTCTAGACATTTATTTGCAACCGAGTTTGCCGGGTACATATGGACATAATTATGTTTACTAACATCTATTTGTAGCAATATAAAAATGTACATGTATGCGAGGTGTGTTTAAAGGTAAAGGTGAAATTTGAATTTTTTTTAAGTAATTATTAATTCATCAATATCCCCTTCAAAGTAATCCCCGTCGGATATTATACACTTGTGCCAACGTTTTTTTCAATCTGTGAAGCATTTCTGAAATGCGCTTTTCGGTATAGCCATAAGCTATTTCTTTGATTTTTACTTGATCTTAACAATTATGGCAAAACACTTTCCTTTCATTGGTTTCTTTAGTTTTGGGAATAGGAAAAAGTTGCAGGGAGACAAATCTGATGAATAAGGTGGTTGAGGCATGATTACGGTTTTGTTTTTGGCCAAAAAAATCACGAATAAGCATTGATGTGTGAGCTGGTGCATTATCGTGATCCACAATTCCGATCATTTGAGCCGTATTGCTTCACGCAAACGTTGCATAACTTCCTTGTAGTACTCCTTATTAACTGTACAACCTTTTGGCAGGAACTTATGATTCACCACACGATTGTAATCAAAGAACAGTAAGCAAAACCTTCACCTTTTCTTTTGAACATACCTCGTATGTAAGAGTATGAAAGATATGACTTAGAAAAACCGAACTGTTCTTAGCTGGCGTTGGCTTTTAAAAGTTTATCCAAGTTGAGCGACAAGTAGTTTTTGAATTCTTAATTTTTTACCGACTGAATTTGACCAGGAAACTCAAGTGAATGACAGGAAGTATAGGGTACAATATCGAAATGGTTGGAAAATCTAATGTTTCCATCTTCATAATAACAAGCCATCGTCTACGATTCTGTATTATTTGTTTTGTTTTTGTTTTCAGAGAGACAGTAGGGGCAAACCCCGAGTGTATTGAGAATGAGAGCATAACTCACGACATTGAGGTAAAGACGTAATTCCACACCATCGGCGCCAACTTATGTATTACATTATATAGTTCTGATTTATCTCTGCCGGCCGCAATACTTTCCCGAGCATTAGTTTAAAGAAATCACAGCATAGAGAGTAATCTTGTTTAAAAAATCGTTTGGTATCAAACATTTCTCTAGGTTCTTATGTATACCAAAGTATTTTTACAATATCCTGCTGATACGAACATTCAAACAATTTAAAGAGATCTTCCGAAAATCCACCTCCACTTCATCGAACTACTCATGTTAGTAATGGTTTTAAAAACGGTTAACAAACCGATGTTATTTATACTGATTTCAGCAAAGCATTTAACAAAGTCTTACATTCAATACTTCACTATAAACTCGACATGCTTGAGTTTCTACCATCCTTACTCAAATGGAACTCATCATATTTAACAGGTATTAGACAAAGAGTAATTTTTAACTATAGTACTTCAATGAAATATCAGTAACAGCTGGTGTACTTCAAGGCAGTCATCTCACCCCTTTTTTATTCCTCTTATTCATCGATGATCTGCCAAATGTGGTTCGTCATTCTAAAGCACTTATGTACACAGATGATGTCAAGCTCTTCAAATCAGTTCGTTCCATAGAAGTTAGAGAACGCTTGCAAATTAATATAAATAATTAAGTAAGGCGGTGTGATGTGAACTGTATGTCGTTAAATTTATAAAAGTGTAAACGCATATCCTTCTCTAGCAATCCTTTGCCTATATGATTCAAAATCACAATGTTGAAACAGTTACTGTCACAATGGATCCTAAGCTAGACTTTACAAATCATATAAATTCCTGTACTAATAAGGCTTAAGGTGACCTCGCTTTCATTAAACAGTGGGCTAAGGAACTTCACTGCCAATATATTACCAAACTACTCTACACCTTACACGTTAGGGTCATTTTGAAATATGGTTCCGTTGTATGGAATCCACACTATCAATTACACAGTGATAAATTGCAATCCGTACAAAACAATTCTTATAATTCGTGTTAAGGGATTTACTTTGGGATGCGAATAAAAATCTCTCACCTTATAAAAGCCGATTAAGACTTATTAATCTGCCTTCACTCCATTGTCGTCGAGAGATTTATATTTATAAAGCTTATAAGAAATATTATTAATAGTCCATTCCTACTTAGCGAGCTTAACTTTAGTATTCCTTTAAGATCATCTAGAGACTTTAGGCCCCTTTTCTTGTGTTTATGCAAAACAAAATTTGAAATGCACGACCCATTCAGATATTTGTGTAACGATTTTAATTCTCATAACGCCAGCTTTGATTCACCTTACTCACTTTTTTTGTATAAAGAAATATTTACTGAGGGGTTTAAACTAATAAATAATATCTTTATTCTTAACGCGACTTGTTTTGGTCACTGGTCTGTTGGATTTTCCGTTTATCCATCAGGCCTGCTCCTTGAACGGTTTGGCGGGAGGTTGGACAACGCTGGGTTCGTCGTAAAAAAAAAATATTGTGGGCTCTGAGACAGTTTTGGAGTTGACGAAAGAGGTGATTTTTGTCGATCCTTTTCTCTGAATTCATTCCATACCCGTCTTTTCATTTATGATGAGATCCACAGGTTTTGTTTTGAGATTACTATTTATTAAGTGTGACGCGGGAGCTCTCAATCGCTTAGGTGCGACTGCTTGCGGCCTGGTTCTCGGCCTTCCCTTTCCATCAACCTACTCTTTTATTAAAATTAATTCAAAACAAAAAAATTACAATTAAGCACTCTTTCCGAAGATATTATGTATTATAATGCCAATTTTGTTATCTAATAAAATTTTGCTAACTGGGTTTTAACTCTCATACAAAGAACACACAACCACCCAACTCTCAATTTACATTTAACCGCGAAATATTTTAGTTGTAAACTTCCACTTAGTAGCCTCTTCAAGCACAATGACTGCTTGTGACTGTGGTAATTTGTTTTATTTTTGTGGCGTAATTACCTGTTGGCCGCCCCTCCATCTACCTCCCCTCATTTATAACTAATATTTTGACAATTTTCTAGTTATTATATATATATATATATTTCGCAGCTGAGTTTCCTCCATTATGACACGAAAGTTTGTTGGACTAAATTGTAGTTTTCGCTTGGCCGTACAAAGTTTATTGTTACCGTTATTAAAATTTATGTTTGTATTAATTCTGATTCGGAGCTTCTGCAACAAATTGCACAATATTTTCCCCGGCCGGATGTTACTAATGGATTTTACGTTTTTTAATTTTACTTCCGAAAAATTATTTTTAGTTTATTTGCAGATATTTGCAGTTAACCATAAATTTTATTTCATTTACTTGTTTAGTATTTAAATATTTTGCGAGAAATATTTATGTATATGTATACATGCAAATAATAGGTAAATTGAAAAGTCCTCTGCCTGACACATACATAGATGGTATTAGGAAGAATACATACGATTTGTATAAAGTTAGCCCTACTCTTCAAAAGACGCGTGTATAAATTTGACAACTGTCGGATCATTAATTTATGAATTATAGTATTTTGAGTGAAGCAACTTTTGTTATTGTGAAAAAAATTTATACAAAGGAAATTCGCGTGTTGATAAAAAATTGTTTTTGGCAGGGAAAAAATGCAGTTGGAGCAAAAAATTTGCTTGATGAGTTTACGGACACTGCTCGAGGAAAATAAATCATCAAGGGTTGGTATGCTAAGTTTAGACGTGGTGAAGTGAGCACCGAAGATGATGAACGCAGTGGACGCCCAAAATTGTTTATTACCGACGAAAACATGAAAAAAAAAACCACAAATTTTTTTTCAATGACCGTAAATTGAAATTGTATGAAATAGTGGCACTCTCAGGATATCAATTGAGTATGTACATCATATCATTCACGAATATTTGGGTATGAGAAAGCTCTGTGAAAGTGGGTGCTGCGCGAGCTCACTTTTGACCAAAATCAACGACAAGTTGATGATTCGGAGCAATGTTTGGAGATGTTCCAGCGTAATATAACCGAGTTTTTGCATCGATGTGTGACAGTAGATTATACATGGCTTCATCATTTCACTCCGAAGTCCAATCGACAGCCATCCGAGTGGACTGCATACGATGAACTCACTCCAAAGCGTCGAAAAACGCAACAGTTGGCTGGAAAGATTATGGCGTTTGTATTTGGGATGCGCATAGAATAATTTTCATTGACTACTTTGATAAATGAATGACAATCAACAGCGTCCTTTCATAGCTTTATTGGACCGTTTGAAGGACGAAATCGTCGAAAAACGACCGCAGTTGAAGAAAAATAAAGTTTTTTTTCACCAAGACAATTCACCGAGTCACAAGTAAGTGAAATCTATGTCAAAAATCCATGAATTGGACTTCGAATTGCTTCCGCATCCACCGTATTCTCCAGATCTGATTCCCAGCGACTATTATCTGTTCTCAAATCTTAAAAGAATATTTGCTGGGAAGAATTTTTTGTCGAATGAAGAGGTGATCGCCGAACCTGAAGCCTATTTTGAAGCAAAGGAAAAATCGTATTTCAAAAATTGTATCGAAAAGTTGGAAAATCGCTATGATTAGTGTATCGCGCTTGAAGAGAACTGTGTTGAACAAAAAAATGAATTTTGCCAAAGAAATATGTTTTAATATGGTAGGCTGGTGACTTTTCAATTAACCTGTTTTGTAGGTATTGACATCAACGCAGAAATTAGAATGTACAGAGTAAACTTTTATTTACAAGAGTTTTAAATTATTTTCAGTGAAGTCCCAGTAGTATACTTCAGCTCAGATAAATAAATAGCTTGAGTTGTCGAGGCGAAGACCACAGGGGCCAGAATTATCCTACTTCTTTCCTAAGTGGTGATATTAAATAGGGAGTACCTATTCATTCACATCATTCATTAAGTTGGATAGCGGTAGTTGCTATGAAACAGAAGTCGCCAGTTTAAATGACGACTAGAGCAATATATATGAGCTTTTGTTTTTTAAATTCGATCGCCCCTAGTTCTCCTCATTATCCTTTTAGTATTTATGTTTCTTTTGAAATTGGAACCATCTACAAAATAAAGCCGAATGGGAGTGGCTTGCGAATTTTTACGACAAGCTTTTAATTTTCATATCAGAAATACCCTCTGTGTATTGACATTTTCCGACGAAAAATGAACGAATTCATAAAAAGCTTTTCCCCATATTTTTTTGTATATGCTGACTTTACATTCACAGCACTGCTATCCTCTCAGCTACAGAGTTATATTTAAATTTAAATAAACTCTGGTTCAGCTCACGCGTTAAAATGTTAACACACCTGGAATGACAAAGGACTTACAAGCATTTAAAGTCATATTTGCATGAAAATGTCTGTGTGCGAAAGGCCGCACATTTATAACGGCATTTATCTCATCCATTTTTGATCATTTGCTTGAACGTGAACGTGCTGTGACAACCAAGTTGAATACCTCTGAATTGTAGTGAGGTAGCTTATATATGCATATACATATGTAGTTACCCACTTGGAATGGGTAATGGATGGTAATGCCATGCCAATGAAAGGAAGCAGTATACATAACTCGTAAACACAGCAAATGTTCTACGAAAGTAATTACAAAAATTACCTTCTGAATGAAATGATATAACATATGAATTGAACGAAATGATATATGAAATAAGTTTCATTAGAAGAAGTAGTCTCAAATAATGTATTCTTTCCGCCCTCATTCTAAAATAATTTATCCAGCAAGCAAATAAAGAATTACCAAACATTATTGTGTAATTTATGGAATTAAAGTTTAAACTCTTGAATAAATATTTTCTGTGGCTTTATTGCAGTCCGCAAACTTAAATTATCACATTCCCCATTTCGGTAAAAATGCTGGAAAAATTGATAATTTATGTATTAAAAGTAAAAGACTAACAAAAAAGTATTTCATTCAATTAGTGTCACTCACTTTTTCAATATTTTCTTCACCTATTTGTTATTTTCATTATATATTTTATATTTATTATTAGTTTTCCAATGCGAGAATTTCACGCTTCAAAGTTTAAATTTGACGCCAAATACATTATTTATTTTCCTACTGGGTAGATACATACATACTTACATATGTATATAAATATTTGGAAATTCTTTGGCCTAATAAATTAATCAAGCCAAATTCAATAACATATTAAATTTTGGTTTAAGATAAAGAATAAATTTAGCTTAGAGTGTACATATATGCAAACATAGACTTAATTCGCTTTATTTATTTCGAGTAAAATAAATTCGGTGCCCTTGGAGAATGTGCTCCAAATCGTGTTCATAGTCATCTTAATGCTTCATTTTCTTGACCCAATTTTTATTTTCTTCCCAATTCCGCCCTTTTTCATTGACAACATCGACTTGGACCACTATCTTGTAGCAACATACACAGGGAAGGTTTAACGTCGAAAAGATGCAATCATAAATGACAGCTAAATAGTTTTCTACCAAAATCTTACTCCGCCAATGAAACTATTGGGTTGAACAAGGTTTGCCGTGTCATGGAAAAAAAACTGTATACCACGCAACATTGTGATTGACCGCAAACGCGTTGTGTAGGAGAGCTGCGGAAAGTTGACTCTTTTCTTCTTCAAAAGAGAGGCTGGAATGAGTGAATATGAAGCTGCCCCTGTCGGTAAAAAAATTGCCATAAAAATTTCGATGACTGATGATTAGATTCTATTACGAATATGGATGGAATATTTATCGAACCTGCCAATTGTAGTGAAAGAGAAGCGCAAGAAAACGGTTAATCGGAATGCCCAATCAATGACGATGGGTCAAATATTCCATTACTTGACAATAATGAAGCTCCAACTGATTGGACCTTGGCATTATGGCTTCAGACCAAGAAAATCTATTATTGAACATAACAGGTCAATTGGAAAGTCCCTGACCTGATATATATATAGTTAGCCCTAACTTTCAAAAGACGTATGCATAAATTTGCCAGCTGTCGGATCATTGGTGTTTGAATTATAGCATATTGAGTGAAGCAACTACTGTTATTGTGAAAAAAATCGATATAAAGGAATTTCGCGTGTTGATAAAATATTGATTATTGAAGGGAACATATACAGTTGAAGCAAAAAACTAGCTTGATGACCAGTTTCCGAACACTGCCCCAACCATCAAGGATTGGTATGCTAAGTTTAGACGTGGTGAAATGAGCACCGAAAACAGAGAACGCAGTGAACGCGCTTAACCTTCGAAAACATCAAAAAAATCCACAAAATGATTTTGAATGACCCTAAATTGAAATTGAATGAACTAGCAGGCACTCTTACGACATAAACTGAACGTGTACATCATATCATTCACGAATAGTTGGGTATGAGAAAGCTCTGTGCAAAGTGGGTGCCGCGCGAGCTCACTTTTGACCAAAAACAACGACGAGTTGATGATTTGAAGCAGTGTTTGAGGATATTGAAGCGTAAGAAACCTAAATTTTGCGCCAATATGTGACAATAGAAAAAAATATGGCTAAGTCATTTCACTCCGCAGTCTAATCGACAATCATCCGAGTGGACTCCACACGATGAACCCGTTCCAAAGCGCAGAAAACCCCAAAAGTCGGCTGGAAGGATTGTGGCGTCTGTATTTCGGAATGCTCATGAAATAATTTTCTTTGACTACGCCTTATTGGAAAGTTTAATGGATCAAAAACGACCGCATTTAATGAAAGATAAAGTGCTGTTTCACCAAGACAATGCGCTGTGCCACAAGTCAGTGAAATCGATGTAAAAATCCATGAATTGGTCTTCGAATTGTTTCCTTTGATATGTTCGTCTATTTACAATGTTAGCCTTGAAATTCAACGCAGAGCTGCTGTTGTCAACAGGTGCTTTGGACTGAGTAGGAAAGTAAAGTACTCACACGACGTACAAAGAAAAAACTCTACAAATCCTCCCTCATCTTCGTCCTGCGATATGGTGCAGTTTCAGTTGAAATTTAGATTACAATTTATGGTCCTTTGCACTTTGGTAATGGCGAATACCGCATGCGCTGAAACGATGAACTGTAAAAGATACATGGCGACATTTACATAGTTCAGTGGCTGTGCTGGTGGAAGGAGAGCTGGAGAAAGATTTTCACTGCGTTAGAAAGATCATGTGGAGATGGATCTGTCTACACTTGATGTCTTTAATGCTGCCATTGTCAATAAAAAAAGGAAAACACAAGAACCGTATTATTGTTAAAAAAAAAAGTTAGGATTCTGATTTCCACGATATTCACCACCAATATGAAATCATAATATATGTATGTAGAATACCAAATTTCAAGCTCTTATATGCCTTTTTGAGGGATTTCTTACTCAAAAACTCATATCTAAACAAATCGGTTAAAAGCCCCCATGCTATAGTATTCCGATTTCGATGATTTTCAGAACCAATATGCAATTCATGTGTAGTACACGAAATATCACGTTATTAGGTATTCTTTTGACGGATTTATGACCCAAAATTTCAAATCTGAAAAACCGGTGTTATACTTATATATGCTATATTGGTTTTAATAATACATATGTATATCGATATGGATTATTTTCTGCCATTACACTACCTTGAACAAATTTTAAACTATTATTCTGGAAAATACAGAGAAACACTTTTTCTTTTATTTCCTTAAAAAACTGAAGACAATTTTTTGAATTCCTATTAATATATTTTTCCTTTTTGTTTTGGGTTCATTTCCCTTGGAAAATTTTTATATTTTATAGCAGAAGAAAAAAGTCTATAATTATGTGTATGGATGTGTGTGCGTAAATGTTTTTAGTGTGGACAAAGAGTTTAATATTTATTTTTATAACAATATATCCTCGCTGTTGTTGCTTTATCGCCTTATCTGCAGTTGATTGACTGACGGGCAGCGTGATAAAACATGACGTGTGTGCCACACTTTCAGGGTACTCATAAAAAATGCATGTAATACCAAGCTTGTTGTGCTTAGTTAGTTTTTTTCAGATTTAACCCGCTAGTATGGTAGTCTGTGCTTATGCGCAACAGCAGTTATCTTTTTTATTTACACACCGAAGCACTAAAAACTATAGCTTATAACTTTAATATACAACAAAATACCTACAAATTATTGACCACAAACACGAACCATATCTAAGCTATGCATAGTTGTACACACACTCTCGAAAGCGCAGTTGAAATCTGAAGGAGGATATTAATATTTTATTATTTACGAGAAAATGCTATTCCAATAGGCACAGATAAACTAGTATTTAACTAGTATCAACATTATTCATAGTTGGGCAATTCATATTTCGTTGGACATTGCCTGGCTTTATGAATGTTAGTTGCTTACTTACGAAAATGATGGAAAAAGAATAAATAGAAAATGTGTTCACATAGCATTCTACTTCGCAACTAGTAGCTTTCCCTGCAAGGGCCACAGTCTCATAATCTTACCTCAATATTTTTTACTTTCTTTATGTCTTGCAGGCTGAGCACTGTGCATTTGAAACGCCAAATACGAATATTTAATCCGGCCATTTTTTTGTTTCAGAGTCTCGTTCCCGTTCTAGCATGATGTCAGCATTGCGTTGTCATAGCGTTTGTTAAATATTGATATACTTATAGCTTGACAAGTCAATTTAAGGGTATATGTATATGTGTGTTATTTCTGATTAAGAGCTAACGAAAATGCAGATACAGTGTTTTGGATGGTTGATTCAACAAAGTGTTTTACTATGCTTCGCAAAGTTGCAGTTGATGCTTCACGGATGCAGCAAGGGAAATATATTGGCACTCGAACACAAGTTACAGAAATCAGGCACTTCGACTGTTCTTCAATACAGTCTGAAAGCTACTCTTCTCTTCAAGGGTAATAAAAAAACCATCTATTCCGATTGCTCATGCAGTATAAACGAACGAATGCTACGAGATAATGTGGAAGTTCTTATCCAATATCAAATACACTGAACATCAATTGAAAATGTTTGGCGATCTAATGGTTTGAACATTAATTCTAATTAAATCTAAAGTATTTATCATTATATAATTGGTCTCCTGGGTGGGATGCAATCTTTTGATGTTTTTTATGCTTGTGGGACAGCAGCGCAATTAAACATCATTAAGTGAAACTATTTGGACAAGTCGTACTCAATATGAGCCCGGAAAGCAAAACATTTCCACTGAACTACTAAAAAATCCACGAGAAAATTTCATCTATACATCAAACTTTGCTTTATCAATAACTCCGTCAAAGCTTTTCAGTATTTAATGAAGTTTATTCAAAATGCATAAATCGAAGTAGGAATATTTGTGCGGCCTGACATTAGAAAAACAGCAGCAGCAGCATGGACATCTTTTCAAAATGTTGCTCTCCACTTCGAAAGATTTGAGGTAGAATGTCTCTAAAGATACATTTCCTTGTTTTCCACCTCGATTTTTCGCCGAAAATCTGGGCAAGATGCAAAGGATTTTGGGATGACGGCATTATGAACGACCATTGTACATGAAATAGATCCCAAGCAATTTAAAGACTCAGTTCTATCTACAATTAATAATCAAAAAACAATTAATCTTAAAAAACGGAGTGAATATTAGGATTTAGTGTCATAAATTATCATAGAAACAACTTTTGGTTGACTAGGTTCTAAACTATGTACGTATACTTATGTAATTAACTCACACATAGTGTGGGAATATCTCAAAACTTAAAGAAATGGGAGAGCTGCTCTTTTGGTTTCTAGGCATACAGGAAACTTCATTGTTTTATTTCCATTGGCTTGCTTATATCTAGTACGAGTTCTCCTATATAACAGATCCCATACTACAAAAAAAGACAAAAAAATTGAAATCTCAGACAAGCGCTCCTATTACGATGAATGACTAAAATAATTGAGTGTCAAGCTGCCAGAGTAAAATCACATTACATTGATTAATCGTTTAAGCCTGTCAAGGTTTTTTATGTCCTTAGGATAGCATGAAATAGTGTGATAGAATTCTGGGGTACAATGGGAATAGAATATACAACACCTATTTGCCGATTCATTGTTCACATAATACGAGGATTGTTTGATAAGTTAGTGACTTCATAAATTAAATATATTTTTTCGGCAAATAAGCGTCTTATTTCTCAACGTAAAACGTTTCCCAATTTTGGTATTCCTTCCAAACAATAGGTTTTTTCAAAGCCCTGTTGTGGTGATTTCTGCTTCAAATCAATATCGAATCTGTCCAAAAGCTCTAAGTAATATTCATCGGTGGTCAATTTACCTTTTTCAAGTTAATCTATGTGAATGACACCCCGTAGAACCCAAATAACTGTGGTTATGATCTCATTAGCGGACGGACCCTCTTTGGCCTTATTTGGTAAACGTTTACCCCTAGAAACCTATTACCTTGATTGTTCTTTGGTCTCTGATGTGATGTGATGGATCCATGTTTCGTTTACGGTAACGAAACGGCGTAAAACTTTGATTGAATTGGTGTTGAACATCGCCAAACACTCCTTTGAAGAGGTTACACGGTTGCACTTTTTCATGTCCAAGCATTTTGATGCCTATAGCCTCAGCCACCTCATGCAGTCTTTTCTACGATCATACATCGTTACATATATATTATCACCGATTTATGGCGATCGGCTTCTTTTGAATGACCTGAACATTCGCACCCAGTAAACCACTTCTGAACCATTGGAGTTGTTGGTGCACTTTTTTCATTTTCAATAAAATTCACGAGGTCGTCTGCTTTCAATGACTGTCAAACACAAACTAAAAGGCGCAGCTTGCTCCAATTGACAGGAGCAATGTTGTATTTACAGCAACTGCGCGGCAAATTCAAAAAGTCACTGACTCATCAAACAACCATCATATTGAGCATATTCTTTTGTGCATAGGAAAACGCTTTGCCACCATCCATCCAACTTCCAATGTCTCTAGTTGCGCGTGTCAACCGGTTAGGGAATTCACCGACAAGGATTGAATTTTAGTAGTGCGGTTACCCCCGCCTTATTTAGGAGTCTGCCGCGTAAAAGTTATTTAGTATGTAAATATATTCCATTCTTTTTTCGTAATTTTGCTTTTAACTGAAACTTTGTCTGCCCTTTGCCATTTATCTTTTTGCTTGTGTTTTTAAGGTCCACACAAAATTGTTGAACCCCAAGGCGAATTTTTTAAGGTGGGAGCTGGAGAACAAATACAACAAGTCCTGTGTAATTTGTTTTTGCTTCTGAGTAGTAGTTGTCAAAAACATGGAATTGGAAATTTTTGTTGGCTTTTAAAACTGTGCCACTCTTTATTCGCACATTTCACAATCACCAAATTAGAATTCTGAAGATGTTCTCATTTGCAAATACTAATTCAAACCAAATTCAAAACATAAATTGGAAAGTTATTTTGACCACCAATATTGTCTTAATGAATAAAAAACGTTAAATTCGATGCCATAATAACTTCCCCTTGTTAAATTCGAATTTGAATTTAATGTCCCTGCAAAACTCAAAAGGCTAGGTATAATACTACAACTGGCCTTGTATAATATTATAAGAGCAGTTAGAGCTGGGAAAGATATCCCTGAACCGTTCTATGATTTCTTAAACACCCTGAAACCCTAACCTTCAAAAGACGCGTATATAAATTTGAAAGCTGTTGTATCATTAGTTTGTGAATTATAGCATTTTGACTAAAGCAACTGTTGTTCGTAATAAAAAAAATAGAAGAAAGGAATTTCGCGTGTTGATAAATATTGCTTGAAGGAGAAAAATACAGTTGAAGGAGAAAAATACAGTTGAAGCAAAAACTTGGCATGATGACGAGTTTCCGGACATTGCCTCAGGAAAATAAACCATCAAGGATTGGTATGCTAGACGTGGTGAAATGAGCACCGAAGACAGCGTTCACCAGTGGACGCCCAAAGTGTTTATTACCGACGAAAACATTAAAAAAATCCACAAAATGAATGACTGCAATTTGAAATTGAATGAAATAGCAGGTACTATAAAGATATCAACTGAACTTGTACATCATATCATTCACGAATATTTGGGTATGTTGGGTATGAGAAAGCTCACTTTTGACCAAAACCAACGACGAGTTTTTGATTTAAAGCTGTGTTTGGAGATGTTCAAGCGTCGTAAACTCGAGTTTTTGCGTCGAACGACATGACCTGGCCAGCGTAGCCGCCGGCTTTTTACTCGCTATACTATCCCAATGGCGTCATATAACTTGTACACCTCATTGTTCCCGTCTGCGGAATTCGCCGTTGTTAACGCACAAAGGGCCATAAATCTTCTGCAAAACTTTGCTCTCCGAAACTCCTAAAGCAGTCTCATTGGATGTGGACATTGTCCACGCTTCTGCCTCATTCACCACGAGACCCATTCGTTTCGCTTATTTGTCTAAACTAGAGAAAGCAGGACTAACAGTGCGGTTTTTATGGCCAATGATATCAATATCATCGGTATACGCTAGCAAATTTACATTTCTTAAAAGGTTGTATGTTGTCTATTTAGCTCTGCAGGTCTTTTTGATTTTTCCAGCATCAGGTTGGAGAAACACACTATAAAGAATCACCCTTTCTAAAACCTCGTTCGGTATCGAACGGCTAGGAGAGGTTCTTCCCAATTTTGACTGCGCTTGTGGTATTGTCCAGCATCAATTTACATTGCCATATAAGTTTTGCAGGTATACCAAATTCATATATAGCGACATAGAGGCAACTCCTTTTTGTTCTTTCGAGGGCAGCTTTAAAATCGATGAAAAGGTGGTGTGTATCGATTATTTTTTCTTAGGCTTTCTCTAAGATTTCTTAGGTAGATTTAGCAGGTATAAAGCCACACTGTTAAGGCCCAATCAGTTCGTTGAAGGTTGGATTTAATCTCTCATACAATTTGATCGGCAGAACCTTGTAAGCCATATTGAGGATGGTAGGGCATGCGTTCATCACACCATATTCTTCAAAGAAGTTCATGAATGTACTTTCTCAGCTCCTCGCCGCTTCATTTGAATAGCTCGACCGGAAAGCCATTGTCTTCTGATCCTTTGTTATTTCTTAATAGACAGCTTAACAGGGAATTTAAGCTTTTTTCTTAAATTTTCCCACCACACGGAACTTCCTTATTTCTCTTTCTACTCTAATATTAAAAATCTTTTACATCTCGCTTGGTCTAGAATATCTGTTCATTAATTATACAAAGGGAAAGTGTTGAGTGATTTTTAATTTTTCTCATGCGATTTCAATAGCGCTCAAAGAAAATTGTGACAAAATAGTGAGCAAGAGTAGTCGAAAGAGAAGTCGAAATAATGTAGTGGTAAGTGTGATATAAAAATTGTATAAGATAGTTTCACTTCGAAATTTCTTACGCTAAATGTGTTAACTCCAAATTGTTCTCTCTTTACATTTTTCTTTATTAAACACGAACTCGATTGCGCAGAGAGAATGAAACTACTTGTAAATTATTATGTTTGTTATAATCATGATGATAAGAATCTTTTGAACTTTCCTTTCGTTTTTTTACACATGCTTTAAATTGAATAAGTAAAGATTTGAGATAAATACACCTTTTATACCATGAATTATTAATCTGATATTATCAGAATTTTTTTATTTGAGTTCTTAGCTGCTCGTATTAATAAACCCAATGGGAAAAGTAACTTGGACAGTAGTATGAGTATAACCTATTTTACTCAATTATTCCAAATGAGCGCACTTTTGCTTTGCAATTAAAATTCAGTTACTATTAATTGGCTTTATTCAGTGTTACATATAAATAATGTAATCTACTTCCCTTGCTTGCCTAAAGCTTTAATAAAATTTTAGCGAAAATGTATTAAAGAAAATTACCTTCAAGGCGTTATTTGAATTTAATATATTTGTTTCGTATTAGTTTGTTTTTTGAAGTTGTTTCAATAATTTTAACTCACTTCGGTATGATTTGGTATATTCAGTTCTGGAATTCATTCGCGGTATCAAGCCAATAAATTTACATATGAAGTATGAAGGAGCGTTAACAACTAGCCGCCTGAATGCCCTTGACGACTACAGTATAGTACCATAACTGTGAAGGACATGGCAGCAAACTGAAAGTTATAACAGAACTCAAACTAAACGTACAATAGGAGAGGGAAAAGAAAACCTTCTACCAGGAGTAAATCACCTACTATAGGGTGTTTTTTATAGAGGTATAGAACTTTAAGTTGGCATTAATTTTCAAGATGGCGACCGATTTAATAGCTGTCAAGTGATTTATTCTCAGTTTGGTTTGGCAATTCATCGTGAATAGACTCACGCCTGAACAACGCTTGCAAATAGTGCAATTTTATTTCGAAAATAATGGTTCTGTGCGGAAAACGTATCGCGCACTACGTCCAATAATACGGACCAATGACTCCACCAGCCCATAAAGCGCACCAAACAGTCAGTGTTTCTGGATGTAACGGTGTTTCAACATACACTTGAGGATTACCTTCACTCCAAATGCGGCAGTTTTGTTTGTTGACGTAGCCATTCAACCAGAAGTGCGCTTCATCGCTAAACATCGCTAAAATGGACGTAGTGCGCGATACGTTTTCCGCACAGAATCATTATTTTCCAATTGCCAAACCAAACTGAGAATTAATCACTTGACAGCTGTTAAATCGGTCGCCATCTTGAAAAGTAATGCCAACTTAAAGTTCTATACCTCTATAAAAAACACCCTTTACTAGTTCTTCACCAGCAGGGAAGAATGCGCAGAAGGCAAGGCCATCGGTAATAGTGAGGCATCCATACCAAAGATCTGCGATGA
Organism: Neoceratitis asiatica; assembly: GCA_030068015.2. Classification (NCBI taxonomy): domain Eukaryota; kingdom Metazoa; phylum Arthropoda; class Insecta; order Diptera; family Tephritidae; genus Neoceratitis; species Neoceratitis asiatica. Next base: position 39,708,062 of record CM061529.1, read on the forward strand.
ATACATAAAAAATAGATAGAGCTGAATAATATCCATAAAATCTTTGTATTCATGTCCATTCATATATATACTTATACATAAGCACTCGAACTTCATATTCAACTTTGAAGCTTAAGAAGCTGCTCACACTCATGCTCAACTGTATGCTTGAGTAGTTAACATTCTGACGGTTTTGTACCCGAAGTGTAAAACCGACGAAAATTGTTCACAATTTAAATACTAGGAAGTTGTGCCTATGTATGTATGCTAGTACAGCCCAGTCGTTACTGTCCAAAATACTTTGTGAATATATTGAATCATACAACTCCGAAAAATGGATCATACCAATAACGTGAATATTTGAGTTTGAAGTTGCTGTCTCATTCTTGCCGGCTGCAACCCAATATCGTTGTGAGTATGGATGGATAGTAGCAAAGACATTCAGCACTAAGCAGATCTCTGATCCATATATATACTGATGGGTATAGTTCAATGAGAGGCAGTCATGGGAGCAGGGTTCAGTGACCGCCCTAATAACCAAATATGTCTTCCAAGAGATTGTGAGCATTGCTTATTGTGGATGGATTGTAGATAGACCATACAGTTACTAGTAAAAATAAAATATAATTTAAGTCCTTGTGGGTGTATTGACGGGGCATCTACCCTGAGGTATCATCCCCTCAAGCTACGAAAAGTGGAATCTGTGAGTGCTGAGAGTGCGCAAAGCTACCTTGGTCTTCAACCGATTGAGACGTTATGTCTTGCACGATACGACGTGGGTTGAAATCTATATGCTGAATCATTATTATTTGGAATGGTTTCCGAAATTCACGAAAAGACTGCCGTTGGTGACTGATGCTTGACAACTTTGCTCAATTACACTATCGACGTCTGCGGCAGTTAAAAGTATTACAACTTTTCCGGTAATTTTTTAGCGATCAAACACTAAAAATCGCATCGAAGTAAGATTGCCTAAAGTTTTAATAGGTTTTAAGATTTGAAATTTTTGAGATTTTTAGAGTTTTAGCAATATGAATATTTGGAATCCGATCACTGCAATCGACTTTATTAATTTGGATCACTCATATGTCAACGTGACACTCAATTACAAAACATTGTAAAATTTATGGTTTATAATTTTATTACAATTTTCAAATAATATCACGCGTATTTTTGTAACCAAGTTAAACTTAGAAGCGCGAAAGTCATTAAAAATTAAAACTAAAACAGCTGGTGAATACCGTCTTTTTAATCAAACCTTCGTATAGAATTTAATTAAACATCTTCAAAGTTTGCAAATTATATGTGAGTGAAAAATTATTTGGGTTTAATTTTATATAATTAGTTTTTTTTTTTTGACATTTACCAAAGTCCTTTTAACTGTTTTAATTTACTGTTGTTCTTATTATATTATATTAAACGAGTATATAGTATGTACTTGCTTCATAATGAAAATATTCATTCGACAATTTGTACTTGCATGATTTGACTAACATGAAATTGATTAATATAACCAAAGCAGCTTCATTGTGTTTCAAAAGTGTGAAGGTGGCTTTCCATTTGTGCCCATTTGCTTGTATGAATATACACAGTATATGAGTAAGTATGATACAATAATGAAAAGGCTGGATAAGTAGATAGTTTTCTCGCTTCCTCATGGCAGGTCGGCTCCCTTACTAAATAACTATAATGCTTGCTTGTAAAAAAGCGCATAATTTCCCTTTTTGATTATTTGAATTTTTATTTAATTGCACAAATTTTATATCTCTGAAGGTGAGTTTAAATATATGTGTTCATAATATAAAAAAAATATCTGTTTCAGTTGATTTTGGTGCTAAAATCACCGCGAATCTGTTGGTAGGTATATTTGGCGTCAACAAAAAATCAGTGAACAGCGAGAAAAATAAAAATACGAGTATACATTGTTGAAGAATATAACCAAAAAAGTAGTAGAAAGTTGTAAAAATAATTAAAATTTTTTTGAAATATGGAGATTTATAAATATTAGTTTCAAAATTATGCACCACAATCTTTTTATATTCAACAAATAAATATCCCTAGAAGCGTAGGAAGGGACCATGTGAGAAGACTTAGGGCTTGGGACCCACCACATGAAAAATCCTTTTCCGATAAACAAATCGAACAATATGCTTCCGATGAAACAGCCCCTTTTGATGACGACCGCCGCTAACTTTTTAAGGATCACGTTTTGAAGGTAGGCACCTTGTGTGTCTGGCCCCTAATTGGAAATGTGCAGCTGTCCAGTTTATCCTTGTGAAAACTAAATCCAACGTCACGCCATCCAAGAAGTGCGATATACAACCCAAAGACTGAAGAAAGTGGGTCGTTGTGAAAGCTACTACAGCGACCCTATAAAAGGGCGAAAATTTGGTACTGAATTTGTGGTGGGAGAAAAGTGAAGTTCTTCAACATATCGCTGATTTGCGCTCATGCCTCGACGGAAGAGAAGGACAATGTAACCAAAAAATATTTCAATAAAATCTTAGAACGTACCTATGAGCATTGCTCCCGCTACGATTTCTGGCGATTCTGTTTGGCGATCTTAACCAGGGTGAACGAAGAAAGCACAACATTCGGAAATTTTATCCAGCTACTCTTTCAAAGAATTTTACAAATCTCTAATTTAAAAAAGTTTACCGGATTTTTCGAACCATTTATCATGCTTGCCATGGCCGTCTGTTATATCCTATAATTCGAGCCTTTGGTGGATTTACCAAGAAAAATAAGAGGAACAGCTCAAATCGGCTAGGAGGATATTTTTATCGTTTATTTTTACTCGAGCAAAATATTCTCTTAATTGTTATCTTTTAGTTTATTTATAGTTACATAAATAGATAGGAATATCCGCTAATTATTTATGGTTGTGTGTTCTTGTTATTCTGCATTGAACGTGTATGCTGCTTGGAGTAAGCATTATATATGAAATATGTTCAAAGGAAATGTGAATTTTGAATTTTATTTTAAGTATTTATTTATTCATTAATATCTATTTTGTCCCCTTTAAATTAATCCCGCTCGGATATAATACACTTGGGAATAGGAAAAAGTCGCAAGGAGCCAGATCTGGTGAATACGGTGGTTGAGGCATGATTACGGTTTTGTTTTTGACCCAAAAATTATGAATATGTATTGATGTGTGAGCTGGTGCATTATCGTGATGCAGAATCCACGATTTGTTTTCCCACAATTCCGATCGTTTAAGCCGTATTGCTTCACGCAAACGTTACATAACTTCCTTGTAGTATTCCTTACTGTACTTAACTGTACGACCTTTTTTCAGGAACTTATGATGCACCACACCATTGTAATCATAGAAAACAGTGAGCAAAACTTTCACTTTTCCCTTTGAACATACCTCGTATAGTTGCAAGTCCAATTTGGACTTAAAAACTCTTTAGTCTACTGGCATATAACATTTGTCTAGAGTATATGAGATGTAAAAAAAAACGATTGAACTCCTTTTCAGAAATCGGGAAATATTTTATTCTCCTTTGTACAACTTTCCAAATTGCAACCATTTGTAAGGGAGTGTCAAAACTCACTTGCCTCTACTTATTCAACCTTTAATTATTGAATCATGAGGAATAAATAATCCATTCGCAAATAAACTTTCAAATGATAATTCTCTGAAACTATAATAACAAAATATATTATTGTGTGTGACATTTACAATAGTAAAATCGGCAAGACTAATCTGTACATTTAAGGAAATTTAACGTTTTTAATATTTTTTTGTCCTTTCACGTTTTGAAATATGTTAAAATGAGGAACATTTATAAAAATATGACTAAGTAAAAAAGTGCTTGCGTTTAATCTAAATTTTGGAAAGGTAAATTTGCTAAAATAAAGCGAAAAATATAAAACTTTTACAATATAGAAATATTCTGTGTTGAATAATTCTTTGCCAAAGGAAAAATGCAATACTACATTTAGTTAAAATTTTGTCGTGTCTTCCTCCCTGGCCACCGATTGAACTAGTGTGGAATAAATTTAATTTTATTCTGAATTTTTGGTTTTGTTTAAAATAATTCTATATTTATTATGTTTATGCTGTTGTTGTTATTGTAACCGCATAAAAATTACCCAAATTAGACTTCGGGGAATATTGCGGGAGCGACAGTCCGTGGCCGGATAAAAATCCGGGTTGTTCGGGTATTAAGACCCGACTATCGCGGGAACTATTGGATTTTAGTCGCCTCTTACGACAGGCATGCCTTACCGTGGGTAAATTCTTGAACTCTTAATTCGCAAGGTACTCTACTTTATTATGTTTATCATAATTCCTGATGAACAGACCATTACTACTCCTCTAAAACTAAAGATGTAAACACACAGGGAAAACTGTATATTCTACTCCACATAGTAGAGAGGTTTAATTGATTTTGAAAATTTCAATCTCATGTCAATCGAAAACTTAAACTTCAATATCAACAGTCATGTCACGTTTTTCTGGCATCATAAATTGGAAATATCCTTGACTTTAGTCTTAAAATTTCGAACTTACGAAAATATACATATGTGTGTTGCTGCATGCTGAATATAAAGCAACGAATATTTAAGAGTCGTTTACTTCACCCGCAGAGAGTAAAACACCCACAGTAAGGATATATGTATGTATATCCAAATATAAATAAAGGGTGTTTTTTATAGAGGTATAGAACTTTAAGTTGCAATAAAACAACGATGGATTATTCGATTGACATGAATTTTAGTTATCCGAAAGATAATCTTGTGGCATTACATTTTAAATATGATTTCTGGCATATGACCGCCACGGCTGGCGCGGATGTAGTCCAATCTGGACGTCCAATTTTCGATGACTTTCCAACATTTGTGGCCGTATATCGGCAATAACACGGCGAATGTTGTCTTCGAAATGGTCAAGCGTTTGTGGCTTATCCGCATAGACCAATGACTTTATATAGCCCCACGTGAAATTAGGCGGTCACCAAACGTGTCTTTCAATAAATCTATTGTGGCACGAGCCGTGTGACATGTTGCGCCGTCTTGTTGAAACCACATCTCCTGGACATCATGGTTATTCAATTCAGCAATGAAAAAGTTAGTAATCATGGCTCTATACCGATCACCATTGACTGTAACGCTCTGGCCACCATCGTTTTTGAAAAAGTACGGACCAATGATTCCATCAACCCATAAAGCGCACCAAACAGTCAGTTTTTCTGGATGTAGCGGTGTTTCAACATACACTTGAGGATTACCTTCACTCCAAATGCAGCAGTTTTGTTTGTTCACGTAGCCATTCAACCAGAAGTGCGCTTCATCGCTAAACATCGCTAAAATGGACGTAGGCGCGATACGTTTTCCGCACAGAACCATTATTTTCGAAATAAAATTGCACTATTTGCAAACGTTGTTCAGGCGTAGGTCTATTCATGATGAATTGCCAAACCAAACTGAGAATAAATAACTTGACAGCTGTTAAATCGGTCGCCATCTTGAAAAGTAATGCCAACTTAAAGTTCTGTACCTCTATAAAAAACACCCTTTACATATTAACGTACATGTCGCACATGATATGTTCTCAGATGATATTCGTGAATTTGCCATGCCAGCAAATTTTTGCAAACAAATAACGCTATTTTATTATTATTCTTTTTTCTCGAGTTGTTATGGTTGATTGGTTAAAACATCACTACAGTTTGACATATTCTTATGCATCATGGAAGATACTAGTTGGTATCTAGAATGCTACTAGTCTAGATTTTCCATAATTTTCTCATTTTAGCAACAGACATTCTACGAAATATTAGATAATTTATGCATGCCGATTTTCCATTTCTCAGAGTTTTCATTTCTCAGACATTAAAATAAAAATAAATTTGGCTGCAGCAAGATTTGAACCGTGAATTTCCTTCATGACACCGTCCATCTTCAACCCCAAGGCTATCGTAACTTTACGAGCAATAACTTTAACTTAGCGTATCGGGAAACGACACACACCCATGCTGCTCTAAGAATGAATGCAACATACCGGTAATTTACGGGCAAAATGCGAGCTTTAAACTATTTGTATTTAAATAGTTTTTTTTTTATCCCACCGGCTTTGCAGGGTCGCTGAAATAATGAATAATTTTGATAAGTAATAATTTTCTTCATATAGGAGTGTTGTATGTAGGTACATATATGTATGTTTGTATGTATTTGCATAAGTGCATGTATCACATGTTCAACATTACAATGCCTTCTTTAATTTATTCGTTAACTCTTTGCCATTGTCGACATGGAAATGGTAAATTAATTTCCTGTCAATGAAAATGTGAGCATGTGAGTTTGTGTGATTCATACCTTTTTCTTTTATTATACAATTGGTAACAAAGGTAAATTTAAAAAAGTAAAAGTCATAATGATTTTGCTGTTAGGAAAATTAATTTTAGTTTCTATTCATAATCATACACAAACGAGCGAAACTAGTTGAACATGTACTTTGTTGAAAATAACACAGTGCAACAAGATTCTACGTATTTGATGAAACCAGTTGCAAAAATAAAAATAAAAATTTACACCTCCCATAACAAAACTTCGAAACGGATTTTTCTCTCTACATCTGGTTTTTTATGCGAATTTAAAGTTTAATCCTGCTTACGGGAGGATGGGGCCATGTGTAGAAATTCACGCAAGTGAGGAAAGCTTTTGGCTGCCATTCACTTGGGAGTGGCCAGAAACGATTACAACAACAACTTCTATTTAGTACAAAAACATTTAGATAATTACAAAAATTTCAAATATTTTAAATTTGGTCGTGAAGTTGATCTTCTCAAAAATTGGATGGGGGTGGTGCAGGAAAATTTGGCACTCGTACTTATCTGAAACACAAAAACCAAGAAAACTATTAATTTTCACAAGTGTACCGAGATTATAATTTTTTTTTTAAATTGTAAATTTTTGAATTTCAATAACTGCTGAAAAAGGCTAATTTTTTGTAGGTTTTTGAGCCACGGGACATAGCTACTAGTGTACTGAATAACATGTTCAAATTTCAGATCATTTGGATAAATATTTTTTTTTTAACCTGCGCCATGCAGAAAAAAGCTGTTCTGGGAAAAACGAGTTTAAAGTTTGAAGTGTATGAGGTCAAGCGGTCGGCCGCTACCCGCTTAAAGATCTGTAGTACCGAAAATACTGTGATATCATTATAAAATTTTAACAGTATATTCTTAAAAGACTATACTTTCGAAATATTAGAAACAAAATCCTGATTTTTTTTCAATTCTAGACCACCAATTCCCCTAAAGGAAATGTTAATATTTTTGTGATATTCGCAAAATATGACAATATTTCATGACTAAAGAGCAATTTCAGTAAAATTTTTTTGTTCATAATGAAATTTGCTTTCTCAAATCAGTTATATTCTTAATTATATGATTTTGTCCCATTGCTAGCTTATAAAGGAGTGTCAAAACCTTGTAGTAATCGCTTCCATCTGCTTAACCCTATCAGAATCTACGAATGAATAAAGAGATCAAAAAAATAAACTATTAAATTACTAGTGTTCATTTCGGAAATACAAGAATTTATTTAAGAGGGTGTGCTTTCACAGAAACATACCCTCATATATGCCTTATTCTTATCGGTGCGTAGCCATCTACTCGCTTAAATATCTTAACGATTCAAAAACAACAAAAAATCCACATTGTTTTCAATCGCAGAGCTCATTTATTTGTCTTTTGTCTGCATTTTCTCTATTTATACATTCAAAGCAGCATAATTTTTTCAGCGCCATTTGCTTTGATGCCTAAGGCATCGATTAATTTTTGTTTTTTTTACATGAGTCTTTTATTGAAAAGATAGTGACGGTTTCTTTTGATAATCAGTCACTGAAAGTGTTCATAATAACTTACTAAGTTATTTATGTCACCAAATTTTTCCAGCTTAACATTTTATACGTTAAAATTATATTTGTAAATGTTGTTTCCTTTATTGAACCGAGATTGTTTAAGCTTATTTTAGAACTGTTTTTTTTTTTTTTTGCTATTTGTATGAATAGAAAACTACCAATTGATGCATTTTACATTAAGCACCATCAAAACTTTGTAAACGTCTTTGAAGATATAAGTCCTTAATATTAAACTTAAGAAAAACAATTCGTCTCACTTTTTCATTTTTCGTTCATGAAGGCCCTCAGAAAGGGCTTTTTTGACTTTACGTTAATTTTTCTGAATCGGGAATAATTTTAAATTACTCAAAAAAGACCTTAAACATATTTCACACTCCGGCTTACTACAAGCCCATTAAATTATTGTCAATTGAAAAGGGGTGAGGAACTTTGATATAATCCAACTACAGTGTTGTTACTTGAAATCTGATTAGATGTCGAAATCCCTAGGAGCTGGAATCATCCTTGCCTGCTGATATCATGCTTGATTTCAAAAAAAATATTCAAGCTCGCTCACGCCCGTGTTTTCTATTGAAGAGATATAATTTTAGCAGCGTTTTCAGAAGAAGAAATCACCAATATCACAATGTAGGCCTTTTAAATATTACTTTATTTGATTGAAACGCTTCATTTGATAGCTTACTAAATTTGAATTGTGCATTTAATAATTTTAATAGATGCCTCTCATGTGCTTGGCAATCATTGCATTCGTTAATTAAATTTCAAAATTGATTTTATAAATTATACAATAATTTGAATTAAACAGGGTATACATATTCTTCTTCTTCTTTGGCGTTGACATCGCTTGAGCGATTATAGCCGCATCAACAATAGATCGCCACTCATTCCTTCTCGTTGCTTTTTTTAACCAAGTGAAACCAGGTCATTTTCCACCTGATCCTTCCAACGGAGTGGAGTTCTTCTTCTTTCTCTGTTTCTACCAGCGGGTAGTCCATCGGGCGATATGACCTAGCCAGCATAGCGTATAGCTCGTACTGCTCATCGTTCCATCGTCTGCGGTATTCGTCATTGTCACGTTATTTAATGGCAGGAAATATTTCGTCTTGCTCTCGTTCACTACCAGACCCATTCGCTTCGCTTCTTTATGTAACCAGGAGAACGCAGAACTTTCGGTGTGGTTGTTATGGCCAATAATGTCAGCATCATCGGCAAATGCTAATAATTGTACACTCTTGTGAAAGACTGTACCTGACCTACTTAGCTCTGTAGCCCGTATTATTTTCTCCAGCATCAGATTGAAGAAATCACACGATAAAGAGTCACCCTGTCGGAAACCTCGTTTGGTATCGTGGTATAAAGCCACAAACTTGTTGACGGTGTGCTTTAGTCCTTCACACAATGCACTAGATAGGACTTTATATGCGATATTGATAAAGCTTATCCCATGGTAATTGGCGCAGACCGTTGGGTCTCCCTTTTTTTAATTGGGCAGAGCACACTTAGGTTCCACTTAGGTATTTGAAGAGCTTTGCCGGAAAGTCATCGGCTCCTGATTCTTTGTTATTTCTTAAACCGCCAATCGTTATTCGCACTTCGTCATAGTCGGGTGATGGAATGTCTATACCATCGCCATCGATTGGGGTTTCGAGTTCGCCGGGGTTGGAGAAGTTTGGCAGGTTGGAGAAGTGCTCCTTCCATACACTAAAAATGCTCTGAACATCTGCGACCAAATTACTTCCTTAGTACTTATGTACATGAGCTTGCTCCATTCTTGAAAAATTCTGTAAGTCATCAAATTTTCTCACAGTTCGATATTCGTATGGAGTTTGCCATTTCGTTCCGCAGCTCCCTTATATCGAGTTGTTGATGAGTACTCTCAGAGGACAGGTGTGCGAGTAGTTTTGAAAATGGCCAATTAAATCAATATTTTTTATAAATATAACAAAAACATATATAACAGCGGTGCACATTGAAAAATTATACCAGAAACCGTAAGTTAAGAAAATATCATTAAGTCGATGCAAGTACTGGAGTTTCTGAGGATTCGAGAATTAATCCGGTTGAATGTAATTGGTATTGAAATGAAAGTCAGTGTAGCATTGGAGAATAGAGATAAATACAGTGAGTCACCATAATTAAAGGAATCATGTTTTAATTACAGAGTAAATTTAAATTTTGCAAAAAAATTTCGACGATACACGAAAGAAAAATTCCAAAGGTGGAGAGAATGTCAGACCGATTTGACGCTTAGTTTAAATAAGTTTGATATCGAAAAAAGTTTTGCATTGTTATTAAGGGCTTCTTTTGAAAATTTTCTAAACCTTGAAGAGCAACTAAGCCGAGATTCCAGATGGTTGATGCCCTTGTCCAATATAAGCGATAGATGGGACAAGTTGGATCCTTGAGAAACATATTAATACAGAGGTCATATAATCGAGCTCAAATTTGTGTTGGATTTCGATCATATTGTGATAAACGGAAGATATATTTCCAGTACGTACGTTCCGATCGGTAAATGTCGACTCGACATTATCTTGTAGCAATGAAGACACGCCTACACTAAAAAAGAAGAAAAGATGAGCCCAAAAAGGTCAAGGTGGGTTCGTCGGTCAACAACGTCTTGGCTACAGTTTTTTAATATGCACGAGGTGTCATTCACGTCGATTAGCTTGAAGAGGGTAAAATGATCACCGGCGAATATAATTCGGAGCTTTTGGAAAGATTCGATATTGATTTAAATCAGAAACGAGCGTACTTAGCGAAGAAAAATTTCTGTTCCATTATTACAATGCATGAATGAATTTGACTAGGAACTGCTAATTCATCCAGCATATTCTAAAGACTTAGCCTCCTGCGACTATTTCTTGTTTCCAAACCTGAAAAAATGACTGGGCGGTAAGAGAACAGAAACAAACGCTAAACCTATAATTTTGAAGGAATATAAAAATTGGAAAAACCCTTTATTAAATGTATAGAGCTAAAAGGAGACCATGTTGGGAAATAAAATGCTCATTTGCCGAAAACAATATATTTTATTCAAAAAGTCACTGACTCATGCAACCACCTTCGCATAATTGTTATTTCAAGTTACATATAAAAACTAATTGATCAAATAATGATAGATAAGCAAATATATATAGGGTTCTCCAACACACTAATTGTTAAGGAAATTCAAATGTTTTTATTTAATGTGAAGTAAAATCGATACAATTAACCTCCACGACTTCTTATGCAGGAACGAATTCGATGAACCCAATTTTCGAGCACTTTTTCCACTAAATCAACTCGAATCAAGTATGTCATGAAAAGCACGTTCAATATTGACTTTTAAAGCTTGAAGAGAGCTTGATTTGTTGCTACAGAATAATGACTTCAAATAACCTCACAAGAAGTAGTCTAATGGTGTTAAATCACAACTTCTTGGAGGCCATTCAATGTCACAATTTCTTGAAATAATCGAATCTCCAAACCTTCCTCGCAATAATTCGGTTGTTGCACGTGCTGTGTGACACGTAGCCCCGTCTTGTTGGAACCAGATCTCGTTAAGATCAACTTTTTCAATTGTGGCCATAAAAAGTTGGTTATGATCGATCTATACCGCTCTCCATTGACAGTAACGGTGCTACCAGCTTCATCTCGAAAGAATTACAGACCGATGATTCCACCAGACCAAAAAACACACCAAACTGTCAATTTGGGTGAATGAAATGGTTGTTCATGAATAATTTGTGGATTTTCTTCGCACCAGAATCGACAGTTTCGTTCATTTACCGCACCACTCAGATGAAAGTGAGCCTCATCGGAGAAGATGACTTTCTTAAAAATATCTAAAATGCGGAAGGATTATTTTGATAATAATATTGAATGATTTGTAAATGTTGTTCTTGCTTATATCTTGCCATGATGAAATTGTAAACATTACTGAATACAATGAATAAAAGACAGATCTTGACATATTAAAAATGGCCGAAAAGACTTGGAAATCATATCATCTCATTGGAAAATCGTTTATTTTTGAAAAGTTTGACACTTTATGGTATAAAATGTATTTTTGTCAGTACTTAAAAGTTAACTTTGTTCAAATTTTTTTTTAGTTGATGCATTTTTGTAGGCGGTATATAATTTATACCAAACTTTCTACGTTTCGCCAGTGAATATGCTCCCAAAATATTAGCAAAATAAATCATTTAACAATACATCATTATATAATTTATTTATATATATTTCAAGTGTATAAAGTGTGTAACGTAGCATTGTCGTAAACAATATAAGAAGAAAAAATCAAAACATTAAACAGTTTTCCCTTTCATCAGCACCAGCTACTCAAGCTGGATGTTGATTCATTAAAGAAATGACGGTGCTATTACGAGTGCATATTAAAATAGTTTTTTCTTTGGTTTAAGTAATTAACTCAATTATTAGAATTACGTTGAAATTGTTTTAAAATGAATAAATATATGATTTGGAAATTGTTTTAAGTGCAAAACATTTATTTTATATTGCAGCAAAATAAAACAAAACAAAAAAAATTTATATTGTAGCAGGTTTTGCATTAAACACTTGGGCACAGGATATTTTTTCTGCCGTCATTTGACAGCGAAAGTGTTGGTCATCACAGTGACTAAATTAAATGTTGAGAAAAAATGTCAGTATTTCACGCTTTTAACAAACGACCTTTTTCTCATGACATTCGCTGATATATTGGTAAATGGCAAATGTATTTGTACAAACAAACAAATATATATACGTTTCACGACAGTTGACCCTGCACAATTATCACATCTTTTCGTTTTCATTTATTGCACACAATGGCATGCGGAATATTGTTTGTTATCCTCAAGGTATGTACGCGTGAATATAAAGCGAAATAGTGGATTAAAAGAGAAAGTGTCTTTTTTGGCCTTCATTAATCTTATTCGCAACTATTTTCGGCGGATTCTACGTTTTGACTAAAAATAATAAATTATATAAATTTGTTACCAGAATTACGAAAATGTCAATTCAAATGAAAAACAAGAAACAAGGCCATGCCGAAGTCTTTATACCTTTCATGAACATATCAAATTTATTGCGAATTGCCAAAATTCGATTTCGATGATTTTCAGTGTCAATATAAAGTTGAATTTACGTCTGTAGAATACCAATTTCACGGTCTTATATGATTTTTTGGTGAATTTTTCGGCTCAAAACCTCATATATGAACAAATCGGTTGTATGGTGGCTATATGATATTGATACAGTATTCCGATTGCGATGATGTTCACTATGAATATGCATATGAGTATAATATGTGTGCATTATATCATATTTCGTGCTCTTAGCTGCTTTTTTGACTGAGTTTTGACCAAAACCTCACATCTGAAAATATCGGTGTATGGGAGCTTTATGTGATTTTCGTCTGATTTCGATGATTTTTTAAACGAATTTGCAATTCATTACGTATAGGTAGTATACTAACATTCACGATCTTTTTTAACGGACTTACGACCCAAAAATTCAAACCAGTGAAATCGGTTGCATAAAAGCTATATTGGTCCGATTCCGACAAATAATCGTTTAAACGTATAAGTGCATCTTTCCACCAAGTTTGGTTAAAATATCACCAAAATTGAGGGACTAGTTTGCGATCAAACAGTCAGACGGACAGACGATGGATCTATCTCTTCTCCTTCTGGTACTTACTTACTTCGGACCAAAGTTAATATATCATTTCATGTACATGAAAGGTATAACGATGCGATGATAAATTGACTTCATGAAAGTATAAAAATCACCATTGACAATATTAATTGTACATATGTTTATAGTTTATATAGCGATGAATCTATAACCTTGAAAAAGATGCAATAAAAATTAAATGTAGTTTTAGTGATGGTTGAAATGTTTATGCAAAACTAGAAATACGTCTGGAAAGGAGAAAAATTGTTTCATAAAGTTACTCATACGCAGCGTTGTACTACGGATGACATTGCCAGAAGAAAGAACTTAAAAATTTACCGAGTTAATTTCAGAGAATTTTTTTACCCTTTTTACCAATTTTTTATATCGCTTTATGTTAAGAAATTTGTTACATCGCTTCTTGTTAAGAAATTTCTTAAATAATTCTTGTATTAATCCTTCAAGTCTATAAAATGAACATATTTTGAAATCTTTATTAAATTCCGGAAATCGAGTTCCAAGCATTAACATTAATATTCCTCTATCGAATAAAGGTTCACATGTGTTAATCTCACAATATCTCAGAAGTGAAATATGATTGAAGACTACTTTCTCCTTTTCAAAGGATAGGATTTCTTCATGGGATTAAATTTATAGTTATTTTGCTTTCTTAGAGTTCTGCAGCTTCAGTGCAACAATGCAAAACTATAAACGTATATTTTTAACAAAAAACATCACTCATATTATGTATGCTAGTAGAAGCATAAATATATATTATTTGGTTTTACCTTTATGAATGGGTTGTTGATATGTTTAATATATGTATAAATAGTATAGAAACATACAAGAGCGAAATGCAACTAAAACGTTTAATAGATATAATGTGTGAAGTCTACAGAATTTTTTTTAAAAAATTAATGAATTTTAAATGGCGTTTTAATGACACACAGTTCGGTAAGGGAGTGAAGGTGAATTTCAGAAAAATCACTTGCAAATAAAAAAATCAATCAATAAACAACAGGTGAAAAGGTAAGAAGGGATCCACCTTTGAAAGAAGAGCTCATAAAATATTTAAAATATTTTTACAAGTATTACGCATGAGTTAATTTTCCACTGGAAATACTTTCACGTTATTTCTGAAGCAATATTAATATTATATATATTTGTTTATATTATTATATTGTAAGGTGTAAACGATTATTTGGCAGGCACAATGAAAATCATCCGTAGAGGTAATCATCTAAAGCTATTTAATTAAAAATTTAAGTTTTGTTTGGTTTTACTTTAGAAAAGATGGAATTCAGCAGTTTTTGTTTACAATAAAGGTAAAAAATTCCAAAAAATAATTGAAATAGCTCGCAAACCAGTGAAAAATATTCAAATATTATATCTTACCAGCGAACTCCAGCATGCTTTGCTACATCTATAAAGAAACCAAGAAAATCTAACTGAAATTTTGAATTTTCGATTTTTTTGGGAAAGGAAACGAAAAAAAAATGATTTACAATTTTTTTTTTAACTTTTTTCTATTCATTTAAAAAATATTTTTTTTACATTTACATATTTTCATTTTCATTTTTTACATGTATTTGTTGTTGGTGTATGTATTTTGCGCCAATCTCGTGAAAACTTACACATTAACCTTCTCCTAATATCCCTTTATAACTCCTAAAAAATTGGTGTAATTTGATTTGGTGGTATAGGCGTTCATCAAAAATTGCATCGATTTTTATATATATAGATTTAACGAATAGGTTCAGAGCTTCTATGAGTAATCGAATATAGAATGTCTTGACTTGGAATAAAAATATATTTTCATTATTACTTCATTTCTATTGCTTAATATATGTAAATGAAAATGGAATGACAAGGTACTATTTCGGTTCTCTTATAAAGGATGTTTTTTATAGAGGTATAGAACTTTAAGTTGGCATTACTTTTCAAGATGGCGACCGATTTAACAGCTGTTAAGTGATTTATTCTCAGTCTGGTTTGGCAATTCATCATGAATAGACTCGCAATTCATCATGAATAGACTCACACCTGAACAACGCTTGCAAATAGTGCAATTTTATTTCGAAAATAATGGTTCTGTGCGGAAAACGTATCGCGCACTACGTCCATTAGCGATGAAGCGCACTTCTGGTTGAATGGCTACGTCAACAAAAAAAACTGCCGAATTTGGAGTGAAGGTAATCCTCAAGTGTATGTTGAAACACCGTTACATCCAGAAAAACTGACTGTTTGGTGCGCTTTATGGGCTGGTGGAATCATTGGTCCGTACTTTTTCAAAAACGATGGTGGCCAGAAAGTTACAGTCAATGGTGATCGGTATAGAGCCATGATTACTAACTTTTTCATTCCTGAATTGAATAACCATGATGTCCAGGAGATGTGGTTTCAACAAGACGGCACAACATGTCACACAGCTCGTGCCACAATAGATTTATTGAAAGACACGTTTGGTGACCGCCTAATTTCACGTTTTGGACCTGTGAATTGGCCTCCAAGATCTTGTGATTTAACACCGCGACTACTTTCTGTGGGGCTATGTAAAGTCATTGGTCTATGCGGATAAGCCACAAACGCTTGACCATTTGGAAGACAACATTCGCCGTGTTATTGCCGATATACGGCCACAAATGTTGGAAAAAGTCATCGAAAATTGGACGTCCAGATTGGACTACATCCGCGCCAGCCGTGGCGGTCATATGCCAGAAATCATATTTAAAATGTAATGCCACAAGATTATCTTTCGGATAAATAAAATTCATGTTAATCGAATAATCCATCGTTGTTTTATTGCAACTTAAAGTTCTATACCTCTATAAAACCACCCTTTATATTCCTCTGGAGGGGAAAGTGGAATATCTTCATGTTTTCGTCACATTTTATGTATTTAACGATTTAGATAGTGGATTCCTGGCAATAACATATTATTTTCAACTTAGATAATTTGAATTCGCGTGCTGAAGCTGTTATTTATTTTAATTAAACCTTCGTCAATTTAAGAAAAACCTGCTTGCACTAATACGGAAATACAAAAATTGATAAAAAATTAAATAATGCTTTTTACCCGAAATCACAAATCCACACAATATAAATTTATGACAATAAAGCCAACGCGCTCTTCCGCCTTTAATAAACGGATATAAGTTAAGGGATACCTGTATCTCATAAACAAGGTATTTCAGCAAATGAGCTACATACGTTTCCCGAGCGATGTGGGTAATTATTATTTCTTATTACGACACTTAATATTATTTTCTGCTTTATTTGAACAGTTATGACTAATTAATCAGAACCCAGAAATTTCCAACAACAACAAGATTTTGCCAGAATACGGCAATTGGACAAATTATTCATTAAAAGTGGTATCTGCTCAGAAATTATCAAAAATAAAATCGCAATAACTTATAAAATGGGGCCTAGCTTGCATTCAAACAGACAAATAGGCGAGTATCTTCAATAATGAAGTTGCTAAACCTATTCCATTCTTGAGTTGGAAGAAACTTTTTATATGGTAGTGTCCTGATACAATAATCTCAAAATTTTTCATATAAATTTTGCAAGTTTACAGTACGGAACTTTATGTGAAGAGGATATATGTTTAGGTGTAATGTTTTATTTTCTTGGCGCTGTATCTGTATGGATTTATCATTTCTGTTTATAAATTTCGTTTATGATGGTCTAATTTTTTTTCAACAACTGTTGCGTCCGGCCAATCCTTATGATCTTATATGTTATTTTGTCACTTTAAATGAATTTCATTTTCTTTTGTAGTGTATTTGGTGCAACATGACAGTTTTGCTACCTTTGCTCTCATTTGGGATGACTAAAGAAACATTACGTTTCTTCAGAAAATTCTGTGTTTGTTCTATATGTATATTACATGTAGGTTTTTAATAATTCGAATATGCTTTCATTGTTATTCGCTTTTGGGCCTGATTATTTCTATTTTATTTTGGCTTTAATAGAAATATTTATTAAAAAGTTCCTCCAAAAATTATTTAGTAAAAATATAAACTTATAACATAAGTATCATATATAGTTTGCCCTCTTTTTACTTGTTCATCATAACTTTAATGAACTTAGTTGAATAGAAATATTTAGTTCTACGTAGTTTTGAATATTCTCGGCGATAGAGTCATATTGCATAATTAAAAAAAAAAACAATTGTTTACCAAATGTACTCGAAAACGTAGAAATATAGATAAAATGAATTCTTTCCCTTTTCTCGTCAACCCCTTTTGAGTGTATTTTATTATTATTAATCCCAACGGTTTACCCACCTCCCACCCATCCGTACGTGGGGCGCTGTCCGCATGATGTACGGAACTTGTTTTGACAGCCGACAAAATAGTTTTTTTAATATGAAAAAGCGAGTCAGATATGTCAAATGTGCTTGAATGTGAGTTGAAATCAAGACACAAATAAGGCAAAGGTTCATGAAATTCAAAATTCGTTTTACAAGTTTTCAGTAACAAGGGGCAAAACCGTCTGGATATTCTAGACGGAACATTAAATTTGATGTTAGAGAGAAAAATTAAATTACACCAAGCATTTCCCGACGACTGGCGAGAGTAGGGAGATTGTTAATCTTCAGACGACTAGTATAAGAAGGAAGATTGTATTGAGAGTCCCAATGCAAGATCCTTAAGGCAAGTTGAAGGAATTCTTGTCAGAGTAGATTTGATACCTCGGATTCCAAGGCTCCAAGCCGTATTCAAGAATAGCTTTAGTAACATAAGGATCACTAAACTCCTTTGACCACCATTTTACAAAAGCTAAAATACCTTTGGCTTTGTTGACTATCACACAAATGTGATGTGTGAAATTAAATTTAGGGTCCATAGTGATCCCCAGGTCAACAAAACTGTGAACCTGCTCCAAACTGTAATTATCTATAGTGTAAGTAATTGTCTGTGTGGATCTTCAGGAGAAACACATAATTTTAAATTTCTTAAGATTTAGAGGCATCCGATTTATTTTACACCAGTAAACCACGCTGTTTATGTCTGCTTGCAGTAAGATACTTTCATTTGCCGAAGTGTAAGACTTATAAACTTTTACATCATCCGCATACATTAAAAATTTTGAAAAATTATCCGAGAAGATATATCGTTTATAAATAGTGAAAACAGAATCGGGCCTAGATGGCTAACCTGAGGCACTCCTGAAGAAACATTAACGGTATCTGAAATGGAATTTTTACTCTTTGACTTCGATCATACAGATATGTGGAGATCCATTGTAAAAATTTTGGTTGGAAACCCAGTAAGTCAAGTTCTTGATTAGCAACGAGTGACGCACTTTATCAAAAGCTTTGCTAAAGTCGGTATATATTAGAGCTCCAGATACCCGGGTACCGAGCACTGCGAGCAGCTCGATGCTCGCTCGATATTCGCACATTGCTCAACTACTCAGCAGAACAAAAAAAATTTAATTTTGTTTGGCAAAATTTCTTTGGCGTTTCAATGATTTTTACACTTTGCATAAATAAATTTGAAATTAATAACAAAAAAGTTTTTTTCTTTTTTTTTTTTTGAAGTTGTGTAAATCTTTAAATTTTCATTTTTAATAGAAGTCGATCGTTTGTCCAGTTAAGTAATAACATTTGTTCGATTAATATGTATTTTTGTTTTAGTTTAAAAACATTCAGTCATGAGACACCAACGCCATATTAACGTTTCCGACGGTTCTCACCGCAGATACGAGGTTTTTAAATACGAACGAGTAGATACAAAAAATTCTATAGCCTCTAGAAAAAATGATATCATCTTTATGGACAATTTAATTTATGTTTTATGTAAGAGTGGTGCTGAAAATTATTATTTTTTTACTGAAAATATATTTTTCGGATAAATGAAAAAATGGACAGAGACTGGATGAAATGCGAAATTGTGTTTAATTTATACGCTTTCCGCTAACTTAGTTCCGTAATTATAGACAACGTGTCGCACAAGCAACTTTTCTAAAGATAAATAATACATAAATATTATATTATATATATATAAAAATTATATTGTACTAAGACCGTTTCGATTTGTTATAAACCTTCAAAATATAACATTATGTACTTTCTTACATGTATATCTACATTTACGTTAAAAAACTTATTTCCTTCGTACATGTAATAACCAAACAGTTCGCTTACGAATTGTGAGAAAAACATAAATAACAACAGACACGTGCAGACATGTGACATGAGGAATATGTAGCATATAATAGGGTAGACTAGCTTTGCATTTGCGCGTTTGTATGTACGCGGCAAATATTTGTGGACCATATGGTCCATTGGAGTACTCTATATATCTGATATACTCTTCTGTGTCAACTATTGGACCAACTCATATGTCTATAACAGCTTAGTGCGATACGACCGTTCTTCGTGGTTTACCGATCGCAATCACTACACGAAGTTATAATTGCGCAATAAGTTTTATACTTGTATACCGAAAATGTGAGAAAATGAAACTAAGTCAATTTCGTTTTGCTGATGAGCTCTGCTAGTACACAAAAGGCGTGCAGAATTTATTATTATTTCAATGCAAATAGGCAGAAAAAATGCGTAAACTAAAATATAATATATATTTATTAACAATAAACTATTAATAATAATATAAATTTACATTATAAATAATATTTTTAATAGCTTTTCACCAAAGGAGATTGTATTCGATGATAAAGAGTATGTTCGAATATAATTTTTCGCATATACTCCAAAATATAATACTCTATATGGTCCAGCTCTAGGACATTGCAATGTTAATTGGATCATATTTTATGTATGGATTGTGGTTGGATTTGGATTACTCTATTCTCCGCGTGGAGTATATATTTCACGCGTGCGTTTAGTACTCGTCTCGTTTGTAGGGTATGCATATAAAAATATGAAAGTACATACACTTGGTTGACATAAGGTATATTTATTTAATCTATTTTGTTTTACAACCAAATTATACAAATTTACTGTAAGCGCATAAAAACTCACAACTGCACATATTCACATGTGACAGTTTATGTATGCAAGTCTATACCGAATGAGTTTGTAAAAGCTGATAGTAAAGAGTTTGCCGACTGTGTTATGTGACTACTGTAAGATATTATTTTAAGGGTGATCCATTTCGAGGTTCCTTGCTTTTTTAAAGAAAATAACACAGCAAATTAGAATCTCTTTCAAATGTTGGCCGCGGCTACGTCTCAGATGGTCCATCCGTTGAATTCAATTTTCGATGACTCGTTCGAGCATTTAGATTGGTAACTGGCCAATGACACGCGTGATGTTTTGATCTTGGTGGCCAGTCGAACGGCCAAAAACATGAAATTATCTGCTCACCGAAGTGTTCTCTCAATAATTCCATTGATTGATGCGATGGGTGGGGAATAGCGTGGTCTTGTTGGAACCAAATGTCGCGGTCACGAGCTAAAATTTCAGGCATAAAATTATCCATTATCATATCGCGAAAATGCCATTGACGGTTACATTCTCACCGGCATAATTTTTGAAGAAATATGGACGGCCCACAAACCACACCAAAACGTTGTTTTTCTGGATGAAATGGGAGCTCTTGAATCTTTTCAGGTTGCTCTTCGTCCCAAATTCGGCAATTTTGTTTGTTTACATACCCATTGAGCCAGAAATGGGCCTCATCCCTGAAGACCTCGGATCTTCTTGGAACTTTTCAAAAGCCCATAGATTGGAGCGGTGTTACTTAGTTCTTGCACAAGCTGTATTTTGCACACTTTGACTAAGTCAGTCCGAGTTGCTACGGCAGCTATTTACTTCACTTCTTTCTGGACGTCTATTCGGCCGAATATTATCCACTAATGAATGTTGGGTTTCAAGATGGGCGATGGTATTGCGAATAGTACGCTCAGTAGGCCGATTATGTTGACCATAAGTTGAGCGAAGCGCGCGAAACACATTGTTTATAGAACGTTGATTTTCGTAATAAAGTTCAATGATTTGTAAGCGTTGTTCAGGCGAAGTACTTACGTCTTTCCATTATGAAATGCCAAACAATACTGAATAAAAATAAAATCACAGCTAGACACGACTAACGTGTGATCGGTCAAAAAAATGCTATTGAAAAAGTATTTCTACTTGAGTCACCCTTTACATATACTCATATATAAATATACCCTCGTATGAATGTACTTCTGACTTAAAAATATTCTTAACAATTTGAACATTCGCGAGATTGTAGATACACACAATCAGGCTCATAATAAGAACTTCTGTGCAATTGCAGTGAAATTTATACATCTCATATGTGCGCAGGTACAGTGGCGAGCAAAAGTGAGTGAGTGAGTGACTGTTCACGACATTGGGCTTAGTCGCCCATAAATCAAACCATGAAAACAAAGCAAAAAAATTATTTCATGCATTATTTTAATTTCATTAAAACGTACTTAAGTGAGTGTAAGTGGGCTATTTTGGTTTTTCCTTCAAATTCTTTAATATTTTATCTAATTTATTTTTGTAATTGTATTTATCACGAATAAAAAAATTACGTTGTGATTTTACGGGTGACGAAATTCAGTACTGTAAACATACTTATATTCACTTCTGCACGCCACTGTAGTTGTGAACTATATGGCTTATTTTAATACGCTGCATAGGAAAATAAAACGCAGAGTCGAACAAAATTGAGGAAATATTTGAATATTGAAAAAACTGAATGTGTTATTGGAAATGAGGATTTTTAAAAATTTTAAAATATCGTTAATTGCTCATATAAAATTGGTTTCGAAAAATACCAAAATTAAAATGCAATAAATCGAGCAATAATCGCATACCGGTTCGACCAACATCCAGAATAATGGAAAATAATGGAAATAGAATGGTTAGTATTAGGTACTACAAATTGGAAACCCTGGGTCGAGTCCAGATTGGAGCAACATCCAAAATTATAGAAATTTATTTCTTCTAATTGCGGTTCCGCCTCAGCAGGGAATGTCAAGCCCTCCAAGTGTATTTCTGACACGAAATAAAAAAGCTTCTCATAAAAATCCATTGGCCGTTCGGAGGCAGCTTAGCATAAACTATAGGTCCTTTCAATTTTGTTGGTAAAAACATAAAGACACAAAACCACAAATTGGAGGAGGTGATCGGCCAAAAATCGGCAAAATTTTTGTATTCTAATTGGTATTGCAAAGACTGATAAAAAGTCTTAATTAAACTTCCATTAGTGATTTCGAAAGTGCAGGGCTGTATTTTGACATCTGTCAAATTTAACTGTCAAACCAAAAATGTTTTGTTTTAGTTAAAAGTCTTAACAACTGAACTTCAAACATCGCTACTGTAAGTGAAAGTGTAGCCGAAGACCCCAATGTGTTTATTTCTCGTCCTTCCCAAAAGCTGGGACTTTCTTACGACACATTATGGCGTATTTTGCACTTGCACTTACAACCATATAAAGTCCAGATCACACCACAACTGAAGCCAGCTGACCATTCACAACAAATGCAGTGGACCGCGATTTTTTCAACAAAATTTTCTTCAGCGATGAGGCATATTTCTCATACGATGGATCCGTAAATAAGCAAAATTGTCGCACTTGGGGCTCCGAGAATCCTCAAATAATTCAGGCGTGGCCATTACACAAAAAAAAACTTTATGTCTGGTGCGCTTTTTGGTCCGGAGGTGTGATTGAACCTTACTTCTTTGGAAACGATAAAGGGAGATTATCACTGCCAATTCGGAGCGTTAAAGTCGTATGAGAAACGTTTTTTTTTACTGTAATTGTTTCTTCAGGAGTGCCTCAGGGTAGCCATCTAAGCCCGATTCTGCTTTCACTATTTTTAAGCGATATATCTACTCAGATAAAATTTTCAAAACTTTTAATTGTTGCGGATGATGTAAAACTTTATAAATCTTGCACTTCGGTAAATGAAGGTATCTTACTGCAAACAGACATAATCAGCATGGTTGAATGGTGTAAAATAAATCGGGGCATCCGAAATCTTAAGAAATTTAAAGTTATGTGTTTCTCCCGAAGAGCCATACAGACAACTACTTACACTATAGATAACTACAATTTGGAACAGGTTCACCGTTTTACTTACCTGATGATCACTATGGACCCTAAATTGAATTTCACACATCACATTTGTGTGATAGTCAACAAAGCCAAAGGCATTTTAAAACGGTTGTCAAAGAAGTTTAATTATTCTTATGTCTTGGCGATTTCAATTGGTCACCGAGATCGTGCGATTCGACACCATTGGACTTTTTTTTTGTGAGGCTACACGAAAATCTGTGTTTATGCGGATAAAACTCTTGAAAGCCAACATTTATCAAGTCCAATATGTGCCAAAAAGTGGTCGAAAATTACGTGAAACGGATTGAAGTTCGCGAGGCGATCATTTGAATGATGTAAGGTTTCACATATAATGCAAAGGGCCATACTTTATAATAAAAAAGGAATTGCATGATTAAATTAAGCCGAATTAAAAAATTATTGTAAATGAATTTTATCTACGTTTATTTCGGAAACCGCAACATGGAATGGTTGTATGAGTGAGTTGCATTTTCGCTACTCAAAGACTTTCCCGTGAATGTCAATATGAATGCCGCGGAGTAGGCCAAACATCTTTGTTTATCCACAATAAAGTTTAACGTATAGGAATATATTATATCTTACAGCCGCAGAATAAAACATTACGCAGCAAACATACCTTCAAATAGATCGGTCTACTTTTTGGAAAAAAATAAATACAATTTTTCCAGATAGGACGGTCGATGGTCTCGGAGAGAAAAACAGTGCCCCTGCGGAGAGAAAAATAGTGTCTCTGCTAATCTCATCAAAAGGCTACCAGTATACTAAATTTTTAGTATATCGAACCATATATACGAGTTTTTCGAAAATGTTCACTTCCCGGTATAAAAAATTGATGTTGGCTGATTATCAGAACTATGCAATATACGAGTACAGACAAAATTTGTATAGTCGTATTGTATAATCGCAAAAATTAAATTAAATGAAACAATATTTATTGTTTTTGAGGCTAACACATTTTCACTAACCGTTTAAAAAGCTCTTTTCAAATTGGCGCTGACATTTAATTAAGATTTCTCAAGCTATTTTGACGATAATATTTTAAATGTATAGATTTGTGGGCATAAGCACTTGCCCACTTAGCCACAATTGGTAAAATAGGACACAAACCTTTTTCGTATGCTAATAGTCGTATTGCTTAATAGTCTCAAATAAATTTCTCAATAATAAACAACAGCATTTGTGCGTCATCAGCATCGGATCTGAGTTCATTGACTTGACAGCATTCTTTTTCTATCGTAGGGTAATTCAATAACAAATCTCTTGATTCCAGACACTTGAACGGCTTAAATTGACATACTCATTTATTTCCAGCCTCCAAACATACATATGCCTGTTTTATTTTTTCGTATGAATAAATGCGTTGAAACCAAGATAAGCATGTGTGGCAAAGAAATACTTTGTGTAGGTCGCACGTGAGGAAATTTTGTTTAGTAATTTTTTTAGGAAAATAAAAATTTTTTATTGTTGATGTTTTGTGAAGCGTGGGGATGCACAATTTGTGTGTTTGCCTTGCTAATTCAATAAAGACACCACAAGTGATTTTTCAGTCTTTGGCGCCACGATAAATCATTCTACGAATGGCCGTGAATAGCCAAGTGAAGGTGTGAGTCATAACTAAATTAGAAATAAAATTAACTACTACTCAATTTTTCTTTTCTCTGAATATGGATTGATTGATGAAAGTCTACCTCTTTGGAAAAAGATTGGTAAGCTATTCAATGGTATTGTTTAACTATTTTGGACATGACAAAACTTTCTGTGGTCATTTCTGTTTCAAACAAAGTTTTTATCCTTTCACTGATTTTTCCGTAGAAACTTGAAAGCCGTCCAAATAAGAGAGAAAATGCCTTTGCTAAATAAAAACGTAATTGGAGGTGTCCGTTACTGGGTTTAACCAAACCTTTTGTTGCATGAAATTTGCCTAGCTTTCAATTGTAATGGAATTTCTTATTCTTCAGTAGTATGTGGTTTACATATAAACATAAAAAATGGTAAATTGGCAAAGTAGGTTAGTAATATTTTTGATAAAATAAACAGTTAAATTTCTTGCAAATAAATTAAACATATTTTGATAATTGTGCTTATCCTTCTTAATACTTCATGTAATCACTGAAATTTAACCATAAAACTCTTGCGATATATGTATTAGGTTGATCGTGGCCGTGGCGTAATTACATGCTGGCTGTACGCTTGATCTACACATTACTTATAACTAAATTAGCCAACACAAATTGGTTTGTTATCGCTAATAATATTAATAAATGTACATATGTATCTATTTAGGTAGTCAGTAAGGCTTATGAATAGTCATACCACATGTTGACATACCTACTAGTTAAGCTTTAAGCGGTTAGATGGGTTTCAGAGGTTAAAAAAAGGAATTTTAACTATTTTTTTTATATATATACAATCATATATTTTATTTAAACAGTATTTTGTGAAATTTTTATTCAAAAATTCCGAAAACTCAGCCGTTGGTACCTCATCTCCCTTGACGTCTCAAAAGAAAATACTCTCGCCGTGGACAGCATTACTCATTATTGGTTTATCTAAAATCAAAAAACCAAAAATATTTCGTTGGTACTTGGATACACCTTGTTATTGGAAGAGGGAAAAGAAAAAAATGTTTTAAATTTTGGGAAAAAAGATGTGTGCAAAATTTGAAAAAAATCGCTTTATAAATTTTCGAGAAATCGTGTCCACCGACATAAAAAATAGAGTTTTGAGATAAGCGCGTTTAAAGTTTCAAATTGGCACAGACATGACCTGTTGGGCGGAACTTCCAAAGGGTCTATCTCTTAGAATTTGACTACGATGGATTTGAAAATTTAGGAGAACATTTTAAACATTTTGTACAATTTAATATGACAAAAAAATCGATTTTTATTTAATTTTCAAACCCACCTAACCTCTTAAGTCATAGTCTTAGCAATTATTTATTTGTAAACGTATTAATTTGTTAGCTACTCTAGCTTGTAATGTAGCGAGAAGTCTTGTTGTAACTAGCGATAAGGCTCGTTTATATGCTACACCATTTCGTAAATAAACCCATGAGATCATTCCATTCGACTCTGATGAGCGAGAAGAAACGTACGTTTTTATCACACTATTCGCGTCTTCTTTGCATTTAAGTACGCAAATTTTTTCAGCTTTCACACAACAGTTATATAGACTAGATGCTACGCGTGTTAATGCTTTTCCT
Source organism: Neoceratitis asiatica (assembly GCA_030068015.2). NCBI lineage: Eukaryota > Metazoa > Arthropoda > Insecta > Diptera > Tephritidae > Neoceratitis > Neoceratitis asiatica. The sequence continues at coordinate 39,734,847 of CM061529.1, forward strand.
TTTTCACCCCCGAAATATTTGCAATTTATTTTAAGTCGATTGCAATTCTTAATTTCAAACAATTTTTCAAAACCACAAATTTACCCTTGTGTTTTTTGTTCATGCCTGAATATACATAATCGCTATTTCATGGTGTTTTTTTTAGCAGCAAAAAAATTGTATTTTATTAAGTAGTTTTTCGATCTACATATATCAGACCATATTTGGTTTTTGGGGCAAGTAAAAAAGTTTCCTCATCAGACTTGATCGAGTGGGATCCGAAATTTCCAGTACAAAAATTGTAAGAACTTGATTGGGAGTATGTAGAAAGAACAAAAGTGAAAAACCAACTATGAGTTAACCGGCACACACGTAGCCTCTATATATATATCCAAGTATATAGCTAAAAAAAAAACTAGTTATTTTCATGGAACAGTGACCTGAAAAAGCAACTAGTAATATTTTATTTTTCGTATTTTTTAATTTATAACAAATTTTAATATATATATTTTAACGATTTTTTGTAGCTACCCTCGATGATTTCCCAAATCCTTCGAGTCCGATCACTATATTGCTAAATAAAAGTCCCAGATTTTGTTCGTTCGGCCTCTTTAATGCTTAGGATTTTCTCAACGTTATTAGTCCGTAATAATTACATTTCTTCACTATATGGTTTATTTTACAACTCCTTATTTCAAAATTATTTTTCGCTTCACTTTGCAGCAGTGTTATTACTAGTGAGCTTTCAATTCGATTGCCTTCGATAGCTGCTGCCGCTGCTTTTATACCTGCCGATGGTCGAAATATTTCTTTCATACGCTAACTCGTTGCTGACGTTCTTTTCGTCTGTATTTGGTACTTGGGATTTCCATCCCACTGCCTCTCCTTTTATTTGTGCTTTGTACTTGGGATTTCCATCCCACTGCCACTCCTTTTATTTGTCCTTTGTACTTGGAATTTCCGTCACACTGCCACTCCTTCTATCTGTTTTTCATACTTGGGATTCGCGTCACAATATATATATTCGGCTCTTTAAAACCGCTGAAGCGATTTTCGGCAGAGCTCCAATTTGTGGTGTGTGTCTTAATGTTTTTACCACCGAATCTATTATTCTAAGTCACCTCCGAACGGCCGATGGATTTTTATGAGGAGCCTTTTATTTCATGCTAGAAATATTCCCTGTCAAGGGGTGTTACTCGAATCTGGACCCGAATTTTTACACATTTTCAAAATATGTTTTTGCCTGTGGGTAGTAACCTGAAAAAATTTTAACGAAGTCACCATAAAAACTTAAAAACTTGTTTGCATGAAGATATCTGTGAGTGCATTTACTTGACTTGACGCCAGGAGAAGTATACGCTTGTGTGCTTATGAGAGACTATAAAGAAGAAGAGAAAGATAATATTAAAAAAAAAGTCTCTTCTCAACTGAGAATATCAACCCCTCCAACTTTATTTCTGATATCATAATTATATCTTCTAATAAATATTTATTAACTATGTGGAAGCGGCTTATCGAAAGACACATCACAAAGTGGAGCAGGAGCTCGCCGAAATTTTATATTTTTCTAAAAAAAAACATTTCATTATTTCATTTCAACATTTCATTATTTTATTATGTTAACAAGTGTAAATGAATTATAAAGTAACTGAAAATGTTATTAACAAAGTGAAATCAGGTATTTCTTTACGATGCTCTTGAACTAGCCACAATAATGTCCCTGCTGGGGCTGTCAAACTATTTCACAACGGCGACCGCAATTATAAAAATAATTAATGATATTCTTGATTAAATTGTTCTCTATTTAGTTCATTTTGATTGATTTAATTGTTTTTATGAGAAAAAACACACAATATTTTACAATCTAAATAATAAATTCATGATATACAGACAAAGCAATTAACCTACGGCGTAACAATTTCACTCAGCCATGACGACAATTTAAATCAATCATTTCATTGAATAAAGCGTAAATACCACAAAATGTTGAAGTAAAAACAGCTAATGGAGTGAAAACCACAAACCTATAGAAATTGTGAATGAAACAAGAGCAACCGACAAACGTCAAAGAGCAGATAAAATTTCAGCAGCAAGTAAAGATATAAAATCGAATAGAAGTGGAATGAATTGAAATATACATACATAAATACATAAAATACAAAAGGTTTTTTACCAGCAGTTTTAATAAGAATACCCTAATTGTAAGTGAATTCCACACTGGGCGAACAATAGCCAATAAAGATTATGATAAAGTGACGTAGAGAGGGCTGTATAGATGGATGAATCGTTGAATGATACGTACCAGTGTTAGAGAAAGTTATCTGGCTCAGCAAATGCATGAGGTTTGATATAAAAGGTTTTTTATGTAAATGCAATTCAGATATGAGCAATCTATGTAATGGGTTAAGCACTTACAACAATGGACAAATGATTGTTGGATGCGTTATTTGGATATTTTCTGCTACAGTTTGACGGCAACTGAAATTCAGTTATAACATATGTTTAAGGTGTTCTTAAAATATACAAACATCTTTTTAGTTTCTTCAAATATACCTAGCACTTTTTTTCACTTTATTTTTTACTAAAATATTAAATTTACTTAAAAACTTGGATCATAAGGTATTTTCTTATATATTTTTAAAAAAATCCGCCAATTGATTTTCTAAAAAAAAATATTTTCTTTTTCGATTGATTATAGATGTATCTCCAAACATTTCTTTGTGAACTGTGTCACACAACCAAGTTACTTCGAAACAAGATATAATGATGTCATATTTTGCTATCATGCATGACTCTAATTATACCGAATACCTTAAGAACTGAGTTTAAAAACTTACATTTTCAATAAATTTATGCTTTCGCAATTAAATGTTGGATCGACTACCCTAATGCTGGTGAAGTGCGTGCGGGCACATACTTTTGTAGCGTCCTCTAAATTATGTAAAAGATGCCCAATGCCTCTATAACGCTTTTAGTTGCTAGCACGGTCGCACCGTGTATGTGCGTAGGTTTCATGCGCTCGCATATAAAGGGTGATCCAAGTAGAGGTACTTATTTCAATAGCCTTTTTTTGATAGATCACGCATGAGTCATGTCAAGCTGTTATGCTATTTTTGTCCAATATTGTTTGGCATCATGGAAAGACTTACGCCTACTTACGTTTACAAATCTTTTAACTTTATTACGAAAATTCACATTCCGTAAAGAATGTATTTCGCGCGCTTCGCTCAACTTATGGTTAACATAATCCGCCTACTGAGTTTACTATTCGCAACACCATCACCCATCTTGAGACCCAGCATTCATAATTGGATAATATTCGACCGAATAGACCATGTCCGGCACCCAGGGAAGAAAATATAGCGGCAGTAGCTGAGAGTGTACACGAAGACCGTGGAGGGTCGATTCGGCGCCGTTCACAGCAACTCGGACTGACGTATGGAACGACTTGGCACATATTTCGTCGAGATCTTAAATTGAAAGCGTATAAAATACAGCTTGTGCAAGAACTGAAGCCGCTCGACCTTCCCAAGCGACATCGCTTCGCTCTAAGGACTCTTGAAAGGTTTCAAGAAGATCCGACGTTTTCGAGCCAAATTTTGTTCAGCGATGAGGCTCATTTCTGGCTCAAAGGGTATGTAAACAAACAAAATTGACGCATTTGAAAAAACAACGGTTTAGTGAATGATGCCGGTGAGAATGTAACCGTCAATGGCGACCGTTATTGCGTCATGAAAACCGACTATTTGATGCCAGAAATTGAAGCTCGTGATCTCCGCGACATTTTGTTTCACCAAGTCGGCGCCACTTCCCACACATCGCATCAATCAATAGATTTATTGAGAGAACTCTTCGGTGAGCAGATAATTTCACGTTTTGGGCCGGTCGATTGGCAACCAAGATCTTGTGATATCGCACCGTTAGACTTTTTCCTGTGGAGATATGTAAAGGCTAAAGTCTATGTGGGCAATCCCGATTCGATTCAGGCCTTGGAGCCAAACATCACGCTTGTCATTCGCCAGTTACCAGTCGAAATGCTCGAATGAGTCATTGAAAATTGGACTGAACGGATGGACCATCTGAGACGTAGTCGCGGCCAATATTTGAAAAGAATAAATCTTAAAGAATGTTTTTTTGTTTTCTTTAGAAAAGTAGGGAACCTCGAAATGGATTACCCTTTACAATACATCTATATATGTGTGTATAAATATATCGCATGTGCTCGTATAATATATCCATTCTGCGCACGCTTTGTTTTCAATCTACAGCTTCCGGTTTATATTTAGTGTTAGTGTTTTTGGCAGATATATTAAAAAAAAATCGATGTCAACATCATTTTCCAATTCAATAATAAACGCAGTCAACTCGACATTTGGCTAACTAATACCAAATAGACGAAGAGGTATGACAGGAAAATCACACACTGAAACAAGAATAAGAACATTTGAAAGTGCTGTATTCGTTTTCGTGGTGGACCACTGTTATGGGGCAAGGAAATTTAAAAAAAAGAAGTTTATATTGGTATGAGACAACGTATATGTACAGAAACAAAATTCCCTTGAATTTAAAATAAAAATATGGGAAAATTTAAAATCTTAGATAAACCAATATAAGCATACAAAATAGTTCTGACGCAATGCCGTTCGTGTGTTAAATACTTGTCGAACTGTAAATATCTATAATTTATTTACATTTTTGACATTAGATAACATATAAATGCAATTAGTTTACTTTGTAAAAAAAAGTAATAAACCCTTCCTACAAAAGATGAAATATTATTGAAAAGTTAGAAAGTGCATTAAATCTCTGTCAACGGCTGTATTTTACCGGTTAGTTAGAAAAACCAAGCTTAACTAGCATCGAACCAGCAGCGAGGAATGCCGAAATGCAAATGTGCTCTGCAGGATATCGTATATTGCTTTGTGAAAGGCTATTATCCAGGTATCAGACGTATATATTGCTAAGAGCTATTCTTAAAGCGAACTATGAACCGTAACTATATGCCGTAACTAAGGACCGCATCATTACCCTGCAAGGAAAAATACTAGTTGTGAACTAGAGTCCTACTATTTAGCATTTTTGCACTAACTAGTTCATCTTCCATATATGTTTTTCTCATATAATATTTTTAGCATGGCGATGTCCTACGAAATGTCGTATATAAGTATGTGTTAAATTTCTAATTCACCAAAAAGAAAAATAAAATTGAAAATGAGTTTGCCGAACCTCATGCGCTACAGTGATAACCTCTAACCACTCGGATATCAGCGTGATTTGAAGCAAAGATGACTAGATACGAAAATCTCTAAAATGTTGACAAATGCGTTTCTTTGTGCTGGTAACAAAGCCAAATGAAGGAATTTTTAACAGCTGATGGTAAACAAGCCTTAGTACCACTTAGTTAATAATGAAACGCACCGTTTTTCATCCGAAACCCATTTTTGGGTTATCAATAAATTTTCATTACGTGTGAGCACGGTAAATTTGTATGTTAAAATTAAGATCAAATGTTGTTGTATTTATTTTTCATCGCAGTGGCACGGATCGAAAATATTATAAAAAATGTGGATTTTCAGAGCGCTCTCACGAGATAAAGAGTTTCAAATCTAGTCATCTTTGATTTGAAGGTCATCGACTAACTACTGCGCACTTCAACAGAGCTTATTAGGAAATGAAACTCAGTTGTGATGTTCTACGAATAGAATGGTGCGGTGGTGAAAATAGTCATTATTCCCGTTACTGGTGAACTGCTATACAAATAACGAACTGGTGTGATTTCAACCTATTTCATACCAGTATTTAGCTAGAATTTCGCATACTAGTTTACGTTTTCACTGCAGGGTAGTTTTTGATGCCAACTAACATGCGTGTCCTTGCGCGTGTCATATGCGCCACATAGTTTTGCGTTACACTGAATTTGCTCAGCTGTAAATTTGGCATCTATAGCGACAGATAAATCTGCACATATAACTATGTACATATATATGGATATACGTAAATCTATATTTAGGGATGTATATAATTAGTTTAAAGCAACACTTGACACCGTACTCTATTTAATACCTTGCCACGCTGTGACTTTCTTTTCTTCGTCAATGGCGTAGGTATCATCGACTTTACTAAGTATAAATATCACAAACATGTTGAAGTATGTGAAAAGTTGATATATACGATAAAATGACGTTTTCGTAAAACTTTCAACATGTGGCCACAAACTATAAAAATAATCCGCTCATGTGTGGCTGAATCTTCTCAAACTTCAGTCATACTGATATATATAGAGAGAATTTTTTGTGAAAAAGTTTATCTTTGAACTTTTTTATTATATTAGTTAACTTGAGTGACTTCCCTCCTTTTTCCTAACCAAATATTGGAAAACTTTTACTCTTTTCTCATGAACCTAAATCTGTTCATTAATTATGCAGCGGGGAAAATTGTAAAATCTTTACTCACGAATAAATTTCCTCGATATTTGCCTTACTTTTTTGATTTCTTTACACATACGAGGTATGTTCAAAGGAATCATAAGTTCCTGAAAAAAGGTCATACAGTTAATAAGAAATACTAGAAGCAAGTTATGCAACGTTTGTGTGAAAAACAAATCGTGGATTCACTGGCAGCGCCCGAGCCATGACCAATAACCTTGACCTGCTTCGGATCGCCATCAAAATGTTTGAATGTAATCATTAACCCAACGCAAGGCTGCAGCCATATCGAAGATGGCTAAATTACCGTCTAACTCCTTAGTACCATCACCCATAACGCCCAAAGAGCCGAGACGATATTGTGGCGCTGCCCGGATGTATCCATACGTAGACGGGTAGTCCAGTCGCCTCATCCGGCATGCGCGGTGTGTAGACGTTGAGCAGCAGACAATTCTCACTAACCACTATGCGATTGCTATTATACGGATCGGGTTGTATGCACGGTTGTGCATAACGTGTCACATTGATAACGCAAGGCTGCAGCCATATCGAAGATGGCTAAATTACCCTCTAACTCCTTAGTACCATCGCCCATAACGCCCAAAGAGCCGAGACGATATTGTGGCACTGCCCGGATGTATCCATACGTAGACGGGTAGTCCAGTCGCCTCATCCGGCATGCGCGGTGTGTAGACGTTGAGCAGCAGACAATTCTCACTAACCACTATGCGATTGCTATTATACGGATCGAGTTGTATGCACGGTTGTGCATAACGTGCCGCATTGATATCGCCCGCCATACCGCGTAAACATGCCGAGGAAAGCATAGATGCCGGTGCGCTCATTACGAAACCCCTCGACCGGATCGTCAGGTGGTGGCGCTTTCGATTGCGACCCACAATGCGTTTTACACGCTTACTATGCGCATTGGACGTTTGCGCCGACGATGCCGACGTGTCACAGCAAATAAGGGCACTGCTAATGAGTAAAATAAAAAAAAGTAGCTTAACTACTCTGCCGGCAATAGAATTAGTTTCGAATAGCTTAGCTCGCGAACGCATAGCGTAATGTGTTGTGAGCTAGCGTGTTACCGTGTGACGGCGAACTCGATAATGTACCAGCTCACAAATCAATGCTTATTCCTGATTTTTTGGCCAAAACCGTAATCATGCCTCAACCACCTTTACACCAGATTTGATTCCCTGCCACGTTTTTCTATTTCTAAAACTAAAGAAACCAATCAAGGGAAAGCGTTTTGCCACAATTGATGAGATTAAGTTAGAATCGAAGAAAGAGCTGATGGCCATACCGAAAAGAATATTTGAAAAGTGCTTCGAGGATTGGAAAAAGCGTTGGCACAAAAGTATTATATCCGAGGGCAATTACAATAGATATTGATGAATAAATAAATACTCTTAAAAAAAAATTCAAAATTCACCCTTTCCTTCTAACAGCCCTCGTATTAATAAAAAAGAAACTCGTCTTCTACCAATAAAAAATGATGATATTTTATAATTACTTATCTAGATATAAATAAATTCCATATCTAAATAAATACAAAATAATGCAAAAGGATAATACATTTAGTTTCATGAATCTCAGTAATTTTTTTAAATTCCAAATGGACAATACTTAATGATTTTAATTTTTTAAATAAATTTTACATTTATTATTATTTATTTTGCTTTCAGTACGTTGTAGTCAATTACACTCAACAACAAGTGAACAAAAAAATTTTTGGTGCCGAGTTTTAGTTAGTAGTTTTATATTAGGTATGCATTCACAACAGAAAAAGTATATTTTAGTTTTTTACTAAGTATAGTTTTTTTTTAATTTGCTGTAATAATTACTTTCAGGAGCACGGTTACTTATTAGTCTTATTAATAACTATCTATAAGTAAATTTACTTTGACAGCATGTTTTCTTTCATCCAGTTGTCCCAAACGTACAAGGATTGTTTTACTACATTTTTGGGATCAAAAAGTTCAGGAAACAAATTATAAAAAAATTGCTTATTTTTTGTACTTTAAGCCGCAAATTGTAGACGAGAATAAGCCCCGGGTATCCCAAATTATTTGTAAAATGTACTATGAACACATAAGACAGCGAGTTAATAGTAAAAAAGCCAGAAATTACTATTACTTCTGCTATCTACACTTACATACATTCGTTTAGAAGACCCTTATCACATTCAGCGGAAGTACCTGATTGAACATTCTGTTCAACCCGTGAACTATCATTTCATGACTATATCCTAAAAACTATAACAAAAGTCAAGTAACTACTGTGGAATTGTTAACAAAATGCTGATTAATTTCAAAAATTTAAATTGTTATATGACCAGTAAATTGCACTATCTCCACAGTCTCTTTGATCAGTTTCCAGAAATTATTGGTCTATGTAGCGAACAACAAGCTGAGCGCTTCCACCAGTATCTAAAAACTATTAAAAAAAAGGACCTAACCATCTGATGACCAATCTTGTTTCTTACCTTTTTTAAAGGCATTCTAATATTTTATTTCAAAATACTTATGAATTTGACAAACACACATGTTAATCACATTACTCATGCATACGAAAATATATTTATTGTATATATGTATATTACTTCTTCATTGGCTTAGGCACCGCTTGCGTGATTATAGCCGATCAACAATTGTGCGCCATTCGTTTCTTCTTCTCGCAGTTGGGCACCTATTGATCTTTCCAAGGGAGCGTAGACGTTAGATTGTTATTCGCTGAAGTATGTCAATATCATCATATAACTGGTAATTTCATCTTTCCATAGTGTGCGGTATTCGCCGTTGCCAATGCGCAAAGGGCCATAAATATTCCGCAAAATCTTTCTCTCGAAAATGCCTAGTGCCATCTCAGTGGATGTCGACATCGTCCATTCCTCTGCACCGTACATCAGGACGGGAATAATAACGACTTTTAGAGTTTGGTTTAGGTCCGTCGAGAGACGATTTCACTTTTCAATTTCCTACTCAGTCCAAAGTAGCACCTGTTGGCAAGAGTGTTTCTACTGATATTGTTGGCGTTGCTGTAGGATATCGGCTTCTGTCGTTTTGTTATTTTTTAAACGGGCAATCGCTATTCGTACTTCGCCCTAGTCGGGTATTGAAATATTAGTCCGTCATACTCAATTCGGACTCGGTTTTGCCATCTCCATGTGTCGCTTTTTTACTGCCATTCACCAGGTTGGGGAATTGCCTGGTTGCTGCGTGAGTATGCTTCGGTCTTAAAACCTTTTGCAAGACGTCGCATCTTCTCATTTAATTTTTGAGTATTAACCCTGTAGGCTAGCTTCTCAAGTTTTTCTTACTCACGCATCTTCAGCTGTCGGTATCCATCGTACGTGTTGTGGTCGATCGTAAAGTCGCGGGGTAGGAAGTATGCTTTATCTCCACAGCAGCACGACAATTCTCATCGTACAAGCTCTTTCTTTTGAATTGCCATAAACCAATTGTTCCTGCAATAGTAGTACGTAGACGCCGTTCCTCTGTATCGAGATATTGATGAGTGTTTTAGGGAGCCGGAATGAAAGTCAAGTAGAAACTTGCACGCCTATATGTTGTAATTCCAGCTTTTCTACGTCCAACATCCCTTGTGTTTTTTGACGGGCGTTCCTTGCTACACAGAGATAATGATTCGAGTCGATATTTGGCCCTCGGAACGTACTTCTAGAATTCTAGAAACTAGCATAGTTCGGACCCCGGCGAAGTCGACCAGCATCAGCCTGTTTGGAGATCTGTCGGCATGGAGGCTTTATGCCAAAGATACCACGATTGTGACTCCAGCAACACTCATAGGAACGTTCAAGGCGCTCATAACAGATTTTTCTAGACGCGATCGCATTACGACCGAAGCATATTTACATATTTTGTCTAATTGTATTTAAACACCTATACATCAATGATGTAATAATCAAAAATCTACAAGTGATATATATTTTGTATGTGTATTTTCAGGCTAATAAGGACGTCAGCAAAAATTCAATAAAGAAAGCGACCAGACCTGCAAAATTAATTGGTGGAATCGCAACCACACGAATAACCTCTGAATTACTTAATTTTTCCTGCCTGAAGATTTCACCGAAAATGGCTGGGGGTGGTCGCACAGCCGGCAAATACGGCTATTCCGACAACAGTTATTACAGCAGTAAGTATATTTATAAACTTGTTCATCACCTCTTCACTATGTTTTAAGCAGAAGCTTAAGTGGGTAGCACAACCTACACGAATTACAAAAGTTGCGTTATATTCAAAATGCGAATTTAGATTCACATGGGCTGCTAAAAAAAATCCACTGTAACCTCTTTCACACACCACCCACACTCTCCTGGAAGGTAAACAGAAAAACTTAGCAATGATAATGCGCTTCAAACTAACGATCCGTTACCTTGAATTTTACCAAAACCTTTTTCAAATAAAATTTTTTTTTCGAAGTGTCTTCTGCCATCCGGAGAAAGTTTTTGGTCAACATGCGCGCCTATTAGCTACGACGCTGGCAAACTAAAAGAGTTATACAACTGAAAGAGTTATACAACGTTGATGTCGATTTTGAGTACGCAAGTTAGTTGGCACCAAATCGCTTCTCTGGGCGCTGCGATCCTTGCCATTTCTTATTTTTATACATTTGATGTGCATGAAATGGTATATTAACTTTGCTCCGAAGTATGTAAGTACTAATAAGAGAAGTAATAAACTCACCAATCAATAAACTCACCAATTTGCACCGATCATATCAGAATGACGAAGTGAGTTGATTTAGGCTTGTCCGTCAATGTGCCTGTTTGAACGCAACTAGACCCTCAATTTTGGAGATATTCCTACCAAGCTTGATTGGAAGATGGACCCCATCGTTTAAACGGTCATTTGTCGGAACCGTATAGATCGTAACACTATAGCATATATGCGATCGAAATTTCAGATTTGAAATTTTGGGTCATAAATCCCTCAAAAAAAGTACCTGAGAACGTGAAACTCGGTGCACCAAACGTACATAATGAATTGCATATCGGTACTAAAAATCATCGAAATCGGACGACATAAGCTCCCATACACCGACTTGTTCGTATATGAGGCTTTGGTCATTTCGGTATTCTACAGACGTAAATTCATGTTTATATTGACACTGAAAATTAGTAAAAATCTAATTTCATGGAAGGTATAAAGACTTCGGCATGGCCGAAGACAGCCGTCCGTTCTTGCGTTGTTTATTTTCTATTTTATTTTTGGTGAATTGGAAATGCAGCACATACTTCGTAGCACATCGCCATGTAGAAAATAGATGGAAGAAGCTAGTTAGTGCAAAAATGCAAACGAGTTGGATTCTAGTTAATAACTAGTATTTTCTCCTGCAGAGTTGTTTCAGCAGAACTCCAATATTTCATGCACAAGTGTAAAAGACAAATTCATTATAACACAAGCGCGAAGTTCAACTAGACGAGTACCAAAGTTAATAAACAGAACTTAGCCGTTGTAGCCAGGTATACTATACCTCTGAGAAGTATTGTACATTAAATCAACCTTATGCCAATGCAACTTTCTTAAATTAGAGGAATTAAAAAATATAAAAAAATTTATATCCTGAATTACATGAATTCAGTTTGTTGGAGCATAATCTGAAAAATTTTAGCCGAAAGATAATATAATAACTATCTTCAAACAAACAAAAAATGTCTCCAACATCTTCACAAAAAATTCATAATTCAAAATTTAAAAAATAAATCTAATTTTCTTATTCGCTATTGAGTTCAACGAAAATTCGGTATGACGTGACATTTATTACTCTTTACAAACGTAAATAGTTAATACGATCAAAAGCGTTAACGACTGCTGCTATTGTGCAGGGCTATTATCCCACGCGTTTTGTCTAAAAGATATTACGATTTACATCTTTCGGATATTAGACATTAGGTAACAATGACGCCGGGTTACATACATTAAGCTACTCTTATAAGGCCCGATAAAATCGCTAACAGCCTCCGCCAATTTAATATTTTTTAAGCGAATAATCACGAGTATCGAAAGTAATCCGGTTTTGAAACGTCTTTTTTCACCGACTCGGACCACGGGTTCACCACCTTTGAGTGTCGGATTTTAACTGGCATTCAGGAGGCTGGAGAAATGCCCTCCATTATCTCAGTGTGCTCTGAACATCGGCTCCCGAATGAGTATGCTCAAATGCGCATTGCTTCACTCTTCAGTTTTCGGTAAATATATCAACCCAGTGACATAATGTTTAAAGCAAATGGTGGGGAGGTAGAAATTGCAAACGCATTGTTGCATTAACTCCATAACACCATAAGCATTGAAAGCAATTTAAAATTTGCGGAAACCAGTGCTGATTTGTCTTCTGGTTACTCTCCAGTAATGGTTGAATTAAATGAACAGCCAAACGAAATTCAGCATCCTTTTCACCTTACGTCATCCAGAACCAACTGGTTTTAATACAAAATCCGCAGCTAAAAACCGGAAAAATTATAACTAATAGCGAAATCGAGTTGATGATGTAATTCATAAAATTAAAAAATAATTATCTAACACGATACACAATATTCTTGAATCCTACTTATTCAACAGGCGATTCGATGTAAAAGTAAACGAAGGAGGAGTATTGGATCAAGCCAGGTTTTCCGCGAGGTAGTGGCCTTGGACTAATGCTTTATATACTGTTCACCGCAAATATCTCTAAAAGCGACAAAGTAATCACGCCACCTTTTGCGGATGATACCTCCATATTGAGTAAACACAAATGCACAAATGTTAAGGAAATAAAAGTTTTTGAAAAACATCTTAAACTAATTGAAGGCAATGCTGGCGCCTAAGCTGGAGATGACACATTTTCGCTAAAAAAAACTGCAGCTTAATCTCAAATTCACATTAGCTTTTAAACAAGAAGTTTGGACTTAACCTTAATAACATATATTCTATATAATGCAACAATAAACCGGTATGGATGTCTGGAAACTAGTTATGGGGGCAAAGCTTGCGCGACGAATTATACAAAGGTTTCAATATAAAACTTTAAGAATAATAACAAGCGCACCGCGGTATAAGGGTAATAAAGATATACGTAGAGATCTAAACATACGCACCATCAAAGCAGAAATTGAAATCGTAACACAAAATACATTACAAAACTGCGTTATCATCCAAACACTTTGGCTAATACCTTGCCCTCCACAGCAAGTCAAACCCGCCTCAAGTGAAGAAATGAACCATCATTTTAAAGAGCACCGTTTAGCCCGCCGCTAATGGGCATTATATTTATTTTAGTTATAAGATTTTATTACTTATTGTAAGGCTTCTAATATAGAAGCAGATTCAGTAAATTAAACCAATTCTTAATAAAAAAATTTTAAAAAATGTTGCAACAATAGAAATAAAAAAATAATATTATAAAAAAATATCTTAAATTTCACTATATTGAAAAAATATTTACATTTTGCTTTTATCTGCTAATGTTAGAAAAAATTTCACCTTTTAAAATAAAATAAAATCGTGAAAGAATGCTCATAAGTCCTTAATAAATATAACATAGTAAATAAGTTTGTCACCTTTAACATGAGCGAATGTTGAACAATGTAAGCGAGCAAGGGTTAAAGTACCTCAAGGGAAAAAGTATATGTGCATTTTTGTTCACAATGATTTCTTCTCTCTTAATAACATTATTTATTTTTCAGGTAAACAAGTTGTTTTTGTTATATTTTCCGATATATTTCCATGTTCAAAATTCTTCTTTAATCTTTGTCCGTAGTACTGTTATTGGAAAAATGTGGTCAAGCAGGCATTATTCGTAGGAAAAAATTATATATGCGTTCCGAGATTAGTGTCTTTTTAAGAGTAACGTGAAGTGCATTCATTGGTGATTATTTTTATCAGTATATCGGCAAGTAAAAGAATTCTGTTCATCTTTAACATAAAATATTTCTATTGGATATGGCTTTAAGGTTAAAATGTCACGTGCTACACATTTATTTGAGGAAAAGCGTGGACTGATTGAAGGTTTGCTTAACCGGGAAAAAAAAGTTGCCGAGATTGTTTCCACAGTAAAGCGTCATAGAATACTATTTACAATTTTGAAAAACATTCGAATGCCATGGTACAAATAAGCGCAGTGGAAGACCGACCAAAATCGATGACAGATGTAAGCGTGAAATTCGGCAGCTAGCAGCGCAGAGAAGCATGTCTTTCTTAGAAATCAAGGCACACTTAAATCTAGGTGTATCATGAAGAAGAGTCCACCAAATCTTGGCGCAAAATAAATTGGTTAGATACAGTACAGGCCTCGGGAGCCTGTACCCAAGCCACAAAATCGATATATGCGGGCAGGTCTGGCCTTTTCTGAAAACTAAAACTTTGGACAGATGAGTTCAAAATGGTTATTTTTTCTGACGAAAAAAATATTAAATTGGACGACCCTGATGGCTGCCATAAGTACTGGCGTGATATAAAGCAGCCTCGCCAAAATCGCCATTCACGAAATCATGGTGGAGGTTCACTGATGTTTTTGCAGACTTTGGATATGATGGAAAGTGTCCGCTGTGTTTCATACCCACCAGAACGAATGCTGAAATATATATTAAGCTATTGGATGAAGTACTGATCGAGGTTGCTGGTAATATTTATATTCTTGGACTTTCCAGCAAGACAATGCACCAATCCATACTGCTGCCGCGGGATTAAAGACTTTCTTTCATTAAAAAACATACCTCTTTTGGAGTAGCCAGCAATAAATCCAGATCTTAAAACTATTGAAAATTTGTGGGTGATACTTTCAAATAGATTTTATAGAAATGGGAGACAGTTTGAGGCCATTAAACTATTCAAGGAGGTCTTATAGGTGGCATGGTATGAAATCAACAATTTAAAACTTGAAAAAATTGAAACAGTTGGTTGATTTGGTGCCAAAGAGAATTAATCAATTTTTTCTATAAAAAAAATAAAATATATCAATAATTAAAAAAATCGAAAAAAATTTTACTTAAGCTAAACTTATTATATACCTTTGTACACATACAATTTTTCATATTATTTATAAAAACCGTATTGATATTGGTTTGCTTTTGTTTTTGTTGATACTAACTATGTAACTATAAAATAAGATGAATTTAAAAGTAAAAAGGTATTTCCTGCTGTTTTATTTTCAATTTCGTCCATGCATACATATACACCTTTTTCCCTGAGGTAAAAGCCTCAATTACACTCCAACTCCGTAAAGCCTGTGGAGAAAGTGAAGGATGTAAAAATTCTAGTTTTAAATTATCGCCCTTTGTGGTCACGTTGCTGGTAAATGCATAGTAGTACACAGTCAGTACCTTACTCTAGGTCAAACTGTCTATTTGTGTTTTAAAACCATAAACAGTTTCGAGGTTGAGTAAAAAACGATCGGCGAATTGCGAATTCTTATAAGATAATTGAATTCTTTTAATTAGATCATCTTAAATTACTTTTAAAACATAAAAGATCGAGTTAAAAAATGAATGATTGTAAGCAATGTTTCCACTTTCATTCTATTTACAGGTCACTCGTACAAAAGCATTAACGATGAAATTATTTGGGTGAGCATCGGCATGGGCGTCACCATAATTGTCCTGATAACAATAGCGCTCTGTTATATCGCTTGGGAGAAGTGCCATAAGAAACGTGAATACTACATAACAGCATAACGTGGCATGCCGCACACAATGTTATACTTTTTAGAAGTGAAGTATTTTTATAACAAATTGCCTGCATTTATAAGTTTATGTACATAGATTGAAGCCACATAGAAACATACATATGATACGTGAAATGAAATCCAAGTTGCAACAATGGAAACTCTAACAATATATAAGTGAACGCGTTACCGTACACCACTATGATTTCAAAGCAAAGGAAAACGTACAAAATGAGTAGCGGAAACGAAAGCAAGAAAATAAAACCGAATAGTACAAGATGAGGGAAAAATGCAGTGGGTAACACTATGCAACAAACCAAAATCAGTCTGGACTTGATTAGTATTTTCTGCAAGTACACACATCCACAAAACTCTCAATAGATTTTAAAACATTAGCTGCAGTCCTCTTTATGACTTCTGAAAGTTTTCATGCCATGGTGTTAGTTGTTTTTAAAAAAGTGAAAAAATATTTGAAATAAATATCTTACTGAAACTGAACAACTAAAACCTATATATAAGCTTACATTTATATATATATATATATATATATATATATATATATATACGAGAAACAATTTAGCTCTAAACGTAAAGAAACGTAAAGGGGTCGTTTGAGGCCGTTAGAGTGTTGAAATTTCAAAAAAAAAAATTCTTAAGCAAATTTTAGTAGTGATCTTCGTGGGCAATATCCTTATACGAAGAACACAGAACATATATAAAAAAGGCTCCGCCAAAAATATGTAAACTTTTTGTCCACTGACCTAAAATGATTTTAAAAATAAAAGATTTAGTCGTATATATCGAGTAAAATTTCGCGTAAAATATTTGAGCTAATAATAACTCCTTCACTTTTACTCCACTTCACTCAAATTTGTATTTTAACCAATTATTCCACTATTATTTTGGAAGAAGTTCCCATTAGAATATAAAAACTTTAGGAGGCCATGAAAGAGAATTCTACGACCTTTGAAAATCCTTTTAGGGTGTTGTCACTGGATTTGTGTACTTTAAGATAATATGATCAAAGTGCGGGCTGATGTTGATTTTACCATGTTTGTCGCACGGTGTTATGGTAGAAAGTACATATGTATGTATAAATGTGCAGTATTTCAGACAAATTTTAAGCAACGATTATAATAAAGTAATATTACCACCCACCACCCATCGACCTCAACCGACTTCATTCCACCAGCAAACATTTTGCGTTATACATATTTATATGTCTGTATGGTTATATCTCTGGGATGATGTTATATACTTTTGGTAGGAAGTTTTTTGGTCGTCACGCAAACATGTGGTTGAATGTTTTACACTAAGAAGAAAAAAAACGTGAGAGATCTCACTTTAGCAAAGCGCATTCTAGAAACTGTAAAAAAGGTCGACCCTAAACACAGACAAATGTATACTTTTGAACGTTATTATATGTGTATATCCCCGATTCAATAGATTTGTATGTATGTACACATATGAAGGGCAAAAGTGTTAGAATGTAGCTAATAACTATGATAAATATGTGTGTTGTATACCTTCGTATATGTATTTGTATGTGTTACACCGGAATTTAAAGAATTTATTAAAAAAAAGAAGTAAATTACAAGGTCCAACAGGGTGAACTAATAGATAAAGTGAACCCACATCTTCAAAAAGCTTTAAATAATTGTATATACGGCCTTTGAAAATTCTATTGAATAAAAATTACTTTATAAAAATTAAGAAAGTCATATTATATATCTTATATGTAGCTGAGGATATTACTTTAAAAACTATCTAAAAATAAACATAATTTTTGTTAATTTTAATCGAATTTTAATAAAGGAGTAGAGATGTATATGTTAAATGTTTTAAAATTTACTTAATAAACTTTTGAAGATACTAATGAAATTTTTAATTATAACAAATATTCCAGGACTTTTGAAATAAATAGTTCTTTATTGAAAAAAAAAAACGTTTTGTGTTCGAAAAATTTACTTGGGGTATTCTAAGCAATGATTTAACTTCGTCTTCAGCACAGAATTTTTGGATATTTAATTATGTTGTATTTTTTTATTTCTGTTCATGATATATGGCTTTTATTTCCAGTTCCTGGGTAATGGTCAATATAAAATAAAAAAACATAAAAAAAACAGTAAACGAAAGGCCTTTTTCTGACAACAAAGCTCTCAATTTGTTTGGATTTTCAAAAAAAAAAAAAGGTCTTTAATAACTCATGTGAAAACTTCTGATATTCGAAATTAAAATCCATTTGATGATTCATTAAATAAATTTAAATACACTCCGGATAAAGTTAGTAATTTGAGAGCAACTGAGACCTTAATCGCAACTTTGATTTGGCTCTGTTGGACTACGAGTATTTTTAAAAGGGAGTCGTTAATAATAAGGGCTAAGCCAAACATGCAGAGATGACTTCGTCTTGAAACACAAAATTTAAGTCGACATTGCTGCCACAAAGGGCCAAACTACCGACTTTTCTACATTATTATTTTCATTGAAGCTCAGCACTTTCACATTCACATAGTAATGGTCTGTATAAACGCAATATACAATTAGACGGAAAATTATACTTATTAAGTACATATACAGTGCCGGACAAAAGTCTACATACACCGCCGTGTAGAAAGTACTATCACTTTGCTGAAAATGTAGGTATAAAGTTTTATTTTACATCTTTTTCTAATCACATGAACGAATCCATTCTCTAATATAAAAATGGGGAAAATATCCTTGACAAAAGTCTACATACGCCACGGGTTTACTAGCAGTTATATCGATATGCTGTGTTGTTATGGCGGTTAGGTACCGTTTTTTCACTATTTTTTTTTTAAATTGTGTTTTCAAATTTTCTGGTATTGAATTTAGTTGTGGTTTAAACACATTAGCAACAACAATGGCTTCGCGGAAAGAAATATCCATTGGCTATTCAGCACAGAAAAAAAAGAAATCGCATGGTGAAATGCAAAAAATTTTAAACTTAAGTCCACCAAAGGTACAGACCATTGTAAAAAACTTTGAAAAAAAATGGATGGAAAAGCCGCGTGTTGGCCCCCCGAAGAAACTAACTCGAGAGACATCAGCTTTATTCTGAAGGAAGTGAATGATGATCCTAAAGTTACTGCTCCAAAATTAGTCGAAAACGTCGCAAGCTTATCAAGAAACTGCGTATTTAAGAACAAGTCAAAGAGCTCTGAACGATAACGGATTCCAAAGTAGAACGCCACATAAAAAGCCTCTTATTTCTTCGCTTGGAGTTCGCTAGAGCACATTTACACAAGGGAATGGATTTTTGGTAAAAAGTCTTGTTTACAGACAAACCGAGGTTCAATATATTCGGCAGCGATGGAAGAGAAAAAATTTGGAGAAAAGAAAACACTACACTCAACGCCAAAAATATAGTACCAACAGTGAAGCAGGGTGGCGGCAACATAATGGTTTGGGGAGCGGTTGCGGCATCTGCACTTGGAAAGCTTGTTTTTATTGAGGGTAATATGGATCGGTTCAAATATAAGTCATTGTTGGAAGCTAATCTGAAGCCTACGGTGAACAGTTTGGAACTTGGTGCAGGCTGGATCTTTCAACAGGATAACGATCAAAAGCACACGGTCCATATTGTTAAGGATTGGTTGCTTGATCATGTTCCAAGGCTTCAAAGCCCAGATTTGAATATTATTGAATATGTCTGGGAGATTTTTGAGCGAAAAATGAGATTTTCAGTTCAGCATTACTCAAATAACGTCTTATTGAAGCTTGGGACAGTCTTACTCCCTCAGAATTGACAAATTTAGTAGCTTCGATGCAACGACGGCTTCAAGCTGTTATTGATGCAATCGGTGAACCAACTAAATACTAAAAAGATCATGTTACCTGATACAAACCAAAGTTTTTGCGCTAAGATAAGTTGTGTATGTACTGCACGTAGACTTTTATCAATGTTGGGCTTACTTTTTCTTTTGTCATAGCTTTACTATTTCATGTAAAAAAATTATTTTTGTTGGTTTTTTATGACAAGGGAAAATAGTCGAAATAAACTGTATCGTTAAATTTTTCAATAAACCTTTTGGGGGTGTATGTAGACTTTTGTCCACCACTGTGTATAGGTATTAAATATACAAGTGTGACTTTGGTAAATCCACCACATACCAGATGTTCACCCTTTCTTAAACCTTAGCAGAGAACGTATAAGAATTCTTATACGTTCTCTGATCTTAGCACACCATCTCTCTACCGGTTTAAAATCTGCTCTCAAGTGCATGGAAAATTTATACAGGCTCTATAAACTGGCGGTGAATCATACCAGACGCTCTGTCAAAATTTGAGAGAACTTGAACTTTGTAGTGTGACTCCATTAATTCATTGCTGGTGAAAATATTATAAGCTAAATAGAGAACGAACAATCACCTAGAAGAGTGTACAATTACTTTCTTTAGAATGGAAACAAACAAAATTTTCCGCATACTAACATCTAGGTTTCCACGTTACTGTTGACCATAAAAACTTTGAAGTTGTAGGCAATGAAAATATCAACCTCTTCTGTAGACGAATAAAGCGCAAACTTTCAGCGAAATCGGATGAGTTGGACTTATTGTTTTTGAGAAAACAATGGAAGATATACCGCGATATGGCTATAGTTCAGTGAATTAAGATTTAGTGATTACGCTGACTAAGTCATATTGCTTGGGTGGACGAAAATACTTCAGCTTTGAAAGTATTCGATTCCCTATCACTTGGTGGATATAGAGAAAGAGGGAGATCTCAATTTCGTAAGAAAAAGTAGAAGAGCGTATATACGCCAGTTAACGGTCACATATCTGACACGCATGCTACTCAATTCACGTCATTAATTGCGTTGGGAGAAATTGGATGAAGATTATAGTTACACGTTTATCTGAAATATATCTGTTATGTTGAAGTTTCGCCTTAAAATAATAAAAATTTATCAGATTTCAGTCAAAAGTTGCTTCAATACAATAGTATAAATATTTTACTTTGAAAGGATTTGAAAAGAAACCAATATATTCTACCAAGCGGAGGGTTATGGCTTCGATAAACAGCCAAGATTTTAGAAAAATATTTTTGATTGTGTTCACTCCCCGACTTGGTTTCATAATTTTTGAAAATTATTTTCAGGCAGACCTAAAAATTAATAGCTGAATATTAAAAAAATGTATTATTCTATGATTAAAAATAAAATTTTATTTATTTGAAATAAGACATTATTAAAGAAGTTACACAGAGGAAACACTTCTCCAATCCGCTAAGCTGGGGTAATAGTGAAACACCAGAAGATGGCAAGCATAAATCTAAAATCTAAAAATTATCGTAGGCCTTCTCAAGAGCGCATATGACACACCACCTTTTTGTAGATTAACAGCTTCCACAAAATCGGGGGGAACCTCTCCGAGCCGTGCGATACTAAGCAAGGTTTCAGACAGCGTTACTCTCTATCGTGTAATTGCTTTAATTTAAGGCTGGAAAAATTAATACGGGATGGCTGACTAGGCTATGTTGTTCGGATGGATAAAAAGACTCCAGCTTTAAAAGGAAATTTCAAACACAATTAATTACTAGATTTTATTATGAAAATATACAAAAAAATGAGCTACTTTGCATTTTGAAAGAAAATACATACTCGATATTCTTCTATAGGAATATTTTTTCTAGAGTGACAGTTAAATAATAAGTACCTGGTAATATTTAAAAAAAATGTAGACTTTCTGAGTGTTCTCAGGAAATGGAGTTCCATCACTTTTTTTTTTGCCTCTGTCGTTTAATACTTGTCTTACTCAATCTTATTATTAATAGTTATTAATTGATACTAATTTTGATTAAATCGGGCAAGTGTTCAATAATAGTGCGCGATACGTTTTCCGCACAGAACCATTATTTTCGAAATAAAATTACACTATTTGCAGGCGTTGTTGTGAGTCTATTCATGATGAATTGCCAAACCAAACTGAGAATAAATCACTTGACAGCTGTTAAATCGGTCGCCATCTTGAAAAGTAATGTCAACTTAAAGTTCTATACCTCTATAAAAAAACACCCTATATATATACAAAGAAATATGCACGTAGTGATTCAAGTACACTAAGATTTCGTATATATGTATACAGTATATGTATATACGGTATAAAACGTTATTTAAGATGTGGAACGTTATTTACTTTACTGCAAGTTCAACTATATGAAGGCTATGTGTGAATAAATGAGTGTCGTCTTAGAAAAGCTCTTGTGGTCACTAACCATAAAACTAATCCGCTTATCCGTAGGTCAAGACAAATTTTCCTCAAACTACAGGTAACATACAGAATATTTTCAGTGAATAAGTCAAACATAAAACTTTTTTCTTTTCTTACTTACATTTTCGTACCAAATACGGGAAACTTTACCTTTACTTAGTCATTGGAATCCTGTTCATTATTTATGCATCATATATATCATCATATATGTTGTAAGTAAGTTTTACATAGAAATTATATCACCGCAGGTGAGCGTAAAAACTTGGAAAGGAAATGGTATTCCCTTTTTGTTTTATTAATGACAAGGTGTGAAAGCTCAACTAAATAAATATTTCTTAAACATATAGCAAGGCACATAGCTAATATCCTCTGAGAGAGTGGTTTTTATATTATGAAATTCATTTCAAAAATATAGCCATCTACTCTGATAGATGTACGTTAAAAACCATGAAGAGGTCCTGGCGGCTTACTACCTGGCATGCAGGTTCAGTAAATAAAAAAGACGCATGCTGTTAAAGAAATTCATGGAATTGAACTCTGTCTTACTTGCTTTATGTTTCACTAATGTTCTTTTAATTATATTAATTAACATTATTTTCGGTGATTCTTAATCATTTTCACATATCTATAAGTTCATACAGCACAAAGTCACCGGCCTACAATAGTAAAACACATTTTTTAGCAAAATTCATTTTATTTCCATGTTTCATCCTTTGTGACATATCGACGCAAATACTCAGATTTATTATACTTGAATATCTCCAAACACTGCTCCGAATCATCAACTCGTTGTTGCTTTTTGGTCAAAAGTGAGTCCGCGCGGCACCCCTTTTGCACAGAGCTTTCAGTTGATATCTTTTGAGTGCCTGCTATTTTATTCAATTTCAATTTACGGTCATTCAAAATCATTTTGTGAATTTTTTTGATAATTTCATCGGTATCAACACCTTTTTTGGGCGTCCACTGCGTTCACCGCCTTTAATGCTCATTTCACCACGTCTTAACTTATCATACCAACCCTTGATGGTTGATTTTCCTGGGCCAGTGTCCTGAAGTATTTTCTCCCTTCAAAAAGCAATATTTTTGAAGGTTAGGGCTAAATAAAAATCATTAATTAATTAATTCTAGTAGCGCCGTCTATGTGCCAGGCTGGGGAATTTCAATTGACATAAGTAACTATGAATACTGTTTAAAAATTGAAACGAAATCAACTAATGTCGTTCAAGTTCGATTACATAGGCAAATATAATAAAAATAATAATATTCTGGTTAAAAATGTTTAATAAAGTATGTTTATAAAGGAGAAAATTGATAAATCATTATTTAAATAAGAAAAAAATGTTAATTTCCATTTGAGCAGTTTATTACCTTTTTTATATGCCATTTATTATCAAGATATATGTGTAAACACTATTGAAATGAAATTAAACAAGCAATTATTAAAAATAAAATTTAATTAACTAATGAAATAATTAGTTAAAAATTAAATATAATAATAAATGGCAATTCTTAAACAAAAGAGCTTTTGAATATTATGGAAATCAAAAAACACACATTTTATCATAAAATATGATTATTTTCGTGAACATTGTCCATAATAGTTTTGCGTGAATATACATATAATAGGGGTATTCACATTGTCTAGGAAATGCATACTATGCAAATATTTCCTATGGAATTGTGCTAGAGATCGAGAGCACCCCCGTTGTAAAATTGTGACATATTCAAGTGAAACAATAACAACCACACATGCACAGGGTTGCTTTTTCCTTCACAGGGTTGTTTTTTCCTTTTTGCTATCTGTGGGAAATAAATATACATAGGTTTTTGTTGATAGGATATTTTTCCTATCGTAGCATATGTTTTTTGCATGTGTTTTGTTGTTGTGCCATTGCACGGATAGGAAATTTTGCACCGTAGCATGCATTTCCTAGACTTAGAGAATACCCCTAATATATATACTTGTATAACCCACTGCAGCATAATCCAAGCAAACATACAAATAATAAGTAAAAGCTTATTAAATAATTCCTTTCATTTAAACAATGCAATAAGCCGCATTATCAGTAGGATATATCGGAATTTTTGAAATAATTAATTTATAAAAAAATGTTGAGTAATTTCATTGCACCAAATAAACACAATAAGCGCACATTCATAAATTATGTATTGACACATATGAATTTGCACTCATACATACAAGATTAAACAATATACCTATTTGAATATACATTTGTATATATATAATTTTATTTGTATATACTTATGTTCAAGTTCGGCCAACATCCATGTTATAAAAAATTAATTTTTCTTATTGCGGTCGCCCCTCGGCAGGGAATGTAAAGCACGCCGTGCGTGTTTCTGACATGAAATAAAAGCTACTCACAAAAATCCTTCGGGCGTTCAGATGTGTCTTAAAATAAAGTGTGGGTCCCTCCATTTTTTGATAAAAACAGCAAGACGCAAAACCACAAATTGAAGCAGGATCTCGGCCGAACATCGCTTCAGAGGTTAAAGAGCGCCAAATGTATGTAAATATACATATATACAGCCGTTCCATTTTAAACGTATAAAAAGATGGTGTTTTCCTGCACGACTAGTTTCATTTTATTCTAAAACAAACAGAAATCTACCCGAAACATTTTTAATAAAATATTCCTAGAAGTTATGGGCGTGGCAAAAACAACGAAAATCTAGAAGTTTTATAGCAGACATTATTCATTTTTGAATGTTCTCATAAATAAATAAAGTCCGATTAATAACTTAGTGCGCTGACAACAGGAAGGGATACTATATTATTTAATATTTATATTTAAAGATATTATATGTAAGACAGTTTTATTAGGAAGTTCTGAAGCCTTATATTCAATCTTCCAGGTATTCAAGGTCTTAGTTTGGAAACATATACATACATAAGATACAGTCACCAAATCAGGTCCTTTCAGAAAAACAACTATATTAAGCACTCTAAATCCATCATGAGGAGGGTGGTATAAATCAGTAGACAGGTCATTTCTAACCTATTATAGATTTGTTAAATTTTGCTTATTGGTGTAATTTCAACTTTTTGACCTTTTGAGACTTCATCCCAGAAAAATATTCAGTTTGAAGGTAATTTATACTATATTCTTCGAATATTATTTGGTGAAAAAATTTGGGGAATATGAAACACATTTTATGAATAGAGAAAAAAATATTTAAAATTAAATATTTTGCATACAAGTTTTTAAATCAAACGAAACAAATATATAATTTTAACCAACTTATAACTTATTTTATAAGACCGCCTCCATGATATTTGCAGTTTTTGACATACCCATAACTTATGGGAATTTTTTTTTTTTAAATATTTACTACCGATTTCTCTCAGTTTTGGCAGGAAAGCAAACCATATGCTGAATTTGAGGCAAATTGTAGACCATCGCAATAAAGCCTGATAAGTTTAATATAGAGTGGCTGTATATATGTAAGTAATATATGCATATAATTGACGCTTTCCATCCGAGCTCGTTCTCCAATTTGTGTTGTCCACCTTCCTGTTTTTAAAGGTGAAAGGACCTACGGTTTATTTTAAATTGCCTCTGAATGGCGGATTTTAGAATGAAGTTGTTTACTTCATATCAGAACTATGCTCGGAAAAAATTTAAATTAATTACATATAATTTTAGAACTTTGGTCTGACCAGGTCTCAAACACGTTACCTTCCGCATAGTAGTATGCAGGTGTGGCACATGAAAATTAGCGTTATTAAAACTTATGTTTTCACCATTTCGAAGCTTGCAAGAAAAATCAACAAATTTTTTAAATTATGTATAACGTTGATAAAGGAATAATTTTAATTAGAATATAATACAATTACAATTATTTTAACTCCAGCATTACTCAACGTCTTCAATTTAAACAAATATTTTATTTACGATTATTTGATTGGATGTTTTTTTTAATAAGCTTGCATATATCCCATGTACAAGGCAAACACTTTAAAAGGACAATTTTTTCTCATCTATATTTGCCAATATACTAAATGTGGAACGTGACGCGACAACAAAGGTGAACGTGTCGTAATTAAAATGAAGTACCAAATAGATTTTTTGTTTTTGGGTTAACTGCTGCATCATAGAATATCAGGGTTTTTGACAATGTACCTGGAGGATGAGGCCATGTTCACACAAATTATAATCGTTTAAACGACAAGGATGGAAAAAGTGGGTCCTTATAACATCAACTACAGCGACCTCGTAAAGGAACGTATATATGGTGTTAGATTTGTGGTGGGAAAAAGACTCCGCCACCGGGTCTTGGCATTCAACGCGGTGGATGAACGTCTTTAGTCAAAATCCGCATCAAAGCAAAGTTCTTTATCATTTGCTCCCAAGCACCTGTTAACAGATATCCTTAGCATACTTCGTGTATGAAGGGAATACTTCTCCAGCCTGCTGAATGGCAGTGAAATTGAAATACCCGAAGATGGCGAAGCCGAAATCACAATACGAATGGCGATTGCCCGTTTAAGAAATATTATCAGTATTTTATCAGTATGACTTTATAAAAGAAAAATCAACCATTGACCAGATTTTCACCATGCGACAAATCTAGCACAAAATATCACAAAAATGAACTGCGTATGTCTGAATTGGGTTTTCCTGCAAAACTTATACGGCTATGTAAAGTGACCCTGGACCATACTAGAAGCGCAGTCAGTATTTGAAAGAATCTCTCGGGGCTGTCGGTAACAAACCAGGTTTCAGAAAGGATAACTCTTTATCATGTGATTTCTTTAATTTCATGCTATTGATATCATTGGCCACAACAACCGCACCGTAAGATCTGCTTTCTTTAGGTTAGACAAAGAAACTAAGCGAGACCCAGTCTTTGTAAACGCGAGCAAGATGATATAACTCTTGCCATCAAATTAACTGTCATCGCTTTAGCGGAGTCAGTCACTGCTGACAGTTATAACGTTGAAGTCGTAGATATTTTCATCTATCTTCTACTAAGTCGACTTTATGAGTTTTCGAGGAAAGGTTTTGCAAAATATTTATGGTGCTTTGCGCGTTGACAACGTCGAATACTGCAGACGATGAAAGAATGGGCTGTACGAGTTTTACGACGACATTGACATAGTTCAGCGAATCAAGGCTAGGTCACGTCCTGCGAATGGATAAAACCACTCGAACTTCTAAAGTATTTGATTGAGTACCAGAGTACCTGGTGGAAACAGAGGAAGATTTCTATCCCATTGGAAGGATCCGATGGAGAGCTAAGAGAAGGATCGATTCAATTTTTTTCTGCTATAATAGCGTAAGCGAGGCCTAGGTCAAAGAAGAAGAGCACGAAGACCTCTCAATTTTCATGTAATTTTTGTGCACTACTTGAAATAATTAGAAGCGCATTAGGAGTAATCACTGATTTGAAGGTGGCTGTTGTGACAGTAAGCGTTCTTTTCGATTCTTTGTTTGTCGAAACGGATTAATTATAAAGCTTGATTTATTAGTCAACATACCTAGAGGAATATTTTTTTTTTCCATAAACGAGTAAGAATGGGAATATTGATAATTATATTAAAAGGCACATATATTCCATTCCTAAAAAACTAAGCTGATTAGCCAAAGACTTTATTGCGATGTTAGACATTTTAGGGGTTGCTTACTCTTTATACAGACAGTTTTTAGTTAACATGACAAAAGGGAAATCTTTTTCAGTTCACAGAAAATTTATATAAAAAGTAAATAAAAATATTTTGGCTTGGCCAGCAATAAGCCTCAACTAAATTCTATTTGAAAAATGTATGGCTCGTTTTAGCAAAAAAATGTGTAGATGGGTAGGTGACAATTTAATTCACTAAAAGAAAATGTAGAAAAAAAACGGTGAAAATTGCTCTTTATACCTTAATAAACTTTGAAATTTCAATGAAAATGTCATTGATAATATAATTAAAAATAACGAAGTTCACCTACATAAATTTTAAATTAAATTCATTGGTATTTATTATTTCTTAAGTATGTAACAATCTGAAACGAATAATTTATGCACATATAATTATTTTGCGTTGTTAAAGGAATAGTGACTGTTTACAAACCAGTGCCAATTTTTACATTAAAATGTTTTTAAAATTTTTTTCAAATAAATATTTAATTTATAAAAATGGGGAAAATGTAGCATAACTAACTCAAAACAGGAAAGAGCACTGAGTACCAGCACAACACTTTGTACAAATCTCTTGGTTTGAGAAGTCTATTTGACCGATTAAATATTTTTAATTGTTTTTAATTTATTACAATTAACACAATAAACTGTATTGATATGTATACAGCGGAAGGTATATATAACATTTCTATTGGATCGACTCCGGCCTGAGATAGCTCTACTAGAATTAAATCCATATAAATTTTTTGTTATCCCTAACCTTGTGAATTATAGCATTTTGAGTGAGGCAATTTTTTTTATTGTGAAAAAAAATAGATAAAAAGGAATTTCGCGTGTTGATGAAATATTGTTTTTTGAAGGAAAAAAATGAAGTTGAAGCATAAAATTGGCTTGATGATGAATTTTCTGACACTGCCCCAGGAAAATCAACCATCAATGATTGGTATGTTCTGTTTAGACGTGGTGAAATGAGCACCGAAGACGGTTAATGCAGTGAACGCCCAAAAGAGGTTTTTACCAAAGAAAACATAAAAAAATCCACAAAATGATTTTGAATGACCGTAAATTAGAATTGAGTGAAATAGCCGGCACTCTTAGAATATAAACTGAACGTGTAAATCATATCATTTACGAATATTTTGGAATGAGAAAGCTCTGTGCAAAGTGGGTGCGCGCGAGCTCACTTTTGACCAAAAACAACGAAGAATTGCATGATTCCGAGCATTGTTTGGAGATGTTCAAGCGTAACAAGCCCCAGTTTTTGCGTCGATATGTGGTAATAGATGAAACAAGGTTCCATCATTCACTCCGAAGTCCAATCGACAATCAACCGAATGGACGGCATATGATGAACCGCTACAAAGCGTGGAAAAAACGCAATAGTCGGCTGGCAAGGTTATGACATCTGTATTTTGGGATGCGCCTGGAATAATTTTCATTGGCCACCTTGTAAAAGGAAGGACCATCAACATGGACTATTAAACCAAACGGCCGCATTTGAAGAAAAAGAAAGTTTTGTTTCACCAGACAATGCACCGTGTCACAAGTCAGTTAAATCGATGTAAAAAATCCATGAATTGTGCTTCGCATTGTTTCTACTTCCACTGTGTTCTCCATACTGGCCCCCAGCGACTATTTCCTGTTCTCAGATCTGAAAGAAATTTTCGTCGAATGAAGAGGTGATCGCGGAAACTGAGGAATATTTTGAAGCAACAGGCAAATCATACTACAAAAATGGTATCGGAAAGTTGTAGGGTCGCTATAATCAATGTATCACCCTTTAAGTGAACTATGTTGAGTAAAAAAAGGAAAATTGCCAAAAAAATGTGTTTTACTATGGTAACAAGGGACTTTTAGTTGACCTGTTATGTATATAAAAGAGCGTGAATTCATCACACAATTTTTTGTTTACTTTTTTTTGTTTTTTTTTGTTTTATTCCCATCTCATCTCTTATATTATACACTTTTTATTGTCGTTGAAGGTTGAATTTGAGGTGTCATAATCATACCAATTGAAACAGTTGTTCCAACCAAATGAATGGTCAATACAGTTTCCGGTTGATGGTGCCATACTATAATGCTTTTATCAAAACTATAGCCATAGCTACCATCTGAATTTTGGTTTCCCACTATAGCCACAAACAGCTGATATGCTCCTTGTTGTATTTATTTTTTCTTGTTTGCTCCTATTAGTTCTGGCGAGTTTTGTTTTCAATATTTTTTACTTTCCTGATTTTTACTTGTTTCAAATCTAATATTTAGACAAAATTAGTAGCTAAAATCCTTGTCTGTGTTTATGATACCAATAATGGAATATATTAAATGTTATTATGGTTGTGACTATGGCTACGTCCTTGGTTTCATGGTATGCCACCTTTAATGTAACCTTGAGCTACAAATTATAACGCGTATGGGTATGTATGGTAGTGTCTTACTACTTTTATTTCAATATTTCTTTGTTTTTTTTTTATGCAAAACAATTTGCAAACTTCATTAAGTGAACGCAAGTGAGATAATGCATTTTAGCTGAATTTGCTAAATGGCATTGGGCAACAAGCAACAAAGAAAAGAACAATTGTTTCTTTATTTAATACGTTCTTTGAAGTAAATGTATACGAGATGGCCCAGAATCACATAAAAAAGAAAATTGAATAAAGAGTCTATTATCATTTCTTTGGCGTCAAGTCACATTTGGTTTAAGCCTATTTCAAGTAGCAAATGAAAATAAGAAAACTATTAAGATATTCGTATTCTTTTTTAAAATAAATGAAGAAGGTTTATTCACACAAATTTATACCACAGTTGCTGTCGACAGCATTGAGGTTTAGACACGGACTAGCTTTAATAAAAAAATCACACATTCCCCTAAACCGCTCTTCCGGTTTCGCACTCCAAAGTTTCGCACTCTCATACATACATAAATTCCACTTGGATAGCAATTCTCTTTAATGTCAATTTGTTTTTATTTCAACGATTTTAGTGAATTTTTATAACTTTTTAGTTATTAATGGTGTTTTGGATATTTAGTAATCTCTACAAGTCAGCACTTTGCGCTTCTTCTACATTTAAGTTGGACTAAAGAGTTTTAAAGAATGTTTAATAGTACTCTCACTTAACGAGATGCTATTTAAAATATATTATTTTATTTTAGTGGGCAAAATACCAATTTGGACAAGTATATATGTATGGTGGTGAACATAGTGTTGAGATAAAATATAACCGTGAGGGAAAACTTTAAACTTTATTTGTATCCAAACGCATACCTCGACTAGACTGTCTTACTTTCTTATATTATATTTCTTATACATAATTGACATAACGGGTACAACTTAATTTACAAATATTCGACAGAGATCGATTTCTTGGGTAATTTTAAACTCCTGAAGAAATTACTGAAGCAGTTTCACGAATATATGTACTTGTATTTAAATATATCCTGGAAACATGTGTGGACCATATGGTCCATTGGAGTACCTACAAATATACCCTTTTTGGAAATTATTGGACTAACTCATGTTTTTATAGGAACTTAATGCGGCACGACCATTCTTCGTGTTTTATCGATCGTCATCACTACACGTATTTGTAATTGCGCAATAAGTTTTATACTCGTATACAGAAAATGTGTGGAAATGAAACTGAGTCAGTTCCGTTTCGCTGTTGAGCTCTGCTGGAAGCAAAAGGTGTGCAGAATTTATTTTTATTTCAATGAAAAAACGTAAAAAATACGCAAACTAATAGACATTATATATTTATTAACAATAAATTATTAATTTTAATATAAATATATATATATATATTGTTGCGATCTGGCTGATTAAACCTCGATGATTTCCCAAATCCTTCGGGTACGATCTCTGCTCACTTGTATACAACTTTCACAATGTACTGTAATGTAATCACCAACGCGTTTACTTTACGACTGATTGCTTTTGCAGTCGTGTGTCGCCCTTATATACATACTTGTCTGCTGCTTGAAAACGAAACCCTGGAATAATCGAGTCGTTACGACAACGTCTCTAGAACATGCCAGTTTTCGGCTCCTCTCTTTCATCTGACATTCTCTTCGCATTTTCGCCACACTGCCCTCCACCTAAGTCTGATCGTCCCGATCAGACACATTCGCTGTTCCAAACGCTGCAAGCCTCAACTAACAAACCTACTTATCGAAATTGGCTCCTAATGCAAGCACATGATAAACATATGTGTCCGATTTTAACAAAAACAAAATATCGATAATCGAATACACACAGCCCGCGAAAAATCACAATTAACCTTTTCCTTTGAACATACCTGGTACACACTTTCTTACGTCCCACAATGGGGAAAAGTGCTCAAAACACGCGCATTGATTATTTTATGCTCTAAATTCCATATTATAGAAGATATGTTGCTATTCTAATTTGAACAGTGGCAGTTTACTTATACTTGTCCATGTATTGGCATCCCAAAGTTACCTAGATGCTATAAATTTCAAAGTCCTTAGCGTGGGAACACTAATGGTAACTCAAATTTATCGAATTTCTTCAAAATAGAATCAAAAAAAGAAGCCCTTTTTATTAAAATGCTTTATAAAATTAATACGGAATTTTCTATATTTTTTCTAGTAAAACTTACTGACTTACGAGCCTTTTCTAAGATTTTAATTTTAATTATGATATGCCATTATACGATATTATAAGGTATGTATAACATATAAGCGCAAGCACCTTGAAAAAATCATCCTTTTATCCATTTATCTTCCTAGACCTAAATCCAAAAAAAAAACAGTTATTTTATTTTGCTTATTGTAATACACTATTTAGGTAAAATTATTTTCTCGCTTTCTAATATCGTTGTAGACCGCAAGTTTATTATCATTTGGTGAAAAAAATTTCAAAAATAATTTAAAAAAATTTCTATAAGATGTTATTTTTTTAATCTTTTAGACATGTTGACTTCTAGTTTTTTTATAACTCTTATCGAAATGTTTTGGATATCTTCGGATATCGTGCAAACAAGTGAATATATGCAAGGCAAAGTTACGAGATATCGCGACCATGCAT
Organism: Neoceratitis asiatica; assembly: GCA_030068015.2. Taxonomy (NCBI): domain Eukaryota; kingdom Metazoa; phylum Arthropoda; class Insecta; order Diptera; family Tephritidae; genus Neoceratitis; species Neoceratitis asiatica. The sequence goes on from CM061529.1 coordinate 39,767,841, forward strand.
TAGGGCTATACGCAGTGTTGGTGAGATTGATCAACCATACTTAGCGACTGAAATTTTATTGTTTTTCCTAGCATATATAAGTATATAAAATTTAAAAGGGTCAACTATTTTGGATAGGTTATTTGTCATTAATGTAATTTTCCAGGGCCTGAATAAAAGTAGGGCAAGGATTACTAAAAACTTCAAAGTATTTACCAAACAGTTTTCATACAAAAAAGGCTCAATTTAGCAAATTTTGGTCTAAAGAACTAAAATTTAAATTTATATATCTATATATATTACAGGAGGCTGCTGATAAGTTTGGTATCATTTTGCTTTATAGAAGATCACACTTTCAGGCTACCTAATAATTGCAGTCCATTCCAAGCTGAGATTTCAGCTACTATGAAGGCTGCAGACTGCATTGGAAATAAACGTACCAGCTAGGATATCTTTATTTTAAGCGACAGCCAAGCAGCGATTAAGTCGTTTGGTTCGCTTACAATAAACTCAAAAATTGTGCTGGACTGTTATCGATCTATACAGGACAGATTATCTCTCAGTTGGGTTCCTGGTTACAGGCATATATAGAGGGTAATTGGAAGGCAGATGAACTTGTCAGGCAAGGCATGACTAAGCAAATTCTTCCCGGCACAGAACACATTTGTATGCCTCTTGCTGCATGCAAACTGCTACATAAATAATTTATTTATAAGCAGGCCGAGTTAAGATGGAATCACACTACTAATTACAGGTTATCTAGACAAACTTGGTTGAAGTGGAATCGGAAAAGTTCACGCGAAATAGACTCTCTTAAAAGGGAGGACGTCTCTAAGGTTATAGGAGTCTTAACAGGCCGCTGCTTGATAGAACGAAATGCAGCGAGGCTGGGTCTTCATTTTAGAGGATGTTGCCGAGGCACCAAGAACGATGAGAAGGAAGAAACGGTCTTTCATCTCTTATGCAACTGCCGTTGAGCAGAGGTAGGTTTCGATATATCGATATTATTTAAAGAAATTTATAAGGGAATCAAAGTGGATGGATAATTAAGCTTAGTGATAGGGTAAAATCGTAGTATCACAATGGGCCTGGTCTGGCCTAAGTGTATCGATGCTCCCACACCGATAGCTACTCCAATCTAACTTAACCTAGGTCACACTTTATAAATAATAAAATAAGTTTGAACAGCTTCATTGAACTGAGTAAAAAAGTTATTATCCAAAGAAAAAAAATTTTTCTTTTAGAAATTTAAACACCTCAATTGTTTAAATAAAAATAGTTTAAAAAAAGTTAACACAGATTTATGCATACTACTATTATTGTATAATCTGCAAAAACATGACTCATTTAGTTGACAAATTACTTTTCCACAGACATTTTTCTATAGACATCAATCTTCAAACACACAAAATTTAACTCAATTGCTCAATTTTGAAATGATGACTTAATATATGTAATGTGAAAATATGAGTAAAACAAGTTTTGCTATCCGCTTTAATGTCACTTCTAATGCACATGTTTTAAGCACTTTTTCACCATTGTGCGTTCTGGAAATCCAAATTAATTAGAAATTTTTTCAAATCGTGTATAAAATTGAGAAATGAACGAATAAAAGTTAGTGTTGAAATGAAATGAGATGTATTTGTAATAGCGACTAACTAGCTTTCATTCTTTGCCTAACTTCTAAATGTGTGTTCAAGCACTTTCATTTTTATTTACCAGAGCTACAGTAATATGTAAAACCACATTCGGAAAGAGAAAAATAATATTTAATCTTCGAAAGGTAGGAAAAATATTGCAAGAGAAATCAGAAGTTACCAAGGAATGTGGTTCAACTATCTACATTATTTTACACAGGAATTCGTTGAAGTTGAGGCAGCGATCAGGAAGGCTGGAAAAAGTTCAAAGTCGTAAGAAGAATCAAGATGTCTCGTGCTTCAACTCCAGAAGTTAATCAAATCCCCGCTGAGTATGCTGGAATACGTGTCAGCGATGAAACTGTATGCACGACGCTTAGACTTCTGATTATAATGGGCGAACTCCACGAATAAAGCCGCTTATAATTGAAAAAAAAAAACTTAGTAAGCGTTTGTAGATCGCGAAAACATAGCGAGAAACGTAGTTTAATTTATTTAGACCTGATTGTAGGTGCATATTTTGATGGAAAGTGAATTCTGAAATGCAGCGGAAAAACAATATATGTCCGGAATTACGGAAAATAGATCGTTATGTATAAAGATTTTAAAAGGTAGCGTTAATGTCAGCGCGGCTAATTTTGGAACTTTAGATCATTATATATTACAACAGTACAACGATCCGAAATACAAAAAATCGCATTACAATACTTTGCATATTATTCAACACAACAAAAATTTTAGGAACACCCCTTCAGTTCGTGGATCAGTGAGCAGATTTGGAACGTGATAGCCGGTTCCCAAGGAGCAAATCTCAAAGGAATATATGCGCTGCTCCGCCACAAAATCAGTTTTTTAAATACCACATAGAGTGAGAGAGGTTTCATAGATGAATGTATACGCTCCTAGTTGTTAATTAAAAGTAAAATTAATTTTAGTTCATATATATATAATTTTTACGAATATCTTTGTGATTTTTTCTGATCAAGTGTTTTTTAACGACATATGTTTTTGTAAAATTAGTACTTAATTTTAGAGTTTAAATAAAATTTTAAAATAGAATAGATGGATATAATAGATTAAAATATATATTTTAATAATAATGAAACTTTGAAAGAATTAAAGGCACTTTTTTTCTTAAAATTATTTTTCTAAATGCTCTTGTGAGCATTATCTGTATTTTCATATTTAAAGAAATTGTATTATAAATACATATGTAGTATAGATAGGAGGTAATTGCTTGTCAAAAATGCTTCACATAGAAAATTGCCATTCAAATACGAAATGCATATTTAATCGCATAAAGACTTTAAGAATCTCATTTAATGTTAAAAGATGTTTTGACAAAAGCCATAAACCGAAGTAAAAGCAAAAATGGGATATATAAATACGTACGCCGCTTATAAATATGTCATCAGAGTGGCTATGTTCTTAATATAAGAGGCTAACAAAGCAAACAATCAAAATAAAATGAAGTCACAAGTAATGGCTATAATCAATAAAGATATATGTATCAATCACATCATAAAGTAGATGCTCTTATTATTCATAAATAAGATAATCACAAGCATAAATACATGATGAAATGTCATCTTAATAGATGCTTACGAAAATCATGTCTACTTAAACATTAATTTGAAGTGAGTTAAATTGAAGGCAAGGGAAGATATATGTAGGAGTATGGTATGTTATGATGCTCAAACGCAACTAGGAAGAAAAGTATTCTTAAGATTTAAGTTACCGTACTGATTAACTGATATTTACGAAATAAACGAAGGTAATATAATATGGCGGCCGCGATATCCGAGTGGTTAGCATTGCGTGCTGACATTCGGAAGGCCTGGGTTCGAGCCCAGGTTCGAGCAACATCCAAAATGATAAAAAAAAATTTTTCTAATTGCGGTCGCCCCTCGGCAGGGAATGTAAAGCCCTCCGAGTGTATTTCTGGCATGAAATAAAGCGCCTCATAAAAATCCATCAGCCGTTCGGAGGCGGCTTAGAATAAACTGTATGACTCTCCATTTGTTGGTAAAAACATCAAGAGGCAAAACCACAGCTCGGCCGAAAATCGCTTCAGCGGTTACAAAGCGCCAAATATATATATATATATATAATATAAAATATATTTTTCAATAATTTTCACCTGCCTTATGCTATTATAATAGCCCTGCATCATAATTAATTATGTATTTATAATTAGCGTTTTATAACCGCTAAAGCTATTTTCGACTAATCTTCCCTACGACCTATAGATTTTGGTCTGATCAGAGTTCGCATAAATGGCCCTCGGATTTCACTAACCATGCGGACTAATTAATCATGTAATAAATGTTTATCCGGTCACAGGATGGACTGAAAATTCACTTAAAGCAGAATAAATCAATTGACAACTTATCATTTATGGAATTGAAAAAATTACACAATATATGGACATATACATATATAAAGTGCTTCACAAACTTCAGTTCGCACAATGAAATCTCTACAGCTAAAATTAAGTTGTAAAGTGGAGGCCAACCGAAACAGTAAGATGTGAGATGTGCCACCATTTTCAAGGACTATTGATACAAAATATTGTCAACTACAGTGACTGCTGTTTACAAACAAAAAGCAGTTTTTCCTGCCAACATTTGGCAACTGCAAAATCGGTTACAGTGTTTAACCTGTCGGCTTATAACTTTGATTGGCTTTGTTCACTTTGTCGTGATTTCATTCCAGCTTTATTTCAATGTTCGCTATATCACAACAACTGGTTGGCGATAGTCACATAGCTATTTGGGTTAATAATAGTGTAAGCAAGCTCATAAGTTTATTCATGGGTAGGAAGTCAACACCTTCGCTCAATGCTTTCCACTATGGTTTGAACAAGGCTCATAACATATATGCTTGAAACTAAAATGAGAGTATGCAATAGCCTTGAATTAGTGAAATCCACTCCTTGACCTTTTTAGTATAGTATATGTATGTATGTAAACAAATGTGAGTAAATAAACTTTTGACAAATTCCTTTGTTATCTATAAAAGCAGGATTCCAGCGGATTTAAACAGTAGGGGAAAACATAAGTTTACTGTGTGAACAGTAGTATAATCACAACTGTGAAAGAAAATGAACATGAAAAATAATCCTGCAAAAAAGCACCTGTTCCGAAACGTTTCCAGGAAGCATAACAAAGGACCATATTCCTGATGCCTGTTTGTGCTCCTTTATGTGGGTTGGATATTCTCTCTTCCACTAGCATTTCTTATAGCGAAACTAATTGAAGCCTTTGAGTACGTGTTTATAGTGATTTCCTTTTATACCGACTGCAACTAGTGCATTTAATTAAAAAACATAGATTTTTATTCTAAATATATAAATCGAGTTTTAACATTTTAAGCAGCAGTTTATTACAAAAAATTATAGAATTACATGTTTGTATATTCTTAGAAAAAAATGCACAGAATTCAAAAGAAGTTGTTAGCAATGTTGTGATAATAAAAAAACCACTATGTTAATCTTTCTTTGAGTCCGCAATACATATATATACATATATACATGTATATTTCTAACGGCAAAAAATGCTATTGTAGTTGGGAACTTATGATACTAGTTAGCATTTTCACTACGACTAGTTCTTTTCCACCATACCATATAAACTACTGATATTTTTAACTCGCGATGTCAACTGAACGACTACGCATCAGTTTCTTACTAGTTAAATACTAGTTCATATAGCTTTCAATCCTTTAAAAAATATATATCACAGCTTTATTACGATAATTTCGATTCCTAATTTTCATGAAATTCCAGATAGTTTTGAATTGAAAATATGTATAACTTAAAACACCACCGTTTTTTATTAACTCTACAAAATTTACACAACAAGTAAATATCATAATTCCGTCCATCGAAAAACAAATTTAATTCTTCTCTTCTGATTTTAATTTGAATATATTGAAAAGTACCCTATTTACATCATTTTTACTTTCACACGTCAAAACGATTAAATTGTTTCATTGCTTTCAAGAAGTTTGCTATTCTGTATTTATTTACATATTTATTCAAAATCAGCATGCTTTTCCAAGCACTCATTCATTGGTATTGTAAAACTTCCAAACAGTTTCAATTAAATCACTTCAACTTTTACAAATGACTTTGTCACACTGAAAATGCAAATAGAAAAAGGACAAACATTGATCGAAAAATTACCAGAACTATTGCTTAGTGTAAACCGGTGAAGTATTTACAGAAGATGACTTAAGCACACTTATCCGCTGTAACATATAAGCGTATGAAACTATATTGAGCTGTCGAATGCATGGCACTGGTGCCAGATGAATCGAGTGGATTGTGGGGATTGAACGAGGGTCGAGGCAAACAAAGCTCCTGAAATTTAAAAGTCATTTTAGTGATAGCTGTGTGGAGTATCATTAGGAGAATTGAGCCACGGTGGACATACTCGAAAAAATGGATGACGGTTATAGCATAAATCAATATTTGCGTAATGTATACCGATTATACATAAAGGATATTAAGTCATTCTAATATTTTTAACTTACTACAAATTAAATTATAATTTACATTGATGGTAGTATTTTTTTTTTTTTTTTTTTTGAATTTTTGCTTCGTACAATTTCTTTGTTTTATAAAGAGCATTTGAATTTAAATTCGTTCTTCAAATATAAAGAAAAAAGTTTTCGGTCATGCCGAAGTCCCAATACCTTTCATGAACCTCATATATGAACAAATCGGTGTATAGAAGCAATATGTTATAGTAGTCAGATTTCGATGATTTTCAGAACCATTATACAATTCATTATGTTTGTGTAGATTTCAGATTTAGAATTTCATGTTCTTAGGTACTTTTTTGACGGATTTATGAACCAAAATTTCAAATCCGAAAAATCGATGTATATATGCTATGGGCCGATCAGTTTCATCAAATGATCATTTAAACAAATAGGTGCATCTGTATATCAAGTTTGGTTAAAATATATCGTGGCAGGGGCAGCGCTCTTAGAAAGTATCTTTGCTCACATCATCATTCTCTTCTCTCACCGCGCGGGTGCAAATCAGCAATATCTTGAGGAACTTCGCTTTGATGCGGATCGTGGCGACACGCTCATTCACCTTCTACCATCACAAATCCAATTACAAATTTGCGCTCCTTTATATGACTGTTGTAGTAGATTTCACCATTCCATCGCACTTCTTGGACGACTGAAATTTTAGGCTTTAACCCTACGAGAATATCAACCAGCTCTCCAATTAAGGGACCGGACATTTCAGTACATGCACTCAAATCGTGATCCCTTAAACGTTTGCAATGGTCGTCATCAAAAGGGGGACCTCGTATCGGAATCTTATTTTAATTTTTCATTGGAGTGTATTTCTTATGGTATGGGCTTCAAACCCTACACACAAGCGCAGGGTATTCGCTCTCTCACTTTAGCTCGTCTCCAAACAGAAGCTCATTGGCTACCCAGAGGATACATAGTATAAGGCCGGAAGTGGTGGGCTGCTTGAACCATATGTGAAAGAACCCTTTCCAAGATGTGTTGTATTTATATGTAAGCAAAAAAGCAATTGACTGTATTTGTGTAGTCAATTTCGTATAAGCTCAATTTTCTATTGACAATCAAGCATAAGATTCCTTTCACTGATATGCAAAACATTTCGGATAGTTACTCAAATTATGATTTTTTTGATTGCAAAAGTTCTCCGTAAATATTTTAAATCTATTTTGCTCCCATTTTAATAAGTAATTGATAGGTTTTAAAGAATTATTCCCCGTTTTTAGCCAAAATAAAATTTTTATTTACTTAAAATTATTCTTGATACTCAATTTAAGATTATTTAAAAAAAAAATTTACATAAAAAAATCTTGACACCTTTTCTTTTTTCTTCTCATATGTAAAAATCATTGCCAAAAATATTTATGAAAATGGACGTCAACTTAAATTAATCATTATATTGGTTTATTCGAGTATACAAGTATATGTTTGAAGCTATTAAACTCACTTTTACCGCTTAATAATCTCCATCCAATATTTCACCGAAATTTGCCGTAATTTATAATAATTTATCGTTTCATTAAATTATGGTTATTGCTGAATTTTTATGTTCATATGTTCTTAACATATTTATCATTAATTTAAATATTGTTAAGCCGGAAATAATCAAATATACCCAACGTCAGATGAGGTATCAGTAACCGTATGTTATACATGACGTAGTACAAAGAAAAAAAATCTCTATATATATTAAAGAGAAATTAGGAATTTATAAAAAGAAGAAAGAAGAAGAAAAATGAAGAAAGCAGACAGCTGACCAAATTATAAGCAAGGCTTTAATCTTCTAAAATGGAACTTAAGTAAAAATCAGATGACAATTTGTCGGCAAATCAGTTGAATTTAGATATTTCAACGCTTTGGAGTCATTAAAAGCCACAGTCATTTCTCGCTAACTTAAATGTGTGTTCTTGTCAACTGATAGTCTGTGGTTGAAGGAACTGCATTGACCTTTTTTGTTTGTTTGTTTAATTAGTAATTTTTTGTGGCTGTCAAATAAATTGCGGCAAACATTTCCAATGCAACTCTCTCAGGCTTTATATTTCGCTTGAAAACTTTGTGTTGCAGTATAAAGTGAAAGATGAAACAACGATTGGAGCATCATAAGTATAGACTTTGGCGTTGAAATCCACGTTAATTCAACAAATAAATGCATTCTTATTATACTTTTTTGGAATTATTTAAAAAGAAATTTTACTACTTTATAGTGCAGTTCTGGGTAAGTAATGAGAGAAAATAAAACTTTTGGAAATCAGGTGATCTCAGCTGTTTTCAAATGTAAAATGGCGCTTTCCATACTCGTAAGCCTGTACAAATGCTTCAGACTATTTGATAAGGGAATGTGAAGAAATATGCGAATTTTGCACCAATAAAATGTTATGAATAACCGTTATGGTTTATCCTTTATTAATACATTTTGGAATAGTAACCGGGTAATCGAAGTATGCATTGTATTTATAATGTTCGCATATTTTTCAGACCGTTTATTCCTCCAAAATATATTAATAAGGAAAAAATAGAGTTTTTTTTTAAACTAAAAAAAAATACCTTCATTTCAGTAATTACTCCTCTATTACTGGGTACAGTTTATAGCATGAATATAAATTAGATACTACATCCGTAACTTCTAAGCTCTTCGTAGCTACCCAAGTAGAACCATAATACATACATACCATACATATGTAAATCGAAATATAAGGAAGCCTTTTTCCATTTATTATCATCCAAATCCTGTTTACCATTCTCCATTTCACGCAAACTGAGTTCTCTTCACCCATTCTATGTCAAGTCGAAAGTGCTCAGTAGAAAGATTCGGTGTTTGCGAACAAATTGTGAGTATTAGTTATGTCAGTATGTTAGTATGTAAGTCTTCAATATGAGTATGCATGTGTATTTATGTATTAATAGTTTTGTAAAGTTCCCAAACTTAGTGCAGAAGAATTAAATTCGTGCATAACAGTAAAGTAATTAAAACTATAATTAACATAATTCCTTTACACTTTTCAATGTTTTGTGTACAGTTTAGCATATTAAGTATATTTATTTCGCTCGTACATGTGTATTGGATTATGAATGATGGGAAATTTATGTTACCACAAATAGTTCTGAAAAGTTTTGTATTTTTTAGTCAACTGTTTGCTCTTCCTGGCAATCTTCTGAAGAATATTAAATATTAGTTATGTGCATACCGGACTATTCTTTGTAAATGTTTCTCTTTCGACTACAAGATTACTATTTTCTTCAATATTGCCTTCTGCAACTATGAATGGGTATGAAGTGATTGAAAGCTAGTCGAATGCTGTAAAATTGTGTCGGAAGATGCGACGACTTACAGCTGATTTCAAGGCCGGAATAGATTTATCTCATACCCAAAGAGTTTCTCTTGCGATTGATGATCTGCTAAGTTTTTGAAGGAATATTTCTCCAGCCTGCTAAATTTCAATAAATACCCGTCGATGACAAACCCGAAATCCTAATGCACTTTTTGAAGCTCTATGTAATTTGTTTAAATTATTTAAGGGGGTTAGTCCAATTAGATCGAAACTTTTTTCTTTGCTTAATCTATTGGAAATCTATGTGAAAACATGTGTAAAAAATTTTACCTCCAAATTCGAAAAAGAACCGCAGATATCGCAGAAAATGTTCTGCCGCGTCAACCTTGGCTGAATTGTTGCCCGCGTGTTTAAAGCGTGTTTTTGCGAAACCATCTTTTTTAATATGGCGTGCACGATTACGCTAAAACTATTGCACCTACAGACCTGATTCAACTTCTATTTTGTACAGTATTTAATATTGCTCTATATGAACTTAAAATATGTCCAACTTTTTCAATGTTTAACATATTTATTAACAAAAATATCAACAAATTTTATGTCAAAAATCCATTTTTAAGCTCAAATTATGAAAAAAATTTGTTGTTTAACGTTTTTATCAGGTACGTTTAGTTCATATAGAGTAAAAAAGTATACAAATTAACAACGTGTGAATTATTTCTGTTTCAGATAAGAATTACGGACGCTATCGTGCACGCCAACGGACAATGCCAGCGGCGACACTTTCCGTTGGATCATCGATTACTCCGACATTTTTAAACATTTTTGAGGCATTTCTGTTTTTTAAGTTAATAAAAATGTACCTGTAATAAAATTTTTATACCCTCGTTTTATTTTTGAAATAAAACCTCAAAAAAAAACATTTTTTTAGCCTCTATCTGGACTCACCACCTTAACCTTCATCTCGGATCAAATCGAAGTTAGGTTTACTGATTCAGTTAGTGCTGTGGTTGCCAATTTCAAACTAAATTTGAGTTTCTCCATTTGATGGAATTAAAAATTAATTATTTACGACAATTGAATATGCAAACAATCAACTGAGCCAACGGACATACAAACTCACCCAAGGCGAAAATGCAAATTAATCTTTTTCAATACACAAAAGCGCAAATACCACAAAGATTTTGCAATTGAATAGAAATAAAATTTGTTAATAGAAATTGAAAGTGAAACCAGTAAATGAAGAAGATATTGGTGAAGCTGAACAAAGAACTGTGCGAAAAGACTACAGACAAATGGCTAAATTTCAATTGGAAACAAAATGAACAAACGTGGAAAAGTGAAATGAAGTGAAATACTAAAAACTTTTTTTATTCAGTATTGAAAACTGCAAAACGCAAGCACCAGTACAACCCTTACAGGTCAAAAACCCACTAATAAAAAAGAAGGATTGGCGGGGATGCTGGTTTGATTTTTGCAAATTGGCAAAGTGTTTGTAGGTAGACTCATAAACACATATATACAAATATACCTATATTTCCTGCAAGCAACGCGAGTACTCCATACACGCGTGAAATAAATACTCCCCGCAGACAATCGAGTAATTCAAAACCAAGCACAATCCATAGAAAAAATTTGGTCCAATTAACATCGTGATGTCCCACTTCTTGGCCGTATACTTTACAGAAACCTACAGGAATAGTTGCTCGCGTGTTTAAAGCGTGTAGGAAATGCACCTATACGTTTAAACGATCACCATTATAGCATATTGTGACGGAAATCCCAAATACGAAGGGCAGACAAAAGGAGTAGCAGTGTGACGAGATTTCCAAATAAAAAGGACAGACAAAAGGAGCGGGAGTATGATGAAAATTCCCCGTACTAAGGACAAATAAAAGAAAAAATTTTGAAAATGGTCAAGGTTCAAGACTTGATGATAGTGCACCTCAAAAAGGAATTGGTGAAGCGAGGACTATCTTCAACCGGAAATAGAGCTGAGCTACAATCACGGCTGCGAGAAGCTATGGAAGCAGAAGGCATAGATTTGAGCCAATATAAATGCAGTCGTGAGGACGAAGAGACGTCCACGAAAGATATGGAGAAGGAAGAAACTGTTGGCGCCGCAAAAGAGTCAGAGCAGTGAGCAACCAAGGTTGAGGAAAAGGCTTCTACGAGTATGAACATGAACACGTTACACAAAAATGGATGAACAGGATGCCAAAATGTCACAAAAAAATACCAACATTTCAGAGAAGTTGGATGAACAGGATGCCAACATGCCACAAATGAATGCCCACATTTCATCTCAAATGCAAGACCAGGAAACTCGTATTTCATCCCGGCTCATACAACTTCAAGAGAGTGTTGTCAAAGAATGTGCAAAACTCAAGGAGAGACAGGAGAAATTCGACCAAAGTTAACGAATTAGAAGGTCGTGTCCGCGATTTGCTTTTGAATGGTCCAAGCATTTCGAGGAGCACCTCTAGGATAAAAGCACCATCCTCCGACGGCACAACCCCTTTCCACATCTCTCAGCTTCAGTTCGAAAAGACGGCTATAGCAAATAACTGGAACATGGATGAGAAGTCAGCTGCACTATTCGTGGCATTGAAAGGACCTGAGGCGAAAATTTTATAGATAATACCTGTATATGAGAGAGATAACTACGAGGCAATAATGTGAAATGGAAAAAGGCTATGGTAGCGAGCATAGAAGACAAATCTATCAGATAGAATTAGAGAGTCGCTATCAGAAGTCCGAAGAGATTCTGCAGGAATTTGCTTGTGAGATTGAGAGGCTAGCTCATTTGGGTTATGGAGATAGTCTTGGAGAATACCTCGAGAGGAAAAAAAGTTTAGCGGAATAAGGGACAAATATAGCAGGCGAGAGGCGTATGCGAATCCAAAGACGAGAGTTGCTGAGACTCTCTCGTATGCTCAGACACAGGAAACGGCCGCTCTCTTGTGCAGACCAGCGTGCAAAGCGAACTGTACAAAATTGGAAAGTCCAGATGGGATAAAAGGAATTTGGGAAACGCCGAAAACTGCAAAATTGAGTAGGGTCAGGATTTGCTGCAATTGGAGAAGGCCAGGACACTTCGCCCGCGACTTTAATATAGGATCCACCAGACAAATCGATAACAAGGCGAGCAACGTTACCATCAGTGGATATGTGGATGGACATGAGCGAGTACTAACTGTGGACACGTGCGTCAAACTCCATCATTCGATTCAACTTGATCATCATGGAAATTAGTCTATTGCATGGAGCTAGGTTGAGAACAGTAACTGATGCGGACACCAGGGTTCTCGGAAAAGCCACGTGTAAAGTCACCATCGAGAATATGTTACATGAGTTTATGGTAGAGGAGGGCTGGGATAATATACTCCACCTCTGCATAACACCCAACCAATGGGGGTACCTACAGGAAATTAGTTTCGAATTTATTCCATAAAATTACTCCATATAGTACTTACAGAGTATTAAATTAATGAGCATCTACGAAAATTCGCATTCAAACATAATCTTAAGTTCCGAATACAATCTGCTTTGGGGAAAGGTTAGTAAAATATTATATTTATTGTATAAATTTATATTAATATTAATAGTTTATTGTTAATATATATATATATATATATTATATTTTAAATTGGCCATTTATTCTATGTATTTACATTGAAATATATTAGTTCACATCGCATGCTTTCGTATGCCAGCAGAGCTCACAAGAGAAACGAAACTGACTCAGTTCATTTCAACACATTTTCTGTATACTCGTACGAGTAACTTATTGCACAATTGTAACTTCGTTTAGTGATTGCGATCAGTAAGACACGAAGAACGGTCGTGCCGCACTAAGCTGGTATAGAAACATGATTTGGTCCAATAGTTCACACAGAAGAGTATATTTGTAGGTGCTCCAATAGACCATATGGCCCACACATATTTGCAGAGTTGTAGCATAAGATACTTGTCATATCATTTCACAGAGATTGACCGAGCAAATATGCATTTCACAGAGCTTGACTGAGTAAATAACATCTCCACTACCCTTTGTAGTGAATATCTGTATACATACATATATAGATTTACAAACATGCTGGATGTCAGTGCATATTCACAAATAACTATGTATTATATGCGTGCGTATATGATTTTAACATATTATAGAGTTTCTCCTTGAAATGGACGAAGTGTGTGGAAGAAGTAAAATTAATGAATTTTTTGCTGAAAACTCGTTCGTCTTTCATCATTTTCTCAAGCTATGTAAGTACTGGTATCTTTCTCCTGACGGATTTCTATGAATTGAATTGTCCAAGATATGTCGATTTGCCTGGCAACATATCATTAGAGTGATGGTGGAAACTATTACTACTTGCAAACAAAATGATGATCTGATACATAACCGACACGGACTGGTTTGATTTCACTTTTAAAATATTTGTTTAGAACAAAAATTATATATTATAATTTAGCTTTTCACCACAGCGCTACTACTAACCGCACATATATACAGCGGCGAACAAAAGTCCCCTTTTTTCGTTGAATTGAAAGTCCAAAAAGTTTATTGGAAAATTTAACAATACAGTTTATTTCAACTATTTTCCCTTATCTTAGAAAACCAATAAAAATAATTTTTTTACATAAAATACTAAAGCTATGACAAAAAAAGCGTAAATCCAACATTGAAAAAAGTCTACATACAGTACATACATAACTTATCTCAGCGCAAAAAACTTTGGTTTGTATCAGGTAACATGATATTTTTAGTATTTACTTGACACAAGACCAACAGCTTGAAGCCGTCGTTGCATCGAAGCTACTAAATTTGTCAATTCTGAGGGAGTAAGACTGTCCCAAGCTTCAATAAGACGTTCTTTGAGTAATGATGAGCTGGAAATCAGATTTTTTCTCATTTTTCGCTCAAAAATTTCCCAGACATGTTCAATAACATTCAAATCTGGGCTTTGAGGTGGTGTGTGTGTGCCTTGGAGCATGATAAAACAACCAATCCTTAACAATATGGACCGTGTGCTTTGGATCGTTATCCTGTTGAAAGAGCCAGCCTGCACCAAGCACCTAACTGTCCACCGAAGGCCTCAGGTTAGCTTCCAACAATGACTTATATTTGAAAAAATGCATATTACCCTAAAAAAAAACAAGCTTTCCAACTTCAGGAGCCGCAACCGCTCCCCAGACCATTACGTTGCCGCCACCTTGCATCACTGTTGGTACTATATTTTTGGCGTTAAGTGCAGTGTTTTCTTTTCTCCAAATTTTTGCTCTTCCACGCTGCCGAATATATTGAAATCGATTTGTCTGTAAACAAGACTTTTTGCCAAAAATGCATTCCCTTGTCTAAATGTGCTTTAGCGAACTCCAAGCGAAGTTTACGATTTATTTTTTTTTTCAGAAATAAGAAGCTTTTTACATGGCGTTCTACTGTGGAAGCCGTTATTGTTCAGAGCTCTTCGAATTGTTCTTAAATGTACACACTTTGTTGATCAGTTTGCGATGTTCTCGGCTAATTTTAGAACAGTAAGTTTAGGATCATCATTCACTTCCTTCAGAATAAAGCTGAGATTTCTTCGAGTTATTTGCTTCGGGCGGCCAACATGCGGCTTATTTTCTGTGGATCCATTTTTTTTAGTTATTTTACAATGGTCTGTACTGTTGGTCGACTTAAGTTTAAAATTTTTGAAATTTCACCATGCGATTTCTTCTCTTTTCTGTACTGAATAATCAAGTTTCTTTCGTCAATGGATATTTCTTTTTGCGGAGCCATTGCTGATGCTAATGTGTTTAAACCACAACTAAATTCAATACTAGCAAAGTAGAAAACAAAATAAAATAAAAATATTAAAAAAGGGTACCTAACCTCAATAACAACACAGCATATCGACGTACCTACTAGTAAACCCGTAGTGTATGTAAACTTTTGTCAATGAGATTTTCGCGTTTTTTCACCATAATTGTTTTATTTTATATTAGAGAATGAATTTGTTATAATACATTTAATTAGAAAAGGATTGAAAATAAAACTGTATACCTACATTTCTTCAGCAAAGTGATTGTACTTTCTAGACAACGAATACAGGCGGTGTATGTAGAGTTTTGTCCGCCACTGTACATATATGCGAACATATTTTTACATAATTCAAATTTCTATCCATATTATTATTATTGGATTTCATGCTGACACACTCTGAGAGATATTTGAAAACTAAAACAATAAATTCTCCTTTGACATTTAATAACTTTTAAATTATGCTAATAAATTGAGTTCATTGATTGAAAAGTAATCTGAGATTTATGGCGGTAAAAACAATAAATTTTATTTGAATGATTTTGATTTTTTATAATTTAAAATTTGTAACCATTAAACAAAAGCACTTACATTTTATTTTATTTGCAATAATTGATAATAGTTTGAAGTTCTAACATATATTTCTCTTTTTTGCCTATGGACAGGAGACCTTAATCATTTTTTTCATAATCGTGCAAAAAAAAAACCAAATACCTGATTTTTCCAAATAGTAGAGGTTTTCCTCTTCTCTAATTTCAAATCTAGAGTGGTATCGCTGATCCGGACCACATAAACGTACATGTATCTCTTACAGCTCATTTTTCCATTACGTCTGGCATTCAACGAAACCTATGCACAGAGCATCAGTGCAATCTTCCCCAAGACCATTCTCTCGAAACACCTAGACATCGAATGAATTTGTCTTTCACGTTTCTGCGCCAGGTAGTAGAGTTTTCTACTACAGAGAAGTTTGCTATTTTTTCGACGAGAAAGGAGTTGCCATTTCAATTGCCAACTCAGTTTAAAGCATTAGCATTAAATAATTGAACAATTCACGGGAAGAAAGTTACTTCATCTGAAAGATTTTTTTTGTACCAAACGACTCGAAGGAATCATTCCCACTTCTGACGGAATCAAAGACGCTGCTTAGCGACAGCTTAAAGAACCTTCAAAGCTTGGGTGGAATTTAAATTAAGGCATATAGGAATGAAGACAGCTTCTCTTTACGCTGTCAAAGCCAACTTAAAGTCTACAAAATGGTGGCTCTGGACTTTAGGCGGATGTTCCCGGATGAAGCTGCTCTTTAAAGCCCGATATAAATATTTTCTTTAACAACCTTTAATAAACTCCTGAAGAACTTAAAAGCAAAAATTTTAGCTAAAATTCACTTTATTTGATATTTGTTAGAAGTTAAACATAAATATTATTATTGGCCTTCCGTATAAAATTACTTCACTCGCTTTGCTTAATTGAAAAAGTATAAATAAAAACATAATTTTTTATAATGAGTCCCTTGTTTACACTTTCATTACTGTCTAAGTTTAAAACGATTGCGCTGCTTCATTGGGTTTGAAAACTTTGCACTTTTGTTCCCACGCAATTTACGCGAAAACATAGTTAATATTTATATACATATTTACGGCAGAATTTCAACGACGTAAAAGAAGGTTCATAGTTCGTCGCGTATTTGTCACTTTTTTTATGACTACGCATAACTTTATACAGAGTTATTCGATTTTGATAATTTGTATACCTTTTATGTACATGAAATGGTATATTAACTTTGGTTCGAAGTATGTAAGTACCGGCAGAAGAAGAGATAGACCCACCGAAATTTATACCGATCGTATCAGGATCACATGCTGAGTTGATTTAGCCATACTAGTCTGTCCGTCTGCCTGTTCGAACGCAAACTAGTCTCTCAGTTTTTGAGATATTTAAACCAAAATTGGTAAAAAAATGCAGCTATACCTTTTAACGATCATTTGTCGGAACCGGGCAGATTTTTGAAAATTTCCCTCATAAATCCGTGAAAAAAGTACCTAAGGACGTGAAAGTCGGTATACTACACACCCATAATGAATTGCAAATTGGTTTTAAAAATCATCATGGAAATCGGATGACTATAACATATAGCTCTCATACACCGATTTGATGAGATATGAGTTTTTGGGCAAAACATCCGATAAAAAGTTATCTAAGAGCGTGAAATTTGGTATTCTACAGACGTAAATTCAAATTTATATTGACAAATTATGAAAATCGAATATTTCACCTTGCAATAAATTTGATATAGTCATGAAAGGTATAAATGCTTTCTTGTTTTAATTGGAAAGGGTATAATCTGAACTTAGTGCCATAGAATGTTGGGAAAAAATTCTTACTATGAGGGAAGGAATGAAGGGATGATTCACTGATTTGAACTTGTGATCACGCATGACTTTTACAGGATAGAATACACTTCGAAGTTCGGAGGAAAGGGTAAATGATTCAATGATTTACCGTATGATCGAGAACATATCTTTACTTTGAAGCCCTATTGAGATAATTTTTTTTATTAGATATAATAATACATAAGATATATTATGTGTAAAAAATATACTTCGATGTGAGTATGAAAAAACCAGGTGTGATTTATTGTAAATTATGTGTTACGAAATGTAATAAGAAATTATTATAATTAGTAGATTAGAACCACAAAATATTTTAAAATAAAACATTTTTAAAAAAAATTTTAACTTGCGACAAAAAAAAATTAATTTAAACTTAATAACTAAGCCTTAGAACTAATGTAAGCAATTTAATTAATTGGATAAAATACAATAATTGGTGACAATGCCGATAAATTTGTACGAAAATGCCAATATTTTGCGAAAATGGGCTCATTCATCGAGTTTGCATGGTTGATTCGGCGCCAACTAAAAATTACTCTGGTATACTTACATTAGACCAATAACTTAGTTGTTAAGGTTAGTTTATATACAAATCATTGCTCCTTAGTTATTCAAAGGTTCATTTTTTTAAGTTTTTTTTTCCAAAATAAAAATTAAAAAATTTTGTATAATTTAATATTATAAGATTTTTGATATTGTAGTCGGGGTTCGCAGCTATCGCCCTCCGCTCGGTAGCATGTCCTGCATGTCCACTCGGCTATTGCGACCTCCGGAATGTAACATACTTCACTCGTATTAATATATGGGGTTTATTAAGGAAACATCAAAATTGTTTCTCCGTTTTACACCGTATGGAGCTAATATGAATAGTTGAAATCGGAATAAACAAGAAAATAAAATATAATATGTATAACATTGTAAAATATTATATAAATAAATTTATATAATTTAAATTACTTAACATAAAAAATAAACTAAATTTTAGTCAAATAAATTGAAGTATATTTAAAGAGTATGATATATATTTTATTACACATCGCATGCATTAATTTGGTAAACAATAAATAAAATAGATCGCAATAGAGGAAACACACCAACTCGACACCTGTCATATATATTATATATGTATTATATCACCTCATGATGGCGTTTCCAGCGGCCTATCAAGGCCTCTGACAAGATGATCAACCATAAAAACTGTCCGCTTACTGGAGTAACTTCTTTTGACAGTCCTCAGGGTACATAAATAAATAAAATTATAAGCGCAACAATATACATATTTGTATACGAGTGTATGCATATAGCAAAGTATTTTTTATTGGAAACAAAACATAATTATATTATTTTAGGGAAGTGGCATAAATTTATGCAACTATAAAATATATTTTATATTTATTTTTATATTCATTTGTTATTTATTTCGATTGAACTTTTTTATCTTATTCCCCTGCTGGGAGAACGGTCGAAACTGACTAAAAATTTAACGGATCGGAAAACATGCCCATAAATAGTTAACGCCTGGTGTATAAACCACTCTTTTTTGTTTAATTCAGTTATTGCGTCAACAATCCATTTCATCTAATTACTAAAAGCAAAGTTGAAAATATTGTATTCATATTTTCATCCTTCCAAACCCTTCTGCTTGACACTATAAATTTCAACGCTTGAATCACAATTGATGTCAACATAAAGTGGCTCACAGCTTATTTCATGCAAGTTCAATAATAAAATTTGAAATGCTATATATGGACAACAAAAACATAAAATAATTCAAACTTCAAGTTATTGGTATGAATGTGTAGTTTATAAAAGTGATACTTTCTGTTCCGATTTTATTCCACTCTGCCGAAATTGCACTTTTTAGTTGTTTCTTATTACTTATACGGTGTTTACGGATGTTATTTTCTAATAGGGACCATAAATTCTCGATCCATGTGGACAATTCCATATTAGCCAAGTCTGCAATTGTCAATTTGTGTATACGATCGTTGTTCTGATAATACCGTAAATTTTGACGTATCCCAAGTTTTTCGACACTTTGGTGAAAATTTCCTTTTAATATATTAAGGTACAACGTTTTATCCATAATACCGCACATCAGAACCACCATGTTTTACAGTTGGTCTGATATTATATCTCTTATGCTCAGGATTGAGTTTCCCTCACACGTGAGCCATTCCATCTGAGCCGAAAGGCTTCTTTCGAGATACTTGCCAATTGAAGTTGTGTGCACGTAGTACTCCACGACCAGTTTCAGCACAAAATGATTTACCAAGTTTCTCCTGGAGCTAATTGTCTCAGATTTTCTTTAATTATTCGTACAAATAAACGTTCGTCACTTGCATTGAAAATTTTATTAGGTGCACTTCGGCCTTTATCTTCTGTACGATTTTCATGCACGAAATGCTCAATTATATTTTGCACTGTCGCACTACTTAAATTTCGCTGTGAATTTCCATTTTTGAATGGCTTATAACCAATTCTCGCTGTTCGATCGTTATGCGGCGGCCCACATAACTGTAATTAGTACGCTAACAACGTGAAACTCAAGAACACACTCAAACTGGCTTAACTTTTACTGAATGTTAGTTATAAGAATTAGAAACCCCTTTTATTTATCATTGCAAACGCAACAAGTGCGTAAATGAAATAAGCTGTAAGCTTCCTAAGAAGCAGCTGCATTTCATGCCTTTGCAAATTCAAGACAGTACTTCTACGAATTTTTGCCTTGTAATTGTTTTCAATTTTATGGAAATATAAACAGGTAAGTTAAATCTGCATGAAATAGGCTGTGAGCCACCGTAATTGGAAACAAATATACAAGAATGAGAATTTAAAAGTTTTATGTGAACTTATTTTTGCACATACATATATACGAATACTGGAACAATGTATATATGTGTTTTTAAGTTGTTGTTAAGTCTGTTCCTCTGTAATATAGTTGCATATGTATATGTAAAAATATCTTTGGCGCTTTATAACTGCTAAAGCCGAGCTTCTCCTCCGATTTGTGGCTTTGTGTTTTGAAGTTTTTACCAACAAATGGAGGGACCTACAATTTATTTTAAGCCGCCTCCGAACGGCCAATGGATTTTTATGAGGACCTTTTATTTCATGTCAGAAATACACCCGGAAATATTAATTTTCTATAATTTTGGATGCTGTTCGAACCTGGACTCGAACCCAGGTTTTCCGATTTGTAGTACACAATTCTAACCACTCGGCTATCGCGTCTGCCGATGTATGCAAATATGTAATGGGCAAATTAATAGATTCTTTATTTCACTTGTGTTAATTTATATATACATACCTATATTACCTACTATATTAATACATTAGTTCCTAAATAAGTTATAATAAATCAAACATTTTATAATAAAACAACATTTAATTGGAAATTCCACAAAAAAGTTCAGCCAAACAATGTTAAAGCAATAAATTTGGATGAGTGGAAAAAAGCTAAAATAAAATTGTGGATAGAATTACTGATGTGTTTTTCTTTTACAAGAAACTGGGAGGTGGAATAATATGAAAATGTTTGCAAACAAATTAGATAAATGTTTTAGCTTCTTCAGCTTAGGAAACCGGTAACTCAATACCAAACCAAAATTAGTAGTACAAATCAGAAAAAGACATGAAATCCATGAAAAAAATTACGTTGATAAAGCAGAAAAAACGACGATATGACGGAAAATAAAAACTAGATGTGCAGTATGTAAGTAAAAAAGCATTTGTCTGTATTTACCTTAACAAGTACATAATGAGCAGCAAAAATCTCAATCGGTAGCTTCGGATGAGAATGTCAAATAATGAAAATCTCATTTTTAATTTTTTGTGAAATTTTTCCATAAAGTGAAGTTACAAAGTGATCCAAGTAGGGGTCCTTTTTTCAATAATCTTTTTTTGATGGATCACGCGTGAGTCATGTCAAGCTGTCGTGTTATTATTGTTCAGTATTGTTTGGCATTTCAACATGGAAAGACTTACGCCTGAACAACATTTACAGATCATTCAAATTTATTACGAAAATTCACGATCTGTAAAGAATGTGTTTCGCGCGCTTCGCTCAGCTTATGGTCAACATAATCGGCCTACTGAGTGTACTATTCGCATGACCATCTCCCATCTTGAAACCCAGCATTCATTATTATATAATCTTCGACCGAATAGACCACGTCTAGCACGCAGTGAAGAAAATATATCGGTCGTAGCTGAGAGTGTACACGAAGACCGTGGAGAGTCGATTCGGCGCTGTTCGCAGCAACTCGGACTGACGTATGGAAAGACTTGGCGCATTTTACGTCGAGATCTTAAATTGAAAGCGTACGAAATACAGCTTGTGCAAGAACTGAAGCCGCTCGACCAGGTGACATCGCTTCGCTCTATGGGAGAACGTGGCGTCAATGGCCAGAAATTGAATCTCGTGATCTCCACGATATTAGGTTTCACCAACACGGCGCTACTTCCCACACATCGCATCAATCAATGGATTTATAGAGAGAACTCTTCGGTGAGCAGATTATTTCACGGTTTGCGCCGATCGATTGGCAACAAAGATCTTGTGATATCGCACCGTTAAGCTTATGTGGACAATCTCGCTTCGATTCAGGCCTTAGAGCAAAACATCACGCTTGTCATTCGCCAGTTACCAGTCGAAATGCTCGAATGAGTCATCGAAAATTGGACTCAACGGATTTACCATCTGAGACGTAGTCGCGGCCAATATTTGGAAAGAATAAATACCAAAGAATGTTCTTTCGAATGATAACCACCATTCCCTTTAAATTTAAATTTTCTATGTTTTTTTCTTTAAAAAAGTATATGAAATGCCCTTTTCCGAGAATATTTGTATACATTTGAATTAATGTAATGAAGTAATTCATTGTTATAGAGAAAGTGTGGGTACTAACAGTTTTCAACTTATTTATTTTTTATTCTTGAACCCGACACTTAATAAAAATTAAAGCGAAATGTTAAGGGTTTTAAAAACAAATTCATAGTTAATTTACTTTTAAAAAAATGATAAATTCCTTCTATTTTAAAGCTTTTAAACTGCTTAGAACTTTTACTAAATCGTTTGAAAATGTCCTCAATAAATATTGGAACTCGCAGCTACTAAAATAACATTACTGATTTCTATTTGTAATATTTTCGCTATATCTACAAACTCGTGGATCTATGAGCTTGTGAAACTGTATGTCTATGAAGAAAGAAGAATGCAACTTATAAGGAAAAGATAAATCAAAGCATAAATATATACATACTATACAAACATATATGTATTTCATATAAATCAGATATACATAAAGCAAACAATTGTCAGTACAATTGACAATGCTAAAGGTGCATAAAGAAATAGGAGGAAATAAAACTGTGAGCACAAGTATTTGAAATATATATGTATATTTCAGTTTGTTTATTATAATATTTATTTGTTGTAATATACATATGCATGTATATCTTATGGAATAATAGTGCAAAGTCAAGTATTTATACATATTAACAACTATAAACATTCTTGGAAACATAAATGGAAGTATATAAGTATGTACACATCTGTATACGGAATTAGCTTTCTCAATAAAATTACACTGAGTCAACCATTCTATACTCCCATATGTACTATATGTCGATATCCTCGACACTGTTATTGATCATTCCTGACATTCTGATACGCTCCAAAATGAAAACATTCACAGGGCGCACAAGACTGCACGCACAAGCAACCTCGCGGATCAAAGAGAACATCATGCTATGTGTGGATACAGAGGAAAGAACGATGCAGAAAACTAATTGTAGAACGGAAAACTACACAACTCCAAAGATAGCTTATAATTATAAGAACTTTTTAAAACTGCACGGATTCTGATTCTTGTGTTTCTCTTAAGCAATTATTCTTATCAAACCTGTTCAGTATTTATTAAAATGAAATGTTATTAGATTTGTACGTATTAAAGCTAAAGACTACGCTCGAACAGCTTCCAGTATTTTCTAGTACCTTGTTCAGTGCTTACAGCTTAATAATTTTAAAGAAAGGCTGATATCCAAAAAAAAACCTGAATTTTTTTAAAACAATTGATAAATATACTGTCGATGTGTTTTATAATCACTTTCGAATGAGTCAAGATACATTTCTGGTAAGCCAAAGTAATTTGTTGCCGTAATCATGCTTAAAATTATATTTTCAAGTTTAGAAATTATGCCAAATGTTAGAGTCGTCTTTGGCTGTAAGAATCGCCGGCCAGCTTATTCACAAAGGCAGTGTCTTTATATAACTTTTTGAAAGCTATGCAATGTGAACAGCTTTCATGAAATCAGTGACAGATTTAACTTTGGACACACTACTGCATATCGAATATTTATGAAAACTATAAAATATATCGCAAAATTCAAACACCAAACAATAAAATTTCCATCCCACGAAAATACTCAGAGAAAAACCATGGACAACTTTAAAAAAAAAAACCGCTCTCATCCATTCCTATTTGTATTAGGATGCATTGATGGAATGCAAATGCGATTCCATTAGTTAATACTTATATAATCGAAAGGGATTTTACTCTGTTAATGTGCAGGTAAGTTTATTCTAACGTGAAATTGTTTGTACATAATAAAATTTGGTTTTGTCTTAAATGCAGTGGCTGATGGTAAAATGCGTTTCATTGATGCTTTTGTCGGATATCCGGGACGATGCCACGATGCTGATGCTTGGCGAAACAGTCCTTTGAGGAAAGCAATTGTTGTAACAATATTAGACCACCATTAGATTTTCATTTGTTTGGAGATGGAGCCTATCCACTCGAAACATTTCTCATGGTGCCCTACAAAGACAACGGCTTTCTTACATTAAAGCAGAAAAAATTCAACACAATTTAAGGTTCGAGGAGGGTTCACATAGAGCAAGCTTTCGGGATTCTTAAAAACAAATTTGAATTTTAAATCATATTGAAATTCAAAGACTTCAGATAGCTAAATACATAATAATGTCTTGCGTGGTGCTACATAACATAATTGGAGATAATGATGGGCTAAACAGTGATGATCTAGAAGTATTACAAGATGTCTCCAATAATAATCCAAAGCATATGCTTCACGCCATTCTGTGTCGATTGAAAGCATTGAAGCAAAGTATAAGCGAGACAGATTTGCCGACTTATTTTCCAGCTGAAAATATTAAAAGCTCTGTTTATTTGTTAAATTGCATTCAAAACAAATTAAAAATTAAAGTACTAATATATTTTATTTCGTAAACATTTATTTACTTGGTTTCAGGAAATTATTAATGATTTTGGAAGTTCGACAAAAGCAATAATCTTAATTTTTTAATCTCCTCAACCGTTTGCCTTTCCACTCCAACGTCGAGCTTAGCGCGTTTTGGTTGTAAATTGGACTTGATGATTCGAATATTTCCGAAATTGATGCAGACACTTCGTCGTTGTTAAGGGATGAGAATATATTTTCTTCCGGAGCAACAATTTGGGATTGAGTTCCATACGCTTGATCCATCAGCTCAAAGTATTCCCTCGTGTTGTTCCTTTTTTTATTCGCTTGTACGATATAATCAGATATAGAAACTTTCGATATATTTCGTCTCGGGTGAAAGGATAATCACATTCAACAGATTTTATTTCCATCAGAACTTTCCACAAGACTAACGGCTTTTTCCGCTTGGAAATAAATTGCGATTCTACTTGGGATCTTTTGGTAAGGAGCAGTAGCTTTCTTTCGTGGGTTCACTTTTTTCCACTGAAAGATGAAAGTAGATTTAGTGTAAACAGGTTGTATTGTATCGGATATGCATTTGTTGTATTTTGGATGTCAGCAAAATTTTTAAATTCAAAGTTCACAAGTTTGAAAATTTCAAAGATACATACATTAGAGTGATTGAACAAAAATATGGGTTTTCTATGTATGCAATAGTCGTAAAATTTTGTCGGCTCCAACAAATCAGCTCCTTTCAAAAAAATTTGTCCTGAAATCCTATTAGGCGGAAGTTATTATATTAATGTACATAATAAAGGATATTTTCATATATATAGATACATATGCGCTTAAAAGTAAAAAAACGCTTATAAAGCGTGTTTTCTATAGAGGTATAGAACTTTAAGTTGGCATTACTTTTCAAGATGGCGACCGATTTAACAGCTGTCAAGTGATTTATTCCCAGTTTGGTTTGGCAATTCATCATGAATAGACTCATGCCTGAACAACGCTTGCAATGGGCCCAAAACAAGATTACCGTTGTTCCCGATTTTCATAAGCGAATTTTGTTTAGCGATGAAGCGCACTTCTGGTTGAGTGGCTACGTCAACAAACAAAACTGACGCATTTGGAGTGAAGGTAATCATCAAGTGTATGTTGAAACACCGTTACATCCAGAAAAACTGACTGTTTGGTGCGCTTTATGGGCTGGTGGAATCATTGGTCCGCACCTTTTCAAAAACGATGGTGGCCAGAACGTTACAGTCAATGGTGATCGGTATAGAGCCATGAGTACTAACTTTTTCATTCCTGAATTGAATAACCATGATGTCTAGGAGATGTGGTTTCAACAGGACGGCGCAACATGTCACATAGCTCGTGCCACAATAGATTTATTGAAAGACACGTTTGGTGACCGCCTAATTTCACGTTTTGGACCTCTGAATTGGCCTCCAAGATCTTGTGAGTTAACACCGCTAGACTAATATCTGTGGGGATATGTAAAGTCATTGGTCTATGCAGATAAGCCACAACCGCTTGGCCATTTGGAAGACAACATTCGCCGTGTTATTGCCGATATACGGCCACAAATGTTGGAAAAAGTCATCGAAAATTGTACGCCCAGATTGGACTACATCCGCGCCAGCCGTGGCGGTCATATGCCAGAAATCATATTTAAAATGTAATGCCACAAGATTATCTTTCGGATAAATAAAATTCATGTCAATCGAATAATTCATCGTTGTTTTATTGCAACTTAAAGTTCTATACCTCTATAAAAAACACCCTTTATAATTCATAATTTGCGCTTAGCATTATATTATATAAATTTTAAACACAAAAATATATGCGCGTAAAAAACCGGCTATTATTGCCAATAATGACATTAAAAATAGGGTCAGGGAATGAACTTAAATTTTGGATTAAAATAATTTACAATTTCTTCTATAAGTTTTTTGTGGGAATCATTGAAATTTTTGCAAAACAACTGTAATTAGTAAAGTTCCATTGAACTTGTGTGGGGTTTAAAGTGAAATATATTCTATTGCTGTAGAATAAAAATTTAGTTGACTGTCTACTCAAATGTCAACTAATATATAATAATATAATAATATATAATAATACATATGCGCCTGGCTATTCAGATAGATATCTTTGGGTAAAATTTATGAGTTTTGCACATAAAAATCATAATATATGCCATTGTATTATACTTTTGCTCAAAACTAATTACTTTAGCTAGTAATTGACCTGTTAACGAAATTTATGGCGTCCAACTTTTATCATAATTCAATTCATGACTTAATTATTTTATGAATATTTGGAATATGTGGTAGACATACGCATATTATACGAGTGTGCTGATTTATAACTAATTTATAAATGTCATTAACCCAAAAATGCCAAGATAGAAACGGCTCCAATAGAAGATGGAGAAAAACAAGTCAAGGCACACCAGCCCAAAAATTAATGAGTGGGAAATTGTTTTTAAATATAAATCTGAGAGAGTAAGAAAATATTTTATGAGCAAAAAGAGAAAGAATAAACAACTTTAAAAAATTCCAAAAGAAAATAAAGGGTTAAATAATACCCGAAAACGAGTACATTCGTCAACTGGACAATAAAGCTTTGCGTAGTAAAAGCACATATATGTTAGTATATAGTCCAAGAAAATTTCTCGTAAACTGAAATAGAGCTTTTCATTCATAATAAGCACCTAATAGTATTTTGGCGCCATCAAGATGAGGCTTCAGGCCTGAGTTTATTTGTTTAGCAGCATCCTTCAGCTTTAATAATAATAATTCAGTAGAAAATTAGTTGAATTCGGACCTCTGAAGCCGTTGGATGTGTTAAAAGTTTTCACTTCTCTAATTGAGAAGTGTTAAGCGTATCCTTGACGAGCGATTTTCTATGGTTGACTGTTTTAATAATTGGTAAATTCATTTTCGGCCAAACAAATGGTGTTTAATAAAAGATAGCGTATTTGTTGGTTATTTGTGTGCAAAGAACAAGCGAAAAATTTAGTTTTGGCTTTTACAAAACTTTTTAATTTAAAAAGCAATGAAAAGGAATGTGGAAACTGCGTTTGAAACATCATCTCTCATACATAGCAAAGTTCGCTAGTCAGTGCGAGACGTAAGAATGCTCAAGTTATTTGCCCGTTACGTCTACTCAATAAAACCTCTACAAGCGACTTGGCGCCAAAACATTTGACACTCTACTTTTACTAGTGAGAAATGAAAGTAAAGCAAGTCAAGTAAAATTTTTCCTTAGAGTGTAATTATGTTCTATTGTTTGTTTAGCTAATAGAATTAAAACTGAGTGATTATTAAGTCACTTTTCTCGGAAATAAGTTAGTAAGTTGTCACGTATTGATCTATGCTCTGGGAAACAGATTTTCTGAGCTATTTACGATTTTTCCAAAGAGTAAATATTTATGTTCCTCTACTTTACAGTTTACATAAAATTTCACTTTCAAGTCGCTTCGGGTAAAACAAGCTGTAATAGCAAAATAAACAAACTGAATTCAATTCAGGCCAGAACGAAATACACTTGGGTGGGAGTTTGTAACGCCAACAGGGGGACACAATATTTACTCTTAAATTTGTTTCTGTATTACTTTATACAACTTTTGCATGTTAAACTAGAATAGCCACACGTGTTGTGGTTTATCTCATTCAATTTAGATTTTATAGCTGGTACTGAAAGGGAGGGGATAGGCAAACAATAACGATAAATCTTCGTAAGCTTCAACGTGTACAGAATATTAAATTTCTTATTATAAAATTTTATAAATTTCACGGTTTCATGAAATTCCTTTTTAATTATGAATTTTGAACCTTGGCATTCTATGTGAAACACTACATTATTCAAATGAACATATCGTGAACTTTTGCAAATTTCGATCCCTTTGAGGTAATTTCCACCACTTTTTGATACATATTGGGCAATATCTCAGCCATAACCTGATGAATGTTGGTTTCCAATTATTCAAAAGTTAAAAGTTTGTCCACATAAAAACGGTATTTTGCGTAGCCACACAAAAAACTCCAACGGTGTCAAATCGCACGATTTCAGTGGCCAATTGACATCGACAAGACGAGAGACTACTTGGTTGGAAATTTCTCTCGCACATATTGTCCAAGTGGTGTTCTTCAATTGCTGTCAAAAAAAAAGGTTATCACACGTCCATAACTCTCCGAATTGACAGTGACAGTATCGTCGTTATCGTTTTCAAAGAAGTAAAGTCCAATCACACCTCAAAGAGCGCACCGGAAAGTAAGTTTTTTGGGTACAATTATTTGATAATTCTCTGTGCAATTTTTCACGGGCTTCAGTTGTTATGTGAGCTAGACTTAATATGGATGTAAGTGCAAAATACGCCAGTTTTTTCAGCGATGAGGCCCATTTCTGGCTCAATGGGTATGTAAACAAGCAAAATTGCCACATTTGGGACGAAAAGCAACCTGAAAAGATTCAAGAGTTGCTATTTCATCCAGAAAAAACAACGGGTTGGTGTGGTCTGTGAGCCGGTGGTATCATCGGTACATATCTCTTCGAAAATGAAGCCGGTGAGAATGTAATCGTCAATCGTGCCATAATAATCGAATATTTGATGCCTGAAATTGAAGCTGGTGATCTCCGCGATATTTATTTTCAACAAGACGGCGTCACTTCCCATACATCGCATCAATCAATGGAGAGAGCACTTCGGTGAGCAGATGAGTTTTCACGTTTTGGACCAGTCGATTTGCCACCAAAATCATGTGATATCTCACTGTTAGACTTTTCCCTGTAGGGATATGTAAAGTCTAAAGTTTACGCAGACAATCCCGCTTCGATTCAGGTCTTGGAGCAAGACATCACCAGTCTAAAGATGCTAGAACGATTTATCGAAAATTGGACTCAACGGATGTACCATCAAGGACGTAGACCCGGCCAACATTTGAAAGAGATAATTTTCAAAAAATTAATGCCAAAGAATGTTGTTTCGAATGATAATAAACATTCCCCATTAAATTTGAATTTTCTGTGTTTTTTTTACAAAAGTAGGGAACCTCGAAATGTATCACCTTTTATTCACAATTGAGGGAGATCATCCCATCCTCATGAGGTCCGCAGTCCGCATGACGCATGGAACCTTTTTCTTTGTTTCCATAAACACTGAGTGACGATGAGCAGGAGTTTGTTAAGTGTCGAGAACTAAAACAATTCAGCTACAGAAAAAAATGCATCAGCTGATTTTAAATAAGTAACTTAATTCAATTCATTTAAATATAAAATGTTATAAATAATTAGTTGAGAGTTAAGAAAAGTGTTTTCTTAATATGAAAATCCGCGTCAGATATGTCAATTGTATCAGAGTGAAAGTGCAAAGTCTCTATATATTTCAAATTCGGATTTCGAAGTTCTGAGTCGTATTACAAAATAGGTCTTACTAATGTTGTGAGTAAAGTTTTAGTAACATAAGGATGCTTGAATTCTTTTGACCAGCGTTTTGCAAAAATCAAGATGCTTTTGGCTTTGTTGACGGTCACACCAATCTGAAGGATGACGTTCCGCTAGGGTTCGTGGTGATGAACAGGTCAACAAGACAGGTCCAAATTAGAGTTACCTTTTGTGAAAATAGCAGTCTGCACGTTTTGTCCTACATTTTTTATGATTTAGGGCCATCTGATTCATTTTACTCCCTTCAATCAGGCTGTTTTATTGGTGTTTTAAAGAGTTTTACATCATCTTTGAAAATTTTGTCAGAAGAAATATCATTGTGAATATTCTAATAAATTTCCCAACATTATTCTGAAGTTTAGACACCATATTTTCATGTTTATATGCGTGGCAACACTGAAATCTGCTATATTCTTTATCCACATACGTCAATATTTTCTTTACTGCGAATATTGTGCGACAGCAAACGGGCTTAATTGAAGTGAAGTATTTAAAGTACAAAGCTACAAATTCCAAAAATGTTATCTTCTTGTTTTCAAGATTTTTATGAATAAACAGGCTCCAAAAAATTACGTATACGCTATGGTTGTACTAATATCTTATAGAATAAACTCAATAATTTTAGGCGACATTATGATTTAAATTCATCAAAACCAAAAATTTGTATTTGTTATAATTTTTTATTTATTTTTATTTATATAACTAAAAATGTGTTTGATTTACAAAAAATCAAAGCATCCACCTGCACTAAAATATTTAAATACTAAAAAAAAAAAATTATCTCATTTTTTTATCGGAGAACACTAGGATATTACTCTGGCTTTGGCATTCCAACTTAGATATTTACAGCGTTTATAACGAAAACAGCTAAATAGTGCTTGTGACACCTACATGTTTATACTCATATTATAATGCATACATAATTTACCTATTTCGCTATTCATACCGTTCGCTTATGCGAGTACGGAAAATATGAACGGACTTTAACATTTTATATGTATATGAATCTTTATGTGAATGTACTTTTAATTAGAGCAGAGAATTTCATTTTTATTTTTATAAAATATACTCGCTGCTGCTTTATCGGCTTATCTGTGGTTGATTGATGAACACTGAGCGTTATAAAAAAGAGTTGACGTCTGAACCATGCATGCCTTCAGTGTATACATACATATAACATATGTACGCACATAGTCTTTCTTTATTGGGTTGTTCAAAAAGCAAACTGACCCAATTCTACGGCAAATGCGTAAATACATATGTATATGCACAGCACTACTCTGACAAGTTTACGAGCGCAAGTTTATTTGCTATACACCCAGTTGATCATATTGCTGAAATTATTTATCTGCAACGCTGAAAACCATATATGTACAGCATATGAGCAGAAGCATGGCTATAAATTACTTACCACATATGTAGCTTAACTACATGGATACATAACTGTATAGTCTTGGTTTGGCATGTACACACGCGCATATCCGGTTCATCAGCAAAGCTTTATACCAAACGCATTATGTTTATCCTCTTTTACATTATCCATTTCACGCCGACTGGGCACTGATACCCATACCCACCCAGTATGAAAATCTGTTTGAGAGAGAAAGTTCTGAGCATGCTTGTTTGTATGCATTTGTAATTGTTTGGTAAAATAACAGTGTCTTCTCTTGAGCGAATAAATTCGTATAGAACAGTAAAGTAATTAAAACTGCAATTAAATTAATTCCTGAATAATATTCAAAATGTTGTGCAGATTTCTGCATTACATATGTACTTAAATTGCATGTGTAGGACATACATATTTACATATGTATGTACGAATAGCATTCAAGTATTTCCACATCTACTGAGTTTGATACTTAAGCATGGTCATTGAATTTAATCACTCCTATTATGATGGGGGCTGCGGAGAGAGTTTTACTCACTTTAGCCTGCTGTTGGTAATATTAAAATCGATTGGCAATGCAATTTGCGGATTGGCAAAGCAACGTGGGAATCGTCAAATAAAGAAAAAGGGTACCACAGAAAACTTATCCGATCCGTGTTTCATACAATTCGAAATTTTTTATACTCACTGTTTATTGTGTTTCGGATGCTCAGACGCGAAAAATGGAAATCAAGAATTTAGAAAAAAAAAATACTATTAAAAAAATCATAATTTTTTAGGAAAAATACAATTGCAAATCCCCAAACTGGCAAAGAGATGGCGCTACTAGAATTAAATCCTTTTTTTTTAGTTAGCCATAACCTTCAACAAGTGTATAAATTTTACAGCTGTCGGATCATTAGTTTGTGATTTATAGCATTTTGAGTGAAGCAACTTTTGTTATTGTGGAAAAATGGATAAAAAGCAATTTCCCGTGTTGATAAAATATTTCTTTTTGAAGGGAAAAAATACAATTGAAGCAAAAACTTGGCTTGATGACGAGTTTTCAGCCCCAGGAAATTCAACCCTTAAGGATTGGTATGCTAAGCATAGACTTGGTTAAATGAGCACCGAAGACGGTGAAGGCAGCGGACCCTCAAAATTCACAAAATGATTTGGAATGGCCGTAAATTGAAATTGAATGAAATATCAGACGCTTTAAAGATATTAACTGATCGTATTCATCCTATCATTCACAGATATTTGGGTATGAAAAAGTTCTGTGCACAGTGGGTGCATAGCGAGCTCACTTCTGACCAAAAACAACAACTGGTTGATAATTCGGAGCAGTGTTTGGTGATGTTGAAGCGTAATAAAAAAAAAGCGTGGAAAAGAGCAAAAGTAAGCTGGAAAGCTTATTGCATTTTGGGATGCGCATGGAATAATTTTCACTGACTACCTTGATAAAGGAAGGACCATCAACAGCGAGTATTACGTAATGTTATTGGACCTGTGAAGGACGAAATCGCTGAAAAACATCCGCATTTGTAGAAAAATAAGGTGCTGTTTCACCAAGACAATACACTGTGTCATAAAGCAGTGAAATTGGTGGCAAAAATCTATGAATTCGGCTTCGAACTGCTTCCACATCCACCGTATTCTCCAGATTTGGTCCAAAGCGACTATTTCCTCTTCTCAGATTTCAAAAGAATGACCGCTGGAAAGAAACTTTCGTCGAAAGAAGAGGTGATCTCTGAATCTGAAGCCTATTTTGAAGCAAAGGACAAATCGCACTACAAAAATGATATCGAAAACTTGGAGGGTAGCTATAATCAGTACATAACCCTTGAAGGGAACTATGTTGAATTCAAAAAAATGAATTTTGCCAAAAAAAGGGATTTACTGTGGTAGATCGGGGACTTTTCAATTAACCTGTTACACTATTATTTTTATACAAACATTTGTCGGAACTGGCTGTAAGTGTGTACAAATAATTCATTGGTGTGAAAGCTTTTAACCTTCAAAAGAACTTAACAAAAATATATGTAGATTTTTTATTGGAATTGAAACTTAATAATTTATAGTAACACGCAATTTAAACAACCCGATTGGTCCAGCTATTGTCATTAAAAGTTTACTCATTCCTTGGGCTTGAATTCAAATCAATCATTTTTGAAGAATTACTAGTGAATAAAGATAATAGATTTTGAAGACGGAGATTTGAAATATGAACTAGTTTTTAGAGAAAACATAAATATACCGAAAAAAGGGAGTGATTGTCTGTGAATCTAATAGAAGTTATATACTCGTGTACAAAAAATGTGTGGAAATGAAACTGAGTTATAATTATTTTAATGAAAATGAGTAGAACAAATTCGCAAACTAATAGATATTATATATTTATTAACAATAAATTATTAATATTAATATAAATTTACACGATAAATAATATGTTTTAATAGGTTTTCACCAAAGCAGATAGTATTCGAAACTAAAGAGTATGTTAGAATGTAATTTTTCGCATATACTTAAAAATATAATCCCGTGTAGGTACTCCTTGGTGGACATCATAATGTTAATTGGACCATATTTTTTTATGGATTATGACAGGTTTTAGATTATTATATTGTCCGCGTGGAGTACTCGCCGTGTTTGCAGGGTAGCAGTGGCATTATGTTGTATGCTACGCAATGATATTCACAATTGTACAGATAACTGTAAATAGCGTGCGGGCAGATCTCTGATAGATACACTCGGAGGGATTGACATACTCTTCCAAGGAGTGATCGCAACAAGAAAAATTATTTTTTCTGTTTAAGTTCATTTTCTATATTTTCAGATCAGGATTCAGAACAGGAATCTAATCCAGAGCATCCGATTGGTAGTAGGTACTACTAACCATTCGGCTATTGCGGCCGGCATTACAAATATTATTGTTTTAGTTATGACATACATATAGAAAATTCTTTGAACATGTTAAATATTTGATACGGGCTACCTATGATGTGTTCAAGTGGAATGAACTATTTTAGTGACCATCCTGCTAATGTTTGGTTAGTTGTACAGGCTTTGTAACCGAACTGTATCAA
This sequence comes from Neoceratitis asiatica, assembly GCA_030068015.2. Taxonomy (NCBI): domain Eukaryota; kingdom Metazoa; phylum Arthropoda; class Insecta; order Diptera; family Tephritidae; genus Neoceratitis; species Neoceratitis asiatica. The sequence goes on from CM061529.1 coordinate 39,802,582, forward strand.
CTCCTTAGAATACCAAAAGTTTAATTGTCAGCAAATTGAGATAGGTATTGTGCAAGTATTTTGAAATGATATTATCAGTGATATATACGATATGTGCGAAGATTTAACAATGAACTGCATTAATATTACAGCTCATGTGATGTAGCTCCTAGGATGTATTGAGAGCACAAGAGTGTTAAAAATATAATTGACATATTTAATTACAACATTTAATGGTAACTATTGAATTGAATATTTATAATTTTAGTAATTGCTATTCACACGATTATTTCGGCTGCCAAACACTTTACATACTTCCAGTTGATACCCTTGACAGGAGAAGATATACAGTGGCGGACAAAAGTCTACATATACCGCCTGTATTCGTTGTGTAGAAAGTACTATTATTTTTCTGAAAACTGTAGGTATACAATTTTATTTTAAATCCTTTTCTAATCACATATATTAAAACAAATCCATTCTCTAACATAAAATAAAACAATTATGGTGAAAAAAGCAAAAGTCTCCATACACCACGGGTTCACCAGCAGCTACGTATGTGTTGTTATGGCGGCTAGGTACCCTTTCTTTACTATTTTTTTAAATTATGTTTTGTACTTTGTTAGTATTGATTTTAGTTGTGGCTTAAACACATTAGCATCAACAATGGCTCCGCGAAAATAAATATCCACTGACGTAAAAAATTTGGTTATTCGGCACAGAAAAAGAAGAAATCGAATGGTGAAATTTAAAAAATTTACAACTTAAATCTACCAAAGGGTGTTGTAAAAACTTTGAAAAAAATGGATCCACCGAAAATAAGCCGCGTGTTGGCCGCACAAAGAAACTAACTGGATGAGACATCAGCTTTATTCTGCTCCAAAATTTAAATGCTCCAAGAAAGTTTGTCCATTTAAGAACAATTCGAAGTGCTCTGAACGATAACGGCTTCCACAGTAGAACGCCACGTAAAAAGCTTCTTATTTCTGAAAAAAAAATCGTAAACTTCACTTGGAGTTCGCTAAAGCACATTTAGACAAGGGAATGGATTTTTGGCAAAAAGTCTTGTTTACAGACAAATCGAAGTTCAATATATTCGGCAGCGATGGAAGAGCAAAAATTTGGAGAAAAGAAAACACTGCACTTAACTCCAAAAATATAGTACCAACAGTGAAGCATGGTGGTGGAGCGGTTGTGGTATCTGGAGTTGGAAAGCTTGTTCTTATTGAGGGTAATATGGATCGGTTGAAATATAAGTCATTGTTGGAAGCTATTCTGAAGCTTTCGGTGGACAGTTAGGAGCTTGGCGCAGGCTGGATCTTTGAACAGGATAACGATCCAAAGCGTGCTGTTCCTATTGTTAGGGATTTGTTGTTTTATCATGCTCAAAGAGAACTACACACACCAACTCAAATCAGAGATTTGAATGTTATTGAATATGTCTGGGAGATTTTTGAGCTAAAAATTAGAAAAAATCTGATTTGCATTACTCAAAGAACGTCTTATTGAAGCTTGGGACGGTATTACTGCCTCAGAATTGACAAATTTAGTAGCTTCGATGTCACGACGGCTTCAAGCTGTTATTGATGAGAACGGTGGACCAACTAAATATTAAGAAGTTGAAGTTACCTGATATTAACCAAAGTTTTTGCGCTAAAATAAGTTATGTATGTATAAGTACTGTATGTAGACTTTTGTCAACGCTTTTTTCGTCATAGCTTTACTATTTTATGTTAAAAATGATTTTTGTTCTGTTTTTTATGATAAGGGAAAATAGTTGAAATAAACTGTGTCGTTAAATTTTCCAATTAACTTTTTGGACTTTCAATTCAAGCGGGCGGAGTTTAGACTTTTTTCGCCACCGCCAATGAATATTCATTAATGAAAATGTTTCACAAACAAATAACTTTTTATAAAATGAAGTCTTCGTAAAGAATTGAATCAATTGTACATAAAATTTACATACAGCTAAATTAAAAAGCGGTTTTCATTCCGATCTTACGCATATAAATAAATAAATATGTGTATATACATATGTGCAAGTCGCAGATAGAATTTGAATCTGTTGGAACTTCATGAATAATTTATGCAATTCACCTTTGTTACCTCAACATAGCATTTTATCAGTGTCCTTTTAATTGTTTTAATTGCCCTTTGTTGCAGTGTTTTTAAATTAATTATATTTATATATACGTACATAAGAATGAAAATATGCAACATGTGATTTTAATTGCCAAATGAAAGCCATAATGAGCTCGGCTTAATTGAAATCGCGGTATGAGTATAATACCAATAATGTGTAATTATGATTTAAATGCCTTTCATTTATAAACACATACAGACAAATAAATACCCATTTGTATCAAAATAGAACGCTTTCTCCCTAGCATTGTTTGGAAATTCTATTATAAAATTTAATTCGACTTTCGATATTATGTCTAAATGTTATGAAATGGAAATTATATGACTGATGTGAAACTGCACATTTAGTAAGCCTGTGTAATATAATTGCCCTTTATCTGTACAGAACGGTTTGAGTAATTTCAATTTACATAAATTGAGCTTGCTTTTAGATTGACTTGCTTAACAGGCATTGGACTCCCCCTAGTTATATATTATCGAAATTGTTTTCTAAGTAAAGTATATTTATCACGAACAATAAATAAAGGAACAAATGTATATAAACATACAAATTTATATTCTTTCCACATTATATACTTATTGCATTTCAGAAGTTCCATTGTCATGTCAATCACAAATTAAACAAGAAAAAAGTCTTCGGCCAGGCAGAAGTCTTTATGAAGGGTGTTTTTTATAGAGGTATAGAACTTTCAGTTGGCATTATTTTTCAAGATGGCGACCGATTTAACAGCTGTCAAGTGATTTATTCTCAGTTTGGTTTGGCAATTCATCATGAATAGACTCACGCCTGAACAACGCTTGCAAATAGTTCAATTTTATTTCGAAAATAATGGTTCTGTGCGGAAAACGTATCGCGCACTACGTCCATTTTTTTTTTGTTTAGCGATGAAGCGCACTTCTGGTTGAATGGCTACGTCAACAAGCAAAACTACCGCATTTGGAGTGAAGGTAATCCTCAAGTGTATGTTGAAACACCGTTACATCCAGAAAAACTGACTGTTTGGTGCGCTTTATGGGCTGATGGAATCATTGATCCGTACTTTTACAAACACGATGGTGGCCAGAACGTTACAGTCAATGGTGATCGGTATAGAGCCATGATTACTAACTTTTTCATTCCTGAATTGAACAACAATGATGTCTGGGATATGTGGTTTCAACAAGACGGCGCAACATGTCACACAGCTCGTGTCACAATAGATTTATTGAAAGACACGTTTGGTGACCGCCTAATTTCACGTTTTGGACCTGTGAATTGGCCTCCAAGATCTTGTGATTTAACACCGCTAGACTACTTTCTGTGGGGCTATGTAAAGTCATTGGTCTATGCGGATAAGCCACAAACGCTTGACCATTTGGAAGACAACATTCGCCGTGTTATTGCCGATATACGGCCACAAATGTTGGAAAAAGTCATTGAAAATGGGACGTCCCGATTGGACTACATCCGCGCCAGCCGTGGCGGTCATATGCCAGAAATCATATTTAAAATGTAATGCCACAAGATTATCTTTCGGATAAATAAAATTCATGTCAATCGAATAATTCATCGTTGTTTTATTGCAACTTAAAGTTCTATACCTCTATAAAAAAACACCCTTTACATTGCATGTACATATCAAATTTATTGCAAATTGCAAAATTCGATTTCGATTATTTTCAGTGCCGGTGTTTATTTAAACTTCTAGTGTAGGTACCAAATTTCATTCTCCCATATGCTTCTTTGGCTGGAGTTTTGACCATAGCCTCACATATGAGGAAATCTATGTATGGGAGCTATTCGTTATAGTTGACCGGTTTCGAAGATTTTCAGCACCGGTATGCAATTTATTATTAGATTTATGATCCAAAATTTCAAATTTGAAAAATCGGTCATATATATGATATAGTAATCCGATCCAGCTGGTTCCTACGTATGATCGCATGTACCTGAGGTACAAGTGCATCTTCCTACCAGATATGGTTGAAATATCTCAAACATTTACGGACTAATTTGCATTCAAGCAGACAGACGGATAGACGTGCATGGCTTTATTAACTCAACTCGCCTTTCTGATTCGATCCATATAAATTTCGATGCGTCTATTTCTTCTCCTTCTGATACTTAAATACTTCAGATCAATGTTGATATACCATTTCATGTACATAAAAAGTATAAAAATTAACACCCTTAGTCATCACGATTTTCGGGCATCATACGAATATATTGAGAAAGTTCTCGAGTTCAGTTTAAAAATGTCTAATATGTATATGCAAGTAAGTATGTTGGAATGTGCCTGAATTCAAAGGATGAAGTCTTTAAGATTATTTTATTTTTGTTTGCCCGTTTATTCATGTGTTAAGAATGAAGCTTGAATACATGTATGTGAATAAATATATTTATGCATACGTATTGTACATATATCCACACACACAACGTGCTTGCAAGTAGCTTTTATACGTTCTGTCGAACTTGCCATTTCAGCAAAAATTTTGTTTTTTGCACACTAAACCTGTTATTTTATTACAATATTATTCTTATTGCTCGAGTTACTTATGGTGATTTGCTAAGAAATGTCAATACATGCAAATGTTTATTTTATTTTATTTTTGCTACTTATCTATCAGTATATGTATGTTAGTATTTTTTTTTGTGAATAGTTTACGAAATATGTCAAAAAAAAGTGTTGAATTAGGTACTCACTTATTTTAGATTTAGAAGATTTGTAAAAAAAATTCCGATGAAATTCAAAAAAATTTTGTTAATGTGAAAACTATTAATAAATAGATTTACATTTTTAGTTGACTATTACGCGCATTCTCAACGAAAGCGATTTCCCTCTACGCCTCCTGATCTCTCAAAAAACTGCGAAATCTTCTTTCCAGTGACACTCGGCTAGTTTCCGGACAAAGTGTATTATACAGTTATATTAATACAGAATGAAAATCTTCATAGCCTAAAAATATATATTTAACCAGAGGCAGCAGAAAACAATTTATTTTGTTTCAGTGTTATACACAGCATTTATTTGCTATTTTTGTATCGTCAATGTAACATACACACATATATGTCTACAAAATCAATCCATATATTTGCTTAGACTATTACAGGCATTTACTCATTTATTGATTTAATACATATGTATGTTCTATATTTCTAAATATGGTTGTAGATTTTATAAAGCTCCCAGAATTGGTATCATACTTAAGGAAAAGAGAATTTATAAGTGAATAAAACTGAATCTAATATTTTATGTTCATATCAGAAAATATTTAAATAATATCATTGAACGATCTTCATTGAAGTGTAAACAGATTCAATGGAGAATAAGTATGAGAATAATATTGGAAATATACCGAATAATTTTGTCATTGTTTTCATGCACGAATACATTATTAACTATTTTATTTTTCTTATTTGTTCCCATTCTTTATTGCGTTTTTAATCAATCTAAAAGTATGAAAATGGCAACCAAGAAAAATAACTACATAATACTATTAGTAGAAAGTGCACATACATACTTATGTAACCAAAAAAAAAAAAGGCAAGCCAGAAAAATAGTTTCTTTTTTATTAAATTTTCCACCTGAGAGTTCAATTGTTGAATTTAGATATTAAAATGGACATTGCAAGGGTTTATGCAGTTAATTCAAAATATTAAACTTCTTATTATATTATTAACCTATCTACATTTTTGTACTGAAGTGCTTATAATATTTGGTTTTGAATACTGCAGCTACTGAGTTATTACAAGAGATAGTCAGAGATTAGACGGCACTCGATGTCTTCATCGAAAATGTAAATATGAATGCCCCGAAGTAAACCAGACGCCACTATTTTGGCCTATACTTGTATACAATAAGATTGAACGACTAAAATTAGTTCGAAATCATATGTATGTAACCAAATCGTAGAATGAGATTGGACAACTAAAATTAGTTCGAAAGCATCGTAGAACTCAAAACAGACTGTATACTAACATGACGCATCAATATACGAAAGGTCTGTATTTTTATCCAAATTATCAATCTGTTAATCTATGATCTCCTTCGCGGAAAATAATATTGTGTAGGTAAATTTAGACAAGAACATACTACCGTACCAAATTTCAAGCAAACGGAAATTGCTTTCTGGTTAATTTCCAACATAAGCCGAATGACGGGATTCAATGAAACTATTCCGAAAACCGACTTAGTAGTTTCGGAGTATATAGGCTTCATAGATACATACATACATCCCCGTTTCTGTGAGGGTCATGAAAAATTTTTGAGATGGTGATTTTGTGCTGAACAAATTTTTCCGGTAATTGCATGGAAATAACATCTGCTATGGTCATCTAATTTGTCTCTTGTTTAATTCTTCATTCACAGACTTAAGTAGTTCGGCCACTAAGTAGAAAATATCACAAAACTTTTTATCGATATTTGTTCGAAAATCTTAAATAACTTTTAAACGAGTTCATTAACATTGGCATTTTCTAAGCCTAAGTTAGGTGGCTGTAAATTCTTACACAATTGCAACGTGAGTTCGAATATTGGTGATGTCATAAAAAGGCTGACAACATACTGGCTGCATATAATAGATTTCAAAAAACCATAAAGAGCTTCAATGAATGAGATATACTATGTCACTTTACGGTGTAAATAAGTCATCGTGGTTTTCAACCCAAAGAGCCCCGCATATTAATATTAATTCTTCAATTTTTTTGATAAGTACCTAAGTCCTTTTAGCCAACTATTGAAAAAAATTCATACAGATTTAACTATTCTTATACATTGCCGCATATAGGAGACTTCACAAGTATGCCCAAGTGCTGAGTTTAATTAATGCAAGCAACAGTTTTTACTTGTATAGCAGGATATTTTTTCAAATTAAGTCTTGAACATCATTTCATTACTGCAGCACCGTCATATGCTTCACCAATCAATGAACTTATGTCTATTCCTGTGCCAAGCAAAGTTTCAATAATAATTTTTTTTTTATATAAAATTGAATAAAACCTTCATTTCTATTTTTTGCATTTCTTTTACGACTGGTCTGCATACCAAAACCCCAGTGAATAAGTGATTGTTGTTTTCTAAAAAGATATAAACTTTTCCGTAAACAATTAAACTTTTACTCACATTTACATTTACATTCACATACATAACCGTGTAACAAAACCTACATGAATGCATTAAAAAATTCACCGCTGACAAAAAACGAAGCGAAAAAATTTAAACATTTAATAAAGTAAAAAAGGACTTTAATTTAAGATTTTAACTAAAACATACGTAAACGTATAATTCGTCAGGTAAAAATGTGTTTTTCGGATCACAAAATCCGTGCATCACTTAATTCAGAATTAAAACAGCCGTGAACGGACGCTTTCGAAAACTCATCCAATGCCAAAATCGTATTCGAGTGACCGTAAATCCTTGCGAATACAGAAAAAACTTATGTATATTGAAAACATAAATTTTAGGACCAATTGCAATTGAAACCTAGTTCAAAAAAAGAAATGTATGACAAAGCATCATGATTTGGAAAAAATATGATGCCTAGCTACGTGGAAGAAAAATCGACTTCAAATCGGCTGATAAAAAATTAACAAGCAAATAAAAACGGTGAACTTAAAAGATTTCTAAAATGAGGCCAGATAGAGTCGATTCTTATTGAAGCATTCATTATTGCATTCCAATTGTGGAACTAGTTCGTGTTGAAGTACATGTGCTCTATTTCTATGGGTTTAATTTTTTCGTAACATTCGTTATTACTTAAATGAAATATAAAAATAAGCAGGATTATTATTTAATTTTCACTTAAATTAATCCATTTTTTTTTAAGATTTTGGCAGTGCCTCAACTATTGTGACCTAAAATACCGGTCCAAACACTGTGAAGCTTAAAATGTCATAGGAATTAGGTTTCTTTTGTTTTCGTTTGACAGAATTCCATTCCATTCGTACGTTTGAAGTGTATCGTAGTTTTCTTTCATGCCATTTCCCATTTCACAGATGTGGCTATTAGAGCTAAGGTAATTTTACGTTTTATTTTCAAAAAAAAATTCAAACTTTTTTGTCAGACGGAAACCTTTCCTATATCCTGATGAAACCTCTCACCTTGCTCGTCACTCACAATACCCAAATTTGCCGGAAAGTTAGCCAAATTAGAGTCCACCATATGTACGTTTAAAGACATATTACACCCTTCAATAATATAATTTTCTTATCCATGTTTTCCAATGTTTATAAAACATTGCACACGTTACACAGCATTTATGTGGATCTTAAAATTTATCTTGATTCCTCACAGGAAATACAAAATAGTCTAAACATCACTGTTCAATTAGTGATGTGAGATTCAAATGTCATTCTCCGCACACACAACAGAAACTGTTGGGGTTGGTAGAACACTTTTTTGACATATTTACGAAGTAATTAACGCAAATATCGGGTGATCCATTTCGAGATTTCCTATTTTTTAAAGAAAAAAAACAAAGAAAATTCAAATTTAATTAAGAATGTTTATTATCATTCGAAAGAACATTCTTTGGCAATTATTTTTAGAAGATTATCCTTTTCAAATGTGGGGTGCGGCTACGTCTCAGATGGTCCATCCGTTGAGTTCAATTTTCGATGACTCGTTCGAGCATTCCGACTGGTAACTGGCGAATGACATGCGTGATATTTTGCTCCGAGGCCTGAATCGAAGGCGGACTGTCCGCATATACTTTAGAGTTTACATATCCCTACAGGTAAAAGTCTAACGGTTTGATATCACACGATCTTGGTGGCCAATCGACCGGCTCAAAACGTGAAATTATCTGCTCACCGAAGAGTTCTCTCAATAAATCCATTGATTGATGTGATTTGTGGGAAGTAGCGCCGTCTTATTGAAACCAAATGTCGCGAAGATCACGAGCTTCAGGCATCAAATAGTCGGTTATCATGGCGCGATAACGGTCGCCATTGACGGTTACCTTCTCACCGGTATCACTTTTGAAGAAATATGGACCGATGACTCCGACGAAATGGCAGCTCTTGAATCTCTTCAGGTTTCTCTTCGTCCCAAATGCGGCAATTTTACATACCCATTGAGCCTCAACACTGAACAATATTCGGCTCGAAAACGTTGGGTCTTCTTGGAATTTTTCACGAGCCCATAGAACGAAGCGATGTCGCTTGGGAAGGTCGAGTGGCTTCAGTTCTTGGACAAGCTGTATTTTGTACGCTTTCAATTTAAGGCCGCGACGTAAAATGCGCCAAGTCGTTCCATACGTCAGTCCGAGTTGCTGCCAATGGCGCCGAATCGACTCTCCACGGTCTTCGTGTACACTCTCAGCTACGGCCGCCATATTTTCTTTACTGCGTGCTGGACGTGGTCTATTCGATCAAATATTATCCAATAATGAATGTTGGGTCTCAAGATGGATGGTGTTGCAAATAGTACTCTCAGTGGGCCGATGTTGACCATAAGTTGAGCGAAGCGCGCGAAATACATTCTGTACAGAACGTGAGTTTTCGTAAAATAGTTGAATAATTTGTAAATGTTGTTCAGGCGTAAGTTTTTCCATGATGAAATGGCAGACAATACTGAACAAAAATAAAATGACAGCTTGACACGACTCACGCGTGAACTGTTAAAAAATTGGTATTAAAAAAGCACCTCTACTTCGGTCGCCCTTTATAATGTAAATTAAGTTTTACAAACAATTTTTGTTGAAAGAATCATAATTATTGTTTTTACTTGAAATTTGGCACACAGGTAACTTTAGACTTCGGTTAACACGTATAATTCGTGGAATAATTATCAGAATGTCTGTGAATGAAAGGGATGTGCCCATATTTTACGCCTTTTTAGTGTACGTTACCTGTTCAGGTGTATCGCTTTCTACAGATTTCGAATCCATACAAATAGATCAAATTTAAATTTAAACCAAAGAGAGACTTGGCGCGGCGAAGTTTTACGGATCCGCTAGCTTATTACAAATTGGCTTTTTATAGATTTTTATTACGTTAACATTTAACCATGAGAAAGTTCTCTTAAAAAGGTGTGCCGCGTTTGCTCACTTTTATCAAATACAATAACGTATGATGAGCCTGAGCTGAGTTAGGTCATGTTTAAATATAGCAAACTGCAATTTTTATGTCGGTATGGTGGCCGCAATAATCGAATGGTTAGCTTAGCGTACTACCATTTGGAAGACCAGAATTCGAGGTTTGACCAAAAACCTCCAGTCGCAGTGGAAGTGAAGCCCTCCGAGTGTATTTCTGACATGAAATTGAAGATCCTCATAATAATCCATCAGCTGTTCCGAGGCGGCTTTATATTTATATAAACTGTAAGTCCCTCCCATCTTTGGAAAAGACATCAAGGCGCACACCACACAACTTGTAGGAGAAGCTCGGCCCAAAATTGCTTTGGCGGTTATAAATCGCCAGTTACACAATTATAGATGAAGTATGAATCCTTCACTTCACTCCGGAATCAAAACGATTAATATATATCAGAACGTCATCTGATTAGACAAGAACTGTTGAAAAGGTTATGGCATCTGTCTGAAGGAACTTGCGTGGTGTAATATTCATCGGACATCTTCAGAAGGAAAATACCATCAACTGCGAATGCCTATTAGAGTTTTCCGGCCGAAGTTAAAAAAGTATATGGCAAATACAATTTTTTATTTCATTAAGACAACGCACTGAGCCACAAGTCAATCAAAACATTAACAAAACTATATGAATTGGGATTCAAATTGCTACCACATCCACCGTAATCATCAGGTTTGGATCCCATACTGACTGTTAGTTATAAAAAAGTGGTAGAGCGACATGAAGAATTTGATTGAAATTATAATATAAGATAAAAACATAAGATTATAGCGTTTTGTGTGCTAAAATTTCTGTCATTTATCATTTCAGAAGCCATCGAGTCTAAAAGCATAACAAATTGTTTGGTAATTAATCACTTTTACAAATATATATATGTATTTTGGAATGCCAGATAAGCCACGTAGTGCCAACACAATCTCCGCAGTTAACAAAAAGCTGAATAGTCGAGAACAACAGAGGCACTAAAAAGGAGGAGAGAGGTAGAATGACAATTTGCTAACGCCTTTCATCAGCAGCAGCGACAAATGCATTGTAATTACACAACATCGCCATGCCATCGTGAAAGTAGTCAATCTCGTCAATCACAACGTTAGCTACAAAGTCGCAAAAAACAACATCCGTAGAAAATGCCAATTTTGGCCTTATTAAATATTTACACAGCTTTAGCATCTTACCAGACCTGTCAGAAGCGAGGAGCGTCAACTGTATATACACTGTAGAATCTTTGACATCACGGAATTTTTACGAGAAATGCATACATAACGAATTTGAAACTGCAAAATTTATTTAGCGTAGTAGACGAATTTTTCACCGGAAATGGCGGGGGGTGGTCGCACAGCCGGCAAATATGGCTATTCCGACAACAGTTATCATAGCGGTAAGTATGTTTATAAGTTTATACATGGTCAAGAAGTTATCATCCCACTATGCTCTCGATAGAGGCTTGAGCGAGTAGCCCAGTACGCACCTATAGCTCCCACCTAATGAAGTAATGTATATTGTGTGTACTTGTATAACCATATATATTGGGGTGAGTCATGTACTAACCTATCGCATTTATGAATTAAAATGAACCTTTTTACTGAGAGAACAACAACACAGGATTTTTTGCTCCATTTTGGAAAGTTTCGGTGAGCATTCAAAGGTTCCCATATAAATATTTGTAATATGTAAAATAATAATATTTTTTATTAAATTTATCATAACTTTCGAACCGGTTAAAAAACATTTTTTACATGGTCAATTCTTTGGAAGTCTTGAAAAACGAAAAAAAAATCGAATTATACTGTTTTATGTGCTTTTTCACTTCCATGACTTCAAAATATACAAATTATTGAATTCAAAAAAATCGTCACCAAGTTAATTCTTGAAATTTTATGCCCCACAAGAATGCGCCACGTAAAAAAAATTGTTACATGTTATTTATATGGGAAACTTTGAATGCTTACCGAAACTTTTTAGAAATGTGTTTAGAAACTGATGGAAATAACTGAAAATATTACATAGCTTGCTTTATAAGCTTGCTTTAATTCGTCTGAAAATTAGTCTTCTTCTTGTTTATCGCAAAATATATGTGTGACTATTTATTTCTTTAGAAATAGGCAGGAGAAAATGAAGTCTTTCCATTCGAGTTGCGTACTGCTTCGAAAACAAAATTTTTAGCACATAGTTTTTTTTTTTTGGAATTTTTTTATGTGGAGGTTTTGGTTTTCGTTAGAGCTGCATACCGACATAAATGCTATAGGTAAGTTTTTGACTCACCCTAATATACATTTATGCTTTTTTACACATTTCACATATCCTTTTGCCAACGAAATGCACCAAGATTCCAACGCATTGAAGCAATATTGTCAAGCACAACTTTAAGTGGCAGCAGCACAAAGTTCAAATAAGAACAGTTTGTATGTTAACCATAAGCAGCAAGTCTAAAATATGGAAGAAATCTCAGCTTATTACAAATAGTTTTGGCTTCAACAATCGCTTTCAAGTTCCCATAAAATGTTTTAATTTTTAAAAAAGTATTTCATTTTTTGTTATTTTTAACGATTTCGCAATTCTCCCTTTATCAGGATCTGAAATAATAGAAAAACAGTTCTTTTTTGATCTCTTTGCTTTTGATCTCACTTTAAATCCTTTCACGTTACACTCGCATATATATATTCAACTCCAAGATTTCCATTCTCGCTCTGTATTTACAGGTCACTCATATAAAAACATCAACGATGAAATAATTTGGGTGAGCATTGGTATGGGCATCACCATAATCCACCATTATCTTAATAGCGCTCTGCTATTATCGTTTGGGAAAAGTGCCACAAGAAATGTGAATACTACCTAACTGTGTAGCGTGACATGCGACACTTTATGCCAAACTTGTTAGAGACTGTAAATTTGCAACCATTTATGAGAAAATACATTGGAAGTTCATAGACAGTGATTGCCGACTTACATCATGAAATCTAAAAACTCTTCGCAACATATATGTACATAAGTTAATGTCGCAGTGGTGCACCGCGACGGAAAACCTCATTAGTAGTGAAAACGGAAAAGTAAAAAAGAAAAGAAAGCTCAGCAATAAAACACAATCATGGAACGACGAATAGAAAGTATGTACTGCGAAATTCTAGCAAATCATTATTCTGAAGGATGTAGGATACGCTGCAAGGAATCGAATTTGCTAATTTTTTTTTATAAAACAACAAAAAGCTTTGCGGAAGGATGAGATTGCATCAATTACCCTGCTAAACCACTGTTATGCTGCCTATACAGGAGGAGAAGGGAGTTTTTTGGTCATGGTAAGGATATTTAGTTGGTTGCATTCCGCCTGGAGGAAGATAGTTTTATATGACTCACTGGCGAATATAAAAGGGAAATCAAATATATATGTATACAAGTGTGTACATTTGTATTTCGAAATATTAACATTATATATATGATATATATGTGTTCATATATTGACGCGAAAATGTTAAAAAGCAGCTCTTAACTAGACATAAATACTATACTCATATAAGCACTGTAAGTAGTAGTCTACTAAGTATCTACTAAAAGCATATTTAAAAAGAAATATTACTAACAAAAAGTGTAAACACACGTCCTAAAAAAGCTTTAAGTAAATTTAAGTAAGGCCTTTTTTAAATTCGTAGAAATATACTTTTAAATAAATCTTATCTCTATAATACCTGAATGGTACTTTAAAACTGGAAATGATGAATGTCGAGTTTATAAAAACTATAAAAATATATGTATATTTTATCTGAATATGTCAAATGTTTAATTATAAAGGGTGGTCCAAGTAGAGGTACTTTTTTCAGTGGCCTTTTTTTTGATAGATCACGCGTGAGTCGTGTCATGTTATTTTTGTTCAATATTGTTTGGTATTTCGTCATGGAAAGACTTACGCCTGGATAACGTTTACAAATCATTTAACTTTATTACGGAAATTCACGTTCTGTATAGAATGTGTTTCGCGCGCTTCGCTCAACTTATGGAGGGGGGGTAGGGTTTTAAAGGCGAGAAAAACGCATATTTTTATGATTTTTTTTCGACGACATCAATAATATAACTTTATTAAATTTTATTACATATTATTGTACAACTTTTGAAGTGTCACAAAAAAATCTCAAAGAAAAATATTAATAAATAAGCCGGTGACGGTGAATCTCCAGAGGTGCATTATAACTCGTTACCGGATTATCTGAAACAAAAAAATTGATATGCATTTTAAAGGTGATGTATTTTTCGAGGTGATCAGCAAGAGTTTTTTTTTTCTATTTTTTACAGCACTTCGAAGTAAAAACGCGATTTTAGCTTAAAAAAATCGCGGTTAATTTGTTATTAAAAAATAGAAAAAGATCGGTTCAGTAGATTTTGAGTTGTGATGTTCACGAACTTCAAAAAAGACGTTTTCGGGAAAATCGATTTAAAGTTTTTCATACGTGAGAATTCGAAATAAACCATCAATAAAAGAATATTAATTTTTATACTTACATAGAGTCATCAATGCCAGCTCGAGTCTTTTGAAAGACACATAGACGGAGAAAGGGAAGGGGATAACAAATGAAATTGCAGCTGCTTTTAATAGGGGTATCGGGCGGCTACCGGACAGGTATAAAAATCAGGTAGCACGGCCGGTCGTTTGAAACGCTGTAACTCCGTTAGTTTTACTCAGATTGACTTAAAATTTGTACATAATATTTTCGACATATTGTTCACTCAGAAAAAAAAATTAAAAAAGTGAAAAAAAAAATAATTTTAAAACCCTCCATTCACGCTCTGTATTTACAGGCCTCTCATATAAAAACATAATATTTATAAACACCGAAAAATATTCTTTCGAATGATAGTAAACATTCCCCATTAAAAAAGTGAGGAACCTCGAAATGGATCACCCGTGAAATGCTATTGGGATAATCAGGGCTATTCTACATTTCGATTACGTTCCCGCTCTCCGCTCCGCCACAATCGAAATTAGGTATTCGGAGTTACGATCGAATCGAAAGAAGAAGAGGAAGAGAGAATATATTTTCGAAGTCAGCTGGTTGCATGTGAATGTGCGAAATTGAAACAAAACAAAGCAAACAAATGCAAAGAGTTTTTGTACAATTCAAATAAATTTATATAAAATCGTGTGTTACAATTTCAGATGTGTGATGAATTTTATGAAATTGAGTTTTTAATTGGTAATCTTTTATATAACAAACTTCAAACTTAATAAAGATGCTTTCAAGTATGTCCTGGATAGTTTTTCGCAAGAAACTCAATCAAGTACTTTAGTACTTTGACATGATTATCTCCACCTAATCGAATAGTAGCAGATTTTTTACGGAAGGTAGTTACCAACATAGTGTTCGGCAGATTATAACATAGGAATGTGTCACTCAACAGTGTCAATGCCATTATACAACTTTCTCGAAATCATGGAGTCTTTTACTGGCGGATCAATTGTATTGTTTTTATGTTGTATCAAAAAGCATCATTAAACAAATTAAACTAAAAAAAAGACATCGTTATGACTTTAAATTATCAAAATCATGTTTTATTAACATTTTTTTTTAAATTATGTTACTTAAGTACACAAAAATATACAATCAAACTGTTCTCCGCCAACTAAATTACAACGTACAAAAACGTAGCTACGATCGAAATGCAGAATACATAAAATTGGATAGAATCGAAAGTTTCGAAGATTGATCGAAACGAAACGTAACGCAGAATACCAAATCCGCCGAACGGAGAAAATTTCGATTCGAGTCGAAATGCAGAATAGGGCTGAATAATATTCTACGGTTTAAGTCAAAAAGTGGGAGCGTTGCGTCTGTTTTCGAACAATTCTTGTTTTTTCAATTAGAATTTTGTATTCATTACAAATCACCACGAGTACTTCAAACATTTTCCTTAAATATTCTTCGCAATTCTCACGCCTAAGCACCCAATGTTTCATTTCGAGGTGACTTTTATTTAACAGTGAGTTGAATTCTTTTAGATTTTTCTGAAATTGTTTGAATAATGTTCGATATTGCAACGATTTGCATCTTCTAGTTGTTTTTTGTTCTCTGGTTGCGTTCGACTTAGGTGTTCCAAGTTCGATCATCGGCAATCAAATTATTGTACAAAGATGACCTTTGCTGTATGGTTCAACCACAAACCTTCCCTCTGTACGTACGGGCCTGATATTGACGCTGAAAATTATCGAAATCGAACTTTGCAATTCGCAATAAATTTGATATGTTCATGGCCAGAGGGGCTATATTCTTGCTTTACTTAATCTTGCAACAAATTTTGTACTATCATATCTTTTGCTAATTCCCTGTATATGCATTTTAGGGCACACTGATATGCCTTTTAATTGTAAATTGTACTTTCATAACAGCATCTAACTTTCATTCGGTATCCTGGTTCCGTACGCAGTATATTGTTCCGTTTGATTTTACAGATTCGTTTTATGTATTGGAATTTTACTAATCATGTTTCAGATACATATATACTTTGTAGCTCTTCATACATTAGCTTAAACAAAGAACAACATCTTATATGAGTTTGTTGGTACGCATCTATTTCTGTCCATTCCACCCTTTCATCCTTCCGTTTGCTCCTCCTTCGTCTTCTCTACTCACGGATATCATTTGCCTAGTAAGGAATTTACAACATTTGCGTTTCGCAGTTGTCCAAGTGATGTGAGACTATTACACTGGTGTAAAGCTCCACTACAATTTCCATTTTTGTAACTTATGTTAGCTGAAGATTTATTTGCTCTTTGCCGTCTGTTGTTTGGCTGTTTTCTTTTGCCTTGATTCATTGAGTCAGTTCACTGGCAGGGTCATTGCCATTTGAATATTTTCTCATTTTGCTGTTTCACTCCAATTCAAAACGAAAAATACATTAGTTGTATTCGGTGGCGAGCTGTTTGTAATGTATTAATTTTCCATATTTGTGAAACGAGTAGAATTACAATGCCAACTGAGTTATCATTGCTCGTTATTTACACTAATTTTTTTAATAAATCACTAAATTCTAATACCCTCCAAAAAGAGTAAAATTATATATCGGCAGCCATATTTGTGGCTCATATAATAAAGGACACTGTGACAAAAATAAATTATGAGAAACTAAAGGCTCTTAAGCTGTCAAAAGATTAATTAGGAGTTTCTCTAATTATTTCTAGTCTCTTTATTAAAAATAGTTTTAAGTTGTTGTCATGCTTATCAGATTGGCACTTTACTTATTCTATTTTATATTATTCTATATATATATCTATTTGTCTAACTAAAAACATACAATGTGAATCCCTCCTGAAACTGATTCTACATCTTCATTTTAAAAGCGCTTAGGAGCAGAAAGGTCCAGTTTTTAGTGTTTTATGAACACGAACTTTTCTAGTGTTTTGACAAACATTTTGATTTTTTTCTCAAAATTTTTTTATTTTTTGTTAATTTTAAAATTATTTATGCAAAGTCTAAAAAATTATTGCAACGACAAAGAAATTTTGACAAACAAAATTAAATTTTGTTTATTCTGCTAAGCAGTTGAGCAACGAGCGAGTATCGAGCGAACATCGAGCTGCCCGCAGTGCTCACAACCTTGCATCTGGAGCCCTAGTTATTACCACATTTCGTAATCATATAAGATTTTACTTTTTAATTGCCTATTTGGTCAAAAGTGTCATTGTCGTCAGCACACGCCATCATATTACGGACGTCAGCATACGCCATCGAGGTTCCCAAAAAAAAAACGCACAAAATTCAAATTTAATAGGGAATGTGTATTATCAGGTGGTCCATCCATTGAGTACAATTTTCGATGATTCGTTCATGCATTTCGACTGGTAACTGGCGAATCACACACGGGATGTTTTCCTCCAAGGCCTGAATCGAAGCTGGATTGTCCGCATAGACTTTAGACTCTATATATACCCACAGGAGAAAGTCTAATGGTGTGATATCACATAAACTTGGTGGCCAATCGACTGGCCCAAAACGTGAAATTATCTACCATCCATTGATTGATGCAATGTGTGGAAGGTGACGCCGTCTTGTTGAAACCAAATGTCGCGGAGATCACGAGCCTCAATTTCAGGCATCAAATAGTCGATTATCATGGCGCGATAACGGTCACCATTGACGGTTACGTGCTCACCGGCATCATTTTTGAAGAAATATATTCTACCGGACCACAGACCACACCGAACCATTTTTTTTTTAGATAAAATGTCAGCTCTCGAATATCTTCAGGTTGCTCTTTGTCCCAAATACGACAATTTTGATTGTTTACATATCTATTGAGCCTGTAAAAAATTTTAACCGAAAACGTAGGACCTTCTTAAAACATTTCAAGGGCCCATAAGCGAAGCGAATCGACTCTCCATGGTCTTCGTGTACACTCTCAGCTACGGCCGCCATATTTTTTTCACTGCTGGCTGGACGTGGTCTATTCGGTCGAATATTATCCCATTATTGAATGCTGGGTCTCAAGATGGGTGATGCAGTTTTGAATAGTACGTTCAGTAGGCCGATTATGTTGACCATAAGTTCAGCGAAGCGCGCGAAACACATTCTTTACAGAACGTGAATTTTCGTGGAGTGGGTAAATTGTAAACGTTGTTCAGACGTAAGTCTTTCCATGATGAAATCCCAAACAATACTGAACAAAAATACAATGAAAGCTTGACACGACTCACGCGAGTACTGTCAAAAAAAGGCTATTGAAAAAAGTACCTCTACTTAGATCACCCTTTATAAGTAAAATATATTAATTACTGCTAAGCAACATAAATTTTTTTTCAATTATGAGTCTGATGTCGCTGCATATTTAATTAATATCATCACGCTGTGCGTGGCATACTTCAAATTCCATTTTGCATATACATACATATTTATTTACATTGACATTCATTTGTTTTGTTTGATCTCAAAATGGTATGCTTCTGATACTCGTACATATTATGTATATAACAAAATATATATATACATAAAGTCCCTTGGAATCATATTACCATTGAACTATTTTTAATTTCCGCATTTCACTTTTCTGTGCGTCATACTGGGTTTTCAATCTAAAACTTTTTTGATTCTATTCCCACCAACACTCTAAGCGTGGATTCATATGACTAAACGCTGTTATTTTTCATAAATTATTATTTTTTAATCTACATTAACAGGAAATGTTATTTGAATATATATGTTATATTGTTTCCCGTGTCTGAACAGTTGATTTTGGATTCGCATAAGTCTCGCTCTTGGTGTATATGTCTTTTATTTTTCACGGCTCGCATTAATGTGTCATAATTAGCTCTCTCGTGTTCGGGATTAGTCTGAAAAATTTCTTCTGAAGATTCCTTCAATGCAACGAATAGTGTATTTTTCCTTAATGCTTCAATAATTGGACGTAGCGGCCTTTTCGAACTGGAGTTTACAGATCTGCAAAGAAATTGTGCCGTCAAAGGATAGTTTTTTTTTACCCTGAGGCCGTTGTATGAAGTAGTTAGATGATTCAAATTCCAATCCCGGACACGACTTTCCAGCTCGTTGACTCTGGTTTCACTATCTTTCCATAAGCCCTACGTTGTCTTTCACTTAATTGTGCTGCATTTGTGCGATTGCCCCTTCTAAGGATGATATCTGCTCCCTTTGTTCAGCCCTTTGTGAAATTTCAGCAATTTCAGCAAACTTATGTGAATTACGAACATACTGATCATCCATCCTTTGTGCATGTTGGCATTTATTTGTCAATCTGCAGCCAATGATATGTTTATGTCCATACCCGTAGAAAGGCTAAGAGCCTTTTATTGAATCTTACTTGATGACTGCTCCAATGACTTCGCATAATCAACAACCTCTGCCTTCTCTATATCCTTCATGGATTTCTCTTCGTCCTCACGACGAAATTTGTTTTGGTTCAAGTCGATGCCTTCAAATTCCATTGCTTCTCGCAGTAGTGATTGCAGCTCCGCCTTTTTTCCAGTCGTTTTCATGCCTTCCGAATTGTAGTATGCAATGCTTACCACTCGGCTATTGCGGACACCGGTGCCATTACCGCACAAAAAATAGTACAACGGAGTGAAAACGCAGCTGCGAGGCGTCCAGTTGACATCAAGTTTCAATTTGACAAGTTTCGTGCAGTTGCGGTTAAAGACTCACTATTTTAGTAGTAAGTTTTCAAATACGCCTTCGTCCAAATAGCAAAATGAATATATTCCCACCTATACATATACATATATATTTAACCATATATATATTTATTTATATATTATTTGAGTTTAGGAGAGTAAAGACAGCAGGCAAAAAATAAAACTAAATACAAATACAATAAAGATAGTGAGAATTCATAGTTTTTAACATTGTTTATAACTATGTATATATGTATGCACCTTGGAATATAAAGTAAATTAAGTGTCATCAACAAAACTTCTTCGTAAAAAACTACTTGAAAAGTCAAGGAGAAGAGAAGCAGTAAATAGGTGAAGAGCCATAGGACAAGTAACCCATCAGCAAGAAACCAGCCTGATGATGACTTACCAGCGAAGTCGCTAAAATAATAATAACGGCGACGGAAATACGACATGCGACTACGAGTATATTGAATATTTGCAGCAGTTTCAAACAGCCATCGGCGTCGACTAGAACACACAAACGCGTGGTGATAAATTTACACCTACATACATATTTCATGGAGATCACTTACGAGATTTCTCTTCATATAGGGTGGGCCATATACTGTTTGCTTTTCGAACTACAACTTATTTGAATTCCGATATCTTCAATGACTTTCCCGATGAGTCAAATATTCAGTACAAGGTTTGCAGCTTACGAAATTGCTATGATTACGCTTGAAGATAGTTGGGAAAATTGTGAGTCTTCAACGGCAACTGTACGAAAGTTGTCAAATTGAAAATTGGTGTCAGCTGTCAATTTCTTAGATGATTTTTCGGCGGATTTTGGAGGCAAAACCTCATATCTGAACAAACCGGTTGTATAAGGGCTAAATGGTATAGCAGTCTGATTTCGACTATTTTCAGTACCAGTATTTAGTTCATAATATGTATGGATAATACTAAATTTCATGCTCCTAAGTGCTTCTTTGACTGCAATTCGTTATGTATGTGGAGTATACCAAATTGTTTTTGATGGATTTATTACACAAAATTTCAAATCTCAAATATCGTATATATGCCATAGTGGTCCGATATGACCGATACCGACAAATATACGTTTAAACATACACGTTCATGCTCCTACCAAGTTTGATTGAAAAATATTAGAAATTGAGGGACTGGTTTACGTTCAAACAGACAGACGGACAGAAGGACAGACAGACATGGCTAAATCAACTCAGCTCGTCATTCTTATACGGTTGGAATAAATATTTGTGGGTCTATCTCTTCTCCTTCTGGTACTTGCATACTTCGGACCAAAGGTAATATACCATTTAATGTACATGAAAGGTATATTTCAGTTTGAGATGATATTTAATGGCATTTGAAATTAAATGTTTAAGTTCGCTAATTGAATTTTAGTCTCTTGAGGATAACAATACTACAATGAACAAAAAGGTGACTAAAATCCACCACAAACATTATATTTATATAACACTTACGTGAGAGTAACGTTGAAAATACATTTAAAAAAATGTTTTAGACAAGTGTAGAAGTTCACGCAAGTGAGGAAAGTTTTTGACCGCCGTTCACCTGGGAGTGGCCAGAAACGATTCTTTTATGGTTCATATGGTTCAAACAGCTCACGAAATCCGGTCTTAGACCAAGTATTCTCTGGGTAGCCAAAAAACATCCTTTTGGATGCGAGCTAAAGTGAGAAGGAGAGCCCCCTGGATTTGAGATCCACCACGTAAAAAAATTTGGATAAGAGCCCCCCCTTTCGATGTGGACCTCTGCAAACGTTTAAAGGATGACGATTTGATGGAATATACTTGGACTATCCGGTTCCTTAATTAGGAAGGTGCCCCTGTCCAGCTGGTTAATGTCCTCGCAAGACTAAAGGGTGATATCACCGCCGTCCAATCCCAGAAGAGAAGGATGTTGTAACCAAAGATGCTTTCGACGAGATATTCAACCGACGAGATAACCAAAACTATTTGAAACGATAAACAATACCAAGTGAAATCGGAAAAAAAAATAAGGCATTGAGCAGCAGAAAAGCTTTTCAGAATAGAAACTAGAAGGTATGAATAATATAAATATATACAAACCAAAATTAAAAGAGATAAGGCCTTCAATCATTTACTATCATCCGTAAATGTCGAAAATCAATTAAATTATATGATATTTTAACATTGAAATTACGCCAGCAAAACCAAAAAAAAAAAAAAATAATAACGGAGTTTTAAAAAAGAAATTCTGAACAAAGATGTATTTTTCTTTGCTATGAATTTACGCAAAAAAATGGATTTACCTAATTACCATCAATAAAATATCAGTATAAAATAAAAACTTTAAAGTATAAGACCGGTCACCAAGTACCAAGGACTTCAAAACTTGAATTAACGGCAATCAAGGAGATGTCTGGTGGCATTGTTAGGGAATTTTCCATAATGAGCTGCTGCAACTTGGCGAAACGGTCAATTATATGATCAATGTCAACAATTAACCTGCTTACAAAAAGCTCTCCAAAAAAAAAATATAGAATTTATCAATAGAAAAGGAGCTGCGTTTTATCATGACACCTTTTATGACAAGCTTGGTTGAGAAGTTTTTTTACACTCACCATAGAGTCTATGTATTGCACTATCTGACTACCAATTGCATCGGTATCTGCAAACTCTCTGAACATAAGTACTTTAGCCGTATCCATTGACTGATCACCTGGAATTGGATTCAGAATAAAAAATAAAAAAATACAAATTACAGAAAGCAATTAGCCAGAGCTTAAATTTATTCTAGGACTTACGCTCCTCTCGTAAACACAAACAAACTCTATTCTTATTGTGTTCAATACACTTAGATAAAAATGAATATAATAAGTATTTCTAAAACTGTTCACTAATTAGCTTGTAATGTACTGCTAAACTCTTTTCAAAGTTTAACTACTTTCTTCATATTCCCCTCTTCGAATGCTCTTTATATATGTAGCTTTGCTTTATGATGATAGATTAAGTACTTTTTTCGAGAAATTAGCCATTAGCTGTTCACTTACATGAAAATACTTTTATATGGATATACTAAGTATATAAATTTACTGCATAAATACATTAGTCGCCAAATGAGATAAAATAAATTCAAATATTTGCTAAAAGTCTTAATTGGCAAGCACTTAAGACAAAAGAAACAGCGAAACAAGGTCAACGCGAAAAATTAGTTGTGTTGCAAAGAAAAAATTAAAGAGTTGTATATATTTATATATGTATGTATTTGTATATTCGAATGAAAAATTTGTATCGAAGACGTCTTGCTTTCTTTCATAACCAAGCAAAAGAAATAAAATGAAAATTTTGTAGATAAATCTCTCTAGTCGGTAACTTTATACTAAGTGAACAAACATAGAAAATAGGGGCAAAAAGAAAAGGTTTCCATAGAGAAATTGACATTGATAAGAGCATTAGAACGAGCATCGAATTACAATAAATTCAATGTGTAATGTATTTGTATACAAGTAGCTCAAAGTTTCTGTCTATTGTTCAAAATGAGCTGTAGAATACATTAACAACATCATTAGATGTCAATCGCATGCAATACCAATCTCATTTCTTAATTAACCACAGCGTTTCTGGCTTACAAAACGACAACATCAAAATTGATGTATAAGTACATTCCTTGTGAATGAAATGTGTGACATGCATACATACATACAGATATGCTCTAGTTTATTTTATTACAAAATAGCAGGAAATTTCAATTGTCATTAAAATTCTTTGTGAATCAGTGAGTCTTGCAATAAAATTAATGAAGTGTTAAAAGAAAAACCAGTCCTTTACACGCAACCTTAAAAATGAAAGATCATTTAGTTCTGCTCTATATGGGTTCGAAAATGAAATCGTAGAAGAAGTGAAAATTGGACTGATTTCCTTGGACTCAAGTGCATATGTTATATAACTAGAAATAAATTCCAAAGAAAAATAAAAAACAAAATAGCTCAGTGTCGAAACTGTCATATGTATGAACATGCCAGAGCTATGAATGCAAATGTATGAAGAATCCAAATTGTTCAAATTGTCATAATGCATCTGTTATATTTCTTGGGACGTTTGCGAAACATTTTTCTTTAAATACGTATACATACATATATGCATATTTATGTACATAGATGTGTTATATTTCTTAAAACGTTTGGAGCACAACATATTTTGCATAGACAGGACACGTTTGAACTTACAGTGGCGGACAAAAGTCTACATACACCCCCTATTTTCGTTGAACTGAAAGTCCAAAAAGTTTATTGGAAAATTTAACGACACCGATTATTTTAACTATTTTCCCTTATCTTAAAAAAAAAAATAATTTGACAAACAAAAAACAGACAAAAAACAACATTGACAAAAGTCTACATACAGTACATACATAACTTATCTCAGCGCAAAAAACTTTGGTTAATATCAGGTAACATGATCTTTTTAGTATTTACTTGGTCCACCGTTCACATGAACAACAGCTTGAAGCCGTCGTGGCATCGAAGCTACTAAATTTTTCAATTCTGAGGGAGTAATACTGTCCCAAGCTTCAATAAGACGTTCTTTGAGTAATGATGAGCTAGAAATCTGATTTTATATAATTTTTCGCTCTAAAATCTCTCAGATATGTTCAATAAAATTCAAATCTGGGCTTTGAGGTGGTGCGTAGTTGCCTTGGAGCATGATAAAGCAATCTATTCTTAATAATATGGACCGTGTACTTTGGATCGTTAGCCTGTTGAAAGATCCAGCCTGCGCCAAGCTCCAAATTGTCCACCGAAGGCTTCAGATTAGCTTCCAACTATTACGTTGCAGCCACCATGCTTCACGGTTGATACTGTGTTTTTGGCCTTTAAACCACAACAAAATTCAATACTAGCAAATTAGAAAACATATTTAAAAAAAAACGTAAAAAGGGTACCTAGCCGCCATAGCAACACGACGTACCTGCTAGTAAACCCGTGGTATATGTAAACTTTTGTCAAGGAAATTTTTGCGTTTTTTCACCATAATTGTTTTATTTTATATTAGAGAATGGATTTGTTTTAATACATGTATTTAGAAAAGGATTTAAAATAAAACTGTATAACAACATTTTTCAGCAAAGCGATCGTACTTTCTACACAACGAATACGGCCGGTGTATGTAGACTTTTGTCCGCCACTGTAGCTTTGTTAAGTCGGAAATAGTCTACAAACCGGAAATGAAAGAAAACTTTACCAAATTCACGAATTTAAATTACAACACTTTCTTGCTATATGGCAATCTAATATATCACAATTCGAGCTTATAATTTTTCTTTTTACCATAAGTTCGTTTTGCTCCTTTCATCGCTTAAACTTGATGTATCAGTAAAAACAAAGACCATTTTAATATTAAAAATTTTGCATAAAAATTGTGAACGATAGATATCTGACACACAAATGACAAAGGACATTTACTTTGCCGATAATTTGTCGCGTCGTGACAATACTTTTCGGCAATATCTATTTTACTTCTCCTAACTACGACGACGCCGACGACGCCAACCCCAATTGGGATGATTGGGGTTTATGTATACAACAAGAGTATGTAACAGCTGGCACTACTTCCATGCAGCTTGTTCATTTCTGTGTTTCACAAGGAAATCACGGTTACGGATACGTTCGTGAATTTTTCTACTATTATCACATTCACAATTTCCACCGCACTCTAGAAATCGTTCTAGGAGCTCAGCATTGACAACATCAACAACAACTAAATAGTCTAACGGCAGTACGTACAAATTTTAATAACCTCTTTATTGAGAAGGATATCATTGAGCCAACTTTTGAGCTTATACTAAAATGTAAAAATACAACTAAATATGAGCAATTTAATACATGGTATGGTACAATTAGCAAATGAGTTTTTGTATTCAACTAAAAATTTATATTTTTAGCTAAATTGAAAGTTATAGTCTGGAAGTAACATAGAATCCTAAATTCCTTAAAATTTTTAACTATTTAGATAAGTATGAGAGATTTGTATGCTCTCTGAAAGGTGGGTCAAACTCTCAAGCAAATTATATCACGCTAAATATGTTTATGTATGCAATGATAGGGAAACCAATATAGGTGGTGGTATTGTCATATTAATTAAAAAAAAGAGGTTTTCCATAATATCTAATATTAATACCCAAGTAATTGAAATTTTCGGAAAAGAAACTGTTCCGTCAGATAATAAAAAATTCAACTTTTCAGTTCCTACTTTGAAGTTGGTCTAAATACCCCGTAACTAAAGTATAAATAGTAAAAAGATTTCAGAAAAATTTTCAATATCACCGGATATTTTGTCTGTTGCGGTGACTTTGATAGTAGGCATAGGGATTGGGGATGATCGAGAGCAAATTTGTATGTTTATATGAATTCATCACATTTTTTCCAATTTTCATTTCATATTCAAACAACCTTTTATATATATCTACTTCTGGAAGAGTTTTACTTTCGAATAAAGATTTAATACCCTCAAACATTCTCATGCAAATAGCTCATTTCAGCTTAAATTCTTGGAATGTTTATCGTCGCTCTATTCAAATAGCGCTGCTTAGTTTACCCACAAACGTTAAACAAATTAACTCACCTGAAGATATTGAAAAAACATAGATATCTTTTATGGAAACCTAAGGGGTGCAATTAAAAGTCCTGTATCACTAACGTCTCACAAAATCAATTTTATAAAGCCACCTAATTTTACCATAAAAGTGATGAAGGCAATAAATTTTCAACGTTGGCGGTGGTGTAGATACAAACAACGAGCATATTATGAAGTAAAAGCTTTTTATGTTAAAAAATTTGAAACGAAATTTTCAAATATAGAAAAGGTATCTGCAATAGAAAGATTAGGTTGCTCGAAAGGAGAAGCAAGCCTTTCTGGAACATTTGCGAAATACTGCGGATTCAAATTACACCCCGGCGTGTTACTGATAAATTCATTATTAATGTCAAAGAAGAGCAAAAATTTTTGCCAATGAATGTCTTGAAAATCGTGATGTGTCCACACAACTTGGCTCGTCAATGCCAGATATTCTTGCTAATACAACCTTATCAAAGTTTAATTCGATACCATCTGACCCTCCCTTAGATAGTACGAGTAAATACATTCAGTATCTAATTCGTGAAACATCACTAAGTAAGTCTTATCTTAAATTACAATATTTTCCCAGCACTTGGAAAAGGGTTAAAGTTGTACCAATTCTCAAATCAGGTAAGCCGACCTATTGTCCCCTAAGTAGTAAAAAATGTCTCAGTTCATAAATCTTAACCAAGTAATACCAAGCGAACAGTTTGGGCTTAGGCCGCACCACAGAACAACACACCAGACTGAACGTATCCCTTCTATGGTAATATCAAAATTTAGAAACAATACGACAACTGGTCTAACACTCGTATTACTAGATGTTAAAAGAGCAGTTGACTCAGCCTGGCACAGTGGATTTTTATAAAAATTAATTAAATTTCACTTCCTCCTACCCTGTCAAGATAATTCAAAGTTTCCAGACCAATCTCTACTTTTGTGTATAAAGAACACTCCTACATTATTCAAATACCGGCTGGAGTTCCTCACGGACCAGTGTTAGGCCCCTTGCTAAAAGCACTTTACTGTTCTGATCTTCTAAAGTTTGAAAACTGCCACTATACATTTATTCACATGAATGGGGCAACATAACATAAAACTGCAAAATGCACTAAGCAGCTTTTCAAAATAAAAGAAAAATATTCAAAATTAAGCTAAAAGGAAATAAAACACAAGCCATATTTTTCACTAGAAAAAGAAGTCATTGTTATCTAATAAGGTCTAGGATAATGTTTGGAAATAATGAAGTGTCGTCATCTACCTCTGTCAAATACCTTGAAGTAGTTCTTAATAAAAAATTGCATACAGTGAACACATAAAAATATGTAAATAAAATAATACTATGCTCATTGATTAACAGACGGGCCAGTAGGAGTAAAGAAAGCAAATTCGCAATATAAAGTATACAAAAAAATTTCTACCCATAATTTTATATGCTTCTCCAGCATACAATACGGTTGCCACATCACTATTAAAAAAACTGCAGATATGCCAAGATAAAATTTAAAAAATGAAGATTGGACTTTCTTGGAACTATTCTACCACAAGACTTCATAGTATTTCAAATATAAAACCCATATCATATCAAATTCAAATAGTAACTGTCATATTGAAGATTCGTTGCGCTGTATATGAAAACTAATTAATTTCTAATCATTACTATACTTGCGTTTTCTTACTTTTAAGGACAGATACATATTCGCTTAAAAAACATGGCAAATGTAAATGTTTACCAAAATAATAAAGTGAAATAAGTAATAGAAATAATAGTATAGCCAAAAATCCAAAACAAAATGAAAAATTGTTTCAAATTTTGTGGTGTTTGCATATTTATTTTTGTCATTTAAGTACAAGAAAGGGAATATTATTGCAAAAAACTTATTTCTCCTTATAAAACAACACTTCTTAAACGTAAAATGTTCCCTGAAAATCATATGAATTTGAGTTTTTTATGCTGCCAAGACAAGAAGAAGGCTAAACAAATCCAATTAAACATTAACAGAAAGATAAAAGTAATGGCCGTAATTAAGGAACATAATGAGATGATGATCTTAGTATTCATTAATAAGCATATCAAAGGATTATATGTGTAATGAAATGTCATACCAATTAGACCATGAAAAAATTCAATATATATTATATTTATATTTGTAACCTCTGAAGCGATTTTCGGCCGAGCTTCTCCTCATTAATAATCATGTCAAAGAAATATATGCATAATCAAATTTCATCCGAATTACATCATGAAAAACACAATTTCAGTTATTTAACACAAAACAGCGCACGCAAAAAAAACATTATTATATCAGTTATGCATATATAGTTTCTTCGGTGGGTGTGTATTTTCGCAGTGATATACTGGTCATATCAAAAGTCTTAATTTGTATGTGGCATTACTAAAATTTACTACAATTTTCTTTTTTATAATATTCAGCACATTCGAGCAATTTTTTAATGGGATAAGTAATTAAAATAAAGTTATTAAAAAAGTCCCCCTGCCACAATAGCCAGATGGTTACTCAAAATTACAGAAAAAAATATAATTGGACTCATCGTTCGGGAGGGTATGTGAACCCCTCCGATTGTGAAATCGCTTTAGCTCCAATATCTAAAATGTATAGTTTTTGTACTACATATAAATTGTATATTATTCCCCCCAAAAAAATATTGTAGTTGTATGTTATATTCATTCATAATGCACATCAAAGAGGGCAAATATGTTACCAAGAACCAAGATTTCTTTTTGATAAATCTCTTACTTGCACTTTTATTACTTTCTAACTTTGAAACGCTTGCACTTCTTCATGGAGTTCAAAACCTTATCCCTTTTGCTTACCAAGTGCATTATAAACGAGTATAAGCATACATATATGTAAGCACATATATAAATATTTTTACACAAATGAATATATCACAGCATTTTATAAATAAATAATACTTCTATAAACCACTTTCTGAATTTGAAATGTAAATAGCAAAAGAACAATAAAGAAAGTTGCAAAAAGGTCATACATGCTGTGCACTATAAGCTCGTGAAGTCAGAGAAAAAAATTGCTTAAGCATAGTGAAACTCCCACAAACCATATGAATCTATACTAGGAAGAGTTGTCACAGTATGTTGTTGTTGAAGTGAACTGTTGACATGAACAAAGTTCGAGGCCAACAAAGTTCATGAAGTTTTTTAAGCTTTTTTTCCGCCGCCGATAGCACCATCAGGGGAATAGAGCATATGTATGTATGTACGAGTATATAAAATTCACACACAGCTAATACATAAAAGCGAAAAGTGGAACATATTTTATAATTATATTTAATCGCAAAGGAATTGCATATAAATTACTTTACACTCCAAAAATTAGGGCAAAACTCCATTAATAGTGACAACATTTGTACTTCCTTGGGAACATTAACGTGACAGTAACCCATTTTCAAATATACAAGGAACAACAAAAGTTCGCGTATGGAAATAGTTTGTTGAATAAAAATTTTACCTTCGCTATTTTTTATTCGAACTTAATTTTTCAATCCAATAGCTTCACTTATGAGCATTCTAAGGTTTTTGGTTTAATCTTGAAAATAACGCTACTGTTTAATTCGCAAGCAATATGGCAACCCCAGCTGTTAAAGGCTCAGCCAATTTTGCCTTGCTTTAATTACTATTCTTTTCTCATTACACTTTTATAATTCATTCTCAGCGGTTTGCAGCATCACCAGCGCATTAATTTAAGTTCCAAGGTTATTGTAAATAAACAATTACTAATTGAATTTTGTGTTTTTTATTTAATTCCTGTAGCGAATATTAGCGTCATCTCTTCACTGAGATATCTACTGGCCTTTCGAGCCGGAACATCCACCACAGGAACTGGAAATACAAAATCTAAATAAATATCCGGACGGAAATTTGCCGGTTCCATGTAAATACATATTCACAATTTAAGTAACTGTTCAGGAAAATAGGTAAGACTGTGAATTGAAAACGGTGCAATCAACTTATTTCAATTCCATACAAAAGTGTCAAACATAATTGCAAAGTAGAGCCCAAAACCTGCTATTGTAATTGAAACAAGTAACCTGCTATTGCAATTGACAAAAGTATAGGGTTTTCCAATAATGATGATATGATTTCTTTAAAAAAAAATACACTAATTGTTAAGGAAATTCAAATGTTTTTTATTTAATGTGAAGTACAATCGATACAATTAAGTTCTGAATATATATATATATATATATGAATGGCTTCTAAGGCTTCTTTTGCAGGAACGAATTCGATGAACCCAAGATTTGAGCACTTTTTCCACTAGATCAAGTCGTATTTCATGAATAGCACTTCAAAAAACCCCACAAGTAGTAGTCTAAAGGTGTTAAATCACAACTTCTTGGAGCCATTCAATGTCACAATTTCTTGAAATATTCGAATCTCCGAACCTTTACGCAATAATTTGGTGGTTGCACTTGCTGTATAACACGAACCAACGTCTTGTTGGAACCAGATGTGGTTAAGATCAACTTCTTCCAATTGTGGCCATAAAAAGTTGGTTATCATCGCTCTATACCGCTCTCCATTGACAGTAACGGTGCTAAGAGCTTCCTTTCGAAAGAAGTACGGACCGATGATTCCACCAGACCAAAAACCACACCAAACTGTCAATTTAGGTGAGTGTAATGGTTGTTCATGAATAATTTGTGGATTTTCTTCGCGCCAGAATCGACAGTTTCGTTTATTTACCGCACCACTCAGATGTAAGTGAGCCTCATCGGAAAAGATGATTTCCTTTAAAAAATTTAAAATACAAAACGATTATTTTGATAATAATATTGAATAATTTGTAAACGTTGTTCTTGCGTATATCTTGCCATGATAAAATTGTAAACATTACTGAATACAATAAAAAAAATGGCAGATCATGACACATTAAAAAATGACCAAAACGATACTTAGAAATCACATCATCTCTATTGGAAAACCTTTTACAAGCCCATCGACGCCCGAAAATTTTACATAAATAAATAAATAATTTTAAAATTTACGGCGTTGTTTCTACTTACATATGTATATTATTTTTAAACAGATATACATATGTAAATATTACATATTTATGTTCCTTCGCCTTTTCCTAAAATTTTGTAATATTTGCTTGTACATATATATACAATGTACATATACACAAAGAA
The DNA here is from genome assembly GCA_030068015.2 of Neoceratitis asiatica. Taxonomy (NCBI): domain Eukaryota; kingdom Metazoa; phylum Arthropoda; class Insecta; order Diptera; family Tephritidae; genus Neoceratitis; species Neoceratitis asiatica. The sequence continues at coordinate 39,834,656 of CM061529.1, forward strand.
ATATTTATACTCTCGAGTGCTCAGTTAATATATATAAAAATATAAAAATTTAAGTACAAGCGGTACTTGCAAATAAGGATCAATAGTTGCGAAAAAAGTGAGAGAAAATTCACCAGCTCAAATTAGCACACATACATATCTACATAGATATAAAATATTTCTAAAATTGAAAGGTATAAAAAGTGCAAAAAATCTTAGTATATTAAATATTTATCTTATTAGGAATATTTCAATTTTGCGAACAGTAAATAAACTGAAAATCGCAGATACTAAAACAAATTCACTGAAATAATTTTGCTAAGCTTTCGTTAGTATAAATATTGAGCTAATGCTTTGTATACTGTCTCAAGACAATACAGTCTATATCCATTTGTTGGAATAACATCAAGACGCATACTACAAATTTGAAGAGGAGCTCGAATGAAAATCACGTCAATTATATATATATGTATATACATATAACGCAACTACAAACAGTCATTTGGTATATAACATGTACATGTATACAATTCCGGCAAGCAAAGGGCACACATGCATAAATATATAAGTAAGTATGACACTGTGAGTATGAACATAAAAATATCCATATATATATCTTAGTTAACTATACTAACATATTGAAATGTCCACATATGTATGTACATACATACGTACGTAACGGGTGACCCATTTCGAAGTTCCCTACTTTAAAAGAAAAACAGGAAATTTAAATTTAATGGGAAGTGTTTATTATTATTCGTAAGAAAATTCTTTGTCATCTATTTTTTGAAGATTGTTTCTTTCAGATATTGGGCGCGGCTACGTCTCAGATGGTCCATCCGTAGAGTCCAATTTTTTTATGACTCGTTCGAGCATTTAGACTGGTAACTGGCGAATGACAAGCGTGATATTTTGCTCCGGGGCCTGAATCGAAGCATAGGTTTCAGGTTGCTCTTCGTTCCAAATGTGGCAAAATTTGGCTCGAAAACAAAATTTGGCTCGTAAACGTCGGATCTTCTTGGAACTTTTCAAGAACTCATATAGAGAAGCGATGTCGCTTGGGAAGGTCGAGCGATTTTAGTTCTTGCAAAAGCTGAATTTTGTATGCTTTCAATTTAAGAGCTCGACTCAAAATGTGCCAAGTCGTTTCATACGTCAGTCCGAGTTGTTGGCAACGGCGCCGAATCGACTCTCCACGGTCTACGTGTACACTTTCAGCTCCGACCGCTACGTTTTCTTTACTACGTGCTGGATGTGGTCTATTCGGTCGAATATTGTCCAATAATATTTATAATGAATGCTGGGTCTCAAAACAGGTGATGGTGTACGCTCAGTAAGGCAATTATGTTGATCATAAGTTGAAGCGAAGCGCGGGAAATATATTATTTACAGAACATGAATTTTCGTAATAAAGTTGAATGATTTGTAAACGTTGTTCAGGCGCCAAACCCAAACAATACTAAACAAAAAAAACACGACAGCTAGCCACGACTCATGCGTGGTCTGTCAAAAAAAGGCTATTGAAAAAAATACCTCTACTTGGAGCATCCTTTACATACATACGGCTATATATGTATGCATGTTATATATAAAAGGAGCTTTCTTAATTTAATAACGCTTAGTCAACCATTCCATGTTAAAAGAACTAAGTCGCGCTGTCAATGGTCATTCCTGATTTTCTGATATATGTTCTTCCAAATGAAAATATTCACATGGTTGCACACAAACCAGTGAGCATCATGCAGTATGTGATTGATTGTTTGTGTTAATGCAATCGTGCATACTAAAACTGAAAGAATGATGCAGAAAGTAAACTGTGTGACAATTTCAAAATAGACTTATTATAAAACTTCTTACAACTATGAAATTCGACATTTATTCAAGGAAAGATTACTTTAATCACTAATAAACAGGTCTGCATTAAAAATACTGTATTGATACTTTCAACTGATTTCTATTATAGAAGTTTTCTGACAACTAAAAAGATACTTAAGAAAATCTGGAACAGCAGGTTATTTTGCAATACGCATAATTTTATTGGAAAAAGGAATTTTTGGGTTAATGTGAAGTCATAAACAAATAAATAAATAAAATTTCATTATTTCCCTTAAAAGTATACGGACCATAACTATCATTACATTTCAAATAAAGAACGCCTTGTGTGAGCTAAATAACCGAACTTAAATAAGATGTAACCTGAATGTCCACGTTCTGATAGTAAATATAGTGACCAATATAATTACGTTTTAACTCGTCACTGTTTTATATATCTTGATTCAATAAACTTAGTAAAATATTGTCTGTGCGGAGATGTATGTAACTTTTTGACTATTTTTATTAGATTTACAGTGAAATGCAGAAATTGTTATTCGAGCTTTGAAGACCTTAAAAATTGATTTAAGGTCAAGAAAAAAGCTTTCTGATATGCGATTCTTGTGGTATAGCACGAACTAGGAATAATAGAGCATAGCTCAATGTTGGCAAAAAAATCATATTAACATATATGACGTATTGGTACCTCCTCATAAGTTTTTCTATGAAATTAAGGTTAATTAAGGATCATAAAAACAATTCTTACATTAGAGGCTGTTATTTAAAATTTTTAGTCTAATATGTACCTCGATTATTTACTCGTACATTAGTATCCAAAATTCCTTCATATGAATGTTACATTTAATGTATTAAGTAATATAGGACGGCAACAGTAGCTAAACGGTTAGCAGTGTATGCTAAAATGCGTAGGATCGCGGTTTCGAATCCTGGCCAAACCAACATCCTACATTTTTCAAACAGAATGGTACGTCAGCCCCTCCTTAAGTATTTCTGACATGAAACTAAAAAGCTTCTCATAAAAATCTATCAGAGATTCGGATACACACCACATATTGAAAGAGAATTCTCGGCCGAAAACGCTACTGTGGTTGACAAGCTCAAAATATATATATAAATACAATGCATATAACATAATTCATGGCGGCCTTTAAACTCTCACTGATAGCTGAAGCCGCCACATTTTGTTTATATGAAGCTAACACAAGAATGGAAAATACAGGCCGCCCCAGTCGAAGAAAAAGCAACACAAGTAATGTCACATAATAAGAATTATATTTTATATAAAACTGAGAGAGTAGAGAAGAGTTTTTTTTCAAATAAGAAAAAACAACTACAACAATAACAAAAACAAACCAAAAACGTAAAAAGTGAGAGAAGATATGCCTACTGTCAAATATAAGAAATATATTTAGTTCAATACTACTAAATGGAATGAGATAACAAAGCTTTTTCCTTGAGGAATGAATTGAAACTCAAGTCGAGCTTTTCATTCATAACGAGCAGCTGATTATATTTTGGCGCCATCACATTGAGGCTTCTGCTTCAAAGCATCTTTTGACTATAAGAATAATTCAGCAATACATCAGTTGAACTCGAACCTTTTAAAGCGTTAGATGTGTTAAAAGTCTTTAACTTCTCTAACTCTTTGGCTTAATCGTGTTATGTGGGCTCTCGTTTGGCGTTATTCTACGCAGCTTTTTTGATTAATTGGTTAATATTTTGTCACCAAAGTAAATGGCGTCATATAAAAGATATCGTAACCGACGTGAAAGCGATTTTTTTTTGGTTGTGCTGCGAGCTTTATTTTCTAACAAGTAATAAAATAAGGAAGCATCCCCTATTTATAACACACAAACGACATGCTATAAGAAGCATGAGAATGCACAATTTGTTTTCTCGCCTCGCCTCTAAAGCACACCACAAACAAAAAATAAAATGCTGAATGATTTGTCCAGGCAAGGGCATTAGATAAATAAATATATAAATAAATAGAGTTGAAATTATTTTGAACAAAGGCTAAAAACGCGAAATTTTATATCGATATTGAAGAACTCTTTAACATATATGCAATATTATTTTCGAAATAGATATATAATACTATTAAAGTATGTATAGCTTATATTCTTCCAACTATTTTCAATAAATCTTTGATACTTTTACTTGCATAAAGAAATCTTTGGTGCATTTATGGGGATATTCGGACGCTTGAATTTAAGGTAATTTTTGAAGTGTCGTAAATAAGGCAATCAAAAATTTTACTCTCCGGTTTTTGATTAGTTATTTATTCATATTTTAGGAATACAGAAAATAACATGTAAATAAAATCAAAAAGTTAGCATCTGATGAAGTAGGGGGTCGAAAAATAACCACAATTCCAACACTTCTAGCAATCTGAAAAAAAGATATTATTAATCTAGAGACGACATTCTTCTAACATATGAACTAAGGAATAATTAAAAAAAAATCTCACAATATGGCTGCTATTTAAAAAACCAACAATTTTTTACCACTTTTATGTGTTTTCCGAATTTTTTAAAAATAGTAAATATTGGCGACCACGATAGCTGAGTGATTAGCATTGCGTACTACAATTAGGAATGCCTGGATTAGAGCCCAGGTTCGAGCAGCATCCAAAATTATAGAAAATACATTTTTCGAATTGCAGTCGCCCCTCGGCAGGGATTGTCAAGCCCTCCGATTGTATTTTTGACATGAAATAAAAAACTCCTCATAAAAATACATCGGCCGTTAGGAGGTTGCTTAGAATAAACTTTAGGTCCCTCCATTTGTTGGCAAAAACATCAAGACGCAAAACCACAAATTGAAGGAGGAGCTTGGCCAAAAATCGCTTAGCGGTTACAAAGCAGCATATATATATATTGATATTTGGGAATGAACGTAGTTCATGCGATAGAGAAGTCTATAAAGAAGACCAGTGATTCGGTTCAGTAGAACTTGAGAAATCAGCAAAATAGCTATATACATAATTTCAATTTCAAAAAATCCTTTTAGTGGAAGTATATACTTAAAGCTTTATACTATAAAAATATGAAAAAAAATTAATTTGGTTCAAATTTCTAGACCAGAATACCCCCTAAATACATTATTATATTCAATACAAATATTTCTTTACAATTATAATTAAATCGAAGACGGCCATGAATTTTCAAAACAGTCGATTTTTTATTAAATATCTCAGCTTTTATACAACATAGAGACTTTTATCCAGCAGCATTATTTTCACTGGACGTTCGAATTTCAAGAAAAAATAAGATATTTTTCCAGACTTTTATGGGGCTTATCAACATCGGGCTAGCAACATATTCTCCCATGTGGGGATTAAAGATGTTAGATGCGCAGGGATCTTATCATCTACTCGAATCATTATCTCAAGGAAGGTTCGACGTAGAACAGCTGCATTCCATGCAGACCGCCAGAAGGTTTTCTACTCGGCTTACACACCTGCTCTCTGAGAGTACTCATCAGCAACTCGATCTTAGAACGTGGAACGGAATATCAAACTCTCTACGTACGTACCTCCCCTATGGAAACAATTGGTTTTCAACAGTGTCAGAAAAAGAGCTGATACGATGAGAAGCGTCGAACTACAGTTGAGGGAAAATGGACTGCCTACCTCGCAACGTTGCGATCAACCACAACACGTGCGAGTGGGATAGATATCGAGAGCTGAAGAGGGAAGCAATACGCACTTGCAGTCAAAGAAAGAAAAACGCCGAAATGAATGAGTATGAAGAGCTTGATAAGCTGACCAACAAGGGTAATGCTCGAAAATCCAATTAGAAGTGACGACTTACAGAAGGTTTTAAGCCTGAAGCATAATCGTGTAGGGACCAAGGAGATAATCCAGTGACAAATTTCCAGAGCATACCTAGTGTATGGAGGAAACACTTCCCCAGCCTGCTGAATGGCAATGAAATTGAAACATCTGGAGATGACGAGCCCGAAACTCAAATCAACAAAGCGATGGGAGCCGGTGGCTTACTGGCAGAGCTATTCCAATACGGCGGCGAAGAACTGACGATGTGCATGCCTCAGCTTCTTTGCAGAATATGGTGAGACGAACTTAAGTGTGATCTGCCAAACCCAAAAATGAATCGGACCTTATCAGTGTGGCTTTAAACCTGTCAAATCCACCATTAACCAGATATTCACCACGCTACAAATCCTGGTGAGGATCCGAGATAAAGGAATCGATACACACCACCTTTTCATCGATTTTAAAGCTACATTCGACAACACGATATGGAGCAGATTCTATGCCGCTATGGCATAATTTGATATCCTTAAAATACTCATACGGCCATATAAACTTGTTATATTATAATATAAATGCTTTTAATAGCCTCAAATTTAAAAAATAATATACTTTCGATAAGCTAATAGTGGAATAAATGCCTTTGTTAACCACCCTAATAAAGGCGTATAACCATTATTGTGATGATGTTTTACCACTGTAAGAGTTATTTTTTCGAACCTGGCCGCTATATTATCTTGTATTTTTCTAGTTTCTTACGCACTCGCCCATTTTTATAATCAAATTATTCATATATACGAGTAAATACATATTTCGTTTACATCCCTATTTTACCATATGGTTAGTTGCACTATATACCTTATTCCCAGCATATGATAGATATTTTACTGTGAAGTGGTATTAGTGGCATAAGTATGTGTACATGGTATCGATGTTGCAATAAAAATCTTCATTAATTTAGTGCTATATATCATGTCATAGTAATTTATGTGACATTACTTTCTGATCCACAAAATATGCTCCATTGCAAATAAGACTACTTATACTGGAGGTAAATCAATGTAAATCACTGTATTCTATATACTACATTTATGTAAGCGTTTTCGCTTAAAGCAACAACAGACATCGATTTTATTTCGCATTATGCCATTTTTTTTTTTACTTTAATAAGCACAAGGGATATGAAAGTTTTTTTTTATAAGAAAGTCATAAGTGTCATAAATTGAAATGACATATTATCAATAATTTCCTCTTATATAAACATTCCGCCCTTCGTTGCTCAAGTCAATGTTTTTATGTTTGCTTGTGAGATAGTATACCTCACAGAGCATTTTTGGTAAGAAAATCAAGTTTGTAAATTTTTATCCCTCGCAGCAAATAATCTGTCGAAAATTAATGTAGTACAAAATAGAAAAATTTAAATTCATTACCATTGGATATCAAAAATATTTTACTTTTTTACAGCATTCCAATCCATATCAGATCTTAATTAATTTAAATCACTCATACGTCATGGTGTCGGATTCGTTAAACAAACGCTTTTAGGTAAAATATAATTGTAATTGTTATTTGGAAGAAAAATTTTATTACTTTAGTTTGAGCCTTTTTAATTATTCATGATCTCCGTAAAAGCAATCACTTATAAAAATTGTGTATGTGTTCAGATTTTTTTCATTTGCTTTCATTTAGCCAGGAACTCGCAAGACTATCAAGAATAAATATTCATAATTCTGGACTTATAATTACACTTCAAAAGGAACTGAAAAACGCAAGTTCCTAATTAATAATAATATTATTAATTTTACAATATTTCAGTTTATTTCATATATATAAAAATCAATGCAAATTTTGATGAACGCCTATAACTTTAGGAGTTATAAAGGGATATTAGGAGAAGGTTAATGTGAAGTTTTCATTAGATTGACGCAGTCGTTCCAGAGATATGACCATTTTAGTGAACATTGATCGCCCATACAAAATACATGCAACAACAATAAATACATGTAAAATTCCAAAATACGCGTACATTACGTTGTATGTGGTGTTCAAAGAGAGAGAAAAAGAGTGAAAAAATAAAATGTAAAATGTTTAAAAATTATTTTTTAAAAATTCATAAAAAAAAGTTTGCGAAATTATTTTTTATTTTTTATTTTTTCATTCCTTTTCCAAAAAAAAATCAAAAATTCATTTTTGATTATTTTTAGTAGGTGTAGCAAAGCAAGCTGAGGTCCACTAGGTCATCTTCTATCACTAGGTCAGCTTGAGACGATTTATCTATTATGTATCTCAACATAATTTCCTTTGATAATTTGATCTACTACAAACCAACCATGATTTTCCTTTCGTCAATTTCTATTTCTTTTCCCTTTTGATCCATAGTCAAGAAAATAATGAGTTTCTTCTATATTTACATACGTCTTAGCTTCTTCCTAATCTCGATTACTATCGTGTATCATTTAAAATTAAATTCAACATAAATAATTTGTATTTTCAATACAACAAACCATCGATTTTTTAAAGTGAAAGCACACTTTTTCTGCTCAACTTGCTTAAGTAGCGGTACTGCAATCCCGTTAACTCGGAACGGCGCAGCTCAAATTCTACAAAATTTTGCAAAAACATTATTTAAATAATTATCTTTATAATAAGTGAAAACAAAATAGTGATTGTTTTAAAATGCATAACTTTCTTTTTTTGAATAAATATGCAGTTAGTGAACGCACACTTTTGCTGCCATGATCGCAACAAAAATTATATTTATAAATATCTTCTGTAAAGGAAAACACAAATAAATATACATTTTATATATGTAAAAACAAGGAACTCAATTAACTGAAAATAGGATTATTAATGCCAAATAATGATTTTTCTAACACAATATTGTTGCTTCTAATTGCATCTGTTGTTGGATATTGCAACAAAGTGAATGCAGCTGGTATATGGCAGGATCTTTTTTCATTTTTCGTCAAACTTATAACGTACAAACAAATTTTTAATTATACTAGTAGGCATTCAATGCATTTTACTTCGGTTTGCCTTGTTTTCCACTAATTGATAAAGTGATAGTGCATTGGGTAAATCAACGCTTTTAGATTTATTATTTGTCACAATTTTCTTTCATAGACGGTTCCCACACCATCAACGCTTCCCTTTCCGTGAATTCCATTCCATTTATACATCGAATTTATTTAATAATGACATTCAAGATTGTCAAATGATATTAAGATTCAAATTAAGTGCAACTTCCATATTCCAGTAAAATATTAAAATCTTAAAAAAAAGTTTACACATTTTTTCAATTTTGATTAAAGTTTTAAAACAAATATCGTTTATAACTGCAAACGACTGCAAAATACCACCTAATCATCATAAGCGTGTCAATTTATAATTTTTCATACACATTGAAATATTTTATATTTTTTGTTAAAAAATTTAATTCGTATTTACACATTTTAGAGCATTTTACAAGCAAATTTAATTTTTTCAATTAATTTGCAATAAAAATATCTGTTTAGTAAAAAAATTTTACGCGCATTGTACAAATACCTTGATCGTAGTGATAACTGTTTTTTTTACTGTCACACGCGACATCGAAATACACTTTAACTCAAAACAAAACAAGCAATAGAAAATTAAAAAAAAACTTTTGCACTTGTTTGATTTTGCATTCGAATATTTCGCACAATGTTCGGAATAAATGAAAATGTTTTCAAATTACTTAAATTTGATAGATTCCCTATGAGAATATGTTCAACATACTTTTATATACTTGGAATTTTTTAGCTGTGGTTGGCATTCCTGTAAAAATACACATATGTAATATACTTCTAAAAAAAACATACAAAACTCAAAACTATTTAGGTATATTCAAATTATTTAAAGAATTTCGTAATTAAAGTTGAATAAAAAAGTTTTATTACTTTTTCCTCTCTAGTCCTTATGGAGGTTCAATTATTTTTTTTTTTTAATAAACGGAAATATTTTACTTGAATAGTAAATGCGCTAAGTCTCTGCCAATGGCTTTATATTATAATTAAGTGATTAACTGTATCTGTTTGGATTTCACAAGTTCTCAATTTAATTCACCTTTGTCTTCTGTAAACAGAATTTGTCAATTGTACTTTTGACCTTTCAATTTGCTTCTGTTCTTCTGCACTTAAATGACTTATACTTTAACGTACAAAAATACATACACATTTATTAATTTATACCTGTAATTGTCAAATGAAAGCCTTAACAAAACCTAGTGTAAATGAAATCAATATGAATGTTAAAAGCTACATTAACAATGCATTTAAAAGAGTTTATAATTGAAAATGATTACAAAAAAATTTCGTAAAATAAGCAGAAAAAATAAAAATTCACAAAAATTCATACAAATTCCTCAAATAAATTTGAATTAAATTTTGTTGATTTTTGTGTCTTGTCAATTTTAAAATCTAGACTGTATAAAAATTCACCTCAATGTGTTTGTGCTTAAAATAAAATATTTGCTACAGGCTAGTAATATGATTGATGGTCTGCACATAAGAAAGAAATTAAGTTTATAATTGTATACGTTTTCTTTAAATTTGGGAGTATAAGTGCTTATGTTATTTAAGTTTCCTGATAAACACTTATTACTCATGTAGAGATAAAAATATAAATATCTATATTGTTTAATGCGGCCTGTAATTGTTTTTGGTTATAAGTAAATGAGCTGTATTCAAAGGCCTATTTTTGTTATAAAAATTATTTTTAATTGAATATTTTGTTATACAACAAGAACAAAATTGTAGAAGTGACAGCTGTTTCGGAAATCCACATATCTCCTCATCAGACATCCTGGCAGAAGAAATCTGATGAGGAGATTTTTCTTTGTTTTATAGCAAAATATTCAATTAAAAATATTTATATTTTTACAAAAAACTTTACATTCTTCTCCATATCATATATAAATTTATTTGACGATTTTAAACATCGATATTCTTAGTCTTGTCACGATTTTCGGGCATCGAACATTGGAAAAGTTTTGTGTACAGCTTGAAAATTTCCAATGTATGCAAATATGTAAAGTTGAATGAGCTTGAATTCAAAGGATTAAAAATTTAAGACTGTTTTTTTTTTGTTTACCCGTTTGTTGACCGCAAAGAATGAACCCCTTATGCTTGCAAGTGAATATAAAAGCAGCAAATAACGGCTGCCTTTGGTCATGCAGTAGTCTTTATACCTCTCATGAACATATCAAATTTATTCAAAATTGCAAAATTCGATTTTTATAATTTCCAGTGTCAATATCAACTTGAATTTTTAATTCTGTAGAATACCAAATTTCACCCTAATAGATGCTTTTTTGACGATTTTAGGCCCAAAACCTCATCTCTGAACAAATCGGTTGTATAGTGGCTATATGATAAATTAGTCCGATTTCCAAGGTTTTCACTGCCAATGTGCAGTTCATAATATGTGTGTAGGATTTCATGATCCTAAATGCCTTTTTCGACTGAGTTTTGACAAAAGCCTCACATCTGAACATATCGGTGTATGGGAGCTATATACTATATTCGTCCGATTAGTTAAACGTATAAGTGCATCTTTCTAAAAATGTTTGATTGAAGTATCGCAAAATTTGAGGCACTAGTTTGGGTACAAACAGACACACGGACAGACGGACATCCCTAAATCAGCTTAGCTCGTCGTTCTGATCCGATCGGTGTAAATTTCAGTGTGTCTATCTCTCCTCATTCTGGTACATACATATTTAAAAAAAAGTAAATATACCATTTCATGTACATGAAGGGTATAATAAACACATATGTATACATTTACATACGTATTGTGCATTCTAAATTACTATACTTCGTTCGCAGTAGTTGTTGGAGAATTTGTGGTTTCAGCGAAAAATTTGATATTTCACACTAAAAATGTTACTTTATTATTATCCTCACTGTTCGAGGTACTTTTATTGATTTGCTAGGAAATGTCAATACATAGAAATACTTATGTTCATAAAAAGTTCTAAATATATTTACATTAAACGCTATATATGAATTTACATTAAATTGCAATTTTGTTTCATTTTTATTATTTATTTAAAAGTATATATTGATTTTTTTTTTTAAATGGCGGATTAATTGCCCGATTGTTTCAGATTTAGCGTTTTCTATACAAATTTTTAGATTTAAATCAAAGCACTTTATCTACGACTATAAAAATGTATTTACAAAAAAAAAATTACTAGAATAGTTACAAATATTTTTGAGGCTCTAAAATATCTTCTTGACGAAGTCAATGTCTCTCAGTCTCCCAAGCTCACTAAATTTATATGGACTGGAAATCTAAATGGATACTGTTTTAACCAGAGAGAACATAAAACAATTTATAATGAAGAAGAGATAAACCATACATAAATTTATACCAATCTTATCAGAATGATGAGCTTAGTTGATTTGGTCAAGTGCGTCTGCCCGTTCATCACTTAGTTTTTCAGATATTGCATATGTTTACATATATATAAGTAAATAACCCATATTCTCACATCTCGTTTGGGCGAAAACTAATTCTGTGGTTTTAAGTGAATGAGCTTTATTCAAAATGCCTATTTGTTACAGTTTTGAATTGAATATTTTGCTATACAACAACAACAAAATTGTAAAAGTGACAGCTGTTTCGGAGATCACCACATCTCCTCATCAAACTCCTTTTGCCAGGGATCGAACCAACGGATCCTGACTTCACAGGTGATCACTTATAACCTCAAAAAATTACAGGCCGCAAAAAAAAATTGAAAATTAATTCGGTTTTTATGTATGTATAAGAATACAGAATGACATCTTCTATTTCTTTTGCAAATTTTCTTATGCAAACTGGCAAAAAATACATGAATTAAAAGCGGTCAATAATATAAAAATAAATGTGGTCCGATAAAAAGTACATTGCCATTTCTTTTTCGTCTGCAGGCATTTCTTTGAGGACTATTTCGCATGTTAAAGACCTTGTAAGTATACGATTGTTCTTTTCTGAACAAAAAAAAAAAAAAAAAGCACAATAGCCTTTTCATAAACGCGTTAACTTTTACACACACTTAAATTCACATATGAGTACACACTGCGCCAAACCATATTCATATAAGAGTCCAAGCATAAATTTAATGTCACTCCAAATCAAAATTAATCACACACTGGCCTCAGCTACTTTGCTTGATAAAAGAGTTCATTCACATGCGTTTTGTCAGCATTTATTTTACTTAGCTTGTGCTTTCTGCTTTTCTTTCTGAAGCGAAGATAAGGGTATAATTCCTTTGTATAAATTTTTATTAAAATTATATTTGTGATTCTTTTTTTATTCCTCATTCGTTCAGGGTATTCAAACTTATACGTTAATTTCATGTGGTCAGTATTTCGATGATAAAATGAATGAAAATTGGCACATAAAGTTTTTATGGATTTTAAATGGTTCTCTTTTTTGTATTTGCTTGTTTAAGAGCATAAAAAAATTTCTATTATCTCCTGAAATTAATGTTAAGTGAAAATCTTTGAATTTGCAGGTATTATCCATATTCAATGTTCTTGTGTAAAAACCAATTGGATTCCTAGATTCGCTCTTGAGAACAAGTTAACCCAACAATAACAAATATTTGCAAAATGGTGAAAACAATCTCTGAAGTTGTGACACAAGCTGAGAACATAACTTATTCGATCACCTATTAAGTAGGAATGAGTGGGATTTTGTATATATATATATATATATATGTATATGTATATATATGTACTAGCAACGCCCGGCCACACGTTGTTGTGGCTCTTTCCTATATTGTTGAATTTATCTATATATATATATATATGTATATATATATAAATCTTCTGTCTACAGCGCAGTCTGCCGGATCCTATGTAAATCATGCTTGCATCAACAACAATTCTTAAATAAATAATTTAAGTAAAAAAAAACAATATTTAGTTGACCGGATTGTAAATTTAAACCATTCTCGAACCCATTTAAACACATACAAAAAAATTCATCTAAATCGGTCCAGCCGTTTAGGAAAAGTTCAATGACTAACACACGTACAGAAGATTTATATACATATAGATAGATATATGTCATTCCTTTCGTGTTATTCTAAGCCGCCTTCAAGCAGCTGATGGATTTTTACGATGAGTTTTTTATTTCATGCCAGAAATACAATCAGAACGATGATTGCTCATTGTTCAACTTCTCAAATGTATGTTTGAGTCGCTGAACAATTTGAGCAGCAGAAAAAATATTTTCAATCTTGTTTGTCAAAATTTCCTTAACATTTCAAAGATTTTTATATTTTCCATAAATAAATTTAAAATTACAGAAAAAGTACTGAGAAAAAAGTCAGCTCAAAGAAGCACGACATTTTCCAAAATTTGGAACAATGAGCAATGAACAAGTGTGCGAGTGATAGTCGCTCAAATGCTCAAGTTGTTCGAAAACAAAAATAAACAAAATACTGAGCTCTAGTTCAAAGCAGGCAGAAATTTTTTTACATATTCATACATACATATATATGTGCTATGTATGCATGTATAAAGCATATACTCTTAGAAACTCTAACTAAAACTAAATTCCAATTTAACTCTTTTCCATTTGAGATTGCCGTTTTTCTCTTTTGGGGCGATTAAGTAATTTTCAACTTTAAAATTGACGTCAAGTGTGTGTAGATATGGCAACGCACTGTTTGTTTGCGCAAATTAGTTTTTTTCAATCCTGCTGTGAGAAAATGTTGGTTGGCGGTTTAGCCGCCAACAAAACTAGCAGCACCGTTGCTAAGCAGCTAAAACTATTTTAATGCATTTATGAAACCACACGACAAGTCTCTTCAAGTTTTTTTTGTTAGATTTTTTAGAAATCTCATACTTTATTTTCATATATCTCTTTTTTTCTGAATTGAAGTTTGAGTTCATATGAGAATGTTGTTATAGGCAAAATACAAAAGCAAGCAGGCAGTTTAGAGTGAAAATTTTAAGCTAATTGCAACACAAAGTTGCATATACTTGCACATGCACAAACTTTCATATGTATACTGCAGGAAAAGATACTACTTATTAATTAGAATGATACTAGCTTGTAGTTTTACATCAACTAGTTCTTCTTCCATCATTTTCCATGTTGGCAACCGGCTTATCTGACTTTGCATTAGATTTTTTCTAGCTAAATACTAGTTCATCTGCGCATGTTAAATTTCTATTTCAATGAAATAAAAATTAAAAAGTCGCAGCAGTGTCGAGTTCATGGAAATTTTTATTTTTTTCCGCTGCTTCATATTCGCAAAAAAAGGCAAAAAAAAATTTTCATTATCTATATTGGAAAATCTAAAATTTAGCAATATTCTCAAAATAGCACAAGCAACTTTAGAAAGTATCTTTGAAAAATGGAGTGGAATAAAAGTTCCAAAAATACCAAATAATGTGACTGAATTAAATTGATATGAGGATAAACAGATATCAGTGTTACAGTAAAATACATTGGGAAATGCTACTAAAACCGACCAAGTCAATTTGACCAAACCATTAAGGCTTTACGGAGGATGGGGCCATGTGTAGAAGTTCACGCAAGTGAGAAAAGTTTCTGACTGCCATTCACCTGGGAGTGGCCAGAAACGATTCTTTTACATATGGCTCAAGCGGCTCACGACTTCCGGTTCTAGACCAAGTATCCTCTGGGTAGCCAACAAACATCCGTTTGGAGGCGAGCTAAAGTGAGAAGGCGAATCCCTTGCGGTTGTGCGTAGGGTTTGGAACCCACCACATAAAAACTATACTCCAATGAAAAATCAGCAATTGCCTCGGACGAGAGACCCCCATTTTGATGACGACCCCCGCAAACGTTTTAAGGATCATGATTTGAGGGCATGCAACTGGAATGTCCGGTCCCTTAATTGGGTAGGTGCCGCTGCCCAGCTGGTTGATGTCCTCGTAAGACTAAAGGCTGACATCACCGCCGTCCAAGAAATGCGATGGACGGGACAAGGACGGAAAAAGGTGGGTCCTTGTGAAATCTACTACAGCGGCCATTTAAAGGAGCGCAAATTTGGTGTTGGGTTTGTGGTGGGAGAGAGGCTCCGTCGCCGAGTCCTGGCATTCACGTCTAGCCGCATTTCGCATCAAAGCGAAATTCTTTAACATATCGTTGATTTGCGCCCACGCCCCGACAGAAGAGAAGGATGATGTGACCAAAGATGCTTTCTATGAGAGCCTAGAACGTGCTTATGAGCGCTGCCCCAGCCACGATGTCAAAATTGTGCTAGGCGATTTCAACGCCAGGGTGGGCAAAGAAGGCATTTTTGGCGCAACAATCGGGAAATTCAGCCTCCACGACGAAACATCCCCAAACGGGCTGAGGCTGATTGACTTTGCCGGGGCCCGAAATATGGTTGTCTGTAGTACCAGATTCCAGCATACGAAAATTCATCAAGCAACATGGCTGTCGCCAGATCGTAAAACACGCAACCAAATCGATCACGTTGTGATAGACGGAAGACATGTATCCAGTGTTCTAGACGTGTGTACGTTCCGAGGGCCAAATATCGACTCGGATCATTATCTTGTAGCAGCAAAAATACGCACTCGCCTCTGTGTGGCAAAGAACGCCCGTCAACAAACACAAGGAAGGTTTGCCGTCGAAAAGCTGCCATCACAGCAGACAGCCAGCAAGTTTTCTACTCGACTTGCACACCTGCTCTCTGGGAGCACTCATCAGCGACTTGGTATAAGGGAGCTGTGGAACGAAATATTAAATTCCTTGCGTACCGCTGCTTCGGAAACAATTGGTTTTCGGCAATACCAGAAAAACAACTGGTACGATGAGGAATGTCGAACTGCAGTGGAGAGAAAACAGACTGCCTACCTCGCAACTTTGCGATCGACCACAACACGTGCGGGGTGGGATAGATACCGAGAGCTGAAGAGGGAAGCGAGACGCATTTGCAGACGAAAAAAGAAAGAGGCCGAAATGCGTGAGTATGAAGAGCTTGAGAAGCTGGCCGACAAGGGTAATGCTCGAAAATTCTATGAGAAGATGCGGCGACTTACAGAAGGTTTCAAGACCGGAGCAAACTCATGTAGGGACAATAGAGGTAATCTGGTGACAGATGTCCAGAGTATCCTTAGTGTATGGAAGGAACACTTCTCTAACCTGCTCAATGGCAGTGAAAATGAAAGCCCCGGAGATGGCGAACCCGAAACCCCAATCGATGACGATGGTATAGAAGTGCCATCACCCGACTATGAAGAAGTTCGGATAGCGATTGCCCGCTTAAAAAATAACAAAGCGGCGGGAGCCGATGGCTTACCGGCAGAACTTTTCAAATATGGCGGCGAAGAGCTGACAAGGAGCATGAATCAGCTTCTTTGCAAAATATGGTCGGAAGAAAGGATGCCTGACGAATGGAACCTAAGTGTGCTCTGCCCAATCCAAAAAAAGGGAAACCCAACGGTCTGCGCCAATTATCGTGGGATAAGTCTCCTTAATATCGCATATAAGGTCTTATCTAGCGTATTGTATGAAAGACTAAAGCCCACCGTCAACAAACTGATTGGACCTTATCAGTGTGGCTTTAGACCTGACAAATTCACCATTGATCAGATGTAAATACCATCATGCGCCAAATCTTGGACAAGACTCGAGAGAAAAGAATCGATACACACCACCTTTTATCGATTTTAAATCTGCCTTCGAGAGCACGATAAGGAACTGCCTCTACGCCGCTATATATGAATTTGATATCCCCACAAACTCATACGGCTATGTAAACTGACCCTGGATAATACCAGAAGCGCGGTCAGAATTGGGAAGGACCTCTTCGAGCCATTCGATACCAAACGAGGTTTCAGACAAGGAGACTCTTTATCGTGTGATTTCTTTAATTTGATGCTGGAGAAAATAATACGAGCTGCAGAGCTAAACAGACCAGGCACAATATTCTACAAGAGTGTGCAATTGTTGGCGTATGCCGATGATATTGATATAATTGGTCATAACACCCGCAATGTAAGTTCTGCGTTCTCCAGATTAGACAAAGAAGCGAAGCGAATGGGTCTGGTAGTGAACGAGGGCAAGACGAAATATCTCCTGTCATCAAATAAACAGTCATCGCATTCGCGACTTGGCTCCCACGTCACTGTTGACAGTCATAACTTCGAAGTCGATAATTTCGTGTATCTGGGAACCAGCATTAACAACACCAACAATGTCAGCCTTGAAATCCAACGCAGAATCACTCTTGCTAACAGGTGCTACTTTGGACTGAGTAGGCAATTGCAAAGTAAAGTCCTCTCTCGACGAACTAAACCCAAACTCTACAAGTCGCTCATCATCCCCGTCCTGACATATGGTGCAGAAGCCTGGACGATGTCTACATCCGATGAGTCGGCTTTAGGAGTTTTCGAGAGAAAAGTTTTGCGGAAGATTTATGGTCCTTTGCGCGTTGACAACGGCGAATACCGCAGACGATGGAACGATGAGCTGTACGAGCTATACGACGACATTGACATAGCTCAGCGAATAAAGAGACAGTGGCTACGCTGGCTAGGTCATGTCGTCCGAATGGATGAAAGCGCTCCAGCTTTGAAAGTATTCGATGGAGTACCCTCTGGTGGAAGCAGAGGAAGAGGGAGACCTCCACTCCGTTGGAAAGATCAGGTGGAGAGCGACCTGGTGTCACTTGGTATTTCTAACTGGCGCCAAACAGCAAGAAGAAGAAACGAGTGGCGCGCTATTGTTGACGAGGCTATAATCGCGTAAGCGGTGCCTACGCCAAAGAAGAAGAAGAAGAATATTAAGGCTTTACTGAATGAATTTCTTTAAATAGAACATTCTTCGCACTTTATTTCATATTTGTGAAAAGTTTAAAAGGAGAGAGAAAGAGAGAGCTGTATGTATTATTAAAGGACTCTTCTAAACTGTTTCGAAGAGAATTCGCTAGGTTCAAAAATTGTGAATTTTTTATTAAATTTATTTATAGAAAAATATCATTATATTTAAGCATAAAATGCTCACTTTGATAGGTAAACTTCTGAGATGAATATTTTCTATGTTTCCCAATTATTTGAGTGTGGAAGAATCAATGTTTACAAAAAGCACAGACAAAATAGCCGACAAAATGACAAGAAAACAAAAGTACATCTTCCGTTCGGATTTGTAACTTGTGACGGAAATCCCAAGTACAAAGGATTGTATTGAGCGGGATGGAAACAATGAGCGCCTTTAAGAGTTTGGTCCTTTGTTCGTTAAGAGAAGATACTACTTTTCAATTGTCTCTTCAGTCCAAATGCAAACATTTGCCAAAAGTGATATTGTAAAAGTCACCTTCAATGAAAATAAAAAAAGGCTCGGAGCAGTACAATTTTTTACAATTTAATATAAATATATACGGAGTATTTACGTTGCGTTATGGCGTGGCGCACTTCACCATCAAACAACATAATTTTGGCAAAATTTGGTTGATTTCATAATGAAAAAAGTAAAGAATTTCTGCTTTTAATGGGCTTAAATTTCAGTCAGTCATAAGAGGCAACAATTTACTTTGATTAATATGCCTAATTTACAAGAAATAGCTCAAAAATATGAAATGTTATACATATCTGCAGGCTATTTATAATTTATATAAGTTTTTTTCTTTTTCAGAAAAAAACATTCATTTACTTAAAGCATAACAAACTGTTTGGTAATTCATATTTTTTACAAGGCCAGATAAGCCAAGTATCTTAAGCACAATCTCCGCAGCCAATAAAAGTCGAGACGTGTGAAGCACTAAAAAAGGGAGAATGATATAGAGTGACAATTGCAAGAGTTTTCGTGGGAAGAATTGCTTCCACCAGTAATAACTCCGTCACAACACAACTTTGCCGTCGTCAATGTAGTCAATCACCCCGTTAGCAACAAATTTGCAAATAACAACCACAACAGCATACATGTATTTTTGGCAATATTAAATGTATACACCGAATGCCAAAAGCCACATATATAACGACAATTATTCGTGAGAAATCCATTTATACACATAACAAAGTTGTGCCTGTAAAATTACTTGGCTTAGTTCGCCCGACTGTGATTTCAACTGTGACTTTCAACAACTTAGCTTAACAAAAACTTCTCCGAAAATAGCCCAGCCGAATAAATACGGTTATACAGCGATAATAGTTATTATAGTGGTAAGTAAGTTTATACGTTTTTTCATGGCCAAAAAGTTGTTATTTCCTCACTATGCTCACGATAGGAGCTTGAACGAACAGCGCAGGAAACACATTATTAGCAGAAAAGAGAATCCCCACAAAGCGCTGCCTTGAATTATATATGTTCGTTCGTATGTATATAACACATTTTCCTGACACCAAAATACAGTAGAATTTCAGCACATTGAAGCGGAAGAGCGATGCTCAAGCTCAAATAAAGATAACATTTGCAAAAGTTTGACCGAAGTTATGATACAGCCTTAGATAAAATGAACTTAAAAAAAGAATTAAGATATTTTCTTTTGTATTTTAGTAAAAAACGCACTTATAATATAGCAATTTTTTTAAATTATCTTTGCCGTCTAAAAAAAAGGCTTTCGCATAGTCCCTACACATATGTTATACGTATTATAATTTATGCCGAAAAATATCAGCAAAAATAATTAAAAATCTCCTATATGAATATTTTATAATTGGCAATATCAAAAAATTCTGAGCAAACACGTTTAGTGTTAAAAATTTGGAATCGGACCTTATAAAATTTTTGTATCTTGGTATACTTAATAAATATTCGATACATTTGTAGTTTTTTTGGTTTTTTTTTTTATTTTTGGACGAAATTTTGCTTTAGTGAAAATAAGTTTTTGTCAAGAACATATTGACCTTTTTTTTTTGAAGACCCTATATCATTTTTCGAGTAGTTTCATAATACCAGCAGTATACAACTTATGTGGAAACCGAAACAAGTGCTACGCAAATGGTATAAGACCCGGGCTGTATGAAAGGTACATCAAAACTTTCCAAACAAGCTTCATCAGTTTTCCCTAGTAATCCGAAATGTATGTGGTCTGGTGTTAGGTCTGATAAAAGACAACACCTTTTCATTTGATTATTTTTGGGCACTTTCTTGAAAAGCTTGTTGAAATCGGCTTAATTGTTGACAGTAGGGCTTGAAATTGACCGTTTTGCCAGGTTGTAGCGATTCATAATGGACAATTCCCGTCCAGTCCCACCGGCCCTTGATCATGATTTTTTTTTTTATTATATCTTTTTAGTTTTCATTGATACCGAGTCCCAATGAGCAGAAAGTCTGTGGAATTCAAAATTCGTTTTGAAGGCTTTCAGAAACGAAGGACAACAACATACCGACATTTTAAACAGAACACTTCCATTTTTCATCACCCGTGATGAATCGCCTCTAAAATGGTTCGCTTTTGTAGATTTTCAGAAACACTGATGGCGATTCGGTCAATCAATTTCTTTTGCAATAATTCATGTGGAGCCCAAACATCGATATTGTTTAAATTCAATTTCGCTCTGTATTTACATATTACTCGCATAAAAGGATCAACGATGAAATTATTTTTTGGGTGAACATCATAATTGTCCTTATAACAAACGCGCTCTGCTACATCATTTAGGAAGAGTGACACCAGAAGCATACCACACTCAATGTCAAACTTTTTAGAGACCATGAATTTTGATCGCGACTTGCAGCCATTTACGATAAAACCTAAAGCTTGGTAAGACGATGCAAGTATATATATTCATATATTCATATAATGCACAAGTACAGTGAAAGCCAAGTTGCATCAAGATAACCATAACCGCGGTAAATGCACTCCGTAACGAAAAAGGAAAGGGAAATGGAAAATAAAATGGGAGGCTAAGAATTGTGAGAAACGGAATGGAAAGCATGAACAACGCATGTGTAACTACAAGAAATTTCTGAAATAACTATTCTAAATGGTATGGGAGATGCTGCAGGAAACAACAACTTACTGCTCACATTTTTTTGGGAGTAATTAAGTTAAACATATCGTAAAACATATTCACACATGTGTACTTTGCACTTAAAAACATTAGCTTTGCAGGTACGTATATACTGTGTCAACATAATGGTGTGAAAAACTTAGAAAATAGCTCACACCTAACTATATAAGCTGATTTTAAATATGCACTCCAATGTGTTTTACATCTGTATATACGCTTTATGATTTTATGTAATTACTTTAAAGAATTCATAAACAAAAGTCTCGAACAAGAAAGGAATAAACTTCTTAACTAAAAATTTTAGAAAAATAGAGTAAGACCGTTATTAAATTTCCAAAAACAAAAGAAAGAAGTCACATCAAATTAATGCAAACTGCAGAATTCAGTGTAAATATATTTGAATTTACGTGAAAAGCCTAAAAAAATTTCACACTATTAGATGCTGTTTTGGCGGAATTTGGACACAAAAATTCATATCTGAATGATTCGGTTGTATGGGGGGTAGATAGAGTATTCCAATTTCGATGATTTCTGGTGTCAATATTTATTTGAATTTACATGTGCAAAATACCAAATTTCATGTTTTTAGATGCCTTATTGAAGTATTTACAATCCGAAACGGCATATCTGAACAAATCAGCTATATGGGAGCCATATGATATAATCGATCGGTTTCGACAAATGACCAATACATTACAAGAATGCACTCGCATGCCAAGTTCCGTTTAAATATCTCAAACATGGAGACACTATTTTTCTTAGACGGGCAGACTGACCTGATTAAATTAACTCAGCTCGTCATTCTGATCATATCGGGATAAATTGTGGAGGGTATATCTTTTCTCATTCTGGTACTTTCATACTTTGAGCTAAAGGTATAAAAATTACTATTAAATAAAAACAATCCCTATAAGACCTCAACATTACTTTAAAACTCAGGAATGCTATTAACCGAATTTCAAATATCAATACTAAAAATTAAGCAAGATTTTACAATTAGAAAGTAATGGAAATTATGAAATACTAAATAAAAATATTTCTAAACCGCTGAAAAAATTTAGGGCCGAGCTCCTCCTAAAATTTGTAGCAATCCTCTTGATGTTTTTCCAATACACTTAGTGAGGTTTTATTATTTTTCATAGATTTTTATTTTTATTTTTAAATTGCAGAAACAGTAGTACTCTTGTGAACCCTACTATTATATTCAAGGATATATATTCTTTTAAGTCTTCTTACTGTTAAACTTAAAGCTAGATTTTATTTTGATGACTATGTAGTCGATATAGTTTTTGCTGAACTTATTTATTTCAGATTTTATATATGGAACTTTTAAATATTTATGTATATTTTCATTAGGCATGTAAAAAGGAGCATTAGTAATGTATCGTAAGGTTTTGGATTGGTAGCGCTGAAGTATCTCGATATTTGAGTTGCTCGTTGTTCCACAGGGCCGAATAGCATGGGTCCACGCAGGCTTTAGAATGGCTTTATAAAGGTGAAATTTGTTTTCTAAGGTATTCGGTGATTTGCGGCTTGACTTTTCGTCTTTATATGATTTTTCCACGTTAGTCTGCGATACAAATGCAATCCAAGATACTTCACACAGTTACATTGCGGAATAGCTGAACCGTTAAAGAAAACTTCTGGGCTTTTACCCATTCTTAGTGTGAATTTTATTTGAGTCGACTTTAAGGAGTAAACTTTAACTTTCCAACAAATAAACCGGGCTTAAATAATGCTGAGCTCTGACTAAAGGAGCTGCGAAGCTTTTTATCTTGATGAACTGGTGGCTAAAATGGCTGTGTCATCAGCATATGTTGCAACTGTACAATTGTTTGTTACTGGCATGTCGGCTGTATATAGTGTGTATAAAACAGGCCCCAACACGTTTTTTTCTGAGTTAGATAAGACTTCAGTAGAAAATATTTGGGTGCATGTAGCCATTTTTTTATCTTATATAATACGCCGTTATGCCATGACCGATCAAATGCCTGCTGAACATCTAGAAAAGCGGCAGTACAGTATTTTATGTTTTCAAAGGCAGAAACAATGTCATTATTGACCCTGTAACTTTGCTCAGAGGTCACATTTCCTCTTCTAAATCTTCCACTGATGTTCGGGTATGATTACAATTTCGTCTACACTGCCAATAATCTCTTTAAAAGTATATTTTCAAATATTTTTCAGAAAATTAACAAAAAACTAATAGGGCCGTACGATGCCAGTTGAAATTCAACTTTGCTTTGCGTAGGGATCATGATGTTCTCTCCATATTTCCATTGACTTGGAAAATGATCTAGTCGTAGAATCGCATTGAATACAAGCGTGAGGAAACGAATGCATTTTGGTGGTAGATTTTTCAAGGTTAAGCATTCATTTTTGTCTGATCCAGGGGTTTTTTTTGTGTTTAGGCATTTAGTTTCTAATTCTACTTCGTTATAACGAATGTTACAAATAGGCAAGCTCATTTGACAGGGTATCTTGAGAAAGTTTTATACTTCTATTTCCGTTAAAGAGTTATCAATATGATTTTGCTGAAATACAAAGTGCAGATGTTGTGCAATTTACAAACAAAAATTTTCTATGGTTTTGTGGGCTAGTCTAAACAGGATTCGAACAAAAGTACTGATTTTATAAGTATAATTTTCTCGATTTTTAATTGAACAGAAAAAAGAGGTTTACACCAAAACCACATTTATTAAATTCTTATCCAAATAAAAACTTTCTTTTACGCGATTTTCGTGAATAACGTGTAGCAGACAATTACATTGCACCCCCAATCATAATCAGCCAGATATACGCTGATCTTATTGGTCTGGGTACCTCTCTCGCATAGTTTTCAGATCCCGGTGAAACCGGTCAATTTGTTTTTCGCTATAACAGCTATGATTCTCTAGAAACTGGTCAAGGTGACTGTCGAGATAATGCACTTTGATGTACATATTAATTCCAAAGCTTTTGAAATTGTTCAACATATTGGCACTATTTGTTAATTGTAATAGAGGGGGCACGGAAATTTGGCAGATTGATTTTCTATTACGGACAGCTCTTTACATCGGAAGAAGATATGCAAACCTAAATAAACGAAACGAAAAACATGAGTAGAGCGCGGTAAATATTTATCGCAAATTATGTATACTACAGTTTTCTATGGCTAAAAATAAATAAAATGTGTATGGAAAAACCTAAATATACTACATAGCTTGCTTTATAAGCTTACTTTAATATGTTTCAAAATTAATCTTCTTCTTGTTTGTCGCGAAATATATGTGAGACTATTTATTTCGCTCGGAAACCTGTGTTGCCGTGCTTTCGTATTTGTTTAAAAACATTAGAAATAGGCAGCAGAAAAAAGGATTTTTTTTTTCGTTCCAATTTTTTTTTTCTCCTTTTTTATATGGAGTTTTTGGTTATCGTTAGAGCTGCATACCAACCTTAAACTTCAGTAATATTAATTACAGAAAATTAGAAAAAATACAGAAACACCAAACTACAAGTAAGAAAAAAGAAAAAACATATTTTTGGTGTTGTAAATGGATACTCAATACAAAACCATAAAGTAGATTATTAATCACTGTTTAATCATTGAATTTTTCGTTTTCGCTTTTTTTAAGCTGAAACTGATATGAAAATGATTTTGTTAATATTAAAGCGCGAAGCTAGCTTTCACTTGCATACAATTTTTTCACTTCAAACCTGTTAATTTTTTCTATGCCGGACAACAATACTTTCAAAGATATCTACTAACATATCGCTTAATATTTATTCATTCATTTACACACTTTATTTTCTTATAGATTTGTTTCAGATTTTAAATATAACTTTTCGTAAAAATAAACGTTACATTGACGTTTAGGTAATAAATTCTATTAGAAAAAACTAATTACAAGACAGACTAACAGCATTATTGATATAATAATAATTTATGGAAGTTAATACCCAATTAAAGAGGTTATTCTCACAGTTATAAAGATATTCCTTTGGCACAACGCAAATTATATTTATATGTACATACATGTGATGTGTATACATACATTATATCTCCACAACCTATTTTAATATAACTAACCCAAAGTTGCTCACCTCGCCAATAGAGAAGGGAACAAACGTATATATGACGTCATAAAACCCGAAAATGAGAGCGAATTGACGAAGAGTCAGGAAAGAGAAGAAACTCGAAGATCCTCTCCTCCAACCATGAAAAGCAATTATTTCATTTTTTTGTTCGTGAACACTAAAGCTTTTCGTAGTAAAAGCACGTGTTGCATTCAGCCAAAACAAATTGTTCGTAAACTCACATAGAGCTTTTCATTCATAACGAACAGCTGGTGACGTTTTGACGCATTATGTAGATGATTCGGCTACGAGCTCGTTAACAGCATCTTTCTGTAAAACGGAGAGATATAGCAAATCAGTTGTATTCAGATGTTTGAGCGCATTAGAAGTGTTGAACAAATGCCGCATATGTACATTTACTACAGCGAAATTTCTTCGCTTTTTTGTTTTAAATTTTTGTACCTTCTTTCTTTCTCCACTGTGCAGCTTTCTATAAAGTATGTTGGGTCGCAATAGCCGAGTGGTTGGCCTTGTATACTACTATCGAAAGGCCAGTGTTCGAGTCCCTGGCTTCACCAATATTAATAATTATAGAAAATTAATTAAAATAAAAGATATGTTAATTTTTCTAATTGTGGTCGGCCCTTGGCAGGGAACATCAAGCCCTCCGAATGTATTTGCGCCATGAAAAAAAGCTCCTCATAGAAATCCATCGGCGGTTCGAAGGCGGCTTAAAATAAAAAGTAGGTCCCTCTATTTGTTTGGATATACGGTCAGACGTACACCACAACTTGGAGGGGGATTTCGGCTGAAAATCACTTCAACAATGATATTTATTGTTATTAAAATTGCCGTCATTAAAATATATGGAGAAACTTTTATTTTCCAAAATCTTGTAGCCATATTGAATTTCAAATTGTATTTATACATCAACAAAGAATAACGACATATATATATTTTTACGAGCATAATTGCAAATCTAAAGAAATATGTTGTTAACAACTATCTTTAATACTCTTCCAATACACACGGAACCAGAATGCATTGAATCAGAACTTTTAGCAAACTTAAATGAATCACCAATAATCATTTAAAATTCTGCTGAAGTATTGTGTGTTTCAATCGAATAAAAAAAACGTATCAAAGCGAGTACAAGTTCCAGAAGGTTACGTATACGCAGTGCGACTCGAAAATGCCATGAAGAAGAGATTAACGAAACGGCTAAAGTGAAGAGTTTGTATGGCCCTCGAAAGAAAAACAGAAAAGGATTTGAATTGAAGCCTTCCAAACTAAACCTTTAAGCCATAAAGTTAAATCGATCAAAAAATTAAGAGGATTGGAGAGAATATTCTGATCTAGAAATTTGAAAAAAAACACGATTTTTTTTCACATTTTCATAGAATAAACCATTTAGGAGATATAGCTTTCTGTTGACGCGACAACCAGGCCAGCTCGGCCGGAACAAATCGAACAGAAGACTTTACTGGAAACTTTAAACGCATTTTTCTCGAAACTGTCTTTTTTAACCACATGACTCCCAAGTTCTACTAAACCGAATTACGAAGAAATTTTGTGTGAGCCTTTTTCATAGACTTCTCTATTGAATGAACTACGCTCATCTTCAAACTTTAATATTTACTATTTTTTAAAAATTCGGAAAACTCAAAAAAAAAGTGGTAAAAAAATTGTTTTTTTTTTCAAACAGCTGCCATTTTGTGAAAAAACTATTCTTTTCATACGATAACGACATTCCTCTAGATTAATAATCTTTTTTCTTTTTGCTTACAGATGCTAGAAGGGTTGGAATCGTGATTATAGTGGCGCGCCAATTTTTTTCGACGCCCCACTTCATCGGCAAGTTATCTGCCGATTGAATTATGATTTTCTTTTACATTTTTTTCTTTATTCTTGAAATGTGAACCAATATCTTAAAAAGAGAGGAGAGTAAAACTGTTGATTGTATTTTTACGACACTTCAAAAATTACCTTAATTTAAATCGTCTAGACCAGAATATCCCCTTAATTAAATTTTTTCTACATAAGCATCATTACTCTTTAGCTATTAATATCCTTTGCTTTAAATTTTAAGCTTATTTTTAAAAAAATTTGTTTTTCTGTTTGCTTGCTTTTGTTTTGTTTTTATTGTAAAAGTAGTATTTTTATTTAATATTTGTATCTCGCCTTAAAAATTTTAACATAAATTGTGCATAAAAATTTATACACAAGTATAACTCGCTTCTTTGTATTTCAATTGGCTGCTTTTCTCCAATTTTTTTTCTTTCTGCTTACTCTCATGGGATATATCTACAACATTACCTGTATTTCTTAACTCGTAAAACTCTTATGACTCTCAATGGTATTTTCTACGCAAACATCTCTTAATTGCGATGGCATTTGTCATATTTCAACAAGTTTAACATACAAAAATATTTAATAAGAATAATCAAAAAAATATGTATGTTATTAAAACTTTTAACTTATAATCAATATTTATTAAATTAAATAAATATGAAAGATGTAATTAATTTTTTTAAGGTATTTATTATATTGTATTTATAAGCCATCTCGCCGGTGTGATTTCTGCAATAAACTAGAAGATTTTCTGGTCAGTTTAAAATTTAACAACAAGCTCCGTACACATCGGCTGAAATAATACACCAAACAGCATGCTCACATTTGTTCATCTTGTGTATCCGGTGCTTAAGCAAGCTTATTGTGAAACACGAGGTTCTGACAAACATATTATCTTCTTCCTCTTTCTCCATTTCACGCAAGTTGAGTACTTACTCATTCACTTCCGTATCATTGATGGACTGTGAAGATGAAATGTGGATTGTGAAACTCTATTAACAAATATATATACGAGTATGTTCAAGGGAAAAGGTGAAAATTTTGCTCACTATTTTCATTGATTACAATGGTTGGGTGCATTATGGATTCCTGCCAAAAGGTCGTACATATGGTTTGCGTGAAGCAATACGGCTTAAACGATCGGAATTGTGGAAATACAAATCATGGATTCTGCATCACGACAATGCATCAGCTCACACATCAATGTTTATTCGTGATTTTTTGGTCAAAAACAAAACCTTAATCATGCCTGAACCATCATATTCACCAGATTTGACTCCCTATTCCCAAAACTAAAGAAACCAATCAAAGGAAAGCGTTTTGCCACAATTGCTGAGACTCAGAATCGAAGAAAAAGCTGATGGCCATACGGAAGAGCGCATTTCATAAGTACTTCGAGGATTTATAAAAGCGTTTGCACAAAACTTAAATCAATTATTTTGATCAAAATCGAAATATTTATTTTCATCCTGAATTGTAATATATGAATCTATAAATCCCTTCAAGCTACGAGCTATGAAATTTGAAAGTGGCTTCCGTTTAATAAATTTAACCGATGAAAGAAACTTTACCGAATCATGATTTGACCACATTATGATTCACCTAATAAACATGATAAGCATGACAGTAACAATTAAATTACATACTTATTGAATACATTTTAATTTTCACAGTGTATTTTTTGTATCTTTAACCGCAATCAATTAACAAAATAAATTCGTCTTTAATATAAACTTATTATCAAAGCTGCCATATTTTCTTTTTGAAGAAATTAAAACTTAACCATTTATGGTAATAAACAATGAAGAAAACAGCAATGCCAAATTTGTGGGATTGAAATTCAATTTAATTTATAAAAAGCTTCATGTCGCCTCGGCTAACATATTTTGTGGTTGAAGGTTGAAAGTTAAACAGCAAAGTTAAAAAATATTTACAAGTACAATGACTTTATATGGACTTCAAACACAAAAGAAATTCATCAACAAGAGTAAAAAGAAGACAAATTTTCAGCTACTTAAAATTGGATTGAAATACCAAAGAGCCATGAATAAAGAAAATGAAATGATAAAATTATGGTCCGTTAAATGAAGTAATGGATGGTTCGGCCAATATGGTAAAGTATATAAATGTACGTTCATATATATATCGATGCACATATATTTATTTATTTGTCGCTTCCTAATTGCTGAAGCGATTTTTGGCGGAGTTCCTTCTCCAATATGTGATTTTCGGCCTACAGTATATTCTTAGCCGCCTCCGAACGGCTGATGGATTTTTATGAGGAGCTTTATTTCATGCCTTGACATTTACTGTGGAGGGGCGACCGCAATTAGAAAAATTTATTTCCTATAATTTTTGGCTATCGGCTATCGCGGCCTCAGCATACTAGCTCTTTTTCTGACACTGTTGAAAACCAATTGTTTCCATAGCGTCGGTACGTAGAGAGCTTGGTATTCCGTTCCCCAGCCCTCTTAGATCGAGATGTTGATGAGTGGTCTCAGAGCAGTCTGTATATTTTCGACGTCGAACCTTCGTTTATTGACGGACGTTTTTTAAATGTACAGAGGTGGGTGCGTGTCTTCGCTGCTATAAGATGGTGATCCGAGTCCCCTGAACGAACGCTCGTCTAGAACACTAGAGATATGTCTGCCATCTATCACAATAGGATCGATTTGGTTGCGCGTAATTTCTTGTGCCGGAATCTGTTACTACAGACAAGCATATTCCAGCCCGATGACCCGGATTGTGACTCAGCGCACTGTCTCACTCAGGAAGCCTCACTGCAGTAAATTTCACAAGGACACAACTTTTTCCGTCCTTATACCACAAATTGCACTTCTTGGACGGCGGTGATGTCAGCCTTTAGTTCTACGAGGACAACAACCACCTGGGCAATGGCACCATCCCAATTAAGAGACCGGGCATTCCAGATGCATGCCCTCAAATCGTGATCTTTAAACGTTTACATGGGTGGTCATCAAAAGAGAGGCCTCCGATGCATTTTTGATTTTTCATTGACGCTGGATTGTCATGTGGTGGGTTCCAAACCCTAAGCACAAGCGCGGGGAAGTCGTCTTCTCACTATACCTCGCCTCCAAACGGATGTTTGTTTGCTACCCAGAGGATACTTGGTCTAAGACCAGAAGTCGTGAGCCGCTTAAACCATATGTAAAATAATCGTTTCTGGCCAATCCCAAGTGAATGGCAGTCAAAAACTTTCCTCATTTGAGAAGCACAATTTTTGGCCGCTGTAAGACAGCAATAACGCGCTGAATATAAGTCAGTCTGTTCATTAGAAAATGGTAAACAAAACTGAGCATAAATCAGGTAAGAGCTGTCAAAAAGGCCAACTCCAAAAAATGTATTACCTCATTGAAAATCACACGTCTAAAAAACACTTTTCAGATTACTTAAGTAAAAAAGGAAATAATTTATTTGATTGAAGTGAGTTTTTTTGTTGTGACTCGGTCCTTTTGTACATGTTAGCTTATACACTTCACCTAGAGATGTTCTTGAAGCAGTACTCATTTAATGCAAGTAGATAAAAAGTAAAAACTTCACACCGTTCGAAGGAAAGATCACTTGGAGAAGGACTACAGAGAGCAAAACAGAGATGACTGGATGACTTAAGCGATGATTAAGCGATGAGAAAAAATTAAATACCAACAGCAACTGAAAAAAACCTAAAACCACTGTTTTATGAACATATTTAAAGTTTATTTATGAAACTCTTGACAAAGTAGGTGCAGTAATTAATTAATTTCAAATTGCATCCCAAGATGACAGATTTCAAAATTTAAGTCAAAGAGCAGCCACATGTAGCATAAAAAATTTCAGGGAATTGAATTTAAAATTCCGGGTATTATTTTGAATGACTATTTAGCGAAGTTAAATTTCTCAAATCGTTGGACAGGACTTTTAAGAGAAATAAAAATTGCTAGCGCAGGCACTAGCAACTGGAAATTTAATTTCAGAAATCAAATTGCAAAGAATCGACTGCAATATTTATTTCTGCAGTTATGTGTAATTAAATTGAAGAAATTAGTTTCAGAGGGACTACACTTTAAAATGGAATCTTTTACATCAAATTGCGTGAGTGAAATAAAATATTTGTAAAAATTGCTATGTCTGGTGGGCTTTTAAGGAGTGTAATATGATATTTCCGCATATACACGAAAAGTAAAAACAAAAAAATTTTCGACAAAGATAAATAAACGTTGTCTTTTCTCATTGAGCTTATTCTTTTTTATTCGCTCATGCCAATTGGTGTGGTAATCTGAGACATTATGGAAACAAACAAGAAAAGGAAAAGCTTTTATATTTTAATGGATATTAAACACAGGAACACATACATGTATTCAGAAAAAAGTGCCTTGAGCCATAACAAACAAATAAAAAGAATGTTCCAGTTACGCCATCTGCATTTGTAGATTGATACATATAAAAATGTGATCCGATTTAAGAAAAATGTAAAACAGCTCTCTTACCATGTACCATTTAGTTGTCCTCAAATAAGCAGAAATCTTCTACACATAAGACAATCTATTTCTCAAAACAAAAATCAATTCGTCAATATGAGTGGAAGTGCTATTAGAGTTAAAAAAATATGATCCATTAACATCCGACGGTGCATTTACTACTCATTCTTTAATAACAAGTTAGTGCAACACTGCGTATACGCAACTTTTGTTGGTCCAACATTTGTGAAAACTAAGAGATTTCCATTCTACATTCTTTAATGAGAGCAGGGCCTTCAATAGGGAACTTGTTATCGAAATAGTAAGTATATGAAACACCTGTTTGTTTTTATACCAAATTAACATTTGATAGATGTGAGAGCAGAAGAAGAAATACAAAAATTGCCATTCTTTTTATTTTTTAGAGCGAAAATATATTGGCTTTTAAAAAAAGCACAAACTATCTGATCCACTCTTTTTTCGCTCAACCACAATCACAAAATCACAATTCTCAAGATTTTCTCGAAAACAAATAGAAAATGAAACGAAATTCATGCAAACAAAACGTAAACTAAAAAATAATTTTGACAATCTCTGCGTTGAACGTAAAGCGAATTTATAAAGGTGAGAACAGGAGAGCAAATACAACAATTTCCTTTAATTTGTTTTTGTTTTTGAATAATGATTGTCAAAATGATGGGAAATTCTTTGGCTTTTAAAACTGCACAAATTCTCTGTTCCACTCACAAAATTACAATTGTCAAGACTTTTCTATTCACAAAAAGAAAATCAAATGAAATTCGAGTAAACAAAACAGAAACTGAAAAATAATTTTCACAATTTCGGTATTCAATGAATGAAAAGTGTTAACTTCACCTTGTTAAAATTCGACAAATTTGTATTATTTCTAAGCTTTTTTGGTTTGAATCGCAATGTTGTTATAATAATTGCACTATGCTATATTCTTTTTGCCATGAGAGACGTGAATACTAAATAACTGTATACCGTGGCGAGAAACATTCAATGCCATACTTTTTAGAGATTTTGAATTTTAACAACAACTTAACATGCAACCTTTTTTGGAAACTGTACATACATATCAATAAATGCATACAATGAAATCCAAGAAGCAAAAGGATTACCGAAAACTATTTCAAACGCACAAATGAGCACAAAACCGAAACAATACCATGATGGTGAACCGCATAAGTAACGGAAACGAAAGAAAAAAAGGAAAGCTTTTTGGAATAGGAAATAGAAAGTATGTACATATAATATATGTATAAATGCATGTAATTTCAAGTAGCAATGGCTATACCAAAAGTTATATGACTTGTAACCTATCATTAGCTGTCAAACTTCCGTCATTTACTTCAGCAATAACTTTGCAGAACGGAATGAAATATTTCCTATCCTTCCTCTTTCTATGTATATATATAGAGTTTTCCAATAAGAACGAATTCCATGAACCCAGTTTTGGAGCACTTTTTCCACTAAATTAAGTCGTATGTCATGAATAGCACGTTCAATATTGGTTTCTAAAGCTTGAAGAGAGTCTGTTTTATTGCTAAAGACCAATAACTTCAAATAACCTCACAAGAAGTAGTCTAACGGTGTTAAATCACAACTTCTTGGAGGCCATTCAGTGTCACAATTTATTGAAATAATCAAATCTCTAAACCTTTCTCGCAATAATTCGGTTGGCACAAGATGTTGTTAAGATCGACATCTTTCAATTGTGGTCATAAAAAGTTGGTTATCATCAATTTAATTGAAAGGTAATAGTTGTTCATTAATAACTTGTGGATTTTCTTCGAACCGGAATCGACAGTTTTGTTTATTTACCGTACGACTCAGATGAAAGGGAGAATCATCGAACAAGACGATTTTCTCAAAAAAATTGGTTTCATCGAATTCTTTCCTGCAAAAGAAGTCGTGAAGGCCTTTTGAATGATGTTATATTAAGAACTTAATTATATCGATTGTACTTCACATTAAATAAAAAACATTTGAATTTCCTTAACAATTTGTGTGTGTGCTTTTTTTAAGAAATCATATCACTCTTATTAGAAACCCCTATACAACAAATCGTATTAAACAAAAAAAGCGAATCCTCTCCTTTCTGGGATAGCCTCGTAAATAAATTTTTTTCAAGCACTCCTGCAACGTAAAATAAAACCTAAGATGTTCATAATTATGAAAGAAGTTTTTCTAGAGAATTTTGATTTTCTCGTGTTTACACGTTTGTATTTACAAACCTCATTTATAGCATTACTATCTTATTACTGAATGTTTGTAAACGAAAACAAAAGTAAATACTAATCGACAAAATATTATTACTCTGCTGTACAAAAGACCGGTTGCTATAAGAAAAATTAAAGACTTCCATAGTCGAGGAAATAATTAAAATTAAAACAAGAAGGAAAGGCTGTCTTCGGCCATGGCGAAGTTTTATTTCAAATTGCAAATTTGATTTTGATAATTTTCAGTGTCAATATGGATTTGAACTTAGGTCTGTAGAATAATAAATTTGACGCTCTTAGATTACTTTTCGGCAGATTTAGGACGCAAAACCTTAACTTTTTAGTTTGACCACATCACGTTCGAGTATGTTTTTCTCTGGTACAAAAGGTGAACTATGTGTTCACTCAGGGGTAGTTAAAACACCACCTATTTTCAAACCTACCTAAGTACATTGGTTCCATCATACCAGCAGGTATGAGACGAAATTCCGGTAACATAAGTTCGGGCGGAAGCATTTTAGCTCTCTTATTTTTTAAATGAAATTGAGTACCAATTAAGTCTAACTTCTCATACGAAAAAGTTTAAATATTCCGCACAGCTTTTATGTTCGGTTTCAACTTGCCAACAAAAATTTCAACAGGAAAAACTATTATAAAGAGGATTGTAATGTCTACCTTGAAATTTTTTTATTATATCAATCGCACATAAAACGATATGCTTTATGTACCACTCCCTTAATTCTAGATATAAATTAAAACTCCCTATATATTATCTTCGGCCAGGGAACTTTCAACATACACACGAATGGATAAAAAATGGCTGACAGAGTGAGCGCCGGAATCTAATGCGCAGAGCCAGATCTCAGATAATCCTTAAAGTTTCTGGTATACTGCAGTATCTTCTAGGCGGAGATCTTCGCTGTTGGAAAAACTGCTAGATAGTCAACCAAATAAAAATATCATAAATACGTCGATAGCAAAGCAGCAATGATTGATCCTTTTTGACTAGCGTGCGAACGATATAAACAAAAAAAAAACGGCATCAACGTGTTCATGATTTTTCTAGACTACAAGAGGACTGTTGTTTTCATTATTCATTTTCATTATTCGGGTAATGTGTCATTACATTCAAAATCATTATCAAAATTACCAGTAATTTGGTTCTGTGCTCTAGTAATGGCTTGACACCAGCTGTACTGCAATTTACAAGTATACACACTGTAGCAACAGAAAGAGTTTCACTTTCAACCGGAACACATCAACATACCCATAACGTTACACTCTTACATGGTATATATATACAGAATGTGAGTTAGGATTATCAAGATATCTGTGTAGTTGGCGTTTCCACTGCCTTGTAAAAATGTGTGGACCAAATGCTGCATTGGAGTACCTTTTGGATTACTCAACTGTAGTGCAGCGCTAGGCCAACTTACGTCACGCCATCAGCTTCTTAATTACTACACGAAGTTGGAATTGCTCAATAGGTTTTATACTCGTATACAGAAAATGTTTGAATCTGAAATTGTGCCAGTTTTGTTTCGTTGGAGAGCTCCGTTTGTATACAGCAAACGTGCAGAAGTTGTAGCTAATATATTCCAATGAATAGAGAAGAAATGTCAATTGGAATATGATATATATTTATTAGTAATAAATTATTACTATTTATAAAAAATTTTATTATAAATATGTTTTACTAGTTCACCAAGGCGGATTGCATTCAAAACTAAAAAGTATGTTCGAATATAATTTTTCGTACATGCTACCCTGGAAGGTACTCCATGGAGTGATTTTGTGGGGTAGTTTTAAATCTATTTTCCTGTAAGTACAACATGGAGTGCACGGATATTATGCAGAGGTACCCTACTTTTCCAAAGAAAAAAACACAGAAAATTCAAATTTAATGAGGAATGTTTATTATCATTCAATAGAGTATTATTTGGCATTTATTTTTTTAAGATTTTCTCTTTCAAATGATGGCCGCGGCTACCACTCAGATGGTCCATCCATTGAGTCCAATTTTTGATGACTCGTTTGAGCATTACGACTGATAACTGTCGAATGACAAGCGTGATGTTTTACTCCAAGGCCTGAATCGAAGCGGGATTGTCTGCATAGACTTTAGATTTTACATATCCCTGCAGGAAAAAATCTAACGGTGTGATATCAGACGATCTTGATGGCCAATCGACCAGCCCAAAACGTGAAGTTATCTGCTAACCGAAGTGCTCTCTTAATAAATCCATTGTTTGATGCAATGTGTGGGAAGTGGCGCCATACACTTCAATCTTTAGACTAGTTTTTCTCAGAACAGCTTTTCTCTGCACGGTTCAGGTAAAAAAAAATATTTATCCGAATGATGTGAAATTTGATTAAGTTTTTTTATCTTAATAACTTCTAACTTTCTTGGCTCAAAAACTGACAAAAAATAGGTCTGTTTCCCTTATCAAAATTTAAATTCACTATTTAAAAAAAAACTTATAATCTTGGTGTGGGATATAGCTACATTTGTACAAATTAATAATCTTCTTGGTTTTTGTGTTTCAGATAAGTGCAAGAGCCAAAATTTCCTGCAGCACCCACATCCAATTTTTTTGAGAAGATCAACTTCAGGACTAATTTTAAAAAACTCTAAATTATTATTTTTTAATTATCAGGATGTTTTTGTAATCGATATAAGTTGTGAAATATACGTACAAAGTTTAAATATTGTTGTTTTTTATTATCACCTTAAAAAATATTAAAAATGCCTGAAATTTACGATCCCCAGACCACCATCCCCCCTTAAAACTATATTTTAAAGTTATAAATTATGTTAATGCTATACGATACTCGTTTCTAGGAAACCATTAGAATATTATTTTATGTGTTAATGAAATTATATTTACTTCCGAGGTGTATTTGAAATTTGTGATAAAAATAAGATTTCTCACTGAAGCGATTTTCGGCCGAGCTCCTCCTCCAATTTGTGGTTTTGCGTCTTGTTGTTTTTACCACGTAATGGAGGGACCTACAGTTTATTCTGAGCCGCCTTCGAATGGCTGATGGATTTTTATGAGGAGCTCTTATTTCATGTCGGAAATACACTCAGAAGGCTTGACATTCTCTGCCGAGGGGTGACCGCAATTAGAAAAATTAATTTTTTATAATTTTGGATGTTATTGTAGTTCATTATCCAAGGAAATATTTTTTACTCCACATTGATATGTCTACCTCATGGGATTAAGATGTATTTTATGCATTTTTTTTTATATATTTGGTAGCCTACTATGTTCATTCATATTATATGTTTTTCTACGAAATTGTCGCTGCGAACTTACATTTTAATAAAAAAAATTAATAAGTATTTCGCTTTTAAAACTGTTCACAAATTAGTCCGTAATGTACTCATAAATGGTATACAAAGTTAAAACTACTTTCTTCCTATTCTTCTCTTCATACGCTCTTCATATAATCTTATATAATGATGTCAGCTTAGGGGCTTTCCTCCTTTTGAGAAAATTGCAACGAACATCTATTATTTCATATAAAAGCTCTTTTATATATTTACACTAATTAGTGTATATAAACTTAGTGCATAAACACATTAATTGTCAAATGAGTTAAAATAAAAAATATATATTTGCTAAATATAAAAGCTTTATTGGTAAGCACTTGAAAGCAAGAAAAAAGCTCATGAATACGAGTACATATGTATATATTTTTGTATGTGTGTATCTTTGTTTTAAAGCAGTCTTGATTTCACAATCAAGCGCAAGGATAAATAAAGTATGTCTTTATTGATAAATCTAATAAATGAGAGGGATGCGTCACCCTTGTTGGTTATTCAATCTGAAGTTGACATGTATAGAACAAAATTGAAGAAAGGAAAGATCTTTATAGATAAATGAAGTTGAAATATAATTAGAACGATAATAGAAAGTGAATATAAACAGACTTAGAACTACTCTTTTTACTACAATGTTTAGAAAGTTTTAACTATAAGTTCTAATAATTTTTCTTTTTATTTTACCTAGTTACATTTTCTCCAATGAAATAGTGCTAAAAAAGGTGCATCAACTTTTACTAAATTTGTAAAGGCTTTTTCGAAGCATGACATCATGAACTGAAAGTCATGTATACGCTTGCAGTATTGAGGAGGGGCGGTGTATAGGTGTTCTAAACCTAGACTTTCATTCTACTATGATAAGAAGGATAAAGCTGATTAAGCATGCTGCAGGGCAGTGTCCAGGGGTCTATTATTCGTTTTATTTATAAATGATATTCGATCTAGTTTTTCTGCGTACAAATTTCTTCTTCATGCCGATGATTTCAAAATTCACTTTGTCATAAGGAATTTCAATGACTCGACTTAGCTTCAAGTAGTTGCACATATGGTGTGTAAAAAAATCGGTTATCATTAAATACTAATAAATGCTTTCTATCCACCTTTTCATAGATACAAACACCCTATG
Organism: Neoceratitis asiatica; assembly: GCA_030068015.2. Taxonomy (NCBI): domain Eukaryota; kingdom Metazoa; phylum Arthropoda; class Insecta; order Diptera; family Tephritidae; genus Neoceratitis; species Neoceratitis asiatica. The sequence continues at coordinate 39,873,257 of CM061529.1, forward strand.
ATATTTCAAATTCTTACTTGAAATCAGTTAATCGTAGTGATGTTAAATCACTACGTTATCGCTAACTCGTACGCTATATTCATTCGTAGAATAAATAGTGATTTTTATGACCCCTACACTCTAAAAACCCTTTACTCTGCTTACGTACACAAAATTGGATTATTCAGCATTCATTTGGAGGCCATACCACTAAGCTCATACTGAGAAGTTTTATTCGTTTTGCTCTTCTTTATCTAACTTTACAGAACCGAGACCATTATATGTCGGCTAATAAATCTTATGACTAAATAAACCCTGATCTTTTTATAAACGTAAAGTTAAATGTTCGACCTAAAAATCTTCCCAGCTTCGACTTATTTAATATAACTTTTGCCACTACAACTTATAGTTCAATTGCATCAGTTCGAATAACTTTGCTTGAACTCAAAACGACCTTAAGTTCTGTAGACTTCGATATTTCTTTGCCAAGGACAACACTAAGAACAATTATGAAGAATAAGCTATCTAATAACGAATTTGTATCTATTTTTTATCTAATTTTAATTTAATTTTAATTAATTTTATATTTTGTATAATAATTGTTTATGTGTCTGTATGGCTGGAAGACGGATCGTGGTGAGATTGATTGCCTAACGGCTTGCAAAACTATGACGATCTTTGGCACTAGCAACGACGAAAAATACACCCAATTTTATACACAAGAAGCTTGGAAAGAACTGAGGATGGTTGTTGACCTAATGGTGGGTCACATGATACAAGTAGTGATGATACAACAATGATACAAGTAGGAAGTTCTGGGGAAAACATGGAACACCTCTTTTCGACCTGTCTGAAACTCGTTTTAAACATCTAGGAGCTTCGTAGTTCAAAGGATGAGAGGAGGTATCAAAACCAGATATAAAGACTCTCTCAAACTTCGAAAAAGGAGTTTTCTTTTTTATATGAAATATTAAACTTTTGTTTATGTGTGTATTTTTGTTTAAAATAATATACGTGGCGGCCGCAATAGCCGAGTGGTTAACATGGCGTACTAACATTCGGAAGGCCAGAGCTCGCGTCCAGGTTCGAGCAATCAATTTGTATTTTCTGGTATGTAAGTGCTGTGTTGTAAAAAGTAGTGATAGTCATTCATACTCAACGCAGTGCGTGAACTGTGCTGTTCATGCACACACACATTAAGTTTGTTCGTCTAGTTTGTACAATAAAGACAACACGAAACGAACATTCAGCCTGTGGCGCCACAAGATATTGAGAATAAGCAGAGGTAGTGGGAGCAACATTGCTGTAGGCTACATCGACCGCCAACATTACTAATAAGATAATACATAGATGTGTTAGTGCATTCACAATGAATTGTTCCATTGTTTATTTAAATGTTGAGTGCCGAATAAGAATTAACTTATTCGATAAAACGTTGACCGAATGTGACCGAACGTTCACGAATATTTACTGCTTAATAGGCTTGGGTAATTAGTGAAAGTAGGAGCAGAAAAAATAAATAAAAACAACTCCCATATTTCGAAAATCAGTTTTACTTTATAAGGTCGGTAAGGAGCTCTAACGAAAACCAAAACCTCCATATTAAAAAGTGCAAAAAACTATGCGCGGACAATTTTTTTACGAAACAGAATGCACCTGGAACGAAAAAAATTCCATTTTCAACTGCCTATTTCTAAAGTTTTTAAACCAATACGAAAGCAGTAAACACAAATTTCCGAGGGAAATAAATAGTCTCACATATATTTCGCGACAACCAAGAAGATTACTAATTTTCAAGGTTATAAAGCAAGTTATGTAATATTACTAGTTTTTTCATCAATTTCCACACCTTTTGTTGCCATGGAAAGCATTAGTATACGTAATCAGAGAAAAATATTTACCGCGCTCTACTCATGTTTTCCGTTTTGTTTATTTATGTTTGCATATCTTGTTCCTATGTAAAAAGCTGTTCACTTCTAATGCTTTCTTTACGATTACATTAGTAGTTCTTAACGTCTTCCCAAAATTTCCTAATTGTTTATGGATTTTCATGTGAACTTTTATTTCCAAAATAGAGATACACTCGAAAATATTTACACACCATTTGAAATGAAATCAAAAAAAAACAGTCGAGCCTATTACTTTCCGACTCTTAACATACTCTGCTCACACGTCTACACTGATAGTTATGGTTAATTAACTTTATTTTTTCTCTGGTTCTGATTTCACATCTTTTTTATCAAAGTAGCTAAAGTATTTTTATAATATTTATATGGTAATGGGATTTAATTGGAACGATTTAAAACGAAATAATTATTATAAATTTCTCCCAAAAATTTAAGTATTTACATGCAATGCCTGTTTTGCATGTATTAACATATAATGATTGCATTTCTCAAATACTTACAGTGCTATTTGAGTATTAATGTACGTATGCGATAAAAACTAGGTTAATTTTCAGAAAAGATGCACTCGTAATTTAATTTAACAGGTTTTGTATGATTTAAGGGTTAAATATTATGACTGCTTGATAAATCAGTGGCTTTTTGAATTTACAGTGAGTTACTGTAAATGCTCATACAACACTGCTCCCGTCAACCGTTATCGATTAGAAGACTGCTGTTAAATTTTGAGCAAGCTACGCCATTAAGTTTGCGTTTGTCAGTCATTGGAAGTAGATGACCTTTTAACTAAAATGGAAAAAAGTGAATTTCCTGTGTTGATTGAGCATTATTTTTTGCGTTAAACAACCAGCACCGAAACCAAAGAAAGACTTGATAAATACTAAGGGACTCTGCTCCATCAATTTCAATGCTTTACTGAGTCCGTTGTGATCGTACAAGTACAAGTGACGTCGAACGTTCAGGTAACCCAAAAGAGGTCATCACGCCAGAATTCGACGATAAAATCCATGGAATGATATTGGACGATCGGAAAATAAAAGTGAGTGAGGTGGCGGAGGCTCTCAGCTGAGCGGGCACATCATATTTTGTATAAATATTTGGACAAAAAAAGCTATCCGCACAATGGGAGCCGCTATTGCTCACACATGATCATAAGCCCAACCTTGTAACCACTTCAAAGAAGTGTTTCGCGATGTTCAACCGCAATCCAAACGAATTTTTGCGCCGTTGCGTAACGGTAGATAAAACACGGATCCAACACGCCACAGCAGTGACCAAAGAGCAATCAAGACAGTTGGTTTCTCCGGGGAAACATGCACCAAAGGAGGTCAAGGTGAGTCTGTCGGCCGACAAAGTCATGGCTACTGTTTTCTAGGATGCTTGAAGTGTCAATCACATCGATTACCTTTGAAGGGGTAAATTGATCAACAGCGAATTTTATTTAGAGCTTTTGGACAGATTCGATATTGATTTGAAGCAGAAACGACAGCGTTTGACGAAAAAAAAACTGCTGTAGGACAAAGCAGGGGTGCACACGTTTGTAGCCACCACGGCAAAAGTTCATAAATTGGACAGCATATTCTCCAGATTTAACCCCCGCGACTATTTCTTGTTTCCAAGCCTGTAGAAATGCTGTTGGGCGGTAAGGCGTTCGAAACATCACAGAACAAACGTCTATTTCGATGTTCTTGAGAAAGCCTGTTATTTGGAAGGAATACAAAATTTGAAAAGCGCTGCGCTAAATGTATAGAGCTAAAAGGAGACTATGTTGAGAAATAAGACGCTTATTTGACGAAAAAAAATTATTTAACCGCCATGTCACTGACTTATGAAATCACCCTCGTATATCACTAGCTATTTATCTAGATTTTATGACAAGTACTTGAAGTTAAAATTGAAAAAAAGATATACTCCGAAAAGAAGAACGTGGTGTAATAGTGGAAACTTATACAAACGATATTAGAAACCAACTTGAATTTCTGCACTGACCTACAAATATTAGCTTTACCTTTACCTAAGCTTTCTACCGTAGTAATTATTTATTAATAATTTATGATGATGGATAATGCAAGTAGCCAACTGATACAATTGGTATTCAAATTTTACACGCCCAAGGCGACAAATTAAATCAATCATTTTCAATACACAAAAGTGCAAATACCACAAAGAATTCGCGAGTGGATAGAGCTAATGGATTTCGTGATTAGCTATTGAAAGGGATAACTACAATTGAGGCAAACATACAAACAAAGGGCGGTAACTTCGGGCTAACTCAAACAAAACAAAAATCGTAAAGAAAAAGACCGAAAGAAATAATAGATGAAAGCATATATACAAGTATAGAAATGTAACGAAGCAAACAGAATTGGAATGCAAAAAGCTTTTAACAAAGCAGAAGTTTCTACTCAAAGGGGCCGACCGCAAACGCAGCGAGTAAGGTAGAGGAGAAATAAAATAACAGAAAGATGAACGGTTAAATAGAAGAATATTTACATAGAATTGATAATTTTATAAGTTGAATGGTGGTAAAGTATTTACATACATACATACATACATACATACATACATACATACATACATACATATGAATAATTACAATTATTACAGTTTGTGAAAATAAAATTTGAATAGGAGGTTGTGAAGATATATAAAACGCCATCAAAGCTCCAAAAATACCTCAACTTTTTTATATAAATATAATCACTAAAGAATAATGGTGGAAATATTAAAGAATGTGCCCGTGATCTGTGACTGATTGCAGTGTGATACAAAAGAATGAACAAAACTGATGAACGTAAGGCCAACGCAGATATCAGCTGTTTTCTATTCACTCCTAAACGGTGATTCATTTCGAGGTTCCCTACTTTTTTAAAGAAAAAACACAGAAAATTCAAATTTAATGGGGAATGTTTATTATCATTCGAAAGAACATTCTTTGGCATTTATTTTTTGAAGATTATCTCTTTCAAATATTGGCTGCGGCTAGGCCTCAGATAGTCCAACCGTTGATTCCAATTTTCGATTACTCGTTCAAGCATTTCGACTTGTAACTGGCGAATGACATGCATAATGTTTTGCTCCAAGGCCTGAATCGAAGCGGGATTCTCCGCATAGACTTAGGACTTTACATATCCCCACAGGAAAAAGCCTAACGGTGTGATATCACACGATCTTGGTGGCCAGTCGACCGGCCCAAAACGTGAAGTTATCTGCTCACGGAAGTGTTCTCTGAATAAATCCATCCATTGATGCCGTCTTATTGAAACCAAATGTCGCGGAGATCACGAGCTTAAATTCCAGGCATCAAATAGTCGGTTATCATGGCGCAATAACGGTCGCCATTGACGGTTACGTTCTCACCGGCATCATTTTTGAAGAAATATGAGCCGATGATTCCACCGGCCCACAAACCACACCAAAACGTTGCTTTTTCTGGATGAAAAGGCAGTTCTTGAATTTCTTCAGGTTGCTCTTCGTCCCAAATGCGCCAATTTTGCTTGTTTGCATACCCATTGAGCCAGAAATGGGCCTCATCGCTGAACAAAATTTGGCTCGAAAACGTCGAATCTTCTTGGAACTTTTCAAGAGCTCATAGAGCAAAGTGATGTCGCTTGGGAAGGTCGAGCGGCTTCAGTTCTTGCATAAGCTGTATTTTGTACGCTTTCAATTTAAGATCTCGACGTAAAATGCGGCAAGTCGTTCCATACGTCAGTCCGAGCTGCTGCAAACGGCGCCGAATCAATTCTTTTCTTCACTGCGTGCTGGACGTTGTCTATTCGGTCGAATATTATCCAATAATGAATGCTGGGTGTCAAGATGGGTGATGGTGTTGCGAATAGTACGCCCAGAAGGCCGATTATGTTAACCATAAGTTGACGAAGCGCGCGAAACACATTCTTTACAAAACGTGAATATTCGTAATAAAGTTGAATGATTTGTAAACGTTGTTCAGACGTAAGTCTTTCCATGATGAAATGCCAAACAATACTGACCAAAAATAACATGGCTATTGGAAAAAGTACCTCTACTTGAATTGCCCTTTACTACTGCGTTGGCGTAGGCAGCGCTAACGCGATTATAGCTGAAACAATAATTGCGCACCTTTCGCTTCTTTTTCTCGCAGTTTGGTGCCAAATAGAAATACCAAGCGAAACCAGTTCTTTTTGTACTGCAGCTCTTCCAACCGAGTGGAGGTCTTCCTGTTCCTCTGCTTCCATATGCGGATACAATATCAAAAACTGTCAAAGCTGGGGTGCCTTCATTTATTCGGATGACATGGCCCAGCTGCTTTCTTTCTATTCGCTAAACTATGTCAATGTCGTCTTATAGTTCGTACAGCTCATCGTTCCACCGGCTACGGTATTCGCCGTTACCAACGGACAAAGGGCCATAAATCTTCCGCAAAACTTTTCTCTTGAATACTTCGCTTCTACACCATACAGCAGGACGGGAATAATGCGGGACTTGTAGAGTTTGGTTTTGATTCCTCGATAGAGGACTTTACCTTTCAATTGCTTACTCAGTCCAAAGTAGCACCTGTTAGCAAGAGTGATTCTGCGTGGAATTTCAAGATAGACATTGCTGGTTCTGTTGACACTGGTTCCAAAATAGACAGAATTATTTGTATTGGAGCCAAAACACGAATGCGACGACTATTTATTTGATGGCAGGAGATATTTCGTATGGCGGTTGTTATGGTACACTTTTGTAAAAGATTGTACCTGGCCTATTTAGCTCTGCGGCGCGTATTATTTTTTCCAGCATCAAATTATAGAAATCACACGATAAAGAGTCCCCCTATCTGAAACCTAGCTTGGAACCGGACGGCTCGGCGTCCTTTTTAATTCTGGCTACGCTTGTGGTATTGTTCAGGGTCAGTTTACATAGCCGTATAAGTCTTGCAGGGATACCAATTTCAGACTTAGCGGCATAGAGGAAGATCCTTTTTCGTGCAATCGAAGGCAGCTTTAAAATCAATGAAAAGGTGGCGTGTATCGATTCTTTTCTTTCTGGTCTTCTCCAAGATTTGGCGCATGGTAAGTGGTGCATTTGCCAGGTCTAAAGCCTGGTACAATCAATTTGTTGACAGTGGGCTTTAATCCTTCTCACAATGCGCTAGATAGGACATTATATGCGATATTGAGGAGGGGTATCTCACGATAATTGGCGCAGACCGTGGGGCCGATCTTGAAACCTTTTGTAAGTCGCCACATCTTTTCATACAATTTTCGAGCATTACCCTTATCGGCGAGTTTCTCAATCTTCTCTAGCTCATCATATTTACGCATTTCAGCCTCTTTCTTTGTTGTCTACAAATGCGTCTCGCTTCTTTCTTCAGCTCTCGGTATCTCTTCTATCCCGCGCGTATTGTGAGTGACCGCAACGTTTCGTTTTCTCTCCAGCGCAGTTCGACATTCCTCATCGTACCAGCTTTTTCTCTAGCATTGTTGAAAATTAATTTTTCCCGAAGCGGCTCTCAGAGAGCAGGTGTGCAAGCCGAGTAGAAAACCTACCTGCTGTGATTGCAGCTTTTCGTCGAAGCTTCCTTGTACTTTTTAATATGCATTATTTGCTGTTACAGCATAGTGAAGTGATCCGACCCTCGTAACTAACGTCTAGGAGAATGGATACATATCTTCCGTCTATCACAACAGGATCGATTGATTGCGTGTTTCTCGATCCGGAGACAGCCATGTAGCTTGATAAATTTTCGTGTGCTGGAATCTGGTACTACAGACAAGGGCCGTCCATAAACTACGTAGCCTGCTTGGGGGAGGGGTCCACGAAAAGACCACGGTGAGCCACGTGGAGGGACGGGGGTCGGGGGTTGGCCTAAGCTACGTGGTTTTCTATATCAATATATTTAAAATCAGTGCAGTTTTCATAAATCCTCTATCACAAATTGACAGCATCCCTGAACCTATAATTGAATGGTTTGAGGAAGATGACATTGAAATTGACGAATCCACTAATCAACTCGACCGTCAAAGTATTACTGAAGAAACATGTGTGCCTGTAGTAGATGATTTACATAAATGGCTAGTTTCGTGTTTCATTCCAAGCTTGGATTGAAACATAAATGTCCTAACATTTTTTAATAAACATTTATTTCCAAAAATTTTATCATAAAAAAACCACGTGCTTTTATGCGGGGGTAGGCGGGTTCTGATAAAAGCTACGATAGACCCCGTGGGGGGAGGGGGAGTTCGAAAGTGGTCAAAATCAGGCTACGTAGTTTATGGACAGTCCCCAACTATATTACGGGATCCGGCGAAATCAATCAGCCTCAATCAGGTTGGGGATGTTGGCGTTGAAATCGCCTAGCACAATTTTTCGTGACGGGGGAGCGCTCTTAACTACGATATATGCTCTCATAGAAAGCATCTTCGGTCACATCATCATTCTCTTCTGTCGGGGCGTGGTCGCAAATCAGCGGTATGTTGAAGAACTTCGCTTTGATGCAGATTGTGGCTAGACTCATGGGTGAATGTCAGTACTTTGCGACGCAGTCTCTCTCACCACAAACTCAACACCAAATTTTCGTTCCTTTAAACGGCCGCTGTCATTGTCCCGTGTATAACACTTCTTGGACTGTGGTAATGTCAAGCTTTAGTCTTACGAGCTGGGCAGCGGCTCCTTCCCAATTAAGAGATCGGACATTCCAGGTGCATGCCCTCAAATCGTGATCCTTGAAACGTTTTGAGGGGTCGTCAGCAAAAGGGGGATCTCTCATCCCATCTTTTTTTATTTTTCATTTGACTGTTTTATGAGGTGTGTCCCAAATCCTACGCACTAGCGTGGGAGATTCCCCTTCTCACTTTAGCTCGGCATCAAACGGGTGTTTGCTGGCTACCCAGAGAACACTTAGTCTTAGACCGAAAGTCGTGAGCTGCTTGAACCATATGTTAGAGAATCGTTTCTGGTCACTCCCAGGTGAATGGCAGTCAATAACTTTCCACACTTGCGTGAACTTCTGTCCGTGGCCCAGGCGAGGATTATTTTCAACCGGGAATAAGGCGGAGCTATAATCTCGGCTGCGAGAAACTATGGAAGTCTGAGACATTGATTTGAGCCATCATGAACTCTGTCATGACGACGAAGAGACAGGAAAAGGCGGTTGACACTGAGAAAGACGTAAAGCAGTCAGCATTTAAGATTGAAGAAAATGCCCCTGCATTATCCACGGGTATGAGCATGACACACTATTGGCCTGAATTTCACAAAAGAATGACAGCATTACACAAAATATGGTTGAACCAAAATATAGAGGCCAAGATGTAACAAAAGATTGTTGAACACGATGTCAAGATGCCACAAATGGATGCCAACATTACACAAACCATGTTACAAATGAATATCAACATTTCACAGAAGTTAGATGAACAGGATGTTAACACACATGCCCACATTTTATCACAAGTGCTGGAATTGCATATTTCATCTCCCGACACCAACAGCATCAAGGGAGTTATGTCAAAAACTGTGACACAAAAGAGATAGGACTAAATCGAGGAGCATGAAAATAAAATGGTGTCTGCGTTTTGCTTTTGAATCCGCCATCCATTTCGAGGAACGCCCCCAGTGTAAGACGGCACAATCACTTTTCAAATTTTCAAGCTACAGTCCGAAAAGATGGCTACAACAAATAACTGGAGCATTAAGGAAAAAATCACCTGTACTAAGCACTAGCAGCAAAACGAGAGACGTATGCAAATCTGTAAGACGACCGCGCTCTTCTGTATACCAGTGTACAAAGCGAACTGTGTGAAATTGGAAAGTCCAAATTCTTCAAGGAGAAATGTTGTAGTGGTGCTCCGCCGATTTTGGCTGTTTGATTTTATTTTCCTTTTTTCAATTCCCTTAGTAACAAGTTATAAGTATTTGTATTTCACTTATTGTAAATAATTCTCGTTTAATCAGGCAATTGGTATCTGAACTTCAACATAGTTGGATGATGAAGCCGACGTCTATAATATGGTCTTCGATTGAGTTTTCGTATTCGTCACCTCCGGATGTTTAATTTTTAATGAAGTCCAGCAGGTTGGAGAAGTTTTCCCTCCATAAACTCAATCAGACCCCCATCAGAAAAAACACTCTGGTATTTAAACCTTAGGAAAGACTACTCAGGTTTTCGTAGAATTTTCTTTTTTCCCCTGTTGGCCATCTCTTTAAGTTCTTCATACTCACACATTTCTTCCTCTTTTTCTTTCCGTCTACAAATGCCTTCCCTTTTTAACTCTCAAACCATTCGTAAGTCTTTTCTCTTCACTACGGTCCGACAATCTTCATTACAATATACATATGTATATTTAGTTGGTACTAATTGTTCTACTTTCGACAGCCGAAGCCAAGGTTGGAAATAGCTCAATCTTAGTAAAAGTACAATCAAATTACGGCCAACAAGATTTTTCTTGTCTGAATTATTATTATTATTTTATATGAACTTTGTAGCAATGGCCAGATCCAATGTTTCTAATTGTCCATATCCAATTTTATCATTTTTAATTAATTGGCATTCAATATCAAGTCGAAAGGTGTTGAATTCTGTTTTACATTAAAATAAGAGGTGTTTATTTGAAAAACTTTTTCACGTTTTAATTTTGATATTAATTATATCTTTTTAATGATTTCCTGGCCGCAATAGCCGAGTGGTTAGCAATACATATTGGCATTCGCAAATCCAGGGCTCTAGTCCTGATCGGACCAACATCCACAAATTATAGAAAAGAATTTTAAGTAAACAGCCGCTCTGTCTTCTGGCTATGCCGAACTCCTTATACCTTTCACGAACATATCAAATTTATTGCAAAATTCGTTTTCATGATTTTCTGTGTCACTTTAAACTTGAATTTACGTCTGCAGAATACCGCATTTCACGCTCTTAGGAAAGATTTATAATATAATATTCCGATTCGGTGATTTTCACTAAAAATGTGCAATTAATAATATGTTTTTTGACCCAAAACCTAATATAAGAAGAAATCATTTGAATGGGGGCCATATGATATAGTAGTCCGATTTCGATGACTTTCACTACGAATGCGCAGTTCGTGCCTTCTATCACCGCGTATGTGAACAAATCGGTTCTTTGGGGACTAAATGATATAGTAGTCCGATTTCGATAATCTTCGTACGTTGATGGAGTTATGAACCAAAATTTGAAATTTGAAAAATTGGTCGCATATATGCTATAATCGTCCGCTCTGGTCGGTTCCGACGAATGATTGCTTAATCGTATAGGTGCATCTGCCTACCAAGTTTGGTTGGAATATCTCAAAAATTGCGTTCAAACAGACAGACGGACAGAAGGACAGACAGCATGGCTTATCAGCTCAGCTCGTCATTTTGATACAATCGGTATAAATTTCGGTGAGTCTATATCTTCTCATACTTCGGACCGAAGTTAACATCCATTTCATATACATGAAAGGTATAAAAAGTTTTATTTTGAATTAGGGGCTCTTAATTATGGATTTTCATCGTTCTTTACAATACCAATTAGAATAAAAATTGAACAAAATATATAAAGACACAACAACGTTTGAGTTCTATTAGACAACAAAACCTTGGTAAGCCTAAAATCAGCGATAATCAAATTAAAGAGGGATGCGCAGAAATCAAAGAGATGTGACCATGATTGATGCATATTCAGTCCACGCTGTCTGTTCGTGTGTTGCCAAACCATCTTTTTGTTTGTTGTTGCGCGGAAAAACTAATCGACTACTACGAAAAAGCTTTCTACTAATTTCGACTCCATTCAAATAAATCATATTATAATTAGATCTATCCATGTTTTATCATCCCTCTCGAGCTAATAATATTTGTATAATAATAATGACAAAAATCTTAAAGATGGGTATACAAATCAATTCAGTCCGTTCTCAAAATATGGCTCTACCTGCAGTTGTGGCTGATTACATATTTCCTTTGGAAAGGTTTCACTTCTGTCAGTAATAATTAGTGTGTATCATCATTTGTTTCTCACAACTTTTTTTTGCGACTCTTCGAAAATGTTCGGATTTTTTTTAAATAAACAGAATATGCGGAAACCTATGATTTTCTGATTTAATTGAAAGAAAAATGCAACTGAAGCCCACAGAATGTTTGTGTAAGTTTATAGTGAATCTGTGCCGACCGTTAAGTCATGCAGAGAGTGGTTTCGATACTTCAAAAGTGGTGATTTTACCCAAAAAGCTTGTAGATGAAAAAATTGAAGATTTACTGGATCATGGCCCGTACCAAACGCAAACTGTACTCGTTATCTACTACAACTAATGCGTTGAAACCGTGCATTGAAAGGCAGGGCAAGTTGATTTGCAACATGACAACGCAATGATCAAATACTATCTGGAAACACTGGAAAGGGAACTCTTACCCCACCCGCCGTATTCTCCAGATTTTTCTCCTTCCGAAAACTGAAACAGAGAGGACTAATTTTTTAAAGATGGTATTCGAAAATTAGCAGAGGCATAGGAAAAAGTAGCCGCTTCCGACTGACAATACTTTAAATGATGTTTATTACTTTTTTTCAACAAGAACACTTTTTTGAATACAAAAAAGAAACGGATCGAATTAATTTCTACACCAATAGATAACTTTGTATTCTTTTCAAAGTGTTTTATTGAACTTTTCTTTCCAGAAACTAACAAAAATTTCAGAAATCTTAAGCACGATGAACCCGCTCCAAAACGTGGAGAAACGCAACAGTCAGCTTGCAAGCTTATGGCGTCTGTATTTTGGGATGCGCATGGAACAATTTTCATTGACTACCTTGAAAAAGGAAGGACCATCAACAGCGACTACCACGTAGCGTTATTGGACCGTTTGAAGGATGAAATCGGTGAAAAATGGCCGCATTTGAAGAAAAAGAAAAAATGAACCGTGCCACAAGTCAGTGAAATTGATGAAAAATCCATGAAATGGGCTTCAAATTGCTTCCGCACTCACCGTATTCTCCAGATCTGGCCCGCTGCCCGCTGGGAAGATATTTTCGTCGAAAGAAGAGTTGATCGCCGAAATTGTGGCCTATTTTGAAGCAAAGAACAAATCTTACTACAAAATGGTATCGAAAAGTTGGAGGGTCGCTATAATCAGTGTATCACTCTTGATGGAACTATACTTACTTTTTCGCTTGGAGTAGTTCTGTTGTAATAACATTTTAGCTAGATAGTTTGGGTTTTTAGATAACCTTAATCACTAATTCTTACGCAGATTTTTTGTATCTTCTGTTACAGTGTTAATTCCGTGATCGTTGTGAATTGAAAGTGAGCCTTGAATATTGCTTTTAAGGTTTTATACTGTACCTTTGACTAGACTAGATTCAGATGCTAAGCCAAAAAGTTTGATACCTTCTGTCCAAGATGTCTTTATAAGCATATTAAAAAAGTAATACTTTATTTTCTAAGCGTAGTTTGGACTTAGAACCTATAATCGAATGCAAAATCGCAATTTTCATTTTAGTTTGGGTAATCTTTTTATCTATGTGATTTCTCCAAGTGACTCTTCAATCTAATGTAACTCTCAGGTAAGTAATGAATTCTTTCTGTGGTATTATATTACCATTTATAGAGATTGAAGCCGATGTGTATTTTTTAGGGTAAATGTTACTTGTATACACTTAGCCTCATTGACTTCAGTCTTCCAAATAGTTAGCTTTTCTTGCACTATTTTAAAGTGTTGTTGTAATCTACAAGTGACCTTAAAGAGTCTTGAATATGTACTAAGTATTGCTATATCATTCGCAAAAGTTGATATGACGAGGTTTCGACTTGTGGAAGATCGCTTGTATAAATTAAATACTTGTATAAGACTGGCCCTAAAACACTTCCTTGTGGAATACCAGTAGTGTAACTTTTTTGTCTAACTCGAAATTTTCTGCATTAAGGCAGCTCTTTAGTACGGCATAAATACTTGCGGCGAGGAGTACCTTTCAGCTTTCAAATAGTCCTTCTAGTTAAACTCTATCAAATGCCTGAGCAACATCGAGGAACACTGCAGTAAAATATCATTTACTTTCAAACACTGATCTTATGTTTGTAGCGATTATACGCACCTGTTCTATTGTGCTCAGCTTCTCCCTAAAGCCGAATTGATGGCAAGGTATGATCCGTTTCGATTCTAAATTCGATTACATTTTTTTTTCATTCATTATAATTTTTTCGAAGATATAGCAGAATATTGTTATTAAGCTAAAGGAGCCTATCTGTCTTAGGGAAATTACTAGTCCGCAAGAGCTTCCAGGTTTAAGGAAAATAATGCAATCTTAATATGCTACTAAATATATATATATGTATTGCGACCTATGGAAGCATTTTTATCATATCGCCCATTATCCTAGATAATTGGTCTACAATTTTAATCTGAACTATTTTAATCGTAAAACTAAGCAATGCAAAAGTGCAACTATTTTTTGGAGCAAATTAGACTGGACAAATTCTACGATAGGATATTATTATGATTCTAGTCCCATTTGATTACTCTTTAATTTTACTTGGCCTTTGTTTTACTTACATATTTTCATTTAACACTTTCCAGCTTTGAAACGATTGTTTCACTGTTTCCTGGGTCATAAACTTAACCATACAATGCAACATAAGCACTACATGCAAGTGTATATATAAGTACATACATATGAATAAATGCTGAACTGTGTGGGCGAGTCAAGTAGGCGAAGCAAGTGAATTGAGCACACTTAAGCGCTGTTGAAGCATAGGAAACAATGGTGACCTGTCGAATGCACAGCACTTTTACTTCAATGCCATATCATTCGAGTGGACTGCAGAGATGGTAGAGAGACTTGGTCAACAAGATTCATGTTTAAATGATGACCGTCACAAGCATCATCAAGGAAATTGAACGTGGGCCCAAAATCACTTTGTTTTAGTTTTTTGTATTGTGTTCAATTTAGATACAGATATAATCGGTTTTGTAAGGGCGGAGATAGTCCTATTTAAAATTCAAATAGATCGGTATCTAGTCCACTTCCTGGAAAGAAAATCGTTTGAAATAAAAAGAATGATGTAAACAATTTTTTCGAGTAGGTCGGTCTCTTTTCCACTTCCCGTAATAAAAATTTGTTAATTCTTCTTCTTCTTTGGCGTAGGTGCCACTTACGCAATAATAGCCGAATCAACAATAGCGCGCCACTCGTTCCTTCTCTTCGCTGTTTGGTGTCACTTCAAATTCACACGACAAAGAGTCACTCTGTCTGTAACCTCGTTCGGTATCGACTGGCTCGGTGATGTCCTTCCCAATTCTGACTGCACTTCTGGTATTATCGAGGGTCAGTTTACATAGCCGTATGAGTTTTGCATGGATATCAAATTCAGACATAGTGACGTAAAGTCAGCTCCCTATCGTACTGTTGAAGGCATGTTTAATATCTATGAAAAGGTAGTGTGTGTCGCTTATTTTCTCTCGGGTCTTTTCCAAGATTTGTAGCATTTTGTCAATGGAGGTCAAAAAAGCCACACGCATAATATCCATTCAGCTTGTTGACGGTGGGCTTTAATCTTTGACAAAATGCGCTAGATAGGACCATATTTGCGATATTGAGGAGGCTTATCCCACGGTAATTGGCGCGGACTGGTCCCCCTTTTATGAATTGGGCAAAGCACACTTTGGTTCCATTCGTCGGACATGCCTTCCTCCGACCATATTCTGCAAAGGAACAAATGCTTACACCTTGTCAGGTTTTCGCCGCCCTATTTGAATAGCTCTTCCGGTAAGGCATTGAGCATTCATCATAGTCGGATGATGGAATGTCTATACCATCGTCATTGTTTGAGGTTTCTTATTTATCATATTCGGGTGTTTCCCTTTCACAACGGATTATCTCCTTGGTTCCTACACGAATATGCTCCGGTCTTGAAACCGTCTGTGTTCGGTCCCTATCTTTTTGTGTCTGCGAATGCGTCTGAATTCTCTCTTCAGCTTTCTGTATCTATCCCACCCCACTTATGTAGTGGTTGACCACAACGTTGAGAGGTAGCGGCGATAGGGTCCACCCGGGTTCGAATCCAGGACTCGGCGACGGAGTTTCTCTAACACCACAAAACCAACACCAAATTTGCGTTTTCTCACTTTAACTCGCCTACAAAATGATCTTTGTTGGCTACCAAAGGGTACTTGGTCTCAGACTGGAAGTCTAGAGCTGCTTGAACCATATGTAAAAGAATCGTTTCTGACCACTTTCAGAGGAATGGCAGTTGAAAACATACCTCACTTGCGTGAACTTTTGCACATGGCCCCATCTACCAATAAAATTCAGCGAATTTACAACATAGAGGCCTTACCTTCTTCTAAGGAATAATATCAAATTGAAAACTTCGAAAATCCTTGAGAATAATGAGAAGATCTACAAAATTACGAATACGCATATGAATTAGCAAACCATTCAGATAAACAAGCTACCAAAACTAACGACAATATTATTGTTTTAAATAAAACCCTTTTTCATTGTCAAACTTTCGGCTTTCTTGCTCGAATAAATCTTACGTTATTCCGACTTAAATCCGAAATCCTATTCCAAATGAACTTTATTTGCGAATTCTATTGGAGGTCCGGTCAAAAAAAATGGACATATTTTCTAACAAAATAGGCAAAATAAAATTTCTGCCAAATCTAAGAACCCTCGATACCATAATAGGCAACTATACACTGATCTTCTGTCTAACTCTATTCTTCGAGCCCCATAAAAAGCTAACGTATATTACAAATGTCAAAGCAGAGATTATACCTAGAAAACAGGAAAACTAAACGAGTGTCATATTCCGGATATTACCATTATTTTAACTAACTTTGGGAAAAATAAATACTTATCCACCATTGACCAGAAGAGAAGAAAGAGGAACATTTCAATAATCTAAATATTATCTTCGGAACTCTAGAAAGAGCTCAATTAAAGCTGCAAAACGATAAATATGAATTTCTTAAGGAAGAGACCAAATTTCTCGGTATCACAGTTGATCAAAAAGATATTCGCACTACACCAAAGGAATTACTATCTAATATCTGATTAAGTTATGCTTCATTATCCTGATTTTAAAATACCCCTAGAACTTATAACCGACGTCTCAGATTATGCTTTAGGAGCTGTACTCGCACAAGATAATCGAAAAGGAAATGCTAGCTATACAGTCCATCACCATCTACAGTAATGAAAATGAAATATCCTCAGTGCAAGCACAAGTCCATAAGTTCATAAATCATATTTTCTTTTTAGAAGATTCCCAAAGCTTCTATACGAGTATGTTCAAAATAAGTTTTCTAACATACCACAGACGACAGTCTACAGAAGAATGGCCATTGATGACAAATGGTGTCATAAACACTGAATCGATTATGATAAAAATTTAAGCAATTTAACTAATACATCTTGACAACTATAAGATTTGGTTTACACATCAAGATAAAATTATAATCGAGATTTTAGAGAAATAATATTTTCCTGCATCGTCACAAAAGATTAAGAGGATTACGAAATTAAGCAAGAAATTTAACGAAAATAAGAATGAGCGACACCCAAATATACCAAAATTAGGTGCAACACCCTTACCGGAGTATGCATGACATACTATACACATCGACATCTTTTCAACAGACAAGCAAAAAATACCTACCCCCATTGATAAATTTTCTAAACTAGCTGTTGTAAGGCTAGTATATAAAAATTAAATTCTCAAAGCGTAAAAAACCCTGTAAAAGAAATAATTTTAGCCAAAAACATGTACATATACTAATTCAATATTAACATATTCGCCCCATAAAAGTGAAGTTAGTGGACAAATAGAAAGGTTCCACACGATAGTATCAGAAAACATGAGATGTTTAAAACATGAACATACCGAAAGAGTATAATCTATCCATTCACTCCATCACAACAACAAAAAACCAGGTGATCTTTTTACGGAAGGCCTACGTCAAATTCCGATAATAGCAAGATAATTAGGATAAAAATATAGAAGTTAAACAGGAAAAGACTTTACAATGCAAAGAACTCAGCACACGTGGTAGTTTCTGAATTGAAATACTTTTCACGAATAAAATTGATGAAAACGATTTATCTCTTTTCAATTACGTTAAATGACGTTGGAAAGAAAAATTGACCGTGTTTTTGAGTATATAATGATCGTGTGCAGGGACTGGCTATGTAATTAGCCCACGAGGGTTTCAACTTTTTAAAAAATAAGAGTAAGAATAAAACCAATAAAAAATGCCTTAGTCGTCCGATTTTAGATATAACGTGTGATCCATTTCGAGGTTTCTCACTTTTTTAAAGAAAAAACACAGAAAATTTTAATTTAATGGGGAATGTTTATTATCATTCGAAAGAACATTCTTTGGCATTTATTTTTTAAAGATTATCTCTTTCAAATGTTGACCGCGGCTACGTTTCAGATGGTCCATCCGTTGAGTCCAATTTTCGATGACTCGTTCGAGCATTTCGACTGGTAACTGGCGAATGACACGCGTGATGTTTGGCTCCATAGCCCGAATCGAAGGGGGATTGTCCGCATAGACTTTAGACTTTACATATCCCTACAGGAAAAAGTCTAACGGTGTGATATTACACGATCTTGATGGCCAATCGACCGGCCCAAAACTTGAGATTATCTTCTTACCGAAGTATTCTCTCAGTAAATCCATTGAGTGTTGTGATGTGTGGGAAGTGACGCCGTCTTGTAGAAACCGAATGTCGCGGAGATCACAAGCTTCAATTTCAGGCATCAAATAGTCGGTTATCATGGCGCGATAACGGTCACCATTGATGGTTACCTTCTCACTGGCATCATATTTGAAGAAATATGGACCGATGATTCCACCTGCCCACAAACCACACCAAAACCGTTGTTTTTTCTGGATGAGAAGGCAGCTCTTGAATCTCTTCAGGTTGCTCTTCGTCCCAAATGCGACAATTTTGCTTGTTTACATACCTATTGAGCCAGAAAAAGGGCATCATCGCTGAACAAAATTTGGGTCGAAAACGTCGAATCTTCTTGAAACCTTTCAAGAGCCCATAGAGTAAAATGATGTCGCTTGGTAAGGTCGAGCGGCTTCAGTTCTTGCACAAGCTTTATTTTGTACGCTTTCAATTTAAGATCTCGACGTAAAATGCGCCAAATCGTTCCTTACGTCAATCCGAGTCACTGCAAACGGCGCCGAATCGACTCTCCACGGTTTCGTGTACACTCTCAGCTACGGCCGCTATAGTTTCTTCACTGCGTGCTGGACGTTGTATATTCGGTCGAATATTATCCAATAATGAATGCTGGGTCTCAAGATGGGTGATGGTGTTGCGAATAGTACGCTCAAAAGGCCGATTATGTAACCAAAAGTTGACGAAACGCGCGAAACACATTCTTTACAGAACGTGAATTTTCGTAATAAAGTTGAATGATTTGTAAACGTTGTTCAGACGTAAGTCTTTCCATGATGAAATGCCAAACAATAATGACCAAAAATAACATGACAGCTTGACACGACTCACGCGAGATCTGTCAAAAACAAGCTATTGAAAAAGTATCTCTACTTGTATCACCCTTTAATAATTACATAATAAAATCAGTAATTAAAAATAATGTAATGATAAATGATATATTTCGAATTAAAAATCAATGTAAATAATATAACAAAGTTAGTATTTGTAAGCAAGAAGAAATATTAGA
Organism: Neoceratitis asiatica; assembly: GCA_030068015.2. Classification (NCBI taxonomy): domain Eukaryota; kingdom Metazoa; phylum Arthropoda; class Insecta; order Diptera; family Tephritidae; genus Neoceratitis; species Neoceratitis asiatica. The sequence continues at coordinate 39,892,806 of CM061529.1, forward strand.
TTTAAGTAATAATTTTTGTATATCTAATTTAATGAAAAGTCTTAATTCTTCGTGTCGCACGATAAATTATCGAGACAAGATCATCGCTCAAACAACAACGTGCGAACCATGAACGACACTTACATCATAAATTTCAAAAGCTCATCAATTGCTATTGTTGCGCAACAAAATAAACGCTGTGGTTTAGGAGGCACATGCCAATTTGAGCAAATTTATTTCTTAAAAAAAATACATATTACTTTCATATACAATTAATATTCCAATTACCCACCCCAGTTTCTCCCTCCGTCCCTTTGCTACGCGTGCTTACAAAAAATGATTAAATAGAGGAACGGCCAACTCCTTCTTTCTGAACTTGGTCTTTCCAACGGAGTGGAGGTCTTCTTTTTCCTCTGATTCCATGTGCGGGTACTGGATAGAAAACTTTCAAAGCTGCAGCACTTTCATCCATTCGGGTGACAGGACCTAGCCAGCGCAGCCGCTGTCTCTTGATTCGCTGAACTATGTCAATGCCGTCGTATAGTTCGTACAGCTCATCGTTCCACCGTCTGCAGTATTCACCGTTGCCAACGCGCAAAATACCATAAATTTTTCCCAAAACTCTTCCCTTGGAAACTCCTAAAGCCGACTCATCGGATGACGACATCCGCCAAGCTTCTGCACCATACAGCAGGACGAGAATAATGAGCGACTTGTAGAGTTCGTCGAGAATGAACTATACTTTTCAATTGCCTACTCAGTCCAAAGCAGCACCTATTGGCAAGAGTGATTATGCGTGGGATTTCAAGGCTAGCATTGTTGATGCTACTAATGCTGATTCCTAGATAACCGAAATTATCTATGACTTCGAAGTTATGACTGTCAACAGTGACGTGGGAGCCAAGACGCCAAAAATTGCTTTAATAAAACACGAAGTCGGTAAAGCCAGTTCAGAAACCAAAAAAAATCCATTATTGAAGATGGAAGTTTCAAGAAGTTACCACCGAAGCCCCTGTTCCCGAACCGAATCAGCTCACAAAAGACCTAAAGGTATACCATTGTTTTAACCAATCGGTGACAATTGAAATTTCGGAAGGGGGAATTAACACAATACTTTGCGTTTCAACATAATCTAAGTGTCTTATTCCAACAAAATACTGTGAATTGCATTAAAAGAACGTCCGCCGAAGCAGAACACCTTAACTGGGCGCTATTGCTTCAGGTGAGCGCCACACGCTCAAACTTTTATTTGCCAAGCAAGCATTTTTGGTCACATAAGCCAACTCAAGCTTAGGTTAGTTTATTCTCCTTCTTCTTTTTGGCGTAGGCACCTTACATGATTATAGCCGAATCAGCACCAGCGCACCACTCGTTCCTTCTCTTCTCTGTTTGGTGTCAGTTGGAAATACCAAGTGAAACCTGGTCGCTCTCCACCTGATCTTTCCATCGGAGTGTAGTCATTCCTCTTCTCTGCTTCCACCAACGGATACTGCGTCGAATACTTTCAAACCCGGAGTGTTCTCATCGATACGGACCACATAACCGAGGTGGTTAGCATTGCGTACTACCATTCGGAAGATCAGAGTTCGAGTTCAGATTCGGCGCATCCCTCTACGAGTTAAAGGTTCAAAGATATACCCGCGGCAACGCATGCCTGTCGTAAGAGGCAACTAAAATCCAATACCGCGGCAGTCGTGTCTTTATACCGGAACGACCTGAATTTTTATCCGATCAAGGACTGTCTCTCCCGCAATATTCCCTGAAGCCCAATTTGGAGAATTTTTCTGCGGTCACAACAACAACAACAACGAATGGCGCACTATTTTTTTTATATAAATGCGTAAGCGGTGCCTACGCCAAACAAAAAGATATATTGAAAAAAAAATATTTTTTAAAAATGTGAGTTTCTTGACTCCCGATCTCAAGCTGTTTCATAAAATCGGCGTTGTCACAGTATAGTCGTGCTGTGGTCTAGAAGTTAAAACCATGAAAGTTCAATATTTCAATTTTTATTAGGACTGAATTTTATCTAACAGTTTTAGTTTTCGTCATAATAATAACCGTGTATACCGGCTAACAACAGATAAGGGAATGGTCTAAAAGTTAATGGTATTTTTTCTTCTACCAATCTTTTGGCTACCTCCTATCTAACAAACATAAATGATATAGTATATATATCATTAGAAATTAACGTATTTAAAACATATTCGACCTCATTAAACACATTCAATTAGAAAGGAGCCACATATTTAAGTAATATCTTTGTGAATCTTTGTCTAGTCGTTGCCACCTTGCCTTTGAAGATACATAGAGCGAACTGGCAGCCTTGGCACAATAAACATTCGTTAATGTAATTTGAATTATTCAAAAGTTACATATACATATTATTTTACTATATTAAATTACTTTTATTCAAGGACTTCATAAAAATATAATTCTAAATAACTATTGCATATACACACTCATAGATACTAATATATGTATGTACACACCAGAGGTCTAACTTGGTTATTTTTACATGCCATTTAATATAAAACAAGATAATTAATTTATGGTCATTACTTTATGGTAATTATTTATAATATAACTTTTTCTTTTATTAAATTTGTATTATCCAAATATTTGTAGAAAGGTAATTAATGTGTGCAATTATAAAAAACGCGTGATACAATTATATTTCTAAGATCTGAGTAGGAGCGACATTCCCTTCTTGATAACTCTCTATAGCTTCCACCTCTATCGGTTCCATTTTGATTCCAACGCCTTTGCGTTCATGGGTCATTTTGTGATTACGTAGCTTATAAGCTTGCTGAAAACCTTTGCCACAAATATCGCAACTGCAGAAAAGAAAATATATAATTAATAAATAGTTTAAGACGGGATATCATTTTTCTTGAAGCTTACACATGAGGTTTCTCTCCGGTATGTATCATTTTGTGGAATTTCAATGTGTTTGTGTACGTAAAGGACTTCCCGCAAACGTCGCACACATATGGCCTCTCATTGGTATGAATACTGTCAGAAAAAAAATTTCACAATGTAACAATATTACAAATGAATATGCAAACTACCAACCGATGATGTTTATTCCGAGTGGAAAGATCAGCAAAAGCTGCTGGACAATAACTACACTTATATGGACGATTTCCAGTGTGGGTATTCATATGTCGGGTCAATTGCTGTGTTTGCGCGAAGCAATGTCCACAAATTCTGAAAAAAAAAACAATTACTTAGTGTAATTAAGAATAGATTGTCTAAAATGTATACTTACTCGCACTCATGCGGTTTAATACCCTTATGCAATTTTATATGTTCTGTAAGACGTCCTTGGGATGGATAAATATTACCGCAAATATCGCAGATATATGATGTAGGTTTTTCTTTCTTAGGTTTGGGACCACGCTTCGGTGGGGAAGTTTTTTCTTTTTTAATTGCTATTCGATTAGATGATTTTGATGTAGATGCTTCAATTTTCTTTGAATTTTTGGGTGGTCTACCCCTACCACGCTTTGGAGCTTCTTCTTCTTTGCCAGGCACATAATCGTCATCTGAATATTGGAATTCATCATTAATTTCTTCCAGATACTCCGCACCGTCTGATAAAGTTGAGCCTGATCGCTAGAAATAATAAAGTTATAGCATTTTTGATTTTGCTAAAAGTTTCTACCTACGTCGATTGTCCCAAATTCCTCGAAAACTTCCGCTTCATCGTCTATTGGCACATAAATATCCAAAACTTCAGTGTCCGAATACTCTTCTTTGATTCCTTCCAAATCTGGTTCTACTTTTAAAGCTAATTCTTCCACTTCTTCTACCTCTATCGGTACATATTCAGTAGCTTCTTCCTCGATTGTGACATCCACTACAGCTGGTGCTATGAATCTACTAAGATGTTTATGTGAACGCTGACATGTAATACGGAACTTGTGTGCTATGCGTAGATACTTTAAACATTTGCCACATATTTTGTCCGGATAATGATCGAAACGTTTTATCTACAAAAGATAAATAATTACTCTCACTAATTATAAGAAAAATGTATTTTACGCCAAGGGCAGTGATTGAAATTGCCCTGCGCGCCTTAAATACGCACTGGTACTCCACCACACTCCAAAATCATTTGCGTCATATCTTTTTCATCTTCTTTATCGAATATTGTAGTCATCACCTCTTCGGGTTGTTTTAAACAAACCCGGCAAACAATCCATTTCTCGTTTAAACTTGTCTTCATAATTAACTATTTATTATTTTGATCCTTTTGGTTGTGCCACTATAAAATACAGTTTTGTTTTTATAAAAATCTTACAATACGAGAACGCTGTGATGCGATGCCAGTTTGCTATTTCGCAGAATGACACACGAACGGCAGATGTCAATCTTCGAAACTTTTCGGGTACAGTTGGTAGCGCATATACAGGGTTGCTTCATTTCGATCTTATATCAGCAACAAAAACCATTAAAAATGGGTATGAAGGAAACAATTCTATAAAAATGTGTAACAAAGTATTATTTCTTATTTTACGTAGTAAAGGTTAAGTTTAAATCATTAGTATCCGTTTCATACCACAATTGTGACGTCGCTGCTCACACGTATTTTCTTGTTTTTTCGCTCTCAGAAGTATTTTACGATTTTAAAAAACTACATACAATGATTATTCAATAAAGACATTTAAAAATGAATTAAATAAACGAAGTATTCTTTTTTGATGCATATTCCTGTCTCTCACTAATAGACTCTCATTTGTATTTTGACGACCACTGGTTTAAATACTACGAATTTTCAAAAGAAATTATAAATACATATTTTGAAAACCATTTGTTTTTTTAATTAATAATTTACAAAAGTAGCTTCAGCCACCATTTGCGTCAGATTCAGGTCCTAGGACTATAAAATAACACTCTCTAGAGAACGGGTGAGAGCGTGATACAAGTTGAAAAAAATCACTTGAAATTAAAAAAAAATTTAGATTCACATTACGTTGCAGTTACAAGACTTTGCTTTCAAGTTTAACCTAAATTCTTTGGCATTGGTGGATTTTTATGATACTGCATGAAATAATACGAAATGAAAATTGAATATACCTTTTTATAATTTTAGAGATAGCAAATGGAAATCAAATTAAAAACTAATTTTTTTTTAGAACACGGCAAGAAAAATAAAATATATGTAGATATAAATGATATTAATATCTCACTTAATTTTTTTTGGTTATATATGAATACAGATTAAAATCAAATGAAAAAAAAAATGTGAAATCTCCGAGAGAAAGTGTGATATGTTTTAAGCAGAGATTTTTGCAAGACGAGGCTATAATTTTTCAACCAGGGTAATTTTTTCAAAACGTGACTGAATTACGCTTACGCCAAAAGATGTTCTAAACAAAGACACTCGCAAGTCCTAATTGATATTGAACCAACGAGTTATTTCTTAGAAGAAAAAATTCAATTAATTAACAAGATATCCTTTAATTTCAATCTCATATTGTTTTTAATACTGTCTTGTTCTATCAGAAACCTGAAAAAATCCAAAAATTTAATTTCTTTAAAATTATTTTCTCGAACACAATAAAATATATTGAAAATTTTTGCTTTGTAATTTTGATCTTATTTCACATCGTAAACTATTATAAAAACTTTTATTTACTTTTTTCTTCACATATTCCATAAATATTTTCAGTTCAGCAAAAAAAAAAGATTATTACGATAACTCAAAATTGTGTGAATGTGCTCGTTAAAAAGTGATCATGTGTTAACTGAGTTTAAAAGAAAATGGGGAAACTTTCTGACTGAAGTAAAAGCTCAATATTTTAATGCTAATCTATTTAATACGTCTTATGTTAATCTAATTTATATCAATATATATATTTTAAATCAATATACATGAAAATGATTTACCAAACAATAAAAAAGGTATTATTTTAAATTTTAAATAGTCTCACAGTCTTTCCATCAAGAGGTATGAATCCGTTCATGAGTTCTTCTGTGGTGAGCTTGCGTAAATTTTTTACCACAATATTTACAACTAAAAAGTTTAATATTTTAAACTAATATGGTACTATAATTTTAAATTATATACACACTTGTACGGTTTTTCTCCAGTATGTGACATTACATGTACCTTGAGTACATTTGAATAAGAAAAGGCTTTACCGCAGGTGTCGCAAACATACGGCCGTTCCTGTGTATGAATTCTGTTCGCAAAAAGGTTGTAATATCTTTTATATGATTCTAAAAAAGTTAGTTGAACTCACCGTTGGTGCTTAATACAAGTGGACGGATCCGCAAAGCTGGCTTCACAAAACTTGCACTTGAATGGACGGTTACCAGTGTGAGAATTCATATGGCGAGCCAGTTGAGGAGTTTGAGCAAATCGTTTATGGCAAATTCTAATACACAAATATTGTTTTAAAACATATGTAAATGTGCATAATTATGCTTACGTTTATGTACTCACTCGCATTCATGTGGTTTTTCTTTTGTATGTATTCTTAGATGTAATGTCAATTTAGCCCTTTCATTATAAACATTACCACAATAGCTACAAATATAATTATTTATAGGTTTCTTCATCGGATCTCTGGATGAAATTTTTACGGATTCAATTTTATTTCTTTGGGATGTTTTCGTTACATTGGTCACCTTTTTACGTCCTCGTTTTAATTGCGTGTTTACCGATATAATTTTATTGTTGACATCGGATTCGCATTCTGGGACATCATTACTGTCGTGTTGATATGTTTTTAATTTTTCTGAATTCGTTTCTTCACTTAAAATTTTTTCCATTGGCTCTTCCGAAACAAGTGCCTCTTCATGTTTTAAATCTTCGAACTGAGTACTGGAGTAGTACGTAATTTCATCTGTTTGGCTTGTGGAATTGTCCTCCAAGAAGCCAACTCTGTCATCTTCTATTTCAATGTACTATGGATAAAAATATAAATGCATAAATATACAAATAATATATGTATCTATTTAATGCTGTATATTAGTATATTATCGTGAATCTGACAATGATAAGTAACGCATAAAACTAAGATCTTCCTTTTAGGATATTGGCAACGCTTATATTCAAATTCAGCCCAGTGGCAACGCCATTTTAAAATTATTTCCTCAATTGTTAAGTATATATGTATTTATTATAATAGAACCCTTAAAGATTATGGTTTTAAATTACCTCCGCATCATTCGACTCAAGAATGTTATCATTGGCATCGTCGCAGTCCTCATTAAATCCTTCAACTACTTCAAAAACTAAATTATCATCAGTATATCCATCACGCTGTACTTCTTCTAAAAACACCAAAGATTTCTCTGAACTTGTCTCATTTTGATTTTTTATTAAATTCGTTTTATTGAGAACTTCTGCTAACACGTCGGTTTTATCATCTTTCAATTTCAGCTCGTTTTCACTTAAATGGAGCAAGTCCTGCCATTTCTTAGAAGCATGTTGACAAAGCTTATGGAATTTTATAGCGGCCTTTAATAACAAAAGGCATTTTTCACATATTCGATCCGGACATGTACCAAATTCCTCTACCTATTTTTGAAAATACACAATACATATGCAAGTACTTAACGACAAATTTACCCACTCAGAGTTACTCACTGTGATTGAACCATACTCTGCAATTTCTTCTGCGAGGTTAGTGTCCGGTCCAAATATAGGAATCATTTCCTTCTTAGAAGATTTCAAACATACTCTACAAATAATCCATTTACTTTCAAATATATAGTCCATGTAGTTGTTTGTTACTAGAGTATGCGTTATAAAGTCAAATATTTGTGATCCTTTTAGAAAATAATTATGTAGTTGGCAATGAATTTTTGCTTCTTTCGTTGCCAATGTTCCTTTTATTTTCCTATCTGCCAATCAACTGTTCTTAGCATAGGTACAGTTTTTGTATACACAGCGTCGCATTTTAAGTAAGCACCTTTTTTTTTTAATTTAACATCAAAATTAAGATTTGTTTGGCAACGCCAGCATTCTCTGACGTTCTGAGAGATTTGCCCTATTTGCTGATGCTTTCCTGAAATAAATCAACAATATCCATTTTTTAATAAATCTCACAGCATATATTTATTTTTTGTTGTTAAATTGAGTGCAAAATGATGGATATAAAGTTGGAAGTGGATACATTGTCAATGTGTCGCATTTGTCTACAAAGCAGCGAAGAAGGAGAAGAAATGGCGTCAATATTCGACCAAGATGAGGATTCGATTTGCCTTTACGAGAAAATTGAGAGCTGTGGCGGAATTAAGGCACTTTCAATAAATATTATACGTATTTTAATAATCTAGTGACATATTTACAACAGATTCTTACTGAGCCGGAGTTACCTACTCGTATATGCAAGAAATGCAACGCTTTCCTAACCATCGCTCACAAATTTCGTGTAATTTGCAAAAATGCAGACGATTATTTACGTGAATTCGTTTGCAAATCTTCGGATTACGGCGAAGATGAGGACAACACTTCTGAGTACTTAATGGAGGACAGTACTAAGGGAAGTGTAGCACAAATATCGCAACAGGCGGAACATAATATCGATGAATCACAAACGGAAATTAACTATGATGATGTGGCCGTATACTCTGAAATGTGGATGCAAAGCGGCGATAATGAGGATGATCTGATAGTTGAAGATCATGGAGAAGCTTTACATCAAACTCAAAACATCGAAGAAACGCGAGTTAGCGTTAGTCCCTCGAAAAAAACTCTTGGTATTACCTCGGACGGCGCAGCGGTTATACGAGTGAAAAGTGAAAAACAACTTAGTAAGGAAAAACAAATACACATATGTGACATCTGTGGTAATGTTTACCCACGTAAGTATGCGCTAGAAGCGCATATGAGGCGACATCGAAACGAACGCCCATATGAATGCGAGTAAGTATAATTTATGTTATATACATATGTACATGTTTTTGTTTATTTATAAAATAAAATCATTTTGCTTCTTTTGCCGATCCAGAATCTGTTCGCAATCCTTCCATCTCAATTTTCAACTAACACGACACATACGTAAACATACCGGTGTACGCCCTTATGCTTGCCAGTATTGTAAAAGAACATTTTCCGATAGGTCTACAATGCAAAAGCATGAAAGGTATAATTTTTTGTTTTTGTTAATAAACAAAATTCACAATTATTAAAAATCGAATGCAATTTCATTTTATTTAAAAAAAAAAGAATTCATCGCAATGAGCGGCCATATTCCTGCGACGTTTGTGGGAAAAGTTTTACCTATTCAAGTGTTTTAAAGGTACATACGCTAACACATACAGGCGAAAAACCATTCATGTACGTAGTAATCATTTGGAAAAAAAAATTATATAAATTTAAATAATTTACTTATACTTTTTATTTTTCAAATAGCTGTGGCATATGTGGCAAAAGATTTGCTCGTGGTCATCATCTGAGGGCGCATTTGGAAACACTATTACATCAGAATGATCCTCGCTCCAAAGTACTTCTCAAACAAATTAGACGGGAAGAAGATCAAGGAAACATATATGAAGAATCAATAAATGTGTAATAATTATAACGAATTAAATGTCAATGAGCATGAAAGAGATAGCAACTTAGCATTAGAAATGTTTTTAATATTTTTTGATTCTGCTATTAAATCTTAAATAGAATAAATATACATATTATTAGAAACTTTAATAATACGTATATTCATCAATTTTTACAATATTCCACACAAAAAAATATGATGTTATAAATATATATTTTTATACTGAACTCCACCAATTGCAAAATGTACAATAACTTATTAAAGTGCTATGCTAAATAACATTTATAGTGAATGCCATATTTTTCAATTTCAATGTGTTTAAAATCAATGTAGCCGTTTCAAAATTCGCAATGTTATTCTAATTTATTATTTTATGTTGCATTAACGCAATCGTAGCAATACTTTTTTCAAAACATCTTTTCGCATTTGGTGGCCGCTCTTAAAAAAAAAGTCCAGAATGCCTTTAGCTGAGAATAATCCGTTATGGTTTGCACTAGTTTTTATATTTCGAACATAATTTACCAATAATACATCGTAATCTGCTGACATTCAAAACGCTTAAAAGCGTTTCAAAATATGCATTCTCCCAATTATCAATTGCCTATAACTGTGAAGGGGAAATAAACAAAAAATTCTCAACCACTATTTTTATAAATAAACATCTTTTCACACACATAATTTTAGCTTTATTGTATCAAGTAAAGAAAATAATCAACCAAAAATAAAGAATATCTTCACAAATTTTCGATCTTAATAATATTGAAATATTTTGTATTGCGTTAGGTTCGAATGCCAAAATATCAAGTCAAGTAATATCGCGATTGGGTTTATTTGTGAACTAAAAATTAAATAACAAAACATGCGCTTGCTTTTGTTGTTCGTCACTTGCACGAAAAATGTAAATAAACTATTTTTTCTTGGAAGATTAGATAAAAAATTTGCATAATCCATTCATTTTTCTTTTTTAATTTAAAACATTGGCTTAGTGTTATCATTTCATATAATCTTTTTTCCCAAATTTTTATAACAGTTTGGTTTTCATAATGTTTCATGGTTTTTAATATTAATTACAATTTTTTGTTTTTAAAACTTTTTGATTTGCACAGCAAAAAAACACGAATATGAACCGCTAATATCAATAGACCCTTAATTTATTTGCTTAACATGCGCATTTTATCTTTTATTAAATTTTTCAGCTCGGTAACCATGAGTTCATGCGATTCCTTAAATACCGATGCCACATCACCAATAAGCGTTGCCTCGATCTCCGGCTTAAGCGACATATCCGCCATAAATGAGTTTAGTTCACGTGGTAACGTTGGAGCCTTCCAATTGGCTGTAGGGAATAAAGAAAAATACATCAATATTACTATATGCATATGTTTTTAAAACATACAAATTGGTTTATTACTTCGACTTTCCTATTACCTATTGATGAAATATCAAACCACGCCCGGTATTATATAAAAATTAGGAAAGTTTTATAATACCATAATTAGGGTTGGGAAAGTAAATTTAATATTTTAGATCGGACATTAAGATGTTTATCAAATATAGAAAGTCTGCTTAATCGGAAGATACACAGAAATATCAAAATTCACTTCACAAAAATATTACATGATTGAAGTCGGGATAATGACCACTAAAATCCATAACTTTCTCATATAACTCAATGGTTCTACCCAAAGATATAGCTTTCCAACACTTACCTATAGTGGTTTCACAGCTTTGAAATTGTTTTCTCAAGTGGCGCATTAATTCAACAACCAACTGGCAGCGTTCCTTCTCATGTATAACATTCAAATCACTATTGCTCTCTTGGCCAGTCTTTTTACGTGGTTTAGTTTTGGCAGGTTGTTGCAATTTCTCATAGATCACCGATAATATAAAAGCATATAATGACAGTATCTAAAATACAAATTAGTTAGTTAAATATTCACTTGCTAATTGTGTGTTAAAGTCTTACCTCCAAACACGCTGCTACCTTGCTTTGCCATTCACGTCTTCGCCAAAGGCCATCGGCTGCAGCGTCACTTTCTGATATAACTTGTGAACAAAGTTGCACAATTTTAGATACATTATCACTTACAACTTTGCATTGTATTGGCAAATTACTGGCACCAGTGTATAGCTCTAGTACCAACTGTGCCAACGAACTAAAGAATTCCTCATATGGCACTTCGAGCAACAAGTGGAGCCGAGTTGGCAGCAAATTGACTAGAAAACGATTTGACAATGGCTTATAGTGCATGAGTTGCAGACGCTGAAATAGACCCGACCATGAGTCCCGTAGTAATTCGATTGTTTCGGTTTCTTTAACAGTTTCCACGTCATTACCGTGAGTGTTGTTAGTGTTGATGTTAACGCTTTTTTTATTAGATTTTTTGTTATTAATATTGCTATCGGCGTTTTGTTTCTCTTCGGTTGAATTTGTTACATCCAAATTCGTCTTTTGATAAAATATGTCTACAAAAGATGCTACCAAACGTAACAAAAGTTGCCGTACCTGCAACACTTCTACTTCTTGATCGAATAATTCCTTGCGATCTTCGTCAACATTTACCAAATGCACCGGATCCCAGCGTACCAGAGCGCCTAAATCACGATTATCGGATAATTCATGCCATGAAATGCGATCATAAGCAGGATCGATGCCCATAGCCGCATAGGCTGCCAGATTCTGTCTTACATTACCATAAAGCATTACCAAATCGCAAAGTTGTGCCTCTACTGAAGTACTCACATAGTGTATGCTGTTAGTAAGACGTTCTTTAAAATTCATAAACTCTTCAAGTTTTGAAAAAGTACAGAAACGATATGTCAGTGTTATATATTCCAAACGTTCCTTGTAGCTATTAGTGAAAAACTTCAAAGTGGTATCAAAAACTGTGCGCGCCATTGAAAAACGTCCGCACAATGGCAATAAATTGCAATGGATGTAGCTCATCGAGTCGAGCTGTATTTGCTTAATATCCAAGTAATCGTACATTTCTTGTGCGCCCAACATACAGCCAAACATGTGGTAAATTTTTAGACTTAATAATTTCACATGAAAATTACTGGTACTATTACGAAGTACATACTGAAGAAGACACAGCGCCTCGAAAATTCTATTTGATTTTTGTTCTCTCAAGCTCACATCGTACATAACATTTGCTGCCAACAATGCGTACGGATCAGATGGGCCCATATCGGTATGCAATAGGTTCTTGCCAAAAGAGCTCAAACCATGCTCGTAATGTAATTTAAATGCAGTGTAAAATGCAAGCAAATGTTCCGTATCCAAGTCCAAGTGTGAACCACATATGCGTGAAATCTGTAAAGCACATATGTGCTTTTGCATTTGTTCTTTCTGAAAATATATGTGCCGAATTAAATATATTACTAGGAGAGTTTTAGAGAAACTTAGATAATACTTACATTCTGTGGTAATTTGGTGGAGCTAATACCACTTTCCAGTAGCAATTTGTTAGCCACCTGTTGGCGTGCTTCCATGCTAATGGAGGGCAAGAAGAGCGCAATGTCATGTGTGCAACAAGGCTTATCTCCAAACAACCGGAAATATTCTATAATCAATATGGAAAAGTCACCAAGCAGTGACTCTGCATTCATTCCTTGTGCTCGCATCCGCTTATGTAACTCCAAGCGTGCTAAATATGGACCACGCACCTTCCGCTCAGCAGATTCTATCATCTGTGAATAAAAATTTATAGACGTATTTTAATTTATTCTAATTGATACTTAGTGGTGTGATGATTAACAAACCTGACAAAGAAAATCGTGGCAATCATCTAGTGTGCTCATTAAATCGTTTGTTTCTCTTTCATCATCAGATTTATCGGTTGGTGAGTCTTGAGGAATTTCTTTCAGTAATTCAAAACAACTAACCAAGTAATCCTGGTAATAGTCCCAACGGTCAGGACTTAATAAAATACAAATAAAATTAATAATAATTTGTGAGTTTGATTGTTGACGAAATAATTTTACATTTCACACTTGTATGTATGCACGTATGTATGTAAATAATATTTCTTCGAATATTTGCATTTGTTTTTCAAATCCACATGTACATAATTACCTTAAACATAGTTCGAATAATGTGATTAAACGAAATTTTATTAGTCACGGTACATATGTAATATGTTTCAGAATTATGGAAGAGCGCATTAATATTCCGATCAATTTAAGCTTTAGCGGTAGGTAATGCAAAAATTTAAAGCTTTAACTTTTACAATTCTAAGCAAGTAGCTGTTTTATTGTGTTGATTTTTTATCCATTTTTTAATAGTAATAGAAAACATTATTTCCGAAAAACCTTACAATTGACTATGTAAAAAAATTCAATGGCAAAACATTATTATCTTTTAAAATTAGTAATTTTTCTACTTATTAAATGTTGAAATGAGGCACACAAACTCCAAATACAAATTCAAAAAGTAAGTAAAACCGCGAAAACTTGTGAGTTTCTATGGCATTCGTATTAAGAGATTTTAATTACTATTTCTCATTATCTACATATTGACTGTAATACATGCGGTATAGCTCTGAATGTGATTACTTACTCGTTCTTCAACAAATCTTTAAGAAGTGCATTTGCTTCCTTCCACATTTTCAACTGCTTTAACAAATCAATTTTCATATAAACAGGAGCGCCTGGATACAATTTTTCACACAATGCACCATTGAGAAATTCATAAGCTTCTTTATACTTTTCTTGCAATTTCAAAATATGTAAATAGAGGAAAACTTCTTGCTCCGACTCGAGCTTATTTTCATTGATCATTTTATCTACCATGCGTTGAGCAAGTGCTAAATAAATTTTGGCTTTTTCCGGAAACTTGCTTTCAGGTCCACGTATGCCCTAATTATAAAGCATATTATAAATATCTATAATTGAATAATATTTAATATGTATTAATTACCTGAAGCACAACGCTCATTACTGCCCAGAAATAGTAGGCGGTTTTTGGTTGGGCCTTATACAATTTCAGCGCAACGGATTGTTGCGATTTAAAATCTTCCAGACGCACATGAGATATAAAAAGATGAGCCAATAATTCCTCATTGCCAGGAGATTGTGTTACCGCATTATTATACAAATATACAATCTTATCCACTGTAAATTAAAAAATTTCGATATTTAAAAAATAATTATGGGAAAAAATTATATATTTATTTGCATATAAATATTTATACTTTTTTAAAGTAGTTTGGCGTACGCTTAATATATATAAAGTGAATATTTCTTAGCAAAAACGTTTATCTACCAAATAAATGATGCCTATAAGTGTGCCCATATAAATTTTGTGTGATATGCTTCTGTGCATAAAATCGTCACCGTATGAAAAATTTGTGTTTGGCGGCAAGCGAAATACTATAATTATAATTTAATGAGTGCAAAAAATATTTCTAGACATTTAATTGCTTTGAACGCTACCGGCAAAAATGTGGTTAGTTCACTTTGAGTCATATATTTAGAATAAAGTAAAAAATTTCGGCCTTATAAATAAAAGCGGCATAAGTCCTTTCTTACAAAATAAGATTAAATGTTTACGCTTGGTTATAAATAAATGTGTTAATATGTGTGAATTTTAGATGCTTCATTATTTAAAAAACGAAATTTTCATTAAAAGAATTTTAATTTTTTTACTTGATATACATATTATTTTGTCCATATTTAGTTTTTCAAATGTGTGTCTTTATCTACAAATCGGTTAGCGTTCGCAGGTTTTTTATATACACTACAGGTATAACATCCAAGCTATGCGGATGTAGCATGCATAAATTTTAATAAACACATATATATGTATATATAAACACGTATGTATTTGTTGTATTAAAAATACCTATTTCGCTTGGGGGCATGAAAATTATTTTTGGGGAATCTAAATTCCGAATAGGGTGTATGTGTGTATTAGGGTTGTCCTTTCATTGAATATATTATATGATTGTCCTCTTTAAGAGTAATAATTTCGATTTTTCTAATACCTTGCTGTAAGCTGGAATATAAAATACACATCAAGGATTGTAAAATACATTATTTATTGTATATACTCTTAACATATACATATATGCGTATATCACAGTGGCTGAATCTAAATATTTTTTGAGCAACATTAACATCAAACTAGTGGGCACAAAACCACACATTTGGTTAGTGCTTATAAATGACTCCCCTATGATGTATAATTCTCTAGCATTGCTACGGACACATGCGGTGGCCACAGTTGTCGAGAATAACGGTTACCAAATATTGGAGGAGAAACTCGCTTGAACATGGCTTCAGCGGTTATAAAGTACTAAATATTGCCATGTACATATATATGGTGGCCGCAGTAGCCGTGTGGTTAGCATTGTGTACTACAATTCGGAAGGACTGGGTTCGAGTCCAGGCTCGAGCCACTTCTAGAATTATAACAAAATTATTTTTTCTAACTGCTGTCGCTGCAAGTGCATTTACGACATGAAATAAAAGCTCCTCATAAAAATTCATCGGCCGTTCGTCAAGATGCAAAAACTACAAATTGGAGGAGGAGCTCGGCCAAAGCGCCAAATATATATATATATATATATAATATTACGAGGAAAAATTCAGCAACGGCAACTTTTTACAAGACTTGCAAGAAGATGTCTTGAAGACTTCGTCGACAATGTTGAAAAAACTTTATTAATAACGAAATCACTAGTCACAGTTTTCACTACCGGTATATAAATATCTTAAATTATGTATTAGTGCGAGCGCTTACACATGTACTTATAGCATAAACTCACGTTGTTCCAATTCTTTATAGCAGAAAGATAGCACCTGCAGTGTTGGATCGTCCACCGGTTTCTCACTGCTCACAGTTTTCAATACGATTTGGCTCTCTTCATATCTTCCCAGTCGTAGTAGCGCCAGTGCTTTTAACGCGCGAGCACACCACATGTTAGGATGTTTTTTTAGGAGTTTTTCAGTCTCTTGAAGGGCCTTACGATTGTTACCAACTTCCAGACTATCTACAATTTTAAACACATATTTTTAATACATACATTAATAGATATGTATATCAATCATCAAATACTGAATATATTTGCAGTGTGTGTAAACGTTCAAATGCATATGATAGCGTAGTACCCACGTGCACTAACTCACTCACCATAGATTGGCCTCAATCGCCTCTCAAAGACGGTGGCATCTTGAGCTTGTGACATTTCTTAGTTCTGTTGCAGGTAAATAAAATTTTATAACTTGCAACTACTTGGGTTATTTAATTGCAGATTAATTTGCAGCTTATTTAAATTTTTACCGACGCCAGCCTGCACATGTGTTATATGTATGCCGTATTATTCACGTAGTGCTCTTAACTCAATATAGATGAATACTTTCATAAATTTTATAGACAATTCACATGTTACTTGCTCCAAATCACATACGATAAGATAGGTTAAGGAAGGACGACGTAATCCTTTTGTTTATAATTTTCGCGTCAACTTATTTTTCTCCAAATTATGCAGTTTTTCACAAATTTATCGAGACCAAATTTTTGATGAAATCAAGTTTTTAAACAAATGATTTTCTTTGTGTACTGCTCAGTCAGTATCTCAATCCGGCTAACATATGGCTTTATTTCTTTTAATTTAACTTTTAAAAAGAGAATTGATATTATAAATTATTTAAGGTAATTGCCTCACTTCGCCGAAAATTAAGGAGCATACGGCAAAAGTTGCAAGTAAAGGATACGAAAGAGAAATGTCACCAAAGGATAAATCACAGATGACATTTAAGCCAGCGGCAGGTATTATACTGTGGCGAAAATGCGAAGCGAATGTCAGATGAAGAAGAGAAACCGATAGTTGGCATGTTCTAAAGCGAGATCGAGAACATTCGTAAAGAGAGAGATTCGATTATTCTAGACGGTTGGTTGAGAGCAACCGGGAGTTGTATATAAGGGCGACACACGACTGCAGAGTGAGGAGTAGTCAGTCAGTAATCAGTCGTGAAGTAAAAGAGTTGGAGATTAATTTACATTGAAGTAATAAAAACAGTACATTGTGAAAGTTGTATACAAGTGATTGTAAATAGAAAATTAAATTGTAAATTGAATTGTGAATTAAGTTGGCGATTTTTATTTAACAATCCAGGGATCGTACCCGAAGGATTTGGGAAATCATCGAAGTTTAATCAGCAAGATCGTCAACAATTGGTGTCAAAAGTGCGATTGTTAAATAAATCTCAAAGGATAATAATTGAAAAATGGTGAAGATTCAGCATTTGACGATACCTCCTCTCAAGAGGGGAACTGGCAAAGCATGGATTATCTACAACAGGAAATAAGGCAGAGCTGCAATCGTGACTGCGAGAATCTATGGAAGCCGAAGGTATCGACTTGAACCAATACGAATTCCGTCGCGAGGATAAAGATATATCTTTGAAGGATATTGACAAAGAAGAGGCTAATAGTAGTTCCGAGGTTCAGAATTCCGGATATTCCTAAGGAATTCCACTATGATCCTAGTGGAGAGCATCTAGGCATTAAGAAAATGCTGGAGAAGATCAAGCAGCGGTTCTATTGGGTTGGCTGTCGTCAATTGATCGCTGAGTGGGTTGCTAACTGCAAGGAGTGCCGTGCAACTAAAGGGCCAAAATCACGAAGCCATTACAAATTGAAGGCCAGGTATGACAAAGCGATGAACTCTGAAGGCTTCCAAAGTGGAGATTTGGTGTTGCTGTACAATCCACAACGAAAGAGAGGTTTGTCCCCAAAACTTCAATGCAATTGGGAAGGTCCATACAAGATAATCAAACGACTAAACGATGTAGTGTATCGAATCCAAACTGTAGGGAGGCCGAGAAACAAGATGAAAGTGGTCCACCTAGAGAGGCTTGCTGCGTTTGGAACAGCGAATGTGTCTGATTGGGACGATCAGACTTAGGTGGAGGGCAGTGTGGCGAAAATTCGAAGCGAATGACAGATGAAAGAGAGAAGCCGACAACTGGCATGCTCTATAGCGTAAAATGAGACGTTATCGTAACGAGACGATTATCGTAACGACGCGATTAAGCGGTTGGTTGCGAGCAACCGGGTTGTATATAAGGGCGACACACGACTGCAGAGTAAGTCAGTCAGTAATCAGTCGTGAAGTAAACGCGTTGGAGATTACATTACATTAAAGTAATAAAAACAGTACATTGTGAAAGTTGTATACAAGTGATTGTAAATAGTAAAGTAAATTGTAATTGAATTGTGAATTACTAAGTAATCAAAAGGGCATTAATTAAATTCTTTATAAATAAAGAAACTGCAAATTAAGTTGGCGATTTTATTTAACAATCCAGAGATCGTACCCGAAGGATTTGGGAAATCATCGAAGTTTAATCAGCAAGATCGTAACAATTGGTGGCAGAAGTGGGATTGTTAAATAAATTCCAGAGGATAATAATTAAAAAATGGTGAAGATTCAGGATTTGACGATACCTCTTCAAGTTGGCCAAGCGAGGATTGTCTGCAACTGGAAATAAGGCAGAGCTGCAATCGCGACTGCGAGAAGCAATGGAAGTCGAAGGTATCGACTTGAACCAATACGAATTCCGCCGCGAGGATGAAGATGTATCCTTGAAGAATATTGACAAGGAAGAGGCTATTGATTCTGCGAAGGAGTTGGGGCAGCCATCAAGTAAGATTCAAGAAAAGGCTCCTAGCACAGGATGCCCGTAATTCACAAAATATTTCGGTAATGAACGCGAACATGTCACAAATCAATGACAACGTGTCACAAAAGCTGGATGCACAAAATGCCAGCATTACATCACAAATGGTTGAACAGAGGGAGCAGATATCATCCTTAGAAGGAACAATCGCGCAAATACGGCAAAATCTGGATAAAGACAATGCAGAACTTAAGGAAAGACAGGATCTAATTGAGAGCAAAGTCAACGAATTGCACGGTCGGCAAGAAAAAATAGAAGAGCTAATTAAGACCAACATCAACGAGCTCGAACGACGTGTCCGAGATTTGCAGTTGCATCGTCAAGCCAGATCGATGAACGGCCCGTGGGTAGAGGCACCATCCTTTGACGGCACAGCTCCTTTCCAGATCTTCAAGCTGCAGTTCGAGAAGACAGCTAAGTTAAATAATTGGGCCATCGAGGAAAAATCCGCTGCGCTATTTGTTACGTTGAAAGGACCTGCAGCGGACATTTTGCTGACTATTCCCGAATATGAGAGGGATAACTATGGCGCAGTAATGCGAGCCCTATAAAGACGCTTTGGTTGCGAGCATGGGAGGCAAATTTACAAGATGGAGCTGGAACAGCGTGACCAAAAACACAATGAATCCCTGCAGGAATATGCTTTTGAAATCGAGAGATTGGCTCATTTAACCACAGAGCACGCATCGGGTGAATATCTCGAAAGATTAAAAATCCAGAGGTTCATCAGCAGAATTAAAGACGTGTACACCAAGCGAGAGACTTATGCGAATCCAAAGTTAACATTCGCTGAAACTGTTGCGTATGCTCAGACACGTGAAACAGCGGCACTGCTATGTAAGCCAGCCTACAAAGAGAAGCGTTTGGAGGTAGAAACACCAGATGTGAGGACTGAAATATTGAAAACTCTGAAGTCGATAGAAGGAATGTATCGTTCTGGTGTCAAGAATCGAGCTAGGAAGTGCTTCAGTTGCGGAAAAGCAGGTCACTTAGCACGCGAATGCCAGTCGGGCTCCAACAGAGAGGAAAGACGACGCAAACGATGCTCAAAAGCTGAGGGCATAATAGACGTACGGCGAATAACAATTACACGAGCAGGAAATTGGGAGGCAAGCAACTTAAGAAAATATCAGCAGGAAGAGCCAAACTTGGAATTGGTAATGCACGGATTGGAGGTGAACAGACGGCCAATTAAAGAACAAATGGCAGCGGAAAGTCCAATCGCTAAGGCATACTGGGCCCAATGGAGCAGTTTAGAATTGATATCTAGCTGTTTGCATAGAGTATGGGAAAGTGAAGATGGCCAGTGCTCTAGAAGGCTAATAGTAGTTCCGAGGTTCAGAATTCCGGATATTCTTAAGGAATTTCACTATGGTCCTAGTGGAGAGCATCTAGGCATTAAGAAAATGCTGGAGAAGATCAAGCAGAGGTTCTATTGGCTTGGTTGTCGTCAATCGATCGCTGAGTGGGTTGCTGGCTGCAAGGAGTGCCGTGCAACTAAAGGGCCAAAATCACGAAGCCATTACAAATTGAAGGCCAGGTATGACAAAGCGATGAACTCTGAAGGCTACCAAAGTGGAGATTTGGTGTTGCTGTGCAGTCCACAATTGAAGAGGGGTCTGTCCCCAAAACTTCAATGCGTTTGGGATGGTCCATATAAGGTAATCAAATGGCTAAATGACCCAGTGTATCGAATCCAGAATGTTGGGAGACCAGGAAGCAAGATGAAAGTGGTCCACCTAGAGAGGCTTGCTGCGTTTGGAACAGCGAATGTGTCTGATCGGGACGATGAGACTTAGGTGGAGGGCAGTGTGGCGAAAATGCGAAGCGAATGACAGATGAAAGAGAGGAGCCGACAACTAGCATTTTCTAGAGCGTAAAACGAGACGATTATCGTAACGACGCGATTATTCCAGGTTTCGTTTTCAAGCAGCAAACAAGTATATAAGGGCGACACACGGCTGCAGAGTAAGTCAGTCAGTAATCAGTCGTGAAGTAAAAACGTTGTAGATTACATTACAGTAAAGTAATAAAAACAGTACATTGTGAAAGTTGTATACAAGTAATTGTAAATAGTAAAGTGAATTGTAATTGAATTGTGAATTACTGAATAATAAAAGGACATTAAATAAAGTCTTTACAAATAAAGAGACTGTAAATTAAGTTGGCGATTTTTATTTAACAATACAGAGATCGTACCCGAAGGATTTGGGAAATCATCGAGGTTAATCAGCAAGATCGTACAACTCCCACGACAGCCGGTTCTACGCACCGGAGTTGACCCGGATTTTATCCGGCCAAGGGCTGTCACCCTTTCGGCGATGCCGCTACAACAACAACAACAACAACAGCAAGATCGTAACAATACTGTGGCGAAAATGAGAAGCGAATGTCAGATGAAAGAGCGAAGCCGACAACTGACATGTTATTGAATGTGAATCAAGATCATTCGTTATCGAGAGCAATTCGATCGTTCCAGGTTTTCGTTGCAAGCAATCGATTAGTATCAAAACACAACAGCAGAGCGAATTAATCGTAAAGTGAACACGTTGGAGATACCTCTACCATGATGTAAAAAATAATAAATCGTGAAAGTTGCAATAGAATTGATTGTAAATAAGGAATTGATTTGTTAGTTATTGAGTAATAAAGTAACATTGAGTAAATTCTTTATAATTAAAAACTGCAAACATAGTTGGTGACTTTTATTTAACAATCCAGTGCCCGGACTCAAAGGATTTGGGAAACGATGGGGGCTAATTTAGCGAAATCGTAACAATTGGTGTGAGAAGTCGGATTATTAAATAAATCCCAAAGGATAAAAAATGGTAAACATTCAAAATACCAAGATACCTCCTCTCAAAAAGGAATTGGGAAAGCGATATTTATACACAATTGGAAATAAGGCAGAGCTGCAATCGGGACTGCGAGAAGCAATGGAAGTTGAAGGCATCGAATTGAACCAATACGAATAATTCCGTCGTGAGCACAAAGACACATCCATGAAGGGTATAGAGAAGGAAGAGTTGGAGCAGCCACCAAGTACGATAGAAGGAAAGGCTCCTAATTCATCTACGGTTAAGGACATTAACATGCTATTGGCTGCAATTTCTTAAAATATGTCTGCAATGAAAGCCAGCATTACAAAAAAGTTGGATGCACAAATAAAAAAATAAAGACAACGCAGAAATTAAGGAAAGGCCGGAAAAAATAGAAGAACGGCAAGATAAAAATAGCAACCAATTGAGACCAAAGTAAATGAGCTGGAAGATTTGTATTTGAATCGTCCAACCATTTCGATGAACGGGATAGAAGTGCCATCTTTTGACGGAACAATTCCTTTCCAGGTCTTTGAGCTCCAGTTCGAGAAGACAGTTAAATTAAATAATTGGAGAATTATAGAAAAATCCGCTGCGCTATTTGTTGCGTTGCAGCGGAAATTTTACAGACTATTCTCGAATATCAGGGAAATAACTATGGCGCAGTAATGCGAGCCCTGGAAAGACGCTTTAGTAGCGAACAGGGGAGGCAGATTTACCAGATGGAGTTGGAAAAGCGCGACCAAAAACCCCAACGAATCTTTACAGCAATATGCTTCGGAATTTGAGGAATTGGCTCATTTAGTCAATGGGGATTCATCGAGTGAGCATCAAGGAAAGGTAAATATTCGGACGTTCGTCAGCGGATTAAAAGACATATACATCAAGCGAGAGACGTATGTGAATCCAAAGTCAACATTCGCTGAAACTGTTGCATATGCTCAGAGACGTGAAACAGCGGCACTCATCATCCTACAAAGTGTATTGTTTGGGGGGGAAGCTCCAGATGTGAAGAAGGTGATGGAAACGCTGAGATTCATCAAGGAGAATATTTGTAGTGGTGCAGCCGATTAAAAGATTAGTACCGGGAAGTGCTTCAGCTGTGGAAAAGCAGATTACTTCGCGCGAATGCAAGACGGGCTCCAACAGACAGAAAGGACGGAGAAAACTATGCTCAAAAGCTGAGGGCATAATAGACGTCCGACGAATGACAATTACCAGAACAGAAATAAAGTTACCACCAGTGAGGTTTTGTACAAATCAAATTTTAGGGTTCAAAGTGAAAAAAGGAGCTTGTGACGGGCAATAGATGTCAAGCAATCATTTGCCAACTTAATTCAATTTCTTGTCTCGAGCTGAAAATTCCAATTGCAAGCAATCAAAAATGGAGTATCGAGACACTAAGCCATGAAAATCGATTATAAATTATTAGAAGAGAGAATTGGGTAAATCATTAAAATCAAAGCTCTAAACATCCATTTATAATGTCATTCTACTTTTATTTGAGCGTCGTTCGTAAATATTTACAAATACCTATCCAAAAAGAAATGAAACTACAGATAGTTTAATATTGTAGAGCGACAACCCTGCTAAAAATATTTGCACTTTTTAATTGCGGATGCTTAAATTCTTATAAAATTAATTTTAATTACAAGATGAACGATCCAAATAAAGCAATAAACGTAAATTTGTCTTCTCTTTTAAGTCTGAAAGCAGAGTTGCTACGTAAACAAACTGAGGTAAATAAAGCCAAGGCCACCCTAGCTAAGACACCTAATCAACTCAACGAGTATACATCTCATGTCAACACCAGCGACAGCGCTTCTTTGGATGATAATCACACAAGCAAGCAAAACAAAAAGGTTAGGAGCAAAGAAGCCAGTACAAGCAATGATGTTACTATTTATGAGCATGAAGATTCTGAATTATTGGAAAAGTCAAAACGTGTATTGGAAGCAAAAAGCAAATTTTACGAACGTATGATCCGTACGGGCGGTCAACTTAACTCTGATGACAATTCTTTAGTTTTATTCAACCGTAAGCATCAAGATGAACGCATCGATAACCGAAATTCCGGCCAGAAAGATGACAAAAATGTCGAAGAAAATATTTATTCAGACAGCTCAACAGAAAGTGAAGATGACAAAGGTTTAGATGACGAAGATGAATGGGTGGAATATACAGATTGTCTAGGCCGTACCAGGAAATGCTTACGCAAAGATTTAGAAATTGCTAAAACGCGGGACGCTGAGCTTGCTGCTAGTATGCCCGAACGTCTAGATCAATCCAAACCAAATTGGATGATAAATAAGACAAGCGATAATGCCCATAATGAAGAAGATGCTGTACCTTTTGGACCTATGCCGACTGAGAGCTTATTTGGTGATGGTATTTCCATGATGTCAAAGCATGACGAGCAACGGGCCAACTGGGAGCGCAAAGAGCAGGAAAATCTTGATAAAATAGACGTACATTATCAAGATGTTTTCTTTGATGAAGCACGGCAGCATGGTGTTGGTTACTATACATTCTCTACCGACGAAGAAGAACGTAAGAAACAACAAAAGGAATTGGAAGAAGCAAGAAAACGTACAATTGATGAACAAAAGCGACAAGATCAGCTACGAGAGCAGAGAGAAAAAATCATAGCAGAACGAGTGCTGGCTGCAAAAAATAGGCAACGGGCACGACTTGGGCTACCACCACTTCCCAAAGATGAAGAAAAGCCTAAAGATGGGGCGAAAGAAACTAAGGAGGAACGCAAAGTACGAAAGCGAGCTGAGAAATTGAAAAGAAAGCAAGAAAAACTGGAAAGGGAACGTGAATTGGAGCGTCAAAAACACGTACGACCCTGGGACAAAGAAAAAGAACTGGGATTAGACAGCAGTAAAGCTACAGAAAATTTGTCGAAAGAGCTACAGTGGTCGTACAAGCCGGAAAGATTGCCTATGTCTCAGAATGAGTGGAATGAGAAAAAACGGGCTGAACGCGTTACAGAATTTGGACCCGTAGACGAGTCAAAAACACAATTATTATCTCAACCAAAGCGTAAAAATTTTACAAGCGTACCACCGCCCCCACAAGATTCAAATTCAGCCGACTTTACTAATAATACGTCAATATCATCAGCACCTGATAATTTTGCAATCTATCAAACATCAAAAAGAAATAAAACGTTTCTACGACGTAACTATACAGCAGAGAGCTTGGAATCTGAACGGCAAGGTGTGGTCATACCACCACCTGAAGACCTCGATTACGTACATCCGCCACATGTCAAAAAGATTAAATTCAATAACGAACTTGAAACCTCTATAGAAGCTGGTTTACGTTTTCTACGGAATAACTGTGATAAAGGAAATTTAACCACAAAATCCAGTTGGACAGCAAAAGCAGACTACTGAACTTATCAAATTTGAATACATGTACATATGTAAACATATATTGAAACATTTAATTAATAAATCTTGAAGAATACCTTAATCATAGCTTTTTGGGCGTTTTTTTATTCAAATTTTAAGTATATGTTTTGAATATACATACATACATCTTACATTTCGCAAATTTGTTTATTCATTTTATAAACACTTCGACAATATGAAATTTTTATAAGAAATTATAAATTGTTATTGTCAATTTGAAGTTTTAAAAGATTGAATCTTTATAACATATGTACGCATGTATTTCCGTACATATGTATATATATATTTAAGTAAACGATTAATATAAAATATATGCACATTCCACGATTAACTTAATATAAAAATGTAGAAAACCTCATCTGAAGCCAAAAATGTGGGAACCCAATATATAAAGAATTATTCAACAAAAAAAAAATGGTACTAATTCTTATACAATTATTCC
This sequence comes from Neoceratitis asiatica, assembly GCA_030068015.2. Taxonomy (NCBI): domain Eukaryota; kingdom Metazoa; phylum Arthropoda; class Insecta; order Diptera; family Tephritidae; genus Neoceratitis; species Neoceratitis asiatica. The sequence continues at coordinate 39,918,670 of CM061529.1, forward strand.
AGTAGAATCCAAACCTGGTATTTCTACATTTTTTGATCTCGTTTTTTTTTCGTAATCAATCGAAGTTTATCTTCTATATGTAATCATTTTAATTTAATTATAATAGGTGCCCAAAAAAACTTTATTGTTTTTTCATCCACTGTAAAAATTAAAAAACATCAGTTAGTTAAGGCCTTTATATATTTCATTAAGGATATAATCTATTTTGTGCAAATTGTGTGCAATTTTTGTTTATATTTATATTAGCGAAATAATTAGTTTAATTTTCAGTTTGCCTCCGCGTACAATACTTACATACATACATATCTAAACGTATTATCGCCGCCGAAGTAAAAGTTTCACTTTTCAATCTAAATAAATTGTGAGTCCCAAAAGGATTTGAAAACCTTTCTAAAAAGGCAGTAAAAGACAATTTTGCTTTTAGGATTTTAAGAACTTTGAGGGAATTGTTCCGAAACTAAGTCTACAATTTCCCGAAAATAGCGTTAGATTTTTTACCTAAAGAATTGTTTTCGTCTTCCTAAGGAAAATTAGATTGAATAGTTAGCATTCACTGCGGTGCCACAATACAATTATGTTTATGTAATTATGAGATTTATTCATTTATGTGTGTCGCTAATATGTGAGTTAATGATACGTGCCATTAAAAACTACGTATCAACGAACGCTACAAATACATATGTATGTTTACATAAATATATGCTGCCCTAGTTAGCTCCAACTAATTAAATAAAAATGCTTTCTATGAATTAATACACTTCTTCTAAAAACAATTGTAAAGTCAAAGTTGGTATACAGTAACTTAATTGCAGTTGTAGCATTCATTTATATTAAAAGTTTCAGCTTATGGTGTACAGTTACTTGAAATCGTTCCTAAATTAAATTCTTAAATTAAATCTAATTATAGTATGCCCCTATTGACCATATCGACCACTATATCAGACATTTTTTGACGACACAAATCGTTGGGCGGAAAATTCAAGACTGGTGCACCGACTTCCATGCCTTCGTGATGTATGTTTAAGTACATGTCTGGGGCATTTTCAGAAGAGCAAGTGGATATTGGTATTATATCTAGAGCAATTCCAAGTGCAAACCGCCCATAGGTTTTTAACTCTTCCCAAAATCTAAAAGAAATAGAAAAATGTACAAAAATATAATATGTATTTGTTTTTCAAATAAGATCAGCAACTTTAGTATTAGCTTACAGTTGAGTAAATTTTTCTCCCGTGTCAAATGACTCTGGTATGTTTGTACATAACATTTTGAGCCAACCGAAAACTTCGGATGTATATAACTTAATGAACGCATTTAAATGCTCATCACGTATTGCTTTTGTTGTACAACAAAATATTATATTAGCTACATCCAGTGCAATTGAACTGTACCGTATCAGTTGAAAGTCTATTAGACAAACCTAAAAATGCGTAAATATATACGAGTCGTGGTAGTTGAAATAAACTGAATTTAGATTTCTTACATCCACTGCTATTTTACGTTCCAAATTATCACCAGCACATTCGTAACGATACAGGAAATTGTTGACCCAGCAGTCGCCATGGCAAATGGCCGAAAGTGTCGTTTCTGCGCTCACTAACTGTACCATTTGCGTAAAGAATGTTGAACAATCGATAAATTTTTTCATTGCATCTAAATATTTAGATCCCTCAGGAAGAACTTCGGAAACCTGTAAAAGGGAAAAAATTTGTTATGCCTTTACATATGAATACATGCACAATGTAGAATTGAGTAATATGATTTTACTCTACCATTTTGATTGCATCTTTTGTAAGCCCATCATAATAGTTTTTGTACCAATTCGCATTCGAGGAACAGAATAGGCCTTCAGTAATAAGTTCGCGTAGTCGATCGAATTGAGCAGGATTTTCAAACTTATAAGCCAAACTAAGAGCATGGAATTGTGCGACCTGTTTCAGTACTAACTGAGTCTCTTCTATAGTTAGACCCTTCTGACGATCAGGCATTTGAAAGTCTCGTATGCGTAAATCCTCTAAAAAAAAATAATATTAGCTGATTCGATATAATGCAAAAATAAATATTCTAATTCAAACCCATTATCAGAAGATCCTCTCGCGTGTAGTAACATTTTGGAATGGCTCCGAAAACTTTTGTCGTTTTTGTAGATTGAAATCTTAATAATTCCGGCAAAATTTCCATGTAAAATAGCACCTCGCTTCTAAAAATTGAAAAGGATAATTGTTAAAGATATATGAATATATGTACATACATATGTATTGTACTAATTATGTATACATATATGTACATATATGTTTGGAGTTTTACTATAATGTTTATGCTCGGAATCAGTTGCTTCAATTTGGTGCGTGATTTTATTACAAACGCGAATATGTATGTGCATACAAATGTACATTAGCTTAAATGTTATACAGCTTCTCCAATCTAATTAAAATCAACACCAAATCAGCTCCCCTAGTCGTTTGAATACAGCTGCATTCTTTATTTTATTAAAATTTTCATTTATTCAAGTGAAATAATTTTTTTTTATTCAAGATGTGGCAACATAAGCATTAGTAAACACTTTGTCAGAAATTATATGTGAGCGTCGGTGGTGTAATGGTTAGCATAGTTGCCTTCCAAGCAGTTGATCCGGGTTCGATTCCCGGCCGACGCACATATTAGTTTTTTATTTTATTTATTTTTTTAATCATTTGTTGTATTTGTATAAATGTAATCTTTATCAGATTTTATACTATTCTCTTGTCTTTACTTACCGAAATAACTTTTCGCTCTTATAAGCTTCCCGCCGTTGAACATTATCCGGTATCCTCTTACAAATTACATTCTTTTCCCATTTTTGTTTTTTGCCATTCGTTGAGTTAATTTGTTGCCCAGTGAGATGAGCGCGATATAATGTGGCGGTATAGTTATCTCCTTGCCCTGAACCTTGCTCCTCCTGCAAAACACATATGTCTTATTTAAAATAAGTATCTAGTGCACAGAAGTAGGTACAATGCTACATTTTGCCTAATTACAACATACATATACATATATGTATGCATATATTTATGTACACATATTAAAGACCACCAATTACTAGTTCGCACTACATTTTGCTCAATGCCGACACTGGCCACAGCCCAACCAAAAATAAATAAAAATATCAACAGCAGTTGTATACAGAGCTACAAATGTGACTCAATTGATTGCGTTAATTAATACAATATTATTAAATACGTGAATGATTAAGAGACGCTTGCGGCTTAGATACACGGAATCGATTGTAATATGTACATATGTACATATGTACATATACGTATGTAAATATGTATGTAGATATATATATATACATATATATATGTACATAAACATACATACATAGTTAGGACATACATACATATCTAGGATATTTAGATGCAGAGGGCGGTGACAGTGTCAACATGCAATGATGTAATATGGTAACCGCATGTGGAGCTATCGTTAAGATTATGTTTATATTTGTATATAAACTTCGTATGTATGTCATGTGTGTGTAAAATTTCAAAATATCAATCATGCTTACCTCAAATGTATCGATTTGTACTTCCGGTTCTATATTGTGAAATATCTCACGAAAAGTTTCCAATGTTACTTTCGAGCAGGAATCATCATCATCAGAAATCCTGTCAGTTACGCCCATAATCTTAGTTATTTTTTATTGAGCAGGAAGTAAATAGTTATACAAAATTTCAGATTTTCTTATTTACGGCCCAAATATTGCATATGCAATATATGTATATACATAAGTATATTTTATTTTATCCACTTGTTTTCGTTTTTTTAGATTTGCTTACACACATATAATTTTACACTTATTGTTGCTTATGCGAACTTTTAATATTTTTTATTGGATCTATCTCGTGGATAGTAAAAATAACACTAATATTCAATGGTTAATATTTTTCTTTATATACTACATGCAAATCTCTTCAATTACACGGTCTATCCACTTGACATTCTTGATACTTTTGCGAATTGCTTGCATCGATTTTCTCTGCTGAAAGTTTGACAATTTTGCGCGTAGTATCGAATACGGGTAGTAAAGGAGGGGTGGTTTATTGTCTGTCAGTTATTTGAATGGAATTAATATGTATTTGGTTTCTTCCTCTCTGCTGTCAGTTTCCGGTATAACCATTGAGTTTATCCTTCTTTAATGGCGGTGATGCCATATTAAAAAAGTATTTTTATATAAGACTCTCTCTCATGGCATATTTTTAGGAAGCTTTGATGCGATAATCGAAAATGTTAAAGAATGAGAGCGAAATTGTTAATTGAAATTCCTGCCTGACCTTTCTTACCAGTATATGTTATAAGGCTCTTCGTTCGATTTGGATTTTCGACTCGAAATCAGAAAAATTTTCGACAAACCAATCAAAAATTAGGAATTTTAACAAAAACGAATCCTATTGGAATTATCATAAATAAGAAAAATGTCTAAAATGTAAAGATTTACGTAATTAATCTCGATGACATTTGAATCCGATTTCTGTATTTCTAAATAAAAGTTCAAGATTTGTTTTTTCGGCCTATTAGGAATTTACTAAACGTTTACTTGCTTTTCAATAAATTACGACAATGGTTTATTTTACAACTCTTTTATAATAACACATTTATTTTCCTCTCCACTTTGCACCAATGTTGTCGCTACTGAGTATTCAACTCGATTGCCTGTGGTAGCTGCTCCCTCTTTGTTTTCATACCTGACGATGGTTGAAACATTCGGTGCACGCATTCTAGAACATGCTGGTTATCTGTCTCTGTTTCACTTTTTCATTCACATTTGGTATCATCGAAAGTCGCTCAAATTATATTCATACGCAGTCCATGGGTCGAAAACAATTCTTTATTCCCTCGTTTAATTTCTTTTTCAAATGCTTCTTGAAAATTAATTTTACAAAATTAAAAACTATTTCTAATTAAATGTTAATAAAAAAATTGTGCGTCGGCCGGGAATCGAACCCGGATCAACTGCTTGGAAGGCAACTATGCTAACCATTACACCACCGACGCAGACATTAAATTTTGTAATATACCATATATAAGGTCATTGTTGCCACAATACATAATCGTGTAACATAAAATGTTACATTCGTACATACATGCATACAATAATTACCTTGCAAGAAATTGAACTACAATTATACAAAACTTATGCAAATGTAAATAACAATTATGTACTTGGAAAAAAAATTATAAAGTGTGTTTTTGTAAAGATTTTAATCAGTTTATTTGTGGGCTTAACTCACAGGAAATATTCGATATATGTTAGATTAAGCAGTTCAAACAATGATTTCTCTCCCACCATGAAACTATGGCGACTTGATTTTGTGCACAGTTTTCAATACCTACAGTATTTCTTTTCACAATTTTTGAAATTTGGTTCCTAAAGACATGATATTTGGAGGACTTAGGCTGGTTTTAGGCTGATTCACATAGGATTTAGTTCGCCTTGCTTGACAGCTCAACCTCTAACTGGAGAACGAATCGAATCGAATGAAAACCCTAACTTTTCTGAAAACTACCAAATATTATATATTTCATTTATGTTGTTTAATAAAAAATTTAACTTTATCAGTATGAAATAAAATAAGTGTTATTTTTACTCTCGTATTGATTTTTGCGCTAAAAAGGGTGATCAATTTCGATATTCCCTATTTTTTTAAAGAAAAAAAACACAGAAAATTCAAATTTAATGGGCAATGTTTATTATCATTCGAAAGAACATTCTTTGGCATTTATTTCTAAAAGATTATCTCTTTTAAATGTTGGCTGCGGCTACGTCTCAGATGGTCCATCCGTTGGGTCCAATTTTCGATGACTCGTTTTAGCATTTCGACTGGTAACTGGCGAATGACACGCGTGATATTGTGCTCCAAGGCCTGAATCGAAGCGAGAATGTCCTCATAGACTTTAGATTTACATATACCCACAGGAAAAAGTCTAACGGTGTAATACCACACGATCTTGGTGGTCAATGGACCGGCTTAAAACGTTAAATTATCTGTTCATCGAAATGTTGTCTCAATAAATCCATTGTGGGAAGTGGCGCCGTCGTGTTGAAACCAAATGTCGTGGAAATCACGAGCTTCAATTTCAGGCATCACATTGTCAGTTATCATGGCGCGATAACGGTCGCCATTAACGGTTACGTTCTCACCGGCACAATTTTTGAAGAAATATGGACCGATGATTCCACTGGCCCATAAATCACACCAAATCGTTATCTCTTCAGTTTGCTCTTTTTCCGAAATGCGGCAATTTTGCTTGTTTACATACCCATTGAGCCAGAAATTGGCCTTATCGCTGAACAAAATTTGGCTCGAAAACGCTGGATCTTTTTGGAACTTTTCAAGAGGCCGTAGAGCGAAGCGATGTCGCTTGGGAAGGTCGGGCGGCTTCATAACTTGCACAAGTTGTATTTGGTACGCTTTCAATTTAAGATTTCGTCGAAAATTCCACCAAGTCGTTCCTTACGTCAGTCCGAGTTGCTGCGAGCGGCGCCGAATCGACTCTCTACGGTCTTCGTGTACACTCTCAGCTACGGCCGCTATATTTTCTTCACTGAGTGCTGGACGTGGTCTATTCGGTCGAATATTAACCAATAATGAATTCTGGGTCTCAAGATGGATGATGGTGTTGCGAATAGTATGCTCAATAGGCCGATTATGTTGACAACAAGTTGAGCGAAGCGCGTGAAACGCATTCTTTACAGAACGTGAATTTTCGTAATAAATTTGAATGATCTCTAAACGTTGTTCAGGCGTAAGTCGTTCCATGTTGAAATGCCAAACAATACTGAACAAAAATAACGTGATAGCTTAACGCGACTCACGCGTGATATGTCAAAAAAAGGTTATTGAAAAAAGTACGTCTACTTGGATCCTCCTTTACAATCATTCTAAAGCCTTATAACAGCGTCTTTAAGCCAGAGGAGCTGAAGTCTTGAAGTCTTAAAGTAAATGGCTCGCTTCAGAAATTTTTAACGAAGTACTGTTTAGGACCCACCATGAAAGTAAAAATCGAATGAAAAGAACAACGGTCACAGATATCGTACTAATTTCTATAATTTCCTGATTTTGCGCAGTTGGTTCATGTTCCGTTTACACCAACGTTTGTATATCCACAATTCACATAAATGAAAAACTCTACAAGAAGGTGAGGCACTCGCACACGCTCTCTGCTCCTAAGAGTCATCTATACAACTTGGTACAGGGGAGGTATGGAGAACATATCGAGTTCCCCATGTATCACCGCTAATGAAACGATGGGTTTTCGACTGACAAGGGATTGCTCGAAAATTATATAAGAAGATACGGTTATTTGCAGAAGTTTTAAAACCGAAGCTTTTACATGTAGCCACGAAAGAATATTGTGCTAAAGAAGAATATAATACTTTTTCAGCGTACTAAAATTCAACATTAACAAAATGACCGGAGCTGATGATTCCCGATCGTTGACGATAGAACAAACGTCCTGTGTCCGCTACGATAGGAAATGAGCATTCAAAAATAACAATAGTATCGATTCATGTTGCCTAGTTTAAGATGCCGAGCTTTGTTTCGAATGCATAATTAAAGAACAAAATAAAATACATTATAAAAGATTTTAATTTGCTTTCTTTATTACGATATAAAGAATGAGTTTACGATATAAGAATCATTTGTTAAATGTTAACATTAAATGTTTGCCCCAACAAACTTACATTTGGTATTAAAGATTTATGTATATTAGTTGTTATTATGTTAGCCATTAGTTGCTCTGAACATTCAATTTCAATGTAATAAGAAACCAGCAGCTTCTTTGCATAAATTATTCTAAATATTTTTTGTTAAAGAAATCGCTTAAAAAAAGCATCTTAAGTTAGTTATGAGATTTTCCATTGCTATTGTCACTATCAGCGAGAATGCGATCAGCAGTTAATAATTGAGTGGGGACCAAATTCATTTCAGCCAATTCGGCGCCATACGAAAGAGGGCGTTGAGGCCACACTCGCCGTTGCATTAATTTCTGTCCTTCTTCTAATTGTCTTTGCATACTGGCAATCGTTGGATAAATATTTTGTTCAACAAATTCCGTGATAGTAAACTGCAAGGAATACAAAACCATGAAACTGTGGTGTATAGCCCTTTTTTTTTTAAATTAAATTTTTCTATACCTCATCAAATACCTCGTACATAACCTCGTGTGCTTCTCTGGCCATAGCGCTAAGGTCATTAATGTAGGTTGGAGTATTGAACGTCAATTCGTGTACACGTAATGGCGATGAGAAATTGTGGCGTACATTATAGTCAGACATCCACGCACTACGATCGCGCACGTGTACTAAATAATTTTGCAATTCGGATAACTTGTCGAAAAGACGTAGTGCAAATTTGTAAATCATACTGCCAGGATATGTACATGAGGAAAATAACTGGCTATGATGTGAGTTCGGGTGGAGTTCTATCCAGGGTTGACCCGACCTTCAATAATAGTGATATGTATATAAATGTATATATGTATAAGTAATGCATATTTAATTATTAACCCAACCTACTATCCGGATGAAAAGCACACTCCAGAATATGTAATATACTGTTCTCCTTTGGATTGGTAACGAAATAACCCTTCGACACAGTAGACAGCGAGGTGATTAAGCTGGGTATCCCGACGGGTAACAATTCACACAATACTGCAAAGTGGTCATAACGTTGCCAACCAGTTAGTGCTAGACCACGGATACCCTTGGAAAAACTATTGAGAGCAAATATAATATTGTTTAATATATATGTAATAAACTACATTTACCGTCCACCTTCTTTCGCAATGACTGCCAGCCATCTTATATTGTTTTCCAAATGTCGTTGTAATGGTGGTACCATTAAACTTTCTCCAAAGGCACCTTTATATGCCGATGCTGCCCAAACAGTTGGGAAAACTTTCGAATACATATCCCATAACTGTGGCTGAATAAATCTGTATATATCATTGGCATATACCCAAACCATAGGCTCCACATAACTGCCAATATGAGAATGTTGCATTTCGCTTAGCATCATGTCTCGTAACATATCATCCCAAATAACCACCTGTAAGTGAGGCCAATGTGTCTTAACGAAATTGGCAATACTTGTGACGTGAGTAAGAAAGATCTCATGACGACCATGCTCACGGCACTGAAGGCATTCGCCCATGCGTGCTACTTCATCGCAGCCTATATGGATATGTGTAAAGGTGGTAGCAGCATGAGTAGTCGGCTCATCAGCAGTTAAGTTGCTACTATATGCGACATCACCAACATCTATACTTAGATGAAATTCTATTACTTGCTTTAACATGTTTTGTATAAATATGATGGAGTCCGGTTGGCTTGGGCAAATAGATTGGGGACTTTCTGGTATTTCACGCATTTTTTCAAATTCTTGCAATTTTAAAGCAAATTCAATGTGTCCAAATGTTTGCACTAATGGCATTATGGATAAACCATGCATCTTGACGCTTTCCAAAAAATCCTACGAGGAGAAGTAAAGTATTTAACATATATGCATACATATTTATGTAATTGTATGTATTTATAGAAAAAAGTCTTTGTTTATTACCTTTAACTCTTCTGCTTTATAAGCATTTTTGGCTGATAAAGCGTGTAATATCCCTGTGTATGGAAACATATCTTCATATTCAATCAGTAGACCAGTAACCCCAAGTGTCTTTAACATCGGTAATAATCGCTTTAGAAATGAGAGCTGTAACACAAAAATTTAAATGCAACGACTCATATCTGACATGCAGCAAACCCCTAGTGAATCTTCTGCGAAAGGTTTTCCTGACATACACATTTTAAATTTATAACTACAAATCTAAATATATTTTTAAAGGCTTTAACTGCACGATATTTTTCGTTTTTTTTTTTTCACAAACCTTTGGTGGTGCACCCTTTAAATCTAAATGCACGAGGCGTTCGTTGGGAGCGCGAGCACCATTCGGTCCAATACCGGGTATAACTGGTACACCTAAACGCAAGAGTTCATGTTCGTATTGCGTTTGTCGCTCGGCAGAAGTAAGCATTCGTTCGTAATCCATACCATTCTGGAACTCTGCCATCCCAGCGTTGCGTACGCGCTGCTGGTTCTCAAGTATTTTTAAGCGCTCGTCTTCAAAGAGATAGTTTGCAACAGCAGCAGGCTTTTTCGTGCGACGTGCGACTAGTGAGAGGGCCTGCTCCGATGCTTCTAGAACCGCAATGGAGGGTGGCCTTTTTGTTGGCTTCACAAAACGAACAATTCCAGAATTTTTGCCACTATGTGCTGCTGCCGGCACAGGTATTCCACCAGTGGGGCGAAGGTCTTGCGATAAGTTCTGTTCGACACTTGGTGAAGTGTTGTGTTGCTTTTGTTGGTAGCGTAAAACGCGATTTGCTTGTGAAATTAGTTTTTGCAGGAGAAATACGTGATTTTGTGGGTTATCTGTTTGAATGAGATCCTAAATAATGATTTCATATTAATTTTCTTCAGCTTAAATAATATCGAAAATCATACGTTGAATTGACCATCTGTCGGTATATCTGTGTTGCTTGAAATGAAAAAAACCCAAGACCAAAGCGCAAAAAGCACTAAACTGGAGACGATCAGGAGAGCACTGAGTTTACGTCGCCAAATTAGTATTATCCAATTGAATTGCATCTGGAAATATGTATATTTAAGCCTTTGTTAATACATACAATAATACAATAACAATGATTATTCATATATTTAAGAAATTACACACCAATATCTAAACACTCTAATTGATCTAAACTCTTCGCGAATTGTAGTAATTGTTATTTACTATTAAAAGTATTTTAGACCCTCACTAGCTTATGGCCGTTCTACTGTCACTACCTAAGCGGTGTTTTCTCAATATTGCATCTCAGCTTTTACGTATGGTTGACAATTAGATACTATTTACACTGTCTCTCAAAATATTCTTAAATTTTTCTTTCTTGGTTGATATCTTACTTCTACAACAATTTTTTTTTTTTAGATTGAAGGCTTTTGCAGCCCAATCGGGTGTTCCTCAGCATAGTATTCTTAAGCCTTTTTTTATTGGCATTGGGATTTGTTTCAAACACGCAAACTTTTTACTTTATTCCGACGACTTAAAGCTGTTCAGCAAAATTAGTGTTGTATCTGATGTTAATTTAATGCAACATGACCCAAATACTCTCAACTCAAACTCTCACTTAATATTAAGAAATGATTTCATGTCTCGAAATCTCAAAACTTTTTCACATCCTCGTATAAACTTTCTGATCAAAGTTAAGGAATTTTCAGATTTGGAGTGATTTTTGACTGTGGGTTTTCATATGTTAACCACGTAGGTTATATGGTTCCAAAATCTTCTTAAAATTTAGCATTCTTGCGGCGTTATGCAAAGGACTTTAGTTATCCTTGTTCTAGAAAAATTTTATACTACTTTCTTATTCGTTCAGAACTTGAAAATAGCTCTATAATTTGAAATTCAATTTACTCAATGTATTTCAATAAAGTTGAGAGAATACAAACACCGTTCAGACTGTTGAAATTTTCTCTAACAATAAAAAAAGGCGTTGCCTTAGAATATGTAGATAGAGGGAAAAGTGAAAAACAACAATGAGTTAACTCGGCACACGTAACTTAATTAATGGTTTAACCATTGGTTTGTGCTGTGGACATCCCAAGTTCGGATCCAATTCGAACAAGGGTGTCTGGAAAGAAGTCTAATGAGGAAACGCGGTGGTTTCCGAAATAGCTATAACTTCCACCGTTCAGACTGTTGTAGTTTTTTTTACTTTTCCCAAAAACAAAATATGGCCTGATACAGCTCAAAAAACTAATTAATGAGTGCAAAGAAATTTTACCCACTTTGCCTTACCGAATACCACCGCAGTGTACTGAAGTCCCTTTGTAATAGACGCACTTTGTAGTCTATAATGATTGTTTCTGACCTTATTTCTGGTTCTTTTTTTTTTTTTTTGTCCTAAACTTCTTCAACAGATTAGTTTCCTATGTAAATTAGATCTTCATTATTCTCAAGTTTCTTTTCGTATTCTTCAGTAAGTAAAAGCACTAAGTAAATTTAGTACATCTATGTTAGTCGGTAAGGTTATTGTAACCAAAGACTTAATTTAACAAATGAAATTTAATAAATGAAAATGAAATGTATTTGAAACAAACAAAAACCTTTATCGAACTTTGTAAATAGCAACACATCATCAATACTTTAAAACAAAATTGTACAATCAAGACAAGCCATGAGTTCCTCTAATTGTGTGCCAGAAATGCTGGCACGTCTACGGTTATGGTCCTCGAAAACATAACGTCGATTACTACTTCTGTGTTGTGAAAGTAAATGGTATTAAACCTGGAAATTGAGATTAATGGTCATATCTAAACTTATTTTCGATTCAACGATCTCAATTAAAATCACCAGAGGCATAACCCAGCGCATCTAAATTTTCTGCTGATCCAAATCTCTGTTTTGGTTTGGTTGTGAGTAATTTCCTAGGCATAAAGAATTCTGATAACTACGTCAAGTTTACTGAGTGCATGCTACCGAACCTGCGAGAGCTAGGGTGCAACATCAGCTAATTGTTTACTTCCTGAACTGGCATATAGCCCATGTACACAAAATCTGGGTGACTTTTTATAAGAAGCGTTATCAGGACTCATATATGATGGCAGACCACTGTTGGAGTTTGTAACGAGATGAAAAATAAAGTTGTTAGCAATTTTCCAGTATATTTTCATAGACTTGCGTTGAAAAGTGTTACCTACAATTCTAAATATTTAACAAAACTTTAAAACAAAAAATGTGTACTCGAAAGGAATTATTTTTCTAAAGTAGACAAGTTTAAATCTAAAAAATTGGAAACTTTCATTTAAAATATTTTAGAGTTAATTTTTTTTTAAATACTGCTCCAAATATATTTGTTACAAGTTCAGGTTGTTATAAAAATGAAACGAAATTTGATTCGAAATGATCAAATTTTACTTTCCAAAAACCTTCTAACGATTCGACCATTGATGCTGTTTTTCATGCAGTCTCTGTTGGTATTGACCTACTCGAACCAAAGATTTTTGAGACTCTCCAAATTTCTGTGGGATATTCGATAGACCATGTTATCCAGCTCTAACTACAAACTGACGGCCAATCATCGTGCCTTGAATGCAGGAACAGATTCCCGCTAGATGATCCAATGCCCTCCATCGAAGAGAGTATTGTATAACTGCTTTACCATTAAGCTTTCTAAAACATCCTATGGATACGCATTTGTTCCCAGTTTTAACCCCTCTTTCACAGAAGTGAAGAAGTGTGTAAACCCTGTACAGGAGACTCCCCGCCAAACCATTACAGTAGCTGGATGGTGGCCACGTATAATAACACTTTTTGCGTCTTTGGAAGTTTTGCTTATTAAAAACTTCTTCAATAGTGAACATTTTCTCATCTGGCCGTTGATCGCGTACCACTTAAGAAGCCGCTTGCATCTGTTCATTCTAATTTGCCTCAAGCGCGTTTGCAGAAGATGACCAGTTGACTGACGCTAGGCTTTGAAGTGGAGATAATCTCGAATAAGTCTTGACATTGATCTGCTCGACATATCAATTTCCCTTGACATAATTTTAAGTTTTCTAAAGAGTTTTTTTGCGAATGCATTCGCGAACAATTTTTAAGGCTAAATTGGTTTGAACCACACGAGGACGTCCACTTTTCTTTCTTTCTGTTTATCAACTAGATGTTTGGGGAAAAATCATCAATAGTGCAGTAAACAAACGTTCTCGAAATACGCATTGAGTTTTTAGAGGAGCACATAAATTTTACTTGCACTTTTTCAACCCTTATGTAAAGCAATTACCGCAATAAGATTTTCTTAAGCTCTCCACTTCATTGTTAATAAGCGAAAACAAACACTGAACTGGTTATTATATATGTACATATGAGTAGACTGCATACGAATAAATAAAATATAACACACTTTTTCCTCGCTGAATGCATTTTAAACTTTGTAAGAGAATTTATGGCTTTATGAAGATTAGAAATTCGTTAGATACATTTCTATTGAAAGAAAAAATTTAAATAGAGTTAAGAACCCTGTCTGTTGCGATTGTTCGAAAAATGGAAAAATAATCAAAATGAGTGGAAGCATGCCCATTTCATTTTATAATATATATAGTATTGGAAGTCATACATTATCAGTTAAGGAATAATAGAAAGTTTTGAAAAATTTATCCAAACTCGCTCATTTTAATATGGAACTGATATATAAGAATTGTTTAATCTAAAAGAGGGTATTACGGTCACCTTACAGGGGTTGAATGTCAAATACCAACGCGTGTATTTCAGACATAAAAAAGCTGGTTTAAAACTATAGGTCCCTTCATTTGTAAGGAAAACATCAAGATGTATGCCACACATCGGAGGAGAAGTTTTAAGTAGTTAAAAAATACCAATTATACTTCTTTATTTTTTATAATACCGGATATGCGTATGACAGTCATCCGATTTTGCTGATTTGCATTTCCAATTTTCCTAAAAGAAAAAAATATCATTTTACGAAATTGTTGACATCTCACACTTCATGATTCTCTAACCTCTTCATATCTGATTGAAATTAATTGTACCATAAAACTTTTTTACGAATTTGTTTTGTTTAATATTGAGGCTCAAAAATTTAATTTTTTTTATTATGGTAACTTAAATTTAACGAATTCTTTCATAAAAGAAGAGTAAAACCCACCGACTAACGAGTCTTTTGTCGAAAATTTATTTTAATAAGAAGATGTCATTAAATATTTTATCAGCCACTTTTCCACACCTATTTTAGTTTTCTAGACGACGACGAGAAGCGAGTGTGTTAAGTTTGGTCCAGAGTATGTAAGTAGCAGAGGAAGAGGAGATAGACACACCAAAATTTATACCAATCGCATCAGAATCACGCGCTGAGTTGATTTAGTCATGTCCGTCTGTCCGTTTGTCGGTTTGAACGCAAACTAGTCCCTCAATTTTTGAAATATTACAACCAAACTTGGTAGATTTGAAGTTTTGGGTTATAAATCCGTCAAAATGGTTACTACGAACGTGAATTTCGGCATACTACACATACATAAAAAATTGCAAATTGCTTCTGAAAATTATTTTAGTCAAAACTCAGTAAAAAATCATCAAGTGTGAAATTTTGTATTCTGCACAAGGAAATCAAAATAAACATTGGTACTGAAAATTATCGAAATCGGTATACTATATCATATAGCCCCCATACAACCGATTTATTCAGATATAAAGTTTTGAGTAAAAAATCCGTCAAAAAAGTATCTAGGAGCGTGAGATTTGGTTTTCTACAGAAAGGAATTCAAGTTAATATAGGCACTGAAAATTTTCGAAATCAAATTTTGAAATTTGTAATAAATTTGATATGTACGCGAAGGACTTCGGCATGGCAGAAGACAGCTCTTCTTTCTTGTTTTAATATACTTTTGCTCTCTCGGTTTTTAGTTGTTGTTTTTTCATTATTAATAAAAGAATATATAAAAAGAATTTAACTCTTGGCTTTAAAACTATTATTGCAATGTTTTTGACATTCTTCGGTTATCCTGCATACAAGTGAGTTTCTGATTTTAATAGTTTATATGTAAGTGTATTTTTTAATTATGTGTGTTCATAGCAAAAGATGAGTTTTGAATTTTTTTGAAAGGTACTTATTTATTTATCAATTTTGTCCCCTTCAAAGTAATAAGTAAGTAAAGGATATAATACAACGCTTTTTCCATTCTTCGAAGCAGTTCTTAAATGCGCTTTTCGGTATGGCCGTCAGCTCTTTCTTCGATTCTGACTTTATCTCATCAATTCTGGCAAAACGCTTTCCTTTCATTGGTTTCTTTAGTTTTAGGAAAAGGAATGTCGCAGGGAGCCAAATCTGGTGGATACGGTGGTTGATTCATGATTACGTTTTTGTTTTTGGCCAAAAAATCACGAATAATCATTGATGTGTAAGCTGGTGCTTTATCGTTATGCAGAATCCACGATATGTTGCATTACTTCCTTGTAGTATTCCTTGTTAACTGTACGACCTTTTGGCAGGAACTCATGATGCTCATAATTGTAATTCAAGAAAACAGTGAACAAAACCTTAACATTTCATCGAACTTGGCGTGCCTTTTTCGGTCTTGGTTCATCTGGCAGCTTTCATTGTGATGTTTGGGCCTTGGTTTCGACTCATAACCATATACCTACATTTCGTCACCAGTTATGACCCGTTTGAGCAAACCCGTTGTTGACGTCATTCAACAACTCCTGAGCGATACTAATGCGACATTGCTTTTGCTCAAAATTTAGCAATTTCCGAACACACTTCGCTGCCACACGTTTCATGCCCAAAACCATTCATGAAAACTGAATGGCATGAGCCGATTGATATGCCAACATCCTCTGCAACTTCCCTAATAGTGATTCGATGATTTTCAAGAACAATTTTTTTCACTGTCTCGATGTTTTCTTCGTTTGTTGACGTGGTCGCACCTCCAGTACGCTCATCGCCATCAACATCTTCTCGGCCTTCTGTCAAGCGCTTTTACCACTTATAAACACTTTTTTGAGACAAAGTGGGCTCACCGAATGCCACAGTCAACATTTCAAGTGCCTTGGAGTACTTTATTCCATTTTTAAAGCAAAACTTAATACATATTCTTGGATCCATTGCTTTCAAAAGTCAAAAATCGAAGAGCACACAAAAACGTGACTAACCTCTTTTGTAATCGAAATTTGGCTCCTAATGCAAGGACATGATAAACATATTTGTCCGATTATAACAAAAACAAAATATCGTTAATCGAATGTAAACGGCCCGCGAAAAATCAAAATTCACCTTTTCATTTGGACATACCTCGTATATCATGCATATCTAAGGGCAAAGTAGCATAGAACATGATAACGCGGCCATGGATTAGGACTTTATTGATTTCAGCTACTTTATTGATCTGAGATGAGTAAACAAAGTTATGATTTGTCGGGTGTGAAGACACAGACTTTCAAATCTAAATGCATGTGTGGTTGAATGTATAGCCTAGGAGCGATATAACAAAAATAAATGTTTTAAGCTTTTGCAAATATTACACACAGTTATATTTGAAAAATTGTTAATTTTTCTTTTGCTTAAACAAATCATTAACATAATTTATTAAAATTATTCTCTACTATTAGAGCTTCACACACTGCCCATGGATACAATTAGTCAGTACTTTTTGTTCTCCTGAAAAGTAACTGTATTAGATTGTTTAATTTATTTGTATTGAATACTGTAAAAAGCGACTCTGCGTAATTTGTGTAAACTCTAGTTTTCTATTCCTTCTGTTCCACTATTTGTTTGTCCCGTTATTTTCGAGCATACCTATAAAAGATCGTTTTCCGCTATTTAATCATATAAATAGAATATCATTGGTATATTTAAGAAATAAATCTGCTTAAAGTGGCATGATCCTCGTAAACTCCAGCGATTATTTTGCTGCGCAACAGTGACTGAAAAATACATCACTGTTTTGGTCAGCGCAGCAAAAGAATTAAAAACTTTCTTTTGATTAATTTTTATTGCCGACTATCGGTATTTTATTAAATTTTAAAGTAAATTTCTCGTGGGCAAAGACGAGCAATACCGTTAGAAAAAAATTAAACACCGAGCTTTTTGCATAAAAGCTATATGTAGTACTATTTACGCTTATTCGCATGTTCCATTCTGATAACTTTTTGGCATAAGTTGCCTCTTACATTTGCTCTTTGTAATTTATCTTCATCTTTATCATCTCAACAAGTTCAGTCGACATAAATTTGAGCTCAGAAAATCAATTCATTTAAATAACGAAATTTAGTTATTGGATATTGTTAATTTTAATAATGGACGACGAGCTGAAAGTCGTATGATTTGTAAACAAATAGTTCGAAATACGCTACGCCCTAATCCACGTATATAAAAATAATGAAAAGAGCACTGAAAATGTAACATTTTCGGATCTTATAGTTTAAATTTTCAAAAACTTTCCTATTCTTATTTAAATTTAAAAAAATTTATATGCTGCTTATTTTAAAACAAATTAACTCGAAAATTAAATTAAAAATTAAAACACATTAATAGATGTGTAGTCATCTATATACAATACATATTTCCAAACGGATATATTCCACATTCGACATTGACAATCAACATAGCATTAATAAATTTTTTTGTTTATTTGCAACTTGAACTCTGTTTCTCCGAAAGTTAGTATTTTTGGTTATGTTGTTAAATTATGTTTATACATACATACATATATACAAGTACACGTACATCTATGCACTATATTTACGTTAGAGTAGCAAATTCATGTACTGCTTGGTGAAATTGTTTGCCTCGCGGTGTGGTTTCAGACTCATGTTGAAAGAGTTCAAGTATCAAATGAGTTAATAGTGTTCGCCCTATTTCCCACTGTTGTTGCTATTGCCGCAACCATTACTACTGAAAGTAGCCGCAAGAAATTCTACGTTTTATGAAATGTGTCTAGAAGAATATGCAACCAAACGGCATTGAGGCCGACAAGTAGCCGAAAGGGCTCCCTGCAGCATTTTAGTGCATAAACATATTTATTTATTTATTTATTTATAGTTTTTATTTGTACATATATATGTATATACTACAACTTTCTGTATGTATGAATATGTATGGCCGAAAAAAGTTCTGTCTTCGGCCGCTATGAATTTTCAAGGCTTTACCAGTTTTAGCTCTTTTGAAGTCCCCGTGAACAAATCTTAAAACAACGCTAAAAAATTTACTAGTGTCACCAAAAATCTACGAACACACTACGCAACAAAAACAGAGAAGAAAAGGTCTACAAGTGTATCTTGTCACATTTTGAGTTATAGAACAAATCAGCTATTGTACTTTTTTCAATTTTTTTTTTATATAACTTATGATATAGTTCAATTCAAAACAAAATTTAAGAATAACGGATTTATTTGCAATAATATACCTAAAATAGCACATATAAGATAAAAGGAGGGGCAGCAGCTATTGTAGAGTAGAAAATGCAGTGGCGATAACTTCGGAGTTGTGTGTTTAAAAGAGAATAAACAGTGTGCAGTGGAAAATAACTGTGAGTTTATAAAGAATTATAAAACAATCGAAGATAATTATAATTTATTGCCGAGTAAATAAACACTGTGAAAATTTTTGGCAATTAAGAAGGCGAAAGAACAAGTCTTGGACTTTTATTTAGCAATCTAGTGATAGAACTCGAAGGATTTAGGAAATCATTGAGGGTAAATCGGTATCATCGGCAAATCAGGATCGATGATGCTCTAGACTCCATGAGCTCACTAGCAAAAATAGACCCTTTGAGTGGAACAAAGAACAAGAGGATTTCCAAGCTCTGAAGAAAGGCTATATACTGCGCATATGCTAGCGTACCCAGTACCAGATGTAGCAGTAATTCTGGATACAGCTGCTAGTGGCTAAGGCATAGGAAATGTACTTTCACAAGTGATTGATTGGCAAACCAGAGCGGAACTACTGCGTAACTCGGAGAGAACTACTAGCGTTGGTGGATTGGATCAAACATTTCCACAAGTACCTGTATGGCCAACACTTCCGAGTTAGAATGGATCATGCTCGCTGAAATGGCTACTACAGTTCAAGAATACCCAACGGCAGCTAGCTCAGTGGATTGAGAGACTGCAAAGTTATGTCTTCAGTATTGAGCACCGCTGTAGCTTGGAATGTAATTAATGCTAAAACGCGGAATATAAAAGACGTCCGGCTAATGACAATGACACCAGCAAAAGAGTGGGATGCAAGCCACTTAAGTAAATTTCAGCAGGACGTTGGATTTGGAACCTTTAATGCACAGACTGGAGATGGGCAGACGGTCAAATATTGAGCAAATGGCACAATGGAGCAGTTTAGAGTTGACATCTGGCTGTTTGCATAGAATATGGGAAGTTGAAGACGGCCGGTGTTCTCGAAGGTTAACAGTTGTTGCGGACATTCTCAAGGAATTCCATAATGGTCCTAGTGGTGAGTACATAGGCATTACGAAAACGCTGGAGAAGATCAAGCAACGCTTGTATTGGGTTCGTTGACATCAATCGATCTCTGAGTGGAAAATCACGAAGTCATGGGCAGATGTAGTAGTATAACTCAATTACACCATTTGAGCGGGTTTTATGGATATAGGCAGTCCATTCACTATGAGCAGAGAAAGAAACAAATACATTCTTGCGGTTATGGACTACTTGAGCCGGAGATCTATCTAATTCCACACCAAGAAACCAAAACTCCACCAAAACAGTAGCGGATGCATTTAATTACAATTTGGCTACCAGATACGGTGCGCCTATAGAGCTGCACTCGGATCAGGGAAGGAACACCAAAAACTTACACTTATTTCCATATATAACATTAGCAGGCGTAACCTTCTAGGAGTTGAAGCTGCGTGGTCATAAAATTTATATGAGATATTTGCTTTTGAAATTAAGATACAATACGCAGGTACTTTTATATGCTTAGACGAAGGCAAATTTACATTTGATATTTACAAGTATACTATTTTAATTTCCATATATTTTTTGAACTACTGAAGGAGAAGAAGAAGAGATAGACCCACCGAAATTTATAACGATCGTATCAGCTCGTCTGTACGTCCGTGCGTTTGTCTGCTTGTCCGGCACCTATACGTTTAAACGATAATTTTTCGGAACCTGCCAGATCGGACCATCATAGCATATATACGAGCGATTTTTCAGATTTGAAATTTTGGGTTATAAATCCGTCAAACAAGTACCTAAGAACGTGAAATTTGGTATACTACACACAGATAATGAATTGCATATTGGTACTGAAAATTATTGAAAGCGGAATATATATAGCCCCCATACATTTGTTCAGACAAAAACATCTAGAAGCATGATTCACAGACGTGATTTCTAGATGAAATCGAATGACTGTAAACTAGTGTTATCAGTAACGCTCGTATAGATTTCCAATAACGAAGAAATGCAGATATACATAGCGGTACTTTTTCTAAACAATTCTGTGCTGATTTTCAAGTTAACAACTTTTTCAAATATTACATTTATTTTGTACATAATTTTACTGTTACATTAACGTAAAGCATTATACGCGTGAATCATAATTATTTAATTTATACATGTATAACTATTTCGGTTGGCGAAGGCTATAATATTATATTATATTCGAAAAGGATAAAAGCTGTTGTATAAATAAGTTCAATTTTTTAAACGAGCTGCAAATATTGAATATTTTTGAAAAATCAACGCTCCACTTCTCCGACAATGAAAATGTTGGTGCAACAAAAAAAAGCTAGCTCCACATATGTACGTATGTACAAACATATCATAATACACAATTTTTTCGGAAAGCCAAAGAAGATTTAAGTTTTATAAGCTCATGCCAACTTCATGCGGATCAGGAGCGTGTCAGAAGAAACAACCTGTTATTGCTTTATTTGCTGTGTATATGCACCTGACTGAAGTGGACGAAATGTTAACAGGCATATGTATATATGTTGTGGTGTAACGAATGACTCGAGACGAAGCATGTGGTAAGTTTAAGAACAGTGTTCAGGTAAAAAGCTATACCTGTTCATATGTTTTGTGTAGACATACATATTATATATATATATATGTTTGGCGCTTTGTAGCCGCTGAAGCGGTTTTTGTCCGAGACATACATATTACTTAAGTATTAATACGGTTAAGGTGAGTTCAGACAAGAAAAAATCAAGTTTTCGAAAAGTTGTTTCAAGAGCAATAATAATTGGCATGAAGTTAGAATTTACATACCTCGCAAGGCACTCGGTTTTTTGTACTTTTTAAATAGTGTATATCCTAGAAATTGTTCAAAATTTTCAATCTTCCAAAATGGTTTAAAGAGTGGTCTTTATTAAAAAAAAAAAAACTAAGAAAAAAGTGCTGTCTTTGGTCATGGCCAATAATTTACATCTTTCATGAACATATCAATTTTATTGTTATGCATTTGAGAATTATATATTAATTATATTAATTCTCATATCTGAATAAATCTGTTAATATTAGCCAATATTTGTTTGAATTTACAGGTGTAGTATACCGAATTTTCCGAAAGGTCAAGGTTCGAGTCCAGGTTCGACCAACATCCAAAATTATAGAAAATTAATTTTTCTAATTGCGGTCGCCCCTCGGTAGGGAACATCAATAAAATAAGCTTCTCATAAAAATTCTTCGGCCGTTCGGAGGCGGTTCAGAAAAAACTGTATGTCCCTTCATTCGTTGGTAAAAACATAAAGACCTAAAACCACAAATTGGAAGAAAGGGCTCGGCCAAAAAAGTACTATATACTTATATTTTATATATTATATATACAAGTATATATACAGTTGCTTTTTTTCGGATAAATCGGTTATATGGTACCAATATTTATTTTACTTTAAGTGTAAAGGATACCTAATTTCGCGGTCCTAGATGGTTTTTTGACGAATTTTTACGCAAAACCTCAAATTTGAATAGAAATCGGCTGTATGGGGCTATATAATATGGTCTTTCGATTTGATTGATTTTCTGTACCATCAAGTAATTCATTAAATATGTGTAGAATACAAAATATCACATTCTTTAGTGTTTGTTTTTTAGGAATTTATGACCCAAAATTTCAAATCTGAAAAATCGGTCATATAGGTGGCATAGCGGTCCGATCTGGCCGGTTCCATATTCTGAAGGACTAGTTTGAGTTCAAAAAAATGAACGATAAGAACTATAAGCTCAGGGTTGCTAAATTTATAAATTAGGTAGCTTTTATATAATAGAATTATTTCTAGGTTGGTGAGTCACCTTCCTTAATATTCAATACAACTCTGTAATAATCTTTATATATTCGAAATATGTATGTATGTTCTCACTGTTTGAATCCTAAAAACTATTGAATTAACTTTAAATGAGTGTTTTAAAAAAAAATAGGTCGATTTTCGTGCAATATAGTGAATAGTTTTAAAATTCACAAAAACTCATTTGGAATTAAAAAAAAATTTCTTAATTTTACCACAATCGTTCTTTGACTGGCATCGATGCCATTTATTTAAGGTTTTATTCTACTTCTAATACTGAAAATGGAATATTTTTAGGAGTATCTAAGCTTTAAATAATTTGAAAAATATTAAGTAATAGACACCTTAATACACATGTCACATACATGCATTTGTGCAACCATGCTCTGCAGTGAAAAGGTGGACTTGTTTGCAAAAGCTCTAGTTAAATACTAGTATAAAATAGAATGACTCATACCAGTTCATTATTTGTATAGCAGTTCACCAGTAATTCGAATAATCATAATTTTCATCAACTCACCATTCGTACAACAACTTCTAGCACGCCATGGCTGAGTTGCATTTCCTAATTAGTTCTGTTGAAGAACACAGTTAGTCATAACTCTTTATGTCGTAACGATAGCCGAGTGGTTACGGTTCGCTCTTCGAATCTCGACGCAGGCAAACTAATTCTGTGGAATTTTATTTTTGGTGAATTAGAAATTCAACACATAACAATTTACATAAGACATTTCATAGGGCACCGGCGTGTTAAATCATGGAAAGTAAATGGAAAACGAACTAGTTAGTGCAAAATGCAAACTAGTTTGATTCTAGTTAATATAATCAGCAATTTTCCCTGTAGGTTAAATATATACATATATACATATGTGAGTATTTATGTAAAGATCTTTATAGAACGATGAGATGATGATGAATTACTTGGGTGGCTTTCTCTATAGTCCACGTTGCTGCTGAAATTTACCATGACAACGTGGCTGTGACTGCTACTCCAGTTGACGTTGGTACTCTAAAGCCACAATCGCAGTAGCTCATCGTGATGATGACGAGTACAATGATTATATAGACATAAAGACGTTGGATGTATGGATGGTGTCATCAGTTCGGTTGTTGCATATTTATATAGTACATGATGGATGTTACATTCAATTCATTATTTCTATATATAAAAGATGAATACTGTCCTAAAGATGTATGATGCTTGTTTTACATATATGTACTACAATATGAATATAATATGGATATACAAAGAGCGTGAAATATGAATAGAGTTCTTTGCAATCAGCATATCCATGCATGAATAATTACAAAGGCGGTAGATCGGCTCTAGCCTTCAGCAATTTGTATGCGGAAAAACCTGAGTATTGAGTGGTAAAAGCACTACGCACATAGTATCATAAATTGTTGCAACAAAAGAGGAGGTTATAACTATTTTTTCGTATACTAAGCAGGTGAAGATGAGCAAATGTATGCAAACTCGTATGCATATACCATGCAGAGAAATATTAAACTATTAAAACAAATTAGTTTACTACTACTTGATTGCGAAATTTTGATTTATTTCAACGAATAAATTTGTAAAGTGCAGTCCGACCCTGATAAATTTTTTCTATTGGTATACTTCTCAAATTCCTATCCTAAGGGTGGAGACATAGAAGTGTTATAAAAAAATAGTAACACAAGATTAAGCACGTTCTAATTATTTTCATTAAATAAAGGCTCCTCATAAAAATCTATCAGCCGTTCGGAGGTACCTTAGAAAAATCTGTGGAAAACCATCAAGACGCACAACGTAAATCGTAGAAGAAGCTCGGTCGAACATCACTTCAATGGTTACAAAGCATAAATTATATCGATTTTTCGAGAGTCCGTATGGAATATCAGCTTGGTCCTTTAAGATTTTTATTCGGCCTTTTGACGTTTTTTTTTATACCGTTCATGTACATGAAATGGTATATTAATTTTGGTCCAAAGTATGTAAAACCTGAATAAGAGACAGACCCATCGAAATTTACACCGATTGTATCAGAATGACGAGATAAGTTGATTTAGCAATGTTCGTCTGACCGTCAGTCTGTTTGAACGCAAACTAATCCCTCTGTTTTTGAGATATTTCAATCAAACTTAATAGGCAGATGCATTTGTATGACCGATTTGAAATTTCGGGTCATAAATCCGTCAAAAAAGTACCAACGAACGTGAAATTTGGTATTATGCACATAATCATCGAAAGCGGACGACTATAACATAGTCCAATACATCGATTTGTTCAGATGTGCGGCTTTGGCCAAAAATCGGTCAAAAAACATCTAGGAGCGTGAAATGCATACATATTATGAATTGTATATTGGTAGTGAAAATCATCGAAATACTATACCATATAGCCATAAAACCGGCCCCCATAGCCGAGTGGTTAGCATTGCTTACTACAATTCGGAAGGCCTGGGTTTGAGCCCAGGTTCGGCCATCATCCAAAATTATAGAAAATACATTTTTCTAATTGCGGTCGCCCTTCGGCAGGTAATGTCAAGCCCTCCAAGTATATTTCTGACATGAAATAAAAGCTCCACATAAAAATCCATCGGCCGTTCGGGGGCAATTAGAATAAACTGTAAGTCCCTCCATTTGTTGGTAAAAACATCAAGATGCAAAACAACAAATTGAAGGAGGAGCTCGGTCAAAAATCTCTTCAACGGTTACAAAGCGCAAAATATAGATATATAATATATATATACCCATAAAGTCGATTTGTTCAGATATGAGGTTTTGCGTAAAAAAATCGCCAATCTACGAGCGTGGAACTTGGTATTCCACAGCAGTAAATTCAAGTTTATATTGACACTGAAATTCAACGAATACGAAATTTGCAATAAATTTAAAAGCTATAAAGACTTCGGCATGAGCGAAGATAGCCCTCTTTGTTGTTTTATTATCACATAAAATTTATATGT
This sequence comes from Neoceratitis asiatica, assembly GCA_030068015.2. Taxonomy (NCBI): domain Eukaryota; kingdom Metazoa; phylum Arthropoda; class Insecta; order Diptera; family Tephritidae; genus Neoceratitis; species Neoceratitis asiatica. The sequence continues at coordinate 39,944,471 of CM061529.1, forward strand.
GCAAATGTGCAAAAATTAGTACTAAGTTAGTACTATTATAAAAGGAAAGTTTTCCATATGATAACTTACATTACATTTTTTTCGAATATATTGGATCCCGGGAAATTAAATTACTCCTCATATCACCTTAAAACTAAATTATTAAACTAATGTTAATATATATATATATACTTATAATATACATTCACCCCGGTGGATGAGGGTCTAGCAGCAATTCGCATCAAAGCGAAGTTCTTCAACATATCGTTAATTTGCGCCCACGCCCCGACTGAAGAGAAGGATGATGTGACCAAAGATGCTTTCTATGAGAGCCTAGAACGTACTTATGAGCGCTGCCCCCGCCATGATATCAAGATTGTGCTAGGCGATTTCCACGCCAGGGTGGGCAGAGAAGGTATTTTTTTGCGCAACAATCGGAAAATTCAGCCTCCACGACGAAACATCCCCAAACGGGCTGAGGCTGAATATGGGCCCCGAAATGTGTTTGTCTCTAGTACCAGATTCCAGCATACGAAAATTCATCAAGCTACATGGCTGGCACCAGATCGTAAAACACGCAACCAAATCGATCACTTTGTGATAGACGGAAGACATGTATCCAGTTTTCTAGACGTGCGTACGTTCCGAGGGCCAAATATCGACTCGGATCATTATCTTGTAGCAGCAAAAATACGCACCCGCCTCTGTGTGGTAAAGAAAGCCCGTCGAAAAACACAAGGAAGGTTTATCGTCAAAAAGCTGCAATCACAGCAGATAGCCAGCAAGTTTTCTACTCGGCTTGCACACCTACTCTCTGGGAGCACTCATCAACGACTCGATATAAGGGAGCTGTGAAACGAAACGGAAACAATTGGTTTTCAACAATACCAGAAAAACAGCTGGTACGATGAGGAATGTCGAACTGCAGTGGACAGAAAACAGACTGCCTACTTCGCAACTTTGCGATCGACTACAACACGTGCGGGGTGGGATAGATACCGAGAGCTGAAGAGAGAAGCGAGACGCATTTGCAGACGAAAAAAAAGAGGCCGAAATGCGTGAGTATGAAGAGCTTGAGATGCTGGCTGACAAGGGTAAAGCTCGAAAATTCTATGAGAAGATGCGGCGACTTACAGAAGGTTTCAAGACCGGAGCAAACTCATGTAGGGACCATGGAGGCAACCTGGTGACAGATGTCCAGAGTATACTTAGTATATGGAGGGAACACTTCTTCAACCTGTTCAATGGCAGTGAAAATGAAAACCCCGGAGATGGCGAACCCGAAACTCCAATCGATGACGATGGTAGTGTAGATATGGTAGAAGTGCCATCACCCGACTAGGAAGAAGTTCGAATAGCGATTGCCCGCTTTAAAAATAACAAAGCGGCGGGAGCTGATGGCTTACCGGCAGAACTATTCAAATACGGCGGCGAAGAGTTGACAAGGAGTATGCATCAGCTTCTTTGAAGAATATGGTCGGACGAAAGCATGTCTGACAAATGGGACCTAAGTGTGCTCTGCCCAATCCAAAAAAAAGGGAGACCCCACGGTCTGCGCCAATTATCGTGGGATAAGTCTTCTTAATATCGCATATAAGGTCCTATATAGCGTATTGTGTGAAGGACTAAAGCCCACCGTCAACAAACTGATCGGACCTTTTAAGTGTGGCTGTAGAAATCGCAAATCCACCATTGGCCAGATATTCACCATACGCAAAATGTTGGAGAAAACCCGAGAGAAAAGAATCGACACACACCACCTTTTTATCGATTTTAAAGCTGCCTTCGACAGCACGATAAGGAATGTCTGAATTTGATATCCCCGCGAAACTCATACGGTTTTGTAAACTGACCCTGGATAATACCAGAAGCGCGGTCAGAATTGAGAAGGACCTCTCCGAGCCATTCGATACCAAACGAGGTTTCAGACAAGGATTATCATGTGATTTCTTTAATTCTATGCTGGAGAAAATAATACGAGCTGCAGAGCTAAACAGACCAGGCACAATATTCTACAAGAGTGTGCAATTGTTGGCGTATGCCGATGATATCTCTGTAAGTTCTGCGTTCTCCAGATTAGACAAAGAAGCGAAGCGAATGGGTCTGGTAGTGAACGAGGGTAAAACGAAATATCTCCTGTCATAAAATAAACAGTCATCGCACTCGCGACTTGGCTCCCACGTCACTGTTGACAGTCATCACTTCGAAGTCGTAGATAATTTCGTCTATCTGGGAACCAGTATTAACAACACCAACAATGTCAGCCTTGAAATCCAACGCAGAATCACTCCTGCTAACAGGCGCTACTTTGAACTGAGTAGGCAATCGAAAAGTAAAGTCCTCTCTCGACGAACCAAAACCAAACTCTACAAGTCGCTCATCATTCCCGCCCTGACATATGGTGCAGAAGCCTGGACGATGTCTACATGCGATGAGTCGGATTTATGAGTTCTCGAGAGAAAAGTTTTGCGGAAGATTTATGGTCCTTTACACGTTGGCTACGGCGAATACTGCAGACGATGGAACGATGAGCTGTACGAGCTATACGACGACATTGACATAGTTCAGCGAATCAAGAGACAGCGGCTACGCTGGCTAGGTCATGTCATCCGAATGGATGAAACCGCTCCAGCTTTGAAAGTATTCGATGGAGTACCCGCTGGCGGAAGCAGAGGAAGAGGAAGACCTCCACTCCGTTGGAAAGATCAGGTGGAGAGCGCCAAACAGCAAAAAGAAGAAACGAGTGGCGCGCTATTTTTGACGAGGCTATAATCGCGTAAGCGGTGCCTACGCCAAAGAAGAAGAAGAATGTACCTAAGTCAACGTCAACGAACACAATCGTCGATTTGTCATTATTTTCCTTTAATTTAAATTAATTTTTGGTTCACAGTTTAACTAGCGAATTCCTGTCCATTTTGACTAGTATATTTACGACCGAAATCTTATAACTTATATGTTAATAAGTGTTTTGAGGTTGTTTTTAACAAAGTCATCGGACTGCAGGGTATCCACTTAGGACTTGCACATTCACGTATATACACATACATATCCAAATTTACCTATATGCATACGAGTATGTTCGTGAAACAAAATGCTTGGAAGTTTGTTAGAAATCTTGTCACGTCGAATCGTGATTAAGATGATGAGATACGAATTATAAGAATATATTGGTCATGAATTGGGAACAGGCTGTTTATAGGCAATTAATTTTTGAGGACTCTCGTATGTCACATTTCAATGTGGTAAAAATAACAAAAAGCAAAGATAGGAATATCAATAAGTATATATGTATATATCAAAACTATAATACTTGTATACAGATTTATTTATAAAAAATGACTAAATAACAAACAAAAAAATAGATAAAACCTATTTGGAAGCGACACTTAATTTAATTTTATAGTTAGTGATGATCTGATGAAATACAATCTAACAAAATCGTTCAAAATAGCAGTGTTATAGAATTCTTTTTGGAAGTTACAAAACCTAGTTAAAATCTCAGGAGATGCCTTTAAAAAAATAAAATAAATTAAATTCGTACAAATTCTATCTCCATTTTATTACCATTTGATATAGGTATGATATAATTTTCTAATTATTTACACACATTTCAAAAGTAATAAAAAAGAAATTAAATAAATATTTTATAATAGATCCATTTTTCTATCTAAACGAATATCTCAAAAACTCTTAAAGTACAAATTTGATTCTCAAATTTTGAACTCTTCTCATATGAAACAATTACTAATTTCAATCTTTAAACCAAACTAGTTGATATAGATTTCACATACCAATTCGCCTGTCACAGAAAAGATGAGTAAAGTTACACACATCTTCAACTAAATTTAGTCCTTCCTTACTTGTTAAAATAATATTAGAATCGTGAAGAAAAAGCTGTAAATGGTGTTGAGCAAAGTTTTTATTTACTTCAGTAAAAATAGCGAAATAATCCTGCCTTCAACTAAATCTAAGTTCTGCTTCTGCACAACATTGCAATTGAGTCCGCATACTTTTACAGCCTTGAAAAAATGCATTCTGAAATTTTTACAAAGCTACGCGCACAAGTGTGCCTCTTCAACTGAAATTGATTGCTTGAATTACGCCCTTTACGCCTAACCAGGAGGCAAATCATGTTCAACTTTAAAGCTGCTGCATCAGTGTACCCCAATAAACAGCGACTACAATAATGTAACCGCTACACCGCATCGAAGCGCGGCATCCGGCAAATGGCGATACACAGCCAACATGGAAAACTAAAAAGCCTTGCGAGAGGCGGAAACGGTCGTTTGCCCTGCAACTCGTTTTCATACACATACATACATATATTTACATTACCAGTATATATGTATAACCTCAGGTATGAACATAAATTCATGAAAGCACCCCCATCCAAAGCCAACAACACTGGTGACAGCCTTCGTAGTTGAATAGTTTGAATCAACATTTTCATTGTTTTATTACTTTTATTTATTTTTCAAATTGTTTTGTTGTTGTTGTTGTTGTTGTTGTATATTTGCCCTTTCAGCAATTTTATGATTTTAAACCTAACAAGAACAACAGCTCTTTTGTAGCGTCGATAGTGAGGGAAATTGCATATTTTTATTTTAAAAACACAACCAACGAACAAGTCAGTTTAATTCGTATAAATGAAGCATTTAATTGTCCATTATTTTGATCTATGTCGTTAACAAAAGCTCATATATATTGTTGAATAACGCTAATTTCACTGCTGCGCTAAATAAAATTTGGGATAAGTGCCCATTAAAAAATAGTTAATTTTTAATTAACTTAAACAAAATAAATGTAGTGAAAAAATTATATTTATATACTGGATACTTAAACAATGTTAATCTCATGCGACATCGTAATTGCGAAGCTTAAAAATAAGCAAGAAAAAAAGTGCTGTCTTAATGCCGAAGTCTTTATACCTTTCATGATCATATCAAATTTATTGCAAAATGCAAAATTCGGTTTTGACGATTTTCAGTGTCAATTTCATACTATTAAATGCTGTTTTGGCGGATTTTTGGCACAAAACTTCATATATGAACTAGTCGGTTGTATCTTGGCTTTATGATATAGTATTACGATTTCGAAGATTTTAAGTATATAATATGGATAATAAATAATATTGTTAGATGTATGTAGAATTTCATGTTCTTAGATTCTTTATTGAAGAATTTACCCCCCAAAATCACATATATGAACAAATCGATTGTATTGTGGGAGCTACTTGTATATAATATAGAATTTCAGTACCAATATTTAGTTCATTATATTAGTATAGTCTTAGATTCTTTATTGAAGTATTTACCCCCCAAAATCACATATATGAACAAATCGGTTATATGAAAGCTATATGATATAGTCTACCGAACTGGTCGGTTCCGGCAAGTGACCAATATATTACAAAAACACATTTGTATACTAAGTTTCGTTGTATCTCAAAACCAGTGGGATTAGTTTGCATTCAAAAACAGACGAACATAGCTAAATCAACTCAGCTCGTCATTGTGATCTATCGGTATAAACTTTGATAGATATTTCTCTTCTCCTTTTGGTATACCATTTCATGTTCGTGAGAGGTATAAAAAAAATAAAAATTTATCTTATACACTCGTTGCTATATTTGTCTTCGTCATTATACTACTTGTAAGATGTGATCAGGATATTCCTTTTCATGCCCATAATTTGTAGGCCTTGATATTTTTTCAAAATAAGAATTTACCTACAGTGTTAAGACGAACGTCTTTCTATCTGTCTACCATTATGAGAAAATTTTATTTCACATCAGAAATGTAATCAGAGTGGTTGACATTCCCTGCCAAGAGTCAATTCAGAAAAAACAGAAACCCAAAATCTTTTTAATGAAAAAAATTAGTTTCAGAGCTTTGCACAATGTCGTTTCTATTGTAGGCGTCCGCTTTTTCTTTCAATGTTGTCTATATTTACTAATTCTTTATTTTTAAATATGTTACATTGAAGAGCAATATAACAAGCATAAATCTCATGAGAGAAAAATTGTTGTAATTAAATTAAAGTAAGGAAGAAATTGCAGAATTCAAGCGGAGTAGAGTAGAGAAACGACTGCTTCCGTTATATGATAAAGGGAAACCTATATTCCCAACTCAAACCTGTTTCGCGTGACATCAATACTCAACATTATGTTTCTTTTGCAATTAATCCATCTAATCCTATACGTCAAGTCCATTGTAGAATTCATCTTGTATCCATCTGGTATCATATAGCAATATCAAAGTAATAGGCCAACTACGTAAATCTGCCCAGGAGCTTATTCGGAACAAACCATCAAACCTTTCCCTTTCATCAAAATAGTCTAGCATTTGGTTAAGCTGCTTTGGAGATTAAGAAATTAAATATTTATTTTAACCAATAACGCCTATATTTGTTTACACCAAACCACCACTCTTCACTGAAAAAAAGTACATCAAGTTTTTTTAACCATCGTTCATAATTTATGATTTTGCACCAAAAAGCCAACCGCAGCAAAAAATTAAAAGGAGAAGAAATGAACCACAACAAAGACATCAAGGATAAGGAGTGCCGAATGCACAGGCTATAAAGAGAAAAGATAATAAAAGGCACAACCGAAATGCATTAAGTAAAGGTATACAGATGTATATGTAGGTATGTATGTATGAAAGAAGAATAAAACCACTGGAAACCCTATTATTTCCCACATGAAAATCTCTAAAAATAAAAGAAGTGCAATTCACTTGTCTTTGAGCGTTAATTAATATAGCAATTAAGGCAATGGAAGAGTTGGTCGTACTTATAATAAAGTTTCATATATACATACATAAATATGTACAGTTTATTTTTGTAAAATGTTTATTGAAAATTTATAACGGTAATATTAAATTAAAATTTAACAGTATTCGTGAAGCATTCAAATAAATTTTTTTTCAAATTTTTTACGCCAATTACAAAAGCAAGTGTAAGTAATTATACAAATTGATTTTGAAGATTCTGCTTTATTCAATAACCTTTTGCGAATTTGTATGAAAAGGAAATTACATAGCCGAAAGGAGTTTACTTTAGATTTTCCAACAATGCAAAATACGTACGAAAGTGTTTACAAAAATTTGTTATTTGCTCTCGGCACCTTTTATGAGTACTTAGCTACAAACTTCCTTATATATCGCAGTTATTTGTACTTGAATTATACAAAAAAGAAAAGATGCCAGTAAAAACTACCTCACCAAAAATCTTTAGTAAAGTGAAAATGCAAAATTACACTACATTAAGTAGTAAGTAGTACAAAAAAATTAAGAATTTTGGACTGAATAAAGCATTTTATACCTGAGCGCGGGTTTGCGAAGAAAAGTAGGGTTATGTAACTATGCATTTTTGGCATTTAATCTTGTTAGGTTGGAATAGAAGATAAGAATTTTAAAAAGGAACGCCTGCTATATCAAAATCAGACTTAAGAAGAATCTTTCCGAGGCATTCGATATCAAACAAGGTGACTCTTTTATCTTGTATTTTCTTCAATCTAATGCTAGAGGAAACAAAAGGAGTCGGAGAGTGAGCTTACAAGAATGTCCAATTGAGAGCGATTGATTGGACTAAGAAGTAAAGCGAACGATTACTAAGCTCTACATTGTTCAGAGGTTTGAACGATAAAAGCATAGTTCAGCGAATAAAAGTGCAGCAGATATTGCAAGATAGATCATATCGTCTGGATGGATGAAAGTACTATAGCTCTAAAAGAATCCGATGCGGTATTCGCTAATGGAAGCAGAGGCAAAATAAGACCTCCACTTAAATGGAAGGACCAGGTGGGCCTGCTCACTTGGAGTTTCCAATAGGCACCTATTGACAATTTTAAGGATTTTCCAATATGTCATGATATGTCATTTTTTTTCATTGTATTCAGTAATGTTTACAATTTCATCATATCATGGCAAGATATACTCAAGAACAACGTTGTTGATTTTGCCTTGGAACTACTTGAAAACAATAATGATTTTTTTAAGAAAATCATTTTCTTCGATGAAGTTCACTTTCATCTGAGTAGTGCGGTAAATAAACAAAACTGTCAATTCTGGTGCGAAAAAAAACCACAAATTATTCATTAGCAACCATTACATTCACCTAAATTGACAGTTTGGTTTGGTTTTTGGTCTGGTGAAATCATCGGTCCGTACTTCTTTCGAAAATAAGCTGGTAGCACCGTTACTGTCAATGAAGAGCGGTATAGATCACCAATTTTTTATAGCCACAATTGGAAGAAGTTGATCTTAACAACATCTGGTTCCAACAAGACGGTGCTACGTGTTACACAGCACGCGCAACAACCGAATTATTGCGAGAAAGGTTTGTAGATTCGATTATTTCAAGAAATTGTGACATTGAATGGCCTCCAAGAAGTTGTGATTTAACACCATTAGACTACTTCTTGTGGGGTTATTTGAAGTCATTGGTCTTTAGCAATATACCAGACTCTCTTCGAGCTTTAAAAGTCAATATTGAACGTGCTATTCATGACATAAGATTTGATTTAGTAGGAAATGTTTTCGAAAATTTGGTTCATCGAATTCTTTCTTGCAAAAGAAATCGTGGAGGTCATTTGAATGATGTAATATTCAGAACTTAATTGTATCGATTGTAATTCACATTAAATGAAAAACATTCGAATGTCCTTAACAGTTAGTGTGTTCTTTTTTTTAAAGAAATCATAGCACTCTTATTGGAAACCCCTATATATCGGGTATATTACTTATTTTTTTGCGGATTTCCAAGAGATGGCGTAACTTGATTATTATTCCATTGTACGTATATTTCGAACATGGGTTGGAAAGCTACTGAAATTGTGAGTCTTTTTCAGTATATTTTAGTCACTTCAATCGTAAACAAGAGTAACTTTTCTTCACTGAAATAAGTCAAACTTGGTACCTGAAAAAGTGTTTTTGCTAGAAGTTCTTCCTCATTACTTTAATATGAAGGAAAGAAGTAGTTTTTACATCAGATTGTAACTGGCGATGAAAAATGGATCCATCACGGCAACCCTCACCACAAAAAGTTGTATGTGATGCCTGGCCAACTAGCCAAATTATCGGCAAAGCCGAATAACCATGACGCCAATGCTCTGTATTTGGTGGAATCAGAAGGGCGTGCTGTGTTATAAGCTTCTACAACAGGGTGAAAAAATTTAAATAGAATGCTATAGACAACAATTCATCAAATTTAAGCAAGCGGTCGCCGAAAAATGCCCGAAATTTGAGACCAGACACGAGGCAATAATTTTGTATAATGACAATGCTGGGCCTCTTGTTGTAATACCGGTTATAATACTGGAAAACAGCAGCTGAGGAATTTTGGTTCACCTGGCCTAGAGCTTGTCCCTTCTGACTACCAGTTGTTCCGGTCAATGCCGAACGCCCTCGCTGGAATACGGTGGACATAAGAACAGAATATCAAAAACTCGTTTGATTCATTCTCTGTCGCCAGCGATAAAATACACAACTTTGCAGAAAAATGGAAAAATGTTATAGCTTTAAATGAGCAATACATTGTTTTCTTAAATAAACTTTTAAATTAAAAAAAATCTCACGAATAAAGTTATAAACATAGTAGTAGTATTCCGTCGCCTTAAAATTTACTGAAATTTTTATTTTGTTCCAAAATACTAGTTAAGCAAAAAGTTATAAAGGATGATCCATTTCGAGGTTCCCTACTTTTTTAAATAAAAAAACACAGAAAATTCAAATTTAACTTGGAATGTTTATTATTTTTCGAAAGAACATTCTTTGCCATTTATTTCTAGAAAATTATCTCTTTCAAATGTTGGCATTTCGACTGGTAACTGGCGAATGACACGCGTGATATTTTTCTCCAAGATCTGAATCGAAGCGGGACTGTCCGCTTAGACTTCAAACTTTACATATCCCCACAGACAAAAGTCTAACAGTGTGATATCACACGATCCTGGTGATCAATCGACCGGCCCATAGCGTGAAATTATCTGCTTTCCGAATAAATCCCTTAATTGATTCGATGTGTGAGAAGTGGCGCCGTCTTGTTGAAACCAAATGTGGCGGAGATCACGACTTTCAATTTCAGGCATCAAATAGTCGGTTATCATGGCGCGATAACGGTCGCCATTGACGGTTACGTTCGCACCGGCATCATTTTTGAAGAAATATGGACCGATGATCACACCAAACCGTTATTTTTTCTGGATGAAATGGCAGCTCTTGAATCTCTTCAGGTTGCTCTTCGTCCCAAATGCGACAATTTTGCTTGTTTAACAACCATTGAGCCAGAAATGGGCCTCATCGCTGAACAACATTTGTCTCGAAAACGTCGGATTTTCTTGGAACTTTTCAAGAGCCCAAAGAGCGAAGCGATGTCAGCTGAGGAGGTCGAGCGGCTTCAGTTCTTGCACAAGCTATATTTTGTACGCTTTCTCAATTTAAGATCTCAACGTAAAATGCGCCAAGCCGTTGCATACGTCAGTCCGAGTTGCTGCGAATGGCGCCAAATCGACTGTTCACGGCCTTCGTGTACATCCTCAGCTACGGCCGCTATATTTTCCAATAATGAATGCTGCGTCTCAAGATGGGTGATGGTGTTGCGAATAGTACGCTCAGTAGGCCGATTATGTTGACCATAAGTTGAGCGAAGCGCGTGGAACACATTCTTTACAGAACGTGAATTTTCGTAATAAAGTTGAATGATTTGTAAACGTTGTTCAGGCGTAAGTCTTTCCATGATGAAATGCCAAACAATACTGAACAAAAATAACATTACAGCTTGACACGACTCACGGGTGATCTCTCAAAGAAAGACTATTGAAAAAAGTACCTCTACTTGGATCACCCTTGAACCCCACCTACAGTTTTTGTAAGACTCCTTAACTTGTTTTGTAGAGTTTTTATTTCATGCCAGAAATACACTGAGAGGTTCACATTCCCTGCCGAGGGGCGATCATAGAATTTTTTTCTAATTTTTGATCTTGGTCTGAAACGAATAATGATACCGTGAGCGTGATGTGAGTGTATTCATAGCTTGATATTAGTATCTTTAACCATTTTTATTCGCTCCTTAAAAGATTTTAGAAGAAAAGATTGGTACGGCTCATACATCATACATACCAACTTTGGTATATCTAGCTTTTCTAGTTACTGAATTATGCTTGGATTTAGGGCGTCAAAATACTAGGTAAAAGGGGAATAAAAATTTAAGAAATTAAATAGCCAGGGTCTGAATCAAAAACCTTCGTCTTAGAAACTCCTTTGTTTATAGTAATTATCCTAAATCGTTTAAAGTTTTAGGTGGAAAAATGCTTTTAGTTATGAGAAAACCTATATTTATAATGAGATACATAATTGGATATTGCAAATATATAAACTGATGATAAGAATGTATTCATATTCATATTTGGAATTTAAAAACTATTAAAGGGATAAAATTGATAACAAAGGTTATCGATAATGAGTGTCGTATTTTCTCATGAATGACATCCGTGCAGCGTGGAAATCTTGTGAAAATAGCAATTTATGTATTCAACAGTATCAACCGGTAATTAACTAGAAAACAAACAGATCACCTAAAGCGATTAAAGATCTGTTGTACATTTACGAGATATCATTTGAAATGTATATAATGTCTTTTTAAACATTTAAATCAGCACTTACCAACAAAATACAAATACATTGCAACTACAATACGTGCGTTCATTGCAATTTGAAATGAATATGTATTTTGTTGTTGTTGTTGCACGTCCAACATTGCAACTTTGACACGTGCTGTGTGCAAGTAAGCACGTAGTGCATCCGGCGAGAACTTATTTGAAGCTTACATCCTTGTTGCCTAACATCTAGTAGGAGTCTTTCTATCGCCATCTTTCCATTCACAACCGAGTTGCAACTCATCAAAATAATAATAATAACAACAATAGTAATGTGAATACTAATGCAAATTTTATCATACATGTACAAATTTATACATCTGTAAGTATGCCAATGTTGTCTATGAAGTTCTTTTGTATTTTTCCTTTGTTTTGTTGCTATAACATTTCCATATGTGTGCAAGTTCATATGACGATAGGTTTGTTGCAAAAATGTTACAATCAACCAGCTTGTCATGTCGCCAAACTGACGCTATGTCGCTGTTGGCATTCTAAATGTTTTCAAATACAATCTATGTCAACCTAATGAAAGTATTACTTTTAAAAATTTAAGGAATTTCTTCAGAAAGCATTAGAGGAACCTCATTGAAATTATTTATATCAAACTATTTTTAAAGAAGTGGTATCTATTAAGAAATTTTCAAAACCTGAAAGTTATTTGAATTAAAACTCATATAAATAACTCCAAGTTTTTTTCTCATATGAAAAATATTGCTTCACACAAAAATTCAGCAATCATTCATCTGGCGCTTAAAACTGTAGGTAACTCCGTCTGTAACAAAAACATCAGCAGGCGCGCCAAAAAGCCGAAAAGAAGTTCGACCGTGTTTGAGCCAATTGTATATTCGAGTTTATATACAAAAAATCATTATGTGTAAGTAAATTTCTTTTTGTTAATTCCGTAACACTTTTCAAAAAGCTGAAACAAAGCTGAAGCAAAAGCGAACTGAGCTACATAAGAAAGCTGAGAACGTTGTACTTTATTCATTACAAGACAATTTTTTGAACATATGCTCCGACAACCATTGACAATTTTTTGGCAATAGCCAACAGCAAAAAACAAAAAAAAAAAACACGGTAATAACTTGTTTTGTATATTTAAAAATCGTTTGTATCTTCAAAAATTTAAAAATCGTAATAAAAGTGGCCAAAAACACTGTAGGAATGAAATTTATTTTTCATAAAAGATATTTTTAGTCAGTCATTCTACACAGCGATCGAAAATAATCATTATTTTTGAGTTTTTTAATGAAAAACACAAAGACTTCAAAATATTGCATGAAAGTTTTCTATATATGTAGAGTCATATTTCTAGAGGTCCTTTGCGAATCTAAAGGGTAATCCAAGTAGAGGTACTTTCTCAATAGCCTTTTTATTAACAGATCACGCGCAAGTCGTGTCAAGCTGTCATATTATTTTTGTTCAGTATTGTTTGGCATTTCATCATGGAAAGACTTACGCCTGAACAACGTTTACAAATCATTCAACTTTACTAAGAAACTTCAAGTTCTGTAAAGAATATGTTTCGCGCGCTTCGCTCAACTTATGGCCAACATAATCGGCTTACTGAGCATACTATTCGCAACACCATCGCCCATCTTGAGACCCAGCATTCATTACAAGTTTTATCGGATAATATTCAACCGAATAAACCACGTCCAGCACGCTGTAAAGAAAATATAGCGGCCGTAACTGAGAGTGTACACGAAGACCGCGCCGTTCGCAGCAACTCGGACTGACGTATGGAACGACTTGGCGCGTTTTGCGTCGAGATCTTAAATTGAAAGCGTACAAAATACAACTTGAGCATGAACTGAAGCCCTCGACCTTCCTAAGCGACATCGCGACATCGCTTCGCTCTATGAGCTCTTGAAAAGTTCCAAGAAGATCCGACGTTTTCGAGACAAATTTTATTCAGCGATGTGGCCCATTTCTGGCTCAATGGGTATGTAAACAAGCAAAATTGTCGCATTTGGGACGAAGGGCAACCTGAAGAGATTCAAGATCTGTCATTTCATCCAGAAAAAATAACGGTTTGGTGTGGTTTGTGGGCCGGTCCATATTTCTTTAAAAATGATGCCGGTGAGAACGTAACCGTCAATGACGATCGTTATCGCGCCATGATAACCGACTATTTGACATTATGGTCTAGAGGGATGACATGAGAAAAATACAGTCAACAAAAAATAATAAATAAAAATTTAATTCCACGAATTAAAATCTGTGGGAGGTCGTGCAAAATTTTCTACCATACCCACGATTTGAGCCCTTGTAAAGGAGTGTCGCAAGTCGTAAAAAATATTCATAAAATAGCGACAGTTTGAAAAAAAAATTATTTTACTTTTTTTTTTGATTTTCGAATTTTTGAAAAATAGTAAAATTTGAAATTTGCGGATGATCGTAGTTCCAAACATAGAGAGGCCTATAAAAATGACTCTTCCAAAATTTCAGGTAAATAGGTCCAGTAGAACTTGAGAATCACGGGAACGCTTTGAAAAGGCAACTTTCGAGAAAAACGCTTTTAAAGTTTCGCGTTAATTTCCGAAAATAATTTGAATTTTGAAAAATCTCCTTACAGACATATTTTTAAATAATTAAACTTTAAAAATTTGCAAACAAAATTTAATTTTCAAAATTCTAGGCTAGAATACCCTCTTAAGAAAACCCTAAAATGAGGGCTACATGATATAATTTTTTGATTTCTATAATTTTCACTGACCAGTTGCAATTCATTATATGTGTAAATAATACCAAATTTCACGCTTTTAGATATTTTTTGGCGGATTTTTTACTCAAAATATCATATCTGAACAAATCGGTTATGCTACACAGTCTTTCGGCTTTTATGATATTCGGTACCAATGTTTATTTGAGGTGTTGTGTGTAGAAGGCGAAATTTCACGCTCTTAGATGCTTTTTTGATGGAGTCTTGATCAAAGTCTCTTATCTGAAGAAAGATATAGAGAAGGAAGAGGCTGTTGGCGCTGCGAAAGATTCAGAGCTGTCACAAACTAAGACTGAAGAAAAGGTTCCTGAATCAGCTACGGATGTGGACATGAACATGCTATTGGCTGCAACTCCTCAAATGAATGCCATAATTACACAAGTCATGTCACAAATGAATACCAACATTTCACAGAAGTTCGATGAACAGGATGCCAACAGGTCAAATGAATCAAATGAATGCCTGTATTTCATCACAAATGCAAGACCAGGAATCGCGTATTTCATTCCGGCTCATACAGAGTTTTGTCTATTGACTGCGCAGAACTCAAAGAGAGACAATGAACGGCATGATAAAATATAGAAGCTCCTTGAGATCAAATTAAACGATTGGAAAGTCGTCAACGAATTCCTTTTAAATCGTGTAACCACTTCGAGGAACACTCTCAGTGTAAAAACGCCATCCTTTAATGGCACAACTCCTTTCCGGGTCTTTAAGCTCCAGTTCGAAAAGACGGCTACAGCAAACAACTAGAGCATAGAGGATAAATCCACTGCACTATATTCCCGAAAATTAAAAAGAGAGTCTTGTGAAGAAGATACCAAATACGGATGAAAGAGTGAAATAAAGAGACAGATAACCAACATGCTCTAGAGCATGTGAACCGAAGGTCTAAACCGTCGACAGGTATAAAAACTGTATGCTTGAGAGTTATAATAGTAAAGTATTGTGAAGTAAATTGTAATTTATTGAGTAGTAAATAAATGTTGAGTAAAATTCTGACAATTAGGAAGCCGACAGAACAAACATTAGGACTTTTATTTAGCAATCCAGTGATCGAACTCGAAGGATTTTGGAAATCATCGAGGTTAATTAATTATTACAATATGTAGAATACCTAATTTTACTCTTTTAGATTACTTTTTGATGGATTTATAGCCCGAAATTTCAATTCTGAAAAATCGGTCGTATACATGGTCCGATGTGGCCAGTTCCGACAAATTTACCAGTGCAGCTGCTTATTAAGCTTAGTTAGACGTGTAGCTTTGCCAATTTACTTTTCAGGAGACGATTTTTGTATAAAAAATTTTGTATTTGGATGATATTTCAAAAGCATATAGGAAAAAATTAGGAGAAGTTATAATAATGATCATCCAATATTAAGGATTTCGGCGGTTAGCGTTTGGTTATCACATATATATATGGCATTATGGCTACCAATAATAATTATTTATATTTTATTGTAAAGTATCTATTCATGATATGTGATGCAAATACGAAATTCCATGCCCATAGTTTCATAAATAATGAAGTTATGATGTAAAATGTTTTCCCTAATACGGTGATCTTCCGTAAAGGTCGTACTTTACTTAATTTAGAAAACTGATTTTACCACATACCATTTATTAGAAAGGCTCTATGAGGCTTTAAGAAATTTTTTGTTATCAAAAAACTAAAATAAAAACTTTCAAATTTTGATCACGAAAACAATACTCAGAAAATAATTAATATTTCCGCAGACAATTTTGAAACTCAAGTGCTCAAGGTGAATATTTATGAAGATAAACAATTAAACTCAAAAAGAAACCGTTATTTTTGGTTAAAAAACTCCCTATACAAATATAAAAATCGAAAAGTAAAAATTATATTTTCTAAGCCATTTTAATTAGTTGAGTATAAGAAAATTATTTAATTACTAAATAATGATTTAAAAGCGATTTTTTTTTATAAAAATCAGAAATAATGCTCGATATGAACACGCCAGTATTAAAAGAGCGACCCATAGATTATATAACTTTACTAAAAGTAATGGAAACTATCTTAAATTATTGGAGTGTCATATTCAAAAGTGTCTAATTATATTTCAAAGTGCATACACGCACATATAAGTATGTTATAAAATCATAGTCACGAATTTCACTTTATCCATTTCTGTTGCACAATCCACTTTTTATGGTGTCTCAACGTCTGATTAATTGCTCCAGTTAGCGCAATGCCAACACTGCCAACGCTGCCAACTCCTTTACGGCCGACCAGTCAGCAAAACAGCATCGGCAGATAAATAAGCATATTCGTACGCGTATAGATCTAAGTTTAAATCTGTGTATTTAAGTGATTCGTTTGCATTGAAGTTAAGTATGTCACAACAAATTTAGCTTTTACATTGCAATTATTTGAAGAGTCAAAACGCTTAAAAGCGAAATGAAAGCCATCAAACGAATGACTTGCGAATTCATTGCTGTAAAAGCATTTTACGCTAAATATTGTGCATTTAACGTGCATCAATTTGTTTGGCTTCTACAGTGGAGAGGAATAGACACAGTATACTTTGTAAATATTGCAGGTGTTCATATTCAAGTTATGGTATCACTGAGCGTATGAGTAATCTCATTAAGTTTTCATAAGCATACTTGTCTATGTACACACTCATCAATATTAAGTTTTATACATATATATGTGGTTTATATAATTCGCGCTTTGTAACCGGTGAAGTGATTTATGGTAGAGCTCTTCCTCCAATTTATTGTATGGCCGTCATGTTTTCCCAATGAGTAGAGCGGCCTACAGTTTATTTAAGCTGACAGCTTTTCATTTCTGTCAGAAATAAGCTTGGGGAAAAAAGAAAAATGTTTTATATAGTTTACGAATTTGGTCGCGGTGGAGTTCGAACCCATGAAATTCCGCATGATAAAAGGTCATTCTAAAAACTCGACAGCTGCTTATTTTAAATTTTATCATGCAGAAAGTAATTTTAAGTTAAGTATTTATTAGGAGTTGCAAAGTGGGCGAACACAATTCCAAAAATTCACTTAATTTTAATTTACATGCATTTTCTACAATTTTAGACCTTAGTCAGACTAGGACTCGATACCTCGCCTTCCGGTTAGCAGATGCGTATAGTGCGGCCATTGATTTTGTATTAGGAACATATTTTATTCTAACTTCTTTAATGTTTTTATCTTTTTTAATTTCAGAAAATTTTTATGTATTTTATATTATATGCTCAGTTATATTGTATTGTATTTGCACAAAAACCGTAAAATTTAAAAAACTATCGTATATTTTTATTAGAATCAATATTCAGATTTCATGTCGTGAATATACATGCTTTCATCCCACATATCACAAATTGAATGATGAGCTCTGCCGAAAATCGTTTCAGCGAACATAAAGCGTTAATTATATATAACCAGCAAAGATAGTTTCAAAATTTAATGTAATCTAATTTAATTAATACTAATATTATTTATTTTCAATTTTATATTACTTTATTTTATTTTAATTTTATTTTATTTTATTTTATTTTTAATTTATTTAATTTTATTTAATTTTATTTATTTATTTTCAGTTTTATTTTAACTTACTTAAATTTTTTTTAAATTAATTTAATTTTATTTTCTTTTATTTTATTTTATTCTTTTCTTTTAATTTTTTTATATTCTTTTCTATTTTTTAAACTTATTTATTTTTTATTTTTTTTATTTAGTTCAATTTAAATTAATTTATTTTAATTTAATTTAATTTTGCTTTATTTCATTTCACTTTTAATTTATTGCTTTTTATTTTATTTTTATTTTTATTTTTAAATTTATTTTATTATATGTTATTTTATTAATTATATTTTATTTTATTTTATTTCATTTTATATTGTTTTATTTTTATTTTTATTTTATTTTTTTTTTATTTTTACTTTATTTTATTGTATTTTCTTTAATTTTTTATATATTTATTATTATATATAATTTCTGCAGAAAATTTTAAAATTCATATAATTCGTTAGTTTTGAAAATATAAAAGTCGAAATGAAAGAGTTATACCTGATTGAAAAATTAGTTTAGTTTCTCCTTTTTTAGCGAAATGATAAGTTTGAAAAATCTATAATTATTAATGATTGAAAATTATTAAATCACGCTGAAAAAGCGATTCTTTTATAATACTCATAATAGTTACCTTCACTCTCTGAACCACTATATATCTATACATAACTAATCTATAAGATATAGAGCTGTGTTGGGGTAATGTATCTACATATATGTAACGAAAAAAAAATTTTGTGTATAAATTTTCATAGAAACTCTCAAAGCTAAATTACGGCGCGAAATAAAAATTCCGTTAGGTGTCATAGTTAAACTTCTAATTAAGGATTAACTTATGTCTCGTATGTCAAACAAAATTTTGTGCATATTCCAGAGAAATTGTGTGAGCTGGTGATTATTTGAAGCGTAAAGTGGTAAACGCAATTGACAGTTGGAATAAAATTTATATAGAGCGACACCCACAACATGCAACAACCGCAGCCAACAGTAGGTATTGATGATTGTGCGAGACCTATATGCATACATACGACTGAGGTGAAGTGAAAAAAAGTTTGCGAAAATTCAAAGCAGACCATAAAAACATACGCATACACGTGTATGCAAACATTTTACTATTTTTATCGTTGTAAAGCATAACCTAGTTCTCAAGTTTCACCGTTTTGCCTAAATTGGACAACTACAATGAATATGTATCATATGTAACTTTCACACGAACGAATCTCCATTGGTTTCTTTAAAAAATGTTGTATTCATCAACTGCGTAAGGATCTGTTCGGTAACATTCAAATTTTTATTAAAATTTCACAAAAAAATTTTCAAGTCTTTTCTGATTTCCTTGTCTGTTCTCATAGTACTTCCAATGGAAGGCTAGTCTGATGACTTATTGATTGATATCATTTTAATAATAGAACCTTTGTGTCGAATGGGACATCAAAGCGACAAACTCATATATGTAAAATTCAATTTATCATTTTCGAGATATCTGAACAGGGGAATTTATTTAAGGTGCGTATACGCAGTGTTGCACTACCAACAGTGAAACAAGTCTGTAATATTTCTGATACGAAAGTAGTTTACTTTCCAATAAAAACCTTATAAATTTATTTTTAGAATAGGAGAAGCAAGTTAAAGTAGTAGTAATAGTAAGGAATACTTAGGTACCGAGTTTGTGCGGCGTTACGATATTACAGATTATACAGATGTATAATCGGGTAGGATTAATAAGACTATTTATGTGAATGTTTTGCACATGTACTTAAATATAAAGAAGACTTTGGATTTTTTGCTATAAATACGTCTATAAGTTAAGTTGATTTGTACCGAAGCAATAACGCCACATCCACTTATATATTTACCAATTCTTTTGCATTTACGTTTCCTGTAAATAATGTAAAAAAGTTTCAATATGAAATTTCCGCTTGGCAGCATCCGGCATTAAAAGTTGCACTGTCTCATCTGCCGACCACATTTAACCAACGAGTCGAATGTATGCGCATCAACGGTTTGCTGATTTAAAAGCCCAGAGAGAATAAAAAATGTTCAGCTGTCATTAAAGAGTAACTAACTGAATCGGCTACAATCGTACGCCACACAACTACTGAATTAGCGGACAGAGATCGCCATATTCGTAAGCATTTTTATAATGCGGTTCGTTGCACAATGCTACCAAGTCACTGCACCATGCACTGTCACATTACTAGTTGTTTGTATGTATGTAAGAAAAGTGCACATCGTTTTGTTGCCGCTTACAAACACCTTAGCTTTCACTCTCAATACTTGAACCTTATTTGTTTGCTTATATGTAAAAACGAGTATGTATGTATGTGTGCATAGTGAATTTGGAATTTTGCTCATTTGTAAGTTTTAATGCTTTTTTGCAGTCATTTGTATTGCATCACTAATGTGATTAAATTTTTAATTACATATAATTACTGCTGAAGCATTTTCCTGTTGCCCTTGTGACATACAAGTACAATTTGCAAAGTACTTGAGGAAAGAGGGAATTAATTAATGTCAGCATTAACTGATTCCGAGTTTTACCAACTTAAAGAATTAAGTATAATTCTCATCAACAATTCAAATCCGGTTTTTAGGAAAACATGGTTTGAATATTTATTTTGAACATTGTGAAAGAAATTAGCGGAGTGAAAGGAAACTATGTTTGATCTGTTTAACAGCTTTATTCAGAGTGCCGTTTTACAAAAGTGGTGTGATATTCTAAGCGATTTTCTATACATACTTATATAATAAGTACATAAATCTTATGTAAAGTTTAGCTTAGATAAATCTGCGATTGGTTTGTAGAGTTGCATTCAACAAACAACAAACAACAACAAACAAACGCCCCTTCAAACCAAACGCATCAAATAATAATAATTATATTTCAATTTCAAAATTTCATTTTTAACAAGTTACAAGCATTAATATGTTTCTGCTTCTCCAAAACTTTGGTTAATATATCTGCTGCATAATCATCCGTTGGAACATATTCAACCTCGATTTGTTTCGCTTCATGCTTTTCGCGAATGTAGTGGTACCGTATGTCAATATGTTTACTTCTCTTTTGTACCAGTGGATTTTTCACCATAAACAGCGCGCTCTGGTTATCACACAAAATTGAAGTAGGACCTTTGACGTATTCTTCAAAACCCATTTCTGACAACGGTACACGAAGGAATGCAGTTTACTTAGTCCCTTGAATGCGACATATTCTGCTTCCATGGAACTTAGTGCCACAACAGATTGTTTTCGAGACTCCCAGGCTATTGCTGCACCAGTCATTAAAATAACATAGCCTGTAAACGACTTTCTGTCAATGCTATTACTTCCCCAATCAGCATCTGTAAAACATATAAAATTTGTACATTTAGCAGAAAAAGTTAATTTCCCAACTGGGTTCTTCTGCAGGTATCTGAGCACGTATTTCGCAGCATTCAAGTGCTCTGTATGTGGGTATGAGTTAAACTAGGACAACTTTGACACCACATGTGCAATATCCGGTCTGGAAATGACCGCCAAGTACTTTAGTCCACCCAATAAACTTTGGCCTTGGACTTTAAGCCTTGGTCTCCAAATTAACACACTGCTTGTCACATTTTTGTAACACCGTACCAGAAAACCATGGGGTTGCCGCAGGTTTGCAATCCACCATACCCCATTGTTGAAGAATTTGTTCAACATACCGCTTCTGATGAATTGTGATGTCGCCTCGATCACCATCTCGTTCTATCTCCATTCCCAAATAAAATGAAATTGGGCCACGCCTCCACGTATTCATTTAATTTGTCCAGGATTTCGCTCATTTCTTTCTTACTTGAGCATGCGAGTATCATATCTTCGACATATAAACCAATTATGTTAACGTTTTTACCATTTCTGCGTATGTACACAGATGTATCCGATTTACATCTTTTAAAACCAATTCTCAATAATATTTCAGTTACTTTCCGATTCCATTCTCGTCCAGCTTGTTTAAGACCATACAAAGCCCTTTTAAACTTACAAACTTTATTAGAATTTCCCGAATCTTTAAACATAGGTGGTTGTAACATGTAAACCGTTTCTTCTAATTCACCATTCAAGTACGCAGCAACAATGTCTACATGGTTAACTAATAACTTATGTTTTGCTGCTAAAGCTAAAATTAAGCGAATGGTTGAATGACGTACAACAGGTGCAAAGATTTACAACCTAATGCAACCAATCTGGCGTTGTGTTTTTCAATAGAACCGTCTGGTCTTCGTTTAATTGAAAAAACCCACTTGCATCCAATTACGTTTTTATTTAGAGGTTTATCCACCAATTCCCACGTTCCATTTCGCATCAGTGTTTCATATTCTATATTCATCGCCTTTTTCCAATGTTTCGACTCTGCCGAAGATAATGCTTCATTTACCGAATTTGGATTCTCAATAATGGAATTCAACATTTCCAGCCCACTCTCCATGCAATACACTTTTTTCGGTCTTTCTACGCCGCCCGAACGTACAAATCTCAGTCGTCCGCGTTTTCGTTTGTTATCAACAACAACTTTTTCATATTCGGAACTAGTTTCACTTTCTTTTTCTTTCTCATCTTCTTCTTGATATATTTCATTATACTCTTCGCTTCTATTTTCTTCGGCTGATTCATTTGACATGTCATTTCGATTTTCTATATACTTGTATAATGGTTCTTCGCGATCATTATCGATTGAATTAATTTCGAAAGACTTTTCAAAAAATATAACATCGGGAGTAATGGTAATTTTATTTGTTTGCACATTTACTAACCTGTAACCTTCAATTTAACACCTTTCGGCAAAAATTTACTACCTCGTGACCTAGGACCTTTCTGAAGCACTACCGCATCGCAACCAAACGTGCGAAAATGTGAAACTGATGGCTTCCGTCCATGCCGTTGTTTATAAGGTGTTGTTGCTCCTAAAACATTCGTAGGACATCTGTTCCTAATGTAAACCGCCGTACTTACAGCTTCCGCCCACAGTGTCTGAGGTAATTTAGACTCATTTATCATACACCTTGCCATTTCAACTATAGTCCTGTTGGCTCATTCAGCCACACCATTTTGTTGAAGGCTATATGCAACCGTCGTTTGATGCTGAATACCTCTTTCAGAAAAATAATTTTCAAATTGTGAATTTACGAATTCTCGTCCGTTGTCGCCCCGAACCGATTTTATTTTGCGGCCTGTCTGCTTCTCCACACTCGCAGCAAAAAGTTTAAACATATTAAACGTTTCTGATTTTCGTTTAGTAAAGTAACCCGCGGTATAACGCGAATAGTCATCTATGAATGCGATGAAGTACCACGTACCTCCAACCGAACCAATGCCCATTGGACCGCACAAATCTGTGTGCACCAACTCTAACACATTTTTCGTATAAACGTTATTATAATTCATATATGGTTTGCTATGAATTTTGCAAACTGCACATGTAAAACAGTCAATTGTTTTTAAATTGTTTTAAAATTTCAACATTTTGGTATTCCGTGGGACATTAAAGAGCAACGTTCGTAACTAATGCAATGAGAAGACACACACACACACAAATATTGCTATTAAAATAAAATAGATATTTGCGGTCTCAGTACTTAAATACTATTGGTTCCGCACAAAATTTTTTATCTAAATCATGATAACGATTAATATTACATACTAGCACTAGCAAGTTTCAAAATTGTTTCGAGTTGACAACAATGTAATTCGAAAACTGAAATGTATACCGATCGTATCAGAACCACGATCTGAATTGATTCAGCCATGTCCGCCTGTTCGTCTATCTGTTTGAATGCAAACTAGTCCCTCAACTTGAGATATTTTAACCAAACTTGGTAGAAAGATGCACTTATACGTTTAAGCGATCATTTGTCAGAACCACCAAAATCGGAACACTATAGCATATATACGACCCATTTTTTCAGATTTTAAATTTTGAGTCATAAACCCGTCAGAAATTATATATAATGAATTGCATATTGGTTCTGAAAATCATTGAAATCGGCCGAATATAACATATAGCTCCCATAAACCGATATTTTCAGATTTGGGGTTTTGGATAA
This sequence comes from Neoceratitis asiatica, assembly GCA_030068015.2. Lineage (NCBI taxonomy): Eukaryota > Metazoa > Arthropoda > Insecta > Diptera > Tephritidae > Neoceratitis > Neoceratitis asiatica. Next base: position 39,968,429 of record CM061529.1, read on the forward strand.
AAAATCCGTCAAAGTACCTAAGAACGTGAAATTTGTTATTCTACACGACGTAAATTCAAGTTTATATTGACACTGAAAATTGTCAAAATCGAATTTTGCAATTTGCAATAAATTTGATATGTTCATGAAAGGTAAAAAGACGACACAAGAAGACACCCAATTTTTTGCTTTTGAGTAATGATTGTCAAAACCAGTTCTTTGGCTTTTAAAATTGGACAAACACTTTGTCCCACTCTTGTTTTGGACAAATCACTATTTTCAAAATTTTTGCAATTTCAAATAGAAAATCAAATCCAATTCAAGTAAGGAAAAAGTTGAATTCGCTGCCATAGTAACACCACCTTGTTAAATTCGCCTGAGAATCATGAAATTTGTAATTTAAAAAAAATTGTTTCCTTTTCTGAGAGAAGGGAAAAAAGCAGGCATTCTCGTAGGCCCTGATAAGAAAAAATATTTTGAAAATTTTAACGACTCATTCTGCGGGTTTCACCTTTCTTGAAGCTTACCGCTGTAGAGCCTACTGAACTTATATTGAATTTGCCTCTAAAAATATTTCTTGACAGAAGTTCCAAAGATGACCTCCATATGGCGTCCATATCCCATTGTTTCATAATTTTGCTTTAAAAGTCGTCGACCTACTTTTAATTCACACTAGGGGTCGCCCTTGGTCGACCTTAGAAATTTAACCACTTTTTTATTTGAAACAAAAAAGTCTTAGTTTCTAACATTACCAAAAACATATTAAGCAAGAAAGAAGTGCTGTCTTCGGCCATGACGAAGTCCTTATACCTTTCGTGACCATTTCAAAATTATTGTAAGTTGCAAAATTCGATTTCGATGATTTTCAGGGTTAATATTTATTAAGAAAAATCATATTTCAAATTAATTGTTACATGGGGGCTATATAACATAATCATCTGATTTCGATGATTTTGAGTATTAATTTGAATTAACTTGTGTAGAAAACCAAATTTCACGCTCTTAGATCTGAAAAATCAGTAGTATATAAGTTTGTTTGAAATACCCCGTAAGCTGAGGAACTAGTTTGGGTTCAAACAGACGGGCATGGTCAAATCAATTTTGCGTGTCGTTCTGATTCGATTGGTATAAATTTTAGTGGGTCTATCTCTTCTCCTTCTGGTACTTACATACACCAGACCAAAATTACTATACCCTTTCATGTACATGAAATATATAAAAATAATAATAAATTAAATAACATAATAATATTATAGTTTTTTAATTTGCTTTTTACTTTAAAATTGGATTTAAAATTTAGACAATATATACGAATTACGATGTTTTCTATCGAAAAAGTACTTAAAAAAAATTACAAAAACATTTCTTAAGCACACTAAATTACTTAAAACTGAAGAAAATAAATTTGAATCGGTACACGTTTATACAGGTAAAAAAACAAACCACTTAGTTATGTATGTCTCACGCATAATTACAATATCAAAATTTTTGTTCAAATAATTCTACTTCAAAAAATTTTATATTATTAAGTGTGCATATTAGGATAAATTTTAATTCAAATATAATCTACTTTTAAGTTAAGGTTTAATAATGGAAATTGGTAAAAACAGACCCATTAAAATCGAATAAGACCCCACATATGAGTATATATATACATACATACATAAGTAGGTATGTATTACATGCAGAAGTACTTATTCCTATGCCAATTTTTATATTTATTATATTATTTGCATTTGGCAATAACTGTATATTGCAGCAGTGACCTAAAAGTCATGATTTCTGCCAACATGAAGTATTTGCTTCGAACAACAATAACATTTTAAATTGCAGGCCTTATCCATATGTGCATATGTATGTATAACTCCATACATATGTACAAATATAAATCGTATGTATTCATACATATATATATACATATATATATGTGTTGATGTTTACAAAATTATTTATTTGTGTTTGTTTACAATTTGTCCGCAATTTGAATTATATATTCATGACTTCTAACCTTTTTAACAGTTATGAATTTGTAAATAAACATACCGCAGCAGATTCCACAGGATGTTTTTTTTTCTATTGGTTTATAGTTCGATTGCTCTACTTTTATTTGAATAGCTGTAAAATATTTGAAGCTAGTTTTAATTTAGTTAATTAAATAATTGGTAATCAAATATTTATCCTTACGTATGTATGTGCATTTACTTTTGGGCGCTTCCAAAAATTTGCCTTTTTTTTAAAAAAAATTTAGGAAATACATACATACTTATATATCCATATACTAAAAGGTCGTCGTATATTTAACATATAAAAACAGATTATCAAGTAGACGCGTATATATATATTTATGGCCACGAATATCTATTTAAAGAAGAGTTCGATTTAGCAATTTTATTTATAATGAAAAGGATTTACTTCGAAGGTGGAAGAAAGTTATCGTAAATGAGGTGTATAGAGATGACTCAGTAAAATCTAAAATGTGTCATTTATGTTACAAAACTCGCCGTGGATCTATAAAGTAAGGGTAGGAGACTCATTCTAAATGATTTTTTACAGTTGACCAATAGTGTACTGAAATATTGCAAATTGCTTGAGCAAATCGTTTGAGATGAACTCCATAAAATAAAATATTAAATGAAAATAAATTTAGCTGACTCGAGGTCAGTTTTAATAAAAAAAAATCACTCCACGTCACTCGATGAAGACGTGTAAAGAAATTTTTGTACCCTGAAGACGGTTACCGTCGTGTAACCGAAATATTTGGAAATTTATAAAAAATATTGTGTTTTTTTTTATTACATCTGACCTCGAGTCAGCTAAATTTATTTTCAAGACAAGAGAAAGGTCGGAAAAACCATCAATATAAAATATTGAATGCGAAATGTAATGATGGATTGAGTCGAGCACCAATGTATTCACTATTGGTGTTAGCTTTCATATTCTTCAATTTAGCCTTTTGACGGGTTTCAAATAGTTTCACTTTGACTTAAAGAATAAATATATATATATATATTGTCAGAAGAGCACCGAATGACATAATTGTTGTAAATTTTTCGCAATTTAAGCGCCTTTTGGCGGCTTTTTTTCTTCCACCCACACTTTTGACGATTTTCCCTCTAATTTGAATACTATTACCGTCTGTAGTGTTTTCATGGATGTACCACATAAATTACTTTGCGAAAAAAAATGCATCCATGGCGACCCATCTCTCTCTTTAATGAAAAAATTAAATTAAATATTTTAAACAAAAAAATACACCACCGGCAATATTGTACTGAAAAAAATTCCCTTGCAAGCAGCCATTTTGAAATTAACGTTAACGATGAGTTTGTGCAGTTTCAACATTATCAATTTCATTTCGTTTCGATAACATGGCGAAAAAAAATTATTTTGGTAAGTACATTTTTTTTATATTAACAAAACGAAATGGTATTGTTTCGTTAGTTGAGGATCCGCTTTAATGTGAAAGTCTGTAAAGTCTCTGGTTGACAGCCAAACGACTTTTTAATATATATACACAAAGTCCAAAACCCAGTGACTATCATTTGGGTCACAGGTCATATGGATGTAGAAGGCAATGAGAAGGCGGACGAACTGTCTCGCACTGGCGAGGCTATCACCAACGAATACCTCAGACCTTTCAGTGCCTTCAAATTTTATCTAAAGCAGTGTACCATGAAGAAACACTTAAGGATCAGGACCTACCAACGCGGTACGTATCACTAAATTATTGTGGGATGGCAAACAAACCAAGCTGTTAATTGCATTAAGTCAAAGAGAATTTACCGCTTACGCGATTATAGCCTCGTCAAAAATACCGCGCCACTCGTTTCTTCTTTTTGCTGTTTGGCGCCAGTTAGAAATACCAAGTGATACCAGGTCGCTCTCCACCTGATCTTTCCAACGGAGTGGAGGTCTTCCTCTTCCTCTGCTTCCGCCAGCGGGTACTCCATCGAATACTTTCAAAGCTGGAGCACTTTCATCCATTCGAACTTCATGACCTAGCCAGCGTAGCCGCTCTTGATTCGCTGAACTATGTCAATGTCGTCGTATAGCTCGTACAGCTCATCGTTCCATCGTCTGCGGTATTCACCGTTGCCAACGCGCAAAGGACCATAAATCTTCCGCAATACTTTTCTCTTTAAAACTTCTAAAGCCGACTCATCGGATGTAGACATCGTCCAGGCTTCTGCACCATATGTCAGGACGGGAATTAAGTATTCTATTCCTGAGAAAATATATCCACATTGCATTAAATCAAAGAGAATTTAGTATTCTTCTCCTGAGAAAATATCTTCACAAGCTAGGTAAAGTAGAATCGCATGAGTACAGAGCTTGCACCAAAGATGAAACTGTGGAGCACACCTTATTCGGCCGAGCTCCTCCTCCAATTTTTGATATGCGTCTTGAAGTTTTTCTAGCAAACAGAGGGATCTTCAATTTATTCTAAACCGACTTCGAACGGTACAAGGGTTTTTTTGAGGACCTTTTTTGATTTGATGCCATTCCCTGCTGAGAGATGACCACAATTAGAAAAATTAACTTAATTTTTTGGTTTAAATTGATTTTCTATAATTTTTAATGTTGATCGGACTAAGAATCGAGCCCTGGCCTTCCGTATGATAGTATGCGCTGCTAACCAGCAGTTAAAAAAAATGCCTCAATTGTAATTTTGAATAAAATGAGAGCAGAGATTCCAAATGGAGTGTGCTCAGTTTTACATGCAAGATTAGATATTTGAGTGGTTCTCACTGATACCCAAAACACTAAACCAGATCATTATGTATACATGCATAAACATAGTATGTACATACGCAGGTATGTACGTATGTGACGTATGGAAAATGAATTTTGATAACGTCACTACGCTTTCGTTTAACGCTCGACTGCAACGAGTGGATGCATAAATTCAAAAAGCACATTCATATATACGTACATACATATGAGCACATATACCTAATTCGATTTGAGTTAGCCTTAGATGATAAACAGTTGACTGCAGAAGATTGTATTCGCTGCTTCAGTGAATTTTCCAATACAAATCCAGCTTGTAACTTCCGTTATGCGGATATGAATGTTGACTATTATGTGTAGTTGCTGGTCGGAATCTGTTATTTTGTTGTGACAATGGCGACACCCGAACAGATGAATGTTAGCGATTAATGCAGCACGCCCCGGTGTGTGTTGCAACATCTTCAACAGCTCTCAACTCTTCTCGGATAATAAATTATGTTCAAAGTGTGCAATATGTTCAAGCTATATATGTATGTGTGTAGTAACAAATAAACAAACAAACAAAAACCGACTAACAGCTGTTCACTTTTAAACGTTGGTATGTACATACGTATAAACACCCTACATACCGCCGCTACGGAGACAATTGGTTTTCTACAGTGTCAGAAAGAGTTAACACGATGAGGAATATCGAACTGCAGTGGAAAGAAAACGGACTACCTACCTCGAAGCGTTGCGGTCGAACACACCATAAGCGGAGTGGGATAGATACCGAGAACTGAAGAGATAAAACGTATTTGTAGACAAAAAAGAAAGAGGCCCGGATATAGCGAAATCGAAATCCCAATCGATGGCGACTATGACGACGGCTTATCGGCAGCGCTATTCAAAAATGGGGGCGAAGAACTGAGAAAGTGCATGCATCAGCTTCTTTGCAGAATATGGTCGGCCGAAAGCATGCCTAACGAATAGGACCTAAGAGGAAGCTCATTGCGTTTCATGCTTATCTTTGCTTTTGCGAAGATGATATCCGAAGAGTCATAATTTTAGTTGATAATGAACTGGGCAGTTCCAAACTATCCCTTCACTGAAAATTAGGTACATATGTATGTATGAATATTTTATTCTCACAAAACCTTACATTCAAGTGCTCCATTTTTGTTAATGCATAAAGAGAGAAAAGAAAATGAAATAAGGGCTTTGGAGCTTATTCTTCGCTTTTACTTTCATAGTTTGTTAGTATTTTGCTACTCACATACCTTGCAGCGCATACGTATTCTTATGTTTATACATATGCACCACAAATGAGAAACCAACTGTTCAGTAGTGAAAATTAAATTAAAATAAAGAAATAAATAAAAATTTGAATAAATACCACAGGAAGACGAACATGCGGTGATAAACGTTGCAGCACCCAACCAATAATAATACATACATCTTCGTGGAGAGGAATTAGTAGTAAGGCTGAAAAACCTATCATTGCTGCTTTGAGCTAATGAAAATAAGCCACAATGATGGATAGACAAATGTCGAAAAAATTTTCTTTATAGGAATTTATTTGTTATTTTTAAAATATGATTTGCAGTTTTAAAAATTCTATAAAATTTTCGGAAAAAAATACATCTTTTGGAATAAATTTTAATTTTTTCGAAGTACTCATATAAGAGGTGTCATAGATAATAAATTATTTATATAAATAAATATTGACTTTTTTGAAATTAGATTTTCAGATTTTACCCATGCATTTAAAAAACTATATTTGGAATCAAAAGGGCTCTTTTTAACCCATTCGCTGCCAAGCCTAAATTATATGAAGTCATTCCCATTGCCATTTATATTTTGAGTGTTATTGTTTACCAAAACCCTGTTATTTCTTGTTTCTTACATATATTTATTATCATACATAATCATTTACAAGCAGAAAACTAAAGACGAGTATACTCGTCGTTGGCAATAGGAAGGCAGAAGGACTCGATATCCTTTTTCGTGTTTGCGTACGTTTTAGTAGAAAAACAAATAATAAGTCATGCAGATGGATAAAACAAAGAAAATGGAATAAAACGAGACACATTGCGAAAATTGACAACACTTAGAAATTCACTATTGTCGATTACAGTGTCTCAGCAAATATCGGGATAAAGTAATTCCGGGTATTTTGTTTTCATTTCGTTTTGAAGAAATTTCGCTGTGATATCACACATTGTTGTACATATTAGGTATACTCAGCAGATAACGGGATAAAGTAATTCCGCGTATTTTGTTTTCATTTCGAGCTGAGTAACTGCAACATCTCTTTTCAGTAATCACAATAGTTTTGTAGAGTTCAGATCAAGAAATGATTAGTTGTGAAATACAATTTTGAAGAAATTTTGCTGTGATATCACACATTGCTGTACATATTAGGTATACTTTCAAAGTGAAAATTCTCAATGGGTATATAGGTTATGATTATTTATTTTATCGCTTGTACAATTCAAATTAGTTATAATGGACGACGATATATCAAGGGGCAGTGATTTTGATTCAGAAGAAGAATATTTTCTAAATAATAGTGATTCCGAGACTGAATCAGACGACAGTCTATCTCCTATTGCAAAAAAAAAAGACCACCAATAAATGTGGTGTAGATTCGGAAGAATCAGAAAGTCAAGATGAAGTCCCTAGTACTTCTATCAATGTGCAGTATATAAATGAAGTTACCGGAAATGGCGATATATTGAACAGAAGTGGAAAGAGATCCTCAGAAGGGGAAAGGATGAAGGCTTGAATCTTCCGGGAAAATTACGAACTCCAGGCGAGCTAATTGATATATTCATTTCTGATGATTTTATTGATAAGTTGGTTCAAAGAAGTAATGAGCACGCTGCAGAAATAATAGGACGGAAAGGGACACTGAGAAAATCATCAAGGTACAATAATTGGGAAGCCACTAATTGTATATGGACAATTTTTACAATTCCGTATCACTAGCAAAAGAGTTGACATTGCGCTCGACATATATTTGTGGAACTTTACGATTCAATCGTAAAGGTAATCCAAAAGAATTGGTCAAACAAAAACTGAAGAAGGGCGAGTACAGTTGGAAGCGATCCGAATCGGTCGTTATTTGTAAGTGGAGAGATAAAAGAGATGTACTAACCATATCAAATATGCACAAAGCTGAGATGGTTGAAGTTGCTAACCGAAATGGACGAATCTCCATCAAACCCAATATTGTAAGGGATTACACAAAAGGTATGGCAGGTGTTGACCGTTCGGATCAAATGCTGTCCTACTATAGTGCTATGAGAAAAACTCTTCGGTGGTATAAAAAATAGCTGTACACATCATAGAAATGGCTGTCAGCAACCGAACGCAGAAAAGAAAACATATCTTCAATTTAGAGAAGAAGTTCTGCAATATTGGCTAAATGGGAGCCAAGATGCAGTCATTCAATCTCATCAATCTACGTCAATCATACCCCAAGAACAAAGTTCCCTTCATTATCTTGATGCTATTCCTCCCACACAACAAAAGAAAACCCCAACTCGCAAATGTGGAGTTTGTGCAACGAAAAGCATTCGAAAGGAGACTCGATATTACTGTCCGAGCTGCCTGATAAACCTCCATTATGTATTGGACTTTGTTACAAATCCTATCATGAAGATAAGGTATCATAAGTGATTTAGCTGCTATAAAATTTTTTATAAATACACGATGAAATTGATTTTTGCGTGAAAGATCATTCTCTATAAGAAATAAAGTATTATTTTTGAAAAAAATTTATTTGTAGAATTTTTCAAGTTTTTTACATATTTATATTATGTTTGTGGCAAAAAAAATTTGCTAATTCAAAAGCCTGCATGTTATAATATATTTAAAGTAGTACTCGTCCTTGGCAGCGAAAGGGTTAAATTCCATTTTTTGAAGCCTGTGAAATTTTGTGGAAATAACCATGCCTAAAACCAACTGTTGCTTTCCTAAATATATTATTCTAATCTAAAATCAAGTTAAAACTCCCTGAGATGCTACTGATTATTCTAAAATACGAAAAAAAATGGTGTATATTATTGTATTCAAATCATTTAAGGTACACATTTTTAATAAAACTTATCCATACTACTACGTTTTATTGACCGTGTCTTATATGAAGGTAAGCCATGTTTGTACTTCATATTGCATTTACGCGTGCATCATACGTCGTGGAGTACCAAGCTGTAAAAAACATTGAACTGTACATATAAATGTATATTTTATATATATACTATTATAATACGTGTCTACTAAATAAATTTTTTATAATCTCTTGAAGTATGTATAAACCCATGATTTCGAAACATTTACTCATTATACTCCGTTAACAGCATACCATTATATTAAAAGCGTGAATTGTTATAATTTTGTAGCTCATAAAATAGTTTGCGAGGGTTGACATGGCGAATTGTTATACGTCATCAACTTAAATATTAAAATTAAGTTTTACAACTACTAAAAACTTAATTATCCTGCATAACTGCTTGGAATATGGACATACATACATACATATATTTATCGTTAAAAGGCGGCAAATGAAGATTTTAAAATGTGACAAGCTCAGCAAAATAATTTTTGAATTATAATAAACCTTACAAAAGCTCATAGGACGATAAGTATAGTGAGATCTCTATCTATTCACATTTTTTAATAAATCAAAATTACTGAAAATCATGAAAACTAATTTTTTCCGCACTCTATTTCTTAATCGATTAATCTTTAGATCAAGTATTTCCACTGAACATGCTTTAGGTGATAATATCAGCTTCTACGAAAAAAATAAGAGCTATGTATATAGGTATAGACGGGGTGTACTGCCATTCGGAAGGCTATGTTTCGAGTCCTGGTCTTATCAACATCAAAAATTATAGAAAATTAATTAATTTATTAAGATTATTAATCATTTGTCGGCACCGATCACTTTCGGCAACCGATTTGCTCAGATAAAGCATTTAAGGGTCTGAAATTCGGTATTCTACATACTTATAATGAACTAAATATTGGTACTGAAATTCATCGAAATCGGACGACTATATATATAGCTCCAATGCAATCGATGTGTTTATATATGTGATTTTGAGTCATAAATACTTCAATAAAGGACATGAAAATAAGAACTCTACATACAGATGTTCTAATAATTATTGACACCGAAAATCATTAAAATCGAAAGACTATATCAAATATATCCCGTACAACCGATTCGTTCTGGTATCAGGTTTTGACTCCAAAAATTCGCCTAAAATTTTGTTTGCTACTCACGTAAATTCAAATAAATATTGACCCCAAAAATCGTCAAAGTCGAATTTTGCATTTTGCAATAAATTTGAAATGTTCATGTAAGGCATACAGACACAGCACTTCGTTATGGTTTTAATTGTGGTCATCCCTCGGTAGGGAAGTTTAAACCCTCCGAATGTATTTCTGACATGAAAGAAAGTTCCTCATAATAATCTATTCGTTCTATTCTATTCACATTAAGACACACGGCTCGGCCGATAATCGATTCAGCGGTTACAAAGCGCGAATTATACATGTATATCGATTCAAAAGATGATTAAAAAACGAGGTAACATCAAAATTTTCTTTATTTAATTTTTTTAAGCATTTTACGATGCACATACTATTTTTTTCTTAATTTATCAGTAAATTTCCGATAAAATTATGAGTTTCGTGAATTTTTAAAAGCGGGACCCCATATTCAAAAAAATTTAATGCCTTTTTTTTGCATTTTAAAATTGTTATGAAAATAGGAAAACCACTTCATTCTTACGGCTGTGGCGACTGGCTTTGCAGTTGCTTATTCTGTCGACTCAATTCAACTTATTTTCGATTGTGTGGTTCTTATGCTTAAAGGCTCTCCATAAAAATAATCCAACGGAGTCAAATTGCAACCGGGAGGCGGCCAGTTGACTTCGCCGTTTCGGCTAATTACATTGTTTTGGTGCGCAAAAGATGGATTGTAACGTTGACGCCGTCCTTTTGTAACCACACACCTTCCTTGTCGTTCTCTTTAACATTTAGAATAAAAATAATCTTCTATTAATAACGTCACCGGTCCACATGCCACACCAAACAGTCCATCATTAATGATGCATTTGCTTTTCCGTACTGTAAATGGTTACGTGTGCGGTGCCTGAGCCACAAATGTGGCAGTTTCACTTATTAACGTCCGGGGTAAAGATGAGCTTCAGAGGGTCTTGATTATTTCATTTTTGGACCAATTGAACCGTATAGGCTTTCACAGCGAGATCTTTGCGCAATACGCTGCGCAAAGAAGAGCACGAAATGTTAAATTCTAGCGAACGTTGTCGATTTGATGTTGATGGTTGTTCGAGCACTCTTTGAGCTATAACTACTGAATGCATGTATGCGATGCGAGTTGTAAAATAACAAGCCAATTGGTTGATCTAAACACATCCTGAAAAGCGAGCTATTTCACTCGAAATTCGTGTGTAATTTTCTTGCGGTTGGTTAAACTTAACATTTCGTAAACCACAAACCCTGTACTGCATATTTTACACAACGGTACTGGTATTAAAGATGCCAAAGCTCAAATAAGCCGTTATTTAAAAAGCCAACGATAGATGGCCCACCCTTTATTTGAAATTTATTCGGTACATCTCAATACATAAATACGCTCTTGCTTGCAATCCTGTTATTTCTTATATATTTAAGTATTTTTGGGCTTTGGCACCTCGTCAACTCGCTCTTTTTTCTTTTGTTTAATGTAAGAAAATATTTGTTCACAACTCAAGGACCGTTCTGCTGGGCCTGCGATGTCATTTGAATGCATTTCGACAGCTTAACATGTCATCAGTGAGACAATGTAAACGCTTTGTCATAATTGCTGAATCACATTTTGCCATCACGCTTTCTTGTGGTTTAGATGTATTTGCATACATACAAACATATTTACCTTTGAACAGCATAGGTATGATGTACACGTCAACAAAATTTCAATATACGTCAAAAATCATTTATATTTGCTTTTTGACTATTTCTTATTGCAACCCATTGTATTAAAGAGCAATTATTGTATGAATTTAAATACACACATATCAAATCATATATTAGATGTATTATTTAGTTTACCTTTCAAATGAATAATTGATGTTTAATCGCAAATATTGTTATTATATATTGTACGTAATGTGAAGCAAGGTGTTAAATGCAAATGTAGTTTCATATATGGAATGCATGTTTGTAAAATGTATGTATTCCGATTTACATGCTTTCATAATTGCTTTCGAATATTCTCAGTGGCTGCTCTAACATCAATTTTGTAGGTATTTGCTTAATCTGCGGTTAACTAAGACGCATATTGTAATTACAAATTATAATTAGAAACTTGACGGTAATATGAGGGCTGATAAATACATAAGTTGGCAAAGACCAAAACAAAAGTAATTATTTTGTATAAAATTTTGAATCCGCAAACTATATCCAAAATATCAATTAATAATAGGGGATCACAATGTTTGTTGAACAACATATACCGGTAGTGTTGAGGTGAAAAATGTGCATCGCTTGCAATTTCAAGCTTAAAGCCCAAGAAAGGAAATTAAAACAATGATAATTATTCGAAATTACATATAAATTGTCACAAAATTTTACCAATATTAATTAATTACCTAATGCTTGTTCGACGAGATCTAGGTCATGCAAGAAGAAACGATTCACCATCGAATTGGATTATTGCACCCTTTTCAAGATTTATTAGCATACATTTTTACAAATGTACTTCATCGTCAATATGAAGAAAAATTTAATCCATGTCAAGAGCTCAATACAGTAATGAACATTACTTCAAAAACATCATGCACTAATCAGGCTGCTCAAGTCCAAGGTTTATAGAATAAAAGGTTACCACAACAGCAAAACTTTTTTCTTTTAATTACGAAGTTGGTTGGTTCAATTTGGTTAAAATTTAATACATACGTATGTATGTAAATCGATTTTATTTATCAGATAAAAATTCTTTGGGAAATGGTTGATATCTATCTTGTGAAAAAAATCGCGCTTAAAAATTCTAAGCGGTGAAAACATGTGCAGTGGGTTATTGTGAATAAAAGTTTTAGGGAAATTACAATGAGTGATTCATACTCATATTAACGCTTTCTAGAAAATTAAGACAACTATGGTGTATTATTGAATAAGGAGTTATCTTGGCAAGCAGCGCTATTTTATAAATTTAACGATATACATAGTATGCTGTTCAGTTCATATCTATATGCATATGTGTATTATACAAAAATATATATTTTTTTGGTAATTGTTTTCGCCCGCTGTAAATATGACGAAGTTGGTTCGGTGACGTCAGCGGTAGTCGTAACCTTGTATTATAAAGGGTGTTTTTTTATAGAGGTATAGAACTTTAAGTTGCAATAAAACAACGATGGATTATTCGATTGACATGAATTTTATTTATCCGAGAGATAATCTTGTGGCATTACATTTTAAATATGATTTCTGGCATATGACCGCCACGGCTGGCGCGGATGTAGTCCAATCTGAACGTCCAATTTTCGATGACTTTTTCCAACATTTGTGGCCGTATATCGGCAATAACATGGCGAATGTTGTCTTCCAGATGGTCAAGCGTTTGTGGCTTATCCGCATAGACCAATGACTTTACATAGCCCCACAGAAAGTAGTCTAGCGGTGTTAAATCACAAGATCTTGGAGGCCAATTCACAGGTCCAAAACGTGAAATTAGGCGGTCACCAAACGTGTCTTTCAATAAATCTATTGCGGCACGAGCTGTGTGACATGACATCATGGTTATTCAATTCAGGAATGAAAAAGTTAGTAATCATGGCTCAATACCGATCACCATTGACTGTAACGTTCTGGCCACCATCGTTTTTGAAGAAGTACGGACCAATGATTCCACCAGCCCATAAAGCGCACCAAACAGTCAGTTTTTCTGGATGTAACGGTGTTTCAACATACACTTGAGGATTACCTTCACTCCAAATGTGGCAGTTTTGTTTGTTGACGTAACCATTCAACCAGAAGTGCGCTTCATCGCTAAACAAAAAAAAATGGACGTAGTGCGCGATACGTTTTCCGCACAGAACCATTATTTTCGAAATAAAATTGCACTATTTGCAAGCATTGTTCAGGCGTGAGTCTATTCATGATGAATTGCCAAACCAAACTGAGAATAAATCACTTGACAGCTGTTAAATCGGTCGCCATCTTGAAAAGTAATGCCAACTTAAAGTTCTATACCTCTATAAAAAAACACCCTTTATAAACCTTGGTTCAATAATGCGTTACATCGCGCGCCAGGAGATGACTATAAAGGTCTGATTAGAGCGGATAAACGACCAAGTGGAACATATGAATGTGTTTTTATGCGATCGAGCAAATTTAAACATTAAAATTCAGAATCAAGTACTTTATATTCATTTAAATCGATTGAACATTTAATTAAATTAAATTAAATTTTTGAACCCTGAATATATCGGTATTGATCATGCTACATAATCTTAACCAACGTAAACTATATAATGTAATGATTTTGGTGATATATTTGGTGATGTAATTTACGTTACGAGACTCAAAGGCAAAATCAGGAGTGAGGAAGTTCTCTTTCTGAGAATTCCGTTGTTCCCAACTGATATGCCTTCTTGTTTCGACTTGAATTCGCCACGACGATTAACAAATTGCCAATCCTTGTATGGTCCTCTTTTTCTCATGGTCAATTGTATGAATCATGTTCACGTGTTGACTGACACACCATCTGCTTTATCTGTTCTTGCGTCGGGGAGCGAAACTAAATAATCACGCCTACAGAGCAGTAATATTTCCAGTTTGTAAAAATGGCGATGCAGTTTATAAAAGTTCAAGATCTAACTTTTAAAATCTAGATTTACTCTTACTGTTTGGCTTCAGTAGAAAACAGATTCAGCAAATAAATAAACTATGTAAAGTCGCGAAATTTTTTACTTATTTTATACTTTATCTAGATACTCCAATTATTTGTTTTTGTTTTTATGTTAACATGTTTATTAACGGACCAGGCGAAATTCGTGTCGCCGACTTTGGTTCTCCTTCCCCGAAGAAAGTTTTCCGCTTGTTAATCTAACCTAAAAACCAAATGTATACCGAATTTTCAGTAAATCAAACTATAAATACGCTTTTTCAATAGATACTTCACCTACGCACGTCCGGGAAATTTTTTTCAATTACGAAGAACTTAAAAAAATTTTAACAAACCGGCTCAATGGTTATTAATTGATGAATTACTCACCATTTTTTCATAAAATTTTGAAATACATACATATGTACATATGATCGGGACTGTTTCGAAATCCAATCGGAAGTGATTTCTGAGTCGATTTGGATTCCCGAGTCGATTTGGATTCCCGACTCCGAAGGTGTTCTGCAATCCTATTCTAACGAAATGCAAATCAAATTCGATGTGTCCAAAATCCACAAAAGGTTATGTTGGTCGAGTTGCCGGCTAATGGCATTTGGTAACAATTGCTACGAATTTTTACTGAAGAGTTAAAAACACCAAAAAGGAAAAGTGGTGAGCAATCATACCCCCGCACACCGCACAGACTGCATTGAGGTAATGGATCTTATAAATGTTGAAGCCATGTTATAATATTTATATTCTTATTTTTTGTTTAAAGGTAGATGACTTTTGCCTTAAATTTAATGAGGAGATGTGGTGATCTCCGAAACAGCTGTCACTTCTACCAATTTTTCTTTGTTGTATAACAAAATATTTAATTAAAAATAATTTTTCTTACAAAAATAGGCCTTTGAATATAGCTCATTCATTTAAAACCAAAAACAATTACAGGCCGCATTAAACAATCCTTAATTTAATTTTATTAAATCCGAAATGATTTCTGAGTATGATTATGTGATATATCAAACTTCGCGTATTTACGAGACAAATAGATTTAGCCATTTCATTTCTTAGGTAATTTCACCAAATTAGATAAGCACGGTTCTAGGGATAAAAGGGCTTTTCTCACTAAGAATATTGCAAAACGGGTTTAATGGTACCCATTTTAAAGAAAATCTATAGATCCTGATTTGCCAAAGGATATTTCTGTATTTCATTTTTCCCTTATTTCCAAAATTTGATGAAACGAAATATCCTTACCGCTTGGATCCCACATATAAGTAAATTTTTAGAAACTGGTTCATTTTCCAAATAATTAATTTGGAAAATAAAATAAATTTCTTTCCACTTACGATAGATGAATATTGGCAGGTGAACAAAAAGGACCAGTTTGAATTTGTACAAAAATTTTGGGCAAATTTAAATTTGAAAAAAAAAATTATATATATATATATATATATATATGATTAATTATATACTTTTTATAAAATATATTTTTCATTCTAGCAATTAATCATGAAATGCAATAGTTGTAACAAAAAAAAAAAATTCGCTTTTTTATTGATTTTAGATCTTTCAACAAAGTTATAAATCATAAAATATGTCTGCGCTGTTTATTTTTTAACGTATAGTGTAAAATAAATCATTTCTTTGCTTAGTCTCCTTGCATAATAACGTTATTTTCTTAGGTTTTTCACATTTCCCAAGTAAATTATTCGTATAAAAATACTTTCATCTTTAACGCGTACTGCGAAATCCACATACATATACATATACATATACACATGTACCTCCATTAAGAATTTTTTATGTATGTTGTATGTTCATTTTAATAAAGAGATCACAACCGTATTTACCGTTGTTAATTGAAAGTTATCCGTTATTTAAATAATACCTTTATTCAAATATGCATATATTGTTCTTTCTTTATTCTACACTGTAATACTATGTATGTTTATAAAAAGCAGCATTGAGATAGACAAAAAAAATTAATTAAAGAATTATTTTTTTTGTACTTTTACCCCGCACATATATATGTATGTACATAAAAATCTGGTTAAAAAAAACACATTTTATCACAATTTACATTTATGAAATACGAATGTAAACACAATTTCAGGTAAGAAATTTGTTTACATACAAAAAGTGAGACCCGGCAGTGGAATTTCGCAAGCTTACTTCACTGTTAACCGACTGAGACTGATTCGCAGGACCGTTAACAGCACAACAAAATAGTATTGAATATCCTTTTCCACGCGAGCAAATAACACCATCGTATAAACAGTGTTGCCTCTTTAACAGGGTAGGCGGCAAAACATTATTAAATTACTTTTAGAACTCAAACCTTTATATACAACCCATAAAAAACTGGAAAAGTGAGAGGCACTTTTCGGTTTTTATTTTTATTAGGAGCTTGCACCCATAACATGTTTAAGTAAAGGCATATGCTCAAAAATGGTTTATATTAAAATTTCAGGTACAAATTTCGGTAAATAGTAGTATATTTTATATTTATTTATTTCAATTATGATTACTATCATATATCTACAATATATTTATAATTCCAGAATGGTCGACTGCACCCCATTTGTCAGATCTTCATCAGCGCCCTTTAATCTGTCATTTCATTTAAAAAAATAGATTGAGAATTATTTTTATACTTAACTTCTTTTTCATTGAGCATATATATTTATGTATGTATTTTTAAAACAAATAAAATATAAAATAAGCAAATTGTATCAGAAATATAAAATGCCACTTTTGGAGCAGTTATGGGAACTCAGAACGTTGATGAATATTGGAAACAGAACACTTAGAACAAAAACTTAGAAAGCATGGGCAACATATTTCCCAGTTATGTGGACTTTATAACATAGGAATGTGTCACACAACAGTGTTAATGTCCTTACATAATTTTCTCGAAATCGTGGAGTATTTTACTTATGGATCAACTGTATTTCGGCAACGTTATTTCAAAACTCTCTAATTTTTCATGTAGCTCTTGTTTTGTATCAAAAAGCGCCATTAAGTTCATAAAACTAAAAAAAGACATCGTTATGGCTTTTCCAATTATCAAAATCATTTTTACTTACAATTTTTTAACTGATCTCCGCCAACTAAATTACAACGTACAAAAACGTAGCTCGAAATGCAGAATACATAGAATTGGATAGAATCGAAAAATTCGAAGATTGATCGAAATGGAACGTAACGCAGAATACCAAATCCGCGGAACGGAGAAAATTTCGATTCGAGTCGAAATGCAGAATTCTATTATCTTACTGTCTGAAGTGTTTTATGATTTTAAATGCTTTTAATGCAGGGGCCGTAAGTTAATAATAATTATTTTTACTTAAACACTCAAACAATAATCATTATTATTGGGAGCAAAAAAATATCGCTCAGAAAATAATTAATATTCTTTTATCGTTATTTTTTTCGTTCGAATCCGAATTGTCTTTTTTCACGGAAATTTTTGGGAAAATTTATATGACTTCATAAACTAATAAGTTGAAGAGGAGCTGTCCAAGATTGAGTGATATTTTGAGCGCAAAATTACGATCAAAGAGTTACGATTATTTTTCGTTCTCTCAATAATACACTCTCATTTTTATTTTTGCTGACCACTGATCACGGTAATTGACAGTGAGTTTAACTCAGTTGTCTCTTATCACAGTTGTGCGCTCGCAGTTCACACATATTCTCATATTCTTTTGCTCTCAAAATGTTTTATGATTTTAATGGCATTCAATCAGAGAACTTATAATAATTATATTAAATAATTATAAGTTCTCTGCTAGTGCCTTTTGCATATCAGCTGTTAAATGTACCCCGACACTGACACTGATGCCAACATTACAATCTGAGGTGGGTTAACGCTCTCAGATGCAATATTAGCAAATTTGAGTACGTCATCTTTTCTAGAGATATATGTATAAACACTCTCAGCAACATACTTGGTTGGCGTCATTTTACAAATGATTATGTTAAGCAATCAAATAGCGAAACTAACCACTTTACATACCTCCCCCAGACTAGAAGAGGATGCCCCTCTGTGGGTTAAGGGTTCAAGAATATTCCCCAAAATTGGGGAATATTTTTTTCATATGATAGGAATGTGACAGCTGAGTCGCTATGTTTTTGGTTACTTGCAGCCTACTTACAAAATCTTGATATTAAATTGCCAGCAATTACCTGTCAAAATGGCTGTTGGTAAATGTCTGATGATGTGGAGTACTATTGAAATGAACAAATTCTGCTTATTTTAATAAACATAAACAAATTAATTATGAATGTATTATAACTAAGTTATACCTGAATTATTTATTTAAAAAATAAATAAATATTGAAATCATCACCCTTCGATTAAAGCGGTGACACTGCATACATGACGTTGGTTTAAATTTTTTCCTCTAAATTAATAATCACAAATTAATGATCACAAATTTGACATTTTTTTAGAGACCAGTTACTCAATGAATGGCAACTAGCCTAAATATTTTTAAGACAAGTGTCTACTTGATACTAAGACTGCTTACTGCGTCTCGGGGTAAGAATTTATATATGTACCTATTTTATCAATTAAGGTGATTCTGGATCCAATTGTTTATTATTTAACGGTTACTCGGTAACCCTACAAGAAAGAGCTTTCGAAGACCATTAACCAGAAAGCTACAAATGCATTAAATAATATTGATTTTATAGGAAGTTAAATTTATCAAGTGATTCTGCCCTGCAAAGCACTTAACACCTGCTTACTTTTTACTTTAGCTCAATATTTTACTTTTAATTATAACACTCACCCAACGAAACCACTACACATAAAAGACTTGAAGCAACTATCAAAAAAGCAGCACTTTTCGGTAAAATTGAGAGAGCGAGAGAAAACATTCAAATGAAATAATAAAGAAAAGTTTATAAAACGATGAAAACATCATAGAAAATTAATAACATTAGAGAAGCATGGTAGGAAAGCAAAATGCCGGGAGTGCTGCTTCAGTCAGCAGCGCAATACGTGCGACGAATCGAGTAGTAAAGGGTGTTTTTTATAGAGGTATAGAACTTTAAGTTGCAATAAAACAACGATGGATTATTCGATTGACATGAATTTTATTTATCCGAAAGATAATCTTGTGGCATTACATCTTAAATATGTTTTCTGGCATATGACCGTCACGGCTGGCGCGGATGTAGTCCAATCTGAACGTCCAATTTTCGATGACTTTTCAACATATGTGGCCGTATATCGGCAATTACATAGCGAATGTTGTCTTCCAAATTGTCAAGCGTTTGTGGCTTATCCGCATAGACCAATGACTTTACATAGCCCCACAGAAAGTAGTCTAGCGGTGTTAAATCACAAGATCTTGGAGGCCAATTCACAGGTCCTAAACGTGAAATTAGGCGGTCACCAAACGTGTCTTTCAATAAATCTATTGTGGCACGAGCTGTGTGACATGTTGCGCTGTCTTGTTTAAACCACATATCCTGGACATCATGGTTATTCAATTCAGGAATGAAAAAGTTAGTAATCATGGCTCTATACCGATCACCATTGACTGTAACGTTCTGGCCACCATCGTTTTTGAAAAAGTACGGACCAATGATTCTACCAGCCCATAAAGAGCACCAAACAGTCAGTTTTTCTGGATGTAACGGTGTTTCAACATACACTTTAGGATTACCTTCACTCCAAATGCGGCAGTTTTTTTTGTTGACGTAGCCATTCAACCAGAAGTGCGCTTCATCGCTAAAATGGACGTAGTGCGCGATACGTTTTCCGCACAGAACCATTATTTTCGAAATAAAATTGCACTATTTGCAAGCGTTGTTCAGGCGTGAGTCTATTCATGATGAATTGCCAAACCAAACTGAGAATAAATCACTTGACAGCTGTTAAATCGGTCGCCATCTTGAAAAGTAATGTCAACTTGAAGTTCTATACCTCTATAAAAAACACGCTTTACTTTAATTATCACGCAGCCCGGTATAAGTAGAACAAATGTTAGAGTGATACAACTGTCCTACGTTGTACTCGAAAAAGGAGAATATTTTTCTCTGTTCCATTTCATAGCAGGGTGAAATGAAAAACAGGCTGAGGCCACCACAATGAAGTTTCGAGTAGTAAATTTTGGTGTCAAATTGGCGGAGCTGCCAAAGTTTTTAGAACAAAACTGTAGATATACAAGGCATATGCAAGGTATACAAAATCAATTAATGAAACCTTTTGATTTCTTCATTCATCTAGATTTCATACAAAATAATCAGTATTTATCAGAAAAAAAAACTGATTCAGCAAATGACTGAACTTTGGTCCAATTATTTTAAATTATTAATATAATTATTGTTCTTATGTGAAACGTTTTGAAATTGTTCATTGTTATTGATAATGTTATTTGTTAAAGTCCATCATCATCATGCCTAAACGTCAGTACTTTTTTTGCAAACGTCCATTAAGACCAATTTGAATGAAGGTTATATATTACGTAAAAAGGAAAATAAATTTTGCACCGTTTTCGAAATGTAAAAAAATTCATTGTTCAAAAAATAAAAGCGTTCATCTGTCAGACAAGGCATTCAGAATTATTGATTGACAGATCTGAATTTCAGAATAAAAATAAGCTTTTACTAAGTTATTTAAAAAACTGTACATATGTATAGTTAAATTCATATATAAATGATATCCAGGCTAGTTAAGTTTAATGAATATTGTTGAATGAACATTGAAACTTTGGCCGTGGCAACTCTATAAATGTGTGTCGTCTTTTCAGCATATTACTAGCCATTTAGTAACGTGAGACGCACTTGTGGCGAAAAAGTGGAAATATTTTCTTGCATTTGTCGATATAAAGGTGAATTTTCAAAAGAAACTGTAATTGTGTAATAACGTATTGTATTGAATTGATTTCAACATATAATGAAAGTAGAGAAAAATGCAATTATATCCTAAAATTGCTAGTGAAAATATTACCCAGGAAAATTTTCAAGCAGAGCAAGTAGAAGTGCAAAGACAGAGGGTAAAAGCGATAGATACAAAGAAAGAAAGATTATTAACATGGCGAATTCAGTACAGGTGATAGCAAAAAGTAATTAGCACAGACGAAGGTTAGAGTGAGTAAACGATAGTTGCATAAACTCGAAACGAGATAAAAAATATAGCAACATTGAATACACAAACATAGTTACGGCAGCGACATCGACAGTGTTGATTGTTACGACCGCGATGTTCAGTCGGCATACGTGTGTGAAAGGTTAGCGAAAAAATATATAAAATAAATATATGAATCTAACAAAAAAAAGAATAAAACAATATAGGAAAATAGTCCAACTAATTAAAGCTAAGTGAAGTTAAAAAAAAAACATTATATGGGTTTACACGAGAAGAGATTGTCAAATGCAAATGTGATTATCGGAAAATACATAAAATCTGAAATTGTAATTAAAACAGAAAGAAGAAGCAACAAAGTGTAGGAAAGAAACAGAAATGATTGAACAACGAGTGTAGCTTATCCACTCACACAAGTTAACCATTTAAAAACGAAAGTGGAGCTCAAAGCAAACGTGCAATAATCAAAGTCGGAGTACAGCAGTCCTTTGGTAACCACACAACGCTGTGCAACGCAAAAAAATCGTAAGTGAATACGATTACGTTTCTGCTTGAAACGTAACAACAACAACAACGTAATCCTTTTTTTCCTTCGACATTTACAAATTGTTTTGTTTTCCTTTCGCAAGTATGACAAACACACAGCAATCTCGAATTTTAGCTGAGGAACGTTTTTCAAGATATACATATATGTACACGTATATATATTCTGAATTTGTGTTTTCGGTTTGAAAATTTTTTATGAATTTAAATAAATATTTGTATTCGGAAAATGAGTGAGATTGTTGTTAGGGCGAGTACTGTCGCAAAATTGCCATTCAGACTAAGCTGAAATTAAGTTTCGAAATTTTTGAATTTGATTGAAATTAAATAACTGTTACGTCTGATGGCACTTTAAAAAAGTTTTTTTTAGCCTCAATGTGAGGCTTTAGCACCCCTTTTAAAAAGCAATTACTTCACTTTATAAAAATTGTAACCCAGTCTTTGTAAATTTTTTCTGGTTACTTCACGGTCTTGTTTATTAATCCTTTCAGAACATGCCGGCAATAAATTTCGAATTGAACTACTTCGAATCCTCCTTAATAATTGCTGATAAGTTTTCCTGGAATTATGTCTTTATTTTATTACTTTCCGAATGCTTGACTGAAAAATAGGATTTCCCCGCACCATCTTTGATATAAAGGGGTTTAGTTGACAGCACAGCCAATAATGGTTTAAAATTACGTTTAAAAAAAAAAAGCAATAAATTATGCAAAGCAGCATAATTTCTAGTCCTTTCAAGGAAGCATTTAAATATGCAAAAAATTTTGGATAATAAATAAAAAGTAAAGGTAAAAATGTTTAGGGCATGTGATATTTGATATTTTAAAAGTAATACTAAAAATGTGGACTATTTTTGGTCTCTTAGGAATACCACAAGTAATACTAACTCTGTATTAATCGATATTAATTTCATGCACAGATCGTGTAAATACGCCCGTTAAGCTTACAAATGGTATTTACCATCATGTTTTTGAAAGAATGAAATTGTTTTAAATTTCAACTTCCGACCGAAGCGGATCATTTTTGTCAAAGAAAAACTTGAAAATATGATCTCGCTAAAAATATTTCTAATTCATAAGTAAAATTTGTAAAATATGGTCCAATTGGCAATTCGTCTACAGGCAGTTATACACATCTTTGCATACCTGTTATGAACATGAAATGGTATGTTAACTTTGGCCCGAAGTGTCTAAGTACCAAAAGGAAAAGAAATAGACCTATCAAAATTAATAACGTCATGGTCAGAATGACCGTATCCGTCTGTCTGAGTGTCTGAGTGTCCGTCCGTCCCTCCATCTGTTTGAAGGCAACTAGTCTCTCATCTTTCTTAGATATTTGAACGAAACTTAGTATGAAAGTGTTTTGCAATGTAAAGGTTATTTGTCGGAACCGGCCAATTTGGGCGGACTATGCCTTATACATAGATCCCAAATCTGAATCTATTTTTGGCCGAGCTCTTCCTCCAATTTGTGTTTTTGCGTCTTGATGTTTTTACCAACAAATGGAGGAGCTTTTATTTCACGTCAGAAATACATTCCCTGCTGAGGGGCGATCACAATTAGAAAAATTATTTTTTATAATTTGGATGTTGTTTGAACAAGGTCTCGAACCCAGGCCTTCCGAAAAGAGGTATGCAATGTTAACAACTCGGTTGTTGTTGTTGTAACCGCAAAAAATTCCTCAAATTGGGCTTCGGAGGATATTGCGGGAGTGACAGTCCTTAGCCGGTTAAAAATCCGGGTCGTTCCGGTATAAAGATCCGACTGTCGCGGGAACTATTGGATTGTAGTCGCTTCTTACAACAGGCATGCCTTGCCACGGGTAAATTCTTGAACCACTAGCCCGCAGGGTTCTTAACCACTCGGTCATTACGGCCGCTGACAGCACATCTAAAAATATGAATTTTTACACATACATGTAATTAATGTTTAATAGTATTCTACACAAAATTAATGAATTGAAATTTGTGATTGAAAATGATCGAAATCTCAAGATTAAATCATATAGCACGTATACAAACGATTTCGTCAGATATGTGATTTTGGGTCATAAAAACTTCAATGAGGCTTTTAAGAATATGAAAAAAAAAAAGAATTCAACACACGAATTAAAATCGAAAGACTATATTTTATATGTAGCAATATGAAATAAATTATGTTGTGTTTTGGTGTCCTTTGAGCCAAACGATTAAACAACAAAATTTTTACCTAACAAGTAGACATATAAATGTACAAATGCAATTACAAGTACAAGTGCAATATTTCCAAGGGAGACTTTGAATTTGAATCGCTACGGCCATTGAAGCATGCAGGCGCATCTGGAAATAAAACGAAATCGATTACTTTTGAAGTACAAAAGAGCTCATCAAGTCTACAATTCGCGTATACGGCAAAAGGAAAATTTAGCAGCCTCTGCTACCATATTGTGTTGTTAACATCAACGTAAGCGCATGTCCCCTAATTCGTTACCACCTTACTCTCGCCGTAATGTCTTTTGCGACTGTTTGGCGTTTGGCAAAATGTTTGTTGATCGCGTTGTACGAACGGTGTTAGAGTAAACGCACCTTGCGTTGTCCCTTTCGGAGTTCCTGTCACGTTCCCGTGTCATGCGCTCTTTTGTTGTAGTTTGAAATTCTGCTATAACTCTGCGTGACGCGGCACCGTCATACCAACAATCACCAACATCAACGTCACCGTCATCGTCATCGCACACTGCACACAGTTTGTCAATTCCTCCATTACACCGTTTTCACATTTTGATTTTATTTTTACTTATATATTCTCTTTTGTAATATTTTTTTTTTTTTTTTGCTATATGTTTCAGGTTGTGTGCTGCGTTATTGATGTTGAGCAAAGGGAAGAGGGATCGGTATGTGAAGCAGGGGAAGCGACACAACACATTAAACAAATACAACTACGCTGAGCTAACAACAACGCTTATATATATCTAATATACGAGTGTGAACGACTGCTATTGCAGAGATTGATACCGACACGAGTGAGAGTGTATCAACGCAAAAACGATTGTTTAGTGAAGTGGTTGTGTGAAAAGCAGAAGAAGCGGTAGAAGTAGCAACAAAAGCATATAATATAAAAAGAAAAAAGGTAGAAAGAAGAAGCAGGCAAGCAAACATGAACTAAATTTTGCACGAAAAGAGGAGAAACGAACAGTTTTAATGTAAAAAACATTTTTGTGTTAATGTATGCTTTGGCAAATTTAGTAAAAATAAAAATATAAAATCATGCAAGACCTAGTCCAAGTGCTGGTGAATGGAACATAGAAAGGAGGTAGAAATAAAGAAGTACCAATCATACCAGTAGTTAACAACAGCAACCGTATTGGATTTACTAGCCGTGGTATCGCGACAGAAGAAACAATTGTGACTGTTGAAATAGTAATAACACGAATATCAGGAGGACGAGCAAATTGCACAAATTATCTACAAAAGCAATTCATACAACAAAAAGTATATGAAATATGTTGAAAGCCAAAAGAGAAAAGGGGAGAATGGCTGCGTGAGCTTCGTAGTGGCGGCAAGCGCCAATTAAATTTGTGTGGTGGCCTCAAAACATAAAAAAAAATATAGATATTTTGTGAAGCATATTCTGAAGAGAGCTCAGAACAACTTTTGGCAATATAAAAAGTGGAAAAAATTATATACAATTAAAAACTTATAATACATACTATTAGACAGTATCCCATATCGGCTAGCTGTGCTGTGAAATTTTTTAAGCACCCTAAAGTGTGATTCAAGCATCTGGTTCCACTTTCAAAGATATTTTAAAGAATTGATAGAGGGTAAACACGCCTTCAAGAAGACAAGATCTACAACAAAAAGCACGACACATCACAACAAATAATGTATGGAAAAGCTAAAACGTCGTCGGTGCCATCAGATGCACAGGCAAGAGAAAAATTGGCGTTATATGTTTATGAATACCTGTTACATGTTGGTGCACAGAAAGCAGCTCAAACATTTCTGTCAGAGATAAGATGGGAGAAGAACATAACGTTAGGCGAGCCACCTGGATTCCTACACACCTGGTGGTGCGTTTTCTGGGATCTATACTGCGCTGCGCCGGAGCGACGTGATCAATGTGATCACTCTTCAGAGGCAAAAGCCTTTCATGATTATGGTTTTGTTAGTTCCGGCTATGGTGTCAATGGTATTGGTCCGGGAGGACCACACAGCGCTGGTGGTCCAGCTCCTAGTCCACTTGGACAAATGCCGCCCGGCAGCGAAGGTCCAATGGGACCCGGCGGACCTATGGGTCCCAATTTCTTCCCGAATTCCACAATGCGTCCATCACCACCAACGCATGCGTCAAGCCCTCAGCCCCCACCATCTCAAATGATGCCGGGCCAACCGCCTTTTATGGGTGGACCTCGATATCCCGGCGGTCCTCGTCCTGGTGTGCGCATGCAAGGAATGGGTAATGAATTCAATGGACCTCCTGGTCAACCTATGATGCCTAATAGTATGGATCCGACGAGACCTGGCGGAATGGGTCCCATGAATCCCCGCATGAATCCACCTCGTGGTCCGGGTGGCATGGGCCCAATGGGATATGGAGGGCCTGGCGGCATGCGGGGACCAGCACCGGGACCGGGTGGAATGCCACCTGGTATGGGTATGGGCGCCGGCGGACGACCGCCTCAATGGCAACCAAATGCAACTGCACCAATGAACGCGTATTCATCATCTTCGCCCGGAAATT
Organism: Neoceratitis asiatica; assembly: GCA_030068015.2. Taxonomy (NCBI): domain Eukaryota; kingdom Metazoa; phylum Arthropoda; class Insecta; order Diptera; family Tephritidae; genus Neoceratitis; species Neoceratitis asiatica. Next base: position 39,995,388 of record CM061529.1, read on the forward strand.
ATGGGCCTGGACCGGGTTCAAATGGTCCGCCAGGACCTGGAACACCAATTATGCCATCTCCACAGGATAACACACAAGCTGGACCTGGTGGTCCCGGCGATAACATGTACTCGATAATGAAACCGGAATTCCCAATGGGTGGCGGTCCTGATAGTGGCGGAGGTGGTCCGGGTGGTATGGGTCCAATGGGTGGTGGTCCAAATTCAATGGGTCCTGTCCTCAATGGTGGCAGCGGAGATGGCACTGGGTTAGATGGCATGAAAAATTCACCGGCAAATGGTGGTCCTGGTACGCCGCGTGAAGATTCTGGAAGCGGAATGGGTGATTATAATTTGGGTGGATTTGGTGGTCCCGGCGAAAATGATCAAAATGAATCAGCGGCTATACTAAAGATAAAAGAAAGCATGCATGAAGAGGCGAAAAGGTTTGAAAAAGACTCTGAACACCCGGACTATTTCATGCAATAACAACATAGTAGCAACCACACGGCTACAACACACACAACAGCAACGGCGGTAACTGCAGCAGCAGTTGCAGCGGCAGCGGCGGCACTTGGAGCCAATATGTTAAACAGTTCAGCTGCTACCGTTGCACACAGTCTTAACACCAGTAATAACAGCAATTCCAACGGCAGCAATAATCTCATCCACCATGCCAACAATAGCAGTCCCGCAGCAGTAACGCCGAATTTTCCTAAGGAACTTAATTTTTAAATAAATAAATTTTTAAAAACCTTTTATTTTATGCAATTTCAGATGTCTAAATACATAAAGCACTGATCAAGAATCAATATCAGTATAAAAAATGGTATATGTATAATCTAAAATTGAAACTACGTACATATGTTACAAATTAGACCGACCGTCAAATAATGTAATAGAAAGTAACCACCATAAGGAAATAATCGTTCGGAGATTTTTGGGAGTACGCCATATGCAGCTGACAGAGTGTAAATGACGCTATAAAGTTATGTAGAACGTGGGCAACTACCCGAAATTACCTCTGGAGCAACTTTTACATACTTATAAATTACATACTTATAAATTTGCAGAAAGTATTAAATTTGTACAAATAAAAGCGCAATTAAATAAATAATTAGAGGACAGTGTGCATAGCCGATTTTAAAATATCGCATGCACATATCGGAGGCAGAGTATTTGAAGTGTCGAAATTATTGAAGGTCAAGCTATTAATATATTTTGTCTTTAATATGAAAGTATACGCGAGACTTGTAATCGGATTTTAATTCATTGCTTAGCATGAAACAAGATTAAAATCAGAAATATAGGAAATGCGTAAAGACACTGTAAAAAATATATATATACCAATAATTGTTGATCTTAAAAGGAAAATGAAATATATATTGTACTTATAAACGCGAACTTAAACTGTATAATATTAAAATTAAACGACTTCACCTTATTATAAATCCTAAAGGGAAGAAATATTTAAAGATACAAATTTATATATTAAGGAAAAGGTTAGCACATAGGCAAATACTTTAATTCTATGCAAGTGTGGGTTTAAAAATACGTATAATTTAAGGATAGTATCATTTGAGCAAAATTTTAAGCGTTACTGCACACGACAGAAAGGAATATATATATATATATATATATATATATATATATATATATATATATATATATATAAATATATATAAATATATATATATATATATACTTGCAATAATGTAATAGTGTAATTAATATGACACGAAATGTAAAATTCATATGTATTTAAAAATGGTATATGACAGATATTTATCAATAGCAACACTCGAATTTTATAAATGTTTTTGTTGCATTAAATAAAATATAATAAATTATAAGTGAAAATTAACTTCTTAGGATCCTTTCATTCATCGAAAGGCGAGAGGAGCATAAGCACCACCACCTTACATACATGCATGGTATAACAGTTAGTTTTATATAATAAATAGCACAAAAAATAAAAAATAAGAACACTGCGGTCAACGTTGTCAGGTGCGCAAGCGCTGTCGCTTAACTTTTTTTTATATCTTTTTTTAAATATTTTTTTTTAGAAATTACGAACGAGTATTAAGCGTGTTCTCCCTGTCTAGCACATTTCCGTGTTATGTTACAGTTGTGGGAATTAAATAAACATGAGCATGATATATTTTTCCAAATTCTTGCTGTGTTTTGTTGTTGTGACGATGCACTGATGGGATAGCATGCATTTCCTAGACAATGAGAATACCCATGTTACTTGTTTATGATTTCAAATTCGAAATATGTTACACTCGTTGATGTTCTTTTGAAAAAAAAATGTAGATGCACAATTCGCTATGATATGAAAGGAGCCATGAATGAAAATGAGAGATGTGGATCCAACTAATTATATGGACTTAAAATTTTCAAAATCTACATTAATTTGTTTATGTACGTATATTCTATGAGGTGAATTTATCTATCAGGCTCGTTGGTATTATACATTCAATTTTATATTATTAACTTTCTTTTGATGTATCATCGAATAAACTATATCTGCAAATTATCGTCTAAATCAGTTAGAACAATATGTTGAAATGTAAAATTACATTAAATCAGACAAAAAAGTATGAGAAAATCTTTTTACTACATTTATATATATATATATATATATATATATATATATATATATATATATATATATATATATATATATATATATATAAACGTTTTTTAACTTTCCTGATGTTCAAGTTACAAAGGTAACATATAGCGTGAAATGAATTTTCAACTAACAGTGTAGTTCTATACGCAGAAATCAAATTGGAATTGTTTAATATTTAGCTTGGGCTTTGCTTAGTATTACAACAGAACACATTACTGCACATTTTCTCTATACACAACCGATTTTTTTTTCCTGATGAGCGAAATTATTTTTTATTGCAAGTGTTTTGATGACAAGATATCCGATAAATGAGTGATATATATATATTTATCCAAGGAGGTGTCCATGTATAAAGCAAGATAACAAAACATATTTCAAAATAATATATTCATTTGTTTATGTATGTATATTTAAACTGCAGAAAAAAAAATATAAAAATACTTACCACATACGAAATACATAAACGTATGTAACACAAAATGAATGAGTGATTGTGCGGCTGAGAAAGTATAGACACATATATGTACACTTACACATATAATCGTAAATATGCAAATATTAGCATATATGTAAATGAATATTTTAATTTATAGAAATATATGTATGTATAATTATCAATACAAAACTTAATATTGTACAAAAGTTAAAAAAAATTATTGCTATTAAAAAACAGTTAAATAAATATGCATATGTAATTAAATTAAATATTTACTTATACATACAAACATAATAGTTATTTTTAGAATTAGTGAATTACAAGTAAAGTCTTTATAGTTATCATTAGCATGAGAAAAAAATAATTAGAAAAAAAAACATAAAAAACGAAAAACATTTTCAAAAATTTACAAAAAATGGTTGAGTAAAATAAACATTAAGTAATTTAGGTATATATGTATGTATATGTTTGGAGTGAAAATATCTTATGCATGTTGGCTTCATATGAGATATATTCATACATGCGTGTGTTATATTCACAATCTCCCGCTATTTTTTCAGCCTCTGGTTTTTCATATCCATAGTAGTATTAAATTTGTTTTACTTAGTTTTTTTTTACGAATGGTCGCCTAAGCAACTAAAATACCATTTTTTAAAGAATTATATAAAAATAACCTCTACAACAATAATAAATAAAAACCTTAATTACACTCGAGCATCCATATGTAGATCTAAAATGTGAAATAAATGAAAATCCGAAATTTTGAGCAAATTAATGAGAAATAAGTGGTAAACAAGAAGTTTGGAAAAGGAAATAGAATTATTAAATTATTATTTATAAAATTTAGTGTATAAGCTTAAAATAAATATATATTAATATTTTGAATACTTACGGCAGTGTGAAAGAATAAAAAATTTGAAAGGAGTGCACTCTTTTATGCGATAATTGTCTTTAAATCCGTGAGGATGTAAATTTTTGTGCGTACTCTAAGCATAAAACGACAAATTAATCGGCAATTGCAAACATAAAAATTAAAATAAATTAAAAAATATACATGTATATGAAAATAAATTATGAGTAAAAACGAATTAATAACATGTGGTGGTGAAATATGCAAATATGTCTAAAATAAGTATTTTTAGTGTTAATTATATACAATTTGCAAATAGCATAACAAGATAACACATAAAACCCTAAAAAATATGAAGTGTGAAAATGATGAATAAAGTTTTAAAACAAGAATATTTGTAAAAATTAAAAAGCACCTAATATTGTTTCAATGCAAAGCGTGTAAAAGGCTTTGTTTTAATGAAATTTTTATTTTTATTTTATTTTAAAAGTTCAATGATTCGGATATCCTATAGGTGAACCGGACGTAGGTATGTTTCGTTTTTATTTTTCTCTAGTTCGGCGTTTATTCCACAATTCTACAACAACAACAAAAATGTGAATTTCAATGAAGATCTTGTTTTTGTTTATTAATTTATGCAAACATAAAAAACTTAATTATTAATTTACAGATTTCAATAATTCATTTACTCATTCAAAAACGCTTTATTGGAGACCAAAGCGTTCAAATGTGCTTTGTATACTTGTGCTACGTTGATAAAGGCTTCTGCGCGGCATTACGAGGGCATGTCGACTGCCACTAGGCACACAAAATATGCTTCCACTGCGATGTATTTTATTGGTAATAATACAATTGTTGTCCACTGGCGATAATTTCGGACTGGGTAGACTGTTGTTGCGTCTTGTCACTACGAAGGTGTCCTCCAAGCAAATTGTGTTGGCGCGGTTTGTGCTCTGTCAAAATAATAAAATATGTATGCCTGTATCAATTAAGTGTATACAAATTTTTAGAGTTATTTAAAAAAATTGAGATTATCAACATTTGAAAAAATTACAACAATGCATATAAGCAAACACGAAAACTTTACAAAACTACAAAACAGGAAAGAAACACTGCTTTCGGTTATTCCCAAGATTTACTAACTCATGAGCGGATTCTAACATAATATGGTGGTGAAAATATAAAATTTCACATAAGCATTGCAGTATCCTCTATTAAACCTGTGGATCAAATATCTTACATACTGAGGAAGTAATTGTTACTGTAGGGGTTTCAACAACATCAGTAGTGCTTGCAGACAACCAAAATACGTGAGATCATTGAACGAGTAGGCTATGAAACTAGTGTTTTCGACGATTTCGAACTCGGAGCATTTCATTTTGATCGGTACAAACTCTGTTCTGTCTCCTTTTCTCCTGGTATTTAAATATTTGAAAGACATTGCTCAAGACATTGTTAAAAAATTAACAAGCACGAGTCTCAACTTTTCCAAAAATGTTTTGCATTTTTTTCCAGCTTTTCTGTACATTTTTGTTTTTGTTCCTGGTAAAGGGTATTAATAAAACAAAATGCCAGACTGAAATGGCGACTTTTTCTTTTAAATTTAAAAACTTAAATTTAATTTTGTGTTGTTTTGGATTTGAAAATATCAAATGGATTAAATTATGAAAAAGAAATAAATAAATATTATTTTATATATCAGCCATTAACTCAATTAATTTCAGCATTTACGCAATGAACGAGTTTATAACGTCTATTTAATAACTCGCCTTAACGAAAATTGCTAAATTCCTATATTTTGTCAACGGTATGTACTTGTAGATACATAAGTATGTACATATGTGCATTAGTTTAAATGACAAAGATATATATTATACGCACCCAACGTTCCAAATCACAGAAATTTATTTCATAATCCCTGTTTGTGGATAAATTTATGTCACCATTCTCGCTGGGCAAATCAAAATCAATGACCAAAGTCGTCTTGCACATAGGACCACATAAGCCCCCATGCAGACATACCGCAGAATCTCCGTTGGATTTAGAGAAGGGTTTCGCCACACGTAAGTGAAGACCACGATTTGTAGAGAACAATATCGGCGTTGTGAATTTGGTTGTTGCGTTTGATTTTGGATTTTGATAAATGTTATTTGTATAACTACTATACTTTTTGCCGCCATTTTCAGGATACAAAGAACTTGTGCTCAGTTCTTTTTTATTGTGTTTACGCATAGGCGGTGGCGTTTGACTCGACTCATCACTGTCAGTTGATGCCGATGTACAAGGGTTTCTCCAATTCCAAGGCGCCATCCAGCGGTATTTTCTTTTGATTATTTCAAATCACTCATTTAAAAAACAATTTTTATGTTTTAAACATGCTACACATTAAGTTTTTTTAATACATATTGATTTTTTCACCTAACTACAGCGGTTGAGCGATATTTTATCTTGGTACAAATCATCTTGATTTTTCAAAAGGGTCGTGCCGCTAACTGGTTGTGCATATCGATTGCTCCCAAATTTGTACATGTATGTATACATTAAGTATTTCTTCCTTTATCCACAGTTTTTATGATTGGGAATTTGAACATTAGTTATTTATTGTTCGATGGTTTCAAGTTAGCTTTTTAGAGTTAGTTGAACTTACAATTATTTTCTATATATTTCGTTACCAACATCTGACACAAAATACTGTATACCTATACGTAAAAATATGTACATATATGCATGCATTGCATATAAACAAAGGTGAGGATGTGTAGTGAATTATTTGTTTGGCTTAGTTACGTGTTTTTTATTATATGTATGTATGTACTTCTCCGAACAACACAATGATATTGGCATTTGTTCCAAAAAATATTGCTAAACGACTTAAGTATTGCAATAATAGCAAACACTTATAGTTTAAATATAACATCGAACCTAAATTATAATAATCATATATGTAACTTTATCTTTATTTTATGTACCTTTAACGGCAAAAATTACATACGTACATACATATATATATGAATCCAGGTTGATGTATAATTATCCTTGTATGTATTTACAAAAATTTGTTAAAAATGAAAAATAAATCCTATTAAAAAGTTGTGATAAAATAAATTAAAAATACGCACAATTTAAAACTTCAATTGCATTATAAGTTCTTGGAGTCAAAAATTCGTCTATCAAGCTATCAAGTTCGAAACAGTTTTTTACAACCTTGTTAGCAAGTCTTTTTGAGTTGATAATTATGAACACACCCACAGAGCAGCAAATCAGCATAAAAAAATACTCTTCACCCACATTATTACTTCTGAATCGAATCAATTATTTTTTATTGTTTTAAATTTTTTCCCTTTTTTTATACAAATATTTAATGAAAGTAGTTAAGTTTATATTGAATTACTAGTAAGAGCAGCCATTAAAAATTCCATCTTATTTAAAAAGCTTTTGCCTTCGATTTTATCAAAACGGACCTGAAGAAAGTTAGGCACAAATCAATTCAATATTTCAATATCAATATTTTTTTATACTTCTACTCACTTCTTTGAAATGCCCTCCTAAATTTTCCCAGAACTTCTCTGGTACTAGTGGACTGGGTATAAAATCTGGACGCGGACTGCGTGCTATATAAACTTTAACATCTATTTGCGGATCGCATCGTATTTGTACTGCAATCATGCGATCACTGTTTGGCGACGCCAATAAGCAAGAACTGGCATTGCCCAGTGGTTCAACTTTACCAATGCCGAGGTTGTTGCTATTTGACAAAACTGTCCAGGCCATGCAACGCGCCAAATTAAGGAGGCATGATATCTGATGAGAATTAATCTGACATAATATGAGGTCACGCAATTCTTGAGGTTCGTATGAAAGATGCATAACTCGTCCGTCACGACATATACATTTTAGAGAACGCTCCTTAACATGTATTACCAGCGATGTACGGTTAATTGTATCATAGCTGAGAGAAATTTCCATAAGTTAATAACACAATATAAATAAATATGCAATACATAATGAGTACGTTTTATAACTTACCCATGTGTTACAATGTTAATTTTTACACATGACATTATAGGACTGTTCATCGCATTCCAGTGCGATACAATCTGAGGATCTTTAACATCACGAGCCAATGTATCGAGTACGTATTGTGTGCGTTTTCGCATAAATATATGCTGTGCCTGCGCTATTATTTGCTCCAGTATCGTTTGTGATTTTGTCATTTCTAATAAACTTTGACGATCAGCCGCTTTTGGTCCAGCGAGCATACGTTTCTTACTTGGTCCTAAAGGCCCACTAGTAGGATGTGGAAAAGGATGATGAGAATTTTTATGATGAACTTCACGTAAGAGTTGATGCAAGGAATGTTCAAGAACATGATCATGATCATTTATTGGGCCTGGTTGACTGGAATCGAAAGTGGTTGAATGGCATAGTGAGATAATAAGCTGAATTCCTGGCAATAAGGTAGCACGAATTTGATTACCAATAACAACATGCGGTATTGGGGCCTGCAATTGAATAGCTTCGCGAGCGAGTTGACTGAATAATTCCTTACAAAAAAGTACATTTTGTGCGAATTCCAAAGTTTTTTGCCATACACCAGCCTATTGTTTGTGAAGAAAATTAAAAAAATATATGAAGGTATTTAGAGCTTAAATGAAATGACATTATCGCACTTGTTGTGTTATATTAGGTCCATGTCCCATAAGGTTAACATTGGCTGTACATAGGTCTTCTTGGTCTTTTTGAGTGATTACTTTTATATATGCTACACCTTGTAGCTCTGCTGGAACTATAACCCGTAAGGAAGAAATTGTTTTCAGTGATTGAGTTGGTAGACCATTATTTCCTCCACTTGTGCTGCTTCCAGATGCCGAATCATCGTCAGCCAACTCTTCAGCCTTAGTAACTTCAAATGTTCCGCTCATTCCAAACTTTGAACCAGCCGTGCGATAACTTAAATCGCCTATTATTGCGTTTGAGACTTTTTTTAGTCGCCAGTTCTGTCTTAAGCGAAGTAACTCAATGTGAAAATCTGTAACATTACGGTTTCGTTGTTCACTATGTGAATTACGCAGCCGCTCGGCACCATTCAATAAAACCTGTGCAGCTTGGCCCAATGCCTTTTTACGGCTGTACACTTGGACTATGGGTTTTACGTCATCTTGATCTTCTGGTACTGGATCCAAGACTAAATAACGTTTATCTTTAGCAATTGAAATTACATCAGAAAGTACACATATTTCGGTTAATGCATCGTTAAGTTTGTTCCGCACTGAGTCCCACGGCCATAAGCTTGGTTGGAATTGAGTCGCATCTTTACTGTCATCTACAGCTTTATCTTCCTTCTTCAAATCATCCAAGGAAGTTTTACTAAAATCTATTCGCGCTGCACAACGGGTTAATGTCTCGGAGAGGGTAGGAGGCCTTTTGAAAAAACAAAGGAGTGAATATAAAATTTTTCATAACTTTTACTTCCATTTCTACTCACGGTTGATAGATTTCTGTGCCGTCATATGTGATTTCTTGAATTTGATTTTCACATGTCGTTTCTACAGAAACATTTATGGTATTTGCTATATTCATTGCAGAAGACTTGGAATTACAAAAATTTACCCAAGCTAATGGATTCTCTCATTTGTAAATTATAAATAATAATTAACTTCTTCAATAGGGTGAAATCACAATAAGCCTGTGAGTTATCGATTAATTGAAAACGATAAGTTTTGTAAATCAGCCACGATGAATTCCCTAATTTTTAAATAAAGTATCCAAATTCGTCGCACAGTTTCTTTATTGTAAAATATTTAGTAAATTTTTGCTCATTAGTGAATAGCTTGTTCAGTTACCAAGTGATCTAATTATGGAACTCTCTTGCATGCACACCAATGTTGTGGTTACTTTACAAAACTGGTTCACACTGTCATTATATTGTGGCGAAAATGCGAAGCGAATGACAGATGAAAGAGAGGAGCCAACAACTGGCACGTTCTAGAGCGTAAACGAGGCGATTATCGTAAACGACAATTATCGTAAACGAGGCGATTATCGTAAAAGACGATTATCAGAAGCGAGAGGTTTATCGTAAGCGACGCGATTATTCCAGGGGTTTCGTTTTCAAGCAGCAAACAAGTATATAAGGACGACATTCGACTGCAAGATTAATCAGTTGTGAATTAAACTCGAGGAGGTTACATTGCATTGAAGTAATAAAAACAGTACATTGTGAAAGTTATATACAAGTGATTGTAAATAGTAAAGTAAATTGTAATTGAATTGTGAATTACTAAGTAATCTTTGTAAATAAAGAAACTGCAAATTAAGTTGGCGATTTTATTTAACAATCCAGAGGTCGTACCCGAAAGATTAAGGAAATCATCGAGGTTATTCAGCAAGATCGTAACAATATTGTTACGAGTTATTACTCTTCATCTGTTCATGACTTCTGAATTTCAGCCCTTTAGCTACCATATACTCCTTGTAAACAGCAATCCATTCCTTGAGAATGTCTGGAGTTTTTAACATCGGAATTACTATTAGAGTGCGAGAGCAGTGGCAGATATCAATTTGAAACTGTCCTTTGCGCTTAGTATGCCTTCGCTATATCCCATGCGTCAACCGTTCCAATTCTGAATCTTCCTGCTGACATTTCTTTAAGTAGCTTGCCTCCTACTCTTCTTCAGGAGTAATTGTCATTATAATTATCCATGCGTATTTCCTTTGCGGTGCTCGATGACGAAGTCATAACTTTGCAGTCTCTCAATCCACCAAGCTAGCTGTCCTTCAAGATTCTTGAACTGTAGGAGAATTGATCCGTTTCAATTCAGAAATGTCGCCCGTACAGATATTTGTAGATATGTTTTATACTAGTAGTTCTCTCTGAGTAACGTAGTAGTTCGCACTGGTTTCTCAATAGACCGGTTATAGTAGAACACTTTATTTGCCTGCCCATCTATCACTTGTGAAGGTACATCTCCTATGCCATAGCCACTGGCATCTGTATCCAGAATAAATGTTGAAGATGTAACCAAGTACGCTAGCATAGGTGGCGTGCATGGTCGCTAGTTCAGAGTTTGTAAGGCCTCTTCTTATTCAGTGTGCCGCTCGAAAGATCTATTTTTCTTAGTGAGCACATGGAGACTATTAGTTACGCTGGGGAAATTCGGAACAAATCGGCGATACTAAGTGCACAGCCCAAGAAAACTTATTAATTCGTGGAAATTTCTGAGCCTTGGCCAATAGTTCATTGCTTTTTTTTTTACTTCGCAGTACAAAGGGTTACTTGATGACCTAAGTAATTTACCTACTTATACTGCCTGAATATAGAGTACTTCTTAAAACTTAGTTTTAGATCAGCGCCACCTATTCTCTGGAAAACTATTTCCAAATTACTCAGATGTTCCTTTTTTTCAATCAATGACCACGTGGTCCATTAGTCTATAAAAAGTGGCAGGAGTGTTGCTTAATCCAAAAGACAATACCGTGAATTATCAAAGATCTTTTACAGTGCTAAAGATTCTCCTCTTTTCACTTACTTCCACTTTCCAATAGCCACTCTTAAGGTCGAGGGTTAAGAAGCATTCTAAGTCATTGGCATTGTTCTCTTGACATTGCCCTAATACAATTTCTCTATGAATTTTTACTGGTGATTCGAAGTCATTTAGTACTCTCAGTGGGATACGTCGATCCTCTTGCGTCTTAGCCAAGGTTTTACTAATAAAAACGTCCGGTGTAGAATTTTGTGCTGCTTCGATAACCCACAATTTGTTTGTCCCATAATCTCTTTCAATCTTTTCTTGGTGAACTTTTGGATTTTTACCCTTTCAAGGTGCTCACTCGATGAGTCCCCAATAGCTATCATATTGCTCTTATATTCTGGAATAGTCTGCAAATTTTCCGCTGCAGGTCTTTTCAACGCAATGAATAGTGCAGCGGATATTTCCCCAATGCTCGAATTATTTGACGTAGCGGTCTTTTCGAACTGGAGTGTAATGATCTGGAAAGGAATTGTACCATCAAAAGATGATGTTTTTACCCTGGGGCCGTTGATTGAAATGATTGGACGGTTCAAATTCAAATCCTTGAACTTTACTTTCCCGATAGTTCACTCTGGTTTCAATTAGCTCTTCTTTTTATTTTGCCGTTCTTTAATTCTATCCTGTCTTTCCTTAAGTTCTGTGTTGTGTTTCCAAATTTTCCTGTATTTGTGCGATTGTCCCTTCTAAGGACATATAATATATAATATCTGCTCCTTCTGTTCAAACCTACGTGCATCCAAGTTTTTTGTAATGGTGACATTCATTTGAGAAACAGCTGCCACTAACATGTTCACGTCCATACCAGTGGATGAGCTGGGAGCCTTTTCTTCTATCTTACTTCATGGACGCTGTAAGCCTACCGCAGAATCAACACTTCTTCCTTTTGGCTTCCTTCCTTCTTACTCACGATGGAATTCGTATTGGTTCAAGTCGATGCCTTCGGCCTCCAGCCGTGATTGCAGCTGCGTTTTATTTCCGATTGTAGTGTTACGATCTAGCTGATTAACCTCGATGATTTCCTTAATCTTTCGGGTACGACCTCTGGATTGTTAAATAAAATCGCCAACTTAATTTGCAGTCTCTTTATTTATAAAGACTTAATTAATGTCCTTTTAATTATTCGGTAATTCACAATTCAATTACAATTTACGTTACTATTTACAATCACTTGTATACAACTTTCACAATGTACTGTTTTTATTACTTTACTGTAATGTAATCTCCACGAGTATAATTCACAACTGATTACTCTTGCAGTCGTATGTCGTCCTTATATACTTGTTTACGATAATCGCCTCGTTTACACTCTAGAACGTGCCAGTTGTCGGCTCCTCTCTTTCATCTGTCATTCGCTTCGCATTTTCGCCACAGTAGATTTACCCTGAAATATTTGAAAAAAAAAAAGGAAAGCTGTGGCAACACTTTACAGAAAAAATTAACTGTCACTTTGTGCCCGCTTCAAGATTTTGTATACAGCAGAGAACGTAGGTTTGCGTTCTTTGGTTTTGACACTTTATAAATACATCTGATTTTATTTTATAAATTACATAAATTGTATAATACGTTAATAAAATGGCTACCAAACGTAAACATATCGAGGACGAATTGTCTCGTTTCGAAGCAGAAATATCCAAACCTACTTCACAACCTACACGCAATTTGTTTGTTCCCAGTCAAGTAAGACCTATTATTGCTGCAAACACCTATAGTCAGGTTCAGCAAAAGTTGCAACAACAACCATCTCATACCACTTTGTCTACAACAGCAACATCGACGTCATTTACATCCGCGCAAGCTACTCAGCGTGTATCTGTGCCGCCGCCGGCAATACCGCCACCAACATTCATGTCAACATTTGTTCCTACACAGACCAATAATAGTGGTAGTGGACTTAAATCTGGGGCGCCACCTTCGACTAGTCTCCCCGCAACACCAGTTGTAGTTAGCAGTGCACCTAAATTATACCAAAGTAGGCAATCAGTGAATGTGCCGGCTACACCACATATAGATATCAATGCCATTCAATTCGACGTAACTCAAAAATTAAAGAAGCTTAAAGCAGAAAAATCTGGTCCTAATCCCATAGCAGAAGAAGCAATTAAAGCTGCTAGAGCATCATCGGCTTTGCAATCATTTCAAACAAGTGAACGCAAAAAGAAAGATCGCAAAACAATACGAGTGGCCGGTGGGACTGTTTGGGAAGATTCTTCATTGGCGGACTGGGCTGATGACGATTTTCGTATATTCTGTGGTGATTTGGGTAATGACGTAAATGATGAAGTTTTAACCCGGACATTTAATAAGTATCCCTCATTTCAAAGAGCGCGTGTAGTGCGAGACAAGCGTACTGGCAAAAGTAAAGGTTTTGGTTTTGTAAGTTTTCGAGAGCCTGCAGATTTTATACGCGCTATGAAAGAAATGGATGGTCGTTATGTTGGTAGTAGGCCAATCAAACTGAGAAAGAGTACATGGAGACAGCGTAGTTTGGACGTTGTCAAAAAGAAAGAACGGGAGAAACAATTACTATTACAGTCGTTTAATTCCTAATTTAAATCTAGAATACATTTGAAATCAAATTTAGAATCAATTAGATGCTATGATTCTGTATTATGTTTATTTTAACTTCCACAAAAAATAGCGCTGGGAAAATAAAATGTTGTACAAGCAGCTTGTGCATGTTTTATAACAAGATAGTTGTGGTTTTTATTGATATCTCGTAAAGACACTGCATACCTACTTCAAAAGTAAAATATAAAATTTAATTTCAGAATGAGCTAGAGGAATGATTTCCCCGAGTAGAATTGCAATCTTATACCTTATGAGCTAGGTTCAAAAAAAACTTATTGTGGGTATATTCTAATAGCTAATGTTATGTATTTAAGTACAGTTCGAAGCTTTGATAGTACATAACAAATGGAATTAAATTTTATGTTCTACGGCATAATTGCAAGTTATATTTACTAAATTAAGAATCTCATGCTTAATTGTAATGCATATACATATATAGGTACATAGATAATTAATTATAAATTCAAAAAACACTAAATTATAAATTAAATTATTCTAGGATATCTATTTCAATCTAAATAGCTCGACGATGATTTTCACCAGGAATTTTATCGTAACATTCATAGATATTATCGTCGCTAATATTCTCCTCATTTAATAAGCCCTCTGATTGAGATTGCAAGTGATTAGTTCTATTGTTTAGCCTATGGCATATTCGTAAATATGGCTGATGACAATTAATTGAGGATAACGTAGGATAGTATTGTCTATAAACCAGATAAACACACATCAATCCAATTACACTTCCAGCTGAAACATCCTCCCAGTGGTGGTGGTAGTCGCAAGTGCGACTAACTGCAATTAATGTAGCTAAAATTAATGGTAATACTGCAACGCATAAACGCCATGACTGGCCCCGACCTCGCGCACTCATTGCATGCATTTTAGCGCATATATAAATGGCAATAAACCCAAAGCCAACAAAAGCAACTGTAATATAGAAAAAATCATACAATTAATTTATAGTAAAGAAATATTTTATAAAATTGGGCACTTACATGAGGCATGCCCACTAGGGAAACTTTTTCGTCCTTCGCTTATTTGACGAATGTCACCGGTACAATTATAATAATCCATCGAGACATATAAATGTGTAACATTATTTAATACTACAACACCATCTGGGAAACAGCGATAGAAGAAATCGGGTCTGTGACGTCCTACGGTTATTTTTAGGAGACTTGTTGCCAGGCCATTCAAACCAAGCGCCAAAGTCCAAACCCAGCTTGCGGCGCGAAAATCACGGCGATCCCCTGTCAACCACAAATGAAATAGAGTCACAAATAATGGACCAAATATGACAGATAAAAGTAGGGTTTGCGCTGAAACTATGTCCGGTGTGCGGGGATTTTTGTACAACCACATCTCTTCAGGATGAAGCTTTCGCTTGAAAGGTTTTGCAGTCTCTAGGGATCTAAAACATACGATATTTAATTCATATATGACTTGCGAAAATTTTTTGATTCACAAATAGATAACGAGTGCTGATAGTAATTAAATTAAGCGCTGGCCAATATACAATGTGGATAAATAGTATGAATAGATCAATTCATGCATATGTGTACAAATGTTTATGTATGATAATATGTTAATCACGAACACTTAATACTTACATAAAGATAAATACAAGCACTACTCGAATACCGACGTCAATAGCGTCACTTATTCGTTTCCTTCTGTGTCCCCAGCCATAATAGCAACAAACGTTCCTTTCATCAATGTCTTCACAATAGAATTGTGAGCAAGTTTTTCTGTTAGATTGAAAAGTTTTTGTGCAATTATTCACTGAATCATTAAACGCCATGTTTTCATTCCAAGTAGTTAGTTTGAATGACTCTTCACATCTGTGCACTTCATCTGCTGAACTTTCACTGAAACGTCGACTCGTTAGTGCCCCACCATTTCGGCTTAAATGTGTCAAAACAGTGGTTATTTTACTTGGTGTTAATGTTGAAGTCATCGTGATTGGTGCTGTTATCTGAGAAGTATGCGCGCGCTGATAAGTAGTTTTATGATCAGAAGAGCACTGGTTAAAAATAATGTTACTTAGGAAGTAATCTGATAATCACTATCAATGAAATATATAATAATTATTAACTTGACAATGGTGGTGGTAGTAAGGAATATTAATTAAATTAAATTTGTATCTAGCAACTTAAAAATCAATAGATCATATAAAAAAATCTGATTATTTAAGCTATCAATCAGATCTAATTGGTAGAAATCACTCCACATATTAGATAATTACTTACTTGAATTACTTGTATCTTATTTTCTTCATAACCATTACTTTCTTCGGCTTCAGCAATATTCCTTCTTTGAGGGAGTTTTAACGTTTGTTTTTCTATGCCTTGTGAACGTTGGCGTAATTCGGAAGTACTCGAAAATATTTCTTGATGTTGTATTTTGTTCTCCATTGTCATCAGACTTTGTACTGTGGGAAATAAATATGAGAGTATTTTTAATTATTTTAAAACTTTAGTAATAATTGTAATATCTATGAATGAGAAAAGATATTAAAGGAAGCTCGCTTTATTTAAGTATCATAAATGCGTACTGTGCTCTTTAGTTGTCTCATCCTAAATGACATGCCCTTTTATTACTCATTTGATTATGATTCAGAACTCATTATGAGATTTATTTTTCAAACTATCTCTTTCGGCAATAACCACATATCTACTGTACCTCTCTCGTTGTTATTTTTTATTTATTTTTTAATTTTTTTAATTATTTAATACTACATTGCAAACATAGTGAGTTTTATCGATGGTTTCTAACAGTCTATTGGTTGGAATGTAACTCAAGTGTGGTGTGGGCCTTGATATTTTCATATAAATAGAGCAATATCAACCAGTTTTAAGATGGTTCTGCTCCATTGATGGCTTTCTATGACAAGCTGTTACATATGTATATTCGTTCGGAAATAACAATTGATATTCCCTACTGAAGAAATTCTGATTTTTTAATAGACTGTTAGTGCTCTGCGACCTCTGCGTACAAATCGGGAATGAGCATATAATAACTCTTCTATACATATAAGAAAACTCACCGATTGTAGATTCGAATTTACTTATATATATCTATATTATTATTGTTCCGAATGATAAGAAGCACAATATGAACTATGATAAGATGTAATGGTGAAGCTCTTAATTTATCAATAACGATAGTATCGATTCTTTTCGGCTTAGGTCTATTATCGATGTTTTTCTACACTCTTGACATTATCGAATTGATTTTACACATGGAAAATTTGTTGTCCAAAGACTTAGTTTATATGAGACATGGCGTTGACGCAGGATTCATGGCGAATTCATAATGAACTGATTTTGTAAATTAATTACTCTATTGAACTTGCCGGCAGGGTGCGCTTCGCTTTTATATATCAAATCGATTACTATATAAGGGCGAAGCACAACTGCAGAGCGAATCAGTTTTAAAGTGAACTCTTTGGGAGATAACACTAGTGTGAAATAAAAAGCGAAAAATAAGAATTTTTCATTCAATTAAATTTTTCATTCCGACAGTTATTGTCGGTGATTAGTAATTACCGGTCTCCACAGACTTTTTATTATGTGACATGTATGTGATCAGTGATGATCCGTGGAGACAAGGCCTTAATTTTTGAGATTGGCTGGCAGCAGTGTCAGATCGGGGAACAGTCAACAGCTGATGTCCAAAATGCACCAGTACCACTATCTAAATACAAAAATTAACTATTTCAAATTCAAAATAAATTTGTTTCAGAAGGAAATATACAGACATATTTAATATAATTAAATATTCGATTGGTTTTCAATGAAAATTTGTAGGTAAATTGCAATAAAAAACCATTGTGGTACTTAATAAAATACGAAAAATTCCTCTAAAAATCCTAAAATGTTTTTTCTGACATAGTGGCATTGCTCGGAAATGTAATAAAAGATGCTGATTTTGAGCGCTCTCACGAAATAAATAACTTGCTGTGATTTCCACTTCCTGTGCAGCATTAGCAATTTTTATTTCTCTTGGAAGTGTTGTCAAAGGACTTAAGTGTTGCCAGAAAAATTTAATTTCGCAAAATTTCCATTCGGACAAATATGGTTCCTGCAGCCACATTAATTACCTTGTTCGCACTCCAAATACATAGCGAATTACTTAATTCAATTACTTTGAAAATGACTTAACATAAAGGAGCATCTTGGTTTATAATACAATAATTAGAGAAACGAATTCATGTTATATATTTTGTGAACCTTGTTAGTGGAATGAAAAAAGCCGAAGAGAAGATTTACGCAAGCATAAGAGTTTCGCTATGTCTGACTATCTATTTAAGGCAAACTTCTCCAACAGTTTTAAATATGTGTTTAACGTCGAAGAATGGTGTTTTTACTCTGGGAGCGTTCGTTCGTTCGTTCCAATTCGTTGAATTTGGTCTCAATTAAGTCCTCTATTTTGTCTTGATGCTCCTCGATTTTGTCCTGTCTCACTTTCAGTTCTGCGGAGTCTTTGACAAAACTCTCTTGAAGATATTTGGGCCGGGCTGTACAACGAGCTTCCTAGCTTTGCATTTGTGATGTAATGCTGGCAGACATATTTGTGACTTACGGGCATCCTGTGCATCCAACATTTATAATATTTTGGCTTCCTTTTCTTCCATCTTTTGTGACATTTTGGCATTTTGTGAAATTGCATCCAATAACATGTTCAGGTTCATACCCGTAGATGAGTTAGGAGTCTTTCATTCTGTCTTTATTAATGGCTACTCTAACTCCTTCGCAAAATCAACAGCTTCTTCCCTTTCTATTTCCTTCGTTGGTGTCTCTACGTCCTCGCGACGGAATTCGTATTGGTTCAAGTCAATGCCTTCAAATTCAATTGCTTCTCGCAGTCGTGATCGTTATTTACTCGCGATTTCATCTAATATTCGTTTTGCCTTTTCTCCAGAAGTTACTGTTGCAGCGAGTTCAACTTTTTCATTTATTGAGAACCGAAACTGTCAAATTATGTTTCACTTTATGTTTTGTTTTCTTGAATTTGATTTGGTTTTATATTTGCAAATGCAAAAATTTTGTGAATTGTGTTTTTTTGTGATTGTGATTTGTGCGTAAAAATAGTGAAACAGATTGTGTGCAATTTTTTCACTTTTATGAATTCGCCTTGAGCTGTGGTGCGTTTTTACATTGCGATCAAATGGTAACATTCAGACTTCCTTTTCGGGTGGCAGCACCAGTTTAATCAATTTCAGCCGTTTTCTGTTCTTGCTTGCAAAATCAAATTTGATTTAATTTTACTTTAAGCACTCCAGCTGGACTAATTAACACAAAGCTCCATTTAAAAGGGCTCTTCACTTTCATTGTAAGTAGTAACTAATAAGTAAAATAAAATTTTTTTCATTAAAAGTGTACTTATAGTAAGCAATTTAGTGTACATATTTTTAATATTAGGGAAGAAGGCAAAAATTTGAAATATAACGTTTTTCTGTTCAATTTTTGCCAGAACCTGCAGACACACATAGCTACTAGCAGGAAATGTCTTCGAATATTCAACCGAGTTATGAAGAGGATAGTCAATTACTAAATTCTAATATGGAAAACATTTCAAATGAACTTAGTTCAATGCTTATTGGTGCAGACATAGAAACCATTGGTGTAATTGGATGTGTTTCAATGACAAGTGGAATTGGTATGCCAATTTCGAAAGAAGAATGTGTTTTGGCACAATACAACAATGATTATGGCATAAATTATGGAAGCATTGAAGTAACTAGCACAACACCTTTTAAAAGCACCAATCTTTTAACCGGTCCCAAAACAGATTTGTCTTATTTATATCAACGATACTACCAACAATGTCTTTACATACATCGCCAACAACAAATGCAGCAGCAGCAAAAGTTAATGCAACGACGGCAATTTAATGTTATACCTGCTCTATATTCCTCCGGGATATCAACAAATAATATTTCATCGGCACATCTACAACCGGCTGTATCTCTCGGATTAAGTTCTAACATGAATACCAGCTACACTTCAGTACCGCCACTATTAAAGCAAGTTAAGAAAAGTATTAGTCCTAGTGATAGTGGCGTAAATGCAAGCACTTCAACAAAACTAACACCATCACCAAAGTTTGAGTTTCACTTCTTACATCCTCATAACTCTAATAAAATATACCCGGATAACAGGTCCGAACCACTCATTTCCAGTGCATCTCTTCTTGATATTGAAGCAGAGTATATATCTGGAACTCGAAGACGTTGTAATTCTATAACACGTAGCAGCTTTAGTGGATATGGTCAACGTAATTTCTCTAAATATAACAATTATTCGAAGGAGGATGACATAGATTACGACAAAATTACGGTAGACTTATCTGTACTAGGTTTATCAATAGATAAGTAAGTTTTAAAACAAACCTCTATTTCTTTTTATATGTATGAAAAATTCTTCCTTTATTTTAGAAAAGAACATAACCCAGTGCTTCGTCTATTTGCTCTCTTTCGTAAAATGCATTACTATCTAAATGACGTTTTACCTTCAAACGCTTCTTTGAGTCAGGAAGGGATTTTCTATGTTAATCTTGAGGCAAACGCACAGGCTAGAGGCACTATGCCATGCACAATGAATGTGCAATATCAAGTCAAGTATGCAGCTAGGAAATGTACAAACTTTATAGGTGACTTGCAACAAATCCTTAATGCGAACAAAATTTATTGTATCGAACTCTATTTGGAATGCCAGAAATCCATAAATATATTGCGAAGCATTTTAATAAAATTTGAGTCATTTAAACGACTTGATATGGAGCATAAGCGTGGGCAATTTGTTACAGAGGAAGTGCAAGGTATTCATAGTATATTATAACCTATATATTTGTTTGCTTACATATTTTTGAATTATAGCCCATACGCAGAAACTGGAAGAGCTCTTGCTACAGCTAAATGATCAAATACGTGAGTTACAAATCTATGTTCACGCTTTCATTTGGGCTGTTGACCGTTCTCAGCAAAAATCATTTAGTGCTAACAGGAATAAACGCGAACTGGCAAATGGAAATGAATATTTAGCAAATGCAGAACAAGCAGATCCATTGATATCGTCTAGTCAGGACAATGTGGTATTCGGATTAAATACCACAAACGAAGTTTTGGAGCAACAAATTTTTGGAGGAATTTGTGATCGTAGTTTGAGTGGAAAAGAAGGTGATGTTGAGCGACAAGTCACTCGCTATATAGGTTAGAAGTAAAAGTATGAATGAATTTCAATTATTTTTGCAAATTTAAAATTTATAACAGTTTTTAAAAGCAATTTCAATTTTTATACATTACTATTAATTTTTTAGGGTTATTTTAACTATTATACTATTTTAGTTATTATTTTTTAATTAGTTTAAAATATTTATAGGATTAATTTTTAAATAAATTTAGGTTTTAATCATAGTTTTCATATTGAAAAATTTATAGGTTAATTTATATTATATTCTATTAAAGTTTCATTGGCATATTCACAATAACAATTTGTGCGCAGTACTTTGTTACAATATTTTCCAAGTTTGTTTTTAATAGCTTTTTATTTAAACAAAAAATATTTTTTAGTTCTGCTATTTGATATTTATATAACTAAATTTGATTAATTTGCTTGAGATGTAATAATTTGCAGTGGCTTCTAGTTAAAAGACAACGTGTAAAATGTACATGCTAATGTGACTTGTTGGCTAATAGTTTGTTTTTAATTAAAAACTTCATTCAAATTTTATATGTGAGTTATTGTTAAAATGAGTGGAGATTTACTTAAATTCTTAATATTTGTTTAGAAAACGTGAATATTTCTACATAACTACTTTTTGAATGTTATAAATATTTGCATAGCGCATTTGATTTAATTGTATGCTTATTATAAAAAAATATATTTTAATATTTTATTTTTTTTTTTAAATTTGTCTAAACAAAAAATTTAACTGGAATACTTTGATTGTATATAAATAAATGTATTTTTTTATTATTATTTCGGCATGGTTTTATCAGCTTGTTCGCACTGAATTTTCAATAAATATTCATATACAAATATTTATTTGATAGTTTTCCTTTTGTTATAAAAATGCTTTTTTAAATTAATTTCTCATTTATTGTTATATTTTTAAATTTATTTGATTGTATATAATTCAGTTCAGTTTATAGTTTTAAGATAGCATGAATTTCGTCTTTGTAAAATTAATATAATAATTACTTATAATTCTTTATAAAATATGTTTTAACATTAGAATTGTACATTTATACAAACAATATATGCACAAATATTTTTATTTTATTTTAACTTTAATAAGAAAGGAGTATGATAACTCAAAAAGGCATTTATGAACTTTATTAATTAGCATAATTGACTCGAAAAATTGATTATTTCAATATTAGAACTCTTCACCCGAATATTAATTTTATACATTGTTTACAATAGTAAAATTAAAGCGAAACGTCTTTATGCTTACGTACTTGAGTTAATGCTATGCACACCTTAAATCTAAAAATGAATAATATAAGTAAAGTGTGTACTCGTTAAAAAAAAATTAATTAATAAAAAATCGTTATATCAGTTTTATTTACTTGCATTATATTTTAAAAGTGAATATCGTATCTATATTTACCCAATTTATATTATATACTAAGTTGCAATAATTATTTGTTTTAATGTCAAGAGCTTAAAATTAGCTGCAATAAAAAATAAATGAATTACATGAAGATTAAAATGGTTTTATTTTTTTTTTCATATGTATATTTAAATATATAAATGCATATTTAACTGTAATCCAGATCTAATAGTTTTCACAAATGTACTTGTTTATTGTGTCTTGAAAAAGCCTCTATATTGTTGCGAACCAAGAACATTCGCAGTGATTCCCTTAACAATCAATGCAAAAGCTTGTTCCATGTCCGGTTTAAGTGATTCATATATTTCACGCCAGTTATCATTAATGAATGCATTAGCTGTATCGCCCAAAGCATTGTTATTATCAAAGAGTCCACCAAATTTGAAATGTACATTGTCCGGTTGCGACATTGTTAATGATACATCATTAATGGACAAATATTCTTCGGATCCTTTCTTTACTAATTTTCCATGAAGCATGCAAGTTAGTTTAATATTTGCTATTTTCATATAAAAAAGAAAGGAATATACGTAGGATCAAGTATTTATATGTAAATAAGACATATTTTTAATAAACATAAACTTACTTAACACTATTTCACAGTCGCCTTTGCCTTTGAAAGGCAATCCTAAAACTGTACCGGAGCCTTGATAAGGTCCTCTAATTACTGCTTGTGGTAATGTGCCTTGCAATAAAATAGGTGCTTTCACATCACGTGTAAAACCTCTGGGTAGAGAAAATTTAAATAGTATATTTGTCTAAAAACTTTATTTTTGAAGATTTCATTTTATTAATATTTTTTATTTATTTAGTTTATATAATTAATTAAATTATTTAACTATTTAATTTATTTTGTTATTATTTCATTTCATAATTGAAATATTTTTTTAATTTTATGTTTCTAATTTTTTTCTAATTTTATTATTATTTATATAGTTTTATTTTACCCGAAACTTACTCGACTTTAACGTTTTGGGTATTCGTTAACCCAAGTATGTCGACATTTGTGAAAGTCAAACCAATACTTATGGGGCTATTTGGATTTGGCTCCAATTTCAACGATTTAATGTGCAAAGGATCGAAGGGAATTAGATTTATTGCACGCCAACCAGTTTTCGGATTATTTTTCAGCAGCGATTTTGCAACATTTGTAGAACACGCTGCATCATCAAAGGCACACTTTTCAAAATCAAGTGCTGAAATGTATATTAAAAAGAAAAAAAAAAACTATTTTATGAACTTATCACTTCCAAACAAACTTACGCAAAATGGCCTGCGTCGATTGCACGAACAACACTATGCACACTAATATTGATATCTTGCTGTTTTCCAACATCTTTACAGCTTTTATTTGGTCTTTAAAAATTACTTTCGCTTTACAAAGATTATATAACCGAAATGAAGTATAATGTCTTTCAGTGCTGTACTTATATACCAGAATTTCGTGTTAATATCAAAAATGCGTTTGGTTTTTAATTAATCAGAAACGAGTTCAGCGGAGGTGCACAATCTTTCACAACATTCACTTAATAGAACAAGGAATTGTGTGCATTTTAATGAATTAACGAATAAACGTGTCAACATGATAATATCTGAAATTACAATTTATTCTCAGATACACTAAGTACATATGTATGTACATATGTACATATGTACATATAAAGGCCTACAAGCGTTTTTAATTTTTAGTATAATCACGGGCTGAATATATCTTAAGAGATGCATAACTCGAAAATTCTTTATTTCGCGGTAATACATGGAACTTGCTAAACTAAGGTGGCACCAATACGTGAATTTCTAATTAATATGTTGTTTTGCAGATTTGTAAAAATTACAAGTCCATTTAGCTTAGCTCAGGAATTTAATAACATCTTCACTCGAGTTAGGCGATTATATATAATACTGTTTTGGAATTCGATCGGAATTGATTTCGCTTTGATTTGGATTTCGGACTCGGAAACAAAAATGGGAAATCCGAACAAAAACACGCACACGTCATTATTTTTAGCTTGTGTATGTGCTTAAAAAAGGTTAAATAAAAAATTTATATTAAAATATATGATACTCGCTCATTGCTGAACTACTCCGCAGAACACAGCTTGATATGCTGTTCCACAGTTCCTTTATATCGAGTTGCTGATCAGTTCTCTTCGAGAACAGGAGTGCAAGTCGAGTAGAAATAACTATATGGTTGTCTGCTGTGATAGCAGTTTTACCAGAGAACTTATAATATAATATTATAAGTTCTCTGGTTTTACGACGACGAACCTTCGCTGTGTTTGTTGACGGGCGTTCTTAGCTAGGCGGACGCGTATCTTTGCTGCAACAAGATAGTGCACGTCTGGAGATATGTCTTCCATCTATCGCAACATGATCAATTTGGTTGCGCGTTTTTCGATCCGGAGAAAACCATGTAGCTTGATGTATTTACTTGGCGGACGCAGCGCTCATAAGTGCGTTCTAGGTCCTCATAGAAAGCATCGTTGAAGAACTTCGCTTTGATGCGAATTGCGGCTAGCCGTTCATCCACCGGGGTGAATGCCAGGATTCGGCGACAGAGGCTGTCTCCCACCACAAATCCAAAATCATATTTACTCTCCTTTATATGGCCGTTGTAGTAGATTAAACAAGGCTCCATCTTTTTTCGTCCTTGTTCTGTCCATAGCACTTCTTGGGCGGCGATGATGTCAGTTTTTAGTGGTAGGAAGACATCAACTAGCTGGGCTTTGGTTTATAGTATCTGCAAGTTTTATTTAAAAACTTCGTATCTGCCGTAAGTACCACCAGATGATGACATTGCTATCTTATGACTGAATGTTTGTAAACAAAAAAAGTAAATGTCGTTAAAAAAATGTTTATTGCTCTGCTGGACAAAAGATCGATTTTCACAAGAAAATTTAAAAATTTACAAATTTTGAAAAGATTACTACCTCAAAATTATGACAATTTCTAAATCAATTAAAAATCGAATTAGTGTAGACGGATGATCATAGCTATTTTCATAATTTGGGGATCAGCTGTTAATTTCGATATAATTTAATATATTATAAACATATTTAAAAAAAAAAATTATTAATTAAATGTTTTATAACATGTTAAGTAAAAAACAACTGAAACTATTTTAATTAATAAATATAAAATAATAATGAATGGAGAGCTCTGCATGAAAAAACTCGTATCTGCTCGTATATAAAATAGACAATAACAAGTTAAGCAGAAGCATTTAAATAGAAAGTTTAATTTGTCAATAGATTTTACAAAAATTAAGTAACTCTAAACATTTTTAACGATTTTCCGAAAATTGCGATTTAATACATAGATACGAGGGTATCCTAGAAAGGGGACAGTTTATAGACTTTATGGATATACATGATTAGAGGCATATTCAATGTGAAACATAAATTCTGATTAAAACTATGATATTGAACTTAGGAGAAAAAAATTGCCATGTAATGCAAGTGCATTTAATTGTATGTTATTGTGTATTACCTCACTCCTCAAGAGCATCTTACAATGAATTTTTGGAAGAGATGGTTGACCTCAGCCTAAATCAAGACATATGAATCTACTATTTTACATGACTCTTTACAATGAATTTTTGGAAGAGATGGTTGACCTCAGCCTAAATCAAGACATATGAATCTACTATTTTACATGACTCTTTGCCAGCAATATGGACGAGTGAGGCGCAGTTGTGGAGTAAGCGCATAGTGGGTATGAAGATCAAGAATTCTTTAGAAGCCTTTGATATTTGTAATATTGATGATTTCCACAATGTATATAAAATTTTGAGAATTTTGACTGTTTTGCCTGTTACGACTGCAGGAAATGAACGAACATTTTCAACTTTGCGTCACCTTAAGACTTATTTAAGATCGACAATGAGTGAAGACCGCCTTAATGGTCTTGCTGCACTTAATATTCATCGCAATTTAGAGGTTGACGTTGAATTGGTATTAAAAGAATTTTTCCCCCGACGAGTGGCACTATGGAAAGATTATTAGTTTTAAAATATTCAACTAAAATGTGATTTTTGTTTAACAAAGAAAAATTATAAAATAATCATATTTTTATTTAGTTTTTGTTATTGAAAGTAGTTTTTAGCGCCCGTTAGATACACCCACCCTCCTCCGACCAACTAACTCTTCCTTTGAACACAGTGTTCCTTAATCCGGTAGTAATAATAATTTTTTACTGAAAACCCTTCCCCCCAAGGGAAAATCCTGCGTACGGCCCTGCCCCTTCATAAAAACGGAAACAGATCTTTGATAGAAAATTATCGAGGTATAGCTAAACCATATGCGATTCATAAATTATTTGAATCAATTATCACTGATCATTTGACTCATTCAATCTCTTCCTTTATATCACATTCCCAACATGGATTTGTTAAAGGAAAATCTACAACCACCAATTTACTTGAGTTTACTTCTTATATCATCGATGCGTTCAGAAAGAACAGCAGGATTGACATAATATATACCCATTTTAGCAAAGCTTTTGCTAATCAAAAAATTTGACTTACTGCGTTTCCAACCAAAATTTTTACAATGGATCTCCACATATCTATATGATCGAACTCAAAAAGTAATGTTTAAAAATTCCATTTTAAATACCGTTAATGTTTCATCAGGAGTACCTCAGGGTAGCCATCTAGGACCGATTATGTTTTCACTATTTATAAACAATATATCTTCTCAGATAAAATTTTCAAAACTTTTAATGTATGCGGATGATGTTAAACTTTATAAATCTTATACTTCGGCAAATGAAGGTATCTTACTGCAAACAGCCATAAACAGCATGGTTGAATGGTGTAAAATAAATCGGATGCCCCTAAATCTTAAGATATGTAAAGTTATGTGTTTCTCCCGAAGATACATACAGACAATTACTTACACTATAGATAACTACAGTTTGGAGCAGGTTCACAGTTTTATTAACCTAGGGATCACTAATGACCCTGAATTGAACTTCACACATCACATTGGTGTGATAGTCAACAAAGCTAAAGACATCTTAGCTTTTGTAAAACGGTGATCAAAGGAGTTTAGGGATCCTTATGTTACTATACCTTTGTATTTTACATTAGTAAGACCTGGCAGGATAGAGTCTATTCAAAAACAATTCCTCCTATTTGCCTTAAGAAATTTGCATTGGGACTCTCAGTACAATCTTCCTTCTTATATTAGTCGTCTGAAACTTATCAATCTCCCTAATGTCTCCTGTAATCGGGAAATACTTGGTGTAATGTTAATGTTTAAAATAATAACAGGCTCAATTTCCAGCCCCCTTATTCTCTCTGAAATCAAATTTAATGTTCCATTCAGAATGTCCATACATTTTTGTTCCTTGTTTCTGAAAACTTGTAAAACGAATTTTGAATTTCCCGAGCCTTTGCATTGTTTGTGTCTTGATTTCAACTGACATATTACACTTATCTGCTTTTGATCCATACTAGATTTATTAGAATTTCTATTGTTTCTAATAAATCTTACCTCTATACGTAATGGTTGTGCAACCTCAGATGCTTTCCAGGCTTTGGGTAAGACTAGTAGGCCCAATGACATTTTTTCTTACGAGCCGAGTGCTCAATACATTTTAAATTTTCTCCTACCAGCTTAGACACAAGTCAAATTTAAGTTTTACCATAAAATCTCCTAATACTGTGACAGATTACCGGTACTTATATGATCAAAGATGCGTACTTTGATTCTGTGCAGTAAGGAGTTTTTGAATAGACTCCCATCATTTCTTATATATAGGCTTTTAGGAGAAGCTTCTTTTAAAGCTATTTATAACCAACCGAATCAGTAACAGTGATTTTTTTAAACGACGATACACATTTTTATTTTAAGAAAACAAGAATTTAAAGATTTATTTTTTAATTTAGTTAATTACATTTATAATCTTAATAACATAAAATTGTATTTATTCTGTGAAGTACTTCTCATATGGATATTTACTAAATACATTGCTTATAACGCTGGTAAGGATCTGACCAAACGCTTTCGTAAAAGTGGCACGAACCTCTTGATAAATCTCCTTCCAGTTCTCATTAAGAAATCTGTTCATGGTTTCACCCAATACCTTGTCGCCATTAAATAGATTACCAAAATTGAAAATCATTTTTCCAGGCTCCACATTCATTCGCAAAGATTTAATATCCATATATACTCCGTCCGCTTTTTCTACTGGAGATCCAACAAACTGAATACGAATTTTAGTATCAACTATGCATCAAATATTGAGAAATAAAATTATAATATATAGTATTAATTGGTTCGCTATTTTTAGTAGTTTAAGTAAATAATTTACCCATTGTGATATTACTTTTACCAGTGCCGGTAATTGGCAGCACCAGTACACGTCCTTTAATGGAGTAATCACCAAGTAAGGTGAGCATAGATGCGGTGCAATAAAGTTCGTGCTTCGTCGTCAAATCCTTACCAAAGCCCCTAAAAATATATTAAATGAACTAGTGCAGAGATTGATGAAAAGAGTGCCTTACTTCACTTCAATCACTTTTATATTGCTAAAACCGACCATATCGTTGTTGGTAAACGTTAAGTCAATATTGACTGGACTTTGGGCGCCTTGCTTTAATACAATTTTAGCGACTTTCAAAGGTTCAGTTTTGACTAAGTTTAAGGACTCATAACCTATATTAAATGATATACATTGTTTACAAAGTATCTTTCTGCATATCATTATGTAAATCTTACCTTGTGATTTCTCTTGCAAAAGATATTCAATAGTACTTATGATACAAGCTTTATCACCATACTTGCAGGGTTTGGGATCCGCAGCTAAAATTGGAAAACTTATGTTATTGTTTTGTTCTTTTTTTTATAAAAAGAAGTAAAATTATTATCGGCTTTAAAAATAAGTACTCGTTAAGAAAAAATCTAAAATCATTCTGCTGTAGGATCGCCATTAGATATTCTTATTTATGTATTTAATTAGCTCTTTTACAGATGCAGAATATAAGAAAATTTATAATTAGAGAGCAAAATAAAATCATTTGAATAATAAATCACTTAGGAAGCGGAATAATACCGAAGATTGCGCTGAGGTATGTTAAAATTCAAGCCAGATTCATATATATTTGAGAAAAACTTTTTAAATAAGTCATATAAGCCAAGTCATATGCCTCCAGTTGAAAGTAGCATATTCCGAATTGGTACAATAGTTTCTAATAACTTAAGTTAATTTGTAACAAAAGAAGAAAAATGTTATAAGCCGTCAGCAAGTTGTTATGCACAGGTATTTTATATTCTTACATAACACACATTTAACTATCCTTTCCTGATACTAAGTTAAGTTGTTTCATTTAAAAAGTTTATAATTTGCAATAAATTTCCACGTTCTCAAAGCTTATGAAATAAAAAAATAAAATAAAAAAATAACAATAATAATAATATTCGTAAAAAGACAAACATTTTTATAACAAAACTAGCGGACCCCGGCGTGCTTTGCCACAACTATAAAAAAATCAAGAATATTTGTTTTAATCGAAAAAATTTTATTCTTAAAACAGGATGTTAAAAAACATTTTTTTTTTAATTTAATTTTCATTTTAATTTTTTTCACTCTTTCAGCACCACATATAAGGTAATGTACGCGTATTTTGGAATTTTCCATGCATTCGTGTTTGCATGTATTTTGTATGGGTAGCGGCCAATGTTCATTAAAATGGTCATATATCTGATCGGGTGCGCCAATCTCATGAAAACCTTCACCTAATATTCCTTTATAACCTCTAAAAATTTGGTGCAATTTCATTTGGTGGTTCTCAAGTTATAGGCGTTCATCAAAATTTGCATTGAGTTTTATATATGTACATATATACATAGATTATTTAAATGAAGGCAGAATCAACAACGATTGATAAGTTCATTAAGATATTTTACATTTTAGCTTTACCAAGACTCTAAACATTAGATTTAGAAGCTGTGAGTTGAGGACACAATTTAGTAAATAATGGACACACTTACATATATTTGAATGTACATATGTGTACATTAATGTACATTAACTATCATGCGCAAAGCTAGCGAGTGGAATAAGTGACACAGAACTGTGGAATTGATTAAATATTATTTTTTTTGGGTACGCTTTCTTTGTTGATAATTTGAGATTTTTAGGCCATGTCTTTCCTCAGATTTGCGCATTGATATTTTATTTAAATTTTTTTCTTTTTTACCATCCGTCATGCCTATGTTATTATGGTAAATGTCGGATCAATTGCGGCGAGAGTCAGTAAACGCTATTATTGAAACCGACGCGTGCACCGCAGCAACTCTTCGTGAACTGTATTATCAATATTATCTGCTGTTGTAAAATATTAAAAAAAATGTTTGGATATGGATAAAGTGATGAAGATGAATTCAATTGCCTTTTCTCTGATTCTAAGGAAAACAGTGAAATCCAAATGAGACAAGATCGACGTTAATTTAAAGAACGTTTGGATTGCCTGATGAAATGTGAGTGAAATAATTAAACTCTCCATTTCGTGTAAACATATGAGTTCTCTCTACAGGTTTGTAAAACAGTTCAAACTGCTTATTTACATATTTCTTAAAAACTAAAAGAAAAACCCTCATGGCAATATGTGTATATGTAATATGTATTACAACAAAATTCACAAAATATATAAAAAAAGGACAAGCGAGTTTGACTCCTTTTGTGGACTATATGTCCAAAATATGTCAACAACAAACGGGTGAATTCCTCGTGAAATTTTTGCTATGACCGAATGCTCTTCCATTTCGGAATCCAAGTATCTACTAGTTGTAATTTTCCTAAAAACCAAAATTTTTAATTTTTATTTTTGGTATTCATTATTTGAATAATAAAATGATTTTTTCGTCTAATATTTTATTGATTTCCATTTTTCTTTTTTGAGCATCCGCAACACGATGAACCGATGGTAGATAATAATTTTTAGCACTCTTCATTATACTCATTAAAGAGATAATTAAACACAATCAACTTAAAGTCAGTCACATTAACAGATATCGTAATTTCTCGTCAATCCTGTTTTCGGTTTTCTATTAATTTTTTCGGTGCTTAAAAACGTTTTTTGGTTTCATTAATATATGTATACAAATCGCTCGTGTATGTTTGAACAAATACGTTTATGGTTGCTAAGCAACACTGAACAAATTTTTTTCGCGCCATTTTTCTTTAAAATATATCACTAATTACAATTTTACTGATGCAACTGTTGTTATTCAACAAATTACATTTCAATGTGCTCAATGCATTTAATTAGTATTTTTAGCACTTACGAAATTCCGCCATAACTTCAAATGCTAATAATGATAATAAGGTCAAAATAATTTGCTTTGTCTGAAACATTTTCAGAACTTTAAAACCAAACGAGCAGAGGTAAACTTAATGGATACACTAACACAGTTTTCGTTAAAGCAACGTACTAAACTCTAAAAAGCGTAGCGCGGTTTTATATCTGTTTAGTTCCTCAATGAGTTTTATAAGAACACAACCACCCATGAATGAATTAGTACAATATTGAGCAATATACATATATAAATATGTATGAAGTTTGTCCTATAAATAAAATTAAATATATTAAATAATATCCATTAAGTTGTTAGCTAAATAAAAGCGCCGGTCTTATTTGTTTAAATGAGTAGTTTAAGTTTTTATTTTTCAATATAACAGTTTCAATTTTTATTCTACTTTTTATGTGTAATGGCTAAGATTTCGTATTCTAGACATGTTGTTTGGTATTTGGACTATATGAGCATGTATGGGGATATTATCCAAGTCTCCATAAATCACTACATACATATGTGCTTAGTATGGCGCAATTAACGGGAATCCTTTATAATTGTAAACAATTATTGAGACTATTTTTGCAATTAAGTACGCTAACAAGTGCGACAATAACAACAGATAAGTATATAATTTGTATGCTTAATAAATTTAATGAAATGCTATTCATATTATACTTTAATGAAATCATATTTTGAAAATGAAAGGGTAATTAAGCTACTTTTTTAGCGTAATTAAATTAAATGTTGTTTTTAATTATTTTCCTCAAAATGAAACTAAGTGCATAAAAAATATGCTTCTACATTTGTTAAGTTTCTGAAAAATATATACTAGGAAATAAAAAAATAAACAATAAGTTTAAAGTGAGATTTACTTATTTTATGCATAAGAAATACAACTTAGTGATAGGCGCAAAAGCAGAGTAGTTAGCAGTGCGTATTATCATACCGAAGTTAATAATTGCCTAGCCAATAGAAACCAAATAATATTAATAATTGCCAAAATAAAAAAGATGATAAGTATTTGTCTTCTCAACCATTCTGAAATCTCAAATATTGAATTATAAAAAAGGCCTAGCGCTAGGTATTGTTTATACTCTTACTTCGGGCAACACTAATTCGACCGTGTCAAACACGTGTTTAAACTCTGACATTTCAGGCAAATATACATCGTCATTCGAGTAAAAGCTTCTTTTGATTTGAAAATGAGTGAAATTTCCGATTTGCATTTTAGGATTAAATATTAATTATCATTAAGGGGGCAATATGATATAGTCTTCCGTCTACATAGGGCGGTGTCTCTTTCATAACTTGACGAATGTCGGGTTTCAAGTACTCAAGAGTTAAAGGTTTATCCGTATAAACACGGTCCTTAGTGTAGTAACCCCCCTAAAAAAAAGTCCAACGGTTTCAAATCGTACGATCTCGATGGCCAATTGACATCGCCAAATCTCCAAGACGAGAGATTACGCAGCCAGGAAGTATCTCTCGCAATAAAGCCATATTCGTTGATGTTGTGTGGCATGTGGCACCATCTTGTTGGAATTGCAATTGTCCAAGTCGTGTCCTTCAATTGTAGGTAAAAAAAAGTTTTGTTATGCTACGACCATAACGCACGCATGGTTGGACGATTATGTGCACCATATTCTCCTCTTAAAGCACGAAACGTGGCGACGAAGGAATCGCCAGTTTTGTGGTAGGTTTCAATAGTTTTAACGAGTTGTGCGGTTGTTAAGTGATCCATTTTCATAAATGCCTGACTTTTACTAAAGTAAAACAAATTTTATTTTGAAAGTTAAGTTTGACAGATTACGTTCGAAATCACTAAATGGATAACCCTTTACTTACATACTTTAGAAAAATTTGTGTGATTTACGGTGAGAATGCTCTAAATGAACGCCGAACCCAGAAGTTGCTTGCTGGATTTCGCTCGATTTTAATGCCAAAGATACACCTCTTCATGATAGTTTGGATTCATTTAAAAATGGCTGGATGCTCAAAAAAGCTCGACTTTGGGTGTCACATGAATTAACGCAAAACAAATTTAATTAACAATACTCTTCTGAAACGAGACTAAATCGAACCATTTTTTGAATCGATTCATCACGGGCGTTGATAGATTAAATACGAGAATACAAAATGAAAAAAAATTATAGTCAAAGGCCAGTGGTCCTTCACAAAGGACTTCAACGTCTGAATTGATGGCAAACAAGGTGATATTGAGTGAGATGTGATCGGAAGGGAATTGTTCATTATGAGCAGCTCTGACGGCGAAACGGTCAATTCTGAGCTCTACTCTGAACAAATAACGAGCTGACAACAAGCCTGTCAAAAAAGGCGTCCAGAAAAGACCAATAGAAAGGGTCTTGTGTTTCAACATGACAACGCCGGACCATATATTGGGCAGTCACCATTCCGTTTGTTTCGGTCTCTACAAAATTCTCTTGATGACAAAAAATTGGCCAACCGAGGAGTCGCTGAAAATCTTTTGGCTAATTTCTTCGCCGATAAACTACGGAAGTTCTACACCGATGGAATTATGAAATGAAAAATGCCAAAAGGTCATAGGTCATAACATCATACAATTTTTTTAATTCTTATCCAGTGCTAATATGGTTGCCTTCGATGGGGATTATCAATATAAACGTTGCTCATCCATAACTACATAAATTAAGTTCGAAATAGAAAATATGTTAGTAATAAGAACCACCTCAATAAACTATACTCAAACCGGCAAAGCGTTCTTTAAGTAATTAAAAGCAAATATAATAGATATAATTATTATGTTAATAGCTTTGCTAAGTGCTCTGATACTTA
The DNA here is from genome assembly GCA_030068015.2 of Neoceratitis asiatica. Classification (NCBI taxonomy): domain Eukaryota; kingdom Metazoa; phylum Arthropoda; class Insecta; order Diptera; family Tephritidae; genus Neoceratitis; species Neoceratitis asiatica. The sequence goes on from CM061529.1 coordinate 40,030,128, forward strand.
AATACTCGTAATAATTAAATCAATGTAGGCTAGAAACTTTGATCTCAAACAAATCATACATTCTGTATACTTGTTTGAGTAAAAGTTAAGTAATATCAAATATATATATATATATATATATATATATATATATATATATTGTTGATTATGCTTCAACTGAAACAAAAACTGAAGGAAACCAATTCTGACTTACGATGATTGCTATCTAAGCTTTGAGATAGTTCAAAAATAATAAGGTTGTTTTATTTAGGATATTTTTGTTGTAAATATTGACTGTACTTAATTTTTTATGGTATTTTTGATGCAAATATAATATATATAAGCTTCATTAGCATCGTAACGTAATTTGTAAAAATACAAGGTTTAATTGTTCTAGGCAATTGGTCTTTGAGCTATCGTCAACCAGGCAATATACTCGGTATAAAGTTCCGTGCCAAGCAAAGGACATCAGTTGAGAACATAACGAATGAGATGCCGTTGGTTTACGACGACTCTTACCCGGGAAAAAAACCATGATCGTGCTGTCAATAAGGCCGTAATGAACTTTGCATATATTCACAAGTATATCGAAAAATCTAAATTTAATTGATCCAAGAGGCTTGGTGTCTAATGATTACTTCTAGTTACGGTCAATCAAGCAACGATAAATACATTTAAAATATGTGTAGATATTGCATTCAGTTTGACATGAGTTTTTGAAAGTTATGTATACACACACCAGATCAAATTTTAAATAATTTAGATAGCACCCCTCGTAAACCGATTAGCTCAGCAACAAAATTATTTATCGGCAAAGTACAAGGACTGTTCTATGAAAAACGAAGCAACAAAAGTAACAATATTGCTGTGATGCATACAATTTTGATGACATTCGTTCAGTCAATAGTCAAGTTTTCGCGACAAAAGTGCCAGATTTATTATAGTATCGGACAAAACTCAGATTCAGAGGTTTAATTTGGTGATAATTATTTATTTTGAGCCAGAGTGGAATGAATATGCTGATAAACAAACAACTGAGTTGAGTCCGGTCATATGAATTTTCAAAACATGTACGGGTACGCGGGGTTTTCATACTCATTGAACGATAACAAAATATCGGACTTTTTTCGACATCGTATGGCCATAAAAGGTCTAAGAAACGGTTTAAGGATCTCGAGAGGTAAAGTAAAGGGAGAATAATAAATCTTCCTACTGGCAAAATTTTATCATGATGATATGTGGCGTTCGCTCCCTCAGTTTCGGAATTTTTTTAACTAAATTATACTTATACTCGTATTCGTTCATGAAACACGTTCATGAAATACATAACATAAAAGTTAACTAAAATTTTTTAAAATTTACAAAAAGCACATTAATAAGACTGATAAGATGCATACATCAGCTTTTTTGCAGTTTGGCCGCCGATAGCAACCAGAGTGTGCACTGCTTAATCCATAAAAAGAACGACCCCAGACCTGACTGGTGTTTTTAATTGGTACGGATCCACTAAAAGAAGAAGTGCGTTTCGCGCTAGTGTTAAGCGTGCCCACTCCAATTAATACAATACGAGTATAAACAAGAAATAAGGGCCGACTTCGGTCATGCCGAAATCTTTATAGCTTTCATGAAAAATTCGATGATTTTCAGTGTCAAAATTTATAGGAATATACCCGTGAGAATATCGAATTTCACACTCTTAGATGCTTTTGTTTACAGATTTTTTATGCAAAACATTATATCTGAATTAATCGGTTGTATGGAGACTATGGGATATTTCGATAACTTTCATTACTAATGTAAAAATCATACATATGTGCATAATAATAATTATCACGCTCGTAAATGCTTTTTTTGACGGATTTATGACCCAAAATCTCTAATCTGAAAAATTGATCGTATATAAGTTACGGTGGTTCGACCTAGGCGGTTTCCACAAATGATCGTATAAATGCAAAAATGCTTTTGCCTACCAAGTGTAGTTGAAATATATCAAAAACAGATGGACTAGGTAGCCCTAAAATAGCCGGACAGATAGACATGGTTAAATCCATTTAGATCGTCCTTGTGATCTGTATTAATTTTGGTCAGTTGACGTCTTCTTCTTCTGGTTCCTACATACTTCGGACCAAGACTAATATACCACTTAATGTACAAGAAAAGGTATAAAATTTGCAAGGACAAAAGACACCATTTCCTTGAAAATAGAGTAGGGATGATCGCCATAGCGGAAAAAGTTGTAAATAATTCTTAAAACACTACGGTTCTTTACCACGCTTCTTTTCAGACTTTCCAACCTGAACCGAAACTACATACCTATTGTACTTATACGCATTAGTTTTGCTGCAATACTTCTATTTGCACGTAAATCTATTACTGTTTTTTTATTTTTAAGTAATGAAGACCCCAAACACTTTAACTATGAATTGTACTTCTCAACATGTGTATATAGCTACGTACGTAGGTACATAGAAGTGATTCAAGTTGTAGAAAGCAGATTGTGATACCACAACTTCATTCTGCTCTTGGAATTTTTACAATACACACAATTGATCGTATGAATCAGCAACTACGCATTATAAATTATTAAAAACTTTAATACGTGTACGTTTTCTATCTAGTATACTTCGGACTACATACATATATATGTAGGTATGCACACTCTACTCAAGCTATTCATAAACCAATTTTATTTAACATCAATTCTTTTTTGAGCAATATTTTCGCAAAATTTCCATTGCTAAACATTTGTAAATATTATTAATTTAAGCAGAAGCAAAATAAATAAATTATACGTAATAAATATATATATGATTTAGAGCAATTACAATGAACATGAACTTGATATGCTGTTTTGCTGTTTAAACTTGTTTGAAAACAAAAAAAAAAATATACAAGAAAATATGTACTAATCAGCCGGCTGTCACAATGCGATGTTCATGCTTTTAAATACATACATATTAACTTGTCTAATTACTTTAATATATGTATGTAACCGTTTATATTGCATATATTATTTTATGAACAGCTGTTATTGGCGTATATTCATTATATTGCTGCTATTAATCGTAAACAGTTATATTTTGACGGTAAACCGGTTATAATGATCTGAATAGTGACTATGTGACACAAGTGATTAACCTGAAGCCGATGTCAGATAGGACTTTACTGCGTTGCTTGACATTTCCAACTTTGCTAGTAAAGCGTAAATCGCCAATGGTATGACACAATGAAAAATATTCTATTCAATTATTTTTCTTTCAAAAAGCTAAGAATTTGTCATATTAAGTAATTATTGAACTTTGTTTTGATTTTTTCTTCTTAATTCTTGGGAATTCGCATTAAAATTCATCAAATAAATTGAAATGAAAATCAAAGAATGATCAATAAGATAAGAGATGACCAACTTTTGGCGCAACGTTGGCACTAGTGGTGCTTATAAGGGAAATTTCGTAGAGTTCCATGTATTCATCTTAGAAAGTCAATCTGTCATGCAAAGTGGCGCAAGAGTTCTATCTGCCATTAGCTTTATTGACCTACATACATATATATTAAATATCCAGACTCCTATGACCTTTGACTTATTGTTAAAAGGATTTTTAATCTTTATTAAAACAGAAGATTTTTGGGCATGACTTATATAAAATTTATTTATTTATTTTTGCAATTTATTTTACTTACTTTCATCAAAATTTTCTTAGAAAATCTTTAAAAATTATTCCATCTGGACTTTGGTTTTAGTAAACTCTCTAGTTGGTAATTAAGAAAAATCGTCTTGTAAAAAGATTATATGGATGAGAACTAGCGTAGATTATTTTATGTACATCCAGAAGGCACTTGTGAGTGAAAAGTGAATCCTAAGGCGACGTACGAGTAATACATCACAGCATTGCATGAGGTCATGCTTCGATCGATTTATTTGGAGCTATATTGAGAGTTGCACAACTACACTTTTGCAATCATTTAATGGGAGTTGTTTAAAATAGACACTGATATAGAAAATTTACGATTATTCTGCAAGGAAGTGAGGTGACATATCAGATCGGAACAAAAAATGATTCAGTCCCATACCTACACATAGTTTAAATTTATCAAATATGCAGTCGAATAATTGTGAAGACGTCGGCCTCAATTGCTCCATAGAAACCATGGACTGGCCGGCCTGGTCTCCGGACTTAAATCCCATAGAAAATGTGTTTTAGCCTGGATGTCGGAATGAAGAAATTTGCGTTAATGACTAATAACACATGACAAAAGGTCGTAGGAAAAATGTTTACTTAGTTCGTTTTAAAGACAGTTGAAAGTGTCTTAGAAGTGGCTTAGAATCAACTGCATTTGTTGGCAATAACATTAAGATGCAAAACCGCAAATTGGAGGAGAGGCTCTGCCAAAAATAGCTTCAGCGGTTACAAAGCGCCAAATATATTTATATATATATTGGGGTCTTTATTGAAATATGATTATTTTATTCCAAAGACCATTTTCCCAAAATATTACTTCACTGTTAAAATCATTGGTAAAAATATTCAAAAATAAGCTGGTGTCTTATGATTCTGAAATGCATCTTATATCGCTCCCAGCGAATTTGTTTAAACTATAACTGCTAAAGAAATGGTTTTGAGTTTGATAAAATTCAGTTACATTCCAATTTAGAGGATTGTGCCATTGGGAGGACAAAAATAATTTACACTATTCTATAGGGACTTGAAGCAATAATACGTATATTTTATTGAATCTGAATTTATTCTACAAACAACTTATCATATGGCGTTTTGGAGAAAACTCCATCAATAATGTTTGACATTAATATGGTCATTTCTTTTGAGAATGATACATCCACTTCTTGAAAGATTTCCTTCCAATTTTCATTTAAAAATAAATTCATATTATCACCCAAAGCTTTGTCACCATTGAACAAATTTTCAAAATCAAAATACACTTTAAGAGGCTTTATCATTACTCTGAATTTATCTGTTTTCATGTAAGTTGCTCCATCTTTCTCTAGCGGCTTACCCACCCATTGAAGTATGAAATCGGCGTCAACTGTAAAATAGGTAATATAAAGTATTATTTATTATTATATATGATAATATTATCTATATGTTGTTAGTAAAATTTACCCATTGTGATATTGTTTTTACCAGAGCCGCTTATAGGTAATATCAACACGCGTCCTTGGATCTTATAATCGCCGATCATACTAGATACTGGTATTTTAAAACGTAATTCATGTTTCTTGGTTAAATCTTTGCCAAAACCTCTACATATGGAAAATAGAAGGGTGAACTGGATTTTTGAACATTATATGAAATTTGTTTTACTCACCTGACTTTATACGCCGTAGCATCACTTACACCAGTAATTTTATTATTAATAAAAGTTAAATCAATATTAACCGGATTGTCAGCACCTTGCTTAAGTGTGAATGTGCCGGCATCTATGGGATCAATTTTTAAGAGATTTATAGATGAATCTCCTGTAGAAATTAAATTACAAATATATTTATGTTATAAACGTATATATATTAACAACTGACCTTGATTCTTCTCATGTAAATAAAAGTTTACGGCTTTTAGTAAGCAATCGTCATCTCCAAACTTACATGGTTTCGGATCTTCGGCTGAAATTAGTGAAAAGTAATGAAAACACATTTTAACATATTTAAATTAAAATATAAGGAAAAGTTTTATTTTTATTTTGAGCATTGCGATCAAATAACAAATTATTTTGATTAGAATTTCAATAATTTTAACGCTTTGCAAGATAAAATATTAAGCATTCGAAGAAGCGTTGTGAAAAATGCAAAATATGAACTTTTTGTTAAATTTATTAAAAATACTCGAGCTCATGCCGGTATATTTTATTTTCTCTTTCGAAAGTATGTAAATAAAATTTTTAATTCCTTTTTCTGGAACCTAGAATACTAGATCCTAATTCCATATTAGGAGTTAGTAATTTTTCTAATATTAGAATTCTTGCTGAGAACGATAACTATAATGAATCGATTTCTTTTCATAATTTTATTCATGAAATAACGAATTCCGGAGCTTATTCCTTTACTGTATTAATAAAAACATTAAACACACTCCTATAAAAACAATTAAACTAAATTAAGAAAAAAAAAAACATATCAGTTCAGGAATTCGTAAGTCTTTGTAAATTTAATGAGATGATAAATAAAAATAATTTAAAAAATTGTGCCAGACCTATTGCGTGAGTAAAAATTAAAATTATGAACATTTGAAAAAAGGTTTTTTTGATGTTGAGAAAAAATTATTTTATTATTATTTTTTGAAAAGGGGGAAGAGGGAGTCCTTTTTACAATTAATTATAGAGGAGTTTCATGAGATACATATAAGGATCACTAATCTTTTGAAAAGTATGTATTAATCTTAGTCTACCACTCTGTGATTCTGTTATCTTTAAAGTTATGGTGTAGCCAGTGAAAGGATAAAGAAGATAATGCGCAAGCTGACGAGACAGCAGTCAACTTCCCATATTTCTAATGACTTGGAAAGGTTAGTCGTCGCCTACTTAAAAAAAATCTATCCGCTTGAGGACAGCCAACTCTGATCAGATCTTTCATTGAACAGCAGTTGGTACAGGCCGCGATAGCCGAGCTTTCGTTCTGCCATTCGGAAGACCTGTGCTCGAGCCCAGGTTCGGTTCGACCAACATCCAAAATTATACAAAATTAATTTTTCTAGTTGAGGTCGCTCCTCGGCTAAACCATTCGAGTGTATTTGTGACACGAAATAAAATGCTCCTAATAAAAATCCGTTCGGAGGTGGCTTAGAATAAACTTTAGGTCCCTCCATTTGTTGGTAAAAATATTCAGACGCACAAATCAACAAATTGCAGGAAGGAGCTCGGCCAAAAATCGCTTCAGCGATTACGAAGTGCTAAATATATATATATATATATATATATATATATATATATATATATATATAACAAATATTTATGTAATTTATATATATATGTATATATGATATATATAAATATGATACAGATCCTCAGAGAAAATCGTTCAAAAACATCTAGTGGAGCTAAGTGCAAAAAAAAAATTCTGAAATAGGATTCCGGAAACACAGCAAAAAATTACTTTGGAAGTATTTGAAATAATCAACCGACAAAAAAATTTTGTTATAGTTTCATCCACTTTCGTATTTTGTGCGCTTTTTGATGTTTTTGCTGCATATGGTGGGATCGGTATTTTTAATATTATCATTATTCATATCTTTCATTATAAAAATTCTGAAATTTCTTTCTCAGAATCTCACTAACAAAGCTTTGTTGTTGCTACATAGTTTCTGTTGCCGAAGTGGCCGTTTTAATTAATTCGATTAGTTGTCACTTCAAATCATTACTAATTTATATAGTCTTTTTAGTTTTATTAACTCAAATTTATATGAGTTATTCAGTTGATTATTTTCTCTTTGATTTTTTCTTTTTCAGCACATTTGAAGTAAGATTTTAATTGAATCAAAAATTCTTAATATCTTTCTCCAGTTACGACAATTTTTAAAACTCATATATAATTACTTGAACAGTGCCTTCATCGTAAAAGCTTTAAAAAACATTTTTTTATTAATTTAAGTAAACATAAACTAAGATCAATTTTTTTCATAACTCGGTGTATTTTTTGCAAAATTTATTGGTGAAGACTTACGAAAATCTGCACCGCTAAATTTTAAAAAGGAGCAAATAAATATTGCAAACAGTGCATGTTTAGTATACATTTTCTTTTGTAAATCCTTCACAATTTTTTGAAACTATATAATTTCTCTATGAATTTTTTATCCTTTCTGATAATTATTTAACACTTGCAAAACGAATCTTATCCGCCACGATATTTACACGTACTCGTTCGTATTAACGATTAGAATCAAACTAAAAAATTTAATGGGAAATATCTACGTTTTTATAAGCGAAATATAATTAATCTGCGTGTATAACCTATTAAATCGTTTGTGCGTATGAAAATGTAAATCTTTCTGATTGTACTACTTCTATCGATCAATGTTTTCATTTCTTTTTTTTTAAATAAACTGGTAAGTACGTTTACATGATCAAATTGCAACTAATACGAGTATGTCTTGAACAAGGAGAGAAAGGTTACAAGTGTACATATGTATTTATATGTAAATATGATTATAATTCGCTATTTTATTTCTAATAAAAAAGATTTGAAACAACTACACTAAGCCTTATTTATTTAGCATACTATAAATATAAATGTATTGGTAAGAAAATTTAAATTGTATGAGAGTTGCAAAGTAAAGATGAATACTTTAGTAGGTAGAAAATTGAATGAAACAACATCATTTATTTTGTTTCCGATTGGTAAAGCTGTGAATTAGAAATTTCTGCCTTTATTAACTTTGAAAATACGTAAAAAATATTTTATTTTATGTTAGTAAGCAAGCGTTAGTTTTCTATTCAGAAACTGCTTTGTAACACTACCTATGAGCAGTATCCCACTGTGGTCCATAAGGCTATGTTTCAATTGCATACATCGCAATAAAAATAAGAAATGTACTCTTAGAAACATACTTTTGAATAAAAAACTCAATATTTTGCTGCTAACAATTTGTTTGGAATGGGTATGAGGCTAAGCTCCTCCTCCTCAGATGCGAAACCACATAGTAGCTTTAAAACTTTGAAGGCCTTTGGTTTCAACAAATTTTTAGTATTTTTATAACACCGTTTTAAGGTTTAAAGTTGTAATTTTGTCCTCATTGAAAACTACACAAACTAATTTTAGATAAAAATACATATACATATATATATATATAGAGTATTTTTCAATGAGGACAAAATTACAACTTTAAACCTTAAAACGGTGTTATAAAAATACTAAAAATTTGTTGAAACCAAAGGCCTTCAAAGTTTTAAAGCTACTATGTGGTTTCGCATCTGTCAACTTGTAGAAGATAATCTGATAATTACCGGTATCACTAATTTATTTCATTCTGGAATCTACTGTTATGTTCGGAAATACGAATCCTTGTAATATTTTGATTTATATTCCAATATACCAATAAAGTTCGATTATTTTCTTTATATTCACTTTCATCTTTTATTTTGAATTCACTTTGGTTTGCGGATAGAACCCCACCACAATAAACTTTCAACATCACCCGTGAAATTAGCCAAAAGAAGATAAACGACAAAGCGAGGAAACAGCAAGCACATGAAGATCTGATGTCATCAAAATAATTAGGTGAGTGAAAAATTTTTTAGTGCGAAAAGAGTAGGCATCACCGCAAAGAAAGTGTGCACTTTTTTTTACGAAGTATTTGCTTTCTCTTCATTAAACGAAAATTAACTAATATTAAAAAATTATTAATTTTAACATAGCGTTTGGATATTTACAGCGCTTTTTCATAATATATCATATATTTTAACAATCATTTTGAATTGTTTCGTTCGCTTCGTTGCAGAGATGTAAACTTTAAATTACTTTAACTTTTGTTCAGATCAAATATTCGAATTCAGTACTAACCTTAACAAATATTCAAAAATCTCCAGCATAATCCTAAGACAGGAAATTGGGTGAAAACGAAAGCTGCATATGAGAAATGCAAGTTGTGCTAGTTGTATTTTGGAACGCATACAAAAATGTGTGTTCTCATTCAGCCTCGTCATCAAACCGTGTTCTACATTCAACAAATTAGGATGAACAAAGAAGGTTAGCTCATGTCACTAAATTATCGGTATGAAGGCAATGAAACAGCATAAATGCTACATTAACTGCCTTTCCAATAAGCACTCAATAAAGGAGTACAAAAACAATTCTTCGTGCACATCGTGCAATAATACACACCACACTGAACTTTACAGATTATTGTTAAATAGTGAAGCTTTTAGCCAAATGTCAATATGCAATCAGAAAATGTGGTCCACTTCTTCTGATAACACTGGGTTTTCAGGAAACATTGGTTCGGCGCTTCTTCTTACTTCAAAAATTGTCTGTTAGAAAAACAAATGTCACCAATGCCGGTTAAAAAAACAACGTATTTCACTACCTCGACAAAATTGGGTACAATAGGTCAAGCGTCAAATCTTTCACAAAGCGGTTCATTAGATGTCTTCGATATTTGACTAACGTTCCTTAATAGATGGAAGAAAATCAGGGTACGTGCATGATGGAAAAAATTATACAAACGACGTAAATGGAAGTTGCCTATACGAACGGCGGGGTGTCCAACCTGGCACAGTGTGTCGTTAATGGCACATCGGACTCCCTAATTAGTCAAACATAATTTTTTTACTTTATATAACTGAATAATTTTTGAAATCAAAAACGCACAAACAAAAAAGGACAATATTGAATGAGGCTCTAGTCATATATTTACATACATACATATTTATAGATGTACATGAGTCCTTGTATAGAAAGCAATTTATAGTTTTCAAATTTTTTTGTAATACTGTAATATTAGAAAGCTGGCAGAATTCCCACAAGCTAACAGTCATCAAAGTTTGAAAGAAGTGGTGTGGTTAGCAGATCTGCTAAATTTCAGATAATCTGATAATTACCGGTGTCCATCTTTTCATACTCGTAAATAGATATAAGTGAAAACGGTATACACATTCCGGTAATTGTTATTCAACCGGTAAGTTAAGGCAGTAATTTTGTATTCACTTAATTTACTATATTCTGGAGCCTACTATTATATTCTGAAATACAAATTCTATTACAAAGTAATATTTTGGTTTATATTCCAATAAAGTTAGTTCTTCGACTAGCATTATTTATAATTGCTTTCTTTTTTAATTTTGGATTCGCTTTGGGTTTCGTGTTCGTAACTGCGTTTCTATTGTTGGGAGTCCTCATCTCAATAAATTGCTTTTTATACATTTCATGAACATGAAATGACATATTAGCTTTGGTCCGAAGTATGTAAGTACCAAAAGGAGAAGAAATATTCCCATTGAAATATATATCGATGTGATCAGAATGCCGAGCTGAGTTCATTTAGCCTTGTCCGTCTGTCTGTCCATCCGTGTGTTGATGAACGCATACTAGTCTCTCGGTTTTGATGATATTTGGACGAAGCTGAGTACGCGGGTATACTTTTGTAATGTATTGATCATTTGTAGCTTAATTTGTTCTTAGACAACACAGATACAGTACTGTGAACAAAATAAGGACAACAAAGAGCTATTACCGAGTTTTATAATTTGAATTTCATTATAAGTTATTATCTGTTAAATTGTAGGATTTATGACCTTTTTTGCTGACGGTCCATCACTTTCTTAAATACAAGTGAAAAAAAATGTTAACACGATTTTTCGGGCTACTGAAATATGTATTTTAGTGAAATAGAATGGAAAATAATACAAATTGAATAAAATACGAAATTCTAAAATTTTCAGTATAAAATATGTTGTTCCTAATAAATATATTCGCACCACTATATAATCGCAATATGAAGTAAATTTACGCTCTTTCATTTGTGCACAAAGTCAATATTCCCGCAGCCGTTCTGCGATGAACATCAAGCTTGTTGAAATGCAATAGATTTTTTCCCAACATTTCATACCTTACTTCAGTAAAATGACATTCTCCTCATTTAGCCCTCACTCGAACTTTGCTTGCTTTGCAGGTTAAAAATGTGTATATAAAAGTTCATGAAACTCATTAGTCTATCGGAAATTGAATTGGAATCGTAGTGTGCTTAAAAATTAAATTAGAAAAATTTTATGGTTATATGAAAAATATTTTGAATAGCTCTCTTCTCCTAGAAGTTGCTATTATTAAGAAGAACATCTCCAGAGCTTAGATCAATCGCTTCCAATGTCCTGAGAAAGAAATTTTTCTTGTAACATAGTTGAGAAAATTTTGATTTTTAAGAAAGCGGTAATAGATAGAGATCTTAAGCTTGCAGTATCGAAATATTTTATCAGTACAGCATTTTCTAAATTATGAATCGGATACTTTTGTTATTGTTCCTTAGCCTTAGAAACTTAAGAGTAAAATCAATAACTGCTCTTGCATAGAAGAAAATGAAGGTTAATCAAAAATTCATGATAATTTCAAGTAAAAATATTGTGACGGAAATCCCAAATACGAAGGACGGACAGAAAGGAGTAGCAGTGTAACGAGATTTCCAAATAAAAAGGTCAGACAAAAGCAGCGGCAGTATGATGCAAAATTCCTCGTACTAAGGACAAACAAAAGGGTCGACAGTGTAAAGGAAATTCCTCGTCGTTAAGGATAAAAGGAGCGGCTGCAGCTACCATAGGCAAACGAATATTCAGCCTATGCTTGGGCGCGTGAACAGAATGTTTGGACCATCGTTAGGTATAAAAGAAGCAGCAGCAGCTATTGCAGGCAATCGAGTTGAAGACCCGGTAGTAATAACACTGGTGCAAACTAAAGCGAATATTAATTGTTGATAAAGATTTGTAAAGTAAACCATTGTGTATAGAGAATAAAAAAGAGAAATTATTGTATAACAAAATAAACGTCGAGTAATTACCTGACGATTAAGAGACCAAACGAACAAATCTTGGACTATTATTTAGCAATCTAGTGATGGGACTCATTTGGGAAATCATCGAAGGGGAGAAAAACGTTACAATATGTTAGAATTATTTAATATTGATGTCGCTCTTATATGTGTGGAACGAGTTCTGTCAAGGCGTATCTTTGCGATTCGTTATTGACAATTATACATGTACCACTAATTTTTTGGAGAGTATATATTAATCTTAATCTTCTACTCTGCGGCATTCGTTAGCTTAAAGACGATTTCAAGTAAATCGAACCATAAATACGATTTTTTTCAAATAGATCGGTTCCTGGTCTACTTCCCAATGGGAAAAAGGTTTACGTCCTATTCTTAGTCCGGTATAAAATTTTTGATAACAATCGGTCCAGCCGTTCCGGAGTTTGATTGCAAGCACTTTGGCACGAGCATTTTATATATATAGATATTGTTACGATCTTGCTGATTCAACATCGATGATTTTCCAAATCCTTTGGGTACGATCTCTGGATTGTTAAATAAAAGTCACCAACTTTATTTGCAGTTTCTTTATTTATAAATAATTTATTAAATGTCCTTTTATTACTCAGTAATTCACAATTCAATTACAATTCACTTCACTATTTACAATTACTTGAATTACAACTTTCGCAATGCACTCTTTCTTATTACTTTACTGTAATGTAATCACCAACGCGTTTACTTTACAACTGATTGACTTGGCAGCTGAGTGTCGCTCTTATATAGAAGCTCGCTACTCGCGTCGAAAGCCTGGAATAATCGAATCATTCTCGATAATGAATGTTCTCGAATTACGCTCTAGAACATGCCAGTTGTCTGCTCCTCTCTTTCATCTGACGTTCGCATCGCATTTTCGCCACACTGCCTTCCACCTAAGTCTGATCGTCCCGATCAGACACATTCGCTGTTCCAAATGCAGCAAGCCTCTCTAGGTGGACCACTTTCATCTTATTTCTTGGCCTCCCAACGGTTTGGGTTCGATACACTACGTCGTTTAGTCGTTTGATTATCTTGTATGGACCTTTCCAATTGGATTGAAGTTTTGGGGACAAACCTCTCTTCCGTTGTGGATTGTACAGCAACACCAAATCTCCATTTTGGAAACCTTCGGAGTTCATCGCCTTGTCATACCTAGCCTTCATTTTGTCACTCATAATTTGGGTTCGTTGTCTCACAATAGCATGTATCTCTCTTAACTCTTCCTTAAGAACAGTAGACGCTTCCTTCCCAATCAGGAAAAGCGGTATATGCATATCCCAATCATTTTGATGCTTGTCCACTACTTTCCGCAAGTGCTCTTCCAGGGTCCGGTTGAATCGATCTACCATGCCATCTGATTGAGGATGCTGGGCTGTCGTTCGTGTTTTTCGAATACCAAGTATTTTGCACATTTCCTGGAACACCGCCGATTCAAAGTTTCTTCCTTGGTCTGAATGCAATTCTATAGACGCACCGTATCTGGTAACCCAATTGTGAGTGAATGCATCCGCAACTGTTTCCGCTTCCTGGTTTGCAATTGGGTAGACCTCAGGCCATTTACTAAAGTAGTCCATAACCACAAGAACGTATTTGTTTCCTTGTTTGCTCATAGGAAATGGACCGGCTACATCCATGCTAACCCGCTCAAACAGTACACCTGAGTTATACTGCTTCATCTGCCCATGACATCGTGACTTTGGTCCTTTAGCTGCTATGCACTCCGGGCAATTGGCAATCCACTCAGCGATCGACTGACGACAGCCAACCCAATAGAACCGCTACTTGATCTTCTCCAGCGTTTGTGTAATGCCTAGGTGCCCTCCACTAGGACCATTATGGCATTCCTTAAGAACATCCGGAATTCTTAACCTCGGAACTACTATAAGCTTCCGAAAGCACTGACCATCTTCACTTTCCCATACTCTATGCAAATATCCCGATATCTACTCTAAACTGTTCCATTGTGCCCAGTATGCTTTCGCGATGGGGCTTTCCGCTGCCATTTGTTCTTTACTTGGCCGTCTATTCATTTCCAATCCGTGCATTAATAATTCCAAGTCCGGATCTTCTTGCTGACATTACTTTAAGTGACTTGCCTCCCACTCTTCTGCTGGTGTAACTGTCATTAGCCGGACGTCTATTATGTCTTCCTTGCCCTCGGCTTTTGAGCAGTGCTTATATTCCAAATTATATGGTCGACGGGACATAGCGTCAGCATTTCCGTGCGTATTCCCCTTGCGGGGCTCAATGAGGAAGTCATAACTTTGCAGTCTCTCAATCCATCGAGCTAGCTGCCCTTCGGTATTCTTGAACTGTAGTAGCCACTTCAGCGCTGCAAGATCCGTTCTAACTCGAAATGTTGACCATGCAGATATTTGTAGAAGTGTTTAATGCAATCCACCAACGCTAATAGTTCTCTCCGAGTTACGCAGTAGTTCCGCTCTTGTTTCCCAATAGACCTGCCCATCAGTCACTTGCGAAAGTACACCTCATATGCCATTACCACTAGCATCTGTGTCCAAAATAAATATTGCACCTGGAACCGGGTACGCTAGCATAGGCGCAGTGCACAGCCGTGCTTTCAAAGTTTGGAAAGCCTCCTCTTGTTCAGTTTTCCACTCGAAAGATCTATTTGGCGAAATTCGGTACAAATCGGCGATAGTAAGTACACAGTCCAAGAAAGCTTCTTAATTCATGCAAGCTTCTGGGCCTGGGCCAATCCTTCACTGCTTCTATTTTTTTCCTTGCTGTACAAACGTCCTTCGTGGTTATTTGATGACCTAAGTAATTCACCTCCTTCTTGAATAAAGAGCACTTCTTAGGACTTAGTTTAAGATCAGCGCCAGCTATTCTCTGGAAAACTTCTGCCAAATTACTCAGATGTTCATCGAAGCTTTTTCCCAATACGATGACGTCATCCAGATACACCAAATAAGTCTTCCAATGTAGTCCTTTGAGCACATGGTCCATTAGTCTTTCAAACGTGGCAGGAGCGTTGCATAATCCAAATGGCATTACCGTGAATTGCCATAGACCGTTGCCGACACTAAAGGCTGTCTTCTTTTTATCTTCTTCACTCACTTCCACTTTCCAATACCCGCTCTAAAGGTACGAGTGTTGAGAACCATTCTGTTCCAGTTAACGAGTCTAGTGTATCATCGATCCTGGGCAAAGGATAGTTGTCTTTCAATAGTCAACGCAGAACCGCAACTGGCCATCTTTCTTCTTTACGAGTACTACCGGAGAGCTCCATGAACTTGCCGATGGTTCGATAACACCGCTTTCGCTCATTTCCTTAATTATTTCGCCAACAGCGTCACGTTTCGAGGAGCTTGACGAATTGGTCTTGCGTCAGTAGTATCAATGCAATGTTTCACTAAGTTCGTCCTGCCTGGTTTGATGGCATCCTTGTCGAATATGTTGGAGTATTTGCGGATAAGGTGGCTGGCCTTGTATTTGTACTTGTCTTCTAACCCTTGCATCCATGCATTTATATCTTCCTCCATGTCTTTGCTGCCAATAGAGCCGATTCCAGATGAATCATTGCATTTGATGATGGCTTCTACCTTTTGACATTGCCCTAATACAGTTCCTCTAGGAATTTTTACTGGTGATCTGAAGTCATTTAATACTCTCACTGGGATGCGTCCATTCTTTTGTGTCTTAGCCAGGGTTTTACCAATAAGTACGTACGGTGTAGAATTGTGCTGCTTCGACAACCCACAATTTGTTTGTCCCACAATCTCCATTAATTTTCGCCCAATCAACTGCTTCTGACTTTGGTGGAATCCAGATTCCAGCATTCACTGCCTTCTAAGACCACTTGTTTGCTGCTGTATGTGGAATTATAGCTAATGCTCAGTGGTACTTCCATGTTCTTATACTCCATAATTTTGTTACTCAAGTCGATCTTGATACCTTGGTCCATCAAGAAGTTCATTCATATGATTACCTCATCTACAATCTGCGCGACTATAAAGCTGTGTAACACCGTCACATTCCCGATTGTCACCTCACATGTTACTTCTCCCACCACTTGGGTGTCCTCACCAGTCGCCGTTTTCAATCTTGCTCCAGGTAATCGTCTCACTTCTTTAGCGATCAGGTCAGTTCGAATAATGGAGTGTGATGCGCCCGTATCCACTGTTAATATTGGCTCTCGTCCATCCACATATCCACCAATAGTAATGTTGCTCGTTTTTCTGCCAATTTGCGAGATGGATTCAATTGCAGGAGCCAGCATACGCTCCATTAGACTGGCTTGTTTTAGTTTAACGACTGAGAAGCTGATGGTTTATCCTCCTCAGCCTTTCGATTTCGCTGTCCTTCCTGTCCTTCGCTGTCCATGCTGGAACCCGATTTACATTCACGTGCGAAGTGACCAGGATTTCCATATTTAAAGCATTTTCCATTTTGATTCTTGACACCAGAACGATTCCTTCCTTCTATCGACTTCAGAGTTATCAATATTTCGGTCATCACAACTGTTTCAGCGAATGCTGCTTCTTACGCAGTGAAGAAAATATAGCGCCCGTAGCTGAGAGTGTACAGGAAGACCGTGGAGAATCGATACGGCGCCGTTCGCAGCAACTCGGAGTGACGTATGGAACGACTTGGCGCATTATAGCTAATGCTCAGTGGTACGTTAAGATCTTAAATTGAAAGCGTACAAAATACAGCTTGTGCAAGAACTGAAACCGCTCCACCTTCCCAAGCGACATTCTTTCTATAAGCTTTTGAAAAGTTCCAAGAAGACCCGACGTTTTCGAGCCAAATTTTGTTCAGCGATGTGGCCCATTTCTGGCTCAATGGGTATGTAAACAAGCGAAATTGGCGCATTTGGGATGAAGAGCAACCTGGTGTGGTTTGTGGAATCATCGGTCCATATTTCTTCAGAAATGATGCCGGTAAGAACATAATCGCCAATGGCGACCGTTACCGTGTTATGATAACCGATTATTTGATGCTTAAAATTGAAGCTCGTGATCTCAGCGACATTTGGTTTCAAAGCCACTAGGCGCCACTTCCCACATATCGCATCGATCAATGGATTTATTGAGAGAACACTTCGGTGATCAGATAATTTCACGTTTTTGGGCCCAAAAGATCGGCCACCGAGATCGTGTGACCGTTACGCTTTTTCTTGTGGGGACATGTAAACTCTAAAGTCTATGCGGAGAATCCCGCTTCAATTTAGGATTTTGAGCAAAAAATCGCTCGTGTCATTCGCCAGCTACCAGCCGAAATGCTCGAACGAGTCATCGAAAATTGGACACAAAGGATGGACCATCTGAAACGTAGCCGCGGGCAACATTTGAAAGAGATAATCTTAAAAAAATAAATGGCTTGAATGCTTGGTGCATATGTGTCTCGCTTGGTATAAATGTCTTTTATTGTGCTGATGAATTTTTGTATTTTCACCCTTTCGAGATGCTCACCCGATGCGTCTCCGATGGCTAAATGAGTCAATCTCTGAATTTCCGAAGCATATGCCGTTGGGTTTTTGGTCGCGCTTTTCTAACTCCATCTCGTAAATTTGTCGTCTGTGTTCGCTACCATAGCGTCTTTCCAGGGCTCGCATTAATCCGTCGTAATCATTCCCCTCATATTCGGGTATAGTTTGCAAAAGTTCTCGCTTATGGGGCCCGAAATATGGTTGTCTGTAGTACCAGATTCCAGCATACGAAAATTCATCATTCAGTGTTCTAGACGTGCGTATGTTCCTAGGGCCGAATATCGACTCGGATCATTATCTTTTAGCAGCAAAAATACGCACCAGCCTCTGTGTGGCAAAGAGCGCCCGTCAACAAATACAAGGAAGGTTTGACGTCGAAAAGCTGCAATCACAGCGGACAGCCAGCAAGTTTTCTACTCGGCTTGCACATCTGCTCTGTGGGAGCACTCATCAGCGACTTGGTATAAGGGAGCTGTGGAAAGAAATATCAAATTCCTTGCGTACAGCTGCTTCGGAAACAATTGGTTTTCAGCAATACCAGAAAAACAACTGGTACGATGAAGAATGTCGAACTGCAGTGGAGAGAAAACAGACTGCCTACCACGCAACTTTGCGATTGACCACAACACGTGCGGGGTGGGATAAATACCGAGAGCTGAAGAGGGAAGAGACGCATTTGCAGACGAAAAAAGAAAGAGGCCGAAAGGCGTGAGTATGAAGAGCTTGAGAAGCTGGCAGACAAGGGTAATGCTCGAAAATTCTATGAGAAGATGCGGCGACCTACAAAAGGTTTCAAGACCGGAGCAAACTCATGTAGGGACAATGGATGTAATCTGGTGACAGATGTCCAGAGTATACTTAGTGTATGGAGGGAACACTTCTCCAACCTGCTCAATGGCAGTGAAAATGAAAACCCCGGAGATAGCGAACCCGAAACCTCAATCGATGACGATGGTATAGAATTGCCATCACCCGACTATGAAGAAGTTCGGATCGCGATTGCCCGCTTAAAAAATAACAAAGCGGCAGGAGCCGATGGCTTACCGGCAGAACTATTCACATACGGCGGCGAAGAGCTGACAAGGAGCATGCATCAGCTTCTTTGCAAAATAGGGTCGGAAGAAAGCATGTCTGACAAATGGAACCTAAGTGTGCTCTGCCCAATCCAAAAAAAGGGAGACCCCACGGTCTGCGCCAATTATCGTGGGATAAGTCTCCTTAATATCGCATATAAGGTTTTATCTAGCGTATTGTGTGAAAGATTAAAGCCCACCGTCAACAAACTGATTGGACCTTATCAGTGTGGCTTTAGACCTGGCAAATCCACCATTGACCAGATATTTACCATGCGCCAAATCCTGGATAAGACCCGAGAGAAAAGAATCGATACACACCACCTTTTTATCGATTTTAAAGCTGCCTTCGACAGCACTATAAGGAAATGCCTCTACGCCGCTATGTCTGAATTTGATATCCCCACGAAACTCATACGGCTTTGTAAACTGACCCTGAATAATACCAGAAGCGCGGTCAGAATTGGGAAGGACCTCTCCGAGCCATTCGATACCAAACGAGGTTTCAGACAAGGAGACTCCTTATCGTGTGCTAAACAGACCAGGCACAATATTGTACAAGAGTGTGCAATTGTTGGCATATGCCGATGATATTGATATAATTGGTCATAACACCCGCAATGTAAGTTCTGCGTTCTCCAGATTAGACAAAGAAGCGAAGCGAATGGGCCTGGTTGTGACCTAGGGCAAGACGAAATATCTCCTGTCATCAAATAAACAGTCATCGAATTCGCGACTTGGCTCCCACGTCACTGTTGACAGTCACGTTCTTCGAAGTCGTAGATAATTTCGTGTATCTGGGAACCAGCATTAACAACACCAACAATGTCAGCCTTGAAATCCAACGCTGAATCACTCTTGCCAACAGGTGCTACTTTGGACTGAGTAGGCAATTGAAAAGTAAAGTCCTCTCTCGACGAACGAAAACCGAACTCTACAAGTCGCTTATCATTCCCGTCCTGACATATGGTGCAGAAGCCTGGACGATGTCTACATCCGATGAGTCGGCTTTAGGAGTTTTCGAGAGAAAAGTTTTGCGGAAGATTTATGGTCCTTTGCGCATTGGCAACGGCGAATACCGCAGACGATAGAACGATGAGCTGTATGAGCTATACGACGACATTGACATAGCTCAGCGAATAAAGAGACAGCGGCTACGCTGGCTATGTCATGTCGTCCGAATGGATGAAAGCGCTCCAGCTTTGAAAGTATTCGATGGAGTACCCGCTGGTGGAAGCAGAGCAAGATGGAGACCTCCACTCCGTTGGAAAGATCAAGTGGAGAGCGACCTAGTGTCACTTGGAATTTCTAACTGGCGCCAAACAGCAAGAAGAAGAAACGAGTGGCGCGCTATTGTTGACGAGGCTATAATCGCGTAAGCGGTGCCTACGCCAAAGAAGAAGAAGAAGAATTTACAATTCAATTACAATTCACTTCACTATTTACAATTACTTGAATTATAACTTTCACAATGTACTCTTTCTTATTAATTTACAGTAATGTAATCACCAACGCGTTTACTTTACGACTGATTGATTTTGCAGTCGTTTGTCGCCCTTATATACTTGTCGGCTGCTTGAAATCGAAAGCCTGGAATAATCGAATCGTTCTAACGAATGTTCTCGTTTTATGCTCTAGAACATGCCAGTTGTCGGCTCCTCTCTTACATCTGACATTCGCTTCGCATTTTCGCCACAATATATTACTTTTATAGAACGATTTATCTTTTGCCTAAAGTAAAATAGGCCTCTTTTTCAGGGATAACCTGTTATTTCTAGCAAACGTTCTTACTAGTTAACATTTTTTGAGGTCTGTGAACTGTAGTCACTGGAAATCAAATCTGGGGTTTACAATGGATTTGGGAGCGATGCGTTGTCTTGATGAAACAACTCAGTAACTTATACCCGAATTTTTCTTTGCCATATGGGATAGTTTCTTTTCAATTTCAAAATTCAAACACTTCAATAATGAAAAATAATAATCACATTAAAGTAATCGCACATTCATTTTTATTCCGGAGTGAAGTGCCACAAATTTTGGTTCGTTACGATTAAGCATGGCCAAACATTGCTTGGCATCTACTTTGAAAATAATCAAATGCTAATGCTATATAAAGCAGCATGTTCGTAAATCTATCCCTCATATCAAGTTGGTGATGGGTTCTCTCAGAGAGCTGGAAAGCATGTCGAGTAGAAAACTACAGAAAGCAACCGGAGCTGGTGAACATAAATCCCTAATTGAAGATTTTGGAAGGGTCATACCCGATTAAGATGAAATACGAATAGCTATTGCCCACTAAAAAAACAGCAGGAGTCGAGGCCCTACCGGCTGAGATTCGAAGAACTGAAAAGCTGCAAGCGTCAGCTTCTTTGTAGAACATGGTCGGATAAATGCATACCCGACGTTTGGAACATAAGTGTTTTTTGCCAAATGCATAAAATGGGGGACCCTACAGCGCCAATTATTGTGCGACAAACCTCCCATTATCGCATATAGTATTGTTTGAGAGATCAAAGCTCAACGTCAACGAACTGATTAAACCTTCTCAGCATAGCTTTAGACCTGGTAATTCACCATGATCTAAATCTTGGAAAACACCCGAGAGAATATAACTAATACACCCCACATTTTAGTCGATTTTAAGATTTGCGATGATTTATTATTTGCCGGAAGAATATTGCCGAGTTCCAAGTTATTACGTAATCTAACCTAATTTGGTTCCCCTGTTATCAAAAATTGAAAAATAGTAATACCACTATAACTTGTTAGTAAAACGTACAGTTTTATTAAACCGAAATTTATTCTACAAACAACTCATCATATGGTGTTTTGGAGAAAACTCCATCAATAATGTTTGACATTATTTTGGCCAATTGTTTCGAATAAGATACATCAATTTCTTGGTAGATCTCTCTCCAATTTTCATTTAAAAACAAAATCATATTATCACTCAAAGCCTTGTCACCATTGAACAAATTTTCCAAATCAAAATTCACTTTATTGGGCCTTGCCGTGACTTTGAATTTATCTGTTTTCATATAGGTTGCTCCATCCTTCTCCACTGGTACACCCACCCATTGAAGTATAATGTCGGCGTCAACTGAAAGATGGATAATAGAAAATATTATTTATTATTATATAAGATAATAGTAGCTACACGCTGTAAGTAATATTTACACATTGTGATATTGTTTTTTCCCGAACCGCTTATAGGTAATACCAATACGCGTCCTTTGACCTTATAATCGCCGATCAAACTAGATGCTGGTACCTTAAGACGTATTTCATGTTTCTTGGTTAAATCTTTGCCAAAACCTCTGCACATGGAAAATAGAAACGTTGAAATATTGAACAATATTTTGCATTTGTTTTACTGACCTAACTTTATACGCCGAAGCATCAGCAAAACCAGTTATTTTATTATTAGAAAATGTTACATCAATATTAACCGGACTTTCAGCGCCTTGTTTGATTGTGAATGTACCGGCATCTATGGGATTAATTTTTGAGAGATTTATCGATGAATCTCCTGTAGAAATAAAATGATAAATATATTATATATTATACTTGTATATTTCCAAATATATGTACCCAAAACTGACCTTGATTCTTTTCATGAAAATAAAAGTTTATGACTTTTAGTAAGCAATTTTCATCTCCAAATTTACATGGTCTCGGATCTTCGGCTGAAATTAGTTCAAATGTTTTTGAAATTTGAAAATATAATTTTAAATACTCAAACTAATGCAAGAATTAATTTATATTTCTTAACTTAAAAATGGTTAAACCCAAAAAACTAATCAAATATGTGTTTAAAATATAAACGCCATTGAATTTATTTGATGTAATTTCTTAGCATTACAAAAATTTTAACACTTTCCTTGATAAAATTTGATAAATTAGAAAAAGTATTGTAAAGGGTGTTTTTTATAGAGGTATAGAACTTTAAGTTGGCATTACTTTTCAAGATGGCGACCGATTTAACAGCTGTCAAGTGATTTCTTCTCAGTTTGGTTTGGCAATTCATCATGAATAGACTCACTCCTGAACAACGCTTGCAAATAGTGCAATTTTATTTCGAAAATAATGGTTCTGTGCGGAAAACGTATTGCGCCAACTTAAAGTTCCATAGCTCTATAAAAAACACCCTATAGAAAGATATAATATAAGAAATTCTTGCTCAAGTTATTACAAGTGCTCGAGCTCATGGTCGCAAATATTTGGGAAATCGTCAACTCGGAGATGCGCGAATACTCGTTATTCAAAATTTTGAATACCAGTTTCAATCCAAATTTCGAGGTTAGTGATTATTAAGGAATTGACCCCAAGAAGTAACGACATCTTGAAAAAAAAAACGAATATATAAACGAAAAAATGTTGCATTTCAAATTAGCCATATATGTTTTTTCAATTTTCTGACTACCTCCCAATTACTCAAAGCCTCAAAAAGAAGTCGTGGTACACTTAAAGAAAAGTCTAACTCATTGAGAGAAATCCGTTCTGACGAGACGTTTTACTAAGCAAAAGCCAATATTGAAGCTTCCAGTTGCAGCAGTACGCTGGTCCTTAGAGATAATCATTCGAACAGAGATGGTAAGGAAAAAAATAGGGAAAACATAATAAAATTTGTGACAAAAGAGAAACTAACCAACGCATAAGTCAATTAATGCTTATGAAATATGTAAGTTTAACGAAGCAATCAACCACCTGAGCAATTTATGTAAAAGCTCCGCTTTCGTATCTCTATAATTTTAAGCAGATTTTAAAGCCGTACTTTTACTATTTGTTCCCCTGTTGTCGATGAATTTGTATTTGTTTCAGCCGTTTGGAGATAGTCAAAGTCATTATACAAAAAAGGAATGTATTTAGTTCCACTCAAATAAATTTGATACTAAACGATTTTCTGACAACTTGATTTCGTCTTTACAACTTTGCCATTTTCAAAATAATTAATAAAGTTTTCTATAATCAAATGATAAGCCACCGAAAATAATTTTATTTCTGTTAGATTTCATAAAATTGACTATAAGGGTTGGAATTCTTTTGAGTATGTCTTACTTTTCTTCATGTTTTTTGTTTGTAATTATATTTTTCATTTCTTAAGTTTGAATTTTAAGATTTTTGGAAATAAATATTTATTTCTTAATAAACCAAAATAAAGCAAAAAGTCGAAAATACATTTGTGTTGTGTTTTGTGAAACTATTTTTTGTATCATGGGAAACGGTTAAATTTTTTTTAAATAAATGGCTATAAGGATTTTGGCTGATTTATTTCAATAATGAATGTTTTATTTTAATAACTTGAATAAACATTTCTTCATCATTTGATATATATTTTGTGTGTGAAATTTATCAGCGAAGACTTACGAAAATCTGCACTGCTAATTTTTAAAAAAGAGCAAACAAATATTGCAACTAGTGCATATTTAGTTAACATTTTACACTGTTGGATTTATTTTATGTTATATGTAAAATTTCCTTTTATGGATTGTTTATCCTTTTTGTATAAATATTTAACACATGTAGAACGAGTTTAATCCGCCACGATGAATGATTTAAGTCAAACTAGGAATCTTATTAAGAAATTATTACATTTATATGAGAAATATAGTGGTCGTTACATATGATTAATCTAATGCATTATACATTCAATTAAAAATATAAATCTAGATTTCTATTGTAATTTGCCGTATAAGTTTAATTGTTATAATATTGATAAATCGCAATATTATATTGTATTTAATAAAAAATAGTTATATAAATCGAACACACTGCAAGCACATAATTAGGTAGACGGGACAGACTTGCTTGCACGAGTACAGTGGAAATAAAGTAAAAGTAAATGTTGGATGTTAAGTACAGTGGAGGCTAAAAGTCTACATATACCGCCTGTATTCGTTGTGTAGAGAGTACTATTATTTTGCTGAAAACTGTAGGTATACAATTTTATTTTAAATCGTTTTCTAATCACATATATTAAAACAAATCCACTCTCTAACATAAAATAAAACAATTATGGTGAAAAAACGCAAAAATGTCCTTGACAAAAGTCTACATACACCACAAGTTTACCAGCAGGTACCTCGATTTAAACACTTTAGCATCAAAAAAGGCTCCGCGAAATGAAATATCCATTAACGTAAGAAACTTGGTTATTCCACACACAAAAGAGAAGAAATCGTATGGTGAAACTGAACAAAAACTTAAAAAAAAAAAATTAATCCACCGAAAAAAAGCCGCGGTGTTGACCGCGCGAAGAAACTAACTCGAAGAGACATCAGCTTTATGCTGAAGGAAGTGAATGATGATCCTAAAGTTGCTGCTCCAAAATTAGCTGAAAACATTGCAAGCTTGTCATGGATGTGTGTCCATCCAAGAACAATCCGAAGAGCTCTAAACGATAACAGCTTCCACAGTAGAAAGCCATGTAAGAAGCCTCTTATTTCTGAAAAAAATCTCGATTGGAGTTCGCTAAAGGACATTTAGATCAGGGAATGGATTTTTGGCAAAAAGTCTTGTTTATAGACAGAAAAGAAAATAGTGCACTTAACGCCAAAAATATAGTACCAAAGTGAAGCAATGATGTCGGCAACGTAATGGTTTGGGGAGCGGTTGCAGCATCTGGAGTTTAAAAGCTTGTTTTTATTGGATCGGTTCAAATATAAGTCATTGTTGGAAGCTAGTCTGAAGTCTTCGGTGGACTGTTTGGAGCTTGGGGCAGGCTGAATCTTTTTACAGGATGACAATTAAAAGCACACGGTCCATATTGTTAAGGATTGCTTGCTTTATCATGCTTCAAGGCAACCACACTCACTACCTCAAAGTCCAGATGTGAATGTTATTGAACATGTCTGTGAGATTTTAGAGCGAAAAATTAGAAAAAATCAGATTTCCAGCTCAGCATTACTTAAAGAACGTTTTATTGAAGATTGGGACAGTATTACTTTTTGGTTTTTTTTTTGTCATAGCTTTATTATTTTATGTTGAAAAGTGATTTTGTTGTTGTTTTTTTATGATAAGAGAAAATAGTTAAATAGTTTTGGACTTTCAATTTAACGAAAATGGGGATGTATGTGTACTTTTGTCCGCCACTGTATCTATTTTATTTAGTATTATTGGTTTTCACTTATAACGTTGTTATTTGTTATTGGTCATTTTTCTAACTATTTTTTTTCCCAAAATTCAGCAGAATGTTGGATAAATGAATAACACTTTGTTAAGCCGAGAATTCCGATAAATTGTTCGCTATTTTATGTTTTATGTTTTATTTTTTTAAATTATGTTTAAATAATTGGTATGGTAATATGGTAAGGCAGGGAAGAATTTTACATTTTATGAAACTCAAGGCGAATTTAACAATGTGTAGTTACTATGGAAGTGAGCTCAAATTCTTTTATTTATTTTTCGCAAATTGTTAAAATTATTTTTTAGTATGCTTTGTTTGCTTTGATTAATTTTTTTTATATTTTGAAAAGT
Organism: Neoceratitis asiatica; assembly: GCA_030068015.2. NCBI lineage: Eukaryota > Metazoa > Arthropoda > Insecta > Diptera > Tephritidae > Neoceratitis > Neoceratitis asiatica. The sequence continues at coordinate 40,056,608 of CM061529.1, forward strand.
GGAGATTGTTAAAATTATGATAGTGTGGTTGAGGTTTACAAGAAAAATTTGTAGGTCAGAGGGTTTGTGCGGATTTAAAAGCCAAAGAATTTTCCATGATTTGAAAATCACTACTCAAAAGCAAAAACAAAATACATTTTGTTGTTACTTAAATGCTCATTTTCTTATAGTTTATGTTTACAAATGCTCTGTTATATACAATTTAGGTGGTTAGTAGCCTATACATTATTAAAAACTAAAGTAAAGGAATTAAAAAAAACAATAAATTTTATTTGGGTTGGCTTTGGAATTGTATCTCACTTTCACTGCTTATTGTATCTAAATGCGTGGCGCGAATTAAATAATTTATGAAGGAATTGACAGGTAATGAATTAAACTTTTGTTCCCTTTTTGTTTTATTTGTTTATGTGTTGTAGTTTTTCTGTTTGTAGTGTTTTCTACAATTTCACAAATATTATCATATTAACGTTTTCATTTAAAAAATTTATGTCAGTTACGAAGCATAATAAAACAAAGTATCATTGAATTATTAAATTTTTAATCGTTGTTCATTTATAAAGTATGGGTAAATGTTTGAAAATTGCACATTTTTGACTTTCGATACATTTTTGACTTTCGATACAAATGCGAAATTTTGATGCGGGAAAACAACATATGTCGATATTTTTTTACTCGTATGCAGTTTATTTAATAAAGTTTATATATAAATTAAAAGTATGTGTTTTATTCGATTATTTTCTTCTTCTTCTTTATTAAAGCGACAATTAATATTAAAATTTGTACATTCAGTGAATATCAACTGTCAAATTACAAAGGAAAGGAAATGCAAAAGAAAAGCAACATACAAGCATACTCGCATAGTCGGTGTTGGTCCGTTAAGGATTTTTTTCTTAAAGCGTGGCTGTACAAGGCGAAACCGGTGTTGGTCCGGTTCAGGGTAATTCTTTTTAAAAAGTAAAACACTTTTGTGCTCTATATGAAGTTTATCAGCAACTTTAATCAAGGCAATCCAAAAAAAAAAAATAGTCTAAATGTAAATAACCACTGGGTTATATGTATACTTTCAAGTACTAAAAAATATGTTATTTTTGCTGGTGTAATTTTTATTTTTTTACCAATTTTTTAACTTTATCTTTTTTTATATGTTTAAAGCATTGAAAGAAATATATTAAATTTTTATAGACCACTTATTTTCATAAAAGATCGTCTATTTAGGGCAAAATGTACCAAAAAAGTGAAATTTTTCTCGATTTTCAACACCTTTCTTAGAGCGTTTTGGAAAATCCAGGGGAGTAAAAATTTAATTCATTGGATTTTGAATAAGACTAATTGAAGGTAACCCGCCCTCACGTTTTGCACCCCACACTCCTTCAAAATGGGATACTTTTCTAAAGATTTCCCTTTTATTTTTTTGAATGCACGTGCCTAATCATGTTAATTTTCATTTCAAATATGAAAACAAATACTTAATTTTAGTTTAATATGACGGAAAATATCATAAGAGAAGGACAAAGGTCAGAACTAAATTTTTAACTTGCCATGAATATTAATAAAAAGAAGATGATGAACTGAAAATTTTTGATCCAGATTTTACGTACCCAATATATTTTCAGATCATTTGGAGGTCAAACCCAATCTTAAAAAATTCGTCTACAATTCGTTATGTGCTGGAGAGGTAGGAGGAACTCTTTCTTTGGGACCTGACCCATGAATACTTAAACATCTATAAGTAAGCATAGTGCTATTATTATTACAACTACGGTAAAACTTAAAGAAGCTGGCTGTTATGGCTGGCCCATGAGAGCGTTCCATAAATAACATCTCTGAATGCACAGAAGACATCTATGAATTGGCTCCCAAAAAGTATTTCGTCACCTTCATTTCTACTATGGATCAAATGTTATTCGAGCTTTGGATGAATTTATGGTACGCTGAGGGCTATTTAAAGGATGCTTGACCTTGAAGGATCTTTCAGAACTCACCAAGTAATTCCTTCTGCATTAAATAGAGACTCGGATAGGTCATTCTTCGATTGGTATACATTCATGCAAGTCACCAATCCGTCCTCATTCATATTGTAAGATTTGCGTGACGCAATAATATGAAGAATATTGCCGAGTTCCAAGTTATTACATGAACGTTCAGAAACTGGGTTAAGTGGTTTCACAAAATACAAGCAATTAAATTTTCTAAGTGCGACCAAGTATTGGGTTAGCCTCCTACAACGTAATCTAACATAATCTGGTTTCCTTGTTATCAAAAATTGAAAAATAGTAATGCCGTTATATATTTGCCATTACAACGTACAAGTTTTATTAAACCGAAATTTATTCTACGAACAACTCATCATATGGTGTTTTGGAGAAAACTCCATCAATAATGTTTGACATTATTTTGGCCAATTGTTTCGAATAAGATACATCAATTTCTTGGTAGATCTCTTTCCAATTTTCATTTAAAAACAAAATCATATTATCACTCAAAGCCTTGTCACCATTGAACAAATTTTCCAAGTCAAAATTCACTTTATTGGGCCTTGCCGTGACTTTGAATTTATCTGTTTTCATATAGGTTGCTCCATCCTTCTCCACTGGTACACCCACCCATTGAAGTATAATGTCGGCGTCAACTGAAAGATGGATAATAGAAAATATTATTTATTATTATATAAGATAATAGTAGCTATACGCTGTAAGTAATATTTACACATTGTGATATTGTTTTTTCCTGAACCGCTTATAGGTAATATCAATACGCGTCCTTTGACCTTATAATTGCCTATCATACTATATACTGGTACTTTAAAACGTAATTCATGTTTCTTGGTTAAATCTTTTCCAAAACCTCTGCACATGGAAAATAGAAACGTCGCCTGAAATATTGAACAATATTTTGCATTTGTTTTACTGACCTAACTTTATACGCCGAAGCATCAGCAAAACCAGTTATTTTATTATTAGAAAATGTTACATCAATATTAACCGGACTTTCAGCGCCTTGTTTGATTGTGAATGTACCGGCATCTATTGGATTAATTTTTGAGAGATTTACCGATGAATCTCCTGTAGAAATAAAATGATAAATATATTATATATTATACTTGTATATTTGCAAATATATGTACCCAAAACTGACCTTGATTCTTTTCATGAAAATAAAAGTTTATGACTTTTAGTAAGCAATTTTCATCTCCAAATTTACATGGTTTCGGATATTCGGCTGAAATTAGTTCAAATGTTTTTGAAATTTGAAAATATAATTTTAAATACTCAAACTAATGCAAGAATTAATTTATATTTCTTAACTTAAAAATGGTTAAACCCAAAAAACTAATCAAATATGTGTTTAAAATATAAACGCCATTGAATTTATTTGATGTAATTTCTTAGCATTACAAAAATTTTAACACTTTCCTTGATAAAATTTGATAAATTAGAAAAAGTATTGTAAAGAGTGTTTTTTTATAGAGGTATAGAACTTTAAGTTGGCATTACTTTTCAAGATGGCGACCGATTTAACAGCTGTCAAGTGATTTCTTCTCAGTTTGGTTTGGCAATTCACTCACCCCTGAACAACGCTTGCAAATAGTGCAATTTTATTTCGAAAATAATGGTTCTGTGCGGAAAACGTATTGCGCCAACTTAAAGTTCCATAGCTCTATAAAAAACACCCTATAGAAAGATATAATATAAGAAATTCTTGCTCAAGTTATTACAAGTGCTCGAGCTCATGGTCGCAAATATTTGGGAAATCGTCAACTCGGAGATGCGCGAATACTCGTTATTCAAAATTTTGAATACCAGTTTCAATCCAAATTTCGAGGTTAGTGATTATTAAGGAATTGACCCCAAGAAGTAACGACATCTTGAAAAAAAAAACGAATATATAAACGAAGAAATGTTGCATTTCAAATTAGCCATATATATTTTTTCAATTTTCTGACTACCTCCCAATTACTCAAAGCCTCAAAAAGAAGTCGTGGTACACTTAAAGAAAAGTCTAACTCATTGAGAGAAATCCGTTCTGACGAGACGTTTTACTAACCAGCAACCAATATTGAAGCTTCCAGTTGCAGCAGTACGCTGGTCCTTAGAGATAATCATTCGAACAGAGATGGTAAAGAAAAAAATAGGGAAAACATAATAAAATTTGTGACAAAAGAGAAACTAACCAACGCATAAGTCAATTAATGCTTATGAAATATGTAAGTTTAACGAAGCAATCAACCACCTGAGCAATTTCTGTAAAAGCTCCGCTTTCGTATCTCTATAATTTTAAGCAGATTTTAAAGCCGTATTTTTACTATTTGTTCTCCTGTTGTCGATGAATTTGTATTTGTTTCAGCCGTTTGGAGATAGTCAAAGTCATTATACAAAAAAGGAATGTATTTAGTTCCACTCAAATAAATTTGATACTAAACGATTTTCTGACAACTTGATTTCGTCTTTACAACTTTGCCATTTTCAAAATAATTAATAAAGTTTTCTATAATCAAATGATAAGCCACCGAAAATAATTTTATTTCTGTTAGATTTCATAAAATTGACTATAAGGGTTGGAATTCTTTTGAGTATGTCTTACTTTTCTTCATGTTTTTTGTTTGTAATTATATTTTTCATTTCTTAAGTTTGAATTTTAAGATTTTTGGAAATAAATATTTATTTCTTAATAAACCAAAATAAAGCAAAAAGTCGAAAATACATTTGTGTTGTGTTTTGTGAAACTATTTTTTTGTATCATGGGAAACGGTTAAATTTTTTTTAAATAAATGGCTATAAGGATTTTGGCTGATTTATTTCAATAATGAATGTTTTATTTTAATAACTTGAATAAACATTTCTTCATCATTTGATATATATTTTGTGTGTGAAATTTATCAGCGAAGACTTACGAAAATCTGCACTGCTAATTTTTAAAAAAGAGCAAACAAATATTGCAACTAGTGCATATTTAGTTAACATTTTACACTGTTGGATTTATTTTATGTTATATGTAAAATTTCCTTTTATGGATTGTTTATCCTTTTTGTATAAATATTTAACACATGTAGAACGAGTTTAATCCGCCACGATGAATGATTTAAGTCAAACTAGGAATCTTATTAAGAAATTATTACATTTATATGAGAAATATAGTGGTCGTTACATATGATTAATCTAATGCATTATACATTCAATTAAAAATATAAATCTAGATTTCTATTGTAATTTGCCGTATAAGTTTAATTGTTATAATATTGATAAATCGCAATATTATATTGTATTTAATAAAAAATAGTTATATAAATCGAACACACTGCAAGCACATAATTAGGTAGACGGGACAGACTTGCTTGCACGAGTACAGTGGAAATAAAGTAAAAGTAAATGTTGGATGTTAAGTACAGTGGAGGCTAAAAGTCTACATATACCGCCTGTATTCGTTGTGTAGAGAGTACTATTATTTTGCTGAAAACTGTAGGTATACAATTTTATTTTAAATCGTTTTCTAATCACATATATTAAAACAAATCCACTCTCTAACATAAAATAAAACAATTATGGTGAAAAAACGCAAAAATGTCCTTGACAAAAGTCTACATACACCACAAGTTTACCAGCAGGTACCTCGATTTAAACACTTTAGCATCAAAAAAGGCTCCGCGAAATGAAATATCCATTAACGTAAGAAACTTGGTTATTCCACACACAAAAGAGAAGAAATCGTATGGTGAAACTGAACAAAAACTTAAAAAAAAAAAAAAATTAATCCACCGAAAAAAAGCCGCGGTGTTGACCGCGCGAAGAAACTAACTCGAAGAGACATCAGCTTTATGCTGAAGGAAGTGAATGATGATCCTAAAGTTGCTGCTCCAAAATTAGCTGAAAACATTGCAAGCTTGTCATGGATGTGTGTCCATCCAAGAACAATCCGAAGAGCTCTAAACGATAACAGCTTCCACAGTAGAAAGCCATGTAAGAAGCCTCTTATTTCTGAAAAAAATCTCGATTGGAGTTCGCTAAAGGACATTTAGATCAGGGAATGGATTTTTGGCAAAAAGTCTTGTTTATAGACAGAAAAGAAAATAGTGCACTTAACGCCAAAAATATAGTACCGAAGTGAAGCAATGATGTCGGCAACGTAATGGTTTGAGGAGCGGTTGCAGCATCTGGAGTTTAAAAGCTTGTTTTTATTGGATCGGTTCAAATATAAGTCATTGTTGGAAGCTAGTCTGAAGTCTTCGGTGGACTGTTTGAAGCTTGGGGCAGGCTGAATCTTTTTACAGGATGACAATTAAAAGCACACGGTCCATATTGTTAAGGATTGCTTGCTTTATCATGCTTCAAGGCAACCACACTCACTACCTCAAAGTCCAGATGTGAATGTTATTGAACATGTCTGTGAGATTTTAGAGCGAAAAATTAGAAAAAATCAGATTTCCAGCTCAGCATTACTTAAAGAACGTTTTATTGAAGATTGGGACAGTATTACTTTTTGGTTTTTTTTTTTGTCATAGCTTTATTATTTTATGTTGAAAAGTGATTTTGTTGTTGTTTTTTTATGATAAGAGAAAATAGTTAAATAGTTTTGGACTTTCAATTTAACGAAAATGGGGATGTATGTGTACTTTTGTCCGCCACTGTATCTATTTTATTTAGTATTATTGGTTTTCACTTATAACGTTGTTATTTGTTATTGGTCATTTTTCTAACTATTTTTTTTCCCAAAATTCAGCAGAATGTTGGATAAATGAATAACACTTTGTTAAGCCGAGAATTCCGATAAATTGTTCGTTATTTTATGTTTTATGTTTTATTTTTTTAAATTATGTTTAAATAATTGGTATGGTAATATGGTAAGGCAGGGAAGAATTTTACATTTTATGAAACTCAAGGCGAATTTAACAATGTGTAGTTACTATGGAAGTGAGCTCAAATTCTTTTATTTATTTTTCGCAAATTGTTAAAATTATTTTTTAGTATGCTTTGTTTGCTTTGATTAATTTTTTTTATATTTTGAAAAGTGGAGATTGTTAAAATTATGATAGTGTGGTTGAGGTTTACAAGAAAAATTTGTAGGTCAGAGGGTTTGTGCGGATTTAAAAGCCAAAGAATTTTCCATGATTTGAAAATCACTACTCAAAAGCAAAAACAAAATACATTTTGTTGTTACTTAAATGCTCATTTTCTTATAGTTTATGTTTACAAATGCTCTGTTATATACAATTTAGGTGGTTAGTAGCCTATACATTATTAAAAACTAAAGTAAAGGAATTAAAAAAAAAAAAAAATTTTATTTGGGTTGGCTTTGGAATTGTATCTCACTTTCACTGCTTATTGTATCTAAATGCGTGGCGCGAATTAAATAATTTATGAAGGAATTGACAGGTAATGAATTAAACTTTTGTTCCCTTTTTGTTTTATTTGTTTATGTGTTGTAGTTTTTCTGTTTGTAGTGTTTTCTACAATTTCACAAATATTATCATATTAACGTTTTCATTTAAAAAATTTATGTCAGTTACGAAGCATAATAAAACAAAGTATCATTGAATTATTAAATTTTTAATCGTTGTTCATTTATAAAGTATGGGTAAATGTTTGAAAATTGCACATTTTTGACTTTCGATACATTTTTGACTTTCGATACAAATGCGAAATTTTGATGCGGGAAAACAACATATGTCGATATTTTTTTACTCGTATGCAGTTTATTTAATAAAGTTTATATATAAATTAAAAGTATGTGTTTTATTCGATTATTTTCTTCTTCTTCTTTATTAAAGCGACAATTAATATTAAAATTTGTACATTCAGTGAATATCAACTGTCAAATTACAAAGGAAAGGAAATGCAAAAGAAAAGCAACATACAAGCATACTCGCATAGTCGGTGTTGGTCCGTTAAGGATTTTTTTCTTAAAGCGTGGCTGTACAAGGCGAAACCGGTGTTGGTCCGGTTCAGGGTAATTCTTTTTAAAAAGTAAAACACTTTTGTGCTCTATATGAAGTTTATCAGCAACTTTAATCAAGGCAATCCAAAAAAAAAAATAGTCTAAATGTAAATAACCACTGGGTTATATGTATACTTTCAAGTACTAAAAAATATGTTATTTTTGCTGGTGTAATTTTTATTTTTTTACCAATTTTTTAACTTTATCTTTTTTTATATGTTTAAAGCATTGAAAGAAATATATTAAATTTTTATAGACCACTTATTTTCATAAAAGATCGTCTATTTAGGGCAAAATGTACCAAAAAAGTGAAATTTTTCTCGATTTTCAACACCTTTCTTAGAGCGTTTTGGAAAATCCAGGGGAGTAAAAATTTAATTCATTGGATTTTGAATAAGACTAATTGAAGGTAACCCGCCCTCACGTTTTGCACCCCACACTCCTTCAAAATGGGATACTTTTCTAAAGATTTCCCTTTTATTTTTTTGAATGCACGTGCCTAATCATGTTAATTTTCATTTCAAATATGAAAACAAATACTTAATTTTAGTTTAATATGACGGAAAATATCATAAGAGAAGGACAAAGGTCAGAACTAAATTTTTAACTTGCCATGAATATTAATAAAAAGAAGATGATGAACTGAAAATTTTTGATCCAGATTTTACGTACCCAATATATTTTCAGATCATTTGGAGGTCAAACCCAATCTTAAAAAATTCGTCTACAATTCGTTATGTGCTGGAGAGGTAGGAGGAACTCTTTCTTTGGGACCTGACCCATGAATACTTAAACATCTATAAGTAAGCATAGTGCTATTATTATTACAACTACGGTAAAACTTAAAGAAGCTGGCTGTTATGGCTGGCCCATGAGAGCGTTCCATAAATAACATCTCTGAATGCACAGAAGACATCTATGAATTGGCTCCCAAAAAGTATTTCGTCACCTTCATTTCTACTATGGATCAAATGTTATTCGAGCTTTGGATGAATTTATGGTACGCTGAGGGCTATTTAAAGGATGCTTGACCTTGAAGGATCTTTCAGAACTCACCAAGTAATTCCTTCTGCATTAAATAGAGACTCGGATAGGTCATTCTTCGATTGGTATACATTCATGCAAGTCACCAATCCGTCCTCATTCATATTGTAAGATTTGCGTGACGCAATAATATGAAGAATATTGCCGAGTTCCAAGTTATTACATGAACGTTCAGAAACTGGGTTAAGTGGTTTCACAAAATACAAGCAATTAAATTTTCTAAGTGCGACCAAGTATTGGGTTAGCCTCCTACAACGTAATCTAACATAATCTGGTTTCCTTGTTATCAAAAATTGAAAAATAGTAATGCCGTTATATATTTGCCATTACAACGTACAAGTTTTATTAAACCGAAATTTATTCTACGAACAACTCATCATATGGTGTTTTGGAGAAAACTCCATCAATAATGTTTGACATTATTTTGGCCAATTGTTTCGAATAAGATACATCAATTTCTTGGTAGATCTCTTTCCAATTTTCATTTAAAAACAAAATCATATTATCACTCAAAGCCTTGTCACCATTGAACAAATTTTCCAAGTCAAAATTCACTTTATTGGGCCTTGCCGTGACTTTGAATTTATCTGTTTTCATATAGGTTGCTCCATCCTTCTCCACTGGTACACCCACCCATTGAAGTATAATGTCGGCGTCAACTGAAAGATGGATAATAGAAAATATTATTTATTATTATATAAGATAATAGTAGCTATACGCTGTAAGTAATATTTACACATTGTGATATTGTTTTTTCCTGAACCGCTTATAGGTAATATCAATACGCGTCCTTTGACCTTATAATTGCCTATCATACTATATACTGGTACTTTAAAACGTAATTCATGTTTCTTGGTTAAATCTTTTCCAAAACCTCTGCACATGGAAAATAGAAACGTCGCCTGAAATATTGAACAATATTTTGCATTTGTTTTACTGACCTAACTTTATACGCCGAAGCATCAGCAAAACCAGTTATTTTATTATTAGAAAATGTTACATCAATATTAACCGGACTTTCAGCGCCTTGTTTGATTGTGAATGTACCGGCATCTATTGGATTAATTTTTGAGAGATTTACCGATGAATCTCCTGTAGAAATAAAATGATAAATATATTATATATTATACTTGTATATTTGCAAATATATGTACCCAAAACTGACCTTGATTCTTTTCATGAAAATAAAAGTTTATGACTTTTAGTAAGCAATTTTCATCTCCAAATTTACATGGTTTCGGATATTCGGCTGAAATTAGTTCAAATGTTTTTGAAATTTGAAAATATAATTTTAAATACTCAAACTAATGCAAGAATTAATTTATATTTCTTAACTTAAAAATGGTTAAACCCAAAAAACTAATCAAATATGTGTTTAAAATATAAACGCCATTGAATTTATTTGATGTAATTTCTTAGCATTACAAAAATTTTAACACTTTCCTTGATAAAATTTGATAAATTAGAAAAAGTATTGTAAAGGGTGTTTTTTTATAGAGGTATAGAACTTTAAGTTGGCATTACTTTTCAAGATGGCGACCGATTTAACAGCTGTCAAGTGATTTCTTCTCAGTTTGGTTTGGCAATTCACTCACCCCTGAACAACGCTTGCAAATAGTGCAATTTTATTTCGAAAATAATGGTTCTGTGCGGAAAACGTATTGCGCCAACTTAAAGTTCCATAGCTCTATAAAAAACACCCTATAGAAAGATATAATATAAGAAATTCTTGCTCAAGTTATTACAAGTGCTCGAGCTCATGGTCGCAAATATTTGGGAAATCGTCAACTCGGAGATGCGCGAATACTCGTTATTCAAAATTTTGAATACCAGTTTCAATCCAAATTTCGAGGTTAGTGATTATTAAGGAATTGACCCCAAGAAGTAACGACATCTTGAAAAAAAAAAACGAATATATAAACGAAGAAATGTTGCATTTCAAATTAGCCATATATATTTTTTCAATTTTCTGACTACCTCCCAATTACTCAAAGCCTCAAAAAGAAGTCGTGGTACACTTAAAGAAAAGTCTAACTCATTGAGAGAAATCCGTTCTGACGAGACGTTTTACTAACCAGCAACCAATATTGAAGCTTCCAGTTGCAGCAGTACGCTGGTCCTTAGAGATAATCATTCGAACAGAGATGGTAAAGAAAAAAATAGGGAAAACATAATAAAATTTGTGACAAAAGAGAAACTAACCAACGCATAAGTCAATTAATGCTTATGAAATATGTAAGTTTAACGAAGCAATCAACCACCTGAGCAATTTCTGTAAAAGCTCCGCTTTCGTATCTCTATAATTTTAAGCAGATTTTAAAGCCGTACTTTTACTATTTGTTCTCCTGTTGTCGATGAATTTGTATTTGTTTCAGCCGTTTGGAGATAGTCAAAGTCATTATACAAAAAAGGAATGTATTTAGTTCCACTCAAATAAATTTGATACTAAACGATTTTCTGACAACTTGATTTCGTCTTTACAACTTTGCCATTTTCAAAATAATTAATAAAGTTTTCTATAATCAAATGATAAGCCACCGAAAATAATTTTATTTCTGTTAGATTTCATAAAATTGACTATAAGGGTTGGAATTCTTTTGAGTATGTCTTACTTTTCTTCATGTTTTTTGTTTGTAATTATATTTTTCATTTCTTAAGTTTGAATTTTAAGATTTTTGGAAATAAATATTTATTTCTTAATAAACCAAAATAAAGCAAAAAGTCGAAAATACATTTGTGTTGTGTTTTGTGAAACTATTTTTTTGTATCATGGGAAACGGTTAAATTTTTTAAATAAATGGCTATAAGGATTTTGGCTGATTTATTTCAGTAATGAATGTTTTATTTTAATAACTTGAATAAACATTTCTTCATCATTTGATATATATTTTGTGTGTGAAATTTATCAGCGAAGACTTACGAAAATCTGCACTGCTAATTTTTAAAAAGAGCAAACAAATATTGCAACTAGTGCATATTTAGTTAACATTTTACACTGTTGGATTTATTTTATGTTATATGTAAAATTTCCTTTTATGGATTGTTTATCCTTTTTGTATAAATATTTAACACATGTAGAACGAGTTTAATCCGCCACGATGAATGATTTAAGTCAAACTAGGAATCTTATTAAGAAATTATTACATTTATATGAGAAATATAGTGGTCGTTACATATGATTAATCTAATGCATTATACATTCAATTAAAAATATAAATCTAGATTTCTATTGTAATTTGCCGTATAAGTTTAATTGTTATAATATTGATAAATCGCAATATTATATTGTATTTAATAAAAAATAGTTATATAAATCGAACACACTGCAAGCACATAATTAGGTAGACGGGACAGACTTGCTTGCACGAGTACAGTGGAAATAAAGTAAAAGTAAATGTTGGATGTTAAGTACAGTGGAGGCTAAAAGTCTACATATACCGCCTGTATTCGTTGTGTAGAGAGTACTATTATTTTGCTGAAAACTGTAGGTATACAATTTTATTTTAAATCGTTTTCTAATCACATATATTAAAACAAATCCACTCTCTAACATAAAATAAAACAATTATGGTGAAAAAACGCAAAAATGTCCTTGACAAAAGTCTACATACACCACAAGTTTACCAGCAGGTACCTCGATTTAAACACTTTAGCATCAAAAAAGGCTCCGCGAAATGAAATATCCATTAACGTAAGAAACTTGGTTATTCCACACACAAAAGAGAAGAAATCGTATGGTGAAACTGTACAAAAACTTAAAAAAAAAAAAAAAAATTAATCCACCGAAAAAAAGCCGCGTTGTTGACCGCGCGAAGAAACTAACTCGAAGAGACATCAGCTTTATGCTGAAGGAAGTGAATGATGATCCTAAAGTTGCTGCTCCAAAATTAGCTGAAAACATTGCAAGCTTGTCATGGATGTGTGTCCATCCAAGAACAATCCGAAGAGCTCTAAACGATAACGGCTTCCACAGTAGAAAGCCATGTAAGAAGCCTCTTATTTCTGAAAAAAATCTCGATTGGAGTTCGCTAAAGGACATTTAGATCAGGGAATGGATTTTTGGCAAAAAGTCTTGTTTATAGACAGAAAAGAAAATAGTGCACTTAACGCCAAAAATATAGTACCGAAGTGAAGCAATGATGTCGGCAACGTAATGGTTTGAGGAGCGGTTGCAGCATCTGGAGTTTAAAAGCTTGTTTTTATTGGATCGGTTCAAATATAAGTCATTGTTGGAAGCTAGTCTGAAGTCTTCGGTGGACTGTTTGAAGCTTGGGGCAGGCTGAATCTTTTTACAGGATGACAATTAAAAGCACACGGTCCATATTGTTAAGGATTGCTTGCTTTATCATGCTTCAAGGCAACCACACTCACTACCTCAAAGTCCAGATGTGAATGTTATTGAACATGTCTGTGAGATTTTAGAGCGAAAAATTAGAAAAAATCAGATTTCCAGCTCAGCATTACTTAAAGAACGTTTTATTGAAGATTGGGACAGTATTACTTTTTGGTTTTTTTTTTTGTCATAGCTTTATTATTTTATGTTGAAAAGTGATTTTGTTGTTGTTTTTTTATGATAAGAGAAAATAGTTAAATAGTTTTGGACTTTCAATTTAACGAAAATGGGGATGTATGTGTACTTTTGTCCGCCACTGTATCTATTTTATTTAGTATTATTGGTTTTCACTTATAACGTTGTTATTTGTTATTGGTCATTTTTCTAACTATTTTTTTTCCCAAAATTCAGCAGAATGTTGGATAAATGAATAACACTTTGTTAAGCCGAGAATTCCGATAAATTGTCCGTTATTTTATGTTTTATGTTTTATTTTTTTAAATTATGTTTAAATAATTGGTATGGTAATATGGTAAGGCAGGGAAGAATTTTACATTTTATGAAACTCAAGGCGAATTTAACAATGTGTAGTTACTATGGAAGTGAGCTCAAATTCTTTTATTTATTTTTCGCAAATTGTTAAAATTATTTTTTAGTATGCTTTGTTTGCTTTGATTAATTTTTTTTATATTTTGAAAAGTGGAGATTGTTAAAATTATGATAGTGTGGTTGAGGTTTACAAGAAAAATTTGTAGGTCAGAGGGTTTGTGCGGATTTAAAAGCCAAAGAATTTTCCATGATTTGAAAATCACTACTCAAAAGCAAAAACAAAATACATTTTGTTGTTACTTAAATGCTCATTTTCTTATAGTTTATGTTTACAAATGCTCTGTTATATACAATTTAGGTGGTTAGTAGCCTATACATTATTAAAAACTAAAGTAAAGGAATTAAAAAAAAACAATAAATTTTATTTGGGTTGGCTTTGGAATTGTATCTCACTTTCACTGCTTATTGTATCTAAATGCGTGGCGCGAATTAAATAATTTATGAAGGAATTGACAGGTAATGAATTAAACTTTTGTTCCCTTTTTGTTTTATTTGTTTATGTGTTGTAGTTTTTCTGTTTGTAGTGTTTTCTACAATTTCACAAATATTATCATATTAACGTTTTCATTTAAAAAATTTATGTCAGTTACGAAGCATAATAAAACAAAGTATCATTGAATTATTAAATTTTTAATCGTTGTTCATTTATAAAGTATGGGTAAATGTTTGAAAATTGCACATTTTTGACTTTCGATACATTTTTGACTTTCGATACAAATGCGAAATTTTGATGCGGGAAAACGACATATGTCGATATTTTTTTACTCGTATGCAGTTTATTTAATAAAGTTTATATATAAATTAAAAGTATGTGTTTTATTCGATTATTTTCTTCTTCTTCTTTATTAAAGCGACAATTAATATTAAAATTTGTACATTCAGTGAATATCAACTGTCAAATTACAAAGGAAAGGAAATGCAAAAGAAAAGCAACATACAAGCATACTCGCATAGTCGGTGTTGGTCCGTTAAGGATTTTTTTCTTAAAGCGTGGCTGTACAAGGCGAAACCGGTGTTGGTCCGGTTCAGGGTAATTCTTTTTAAAAAGTAAAACACTTTTGTGCCCTATATGAAGTTTATCAGCAACTATAATCAAGGCAATCCAAAAAAAAAATAGTCTAAAATGTTATTTTTGCTAGTGTAATTTTTATTTTTTTACCAATTTTTTAACTTTATCTTTTTTTATATGTTTAAAGCATTGAAAGAAATATATTAAATTTTTATAGACCACTTATTTTCATAAAAGATCGTCTATTTAGGGCAAAATGTACCAAAAAAGTGAAATTTTTCTCGATTTTCAACACCTTTCTTAGAGCGTTTTGGAAAATCCAGGGGAGTAAAAATTTAATTCATTGGATTTTGAATAAGACTAATTGAAGGTAACCCGCCCTCACGTTTTGCACCCCACACTCCTTCAAAATGGGATACTTTTCTAAAGATTTCCCTTTTATTTTTTTGAATGCACGTGCCTAATCATGTTAATTTTCATTTCAAATATGAAAACAAATACTTAATTTTAGTTTAATATGACGGAAAATATCATAAGAGAAGGACAAAGGTCAGAACTAAATTTTTAACTTGCCATGAATATTAATAAAAAGAAGATGATGAACTGAAAATTTTTGATCCAGATTTTACGTACCCAATATATTTTCAGATCATTTGGAGGTCAAACCCAATCTTAAAAAATTCGTCTACAATTCGTTATGTGCTGGAGAGGTAGGAGGAACTCTTTCTTTGGGACCTGACCCATGAATACTTAAACATCTATAAGTAAGCATAGTGCTATTATTATTACAACTACGGTAAAACTTAAAGAAGCTGGCTGTTATGGCTGGCCCATGAGAGCGTTCCATAAATAACATCTCTGAATGCACAGAAGACATCTATGAATTGGCTCCCAAAAAGTATTTCGTCACCTTCATTTCTACTATGGATCAAATGTTATTCGAGCTTTGGATGAATTTATGGTACGCTGAGGGCTATTTAAAGGATGCTTGACCTTGAAGGATCTTTCAGAACTCACCAAGTAATTCCTTCTGCATTAAATAGAGACTCGGATAGGTCATTCTTCGATTGGTATACATTCATGCAAGTCACCAATCCGTCCTCATTCATATTGTAAGATTTGCGTGACGCAATAATATGAAGAATATTGCCGAGTTCCAAGTTATTACATGAACGTTCAGAAACTGGGTTAAGTGGTTTCACAAAATACAAGCAATTAAATTTTCTAAGTGCGACCAAGTATTGGGTTAGCCTCCTACAACGTAATCTAACATAATCTGGTTTCCTTGTTATCAAAAATTGAAAAATAGTAATGCCGTTATATATTTGCCATTACAACGTACAAGTTTTATTAAACCGAAATTTATTCTACGAACAACTCATCATATGGTGTTTTGGAGAAAACTCCATCAATAATGTTTGACATTATTTTGGCCAATTGTTTCGAATAAGATACATCAATTTCTTGGTAGATCTCTTTCCAATTTTCATTTAAAAACAAAATCATATTATCACTCAAAGCCTTGTCACCATTGAACAAATTTTCCAAGTCAAAATTCACTTTATTGGGCCTTGCCGTGACTTTGAATTTATCTGTTTTCATATAGGTTGCTCCATCCTTCTCCACTGGTACACCCACCCATTGAAGTATAATGTCGGCGTCAACTGAAAGATGGATAATAGAAAATATTATTTATTATTATATAAGATAATAGTAGCTATACGCTGTAAGTAATATTTACACATTGTGATATTGTTTTTTCCTGAACCGCTTATAGGTAATATCAATACGCGTCCTTTGACCTTATAATTGCCTATCATACTATATACTGGTACTTTAAAACGTAATTCATGTTTCTTGGTTAAATCTTTTCCAAAACCTCTGCACATGGAAAATAGAAACGTCGCCTGAAATATTGAACAATATTTTGCATTTGTTTTACTGACCTAACTTTATACGCCGAAGCATCAGCAAAACCAGTTATTTTATTATTAGAAAATGTTACATCAATATTAACCGGACTTTCAGCGCCTTGTTTGATTGTGAATGTACCGGCATCTATTGGATTAATTTTTGAGAGATTTACCGATGAATCTCCTGTAGAAATAAAATGATAAATATATTATATATTATACTTGTATATTTGCAAATATATGTACCCAAAACTGACCTTGATTCTTTTCATGAAAATAAAAGTTTATGACTTTTAGTAAGCAATTTTCATCTCCAAATTTACATGGTTTCGGATATTCGGCTGAAATTAGTTCAAATGTTTTTGAAATTTGAAAATATAATTTTAAATACTCAAACTAATGCAAGAATTAATTTATATTTCTTAACTTAAAAATGGTTAAACCCAAAAAACTAATCAAATATGTGTTTAAAATATAAACGCCATTGAATTTATTTGATGTAATTTCTTAGCATTACAAAAATTTTAACACTTTCCTTGATAAAATTTGATAAATTAGAAAAAGTATTGTAAAGAGTGTTTTTTTATAGAGGTATAGAACTTTAAGTTGGCATTACTTTTCAAGATGGCGACCGATTTAACAGCTGTCAAGTGATTTATTCTCAGTTTGGTTTGGCAATTCACTCACCCCTGAACAACGCTTGCAAATAGTGCAATTTTATTTCGAAAATAATGGTTCTGTGCGGAAAACGTATTGCGCCAACTTAAAGTTCCATAGCTCTATAAAAAACACCCTATAGAAAGATATAAAATAAGAAATTCTTGCTCAAGTTATTACAAGTGCTCGAGCTCATGGTCGCAAATATTTGGGAAATCGTCAACTCGGAGATGCGCGAATACTCGTTATTCAAAATTTTGAATACCAGTTTCAATCCAAATTTCGAGGTTAGTGATTATTAAGGAATTGACCCCAAGAAGTAACGACATCTTGAAAAAAAAACGAATATATAAACGAAGAAATGTTGCATTTCAAATTAGCCATATATATTTTTTCAATTTTCTGACTACCTCCCAATTACTCAAAGCCTCAAAAAGAAGTCGTGGTACACTTAAAGAAAAGTCTAACTCATTGAGAGAAATCCGTTCTGACGAGACGTTTTACTAACCAGCAACCAATATTGAAGCTTCCAGTTGCAGCAGTACGCTGGTCCTTAGAGATAATCATTCGAACAGAGATGGTAAAGAAAAAAATAGGGAAAACATAATAAAATTTGTGACAAAAGAGAAACTAACCAACGCATAAGTCAATTAATGCTTATGAAATATGTAAGTTTAACGAAGCAATCAACCACCTGAGCAATTTCTGTAAAAGCTCCGCTTTCGTATCTCTATAATTTGAAGCGGATTTTAAAGCCGTGTTTTTACTATTTGCTCTCCAGTTGCCGATCTGTACTCTTTGAAAGCTTTGAGTTATTGCTTTAATCCATTACTAAATAATTTGTATTTGTTTTAGCTGTTTGGAGATAGTAAAAGTCATTATACAAGAAAGGAATATATTTAGTTTCACTCAAATAAATTTGATACCAAACGGCTTTTTGACAACTCGATTTTGTCTTTACAACTTTTTAACTTTTTAACTTTCACACTAATTAATACATTTTTTCATAATCAAATTTGAAGACATCTGAAAATAATTCTATTTCTTTTAGATTTCATAAAATTAACTAAAAGGATTGGAATTCTGTTGAGTATGTTTTACTTTTCTTCATGTTTTGTTGTTTGTAATTATATTTTTAAATTTTTTTAAATTAATATATTTTATTTTTAGAAATTAAAAATTTATTTCTTAATAAACAAAAATGAAGCAATTATTCGAAAAAACATTTGTGCCAGCTAGCTAAAAAAAACTAAGAAAAGAGTTTATTGGAACTACCTTCTTTTTTGTATCATGGTAAACGGTTAAAAAACTTTTTTATGATTGATTATAAGGCTCTTGGTTGATTTATTTCAATAATGAATGTTTAATATCTTGATTAAAAATTTCTGCATCATTTGATATATATTTTTTGTGTGAAATTTATCAGCGAAGACTTACGAAAATCTGCACTGCTAATTTGTAAAAAAGAGCAAACAAATATTGCAACTAGTGCATATTTAGTTAACATTTTACACTGTTGGATTTATTTAATGTTAAATGTAAAATTTCCTTTTATGGATTGTTTATCCTTTTTTATAAATATTTAACACATGTAGAACGAGTTTAATCCGTCGCGATGAACGATTTAAGTCAAACTATGAATCTTATTAAGAAATTTTTACATTTATATGATTGTAATTTACCACTACACGTATTTGCTGAATATGTTACGTATGGCTGACAATAAATATATTATAATATCGCGATTGTATTTAATAAAAAATCAGGATGGAACGGCTGTCTTTATACCTTTCATGAGCATATAAAAATTTATTGCAAATTGCAATTTCAATTTCGATGATTTTCAGTATAAACTTGAACTTAAGTCTGCAGAAAGCCAAATTTCACGCTCTTATATGCTTTATTTACGAATTTTTGACCCGAATCCTCATGTATGAACAAATCGGTTGTGTTGGGGCTCTATGATATAGTATTACGATTTCGAAGATTTTGAGAACCTATTTTTTGCAATTCATTATGTATGTTTAGTGTACCAACTTTCGTGTTATTAGGTGCTTTTTTGACGGACTTAGACTCAAAATTTTAAATCTTAAATATTTATCGTATAAGTGCCATAGTGGTCCGATCTGTCCGGTCCCGACATATGATCGTCTATACGTAGAGGTGCATCTCCCTACCAATCTTGGTTGAAATATTTCAAATATTGAGGAACTAGTTTGCGTCCAAACAGACAGATGAACAGACAAGCATATAGACAGACGGACACACGGGCACGGCTAAAACAACTCAGTTCGTCATTCTGATACGATCGATATAAATTTCGATGGGCCTATCTCTGCTCCTTCTGGCTTTTACATACTTCGGACCAAAGTTAATAAACCATTTCATGTACATGAAAGGTATAAATAGTTATTATATAAATGGAACACCCACAAGCACATAACAAAATTTGCATATAAAAGATATATATAGGTATACAAACAGTGAAAATAAATTAAAAGTAAATCTTGGGTGTTAAGTATTTTTTTCTATTTTATTTAGTAAAAGAGGTTTTCACTTGTAAAGTTATTATTTGTTATTGGTCATTTATACAAGAATGAAAAACACTTTATTAAGCCGACAATTCCGATTGTGTTAAATAAATGATTGTATGATATTCCTTCCTGTAGGAAGATAGTTTCACGCAAGTAAATTTGAACATAAACGATTTTTTGACAACTTGATTTTGCCTTAAAGATAATGCTACACAAAAAATGCTAGGGCATCTAAAACTAATTCCCATTAGATTTCATAAAATAGATTTTAAAAAGTTGAAAATCTTTTGAGTATGTTTTACTTCTCTTAATTTTTTCTTTACTATTACTATTTTTCCATTTTCTGTATTATTACTTTTTTACTTTGGGAGATTAAAACTTTGTTCTTAATATATGAAATTGGTAGGACTAAAATAAAACAAAAAAGGATAAATACATTTACATCAGATAGATAACAAATCTAAATAAACAACGCACTACCAGACATTATTAAAAAAAAAAAAAATATTGCAATAAAGGAGAAGTTTTATGAAAACTCAGCTTCAAATAAAAAGAAAAAAATGTTTTAATAATTTCAAATTTAACTTGAACCATGTAACTGTAAATGAAAAATAAGAAGATAATAACGTTTGCCTCATAAATCCAGTTGATATACCTTTGCTCACCTTGCCGTTGAAATCGCCTAGCCCGATTGTTACATTGTGGAGGGGACAGCGCTCATAAGTGCGTTCTTGATTCTCATAGAAATTATCTTTGGTCACATCATCCTTCCCTTCTGTCGGGGAGTGGATGCAAATCAGCGATATGTTGAAGAACTTCGCTTTGATGTGAATTGCGGCTAGATATTCCGATCCGGTACTCGGCGATGGAGTCTCTCCGACCACAAACCCAAACCCAAATGGCAGTAGTAGATTTCATAAGGATCTACTTTTTTTGGTCCTTGTCCCTTCCATCGCATTGCTTGGATGGTGGTGATGTCAGCCTTTAGTCGTACGAGGACATCAACCAGTTGTGCAGCGGCACCTCCCAAATTAAGGAACCAAATATTCCAGGTACATGCTCTCAAATCGTGATCCCTTGAACGTTTGCAGGGTCGTCATCAAAAGAGGGATTTTTCATTAAAGGTATTTGTTGATTTTCCATTGGTGTATAGTTTTTATGTGATGGGGATTCACCTTCACACTTTAGCTCGCCTCCAAATGGATGTTTGTTCACTACCCACCCAGAGGATACTTGGTCTAAGACCGGAAGCCGTGAGCTGCTTGAACCAAATGAATAATTTCTGGCCACTCCCAAGTGAATGACAGTCAAAAGCTTTCTCAATTTCGTGAACTTCTATCCTCCATATTCTATGCACTCTTTCTAGTTCAAACAGATCATGTTCAACTATCTTAATTAATTAGTCGTGTTTAAAATTGATAAATATCATTTGCAAAGGAAGGTTCGGTGCAAACAGTGTCCAAATGAAAAATAAACATTTTGTTGTTGCTCTTTTAAATTATACTTATCTTGTTAATAACTTATATATATAACCGCTGAAGCGATTTTTTGGCCGAGCTCCTCCTCCAATTTATTGTTTTGCATCTTAATGTTTTTAGGAAGAAATAGAGGGACCTACAGTTTATTCTAAGCCGCCTCCGAACGGCTGATGGATTTTTATGAGGAGCTTTTATTTCATGTCAGAAATACACTCGGAAGGCTTGACATTCCCTGCCAAGGAAAGGGGTGTTAGCAATTAGAAATATTAAATTTTTATATTTTTGGATGTTGCTCGAACCTGGACTCGAACTCAGGCCTTCCGAATTGTAGTACGCAATGCTAACCACTCGTTATTGCGGCCGCGTTAATAACTTAATAATCTGAAAAAGGTAATATTGTCAAAAAAAAAAAAAAAAAACAGGTCCACTGGTACAGATTGACATTGATCGATAAATAAATATCACTAACATAAGAGGAAATCAAGTCCAACAAACAAAATGAGCAATGCAAAAAGGATAAATACTCTGGGCTCCACTAAGGATGCTGATGTAATTTCACTTAAAGGTAACAGATTTGCCTCGCTAAGCAATGAAGAATCTGAAGCTGAGTCAAAGCCAATGCTCAGGCTATACCAATCTACTTGCGGAAGCGCAGATTGCATTGCTTGTATAAAACCTAGAAAAATTAATAGTCACCAACAATCTCCATGTTGTACGGGAAAAGCATTTTAGAGAAGTCGTTACATCAAAAAAAGAATTATTACTCAGATCGGTTGGAGAGTTCTGAAGGCCTGATTGTTGTTATTAAGAGAATTGAAGCTTCGGTTGACTTAAGTGACATAAAAGAAGGTCTAGGAGAGCAAGGATATAATTAATAAAAATAAAAATTGGCAACCTATATTTAAAAATTTCTTATCCCCACGCTCAATTCAACTTAAAAGAAAAGAGGCGCATCCAACTTACAGTCTAAAATATCTCTTACACTGCAGAATCACGGTAGAAGAACCATTTAAACGGAATGGTCAAGTACAATTTACGAATTGTCAAGAATTTAGGCATACCAAATCCTACTGCTAAAATAATAAATCCAAAAGGTCGACAGTTATAGAAGGAGGTCGTGATTACCAGAAATAGGTTCGATTTAAATCGCTTTGGAAAGCAAGCGAAGCTGAAGCAATGTTGAGACTACGTAACGGTTCCTGGGCCATAACTGAAAAAGAAAAGGCAAATTGTTTTGCAGAGCACCTCAGTATGGTATTTCAACCAAACACTGCTACAGATAAGGCACCTCTACCACTAAATCATAGTGTTAAAAGATGCAATGCCTTTTGCGGAACATTTGTTTCAGTGCTAAAAAAAGATTATTGCAATCCCAGATCCAAAACAGTTTCTTGGATACTATCATATAACACGAAAGATGCTAAAATAACTGCCGCCAATTTTTTTCGTTTCTCTTGCAAAGCTTTTCAGTGTCATATTAAAGCTGGGATATTGTCCACAAATATGGAAAAACTCGCAGATAATTATGATAGCTAAACCAAGTAAAGATCAATCAGTCTGCTGCCTTTTGAAAAAATTCTGCTATCAAGGATTTCTCCTTTTCTCTATAAAAATGACATAATGCCTACACATCAGCTCGGTTTCCGCGAAAAACACGGCACAATTGAACAAGTACTCCTATAACTAATGAAATAAGAGAGACTTTCGAATTTAGAGAGTATTGCTCGGCCATTTTTCTCGATGTGACTCAAGCTTTTGACAAGGTGTGGTAGGATGGACTTATTCATAAAATTAAAAATTTTTTACATAATTTATTCTACAATATCCTTGAATCTTACGATTCACTGTAAAAGAACGTTATATAATTTTTGGAGCGCCTGGAGCGTAGTTATGAGCGCTGCCCCGGTCACGATGTCAAAATCGTATTTGGCGATTTCAATGCCAGTCAGCAAAGAACGCCCGTTAACCAACACGATGACTATGGAACCTAAGTATGCTCTGCTCAATCCACAGAAAGGAGGACATTGTCGAGTGTATTGCACTCAAGACTAAATCCCTCCGTCAACGAATTGATTGCACCTTACGAAAGTCACCTATCGTGTGACTTGTTCAACATACTATATATGCATATGATTCCCTTTTTGTAAACGCTGAAGCGTTTTCCTGCCAACCTAACACTGGAGAAAATAATATAAGCTGATCGAGGACAAGACGAAATATCTCCTGTCATTAAACAAACAGTCATCGCTCTCACGTTTTGGCTCCCACGTTACGGTCATAACTTCGAAGTCGTAAATAATTTTATCTATTTAGGAATCACATAAAATTAATAACAATGTTGGCTTGAAATCAAACACAGAATCACTCTTGGCAATAGGTCCTATTTTGACTTGAGTAGGCAATTGAAAAGTAAAGACCGCAGTCTAAACCAACAAAACCTAAACTTAACAAGTCGCTTATTCACCTCTCTTAAATTTTGCTTGGAGTTTTCGAGATATAGGTTTTGCAAATGATTTCAATATCTCAGACTATGGAACAATGAGCTGTAACCAATATACGATGACATTTGAATAGCTACGCTGACTAGGTTATATCGCCCGTAAGGATGACAACACTCCAGATTTAAAAGCAGTACCCGATGGTGGAAGCAGAGGAAGAGGAAAGCCTTCACTTCTTTGGTAATATCAGAGGGGAAAGAACCCACTTTTATTTGGTGTCTCTAATCTGAGCCGAACGGCTAAAATAAGAAATGAATGACGAATTGCTTTGAGCTCGGCTATAATCGTATAAGCAGAGTCCATGTGAGTAAATAAAGAAGTAAACTAATAGAAACAATAGTGTGACTGTGTAAAGGTATGGAATAATCCATATTATATATTCTTTTTATTAAGAGAAGAGCCTTGAGGTTTGCAACCTTGTCAAGCATCGAAATCTATGGAAATATTTTTCCTGAACAACTGCAATTACTTAAAGACATTTTAAACTACTATGAACAGACTAGCTAAGTTTCTAAATCAAATCCCACTTTTAATGTTGCACTGGTAATAAAAGGTGTTTTTTATAGTGGTATAGAACTTTAACTTGCAATAAAACAACGATGGATTATTCGATTGACATGAATTTTATTTTAAATATGATTTCTGACATATGACTGCCACACCTGGCGCGGATGTAGTCCAATCTGGACGTCCAATTTTCGATGACTTTTTCCAACATTTGTGGCCGTATATCGGCAATAACACGGCGAATGTTGTCTTCCAAATGGTCAAGCGTTTGTGGCTTATCCGCATAGACCAATGACTTTACATATCCCCACAGAAAGTAGTCTAGCGGTGTTAAATCACAAGATCTTGGAGGCCAATTCACAGTTCCAAAACGTGAAATTAGGCGGTCACCAAACGTGTCTTTCAATAAATCTATTGTGGCACGAGCTGTGTGACATGTTGCGCCGTCTTGTTGAAACCACATCTCCTGGACATCATGGTTATTCAATTCAGGAATGAAAAAGTTAGTACTCATGGCTCTATACCGATCACCATTGACTGTAACGTTCTGGCCACCATCGTTTTTGAAAAAGTACGGACCAATGATTCCACCAGCCCATAAAGCGCACCAAACAGTCAGTTTTTCTGGATGTAACGGTGTTTCAACATACACTTGAGGATTACCTTCACTCCAAATGCGGCAGTTTTGTTTGTTGACGTAGCCATTCAACCAGAAGTGCGCTTCATCGCTAAACTTCGCTAAAATGGACGTAGTGCCCGATACGTTTTCCGCACAGTACCATTATTTTCGAAATAAAATTGCACTATTTGCAAGCGTTGTTCAGGCGTGAGTCTATTCATGATGAATTGCCAAACCAAACTGAGAATAAACCACTTGACAGCTATTAAATCGGTCGCCATCTTGAAAAGTAATGCCAACTTAAAGTTCTATACCTCTATAAAAAAACACGCTTTATATCTTCTATATTGGGTTTGCCAATATATCTATTAGTAAGCGGTTACTATTACACATATTAAATTTATGACAGTTTGACCACCATGGACGACGAGACAGTGAGGTTCACTTTTTTGTCAGATGATCTATATGTAATAGATCTAGTCTCAGCCTAATCTCATTCTATTCAAATCAAACGAGACTTGTCTTACTGTTAAATGTTTTTCCTGAGAAAAACAAGATATGATCTAGCGATTCCTAGCAGGAATATGCATGTGCTGCATATAAATATGTATATTTTTATATAACTTACTATCTTAAATAAACTGCAATAAAATTTATATACAACACTTTTAATTGTTCCACTGTCAAGGTTAATTATCATTAGCTCATTGGCTAGTCATCATTACCGTGAAGAAAAATTGTAATTTAATATGAACTTTATTTACTTTAAGTATACGTAGAATATATATTTATATATTATATACACTTTAGATCACAAATATCTCATTGTAAGGCGTGCCGCCGAAAATCTTTTCTGCTTCCACTTTCATTTGCTTGCCGAGAGCCTCATAAAATGGTATTTTCATTTCACCATAGATCTCTTCCCAGTTTTCATTCAGGAAGTTATTGATATTTTCGCCCAAAATCTTGTCGCCATTAAAGAGGTTATCGAATTGCAATGCCATGCGTTTTGGTTTACATTCGAGGCGTAAATTTTTTATTTCCATATATGTGTTACCATTTTCATAGCGTGATGTGGCATCTATGCTTATTTTGATCAGAGGTTGAACTTTAATAAAATGTAAAAGAATTGACAATGAATTGAAAAATATGTTTAGACTAATTTTGTGTAGCCTTACCTAGTGTAATATTACTTTCCTTCTCCCGTCACAGGTAAAATAAGAACTTTGCCATCCATTTTGTAATCGGATAAAAGCGTGAGGTAAGGCGTCTCCAGCAAAATTTCATGGCGGCCTTCAGGTGTTTTACCAAAGCCTCTATTGATTACGAAATTCATTTAGAATTTTTTTTTCATATACATTTTTTTCATATATATACAGATTTTCGTACATAATAGACAATTAGTTTTTTGGTTTTAAATAATAAGAACTCAAGCTACAATTTACGATCAATCATTCAAATTTTGCTATAAGCAATCAGATTTTAGGAAAAGTCACAAAAGTATTTTTGTCAGAATCTCAAACTTGAAGCAAGCTTTATAATAGTTAATCTTTATATTAACTATTATAAAGCTTAATTTTTTTTAAATAACGTTGTAATCAAACCATCAAGTTGCGACGCGTCTTTTTTTAATAGAAATATCTTACTATGCATTGTATTTTCAAATTTTAATTTTTAATCGTACATATGCACTCATAAATTGTTTATACTCACTTTACTTTTCTCGCTCTCACATACTTGGCGCCATACGCAATGGGTTTTCGGAGTCCGAGATAAATAGCAACAGGATTTGCAGGATCTTGCTTAATGATAATATCGTCCACTTGAAATGGTTCCAATTTGGTTAGACCGAAGCTATCATCTCCCTGATATTTTTCACCGAATATTTTATTAATATTTTCGATTATACACTTTCCATCACCCACAGTACATTGTTTAATATCGCTGGCTGCAAGAAGAATATAAAAATATTAAAAGAAATTTTAGAAAATGAATAATTAATTATTCAAATAATAATGATAAGAGGCAAGAAAATAACTGATGTTTTTTTTGCGTAAGTATGTATGTATGTGGCGGCCGCGATAACAAGGCGATTAGTTTGGCGTTCTACAGGATTGGCGGAAGGCCAGTTTTCGAACCCAGTTTCGACCAACATCCAAAATTATTGAACATAAATTTTCTTATTACGGTCGACAACGCATTTCAAGCTCTCCGAATATAAAGGGGTTTTCCAATAAGGATGATATGATTTCTAAGTGTCGCTTTGACCATTTTTAATATGTCATTTTTTAATTGTATTCAGCTGATTGGAGCAATTTGAAAACGATAACGATTATTTAAGAAAATCATCTTCTCCGATGATGCTCACTTTTATTGGTGGTGGTGGTAAATAAACAAAACTATCGATTCTGGTGCGAAGAAAACCCACAAGTTATCCATGAACAACCATTACTTTCACCTAAATTGACAGTTTGGTGTGGTTTTTGGTCGGGTGGAATCATCGGTGCGTACTTCTTTCGAAATGAAGCTGGTTGCACCGTTACTGTCAATGGAGATCGATGATAACCAACTTTTTATGGTCACAATTGGAAGAAGTTGATTTAGTGGAAAAAGTGCTCAAAAATTGGGTTCATCGATTTCGTTCCTGCAAAAGAAGTCGTAGAGGTCATTGGAATGATTTTATAGCCAGAAATTAATTGTATCGATTGTTCTTCACATAAAATTAAAAAAATTTGAATTACATTACAAATTAATTAACAATTAGTGTTTTTTTTATAGAAATCATATCACTCTTATTAGAAAACCCTATATATCTGAAATGAAATAAAGAACTCCCCATAAAAATCCATCGATATAACAACGCAAAACCACAAATCGAAGGAAGTGGAGGAGATCGGCCAAAAATCACTTCATAGGTTACAAAGCGCCAATTATATGTATATATTTATGTATGTACTCGTATGTATGTATATAAATATGTATCTATACAATTTTACGAAAATAAATGCATTGACATATATATGTAAATATGTTGTTTCATTAAAATATCTATAAATATTAATAGTTTGATACTTGTGCAATACAAATATGTATCATTCATACAATATTTATGGCAAGATGCAAATCTATTGCGATATAACAATAAAAAATTCTGAATCATTTGTAAAAAAATTATTTATATTTAATTTAATTTGCCTTCGATCAGGGACAATTAACTATCAATTATAATGACTTCACAAACGAGTATTTATTTAGTTAATCATAATGTCTCGTAGTGTTATAATTGCTCATCTAACCATTTTTCTCTATCGCTATTTAAAATAGTGAACAAATCGTAGGAAGTCTTAAACTCCATATTTGTTATAGGTTACACTAGTGTTTACAACTGATTAAACGAGCTTGCTTTTATGTAAATAAAAAAACTTTAGATTGGGGCTGTTTTTCGCGGTTACGGAGCTCACTTATTGGTTGCGAAGATTTGCATTAAAAGTCGTTTTTTTTTCCTTTTTCGTAAGCGTAGACACATCTTACACAATTATAGCGGGCTAGCAATAGCAAGCTAGTCCATTTCTAATTTTGCTGTTTGGCACCAAGTGATGCCACGTTCATCTCCTTTCCAGCTCGCCTACTGCATCGAAAGCCTTTAGGTTCCTTTAAAGGTTTTTGGCCATCTGAACTGAATGACCTGTTTCTTTATTAGATCCACTACGTCAATAACGTCGTATGTCTCCTACAACTGATTGAACCACCGGCTACTGTAATCGCTATCGCCAATACCCAGAGTATCAAAAAATCCGCAAACCCTTTGTCTCGAAATCTACTATAGCCGACTCATCGGATATTGTTATCTTTCATACATTCGAATCGCTTTCTTTGCATTAATTTCTTAATAGAAACATGAAAGAAGGGCTGTCTTCGGCTATACCGTAGTCTTTATATTTTTCATGTACATATCAATTTTATTGCAAATTTCAAAATTCGATTTCGACGATTTACAGTACCAATGTGCAATTATATATGTGTGTAATACCAATTTTAACGCATCTAAATTTCTTTTTGACAGATTTTTGACGCAAAACATATTGGCTATATGGAGGATATATGATATAATCTTCCGATTTCAATGATTCTAGAATACCAGATTTCACGCTTCTACATGTTTGTTTGGCGGAGTTTTTACCAAAATTTCATATCTGACCCATTCGGTGTATGGGAGCTATCTATATGCTGCAGTAATACGATTTTGATGATTTTCACTACCAATGTGCAATTCACAAAGTTTAATATCTGGAAATGGTGGTCCGATCTTGCTGGTTTCAACAAATGTACCTCAAAGACCACCGCGCTAGATTAAAATTTTTTTTTTGGTTTTTTGTGTTTTGTTTCTTTCAAATTTATATATTTATTTATATTTTTCAATAATTTTAACAAATTTAATTCAATTGAGGTGCTAGTTCACTTGCACATGCATTACATAAAAGCGCATACATGAATGATCAATTACGGCACTATACAAGTTGAGCATTTTTTCTTGTAATTTGAGTGCGAACTCGAATTTTAGACTAGTCCCTTAATGGATCGCATTTTCGCTTTCCGCTAGTCCCCTAATGAGTCTTGTACGTGCTAAGGCAACAGATTTGACTTAACATTTGCGCCTTCTCATTATATTAACATTCTCCAGTGAAATTTTTCTCGATTTTTAAAACCTTTCTTAGAGCGTTTTATAGACTCCAGGTTTACCCCCCTTTGCACTTACCATAAGCTTAATTCATTGTCTTTCGAACAAGACTAATTGTACTCCTCCCTCACGGTCTGCATCCCACACTCCTTCAAAATGGGACACTCTTCTAAAGATTTCCCTTTTATTTTTTTTTGAATGCTGATGCCTAATCATATTAATTTTCATTTCAAATATGAAACAATACATAATTTTAGTTTAATATGACGAAAATTATCATATGAGAAGGACAAAGGTCAGAATTAAATTTTTAACTTGCATGAATATTAAACAAAAGAAGATGGTGAACGGAAAGTATAGTAAGGTGCGTAGGGAAAGCTTTTATTCAAAAAAGTGTATGCTATAGGCATCGTTCTCGATAACGACGGATTTTCGGAGCAAGAAATATATTTTCAGATCAACTGGAGGTCAAGCCTAATCTTAAAAAACTCGTCTACAATTCGTTATGTGCTGGAACCGGCGTCCTCCTACTCTTTTTTTTTTTTTTTTTGATAACGATCTCCTGACCAAACATGCGAAGCGTGGATGCAGGGTGGTCGCGGACAACTTTGCTCTCCTGAGCAATGCTTGTGACCTGACCCATGAATACCTAAACATCTATTCAAATGCTATTAAAAACTTTGGTAAAATTTAAAGAAGCTGGGCTACTGCTCAGTCATGGCTGGCAAATGCGAGCATTCCACAAGGAACATCTCTGAATTGGCTCCCAACAACTACTTCGTCACCTTCATTTCTACTATGGATCAATTGTTCAATTTCATGAACGTTCAGAAATTGCGTTATGGGTTTCACAATAAACAAGCAATTAAATTTTCTAAGTGCGACCAAGTATTGGGCGTCTTACAAGGAATTCTAACATAATCTGGTTTCCTTGTTAACAAAAATTGAAAACTTGTAATGCCGTTATACATTTGCCAGTACAACGTATTGTTTTATTGAACCGAAATTTATCCTGTAAACAACTTATCATATGGTGTTTTGGAGAAAACTCCATCAATAATGTTTGACATTATTTTGGCCAATTGTTTTGAATAAGATACATCAATTTCTTGGTAGATGTCTTTCTCATTTTCATTTAAAAACAAATTCATGTTATCACTCAAAGCCTTGTCACCATTGAACAAATTTTCAAAATGAAATTTTACTTTACTGGGCTTCATCATGACTTCCAATTTATCTGTTTTCATATAAGTTTCTCCATTCTTCTCCACTGATACACCCACCCATTGAAGTATAATGTCGGCGTCAACTGAAAGATGGATAATAGAAAATATTATTTATTATTATATAAGATAATAGTAGCTATACGCTGTAAGTAATATTTACACATTGTGATATTGTTTTTTCCTGAACCGCTTATAGGTAAGATCAACACGCGTCCTTTGACCTTATAATCGCCGATTAAACTAGATGCTGGTACTTTAAAACGTAATTCATGTTTCTTGGTTAAATCTTTGCCAAAACCTCTGCACATGGAAAATAGAAAAGTTGCGTGAATTATTGAATAATATTTTGTATTTGCTTTACTGACTTAACTTTATACGCCGAAGCATCACCAAAACCAGTAATTTTATTATTAAAAAAAGTTAAATCAATATTAACCGGACTTTCAGCGCCTTGTTTGATTGTGAATGTACCGGCATCTATTGGATTAATTTTTGAGAGATTTATCGATGAATCTCCTGTAGAAATAAAATGATAAATATATTATATATTATACATGTATATTTGCAAATATATGTACCCAAAACTGACCTTGATTCTTTTCATGAAAATAAAAGTTTATGACTTTTAGTAAACAATCTTCATCCCCAAATTTACATGGTTTCGGATCTTCAGCTGAAATTAATTCACATATTTTTGAAAATATAATTTTAAATATTTAACCTAAAGCAAGAATTAATTTATATTTCTTAACTTAAAAATGGTTAAACCTAAAAAACTAATCAAATGTGTGTTAAAAAATAAACGCCATTGAATTTATTTGATGTAATTTCTTAGCATTTCAATAATTTTAACACTTTCATTGATAAAATTTGAAAGAAAGAAAAGTCTAACTCTTTGAGGGAAACCCGTTCTGACAAGACATTTTATTAACCAGCAGCCAGTGCTGAAGCTTCCACTTGCAGCAGTACGCTGGTGCTTAGAAATAATCATTCGAATACATCTAGCGGAACAGAGATGGTAAAGAAAAAAATTCGGAAAACGCAGTAAAAGTTCTAACAAAAGAGAAACCAACCAACGCATAAGTCAATTAATGCTCATGGAATATTTAAGTTTAACGAAATAATCAACTGACCTGAGCTGAGAAATTTCTGTAAAAGGTCCGCTTTCGTATCTCTATAATTTGAAGCGGATTTTAAAGCCGTGTTTTTACTATTTGCTCTCCAGTTGCCGATCTGTACTCTTTGAAAGCTTTGAGTTATTGCTTTAATCCATTACTAAATAATTTGTATTTGTTTTAGGTGTTTGGAGATAGTAAAAGTCATTATACAAAAAAGGAATGTATTTAGTTTCACTCAAATAAATTTGATACTAAACGACTTTTTGACAACTCGATTTTGTCTTTACAACTTTTTAACTTTTTAACTTTCACACTAATTAATACATTTTTTCATAATCAAATTTGAAGTCATTTGAAAATAATTCTATTTCCTTTAGATTTCATAAAATTAACTAAAAGGATTGGAATTCTGTTGAGTATGTCTTACTTTTCTTCATGTTTTGTTGTTTGTAATTATATTTTTAAATTTTTTTAATTTAATTTATTTTATTTTTAGAAATTAAAAATTTATTTCTTAATAAACAAAAATGAAGCAATTATTCGAAAAAACATTTGTGCCAGCTAGCTAAAAAAAACTAAGAAAAGAGTTTATTGGAACTACCTTCTTTTTTGTATCATGGTAAACGGTTAAAAAACTTTTTTATGATTGATTATAAGGCTCTTGGTTGATTTATTTCAATAATGAATGTTTAATATCTTGATTAAAAATTTCTGCATCATTTGATATATATTTTTTGTGTGAAATTTATCAGCGAAGACTTACGAAAATCTGCACTGCTAATTTGTAAAAAAGAGCAAACAAATATTGCAACTAGTGCATATTTAGT
Organism: Neoceratitis asiatica; assembly: GCA_030068015.2. NCBI lineage: Eukaryota > Metazoa > Arthropoda > Insecta > Diptera > Tephritidae > Neoceratitis > Neoceratitis asiatica. Next base: position 40,089,587 of record CM061529.1, read on the forward strand.
TAACATTTTACACTGTTGGATTTATTTAATGTTAAATGTAAAATTTCCTTTTATGGATTGTTTATCCTTTTTTATAAATATTTAACACATGTAGAACGAGTTTAATCCGTCGCGATGAACGATTTAAGTCAAACTATGAATCTTATTAAGAAATTTTTACATTTATATGATTGTAATTTACCACTACACGTATTTGCTGAATATGTTACGTATGGCTGACAATAAATATATTGATAAATCATAATATCGCGATTGTATTTAATAAGAAAAAAAATCAGGATGGAACGGCTGTCTTTATACCTTTCATGAGCATATAAAAATTTATTGCAAATTGCAATTTCAATTTCGATGATTTTCAGTGTCAGTATAAACTTGAAATTAAGTCTGCAGAATGCCAAATTTCACGCTCTTATTTACGAATTTTTGACCCGAATCCTCATTTATGAACAAATCGGTTGTGTTGGGGCTCTATGATATAGTATTACGATTTCGAAGATTTTGAGAACCTATTTTTTGCAATTCATTATGTATGTTTAGTGTACCAACTTTCGTGTTATTAGGTGCTTTTTTGACGGACTTAGACTCAAAATTTTAAATCTTAAATATTTATCGTATAAGTGCCATAGTGGTCCGATCTGTCCGGTCCCGACATATGATCGTCTATACGTAGAGGTGCATCTCCCTACCAATCTTGGTTGAAATATTTCAAATATTGAGGAACTAGTTTGCGTCCAAACAGACAGATGAACAGACAAGCATACAGACAGACGGACATACGGGCACGGCTAAAACAACTCAGTTCGTCATTCTGATACGATCGATATAAATTTCGATGGGCCTATCTCTGCTCCTTCTGGCTTTTACATACTTCGGACCAAAGTTAATAAACCATTTCATGTACATGAAAGGTATAAATAGTTATTATATAAATGGAACACCCACAAGCACATAACAAAATTTGCATATAAAAGATATATATAGGTATACAAACAGTGAAAATAAATTAAAAGTAAATCTTGGGTGTTAAGTATTTTTTTCTATTTTATTTAGTAAAAGAGGTTTTCACTTGTAAAGTTATTATTGGTTATTGGTCATTTACACAAGAATGAAAAACACTTTATTAAGCCGACAATTCCGATTGTGTTAAATAAATGATTGTATGATATTCCTTCCTGTAGGAAGATAGTTTCACGCAAGTAAATTTGAACATAAACGATTTTTTGACAACTTGATTTTGCCTTAAAGATAATGCTACACAAAAAATGCTAGGGCATCTAAAACTAATTCCCATTAGATTTCATAAAATAGATTTTAAAAAGTTGAAAATCTTTTGAGTATGTTTTACTTCTCTTAATTTTTTCTTTACTATTACTATTTTTCCATTTTCTGTATTATTACTTTTTTACTTTGGGAGATTAAAACTTTGTTCTTAATATATGAAATTGGTAGGACTAAAATAAAACAAAAAAGGATAAATACATTTACATCAGATACATAACAAATCTAAATAAACAACGCACTACCAGACATTATTAAAAAAAAAAAATATTGCAATAAAGGAGAAGTTTTATGAAAACTCAGCTTCAAATAAAAAGAAAAAAATGTTTTAATAATTTCAAATTTAACTTGAACCATGTAACTGTAAATGAAAAATAAGAAGATAATAACGTTTGCCTCATAAATCCAGTTGATATACCTTTGCTCACCTTGCCGTTGAAATCGCCTAGCCCGATTGTTACATTGTGGAGGGGACAGCGCTCATAAGTGCGTTCTTGATTCTCATAGAAATTATCTTTGGTCACATCATCCTTCCCTTCTGTCGGGGAGTGGATGCAAATCAGCGATATGTTGAAGAACTTCGCTTTGATGTGAATTGCGGCTAGATATTCCGATCCGGTACTCGGCGATGGAGTCTCTCCGACCACAAACCCAAACCCAAATGGCAGTAGTAGATTTCATAAGAATCTACTTTTTTTGGTCCTTGTCCCTTCCATCGCATTGCTTGGATGGTGGTGATGTCAGCCTTTAGTCGTACGAGGACATCAACCAGTTGTGCAGCGGCACCTCCCAAATTAAGGAACCAAATATTCCAGGTACATGCTCTCAAATCGTGATCCCTTGAACGTTTGCAGGGTCGTCATCAAAAGAGGGATTTTTCATTAAAGGTATTTGTTGATTTTTCATTGGTGTATAGTTTTTATGTGATGGGGATTCACCTTCACACTTTAGCTCGCCTCCAAATGGATGTTTGTTTGCTACTCACCCAGAGGATACTTGGTCTAAGACCGGAAGCCGTGAGCTGCTTGAACCAAATGAATAATTTCTGGCCACTCCCAAGTGAATGACAGTCAAAAGCTTTCTCAATTTCGTGAACTTCTATCCTCCATATTCCATGCACTCTTTCTAGTTCAAACAGATCATGTTCAACTATCTTAATTAATTAGTCGTGTTTAAAATTGATAAATATCATTTGCAAAGGAAGGTTCGGTGCAAACAGTGTCCAAATGAAAAATAAACATTTTGTTGTTGCTCTATTAAATTATACTTATCTTGTTAATAACTTATATATATAACCGCTGAAGCGATTTTTTTGGCCGAGCTCCTCCTCCAATTTATTGTTTTGCATCTTAATATCTTTAGGAAGAAATAGAGGGACCTACAGTTTATTCTAAGCCGCCTCCGAACGGCTGATGGATTTTTATGAGGAGCTTTTATTTCATGTCAGAAATACACTCGGAAGGCTTGACATTCCCTGCCAAGGAAAGGGGTGTTAGCAATTAGAAATATTCAATTTCGAACTCAGGCCTTCCGAATTGTAGTACGCAATGCTAACCACTCGTTATCGCGGCCGCGTTAATAACTTAATAATCTGAAAAAGGTAATATTGTCAAAAAAAAAAAAAAAAAAAACAGGTCCACTGGTACAGATTGACATTGATCGATAAATAAATATCACTAACATAAGAGGAAATCAAGTCCAACAAACAAAATGAGCAATGCAAAAAGGATAAATACTCTGGGCTCCACTAAGGATGCTGATGTAATTTCACTTAAAGGTAACAGATTTGCCTCGCTAAGCAATGAAGAATCTGAAGCTGAGTCAAAGCCAATGCTCAGGCTATACCAATCTACTTGCGGAAGCGCAGATTGCATTGCTTGTATAAAACCTAGAAAAATTAATAGTCACCAACAATCTCCATGTTGTACGGGAAAAGCATTTTAGAGAAGTCGTTACATCAAAAAAAGAATTATTACTCAGATCGGTTGGAGAGTTCTGAAGGCCTGATTGTTGTTATTAAGAGAATTGAAGCTTCGGTTGACTTAAGTGACATAAAAGAAGGTCTAGGAGAGCAAGGATATAATTAATAAAAATAAAAATTGGCAACCTATATTTAAAAATTTCTTATCCCCACGCTCAATTCAACTTAAAAGAAAAGAGGCGCATCCAACTTACAGTCTAAAATATCTCTTACACTGCAGAATCACGGTAGAAGAACCATTTAAACGGAATGGTCAAGTACAATTTACGAATTGTCAAGAATTTAGGCATACCAAATCCTACTGCTAAAATAATAAATCCAAAAGGTCGACAGTTATAGAAGGAGGTCGTGATTACCAGAAATAGGTTCGATTTAAATCGCTTTGGAAAGCAAGCGAAGCTGAAGCAATGTTGAGACTACGTAACGGTTCCTGGGCCATAACTGAAAAAGAAAAGGCAAATTGTTTTGCAGAGCACCTCAGTATGGTATTTCAACCAAACACTGCTACAGATAAGGCACCTCTACCACTAAATCATAGTGTTAAAAGATGCAATGCCTTTTGCGGAACATTTGTTTCAGTGCTAAAAAAAGATTATTGCAATCCCAGATCCAAAACAGTTTCTTGGATACTATCATATAACACGAAAGATGCTAAAATAACTGCCGCCAATTTTTTTCGTTTCTCTTGCAAAGCTTTTCAGTGTCATATTAAAGCTGGGATATTGTCCACAAATATGGAAAAACTCGCAGATAATTATGATAGCTAAACCAAGTAAAGATCAATCAGTCTGCTGCCTTTTGAAAAAATTCTGCTATCAAGGATTTCTCATTTCTCTATAAAAATGACATAATGCCTACACATCAGCTCGGTTTCCGCGAAAAACACAACACAATTGAACAAGTACTCCTATAACTAATGAAATAAGAGAGACTTTCGAATTTAGAGAGTATTGCTCGGCCATTTTTCTCGATGTGACTCAAGCTTTTGACAAGGTGTGGTAGGATGGACTTATTCATAAAATTAAAAATTTTTTACATAATTTATTCTACAATATCCTTGAATCTTACGATTCACTGTAAAAGAACGTTATATAATTTTTGGAGCGCCTGGAGCGTAGTTATGAGCGCTGCCCCGGTCACGATGTCAAAATCGTATTTGGCGATTTCAATGCCAGTCAGCAAAGAACGCCCGTTAACCAACACGATGACTATGGAACCTAAGTATGCTCTGCTCAATCCACAGAAAGGAGGACATTGTCGAGTGTATTGCACTCAAGACTAAATCCCTCCGTCAACGAATTGATTGCACCTTACGAAAGTCACCTATCGTGTGACTTGTTCAACATACTATATATGCATATGATTCCCTTTTTGTAAACGCTGAAGCGTTTTCCTGCCAACCTAACACTGGAGAAAATAATATAAGCTGATCGAGGACAAGACGAAATATCTCCTGTCATTAAACAAACAGTCATCGCTCTCACGTTTTGGCTCCCACGTTACGGTCATAACTTCGAAGTCGTAAATAACTTTATCTATTTAGGAATCACATAAAATTAATAACAATGTTGGCTTGAAATCAAACACAGAATCACTCTTGGCAACAGGTCCTATTTTGACTTGAGTAGGCAATTGAAAAGTAAAGACCGCAGTCTAAACCAACAAAACCTAAACTTAACAAGTCGCTTATTCACCTCTCTTAAATTTTGCTTGGAGTTTTCGAGATATAGATTTTGCAAATGATTTCAATATCTCAGACTATGGAACAATGAGCTGTAACCAATATACGATGACATTTGAATAGCTACGCTGACTAGGTTATATCGCCCGTAAGGATGACAACACTCCAGATTTAAAAGCAGTACCCGATGGTGGAAGCAGAGGAAGAGGAAAGCCTTCACTTCTTTGGTAATATCAGAGGGGAAAGAACCCACTTTTATTTGGTGTCTCTAATCTGAGCCGAACGGCTAAAATAAGAAATGAATGACGAATTGCTTTGAGCTCGGCTATAATCGTATAAGCAGAGTCCATGTGAGTAAATAAAGAAGTAAACTAATAGAAACAATAGTGTGACTGTGTAAAGGTATGGAATAATCCATATTATATATTCTTTTTATTAAGAGAAGAGCCTTGAGGTTTGCAACCTTGTCAAGCATCGAAATCTATGGAAATATTTTTCCTGAACAACTGCAATTACTTAAAGACATTTTAAACTACTATGAACAGACTAGCTAAGTTTCTAAATCAAATCCCACTTTTAATGTTGCACTGGTAATAAAAGGTGTTTTTTATAGTGGTATAGAACTTTAACTTGCAATAAAACAACGATGGATTATTCGATTGACATGAATTTTATTTATCCGAAAGATAATCTTGTGGCATTACATTTTAAATATGATTTCTGACATATGACTGCCACACCTGGCGCGGATGTAGTCCAATCTGGACGTCCAATTTTCGATGACTTTTTCCAACATTTGTGGCCGTATATCGGCAATAACACGGCGAATGTTGTCTTCCAAATGGTCAAGCGTTTGTGGCTTATCCGCATAGACCAATGACTTTACATATCCCCACAGAAAGTAGTCTAGCGGTGTTAAATCACAAGATCTTGGAGGCCAATTCACAGTTCCAAAACGTGAAATTAGGCGGTCACCAAACGTGTCTTTCAATAAATCTATTGTGGCACGAGCTGTGTGACATGTTGCGCCGTCTTGTTGAAACCACATCTCCTGGACATCATGGTTATTCAATTCAGGAATGAAAAAGTTAGTACTCATGGCTCTATACCGATCACCATTGACTGTAACGTTCTGGCCACCATCGTTTTTGAAAAAGTACGGACCAATGATTCCACCAGCCCATAAAGCGCACCAAACAGTCAGTTTTTCTGGATGTAACGGTGTTTCAACATACACTTGAGGATTACCTTCACTCCAAATGCGGCAGTTTTGTTTGTTGACGTAGCCATTCAACCAGAAGTGCGCTTCATCGCTAAACTTCGCTAAAATGGACGTAGTGCCCGATACGTTTTCCGCACAGTACCATTACTTTCGAAATAAAATTGCACTATTTGCAAGCCTTGTTCAGGCGTGAGTCTATTCATGATGAATTGCCAAACCAAACTGAGAATAAACCACTTGACAGCTATTAAATCGGTCGCCATCTTGAAAAGTAATGCCAACTTAAAGTTCTATACATCTATAAAAAACACGCTTTATATCTTCTATATTGGGTTTGCCAATATATCTATTAGTAAGCGGTTACTATTACACATATTAAATTTATGACAGTTTGACCACCATGGACGACGAGACAGTGAGGTTCACTTTTTTGTCAGATGATCTATATGTAATAGATCTAGTCTCAGGCTAATCTCATTCTATTCAAATCAAACGAGACTTGTCTTACTGTTAAATGTTTTTCCTGAGCAAAACAAGATATGATCTGCCGATTCCTAGCAGGAATATGCATGTGCTGCATATAAATATGTATATTTTTATATAACTTACTATCTTAAATAAACTGCAATAAAATTTATATACAACACTTTTAATTGTTCCACTGTCAAGGTTAATTATCATTAGCTCATTGGCTAGTCATCATTACCGTGAAGAAAAATTGTAATTTAATATGAACTTTATTTACTTTAAGTATATGTAGAATATATATTTATATATTATATACACTTTAGATCACAAATATCTCATTGTAAGGCGTGCCGCCGAAAATCTTTTCTGCTTCCACTTTCATTTGCTTGCCGAGAGCCTCATAAAATGGTATTTTCATTTCACCATAGATCTCTTCCCAGTTTTCATTCAGGAAGTTATTGATATTTTCGCCCAAAATCTTGTCGCCTTTAAAGAGGTTATCGAATTGCAATGCCATGCGTTTTGGTTTACATTCGAGGCGTAAATTTTTTATTTCCATATATGTGTTACCATTTTCATAGCGTGATGTGGCATCTATGCTTATTTTGATTAGAGGTTGAACTTTAATAAAATGTAAAAGAATTGACAATGAATTGAAAAATATGTTTAGACTAATTTTGTGTAGCCTTACCTAGTGTAATATTACTTTTTCCTTCTCCCGTCACAGGTAAAATAAGAACTTTGCCATCCATTTTGTAATCGGATAAAAGCGTGAGGTAAGGCGTCTCCAGCAAAATTTCATGGCGGCCTTCAGGTGTTTTACCAAAGCCTCTATTGATTACGAAATTCATTTAGAATTTTTTTTTCATATACATTTTTTTCATATATATACAGATTTTCGTACATAATAGACATTTAGTTTTTTGGTTTTAAATAATAAGAACTCAAGCTACAATTTACGATCAATCATTCAAATTTTGCTATAAGCAATCAGATTTTAGGAAAAGTCACAAAAGTATTTTTGTCAGAATCTCAAACTTGAAGCAAGCTTTATAATAGTTAATCTTTATATTAACTATTATAAAGCTTAATTTTTTTTAAATAACGTTGTAATCAAACCATCAAGTTGCGACGCGTCTTTTTTTAATAGAAATATCTTACTATGCATTGTATTTTCAAATTTTAATTTTTAATCGTACATATGCACTCATAAATTGTTTATACTCACTTTACTTTTCTCGCTCTCACATACTTGGCGCCATACGCAATGGGTTTTCGGAGTCCGAGATAAATAGCAACAGGATTTGCAGGATCTTGCTTAATGATAATATCGTCCACTTGAAATGGTTCCAATTTGGTTAGACCGAAGCTATCATCTCCCTGATATTTTTCACCGAATATTTTATTAATATTTTCGATTATACACTTTCCATCACCCACAGTACATTGTTTAATATCGCTGGCTGCAAGAAGAATATAAAAACATTCAAAGAAATTTTAGAAAATGAATAATTAATTATTCAAATAATAATGATAAGAGGCAAGAAAATAACTGATGTTTTTTTTGCGTAAGTATGTATGTATGTTGCGGCCGCGATAACAAGGCGATTAGTTTGGCGTTCTACAGGATTGGCGGAAGGCCAGTTTTCGAACCCAGTTTCGACCAACATCCAAAATTATTGAACATAAATTTTCTTATTACGGTCGACAACGCATTTCAAGCTCTCCGAATATAAAGGGGTTTTCCAATAAGGATGATATGATTTCTAAGTGTCGCTTTGACCATTTTTAATATGTCATTTTTTAATTGTATTCAGCTGATTGGAGCAATTTGAAAACGATAACGATTATTTAAGAAAATCATCTTCTCCGATGATGCTCACTTTTATTGGTGGTGGTGGTAAATAAACAAAACTATCGATTCTGGTGCGAAGAAAACCCACAAGTTATCCATGAACAACCATTACTTTCACCTAAATTGACAGTTTGGTGTGGTTTTTGGTCGGGTGGAATCATCGGTGCGTACTTCTTTCGAAATGAAGCTGGTTGCACCGTTACTGTCAATGGAGATTTAGTGGAAAAAGTGCTCAAAAATTGGGTTCATCGATTTCGTTCCTGCAAAAGAAGTCGTAGAGGTCATTGGAATGATTTTATAGCCAGAAATTAATTGTATCGATTGTTCTTCACATAAAATTAAAAAAATTTGAATTACATTACAAATTAATTAACAATTAGTGTTTTTTTTATAGAAATCATATCACTCTTATTAGAAAACCCTATATATCTGAAATGAAATAAAGAACTCCCCATAAAAATCCATCGATATAACAACGCAAAACCACAAATCGAAGGAAGTGGAGGAGATCGGCCAAAAATCACTTCATAGGTTACAAAGCGCCAATTATATGTATATATTTATGTATGTACTCGTATGTATGTATATAAATATGTATCTATACAATTTTACGAAAATAAATGCATTGACATATATATGTAAATATGTTGTTTCATTAAAATATCTATAAATATTAATAGTTTGATACTTGTGCAATACAAATATGTATCATTCATACAATATTTATGGCAAGATGCAAATCTATTGCGATATAACAATAAAAAATTCTGAATCATTTGTAAAAAAATTATTTATATTTAATTTAATTTGCCTTCGATCAGGGACAATTAACTATCAATTATAATGACTTCACAAACGAGTATTTATTTAGTTAATCATAATGTCTCGTAGTGTTATAATTGCTCATCTAACCATTTTTCTCTATCGCTATTTAAAATAGTGAACAAATCGTAGGAAGTCTTAAACTCCATATTTGTTATAGGTTACACTAGTGTTTACAACTGATTAAACGAGCTTGCTTTTATGTAAATAAAAAAACTTTAGATTGGGGCTGTTTTTCGCGGTTACGGAGCTCACTTATTGGTTGCGAAGATTTGCATTAAAAGTCGTTTTTTTTCCTTTTTCGTAAGCGTAGACACATCTTACACAATTATAGCGGGCTAGCAATAGCAAGCTAGTCCATTTCTAATTTTGCTGTTTGGCACCAAGTGATGCCACGTTCATCTCCTTTCCAGCTCGCCTACTGCATCGAAAGCCTTTAGGTTCCTTTAAAGGTTTTTGGCCATCTGAACTGAATGACCTGTTTCTTTATTAGATCCACTACGTCAATAACGTCGTATGTTTCCTACAACTGATTGAACCACCGGCTACTGTAATCGCTATCGCCAATACCCAGAGTATCAAAAAATCCGCAAACCCTTTGTCTCGAAATCTACTATAGCCGACTCATCGGATATTGTTATCTTTCATACATTCGAATCGCTTTCTTTGCATTAATTTCTTAATAGAAACATGAAAGAAGGGCTGTCTTCGGCTATACCGTAGTCTTTATATTTTTCATGTACATATCAAATTTATTGCAAATTTCAAAATTCGATTTCGACGATTTACAGTACCAATGTGCAATTATATATGTGTGTAATACCAATTTTAACGCATCTAAATTTCTTTTTGACAGATTTTTGACGCAAAGCCTCATATCTAAACAAATTGGCTATATGGAGGATATATGATATAATCTTCCGATTTCAATGATTCTAGAATACCAGATTTCACGCTTCTACATGTTTGTTTGACGGAGTTTTTACCAAAATTTCATATCTGACCCATTCGGTGTATGGGAGCTATCTATATGCTGCAGTAATACGATTTTGATGATTTTCACTACCAATGTGCAATTCACAAAGTTTAATATCTGGAAATGGTGGTCCGATCTTGCTGGTTTGAACAAATGTACCAGTGCATCGGCCTACCATTTTTGATTGAAATATCTCAAAAACTTAGGGACTAGTTTGCGTTCAAACAGACGGGCGGAAGAACATGGCTATATCAACTCAGTTCGTGATTCTGATACGATCGCTACAGATTTTGGCGGGTCTATCTTTTCTCCTTTCGTACCTACATACATAATATATCATTTCATGTACATGAAAGGCGTAATAAATGTTTTAGACAAAATATTTGATCTGAGATTTTATTACCAAGCCAATATTTAAGGGAAACCCCTAATACAGAAGAGTGTAGTCTGAGATTTTATTATCAAGCCGAGATTTAATGAAAAGCCCTAGTATCGGCACAATAACAATTCAATAAGCTTTTTATTAGTTTACTGTGTGTTTTTAATGGTTTGTTTTCAGTGTAAAAAGTAGTTACCAAAGAAACAAATAAAAACCCACATATTATAATTTTGTATTAAGTGTCTTTTATAAGGTGTTTACGTGTTGTCTTTTATTAAGTTCACACGACCGTTAAGCATAGATACAGCTCCACAGCCCACATTTTTGCAACAATATTTGAGAAAACACTATTCTATGGTAAGTACAATTGAAATATTATGTGCAAAATGTCTGCAGTAAAGTTTATAATCCTATTTGGAGGTTTATTTTTGTTTGTTGGTAAAACAAAAATCTTTTTCTGGAATTACTCCAACGAACCTTGTAAAGACATTATGCAATAATGTTGCTTAGAATATTTGTAGTACAAAAAGCAGCAAAAATATAGAAACGCATTGCGATGAAGGAAATCGACATCAATATTTAATTCGATTTGAATATTTTGAAATGATTATTCTGTATCTTGCATTCTGAAGGCAAAGAAAGTAATGTGTAGTAACCAGTAATATATAGGTACATAGATATACTTACCAAATGATGACATTAATTAAATTATTCAGCAACGACAAATAATATTAATAATACAAAATAAAATATATCACATTTACACAAAATTTTCAAACATTCTGTTTTCATCTTTGAATTAAATTTTAGTAATGTCACGCAGGATTCCAATCAATGTTAAAATTTCTGAAAAAGTTAAGATTTACAATAGTAAATAGCTTAAATTTTACAAATATTGTCCTTAAATCCCCTCTTTAAACTTCAAGTGAACCCTGAAAACACATTTAAAACATTCACGCCAGACATATTTAGAACGACTTCAGTCTCAACTAAAAACTAGCGGTTGATTGGTAACCCGCCTGCGGTTCGTGCCTATCCCTGAATTTACTTTTTCATTCCATACTATTTTAATTGCGATTTCTGTCCTTCTGTTAAACATGTATGTGTAGAAAAGTGAACCTAAGTGTATGAAAAAAATGAGTTTTGTTTCATTTAGATCTGTACAATGGTTTGGTCTGCCATTTCATAATGAATGAAATATACTTATATTCGTCGCGTTGCCCAATCGCTGGAAATAATGGCCGAAAATTTTCACTCTCGGCTGGAATTTATTCGAGTCAGTCGCGGCGGTCACTTGACCGAAATCATTTTTAAAACATAATTGCAATTGCTTATCTTTATAATGAAGCTAAATTCTTGGCCATAGCATAAAATATTTTACTTTCTTTATTATTTGGTCTTATTATTATTTTATCTTTTTTTATATATTTATTTATTTATTTATTTATTTACCTCGTTTTAACCCTTATATTGATCATATTTTTTTCTTTTAAGTATGACCTCTCCTTGTCGCTTGTCGGCTTTCTGATGGGTTTACCCATCAAATATGTGCTGTCTTGACACGGATAATCTTAGACGCAATAAATGATAATACTGGTCAACGGTGATCATGTCTTATATGCAGATCGATCGAATTAGATTTATCTAAAATGTTTAGGCAGACACGTAATGGTTTTAATGAGATAGACCATGAACTTCCATCCTTAAGAGAAATATTCAAACATTATGAAAATTTATTCCGATCTTTTAAACGCTTGGACAAGAGAAGCGTGTCACTAAACTTAACAGAGTTAATAATATGTTTGGCGATATTGTTTCAACCCATTCCGCTCAAAAAAGCATCTTTTTACCTCCTCCTATAATGGATTTGATAAACCTATGTCACCTTGTCACAATATAGAGAGTCATAAACGTCTAAGTAGCAGAATTAATTTAACGCTCAATCAAATATTTAAGCCACAAAGTGGTACTGATCTCGTTTTTTTTATCACCAGCATCACTTTACAAAAACAGGTTGTTCCTCACTCATATATTTCGTGGGAAAATATAGTAGGCACGGACATTTGACAGATTGAGTTTCTATCGTGAACAGCTATTTAAATAGGAAGAACATATGCAACGTAAATAAACAAAACGAAAAACATGAGTAGAGCGCGGTAAATATTTGTCGCTGATTATGTATAATAATAACTTCTATGGCTACAAATTAGTTGAAAAAAAAACTAAAAATATTACATAACTTTCTTTAAAAGCTTGCTTTAATACGTTTGAAAATTAGTCTTTTTCTTGTTTGTCGCGAAATATATGTGAGACTTAAATAGTCTTTCTCTCGGAAACCTGTGTTGCCGTGCTTTCCTATTTGGTTAAAAACTTTAGAAATAGGCAGAGAAAATGGAGCTCTTTCCGTTCGAGGTGCGCACTGCTACGTAAAAAAATTTTTCGCGCATAGTTTTTTCGCACTTTTTTATATGGAGTTTTGGTTTTCGTTAGAACTGCATACCGAACTTTAATCAAAAATAAGAACTGAAGACTTGAGGAAATATAATTCCCATTAACCTTTCTTCTTTTAAAATCGATATATCATTTGATTACTTTAATCAACTTCTGTAATGTAGGTTTTGGTCACCCGAGGCCTATGTGAGTGAATTCGAATACAGAAGGCTTAATGAAGTAAATTGCTTAAATTCGTCACCAAAGCGTGGAGTCAAAAAACTAAACAAAGATCGTTCTATATGTTTATATTATCAAAATGTTCGCAATGATTTGGTAATTTTTAGATGTTAGATCCCGCACAATTTGTCAATAGCTCAAAAAATGGCTCATGTCGATTTGTCAAAAGAAATGTTAAGGAAAGTCAGCCTATTCATTATTACAATTCCGAAAACAGTAATTCTCTCATTGAAAATCACACCTCTAAAAAACACCGTTTATAAAAAGATTACCCAATTTAATTTGAAAATCGCGAGTTTGCATTGGATTATAGATTATATGTCCAAACTAAGCTTTGAAGACAAAGCACTGGTTTTTAATATGTTCATAAAGCCAGCTTGGGCATAAGGAATCGAACTTTAGGGGTATGTATACAAATTTAGTTCAAGCAGAATTCAAATAGTTTAAAACCTTAAGCAACATGTAAGGATCCTTGGTATGTAAAAATCTCCACAATTCAAAACGATCTTGGCATTAAGACCGTAACACAGAGAACTTATAATATAGAGAAGGTGCAAACCAATGGCAGTACTAATTTGTACTGCCTCGTTAAGAGAAACGAAAAAAACGGGTAAGGAATTCAACACGCTGTTAAAATTAGCTTACAGAATTGAAAATTTAGAATAGGGAAAAAATGTTATTGATTGAATTTCTAGCAAATTGCACGTAAAGAGCAATGTTACTTACTTAGAGCGGAAGAAGCAAATAACAGCAATAACATTCAAAATGTTATGAAAACAATACGAATTTATTTCAATTTCTGTAAGAAATCATTATTAATATTATTACGTACAAAAATTAGAAAAATCAACAAAATATATAAGCAAATAATAAAAAAATATAATTTCGAAAAATTACCTTTATGAGTTCATTTTAATTTTTTTTTTCATATTTATTTTCTTAAGAACAAAAATCGTTACAGCTTTCTAAAGAGGTAGTACCAGAAAAGAAAAAATAATTGATATAAAAAATTATCGAAATAAAAAAATTTGAATTACTTCGTTACTGCAGATATTTGAACCTGCGTCAGCGAAAAGTAGCAAAAATTTATATATATATATTATTATTATATATATATATTATTATGTAAAAATATCATAAGTTCTCTGAAAAAGTTTAAACAAATACCTTGAAAAAAGTGTAGGCAAGTATTTAAATAGATTCTCTACTGTGCACTTGAGAATGGTATATTTTCAAATACGCCTATATATATGCAACAAATCTCAATACCTATTGCAAAAAAAAAGTACAATCGAGTTCGCACTCAAATTACAAGAGAAATTCTCAACTTCTCTAGTGCCGTAATTGATCTTTCAAGTATGCGCTTTTATGTAATGCATATGCAAGTGAACTAACACTGCAATTGAATTAAATTTGTTAAAATTATTGAAAAATATGGATTAATATATAAATTTAAAAGGAAGAAAAACCAAAAAAAAAAATTTTTTTATAATCTATAATTAACCACGCCCTTGAAATATGCTGTTCTTCTCGTTTTTAGTATGGTTATCCCAAACTATACACATGTGCTTATAATTAATTAACGAATTATAATAAAAATGACAAATATGTAACTAATGTAACTGTAATTTAAATTAAATAAGTTTAAAAAAAATTAAAATCTTAGAAAGACGAGTGGGATTTGAACTCGAGCAATGGGGAAAACACCGCAAATTACTTCAAATTGTCGCTGCTCCTATATTAACTCCGCCATAAGAAATCGCGGCGCTGCTCCGTTTAATACACGATTAGTTGCAAAATATTGGTATAATTGAGCAATTCGAGATCAAGCTTTGAAAATATAAAAATTTTGTAAACTTAAAAAATATATTTACACACACATGCATAAATAGAAATATATATACATATGTATCTATAAACTGCATATGTACACATTTTGTAATCATTTCTACATTTATTTATGTCATAAATTTATTTTTATACCTAAATTTGGTTTTTAATTTAATCTAATTTTACATTACTTTACTTTATTTTTTTACATTATTTTTTTAATATTTAATTTTTCATTTAAAATTTTTTTAATTTTTTTTATTAAATTTTTATGTTCAATTAATTTTGTTCAAATTATTTAATTTCATCAAATTTTTTCCATCTTATTTTATTTAACTTAATTTAATTTCAATTTTATTTTTATTTTATATTTATTTTCTTATTTTCTTATTTGATTCAGCTTTTTTTATTTTAATTTAATTTTATTTTATTTGCCTTAATTTAATTCAATTTTGGTTATAGTTACTAATTTAAACGATGGCAAATGCGTGGATTTCAGGGGAGAGGATAAGAGTGCAATACTGAATGAAGCATGAATATGAATGAAATTTCCCTTTTACTATGATTTACATATAGTGTACTATTTTCAGGATACATTACAAATATACACCTACATACGTGCATATGTACATACATACCTATTTACATATACAAATATCAAATCATTTTGAATAAATTAAAACAAAATTATATTACATAAAATACAATAATTTCAAATAAATTAAGAAATTAAATTGAATGAAATAAAAAAATGAAATATATACAAAAAAGGTTAAACAATACAAAACTATATAAAATTAAACAAATTTAAAAAAGAAAAAAAAATAATTAAATAATTGAAAGAAATTAATTAATTAAATTAGTAACTATAAACAAAATTGAATTAAATTAAGGCAAATAAAATAAAATAAAATTAAAATAAAAAAAGCTGAATCAAATAAGAAAATAAGAAAATAAATATAAAATAAAAATAAAAATGAAATTAAATTAAGTTAAATAAAATGAGATGGAAAAAATTTGATGAAATTAAATAATTTAAACAAAATTAATTGAACATAAAAATTTAATAAAAAAAATTAAAAAAATTTTAAATGAAAAATTAAATATTAAAAAAAATAATGTAAAAAAATAAAGTAAAGTAATGTAAAATTAGATTAAATTAAAAACCAAATTTAGGTATAAAAATAAATTTATGACATAAATAAATGTAGAAATGATTACAAAATGTGTACATATGCAGTTTATAGATACATATGTATATATATTTCTATTTATGCATGTGTGTGTAAATATATTTTTTAAGTTTACAAAATTTTTATATTTTCAAAGCTTAATCTCGAATTGCTCAATTATACCAATATTTTGCGACTTATCATGTATTAAACGGCGCGGCGCCGCGATTTCATATGGCGGAGTTGGTATAGGAGCAGGGACAATTTGCAGTAATTTGCAGTGTTTTCTCCATGGCTCGAGTTCAAATCACACTCGGCTTTTTTAAGATTTTAATTTTTTAAAACTTATTTAATTTAAATTACAGTTACCTTGGTTACATATTTGTCATTTTTATTATAATTTGTTTAATAAATATAAGCACATGAGTATAATTTGGGATAACCATACTAAAAACAAGAAGAACAGCAAACAGCGAACTCGAATTTATGCTAGTCCCTTAATGGGTCGCATCTTCGCTTTTGGCCAGTCCCCGAATGGGCCTTGTACGTGCTAAGGAATCAGATTTGACTTAACATTTGCGCCTTCTCATTATATTAACATTCTCTGTATAAAGGGCGATCCAAGTAGAGGTAGTTTTTTCAATAGCCTTTTTTTGACAGTACTCGAGTGAGTCGTGTCAAGCTGTCATTTTATTTTTTTTCAGTGTCGTCTGGCATTTCATCATGTAAAGACTTACGCCTGAACAACGTTTAAAAATGATTCAACTTTATTATGAAAATTCACGTTTTGCAAAGAATGTGTTTCGCGCGCTTCGCTCATCTTATGGCCAACATAATCGGCCTACTGAACGTACTATTCGCAACACCATCACTCATCTTGGGACCCAGCATTCATTATTGGATAATATTCGACCGAATAGACTATGTCCAGCGCACAGTGAAGAAAAAATAGCGGCCGTAGCTGAGAGTGTACACGGAGACCGTGGAGAGTCGATTAGACGCCGTTCGTAGCAACTCGGACTGGCGTATGGAGCGACTTAGAGCACTTTTCGTCGAGATCTTAAATTGAAAGCGTACAAAATACAGCTTGTGCAAGAACCGAAGCCGCTTGACCTTTCCAAGCGATATTACTTCGCTCTAGGGGCTCTTGAAAAGTTCCAAGAAGATCCGACGTTTTCGAGGTAAATTTTGCCGCATTTGGGACGAAGAGCAACCTGATGAGATTCAAGAGATGCCATTTCATCTAGAACAAAAATGGTTTGGTGTGGTTTGTGGGTCGGTGGAATCATAGGTCCATATTTCTTCAAAAATGATACAATGGTGAGAAAGTAACTGTTAATGGCGACCGTTATCGCGCCATGATAACCGACTATTTGATGCCTGAAATTGAAGCTCGTGATCTCTGCGATATTTGGTTTCAACAAGACGGCGCCACTTCCCACACATCGCATCAATCAATGGATTTATTGAGAGAACACTTCGGTGAGCAGATAATTTCACGTTTTGGGCCGGTTGATTGGCCACCAAGATCGTGTGATATCACACTGTTAGACTTTTTCCTGTGAGGATGTGTAAAGTCTAAAGTCTACGCGGACAATCCCGCTTCTATTCAGGATTTGGAGCAAAACGTCACACGTGCCATTCGCCAGTTACCAGTCGGAATGCTCGAACGAGTCATCGAAAATAGGACTCAACGAATGGACCCTGAGACATAGCCGCGGACAAACACTTGAGAAAGATAATCTTCAAAAAATACATGCCAAAGAATATTATTTCGAATGATAATAAACATTCCTTATTAAATCTGAATTTTCTGTGCTTTTTCTTTAAAAAGTGGGGAACCTCGAAATGCATCACCCTTTATATACATACGTTATTAAACTACGTGATATTTTGCTAACTTCTTCCAGACGTTAATATCTTTTTGCGGTGCACCGTCGATATTAACCATTTTGGCAAGGTTTGCCCACAAAGCCTTCGTGGCAACCCAATCTCCTTTGAAAAAGCTTTTTGCCCAATTTCAAAAATATGTTTTCTTGAGCTTGGCTCTTACGTTTCCCCCTAAAATAAAAATAGAAGTTATTAATTTTTGTGAGGAAACCCAAAAAATGCCTTAAATATAAATAATTACATTTTTACTTTTTGAAGCAGATTGAATAATTTCGTGCACTTTTTGTTCACCAATATAAAAATATCAAAAGATTTGCAAAAACGATTTCTAGAACATGCCATGTCGCTCCGAAAAAATTGTATTATTAACCGTAAATTGGAATTCAGAACACTTACTTATGATTTCATCAACAATTTCATGCGAAAACGATTTCTGGAGTATAACTGTACATTTGATTTTAACTTCGAAGATATTTATATACACTTTGCAACACGATTTATTTAATTCGTTGAATTGACCTTTGTTTATACAATTTAAAATATTTCAGTTTGTTTGTTAGATACATTTTTGCATAAAACATGCTTTTTAAGATCTTAAGACGTTTGAATATTTTCGTAAATCAGGTTTAGAAGTAGACATATGTATGTTCTTTACTTCAACTAATTGTAGAATAAAACATATATCAAAAGGAAAACATAACTTGGACTAGGAACTTGAAAAAATTCGAATTGCACTTCATTTATTGGAAGATCCTTTACGAAACTTCCGAGAAATTACTTAGGTTTTATTACATTTCCATAAATTTTAAATCGAAATATTTAAAACTGATAAAATTTGAAAACTTTTATTCAAAGCAGTATTTACTTTCACTAGCCAATTGATATATGAATGTGATCTAAAAAAGTAAATGATTTTCACACTTTTTATTATAACTAGAACAAATTACAAAATTAAATATCCTTTTACCGCAAACTGCACTGAGCGTCCGGGGCACGTCTAATGCAGTTCAAAAACTTTATTAGTTTTTTTTTTTTTTACATAATATTGCTGTTAAGTTGGATAACTTTTGGAAGAAATGTCCCTGCATAATTTATATTTAATAACAGTTGCCTCTTTTTTCCCTGGTGATCAATTGTCTATTCAAACAATCAACCAAATAACGATTCGCCAAATATATTCACAAAATTTTACAACACAACACTATGTACATACATATATCTTAAAATATATGGATACATTTTATTTTCGTTGTAAATTATTCTCCGATGCAAGCAAACTTACGCAGCTTCGCGGCAATGCTGACCACCAAAATGAAGACACAAAATATTTTTAGCACAAAATTTAAATGATATAACCACATACTTGCAATAAAATACGAAATTAACATGTAATTAAATAGGTTTCAGAGGTGCCACCACGCAAATAATACTCGCAAATAGCATGCAACCTGACTGAATGTATATAAAACTTTAGTTTAAGTTAGAGAAGCTTTTATAGTGACAAGCCGAGAGTGTTTCCAGAGACCACCTTGGCTGTAAATGCCGCATAATAATTTGTGTCGCATTTGATGCTAATCATGGCAATAAATTATACAAAGAATTCAATTATCGACTGCAAAGCCGTTGTTAATATAAAAACCGATAGCGACTGTTATTTAGTTGTGAGTCCACTTTGGATGGTATTAAAATACAGTGAGGCAGTGACTAGGGTATTCAATATTTTATGATAAATACTACAAGATCTGTGGATGAGGGATACAAGAGGGACTCTCACTCATATTGCATTGTCACTATTTTCTTGTCAACAATTGTGACAAATCATATGCAGTAAATTAATATTGTTTTTAATTAAAAAAGAAAGATAAAAAGATTAAGCGATTTAATTCTCACGCAATTTTTTGCTCCCTACATATTTGCAAGAAATTTATTATATGTGTTAATTTACATAAATAAACGGATTTGTTCATTACTAATAAGTTGCATAATACCGAGGTTGAAAGTATAAGTTATTAAGTGGTTATTGACGTATATAGACATATTTATTTAAAGGAAGGCAGTAAATAAAGAAATTAATTAAACAATTAACATTTCGTGCGTAAAATAGTTGTTGTGTCATATTGTAACCTTTGCGAGAAATGTTCTTCTCTTAACAATGTTGCAGCAAAATTTGTGAATAGAAGAGATAAGACAACGTACTTGAGTGATTCTGATATCTACACGTGGAACAGCTGTATGGTACTCACGGATCCTAAGGAGTATTCTAGTCTAGATGAGTTTTAGGTAATCTTTGAAACTCACTAAAAAGAAAACAATCAATATTTTTACTATCCATCTTTTTTATAAGTTATTTATTAACATGAGAAAAATACACAATAAGTAATTGAATTTTTTTTAATTCCACGAATTAACATCTGATGACGTGGGGAGTCATGAAAAATTGTCACGTGACCAATGTCGCAATGTCTGGAACTACGGAAAAGTTTAAATTTTTTCCCTCACAAAATGGCTAGTTTAAAAAAAATTATTTAAATTATTTTTTGACTTTTCGATTTTTTTTTAAATATTAAAAATTGATGATGAGAATGAGCGTAGTTTCAGACATAGAGAAAGGAAAGGTCATAAAAATGATTCTACAAAAATTTTCAGCAATCGGTCAAGTAGAACTTGAGAAATCATGGGTATAGTTTTGAAAAAGGCAGTTTCGAGGAAAACGCGTATAAAATTTCGTGTAAAAGCCGAGCCGGTATGGATGCCGCGTCAGCAAAACAGCTATATCTCCGAAAATAATTTGAATTTTACGCAGACATATTTTGAAAAAGTTAAACTTTAAAAATATTCAAAAAAGTAATCGAATTTTTTAAAGTTATAAACCAGAATACCCCTTTAAATAATCCAATTATTTGTCACCGTAAAAGTAGATATCAAGGGGGATGATAAGCAGTCGCTTGTAACATCTTGTCGGAGACACTAATTAGTACTGTTCAGTTTAGAGTAATTCAACATCTTTTACAAAGTTTTCTCAGCGGTAGAACTGTTCTGATGTTTTCTTAGAATTGAACAGAGTTCCAAAGCGTTCTCGTTAGTTTTTATTTTAATTCAATAACTAAATTTTTCAGCTAATGTAGGTATAACTAATGAATTTTGAGTTGACGATAAACCAACTTTGGAAAATCGTCGTGAGCCCTCGCGTAACATATGTATGTCAAGCGAAGCAAAACATCGAAATATTTATTGTCGCTAATATAAATTTTTTAGATCCTTTCGGAAAGTTAGCTCATCATGTGTTACGATAAAAAATTTTCCCCAAAAATACTTATATTCTCCTAAAGAGCCGCGGGTATATTATGCAAAAATATCAGACATGGTGTTCTCCTTTCCCAGAAAACATTGTTAAAAATACATATTTTTGAATAAAATCTAATTCATTAGGCAATAAATAAAAAAAATTTAATACATGATTTTTAAGTGTATTCACGCCATGTCAAAATTTCTAAAAAAAAAATGGCACAAATAATAACGCCGAATTGTAAATCGATTCAAAACTCTTAATATGCTACCTATAAATTTTTCGGATTTTTGATTACGAACTTGAAGTTACATTATAAATAATGATGGCGATAGAGTTATACGTACATTTGTTGGAACCGGCTAGATGGGACCACTATAGCTTATATATGAAATTTTATGTCATGAATGCGTCGAAGAAACATCTAATAGCGTGTAAGTTGGTATTCTATACACATAACTTCAATTACATAAAAATTGGTACTGAAAGTCATTAAAATCGGAAGATTATATCATATATCCCTAGTATGACCAACTTAAGATACGAAGTTTTGCGTCAAAAAAGCATCTAAGGTGTGAAGCTTGGTATACTACAGACGTATCCTACAAGTAAAAAGTAGTTTTAATAATAACAATTTAAGAATGAAATCCTTAAAATTATTATTTTTTAAATAAAATTTTGCTTTCTACTACAATACTACCTAAAAGCAATTTGTTGGTTGAACTTTCAAACTTTAAGTGATATTTACAATAAAAGTATCAGAGCTATTCAAATTTTAATAACATTTCTGAAATTGGCATCGTCATCTGTTCACATTTTATATGTGAGAGAGGCCGGTCGCCGCCATGCCCATGTCTTATTGTAAGAATTTGTTTTTGCAATTCTCTATAGGCCCAACTTCAGGCTATACGCTATCTAATAAATCAAGATATGTCAAAATCGGACTACTTTTTAAAAAATTGGGTGGGTTCATACATAAAAAGACAAGACAAACTAACTTAAGCATAAAAAATAATTCCTGTAGACCCATTAGTCGTTAATAATAGGGTAACTATATGTTACAAAAGTAGTACCATTAGGAATAGGGAACAATTCAATCTTTATGTAAGTTATCCTATGCAAAGACAGAAGACTATTCGGCCGGATATAAGTCTTGGCTAAACAAAGTGTTATATGCATCTCAATTTTTTTTTGCTGTTTTGCTTACATGCTACATTCATACTAGCAAGAGCTGTACAAAGTTAACATACCCTGCGATATCCTGCTGTTGGATGTAAAAATAATGACATTAAGGTTTATATACCTATTAACATTAGCTACTTACCATATAAATTTAATCCCTTTTAATCAGCTTGTATTTGACAAAAAAAAAAAAATGAAAAATGTATTAAGGTGTTAAGCGTAAATAAGCATTCACAGAATGTAAAGTTTCACACATTATTTCATTATTATTAAGAAGAAAAAAAACAAGCTTATAATAATTAAAGAGTTGTAGTGTGGGTATTCAATGAACGGAGCTATAATAAATGTTTAATGCCAATTGACCTGTCACCCCTATAGGTGTAATAAAAATAAATAAATTAATGATGTTCTATACCCCAAATGAAATGATCAGCATTCCTTATTAGAGGCCCAGTGAATGATTACAAGAATAGTGGGTTTTAGCACCGTTAAAAATCATGGTTTTAAAGAGATCTGAAAAACAGATTATAGACTGCTGAAATAAAATATAATATATATTTTACTAAATATGTGTAATCAAATAGTTTGTTATTACTTTATTATTTATTGGTAAAGATTTACATACAATTTTGGAGTATAAAAATTTATATAACTTGTATAACTATTATAAAGTCTTATCAAACAAAATAACACATAAACAATTTTTCTCAAAGCAAATAATGACAATGTAGCAGCGAGTTCGAATGCATAAAATATTCTTGCACCTTGCTTATGCATCACCCGTATTATATATATATTATATATATATATTAAAAATACAGATTGAGAATTTATACTGATATTTCATTCATGTAATATCATCAGCACGTCTTAATCCTCATATAAATCATCGTAAGCGAAACGCTTAAAGAGTGTCTGCAATATACTCTTCACCACTTCAGCAATTGCTACATGAATAGAGGGTTGCAGTTCATTCCAAACCTCACTCCAGTTTTGGTTTAAAAATTCATTTAAGTTGTTACCAAGTGCTGGATCACCGTTAAAGAGATTGGTTAATTTTATGCTCATCCTGCATTCGAAAATAGGTAAATATAAAATATATTACAAAAATAAAAATTCAAAATTCGTGCAGATATCAAAGTTGAAAAGAAATTTTTTTTTCATCTTATTATAGTGAAAACCTTTCACCTTTTATCTGTAAGAAACTAATTAGTTACCTTTCAGGTTCCACTAACACTTTCAATTTGTCAACGCTCAAATAGTTTTTGCCATTCTTTGGATGCACAGCTGGCTTGAATTTAACAGAGAATTTAGGATTATGCAGAACAATGTCAGCATCGCCGTCACCTTTGATTGGTAAAATTAGTATACGACCATCGGCAACATATTTCCCGCGAAGTGCAATTTTCGGGAATGAGCCATACATTTCAAATTTACTCTTTGCTGGATCCCGCTCGAAACCGCTGTAAAAAGATTTGAAAAAAATAATAGAAATAAACTATTTATAGTTAAGTTAAAGTATCTTATGAACTTGACTGCATCAATTTGATTAATGCTATGAATATTGAAGTTAATTAGTTTAGACGATCCTACAAACATCTACAAACATATCACCTTGGTACACAGACCGACAGACATATAGAGATAAATAGAGAAATGCCATTCTCATTCCAAAAATTATTAATTTATTTATATAACAAATAAAGTAAAATAAAAAGAAGCCAAATAAAATAAAGTAAAGAAAAAATACATTCACCTAAAAAAATATATATATAAAAAATAAAAATAAAATAAAATAGAATTAAATTAATTAAGTAGATTAAATTAAGTAAAATAAAATGATATAAAATAAAGCAACAAAAATAAAAAAAATAACAAAAATGTTGGTGGCCATCATTTACGAGTATATGTAAGTTCACAAAAGCTACAAAATGTTGAATAATATATTAGCAGAGGCTAACGACACGTTCATAATATTCAATACGAAAGCGAGAGCCGACAGAATGGAACAAAATAACATTTATTCGATTTATGGCTCGTCTATTCTTTTATATAAATGAATATAATACTTATTATTATTGTTCGCTGGAAGAAAAGACTTCAAATATTAAATAGTAATAGTTTAAAATTGCTATCGTTGAAATTGAAGTTTTTCCCCAAATTTATTATTTTGGTTATATATATATATAAGTATAGTGTATTCGAAACTGTGAGAAACAATTCTTGTATTTCCTCAGAAAAGTACTCAGTCCGGTTTCGCCTAAAATGTGTTTATTTTTTATTTTTTTCCAAACAATATTTAGCTACAAATTTATGCTTTTTTAAATTCTTGGTATTTGCCAATTAGTTCTTTTATATGTCAAATCGGAAGAACAATATTGATACTGAATTCAACGCATTTAAAATATCAGTGAAATAAATTGAGCTACCCAAACGCACTACACAAATTAAGCATGTATGTGTTAAACAAAAATAACAATAATAATAAAAAAATTAAAAATCTACTCACACAGAACGATCAATCTTAACGCCGGACAGTCCTTCCACATTCACATCACGGAAATTCAGTTTCAAATTCAACGAACCAGTACGGCCATCCGAAATATCAAACCGTTTAACGATGAAAGGTTCAATGATTGGAAACCCAGCAGATGAGTAGCCGGTACGCGCATACTGGCGCACCAAATTTATTGAGGTGCGTGTTATACAATCCGTATCGCCAACACGGCAACGCGGTATATCAGACGCTGAAAGTGAAAACAAGAAAATACAAGAATGTACAAATGTACATGCTACAAATATTTTTATAGCAACGTCACTGCAAGAACTCATAGGCTATTACAATTCCTAAGATGAGAGTTTCACACAAAAGATACTTCACAAAATAATAAAGTAAATATAAATAATATTATAAAAGCAACGTACGAAAATTCGAGCTTGCCGTAGAAGCGAGCAGAACATAGAAGCTGAGGAATGTCACAAGGACCAAACTTTGTTGCGCTGAGTACATTTTTAGGGTTTGTTGCTGTGAGATTTTATTTTTTCGCCCTTTTTTCGCCAAATAACGTTGTTGCTTTTCGCTTTTTATTCGATTTGCTTAAAATAAATCACTTGTACGCGACTTAAAAAAAAGAACACAAAAGACTTTAGCAACGAACTCGATGTGCTGTTTTATTTAACATGTGTGTGTGTGGACAATGTGGAGTTGTGTTCCGAGCCGTTCACTGTTCGCGATCGTTTGCGACCTTTATATATTAATTTGGAGCAATACACACAATTTGAAAAAGGTAAATGTTTAATTTGACTCCGAATAACCGAAATTTAGTTGGAACGTTACATTTAACTGCCACTGAATTTGTATTACGTTTGAATTTTTTTAATTTCAAATTTTTTACTCATCAGCAGCCGATCCGATATACTATTTGCATTAATCGTAGCGACCTCTTGCACGACCGCGGAGCCACTTTGTGCTCAGCCGAAATTAAAATTGGTGTGCGTTTTATTGCCAACACTTGTCCGAGTTCAATGCTAAACTGTAAAACAGTTCTGGACAAACGCAGGCCTTTATAATCTTTTTCGATGACTATGCGTTGCTCCACAGTTAAGGCTTTTGTTTTACTTAGTATTTTCAGATACACAAGTATGTATATATATATATATGCAAAAAAAAAAAAACGATTGCTGTTGTAGTTTTCAATGTTCGTTTTGTGATATTTATTTTTAAGTCTCCTACTCAACGATTCTACTCTACCAATAACAATTTGCAATTGAGTGCTATAATCACACAAGTAAATATATATGTATATACATAATTATGAATAAACATTTGCATGTATGTGCATACTCATTCAATTGATTAAACTGTCAGATCGCCAAGTTTTCAACCGGCTAACCGACCATCCGACCGGCGTTCAATGTATGTATTGACGACAATTGGATACGTCAGCCAGAAGCCAAGAGTGAGTCGTCGCGTTTACGATACTACTAACCACGTTCAAAATCATAAATAATTAGTATTATTAACAGGTCCAAAAACGCACAAAAAATTCTATAAATTTTTAATTGGTTACCATCAAGTTTTTGTTTTCTCTTTGTTATTTAAACAACATGTGCACATGTACGTCTTGCTTCTTTCGCTTGTCATACGTAGTTATAAATAGTAATATCGTCTGTGTAGATAAGTGTCCACATCAAAGAATTTAACAAGAGTGGGAAAGTAGAGTTCTGATTAAAGTGCATAGATAACGCTTAATGCCAACACATACAAATATACATATCTATAATTATATATGAATATGTACATATGAGCGCTTGTAAGAATGCTATTATTTCTTCCAGAATCGTCCACGCTTGACTAGCGCTCGCTAATATGGTAATACGATTATATGGCTTTTTTCAGCGAAATAACTTGTAGCAAATAGTATTAAAAAAGAAATGAAAGAGATTAATAAAAAGCAAATGAAAAAGAAAAAAGTGCTGGCAGCAGAGAATTAAAGTATGGCCACTAAAATCTGTTGGTTTTATTTTTGCCCATTCAGGTAAGATTCCTTTTCATTTCAAGGTCGGGCTAATCAATTCGTTTCGCAGTTTTAACCCATATTGAGCAGTATCCATTTTCTGTATATGTCGGCTGCATTAGCTCAGTTCGTACTGTCATTTGGAAGGTCAGGATTCGAGTCCTGGTCCGATCTACATCCAAAATTATAAAAAATTAATTTTTCTAATTGTGGTCGTCCCTCAGCACCGAATGCCAAACTCTCCGAGTGTATTTCTGACATGAAATAAAAGCTTTCCTTAAAATCCATCGGCCGTTCGGAGGCGGATTCAAATAAACTGTAGGTATCCCTCAATTTGTTGGAAAAATATCAATACGCTTATCACAAATTGGAGGAGGAGTTTGGCGGAAAACCATTTCAGCGGTTACACAGGCCAGTTATATATATAATTTCCTATGCATTCATATGTATGCATTAGCGAAGTAAAATTATAGTTTTAAAACGAAGATTTATTGTTTTCTTCCAAGAATATAAGATCAGATAGTAAACCTTATCTCTTGTTTAATTATCTGTATCCGCTTGGTATTTTATGTTTGTTTTCCTAACGATTTTCTGCAACGAAATAAAATAACTGAGATAAGTATAGACATAAGTACAGAAGACGAGTTGATTTAGTCATTGCTCATGTCCAAATATCTTTATAAAATATATTTCTTGGTATATACATTATAAATTAGTAACCAAACGAGATAGAAAACAAAATTTAATATGTAGGGTCTCAGAGAAAACATGGCTTTGCGTACCTTGCTTTCGAAAGGGGCATGTCAATGTCATATTTTTCAAAAAATATTCAAGTAATGCTATGTGAAAATAAATACTATCTGAAATAATCTTGTTACGCTCATCTATCTTATATAGGTAGTTTGTAATGTTCGTTCCTAGAGAAATATTTATGTTTACTCCTACTGTAATAATACATGCAAACTATTAAGCCGCCTTTAAAAATAAATACTAAAAAGTAGATCTCGATAGATTTCTGCAGAAGGTCAAATTGATGATGATTTTAAGCTGAAGTCCGTAGTGTTATCAACAGCTAAGTTATTAACAAATTCATCTTTACCAAGTGGGTTGTGTTGAAAAAGTTGTGTTAGTTGTAAGTGATAATGATGCCACTATGAAAAAGGCTTGCGAAATACTTCTTTTGAAGTATTTGTTGTATTTTGAAGACGCAATAAATTTGCTTGTGCAGGATGCCTTAAGGGGTGGTCTAGAATTTTCAAAAAATTATTTTTTTTTCCAAATTTTTTGAAGCTACAGTCTTTTAAGAATTTCATTGTACAATATTTTAATTTCTACAACCGTTTTAGCAGATTCTGGTCTAATGTATTTTAGTAAATGTTTAAAAATTTAAACTCGTTTATTTCCAAACTACTTTTTTTGTTCATGGTGTTGTAGAAAAAAACTATTCAATGTTATTTACCACAACAATGACTATGGTTGGAACTACAATCATCTTTTTATTGCAATATGTTATAAATATATATATATTTGGCGCTTTGTAACCGCTGAAGCGATTTTCGGCCCAGCTCTGCCTCCAATTTGTGGTTTTGTGTCTTGATATTTTTACCAACAAATGGAGGGACCTAGAGTTTATTCTAAGCCGCCTCCGAACGGCTGATGAATTTTTATGAGAAGCTTTTATTTCATGTCAGAAATATACTCGGAGGGCTTGACATTCTCTGCCGAGGGGCGACCGCAATTAGAAAAAATTATTTTCCATAATTTTGGATGTTGATCGAATCTGGGCTCGAATCCAGGCCTTTCGAATGGTAGTACGCAATGCTAACCACTCAACTATCGCGGCCGCCATGTGTTAATTTCATAAATTTTTAATGGTATATATATATAATGGTTAATATATATATATATATATATATATATATATAATGGTTAAGCGCCATTTTGTAAATTTCCATTTCTTCTTATTCCAACTTTCGACGATATCCATAATAGCAAACACCGTCCAGGTCACAGTTATCGGGAGGGTTAACATCAGCGCTATTTTTAAATTAATAAAATAGGGTTTTTATTAATAATAAGCTGAAACGTTTAAATATACATTTTCATTATTTAAATATAAAAAATCCTCAATATATCTCGAATTCTCGAGTTCTAGACCACCGTGACCCTTTAAATTACCGGCCTTATTGGCCATTTTGTAAAAAATGCTAAAGGATTGAAGCGTAGCACCATAGCATATGAACAATTCAAAAAGGACTGTGAGAAGCCGTACAGTTTGATAACAGAGGTGCCCACCTGTTGTTACAGTGCTTCGGAGACGATGGAAGAGAACTAACTAAAATTTTGTAGCCATTTGAAGATGAAACTATTTTAACCACATCTTAAAAAAATGTTTCGATTTCGCTTATTTTGTTAATTATATATTTGCGAGTTAAACCAAAAAATGACCGGTCTTTTAAATTACTTTATTTATTAAAATTTTATGTTATTACGTTTTGCCTTCACGAGTACCGCAATCCCAAGACTTCAACTTTGCTGCACCTTAGATATAAAAGCAACTGGTTTTCTTTCGACCGGAAATGCAGATCAAGCTGCTTTAGCCTTATAATTGGAAACATGTAATATTTTGTCTAAAGCTCCAAAGCCCTCACCACCACCTGAAATTCAAAATCTTAAATATACATATTGGGGACTTTAGTGAAGAGCAGTTGCTGATTATCCATTCTATTAGAAGTAAATAACGCCAATATATTCATTTAGAAATTGTTTATTTACCAAACCTTTGTAACTCAAATCGTTGAGAAAAATTTTCACAATTTTCGAAGCAAATTCAATTTATGTTATCAAGTTTAGTTAAGATTTTTGTTGAATCAAGCCAAAATTAGTTTTAAGGTAAATTCAAAATTCGTTCGCTTTAACAGACTTATAAGGACAAGTTCAAATTCAATTTATTTTTCTTACATTTATCTTTGAATCGCCATATATTGTACAGCCCTGACTTTATTATTGCCCGAATATCCTAATTCTAATACCCGCTCGTATATTTCGTGGCCGAGCGTCATTATGAGCCGCTCAACCTTGCAGAGGGCGGGTTGGCTAAGAGCAGAATTTTTAAAAATTTGAAGTGCTTAGGCGTGCATTGACGTTGACGTGGCTCACTTTTTTGAAATTTGCATGCATAGGAGAGATCTGCTTAAATTGGATCTCATAGATACCGATTCTCAGTCTTACAACTATGACTTCAGCCCCGATTATTGGTGGCACGTTGAAACTACGAAGAGCGCCTCGACAGCGCCTGCATCTCGATTGTGGTGGTTGACGGAAAGGTCGAGTTTCGTTCGGTACGAGAGAAGACGATGTGACAGTTCGGGTTTTAGTCGGTCATCCCTAAGCCTTCAATTCGAGTCGTAGCTGCCAAAGCGATGAGTCCGGCGAGACGAATAATGACTCTCCCGCTCTTCGTCGAGAATTATAGAATAAGAGTAATTGCTTACTAGCGGATCCTTTTCACTGATCGACAGTGAAAATAATATAAAAAAATATATCCAAAAAAATTATTGTACTAAAAAAGATAAATATTTTTTTACGACCGCCTTTGCCAAAAGTAGCAAAAATTTATAAAAAAGTGGTATAATTCGAAAATAGTCAGAATTGGGGTAAAACCAAGCACATCTTTCAGTTAACGGTTCGAAAAGTATAAAAGCTATTTTAGTTTAACTAGTGGCAAAGCGTTTGAAAGCAGATAGGTAGTAAATTTTTATAATATGTGAATATGTGTTGAAAAAGGGCACCGTAGTTTTATTTTTTTTATTAACCGACGAATATACTCAATATAAGACTTGGATGAGAGATCCCCTTTTGGCGACGACCACTACAAAGGATTACAATTTGATGGCATGCATATAGAATGCCCGGTCCCTTAATAGGGAAGGTGCCGCTGTTCAGCTGGTTGATGTTCTAGTATGTTTCTAGACTTAAGGCTGATATCACTGTCGTCTAATAAGTATGATGGACGGGACAGGGACTGAAGAAGGTGGGTCCTTGTGAGACCTAATACAACGACCGTATAAAGGAGAACAAGTTTGGTGTTGCTTTTGTGGTAGAGAGACTCCGTCACCGAATCCTGGTTTTCACCCTGATGGATGAAATCTAAAATTCCAAGATTTGCGCCTACGCTCCAACGAAAAACACAGACGATGTGACTAAGGATGCCTTCTATGAGTGCCTAGAATGCACTTATGAGCGCTGCCTACGTCAAAATAGTGCTGGGCGATTTTAACGCCAGTATGGGCAAAGAAGGTATTTTTAGCACAACAGTCGAAAAATTCAGACTTCACGACGAAACATGCCCAAACATGGTGAAGCTGATCGACTTCGATGGTGGCCCGTCATCTTGTGATAGACGGAAGGCATGTCTCCAGTTTTTAAGACGTGCGTATGTTTCGAGAGCCAAATATCGACTCCGATCATTATCTTGTAGCAACGAAGATACGTTGACGTGGGATAGCTACAATCAGCATTCGCAGACGAAAAAAGAAAGAAGCTGAAAAGTGCGACCATTAAGAGCTTGGGATGATGGCCGACAAGGGTAATGCTCGAAATTCTATTAAAGGAAGCAGAGACGTTCAGAATGTTTCAAGACCTGAGCATACTGATGTAGGAACCAAGGAAGTAATCTGGCAACAGATGTCCAGAGTATACTTAATGTATAGAGGGAACACTTCTCCAGCTTGCTGAATAGCAGTGAAATTGAGAGACCTTTAGTTGGTGTACCCGAAACCCCAATAGATTATGATGATATAGTTGTTCCATCACCCGACTATGATGAAGTTTAAATAGCGATTGCCCGTTTTAATTTAATTGTCGTGGGATAAGTCCCCCCAATATCGCATATAAGGTCTTATTTGACGTATTGTGTGACAGATTAAAGCCCATCGTCAACGAAGTGATTGGACCTTATCAGTGCGCCTTTATACCTGCTAAATCCAAAAATGGCCAGATATCCGCCATGCGATAAGTATTGGAGAAGATCCGCACAACCACAACGTAAGTTCTACGAAGGCAAGACGAAATATCTTCTGTCATCAAGCAAACATTCAGCGCACACGCATCTTGGCTCCCATGCTACGGTTGACTGTCATAGTTTTGAAATTGTAGATAATTTCATCTATCGTGGAATCATATTATTATTATTTTTTCTTTTAAGTAATAGTATTGATAAAATTCAAACATTGCATACCCCCACTACCAGCAGACTGCAGCTGAACATCAATACATATACAATACGGGTATTTAATGTTCAGTTTCACATGAACTTCGTCTTCCTTATTTGATTTTGTGTGTGCTTATTTTGGTATTCACATGCACTTATAAATATATTTTATTTACATCTAAGGAAGTAGCCTTTTAACTACATAAATGGCTATGTTAAATTTAAATAATTTTATTAAGTTATTAAATAGTATTCATGAGCCGACTTAATACGTGAATATAGATATTAGTAGAGCGTATTTGTCATACAAAATAAGTCACACAATTGTAAAAGCACTCACCGAACTTACTAAATGTGCTTAACTGAAATATAAATGTTTCATGCTTACTCTACACGAGTATTATGTTGAGAAACTGTTAAATTTTGGCATGTAAAAATAAGATTACTGCTTAGAATAGTTGTTGATACGAACAACGCCAATTGATTGCCCACAAAAAGTACGTATATATATTCATTTTTCTAAATTTTTTTTTAGCTACCAGAAATAAGTATATATTAATTCATCACATTTTCTACCTAAGTATATTATTACATGTTTTGAAAACAAGGAATATATTATTTGAAAATTTTATCCATAATTTCGCCTATCGAAATTTGGTCCGGACATCCAGCTGGTCAACCTAAAACATCAATTCGCTCTTTAGAAAACTTTACTTCGTGGCAGATCTAATGTATGGGCGCATTATTCCGCTCAAACAATCAGTTTTCGCCATAAAAGTTTCTTCAAATACAACAAGCAACTCGTACAATAATTATACATACATACTTGTATGTTTCATTTCATGTTATTACTAAACTACCCAAAAATTTTCTAACTTAACGATGCTGTCAAGATATTCTTTAATATTACCAGTAAAGCTGATTTGCATTCGGACCATCCAGTCTAACAACTAGTGATCACTGAATATCAATAACTTCATGCATCATCCCCAAACTTGTACTTTTCGGCAAACTACAGTTTTGCATTTTAAAACGTTTGTTTATACAAAATGTTATCATCGATGGTTAATATCTGTAATCTTCTTTTAGTTATGAGGAGTGACTTTTTTGACAATACAATAAAGAACAATAAAATGATATTAAAGAGAGAGGAACGTCAAACGGTTGCGAATTCAAAAGCAATTTATGTAACAGTGGAACATATGAATGGGCTCTAACTAAAAATGTTCTTTAACTTAATCTTTTTGAAAAATATTAACTGCATTTCAATTCAAACCGAACTCTTTTGCTTCTTTGGCGTAGGCACCGCTTACGCGATTATAGCCGAGTTAACAACAGCGCGTCATTCCTTCCTTCTCTTTCCTGTTTGGCGCCAGTTAGAAATACCAAGTGATACCAGATCGCTCTCCACTTGATCTTTCCAACGGAGTGGAGGTCTCCATCTTGCTCTGCTTCCACCAGCGGGTACTCCATCGAATACTTTCAAAAGCTGGAGCGCTTTCATCCATTCGGACGACATGACCTAACCAGCGAAGCCGCTGTCTCTTGATTCGCTGGACTATGTCAATGCCGTCGTACAGCTCGTACAGCTCATTGATCCATCGTCTGCGGTATTCGCCGTTGCCAATGCGCAAAAAACAATAAATTTTCCGCAAAACTTTTCTCTCGAAAACTCCTAAAGCCGACTC
The DNA here is from genome assembly GCA_030068015.2 of Neoceratitis asiatica. NCBI lineage: Eukaryota > Metazoa > Arthropoda > Insecta > Diptera > Tephritidae > Neoceratitis > Neoceratitis asiatica. The sequence goes on from CM061529.1 coordinate 40,123,696, forward strand.
ATCGGGACGGGAATGATGAGCGACTTGTAGAGTTTGGTTTCGGTTCGTCGAGGGGGGACTTTACTTTTCAATTGCCTACTCAGTCCAAAGTAGTACCTGTTGGCAAGAGTGATTCTGCGTTGGATTTCAAGGTTGAAATTGTTGGTGTTGTTGGCGTTGTTAACGCTGGTTCCCAGATAGACGAAAGTATCTAAATCTCCGAAGTTGTGACTATCAACAGTGACGTGGAGCCAAGTCGCGAGTGCGACGACTGTTTATTTGATGAGTGCCTTTGCGGTATGGAAATACCACGCCTGTTTGAGCGTTGGTCAAAGCTGCTGATAACAAATAGTGAATATATCGTCATTTAAATAAACAGAAAGTAAACGTAAACACACCTATTCTTCTTCTTCTTCCTTTAGCTGCTGTAGGTTAGACAAATCAACAAAGGCTTTTAGTAAAATTTTAAATCTAGAAGAACCGATAAATAGGTGTAGATCTAAGTTAATGCCCAAAAAGGAATTTTAGTTCCAAAAAAAATAGATTTTTTTCTAATAATTAGCTGTCCTGGTACAACTAGGATTAGAGAGTTTAGTATAAAGGTATCTGGGGATTAAGTCAATAAAGTGTAAAAAAGAAAAGGCAATTTTTGGCTTTATGATAAGCGACATATGATCAAATTTTGTAAGATTTTACACATGCAGAGTAAATTTATTAAACCTGTCGACAAATAAGAACATTCAGCAAAATTACTCTTATTATTACTTTAGTATCCATAGAAATCGAAACAAACAACTTTGACACAACAATATTTAAATATGAATTATGTATGGTGCCAAGAAAGCTATGTACTTCTAAGTAATTTTAAAAAAAATTTTTCTAATAATTATCACTTGATAAAATCCATATATCGCACATTACATTTCTGTATAAATGTTTAGTAATTTGGAAAATTAATTAATGCAACTTAAAAATGTTTTTATAAATATTTTATGGTTAAATATAATCACTTGCGTGACTTGCTAGGTGTCACTGTTAATTAAAACTATCAACTGTTATTACTCGGACATTTTGAAGTAAATAAATTTTAATTGAATCTCCGAGATCAGTAGAGAAAAATGTTATAGGCATGAACAATAGACTGCCGGTCAATTAAAATGTGTTACAATGTCTCTAATGTCTAATAACTTATCCTATTAAATATTATACTGAATGTTGTAGATTGTGATTCCTTTACCTGAAGAAAATTTCAAAATTTTCATTGTTACCTACTCGACGGAAGAGAAGGACGATTTGACAAAATATGTTTTCTATGAGCACTTAGATCTCAACGCCAGGGAAGGGCTAAACAGTCGGAAAATTTTGCATCCATGACGAAATATCTCCAAACGAGCTGAGACTGATTGGCTTCACCGGGGCCAGAAATATGGTTATCTGTAGTAACAGACAACTGGCACAAGAAAATTCAAAAAGTTACATGGTTGTCTCAGGATCGGAAGTTGCGCAACCATATTGATCATGTTGTGATTGGCCAAATATCTCGGATCACTATCTTATAGCAGCGAAGATACACACCCACCTCTGTGCAGAAAAGAATACTCGTCAAAAAACACAAAGAAGGTTCTCAAACCTGCTGAATGGCAGTGAAACACCTGGAGATGGCGAACCCGTCACCCCAATCGATGACGATGGTACACACATTCCATCATCCTACTATAACTAAGTACGAATAGCGATTGCCCGCTTAAGAAATAACAAAGCGGCGGGAGCAAACTGCTTATGGACACAGCTATTAAAGTACGACGTCGAAGAACTGACAAGGTGCATGCCTGCTCAATGCATAAAAAGGGGGATCTCACAGTCTGCGCCAATTATCGTGGGATAAGCCCCCTCAATATCGCATATAAGGTCCTATTGAGCGTATTATGTGAGAGGTTTAAGCCCACCGTCAACGAACTGTTGGGACCTTGTCAGTGTGGCTTTAGACCTGCTAAATCCACCATTACCCAGATATTCACCACGACCCAAATCTTGGAGAAGACCCAAGAGATAAGACTCAATTCACAAAACCTTTTCATCGATTTTAAAGCCGACTTCGACAACAGGAAAAAATAGCTTCTTCTATGACCAATGTCTGAATTTGATATACCTGCAAAACTTATATGGCAATACAAATAAGTTTTCAGATCGAGCGACTGTTATTGAGTGATTGCTTCAACCTGAAATAGTAGAAAACACGGTAGACTATTGTACAAAAGTGTACTATTGTGGGAGTACGCTGATGATATTGATATTATCATCGTTCGATGCAGGGAGCATAGCAAGAGGAGACCTCCACTCCTTTGGAAGGAGCTGATAGGGAGTGTCTTGGTTCCACTTGGTATTTCCAATTGGCGCTGAAAAACTAAAAGAAGATACGAGTGCGGTGCAATAGTTGATTCGTCTAAAATCGGGTAACTGGTGCCTATGCCATTGCAGTGATAGTAGTAATATACGTACATACATGGCATAAAATAGTTGAAATACATACTTCACAAAATAGCAGAGAAAAAAGTTCATACAAGCCCATCCACTTACTATACTATGGTTCCGACTATTTATAAACGATATATATTCTCAGATAAAATTTTTAAAACTTTTAATGTATGCGGATGATGTTAAACTTTATAAATCTTATACTTCGGCAAATGAAGGTATCTTACTGCAAACAGACATAAACAGCATGGTTGAATGGTGTAAAATAAATCGGATGCCCCTAAATCTTAAAAGCTGTAAAGTTATGTGTTTCTCCCGAAGATCCACACAGACAATTACTTACACTATAGATAACTACAGTTTGGAGCTGGTTCACAGTTTTATTGAACTTCACACATCACATTGGTGTGATAGTCAACAAAGCTAAAGGCATCTTAGCTTTTGTAAAACGGTGATCAAAGGAGTTTAGTGATTGGTTTTGTTCAGTTGATTCTCCGACAGGGTGAAAAGTTGATGAATATTGAGATGAGAACGATCAACGACACTGAAGATGGCAGAACGCCGAAACCGGTTTGTCTCCAAACCGAATTTGACAAGGGACGACGGGAACTCGTTCCAATATTCATCGAGTTTAGTGATCCTTATGTTACTAAACCGTTGTATATAACATTAGTAAGACCTGACAGGTTAGAGTCTATTCAAAAACAATTCCTCCTATTTGCCTTACGAAATTTGCATTGGGACTCTCAGTACAATCCTCCTTCTTATACTAGTCGTCTGAAACTTATCAATCTCCCTACTGTCGCCAGTCATCGGGAAATACTTGGTGTAATTTTAATGGCTAAAATAATAACAGGCGCAATTTCCAGCCCCCTTATTCTATCTGAAATCAAATTTAATGTTCCGTTCAGAACAGACATTTTTGTCCCTTGTTTCTGAAAACTTGTAAAACGAATTTGGAATTTCACAAGCCTTTGCATTGTTTGTGTCTTGATTTCAAATCTCATTCAAGCACATTTGACATATCTGACTCGCTTTTTCATATAAAGAAAACTATTTTGTCGACTCTTAACTAATCGTTACATTACATTTTATATTTTAAATAATTCTTACAAATCAGCTGATGAATTTTGCTCTGTGGCTGAACTCTTTTAGTTCTTGACACTAAACAAACCTCTCCTCATCGTGACTCGGCATTGATAAAACATAAAACAAGTTCCGTACGTCATGTGGATAGCGCCCCTCGTGCGGATGGGCAGGAGGTGGGTAAACCGTTGGGATTAATAATATGAAAACAATACAGGGTGATTACTAACACCTGTACTTTTGGAAATTTACAGTTTTATTATTTTGATAGAAAATACAAAAAATTTATACATTATTTTGTGAAAATTCCAGTTGAACACTTTCAGATCTGTCAGGCACATCGAAAATATCCGCTTTAAATTTTTTTCTTCTCCACATATAGTCGGAATAAGAGTGTGCACTTGATGTATTTCGTTCGTGTTCACATGGATTTGCTGAGTGCTGAGTTGTGCCTCTTGCGGGTGTCGTTGAGGAGAAGATAAGTTCGGATGTGACCTCTTAATTTGATTTCCAATGTTAACAAAAATTACGCACAATTAGCAAGAGTCATGAGAGTTTCGAAGTTTTTGCCAAGTCATCAAACTATTACGAACATAACTGCATCTCTTTCTCCACAACCGTACAAATACGCACATATCTGGCATACATTAGAAACCCACGACTTGATCCGGATTACACTTTTTTATTTTGAAGTATTTATGAGACACAGCTTTTATAGGCTATTTTGCAAAAAAACATATATATTCACCAAAAATATAGCAAAAATCTCAGGAAACGAACAACTTTTTTCGTTTTATTGACCAATTTAATATTTAACATTTGATTAAATATTTCATCATTTCATTTTTTTTAATATACGTACATACATAGAACATTAATTTGACCAGCAGTGTATTTTTTCAAAAATATAAAGTACATGCAAAGTCCGAAAAGTAGTAAAAAGTAATTGAAAATTTCAAATATTTACCAATTATTTGGGGGGTTTCATTCCTTCTGTGAATTGACTCAAAATACTTAACCAAAATAATGGATAATTCGTCAACATTAAAATTACTTGTATTTTGCAGTTCATTCCGTCACTTTACACTTACAATTATACACGTATACCGTATGCGTTCATACCTTCTAAGAATGCAACCAATATTAAATGTGGTAATAACTATAACTGCAATTCAATAAATAATAAAATAATAAAAGATTTTTATATGTACAAGTATGAATATTTCATTTTGTTGTTGTTTTATAAATGCTATGAATGTGAAATGTTCTACGCTCCGATATCTTTTGTTCTATTTTGTTTATGTTCTTTTTCCCCTGTAAGGTATGTTGCTTGTTTTATTAGTATACTTGAAAAAAAAATTATAAATATTTAAATACTTAAGTCAGCAGCTAAAAAATATTTGCTAATTTAATATATTCGCACTTCTGGCAAAGTAATCAATCATTACCATAGACAAATGTTATTCACTGACAAGATGATATGTCTGTTGGCGAAGTTTTTAGCAAATTCTTTACAATTTTAGCATTTGCATCATTTACGGAAATATTATCGTAAAAGCTGTTATCGAAACGCATTTAATTTCGTTTTAAACCAAAACTAAATGTTTTCATTTGTGGGAAAACATTAATAAATATAACATATTAAACGTTCAATCTCAAGTGTGCTGGCAATAACTTGACGATGGTTCGGTACCGTTTCAACATTCAATATTTCATTTCTTTTTGAAAAGATGGCGCCACATTCTGTTTATATTAATATCTGCTAAAATGGAATAGTGATCATGTGTTATAGTTGTCCGCATTGAAAAAGCCAGATAGATGACTCACAGACAAGCTGACATACCAAAACTCGGCTAGCTATACTTGTATATATGTATATTTTTATTTATTTATTTATATATATATTTTGTCCTGAATGACCGACGCATCAGCGCACACCTTAAGCGTTAAATGACCATTATTTTCGGGGAAGTAGACCTTGGACCGATCTTTAAGGGAAGAGCTAAAAAAATTTGTTTGTAAAGAACAAGAAAGACTGGGACGGTTGTAGTATTTCGATTATGTTGATAAAAAGTATAAGTTTCGATTTCATAAAATATTTAAAATTTTTATTTTATTATCATATTTTTTAACCTTTAAATCCCTAAATAATAATAATCCTACATAAACAAATAAAGAAAAATACACGCGAAATAAGATCAGTATATACTAGCCATTCACCCACGGAAGAGGGAGAAAAGAAGAAACATGAATACAAAATTTAATAACAAAATCCGATGACGTTTGCTCATGAATTTCGTAAAATACATTAATATGTCACAAAACATATGTATATAAATTTACGCAAATAAAATATAGTGTTGTATATATATAATATATATATATATATAATAATATATACATAAACACGTAAATAAGACGTATTATGGAAAAATAATTTGTTGCAAAATTTGCCGGCGCCAAGTGAAAAAAACGTCTCACCTTGAGCGAAGCACCTGACACATCTGCCGAACGATCGTGGAACGCACGTTTTTGCTTGGCACGCACCGGTTTAAAAAATTATTGGTGATCGAAAATTCTTAATGATGATAAAACATTTTACTGTTGTTGTGAAAAGAAACTTATAAATTCCATTAACTATAGTAAAAAACGTAATTATCATAATTTGACGAGTCTCAACGAGTTGTTTTGCTAAATTATCTGACGCATATTTGCGTTAATTTATAAAAACTATATATGTAACATATGTAGATACGTATACGAATCTTGTGTGGTAAAGATTAGTTCTGGATTATTCCAAATTTTATTAAGCGAACTAAAAGAATAATAAATACTGACTCACAATACAGGTATAACCCGTATGCAATACCAAAACAAACAGTGCATTAACATAAATATTCGAAACATATTGTTTATAAACACATATTTATATTTTAAAAGCGTGACTCGGCTTTTCTTTAGCATAACCGTTTCTAGTTTGTTTTAATTAATCCGGTCTAAGAAATCACTGACTAGACTTTACAGGAATTTTTTGTAAATTTAAATTTACACACTTTCATTGCCTGGTAGATAATATTGTTATTTATCACCCTGTCACTAAATTTTGAATGGCTTTGCAGAAGGAAGGTATCTATATTTGGTTCTAAAGCTCCCATTATTTTTATATTTGTGCGTCAAAAGTGCCAGAAGAGAGAGTATCTTTCTTTCTTTTTTATGGTCCTTTTGATTAAAGAAGGGTTACCGGAATACTTCGCTGATTCAAATGGAATCAGATAGAACTTTTCGAAAATATGTTTATGGATATTTCTTCCTCCATTACATATAATCTTATACATAAAAATAAGTTCACGTTTTAGTTGTTACCTTATAACTCAAGAATGGCCTCACCAAAACACCAAAAAAGCAGATCAGAGTTTTAAAATTTTAGTTGAAGATAATCAGGAAAGCGTTAATGGGAAAATACATATTCTCTAATATTTTATAAGAGAACGCTTTATGTTGACCAAAATTATTATTAAGCAAAATAAACTAATTTAGCAAAATTTTCTTGTTTTTAACAATATTTTCAAATTTCACATTTACCTGCAATTTATATGTATCAAGAACACACATTTCCTGAAAATTATTATCTGACAGAAAATTACAATACACTATATTTTCGCGCGATAAAATTCATATTTTGGCAGCTGGGATCCTCCTACTGATAACACTGAAAATTTCATCTCCCAAAAATAAGGGCCCCGTATCAAACTCAACCTGAAATATTTTCAACGGCCACATTTTCTTAATACATTTTCAATATCGTAACATTTTATGTTCAGAAAGGTATGGTAATTTTTTCCATTATTATTTCCTTATAAATAAAATGGGATCGATCAAAACTTTAACACCCAGAAATATGTATATATATGTAGTAAGTCTGTATGTGCTTCACGCTTTATTAAATATAAAATAGTGGCGTCAATTATCAAGTTGCGATTATGCATTTTAAGTAACACTTTTGGAAGAACACTAATAATATTTGTTTATATACATGTTTATACTATCGAAAATAATTAAAATATTCGTATTCTAAGTGTTAAGCAAATATTTTCAATAACATCTTTATCAATTTGAATTTCAAACGATTAATTACGTCATTGTTTAGAATTTATGTTGGCATGTGTGCAAATGTATATTGGCAGAAAAAAAATCAATAATTGCATTGGTGGCTCAGACACACAACACACATTACATTAGCAGATTGCAAGTCAAATTTTGTACACATGTCAAGGCTTATTTATCTGCCTTCATTCAAGAGTCAACGAAAGATGCTTGAAGCTTTATTTTTAACTAAACTGATAAAAGGTATTATCAATAGTCCATTCCTACTTAGCGAAATTAACTTTAAGGCAAACTTGATACTTTAGGCCCCTTTCCTCGTGTTTGTGCAAAACAAATTTTGAAATGCACGACCCATTCATATGCTTGTGTAACAATTTTAGTTTTTATTCCGCCAGCTTTGATTCTTCTGACTTACTTTTTTGTATAGAGAAATAATTATTGAGACTTTTAAACTTTTAAATAATCTTCTCATGTTCCATAATCGCAAATTACTTTATAGCAGCTGATGAGCAAATCACCTTCCGCAATCGGTCTCGGATTTAGGACAGTCCGGGCTGTATCTGGCTTTCGGTCACCGGTATGTTGGATTTTACGTTTATCCGTCAGACGCGCCCATCTGTCGGTTGGCGGGAGTTTGGGCAACGTTCGTAAAACAAAGAACTAACAAAGAAGTAAAAAACAAAAATATCAACAACAAAAAAATTAAAGCTTTTAAGGAACATCAAGCCCAAATGAATATAATTTTTAAAATAAGTTTAATACAATAATGGACGAATATTAAATGAAAAAAAAAAAAATGTGGGGCGATCAAAATACAAAAAATATGGCACAAAGCGTCCCATGCTTTTTTCACAAAGGGGTGACGATTCAGTAATCTCAACATTAATCCCGCATATCACGTTACCATATTGACCAATTGATAATCCTTTTTGTATCCCGTCGGCGCTTAGCAACCAATGCATAGGATTATTAAAATATTCTAAATTGAAAGAGATAACCAAATCAAATTAATAGTGACATCTCCAGCGATAAGCCTTAAAGGCCAATGCCGTACTTTGAATGCTTCAATGATCAAATTAGCGCTTTAAACGCTGTTTCGGCCAAAACTGTAATAATGATTACAATATCTACTGTCAAAGGCACAAGCAAATAGACCATATATCTATTAGAAACTTTGCGGTGCTTCAAGTGCTTAAAGCAAAGCTACATTTGATCTGTTTTCACGTGACCACTCTCAGTCTCACGAAAATGCGGACCCAGAAACGATTCTTTTGGAGAATGGGGGGCTAAAATAGTTTTTCATATCCAATCACAATTTTTTGGAATAATGGTTTGGTACCAAAAGACATTAAAAATGCAACTTAAATTACAATTTATATTTCGTAGCAGTTTTATATGACTACTTTCAGAATTTCAAATTTGTGAATTCGATTTATCTCAATTACAATATTTCTCACCGTATAAGGCTAACAGCTCTCAAGCTTTCAAAATTATTAAAGTAAAATTACATTAGTTTAAGAATTTATGACGGTCAAGTTCGTGAACACCACTAAAAACACTGCAAAACGTAATTGATATGTCACTTCTTTTATATTGTATGTTTCTCTTTTCTCTCAAACTCGATGAAAAAAACTGAATTTTATGCAAGTGCTCAAACACAAAAAATAAATCCCAATTAGTTATTAACCTTAGTGGGTCGAACGCCAAATCCCATACATAATTTTTAGGTTTTTAGTTTTTAGTCGGTTTAATTTTTTTTTGAGAAGGCTTTATATATATGAAAATATTACCCATTAGTATATTGGCGCGTTTCGCTACACCAAAGCAAATATTTAAAAATGTGAAAAATCCTAGAATTTTTTTATAATAACATTTCAAACACTTGTCTTATTTCATACGTTTTTCTTTATTTTTATAGAGAACATTTGTCTAAAATCTCTTTTTATAATACAAATGAACTCCAGAATGAAGGATTTTTTTGTTCCATTGTGCTTTCATTCCAAGCAATTAGTTTCGTTTTTGAATTTTTGGCATCCGCAGTTTTGCAGCTTTAGTGCCAAGTGCTTCCATCTGGTCACAAATTAAATCTCTCAAATATGTGACAAAAATAATCAAAAATGTGTTTCACCCAGAACATGATCTGCTTTACTTTAATCTCTTCAGTTTTATATATATTTTGTAATATTTCATTTATTTTATTTTTTATGAACGACGCTATTCTTGAACGACCCCAGCACATCAACAGCCGATGGAAATGTTGATAAATATTTTTTGAGTTAAATTAAGATTCACCTCATTTTTCGTACAGATATCGTAAATTAAATTCAAAGTAATGGTCTTAACCAAAAAATATTGCTTTGAAATGCTGCTAAACACAAAATGTTTCAATATGTCAAAAATGTTCTTTGGAAAAAGATTTATACTATAAATCGAACAAGTTTGATTTAACATATATCTTTAAACTCTACTTATATATAAATTGTTCATCAATTAACTACGGTTAACGGAAAAATCTAAAATTTATTTCCATTGAATGGTTTGTTTTATTTAAATTGTAAAATTTAATTAAAAAACAAGTAAGTATGTACCAAGTGGGGGGTTGGAATCAGAATTATCACGAGTTTGGTATATTTCCGCTTAAACCTTTTTCATATGACTTTCTGTCAAGTTTTAATGTCTATTAATAAGAATATTGAATTTATACATATATTTTTTATTGTAGAAACAGTTCAATATGCCTTTCTCAAACCATTGATTTTGCAATGTTAGTTTTGTGTGTTTAGAGAGTGTTTATTCGGCGGGAAATGTCAAACCCTCCGAGTGTATTTTCAACATGATTCTCATAAAAATACATCGGCCATTCGGAGGCGGGTTAGAACAAACTGCAGGCCCTTCATTTGTTGGTAGTGAGGCGCAAAACCAAAAATTAGAAAAGGAATTCGGTCGCAAATCACTTCAGCGGTTACAAAGCGCCAAATATATTGTGACGAAAATCCCAAATACGAAGAACAGATTGAAATAAGTGACAATGTAAATGCAATTCCCCGAAAAGGACCGAAAATAAAGCAGCGACCGTATAATGCAAAATACCCATACCAAGGACAAACAAAAGGGTAGACAGCGTAAAGGAAATTACACGCGATTAAGGATAAACGGAACAGCTGCAGCTACCGCAGGCAAACGAATAATCAGCCTATCCTTAAGCGCGTGAACTGGTATAAAAAGAGAGGTAGCCGCTATCACAACAGGAGACGAGTAGACAACTTAGTGGAGTTAACATTGCTGTGAGCTGTGTGTGTTTTAAAAACGGATGAGCTGAGTGAAGCAGATAATAAGTGTGTATCATAAAGAATTGTAAAATAAGCCGTTGGCTAAAGACGAAAATTGTAATTACTGCACAAATAAATTTCTGAAGGTTAAGAAGCCGAATAAATAAATTTTGGGAGTTTTGTTTAGCAATCCAGTGATCGGACTCGAAGGATTTGGAAAATCAGCGAGGCGAACTTAGCAAATTCGTTACAATATATATATATATATATATATATATACACTTAGTAGGGGCATATATACTGTTACAGACATTTTATGCTATAAAATAAAAAATATTGAATGTTTTTGGACCAATTTTTTTTTACGTATTTATTGATATATATTGTACACAAAAAAGCAGTATTCATTCGAAATGCCCGCCTTTGGCCTTCACGCACGCCTTAAGTCGGACTGGCCAATCATTAATAGCCGCACGCACCTCCTCTATGGGAAATAGCCACAGTACGAATCAAAGCTGTCTTAAGAGAATCAATGTTGGGGTATCTTCTGTGGCAAACCATGTCCTCTAAAACTGTCCACAATTTGTAATCCAGCGGGTTCAAATCAGCACTGCCAGAGGGCTACTCTTCAGAGGAAATCAATGCTGATAAATTGTTTTGGAGCCAGATTTGGGTCGTTTTAGCTTTATGGGCTGGCCAGAGTCTTGCTGAAAAGTCCATAATTGGTTTTGGAACATGGAATGGTTAAGTGATCTTACAATAGCTTCCAAAACGGTTTCTTGGTAATTTTTGGCCGATGTTTTGACCCCTTGTTCGCAAAAATGCAAGTCAGTTACCCCATCATAAGAGATACCCCACCAAAACATGACTGAAGCTGGGTGAAGACTTTTTTCGACCCGTGGAATCAGTTCAGATGCTTGCTTAGATCACCGTGCATATACACTATCATTTTGTTTATTAAATTTTTCCTGCACGGTAAAAATTTTTTAATCGGTAAACAAGATTTTTCTGTGCCAGTTATCAGCGTGCTTCACCAAAAGACGTTTGCATTTTACCACCCTATTTTTTTTTCAAAGCTGCAGTCAACAAATGTCCGGTACGGCGTTTGAAAGCCCCAAGTCCCAAGTCTTTTTTAATATTTCGACTCATGGACTTTTGCGAAAGATTCATTTCCCGGGCCATGATTTTCTGTTTCCGGAGCGAGTTCCGCAGAATTATTGATTTGACAGCTTTGATGACTTGCGGCGTTCGAACTGTGCGTGGACGGCCCGACCGGTGGCGGTCTTTAACATCCCCAGTCTCCTCAAACAGTTTTATGCACCGGTAGACGAACATGCGACTAATGCCGAGCGGACGCAGTGTTTTGAAAATATCACCTTTTTCATTTCACACTTAAAAAGCGCTATAACAGCGATACGGTTTTCATTATCTGACCATTCCATGTTGAAAACTCACACAATTTAGAATTCCCGATACAGACTAACGCTTTACAGGTTATATTTTATAAATCATATGGGAATTATGTGGTATGCTCAATTCTTCTATTGAAATGCGTGTGTTTAATGTTGTAACAGTATTTATATCCCTACCAAGTAAATAGCGTTTATATTATTATATAAAAATAAATATAATATATATTTTATTTATATATGGCTTGATTGTAAGCAAGCGTAGCCTTAGTTCAATTGAACATTTGCAATATCAATCTTCTTTGAAACTAATGTTTGCCTAAGTCAAGTCGGCACGCTATTCTATAAAGTTTCATATAAATATGTGTATGTCTACATCTATTATTCCTTATAATATCGGTTATAAAAATCATGGCTGTACTTACTATAAAAAAAAACATTATTATTAATTTTTAATATAGCATGCTAGTTTAAAACTCATGCAAAAAAATTTTTTTTTGGAATTTAGGCAAATTTGTATATATATACATATATAGCTGTAGCAGTTATAAGATAGGAGATATTACTGGAAAATCTGGGTTCAAGCCCAACATTTAAAAGAGTATAAAATAGAAAAGTTAAAAAAATACAATTCAGCGAGCATATCTTGGTAGGCACTGCCGATTCCTTGGTTATAAAGTTACTATATTCATAAGATTTGTTTTATTTAGACGTATCATCTAGTTTCATTTTATTGTATTTTATTAACATAAAAAATGCATTAATATATTCAATTTTATCAGAATTTTATTGTTCCTTGTCAAAACATATTAGAACAATTAAGTTGTATTAGTTTTATATACTTATACATACGAATATTCCATATAAAACGTAACAAAAAATGTTAATCTCTAGTGCGAAGATTTTAATTTTAATGAAATTCGAAATATATAATTTTTTCCATTTTTTCCCTAGAAGATGGTGGGACGTGGCAAAAACAGCAAATCCTGAACTTATAAAATAAATTGGCTAATGGTTAATAAACTTCATTAAATTCAATATCAGGGTAAAGCTGAAATTGATCTGATTTAAAAATTTCCATACGGAATGTATATTTTAAAAGGCTTCGTTTTCTATATTCAAAATATACATTTCATATTTCCAAAAAAAATTTCACCAAACAATATTCAATATTCCTATATAAAGGGTGTTTTTTATAGAGGTATAGAACTTTAAGTTGCAATAAAACAACGATGGCTTATTCGATTGACATGAATTTTAGTTATCCGAAAGATAATCTTGTGGCATTACATTTTAAATATGATTTCTGGCATCAGATAGCCAGGGCTGGCGCGGATGTAGTCCAATCTGGACGTCCAATTTTCGATGACTTTTTCCAACATTTGTGGCCGTATATCGGCAATAACACGGCGAATGTTGTCTTCCAAATGGTCAAGCGTTTGTGGCTTATCCGCATAGACCAATGACTTTACGTAGCCCCACAGAAAGTAGTCTAGCGGTGTTAAATCACAAGATCTTGGAGGCCAATTCACAGGTCCAAAACTTGAAATTAGGCCATTGAGTGTAACGTTCTGGCCACCATCGTTTTTGAAAAAGTACGGACCAATGATTCCACCAGCCTATAAAGCGCACCAAACAGTCAGTTTTTCTGGATGTAACGGTGTTTCAACATACACTTGAGGATTACCTTCACTCCAAATGCGGCAGTTTTGTTTGTTGACGTAGCCATTCAACCAGAAGTGCGCTTCATCGCTAAACAAAATTCGCTTATGAAAATCGGGAACAACGGTAATCTCGTTTTGGGCCCATTCGACGAATCTACGCCTTACTATCTCGATGGCGGATGGACTCATTCGGGTCTTCCTCAATGCTACGCTCTACAGCAGCAATAGCTTCTTCTGTACGCACCGTACGGCGTCTCTGGGGATGCGAGTTATCAATAAGAGTAAACGTGGTGCGAAAACGTTCCATGGTTAATCGAATTAACTGCTCTGATGGACGATTTTGTCGACGATAAAACTGACGTAGTGCGCGATACGTTTTCCGCACAGAACCATTATTTTCGAAATAAAATTGCACTATTTGCAAGCGTTGTTCAGGCGTGAGTGAATTTCCAAACCAAACTGAGAATAAATCACTTGGCAGCTGTTAAATCGGTCGCCATCTTGAAAAGTAATGCCAACTTAAAGTTCTATACCTGTATAAAAAACACACTTTATATATATATATATATATATATATATATATTTCTAGTAAAATGTTAACATTGAAAATTATAGAAACCGTGATATAATACACGTATAGCTTGCTGTTCAGGTATGTGAACGGATTCAGAACTTATTGGGGCTACATTTCTGAGGATACATTTTGATTCCATACAAAAATTTCACTATGAGAGTAAACACTTTATTTTTAAGACCTTCCTAAGAAATCTGCCGTGGTTAGCATGAAAGGACCTTTTCAGTTTGACTTTATACCTGGAAAGTCTACAATTGAACAGGAAGCAAAGCTTATGGGTATGGTAGTGATGGTGAATGAGTCTCCTGTCATCAAATAAAGTCAGTGTATTCGCGTCTTGGCTCCCACGTCACTGTTGACAGTCATAATATGGAAGTCAGATATAATTTCGTCTATATAGGAATCTGCATAAACAACAAAAACAATCTCTGTTAGACAGTTGAAAAGTACAAGTCGCTTATCATTTCCGTTATGCTTTATGGGGTAGAAGCGTGAACCGCAGTAGATGGAACGATTCGCTGTAAGAAATATATACAAGTAGCGACATTGACATAGTTCAGTGAATATTGCCAAATACCACGGCTCCAAACAGCGAAGAGAAGGAAGCAATGACGCGCTTTGTTAACTCAGCTATAATCGCATAAGCGGAAAACTACTTTTCTCTCCGGGAAGTAGACCATGGACCGACCCATTCGAAATGTTATTTATGGTTCGATTTACGCTACTACTCCTGTCAAATTAGACAAAAAAAAAGAGGACAGTTAGAGTGGTAGGATAGTTCAAAACACTATAATAAATTCCCGGTATTGTTTGTTTACATTTTTCTCCTTTTCTTTCAAGATACTTCAACTAATTTATTAATAGTATACTCTTTCGCTCAAGGTATTGTGTTTAGGCCTTCGTAACATTATGTTACGCATACATCTATTTACATTAGCACTATTATATTCAAATTAAAAACTGCACTTCTCCCGGCAGCGCCTTTATTGTTGCATTTTCTTTTTAAAACGGAACTAGCTAACCGATTTGAGGGTTTGCAGAACTTTCTTTTATCTTTCATCTTCTCTTGATATTTTACTCGCCATGCAACCCAGACGTCGCGCCGCCACACCACATTTATAAAAGGTAAAATTTATTTGTATACATACTTCTAAATATATCATTTCAAATTACAACTCCGAAAACTAATTCAAGGTGTCCTTTAATTTCTTTTATTTAATTCGACCACTGGAGTATATTCTGTTATAGAAGCCATGGGTTTCCATGTTGCATGTTATAGTCTCCTGGCAGGGTCGCCAATTAATTTTTACTTACTATTAGAGGAAAGTAAAAAAAGAGCTATTACCTTCGAATTTCACTTGCTTAGCTAAAAGCCAACTCGTTTTATCTTTATTCATACTCTATTATAAAATATTTTCTCATTTTATTATATCTGAATTTTTAAAAACCAGAACATAGGTGTTGCATGATGGCCATTTAACTAATTGTTCGAAGAAATATTAGTTGTTCACTTAACGAGTAAGTGCTATGGGTTATTGGCGCCATTCAACTTACGCAGTTATACAAATGCACGCATTGTGGAATAGTGAAGCCTTTAGGCACTGGTAATGAAAATATTTGAAATGCCTAGAAATATGCTACAATTTTTATAAATTATATTTATTAGGAACAGTTTGAAACTCAATTTATGTAGCTAGATATGTGTTCTCAATATTTGTGCTGATTATTGAAAAAGAGTAATCCATTTGATTGTGGAAGAGTCTTTTGGAAAATTCAACCGACATTATGTGAGTCACTATAGCTATTAATTTTTTTTAATTGTTTGTTCTAACTAAACATTGCGATTCCAGTGTTTTTCTTACCAGATTGGCTACTGCAATTTCTTTTAGTTTCTTATCACGAAACATAAACTGCCTCTTTCCTAACAGAAAGCCTTTGTTAATTTAAACAACCATTATAAAATTAGTCGTCATTTCGGGCATTACTTATGTTACCCGATTTTTATAACCTGGATTAGGAAAAAATGGTTTATCAGAGGGAGAGCTACCAGAATTTATACAGATCGTCCGTCTGGCTATTGTTGTTGTCCTTATTGTAGCGACTAGCTGGCTTGCTGTCTATCTGTTAGTCTGCTTGTCCGTCCGTCTCTTTGAACGCAAACTAATCCGTCAGATATTTCAACCAAACTTGGTAGACAGATGTATTTTTGTATTCATATGATAATATGTATGTCGGAACCGATACGATCGGACCACTATATCACATAGCTCCTAAACAACCGATTTGTTCAAATATCATTGTTTGGGTCAACATTCCTAAAAAAGCCTTCTGATAGTATGAAATTTGGTATTCAACACACGTTAATTCATCGAAATCGGTAGACTATATCATATAGCCCAAATTCATATGTTAATAAAAGGTATGAAGACTTAGAAATGGACGAAGACAGCGCTTTTTCTTTTTTGTTTTTCTTATAAAAAAGATATGGATCCCATGGTTAGTACTATCATTGTGTCAAACGTGAACAATTAACAATAACTGTTTTAAGTACACATTCATTGTTAATACTTACTATACTAGCTATATTTAAAAAGTGCTTTGTAGACGTAACGAGCTAATAAATCTAACCAAGAGGCTGTGTGGACGTATTAACGGATTAACTAAACAGCGCTTTTGTAAAATTTGTTATATAACTTTTATTTATATTTGAAGTTTCTTTACATGCAATGTAAGCAAATTTTATAGTAAATGTCAATTTTACCAAATCAAACCTTAAGAATATCACACAAATCCCATATAGAGCTACATTATACCCATCAGCCCAAACAACACAAGACGCGATGATCCTCCAAAAAGAATGGATATACTTTATAAGTCGAATTCAATAATAATGGAACAAGAACTTCGCTCATTATGCCAAAGGATATATTGAAAATCTGGGTTATTTATTTGTATATTTTGATTCAGTATTTAGATTTAAGTTGAGCTACACAAAAATATTTTCAAAACTTTAACGCGCTAGTAATTGTTATAATATTGATGTTAATGAATAAATTTAGAAATTTATAAATGCTTGGCATATCTTGTAATGAAATGGATAGAACTTAGTTTATTAATTACTTTTACATTTAGAACTGGTTTACTGTTATTTTAAATTGTATGCATATTACATTATATATTATTAGCATCTATGGACATTCACCATCAGCAGTTTTCTGGAATGCTGTAAAGAGAAAATTTATAAATTCATCAGTAATATTTCCGTGTACAGGCAACAGAAGAAAATAGATAATAAAAGTTACTGATGTTTGAATTAAACCAACAAATTTTAAATACAAATTGTTAACTTGTAAAATTCGTATTGAATCATTTATATATATTACTTACAAAGTTGCCGCAGGCAATTTTCTGTCTTCAGAATACACAAATTATTAAACGACTTCGTCTCTCCAGCGTCATCCGTACCACAAACTGGTTTATAGTCCTGCAGATCGCAGTTCATCTGACACTTAACATTCGTGTCGGATATCGCCAGCGAGTGCACAAGTGCGAATGCGTACAGTGCAACTAGAGGATAAAAATAAATTATAAATATTTTATTATTGCTTGGTGCAATGGAAAACTGTATTTTTAGTTTTTCTTTTAAAAGAGAGAAATATGAAATGATATCATTAAATATAATAGAAAATTTTTAATAGTTAACTAAAAAAATATATGTGAATTATATTTGATATTTGAATATTTGAATAAAAGATAATGGATTTCGGCTACTTTCTTGAACAATAGGATATTTAGCCATTTTAACTCACTGGCACTCACATTAACCGAGTGGTTAGCGGTGTGTGCCACCATGTAGAAGGATATGAGCTCGAATCCTGGCCAGGCAAAAATCCAAAATATTAAAAAAAAAATGTTATGTAAATTTTCTAACTACGCCCGTGCCTCAGCAGGGATTTTTTAACCCATCCGAGTATAATTCTGATAAGAAAAAAGCTTCTCATAAAAATCCGTCAGTCGGTCGAAGGTAGCTTAGAATAAACCGCAAGTTTCTCCGTTTGTTTTGAAATATGTTAAGACGCACACCGAAAATTAAGGACTGGAAATATTTCAGAAGTCATAAAGCGCCAATTTACAAATAATAATTTCCCCTGAACGTGCTAATCTTAGACCTATTGAATAGGCATACAAAATTTCATAACAAACGGTAAAACCGTTACGGAGAAGTTCGGTTACAAACATATTTATAAATATTGAGAAGAAGACATATATTTCGGTATATGCATAAGTGCAAGCATTAATTTTACGCCTAAAGTTACCCAAATAACTGGATTTTGTACATATTTGGTGTTATCACATTAAAATACACATTTTTATTATATAAATATTTTATTTAAAGCAGTAAATATACTTTCTTATTTTATGTATAAATACACGTATGGGCACATACATCTATCCATAAAGTGCATATTTTTGCTAGTTTCTTCACGACCTTTCTTAATTTTCTCTTTTCACTGCAAACATATTAGAACATTTATTTCTGTTTTTGCCAGTATATTGCGCATTTTTGTAATCCTAATTCTAGTTAAGACATAAGTTTTTATGTTGAACCATAAAATAACAATATAATATTTGCTTGCATTGAAGGTATATATATATATATATATATTTGGCGCTTTGCAACCGCTGAAGCGATTTTCGGCCGAGCTCCTCCTCCAATTTGTGGTTTTGCATCTTGACATGTTTACCAACAAATAGAAGGACCTACAGTTTATTCTAAGATGCCTCCGAACGGTCGATGGATTTGCATATATATATATATATATATATATATATATATATATATATATGGCACTTTGTAACCGCTCAAGCGATTTTTGGCTGAGCACCTCCTTCAATTTGTGGTTTTGCGTCTTGATTTTTATACCAACAAATGGAGGGAACTAGTTTATTCTAAGCTGCCTCCGAACGGCTGATGGATTTTTATGAGGAGCTTTTCTTTCATGTCAGAAATACACTCGGGGGGCTTGAAATTCCCTGCCGAGGGGCGACCGAAATTAGAAAAATTTATTTTATATAAGTTTGGACGGGCTCGAACCCATACTTTCCGAATGGCAGTACGCAATACTAACCACTCGGCTATCGCGGCCGCCTTGCATTGAAGATGTCCATGGAATAATTAATTAATTCCATGGCGCGTTGTTTCAAAATTATATTATTATTATTTCATATTGATAATTGTGATATTCACATTTAACATACATATATATACTCTGACCCTTATCTCATCAGTATCAATGCATTTAAAATATTAATACACATTTACATTATAAAAGCAAAATAAGCAACACATATAACAAATAAAATACGCGACTCGATAGACGCCAATTAGTCTGGCCGGCCACATTGCCTACTCGTCGCAATATTGCCCGAACTCCTACTTAGCTCAATCGCAGTCCGTAATCATTTCATTTCTAAGTTAATGTGAAAAGTAAGTGAAACTGAAACTGACTATGTGTTGTATGAGTAATTCAAGTGGCGCAATAATAATAAAAATTTTGTACAATGCCCGTATATACGTAATTAAATATACATATACGCGGTGTGTTACGTGATACGAGACTAGGGTAAATTGTAGTCGATTTAGCATATGCGCAAATAAGAAGTGCTTAGAGAATTCGGAAAATATATGCTTGGCTGTACAAATGTGCACAGGATGTATTAGGTTCAGCTCACGGTTGTATGTAAAGGCATAAAATAATAGAGTTAGATATAGATATATGTACCAGAGCTCCAGATACTAGGATATCGAGCACTGCGAGCAGCTTGATACTCGCTCATTGTTTAACTGTTCAGTAGAACAAAAAAAAATTAATTTTGTTTGTCGAAATTTCTTTAGCGTTTCAATGATTTTCACACTTCGCATAAATTAATTTAAAATTAATAAAAAAGATTTGAATAAAAATGTCAAAGTGTCTGTCAAAATACTTGAATTGTTCGCACTACTCGAAAATGTTTCAGCAAAATCTGGAGCTCTAATATGTACTTATATAGACATACATAAAGCTCAGGTTTGTTTGCATTGAAATATTCTGATGAAACTTGGTTCGCACATTCTTTGGATTGGAAGTCCGCACATTTGCAAATGAGTGAAATCAGACACAGTCAAAGGTAATTTGAAAAAAAAAAAATATTGAAATTAAAATCGTGTTAAAATTAGTAACTAAATGTGCAATTAGTTCATTTTTGTTAGGCAATATCGCATTAAAAAAGAAAATATTTCGAGTGGACGTGGCACCCCTTACTTTCGGGTTTAAAAATATATAAGTATATCAGAACTTATACATAATTCCCATTATTTATTACAAACATGAATTGAATTCGGACGCGATAGGGCAACAACAATGCCTTGCTCCAGAATCGAATAATTAAATAATTAATTAACAGAACTCAACTCCAAACTATTAATGATCAAAATCGTTGACATAGGTCCAGAAATCGACCTTCGTCCCATTTAACAGGCTTTCTAATTTTGATCGATCTTTGGGCATGGGATCGAATATTAAGGAATTTATAGAAAAATCTTGATATTATTTGATGAATATGATAGCTATAGCGAGTACCAAACAAGCCTATTAACCGATCTAGCAATTAGTCATCATTTACAGAGAACTCAAAAATGAAATAATACATTATATGCAATTCTACGACTTTGATTTAATGATTACTTCTCATTCCAGTGAAAGTCAGATAAGCCGCCAGGCGTTTAATAAACCGAAAATTAGTCTTCCTTACTTGTTTTAAATGGAATCGATTTCTCTCACGGCTTCAAAATCATCAAATTTCTGATCGCATCTTCATAAAGGCAAGTGTTTTGAATATAAAATATTTACATATACACTTTTGCTTGTTAGCAAATGCAAGCACGTGAAATGAATAATTCATTAATAACATATAAACATGAGTAAGCTTCTGTAATATTTACCATTACAGACACTAGCAAAACTACTACTATAAAATAGTCCTAAATTCCAAGAATGATCGATAGGTTGATGAGGTAATACGGATGTGTAACAATTTTCAAATAATTTCGAATTGTCGGTGTGGGAATAAGTTTTGTCATTACTAAATTCTATTCAGTATTCGTTATCAGATTTACTAATGCTTATCACACTAAATGAGGAAATATAACCTTTTTTTTTTTTGAATATTATTTTCCTACATATAAAATGAAGACCTACAAAAAATTTCTTAAATAGATCTACTTAATTTTCAATTTTTTTTACAAATAGTAGCTGAAGAAGTATAGATCAATTAGATGCTGAGTTAATTTAGCTATGTATCTATGTATGCCCATCTTACTGAACACAAACTAGTCCATCAACATAAAAAATACGAAAATATTTTAATTTTAGCAGAAAAAAACCAAAAGAATTAGATAGGTTTCTAGGTCAAAAAGAACTTGCACTACTTTCAAAATTAACATACAAAAAAAAAAAACAGGGAAAACAAAGAGGTAAGTTCATATTATGTTACGTCTAAGGTTTATCTACATCTTGAGCTTGACTGGAAGGAACTATGGATAAATTTGAAATATAGTACGCATATTGATATTTTATGTAATGTATAAGTACATTCTCGTAAATTTTTAAATAATTTTTCTGTATATGTTTTAATCGACGCTTTATAGCTACTGAAACAATTTTCAGCCGAGCTCTTCATCCAATTTGTGATGCGTTTCTTGACGTTCTTCCAACAAATGAACTGACCTATAGTTTTTCTAAGCCGCTTCTGAACGGCTAATGGATTCTTATGAGGAGCTTTTTATTTCATGTCAGAAATACGTTTACTTTATTAAAACTGTAACTAACTTTTTTCTCTCCACTTTCATTTAGAACATCTCATATTTTGAGAAAATCTGTTTTCATTAAAAAATTTTATATATTTTTACGTACGTGTAATGATTATTGCGAAGAATTTCATATTTATCAATTTATTTTTACTGCAACGAAAAATGAAACTGGCGATCCAATGAATTTGAGTGAAGTCTTATTTGCCGCGTTTTATTTGTGTAATCCGTTAAAATGTGTGAAATTTTAGTATAATTTTTTTCACAAAACTTTGTCAGAAGAGTTATAATGTGTATGTTTTATTATATATAATTATATATAATTTTTACTATTTATTATTATTCTTGAACGTTTATTAATTTATATAAACAGGTAACTTTTTTGTGACAACTCGAATAAAATAAATTTTCTCACGTGTAAAATTCGTCTGTTTTAAAATACGTATATGGACATGTGTACTTTTTATATATAATATTAAAAGTTCTTTAAACACACTACTGTTCGCTTATAGCAAAAGTTTTTAAAATACTAGCGTCTCTTTCCGGCTCCAATAAACGCACAATACCGTGGATCAGGGCAAACTGAATCGATCGATGGGCCGTAAAGTGCGCGATTGGTCACCTAAGTTCGCAATCAAAGCGATCAATTAAACCACAAATATTTTAGTGAAGACACACAATCGAACACACACTTAACACATACACCCGCTGATCACAATGTGAAATATCGTTTAACAAGATATACGGATGAAGGAGAATCGGCCTTGGTAACAGTATCCTCTGTGAGCAAGGCAAAAAGTATTAGAAATTGAAATTAATCCCTGTATATCGATCGTAGATTTGCTGTTGCCTTGCGCCTGTTTCAGTGAATATGTTTGGTTATACGGGTATGTGTATTGTGTATTATAAAGTTGCAAGCTTAACTGAATGTATTCAAAGGCATATCTACGTGTATGCCTAAAGGTACTGATTTTGTTTGAAGAAGTTTATTGATTGCCGAACACTGGATACAAGTCTTCAAGGTAGGAAGAGCAAACGTTTGAACACTTGAATGAACAATCGATTTATCAACCGCAACCAACACCGTAGCACACGTAGGCGCTCGTACAAAAGAATCACAGTTGATCGCTAAGAGCTCGGTAGTTTTATAGAATATTTACGGCACAGCAGAGCAGCAACGACAACGCAACTCAGCGGAACTACGGATCAATGGATCACCGACTCAATCGCTCAACAGAAAAGCTGCTTATAGCTACAGGCAGATATAAATTTAAACATACATATGAACATGAACATGCATATGAACATACATCTACAAATGCCGGCTAATGGTTAATCGATTCATCGACGTGATTATGTGCCTTATTGTTGTTATTTGTGGAATTGTCTGATGCGTTCACGATCGTTCAGTGGCTGAGGCTGCGTTTGGGGCTATGAAGTTGACGTCAGCAGCGAGAACGACACCGGTTATGTTTCTTATAAATGGTAGGTAAATGTCGGGATAATTCTAGGGCGTTGGTTAATGTTGAATGTTGGAATTGTTGACTGTTAGTTGAGATTTTGCATTAAGATTTCTTTAGCTGCATATATACTGATATATACATTTGTAAATGTTTGTGTTGTTGCTCAAAAATGAAAGAGAAAAAAAACAACTTTACGAATTTAGTTGGTTGTATATAACTATTGCATATACACATAAGCATATGCAGATACATATGTACATATATTCACAAAATATAAAATTAAATATTTCGCATTTCTTTTTTAATTATATCTCTCATGTATATGAAATGGTATATTAACTTTCGCCCAGTATGTAAGTATAAGAAAGAGAAGAGATAGATCCACCGAAATTTATACCGACAGAATGACGAACTGAGTTCATTCAGCCATGTCCGTCTGTCCGTCCGTCCGTCTGTTTGAACGCAAACTAGTATACAAGTTTTTGAGATATTTCAAAGAAACTTAGTATGCGGGTGTATTTATGTATTGTATTGATTATTTGTTCCAACTGGCTGGGTCGGTAGCTCTTATATGTGATTTTGGGTCATAAATACCGCAATAAAGAGTCTAAGAACATCAAAATCAGAAGACTATAGCACATAGCCCCCATACAACCGATTCTTTCCGATATGGCGTTTTGTCTCAAAAACCGCCAAAAAAGCATTTAGTAGTGTGAAATCTAAAATTCTATATGCGAATATTCTTCTAAATATTGACACTGAAAACCATCGAGATCGGAGGACTATATCATAAACCCATTCATCCGATTCGTTAAGATTTGAGGTTTTGTGTAACAAAAAAACCGCCAAAAAAGCATCTAATGGTGTGCTACTCACGTAAATTCAAATAAGTATCAATATGTAAATATATCGTTTAACAAGTCAAAACAGTTTTCCATTACACAAATTGCGTATGTATGCAGGTACCTAAATAGTAAATTAGTATTTTTATATGTTTTCTTAATTTAGTTTTTCACTTCGTTTTGATACAGTTTTTATTTTTCTTAAAGTATTTTCACGCGCTGTCAATTCGTTCGCATTCTGGTCTTTACTGAATGTCCAAGGCTTGCAAATCGTATTATTTCATATTTTCTTCCTATCCTGTGAAAACAATAAATCATTTCGTATTGTAATAGTAGCTCGTATGTATGTATGCGTATATGTACATATGTGTTCCTCATTAATGCCTTTTCGTCTCGTCACACTCTGACTTTGACTTCGCACTCGTATCTCTTTTCTTATTTGTCGTCTCTGTGACGCTTTCGCTGGTGATTGTCATCAAAAGATTATTTCTTGCCTTTAATAATTCATCATAGCTTCTAACGTTTTCTGGCTGGAACAAATTGTCATCAAAAAACGTATTTTTCTTTTGTCAACAGCACATAGTCATTTTTCGTTATGCTTTATCGGCAGTTCTTCAAAGTCACTATCCCATGTAGTTATTCGAGTGCAGGAATTTTTGAAATTCCTTAATGGCTTACGCTGACAAATTGATAATTAGGTTAATCCGAGCAAGAATTTAATTGTTGGAAAATTAATCTAAGCCAGAAATTTGAAGACCAGAAATATATATTCATTGAACAACCACAATTTGTAATAAGAGGCGATGAGTAAGCACGGGCGGAACCGATAGCTAGATATCCTTATCAGTGGTCACAAACAATACTTTACTGATATTAGATGTCCTTATCAGTGGTCACAAACAATACTTTACTGATATTAGATGCGAACCACCATCGAATTTAACTGGTGGTCCAATCTAGCCAATTTTTTTGCAGTTTCAACTGATAAAATAATTCATAAATAGGAAACATTATCGAAAATAGTTTTTTAGTAAAATTTTATGACGCTTATTTACTTCTTTTCTTTTTTTAAATAAATAATAAAAAATGAAGCCCATCTACATACTTAACATAGATCATTTTAATAAAACTTTTCTGCTAACTATCTACTGGGGGAAATATGTGCCTTTCCGACAACAGAATAGTATTTTTTTTTAAATATCTAATGAAATTCGCATTATAATATTTTAAGAAGTATTGTAAAAAATCATACATATGAATTCCGTTATTAGCTGTTCTTAGCATCTTCACATGCAGTGGTATTTTTGTCAAATTCACCGTTACACGGAACATGTTGTTATTTTTTACACAGATTTCAAACAGCCTTGTTGTTGTGAACCTGCAATTATATATTATATAATAAATTTGGCTCCTCCCTTTATTAAAATATTCTATTTTTGCATATCACTCAGCCTAAACAATAGAAAATAAGCTGCGTTGCAAACTTAAAGACGCACTTAATCAAGAAAGAACGGCCATTTTCAGTGTTCCACGATCTAAGATAAATTGTTGGCGAATTTTTGACGCATATCTGAACAAATTGGTTTTATGGGTATATGATATAGTATTTCGATGATTTTCACTACTAATATCGAATTCATAATATGTGTACATTAGACCGAATATCACGCCCCTTGATGCTTTTTGGCGGAATTCGAACCCAAAACCTTATATCTGAACAAATTGGTTGTAAGGGGGCTATATGATATGGTATTTTGATTTCGATGATTTTCAGTACCAACATGCAATTCCTAATATGTGTGGATAATACCAAATTTGACTGAGTTTTGACCAAAACCCTACATCTGAAAATATCGAGGTATTTTTATTCGTCCGATTTCGATGATTTTCAGAAGCAATATGCAATTCATTATGTTTGTGTAGTATAAGTATACCCAATTTCACGTTGAGGTACTTTTTTGACGGATTTGTAACACAAAATTTCAAATCTGAAAAATAGGTGGTATATATACCATAGTGGTCCGATCTGGCCGGTTCCGACAAATGATCTTTTAAACGTATAGGTGCATCTTCCTACCAAGTTTGGTGGAAATATGAAATTAGGGGACATGGCTAAATTAACTCAGCTCGTCTATCTCTAATCCTTCTGGTACTTACATACTTCGGACCAAAGTTAATATACCATTTCAGGTACATGAAAGGTATAAAAATTTTACGTACTTTAAAACTTTAATATTATGTAGTATTTGTTACTCTCTGAGGCCCTGCAAATTTTCTCTTTTCAAATCCTAAAACCCATATCGATATTTTTGCAATTAATTATAATTCGACTTATTCACGGGTTTCGAAGCTGCAGACGTAGTGTGTAAGTCAAGTCTACATCGTAACAATAAATTTCACTTTAATCCAAAAATTGCAATCGTTTCGGTTAAAACATTTGATAAATTAAATTTATTTCGGTTTTCTCGGAAATGAAATGATATCCTTGGTATTAAATTGTTAAGAGAGAATGTTGAACGTTAAAATTTAAGTGTACTGGTAATATAGCGATTTTTACGTTAACGTTAACGATGAATTTGTGCGGTTTCAACATTAACAATTTCATTTTGTTTCGACAATATGGTGCCGAAACGAAGCAAAATCATTTCGTTAAGTTTATTATTGGTAATGGTATCGCTTTGTCAGTTGGTCATCTCTGGTGTAAGTCAATTGGTTTGGTAAAATTGCAGAATAATATTATTGCCGAAAAGATTAATTCAGATGTGAACAAGAAGTGTTTATGAAATTCATAAAAAATTGGGAAGAATATCACGGTCACATTCGTGATTATTTGAAGAAAAAGGACGATTATGGCAAGCGTGAGTCAATCGAAATCATGTCCTGAAAGTGTGAGATTTGCGAAAAGTTGGACGATCCTGTCAATAAAAAAAATAAATGCCCTGGGTAACTTAAATGCCTTAGTATCAACCGTATGGTGCGTAGTCAATAATAAATCGAGCATAAACAAGCTTTTATATCTTTTGCGATTGGAGTCAGGTAAATTTTCTGAAATTCGGTTAACCTAAAAATTAAATTAAATTTTCGTAATTTTTTCGGACTAGAAAAAGTTTAACCTCAACGTTCAGATGGTTTGAATGTTTATTGGAAAATCTTCGTTAAGAGCCCCGTTATTTTCCGGAATTCTGGCGGCTCTCTAATGATCTGGGATGGTTTTAGTTAAAGCGGAACAACATCTTTTACGTTTGCCTCTTACTTGGGCGAATAACATCGTGTGCTGCTAGTTCTTTTCCATCCGTACATGAGTCGCTTTCCTGAGGAAATTATAAATTCTCAACAAAAAAATACTCGATGATTATGATTTCGTTCCCTAATGTGTTTTATTTTTCCCAAGTAGTATGTTTGTCTAAATTTGGAGGGCCTCAGAGCGTAACAAGCGCTGTACCATATTTCTCTCTTACATTTTCTAGTTTTTAGTATTTAGCATTTTTCGTCAAAAATAAAATGAGAGTGTATTAGTGAGAGAAGAGAAAATGTTATACAAACGACCTCACCGGTAAAAACGCAACCCAGACGGCTGAATCGTGAATGTGTTAACGGCGTCTATACTGTAATAGATTTTGATTTCGACTATACCGTTAAGGCATTTTCGCTTCTGTTTCTTTCTCTTTATTTACTTCCATTTTTAACACCCTGTAAATCATACCTAACCAACATCAAATCATCCCGGGGATGTGAAAATCCCTTCAACGGTTACAAAGCGCCAATTATAGCATAATTCAAAATAATTTGTTTAGATTGAAATATCACCATTGCAATGAGCACAAATTTCAGCGTGTTTTATTGACAATTTACGAGATATCGATCACTACAGCCATCAATAGAAAAGTAATCGATATATTTTTGCCAACATAATGCTTTCGGAACTTTTCTTTCTGGTCCATCACTCTTGTTCGCAAGTACGATCCCTGAGTTAGAGTGGCTGAGTGAAGAATATACTTACAGATAAAGAATGATGTATTTATATTAGATTATTCCTTTAATTTTTGTTGCTTTACATTGTGTACGTTATGATATCGATTTTGTTTGAACAGTCAATTCACAAATATTTTCGTATATAAATTAGTGCATAGCGCCCATTTTAAAAGGAATTATAAAAATAAAATAATTTTGATGCCATTTATGAAATTTGACACAAAATTTAGACATTTTTGTTATAAGTTAGTAAGCGCAAGGCCTATTTATTTCGTAGGAATTAAATATTTGTTATTAGAACAAAGAAAAATGGTAGAAGGGGCAGCTGTCTCGGAGATCACCACATTTCCTCATCAGACGCCACATAAGGCGTAATCTTTGTGCTCTAAACTTCTTACTTAGGGATTCTTACTGAGATCTTAATTTTTGGGCTATTGTTTATTATATGTCAAAATGTGTTAAGTGAGTTAAGTGACGTGCTGGGGAATCAGAACGGGTTTGAACTGATAAGACAATTCACGGGAAGTAACAAGAAGATTCTTAATTAAGCGTATATGATTGTATGCATCTACATATATATGATGTGCATTTTGCGTTGAGTACCATTTCGATTTACGCAAGTATTATATTTTTATTGATTATCTCATTATTCGAAAACATGTGGGGTATACGTAGTAGAATGTTCGGAGCCATTCAATACATATTAACATTAAGCCCAGTACATAGTATTTAATGTATTTATAAGTATATATGTATGTATGTATGCAGGTTCTATTGGAATATAATCATTAATGCATAATGATATCGAATAATTTACTGCCAAAAATAAATATTTTGCTGTTTATAAGTTGAACATTTCTGTAAAAAAAATTTGGAACCAGCTACCTTTGTTTTAATTTTTTCTTTATTAAAATCAAAAAAAAAATTACTAACTGTTATACATCTTATTATTTTGTTTTGTTCGTTTGTTTCGCTAAAACTCGAGAATGGCTGGACCGATTTGTTTAATTTTGATCTTGAAATATTTGTAGATGTTCAGAAAAGGTTTGAACCGTTTAGAAGTGAACCTATTCCATAAAACGCACTTATTGTGCCAAACTAACGCACTTATTGTTATAAACTAACGTGAATACTACATTTTCCTACAAGAAAGAAATCAAGATCCGACCTATTTGACAAAATCGGATCTATTAGCTCAATATCTTTTCTTTCCACCAGATCTCGATTTTTTTGAAAAACATTATTTATGGTGCGATTTTGTTTAATTTTTGTACAGATATACTTTTTTGTCTAAATAAATTTATACTTAGATGAGTATTCTTTTCCCTAAAATGTGCCAGGGATTGGAAACGAGATTGGATTTGGTTAAAATTTAGTACGCTGGTTTTGGGTGCACAGAGAATTTTAAACGTTTAAATTTAGCCGTGCTGATAATGCCATATCATGGAAGCAATTTAAAATTAATCTTAACGATGACTTTGTGCCGTCTCCTCACAACGCTATATCTCGGTTAACTGTAAGGATTATTGTTTTGGTGTATTCAGCAAAACTGTAGATATTGAATGAGAGAAAAAATATGCCAATCCAACTTATCCAGAAAAAATTTAGCTAGTTCCTCAAAGTCACAAAAATACCAATTATTTTAGCAATTATAGTGAATAACATATGGAAAAGTTTAATATGAAAAATAACAAGTGACAAAATATAGATAATTTTTATTGCCATATAGTATCAAAAATGGAAAAACCATATTTAGTGAGGATTTCAAAGCAGCATATCAGCTTTATTTCGATCAAACTGTGGGTTGGGTATATAAAAAAGGAGTACAATCAATACATGTATCGATTCTGATGTTGGATTCAACAGAAAAAGGTAGAGAACACAATGACCCAATAATTAATGACATTACTCTCCACTCCACTTCATATAAAAGTGGGAGTCCGTGGCAAATTCGTCGAAGTGGTAGTTCGAGATGTTTTAACCGCCATGGGTTATTCAATTTTCATCTTTTCGAAACTCAGTGAAAAAAAAAGATGATACGTATAAATATATTCAAATCTATGTACATTAATTTACCTCACGCTATTCATGATGCTCATATGTACATATATATTTTTTATGCTTTTTTCGTTCTGAACAGGTATACTTAATGGACCAGATATACAAAAACTGATAATCAGCGAAGCCTTCAAAAATATAGTAACAAATAATCATCTGGGAGCCTGAAATGCTTTAAAAGCAGGGTGTTTTAGTTTTAGGGGAAAATCGAGTACAGCTGAGGAAAAGAGAAAAGTTGACACTGAATTGTATTTCTGCGAAAAATCGGTGCATCAATGACTTGAAATTACATTTCCTTCATTACCACCTTGATACATTTTTGTAACAATTTCCCCAAGAATCGGACGAACAAGATAAACGATTTCACCAATACACCAAGCCAATAAAGCGGTTATGAAGATGAAGGAACTGAAGACCTAGACAATACCACTAGAAATGAAGGACGTACTAAAGACGATAATCAATTGAATCCTTTAGCAAGCTCAGATGATGATTTACAATCACTCATTAAGATATTGAGAATTGAGATATTGAGATATCTAAAAACTGAATTGTAAAACGTTGGTTCGATTAGCATCCGTAACCCAAGGAATATCTGAACCTAGTTCCATCAAAATATCTACTTACTTAAGTTATCGTCTACACAGACGTCTACGGACGAACAGACAAGACTAAATAAATTCGTCTCGCCATTACACGAAGTTTAATGCATACGTGTTTATATCCTACATACCGTTAGCCGAGCAGACCTAATATATTTATACACCAATTCCAACTGGTATCGATGCAGTTTAAAAAGTGAATTTCAGTTGATTTTCCACTGATTGTGATTAAATAAACAGCCTTTATCCCATAAAATAATAGTATTTTTTAGTGCATGCCTAAGGCAAATATAATGTACTTTGTATATTTTATTAGAATATCTTCACAACAACTTTAATAAATTAGATTTACAAATTGTTCGACTACATAAAATTACAAGAAAAAAATTAATTCTATAATTATTTCGTTTACACATAATATTATTTGTTCTACTATTTATGGTTGTAACAACAGAGCCACTCCCGCTAATGTCCATTTACCGGGCTTATCCTTGGTTTTTAAATTAAAAGTCCAAACGTAAGTAGGCCCACGAGTGCGTGTCTTATATAAAGGACACTCGTACATGTTGCGCAAATCTTGTTTATCTTGTGTAATTGCCTATAAATTAAAAAGTATGAGTATATTATTAATCAAAAAACAACTTAGTTATTTATCATCGTAATATAGAGATTTTTATCTAGAAAAATATATAAAAAAGTAGTGAAGTATGTATTCCCTCAAGAAGGCGCTAATGGCAAAAATCACTTATGTAGTCCCTTGTATGGGAAATATATTTCAGGCTCATATCAAACGTTTTGTGATTGTCCCAATTTCCATTTACAGCATTCGTCTTGGCATAATTTCAAGAACAACTTTTCTGGTGTTGATACTAACTCACAATAAATGGATTTGAAGGAAAATATAACATCCAAAATGATCGAAAATATATTATTCTAATTTTTCTAATCTGACATGAAATAAAAGGTTCTCATAAAAATCCACCGGCCGTTAGGAGGCGGCTTAGAATAAACTGTAGGCCACTTCAATTTGTTGGTAAAAACATCAAGACGCAAATACCTCAAATTGGAAGAGGAGCTCGGCCAAAAATCGCTTCAGCGGCTACAAAGTGCCAAATATATATATATATATATATATATATATATATATATTCGAAATGGATAAAAGTATTTAGTTATATACACATTTAAGTTGGAGAACTTATATTCGGTAGCGATATGTAGGACCAAAAGGAAAATTTAATATGATTAATGAAATAAAATAAAACTTTAACAATATGTTTGAAAAATATAAAATTTTATGGAGGAGACAAAATATATTCTCTTAATGTCTTAGTTCCAAGCCAAACTCTCAAGCATATAGGATTCATTATGCTACAAAAGTTTGATCATTTTAAGGTTTACTGTTCAAACGAAATGTAAAGTTATCTGATGAGATCAGCGAAACTTTGAACAGCACAAAACCACTTTGGTTTTTAATTCTGACTACGATTGAAGTATGTACTTTGCTTAAAAGTTCGATCGGTTATTGACATTTTTGGCTTTAGTTTTTCATACATATATGCGCATATATTTACTCACATAAAATGTTCATTAAATCATAAGTATGTATGTAATATGTATATAAAAAATTCCGCTAAATAGCATACGTACGTATGTACTTAAACTTTTCAATTTAAAATGCAAACATGTGCCGCAAAAAATTTGAATTTCATTTAGCGTCAACGCCATGGCGCCAGCTTCCAAGTAAGCTAGTACCCCGCCCCTCTTTTTGGAGCCGTTTACCATGCTACCTTAGCGCCGTTACCACGATTTTCAAAGACGCCAGACAAATATTCCATTTTTCTCTAATTTCTATAGTTATTTGCAATTTTCTAAGGTCGATTTATTAATTTCAAACACCTATGAACAGACTGTCATACATACATATGTATAAATGTAAGTATAAACACTCATTTGTGGATACCTAGATAATTATCGCCCAGTGGAAATCCACTGCGAACGTTGACGTGAATGGCATCAAAAGTTGCTTATTGGATCCATTAGCCTTCACTCGTACTTCATTTCTTTTCTCGTTCATTTTAAACATGCGTCTGATGTTTTGTATATATATGTATGTATTTATGTATGTGAGATTTGCAAACACTTTAAAACTAAAAAGATGCTAAATTTACCTACCCGAATATTTATAACTGGCATTGGTGGATAGAGTTCTTTGAGACGGGATTCCATTATAATGCCTTGTTGTACATCCCATCTGGCGCCTTCCATAAATATCCCATGAACGTAGGCGCCTTCACGTGGCGCTGTGCTATAAATAAGTAAATACATTTATACATATATATATATATATATATATATATAATTAACTTGGAGCCTTTAATGATCTTAGGCTTTGCGAATGAAGCAATTTCATGCTAATTTGTTCTAAAAATATATTTTGTTATCTAGATTAGAAGATTAGATATACATGCATACGTATATAAATAACTATACATATGTATACACTCTTGGCTGAATAAACTGTTCAATCCTTTATATTTGAGTCACTCCGAGATGTTGACATTCTTTCCATTAGAATATTTAAAAAAAAATAATATTTAGGGTTTTGCTTTTGCCAGGAATCGAACCAATGACACTATATACCGTGTATACATAGTTTTGTGTGAATGCATTTGAATGTATACAACACATGTACGTACTATATGATTATTAGCTCGTTGACGTAGTTAATGATGTGGCAGCGGCGCTAGCGGTTGCCGATTATGATGATTTTCATTTCTATTTCCATGCTGGCTATTGACGCCTAGTATTTTTGTCTCGCCATTGATTGGCATCAATTTCGGCGTCGTTCGCCGGCGCTTGGCACAAACATACCTGTGTATATACAGGTATGTAGCGCCGATGGCGTCAATATTGTCACGGTTAAACTGTCGCGTCTTGCTGCCGTTAACAATTGTGGCAATTTACTAAATGATTTGTGTTTTTAATTATATGACTTGCGGCGCACTAATTGCCCCTCATCAATTGCTTCAGAAGTGATTCAATTGTAATTTTTAGGTGCATATGTATAAGTATACTTATATATGTATGTGCATGATATGCGACATCATTTCTTCATATTTTATCTAAGGGAATTCCTAGTACGTACAGTGTTGTGAAATATTCTGGTAGAGTAATCGTCTTCATAACATGTGCCAGTAAATTCAACGAACTCAATATATCGTAATAATAAACTAATAAAGGAGCCTTGAAATTAATGAATGTCGCAATTTTACTTAAAAAAGTTTTAAGTAAGTAATGAAAACCCACTTATCAAAAATGAATGAAAATCATCTCAATTTTTTGTTGTGCTTTATAACCTATTAAGCGTTTTTCGACCGAGCTATTCATTTGATTATTGGTGTGCGACTGCAATGATTTTCCTATAAATGGAAGGATTATAGTTGTTTGAAAGCCAACTACGAATGGCTAATGGATTTGGATGGTTTAATATTCTACAGTTTATGCCCCGCCTGTCCACGTAAGAGATTTGGCGGTATTCAGTAAACAAATTATGGTCACAAATATATGCTTTAGAGATCAGCTGTTTAGAAATTTACAAAAAGCAATGTAAATAATCTGTTTAGTTTAAATATTCTTTTTTATATTTTTTAAAGAGTTGAAATTCATAATAATTTATAAGTCTTGGCAATCAGAAAAACCTTTATCAAAATTTAAAAATAATTATTTAAAACTTCTTAGATCATTCCCATATGTATGAACCCATGCACTTACACATATGCCACTTCGCCCGCGTGGAATTTCATAATGGTTTCAACAGATCTGTGCTTTTTCACTCCCTGGAAGAAAAGTTTTTCAAATATTAACCTAGGCAAAAATATATATATATATTCCAAATCGAACAATGAAAGCGCTTTTTTTCGAAAAACCAGCCCTTGTTAACGTCCTAGAAAAAAGTACAATTTCTTTGCAGTTAGACTGCGTTAAGGGGTTAGGTCACTCTAGAAGTTTCGGAAAATGTATTTTTCTTTCCTTCAAATGATACATTATGGTCTCAAAAATGTTATCTTGAAAAATTATGCCAGATAAAAATTTTTAAATGCCCCATTTTCGTTCTCTAGTTGAAGCGTATGTTTCAGTCAGTAAGGCATACTCAAAACTTTAAACGCGTTTATCTCAAAACTGCTTTTTTCAAATTGGACGGAAAGATAATTCAAACAGTTTACAACCGATTCACTCGAAATTTTGACAACATCTTCAGAAATACATTATCTACAGAAGTACGTAGTTTTTTTTTTATTTTGCATAGTTTTATTAGTAACAAATTTCGAGCCATTGTTTAGGCCAAATTGTTACTTTTTCCTTTAAAAAAGTCATTTTGTCAAAAATTCATATATTGAAAAAATCCTACGTAATTCTGAAGCTATTGTTATTTAAAAGAGGAAACCGTTCAACAACTTATTAAAATAAAAAAAATATTACAGGAGCTAAGGAGCCGTGGTTCCCAAAAAAAATGGAGACATTCTAGAGAGAACGCTGTATAGCCGCCTATTTAAATTAATTTTCTTAAAAAATAGTTATAAGCAGTTAATTATATGTATAATAAATGCCTTTTGTCAAAAATCAGATTTATTTAATAGTTTTCCCGAAAAAAATCTCAAAAAAGGCCTATTTTGTGGCCCTCTAGAGTGGCCTAACCCCTTAAGTTACATTACGTTTTTTCGCTTCCTTATGGGTAGAATTTTGAAAATTTCTTTCGTATCGGATGCCTACATTATACACAAAATATACCATTCAAGTTTTAGATCTCTAGAACCAGCGGTTGTGGCTGTGTTCCGTCAGTCATCTATTGTTGAGAATATGAAATTTTAAATTTTTGAAACAATTGATTTATATAAAGTGTAAATATAACGCATTAAAATGATTTGTTAATTTTTATTATATTTAGCTTAACGGACGAAGGATAGTTTATCATCGTCTGACCAAAAGTGTAGAGAAGAATTGCAAGTAAGTAATTTATTATTTAAACACTTTAGTAAAGTTCAAAATTTTACTTATTTCACGCGTACTGCCGTTTTTATACTTGTGGTTGAGGAGGTGTGTTCATACGTTTGCATTACATTAACTTTTGAGGCTAAAGCGGCAATAGTGTGTAATGTCTGAAAAGACTGGTGTGAAGGCCAAGCTTAAGGGCTGAGACATTTTTGTTCAATAAAGATATTTAAAATTTAAAATGAAACAAATGTGATTAATACGATAAGAAGCCCCAAAGTATTTGCGTATGTAACTACGAGTACAGTTCGCATTTTTAAAAATCGTCTTGAATTATTATATAGTAATCATCAGTAATCCAGACCGCAAACTTTTTGGCCTCTGGCTTCGTCATTGGTGTAGTAAACTGAGTCATCGTCGCATAATTAAACTTACAAACATTATCAGCTGTGCTGCTTATGTAGCCAAGCAAAATCTCAGCAAGAATTGATTAAAATTCACAGAAAAATGACGGAAAGAATACCAATGCTAATACTATAAAAAAGGGCGGAATCTGTAGCGAAGTGGTGCACATTAATATGCGGTGAGCCGTGGATACGAACTCTGGCTAGGCCAACATCCAAAACTATAGAACAAGTTACTTTAAATGTGGTCGTTCCGCACCCAGTGTGTTTCGAAGATGGAATCCAAATCAGAGAGGCTCGGGCGGAACTGATATAAGCGGTAACAAACGCAAATTATTTATTTATTTATTTATTGTAATGTTACCCTGCAAACAATGCAAGTACTACATGCACGTGTGAAATATTGTATACTCAACGCGGACCATAGAGTAATCCAAAACCAATCACAATCCATACAAAAAATGTGGTCCAATTAACATTGCGATACCCTAGGGCACCATATACTCCACCTTTGCATAACATCCGAGTACTCTATGGAGTACATACAGGAAATTAATTTTGAAACTACCCACAGATTACTCCATGGAGTAACTACAGGAGATTACATTATGAGCATCTACGAAAAATTATATTCGAACATACATTTTTATTTCGAATACAAATGCTTTGGTGAAAAGTTCGTAAAACTTTATATTTGTTATGAAAATTATAAAAATTGATAGTATCAAAATTACATAATATTTCATTTAGCGAATTTTTTTCTATTTACATTGGAAAATATTAATTTAAAGTTTTCACGCCTTCTAAATATATACCAGCGCCAATGAAACGAAACTGACTCATTTTTCAATTTCACACCTTTTCTCTATACGGGTATAAAACTTATTGCGAAATTATAAATTCATGTATAAGTAGTGATTACGATCGGTAAAAGACGAAGAATGGTCGTGCCGCACGAAGGTGTTATAAAGGGTAATCCATTTCGAGGTTGCCTACTTTTTTAAAGAAAAAAAAAACACAGAAAATTCAAATTTGATAGAGAATGTTTAATATCATCCGAAAGAACATTCTTTGGCATTTATTTTTTTGACGATTATCTCTTTCAAATGTTGGTCGCGGCTACGTTTCAGATGGTCCATCCATTGAGTCCAATTTTCGACGACTCGTTCGAGCATTTCGGCTGAATCGAAGCGGGATTGTCCGCATAGACTTTAGACTTTACATATCCACACAGGAAAAAGTCTAACGGTGTTTTATCGCACAATCTTGGTGGCCAATTAACCGGAACAAAACGTTAAATTATCTGCTCAAAGTATTCTCTCAGGAAATCCATTGATTGATGCGATGTGTGGGAAGTGGCGCCGCCTTGTTGAAACCAAATGTCGAGGTGATCACGAACTTCAATTTCAGGCATCAAATAGTCGGATTTAATTGACGGTTACGTTCTCACCGGCATCATTTTTGAAGAAATATGGAGCAGCTCTTGAATCTCTTCAGGTTGCTCTTCGTCCCAAATGCGGCAATTTTGCTTGTTTACATACCAATTGAGCCAGATATTGCTCAATGCACAAGCTATATTCTGTACATTTTCAATTTAAGATCTCGACGTAAAATGAGCCAAGTCGTTCCATACGTCAGTCCGAGTTGCTGCGAACGGCCCCGAATCGACTATCCACGGTCTTCGTGTACACTCTCAGCTACGGCCACTATATTTTCTTCACTGCGTGCTGGACGTGGTATATTCGGCCGAATATTATCCAATAATGAATGCTGGCTCTCATGATGGGTGGATGGTGTTGCGAATAGTACACTCAGTAGGCCGATTATGTTGACCATAAGTTGAGCGAAGTGCACGGAACACATTCTTTACAGAACGTGAATTTTCATAATAAAGTTGAATGATTTGTAAACGTTGGTTGAAATACCAAACAATAGACCAAAAATAACTTGAAAGCTGAACACTACTCACGCGTGATCTTTCAAAAAAAGGGCTATTGGAAAAAGTACTTCTACTTGGATCACCCTTTAGAAACATGAGTTGGTCCAATAGTACACGCAAAGAAGTATATTTGTGGGCACTCCAAAATACCATATGGTCACAAATATTTACAGGGCATGAGAAGAATACTCGTACATATATTATACATACATACATATGCAAATTCACAGCGTATATATGTATACATATACATACATATACATGTACTTATACTCGTATGGTTTTTGCAAATTACGTGGAGAGGCGAGGCGAATAACAGAAATATTTGTACATGACGAGGTCAGTGAAGAAGTCAATTTAATTTACGACTTGATTTATTTACCGTTAAACGATAGCAATGTTGTTGTTATTTGACGAGGGAAAAGAACATTTTGCTGAGATTGATGAATGTTGATGAATGATTGTTGGTTAGTGGTTGAGAAAAACTTTCTTCTCAGTTGAAAGTTCATGTATAAGATGAAAAAGTATATATGTATGTATGTACATATTGCATATGCCTCTATTTGAATAAGAGTGGAAATAAGAAATGACTAATGCGAGCTCTTGATAACGAATTTACACTCTTATCTCAGACAAACAGACAAATATGACTAGCAAAAAAACTGAACGCATACTACTTCTACCAAGTAAGGGTCGGAAGAAATTTCGCAAAATTGAATTTAGCGGACTGAACTTTTTAATCATCTTCATCTTAGTTGGATTTTTTTATAAAAATTAAAAAAAAATTTACACTCACGTAAAATCCTCTTTTTGTTTTTTAGTTACATCGCATTGTAGACACATTTTATCCAATGGTAATTCATTACGACGGGCGGTACTTTGCATAATTGCGGTTAATAGTGACTGAGGATTGAAAAACCCGGCCAACCACACACAAGAAGGAAGCTGTGTAAAAAAAATGTATAAATAATTAGTAATAATCACAAATGAATCCAAATTATTCAATGTACTCACCACAAAATCAGTGGACCATGTTTCCAATTCACGTAGTCTTAAACACAGATCAATAAACCACGAATTTAAGCCTAGTAGTGAGGGATAAGCACGTTGTGTCCATACTGGTGGCACTTGGTCGAGGAAGAGTGAATTTTCCAATACTTCCATGTCCGAAGTAATTGTGAGTTCACCTTTTAAGCCCAAATCCAATTCTTTCAAACTTCGCTTCATTTCGCTTGTGAGGTAATTCATGCGCTCACATTCTTGAAAAGCTACAATCACATACGGTGTACGCTCTTCCACTTTGTTCATTATCTCAACCATATTGAATTCCTCCGGCAATTTTTCCACAATTTCATCCACAATTTGCTTTACCTTATCTTCGCGTGTTACTGTGGCCCCACCACTAGCGCCAGCATCACGCGGTTGCATCTCAAAAACAGTACGGAATATATTCTCAGCACGTGTTGTTAGAAAACCGATTTCGGCATTCGGATGCAACCCGTAAAGGTATGGTGACTCTGCTGGCATCGTTTCATCGACGTAACCATGATAGCCAGCATAATCGGTGTTGGGTGGTGCTGGAAAACTGGGTGCTAGAAACAGTTCACCATCAACCAGATCCGGCTGCATATACTCCTCCAGGTATGTAATACACAAGCGTCGATCCCAATCATCGGTTATATGACCACCATACATTATTTCACCAAAAAGATAACGCAGATCTTCCCAAGGAACTTTGGCATTCGCCTCTAGATAATTGTACAACACTGACACACTGATATTTAAGTCTCCGACATTAAATGGATAGATCTTGTTCCAACCTTGTGGACCAAATTTTCGGCGCTCGGCGACCACAGCATGGAAATAGCATAGTGAGAAAAGTATAGCTTTAAATTCAGCTTCCTTGCCGGACATTTCCAGGGTTTCTTGCGTAAAGTTGTCGAGTGCTTTGTGGAGATTGGCCAACATTCCCGTTGGCGGTTCATTGGTAATCTTAATGGAGGATTCGAGTATACCCTAAAAATAAAAAACGATAAGTAAATATATAATGACCTCTTCTGCGAAAGTTCACCGTACCTGAGGTATTATATGCGCCGATGGCGACGAAGCCGGTTCGGCGCTCAAAAACATGCGATAATCTGGATGTGAGCCTTCTGCATAGAATTCTAATTTCTTTTCCAATACGGGCAACCATTTACGCACTAAATGTATATTTTGCAACACCACCCAATGTCCATTTTTGGCAGCTGTATCCATAGCCGATTCTGCAATAACTTCTTGTCCTTGACCAAGCGAAACATTGTGGAAATTACCCAGATCCATTGTATAACCCATAAGTTTTCCCAAAGCCTCAACATCTTTTAGCGGATTCACGCCCGGCGAGAGTATAAAGAAAATTGGAGTAGAAGGACTGGTTTCCTCAAAAGATTTAGCAAATTCTAATGCACGATTCTCTACATATTTACTGCCCAGTTTCTCAGCTATAAAGTCCCTGCGCGTCAAAAAGCGTATTCATGAATATATTTAAATTAAAAAAAAGATGTGAAACTTACGATAACGCATAAGTCATGCGATCCGGTCTAAGCGCTCGTATCATGCACAGACGTTGCAACGCTGTCTTATTTTTCCACTCCTGGGGAAATTTTTCCTTTTCAGGTGCTTCGGATTCAACTAATTTTTTCCAACGCTTCGATGATGTTTCTATATCTCGATCGAGGTTACGAAATTCATCTTTAGACGCCAGACTGCATATTCCGCCCCACGATTGGTTAGATAGAAAATCAACGGGACTTGTGACATGAGGTTTAATCGGGAAGCGGAGTAAAAAGTCCAGTTCCGTAGATGTAATCTCCTCGTTCATAAGAAGAATCTACGAATATATTATCAAAAAATCATACATATATCAATATCCATACTTATGTATGTGTTGATTTTGAGATTTACTTGAAAAGCCATTTGTGACGCAAATATTAATTTATCGCATTCGAATAATCCTCTAGAAGTGTATTGGAATACGGAGTAGCTTATGCAATTGATTAAATTAGAAACGCGTGCATCTAAAGTTTCACCGGGATCGGCGCGTGCGATGGCTTTTTGAAAAACTACACTGAAAGCCTAAAATATTAAAAAGAATATACTATGAGAATGATGATTAGAAAGAAAAGATTTAAGTAAAGAAAATAAAGGCTCAGGAATGTTTTTTGGTTAGTAACAAAATCATTGAATTTTATTAATCTGTTATCTGGTTTCCACTAATACGTACCTAGTTCTTTATTTGTTATGAAAGTAAGAAATTAAGATCATTAACATCCAAATTTATAGAAAGTTAAATTAAAAAGAATTATTGAATTTCTGTTGTCCCACGGCAAATGTCATGAAATCGCTACAGCGATAAAATATGTTAGGTATATGAGGATGTTCAATAATATATGTACATAACAGCGAATATGCTACTATAAATTATCCATATTCTAAAAATTAAATTTATGTTGTATCCATTCATTCAGAAAATCGGAACTTCAATATAATGGACTCAATAATAGGGGTGAGCATATATTAAGACACCTAAATCCATAAAAAATTAAGAATTTATTGTTCTTATATTTATTTTACCTTTAGCGAAAATTGATATATTGGATTAATAGTATTGAGCTCGTTGAGTATGAAATAAAGTAAGCTCGCTCTTGCTGCTGCCGGACGATAATATTCTCGAGCTTTGTCTATTTCCTTGGAAGTAATTTTAGCCTCAGCTACCTAAAAAGTTTATTTAATAGAATCAGTTCATATTAATTATTATAATAATTCAAATAAGCATATGTATATCATTTAAACCACCTTTTGCTCAATTTCTGAAGCGGTACTCTTAGTAGTTTCTAAATTTTCCACCAATGCCGTATCGCCTAAAATATTTTCACCAGCTGAGGATAGCCGAGACAATAGATCATCTTCAAGCTTCTTTAACATAATTTTAAAATCATTTTGTTGCTTTGTTAGTTCAGCCTAAAATAATTTAATATAATTGTTAGTTTTAAAATATAATTACATTATAGTAATTTGTGTCTACCTTCAACTCCTCAAGGTCGGGACGTTCTGCTTTCACAACTTCCGCCAACAATTGATCTTCCAAACCATCGCGTGTCACAGTAAAGTTAATTAAAGTACTTTGGGCTTGCATTTCAGGTTTATAATGTGGATTTGCCAATTTTGTATGTAATATTAAGCGGAAATTGGAATTATACTCAATCTCTTTGTCGCCGATTTTAATGGCCCTGGGAAGGTAGCGAAGAAACTAATATAGTTATATATGTATGGAATTTAAGATAGAAGTAATCTTCGTAGTCGAAATCTACTTTAACATCAGGCCATTTTTATGAATTAATTCGTTAGTTCGGCCATGCCGAAATGTTTATGCGTTTCATGAACATATCAAATTTATTGCAAAATGCAAAATTCGATTTGACGATTTTCAGTGTCAATATTTATTTGAATTTGCATGGATAACAAACTATATTTTACTCTATGTGATACTTCTTTGACGCAAAACCGCATATCTGAACAAATCGGTTATATCGGAGCTATGTGATATAGTCGTTCGATTTTGATGATTTTCAGTACCATTGTTCAATTCATTATTTGTGTAGAATATTAATAAATCTACGGGGATAACATTTGGGAGCTATATGATATAGTCGACCGATTTGGACGGTTCTAACAACTGATCAGTACACACAAAAATACATTACAAAAATACACCCGAATACTAAGCATCGTTCAAGTATCTC
Organism: Neoceratitis asiatica; assembly: GCA_030068015.2. Lineage (NCBI taxonomy): Eukaryota > Metazoa > Arthropoda > Insecta > Diptera > Tephritidae > Neoceratitis > Neoceratitis asiatica. Next base: position 40,167,155 of record CM061529.1, read on the forward strand.
AAGAACTAGACGGACGGACAGGCATACTGCCAAATAGACGCACATGACTAAATCAACTCAGCTATCGGTATAAGTTTTGGTGGGTCTATCTCTTCTCATTCTGGTACTTACATACTTCGGACCTATATACTTTGGTTTGGTTTTCATGTTCAAGAAGGCTATACTAATCTATCCACAATCAGTACTTACCTGCCCTTCTTTATGAGATTTCTACCTAGCAATGGATCCAATACTGGATCTAAATTTTCATCAATATTCTCAATAAGCACAATGGAGCCCTTGGTGATGGCCAATTCTATTATATCCAAATAACTTCGTTGGCCTAAACGTATCACTTTTAATTCTTCACCATATTTTTGTTTTATCCATTTTACGCCTTGTAACTGTGGATCGATCATCAATGGCCAACGATCTGAATTCGATAAGATTGTTGCATTTTCAATAGACATACGATCGCTGGGCAAACCCTCGTTAGTCCAAATGGCAATTGTTGTATCATCGGTTAGCAAAGATAACGGGTCTAAACTCTCAGTAGTTGGTATAGGTGGATCTATACTTTTTAAAAACGGTGCCCACATCTTTTGTAGCAAATCTATGCGAAATTGTTTAGTGAAACAGCCGACATAGGAGATGAAAGCGGTAATGAGTAGAATATCTCCAGGCAAAGTTATACCTTGTTTTACAAAGCTGTTTGTGAAAAAAATACAACGTTTACTGGGCTACTTTTTATTGAAATGGTGCCTGCTCACCTATTCACCGCTTCGGCCCAACGAACATTCTCACTAGCCAAACCATTGACTAGACGATTAGCTAAGGCGATTGTAGCCTGAGTAGCATCAGCTTCCTGTTGGCAGCGCAGCTTATCGGCAATCGCTTGTTCGAAATCCGCCGTCAACTTAGCTAATTGCTCCTCAAGATTCTGATATACATATGTATTTTTATTGAAAGTAACGTGAATGTTTTCAAAATGATTAAGCATTAAAAATCAATACTCACCGCAACTTTACGTTTAATACCCGATAGTTTTTCTTGCGCTGCTGCTAATTCCGCATTTGCTGCTGCCAAAGCTTTACGTTTAGGTTCCACATCACAATATACTTCATAGAATTTTATTATATTGATTACCCATGCACAGAGGCCTGCGGCAGCGCCTGACTTGGAGCGTACAAACTCCGGCTCGAACTCCGGATCTTTGAGATAAGGTTGTATAGCTTTTATAATTTCGGGATGTATATTTTCTTTGTCATAATTTATGAGGGAGTCTAAAAATGCATCCACTTTTGCCATAGAAATTTTGGCCGCTTTCCATGAACGATCTTTGGGAAGCTTGCCACCTGGCGCTAATAGCACCATAACAGCAGCAGTTACATTGGTTACAGCGCCGGGTGGTGAACCGAAAGATTTAAGTTCTGTTAGATTTGCTTTGTTCAAAGTGTTGAGAGCGTCCTGTGCAGCGGTTAATGCAGGTTCCGCTTTGAGCAAATCCTCTTCGCAGTCTTTTTGTTTCTTACTCACTTCATCTGCTATAAGCGCCACTTTCATTTCTTCTTCATCGGCTACTGCCTTCTCGGTTTGCACTTTTTCTGTTTCGATGCCGACAATTTCAATGAGCGCATCCGCTGCCTCATTCTTTTCTTTTAGTTCCACCTCTTGCACAGCCAATTTTACCTTCAAATCGGCGACTTGTACGGCAGTGGAACGCAATTTCTCGAGACCATTCTCCAAGCGGATGATTTTTCCTTGCAGATCATCGTGCTTATGATTTAATAACTTCAAATATAGACTGATTTGTTCAAGATAGCTTTTTGGTGTGGTATAGTTGTATCGCCGCTCGGTTTGTAGATACACTTTGGAGGTTGCATTCACCGATGTGTGCACATATGCCATAAATTTGGCTACCGAATCCCGATGTGTCTCAGGCAGAACTTTATTCATTGATAAGAAGTTCATTGCCACCGATATAAGTGCCTCCTGTGGCCACTCGTGGAACCAATTGATGGATGTGGCATTTATTATTGCCGGAAATTTACGCGAACGTACCCTCAACGTCGAACCGACAGGGGAGAAACAGAGCACAATCTTTAATTGCTTGCGTACACGGTCAATGAAGAACTTCCAGCAATTCTCACGGGAGTCTACCAAACCAGCACCTTTAACTTCGTTGCGTACACCAGCTATAATGTTTTCAATTTCATCATCGGGGAAGAGATCCGGAATCTCACCAGTAGAGAGCATGTCATTAATAAGCACAAGAAAATCTTCACTTGGTATTTGTGCATCGGTCATAAGAAACATTATGCCAACATTCTTTAATCCAGCCTTCAGATATAAACCTGAGAACTCATTCTGAAATGTAAAGAAAGGTAATAAAACGACATGCAACCAATATTTAATAGCTCAATTAATATAAGCACGTCTACCTTGAGATCATTTATGCCATAACCCTTTTTAAGTTGGATTTGTACCACTTCTAGACTGGAAATAAAAGCGGCTAGACGTGATAATGACTGCTTACCACTGCCACCCACACCGACCAGCAATGCGCTGCCACGTGGCGACTCTAATATACGGTTTATTCTAAATAATAATGATAAAATTAAAATCTATTCGTACCCATATACTTCTTCAAATATCTATCTTATTACCTGCACACATGCATCATGGCATCTTCGAAGAGCACCAAATTCATTGCGGCCACCAAATCATTGTACGATGCCATTGCTTCCTGAAGGAGTTTGTGAAGCTCAGTCCAGCCCATAATGGGCATGTACTTGGGTTCACCAATTCCTCCAGCGAAATGACAGTATATATTGGGTTTATCAAATATCACTGATTCGTCGATTTCTTCAAAGGATTTCTTCACTATATCGTGCTGCATTTTGGTAAAACTGTCAATATCTTTCTCGTCGATTAATTTATCGCCATATACACGTTGAGTCTCATGTTGCCATAACCGTATAAGATCCGATGAGCTAGTCAAACAATCTGCTGTGCTAAAGAGTAAGCCCTGGGGATTAAGAAGGGACTTTTCAATTTTTAACTATATAATCGTACTATCTGATACTATTATTTAATAAGGAATTAATAACTTTCTGATAATTGTCAGAATTAATAATAAGAATAATAAGAATGAAAACAAAGTTTAAAGGGGTTGTTTATGATAGGATTCATATTTAGCCAATGTTGGTATGACCTTTATGATGCTAAAGACAAGTATTTCTTGAAGTGGACAAATGCTAGCTCCGGAAAAGCGGCTCAAAAACAATTAAACCAAATAGTAAATATTCTTTTGTAATAGAAAGAATACATTCATCAGCCTAGCAAAGTTATGGAAAAGTTAAAACTCAAACGAAAATCGTTTAATCAAAAATTATTTTATTTATATTAATTTAATAAAATAAAGGGTTTTCCAATAGTGATTGTATGATTTCTAAGTGTCGCAAAAGCACCCGAACTTGTGAGCCCAAGAATATGTGAACCAAGTTCCATCAAAATATTTCAAGCCTTACTTGAGTCATTGCGTACTCTGACGGACGAACACATATGTAAGTATAAATCGATTCGTCTCTTCACTCCATGAAGCTGATGTACATATGACCACAACTCGATTAATTTATGTCGTTACATACGTCCTTAATTTAACAAATATAATAACCTCTGTACAAATCATACAGCCAAGTATAAAAATCCTAATAGGAGTAAAGCTCGCTTTGTAAGAAATGTCGGTATAAATAAATAGTTTTCCAATAGGAATGATATGATTTCTAAGTGTCGTTTTTTAATATGTCACGATCTGTAATTTTTTTTTATTTCATTGTATTCAGTAATTTTTACAATCATCGAATTCGTTCCTGCAAAAGAAGCCAGAGGCCATTTGAATGATGTCATATTCAGATCTTAATTGTATCGATTGTACTTCACATTAAATAAAAAAAAATTGCATTTCCTTAACAATTAGTGTGTGTTTTTTTAAAGAAATCATATCACTCTTATTGGAAAGCCCTAAACATAATGAATGTAATTTTGTGTAATTAGTACTTTCGGTAGAACGGTTTCAAGTCTTATTAGTACGCTTCCATAAATAAATCGATTTTGATACCATGTCTTCCTCGATCAATCGTAATTTGTTACATGTTTATGGAATAAATATTAAATAGTTCATTGAACTTACAAAAAATTTCCTAAGAAATGCTTGTTTTTCGCACTTAAAGTTGCAAATTGTAGACGAAAACGTGGATTTCTGAAATCGTTTGCAAAATATGCTATGAAAACTTGGGACAGAGGATTAGTGGTAAAAGAGGTCGCTTGAGGTTCGGGTTGCCTATGCAATGAAGAGAAGAAAAAATCACTTCAATCATTGTTTCATAACATTCAGAGGTGTATCGTCCAACTTGAATAACATAGTGGATACCCTAAATAACCATAGTTTTATTGTCTATAGGATAGTCGAGCCCGAGCATCAATACTGGACAAAAAGCGGCGGCGGTAAGTGAGATGTTGGGGTTAGGAAAGCAGAATGAAATAAACCCCTCTGGTTACAAGAGATAAAATTATATTGTTACCTTTCCACATTAAACATTAGGCGTAATGAAAAAAATTGTGGAGGCGTTACATAAGAAATATTTTCAACGAGAAAATTCCCTGGTATAAGCCTATATAATATAAAAGGAGTATTTCCGATCACCCACAGATAAGATATGCTAATTTCGGAGCAATTCGCGTGGAACTCATTTGTTAAAGTTACTAAAAACTTTCTGGGTAATCACAAGTCAAATAATTCTGTGAAATTGTTAACAACATGTTACACAATTTCAAAAACTTAGAATGTATATGTCCATCAAAGTCACCTCGACCAGGTTTCACTGAATTTCGACTCATATAGTGAAGAGCAAGGGCAGCGGTTTCACCATGACCTTTAGAAGAGACGTCCCAAAGCCGATAGGAGAAGCATATGGCTACTGCGTGTGGATTGTCCTGTTACATGACGAAGTCTTTGAATTTGAAAAATATATAATGATATTTTATAAATAAATAAATATAAATATGTAAATTTGTATTTTAGCTGCTTATTATTTATTCACACTCACCTGAAATACATTACTAATGTCTCTTAAATTGAATATGTAATGCGACTTGATTGCCGTTGGTAGAAAGATCTGTGTTGATTTGTTGTGGAGAGCCAATGTTGCGGCAACAATGTTAGACGTCATGCGCGTCACTATCGGATTAAACTTCTGTTCAGCATTGGCGAAATGCTGTGACAGGATCATTGAAAAAATTGATGTGATGGAATCACCACTTGGAAAGCTTACGGCCAACACACAGAAATGCCGCTGGAGTCGTGGATTGATAGTAAAACTGCCAGCTGTTGGATTCATACAAGCCACATACTGACAATTGTGTATATCCTTTAGCGACAGCTTGTTTCGATCATACCAGTGACCATAATCCAAGTGTTGACGAATGATTGTGTGTGGTTGTACGGTGCCATAGCAGTCCACCTCAGGCATATTCATATCATCAATATAGTAGATAAGTGTCTTGTTACCTGGTGGACCATAATTACGGCCCGCTTTCTTCTCCAGCGGCTTCTCTAGTATTTTCTGCAGCATTTCCGAGGTAGTGTAGTAATTAAAAGGAATCGTAGTGATGGCATAATTCTCATTGAGTGCTTGTAGTTTTTCGTTGACGAGCACGGTTTTACCACAGCCCGCGGTGCCCACCAACATAACTGGTTGACGCATATTCATAAGTAAATCGAGGAAAAAGCGTACACGTATTGATTCGGATGTATGAACCAATACTGCTTGTAATGGTAAATCGGATTCTAATTCAAATTTGGGAATTTTCTCCGTCCATGGAACGAAAGTTTTGGTTTCCGTATCAAGAAAATAGTCGAAAACCGTACCACCTTGTGAAGAGACCAAAATAAAAAAGTACTTCTCAATCACATCTCATATTTTTAGGTCCACATGGTAATGAACTATACTCACCTTGTGGGAATTTAACGGTTTTGAATTCATTTACCCACCATTTGCTGAACTCGACTCGATAGTCGATCGCTTGATCCTGGAACATAGCCGATCCGAATGCCCAGACACAAGCAAAAACGAAATACAGTTCATGCCATTCTTTTGGACAATCGGCTGGTGTGTTCGTAGGTGTCAAGAAGCATTCCAATAAATGACATAGCATTTGTATATGTGCCATTTCGGCGATTGGAGTTATTTTTTTAAATCGCGTACGTATTGTATCCAGCGAGGCTGGTATATATTTATCGAATAACATTACCAAATTGGACTTTTCGGATGGTATCTTGCGAGTTTCTACCCAGCTGCTGACATAACTTTATTGATAAATAAAAATATAAAAATATATAAATATGAATGTACTTATAATTCATATTACTTACGGATTCCAACCTAAATCTTGTGGATTTATATAGAGTATACCCGCTCTAGAAACTGTGGCTGGGGTGGCTGTTCTCAAATTGGAAATCTCAAAAAGCAAGCGCATCGAAGGTGTCAACGCAATGCGCTCGTTACTGGCCAAAGTTAACACTTTGTTATCATCCATAACAGTATTCAAGCTCTCAATCCACATTGGATCGATATCGCCATCGAGCACAATCCATTTGGGCTGATCACCCGTTATGTTTGCTTGATCTCGCATTATCACTGAAAACAAACCATCTTTCCACTCACGTGTCGCCGGATTGATAATACCGAAAAGTTCATCATTGGTAACAGCTTTCGGATTTAAATCATTAAATATTGGCTTTCGTTTAATATTTTGATAAGTACGGAGTAAGGTTTTCCACACTTGTGTTTTGCCAGTGCCAGCATTGCCAACTATAAAAACGGAATGACGCACTTCCAACAACTCTTCCAACTGAACAACCTTCAATATAAAATTGTCTTCTGGTTGCAGTAAAAGATCGGATGCGGCCTGCTTGACGGTACGCTCAAAATCTTGATCACGTTTTCTGGGCACATCCAAGGCAGGAAACAGATCACTAATTAGCCCCATAAAAACCGGCATATCATCCGTAACGATCTTCGGTATGTTGAAGTCTCGCAAAGCGCGCATGAGTACCTCCTCCTCGGGACGTCCTGGATCGCCACGCTGTAAATTTAAGAGTGTGTGATTTTTTTGAAAGAGTCTATAGTAAAAACATAATTTTAAGCGATCCTTTATCCCAATGAATGCCTTTCATACTCACCTTCAGTGAACCGGCAACTACCAACACAGACTTAATGGCCCTTAAACCCCAGTCGTAGTGATCCTGTTTGGAGAGTAACTCTTTGCATAGTGTATAGAGCGTGATGAATTTTCTTGCCAACACTCTAGCATCTTGAAACCCCTCCGCTACCAACATAATTTCACAAATTAATTCAAAGTCTGGTACAACCATGGCACAAGGACGAAATAATGCCTTTAGATTTTCCGGTAGTTCTGTGCGGCCAGCATAACCAGGATTCATGGTAATAAATATGCCAACCGTGGGCACGCAGCTAATGAATTCGCCCATGAAATTGAATTTCTCCTTTTTGTCGCGTATAGCATCTTGCACCGATTTCACTTGCACAGCAACAACTGAGAGCACCTCAACTGTTATACGGTTGAATTCGTCAAAGCAACCCCAAGCACCAGTTTGGGCTAATCCTTTGTAGATATTACCACACGACTGATAATCCATTTGTTCGGAACAGTTGAAAACATACACCATAATGCCCAACGCACGCCCTAAATCTTTTGTGGTTTCGGTCTTACCCGTACCTGCCGGTCCAGCTGGTCCACCGCCCATAATTAAATGTAGAGACTGTGTAAGTGTGATGTAGCAACGATCTGTAAGCGGTGTGATGACCAGACGTGGTGTGTTACCCAAATACTCATGTGAGTATTGAAATTCTGCATCGCAAATATTTGCGAAACAATCTTTTTCAACTTCATCATAGCGATGACGCAATTGTGATTGCCACATAAATGCCGAACCGGAATCCAGTTTGGCTTGGATCATTTTAGCGACAACATCGCGCGAATGTACATCAATTGTGCATATGGTCATGATCTTTTGGCGATCTCCCTTGGTCAGCTCGCCCAGCAATAGTGTGATGAGCAAGCTCAACTGGGAGATCTGTTTTTTGTAGTAATCCTTGATGGCATTATCGTAACCTTCCTCCAAACGACCAAAGGCAATGTTCACTTCGGTGGACCACCATATTTGCGATCCACAGAGTGATACCTGTGCAGGATAGTCGAATAACCATTGTTCACGTTGCTTTTCCTCATAAGCAACCACAGCTTCGGAAACGTAATGACGTAGCGAGGCACGCATAGCCGCCTGGATGCGATTCAGCCAAACCTCCACTGGACCGCGCATACTCGCCAATTCATTGAATTCCACATATTCACCATCTTTGGCGTACATACCCGAAGCTGTGTCGATTTCGTTCGATTCATTGCGATTGAATTTTAGACGTGCTATCGAGTCAAATAGTTTAGTCAAATGTTTCGTCACCATATCTGGCTGAATGCCATTACTAAGTACATCGAGCAGATCGGCCGATGATACAAAGTAGAAACGAGGAAAAGCTAAACGTTTCGTTTCCAAATACTCTGCCAGTGCCTTCTCACACAATGTAAGCTCCTTTTGTAAATGTTCTAAGCGTTCGATCAACCCGGGCCGATTAGTCGACGCCACCACATTCGATGATATAGACATCTCGTCCATTAATATGCGAAATTCAGCGTCGATGCGATCGAAACGATCCGAGTCGACTGGCAATTGCTTACGTATGTCTTCGGAACTCATGAAGATACTTTCAAGATGGGTCCAAGTGCGTTGCACCTCAAACCAGACGGTTATGACCTGATCGGCTACCATCAGTTTGTTTTGCCATGTTGACACCTCCTCAAGGAAGTGCGCAATGTACTTCGATGTTATCAGATTTTGTAAGCAGACCTGATTATCTTCGAGAGTCTCTATGAGTTCCTCCGATGCCTTGAGGAGATTACAGCCGGTGCGTGGATGGAGTTCATGATCGAATTCCATCGCAGACCAAGTCGTGTGTAAGTCACGCAAAATTTTTTCCATTGACATTTCTTTTACCGCTTTGTCGACAATATTCTTCACCTCCTCTTCACATTCATGTAAATTAAGGCCCAACAGCTCGGCAAGTGTCGTTTCGTGATCCATTATGAATTTAACCTTTAAATGGTGTAAAAATAGAAGAAATGGTTCTATTCAATGAAAACTTAAAAATACAGGATTTTTTTAATTCTGTGCGACTATGTTTCAATCGGGTGAGAGGTTATATTTAAGCTACGACAGAGGCAGAAGATCAAATGCGTACCATGCAGGTGAAAATAAGAATATCTGGGACAACACAAACACATACGATGGCGGGGTTTATTTACACAGAACTTACCGTTATGTCCTTTGGTAAAGCGGCTAAATTCTGTAAAGAAATATTATTTACATATCGAACTTCGCAAAATATGAAACTAAGCATACATACATATTTACAATTCATACTAATATAAAAATGTGAGAGAATTTTAAAGTAAAGATGATATTTCAATTTATATTTACATCATTATTTAATAAAGACGCTTTAAAATACTCTCACATTTATTGAAGTAATGAAAAAGATAAGATAAAGGAGATTATTGAAGTAAATACTTGGTTAGTGACTGTACAAATCATGCGCGACTCTCAAGATTACATTCATCATTTTGTGTTTATACATATTTACAAAATATCCGGCGAGAGTGGCGCACGTGCGTAAAATATATGTATTTGAAGATTATTTCATACTTTGAAAAGAGTTCAAATAATATTTTGAGCACATATTTACAGTGCAATACTTATACTTATACGTATATTTAAAAAGGGGAGCACTTTGTAGAGTGAAATAACCTTAGTAGAATTCATAAGTTGATTCCAATGACGCTCTCGAATGGCAGGATTTTGTAATTCACCAACAGCTCTCAACGATGTCAACATATTCTTCACAGTCGATTCCAAATTTATGAATGTATCCCACCCACGCATCTCCTTGTCCAACAAGCGGATATCTTTAGCGAATTTTTTACATTCGATATCCATATTTTCAACATCTACTTTACGCCAAGGTGTTGTCTTCCAATCTTCGATGCAGGTCTGCACAATATACACGTAGTCCCATAATTGCTGATTGAAGGATAGGAAAATGGAGATTATATAAATTTGTGGCAGTAAAAGTATTTTCATTAAATATAGTAAGAATATCTGAAATATAGGATTATATATATATATATATATATATATATATATATATATATATATATATTCTTCCATAAGTTATTGAAGTAAAGCTACAATTAAATATACAAAATGTTTTTGGTTCTAATAGTTACCTGATTTTAAATGTATTATGTGTGTATTTGTGTCTATTTTTATACTTAAAATATTTTGGGTACAAAAATCAATGTTCGAAATGGAAGGAGCTATTGAAAAACCTTTCTTTTAAAAATACATATATTTTGTTTTTAATTTTACCAGATAGAATGTTTGAAAAACTGTTAGAATAAATTTAAAATTATATATATACTTATATACATATATATATATATTAATTACTTATTATGAGTAAAATAAAGAATTAAATGATAATTAGAAAAAAGCACTGTACCAAAAGAAGTCCATTAAGGCAAATCCCAAAAATAATGTTCATTAAAACTCCTACTTCATTACTTATGTACGAGTATACAATTATGAACCACATTATAGCGCACTTTATTTTTATTTTTTAATAATATTGCATTTAATGAAAAACTTTTTATTCCTGAGAATATTTGTATATATATATGGACTACGAAAAGGCCTCAATAAAATTAGCATTAGAAGCTTTTAAGAAATAAGAGTCACAAGGTATAGATGGCCAGTACTCCTGGATAAAAGAAAACATACCATAATATCTGACTTTTGCGTGTATTCCAATGGAGTAAAAAAGAACACTAATAAAGTTTATAGCAAAGATAGGGAAGAAAGACTTCACAATTGTCAAATATTTTCAATAAATAAGCTTAACCTCATTCAACTTAAGGGTAGTGGAAAAGATAATAGCCACCACATAAGGTAGGTAAGATATTGAGAACACATTTTCTATATAATGCTCAACATGCGTACATATAGGGCAGGTCAACAAGCAGTGCGTTGCTCCAACTTTCGGAGGGAAGGAGCTTTTAATTACACCTCATATTAGGCTGTTGACATAGCGCTAAGGTAAATAAATGTAGAAGAATCAATTTGAAAATGGAGAGAGTTCATGTTGAACAATAGAATAGTCGAAACTACTGTAGACAATGGAACAATCCAAAGGAAAACTACAAACGGATGCCCAAAATATGGAAAACTATCACCACTGCTACTAGTAGATGAAACAAGGGTAAAACTGAACTCCACAAAGACTGCACTATCCAAACTCCAGAGACCTGTATCTGCCTGTATAACAGAGTGAATGAGGACATGTTCAACACCAATACAAAATGTCATAGAAAAATTAGCAAAGAAAATTTAGTTGGCTATGAAAAGGGAAGGGACAGGCAGATGCAGGTTAAAGAAACTCTATTAAAATAGGAGCCAACATCTAAGAAAGGATCCATTTAGCAATGTACAAAAGAGATGATATGACAAAAAACATTCAGTTTTGAAAAGAAAAGCAGTAATTTCAAAGAGCAGGAACGCATACTGGGGTCAAACACAGATGATCTGGCCTCAAAACTGAGAATGCATCGCAACAGTCATCCAGGGTCCTGGTACCAAGTATATTTCAAACGGAGGCATATTCAATAGGTAAAGCATAGGTACAGACCGAAACTTTAAATGAAATACAACAATATTCAGCTAATATGCAAAACAAGCAGCAACAATCACTCCAATAAGACCCTAACCCTTCTTCTTTCACATTGGATCCCAATAGAAAGATAAAAAGATCAAAAGAGAAGAATATAAAAGGTAGGTATTGATGCAATAAATATAATAGGCTTTTAGGCGCCTAGAACACCAAGTGATTTAAACAACTAATTATAAATAATTCAAGGGCCATTACGGGTATCTTAAAAGAACAATGCAGACTACGATATTACATATACAAACTCAGAGTAGATTTGTCGCTACTGCAATACGAATTTAAAAATCAGCCAAAACAAACATATGTTAAGATAATGTGAAGATGTAGCAAGAAAATGGTTAGAATTTAGCCTGACTGCAGTGTATGCATCAACTCTTTATTTTATGGTATTACTGAAGGCATTGTGGCTAGACGGGAATATGTACTAAGCACGGAGGGCGCAATAGACCAAAGCTGAGAGTGCTGATCCTCCACTCAATCTATCTACTTTTATATTTCTATATTTGGCCATTTTAACGTTATTTGCGACAAAAGGTGAAATGAAAACACAATGAAGTACTCTTAAGCATTGCCTAACTTACAAATGATTTGGAATAAGAATTTTATGAGCATGTCTTTTCATAAAAATTTAAGTGCGCGAAAACTGCGTCCATGACTGTACATATAAATGTGCTTAAGAAAGAGATCCCGACCTACTTCATAATAGAAATTTGTTTCCCATTTTTTTAAATTACATATTTGCAAATACAAAATCAGTTGTCATGTATTGTATATGATTTAATAACATGTAAAACGATTTAATATAAATATATTAATTGTATGAAATATGTAATAGGAAAAATATATAAAAAATCAAAATATTCAAAAATCAAAAAAAAAATATTGACAGAATTTTATTATAAAATTTACATTAAACATTTTGTAAGGGAGATGGTATGAGATAATTCTATAATTATCATTTTGTGGTATGTGTTAATATATGTTGTTAACTTTTATTGCGTTTAATATGTGACTATCGCAATTTGTTTTAAATCCAAAAAGTTTTATGTATGCATGCTCTTTTACTCAAAATACAAAACAGTTTTAAATAAATTTTCCAACAGTATTAGTTCATACAAATAATTTTTGAAAAAAGTTTATATAAATTGAAACAAATTTGAAAAATACCATGAAATATTTTAATAAAAACAATGTTGTTACCTTCAGCATGCGCAATTCCTTACGACACTGCTTCAATGCCTTAAACTCGGGTATGTTAACTTCAAAGAGGCTACCCGACTGCTGAATTTCACGCATTTCACATTCCAAGCGATAAATGTCGTCGTTTATACGATCAATTAGCAGATAGGGCTGATGACAATCAAAGCGGAAAAATTTATAGTGTTTGAAAATCTCCCGAAAGAGTTGTGTATGCGACTCAAACTCGGCCACCTTATTGCGTATGCGTACCACTTCTGTGGCCTGCAATGGTGACACCTGCTGTTTCACAGTCGACGCTATCTTCTTCGTATTCACCCACTGTTCGGGTAACTCCTGCAGCAATACATTTACCTCCTCCGGGATATCCATGTCGAAATATTTCAATAATTGTATAGTCTCTTGCATGGGTTCAAACATATTATCCGTTTTGACAGCACGCTCTTTCACCTGCATCAGAAAGGCCATAATGCTGACGAGTCCGGCGTAGTCACCCTCTTTAACGGTCTGCAATAGACCTTCATCCGCTTTTCTTATGAAGCTACTTAAGTCCATAAGATTATTTGTAACTGTATTGACCAAATGTTCCTTAAACATATTGCCCCATTTGCACACTGTGTTGAGTAACGCCTGTCTGAAGGGTCGTACATCGACTTGGAACCATGAATTGAAAATTTGAAATGGTGCAATGTCTTCAATTTCATTAAATAATGATTCATAATTATCGATTTGTTCACGGAATGCCTCGATAGTTGGTGGACAAGGCTGAGGTGCACTTGGTTCCTTCATTAACACCAAGTCAATCTCGTCTACATCTAAAATACGTCCGTACTCGAGAAAATACTCCATACACTCTTGACGATCGTCGAGCCAGAGGTAAGAGTAGCGTTCGAATTGTCGACAGAAAAGTGAGGCTTCTTCCATAACGCGATCTACACCGTTCAAAATTTCCCGTCGCATATCTATGATATCTTGATTTTCTTTAATCATATCGCCATAATTTCGCTTTTCATTCTTCTTCAACCGTTTTATTAATGTAGCCATTTTCATTATGTCCCGCATTAATTCGATCAACATATTATTAAAACCCATAGGATCTTCGGGATCTAGTGAGGGCACAAACACTAAATTGGGTTCTACTAATTCCAAACGAGATTCGAAGAGTGGCGCGCAGTTATTATCTACATCCATATTCTCAGCCAAATAACCAACACTCACACCCACGGTCTTCAATAAATTCTCATAGACAATATTGTCTACGAAGTCCACATAATTCAACCAAATTTCATCATCTTGTTTATCATCCATATTAAACTGAACCATATTATCTTCGAGTAATTTGTGTATCTCTACGGAAGCGGCTTGAATTTCGGCGTAACGCTTTGCCGTGCGATCCGGACGCTCTTCAATTGAAAGCACTGTATCTCTCTTAGAGTCTTTACGTTCGAAAAGGGGTTGCTTAGCCCAAACAGACATAAGTTGACCGATACGATGGAGATTACTTTGAGTATGGTGCATGCGATTTTGCAATGCAGCGACAGGTGTACGTATTTTATCTAAATATGAGGTAATATCTGGAATAGATTATTTCTCGTTATCTTCCTTTCTCAATTTTAAAAATCATAATAGTAATAACACTGGCGAAAACTAAAGCGAATAATAATTGTTGATAAAGACTTGCAAAGTAAACCATTGAGTATAGAGAGACAAAATTTAATTATTGTATAACAAAACAAGCGTTGAGTAAATTCCTGACGATAAAGAGGCCAAAGAAAGAAATCTTGGGAGTTTTATTTAGCAATCTAGTGATCGGTCTCGAAGGATTTGGGAAATTATCGAGGGTAGCTAGGAAAAACTGGAGCGATTTTCGGTCGAATAGTCCGATCAAATTAGTCAAAAAATAGAAGTTAAGGTAGAATAAAATAATTCACTCCCAGCTGATAGTAGGATTGTTCAAAATATTATCATAAATTTTATCTAAAAAGTCGTCATCGTCATCGTAAATATAACACTAAGTATGAATGAAACAGTGAAATTAGTTCAGACAAAAAATATAGATTAGAAAATTTTGTCTTAATACTTGTTTTCCTAAGAAGCACCTTTCTAAGAAAAGCGGCTTAAAAAACTGAAAGAGTTTCAACTTGTGTATATATTTATGCATGTATGTATTGTAATGAAGTACTACCTCCAAGTGGACGAAAATGGAGATCCCCTGGCACATTGTCTCATACAAGCTTTTACAATATGAGGCGATAGTTCCGCGCTAAATTTGAGCGCATATATGTAAGTGGCAGCCCTCATGAGGTTATGTAGGTTAGATACTCATAGGTTAGGTTGAAAACAAACAAAACTTGAATCGATATACCGCCAACCTTAAAATAAAAACTTTAATTTTAAAAGGCAAAAATTGCTAATTTTCTCATCATTTTGCTTCTTCTTTGCCACCAAAGTCTGTTCTAACCTAGGCCACAGAATATTATTAATGAGATATTTAGTTACCAAAGCTTTCCAACGCTTTGTTTTCATCACTTACCCTCTGAATTCCACACCAATTCATTTACTCCAATCTCTACTAAGTCATCAATTTGTTTTATTTCCGATTCGATCAATTCCAGCTCAACCGGTGAACTATTCTCCTGTATAGTATTATACCAGTCAATTGTCTTCTCCAAATTTAATGTATAAGAGCGGAATGTTTCATTTTTTTCAGCGAAGTTCAAAGCTATTTCGGGTATGCCCTCAACCCCCATTTGTTTCAAATAGTGAACTTCACGTAAAATACTAAAAAGTTCTGGGCTGAAATTCAAAATTAAGGAATTACTATTTGGATCGCGTGCAATAAGCGAAACTTTCAAATTCGTTTCGATTTGTTCGGCCAACTTTTCACTCCATTCATCGAAGGCACAAGTTTTATGTATGCCCAGACGACGCATCAATCGATCGTAGCGTGTAAATATATCAACTGCCATTTCGGATTTGGTAATACTGAGAATGGCAAAGAAATTTAATATAATTTTTTTTGTTTGCTTGTTGGTAAATTACTTTTTCATGAACTTACTCGTGCTGTAGTTTTTTAAAATTTTGAACTGGTGTACTAATACGGGCTTCCAGTTGATTACACCAACGGATGAAAGCGGCTACTGGCGGACAATTATAATCCGGGTATAAATTCATATTTATTTGTTGTAAATCAAGTTGCTTATAAAATATATCCTCACAAATCGTCATTTCTACCTCCAGCATTTGTACGATTTCTGTATATCGCCGTGTAAATTGCTCCTTTATTTTAGGACGATCAATTACGCTGCCGACAATATTTATCAACTGAGAGAGTTGGATATAAGTGTGATAAGTGTGATAAGTGTGATGAGCAACGAATTTTGCTACTCTAAAGAAAGTACCCACCTTGAACATACTTTCCAAATTATGACAATCATCAAAGGCTTGACACAATATTGCCGCCAGCTTCATGTCCAATTCTAGTATATGTGTTTGAAAATTTTCGAAATCACCATCGAATTCGTGATCATCAGGATCGAGTACATCATATGATTTGGAAGCGAATGTCGTAAAATATTGATTGAACTCCACATATACAGCGGTGATACGAGTACTCAATTGCCGACCGCGTAGACCACCTATTTCAACTTTCTCTAATTTCAAGAATTCAATCACCGTAAAGAAGAACCTTTAAAAACAACCTCCTTTCAACACACAAAAAATGCACATAATATTCATTGAGTTACCATTGTATGGTCGTTAGACGCTCCAAAAATGCATTAAAGCGATTGAAAACGGAATTTGGATGAAAGGTCCAGAAAATCGGTGGTCTCTCCTCTGGTGTAGGAAAAAAATCTGCTAAGTGTTCTTTATCGTAATCAAATAGTTCGCGAAAGAATTTCAATATTTGTATGGATTGTGTAAGACGTTGCATCGCTTCATCAATATCACTGTGAAATATGGAGGAAGGATCCAGATAACGCTTCGCCTGAAAATTGGGCAATATAAAATAAAAAATTTTTATCAAACCAAAGTTGATTAAATAAATATCCTTGTAATTAGGTTTTTAATATCTATTAATCTTCTTATTTTCGCATTTTCTTGTGAGAAAAAGGATATTGAAGAATTACTTTTGTACATACATAACGATACGCACCTGGTGTATTATCAGATTGCAAATTTGTTTTAGCAAAACTGTTATTTTCGAAGAATTACTGTAATAACGTGAACTTCCCCACATAGTGCAAACTACATACATTAGTGGTATTAGCAGGGGTTTGCTTTCAGCGAAATCTATTTCTTCCAGTTGTTGTATATGTCGTTTCAAGGGATTAAGATAAAGTGTTATATCCTTAGCCTCAGCAAGTGCTGCGTAAAAAATAACACAAACATTCATAATAATTTTCATTTAATTTTTCAAATTTTTAATCATTTCTTCTTCACCTGTTACTACATTTTTGAATATTCCTTGGAAGCAAGGATGATAAGCACTATTGCTATACTCCAGCACTAAAGCCATAGCGCGTATACGTTCCCCACGTAATTGATCGAATATAAACGATAAGTTCTTCAGACGATCATTCCAGAATGCGATTTCTTTAAATAATAATAAAATAAGACTTCAGTTTACTAGCAGGTAAGGAAAATATATTTTGTAGTAGTGTTTATATTTATACAACTTATGCTTTTTTCCCTTTGAATTGTGGTATGCGAATTAATGCGGATGAGCAAAAGGATGGCAGAAGGTGGTCCTTGTGAGAGAGACTGCTCTGCAGAGTCCTAGCATTCACTCAGGTGGATGAACGTTTAGCCACAATCTTCATCAAAGCGAAGTTCTTCGAGATATCGCTCATAAACGCCAACCCCAATGGAAGAGAAGGTGTGAAAGATGCTTACTATAAGCGCCGATAACATACCTACGAGCGCTGCCCCCACCCTTCCACATATTGTCAAAATATTGCTTGGAGATTTCAACGCCAAGGTGGGAAAGAAGGTATCTTTGGCACAAAAATCAGAAAATACAGCCTCCATGACGAAACAGCCCACACGGGCTGAGGCTGATCGATTTCGCCCGAAGTAGGGTTGTCTGTAGTACCAGATTCCGGTACAAGAAAACACATCAAGCTACATAGTTATTTTCGAATCGTTAAACGAGCATCCAAATCGAAAATATTGACTCGGATATTTATATCGAAGATATGCAGCCGCATCTGCGCAGCACAAGAAAGGATCGACTTCGAAAAGCTTCAAACAGCCGTGCAATTTTCTACTCGATAAGCCTTCTCAATATCGCATATAAGGCCCACCTTACGTAGATTAAATACAACCGTCAACGAACTGATTGGATCTTATCATTGTGACTTTAGACCTGGTAAATCCACCATTAATCACATATTCACCATAAGCAAATTCTTGGAGAAGACATCTGAGAAAATAATCGATGCATACCACTTTGAATTCGGTATCCCTGCAAAACTTAAATGGATTGCGGAAGATTCGTGACACTTTGCGAGTGGCAACGGCGAATACCGGAGAGGATGGAACGAAGAGCTATACAAGGTCATGTGGCTCTAATTTCGCTGAAGTACACACATGGAAGCAGAGGAAGAGGAATAACTCCATTCCGTTCGAAAAATCAAGTTTCGAAAGACCTAGTTTCTCTTGGTATTTCCAATTGGCGCCAACCTGCGAGAAGAAGAAACGAATGGCGTGCAATTATTGATTCTGCTACAACCGCGCAAACGGTGCTTACGCCAAGGTAGTGATAGTAGAAGTAGTTGTATTAATATTTTTCAAACAGGTGGAGAAACCAACAAATTTTGCCCGTCTCCGAAGGGGTGTTGGTTTTTTTTTATAACATTTACTACTTTTATGGCGGCCAAAATATCTGAGTGGTTGTCAGACCAATATACAAAATTATACAAAATTTATTCAAAACTCTTAATTTTTCTAATTGCGGTCGACCCTCGGCAGGTAAGGTTATCCATTCTGATTGTATTTCTGACATGAAATAAAAGCTCTTCATAGAAATCCATGAGCCGTTCTGAAACGGCTTAGAAAAAACCTGAAAATCTTTCCATTTGTTGGAAAAACATCAAGACGCGAAAACCCTAAATTGGATAAGGAGCTCGGCCGAAAAGCTTCAGCGGCTCTGCAGCGCCCTTCAGCTGCAACATACACTGCCCCCAACCCGGCTGCTGAGGCGATGATTAATTAGGTTTGAGTATTTGCGACGAAAAGTCAACCGACGAGCGAAATCGACCTACTTCTATTAAATTGTTGTATCTCTTGGCACAAATTACATTCAAATGAATTTCGTTACTTACTGCCCCTATATCCTTCAAAGACCACTAGACAAAGTTGATTTTTGTTCCATTAAGTTGATGTGGAAAGTGACTTTCCAAACAAAAACAAAAAATTAAAATAAACAAGAACGAAGTGCTGTCTTCGGTTATACCGCGGAGTCTTTATACCTATCATGAATATATCAAATTTATTGAAAGGTGCAAAATTTGATTTCCATGATTTGCAGTGCTAATCTTTATTCCAATTTATATTAATATACGTTTGTAGAAATTTCATGCTTAGAAATGTTTTTTGACCGGCTCTTGATCCAAAACCTCATATTTCAACGAATCGGTTGTATAGAGGCTATTTGATATAGCCATCCAAAATCGATGATTTTCAGTACCAATGTTCACTTCATGTACGTACACCTTTTTTCATGTTATTAAATGCTTTATTGAGGTACTTATGACCCAAAAGCACATACAACAAATACAACTATGTATAAGTAAAACCCTTATGAAAGTTAAGACAAGTTCACAAAAAGATAGAGGACTCCCTTCATAGCTGAAGCCTTGAGGCAATTAAAGTCACCGTCACTTTTCGCGAAAGTCGCGTAAGGTAGGTGAAAAACAAATCCATGATTTCCAGCACACTTTTATTGTAAAGGGTGATCCAAGTAGAGGTACTTCTTACAATAGCCTTTTTTTGACAGATCACGCGTGAGTCGTGTCAAGTTCTGTAAAGAATGTGTTTCGTGTGTTTCGCTCAACTTATGGTCAACATAATCGGCCTACTGAGCGTACTATTCGCAACACCATCACCCATCTTGAGATCCAGCATTCATTATTGGACAATATACAACCGAATAATCCACGTCCAGCACGAAGTGAAGAAAATATAGCGATCCGTAGCTGAGAGTGTACACGAATACCGTGGAGAGCCGATTCGACACCGTTCGCAGCAACTCGGAGAAAATACAGTTTGTGCAAGAACTGAAGCCGCTCGACCTTCCCAAGCAAAATCGCTATGCTCTATGAGTTCATGAAAAGTTCAATGAATATCCGACGTTTTCGAGCCAAATTTTGTTCAGCAATGAGGCCCATTTTTGGCTCAATGGGTATGTAAACAAGCAAAATTGCCGCATTTGGGACGAAGAGCAACCTGAAGAGATTCAAGAGCTGCTCCATATTTCTTCAAAAATAATGCCGGTGAAAACGTAACCATCAATAGCGATCGTTATCGCACCATGATTCCGACTATTTGATGCCTAAAATTGAAGTTCGTGATCTCCGCGACATTTGGTTTCAGACGGCGCCACTTCCCACATATTGCATCGATCAACGGACTTATTGAAAGAACACTTCGGTGAGCAGATAATTTGACGTTTTGGGTCGGTCGATTGGCCACCAAGATCGTGTGATATACACAATATGTAGAGTCTAAAGTCTATGCGGACAATTACGCTTCGATTCAGGCCTTGGAGCAAAACAATGCGTGAATCATTCCAGTCGAAATGCTCGAACGAGTCATCGAAAATTGGACTCAATGAACCACCTGAGACGTAGCCGCGGCCAACATTAGAAAGAGATAATCTTCAAAAAATAAATGCCAAAGAATGTTCCCAATTAAATTTGAATTTTCTGTGTTTTTTTCTATAATATATATATGTGTTACCAGCACTTTTGAAAAAACATTTTTTGTCGCGAGTCGACGGTAAAAAAGTTATCAACCTTTTGGAGACGTTCTGAGGTGAAATCGCTATCCTAGTTAGCTCAGTCGCCAGTTGAAAGGAAAAGGCCGATCCGGGTTATACTGAAGCTCTCGCCAGAATATTATAAAGAGACATCTTTTTTTGGTCAAAAGATGGCAGACTAACAACAATAGATGTAATTGTCCTACACTGAAACAATCTGAACATAGTCTAATACTGGTTCCAAAGAACTATAAAGTAAAAATTTAGACCACCGAAAAACTAAGAAGTAAAATATATTGTTTTATTTTTTTTTTTCTTAGAGCGCAGACAACAATTTCAATAATTAATGGAAAGCAAATTATTTAATTATATGATGGATAGCATCGCCTGGGACTAATCGAGGCAACAAGTTAGGTAGGTGCGGGTCAAAGTGGAGAATATGGGTACATCCCCCAGAGATAAGTCTTATAGAGTACTTATATACCGTAAGAAATAGTTTACTAATTACAACATACTTCATTTCTTATTAGTTTTTTCGTAACACACAATTCACAATAAACCACACCTATTTTTCACTCTTATGGTAAGAATTTCTGTTTATTATTTTAAAATTTTAAACAGGACCAAACTTTGCAGTATATCCTATCTATTATAGAAAAAATTATCCGAATTGGTCTAAGTGGTAACGAAATAAACATGATTAATATTGAAATTAACGAACAATCCCCTCTTTCTACCCTATGGCTAAAATGTTCCCACCAACAAAAAAAAATTATCAATATCGGACTAAGTGATAACGGGGTATCCGGGATTTCCGTTGAAATCAATTATTCATTAAAATATATACAAGTACTGGGTGAATTGAGAATTGTTTTCGCTTTCGTTGATTAAAAATCTACACTTAATTATTTAGGCCCAAACTGATTAGTCGTTGGTAAAGCCGTAGAAAATAAACCTATATATTAGCATTTGTCAGTTTCATTTCTATAAAATTTAGCTATTTTATAAGTTTTGACAAATCACATTCCAAAAAAATCTAAATTACAATATTTTTCTATAATAAAATGTTTCTCACATATATACAGGTATGTTACTTACCTACTTGTGGTGTTGGGTTTTGCCCATTTTGAAATGCATTCGACGGATTCTCCTTTATAACTTCATGTATTTGTTCTGCCCATTTAATAACCACACCTTCGATAGCGCTTTTCAAATATAAATCAATAGCAATGCGACGTGGGCCATTTAGCTTCGCAGCCAACTTAACAATTAACTCTACACCCACTGGCATAGCAAGTATAGTCTCACCGCTCACCTGCCCCTTCACCTGATGAACAGTACTTTTCAAACTATGCACATGCTTTTGTACATCCTGTGCAACCATTGTAGGCCACGATTTGTAATTAACGTCATTGGAGAGTAATGGTACAAGAACTTCCTCAACTAAGGCAGATAACTGATCAATAGTGCGTGTTGCTAAATCACCGTAAATAATGAAATTCCCACAGTCCTCACGTGGCACCGGATTTGGATGTTTTTTAATGAAATAGACGCCTTTACTCTTTAGCTGGGAGAGGGGAAAGGTCGTGGACGGTACTAGTTGCGCGGCTTGTGTGAGAATTATAACTAACACAACGGGTACAGGACGATCGAGAAATTCCTTTATGATAGCCTTGTGCTCTTCTACCGTTATGACTCTTGTCCACTTTTCCGGTTTTAATTTCAATGATTTTGTAACGAAAGAGCCCATCAGTTCAAGGCGTGGATCTGGACCTGCAGCTGCTGCTGCTGCTGCGGCGGCGGCTTCCGCGCTGGTAGAAGGCTCCATGGTATGAAATTACTTGATCGATGACGTCATAGAAATTGCTGAAGATGCGAAATATTTTGAGAACCATTTCGATAATTGAATAACCCTTCTAATATCTATATTAATAAGTTCTTAAGTAGCTAAAACTTTTTGTAGTTTACATGTGTAACGTTTATATAATCCTTTATATAACTTTTAATTTATTATATAGTATAAACGTACATTAAAAATAATATATAGATATATCTCTTTTGAAATATATAGTTATTAAGTTATACATATACACCTAGAACGTTATTTGAAATCACAATTTTACTTAAGTGATAAAAATTCACTGTAATTGTGTTTCTTAACAACAAACGAATGATAGTTTCAATATTTCGAGGTTAAGTTGGCGCTTATGTAATCACACATTTCAATTTTAAAGCACGAATTTAAAAAAAATTTGCCGATATATTGGAAACAAAAACGATTTCTACACTTCTTAGAACTCGCTTAAAACAAACCTAGTGCTTATATATTCTTTTAAAATTTTCACCTTTTCTTCGATAAATTTTCACAAAGTAAAAAATAACTGCTTATCTTCTTGAATATCCAACCAAAGAATGATGCAACTATTTATCTATTTTCTTGGTACCAGTCGGTGAGAAAGTTCCATCCAATTGACAACCATCGAAAAAATAACTTAGCCTTAACAACGGAACCACACACCCGTCCCAACAAATATAATCTGATAAACATCAACATGTTTTTATTTGACAATATTTTATTGCACGCTACCAAAATATGAAACAGGCTGATAGCATCACTACATATTATGTTAAATCACTAACTCTTCCTAACTATTATTGTATATTCATATAAAGAAAACATCAAGTACCAATAGTATCATCATTTATTTTTATTCATTTAAAGATTAAGAATTCCCTTTTCGAAACATATAACTTAGTTAACGTAGTTCATAACTATTTTTTCATAATTCCACCAACCACTCATTTCTCACATATGCGTAGGGTATTATTTAGTTTGAATAAAGTTTATAAACTCTCAAAATAAAAATTTTGTAGTACTTACAACCAACAAACAGTTAAGTCTCGGCTGTGATTTTTTATAACTCTACAAAATAGGAATAATAAATTATTCAAACGCTTTTTTCATTTTTTATTACTTTTTCTTCACAAAAAAAATTTAAAAAAATATCTGGTTCTAAATGAATGAAAACCTCTTTTTTTAATCGATCCATCAAAATATATCATTAAGGTTTTATATGGCATTTTAATGAATAAGTAGTTCATTTACCGTTATTTATTGCAATCTGAAAATGTTGACTGGGTAATGATACTAAATTTTAACCATATATCGCTTACATTTTAAGCTTACTATTGGTATATGCGATATTAACAATTTTTTTGATAGAGATTTGCATGAAATTTTACGTCCTATAACTTGTAGCCCTGTTGATTATGAAAATGACTATGAAACTTAAAACTTAGCTGCAGTTTTCAAAAACACATTTTTATTTCAAACTAAAAACTATTTATTTTTAAATATACTTATACTAGTTTTTGCGCTGTTGTTATTGTTCTTTTGTGAGTTGTTGTGATGTGATGTGATGCATTTCTGGCTTAATGGGTATGTAAACAAGCAAAATTGCCGAATTTGGGACGCAGAGCAACTTGAAAGGATTCAAGAGCTGCCATTTCATCCAGAAAAAACAATGTTTTGGTGTGGTTTATGGGCCGGTGGAATCATCGGTCCATATTTCTTCAAAAATGATGCCGCTGAGAACGTAACCGTCAATAGCGACCGTTATCGTACCGATTATTGATTGAGAGGACACTTTGGTGAGCAGATAATTTCACGTTTTGACCACCAAGATCGTCACGGTCGATTGACCCCCAAGTTCATGTGATATCACAGAAACATTTGAAAGAGATAATCTTCAAAAAAATAAATGCCAAAGAATGTTCTTTCGCGGTAATTCCCAACCATGAAACAATTCCATTTTCACTGGTACCATTTCGCCATAGTTGATATATCCTGATGAAACCGTTTTTTTATTTAATGCCTTTGCCAAATTTTTTTTCTATAATTAATCTCCATTCCTCTGGCATGAAAAGTTCGTCACTATGGTACTGGTCTTACGGCATTATATTGGGATAGTTAATAACCGACAGTTTTTTCTAGGATATATTTTCCCTAGCCCTGCAGCAGGAATAGAAATCATTAACAATATTTATAGGCTCTCTCCAGATCATTGGAAACGCATAAAACGTTTTTCAAACTTGAAGCATATGAATTACTACAGATATGGGGAGCCCACTGTTTGCCTTGATCCCCTATTTTACAGCTTTTATTAATTGAATAATATTCTGCTCCTGAGGTGCAAATTTCGTTCGAAAAAAAGTAACAGAAGTAATCCGAATAACGAAACTATAATTAATCGGGTTTTAACAACAGAAGAAATCAATTCGAATACTGAATTTGATTTCTCGAAAACTAAATTAAAGATCTTAATAAGGATTTATTAAAATTGTCATAGCCCAGATACTGTAAAAGTATTGATAAAAGCGTCGAGCATTTTAACTTAATATTCATATTTTTGAAAAAAAAAAAACCTTTTTAAAAACTCAAATTTACGACAAGAATTCTTTATTTTAAATCGAAAATGTTATAGCGCTTATTTCTGCAAAATAATCGCAGTTTAGTAACAAATCGTAAACTTTAAACGCAAGGTATCTGCATTTGCTTCTGATGACACTAATTTGTTCGCTTAAGTTTTTTAAATCTAATTATTCTTCGAGTTCTCTATTTCTTCAAGTAGTCTATATACCTTCAATATCTTCCGACGATGTATTTATCTATATAAATTCCTTTAAAAAAATGTATATATGATTCTGATCAAAATTTTTCATGCTTTCTTGTGAATAGCGCTGAATATATTTACGAACCCTAGGCTAATTTATTCAATTTATCACTTAAAGATAAAACATTCCTTCTATATGAAAATAATTTTTTTATACCTCTTCATGGAATGGAATAGTAGGAAATTACCAAGAAATAGCTAAACTCTCTGCAATTCCAAAATTATTTATATCACTTATTCCTAATCATTTAACTCATTCAATCTCATCTTTGGGTTTCAAAATAAAAAATCTACAGTGTGACTCCTCAGAGCTTTGTGATCGAACTCAAAGAGTAAAAATTCCATTTCAGATACTATGTTTCATCAGGAGTGCCCCAGAGTAAGCCTTACACTTCGGGAAATGAAGGCGTCTACAACACGGCTACAACAGACGATTGAACGGTGTAAAATAAATCAAATACCCCTAAATCTTAAAAAATGTAATGTTATGTGTTTTTTGCGACGAGCCATACAAACTACTTACATAATAGATAACCTTAGTTTGGAACAGGCTCACCATTTTGTTGACCTGGGTATCACTATGAACCCTGAACTGAACTCCACACATCTTCAAACTTATAACTACTTTGACAGGGAATATATAAGTAATAGCATTACCTTTTACAGAGCTTTCATTTGCACTCATTCCGTCACTTGAACTTAATTTGCATCTAAGTCACCGAATATACAATAGTTGCCAAAAAAAAAAAAGTTCAAGTTTAAATTTTTTTGATTTCACTAATCTCGATTATAGCATTACACCCCTTAGGTAGTCATGCTTCTGGGTATGCAGTTACAGTCTCAGAGTTATACTCAATTAAGATATGCACACATTTCTATGCCCAAAGAACGCTTGTCAACAAACCCAAGGAAGGATCGACGTTGAAAAATCACAACATATAGCCAAGCAGTTTTCTACTCGACTTGCACTCCTGCCCTTGGAAAGCACTCATCAGCAGCTCGGTATAAGGGAACTGTTGGATGGTATTTCAAGCTCGCTACATTCAGCTGCAAGCGATACTCTTGGTTTTTGATAAAGTCAGAAGAACACCTGTTCCGATGAGGAATGTAGTACCGCAGTGGAGAGAAAAGAGACTTCAAATCTCACAACGCGAACGGCATGGGAAAGACACCGAGAGTCGAGAAGGGAAGCGAGACACATTTTTGAACTATTTACGACTATGATGAAATGCGAATAACTTACCCACTGAGCTATTCGAGCATTGCGGCGAAGAACTGTAAAGGTTAATGTATCAGTCAAGGTGACTCTTTATCGTGTGACTTCTTCAACCTAATGCAGGAGAAAATAAAAAGAGCTGCAAAACAGATAAGGTACAATCTTCTATAAGAGTGAACAACTGCGGGCGTGCGCCGGTGATATTGATATCAGTGAACTCAACAGCCTCAACGTAAGTTCAGCTTTCTCTAAGCCAGATAAGGAAGTGAAGCGAATGGGTTCGACTAGCATAGACCAAACTCAGCACATTTTTTACATTTGTATGTATTGCGTTTGTGCATTTTCTGCATACGATCTTTACGAAAGATATACAGAAATTACTGCTTTTATTTTTATTATAATAGCATACTTGACAACTTTTTCGGACTCCTGATGTTGAAGATGACTGATCTCAAACGTCTGAACTTTGACGAACGTTCTCATTGTTTTCTTCAGCTAATTCATCGGCTATAGAAAATATAAGCTTCTTTCTGGATATTTTCGATCCGGTCCACTCTTTGTATAATATCCACGCTTTTATCGCTACCCAATCTAAAATTTTATAAAAAACTTGGAAGGGCCATCGAAAACACCTTGCTTTTAGGATCACCCCATGTCCCGTCAGCTCCACGTTCAATTTCTTCCATTACATCTCGGGATGTACTTGGAATACTTGTCCTCTCATCCTCGGTGCCTGTTCATCCGAATATCTTTCCATTTCTGCACTTTCAGTGGCTTCAGAATCTTCCCTGTCATCATCACTTTTACCTAATTTATATTGATCTTCTTCGGAGGACACCACAGAACAATTCTCATTAATGTTGCTAATTTTGGCCAATATCTTATTATATCTCGTGTTTCTACCCATGATTGTTAGAAAAGGGTGATCGGCGAAAGTAAAAAATACTGTGCCCATATTCACTTACCCTATTGTAAATGCTTACAATATGCGGAGTCAATGCAGCAACTATACTGAAGACCGGCTCGTGCCTTCGAGATATTTTCGGAGATTGTTAAAAACTGATACTCGCGCATATGAAACTCAAGGCAAATCGCAGCTTAACGTCGGCTACCGCCGCCTATAAAAATTTGCACCAACAAATGAACTGAATATCTTTTCGATAAGACGTTTAGTCTGCAGCTCTGAGTTTCGAATGACGCAAAGATCATTCTGATAAGTGATTTTTTTTAATGCTACATGGTACTCGGACACAAAATGCGCTTTATGTCACTTATTGAGGCGCTATTAGGATAATGAGTAGGAGGCGCCTTAGACTTTTCTTTCAATCTTGCATTTGCTATTGGAGGTATATTATTACAAACGAAGCAAATATACAAGTTTTGCTGACGTAATCAACTAACCCGTCATTTTGACGGTTCCGTAGAATTAGTTATACAACACACAAATTTCAAAATTTATAAAGCTTAAGCTTAGAAATAATGATCTATGTATAGGGTTTTCCAATAAGAGTGATATGATTTCTTAAAAAAAAAACACTAATTGTTAAGGAAATACAAATGTCTTTTATTTAATGTGAAGTACAATCGATACAATTAAATTAACATCATCAACTTCTTTTGCAGCAACGAATTCGATGAACCCAATTTTTGAGCACTTTTTCCACTAAATCAACTCAAATAAGGTATGTCATGAATAGCACGTTCAATATTGACTTTTATAACTTGAAGAGTATCTGGTTTATTGCTAAAGATCAATGACTTCAAAAAACCCTACAAGAAGTAGTCTAGTGGTGTTAAATCACAACTTCTTGGAGGCAATTCAATGTCACAATTTCTTTAAATAATCGAATCCCCAAACCTTTCTCTCAATTATTCGGTTGATGTACGTGCTATGTGACACGTGGCCTTGTCTTGTTGGAACCAGATGTTGTTAAGATCAACTTATTCCATTGTGGCCATAAAAAGTTGATTATCATCGATCTATACCGCTCTCCATTGACAGTAACGATGCTACCAGCTTCATTTCGAAAGAAGTACGGACCGATGATTCCACCAGATCAAAAACCACACCAAACTGTCAATTTAGGTGATTTTCTTCGCAAAAGAATCGACAGTTTTGTTATCGATCTATACCGCTCTCCATAGACAGTAACGGTGCAACCTGCTTCATTTCGGAAGACGTGCGGACCGATGATTCCACCAGACCAAAAACCACACCAAACTGTCAATTTAGGTGAATGTAATGGCTGTTCGACAATTTTGTTTATTTACCCCACCACTCAGATGAAAATGAACCTTATTGGAGATGATTTTCTTAAAAAAATTGGGTTCATCGAACTCGTACCCGCAAAAGAAGTAGTGGGGCCATTTGAATGTTATATTCAGAACTTAATTGTATCGACTGCACTTCACATTAAATAAAAAACATTTGAATTTTCTTAACAATTAGTGTGTTTTTTTTTTAAGAAATAATATCACTCATATTGGAAAACCCTATATAAGCTCTCTTGATGAAATTATACATTTACAATGCCAAATATTTAAGATTAGTTCTTTTGTTTTTTGCGTGTTTCATTCAAAATTTTGAAATCCGTCAAATTGACGGGTCCCATAAACCTAATGTTAACAGGGAATGTACATACTGGTATTACGTCTAGCAGTTTTCAATTGACGGAATACTTGAACTTCTCCATCCATATTACCTCTGAATATGAAATATTTGTTGAAAATTTTGTTCATTTTTTTATTAACAAAAGGTAGGGTATTGGAATTCCACGGTTGTAACAATTTCTATATTTTTATCTTGGTTTCACTTTCATATGAAGTATAGTTTTACTTACTAATCGCGATTATCTTCGAACTATTAATTCAAACAAACTATCCAGTACAAATGTTTATTCAAATCGAATGTGCCTAAAAATTTTCGACCGAACTATTGAGTAAGGATCCAGGGTTTTGTGGAAGATATGCCAGCAATAATACATAATGACTTAGCACAAAGTATACTTATAATATAGATAGGATATTTTCGACCACCACGAATGAAGGTTTTTATGTATATTTGAGTGCAGAAAATGTTTTATTAGACCCAGCAGTGACAGTTGACATAGCAGTAAATATTTTTCTTATTACTTCTCATTAATACAAGACTTTCAATATTAAGTTTATTTTTCACCCACATATTGTAAATTTTGTTTATTAGACTTTCTTTTTATGTCTTCTTATTAGGGTACTGGCGAGTAACTGATAGCTCTATTTTTTTTTTTTACATTTCTATATATTATTATCCTGTTGTCAAGGAGATTTAGAAAAATTAAACATTTTCACATATTTCGTAAACAAAATAATATTGTGTTTATTTATATAAACAAAGATAATAAATGAAGTGTCTTGCCAAGCAACGACAACAACTGTTGCGCTTGTCATAGCAACGTTTACACGGCTACATAAGTAAGTAGTTATACACACAAGACTTAACTTCCGAAATAACTTTGAAATAACTTTTTGTATTTTTTTTATAACCCTTTCCATACATGCATATATAACATATGTATATACAAAGTTGCTAAAATTAAAATTCGTAAACTATTTTTAGTTGGTTAGCGGTTGCTATTTTAACGGCACGCGATGCTAATCAGTTTGCAGCAAGCAAAAAGTTCTACAAGAGCAAAGTTTGCTTCCTTTTCCATGTTGCGTGACGGATGTCAATTTGGACACCTTTTTCCTGTTCGAAAATACCTGTTGATTTTCCCAACAGTAGTTAGTTGAAAAGTTTTACAATATTTCAATAAGTGATAAATACCTACATAAATGACACATCTAAAATCGTTAGTAATTGTATTAGGCAATTTAGGTTTGCCATTTAGTGGCATTTGGGGGAGAGTGTAAAATTGTAAATTAACGGAGCAACGATTTTTTAGTCAGAAAGCATTTCAGTATCCATTGTGAATTCAGAATGGATACGCTCAATAACTTGCTTTATTTATTTTTATGCTGATATGCACGCAAGATGCTCGTTTAAATAGTACAAAACCATAAAGAATTATGCTAAATCAATTCATTTAAAATTGTATGTAAAGGGATTTAAAGTATAAAGTTGTTTGTTTAACGAATTTGACTAAATTTAAAATATGCTTTTATTTTATAGAGAATACTGGTTTCCTTGTGTTAAGGTATTCAATCAAAAACGAATTACTGTTGTATGTGATGTAAGTCCATTTCTGGGCCTGTGTCAGTTGTTCTTTTCCAAAATAGAGGCGGAATATGGAGAAATCCCGAGCACACCCATGCTGTGTTAATAATAATAAGTCGATTATTTACTGCTTCACTTTTAATTGTTGTGTTTATTCTATTTTTATAGAACTGAGTCACAATCGGGTCACACAAAGAAAATACTATCAAAATATAAAGACATCTTAATAGAACGTTTTGTTTAAATTAATTTATTATTGTATTTTTGTTTCTTCTCTGCGCTATAGAAATTATGTACCTAATATATATGAAAATATGGGAATAAAGACTGAATCTTAAGAATGTGCATATTTATTTTAAAGCTGATTTATTTGTTGATTGAAGTTGATTTATATTGTCATCAATGCTGACACATTTGTGTATTCTGTTTGTCCGATAAAAATTACGAAAATGCCCAAGAGAACGAAGAAAGTACAAATGTAAACATCAGTTCCCTCATTTCGGCCTTAAGAAACTGATGGAAAAGTCGTTCCCGTAAATCAAAGATGACTAGATACGAAATTTAAAAATCAGCATTTTTTATAACATTCCCGAACACTGCCACAGTGATAGAACAATATCCTTTTTCGATTTTTAGTGTGAATTTTGGGTATTTTATTGCGAGCAAAAAATATAATAATCGTCTTAGATTGCAATTCTATTAAGTTTTAACATAAAAACTAGATTAATTTCTATATAATTTTCTGCTGAATCAAATTTCTTTTGAATTTAAAACAGTGGATTTTTTTATTTACATAAGGGTACTGCTGCTAACATTAGAATGTGAGATGAGGGAACGCTGCCAGCTGCAATATTAGCGAATTTGAGTAAGTTTCGTATCAAGTCATCTTTGGCTCAAATAATTGGAAGCGTTCTTGTGGGGTAACGAGTCGTTTATTCGTCATTTTCAAGTGAAAGCATGAGTCATTTTGGAGTTAAAAATGTTCAATGGAGATTTATTAAAATATTTGTTAAAAAGTACTGATTACTTTTAATTATAAATACTTGATTTGAACAATATTCTCTTAAATCTGACATGAGCCATACTTAAACTATTGAACAAGATAGCGTAGTATGTCAAATTCATTTTTTTTTTATTCAACATAGTTTCCTTCAAGGGCGATATACTGATTATAGTGACCCTCCAACTTTTCGATACCATTTTTGTAGTATGATTTGTCCTTTGGTTCAAAATAGGCCTCAGTTTCGCAATCACCTCTTCATTCGACGAAAATTACTGAGTATCGCGTCATTGAATCTGGTTTATAAATATTTTACGTTTTACACTTATTATTATTATTTCAATGTCGTATTTTAATAAAACTTTCAGAGTTATATTTAGTTTGTTACTAAATTTCGTATTACAGAAGCCTTTATTGTTTTCAAAAAGTTGAATAAACCCATAATAGATTTTCTCACGAAAGCTACAAATATTTACAATGTTTACTAACAAAGTCCAACTGTTTGTTTACTTTAATGGACAAATGTATGAGCGTTGATATATGAGTACATATATGTACTTATATATTTATAAGCACCTAGGTAGGTCATTCATTGTTTACTAACAATAAGAAATTTATTTTTTATATATATATGAGTAAGTAATGAATAAATATATAATAGAAGTAGCACTTGCGCATTAAGAAATCCAATTAAAAATAAAGGAATAACACAACAACTACTTTTGTTGCGTATACATAAATATATTGTTTATCACCCGTTGAATTTCATAGTAACCAGTTAAAACAAATTGTATACATAACTGTTGCATGATAACTACATAAATCAACAGGTACCCTAGCTGTAGGTAGGTGGTAAACCAGTAAACCTTATCCACGGATAAGCAAATTTTATAAGTAATTCTGTTGCTATAAATTTTTCTGCAAATTCAATGATGTTGTATACAACCCTTATATCAGAATAGCGTTAATCTACTTTGCTTTTAACGACTGCTGTAGGTCAATGACTTAATGAATACTTTATTGTGAATTAATTGTCTCCACCTGGAGATGTCGAACTCTCCCAATAAACGTGGATGGAAAAGAGGGAATATTTTTCGGTCGAGCGATATTTTTCAAATAAATGGAGGGCATTTAGTTTGTTCAAATCGCCCCACCCAGCAGCTGGATTTTTGTGGAGCTTTAATTTCATGTCAGCATGCACTCGGAGAGGTTCCTATATATTAAACCATATATGTATATATTAACGTTCTATAAATTTGACCTTCCGCCTGGTAGTACGCACTGCGGCCGAAAACATTAACATCACTGGCAAATTTATGCAAATATGAATTTCCTCATGCTCATGCTACGATCTTAACGTTTTAGCACAATTTATACAGATATTAAAATTGATAACAATATTTTGAGCAGTAAGAATTATTATAAACAAATATCATATCAAGCCATATAAGAGGTCAATTGAGAAGTCCCCGGCCTACCATAGTAAAACGAATCTTTGTGGCAAAATTAATTTCTTTTATTCTACATATGTAGTTCCTTTCAAGGGTGATACACTGATTATAGCTACCCTCCAACTTTTCGATACTTTTTTGTTGTATAATTTTCCTCTTCATTCAAGGAAAATTTCTTCCCAGCGAGCATTCTTTTGGGATCTGAGAACAGGAAATAGTCGCTGGGGGCTTGATCTGGAAAATCACGGTACATTGTCATGATGAAACAACATTTTCGTTTTCATCAAATCAAGATTATTCCATGCGCATCCCAAAATACAAACGCCATATCCTTGCCAGCCGACTGTTGCGTTTTTCCTCCCTTTGGAGCAGGTTCATCGTGTGCAGTCCACTCGGATGACTGTCGATTGGACTTTGAAGTGAAATTATGGAGCCATATTTCATCTATTGACACATATCGACGCAAAAACTCGGGTTTATTACGCTTGAACATCTCCATACACTGCTCCGAATCATCAACTCGTCGTTGTTTTAGGTGAAAAGAAAGCTCGCGTAGCACCCACTTTGCGCAGAGCTATCAGTTGATATCTTTAGAGTGCCTGTTATTTCACTTAATTTTAACTTACGGTCATTCAAACTCATTTTGTGGATTTTTTTGATGTTTTCGACGGTAGCAACCTCTTTTGGACGGAAACTCGTCATCAAGTCAAGTTTTCGCTTCAACTGTCAATTCAATTCTTCAAAAATCAATATTTTATCAACAAGCGAAATTCCTTTTTAACAATTTTTTTACAACAACAAAAGTTGCTGCACTCAAGATGCTATAATTCATAAAATACTGGTCCGACAGTTGTCAAATTTATACACACGTGTTTCGAAGGTAAGGGCTAACTAGAAATCATATGGATTTCTTTCTTTCTAATTTCATCTATGTATCAGGCCGGAACTTTCCAATGAACCTGTTATTTCGCGATCAAAAATAAATTCTAAGCTTAGTTTTTTGCTCTGAATATAAATTATTTTTGAACTCTTTTTGTTGCTTGCTTATATATATAGGGTTTTCCAATAAGAGTGATATGATTACTTAAAAAAAAACACACTAATTGTTAAGGAAATTCAAATGTTTTTTATTTAATGTGAGGAACAATCGATACAATTAAGTTCTGTATATAAATAAGATCATTCAAATGGTCTTCTTTTGCAGTAACGAATGCGATGAACCCAATTTTTGAGCAAGTATGTCATGAATAGCACGTTCAATATTGACTTTTAAAGCTTGAAGACAGTCTGGTTTATTGCTAAAGACCAATGACTTCAAATAACCCCACAAGAAGTAGTCGAATGGTGTTAGATCAGAACTTCTTGAACACCATTCAATGTCACAATTTCTTTAAATAATCGAATCCCCAAACCTTTCTCTCAACTATTCGGTTGATGTACGTGCTGTGTGACACGTGGCCTTGTCTTGTTTGAACCAGATGTTGTTAAGATCAACTTCTTCCATTGTGGCCATAAAAAGTTGATTATCATCGATCTATACCGCTCTCCATTGACAGTAACGATGCTACCAGCTTCATTTCGAAAGAAGTACGGACCGATGATTCCACCAGATCAAAAACCACACCAAACTGTCAATTTAGGTGATTTTCTTCGCAACAGAGAGGAGGATTTTCTTTAAAAAAAATCGTTATCGTTTTCAAGTTTTTCCAAAGCAAAATCAACAAATTCACGACGTTTATGGTGGTCCATGGATGAGATTGTAAACATAACTGCATACAATAAAAAAGTGACAGATCATGACATAGTAAAAACGGCCAAAACGACGCTTAGAAATCATATCATTCCTATTGGAAATCCCTTCATATATATTTTTATACAATAGAATCAACCAAAAACACTAAAAATATATAGTTCTGGTTAAAATGTTCAACATGGTGAATACCGCTAAAATATATGCATATCTCATTTAACATTAAGTTAGGGAAGGGACTTTAAGAATTTTTTTTTGCGAACATAATAAATATTAGTTACTTACTTAATGCCGCTATTATGATTCACAACTCAAATAAGTTAAGTTGTCAACATTACAACTCAACTCAACTATTTTTGCACCAAGAGTTAGGAGTTATAAAGGGATATTAGGAGAAGGTTAGTGTGAAGTTTTCATGAGATTGGCGCAGCCGTTCTATAGATATTGCCATTTTAGTGAACTTTGATCGCTACTCATACAAAATATATGCAACAACAACAAATACATGTAAAATTCCAAAATACGCGTACATTACGTTGTATGTGGTGTTGAAAGAGAGAAAGTGTGAACAAAAATTATAAAGAAAAAAAAATAAAATATAAAATTCTGATTTAAAAATAATTTTGTCGATTAAAACAAATATTTTGATATTTTTTCATACAAAGCTTTTAGCTATTAGCTTATTTTGATTTTTTTATAGGTGTAGCGAAGCACCCCGGGGTCTGCTAGTTGTATAATAAAAACTATACCAAGTAACTCATATTTCTTATTTTCGCTATTCAATAATTACTTAAAGTTGGATGTTGGATATACATATATATACACAACGAAGGAATTTTTTTAAGCAATCAAAATAAAGGATCAATTGGCAAGTGCACGTGAGTGAGCGCAAATACTCTTTCCTGTGGAATTTGTTCTCGGTCATCATAATTGTATTTGTTTTTTACCAGCTTATTTTTTATACTGGCTTTCTAGGGAACAGAGAAAATGGAAAAGTTAGTAAAAGAATTTGTTTTTGGTTGTGTTATAAGTATTGTGTTCGCTGCCATTCTGGCACTGCTCCTGATGGTGGTCCAAGGCAATTCAATTCAACCGCAATTTGTTCAGCGAACAAATGACACTTGTCATTCTTTTAAAAAATGAACAGATATTCATATTCATATCAAATTCATGTTTTTAATTTCTATTTAATGTTTATATGTATTATTAAAAGCCTCAATAGCCGTGTGGTTAACATAGTGTACTACCATTCGGAAGGCGAAATCCAAAATTATAGAAAACTAAAAGTAGTTATTACTGCTTTTGTATTTGTCAATCCTCATGTTCAGGCGTGTTCTACATTTCACTTTGGAGTAAAAGTAGATTGAAAATACTTCCATTTGGCATTATAGTGTTCTGCATTCTACACAATTCATTTCAACTTCATTTTGTTTTTGAACTTGAAATTGCCATCTTCTGAAAGCCGATTCCAAATAAAAATTAGTAGTTTCAAACCGCTTCAAAATCACCTTCTGGATTTATCGAAAGAGCGAGCAAAAATCATATTACAACAACATATATAAAATTCTCCTGTCACAGCGTTTGTCCTCGAACTCCTCCAAAACGATTGAACAAATTTTCGTGAGATTTCGTTATTTTTGTAGCCGAAAATGTACCTGGAACCGAGAAACGGATCACCGACAGATTGACAAAAATTAATATGATTTCGATTGTGCATAGGTATGTTTGATCCGCAATATCATTATTCTACGGCTTCCTGTTACAAACAATTCTTATACATTAAACTTTATTCTGAATAAACATTGATCTGAGTATTTCGTTTGACTTACTTCGCGTCATAAATATTATCCTTTATGTGAGACTTTGAGTAGCGAATAAGTGACTCGCACATAAAAATATGTAGGTAGACCTATCATGTAACAAAAAACCTTAATAGTTTGCATTAAATGATGCCTAATTAGGACTTTTTAGAATTCTTTGCAAAACCAAGTAGAATAAAATATGGACAAAATGTAGAAAGAAACAACAACATGTGGCCGGATCTGCTATTTCTTTTAATAATTATCAAATATGGATATTTATTCCTTTAAATATCTATATGTTTGGCTTAAAACATACGAAAATTTGTCAAAAGGCTACGGAACGGGTGATAAAGCAACTGATGAAGAACAAATGAACTTAAGGATAATATTCCCTCTAACTAACCACCTCTGTGGCAAACATATCGCCCTGCGTTAAAAATTTATCGAAACAAGACATTTTCTTGTTTCAGCTAGATAACTTCAATGAAGCTAATTGCTTTGTCTATACCAAAAATGAAGTATAACGAACTGCTAGACCAATAATAAAAGGGCAAATGTATCTCATGTGTAATTGAAATACTTCGGATTAGATGGGTTGGAGTGAAATCCTTCATTGTATTTTTTCTTTAAATTCAGTATTTTTTGCATCTTACTGATTTTCATCCATTTTTATGGTTCGAATTTTATTTTACACTATCAAATTTTTATAATTGTAGCTGTCATCAGCTGTTCGAAACTTCGTTTTATAAAGAAAAATGCAATTTCGATCATCATTTTTTTGCAAAACACCCAAAATGAAGAGTTTACTTTTCGAAATTTATTTCATTATCATTACACTACTTTTCTGGAACATTGGTGATTGTGTTTCGCCATAGAATAATTAAAATATCCAAACTAATAATTTTGAGTTTTATACATATCGCTTACAAATCACATGTAGTTATGCATACATACATATTTTTCGAAAATAAAATCCCGAGTTTTCGAACTTACCATTCAATCTAGCTATGCCCTTTTTCATCCATTGCTTTATCACTCACATGAGTATAAGACTCATATAAATGTTTCACATCGTGTAATGAAATAAAAGTTTAAACGCTATTAATTGTTTGCTATGAGCATTTCTGTTGAAAAATGGTCAAAGTGCAAAATCATTTAGAATATGCAAAGAATTGTCAAGTTATTATGTACTCGTAGTCATTCATATTTTTTAACATGAGTATAAGTAGATGTAAACATCTTTAGAGAGTTGCTAAATAAACATTAATAACTTTTATTTACAAAGTTTATAGACCTTTAAATGACCCCTGCATTCAGCGGCGATTTTTTTTTCAATTCCAAATGGAGAATATCATTTTAAAAAGTTAAAACTCAGGTGCTCATTAAACATTTTGTTCAAAGCTTTGAACGCATATGGTGTGTGACGAGACAGTGAAATATATAAAT
The DNA here is from genome assembly GCA_030068015.2 of Neoceratitis asiatica. Classification (NCBI taxonomy): domain Eukaryota; kingdom Metazoa; phylum Arthropoda; class Insecta; order Diptera; family Tephritidae; genus Neoceratitis; species Neoceratitis asiatica. Next base: position 40,205,760 of record CM061529.1, read on the forward strand.
AATTCAAATAAAATAATTTAGTAAATTTTCTTCAGAATGAGGTGCTATATAATATTAGTATTGTTATTCATTCTCGGCACTTGTGATGCCGATTTGCGTAAGTAAATAATTTTTTTTTTTTTGTTTCAGAATAATAATTTTTTACTTTGAAATTAGCGCCTCAAATAGGAAAATGTAATGCTGGTGATGTCGATTGCATTGCTAAAATCTTACCTTTTCTATTTAAAAACTACAAGAACGGAATACCGGAAATCGGCCTAAAAAACATTGAAAAACTATCACTCAATAATGTTATTATCACAAGGATAAATGGACAGTCACCTGTATCGCTAAATCTGGAATTCAAAAAAATGTATCTTCACGGTATCAGTAATTTGACCGTCGAACGCATAGTTGGCTTCGAAAAGGATCTGCTCAAATCGAAATTCGAAGCATATGTGACAATACCAAATTTGGTAGTGGATGGAGAGTACGAATCTAGTGGAAAAGTGCTAATTATACCAATGGATGGTACGGGTTATGCAAAAATATTACTTAAGAATACTAAGTTGAGCTTGAAAATGAAAGCCGATGAAGAACGGAGGGATGGGAAACAGTATATGAAGATTAAGGCTATGAAATGTAAATTGATGCCAGAATCGTAAGCCTAACTCATATACCCATTTGTAAAATGTTTGTTCTGATTTACATTATATTTTCCAGAATGCATGTCAAGTTTGAAAATCTTTTTAATGGCAACATGCAGCTAAGCACTTCATTGAATCAATTAATTAATGAAAATTGGAAAACCCTTTGGTCCGATATGGAGCCACAGGTTAATTATGCAGTTATGAAAATTGTTAAACAACTCTTGGAGAATGTAATCCAAGTATTACCGTATGAAGATTTCTATCAAAAGGACTAAACAGTTTGAGTACTCTATACTAATAATATTGTAAGTATATAGCTTATTTGATATAATTTTACTTGCAATTGCATAGATTTGTGTATGTAAATATATCATTTTAGTTAAGGGTGTTTCTTTTAAGTCAAAAAGTTTAATATTTATAGAAAATTTTGCTAGCGAATTCTATTTTTACTTTTTGAGAGTTTCTAAAATTAAAAAAAGAAAGTTTCATAATGATATCTGCTGACTGTCCTGATTGACTTCAAATTTAGAAAACTCAATAAAAAATTGTATTGAACGCCCACTTCACAGCTTATAACAATGAACCCCAGTTATCTGGAAAAATCTAAGATTTGTCCATCCACTAAAAATCTTAAAATTTACCAATTTAATTTATTATCCTTAATGGCTAATATCATAATGCCCTCCAACTCAAGAATCAAGTTATTCTTGCGCCAAAATGGTACTAACTTATGTAACACTTATATGGTGGATGATAGCAAAGAAAAAGTGTCACATTAAACCTGTGGAACGGTTGCAACGTACCACTTTACTGGATATAGCTGACTCAATGAGAACACAAAAAAAGATCATCCTCGATATCAAAACACAAGTGATGCATGAAGCAACATTAACAGCTAGTCACCTAAGGATTCTAGACAATAGAGTTCAGTCCCCTAACTGTTAATGGCATGACAGCATATAAACTAGACTAGGACTAGAAGTACAACGCGATCGGGTAAGGAAAACTTTCTGCCAGATACTTTTTTCAAAGCATGGAAGAATGACCGGAAGAATGACTAGCTTCAAACTCAATAATTACGAGTCGGTCTTTCAAGGAGAAATTCTAAGCATCAGTCAGCGTGCCAAATGCAAATAAGTTTTTAAGGGAATCTCTCACAGGAGAACACAGTGAACATCACTTGGGTCCTGGTCCACACGGATGTAGAAGGTAACGAAACGACGGATGCATTCTGTTGTTCTAGCACCGCCGGTGAAGCTGTCACTACTGACTGTCTGAGCTCTTTCAACGCCTTTAAATCTTATCAAAAGCAGGCAACCCTAGAGGAGCAGTTAAGTTCCTAAACCATTTCCAGCACAGGGCGTGCCACTAAACTGTTGTGCACCAGCGTGAATTTCAGATAAAACCAACTATTTATTACTAATTCTAAGCAAACGGAAACTTGGTAACCAAAAGTGGAATCTGCTCCTGATATATCATTTTAGGAAACTAGGTAAGGCTGAATCAGCTAAGTATGGAACACAGTGTAGAGAAGAGGACGTACATCTTAATCATAACCTACAGCCGACTCCAGTCTTACCAGAATAGGCAAGCATGGATGAATGAATTTTTAGCGAATTGTTCGATAGCACATAATTTGGCCCAGATGTGGGACGCAAATAGCCCACTCAATGTCATGCAACATAGCCAAAGCCATAGCCAAACCAAATATTTTCTTTTTTTCAATGGAATATTAGATGGAAAATTAATCAAAATTATAAAAAATATGGAGATCCAGCACTGATTACAAATATAAAAATAATTAAATTATAACTTGCCTCATTTTGATACGATCGGTATAAATTTTGTAGGTCTGTCTCTTCACCTTTTGGTACTTACATACTTCGGACCAAAGGTAATTATAAAAACTGTAAAAAAGCGAAGTAATCTTATTTTTTAATTTGATATTAGTATATCGATAAAAAAAAAACAATCTATAGCCCACAATGTGGTGGATCAATCAGTTTTTCAGAAAGTTGTTCGTAAAATTTTGTTTAGAAAGAAACAAAAATAATAATCTGTTGAAAATCTTTAATTATTCCCAGAAATGTATTATGTTCATATATATATTTCTGCAATAATAACACAAATATATACGGTTTTGGACCTAAGAAAGCAAAAGCTGTTTCCATGATAGTTTATGATGCTAAATCCGAATCTTTACCCCATTTTTTAAGATTGTTTCTAATATTTCTGATATAGTCAATAATTTTTTATGATGAAATTATGGTAGTTTTATTAAATTGAAAGTAACAATTCAGAAATGCTTTCATTCCAACATACTTGATATCATCTGTCGATGTTGGCTAGATCTTGGTGTAGTCACTCGCTTATCTGTCGCCCGGGGAAAAAGTAAAGGTGGTAATGCAAAAAATGTATCCAATCTTTCGATATCAGTCCATCAAATTGCCAATAATTTGCTTAAAATTCGAGGATTTGTGGTTACCAAAATAGTGCTGCTTGATCGGACCTTAAACATTTTGTAAAGTTTCTGTCGGCCATTCATTTTCTAACATCAGGCCCGACAAGTATTCCTCTTTGGTTTTTGCGTATAACAATTGGGGAAACAACTTTATTGAATATTAAATATCCGGTCCTTTACGGTTGAGTGCTTTGACGAAAACTCGGAAACTAAAACCAAAATTGAATAAATATTCGTATTTAGCCTATCAAATATTGGTAAGAATCGTTACAATCTACACCAGTCAGAAAGTTGACTTATAAACTCTGTTTTTGTTTGATAACTTAAAATCCGTAGATGGAATGGAGTACAACAAGGATTATATTTAAAGGTGTAATTGGGATTTTTTTAATGAACTAACTCGGAGTTATTATTATTCATCATGTATGACTTGTATAAAGAAAAATATTTTGTTTCAAATTTAGTAAGAGACTGATATTTTATATAATCAATATTGTTAATATTCCGTAAATTAAATTAAAAAAATTATATTCTCTTATTATTTAGTTGTTATTCTTTTCATTATTAATTTCTGAATTTTTTTTTTAGAACTTTATCTGTTAGGTTTCCATAATTTAGATTTTGAACTTAATAATATTAATGTGTTCTTCCACGATCAGTGTAATGACCATTCTGCTGCAAATCGTCATAAAATATATGATCATTGAAAATTTCATCTCGATGATAATAGTTTTGAAATCCATTTACTTTTTCACCATGTTGAAAATCGTTATGTTCGGCGAAAAACCGCTCTGCATGTGCTCCTGGAAGCCTGCTTCCAAGAGACCGACCATTTAAGTGGCGTTTACTAAGTTTTTCAATAGCTGCTTTAGTGCCAAGATATTTTAGAACTGAGTTTTTAGGAACTTTTCTGTCTTCTTCATTGCCAGCGTATGCGTCATGGCCAGAATATTCCTCATCAGATGTTTCATTTGAATTTGACTTGATAATATCCTCTTCATCTTCTTGTCTTTGCATCATATCTTCGCTACTTTCTTTCATATTTTCTTCAATGTTCTCTGTAATTGGTGTCACTTTTGCTAAAACGTTTGTCTGCCTTGTTTCAAGCATTCTTTGGTCTGTCGCCTTATGGCCAAACGGAGAAACTGCTCCATGCACCGGCAAAGTGCGACTATTATCTTTCTTCACAATTCCCAAATGTTCTGCATGGTATGGAGTTTGATGTTGACGTAATGCTTCCACATAAGAACAACTTCTTTCTGCTCCCATTCGTATGGGTCGTAACACTATCATATATGGACGGCTTTTACGCTTCTTACTGAGCCTCTTGGATTTATCTTTGTGTGTTCTAGGCATTTGATATTTAACTTTAGTATGAAACGGATTTTTAGTTGTTCGTGTGGTTGTTGTGTTATCCACTTCGTCTCGGTAAGTGTTAACGATCATACAAATTTCCATTTTTTCTGGTGTTGGTATAACAGAAATATTTTGAAAGGGACACTGCAGAATATGGTATTCTTTTGATATACTCCCATGTTGCACTGGTTGTATTGGCAGCTTATAGTAGGCGTGTAAATTCCGTTCCACAATTATTGCTCGTACAATAGCAAACTCACGTAGAAGAATGATGAATATTTTAGCTGTGATAAAAGTGAAATTTAAAGTGACTGACATGGTGAGTTGATTTTCTGGTGGAAGTAATCACTTCACTGTGGGAATTTGTTTGCGCTTTGCAGCTTATATTTGAATAAATTCCTACATATACTTGCATTACATCTATTAAACGAATTGAGAGAAAAAAGTAAGTTGTTCATTTGGAAAATTGCATAATTGAATTTTGTGGTTTCCTCTTTTAATGCTTTCATTAACAATGTCAATGCCAGCTCAATATCACATTTTAAGTTATTTCTTACAACTGAAGGTAGTTTGAACTCATTTTGTAAAAGAAAAAAAAAAACACTGTTTCGTCAATGCCCAAGGATTTATTAATTCATTTTTACCGAAATTGCTGAAAGCTATAGCGGATGCCTTATGCTAGCAAGAGTCCGTTCTCACGTTTTTAATTCAATATATTTTCTTCTTAACGAGTAAATGTGACCTTACCTTGGTTTGGACATCGAGAGCTTCTTCGGTAATGCAGAAAATACTGGTCAGTTTGCTTAGTTTGACCTGCTGATTTTATGCTGGCTGATGCCGTTGCATGAAACTGTTAAAAACTACGCATTGAAAACGTGGCGACTCTTCTTGCTGTGATTCAGTAAAGTAATTTCATAGTGAGTATTATCGTTTGGTTGCTCATTTTGACTCTTCCCTTGTCATTGTTTCATAAAAAAGAAATAATATAATAATAAATATTTCCCAACAAAAAAAATCTTCTGAATCCGCAAACTTCAACACATAAAGCTCACTTCAGAGTCACAATATTTATTCCATGTTTTAGTATAGAATTTGACAGAATGATTTCTCGAAAATGACGCCGTACTACCAAGCCTTCAAATTCCTTCTTCCAGGATTTGCTGATGTAAGTAACGGGGACGAGTTGGAGAAGTTAGCACCATATTTCGAAGATGTCATCGTCCGCGAGGAAAGTAGACTACATGTTGTGATATGCAAAAATATCGCCTATCAACTGTTCAAATTAAGTTTTGAAACTGTGAAGTATTGGAACGGAACGTATTTTCGCGCTATGAAACTACTTCTTACCATTTTGGCCCCATATTCAGTAACAATTGTTGGTCTCGAGAGATCATTTTCTACTATGAAGATAATAAAATTCTACCCCGAAGTGTATGGGTCATGAAAGGTTCAGTTAAGATTTCATTGGGATATTGATGTCAATCCAGAAAAAATTTAGTAAGATGCACCAATAAGCAAATTATTTTTTATTGGATCTTGTCTTGAAACACGAGGACTTTTTGATGTCAGTGACTTTTTGAATTTGCCGCACTTGATTTTTCCGTGTTATCTATTAATAGATTAAGCATTATTTTTTGCTTAAAAATACCATCACCGAAACAAAAAAAGACTTGGTGAATACTATAGGGATCTGCAAAACCAATTTCAATGTTTGAAAAATGGTTTAGTGACGTAAGTAACACCGAACGTTCCTGTTCGCCCAAGAGATTTCGTCGCCCAGAAATCGTCGATAAAATCCATGGAATGATATTGGACGATCGGAGAATAAAAGTGCGAGAGTTGGCTAAGACTGTAGACATCTCAACTAAGCGGGTACATCATATTTTTCATGAATATTTGTACATGAAAAAGCTGTCTGCGCGATGCATACCGCGATTGCTCACACAGGACCATAAGCGCAAACCTGTAACCACTTCTAAGGAATATTTGGTGATGTTCCACCGCAATACCAACAACCACCGTAAATCCTAGCAAATAGAGGGACCTACAGTTTACTTTAAGCTGCCTCCGGCTGATGGATTTTTATGAGGAACTTTTATTTCATGTCAGAAATACTATCGGGCTTGACATTCCCTGCCGAGGGACGGCCACAATTAGAAAAATTAATTATCTATAGTTTTGGATGTTGGTCGGACCAAGACTCGAACCATGACCTTCCGAATGGCAGTACGCACTACTAACCACACGGCTTTTGCGGCGGAGCGCAGTTTGCGCTGTCTTTCTTTGACGAGAATGATTCGCAATGACAGACATTATTATTGGTGTTGATATCAGGTCGATTGTGGATTTATGAGGTATAAAGCGAGCAATAAAGACTGATCATTTCGAGGATGAGGGACTACAATCGCTTTCGCAATGCGTTAAATAAATCTGTGAACGGCATGTGGTTAGACTTGTGCCACTATGATCCCTTTTATTATTGCAGGCGTTTTTTCATTCTACCATATTCTTGCATAGCTCCGTCTCTTAGTCATTGACAATTAATTCGGTTGCGATCTGTAGAACGCTTCAAATATGAAATCTTTTGATCAACACCAAATAAAAAAAGTTTATGTGAATGTGAATGAATATATTTGAAATTTTATGCAATAAAAATTTATATAAACTTAGTCTAGCTAATAACATTATTATATTACAATAAAAACGTACATACATATGTATATTTAAAGCACACATGTAATTGCATAAAAAGTAGCCACACTAGACAATACAAGTTTAAGCATTTCTATATCATTTTAATAAAAAATAATAAGTAAGCAGAATTTATAATTATTACAATTCTTTATTTTTAATATAATCCACTTTTAGTGTTAGACATAATGTCGTGAATAAAAACAAATTTCGATAAAATTTTCTAAATATAAATTGAAAGTGGAATCAAGCACATACATTATTTTAAACAATTGTTTAACCATAATTACCTCAAAAATAATTGATAGAAATTTAGTTCTATCAATAAACAAATATAATTGAATTTCAACAAAGTTTAAGTAACGTATTTTTTCCTAGAACTTCCTAGTATAATTAAGTTGTTGAAGCTTTCGCCGATTTTCACTTAAAATCTCACAGCCTTACTACTTTTTTATTTGTCGTACAAACACATTAATCTTTACTTATGGTTTAACAAAGTCGAATTAATCAGATTGATTAACATTAGAACGATTAGGAAATACAACAATAAATAAATTTTAATATTTGCAGCTATTTAGATTTTAAAGATTGCGTATATATCCAAATAGCTCAAATTTTTGAAAAACATATAGTTAAGTAAATAATTTCTTTTAATTTTGAATTTGTATTTCTTCTCGAACTCAGTACCAACTACAATGATATCGAGGTTTATAGAATAGATGGTTGGGACAACCACCGAACCAACTTTGTCATATTTACAGTAGACGTGACTTATATTATTAAAAAAGTAATATTTACATATATGAATTAAACAACATAAATATGGGGAGAATTTTCTGAAATGTAAGCATAAAACACTTATACAGAAAAAAGCATAAATTATACATACAACGTTTTGTTAATACTAAAATTTCAGGTTTTCTTAACAAAAATGTATATCCTTAAATTTATCAAATAGAAAGTGACTCCGTATTCTACAATATCGCTTCTTTGTTTTAATTTTCCAGAAAAATTTAATATAAATCACTCATACAAATTTTCTTCAAATTTTTATACGCGAAAATATTAATATTTTGTAAATAGTGAGCGTTCGTTTGAAATTCTGATAATGTTTATTTTTGACATTATTTTCACATTCCATTCGTATTACATGCCATCAGATACTCTAGCTATTGAAATGTTTGTTAAAAAAAAAGTAATATTAAGATGTACATATGTATGTTTAATTTAAATATTTTTCAAAATTAAAATAAATTCTTTTGACATGCAACTAATTCCCCGTATTTAGTTCAAATATTTTTATTGATTTTAAAATAGTATGATGCAGGCTTTAAAAATTTTATAATCAAAATGTTAAGCAGTTTCATGAATAAAATTATGCAGACTTATTTTAAAATTTTTGTAAACCCATAAAATTTAACAACTGATATTTTGCTGCTGTCTTAACCTTCTATTCTACAAACCTTGCAATGATATTATATGAGAATATCATTATACCCATTTTAGTCATCAGTATAAAAATATGTTTACATATGTAAGATTATTCATTAGGATGAGTAATATATGTATATTTAGTATTATCTATTAAGTTAAGAAAGGAAAGCATTTGTGGAAAGAATATGACTTTTGAATACTTTTTTGTTTTCATCTCTGAAAATATACAAGCAGGTAATTCCAATGCTCTCAATCTACCCACAAATTTTTAATCAAGAGAAAACAGGTCTAGAAACTTATTAGCTTTTGCATCATCACATTCTTGTGATGCATGTTTAGAATGAGAAAGATGCAGAAAATATAAGCGGTTGTTATTGTTTTAAAAACATATTAATTCTAAGTCATGGAATATTTGGGAAAGAAACTCTTTATGGGAAATCTATTAAGCCAGATTTCTGGTTTATCTTGCATGTGTAAACATAAATTTAGTCCAAAACATTTCATACATGTGTGCCATAATCATCTAGATGCATTAAAATTTATTTTAAAGTATCAATGATATTTATGCTTTGTCTGTTGTACTTTTTGATGTAAAAATATATTACTGGTTAACTGGTTGAACTTTTTCTATTGGTTAGTTTACACATTCTTTTTTACATTATTCTTTTTTCGTTGCAGTTGAGGTATTCTCCATCCGCGGCATGAGGGAATAAAAATAAAAGTAGCAGCCTTTCGTAATTAAATTATTCATCCAATGGCTGTAGTGTCGAAATGAACTTGACAAGGTGAACGCATCTCATAGGTGGTTTCTCCTTCTAATACGGTTTATTTACATAAGAAATATTTCTTTAAAAACAGAATATTTAGATAATTTATTTTTAACATATAAAATTAAATTGTTTTCTTAGTCTTCTTTTACTTATTCAGAGAACTCGAACAGTGGATAATCAAAACACTTGGAGTTCACTGTACCAATAGTATGAAAATAAAGCATAACATTTGAACACATAAACAAAAACAAATGTTATTTGTGTTATCTATGCACCATGCACTACTATATGTTGCAGATCAAGAATACCCCAAATGTATAATTATGACAGAAGTACGAATGTGGCTAACTTTAGTATATGTATGTGAGTGTTATTGTTAGAATCTCTAAAAATAATACTAAAACAATTATAAAAATAATCTTTGCTATGCTAGCTAATGATGCTGGAGCAGCCGTGACTATTCACTTCACTTTTGCTCAGAAATAAAGTATCGTCATCGTTGTCATCGCTGCTACACTCAATGCCATACAGTAGTGGCTATGCATCTTCCTCATCGCCGAAAGGAACATCGTTTTCCTGATCAACATTTGGTGAAATTCTAAAAAATAATTTGAATATCTATATTTTAGTATAAAAATAAATAATGGAAGTAAGTATGAAATGCATATACATGTTAAATTTAAATCGGTTTGCATTTATATTTAGGTAGTAATGTAAATAATCTTGGAGGACACAATTCATACACCTTCATATTGTTAGTTATCAGGAATGCAGAAATTTAAGAACTTAGCCAAAAAAAAAAAATTCAAACCAAAATTAAAGCCTGTCATAGTAAAAGATATTTAAAATTCATAAATTGGTTTTTTATTATCAGCATAATTTACAACTCCAGTCTTAGAGTAAATGACAAAAAGTAATATATTTGTTGTTTACAACCACAACAATCTTGCTGACAAATATAAGATTTTTTTTTTTAGAACTATTATTTACTGGCCAAGAAATAGAAAAATATATTGTGATTAATGAAAAACATACCGTGGCTGGGTAAAGTCTAAATCAAGAATTTTGTAGATCGAGTTTAACTCAGCAGTGTCCGACTGGGCAAAATGATTTTAATTAGATCCGTATATGTAGTGATACATCAATACCCATCTGTACTTGTGTGAAAACTGAACCTATTCGAATTGAAGATGATATACTACAGTACTGTTCTGAAATTCGATCGATTTTTATTTCGAAATGGGAATCAAAAAGGTCTTTTGCAATCATCGAATATTTTAAATTCAGTTGCTTTGTTGCTGCGTTTGCTCTTTACATTTTGATTTATAAAATAATAATTGTTTGTTTCAAAACGAATTTACAAAGGTGATAGCAGGAGAACAAATAAATTGCAAAAATCATTGAAAATTTCTTTGGCTTTGAAAACTGCAAAAACTCTATGTTCTACTATTTTTTCGCACAACTCACAATGCTCAAGATTTTCGCATGTACAAATAGAAAATCAAATCAAATTCAAGCAAACAAAACACGAACTGATAAATATTTTGAATTATTTCACTGAATGAAAACAGTTGAATTCGTGGTCACATCACCTTGTTAAATTCGCTTAGGTTTGTTTCAAGAAATTTGGGTTTGTTGCTGCGATAGCCATTGAAATGGATGTAGAAAATATAATAGAATATTTTAAGAGCAAAATTTTGCGTGTCCACTACATCTCTGAGATTAATTAAGGGATAAGTGAATGAAACCTTTATAAATCTCTCTATTATATAAAGAAGTTTTGTGAAGCCGTCGCAGTGCAATATTTTATTTTGTGCTATAGGCACTGCGGGAAGGAAGTTAACGAATTAAAAAAGCCAAAGCGTTCTCTATTGTATTAAGTGAAGCGAAACAAACTTAAATAAAATTTCCACTTCTAATTCCTATTGAGCTGACTTTTGGCTATGTCCAGATACCTTTCCATGAATTCTAGAAACGTTGCATATTAAGCTACATTCATCTTTTTGCCACTTTTATCAAAAATACCGCTAATTTTGGAAAACTTTAAATACAAGCATTTTGATGAATGCAGCTGAAGAACGAACTTAATTCGCCAGCTAATATCTAATCTATTTTTTCAATCGAAATTTTCCGCAAAAAAATCGAAATACGAGGACTGTTTGATTAGACTGTGGCTTTTTGAAATTGCCACTGCTCCCGTCAACTGTGATCTATAAATGAACTTCTATAAAATTTTGTGCATTTTTCGCCTTTTATTTCGTGTTTGACATCCATTGAAAGCAGAATTGTGAATTGTAACGAAAATGGAAAAAGTGAATTTCGTGTTATTTTATTCGTAAAAAAGCCATCACCGAAATCAAGAAAGAACTTGATATCAAAAATAGTTAAAAAGTGGTTTACTGAGAACCGTTGTGGTCATACCAGTACAAGTGACGCCTAACATTCAGATCACACAAAAGTAGTCAGCCATGTCAGAAATCGTCGATAAAACCCATGATTACCAATGATATTGGACGATCAGAGAATAAAAAGTGCGTGAGGTAACTGAGGCTGTAGACATCTCAACGATTGCTCACGCACGACCACAACGCAACACTGGCGATGTTCAACCGCAATTCAAGCCAATTTTGAGCAGTTCCGTTTCCGTAGGCTAAAGATGGATCGACCACACTACACCAGAAACCAATGAACAATCAATAAAGTGGGTTTCTTCGGGTGAATGTGCCGAAACAAAATTTATTTTATCAAAAAATCCACTGACTAATCAAACCAATCTCGTACCAACATAAACTTCAGGCATTAGTTACTAAGATATCCATTTCATAGTTACTTTGTAATAATAACTCGATATTAGTAATTTTTTGCTCGCGATTACAGATAAGACACATACAATATTACATAATACTTCAGATATTATATATGCTTCCCTACTTTGGGACCTTATAGTGAACTAAAACGTTTACTATTTTCTTTAAACTGACGGCGTAGACTTCCCAACATAGGATGTAAGTCTTTACACGAAGTTATCGAACTAGTACAATTTACATGCACACATATATCAGATACATTCCGGTAATATCTAATAAGCACGAGGCACTAGTTCCGCGATTGACCCACTCAATAATTAAAGAACCTTAATCAATCGTGGTATTAATAAGAAAGCTGTTTATGAGATCATCGAAGGTCAAATGGTGACTGATCGTTGTTAGCAGGAATTTATAAAAAAAAAATAAAAAAATGCAAAAAAAAAGGAATTTAGCTGTAATATAATTAGCCGCAAGAGTCAAGTGGATATCAACGCATACTACGAGTATAAGCCTTAAGGGCCAGATCAACACCTTAAAAGGTTTTTTCTATGTGAATGTGAATAATTGTTTGATTTCGAACATAAAATAAAACTTCTCATAAAAAATCAGGCGCCTTTTGAACATATCAACATGAAATGTAAACAAACTTTACCAAAGTGTGCAAAGCTTTATAATGTCGTACGCTAACAAATCTAATGGCCGCTTCAGAGAGCTTTTAATTACAATTGCATGAAAATTGTATTCCAATTTAAATATTCAATTGAAAAACACTTGGTTGGAACCAGTATTCTATATATAAAATTAGAGATGTTAAATCTTTTTTTTTGTGACTAACTTAAGGAAGGCTAATGCATATTTTCTGTAAATTAGCTCATAACCGATATAAACAAATTTTTTTAGCTGAATAAAATATAAGCTACAATTTTTACATTCAGCACAAAATCCACCGACGACAGAGATAGTTTATTCCAAGTAGGGAAAAATATGCAAGACAACAAAACTAAAAATAAGCGAACAAGTGCAGACAACTGAAAAAGCTTCACTCATATCAGCGCTTAACTGTTTTAATTCGACCTGCAATCGAGAACTGGTTACTATCACAAGCGACATCTTTTAATCAATATTGGTCTTCGCTGCATTGGTATCGTATTAACGTATTTTACAAAAATTCATTTCGACATTCTTTTTACAACAAAAAAGCTTTTTCATTGAGACAAAGAAAAGCTAAGAAATTGTGGTTTTAAGTTGATACTTCTGAGCAAAAATTTTATATACGATTTTTTAGTTAAGTGTTACGAGGTATGTTCAAAGGAAAAGGTGAATTTTGTATTCTTTGATTATAATGGTGGAGTGCATCATGAGTTCCTGCCAAAAGGTCGTACAGTTAATAAGTAATACTACAAGGAAGTTATGCAACGTTTGCGTGAAGCAATACGGCTCAAGCGATCGGAATTGTGGAAGAACAAATCGTGGATTCTGCATCGCGATAATGCACCAACTCATACATCAATGCTTATTCATGATTATTTGACCAAAAACAAAACCGTAATCATGCCTCATCCACCGTATTCACCTGCGGCGTTTTCCTATTCCCAAAACTAATGAAACCAATGAAAGAAAAACGTTTTGCCCCAATTGATGAGATCAATTCAGAATCAAAGAAAGAGCTGATGGCCATAGCGAAAAGCGCATTTCAGAAGTTCTTCGAGAATTGGAAAAACCATTGGCGCAGGAGGATTACTTCGAAGGGTACGAAATAGATATTGATGAATAAATAAGTACTTCTCATAAAAATTCGAAATTCACCCTTTCACACCTCATATATTGACATAGACTAACTCCAAATACAGTGAAGAGTTCTGCGAATAAAACCTAACATTAGAAACACGGCTGAGATACCTTTTTTAACATGATTTGGTATTCTTCAATTAACAATATCTCTCAACATTTCTGCAATATAAAATTTATCAGTACTTTATTAAATTTGCCAGTTTTTGTATTTAAAAATATCTTATGGAGATTAAGGATATGAGCAAAAGTCTACTTAAGAAGGAAATACTTTTGATGTCAATTTATATGGAATTGTCCATAAGCTTATATTGTGTAAATAAGACGAAACCGTGGGAAACATCGTTGTACATGGGACGCACCTAAATAGTGTTTGAACAAACTTCATAGCAGACATGAGATCTTTTATTTTTTAATATTCTCAGTATGTTAATTTAAGCGCAGCTAATGCTAGGTATAAATATAACCCGATATTTTAGCGGAACTACATTGGTAAGGAGCTTACATTTGGTTTTGGATTTTTTAGTGGTTAATTATCCTGTAACACCAATCAAAAAAAAATTAACATATTTTTCTCTCATAAAAGCCTTAAACCCATGAGCGCTGGTTTTAGAGTAGTGACAATCAATACATTATATTCTTTGTATTTTTCTTAGAACCTCAAGCACCAATTTTTTTTTTTGTTAAAGTCCGGGCTGTCCTGCGACCCAGAATGGGGTTTTCGTAACAGCTCGTTTTTATTTCATAAGCCGACCGAATTCTTATAATTTATATATCCGTAAAAATAAAATAAAACCTAGGCCTCACAGCAATAAGAAAATTCTTCCACCAACGTTCAAGTGAAAGTATTTATTTATCGAAAAATTTTCACAACAAATCCTAATTTATCTCATTGAAATTTATAGTGCATACTAGCCTACAAGAAGTAGAGTAGAGATAGCAGTAAAAGAGCCTGTAAACTTTATTGAAGTAAGGTGGTTGGTGTAATATTAAATAAAGTTGTATTGAACAATAATAGATTGGGTTCCAACTTTCTTAACGATCTCTATTCAGAAGAAGGACTCAAGTAAGTTTCATAGGAAATTAATTCAAAGCAAGAAATTTTTGTCCTGCGCAAGATTCTCAAAACCTCTTTTTCTAAACTCCATCACAAACTTCTATCGATTGCGGTCCTGTCAGTAAATGGACTTTCAGTTTTAATCAACCAATCGAATAATCGAAGTAGTGTGATTGTAGAAAACATGGGAGCAGAAAACAAGATATCAATTTAGTGGCATAAAATCCGAAAGCCTATAAGCACTAAGTTATGTCATTTGCCAGTGGTAGTAGAGGAGATAAGAGGTATTCTTTGAAATTATAGATTAGTTCTAGGGTTTAGCATTGCTGCACCCTGGTTAAAGCGACTGAAACTATGTGAATGTGCACATGTTCATGGAACTATACATACATATAAATTACCTATAGTTCTGAGAAGTAATACTTACGCTTCGAAAAAAATAATTTACAATAGTTGTGTTTTTTTTTTAATAAAAAAAAATCGCTCAAGGCGTGAAAAAGCGCTGAAGAAAATGTAATTATACACAGTATATAAAAAATTTATGTAGTTATTCGAGAACGAACAAATGAATAAAATTAAAATAATATTTTACAGGCAAGCAGGTGTTACGGATAGACTTGTATGAATGTGTGTGAACATGCAAGGCGGAAATATATGCAATTTTGTAATTCTTACTACAGAATTTCAAAACGTTATTATAATTTATATTGTTGTTCGGCTAATTAACCTGCAAAGCGCTGTAAGAAAAACAAATAGTAATAATTAACTACATAAAAATATGCAATTTGTAGTATTTTTATAATTGCATACATACATACTGGTGCATATAATGGCATCAAAGGTAAAAGTATAATTCAGTCAATAGTAAGTGAATAAAACACAGGCTACAACAACAGCAAAAAATGAGCAGCAAATCGCTGTTTATTTATTATTTTCACACTTAAAATAATTAATAAAATGTATATTTTTGTGTATGCATTTATGCAAATATACAGTGGGAATATATTTATAAGTGTCAGAAAAAGAGGTTTATGTGCTATAATTACTTCAATTTTTTTTATCATAAAATATAACTACTGCAATAATTTTTAAGTGCTTACTAACTACAAAAAAGGCAATTTACTTGTAGATATAATTTTTTTTTTTTACATAATTACAAATACATAATAAAAACTAAGTTGTGATGATTTTTTTGTACAATTCTAAGAAATATATAAATACATAAATTATATAGATATACATGTAAAGTTGAGCGAAAATAAAAACTTTGAAACGATGGTTAAGATAGTGGATGTACAATTGATAATAAATAATAAACAATTGAAATAATAAATATGTATGCAATTGCCAAGAGTGTAAATGATAAGGGAAAATATATTTGCAATGTTATATTTTCAAATTAATTTTTATAAAATTGTTCTAAATAAATAAGTGCAAACGTATGTTCTGACAATACATAAAATAATTAAATAATATTAAAGCGAAAAATATCTATAAATTAAATATCTCATATATTCTATTTACATTAGCATACATACATACATATTAAATCTTCCTAATATAATAAAATGCCACAAATAAGTATCTTTCGCACTTTTCTATAATTAAAAAAAAAGACATAAATATTTGAAATACATCTGAGATTTATCTTGTGAGCAAACATATGTATATATTTGTGCTAATAGTTGAATCGCATTGGCTGTTTCCTTTGCAGTAAGAACGTTAATTAGCCTTTGATGAGATGGAATATATCGAGATGCTATTATCACACAATGTCAATTCACTACACCAGCAAATGTAATCAAGTCCAAGGAAATTTTTGTTGTAAATTAGATGATAAAAAACGCCAACAGTAGAAGCAGAACCAAAAAAAATCGCAGTCGACGGAATTATAATACGCATTTGCGCCAAATTAAATTGTCGAATCAAAGATCAAAGCCATATGGTGTTTGCCGACGCCGCAGCATGTGTCAATATAATGGAGGCGCCATGTAGTCAAAGATATTTACATACGTGATGATGGTGGCGGGAATATTAAGTGAAACATATGTATGTAGGACGACGTCAGGCGGGCGACGCGTGTTAGCCGCCAAATTAACACAGCCAATTTTTTTTATTTATATAGTTATTCACGCGTTTATTATTTTTATGTAGTTTTTGCAAAAAAGATTTATTAGCAATTATTATGATTTGTGGAATTGTTGATGTTAGATTTGTTGATGATGTTGTTGTTATGTTGTTAGAATATTTGTAGTTGTTGGTAGCAACGGCAGCAAGGGAATCCATTTTATGAGCCAGAACAAAAATTTTCGTTTTTTAAATAACATAATGCGTTCTTTCTTTTGACATGTACATATTTATATAATTTTCATGGTCTCTTAAAGTATTGTTATTTTTTCCCACTAATCCGAAAAATATCCAATTGTTGTTAACATAAATTTTGCTCATCCGTTTCATGCATTAAACGTGTATATAATGCAATTTTTGTGCTTATTGCAAAATTTGTTCTCTATGCATCTACTTTACATATAAATTTTCATTAAAATCTTCCATTGTGTAAAGCTGTACCTCTATAGATTTTACTTTGAATATGTTTTTACATATATACGTGAGTTTGTGCATATTCAGTGAGTATATGTGTATCATCCGTACTAGTTTTAGTTAACGCATTTTGCAAAAAAGGTTCGTAAGTACATAAGGATGTATATGTGTATGTATATGTATATGAGTATCACAAAATTCGACGATAATAATTCCAAGGTACACGTAATGTTCACAAGTATGTTTATATGTATGAAACAAATTACAAAAAAATGCGATCGAAGTGCATATACAGCAGTTCATACGCTCGCACATGTACATACATATATTAACAATAACATTTATGTATGCACAGTTCGATGACATTTATATAGACGTACATACACAGATATATGTATGTATATGTTTACGCATCCAAGAAAAACCACAACGTTTCAAAATTCCAGCAAAAAAATTTTTGTCCACATGTTTTTCCATTTAAAATTTGCGTATTGTATATTTTTTTGCAGGATTTATTAAATTGTTTATTTTTTTTATTTGTATGTGCCGTAAAAATGTTTTTATATATAAAATCAGAGTCCGAAAAAAACATTATTATTATTAGGCATATTCATATGTATGTTAAAACGATCAAACGAATGGGCGAGAAACATAAAACAAAACAAACACTAAATTTAGCGAATATAAAGGAGTTTATCAAATAAATAAAAATATGTGTGTACATATATTTAATTTATAAAATTAAAACCACAACAAACCTGATAACACAATAGTAAACAATACCCATAAACAAAAACGATAAGTACTAAAATTTTACACAACACAGAATTTCACGAATAATCAAATAATGTTAAATAAATAAAAACTTAGTCTCACGGAAAACGAGACTATCAGAGAAATGTGTTAATTCATCAAAATGCGATATATGTATGTTATACATGGTTGGGTAGAGGTCAGCTCAAAAAATTATTCGATCATCTAATTTATCACTTAAACGTGGTCATTGTACAAAAAAATTTAGATTGAAATAGAAGAATTTTGTGGTTATTTATTTTTTGGCATGTTTCGGGTCATAAAGAATGAATATTCCGAGTAAGTGGATTAGAACAACGTTAAGGGATTTTGACATGTATGTGTGCATGTGGGGGAAGGTTAATATTGGCGAAATCGAATAAGGGATTTGTTACAAAAGATATATGCATTAACAACTACTTTAAAGATCTCATTGAGATGTGATGTAGAAGTGATGTATACATTACATTCATAGTTTTACGTTGATTAAATTTAAAGTCATTGAAATGTTTTATGAGAGTAAAGAGCTTTTTATAGTGCTTACATGAAATAATCAATTTTAGAGTTTCAAAACAAAATTAGAAAATTTCCATTTTAAGAAATAAGCAAGAATGTTTCATGTGCATACACACATACATATGACAAAAATGAAACTTTAAACAATGCATTTATTTTCGCTTATTTCATTTAATTAATATAGGATTTTAATTCATATTTTTCTACAAAAATTCAATCATTTAAAAATTCGATTACGTTAAGAGTTGATGGTGATGAAAAAAAACTCTACCGATATTAAAAACAAAATATAAAAAGCTATATAGCCAACATGACAAATAATCTCAGCACTTTCGTGTCCCTAATCAAATGCTTATGGACAAGTACTGCATATCTAATTAATTAAAATAATTACCGTTGTATTCACGATAGAACCGTCAAATTCTCAGTATCATTACATGTCGTTACAAAAATAGCAAATGGTTTAAACACAAATGACAGATATGTTAATGAAATTAGCCAACACTTCTAAACAACACCTCAAATATATATATATATATAGGGTGTTTTTTATAGAGGTATAGAACTTTAAGTTGGCATTACTTTTCAAGATGGCGACCGATTTAACAGCTGACAAGTGATTTATTCTCAGTTTGGTTTGGCAATTCATCATGAATAGACTCACGCCTGAACAACGCTTGCAAATAGCGCAATTTTATTTCGAAAATAATGGTTCTGTGCGGAAAACGTATCGCGCACTACGTCCATTTTAGCGATGTTTAGCGTTGAAGCGCACTTCTGGCTGAATGGCTACGCCAACAAACAAAACTGCCGCATTTGGAGTGAAGGTAATCCTCAATTGTGTGTTGAAAAACCATTACATCCAGAAAAACTGACTGTTTGGTGCGCTTTATGGGCTGGTGGAATCATTGGTCCGTATCATTGGACGTAGTGCGCGATACGTTTTCCGCACAGAACCATTATTTTCGAAATAAAATTGCACTATTTGCAAGCGTTGTTCAAGCGTGAGTCTATTCATGATGAATTGCCAAACCAAACTGAGAATAAATCACTTGACAGCTGTTAAATCGGTCGCCATCTTGAAAAGTAATGCCAACTTAAAGTTCTATACCTCTATAAAAAAACACCCTATATGAATACGCAAATATAAACTTAACCGAGTACCCAGCCAACGTAAAAATATATGTATATCAATGCTTATAAAAAGATGCCACAAGTTCTTATTTACAAAATAATAAATTCCACAAGTAATTCAATAAAATATCGCATTTTGTATCAGAGTCTACTAATAAAATACACATGTACATATTTATATGAATATACAGTGAAAATATATTAACAACATTACATTAAATTTATACCAAGCAATTATATGCATATAATATTAGATATTGAGCCATTACGTGACACACATCAATTTATTAATTTAATACAATGTTAATTGCTGTACATAAATTAAATCACCAAGTATGTGGCTTTATATTTTAAATATAAGTACATCGAGTGTTTCAACACAGTAAGCGAATAAACATAGTAAGCAAATATTAGTCGTGTTTTTTAAACGCGCATATGTATAGTTAAATATGTGCTTAAATTTTCGATAGAACATAGCACAGTATTTTTTAATTTAACGTTTAAAAATTTAAGTGTCTATACATATGCGCGTATATGCACGATTATTATTAAAAAAACTGACGTACGGCATAGAGTAAACATATCAGCGACATTAATGTGAAAAACTGGCTAAATTTAAACAATTTTTTATATTTTTTGATGGTTCCACTGACGTACGACAAAGTGTAAACATATCAGTGATATTAAAGTGATAAAATGGATAAATTCAAACAATTTTTTATATTTTTTTATGGTTCATAAAAACTGTATTTATACTATGATCATGCAAAAGTTTGTTATAAAATTATGTATGTATGTATATTTAAAAGCAAATGCTGTTTTTCTTTTAATAAGTTTAGCCGATTTTTTTTGTGTGTGTATGGCTTATCACAACGATCCTTTTATAAAAGCATGAGGTATTTTCGTGCTAGCGTGTAAGCTATTAGTAGTATTTTATACAAGCTTTTAATTGTTATTATCATTTGACACTTTCTCCGATATTGTCATAGGCAATGGTTCATTAGTGGCAGTGCCTGCGACAATTGCTATAGACATGGCACTGTTAGAATTAGATAATAATTTATTGTCATATTGTTAGTTCCAAATTTCGAGTATTGAAATAAAAAGTAGTTATTTATTTACAAAAAGTTATTCATTTAATAGATATGTGTTTAGGGTGCATTGGAAGGTTAACGGTGCAATAAAAGTACAATAATTTGATTAGTTAAAGAAGTAGTGCAGTTTGTGTTTGTTAATAGTGTGCGTTTTAGTAAGTTGCTCATATAAAGAATAGTAGAATTTCAAAAAAAAACCTTTTATTTTAAAATATATATATTCAGTATTTAATTTTGAATAATTTTTAAACCCAATGAGTATGAATACTCCGACTTACCTTGCATAACTTGAATTGGCATTCTTTATTGTAAAACTACTCTGGATGGGAAGCACAAATCTCTGGACCCACTACAATTATATGCATTAGAGAATTATTTAGTAAAAAAAAAACAATAGATTACATATTAATTTTAAAAATAATAAATTTACGTACTTATACATATGTATATATAAATCTTAAAATTAACAACTACTAATTCTATTAAAATTTTATTATTGTGTATAACCTATTTAATTGAATAAATTGATTTCATATGTACTCAAGAGACGCCTACATCGTTGACAAATAAGCAAATAAATAAATAAATAGATATTAATATAAACAATTTAACTTCCACCACTTAATAGCTGCACCCACCAGTAGTCTTTTCACAACTGACTAACGAAGAAGCATAATCTCTAGCCATCTAAAAATCAAGTAAAGTTAAGAAATCAAACTGAATGACTACTTAAGACAAGGTGTATTGACTTATTCTATGAGCGATAGTCATGTAGATTGATAAATAAAATTTACTTGTTGATAAGTAACTCAAGTACACTCAGTACGGCAAGTATTAAACATACTTGCACAATCTAACTGACAATGGGATGCAAATATATATAAAAAAACTTTAAAATGATTCATTGATAGTAGTAAAAATAAAGCAAAGTAAAAATTAACCTAGTAACAATATTATATTATAAAACACAATTTTGGTGAGACTATAGGGCTTATAATTTAAACATTTATGTTAAAAATTATTTTTTTTATAAATTATTGCTGTCAGTAAGGTATTTAAATGATTTGGAAAGATATCAAAAGATAGTAGCAGTAGTAAATATATATATATATATATATATATATATATATATATATATATATATAGTAGTAATATATATATTTAACTGTTAAACTCTTTGTAACATTTTAGTTTTGTAAATTAGCAGAAACACTGAGTACATTTGATGAGATAACACTGAAATGTTAGCCAAGATTTTATATTCTACCAAAAATGCAAAATATATTATTCATACACCCTAAATCAATATATCAATAATTTACATTAATTACACAAGTCGAAGCTTCATTCACTTTTTAATTTTACTCACCCGATTATTCACGAATCTTTGATTGCCCATGAAGGCGATCATATGTATCACAAGGTAAAAATTAAAGAGCAGATATAAAATAGCGACAATGCCTGTAAAAATTTTTCCATTAATTATAAGAAATACAAAACTTTAAAGTTACTTACAAACTAAGGCAACTAAACCACCCTCCAACGACGCCATCTTTACTTGCACGACAACAAAGTAGATGTTCACCGCAATTACAACTATTGTTAACATTATAGAAATAACCTTGTTGGTGCTTTTTTGAGAGAAAAATTTAATTAATAATTTTAATCTTTTTTTTAATCTTTATTTTTTACTCACTATCCATTCACAAATTCACCCATTATAGCCACACATGAAGTAAATGCTATCGTTGGTATGGCGGCAAAAGGCAACTGTAAAGACATCACTGCATTCAAAATATCATTCAAATGTGTCAAATCTTCCATACGAGTAAAGAATGCCAAACAGAATGTTGGTATAATCGCAATTAAACGTGTAAAGAGTACACGGCGCCAACGTGGCCATTGTAAATTCAAGAAACCTTCCATTGAAAATTGACCCGCATAGGTACCAGTCATAGTAGAGCTCTGACCCGCAGCTAAAATGCCAACACCCCATATATACATGGCCACAGCACCGAAAGTACAACCCAAGAATAAGCCCCCCTTGTAGATATCAGCATCGATGAGATCTGTATTATTGTGAGCGTCCGTAAATGATGTTTTCGCATCATTATACATTGTTTTATTGACGCAAACATCAAGCTATATCAAAAATATGGAGAAATCATTAATTTACGAATGCGATGTGTGATATTTAAATATTAACTACATACCACATCTTGATTTGTTTTACCATACATGCCATGCGCAAAGACCGCAACAACGAAAAGATTTATAATAAATGACACGAAAAGCGCTACCGCCGCCTCGATGAAGAAATAAAAATTTGCCTCGCTCACTTTTTTCGGTTGTCGTCGATCAATATCACGTGACTGCAAAAAAATGTTTTATTCCTAATAAAATACCAAGATTGTTTCTTTGTTTTTCTTACTTTGACTAAGGCAGAATGTAGATACAAATTGTGGGGCATTATCACAGCGCCCACTATACCCACAGCCTGCAGCAAGACATTTGCATTGCAATCCTTGCACCATGGCACAAACATTCCTTTCAACACTTCAACCTGACTTGGCGCAGAGACAATGTACTGGAATGAAATTAAGCATTTTGTATTCATAATTTTATTACTTAAAATTTTTGTGTATTAAATTTTTTAGAAGAAGAAGAGCAAGTATTATATTATATATAGACTTATATATTAATATCCTTGGCTACTTTAAACTGAGAAGGCAATAGAAAAGTAAAGTTTTATCTAGACGAATAAACTCAACTCGTTCCGATCCTGATATATGGTGCAGAAGATTGGACGATGTCTACATCCGATGAGTCGACTTTAGGAGTTTTCGAGAGAAAGATTTTGAGGAAGATTTATTGTTCTTTGCGCTTTGGCAAAGACGAATACCGCAGACAGTAGAGCAATGAGCTGTACGAGTTATACGACGACATTGACATAGTTTAGCGGATCAAGAGGCAGCGGCTACTCTGATTAGAATCATGTCGATCAAATGACGGAAAGCGCTTTAAACCCGGTGGTGAAAGCAAAGGAATAAGAAGACTTCCACTCCGTCGAAAAGAAGGATGGAGTGAAGCGCTATTGTTGATTTGGCTATAACCGCATAAGCGGTGCCTACACCAAAGAAAAAGAAGAAGTGTTACCTGATGGCCTAAACGTCAGCTATTTTAGCTGGCTGTTTGCACATTTACATTATACCCGATATTTTGAAAGTGGGTAGAGTGATCCCCCTACTAAAACCGGGGAAACCAGCCAACAAAGAGAAGTCTTATTGGCCGATACTTCTTCTCTCCAGCCATGATATTGATAACCTTTGTTCGAAAATAAACTTCTAGTTCGACGACCTGCTCCACTTCTTCACTGCACCTCAGTTACAGCTACAACTAGCGAAATCTTCGACCACGCTTTTCACCAATTGGACGAAGAAGTACCGGCTCGAACTCGTGTCGTGTGAAAGTCGATGAAGTAAAAATTCCGACGATAAATAACCCGAAGTTACCAGGAGTCACATTCGAAAGTCTGCACTCCTTCACTCGGCACATTACTGAAATTGCCACTAAAGTACATTCAATTGGCTGGCCGTTCGTAAAATACGCTGCACCGTTTTGGTCGCCAGGGACTAGTGAGACGCAGTTAAAAAGACTACAAGTATATCAAATCAAAGCCCTAAGGACCGTGACGGGAAACCTCCTGATGTCACCACCGGATCACTTATACAGTGAAACAGCTATGCTCCTATGACAAGAGCAGTTTGACAGGACGGCTACCTACAGGCTTTAAACGCCATTCACGGAGAGTCCGTTAAAACTTTTGTGAACTCTCTTCCTATGAATGGCGTTCTCGGAATCCAAGCACCCACCATTCTAGATCAAGAGCTCGAGCTGCCTCGCGAGACCCGAGTAACATTGGCACAATTAATGTTTGGATATTGTGGTCAACTTCAACTGTAGCGGAAACTTTTGAATTTTAGTCGTCTATTACGACAGGCATGTCTTACCGCGTGTTTCTACTGATTAATTTATTACTGCGGACTATTATGTTCCTTCAGTGATAATTACAAGTACATGTTTGTGATGTAAGTTATTTTTTATCTTTTCATTAGAAATTTTTTTTTCCAAATATTTGCACTTTTATCTTTAGCATAGTAAATTATCATTTAATGTACAGTTATTTAATGTTAGTAACTGTAATAGAAGTGACTTGACTGTTTATCAGACAAGCAAAAATAACTCGTCAAATCTACTGATACACATAAATAGATTTACGAACGAAAACTATGAAATGCACAACGTTAATATACCCTATACATACAACAGTGAGGTAAAAACCAAGGGAAAAAGTAAATTTCAAAATTGAAACATCTTCGTTGATAGGCTTGGCGCGAATAATTGACATTATAAGTCTAAGCGACAGAATACAAACACAGTTACGTTGATTGAATTTAAAAATTTATTAATATGGGTATTAATATGTAAATAATATTACGTACAAAATGGGGCGGAAACTGATAAGAAATTTTATAGAAAAAGTACCCGGCACAATAACATTGAGATGTGATCTCAGGTTAATGTTTTAAGTAAAATAAAGACATATACATACAATAAGAGAGTGCAAATTTGTTTTGGTTTACAATGCGCAGAAAATGCGACCTTTCAAAAAAAAAGTTGTGTAATGATTTTATAGACCGGGCAATCGAGTGATTGGGATTTGAAAAAAAAAAATGTTTAGCAATTGAAACTAAAGCGAAACTATATAAAAAATATTCATAATTTTTAACAAATAAAACGTTAGATCTGATAAACTAGCCAAGCAAAGGTGTTTATTGGAGGTTTTTTTGGGATTTCTGTTGCTTTCACGTAATTTATGTTTATATCTTTTAAAATATACTAAACAATAAAAATACTATACAACAAATAATAATCCTCCTTAAATTAAACTATAATTTAGTACAAACAAATATAATAAAAACAGTGCTTCCAAGAAAATGCTCATTAATGCAAATGTATGCAAATAAAAGGCTTTTTATTCGCCTAGTAAAAATACGGCAAAGATAGTTAGAAAAAAATTAAAAAGCAACACTTTTTGAACGGAAGTTGTTATGTACCATTTAGAGAGAGCAATTTTTGTATTAAAATCGTTTTGTTGTGGGCGCGAGTAGATTTTGTTTAAAAAATATGCACTAATGGCAAATTTCCAGTGACACTTAACTACACATTCACATATGTAGATATGCACATAAGCACTCGTCTAATGCGGCCGATATAGTCCAAGATACGTACGTACGGACTTATAGCTAAGAGCTCTCCACCCGCAGCGATCAAGATTAATTTTAATTTCACACCAACAACAGTATTTTTAATTGAAGAAAAAAGAAAAAGTTTCTCTTCTAGAAAAGAAAGTGCATATTTCACAAATAGCAATTATTTTATTACGTCAACACGTAACAGACTTTAGATGTATGTATGCTCGAGTATTTACCTCGTAACCAAAGGTAATCGCCATGACTGAAATGAGGAATCCAAAAAAGAACTCCAATTTTCTCAAACCATATTTATCCAAAAATAAAAATGTAAACGTATCAACGATTGTTATCAGCACGCCGGCCCAAAGCGGAACACTGAAAAGAGACAGCAAATAACATCCTTATGAATAAATTTACAATGAAAAAAACTACAAAAACAGTAACACCATTTCATAAACAAACGAAAAGCAAAAAAATTCGCAAACATCTGTTGTACACTTACACTTTATTTGACAACAGGTAAATGGCAATAGCGGTGCCAATCACTTCCTGCATGTCCGAACCAATAATTGCGATTTCTATCATTATCCATAATATCACACGTGGAAATTTTCTATATTGTCTATAGCACATTTCTGCCAAATGTAAACCACTAACAACGCCCAATCTATATTTATATTTATTACAAATAAATACTTAAATACATTATACATTTAAATTTAATTTTATATTTTTTTGTTTATTGTTTTTCGATTACCTCGCCGCCAATCGCTGCATTAGTAAACCCAAAACCGTCGCCCATAAAAGCACCCATAAGATTTTGTACTTAGCTGCAGCTCCGCTTTGTAAATCGGATTCTACGTTACCTGGATCCAAGTATGCTATGGACATAAGAAACCCAGGACCAGTGAATGCCCATAATTTGCGAAAACTGAAGCCAGTCTGTGAAAAGTAGATTACAAAGAATATAAAAAGTTAATTACTATAACCACAGATGAAAAACACTTAAATTTAAGAATGAAATTTATTATATTTGCAACAACATCTAAAACATTGGCGGCTTTTTTGCTTTACTGTAATATCGATTAAAGGTAAATTTTTAACAATCACACTCAAGTGAGTCATAATACACCTGTCATGGATATTCATGCCGCCAGGCATATATGTATGTGCATTTTTGTATAATAACAAAACTGTTTTAATAAAAAAAAACGATTATAACTGAAAAACTAACTGTGTCAATTTATATTAAAAACAAATTAAGCGCAATGTGCGTGTGTGATATTTAATTATTCGAAACGATTGCACGTGCCTATCTACGTACATATGTATATTAATTTCCACATTTGGCGGTTTTCTCCATCAAGTTCAAGTTTTTGAACTTCTCAATCATAGGGCTCACTTGGCAGAAGCTTTGAATTTTACATTAGGCCTGCGGTTTCCATTGATCAATATTATTTAGAAAACCACAAAACGTAAACTTATAGATATTTGATCCAAAAAAAGAAGGGAATTGCTTTCTTACTATGCAATTAAATTCGCAGTTTTTATTTTACTTGTTTCATGTGATTTTTTCTTCTCTCAACGAGCTTCTTTGGTGCGAGATGCGGTGAACAATCCGTCAAGTTAAGACCAGCTCCAATGAAAGCAGATGACAGCCTTGGATGAGGGATCCTACTTTTAATGGTGACGATGGCAAAAGTATTAAGGGCTACAATTTGAGCGCATGCTATCCCTTAGTTGTGAAGGTGCCGCTGCCCAGCTGAATGATGTCCTTGTAAGACTAAAGGCTGACATCATCAGTTACTAAAGCGTAAGCGTCGTAAGCGAAAAACTGGGTCTTCTTCAAAAAAAAAGTGTCAGTTTTCTCCATCAAATCCACAATTAATCGACAATTCAAACAAACGAAACGCAAAACTTAAGATTTAAGAACATATTATCATTACATAATGAAAAAAAAAGTTTAGTCTCGGCCTTCACCAAGAAACAGGATTGAAATTTATCGGTATATAAAAATTTTAAAAATTTCATTGTTTTTAATGTCACTCACCTGATCAGTCTGTGGAATTAACACCTTTTCATCACTGAAATATGCTTGTTTAGCTGCTGGCTTCAGGTATGTGCCCTCATTTGGTGAAACAAAGGGTTGATTTTGTATTGGTTGATGGGAGGTGCTACTTCGCGGTGAATTTGTTGAGGAACTCGTAGTTGGTTCGGCATTTTGTTCGGTGTTTTTTGAAATCGTACCATTTGAAGCCATGCTATAAATAAGAAAATAGAAGATAATAACAAATTGTAAGCAATGAATTTTAAATTTTCCGAATACCGGCATTTATTATATTATTTCAGTCAATCTATGACCTAATAAGTAATTAGTAGTAATTTTAAAGTTTATTATTCATAAGTGTTTACATTTTAACGTAAGCTTTGCGCTTTTATCGTATAGAAACAACGTGTGGTGTCTCACTCATTTCTGTTACAGCTGATAATATGTTAAATATAAAAGTACAGATGTACATATGTATGTACATACGTACAAATGTATACATATATGCAAGCTAAGCTTGCTTACTGATTTGTTTGCAAAATTATTTTCAGCCTTCAATTTTTCGCTTGCAGATAAAATTTGACCGGAAAGCGAAATGAAACGAGAATACAGAAACAGAAATTTATTTTAAATGAAAACAAATTAACTACGGTTACAAGTTGTAGAATTCTTGTTGAATTTGTACATATACATGGTATGTTATATAAATAAGCATGAACAACATGCTGTAATTATATGTCAGTGCGAATATTAGTTTATTGTTGGCGCTTAAAAAATTGCATTGGAAATTCTCATAAAACTAACAATTATTATATTTAACTTTGTAAAAATGTATCGGTAATTACATAATTATACTCAAACTAAGCAGCAACTAAGCAAAATCAGTTGCACTTAAAAAATTTTCTCAACATATTCCCTCCTTAGTCCGGAAAGGTCGACACCTCCGCACCAATAAATATGTACTAATACCTAATAAATTAAGAAAACATAATAATAAATTAATAGTAATAGTAACAATAATAATAATAATAATAATATAATAATAATCATAAAAATAATTGTTTATGTATAAATAATAATTTTCTTCACTCATAGAATATTATTATTTTTCAATCGTAGACCTACATACATACATACGTACATTTGTATTATACATGCATATATGCAAATACATCCATTAATTTTTTTAGCATTGTTTGATTAGGATAATTAACGTAGCTCTCGCATTTCTTTCAATTTTAATTGAGAAATAACAAACCGATTTAACGATTGTTTAATTTTAAAGCAAGCATGAATGATTAAATAAATATGTAAATAAAGTTCTTTTTTAGAGATCTTTGAACTTGATTGGAAATATGTATGTTCGATTCGTTTTTTTAAAACTGTACATAAAACTAAAAAGTGTTTGACTTTTGAGTACAACAGCGTAATTCCGATAACAAGGAAATCTAAGACAATATTTGAAAGATATTTCAATGCTCAATACTAATGTTTCTTAAAAATGTTACTTTCTCCACAAAAAATTAACGCGAATTTATAAATTTTAGGGCAGGAGGTCATATAACATAAAAAAATTACCGTGTATTTTGTTTTTGATTTTGAGTGGTGGCTGTCAATATCATGGAAATTTCTTTGGATTTTAGAAGTGCTTATTCCGCTCTTTTCTCGCACAAACCATAATCACAAAATATAATTCTAAAGATTTTCGCAGTTAAAAGTCGAAAATCAAATCAAATTCAAGCAAACAAAATGTAAACTGAAAAATAATTTTAACAATTCCGCTGTTCAATAAAGAAAAAATTTGAATTCGCCGCCATAGTAACATCGCCTTGTTTAATTCGCCTTCATACGAATATATGAAACTTTTTTAATAACAGTCGCCAAGTTTCTATATTTTTATCTTTTTAATATTTTTTTCTAGAATTATAGGAATATAATGTCTGCAATTCATGCAAGAACTTTGTACCTCCCTTCTTTTATTATCAAGAGTTAAACTTTTTAAACGACATATCTAGGTCTACAGTCACTTCTTATGCCAGCAATCATACTTACTCTAGAGACATATGTATCTAATTTATGTTGATAGTGAAAATGGGAAATTATAATGATCAAATCTACTTACTGTAGTATACGAAAACCAACTATTTCTTCTCTATATCAGCCTAAAGTAAATATTTAGTGAGTAAGATATCATTTTTGCATGGTTAACTGGGAAACCGTACGAAAAAACGTGCAAAAAAGCATATAAAATGATTTAATATTTCATATAAATCTGCTTATTTGGAAACTGAGAGTTTACTTAAGGGGGCCAGTCCAATTAGATCGAAAAAAAAACGATTTATTTCTTAATCTATTGGAAATCTATCTGAAAACATGTGTAAAAAATGTTACCTCCAAATTCAAAAAAGAACGGAATTCGCACAAAATGTTCTGCCGCGTCAACCTTGGTTGAGTTGTTGAGCGCGTGTTTAAAGCGTGTTTTCTCGAAACCATCTCTTTTAAAATGGAAGGCACGATTACACAAAAACTATTGCACCTACAGACCTGATTCAACTTCTATTTTGTACAGTATTTAATATTGCTCTATACGAACTAAAAATATGTTGAACTTTTTCAATGTTTAACATATTTATTAACAAAAATATCAACAAATTGTGTGTCGAAAATCGATTTTTAAGTTCAAACTATGAAAAAAATTAGTTGTGTAACGTTTTTATCAGATATTTTTAGTTCATATAGAGTAAAAAAGTATACAAATTAACGTGTGAAATATTTCTATTTCAGATATTAATTACGGACGCTATCGTGCACGCCATCGGACAATGTCAGCGGCGACACTTTCCATTGGATCATCGATTACTCCGACATTTTTAAAAATTTTTGAGTGATTTTTGTTTTTTAAGCTGTTCTAAAGTTAATAAATATGTACGTGCAAAATAAAATGTTATACCTTTTTTTTTTTTTTTTTTTTGAAAACAAAAAACCATTTCAACTTAATAAAGAAAGGAATAATATAATAACATAATATAAAACTTTATATTTCTTTTTTTTTAACAAAACAATTAACAAACAAAAAAATAGTTTTAAAAATAGGAGCGTGAAATTTGATGCTCAACCCACAAGTTATACATTTTGCACATTGATATTGAAAATTATCAAAATCATAATACTTTATTATTTAGCTTCCAAACAACCGATTTGTTTAGATATGATGTTTTGGATCCAAAATTCGCCAAGGAAGCATCTAAGAATATTTGATATCCTAAACAAGTAAATTCAAATAAACATTGGTAGTGTAAACAATGATTTTCGTAATCGGAATATTATATCATATACAAGTAGCCCCCATAAAACCGTATTGTTCAGATATGAGGATTTGGGTCAACAATCTTCTAAAAAAAAGTATCTAAGAACGTGAAATTTGGTATTCTACAGACGTAAATTCAAGTTAATTTGCCTCTGAAAATTATCACAATCGAATTTTACGATTTGCAAAAAATTTGATATATTCATGAAAAGTATAAAGACTTCGGCATTACCGAAGACAGCCGTTCTTTCTTATTTGCTTTACTTTTTCATACAGCTCATGGTAGCATTCTAATGCTTGATGTAGTAATTGGCATAAGCATTAGCATTAGCAAGCAAAAAAAATTTGTATACGAATAAAAATAATAATAAAATTTATTATTTTAAATATAAAATTTAGTTTCGAATGCATTTTTTTGCATCCCCGTACACAAAATAATATTTCTATGTAGAAAATTTTAATAACGCATTATTTGTTCTGTTTTCTTGTTTTGTACATGGCAGGTGTTCCAGCAAATGCGTGTATATTGCGCAAATGCAAAAATGTGGTCATACGTAGATAAAATAAAGCTTGTGTTAATTAATGTGGCAATATATTATGCTATTGCAAATACGAATTACACACTTCAATATATGTTAAAATATAGACTATATAAGTATTATCATGAATAATAAAAAAATTTGGTTAGAAGTAAAGTCCCTGAGAGTCCTCACCTAATTTGTATATTTTTGAAAACATATTTCTGTGATTTTCTGTGATGATTTTTTTTTATATATTTTATAGCCGTTATTAACTAGGCTGCTAGCAATAACATTTAGTTTTTTATGAACTTTTCTTCCGATGTTTAATAAGGCATACCGTCAGGTAAAATTTCGATAGGAAGAAAAAATAATGAAATGGAACTCGTCGTATCTTATAAGAGCACAAACAACAAGCGACCATTGTACAGACTTACAAGTATGGAAAGCGCAATTTTGTTTGTTTATATTTGAAAACAGCTGAGATCACTTGATTCCCAAAAGTTTCATATTCTCTCATTACGCACCCAGAATTGCACTAAAAAGTAATTAACGTCAAAGTCTAGACTTAAACTTGCATTTTCAATCAGAATGGTTAATATACTTATACATAAGAGTTTGTGGGAATAATTAAAAAAAAAAATTTAGACATTCATAGTACGAGCAAATACAATAATGTCACAAACTTTTATTTCTTTCTTTCTTTATTTATTTAGATCATCAATTTCGCAATCGCCGATTTGGCGTTAAATTAGAAAAACAAAATATTTTTTTCTAGATCAATTTTATTTGCAAATCAAATTCCTTCACATCGTAACCTTTTTAGTTAATTCTAAGAATGACCGAGTTCGAAATTTAGTGTGCATGAACTAGTATGGGTGTTTATTTTGGTTGAATTAAAAAACATGCATGTTAGATAGATATATTTGAATTAAATTTACTCAATGTCATTATAAGTTGTATAATAATTCTTATTATTATATAATCGAATTTATTTGATAAAATTAAATTATAAAGTCAAATATGGTAGGTATTTTTTATTTGCGTAAGCAATGTTTCAGTTAGCGTTTTAGAAAGTAAGACATAATGTAGTTTATTCTAAAAATCCTGCAGCATTAAGAAAACACAATCGTTAAACAAATTCGTAGGATAGAAACATAAGCAAAAGGATCTCGCCAGTATTTTTTTCAGATCTGAAGTGATCTCATATTTCATAACTTTTATAATTTGTTTTAGCTGATAAGAACTTCTATGTTTTTTATCAACATACAAAATTATGAAAATTAATTTAAGGATTAATTTCTCTAATTTCGGTCGTTCCTCGACAGGGAATATCAACCCCTCTGAATGTATTTCTGGCATGATAGAAGGTCCCTATGAAAATCCATCTGTCATTGGAGGCGGCTTATAATAATAATGTAAGTTCCTCCAGTTGTTGGAAAAACTGAAATTGCTTCAGCGGTTATACATATATACATATATTTGAGCTTTTATCTCCTTAATAGTCACAAAATGTCGTCCTTCATGGGCCTATACAACCTTGGGAACAGGTAAAAGTCGAAGAGAATCTGGTGAACACGGTGGCTACAATATGATCGCTATGTTGTTTTGGCCATAAAATTACGAAAAAATAAACATAAAAAAAGACATTTCCAAGGTGACTTTGAAATTTAAATCGCGCGGATATTTCGTTAGGGATAAACCCTTTTGTTTTTATTATTATTATTATTTTGTTGTTAATTACAATTGAAATTACAAAACAATGTTATTAGCATAAGCTACTAAAGTCAAATTTCGTTCAGTTTCAAAAACACTGAACTTAAAAATAAAAAACGTCTCACAATGCACTCATTCTTCGGAGTTTTTCGCCAAGGTCATTTCGACCGATGATTATAAAACATATTTATGGAATTGGGAAAAACGTTGGCACTGCATTGCATCGCTGGGGGGATTACTTTCAAGGCGATGGAATAGATTTAGAAGAATAAATGTACACAGTTATCCTTTTTCGCTTTCAAAATAAACGTAAATAAAATAAATTTCAAATAATTTTTTCACGAAATCCCTTTTTTACTATAAATTTTGCACCTTGGAATTATACGTGATATACTACATCATTCAAATGACCACCTCGTGAGTTTTCAAATTTCGTTTCGTTTGAGGTTATTTTCTACAATTTTTTGGCACATATCAGCCATAACTAGGCTATTTTTGGTTTTAAAGTGCTCAAAAGTAAAAGGTCTAACTGCATAAACACGGTCTTTTAAATAGTCCCCTCAAAAAAAGTTCAACGGTGTCAAATCACCCGACCTCGATAGCCAGTTAACATCGCCAGGACGAGAGATTACACGGTCGGGAAATTTCTCTCGCAATAAAGACTTATTCGCTCGTGTTGTGTGAAACGTGACACCATCTTGTTTGAACTGCATATTGTCCAAGTCGTGTTCTTCAATTGCAGGTCAAAAAAATCGGATACCATACGACCATAACGTTCTGAATTGACAGTGGCAGTACGACCGCTACCGTTCACACCTCCGGACCGAAGAGCGCACCAGAAAGTACGATTTTTTTGGGTGTAATGGACTCTTTTCAATTATTTGAGGATCCTCAGGGCCACAAATGCGAAAATTTTGCTTGTTTACGTACGCATCGAGTAAGAGATTCGCCTCGTCGCTAAAGAAATTTTGTTGGAAAAATCACGGTACATAGCTTGTTTTTCAAGCACCCATTCGACATAACTACGGCATTTTGAATGATCAGATAGCTTCATTTGTTGTGTGAGCTGGACTTTATATGGAGGTAGGTGTAAGTCCAAGTGCAAAATACGCCACAATGTGCCGTAAGAGTCTCTTGAGAACATCGAGAGATACACACTCCGATCTTCTTCTTCTCCTCTTAAAGCATGAAAAGTAGCCACGTTTAAATCATTATTTTTGTAGTAGGTTACAACATTTTTAACGCTTTGTGCGGTTATTAAGCGGTCCATTTTCATAAATGCCTGACTTTTAACTAAAACAAAATATTTTTTGTTTGAGTGAATTAATGTCTACGTACAATCCGCATCAAAGCGAAGTTCTTCAACTTATTGTTTATTTGCGCCCACGCTCCTTAATAAGAGAAGGACAATGTAACTAAAAATGTTTTCAATAAATGGTTAGAACACACCTATGAGCGTCGCCACCGCAACGATTTCCAAATTCTGTTAGGCAACTTTAAGACCAGGGTAAGCGACGAAGTCTCAGTCGGACAATTCAGCTCCCATGACGAAACATTTCTAAATGGGCTGGGTCTGATCAACTTCGGAGGGCCCGAATGGTTGTCTGTACCACCAGCTTCTGGCGTAAGAAAATTTATCTAGCTACTTGGCTATCTTGGCGGCCGCAATAGCCGAGTGGTTAGCATTCCATACAAAAATTCGGAAGGCCTGGATTCGAATTCAGGTTCGAGCAACATCTAAAATTATAGAAAATTATTTTTTCTAATTGCGGTCGCCCCTCGGCAGGGAATGGCAAGCCCTCCGAGTGAATTTCTGGCATGAAATAAAAGGCTTCTCATAAAAGTTCATCCGCCGCTCGGAGGCGGCTTAGAATAAACTGTAGGTTCCTCCATTTGTTGGTAGAAACATCAAGACGCAAAACCGCAAATTGGAGGAGAAGCTCGGCCGAAAATCGCTCAGAGGCTCGAGAAACCC
Source organism: Neoceratitis asiatica (assembly GCA_030068015.2). Taxonomy (NCBI): domain Eukaryota; kingdom Metazoa; phylum Arthropoda; class Insecta; order Diptera; family Tephritidae; genus Neoceratitis; species Neoceratitis asiatica. The sequence goes on from CM061529.1 coordinate 40,241,648, forward strand.
TCAACCGATCGATGGTTCTTTACAGAACATACATCTTTATTTTTCTCCCTGTTCATTACATATTAGAATGCCACTGCTAAATGTAAGCAATCATTAATGTCAGACTTTCTTTTCAGGAATGAAATTTTGCCCTGACAACATCTCAAATAACCAAATATCTGAAACAGCTAATATTTTTTTTATATATTATGGGCACATGTGCGTATATAAACATACCGAAAATCTGCGAATATAAAATTATGTGCAAATAAATTGAAATTCAAATAATTAATATTGAATTACGGGTGTGTATTATATACAGCGGTGGTCCTTTCAGTGGTACAATACATATGTACACAGTGATGCTATACATAAGTTTGGATGTTTGAATACAATTTTTATTTATTTACTGAGCATTATCGAATTTTCTCTGTCCTTTTTCTCATGAAGCTGCAAAAATACATTGAAAACTATTAAATAAAGAAAAAAGCTGTGTAAATAAGTTCGCGACTACCTACATACATATAATTATTTAAAAAATATTTTGAGAAGTAACATTCACATCAAATAAAACTATAGAAAACACTTATGAAAACAATGTATATGTATATTTATAAAAATTCATTGCCCCCAACTCATTTACCTTGAGTATGTTGATATATTGCGTAATTTTTTTTTTTTTTTTTTTGAAGCTAGTCCAAAATTTTGTTTTAGTGCATAGAACCTTTTATAGTTGTTAACAGAAAATACAACTTTTGTTTTGTACAGTTTTTTATACTTCTAAGCTCGTAGCATAATACTTTAATTTCACTAAAATGGTGTTGATAACAAATCAACTTTTAAATTTTATCTACTGCACAGTTGACATATATCTAAAACATATGCATAAGAGTGCACAACTTTATTACACAATTTTCCATAGTTTATGAGAAGAGCATAATTAAAAATTAAAAATTAATATTTAATTGTATCTTAAACTAGTGGATTTAAAAACCAAAGTATGTTTTGACCAATTACCACCAAATTTGCCTAGTAATTGCGTTTAAGAAAAAAGCAATGTGTTCTGAATGAAGTATAAAATAATTGAAATGGATATGAGATTTGAGTATATATTGGAGGAACTTGAACACGTGCTCCTCCTTTCCATCTGATCATCCTTAGCTAAAAGAATGAGACACTTTCATGTAATTATTATTTTTTAATTAAAACAGCATTAAACAGTGACAGTCCTTTCTATCGTTAAAACGTTTGTAATGTAAATCAAATATATAGTCCTTGGTCGGATAAAAATCTGGGTCATTGAAAAGCTAATGAAATTTATAAAACTAAGCTATATTCATATCTTTTTTACAATTAAGGAGACATTGTAGATATATTGAGTTAAGGTAATATCTGGATGTCAACAGCCTTACTGTTGTGGTATTAAGCTCGATGCTTAAAGCATTTCATATTATTGATATACTCGTCCATATGGTGAGTAATTGTACACATTTCATCATATGCAGATAAAATATGCCTCACTGCCATACAATACTTCTACATATATGAAATAAATATGATTTTCTGAAAACTAACCATATCTGTGTAAATCCCTCTTTGGGAATTTAATTATTATCATTTATTCCAAAGCATAGGGTGAAAGAAATACGAATTTTATGAGGCTGTATTTATCCACTTACTTCAATTTCAGCTAAAAAAAAACACTTTTGAATTATTGATTTAAAGTTACTATGCAAGAATAGTAAATATATCCTATTTGTCCTATTTGTTATCGATAGTTTTGAAATGAAATTATAAATTTCAATTCGACATATACGAAAAATTCACCACAGAATTATTTCTTGGTATCTAATTTGCGAAGATTTGAAGATTCATATGTATACATATGTACATTGAACTTTTTTTTAGATATATTCTTACTTTATCCTTAACAGGGAATATCAGCCCCTCCGAGTTTATTTCTGACATGAAAATAAAGCTCTTCAATAAAACTAAAGCTCTTCAATATCCATCCATCGGAGGCGACTTAGAAAAAAACTGTAAGTCCCTTCATTTGTTGAAAAAATAGCAAGACACACATCGCAAAGTATAGCTCCAATTAGGTACATACATGTATATGTATGTATGTATGTAAACAATGTCAACACTTGCTTCTTTCTTTATCTTGACTTCGGGAGTTTTTTTGTGATTTGTAGTTTTACCCTTAATGTTGTATATTCAGTTGATAGTGATTATTTTGTAAATATTTATTCATAAAAGAAGTACGGACGTATTCATAAATACATATGAATGTACATACATATTAAGTAGATATGCTCATACATACATATAGCAAAACGTTTATGGCCAATCAGCAGGACCGCCAACTATTTTAAGAATTGATAGGAAATTGATTGAATCTGGAGTTGTTCACTTCCCCGCCTTATTCCTTATTGTGCGTTATTCAGTATTTATGTTTTTTAAGCCATAACAAAGAAACTCTCTAAAGATGTAGATAAATGCGTTCCTCGATTATTTTCTCTGAGCTGGTAGCAAAGACAAATGAAGGAACTTTGAATAGCTGATGGTAACCAAGCCTTAGTGTCAGTTAGTTAGCGATGAAACGTACCATTCTTCGTCACAAAAGCATTTTAGGTTATCCATAAATATTCATAAATAACGATAAATTTGTATGTTAAAATTAAGAACAAAAATTTCTTGTATTTGTTGAAGCCGAATATTTGCCAAACTTAGTTGTAAATGTTCAAAAATATTCATTTGCACAATCCTTTATTATAAAAAAAAATTTCCAAAAATTCTCCAGTAATCCCAGGGCGAAACTTTTTCATCACAGTGGCACTAGTCATCTTTGTCGTAACTATCTGACATTTCTTTTAAATATAGTATTAATACATTAAGAAATCTTGTATTATATATTGAGACCCATTATGGTGGATTTGTTGCCAGTCCAAGCTAGAAGATTGAGGCCTAACAGTCAGCTGTGAGTGTAAAAAACGAGCTACCAATACAGGGTTATCCGTTTTGCGGTTTCCAAATAAACGTATATAAAAAAATGAAAATAGTTTATTTTATGAAATTCCTTTTTTATTATAAAGTTTGAACTTTGACATTATATGTGAAATACTACATCATTGAAATGACCGCCTCTTGAATTTTCGCAAACTTCGATCCGTTTTAGGTAATTTACCAACAATTTTGACACATATCAGCCATAACTTGACGAATGTTGATTTTTAAGTGTTCAAGAGTTAAAGGTTTATCCACATAAGTACAGTTTTTTAAGGAGTCACAAACAGAAGTCCAACGGTTTCAAAACGTACGATCTCGGTGGCCAATTGACATCGTCAAGACATGGCCAGGAAAATTCTCTCACAATGAAGCCAAATTCGTGTTGTGTGGGATTCGGCACCTACTTGTTGGACTCTTCAATTATTTCAGTATTGTCGCCACAATGTGCCATAAGAAACTCCCAGGTCATGAGAACGCCGAGAAAACACACATTCGGATCTTCGAATACACTTTCACTTACAGCATTTGAGATGGAACGAGTAAAACAACGATTCACAGGCCTTACAATATCTATAACCGATCCCGTCTTTTCAAATTACTTTAAAATTTTACCAATTGCTTGAGTAGTTGGACGATAGCTTTTAATAAATTTATAATTTTCGATAACAAATTTCATAATTTATATGCTCGAATATAAGCACAAATCAAATCAAAAAAGTGTATTTTTTTTAATTGAACTAAAATATATTTATAAAAAAAATCGCCGCTACGGTACAAACCTATCATATGATAGGTTGTGACAGCTGAGTCGCTATGTTTTTGGCTAGTTGCAGCATGAGCCTTGGCCAAAGATGACTAGATACGAAACTCTTCATTTCGTAATCGATAATATCAAGTCCTTATTGAACTTATTTTGAAGTTTCCTTCTTTAACCCTTTGGAATTTTCATTAAAATTAAGGCGAAACATCTCCTTTATGGTTGCACACTTTGCTGAAAAAAAATTTCGAGAGGTGCTAGGGGGTTCCACCCGCTTTCAGATACCGAAAGCCAAGCCCACCGGAAACCTTTAGTTTTTGCAAAATTAAAGTTGCAAAAATTTTCGACTTTAGCTGTAATTTTTGTTTTTCAAAGAAATTACCTTAAACTTTGGTGCTGCTACATGTAAAAAAATTCTCACAAAAAACAATAAAAACACAAATTTTGCACTTTATAAACATGTTTAAAGCTTCAATCAATACTTTTTTAAGAGATATTTTTTAAATTTGCGGAGTTTGACCGCTCTTTTAAAAATAACCCTCAGTCGGACCAAGACCGGCTTTGCTTTGCACAGTATTCTTAAGTGAAAGACCTTTGTAAATTTGAGCGCATTTGGAAAAATAATCCTCAATCGGACCGACACCGGTTTCGCCTTGCACAGTATTCTTAAGTGAAACACCTTTGTAAATTGGCTGCCTTCGGCAGCGCTTGAAAAAAAAATAGCCCTCAGCCGAGCCAACGCCGTCCTCGCCTTACATTGTATTTCCCATAAATTTAAGTTGATAACAAAATTCTTCAAAAAAAATTTTAATAAGCTTTTATTGAAATTTTTTGTGTTCATGCAATCCTATAGTAGAGTATATTTATATTAATGCCGTATGACAATAAATATCCTTTTAATGTCATTATCAAACATTGCGATTGCAATTCATTTAAAAAAAATTATGCATAAATAAAATTTCTTTCATCTGTTAAATAAAACAATAGGGGGATTCTCTAAGTCTAGAAAATGCATGCTACGATGCACGGATGGCAAAGTTTTAATATCCGTGCAATGGCACAACAACAAAACACATGCAAAAAAATATGCTACGATAAGAAACATAACCTATACCAAAACCTATGTATATTTATTTCCCAAAAGCAAAAGGAAAAAACAATTCTTTGAAGGTAAAAGCAACCCGTGCCGTGTTGTTGTTATTGTTTCTCTTGAGTATGTTACAATTTTGAAAAGGAGGTGATCTCGATCTCACAATTCCGCCACCCTGTGCCTGTGTGGTTGTTATTGTTTCACTTGAATGTGTGAATATTTTGCAACGGGGGTGAACTCGATCTCTAACACAATTCCATAGGAAATATTTGCATAGTATGCACTTCCTAGACAAAGAGAATACCCCTATTGTGTTGCTTTTTCACTCTTATGTGAAGTTTAAATATCATTTATTACAATAAAGAATTAAGGAGGCATAAGCGGAAGTTGAATGTACGGCGACATTTTGCCAAATCGCTTCGCCTCGCCTCAACAACTTTCTATGTGAACTTACTAATAAAAATATACATGACGTAAAGCGAGACGAAACTCCTATGTGAAATGGTTTTCACTGACTTTTCTCGACGAACAGAACTTTTGCAAATCATAAATCAGCTGACGACACATAGACGAGTATATAACTGTTAAACTCAGCAGTAGAAATAATTCCGATGAAACAAAAACCAATGTGTATTTATCATAAAAATACAGAAATATTTTACTAAGATATTATATATTTATTTATTAAAATAATAAATATTTATTTCCATTTACTAGCAAGCAAATAAGTAAGGGCTCGCCAAAATTTTACTTTGACCGCTCAATATCAGAATTTTTTGTTCTTGTTTTTAGCAAAACAAACATCCTAGCTAACTAACATAACCGATAAGAAACTGAACAATTTTAATAAGCAGACACGAGTACAAGAACGTTTGTTTTTATTTACTTGTCGCACGTTTTTTTTTTTTTGGCACTTCAATAATGTACAATTGTGTATATATATTACTATGTATGCATTTGTGTATAGCTTTATATGTAGAAGTGAAATTCTCTTTTATTTACATACTTGGATGCGAAGATGTTTGTGCTTATCGATGGCAATTGTTCCAACAAAAAGTTTACTGATGTATGTCAAGCTCAATTTTTGTTTTCTACTCAATTCATTCGCTACAAATTAAAGCGCGAAATATAAATAAGATTTATTTAACTTCTATAAAAGCACACAAAAACATAGAATTTATATTTTACTTTCCCAAAAGTACTTGATCATCTTACGTGTCTCACGTGTTATAAAGAAAATAACTTCTTAAGACATTTATGCACATATAACAAATATAACACGTAGTAAGGCACTGTTCGTTTCAATGTTGTGCCACATGGATGTATTACTTAATTAAGTTTTTTTTAATATCCTTCAATTTTTTATTGTTATATTTGATTATTATCGGGAATAGTAAAAGAGAAAAATTAGTGCCACAGCATTTTCGACATACATACATATGTTTTACGCTCTCTTCATTCGACTTTTTCTGTTGTTCCATGAACTAAATCTGTTCTAGTGTTCCTGCCAACTTAATTTAATTTGGTGAGGCTTTCTTTCCTATAAAAGCTTATAATTATCGACAATATGTTTAAGTCTAGAGATGTATGATATTATTTTTCCACTTCACCAAAGATGACACTTCACTTCATTGAAATTAATTTAAAAAAATTAGTTGCCTTGCTCTTCCGTATTCTGAGTTGCCATAATTTAAGCAACGTACACAGAGACTATTTTACGTTTATTCAATCAAAGGAAGAAATTTTCTGGTAACACTAATGTAAGCTAACACGTACACTTGTTTGCCAACCAAAAGCACACAGCAACGTTAATTCCAAATGCAATGCAAGCAACAACTGAAGAGAACCAACTTGTGCGTTCATTCATATATGAGAGAATCCATGTGCTGCCATATTATATGACAAAGCATTTATTTATTTATAAATTGAGTGATACTACAAATTTATATACATTAATATTATTTTTCACACAGATATAATCAACTTTGTATGCTACAAGTGGCAGAGAGGTTATTTATTAGCTAAGATATTTCGCAACAAAATCAGTCGGACAGATAACGGCCTCTGCTCACGTATAGACAGGTGAATATAAAGCTAATTTCTTATATTTAACGTCATTATTATAATAAAATGGTATACGAGTATTATCAAAGAGGATATCGATTCTTTTTCAATAAAATATTGGCGTAAAATTGCAATTAAAGACGATTATAGTAGTTCTTGTTTGTAATAAAACACCTAAAATCCCTGTAAAAATACCAAAAAGTTATTATAACGCAGTGTCACTCTTTGGAAATATTATAAAAAATGCTAATTTTTGAACACTCTTACGAAATAAAGAGTCGCGTATCTAGTCATCTTTGGTATCATGGCAACATTGAAGTTTATAAGGTCCGGCAATAATATTTTGCACTCTCTGTAACCAGAAATGTTGCCAGAGAACGTATAATAACTATTACTATGGTCTCTGACATTGCCTTCATTTTAAGAAACAAAAATTAGGTTTTAATTTATCCAACTTGTAAATTTATTAAAATAGGACATAATTATCGGCATTGCAAAAGAAGAAATTTGTTAATTTATTTTGTATATTATGTACATACTGGCAAGGCTTAATAACTGTGTTTCATGCTAACACGGAAACTCTACTACGAGCTCACGGAAGTTCCGGTTACAAATCATAACTCAAATGCATGTCAGAGTCTTTTAATTTAACACCCATTTCACTCATTTAAAACTCGATTGCTAATACGTATGATAGCTGTGTTTATTTCACGTGCATATGTATCCGTGCTTTCAATGTTTTCAAGTTTTGTGACATAGTTATAATTGACTTTTTGAGTATTTTAACATTTTCCAGTTGGTAAATTAATTCAAATGAATATTATGAACACGGTTCGGTGAATGATTTGACACCAGCTTAGCAGTAATGTCAAGGTTACGACAAGATGAAAATCGTATCATAATAATCCAATTGCCATCATATTTCTTTTATTAGTTCGAGATTTTAACCTTAAATTTTTCGTAAATGTTGAATTAATCACTTCTAAAATATACTGAATTATACAAAGAAAATTTTGCGCTTACTGATTTATGTAATAAAGTTTTATAAATAACGCATGTCCGCTGTAAATTCATGAAAAATTTTACATTTTTGATATTATTTATTCATACCATTCGTTTCTAAGTAAATGAGGTTTATTCGAAAGGCCTATATGTTAGTATTTTGAACGGAATGTTTTGTTAAACAACAAAACAAACTTCTACCATTTTTCTTTGTTGTATAACAAAATATTCAATTCAAAATACTAACAAATGGGCTTTTCGAATAAAGCTCATTCATTTATGATCACAGATAATTACAGGCCGCAATAAACAATTAATAATACATAAGATGAGCCAGACAATAAATCCTGCTTATACATTTCTTAGACAATTAATGCCTGAAAGTATGCAGGATTACAAACATTAGGTAAAAATAGCGGCTAAATATTAGCACACTTAATAGTTGCTGATTGATAAGGAATTTAATATTACAACAGCAGGCTGAAAATGACTTACCAGAGAACTTTTGACGAGTTATATTGTTATAAGTTTTCTGCTCGCCTGTGAAGTCAGGATCCTTTGGTTCGATCCCTGGCAAAAAAATGTCTAATGAGGAGATGTGGTGACCCGAATATGATTTTCATCCTTTCGTAACCTTTTACTCATAAACCTTGTGAGTAACCTATATTTTCATACATGGCTAAAAACTAGCATACACGAGTATATTGAAAACATGATATTTCAGTATTCTATACATATGTACATACATACATGTATATAAAAAGCGAAGTTTAAAAGATTGGCTCATTCCTTAAATCTAGCGTTCGGATTATGACCTAACACATTTGATGGCTCAAAGACGGAATAAGGAATATTATTTTGGTGGAATGAGAGGAAAAAATGCAAAACCAACTTACCCGGAAAAAAGTACAGCTAATGTCTCAAAATCGCAAAACTTCCCATTTTTAACAATTTATAGTAAATGGCATTTTAAAAGGAAAAAAACTACTGAAAATTTCAATAGGAAAATTAACAATTGGTCTTGTAGTGCCAAACATAGACAAACAAGAACGAATAAACAGATTTAGTGAGGATTTTCAAGCAGCATATCATCATAATTTCTAATCTTATTTAAGTGATGCTGATTTTACGCCTGGGCAAAACTTGTTATAATACTCTTGTGGGTTGGATAAATAAAAAAAGAGTACAGTTTTCTCCCAGTAATTTGGTCTACTGAACCACAAAAACCACCGAGTAAAGTTAAAGATTCACAGGCAGCAACAGCTTTTTTCACTAATCCCGCTGATTTATACGATGCAGATTGGACACTTGATCTTCCAAATGACGCACCACAACCGCTTACACAAAATTAAATTGATTACATTGTGGTAAAGTGGTGTTTATCGCAACGGAATTAAGAAATACTGACCTAATTTTTTAAGCGTAGAAAACTCACAGAGCAAAATGCTAGCGCCACTTCCTATCGGAAACGTCAAAATAATTTGACGCAGCAAATATGTTATGTTTACTTACAGAATTAGTGAACAAATTGGAAATGGACTATATCGTAGATGACTGTCGATTTTTTATAGATGGTTCAGTTATAAAATTTTGCATAGTCCATAAGGAAAGTCGCCCTTCCTTAGTAATTGGGTAATCAATATGAGTGTAAAAATTGTATTTTGAGAACTCCCACAAACCAACAAAAGTTGGTGTGTAATACATTGGTCTAATAATGAAGGATATTGCTGTTATTTTGCTGCAACTGGGAATCTGTGGGAAATTCGTCGAATGGTAGTTCGAGATGCTCCGACCGCCGTGGTTTGTTTAAAGACCATCTATCTAAAACTCAGTGAAAATAAAGTTAAAGGTGATAAAAGTATAATAGTGTTTTTAAATACTTGTAAGATCATATCAACATTACTTCAATTCGCGCTATTCGTCCTGCTAATAATTTATTTATATTTATTTTTAATTAATTTATATACGAAAATTTATTAAAAGCCATCACAAACATCATCATTTGGGAGCCCGAAACGTATTAGGAGCAATAACTAAGGGCGTTTTAAGAAAGAATTCAGCACAGGCAAATGAGATAAAGAGAAGAGTTGATACTATATTGTATTTCTTCGAAAAAATCTGTGCATCATTCTTAGATTGATGCTTTCTTGCAACAATTTCCCCAGGAATGGTACGAACAGGGTGAATGATTTCACCAGATCACCAAGCCATTGCAAACTCAATTCATGGAAAAAAACTGGATGCACTATTCGCAAGCCAAGTAAATTAAGCGGCTATGAAGATGAAGATGACAGAACAGAAGACACAGACGATACCACTAGAAATTAAGGACATACTAAAGAAGATAATCAATTGAATCCTTTAAATAGTTCAGATGATGATGATGATTTACAACCACTCGCGAAGAGATTGAGGTTATCGGCATCAACTTCAAAAAATATACAAATTAATATATTTTTATCCCTTTTCCAATCATAAACTCTTGTTTCTTTTTTCTTAATATCTAAAAATATATTATAAAATATAAGTTTGATGAAAAATAAAGGAAAAAAACATATTTGTATATGTGTAGCCGAATTTTTATCCAAAAATGGTCAAAAATGGGCATTTTTGCCGAACGGCAGCTATAATGACAAAACTAATAATGCAAAAACTTTAGTTTTGGTAAGTACTTCCAGCAACAATCACCAAAACCTATGCCCGAGAGTTGCACTGAGTTAGGGGTTAAAATTGCAGTTAAACTCACATGTGAAGTTGTCGTAACCTGTGTTATTTCTCAACGGCGGGAAAACTCTGATACTTTCCTATAAACCATCTTAGATAGTAGATATCTGCTTATGCCTTCGCCGCGTTTTCTTTATAATATATTATTTTTCTTGCTGCACCAGTTTTTTTATTATTATTGAATTTAATGAAGTAACGGTATGCCCGGAATTTAAATATTTTTCCTCTATATTTATTCGTTCAATTGCATTCCATTAACCAGACCACTGAATTTATTAAAAATATGAATTTTTTATATACATATATGTCCCTTATTACTTGTATATTATTTCTTAATAAAACTAAACACTATCTTATCCATTACTATAAGTAATAACAAATAATTCTTGATTTGGTTTTTTGAACGAAATCAAGCAAAACAAAACCAAAATTGACAAGGGATGACGAAAATTCGTTCCAATATAAATCTAATAATTCTTCATTCATCATCATTCATTCAGAACTCTTCCATTAACAAAAGAATAACTTTCGCACAATTTGCTTTAGGCGCACCAAGTAATTCCTTTCAAATAAAGGTGTGATCGAAAGAAAAATTATATGAAACTACTAACAGCTTTCTTTTTTCTTAAAAAAAAAACCAATAGTCCTGTACTGGCACACTTGCCCTAATATGTATATAATATCAACATACATATGTCAAATTCTGCTATCGCTATCATCGTGGTAACAGTTGTGATGGAAATATTTGCTGTGATATAGGCAAAAGTAAAGAAATTTAAGTGAAATTTGGTTATAAATATCACAGTAAAGTTGAAAACAGACTGAATACCATGGACCACGGAATTCGAGCTGGTAAAATTAAAATGTACCGGTTCTTATGAAAACGAAAGAATTGGCAAAACCAACCACCGATTTAGCTATATTACAATTAGAATTTAATTGTTATATATTTATTAGATCTATTTCTGATATAGCACGCGGCATGAGTATGTATGCATGAAAGTTAGTTGTTCGTTGCTGTCGCTGCCGCTCTCAATATAGTAATGCAGCTAACTAGGCCGCCGTTAGTCCTGTAGTTGTAGTCGTCTTGTCTGGGTCCAACTTAAAGGGCAAAACGTATCCTTTCAGAGCGTACTGTATATTTTTATGTAGGTGGAAAGGTATATCATACTTACGAGTATGACAAATATATGCGCATATATAAGTATGTAAGTAAGATCATGTGTTTCTTAAATTTTAAATTTCCAAAGGTAAATAAAACCAAAAATTCCCGAGCATTGCTCCTTAAATTTTAAATTTCTAAAAGTTCTAATCCTATTGTAAATAAATTCTTCGACTGACGTGAACGCAATGACTTTGCTGTAATTTTAGTGTCAATTCGACACGTACTTTTTATCTAAATCGGCACTATATATTCGTTCTACGATAGGCATTGTCAAAAAATTAATCACTTTGATGGACATATCGTAAAATCTTGAAAAATATTGTTATGTACATACATATACCGTTGATAAAAAAGAGAGTGAAAAAAAATAAAAATTAACAAGAGAGGGAAATCTCTCTTTTTGGACAGGAATTCCTTATCGGACAATATTTCATGGTCTAAAAAGTGTTTAACACGTTTACCAATACTAATTTATTGCTATACGAAAGGGCTTAAGATTTCTTTTGATATTTTCAAACAACTTGAGCGTTTGAGCAACAGGTATTCGATACTCATTTTCGATGATTTGTAAATTCCTTAACGCGAATAATAGGAATGGAATATGGATCTTTGAACTCGTTAGCACACCTGGTTATGAAAACGAAGACTCCTTTTGACTTATTAGGGTCCATTGATTCTGTACCATAAAGGCAATAGATTGGAAAGATTTCCTAGAGAAGGACATATATTTACAGTTAAATTAAATTTCGTAAATTGGTAAAGTTCCCTATCTTCTATAGAACAAACTGGTTCGAAGAGCTTGTCATCGACTGCATACATAAATATTTTAGGTTGAAGAATCACATTTGGAAGGTGACTGTCTAGAGGTATACCAGATCTTACTAGTGCGTCCCGCTAATCCTGGTGTCCAGATCGTTGCAGGATAATTAATGACTGGCCGGCAGATTGCTTTGGTAGTTCCCGCTTTCGTATCTGAATGAAGGAGTGCAGGCTGTAGAATATGACTTTTAGTAACTTGGCCGCCACGGAAACAATTGATTGTGTCAGAAAAATTGATGGTACAATGAGGAATGTCGAACGGCAGCGGAGAGAAATCGGACCGCCCACCTCATAACGTTGGGTCGACTGCAATACTTTCGGGGTGGTATATATACTGAGGACTGAAAATAAGAAACATGTCGAGATGCGTGAGAATGAAGAGGTTGAGAAGCTGGTTGACAAGATTAATGCTCGAAAACTCTATGAAAAGATGCGGCGACAGAGAATTTCAAAACCATGTAGGGATGCAATCTGCTGACAGATGTCCAAAGCATGTTTAGTGTATGTTGGTAATACTTCTCCAGCCTAGTTAATGGCAGCGAAAGTGATACACAAGGAGATGGCGAGTCAAAACCCCACGATGAAGTTCGAATTGCGATTGCTCGCATAAAAATATCGAAAAAGTGCCGGCTTCTCATATAAGCCGCTATGTCTGAATTTGGTATCCCTGCAAAACTCATCCGGTTATGTTTTCTGAAAGATTTATCCTCCTTTGCGCGTTGGCAACTGCGAATACCGCAGACGGTGGAGCAAAGAGTTGTACTAGTTATACGACGACGTTAATATAGTTCAGACAATAAAGAAATAGCAGCTACGCTGGCTAGGTCATGTCGTCCAAATGGATGAAAGTCCACTCCTTTGGAAGGATCAAGTGTAAAGCGATCTGGTTTCATTTAGTATTTTCTACTGGCGCCAAACAACGAAGAGAAGGAATAAGAGGCGGTACTTACGCGAAAGAAGAACCCTACTTAGGAAACAGGTAAATTTAATATAAGTGAGAGCAAGCACTAGTCTTTGCTGAAGTCAGTGTAAATAACATCTGTCTGTATCTCTATCTGATCTTCAGCTCGTTCAGCAAACAAATTGAGTGGAATGTATTTAACAGAAGAAAGCACTAACATAATCAGGACGTTTGCAAATAGGTTAGGTATTACCTTGCAAACGATATTGAACAGGACTACCTATTACTCGCGCAGACTATGAGGCCCACTTCTTATGGATTGAGTTGAGGTCTCCTCTAGCTTTTATACTGTTTTCCTTAGACGATATCCAAACGAACTTCGCCATGTTCTGGCAATGCAACTTCTTTATAAATTCAATACAGGAATATAACAAGTCTTGAAACTTTCTGAAAGTCGATCGTTAAATATTCGTAGGTAGGTAGGTAGGTAGATTCACCTTTAATTCTTCGACTCACGCATTGATTTCGGAAATCAAATGGCGTATGTAAAAAGTTGTAAGCATTTTTATTTTTATATTTTATACAAATACACTACTTGTAACATTTAAGTCTTCAACCATAAACATACACATACATATTAAAAATTTCAAATACACAATCAATAAAAATTGCATTAAATAACAATTTCGAAGGAATCATTTTCATCTAGTCCGCTTTTAATAATTATATTCGCTCAATTGGTAGTACTACTGGCAATGTTTGTTTTTTTCTGGTACGATCACCCACAACTGCATGTCAAAAAGATTTTCAGAAACCATTTTTTTAATTGGTTAACGAAAACGTAGATAATACAAACAAATGCTTTATATATTATTTTAATCATTTTTTTTGCATAAATGCAATTGAGGTCAATACTGGTTATCGATGATTTATGATATAAAAAATTAATGTCTTTGAAATAACCGTATCTACTATCAACATTTTGTTTTGCATTTTTGCATTCGTTTAGTCTCAAAGGAAGCATTCAATTTGTCTGTTTCAACAAATTTAAACTTATTTTAAAATATTATTTTATAAAAAAAAACAGTGCATTCGCTTATTGAGCTGAATAAAAAAGCGCAGTCGTTCTCAAATTTATAAATTTAATTTCTGCATTATTTTTGATTTAGCAATTGCACGTAATTTGCCGGAAACAACCCATAACGGTTCTTGCACAATCCGCGCCACCAACCTTCATCGATCTGGAATGCAAATGATTAAAATATGTAAATGATTATTTTTAATTTAAAATACCATTTCGATGTGAGTAATTGTATCATCTGGGTCAAATGATATTTCGTCGTCGTCAGCAGCTTGATAATCATACAATGCGATTGCATGAATACCTGTGTCTTCAATGTAGTCTGCCAAGTTATCGGAATTTGAATAAATCGCTTCTTCTGCTGTTGATGCAGGAACCGCAGAAGCTGAAGTAAGACTGCTTGAAGAAGCAGGTTTATCTATAATTGTGTCTTCTACATCTTTTTCTGTCTTCGATATTGATTGGTGTTCTACATGATCTTGGAGTTGGTGTTCTTGAGCCCGTTTGATTTGTTGCTGCTGCTTTTGTTCAATACTTTCCTTATTCTCGTAAACCGGTTCTCGTGTTGGTGATTCTGGTGATGATAACTGTGGTGGTGTTATTACGTTTTGTATTTCAATAGAAGGTATAACATCAGGTGGTGGTGCTGTTATTGTGGAATTATTCTGCAAAGCCTCCAAAACAGGTTGGCTTTCAGCTTTCTCTTCATCTTGCTTTATTACCTGAACAGTTGTAGCTTTTGGTATGGTTATTGGCTCTTTACGTACAACTGTTGGGTTTTCAGTTGTTGGTGATTGCATTTGATTGAATGCACTTATCGCATTGCTGATACCACCCTCTCGACCTGTCAAAATCGATGTTCTAGCACCTTTTGGCGGTGGTGCTCGTGCTTCTTCTGCCGCCGGTAGCGGAGAATTTTCAATGACAGTTCTTTTGGCTGCTTCCTCACGATCACGACGATCCTTCTCCTCACGTAATCGCTTTTGTTCTTCAGCTCTCTTACGATTTTCTTCTTCTGAATTTTTGGCCAGATTTTCAAATTTAGCTCGTAAATTTGATGGCTTCGCACCTTCAATATTAGGTTTAACTTTGGCGTATGTGGTGCCCACTTGTTGCTTTTCCGTGTCATTGAAACCTGCAGCTGACTTGTCCATGCGATCTTTTTGTATGCCAAATTTTCCGCCAAAACCCTAAAAAACGTCATTAAATCAATTTCTCGCGCATTTCACTAATATTGAAAATTATATTTAACATACAACTTTATGATCTGTTTGACTTTCATGCTTTTGCGGTGCTTCTTTGTGATCCCAGCCCATAGCTGATTTGTCTTTGCGGTCTTCTTGAATGCCAAATTTGCCACCAAAACCCTTCGAATAATCTTTTAAATCGTAAGACAAATTAACTTCTAATACGTTGTTATAACAATATTTACTTCTACCTTTTTGTGACTCGTGCTTTTCAACTTTTTCAACGTGATCCCAGCCCACAGCCGATTTGTCTACCCTATCAGACTGAACACCAAACTTGCCTCCGAAACCGGTCGCGTAATCCTTCTGTGAAGCATGCTTTTCTACTTTCTCTATATGATCCCATCCAGCAGCAGACTTATCGACGCGATCCTTTTGCACACCAAATTTCCCACCAAATCCTTCACTGTAATCTTTTTGTGAAGCATGCTTTTCTACGCTAGCACGGTAATCATGGCCAACCGCGGATTTATCCATACGATCTGTCTGAACGCCAAACTTTCCACCATAACCATACCCTGGATTTTGCTCTTCTAGATCTCTTTTCTTTTTTTCTTTATCTGCGTTTTCGGTTTCAAAGCGCAACTTCTCCATACTAGATGTAATAAATAATGATTCATTAAAAGTTTGTGATATGAGTAATCAAGTACAACATACTCAATGGCGCCGGCAGTTCGTCCACTACCCTCCACAGTCTTCGATCCCCATCGCTGTTCTTGTTCACTGACATCGTTTACAAAGTCCGGATCTGTCTCCCAGTCATCGTCTGCATCTGGCTGAGCATTTTGGAGTTGTAGACCAGCTGTGGCTTTCCACATTTTTTGAATTATACTATAAAATTAAAGAAAATAAAACACTCGTATTATTCATTTTATGAATTAATTTTTAATAAAAGCACACAAATAAAAGTTAGATAAGGTTACAATTAAACTTGTCCTATATTCTTTATCTATAGGGAGTGGTCAGCCGGTTTGATATTATGAAATGGATCATCCACTTTAGCCATACATATTTAATTATTTATAAAATTATTAAAATTTTACTAATTTGTTTCTATATATACACTTTACACTTACATTAAATTTAAATTTATTTATTTTTCTCGTGAAAATTCCTATTTGAATGATTCAGTTTTGTAAATGAAGCAAATGCTTCTTCATCATATTATAAACCATTCAAAATAAATTCCAATTGGGATTTTAATTAACATAATCAAAGAACGTAAATTAATTTACGATAAAATTAATTTAAAAAATTTAAGGATTTTTAATTTGTATATTAAATTTGAAATTTGCACTTGAACCTAACTTCTTCAATCAGCAATACCAACGAATATCTATACACTTAAATTCTTTGGCACTTGTGTTATTTTGAAATTTGCTCTAATTCTGAATTATTAAATCTTTTATTAATTTATGCGGACTTTTGGTTCTTTCGCTTCGATGTTCTATGTTTGTAATTATTTCTTTCCTATTATTTAATTCAATATCTTTGAAAACTGCATGGAATTTCCTTTTTTTTAAACATCACTTCCCTGAACGCACTCGATCAGAGTATATCGATAACAGCGCTACATTGAAAAATCGAAGAGGAACGAAACATAACTTCCGTCGCACGAAGGCACTATTCGGCCATTTCTTTCCGTGCGGTTCTTTAACATGACTGGTTTGACGAATAGGGTAAGTGGCGTTTTTTTGAAAGAAAATGCCATCGAAATGGTTTAGAATTAAGTGAAATTATCAAGAAATTGTTCAGTACAGTGTGAACTTCTCGAATATATCCAACTTGTGTTGATAAAATAAATATAACGTAATAAAAACATTTAAAGTTTGAATCAAAGATGCAGAGCATTGTTCCACGTGCCCAATAAGTTTGTTAAGTTTTAAAGTGTGTTTTAACGCTGTACGATGTATATTTTTACCTAAACGAAACCTCGTTTTATTTTCAATTGTCAAAATCGCGTTTTTTAATTGTATTGTATTATGAGGTACAAACTTCCATTGTGTTGTCAAATACTCTTAACATAACCTTAATTCCTTGTGAGAGTTGTAAGTAATTTTAAAAATATTTTTCGCATATTTACAGGCCGTTGTTATTGATGGTCGTGGCCATCTGGTAGGCCGTTTGGCCTCCGTCATTGCCAAATATCTGCTTCAAGGAGGTAAAGTAGCTGTTGTACGTTGCGAGGAATTGAACCTCTCTGGTCACTTCTACAGAAATAAAATCAAGTACTTAGCGTATTTGCGCAAACGTTGCAATGTGAATCCTGCTCGTGGACCTTACCACTTCCGTGCCCCCTCACGTATATTCTACAAAGCTGTACGAGGTAAAATAACAATGAATAACTTGTATTCTTTCAGTTCATGATGACTATTTTCTTACCTACATTATTTGAAATATTAATGTAACAACACAAAATGAACTGAACGATATATGCAAATATTATTAGAATTTATTTTTTTCTATAACACTTAACATAAATTTATTTTGTTTTGCAGGTACGTAAGAATTTCATTGGCAAATCATACTAAACCAAAGTGATGAATAATATATCTTACCTACATTATTTGAACAACAAAATGTAACAGAATCTTAAACTGATGTCGAATCCCTCATATAAAATGACTGTAATTGGAAGTTTAAGTTAATATATATATTTTTTTTTTCAGGCATGATTCCACACAAAACCAAGCGTGGACAAGCCGCACTCGCTCGCCTCCGTGTTTTTGATGGTATTCCCCCACCATACGACAAGCGCCGCCGTGTCTGTGTACCAATCGCCATGCGAGTCCTCACATTGCGTTCCGATCGCAAATACTGTCAAGTTGGGCGTCTGTCCAGTGAAGTCGGCTGGCACTACCAAGATGTCGTTAAGAGCCTCGAACGGAAGCGTAAGGCCAAGTTGCGTGTCACCCTTAAACACAACAGAATAATGAAGAAATTGACGGTTAAAGCCCGCGAAAACATTTCAAAGGTGGCGGAACCATTCAATAAAATCATTAAATCTTATGGATACGAAGTTTAAAATACGTATCGTGTAAGCTTGTTTTAAAATGATTAGAATTCATTTTTTTAATAAAAAGAATAACATAAGTAAAAAATCAATGGTGGTTTTTAATCGAAGTAGAGAAGATTTAAATGTAATAGGAAATGATTGGTACCGTTTTCTGTTTGGCGGATTGCAATAGAGAAGTCGATGATGTGATTTGATAATTAACAATGGACTAAGCCCCTTCGCTGAGCTAGAGCTTCACAATTCCTCCGTTGCCGGCAAGTCAGGGTTTATACGAGTTAAATCTGATGAAATATCCAAACATTACTTATGGGAGTAACAACGACAGTGAGTCATTTCCTTGGACTCCTACACAAACAACACGGCATTACTGACCACAAAACACTTGTTATTTAAAAAAAAAAATCTGCATATGAAAATATTGTTCCTCATAACTAGCACTATAATGGCTGGAGCGGCCTACATAGAATTGTTGTTGTTGTTGTAACCACAGAAAAATCCCCCAAATTGGTCTTCGGGGAATATTGCGGAAGTGACAGTCTTTGGCCGGATAAAAATCCGGATCGTTCCGATATAAAGACCCTACTGCCTCGGAACCTTTTAGATTTTAGTCGCCTCCTACGACGGGCATGTCTTACCGCGGGTAAATTTTTGAGCCCCTACCCGCAGGGGGTTACATATTATTGTTGTAGCGGCTTACAGTTTATTCTACGCGGCCTCGGAACTACTGATGCATTTTTATGAGGAGTTTTTATTTCTTGTCACTTGTGCACCCAGAGGAGTTTACAATCTCTGCCGATGGATGACCGGAGTAAAAAATTAAATTTGGAATTAATTTTGGATGTTGGTCTGACGAGGATTCGTCATTGACTCGCCGCATGGTAGTACGCACTAATAACCGCGCTCAATAAGACAATTGATTTGAATCTTTATCAAGTACAGTGAAATGTACTACAAGAAAGAATATAGAGGTGTTTTTTTTAGCTTTGAGATTTTTTTTCAGATTTATGAATCTACCATATTATAAATGATATGAATATGCATGAATGTACCTACATATATCTAAATTATGTTTTATATCTTAATATACTTATGGTAATAATTCTTCCAAATACAAAATGCAATTATTTGTGTTTTCAATAAACTTTTATTATATAAAACACATAAATGACATAGAGTTAAATAAACTAAATCACCGCGTATAAGAATGTGTATTTTTGACAGATATAACTGTAACGATTTTTAATATATATTTATCTGGGACACATAGCATGTCTTCCACCATCTACGGGCATATTCATTCCAGTAGTAAAACTGGCTAGATCACTGGCCAAAAAGCAGATTGCATTTGCAACCTCCTCTACATCTCCTGGGCGTCCAAGGGCATGTGTGCTCTTACAGTGCTCCAGAAATTTCTCATACTCCTCATCGGTCATGCCACCGCGTTTATGTAAGTTGGTAACTGTGACACCAGGATTAACAGAGTTACAACGAACTCCTTTTGGAGCTAGTTCTAAAGCGACACAGCGTGTAAACTGATCAATTGCCGATTTAGACACATTGTATGCTAAGACATTGGGAAAAGCACGAAGGCCGCAAATACTGGATATATTCACAATATTGCCCTTGGTTTTAATCAGCTCTGGTACGGCGAGCATTGTTAGTTGATAAACTGACCGAACATTTATGTCCATTATTCTATCGAACTGCGCCAATGTGGTGTTCTCGATGGTTCCATTCTCGATGATTCCTGCATTGTTCACCAACACGTCCAATTGCCCGTAATGACCTAAAACGTCAGCTATTATATTTGACACTGCTACCTCCTCCGTTAAATCGGCTTTTATCAGAAATTGTGTCGAAGTGCTTTCTGCTCCTGCCGCGGTTACACATTTAACTGCAGTTTCTTTAAGATTCTCAATATTTCGTCCAACCAATGCTAATTTTGCACCATATTTTGAGAGCTTTACTGCAACAGCTGCTCCAATTCCAGAGCTAGCGCCTGTAATTATTACAACTTTGCCCTTGAAATCCATTTCACAATTAAATGCAAACACCCGAATACTTTTATATCAGATAAAAAATAAGTAGGATCAAAATAAATACCAGGCCCTTATCAAAAACAGTGCTGCAAGCCGCTATTTGAAACACCTGTTGCAAATAGACAATGTCAGAGGTGTTAAAAGTGAACGAGTTTAGAACTTATGTAAATATGGAATTAATTTATTAAATATAACTAAAGTGTTTTTTTGACAGATCACGCGTGAATGGTGTCAAGCTGTCTTGTTATTTTCATTCGCAGCAGCTCGGACTGATTTATGGAACGACTTGTCGCAATTTACGTCGAGATGACGAACTGAAGCAGCTCAACCTTCCTATGCGACATCGCTTCGCTCTATGGGCTCTTGAAAAGTTTCAAGAAGATCCGAGGTTTTCGAGACAAATTTTGTTCAGCGATGAGGCCCGTTTCTGGCTCAATGGGTATGTAAACAAGCAAAATTGCCACATTTGGGATGAAGAGTAACCTGAAGAGATTCAAGAGCTGTCGTTTCATTCAGAAAAAACAACGGTTTGGTGTGGTTTGTGGGCCGGTGGAATATATATTTCTTCAAAAATGATGCCGGTGAGAATATAACCGTCAATGGCGACCGTTATCTCGCCATGATAACAGACTATTTGATGCCTGAAATTGAAGCTCGTGACCTCCGCGACATTTGGTTTCAAATAATTTCACGTTTTGGGCCGGTTGATTGGACACCAAGATCGTGTGATATAACACTGTTACACTTTTTCCTGTGGGGATATGTAAAGTCTAAAGTCTGTGCGAACAATCCCACTTGGATTTAGGCCTTGGAGAAAAACATCACGTGCGTCATTCGCCAGTTACCAGTCGAAATGCTCGAACGATTCATCGAAAATTGGACTCAACGGATAGACCATCTGAGACGTAGTCGCGGCCAACATTTGAAAAAGATAATCTTCAAAAAATAAATGGCAAAAAATTTTCTTTCGAATGATAATAAACACTCCCCCATTAAATTTGAGATTTCTGTGTATTTTTTTAAGTAGAGAATCTCGAAATGGTTCACTCGTTATTTTTGACAAACATTCGCGACATCTGAAAGAAACTAGGTAGCTTTGCGGCCACTACTTCCGCCGATTTCGTGGCTATAGCGCTGCATTTAAACCAACTCCTACCGCTCTTGGCCGAGCTACGTGTGGACCCTCCTTATGGCAAATTAAAAATTTTATACATCATGATATCATCATATCGGATTTCGTAAATTAAACCATAATTATTTCTCAAATCCTTTAATCAAGTCACCAAATTTTAACGAATTTTATAATGTTTAGTTATTACTCATCAACTATTTCTGCGCTCAATATATAAAGCGATCAAATACAAAACTCGTTTGTATACACCGCTAGTTGGTTTCATTGCATTGTCTGTCATCGTTCTTACATACCCTCTGAAAAGTACTGTTCGAAATGTTTTCGATATCGAACATTCAGTTCATGCGCTCTAGAACATGATGGGATTATCGTTACCTTCCCTTCATCTGACATTCGCATTTGGTATTTTCGAAGCATTTCTCTCCACCAAACGCTTTCCCAAACGCTGCAACTCTCTCCAAGTGGATCATCTTCATCTGTTTTCGTAGTCTGCCAATGGTCTCGATTCTATACACCACGTCATTCAGCTAGCTCATAACTGTCTATGGACCTTCACAGTTGAACTGCAATTTTGGGGGATGACCTTCGTTGTGGATTATAAAGCAACACTTAATCTTCATCTTGAAATCTTTCGGAATTCAACACCTTATCATATCGGCCTTTTATCCTGTAAGACATAATCGGGGTGCTTCTTGGAACTACGAACAGTTTATTTTTCCCATATCCTATGTAAACATCTGGATAATGTGGTGCTTGTTGTTGTAGTAGCCGCGTAAATATTCCCCAAATTGTTTTCCGGGGGAATATTGTCGGAGTGGCAGTCCTTGGCCAGATAAAATTCCAGGTCGTTCCGGTCGTGGGAACTATTGGGTTTTAGTCGCCTCTTGCGACAGACATGCTTTACCGCGGGCAAATTCTTGAACCTCTAACCCGCAGGTGGATAATAACTTCAAGCTGTACATTGTACCCAGTAAGTTTTTAGTTTGGTCTTTTATTACAGTCCATGCATCAAAAAGCTCAAAATATCTGAAGTACTGCTGAATTTTCTTTAGTGGTTCAATTTTCAATTCATCCGCTGCTGGTATTGCCTTGGAAAGTGTCTTCTTTGGCCTCAGCGTTTGGAGAAGTCTCCGCTGATGTTATCACCAGATGAGACAGCAGCACCGACACTTGAACCAATCTAGATAAATCCTCTAGTTCTTCCTCCACCTTTTCTTCTTTCTTGACTCTCCACTGCAGATACAGTCTGTGCTACGAACAAGGCAGCAGTTTTGACCTCTTGATTCAGCTCCGAATCTTGACCATTACCAATTTTTACCTTTCGGGATTTATTTAGCAATCCCACGCAAGACACTATTTGTATCAACCTTGTAAATTAACCGTCGACTTCTCAGGTCCTTCGAGTTTGATCACTACATTGTTAAATAAAAATTATGAAAATAATTTACAAAATATTAAGAAAAAAAATTTAAAAAATCATTATTCTATTGAACTCACAACTTCTCATCTTCCCAAATTCAGGAACTTTCTGATCTCCCTCATAAATAAGTTCCTTGTCACATAAGGCCTAGGTGCTGGCTTTAATAGCCCAATAAGCTAATTTTCATTACACACCGGAGTTGACACGGTTGGGGTATTACCCTCTCCGCGATCTAACTCCATTTACTTCATCAGTTAATTTTCGTCTAAATGGGTTAACGGAACAATACTTTGAACCTCGATTTATTACTTTTGCTGTGTGTGCTAGAGACGACTCCTCCATTATTAAATTTCGGTTAGATGCATCCAATGCAATGTTTACGAGGGCCAATGCTGCCTGCACCCTACGCCTTTACGGTTGTGCCTTCTGCACCCCTATCCACTTTGGGTAACCACCTAACCAGACCTAACTCGGTTTAAGGGGCACCCCGCATTAAGAGGGGAAAACAATAACATGAACCATGCACCATGGGCAAGTGCCATAGATCACCTGGTCTGATAAGCAGCATAGCTTGGCGACCTATGCTGACTCTGCATTAGATCATTTGGCCATAGTATCTCGATTGACATTCTTCCCGATTTTTTTCCTCGGACCAACGCACATTTGCCTTCAGTGCTCTCCCCATTTCAACGATGTCAGCATACATCGTATTTTCCGCCGAACTGTCGTGTCCGCTGCAGCTCGCTACTGAAACAGCGAATTTAGCATCTAGGCGCGACTCCCTTCGTTAAGCTAATCCCGCAGATTCCATTATCAAGAAACTCAATTTGGAGATTAGGAGTTTGGAGGAACACTCAAGGTCTTGCAAAATCCTTGGTTGGAATTGAAGCTTAGGGTGATCGTTATAATTGAAGAGGTAGTGGAGCTATTTTAGTCGGCTGTGAACACTTCACCCTTCGGTTGACAAAATTAACACACCCGACGTCTGCGCAAATTGCCAAACACATTGAAGAATCCTCATTACCGCCGGGTTTGAAGAGGTGTACTAGGAACTATCTGATTGGTCGACAATCATCGTTTGACTATCGACATCAAAATTCTAAACTCCGATAAATTAAACAAGGGATGTCCTCACCCCACTGGTGTTTAAGTTCTACATTTTAAGGCTTCTCTACCACCAGATCTCATACACCGATGATTGTTTGATATTGGTTTTCGGCCAGGATATTTTTCGAAAGTAATCTGCTATCTCGCCGACCTTCCCCACTTCTTCACTGCACAATACTTACAGCTACAAACAGCGAAATCTACGGCTACACTTTTCACCTACCTGGACAAAGGAGTACTGGCTTAAACTCGATGTTAAAGTCGATGACGTAAAAATTCCGCCGATAAATAACCCGAAGTTACTGGGAGACACATTCGATGGCTTGCACTCCGCATACGACTCCAATTGCCACTAAAGTACAGAGCTGCAGAAAAACCCTCAAAATGTTAGCCGGCAGGACTTGGGCAAAAAGACAAAGAAACATTGGTCGCGAAGTACAGTGCAATCGGCCCCTATCATTAATATCGATGCACCGAACTGGTAGCTGGAGTGTAGCCAGATACAGATGAAGAAACTACAAGCTTTCCAGAACACCGCCCTGAGGACTATGACGGGAAACACACAGAAATATCCATGTTCCCAGTTAAGGACAATCACAACATGCGCCTATTATAAACCGAACCTCCTCCTGAACTCGCTTCAGGTGAAAGGTGTTCTCTGAATCCAAACAACACCTATTGCAGGCCAAAAGCTCGAGCTGCCTCGAGATAGCTGACTTGACCCCGACATACCCAAGGTATACTCTGCATGTAATGATTCAGCGCACTTTACTAACTACTCTTTGTATGCCCCCAAAACCCAATTCGTCTAACACAACTCTTCCTCTGATCCGAACCCGTTGATACAGCCCGTTTCCTGGACCTTTCTTTATATGACCTCAAGGACTTAGGCTAGTCTTGTTTGCTCCTAATAGCGGTTTCCACGCGCTTATTTATATTGGTCTATACTTCTCAACAAAAGGTGCTATTTTCACTAAGAAATTAAGGGTAAAGGGGCTGTTTTGTGGTGTAAAACTCTTAATCGGTTATAAAATGCAAATTACATATGTAACACATAAAAATTCTAATTGAATTCTATAATTAAAAGGAGTTTATACAATACTTGTATCTTCTACAGACGAAAAGATTGTTGCTCTTCATTGGCCGTTATCAATTCTTGAACATTTAACTCATACGGAAAGTAATCGACTACATATTAATATACAGCAATAGCATAGTGGAAATCTTAATATATGTAAATGTATACGTTCATATATACATGTTATCAATCATTTTGTTTCAGCGTGTCCAATTACAGCCAATTAACTCATGAAAGAATCTGTTAATTCATAGTTGAATAGCCCGGCGAGGAACTAATTGGTTTTTATATACTTGTATTTACATACATGCGACTATGAGACATAATACACCACAAAGGGTTTCGAAAATGAATGTATCATCAAGTTGTATTTATTATAAAATACGGATTTATGTATAAATAAATGCATACATTTGACGATTTAAAATTTGAACATTCATTTTTGTTTTTAGAAGCAATACCACTTTTTAACATTCGAATTTGACTGGATGCAGATTTCGCATGTATCCTATTTAAGTAGACATAATTTAAATATTTGTTTTTATTTAAACGCACATAGAGGGGCCTTCCCCACCACCTTATCGTGGACACATTGCATGCCGACCACCATCTACTGGCAAACTGGCGCCAGAAATAGAATTTGCCATACTACTGGCCAAAAATGCAATAACACCAGCAACTTCATCCTCCAGGCCTTTGCGTCCGAGCGCATGTGTCGTTTTGGAATGTTCCAGCCAGTTTTCGTAGGCCTCGGTATCTAAGTCATCATTTTTTTGAATGTCAATAACGTCCACGACCGGATTGACAGAATTACAGCGTACACCTTTTTGAGCTAATTCTACTGCTACACAACGGGTGAATTGATCCAAAGCCGCTTTGGAAAGATTGTAAACGATTACGCCGGGAATTGAACGTGTACCACTTACACTTGATACATTTACAATACAACCCTTGGTCTCAATTAGATGAGGTACCGCCAAAGAAGTTAGCTGAAATACTGCACGGATATTTACATCCATAACACGATCGTACTGGTCCATTGTAGTTGTA
Source organism: Neoceratitis asiatica (assembly GCA_030068015.2). Lineage (NCBI taxonomy): Eukaryota > Metazoa > Arthropoda > Insecta > Diptera > Tephritidae > Neoceratitis > Neoceratitis asiatica. The sequence goes on from CM061529.1 coordinate 40,268,328, forward strand.
TCAATACTGCCGATTTCAATAACGGACGCACTGTTGACAAGTACATCAATACGTCCATATGTGGCTATTGTTTTATCAACAATATGTCTCACTTCCTCAGCTCTCATCATGTCTGCATGCACTATTAGTGGTGAATGGTCGTGTACATCAATGACCTTGTCCGCCACAACACGTAAACTGTCCATATTACGACCGACAACTGTGAGCAAACCGCCCCATTTGGCAAACTCCATTGCTGCTGCGGCACCAATACCAGAACAAGCGCCAGTTATAATTATAACTTTATTCTTAAAATCAAATGGAGACGGCGGTGGTGGAATTACCACTGGTTCTTCTATATCAATTGAGTGATTGAAATCCATTGGGAATATTTTGCAAGACTACAATAACAGCTAATATAAATATGTATGTATGTATGTATGTTATCAGTATGTACTTATGTGTTTTCGTAAAATTTAATATATAGTGGTTTAGCAAGCTCGCAGGAAACAATCGCAACCGATACTGAGGAATGAGCGACAAGAACTGTATGTCGAGGATGTCATCAAGTTAGGTCTCATCAAATCAGCCGCCTCTTTAATGCTGTTTATTCGGTTTGCTGTACAAGTAGAAAACATTCGGAATGCGAATTGAGCTATACAAATATACATATGTATATACAATGTCCATATGCTCTAAAGATATATGTTTATACATATACAAACATCTTCAACTATCTCTGTAAGCACTCTCCCGCCCACTGGATTTTTCTCTTGGCCATCGGCGATTTTCAATCATTCTTTAAAATTATGTGTAAAACCCTATCATGCCTGGGTCATTTTTTATAGTAATAACATACAAATTCCTGTATACATAGTGTTTAGTGTTTAGAGTTTATAAGGTAAATTCAAGATATTTTCCGTGCACAAGGACGCTCCGATGTTTTGTGAAAATTAGAAATTGTCACAAACGCCCTTGCAATCTACAAAATTTTCATTTGTGACAAAAGCTTCTTTCTTTTTGTGTGATCTGTCTTCAAAGTAGATTTAAGGTGCCCGCTGATCTAACCGAATTGGACCATTGGTGAAATATCAAGGATCTTAAGTTCGGCTAAGTCATGAGGATTTATTAGTGAATAGTTAGTTAAGGCCGGGTAAGTAAAAAGTTGTGCTCAAAGTTATCTGACTGAAGATACAGAGGACGAGTCGTTTTTTCTTTGCACGGAATTGAACCATAAATAGAGTCCATAAATTACGTAGCTCGACCGAGAATGGAAGGGAGGGAAGTTAGTTTAAATTCTAAGCTGAGACACGTAACGAGGATGAGGAGAGAGCCAAGCCTCAGAAGAAAATTTTTTTAATTATAATAATTTTATATTCACTTTTCAGAAAGAACTATGAACACATTGTTTGAAAAAATTAACTGCTAATGCATTAATTTATTTGAGAGTGAGGTATATGTATACTGCCGTTCCCCTAGGAGTGGCCAGAAACGCTTCTTTTATATATGGTTAAAGACCAAGTATCTTCTGGGTAGCCAGAAAACATTTTAAGGATCACGATTTTAGGGCATGCATCTGGAATGGCCGGTCCCTTAGTTGGGAAGGTACCGCTGCCCAGTTAGTTGATGTCCTCGTACGACTAAATGCTGACATCACCGCCGTGCAGGAAGTTAATTTCACCCCGGTGAATGATCCTCTATCCACAATCTGCATTAAAACGAAGTTTTCCAACATTACGCTGATTTGCGCCCACTCCCCGACGGAAGAGAAGAACGATGTGACCCAAAATGCCTTCTATGATACAAGCGCCTAGAACGTACCTATGACCGCTACCTCCACCACGATATCAAACGTATGCTCGAATATTTCAACGCCAGGGTGTTTAAAGAAGTATCTTTGGCACAACAGTCGGAAAATTCCGCCTCTGTGACGAAACATCCCCAAACTCGCTGAGGCTGATCGACTTCGCCCGGGTCCGAAATATGGTTGTCTGTTGTACCAGATTCCCGCACAAGAAAATACATCAAGCTTAATGGTTGTCTCCGGATCGAAAAACGCGCAATCAAATCGATCGAGTTGTGATATGGCCAAATATCGACTTAAATCTTGTAGCATCGGAGATACGCATTCGCCTCTGTGCAGCAAAGAGCGCCCGTCAACAAACACAAGGAACGTTCGACGTCGATAAGCTGCAATTACAACAGACAGCTGTGCAGTTTTCTACTGGAGTTGCACTCCTGCTCTTTGAGATCCTTCACCAGCAACTCGATATAGGGGAACTGTGAAACCATATCTCAAGTTTCATAATACCGCTGATGCGGAAACAATTGGATTCCGGCAAGGCCAAAGAAAGAGCTGATATCAAGAGGATTGCAGTGCTGCGGTGGAAAGAAAGCAGACTACCAAAAGCATCAACTTTTTTGCATAATATGGTCGAACAAACACAGGTCCGACGATTGGAACCTCAATGGGCTCTGCCTAATCCATTAAAAGGGGGATCCCACGGTATGCGCCAATTATCATGGAATAAACCTCTTCAATATCGCATACATAGGGCCTTGTAGTATTGTGTGAGATATTGAGCTGATTGAACTTTATCAGTGTGGTTTTAGACCCGGAAAATCCACCTCAAGAGATAATCAAAACACGCCATCTTTTCATCGATTTTAAAGCTGCCTTCGATAGCACAAAAAGGAGCTGCCTCAATGTGGAAAAATATGTAACATACGGCTATGTAAACTGAAGTTGGACAATACTACAACCGCAATCAGAATTGGGAAGAACTTTTCTGAGCCGTTTGGTACCAAACGAGGTTTCAGACAGGGTGACTCTTTATCGTGTAAATTTTTCAATTTGATGCTGGAAAATAATAAGAGCCGCAGAGCATGATATTGATATCATTGGCCACATAACAACTCCACATTTAGTTTTTCTTTCTCCAGATTAGACAAAGAAGCGAAGCGGATGGGTTTCGTATTGAAGGAGAACAAGACGAAATGTCTCCAGTCATCAAATAAACAGCCAGCACATTCGCATCTTGGTTTCTACGTCACTGTTGTTGTAGATAATTTGGTCTATCTTGGAACCAACATCAACAACACCAACAACACCAACAATCAGCCTTGAGATTCAGAGCGGAATTCTTCTTCCAAGCATGTGCTACGTTAGAGGCAATTGAAAAGTAAAGTCGTCTCTCGACGAATCAAAATCAAACTCTACAAGTCTCTCATTATTCCGGTGCTGCTGTATGGAGTTTTCGAGAAAAAAGTTTTGGCAACGGCGAATACCGCCGACGATGAGCTGTACGAGTTATATGACGGTATTGACATACTACTACTACTACAACGCTTGTGCGATTATAGCCGAATCAGAATTGCGCGCCATTCGTTTCTTCTCGCAGTTTGGCGCCAATTGGAAATACCAATCGAAACCATACCGACGGAGTGGAGGTCATCCCCTTCCTTTGTTTCTATGTGCGGGTACTGCATCGAAAACTTTCAAGGCTTGTTGTTGTAGTAACCGCAAAAAATATTCCCCAAATTGATTTTCGGTGAATATTGCGAGAGGGACGGTCCTTGGCCGAATAAAAATCCAGATCGTTCCGGTATAAAGACCTGACAGCCTCGGGAACTGTTGAATTTTAATCGTCTCTTATAACAGGTATGCCTTACCGCGGGTTATTTTTTTAACCCCTAGCCGCTTTCTTTTTATTGGCTGAACTATGTCAATGTCGTCATATAACTCGTTCAGCTCATTGTTCCATAGTTTGCGGTATTCGCCGTTGTAAACGCGATGCCTGCGGTTATGCGTACGGTTTGTTACCCGCCACATGAAAACCCTGCTCTAATGAAAAATCGGCATTTACATAGTTCAGCGTCTAGCTGACTAGGTCATGTCCTCCGAATATATGAAAGCGCTCCAGCTTTAAAAGTTCTGGATGCAGTACCGCACACTAAAGCGCAATTCTGATTCGGATATAACCGCGAAAGCGTTTTCTACGCCAATGTAGTAGTAGTAGAAAACGAAAGGTATTCTGAAATAACACCATGTTCCATCGGGCAGATGGAAGAGATTTTAAAGTAAAGGCTACGTTGGACTATAACACGTGGTGTATGGACACTCCCATATGGAAACTAGTGCTAGGTGAATAAGTTTAAGAAATTAATCAAAGATGGTGGTTAGTGTGGTGCTGGGATTAACTGTAAACGTATGTATGCAGTTGAGAGGCATCTTGAGCGCTTCGTTTGTAAAAGTAACGAAATCTTTCTCGAGATATATAAGCTGGAATGAAAACTTTCACAAAAGTCCACAACTCCATGATCTATTTTGGTTCGTGAATGGACACTGTTTACGACATTTGGGAACTACTGAGAAAATATATAAGTATATGTATATACGCAATCTGTACTCTCATAAAGACTACTTGTTGGAGGTCGCTCTCTTCTGATGCGTACATATGTTATGTATGTATGCTTTGGCTATTTTTACGTACATTGGTAGACATAGGCTGATACAGTTGTTTCATTAGGGGTATTCGCTTAGTATAGGAAATTTTATTCAACATAAGTTTTTTAGTGTTTAAAACATACTTTCAAGTCCTTTTATATCATTTTCAAAATAATTGAAAATTGCTAGTTAAGCACGAGCAATTTCAAAATTTAATTTCAAAAATCAAATTTTATATATTTGAGTGCAATTTTTATTTCTGCAATTGTTTGAAATTAAATTGCAGATATTGGTATTGTATTGTCACCAGTCTTTATATTTCTACAAAATTTGACTTGAATCTGTCCATTGATAGTGGGTCAAAATAGACTCAAAGAGTCGGTTACATACATCCATACCATTGAAGCTAACATAAGCGCGTTAAAAAAGCAACCGTGTCGATTTGTTGCTTCTGTTTGACTTCAATTTGTCACGATCCTGCAACGGGGATGCTCTCGTTCTCTAGCAAATTGTCAAAGGAAATAAAGGGTGTTTTTTATAGAGGTATAGAACTTTAAGTTGGCATTACTTTTCAAGATGGCGACCGATTTAACAGCTGTCAAGTGATTTATTCTCATTTTGGTTTGGCAATTCATCATGAATAGACTCACGCCTCAACAACGCTTGCAAATAGTGCAATTTTATTTCGAAAATAATGGTTCTGTGCGGAAAACGTATCATAAGCGAATTTTGTTTAGCGATGAAGCGCACTTCTGGTTGAATGGCTACGTTAACAAACAATACTGCCGCATTTGGAGTAAAGGTAATCCTCAAGTGTATGTTGAAACACCATTACATCCAGAAAAACTGACTGTTTGGTGCGCTTTATGGGCTGGTGGAATCATTGGTCCGTACTTTTTCAAAAACGATGGTGGCCAGAACGTTACAGTCAATGGTGATCGGTGGCCAGAACGTTACAGTCACTGGTGATCGGTATACTACGGATTACTAACTTTTTCATTCCTGAATTGAATAACCGTGATGTCCAGGAGATGTGGTTTCAACAAGACGGCGCAACATGTCACACATCTCGTGCCACAATAGATTTATTGAAAGACACGTTTGGTGACCGCCTAATTTCACGTTTTGGACCTGTGAATTGTCCTCCAAGATCTTGTGATTTAACACCGCTAGACTACTTTCTGTGGGGCTATGTAAAGTCATTGGTCTATGCGGATAAGCCACAAACGCTTGACCCTTTGGAAGATAACATTCGCCGCGTTATTGCCGATATACGGCCACAAATGTTGGAAAGTCATCGAAAATTGGACGTCCAGATTGGACTACATCCGCGCCAGCCGTGGCGGTCATATGCCAGAAATCATATTTAAAATGTAATGTCACAAGATTATCTTTCGGATAAATAAAATTCATGTCAATCGAATAATCCATCGTTGTTTTATTGCAACTTAAAGTTCTATACAGTTGTTTCATTATGGGTATTCGCTTAGTATAGGAAATTTTATTTAACATAAGTTTTTTAGTGTTTAAAACATACTTTCAAATTCTCTATAAAAAACACCCTTTATTTGCATGTAATGGATTTCCTAGACTAAGCGAATATTCCTATTGTGATATTCAAAGAAAAGAATCAAAAGTCGAAAAAATATGTTATGAAACCTGAATGCCTCGCATGAAAAGAAAGTAAAAATCTGCGATATCTATAAAGAAAAAACAATTCAACAGTAACTTTTTTTTTTTAATAATTAACACCGAATATAAACATTTGGACATTAAATACAATTTTACTTTCGAAGTGTATACTAAATATATAAATGCAATATTATTAATTTACTTTTTAGTATATATCACGGTGATAGTTAGAATTTAATTGCAGTTCTCTTGTACAGCTTCTACTAACGTGGGCACATGGCATGACGTCCTCCATCAACAGCCAAGCTAACACCAGTCGTAAAAGTGGCCAGGTCACTAGCCAAAAATGTGATTGCATTTGCAACTTCATCCGCAGTACCAGGTCGTCCGAGAGCATGTGTTGTTCGTGAATGCTCCAAGAACTTTTTATATGTCTCTTCATCCATTCCACTACGCTTATGCAAATTTGTCACTGTAACGCCGGGATTAACACAATTTGCTCGAACGCCTTTTGCAGCCAATTCCAAAGCAATGCATCGAGTAAATTGATCTAAACCCATCTTAGAGATATTGTAAGCCAATACACCGGGGAAGGATCGTATGCCATTTACACTGGACACATTTACAATATTACCCTTTGATTTAATCAGTTCGGGCACGGCCAACATTGTAAGATGATATATAGCACGTAAATTGGTATTCATTACACGATCGTACTGCTCCAGACTGGTAGTTTCAATACTTCCCGTTTCAATGATACCAGCATTGTTAACCAATACGTCTAATTTACTGTATTTTTTTAAAGTTTCTTGCCAAACGCGTTCTACATCGACTTCTTTCGAAACGTCGCCCAGCACTAAATGTGGTGCCTTGCCGACGGAAGAGCACTCTTTGGCCACGGCCTTCAGGTTTTCTAAATTGCGTCCATTTAGTGCCAGTAAAGCCCCTAATTCGGCGAATTTTACAGCTGCAGCGGCTCCAATACCAGAACTAGCTCCTGTAATGAGCACAACTTTACCAGCAAAATTCATAGCGATGATATTGATGAAAGATTCTCCACTGTTCGTTATGTAAGCCACCGGTTGCTATGTTGTTGTTGTTGTAGCGGTTGCTATGATAAGCGCTGTTTGTTTTTGTTTTGGTCTTTAGCTTTTTTCCTTTCCAGTTTTATCAGAGAACGTTATACGTTCTCTGGTTGTACAGCTGTGCACAGTGTTCAGACTGTAAAAAAATTTGAAGGTAAGAAAGATTTGTTACCGAAGATAACTCACTGAAGTGCATATTGTGGCGAAAATGCGAAGCGAAAGACAGATGAAAGAGAGGAGCTGACAACTGGCATGTTCTAGAGCGTAAAACGAGACGTTATCGTAACGATAACGACTCGATTATTCCAGGGATTCGTTTTCAAGCAGCAAACAAGTATTTAAGGGCGACACACGACTGCAAAAGCAATCAGTCGTAAAGTAAACGCGTTGGAGATTACATTACAGCAAAGTAATAAAAACACATTGTGAAAGTAGTATACAAGTGATTGTAAATAGTAAAGTGAATTGTAATTGAATTATGAATTACTGAATAATAAAAGGACATTAAATAAAGTCTTTATAAATAAAGAAACTGCGAATTAGGTTGGTGATTTTTATTTAACAATCCAGAGATCGTACCCGAAGGATTTGGGAAATCAGCGAGGTTTAATCAGCAAGATCCTAACAATATTTATACATATTCAAGAATTATAAAGGTTCAAGAATTTACCCGTGGTAAGTCATGCCTGTCGTGAGAGCCGACTAAAATCCATAGTTCCCGCGACAGTCGGGTCTTTATACCGGAACGACCCGGATTTTTATCCGACCAAGGACTGTCACTCCCGCAATGTTCCCCGAAGCCCCATTTTGAGAATATTCTGCGGCTACAACAACAACAACAACAGGGAATTCGGATAATATATTTTTAAGTCATTACATTAATTCTTCTCAAAGATTATATAAATTATTTTTAGTGTATTTTGTTTTCGATTTGATTTTCTATTTGTAAATGCGAAAATCTTCATAGTTGTGACAATTTGATTGTGGTTTACGCAAAAAAAGATGAATCAGAAAATTTGCGCATTTTTTTAAAAGCCGATGAATTTTCCCTGATTCTGACAATCGCTTCGAAATACGAAAAAGTACACGGCAATTGTTGTTTCTGTTCTCCTGCTCTTTCCTTCATAAATTCGCCTTGTTTTTACTGAATCAGTAAATTTTTTTTTGGGGAGAGGAAGAAATTTTAATGTTGTTGTTGTTGTACCCCGGCTCGGTCAGGTAGGTATAGTCTTAGTCATCGAGGTCATCTAAGGGTATGCGCAGGAAACGTGCTGTTTCTGCGGGTTCGGACCAGAGGGAGAGTTGTGTTAGATGAGTTAAGGAGGATACATCAACTACTACAATAACCAGACCTTAATGTGCCAGTGTTATTCGGGTCTCTCGAGGCAGTTCGAGCTCTTGTTTTGCAATGGGTGGTGCTTAGATTCCGAGAACAGCATTCACGGGATGAGAGTTCACAAAGGTGTTAATGGACTCTGGGTAAATGGTGCTTAAAGCTTTTTTCGGTATGCCGTCCTGTCCAGCGGTTCTTGTCGGTATCGCTGTACGGAGTCGCCGTAGTCTATTACTCCCTTCCTGATGTGTCTAGATGGAGGTTTGGCATTTTATAGGGGTGATTCCTACGGTAGCATACCAACAGATATTGCTTACATAGCGTTACATTATGCTCCTTAATTGGGAGCGCAGATGTTTCAGCAGGCTTCGGGTCCGAAGGGCGGTATTGTGACAGGCTTGTAGCTTCTTCAACTTCGTCTCACAGATCAGTGGGGAGAGGAAACCACGAAGGTCTACCGATGATTGCCGACCACTCAGATAATTCATGGTCCATCTATTCATCCCCAGCGGTAACGAGGATTCCCTCAATATGCACTGCATAATTGGCCGTGTCGAAGGCTTTCGACAGGTCTAGTTCTACTAAGACTATTCGTGCACAGGGCCGATTTTGGTTGAGGCTATGAACTATCTGGGTGTTTATGGCGTTAAGTGTTGTTGTTATGTTGTGCAGATTGTGTGTGAGAGTCGGGGATAGCACAACCTCAATTATATTCGTTATTGGGTAAAGGAGAGATATAGTCTGATAAGACTATCCGTTATTTTCGAGTTTCACCGGCTTTAATAGCGAGACCGTTCTACAAAGTTTCCACATGTCTGGTATTGTTACAGTAGTCAAAAGAAAATCTGAGGACCTTGGTGAGATAGTCTGCTCCCGCTAAACCCAAGTGATTTAGCATCAGCATGCTTATTCCGTCGTGGCCGATGGATTTGGAGCCATTCACCTTCCCGATAACCTCTGGACCTCTTTCCTGAAGAAACAAGCGCTTATCTTTTTATTATTTTCAATATGTGTTTGCTTATTTTTTGCAGAATTTTTTTTTTTACTTTTTGCCGGATTGTTACTGTTAATTTTAATAATATTTTTTTAATATAATTAATGGATTTAAAATGCCATAAAACGGCCAAAATTTATTTAAATGCTTATAGCGGTTTCACAAATTGCTGCCTAAGACATCTTATTCTATAAATTTTTGTACTAGATAATTCTTGCTGAATTTTTTCGCCAATCAGAACGGATAAGAGTAGCTGTTTTTTTTTTGCATCCGACCTGCAAAAGAACGCCCAGCTAGCTTATTTTCAAAGGTATTTACTTTTCAACACTGGTGGTATCTTTGGTAAAAAAAATATGCTAAGTTAAAAACAATAATAAATATGAACTAGTGTACTTTTTTCTTCGTTTTTCTCTTACATTTTGGAATATAAGTCACATTTTACCTGATGTTTTTAATAAACTATGAGGCGCGATTTCACTCACTGTTTGTTTTTGAAATATCACTAAATTTATTTAGATATGAAGACACGGACTAGAGAACTTGCTTTTGTAAAAGTGGTGGCCAACATCCAAGATGAGTTCATGTAAGAATGTTTAAATTTATCACTTTATTACTTTATTTTGGTACCTTTAGGATAACATTAAAACTAAAATAAATTTATAATACAAATGAATCGAATTTACATCATCGTGGACACATGGCATGGCGACCACCGTCTACTGGCAAACTGATTCCTGTGGTGAAATTTGCCAAGTCGCTAGCTAAAAAAGTAATAGCATTTGCCACCTCCTCGACAGTACCAGTACGCCCAAGTGCGTGTGTAGTTTTTGAATGTTCCAAGAACTTTTGATATGTATCTTCATCCATGCCACCCCGCTTGTGTATATTTGTGACAACTACGCCTGGATTAACACAGTTTGCACGCACACCTTTTGAAGCCAATTCTAGAGCAACACAACGTGTGAATTGGTCCAAACCCATTTTTGATACATTGTAAGCCAATACACCAGGAAAAGAACGTATGCCATTTACACTTGATACATTCACAATATTTCCCTTGGACTTTATCAGTTCCGGTACAGCCAACATTGTAAGATGATACACCGCACGTAAATTTGTATTCATCACTCGATCATATTGGTCCAAGGTAGTGTTTTCAATGCTGCCTATTTCAATTATGCCAGCATTGTTAACCAAAACATCTAGCTTATTATATTTTTTCAATGTTTCTTGCCACAGGCGTTCTGTACCAGCTTCTTTGGAAATATCTCCCATTACTAAATGTGGCTCCTTTCCCACAGCAGCGCACTGTTTTCCAACGGCTTTTAAATTTTCCTCATTGCGTCCGTTCAGAACGAGTAAAGCTCCCAGTTCAGCAAATTTTACTGCGGTGCCGGCTCCAATACCAGAACTAGCACCAGTAATAAGTATCACCTTACCTTCAAAGTTCATTGGTATAAATCGGTGTTCGTTTGTTGATTCTCTCTAAGATAGTTTGGTAAAAATAATGTGAACTTCCTGGACAATGCTTATTTTTATTTACCTGTATGTCCTTATTCGGAATAATTATTTGAATTCAGACACAGCATATGACATATGTTTTAAAAAACAGGGATGTTGTTTGTTTTACGTCTCTGTTATGCAAACTTAGAAATAACATGTTTTGTTGAACGAATTTTCGACATTGTCTTATGTTGACTATAACAATATTGTAACGAATTTGCTAAATTCACCTCGATTATTTTCCAAAACCTTCGAGTCCGATCACTGGATTACTAAACAAACTCCCAAGATTTATTTGTTCAGTTTTTTTGTCTTTCAGGAATTTATTTCTGGTGTAATTACAATTTTCTTATTTAACAAATCTTTATCATACACAATTATTATCTGCTTCACTCAGCTTTATCCGTTTCTCAAACACACGCTAGGACTGAGTCTTCAACTTCATTTTATTTCAAATAGCTGCTGCAGCTCCTTTTATACCTCAACAGCGTGTATTTGCTGTCTACCCTTTTGTTTGTCCTTGGTATGGGTAATTTGCATTATACGGCCGCTTCTTTATTTTCTGTCCTTCCGGGAAATTTTATTTACATTGTCAACAGTTTTGTTTGTCCTTGGTATGGGTAATTTGCATTATGCGGCCGCTTCTTTATTTTTTGTCCTTCCGGGAATTGCATTTACATTGTCAATAGTTTTGTTTGTCCTTGGTATGGAATTTTCGTCGCACTGCCCTCCACCTAAGTCTGATCGTCCCGATCAGACATACCAGCCTTTCTAAGTGAACCACTTTCATTCTGGTCCTTGGTTTCCCAACAGTCTGTATTCGATACACTACGTCGTTCAACCGTTTTATTACTTTGTAGGGGCCTTCCCAATTGCATTGCAGCTTCGGGGACAATCCTTTCTTCCGTTGTGGGTTATACAGCAGCACTCGATCGCCTTCTTGAAAACCCTCGCAGTTCATCGCTTTATCATATCTGGCCTTTGTCTTGCTGCTCATAACTTCGGTTCGCTGTCTCACAAGAGCATGTATCTCCCTCAGCTCTTCTTCTAGGGCATTTGGCGCCCTCTCTCCAATCCTTCTAGCATCGCCACTTACTCCAAACTTCAAATCACTAGGCAGCCGAAGTTCACTACCGAAGAGAATCTTTGCGGGTGTTTTACCTGTTGTCTCGTGCACCGCTGACCGATATCCCATCAGAAACAGCGGTATGTGGATATCCCAATCATCTTGATGTTTGTCCACGACCTTCCTCAAGTGCTCTTCCAGGGTTCGATTGAAGCGTTCTACCATGCCATCTGATTGAGGATGCAGAGCTGTCGTTCGGGTTTTTCGAATACCCAGTATCAAGCATACTTCCTGGAACACTGCCGATTCAAAGTTTCTTCCCTGGTCCGAGTGCAGTTCTATAGGCGCACCGTATCTGGAAACCCAATTGTAAGTGAATGCATTCGCTACTGTTTTGGCTTCCTGATTTGGAATTGGGTAGACCTCCGGCCATTTGCTAAAGTAGTCCATAACCACAAGAATGTATTTGTTTCCTTGCCTGCTCATAGGAAATGGACCGGCTACATCCATGGCAACCCGCTCAAATGGTGCACCTGAGTTATACTGCTTCATCTGACCATGACTTCGTGACTTTGGCCCTTTAGCTGTAATGTACTCCCTGCAGTTAGCAATCCACTCAGCGATAGATTGACGACAACCAACCCAGTAGAACCGCTGCTTTATCTTTTCCAGCGTTTTCGTAATGCCTAAGTGTCCACCACTAGGACCATTATGGAATTCCTTGAGAACGTCCGGAATGCTTAACCTCGGAACTACTATTAGTTTTCGGGAGCACTGGCCGTCTTCACTTTCCCATATTCTATGCAAACAGCCATATATCAGCTCTAAACTATTCCATTGCGCCCAGTATGCCTTTGCTATTGGACTTCCTGCTGCCATCTGTTCCTTATCTGGCCGTCTGTCCATCTTCAGTCCATGCATTAATAGTTTCAAATCTGGATCTTCCTGCTGACATTTCCGTAGATGACTTGACTCCCACTCTTCCGCTGGTGTAATTGTCATTAATCGGACGTCTATTATGTCTTCTTTGCCTTCCGCTTTGGAGCAGTGCTTACATTCCAAGCTACATGGTCGACGAGACATGGCGTCAGCATTCCCGTGAGTATTCCCTTTGCGGTGCTCTATACTGTAGTCGTAACTTTGCAGTCTCTCAATCCATCGGGCTAGCTGTCCTTCCGGATTCTTGAACTGTAGTAGCCACTTCAGCGCTGCATGATCTGTTCTAACTCGGAAGTGTTGGCCATACAGGTACTTGTGGAAATGTTTGATGCAATCCACCAACGCTAATAGTTCTCTCCGTGTTACGCTATAGTTCCGTTCTGGTTTCCCAATAGACCGGCTATAGTACGCAACTATCTTTTCCTGTCCATCAATCACTTGTGAAAGTACACCTCCCAGGGCATAGCCACTAGCATCTGTATCCAGAATGAATGTTGCACCTGGAACCGGGTACGCTAGCATAGGTGCAGAGCCTTTCCTTTAGAGCTTCGAAAGCCTGATCTTGTTCTCTGTTCCACTCAAAGGGTCTATTTTTCCTGGTGAGCTCGTGGAGACTATTAGCAACACTGGAAAAATTCGGAACAAATCGGCGATAGTAAGTACACAGGCCCAAAAAGCTCCGTAATTCATGTAAATTCCTGGGCCTTGGCCAATCCTTCACTGCTTCTATTTTCTCCTTTGCTGTACAGACGCCCTCGGTGGTTACATGATGACCTAGATAATTAACCTCTTTCTTAAATAGCGAGCACTTTTTAGGACTAAGCTTAAGGCCAGCGCTAGCTATCCTCTGAAAAACTTCTTCCAAATTACCCAAGTGTTCCTCAAAGCTTTTGCCAAGTACGATGATGTCGTCAAGATAAACCAGACAAGTTTTCCAATGCAGTCCCTTAAGCACATGATCCATTAATCTTTCGAAGGTTGCAGGAGCGTTGCATAGTCCGAATGGCATCACCGTGAATTGCCAAAGACCGTTTCCAGCATTAAAGGCAGTCTTCTCCTTATCTCTCTCACTTACTTCCACTTGCCAATAGCCGCTCTTAAGGTCGAGTGTTGAGAACCATTCCGTGCCAGTTAACGAGTCCAGAGTATCATCAATCCTGGGCAAAGGATAGCTGTCCTTCTTTGTCACATCATTTAGTCTTCGATAATCCACGCAGAACCGCAGCTGGCCATCTTTCTTCTTTACGAGCACTACCGGCGAGCTCCATGGACTTTCGGATGGTTCAATAATACCGCTTTTACTCATTTCCTTTATTATTTGGCTTACAGCTTCACGTTTGGCTAGTGGAACACTTCGAGGAGCCTGGCGAATCGGCCTAGCGTCACCAGTATCAATACAATGTTTCACAACGTTGGTCCTGCCTGGGTTGTTGCCATCCTTGTCGAATATATTGGAGTATTTGCACAGAAGTTTCTTGGCCTTTTGCTTGTATTCCTTTTCCAACCCTTGCGTCCATTCATCTACATTGTCTTTGATATCCTTTATGTCAATGGAACCGCTTTTAGGTGCATCTCCGCAATTAATAATGGCGTCTACCTGCTGACATTGCCCCAATACAGTTCCTCTTCGAAGTTTCATTGGTGATATAAATTCGTTTAGTACTCTCACTGGGATAAGTCCATCACTTTTTGTTTTAGCCAGTGTTTTACCGATGATTACGTCCGATGTGGAATTTCGTGCTGTTTCGACAACCCATATTTTGTTTGTCCCACGATCTCCATCAATCTTTGCCCAAACAACAGCTTCTGACTTTGGTGGGATGAGTTCGTTGTGTTCAAGGATTACTTGCTTGCTGTTGTATGTAGAATTATAGCCGATAATAAGTGGTACTTCCATGTTTTTGTACTCCATTACTCGGTTAACCATGTCGATCTTTATTCCTTGGTCTAGCAAGAAGTCTACTCCTATGATGACTTCATCAACAATCTGCGCGACTATGAACTGATGTAAAACCGCAACATTTCCTATCGCGACTTCGCATGTTATCTCTCCTACAACTTGGGTGTCCTCGCCAGTTGCCGTCCTCAATCTTGCTCCAGGCAATGGCCTTACTTCTTTGTTGATTAGGTCGTATCTAAGGATGGAGTGCGATGCGCCCGTATCAACAGTAAGTATTCGCTCATGTCCATCCACATATCCACCAATTGTCACGTTGCTCGCCTTCCTACCAATTTGAGAGACGGAGATTATTGGGCATTCAATTGCAGGAGCCAGCATACGCCCCTTTCGGCTGGCTCGTTTTAGTTTAACGACTGGTTAGAGTCGGATTCGTTATCTTCAACCCTTCGTTTTCGTTGTGCTGAATTGTTGTTTCTGCTCGAGTCCGTCTTGCATTCCCTCGCGAAGTGGCCTGGCTTCCCACAATTGAAACATTTGCCAGCTTGATTCTTCTTTCCATCGATTGATTTTAGGGTTTTCAGAATCTCGTTCATCACATCTGGTGTTTCTACTTCCACACGACTGACTTTGTAGGCTGGTCTGCTTATAAGTGAAGCCGTTTCACGAGTTTGGGCATAGGCGACAGTCTCAGAGAATGTTGATTTTGGATTTGCGTATGTCTCTCGTTTGGTGTAGATATCTTTTATTCCACTGATAAACCTCTGTATTTTCACCCTTTCGAGGTGTTCACCAGATGCGTCTCCAGTAGCTAGATGAGCCAATCTCTCAATTTCGGATGCGTATTCTTGCAGAGATTCGTTGGGTCTTTGATCGCGCTTCTCCAACTCCATCTGGTAAATTTGTCTCCTATGTTCGCTTCCATATCGTCTTTCCACGGCACGCATTAATGCGTCGTAATCATCTCTCTCATATTCTGGGATTGTCTGTAAAATTTCCGCAGCAGGTCCTTCCAACGCAACGAATAGTGCAGCGGATTTTTCCTCAATGCTCCAATTATTTGCTTTTGACGTCTTTTCGAATTGAAGCTTAAACACCTGGAACGGAATTGTGCCGTCAAAGGAGGGTGTTTTTATCCTGGGAGCGTTCATCGAAGTGGTTGGACGATTCAAGTGCAAATCGCGGACGCGACCTTCCAATTCGTTGACTTTGGTCTCAATAAGCTCCTCTATTCTGTCTTGCCTTTCCTCGATTACGTCCTGTCTCTCCTTGAGTTCTGTGCATTCTTTAACAACACTCTCCTGAAGCTGTATGGGCCGGGATGAAATACGCGCTTCTTGGTCTTGCATTTGCGATGAAATGTGGGCATTCATTTGTGACATGTTGGTATCCTGTTCATCCAACTTCTGTAGCAAATTGGCATCCTGATCATCCAACTTTTGCGTAATTTCTTTTGTAATGTTGGCATTCATTTGCGACATCTTGGCATCCAACTTTTGTGACATCTTGGAATCCTGTTCATCCAACTTTTGTGACATCTTGGAATCCTGTTCATCCAACTTTTGTGAAATTGCAGCCAGTAACATGTTCATGTCCATACTTGTAGATGAGCTAGGAGCCTTTTCTTCAACTTTACTTGCTGACTGCTCTGAATCTTCCGTAGTCTCAACAGCCTCTTCCTTCTCCATTTCTTTCTTGGATGTCTCCTCGTCCTCACGGCAGAATTCATATTCGCTCAAATCTATGCCTTCTGCTTCCAAAGCTTCTCGCAGCCGTGATTGTAGTTCAGCCTTATTCCCGGTTGAAGATAATCCCCTCTTCGCCAATTCCTTTTTGAGCGGTAGTATCGTTAAATCTTGAATCTTGACCATTTTCAAATATTTTTGTTGTTGTTTTTTTTTTTCGGAATTTATTTATCAATCCCACTTCTGACACCAATTGTAACGAATTTGCTAAATTCACCTCGATTATTTTCCAAAACCTTCGAGTCCGATCACTGGATTACTAAACAAACTCCCAAGATTTATTTGTTCAGTTTTTTTGTCTTTCAGGAATTTATTTCTGGTGTAATTACAATTTTCTTATTTAACAAATCTTTATCATACACAATTATTATCTGCTTCACTCAGCTTTATCCGTTTCTCAAACACACGCTAGGACTGAGTCTTCAACTTCATTTTATTTCAAATAGCTGCTGCAGCTCCTTTTATACCTCAACAGCGTGTATTTGCTGTCTACCCTTTTGTTTGTCCTTGGTATGGGTAATTTGCATTATACGGCCGCTTCTTTATTTTCTGTCCTTCCGGGAATTGCATTTACATTGTCAATAGTTTTGTTTGTCCTTGGTATGGAATTTTCGTCACAATATTTATAGATTCGTTTTATTAAGACAATTTCAAATTTTCGCATATGCATACACCCCACTGCGTTTAAATTTTGCAGGTGCCAATCGCCGTAATGTATAGTAACTAAAATATCAAGACCATGATACAATTTTTTTATTTATTAACCATTTTAAGTAAAAGCAGGACTTGAATCTCCAGTTATCCTTGAAGACTCCTTCGTGTAAAAATATAGAATTTATAAATTTTAACCACATTTAAATAAACTACAAAATTTGATTGTATATAAGTATTTATTAAGATATTTTTTATTTTATTCACGATTAAATCAACTTTTCTTTCAACTTTTTTATGTAAGTCACTCAACTACAATGTGCAATTCAGTTATAAGTAATTTCTTTAATACTTAACTATATGACATATTCACTTCCCGTATCATTTCAAGATTTAAGATTCTATACATACATATGTGAACCCTAAGAATGAATATTCCCTTTGAGTATATACGTTTAAAGCAATACAAAAGCTTTGTCCAATATTAATTCAAAATCATAGGGTTTCTTGTGTAAGTTCGAAAGTATTTACGTAGGTTACATTAAATGTATAGGCTTTATGTTTTTTAAGTTTTTTTTTTTTTGAAGTTTAGTATCTTAAAAAAATATTTTTTTCAATTTCCTTTGCACCCATTTGGCGCAAGGCTTAATCTTAAAAAATGAGATTTCGTGTAGAATGTCGTATTCGGAGGCAAATACTTGACAGATGCAAATGCCATTTATTTCGAGTCAAAAAGCTTTAAGATTTATTTTAAGAGTATTGCGGTTAGTACTTTTTAAAATAAATATTTTTAATATTAGTAAGCTAAACCAAGAAAAAGAAAACTCTTTTCAAGTCATTAGCTAAAAATAAGTTTATTTCAAATTAAGCCACTATTATCATAAAGGCAAATTAGGTTTACAATTATAAGAATTTATGAATTTTTTTGCTGCAATATGTGTGCGTGTGTAAGTTTAGAGAGTAGTAAAGTATGTTGTACTTATTTATGGTAAACTAATTTTATAAAAGATAACATTTCCCCTCGGTTAGGTGCTGTAAACTATTTTGGAAGATCTATTTGCGATTTACCATTCATCCTATGTATGCGTCGCGAGCAGAAAAATTAGTATTTTAATGAAATTCATCTTTGAATAAGCAAATGAAAAATATTTTATTTAAGAACAAAAAAAATAAATAAATAAATGTACGTAAATAAACACTACATAAACTGAATGATTGAATTCAAAATTCGAATACGTTAATTGTAAATTATTCCTGTTAGGATTTACATCCAAATCCTAAATTAGAGGAGTACAAATTAAGTCTGAATATAATAAACGCCTTGTCAAATATATAGTCGATTTTTCGTTCAACTTTCATTTTCTTAGATTAAAATGAAAGCGAAATATTTATAACAGATATCTGCGTGACTGAGCTCCAAACCATACTTAAATACTTAGCGTATAAATGTTCACAGTTAAAGTAAGTAAGTACGTTTTTATGTATGTCGTTGAAACAAAACTACGAAATAAAATTTACTGCATGAACAAGTATCATAACTGTATCAATCTGTCATAAAGGAATTAAATAATGAGAAAATATCACAAAAAAAAAAGTATTATTATAAATTGGTTTAATAGAAATTTAGGACATTATTGCAAATTCAAATGCATATATTTACATCGATATTATTCAAATTTTAATACGCCAAATTATCAAAAATAAATAAATGCTAGAAAGGAAAAATTCAAAATTGCAAAACTTTTAAATATATTTATGTTGTTTTTGTTTTAAATAATTCGATTTTATTTTTAATCATTATTTCAGTCTCGGCATTTTGCTGAAACCCAAAAATATATATTAATAAAATTCAAAATACAAAGTATGTAGCTCCTAAGATTTTGATTTTTAATAAACAAATTATAATTTAAAGAGATTATACAGTTAGTTTCCTTTTCAGAGAAATTCATATTAGTACATTTACATGTTATGCAAATTGTAAAGATATACAATTACAACCACAATACATAACATACAACAAGTTACATAGAATCTTATTTTCTTTTAGCCTTTTTTTCACATACTTATTCACGAATATCATGAGGTATATTAAATCATTAATGTTTCATTATTTTGCATGTGTTTATTGATTTCTGTAGAATAAATTGGAGTTGACTACATATTTTTTGACACACAAAATAAATTACTTAACATTTGTTATTACTTATATGAGGGAAAAAAATTGTGAATGTAAATGTAGATGAACAACAGAAAATATTAAGTTACAGCTATAGTAAAAATTAACATAGAGCAATTTCTTAAATTAATCACAAATATTTGTGAATGACTGCGAATATAATGAATGCATTTCTTAAGCGCATCAGGCATTTGTACGCCAGCATGCACGCACGAACTCGTGAATACTATGCTGTATGTATGTAAGTCACCTTTTCTTCCTTATCGCACAACTAAAATATTATTAATTAACGAGTAATTGTAATGCAATGTAGTGCACTACTCTTTTGGGGTTTTTGGGCATACATTACAAATACGAATACCACATATATGTGGAGTATATGCAGATCAGTTAATATTTGTGTTGATGAATGTAATTTGCCGCAGCGCTGTCGACATTGGCCAATAAATTCACTTAACTTCCCTGTCCACTAATTAGTTCATCACATATCTTAACCAGCTCAGCATTTTCTCGCGACTTTTGCTGCAATTGTTCGTGGATAGAAGCGCGCGATATTTCCTCCTTTTTGAGTAATGCTTTCAGTTTTGTTGTTTCGATACTGTGTTCTTTGTTAAGGGATTCGAGTTTTTTGTTGGCACTATTTTAGGAATAATACAGATGCGTAGTGTTAAGAAAAATTATAATCAATTCCTTTCATTTGCTTTACTCACATTTCTAGCTGCTGCATGGCATGATTCTTCATTTTGTCATACCGCTGCTCTTGTAATCGCAAATTTTCCAATATTTGACGTTTCTCTGCCACTAAGGCCTCTTCGTTTGACTTCAATTGCAGTGTCATCTCCTTACTTTTGCCGTATTTGCTGTTATTCAATAAAAAAAAAAAAGTATTAAATGTCTTGAGCAAAACAAACGAACGCAAATTATGCGCCATGTTCTCTTACACATGCAGATCAGCAAAAGTCGTTTCGAGTGATGTGAGATGTTGGTAATTCGAGTCGCGATCCGCTTTAACTTCCGCCAGTTGCTTTTCGTAGCTGTGTAATAATTGCTCTTTCTCGGCGATTAGCTCAGCAATGGCTTTCTCATATGCTTCAATAACACCGCTATAAGAAAAAATTACCAATTTAAATTTATGTATATATATGGGATTAAATACAAAATGTAGGAAGTGAAGTATTTGATTGAACTGTCAACCGTACACATAAATATGCACATTGAAAATTTGGTGTGTGGGTTTATTGAAAATTAAAAACTTACGTCATTTTCGCTATTGTTTTGTCTTTTTCTGTTATCCGCTTTATTAATGCTTCCTCGCGCTGTTCGGCTTCCTTTAATTTTTTCTCAATATCTTCTGTTTTTAGGCTATAATCATTATAAAAAAGAATGACAGGAAATGGCAATGAATAAGCATTTCATATATACAAATTAGAAAAATTAATAATTAAAAATTAATAAATTAAAATAATTAAAGGCATACCATATTAGCGTATTTTTTTTTTAGTTATTTTTATTATTGATTTGTTTTATAGTTTAAACTTTTGAATATTAAAATAACTGCAAATAATATCATATTGCGCTACTACTACTAGTATTTATTTAATTAATTTAAACTTCAAATTGTCAATGACTTACACTTCATTTTTAATTTTTTTCTCGAGCTCATCCATTTTGTAGTTTATTTGTTTTTCATCGGGTTGTGAGCTAGAGTTAGAAGAGAAAAATATGTTTTCATCCCAAATGCATACACATATACGGCCAAGAAGCGCTTCAGTGGTTATAAAGCGTTCTTAGTCAGCAGGAAAAAGTTAGTATCAAATATGGGAATTACTATCTGGTTTAGAGAGATCATAACTACTTTGAACTGCTCTGTAGTTCTAACTCTATCATAAGGATTTTTAACTTTTATAACTAACTAAACTTTTTTCAGTTTCGATGTTATCAACATGGACTTCGAAAACCAACCCCGGATATTCAAGTTTTCAAAAAGTTCAATTCGCCTAAATCTGTCTCTTATCGCCATGTTTTTGTTTCAATTAATGGAATTTTTTAATACATATATCTTTCTAAAAAGAATAACCGGGATAAAAAGTAAAGTAACGGAATCTATGTAGCTATCAAAAAATTTGATTGCCCACTGATATTTGATAAACATTGTGGATGAATACAATGTGACGAATTCTTCATTATTCGTCCGTGATACTATTTTTAAAAAGATCCCTTCTAAGCAATGAAAGATTTAAACTAGAGTTCAAGTTTTTGTTCGAACATTTTCGAGCAGTTTGAGCATTTGAGCAACGAGCACTCGTACACTTGTTCATTGCTCATTACCCGAAAATTTTTGGAGCGTGCATCGAGCGAGTTTAAAATTTGTGTTTTTTGTTGCTTACTTTGAGTTCTCAAATGTTTTGTTGCAATCGTTATCGATATTCATGTCCTTAATCACGTCGACACTCATACTGGCATGCTTCTGTAAGTTAAAAGAGAAAATTAAATAAATTTCAGTACCACCAAGATTTGTATATTAAAATTTTATAATATATTCACCTTAGGAATTGTAGTTTTGGGATTTTGTTGCGGTTGTTGTTGCTGCTGCTCCTTGCTTTGCTGTTTTTCTGATAAATTTTTAACCAGATTATGCTCAGGTTGAAAGCTTTCTTCCCTTGCCGTACCAACACCTACTGTTGATCTCTTATTATCTGCTTCGTTAGAGCACGATTGATTATTGCTAATTGATGATACGGACGCCGATGATGTTGAGTGTTCGTCCTCTTCAATTGTAGGACTTAAATTCACTATATTATTATTGCCTAAAATATTTTGCAATATTTGTGACGATTGTTTTGCAGATTTTTGTTGTTGTTGAACTTGATTCGCAGGTACTGGCACACCGAGTAATGGATCAAATTTTAGTAATATCGAATTACGATCAATTGGTGCACTATTATTGCCTTTTGTGAATAGATAATCAAAGTCGGATGGATTCAAAATTACTGAGATGGAAAAAATGCGTTTAAATATAGACGTCACAATTTTACAGATGAAGCCGTGCATGAAAAATAGACAA
Organism: Neoceratitis asiatica; assembly: GCA_030068015.2. Classification (NCBI taxonomy): domain Eukaryota; kingdom Metazoa; phylum Arthropoda; class Insecta; order Diptera; family Tephritidae; genus Neoceratitis; species Neoceratitis asiatica. The sequence continues at coordinate 40,290,839 of CM061529.1, forward strand.
AACCAAAGATACAGTTATGTTAGAAATTACTTGAACAGTTGAATGATTTAAATGCAATTATTATTATACAACTGAATTAATATATACGCATATGCTATTGATGTAATACATAGCCCACCGCATTTCTTAATAAAAAAAATTGTTTTTATCAAAACTCAAGAAGTCTAATAATTTTAGAAAAGTAACCATCACTCTTGTCTAGAGTATTTTAAAGCCTTTAAAGAATGTACTAAACAAACATTTTGAAAATGTTGAGATTTTTTTGCATTTGTTCAATTCGTACATAGACATAATAGGGGGATTATCTTGATAGTGCACGGATTGCACGGATTGCGCGGGTTTCCTATCCCAGCAGTGGCGCAACAACAAAACACAAAAACCTGCTATGATAAGAAAAATATCCTAAAACCAAACCCATATATATATATTTATTGCATGAAGAACAAAAACTGACATATTTTTGTTGGTGTTTGAATTAAATTTGCCACAATTATGCAGTGTTCTATTGTTCTATAGCAAATATTGGTTCAAAACTTTTTAGATTGCATGCATATCCGACGCCCTGTCTCTTTTAGCGGTGACCGATGGCTGCACAAGCATCTTGCACAACGAAGGAGCGTGTTTTCAGGGTGTGCGCTGAGGACGCAAAAGTTGGAATTGTCGTTCGATGCCAAACGGGATAGCAGGTGCTACTAATACTACTACTAAATAGGCAATAGGAAAGTAAAGCCCTCTACCGACAAACAAAGACCAAACTGTACAAGTTCATCATCATTCCCGCCCTGTTATATCCTATATTCCCTGGCGATTAAAAGATCTGCCGAGTAGGCATTTGAAGTTTCCGAGAGAAAGGTTTTTAGGAAGATTTATGGGTCTCTGCGCATTGGCAGCAACGAGTACCGATGGTGATAAAAAGATGAGTTGTACGAGATGCGGAAACATTGACATAGTTCAACGAATAATGAGACCGTAGCCCCGCTTGCTAAGTTTTTTTTTGTCCGAATGGACACCAGCACAATAGCCTCCAAAGTATTTGACAGAGAACACGTTGATGGAACAAGAAGAAGATTGACACTCCCTTTAAAAAGATCTGGAGGGGAAGGACTTGGCTTCACTTGGTATCTCCAATTGGTACCAAACGTCGAAAAGAAGAAACGATTGCCATACTGTTAACTCTTCTTTAATCGCATAAGCTGTTTGAAATTGTAAGCCAGCAACAAGAAAATAAATTGAACATACAAGCAGATCCGAGCGAACGTGTCATTCCCCTTTAAAATCGTTTAATATATTGACAGAACGTGAAGCTGTATAATTTTATCGATTTTGATGTGTTGGTTTTATTTTTGTACTGTTTGAATAATAAGAAGTGATAAATATAAATTTTCGGTCAACTTTCTTTATGTATTAAACCGGCACAATAAACCAAACGTTCTTAAAAAAATAAAACATATCAGACAATCATTCGCCGTCAATTCGGATATACATAGATTGATTTCTCGTGGGCGTATCAGCATGACAATATAGCATAAAAACAACCATGTGCACCAATACATATCTCAGTTGCAGTTTAGTTGGTAAATTTAAAATATATATATATATATATATATGTAATTGTATAAATATGCATCAAAAATAAAAGCAAAGGAGAAAGATGAAAAATATATTTCTAAATAAAAACATAAATATGTATTTCATACTTTCATTTCTTTGGCAGACTTAATTGCAGAATTGATTAACTATATTAACAATGATTTTAAAAATAAATAATTAATTTTGAGAGCAAATTCAAAAAGTATGGATGACTGAGAAGACAATTATAGTCTTCATGAGTAAAATCCAAAAATTAGAATGACTAAGAGCGTATGCATACACTTCCTCTTCTCCAAGAACTTAAAAGAATTTGAGTACCGCGTTGTATATAAGAAAAGAAAAATAGGAATACAAAACAATGCAAGGTATGAAAACAATAATTTTGAAGAAAGAGCATGATGAGCAATGACGTTAATTGGTTTGGTATAAGCAAAAGAAGAAGCAATAGTAAAATATATTAATATATTATATTAAAACATGTACATACATATGTACATGAAAATATAATTTAAACAGCTACTGCACTACACTTCATTGCCAAAATTATAAATTGTAAATTAAATTGATAAATCCATGATTTCATGCACTCTCTCATGTAAAGTACTTGTTCCAAATCATTAAATAATATTATTAAGTACAGGAGAATTGTACGTCTATGATTTTTCTAAAGAAATAAAAACGCTTTTGGCATTTGTTTATAATGACGCGCATTGTGATAATTGGTCGCATTTTTTGCTCTCAAACTGAAAAGTGAGTCATTCAAATTTAGTCTAACGTAATTCCGCTGCTGTTTTTCTTGCTTGCTTTTCCGCCCTACTAGCGAGCGTGTGGGAAATAAATATAATGTGTCCATTGGAAATGGTATTGGTCACATTTCATTTACAACTCCTTAGAACCGGAAAAGTAAAAGCGAGGTATAAAGACAATGTTGCGACGAGGAGGAGATGAACCAAGAGGCGAGCGGGAGAACTTTTCTTTACTGTTAAAGCTTAATTGTCTCTTTCTTCACTTTTTATACACAAATTGTCGAAGCACACCATATTTATTACTTTCTTTAGGGACCAATAACTTGTTACAAGATGCTATATATATATATATATATATATATATATATATATATATATATATATATATATATATATATTGTTATTTTACAATTTGTCACTACCGCTACATGATATACATATTCATTATATTAATTATATTTAAGGTTGCGGTCAACCTGCATATCCAAAAAAAAAAAAAAAAACAATCAAACGAAATTCCATTTAGTGTGACTGCACAATACACTTGAAGGCTTGACGTAGACAGTAAGAGGAAAAAATAAAACAAAAAATACATGTTCGCCACGCATCTGTAAGATACTTTGACGTTTTCAATACATCCATAATTTTTCATGTTTTCAAAACACTATCAAATACAATTTCATGTGTGAAAATTTATAAATTTGCAATAAGAATATAAATTTGTTTCAATTACTTTTTCGCAGCTTTTGAAACAATTTTCAATAAAAATCACATATACTCCAAATTGAGCCCGCAGCAACGACAGTGAATAGAAACACAAAACGTCGTAAACGTAATACAACGCGACGTCGACGGCACAACTTGAGAAACTAAATGGCAATATTCTCCGCGTAGAAGTTGGCTTCTCCAGTCAGCTCACGACAGACACACAATCAGTGAAGTTTACCATTCCGATAAGCGAGAACGCGATGTGTTTACTATGGCTGGAGTTTGATTCCTTTTAGTGTTTGTATGGAATTGTAAAATAACGATAAGAGTGTAAGAGAGAGAAACAGAGAGAATGTGGCGAGAGTGAAATTTGTCTCTTTGCTAGGTGGAAAAGGCGAGTGAAGGTGTAAAGGGTCAACAAGTTGGTGTGGTCAATCAACGATGCTTAGTGGTGTTTAAATGTATGTACATGTGAGGTTATGGATTTTTAACAGCACATCATGCTTTTTTTCGTGCAAGAGTGGCATTCTCCGAGCAATTGCCGAAACTATAAACATGAGTAGATTGAGTGTATAAACTCTGCTTTCTTTGTTAAGTCATCTCTCCCACACGTTGACTTGACTATGCGATTGCTTTATTGATGGATACTGGTTTTTTGTGATAGTGAGTTGCCATATAGCAGACCAGGGATGTATTTTTCATTTTTAAAAGGAAAAAAAACCATAATTTTATGTGTTTTAGTATTTCATTTATATTCAATATTAAACATAAAAAAATGTCCATTAAGGAATAGATAAAAGAGATGAGTATTAGTCTCTTATTGGGTTTCACAAAGACATGATAAAAAAAAAAAACGATACATACCTTTCATATATTTTATAATTATCACCTAATCTGATCCAATACCAATATAATATGTTACATACAGTATTGGCCAAAACTAAAGCATTCCCCTCAAGATGTTTCAAATAAAGCCAAACTACTAAATGAAATAACTCGAAACATTGGGGTGATGTATTCTTTACTTACTTCAACATTTATAAAGAAAAAAATTAACAATATTTACACTATTTAAAACCTGGTTGGTCAAAACTAAGGGATCTCCTTTAATAGTGATGATATTTGTACTTATTACCCATATCATATCTCCTCGGCATCAAAGAAATATTACTGTTAATAACTTCCGGCGATACGTCACACCAGACTTCAAACAGTGCATCCTTTATTACAAAATTTTCCTATTTTCCAAATCATAATATCCCAAAAGTTTTTAAACATTTAGATCGGGCGATACTATATAACCAAATTTTACGGTGCCTAGAAGCATCTTTAGGATCATTGCCCTATTGAAATTTTCAATTTGGTTGTCATTTCTCTTCAGCATAAGATAACATTACATCTTTTACATTGTCTCTAAATCCAATGCATGGACGCGATTTCTTGTCAAAAAAGTAGTTCCACATCAAAACACACCTGCCTACACCCATAGTAATGAGATGGTTCTTTTTGTTAGAAATTATACATTTTTCCATTTTTGAGGTGCCCAGTTAGGGAGTAAAAATGTCAAAGTAATCTCAGGTGTTGCATGTTAACTACCCGATATGGAGGCGATTCTGGTTTGGACTGGAGTTGCTTCTCTTCTGGGTCCAGCCCGATTTATCTAGTATAGGGAATAATGGATCGCTTAGATTACATAGATATTTTTAAAAGATGGAATGTTGCTATACAATAAGTAGTAAATGTCACTAAAGTGAATGTTCCAGAATGATAACGTTATCGAATATACCCCTAGGCACTATAAAAGCTGGATAAAAATTAAAAAGTTCAACAGATTTTATATTTACCCACATAAATTTCCGATTTCAATTCAATTGAGAGCTTATGGGGACTTGTGATTTCGAGATTTAATATAGAGCATTGTTAAACATGGATGTACTGTTTGAAAAGGTCAAATAAGTCTGATTAACAATATTTTATTGATGTCAAGGAGATATGCTGAAGTCGTACAATAATAAAGTGTGGTACAAAATACTGAGTAATAGGTGCAAACATTATCACTATTAATTAAGGCGGGGTGCTTTAGTTTTGATCATCTAGGTTTTAAATAGTATTAATATTTTTAATTTTTACTTAAAAAATGTTGAAATGAGTCCTTACTTCACTTAATCACAAGGTATACATTGCTCCATTATTTCGAGTTATTTCATTGAGTGATTTAGTTTTATTTAAAACACCTACCCTCGCCTTAGTTTTGGCCAATACTATGATTGGGATTTTTGTGGATTTTAATATATTTGTTTCTTACTTTAAAAGTAATAATTTACAAATAATATTTGGTAAATACTGTTTAAGGTAACGGACTGGCAGACATGGCCACAAGAACTTTGGACGCTTTATCATAGCTGAACTCGTTATTAGTCAAGTTTCTTCGTTTTAATAGTTTTTCTACAATTCAGGTGACCTATTGTTTTAAGACAAATGCACAGAAATGTTTTGACACCTATATTTTTGGTTTTGGTCTGGCCGGAACTTCAGCTTTGAATGACTCGAAACTTGCACTTATTTATATTAAAGTTGAGAGCGCTACAAAATTTTATAATTTCTGTAAAAGTTCGCACTATTCTTTATAGGTTAGGTTATGTGGAACTGGTTGACACATTGGGGAGTCTCACATACATACATAGATGTTACAACATCCATAGTATTATACAGAATATGCCACCAGTGCCCTATACTGCTACAATTCCTATAGTGTTATTTATATGAAAATTATTAAAAATAATTTTATGTTTTAAATAATATTTTTCCATTTTAAGTAAACTTTTGATGGTCGATACTGTATATAACTCTATTAGTTTTATATTATCAGAAACAATCTTTGTGTGATCAAACTAATATAATATTTGAATTTAAAACGAATTCTTATGGCACACTAATTCAAGAAAAGTTATCGTCATGCTTTTTATCCTGAAAGTTATCTACTTTTATAATTATGTATATATTACGCATATATGCATATATATTTATTTTGTCTGGTGTCGTGGCGACCATAAAGACCTAATATGTATTTAAGTACATTAGCTCCCTTTCAAGTTCAAACATCGCTGTATATGCGAGCAAAAGGTCAGTACAACCCTTGTAAATGTTTAACACAAGTATGTTAGGAAGCAATGGTAGGTTATTCGATTGTTTTTCTATGTAGCACTTGCACTATAGTTGCAATTATAATTCTGGCCTTGATTCGTTTTTATGTTAAAGAATGCAATTAAATGAAAAGCTGTGAAGGTATGCGAGTCGGGCTGCTACATGGCATGCTACATAGGCATGTACTGGGGCGGTTGTTTATTACTCGACATTTCCACTGAATGTAGGAAGAAGTTGATTGCATAAAATCTATTATAACTATACAGTGTGGGTAGTGAGACAATTGCTTAAATATATACAATAGGAGACAGCATTATAACGAAAAGAAAAAATCTTTTAATCATGATATCTTGTTGGCTATTTCATTTACTAGAATAGTGTCATAACTTTAAAGAAGCAATATTTGAATTAGGTATGAGGAAAAATGCGGCAGCCGCTATAGCCAAGTGGTTAGCATTGCGTACTAAAATTCGGAAGGCCTAGGTTTGAGCAACATCCAAAATTAAAAAAAAATTAATTTTTATAATTGCGGTCTCTCCTCGGCAGGGAATATAAAGCCACCCTAGTGTATTTCTGGCATGAAATAAAATCTCCTCATAAAAATCCGGCCGTTCGGAGGCGGCTTAGAATAAAAACTGTAGGTCCCTAAATCACTCAAAGGCATATTTCGTGAAAGTTGTCCAAGAACCGTTGTTGTTCCGGAAAATATTTTGACGCAATATATTGACGCAATACGCAATATATTGACGCAATATGCAAACTGATATTGCAAGATCATCATGAGACATATCGTGAGAATGAGAAAACTATAGACATTAGCATAGCAGATTGTAAAAAAAATTGTTCATGTTGGATCCCACACAATCGCTCAAAAAAAGGCTCTTGTCATTTGGTCGAGGGAAATGTTAAAAAAATACGATAGCGTTGCTTCGAAACACGTCTACGACATCGTGACAGGTGATGAATCGCGGATTGAAGCGTATGAGCACGAAAGTAAACAGAAGTGGATTGTATGGGTGTTTCAAGATGAGTCGAAGACGGACGGATCACTTTTCACCACAATTCACACAGATCGACTGAAACAACTGCCATTTTGAGTATAGACATGAGAACCGAATGACTTCTTTTTATTAACGTAAGTAAGAAATAAACTGAGAAGTTTTTTGGCGCCAGTTAGAAATATATACATATATTATGTGAAAAGAGGGTCATACTTTCCATGTTGCTTATTTGCTTGTGAAGTGTTTTATTTTGCGTCGTGACTGTACTGCTGAAAATAGTTAGTTCGACGCATTTTATGCAAAAAATTGTCACGTTTTTTTGTGTTGTTTTTTTGAAAAAAAAAAAATTAAAAAATAATAATAATAATAAGAATAATAATAATAATAATAATCATAATAATAATAATAATAATAATAATAATAATAATAATAATAATAATAATAATAATAATAATAATAATTGTCAAAGCAAGCATTTTGTTTTGTGACCCTTTGTATGATAAAATAAAAGCAGCATTAACACTACTTATATTTAGGAAAATTGTGTCGGTTGAAATGTAAAACAGCTCTGAATACATCGTAAATTGTATTGAATTCAAATCGTACGATATATTTTTTATTAAATAAAATGAAAGTACAGAGAATATTTTTAAGTTAAATAAAGTGAAATTAATAAATATTTGAAAACGAACTGCTATAAGCACATCTCTTTCGTTTTGCCAATCGATCAAGCAGCAAAATGTTCCCTTTTTTTGGAGAAATCTCCAAACCGAATTTAAAAATCGTACATTTAAATATTTTCGATTTTTAGAAAATGCTTGAGGAAGATGATTGATTTTATTCTTTTCTAGCTCATTTGCATTTCCTTAGTCAACATTGTTAGAATATTGTGATAATTCGCGCACCGGAGTTGACCCTATCACTCTTAAGGCGTCCTAATCCCGTTTAGGTAATCAGGCGGGGTTCAGCTAGCCACTACAACAACAACAGCACCGACGAAAATAAAATGTAAATTCATACCACTCCTCAAAGGAAGATTTCCTTAAATTGTAATTATTCACGCCAATAACTGAAACAAATTTTGACGATCTACAACCAAGCACATCAGGTGTAAAAATAAACAGTTATCCCTAAATTATCCGAAGTCCAACAAAGAAAGCCAGAAAAGTGGAAAATTCGCCATTTGGGAATAAAGTCTATCACTCATAACCAAAATGAAGATGATTTAGTATATTCCTTATTGAAAGGAAAAATAAACAAACGCTCAGAAGTGATCCCTTGTCACCATAGAATCATATAAGATCTGTAGTGAAAGAAAAGTGATATGAAGACTTTTTTGACCTCGATTTTTAATGTGGGAGAAATTAAACTCTGTGAAGTGAAGATTATAAACTTCAACGAGATACTCCTAACTCTGTTTTTATATATATATATATATATATTTTTTTTTTAATTGTCATTGTAGTCACACTTTCTATAATGATGTATTATATATATTCCATGTCACTAGTTTATGGAGAAAAAACTACAGAGTATACCTTCTCCTGAAAAATCAGGTTTTTTTGAGTTATGACATTATTGAAATAAATGAGCGACATGTAATTAATAGTGAGTTAGTAATAAATTAAGTCACTAAATGAAAATAGTTGTGGGTTAGTTATGAATTGAATATTAGAGCAATATGTTGGCTCAGTGGTAGAGCACTCGCCTGTGAAGTCAGAACCCGTTGAAACAGCTGTCACTCTACCATTTTTCTTTGTTGTATAACCAAATATTCAGTTCAAAACAAAAAAAAAGGCCTTTCAAATAAAACGCTTTATCTTATTACCTAAAGTGATCACATGCCGCAATAAACATATGAAAATGGTTTAACTTACAGTTATTTCCACAGTGGAATTGCTCATTTATGTATTCTTGCTGATCAGCATCCACATTTAGGGCGTTGTCGAAAATGACAAAGCCGCTTGTTGATGATGGCTGGTCTTCCATTGGCGATGGCGTACTAGTCCCGGCAAACACATCTTTCTCATCACTGGAGTCCCGTTTAGTTCGTTCTTTTGCCGATAATGCTTCCACAACAGTGTCTTCTGTATTTTTATATGCATGTATTGATGGACGTTTTTGTATAGCGGGCTTTGGTGGCGATGATGTAGATGATGCTGGCGATGGTGGTAATGGCACTTTGAAGGCCTCATCATCCATTTTCAGATTTGTTATGTTCTCATCTCGCTGGAGATTTTGGCAGGATGGTAGAGACGGTGACATATCTAACGGAGCTGTGTTACGATTTTGTAGTGTTGGTATTGGCGGCGAATTGAAAACTGTCGTTGTTGGTGACTGTATTGGTGTCTGTGATGGTTTTTTGCTGCCTATAGGTAATGTTTCATCTAAATCCATTGGTTCATTTATTTCTTCCGGTTTTGAAAAATTGTTTGAAGTTGTTGCTATGGGTGCTGCTTCGGGTATAGTGAAAGTAATTGGTCTTTCATCAACATTGCTCCTGCTTGAAGATTTCTCTTCAAGTTTATCATTATTTTCTTCTGAACATACTACATTAAATGTTCGCCGATTACTTCCCTCCTCAATGACATTTTTTTGAATTACAATATCGGTTTCTGTTGGCGCAACAGGCATACTAAATTTAGCTTCTCCATCTGGTTTTTTTGAAAAAACATTAATCTGTTCTGAGGGTATATTATATGTGCGTCGTTTGTCTTCATCATTTAGTTTTTGTGACATATTTTCTATTTCTTCCGTAGCAGGTGGTGTTATATTGAAAGTGCGACGATTAGCCAAATTCTCACATAATTTGGCATCTTTTGAAGATACGTCCTCTTCAGTTATTGTGCTGCCATTTGCTTTTGTTGATGCCACATCCCCATTGAGATATTCTTTTGGACGTACAGTACAGCTAACGGTGCTTGCAATAACGTTTTCAGATTTTGCCAGTTGTGCAGGCTTTTCATCAACAGAGGATGTTTTTCGAGACACGGGTATAACAAATTTTGGGTCATTTGCTACTGATTTTTTACGTTCTGTTTCTATACGCTCAGTGTATTCGGATTTTTCTAAAAATGGGATTTTATTTAGTGCGTCAGCAGTAGGAGAACGTGGAAACTGTTTGACTGAGCTACCCTTTTGCTTTATAGGAAAACTCGGAGAAGATGCTGAGCTTTTGCTGCTACTTGTTGATGAATTCATATCAGTTGTCAAATTCAGTGCATTATGTGACCCAGTCAAGGGCTTATTAATTACTTGTTTATTTTCAATTGAAAAGTTTTGGAATCCACTTCCTTCGATGGGATTCAGACTTGAATTTGCTGCAGTTGGGAATGTTGTGGCAATTGTATCTCGTGTTAAATCATCAGTTACTTTCGATGCATTTTCAACAGTGCTACTAACAATGTCGTTATGCTCAATATTGTGGCTTTGTGCTGTTGTTGCAGACAACTCGCTACTTCGATTTTGCTGCAGCTCGACCGTAGACTGTGTAGTTTCAATCTCTGTTTCGTGCTGAACGGTTTTTGTGTTTTCATTTAAAGTTTCATTTTTATCGCTAATTTCTGACTTACACTCGACATGAGGAATTGTCGTAGCAACGTTTTCATGACTGATTGTTTTTTTAGCTACTTCAGGGGATGTAGACATCTGAGATAGTTGGATATTCAAATGCTCATTTATTTCGGTGCAACTAACATCGACATCCATAGGTTCTTCATCAAAGGTTACATCTAATGAATGGACATTTTGTTGTGCCAATATAACATCGCTACTCATAGCCGACAGTAATGATTGAAATTCGCCTTGATCAACCTGAATTTGTTCTGGCAACTTATTCATAGTTAAACTTAATGGATCTGATCCCTCATTTGTAATAGTGATATTTCTAGAGTTTGCAGCACTAAAATATGATTCAATTTCAGAATTTTCAAAGCTACATTCGTCAGCTATAAAACCGTAATCGTTATTTGAAGTTAAAAATTGATCAGTTTCGCATTCCGCAAAGGTCTCATTGTCCGATGAAGTTGCAGTATCCGGTTCCATGGGCACTTGTAAATTATGACGCACATTAGATTCATCTGAAATGCGAGAAGGAAAAACATAAAATCAGAAAACAATTTAATAACAATCACAGAGGAAAAAAAAATTAAGCAACTCTTTGTTATCAATAAGGGATCCTAGATTTAGCTTACCTTTCCCTGCGGCGTTGCTATTTTTTTCATGCTCATTTATGGCAGCAGTCAATGTTGGTATAAGACCATCTTCAAATGTTAGTTTTGCCCGATCTAAAATAAAACAAGATTCATTATTTAAAAATATATTTTTCAATATTAGTACGTAAGTATGTATAAACATAAGAGCATTTCCACAGGAATGTCAACCGCAGTTAAAAAATTCAAAGTTTATCAAAGTATGTTGTTTGAACATATTATCATAGGGAATCTATCAAATTTAACTAATTTGAAAACATTTTGCATTTATTCGTTAACACTTTGAGAAATATTCGAATGCAAAGTCAAACAAGTGTAAAAGTTTTTTTTTACATTTCTATTCCATGTTTTGTTTTGATTAATGCTCTTGATAAGAGACATTATGCATTATACTCTCGGTATTTTTTTTTTTTAAGTTACAGTGGATTTTGATGTCGCGTGCGATATTTTTTATTGCAAATTAGATATAAAAACATTTGCTTGAAGAAAAAAATCATAAAGTTTGTAGCGTGCGACAACATCGCACCTATAAAATGTATAAATACGAAACACATTTTTAAATAAAAATATAAAATATTTCAAAGGTTAGGAGTAAAAATAGGATACCTGCTTATGATGGTCAGCTGGTACTTCGCTGTCGTTTACAGTTACAAACTTACAAATAATAAACACGTAGTTTTTTTGTTCTTGTTTAAGGACTTTAATCAAAACTAAAAAAACTATGTAGGCTTCTTTCAAAAATTATAATATTTTCCGATGGAAGTTGCGCTTAATTTAAATTTAAATATCATTTGGCAATCTTAAATGTAATTATTCAACAAATTCGATGTATAAATGGGATGGAATTCACGGAATGGAATCGTTGATGGAGTTGTAGCCGTCATTGAAATAAAAGTGTGCCGCAAAACAAATCAAAAAGTCATATTATATCCCACATACATTAATTTTGTTGCACTAGGAAACAAAAGCAGCTAGGACTGCATATTGTGTTAGAAAAACCCATATTAGGCAGTAATCCTATTCTAAGCTAATTGAGTGCTTTGTATTTACATATATAAAATACATACTTTTTTGTTTTCCTTTATTGAAGCATAATTTTTGTGGTGAATATAAATATATTCAATATATTAAAAATTATTTATAATCATTATGCATGTTTAATTACATAAAAAGCATAAAAGAAAAATAATAATAATTATGATGGAACAAAATTTCGCATTCGACATGTTGTGTGCGACAGGGATTAAAATTTAAAAAGAAGTATCCTACTTAACTTTTTTAACGTAATTAATAGTTTCGTTCAGGTAAATCAATGCAAAACAACTTAAAATAAGTCGCATTGAAATATTTCTGCTAGTTTCGCTGAAAACAGAGTTTGATTTGTTTGCTTTGAAAACTTCCGTTTTTGCAGCATGCAAAATGCAATTTTCTTGAAAACGAACTATTGGCCGAAATCAACCTTACCACCATATATAGCTAATAAAGAGCTGGAGGTTTATTTTTATTTCAACATAAAATAATGTTTTGGCATATGTTTTTTCATTTTAAATGCGTACGAATGTCGCATTCGACATTAGAGAAATACTCATAAGTTAATATCAGAACAAAAAGCAATTTATTAAGATTCATTATAATTATGCGTGTTATTTTCACTACCACTAAGTAAATAATTTTTTTATGGATTGAAGCTGAAGTGGATGTAATAATGGTAAGAGTGAAATATACCCAATGCTCGCCCATTGTGACACTAAGCAACTGTCCTTTTATGTAGGTGTTAAAAACTGCTCGGTCTCAGACCGTAATTAAATTAAAGTATTATCACATTTCAAGGTATAATCATTAGCGAAAAAAGGGTTTTCAAAGACTGTAGCAAAAGCTTTTAATAATTAATAATTAAAGTTGAGGCATACGAAAAAAATGGACATATTTTACGTTATGACTGTCAGAGTCTGGCAAGAATTTCAGTAATGTTTTTTTTTTAATTTTGTGAACATTATAATCATTACACAACGTAAATATTACTACCAACGAATTTCTATAATTTTATTACAGAATTTACTTACCTTCTGTATTGAGATTTAACGATGTAGGCATCTCTACAATTTTCGTTCCACTCTGATCAGTAGCTACACCTATGTTTTAACGGTTAAAAAATTTTAAATTCAAAAGTGATGTAGTAATAATTTAAAGTATATTTACATACCTGTGAAATTCCTGTCTTTATCCACATGAATGTCTGTTTTAAGCGACACTGGAGGAACGGCTACACCGAAAGTTCCCGCTTTCGACTCCTCAATGCATCGCTCTTTTTCACTCCCTATTAACGTAGCAGATGCGTTTTCAGCTACAGGTGCCATAACAGATGCCTTAAGTGAAGATGGTGCAGAAGACGATGACTCTTTAGATTGAGTTGAAGACGCGTCTTTCAAATACGCAGATTTCGAAGAAATTGTGTTATACTGCAAAATAAATTTAAAACCAAGAAGTTAGAAAATCATAAAAACAAAACTGTTCCAATGTCAGCAACAGTTAATGTGTGAAGTTCAGGTATGTGCGATCGTATAGAAATTTCAAAAATGAACTACACAACAAAGTCAAGTAAAGCAGGAGTGTCGCATCCTTCTCGAATTGTGTTTTTGACAGTGAAATTTATAAATATGAAATTGAGTCCAAGTTTACATGCGCATGTGGCAGAAATAAGCGGAAAAAACCAAACACTCTAACAGGCAATGGCAGGTGCCTTGAACAACAAATTGAATGGGATGAAGAAATTTGTATATGTTATGTACATCTTAACGGTCGGCTTGTTAGCTTGCAAAAAGCAGCTGCAGCCAAAGTAGTGTTGAGGTAGACATACATATTTTTGTACATGTTGATTGTTCACTGAGTTGTTGTGCAGTCACCAACATCTTTGAATATAAAATACGGCGCAATTTGTTTTGCCATTTGCCTTCTTTTCGATTTTGCATATTATTATTTTTATTATTTTTGTCTTATGAATTTTTCAAAAATTGTTATTTGGTGCGATTTTTAAAGGCTTGGGGAGCTGCCAAAAGGCAAAAATTAAGTTCAGTGCGCCTAGGCTAGACGCCGCCACACTTTGCTTTGTACCGTCACTCATTTCGATACACTTTTGTGGCACAGTCTTTGCTGGCAATTGCAAAATACAATTAGCTCTACACAATTTATATACAAACATACATAGTATATACTACATATATATATGTGCATGTACATTGTAGTGTGGTGTAGTGAGAAATATGTAAATATACATGTCTATGCGAAGTGCATTTTTTTGGCTTTCCCTACACTTTGCATCAAATGAGCACCCAGTTTTCTTTATTTTATATTTATTTATTCTCTTTTTCTTATTTTGTTAAATAGTATTGTCTTTATTTCTTTTCAGCGCGGGAAAATGTACTCGAAATTCAATTAGCAATAACAATACAAGGTTAAAGTCACAAAATTTTTTAGTGTGTGTGAATAGCATAGATATTGGATTGGAAAATTATCGCGGGGCAACGCTACAAAATTATCAGGCTAAATCGATCTGACAATACAATGTGATCACAAATAATAAAAATAATTCTGAAAGTTGGTTGGGCGTGAAAACACATATGAGTGGATCCAGCGAAGTCCGTCACTAAGGTAATTTTTTTTAAGGGAAGCTAATATTTAAATTTCAAATAAATTCGCACAAAATTTCGTGTATGGATGTGATTTTATAATGTTTGAACCCCACTAATCAGAAACAGCCAATTTGGTGAGAGGATCCTACTAACTACAAAATGTTTGATTACGGCACCACTGATGTCGACAAGAAACACTTAATAAAACTTCGATGCGTTTTTATTAAATTTTCGTTTTTCAAAAGTCTTAGTAAAGATATTAACATTCCTATTTATTGTTTACCCACGAGCAATATTTTGTGTAATGATGAATCCGGATAAACCTCTTCCCGTTGATGACGATTAAAATGATTAAATTTCATCAAGCGTAATTTTTCATGTTATTTTAGAGCGATCGGCATCAAATGTGTTTAATGGTGATTATAGATGAAATTGTAATAATTGGGAAATCTTGTGGCATCACTGTTCATTACTGTTAATTTTTTTTTTTTTTTTTGAGATCGTCGTTAATGTAATAGTTGTGACGAGGCAAATATGAAAAAAAACTCCGAGTTCTTTTACTAAATAAAATCAACTTTTAAAGAATTTTATTCTACAGTACCTTTTCATTTAAAAATTCTTAGACCTAAATTTTGTTCTATTGAATCGTTATATCTTTCATTTAAAAAAAAAAATGAAGGCAAGGCATTTTTGAATTTATCTGAAATGTGAATATAACTTTCTTCCTTTTATGTGTACCAAAAGTAGAATAAATTTTTCCAACGAATGATTTGAACTCTAATCAATCTCACCCTGATCATAATCACAAATATAGGAAATTCCAATTACCCTTTGTTCTAGTAAAGCATAATTTCTTGCTTGTGGTAATTGTGGGTGTAATGTTACTTGTGTTCACTGATATCAGAAGAAAATTAATATAGTTTTTATAACGATATGTGCAGCACGTGTTACAAATGCCAAAAACAACACATACCTCAGATGACAATGCCTTCGCGAATGCTATTGGTGATAAAGATAATGGTCGATTTGGCAAAGGAGGCTGATTCAATTCAGTGCCGGTATGCAACAGATCACTCGTATTTAAATTGTCATTGATTTGTATGAGCAACTCTTCGATTGTATTGCCACCGGTATTTGGCGAATTTAAGATATTGCCATTATACCTCCCACTCTCATGATTGGCGCTGGGTGAATGAGAAAAGGCCTGGGTGGGTGATTGACTTATAATAGGTGGTGAGGCATGCGTTGTTGATGCCGTTGTGATGGCACGAAGATCATTGTGCTCATTTCGTACATCCATTATATTGGCTACAACGAGGGGATCATTGATTGCACTGACTATACGTTGTCGATGCGCTTCTGGTGTAATGGCACGTTCGAAGGGCAATAACGGCGACTTTGGTGGTGATGGCGAATGTTGCGGTGTGTTTGGACACGAATTTTTTTGTCCTTGATCTGTCGATAATGAGTCGTTGCGCACTAAACTTATGGGTCGCTTTATTAGATTTGAAATAAAATCCATTGTCGTTGTGTCGCAAGCTTTATAGTTCTAGCGCTTTGATTTGTTCTCTTGTGACAGATGGATAAAAACTTTGAATATTTTAAGTGTAGACTGCGGAAAATGTATTTTGTTTTAATTTTTTGTGAAATTTATTTCGACTGAAATCATTTAGCACGCACGATTGATTTTGGCTAATTACGTTTGCAATGCGAGCCGTCGCACCATTTTCATTGCTTTCAGAAAATATTTCTCCAAAATTCTCGTCTTCGCGTCAAAAATGGGAAAACAATCGCGTAATTAAATATATATACATATATTTTTTGTGATTAAGAGTCACTGCGGTATGCACCACTAAATTTGTCTAAATTTATGCTTTTTCTTGCTTTTTCTTGCTTTTTCTTGCTTTTTCACACTTTTTATTATTTTTCTTTTTAAATAAAATTAAAATTACTTTTTTATGTGTTTGATTTTTCCAATTTTGAAATAAAATATAAATTTTTGAAACTTATGGTGTGTCTTCTAAGCTGCGCGCTCAATAAAAATGTTCAGAGTATTTTTTAACGATCGTATTTTTTTGCATGTAAGTATGTATGTAAAATTTGAGTGAACACAATTTTGTACAGCGGACTAAACTGTGCGGTCACAATTAAGCGCAAACTAACAGACGAATAACCCGAGTGCTTTTAGAGGTAGGTACCCGGACGCCACTTCGCTCGCTCCTTCAGCGCGCAAGTGCGGGTGTTCGCCAGCTGTGCTTTGCTGAGTTATTGATTGCGACGTTGTTGCGCGATAGATAATTTCGATCAACCTCACCGCTTACAATCTTTACGTACATACATACATATAAATACAAGCTATGTAACGTCCTCATGAATGTTCGAATTGAAAGCATTTTCAACAATTTTCCAACATTATTGCTTTGCTCTTTGTTGATCTTTCACTATTTTTTTATATTTTTTATATTTTTCATTCGTGCACTAACAAATGAGCGTTCTTAATTTTATGCATGGCGCTCTGATCGTCGACTAGATTGTCGAAACTGATGTATGAGTGCCGCCTTCTTTTGTCATTAGATGATAAGTATTCGTTATCAGCATCGCTTGGTGAACTAATTCATTCATTCATTGAAAATGCGGTATTAACACGAGTGTTGGTTTGTTATTTTGAAAATATAGTGCACTTGTAGTATTTACATATCAACTGCTGCAAAACGGATTTTCAAAATAATTGAAAACTAGCCAATTTGTTAATTCTTTAATTGGACCTTCCTTTCTTATGTGGCATTAAATATTCATTTAAAAAGTTAATAAACTACATACCTCATTCGTTGCCGAAAAAATTAACTTGTTATGATTTTAAGATCAGAAGATTTGCATATATACATACACACGACGTGGAACTACACAAAGTACGCACAGCTAGCATTGTATGAAATTTCCGATTACGCTGGAGTCTTTTTTGAATCATAAATCTGTTAAAAAATAATATTTATGAGCCGCTTATGCTCTTTGTTTCTAATCAGATTCGAATCATCATCAGTCATACTTCTAAGCACTTGAGGCTTGCTTTCAAGACCATCTGTTTTCATCGTGGGAAAATGATAGTCTTTTTTTGTGTAGTTTTAGCACCAGGATAAGCAATATCCTTTTTTTTGGGAAAATACATTACAGCACTGTTAATAAATGACGCAGAAGCAATACAACTTTTATATTTTCACCCAATAGGCCAGCCAGAATTCAGTTAAACTTGATGACTTTGGCATGCAACTTAATTTGCATAACTCTGACTGGATTACGTTAAAAAAATTTTAAGAAGTATATTGAAAACTTACGTAGACTACCGTCGTTTTCGAAGCATATGAGAAAACATATGTTTTTTTAGCAGGTGAACTTTTTTGGCATTGTTTATTTTTTGTTATAAGATATGCCAAAAGGCTAGGGAAAACGATATCCCTTCAAGTGATTCTGTTGGTTAAGTTAATCGGGACCCGTTGTTATATTTCTTTTTCCGAAATGTCCCCGGTCTGGCACATAGATGACACTACTAACATTAAATTAAATATGATTTTCAGTTAGCCCTAACCTTCAAAAGACGCGTGTATAAATTTGAAAGCTGTAGGATCTTTAGTTTGTGAATTATAGCATCTTGAGTGAAGCAACTGTTGTTATTATTAATTAATAAAAAAGAATTTCGCGTTTTGATAGAAATATTGCTTTTTGAAGTGAAAAAAAAAAAACAGTTGAGACAAAAACTTGGCTTAATGACGAGTTTCCGGACACTACCCCAGGAAAATCAACCATCAAGGATTGGTATGCTGAGTTTAGACGTAGTGAAATAAGCACCGAAGACGGTGAACTCAGTGAACGCTCAAAAGAGATGGCTACCGACAAAAACATTAAAAAAACAACCGAAAAATTGATTTTTTTAATGACCGTAAATTGAAATTGAATGAAAAAGCAGGCACTTTAAGGATATCAACTGAACGTGTACATCATATCATTCACGAATATTTGGGTATGAGAAAGCTCTGTGCAAATGGGTGCCGCGCGAGCTCACTTTTAGCAGAAAACAACGACGAGTTGATGATTCGGATAGTTTTGGGAGATGTTCAAGAGTAATAAACCCAAGTTTTAGCGTCGATTTGTGGAATTGGATGAAACATTGCTCCATCATTGCACTTTAAAGTTCAATCGACAGTGTACTGTACTCGATGAACCCGCTCTAAAGCGTAGAAAAACGCAACAGTCGGCTGGCAAGGTTATGGCGTCAACAGCGACTATTACATAGTGTTACTGGACCGTTTGAAGGACGAAATCGCCGAAAACGGCCGCATTTGAAGTAAAAGAAAAAGCTGTTTCACCAAGGATATGTACGGGACGACATAAGTCAATTAAATCAATGGCAAACATTAATTAATTTGGCTTCGAATCGATTCCGCATCCACTGTATTCTCCAGGTCTGGCCCCCAGCCACTATTTCCTGTAGTTAGATCTGAAAAGAATGATAGCTAGGAAGAAATTTTCATCGAATGAAGAGGTGATCGCCGAAACTGAGGCTTATTTTGAAGCGAACGACAAATCGTACTACAAAAATGGTATCGAAAAGGGTGAGGGTCGCTATAATTAGTGTATCACCCTAGAACGGAACTACGTTGAATAAAAAATGAATTTTGCCAAAAAAAATTGGTTGACTAAGGTAGGCCGTCGATTTTTCAATTGACCTGTTATATAGGAAAGCCAAAACCATTTCAGCGGCTTTTTTCTTATTTTTACCTCAATAATTTTTAAAAATTAGACATACGGATTTTTTTTTGGCGAAATCAGGTTGGCGATGGATAACTTTTTTCTTCCTATATATTGTCTCAGCAAGGAATTAGTTAGTCGTGTGATGATGAGTGGAACTAAGAGGGAAAAATTTTTCTAAAAAAAATTGTAATTATTCAAATAAATATTAGCATTCACCAGCAAATCCAAGCCTATTTAATGAATTGATAGAGAAAATAAAAGGACCATATTTGATCACATATATTACATAAGACTAGGGTAGTCCAACCTGTAATGAAAAGGCCGCTAAAATTTTAAACTACTACAACAAAGTTAAAGATTTGTTCAAAACGAGTTGGGTTTCACTATTTTTATTCATCGAATCGGTTTTTTATTTAAGTGAAATACTAATGGATTGTCAATGGCTGTATCTGAATTTTTGGTGTTCAAGAGCAAATTTATATAATTATCCATGTGTTCAAATCTGAATTGCTTTTATTTCTTAGCAGCTGAAGTGTATTATTGTTAATGAATGTTTGGTGTACGAACAAATAATTAAGAATTGAAATTCTAAACAAAATAATAACGGTTATGTTAAATTATCTTTTTTAACTTTTATATTTGACACAAACTAATTATAGTTTAAGATATTTATATAAATTTGGTACAAAAAGTGATCATTTAAGTTAAATAAGGTATAATTTATTTCATATAATGTATGCGTGTAAATTATACTAAATATATATATAATTTTTTAATTCAACTTTAAACATTTCAGAATACTCCTAGATATACACATACATACATAAATATATATATATATATATATATATATATATACCTTCAAGTCCTTTCACAATGCAACACCAAAAATATATTATACATGTATATCAGTAAGTATTAAACAGATCCATAACTTTTGAGCTCACAATTACACAATAATAACGGCAAAATAAAATATATTTTTTACTAATTTTCAACACCAACTAGAGATAACTAGCCATAAATATCAGCTTGCCGTCGAAATTGGTAGATTTAAGTAAATTATTTAAAATTACGCGAATTTACAAATGAAAATCTCACGTGTAAAAATAATAACACAAAAATATATTAATTAAAAATAATTAAATTATACGCAAAATGGAATGCGATCCGATACGAGATACAACTAACAACACCGTGTTACAACGAATAACTTTATAAAATACAAGAGCATCGAAACAGACAGTCAATGGTTTCTTGAGAGGTGGGAGTGTCTTGGCTGTCTTCTAACTACAAGATACCATATGTATGCATTGGAACTGCAAGTGCATGTACGAACACATGCATACGCTACATATATACTATTGACTATACGCGTACAAAGCATAAAAGTGGGCATACAATAGTAGACAACAAAAGAAATGTGCTGGAGACCCAATACAGTCGATAGAAAGCTGCATGGCGTAAAAAGTAACACTTGCAGCACTCTTGAGGTTTTAAGTGGAGCCAATCAGTGCCGCTAATAAGTAAAATATAAACGACATGGGTGCATGTACCTTGAAATATGTATACGTGAGAATGTTTATAGTCATAAAGCAAAAGGGGGTGATCTCCTTTAGACATAATGATCAAATTAAAAGAAAAATTCAATAATATTACAATAATAGTTTAAGGAAAGCGGAGACTCCTAATTAAAGGGGGTATAATCGTAATAATGTATGTGTTTATTTTATTGCAAAGCATACTTTTATAGAAATATATATGTATTTCCTGTTAAGTGTAAGTAATTTTAAATTATTTCGCTTAATATATATACAAGAAAAGGTAGTAGTGGACTTAACTTCTTATAACTCATGGATAGTTTGATCTAATAGAAGATTTATTAAACTAACAGTGTAGCCGAGATGAGCTATAAGTAAATTATGAGTTACTTTTCGTTACCTCGAATTTAGTTAAGTAGACCGTCAACCTTTATTAAGATTAAACAAATAAAGAAAATACAAGGATTAAGAAAAATAAGATAGACTCCTACAATGATTATTTTGCACGTTAAAATAACCTCGACTTATATTCGAGCAAGAACAGTCAGTTGTTCCAAGGGTCGCTGGAAATATCAAAAAAAAGGAATGCAATGTCAGATAGTCTTTACCTTTTAGAGTAGAAAATACAGTTCTGCAAGGGACTGATTGTTTAAGACCAGTACGTATTAAAGTTTAGCTTAGCTCTGAAGATCACTGATACCTACTTCAATAGCAGAATTTCTTTTATACGAATATCATTTTATTGGTAAGTTTTCTGTGAATGGAACATTTCCACAAGTACTCAAATTCTCTTTATGCCTTTCAGTTCGACCAAAGACAATGTAACAACGTGTCCGTGTGCAATAACAAAAACATATAAATATACAAATAAGCCACACGTCAAAAATGTTTGAGAATATGGGCTACGGCAAGGGAGTGGCAACGGAAAAAAATAAAAATAAAGAGCAAAAAGAGAACAAAATTACGTATCGGTTAGCTAAATATAGCAACGTCAAACTATAATATCGAGCGGACAAGCGTATGCAGCATTACATTCTCGTGACAATCAGCAACAGCAATAGGAATAAGAACCAAAAAAAAGTGTTGTCCTCGGCCATGCCGAAATCTTTATACCTTTCGTGAACATATTAAATTTATTGGATTGCATATGATAAAGCGTTCCGATTTCGATGATTTTCAGTGCCAAATTTTTTTGAATCTACGTGTGCATATACGAAATTTCACGATCTTAGATGAGTTTTTGACTTATTTATTACCCAAAATCTCAAATCTGAAGAATGGGTCAGATCAGATCTGGCTGGCTCAAGTTTATATACCATTACTTATTCATAAAAGGTATAAAAAGATTCAACTCAAACAAAAATAAGTACAAGAGCAAAGAACCAGAGCGAAGTAATGGAAATGGTGTGAGAGACATTAAAGAGTATTCTTTCTGTAGTGGTCCAACACCATAGTCGTATTCATAAATGATATATTTACAATATGTAAAATGCAACAGCTTGGGGCTTTCTTGTACACAATATGTTACTAGTACATATCAGAGGACAAAAGTCATAACAGCCTAACTCCAAATATGACGGAATTGAGTTAAATTTACTAAATTAGTCATCCTGCCAAAATCCATGCCATTAATTTTTTATATTTTGCTTATAGTGTACTATTAAAAACCTACTAACTTTTTGTAGTTGTAAAAACAAAACCAGTTCTCTCAAACATTTGAAAATCATACATAGGTCATTATAGCTTAGAACACATTTGTGCATATGGGTATTTACATACAGTGACTCACAGAAGTAATTTGCATATGATCTTGATGTAGAAATTTCAAATTTCTAAATGCTGTGTTTCAAAGTATATTCTTGTTGATGACCATTTTATTAAAAGAAATCGTCCGTGCAGACTGTTTATGCGTTTTATATTCAGTTATGTAAAAACAACAACACAACAGTGAGGCAACAGATTTTATGCCTATTAAAGTGGTGTGTCTATTATCTGAAAACAGGATATGACTATTAGTAGTACTCACAATTATATGTATTTATTTTTCTTTCAGTTGACTGAACACATCAAAAATGCCAAAAGAAAAAGAGTTAGCTTTAACTGACTAACAACTTATTTTATATCTGCACAACGGCTATAAAATTAACAAAAAAATCTCTATAATATTGTTAGTTATATGAAAAACTACTGAAAATGTTTTGAAATGATGCAGTTATTTAAATAAATATGACACTGAGCGGTCGGCTAAGACTGCTGGTAGTGAGTGTCAGGGAGAAACTGAAAACAAAAATGCATATATCAGCTCACAATTTTAACGCTAAGTTACAAACAATAGTATAAACCCCGAATAACGAACGAAAAAGCTAAAAAAATATCTAGTATTAATGATATTCATGACCGTTTAGAACTCCAATATTCCAAAATTCCAATTGTTCGAATGCAATTACACATAAAACAAAAAAATTTTGAATTTTTGTAAACATAAGTTTTAGTAATGAAATCATGTTCATTATTTTTGGATCGGATAGTCATCGTGTGGTAAGTCGAAAGCGATATAAGGCACTGCAACTTTAAATCCTTAAATACAAGGTTATGCAATGACGGCGATTCTGTCATAGAAAGAGGTCGGATATCCGCACAAGGAGCTGGAAAACTAGTTGTAATAGAAGGCACAATGTTTAAGCATGTCCATTTGTACGTTTTTAAGAAAAGTTACATTCCAGGACAGAAAATTTTGATATGTTGAATAATGAGTTTTTATTTCAACTCGACAATAACGTAAAACACATAATTCATTAAGTTTAAATCAACAAATGTAGGGACCTAAGGTTTATTCTAAGCCGCCTGTGAACAGTCAATGAATTTTTATGAGGATCTTTCTTTTCATGTCAGAAATGCACTCGGAAGGCTTGACATTTCATGCCGCCTGCATTTAGAAAAATTAATTTTCATAACTTTGGATGTTGGTCTCGAGTCAGCACCTTCCGGTTAGCAGTATGCTACTAACAAAATCTGTTGGCCTTTCTTGAGAATCTGCACCAGTTAGCAAAAGGTTACATGTAAAACTGGCCTCAAAGTTCTTTTGCTCCCAGAATGAAAAAACTACCAACGATTTTTGTTCAATAGCTAATAGAATCTATCCCAGTGCCTTTCTGTTTCTGTTTCTTAAAATAATGGTTGCCATACAAAATATTAAAAATTGTTTAAATGAATTTTAAGTAAATTTTAGTCGAAGGCAAAACACTTGTGAGCTATAAATTATGATTTTTCCCGTTTTGTTATGATTATATGGGAAATTAATTTTTTTTAGGATTTTTAATAAAATATTTATCTAGAAGTAAACAATTGTTATAAGAACATGAAAATAAATTATCAAATAAATCAGAAAGATAAAAAAAAGTTCACGTTTTCTTAATAGTCTTCATTTGCAAAATACTTCAGTGAGTATCTGTACGTAAGTAGAAAATGCTAATTTTGACTCACACAAAATCGCTGTGCACAGCTGTTCAAGTGTGTGGAGAGAAAGCTCGCCGACAGCAAGGGTAGCGTGAAAATGCAATTGTGTACAACGAAGATTTTGGGCACACGAACTGGAGGCCACTGTTGATGTACGAGTATGTACTTTTTTGTATATTTTTTTTTATGATTTGCCGGCTGCCGCCCACGCACCAAAAGCGACAAGTCAAAGCAGTAAATACGATTATGTATGTAAATATGTGCATTCATAAGAGAGAAATAGATGGTGGTAGCGTAGTGAGGAATGTGATGCACATTAAGATCACATTGTTGGAAACCGTTATATTGCAGCGGCTAGCGATCGTCGTTTATTTGGTTCTAATATGTTTATGCACCAATTTTCATTGCAACAAAAAAATTTATTTCGGTTGACTAATCTATTGGGTTTATTTTCGCGTTTCCACTCAAAGTACATAAATACATGCACATATATGTATGGAAGTGTTATACATATTCCATAAAATTAGGATTAATTTATGATAAATGAAGTTAATTTGTTGGGATCGTTCATGAGAACTATTTAAAAAAAAAACAGGGTTTTGAATAAAATTTTTTTGATTATATTTACTAAAATCTCTTAATATAATTTTATATATAATATATTTATGTATATTAACCAATAAATAATAAATAAATTAAAGAAAAATGTATACTTTTGACAAAATCATTTTAGTTTTTAAAATATTTATTACGCTTTTTAAGCACCTATGAAACTAGCTGAAGCGGTTATAAACAACCAATTAAATATATATATATTCTCCAGCAAGCAACTTTCGCCCACAGCTAGGGCAATTAAAGTTTAACACAATTAAGATAAATTAAGGAGTAAGGAGGACTAAGTTCGGGTGGAATCCAGCATTAGCATTTTTCTGAAATTTATAATTCGGTAAAAAATTGAAGGCCAGTTATATGGAAGTTGGGTCTATTTCTAGGACATTAAAACTAGCTAACGCGTTAACACCGTTGGCTCCACTGTGGATTCTGTTGCAATTACGCTTGAGATCACAGATTTGCATCGCCAAATAATGAAGAATCTAAAATTGAGTCGAAGGGTGCGTCGGCAGTCTTTAATGCCACGCCTCAACCAATCTACTTGCGGGAGTGTAGCTCTAACTTGCTCGAATCAAACCTAGCAAAACTGAATTTCCATATTGTAACGTGAAAAACATTATCGAGAAGTCAATACATTTATCTAAAAAAAAAAGAGATATTACTCAGACCAATTGAAGAGTGCAAAAGGTCTGATTATTGTTATTAAGGGAATTGGAGCTTCGGTTGACGTAAATATTATAGAAACAAATTTCCGGAAACTATGTTCAAAATTTTCTTACCCCTAAGCTCAACGCATCCAATTTACAGTCTAAAATATCTCTTCCACCGCAGAATCACGGTAAAAGAACCATTTAAACGGAATGGTCTAGTACAATGTACGAATTGTCAAGAATTCGGGCATACCAAATCCTACTGTACCTTACGTACAGTAGGCGTAGCATGTGGTGACCTCCACCATTCAAGTATGTGCCCCTTAAATAAAACTGGTACAACACAAAAAATTTTAATAAATGCGGTGGCAATCACACAGCTAGTTACAGTGGCTGTTCAGTTTATAAAGATTTCAAATAAAAACTTACTCAAGGTATTTAAGCTAAACGCAACCAACTCACTCATATTATCCCTGTAGCTCCCCTTTCCAATTTACCCAGTTCAAGCAGTGGTCATATGACCTAAGCTGGCGTATTAAAAGCAAGTGCAGAGCCCCCACCCACATTTTCTCACAGTACTGGAGTAGAGATCATGATTCTCAATTTGACTGAGAGCATGACACAATTTATGTCAACCATGCAAAGTATGATTCAAGACTTAATAAAGGCGCAAAACCAAATGATTCAAACCCTACTGTCTAAAAAATGGGCCAACTTAGGATATGTTTATGGAATGCTAATGGTATTAATCAACATACTTTAGCCATCAAGTTATTTCTTCAGATTAATGAATAATAATGATGTTATGCTCATATCGAAAACTCACCCCACCAAGATATATCATTTTTATATCTCTGTTTTTAAGATGTACACTGACCATCCGGATGGCAATGCCCATCGTGCTACAGCCATACTCATAAGAAACCGTTTAAAACATAGCTTTCTTCATTCCTTAGCGCCAAACTGGTTGCAGTCACCTTCAATCACTCTTACTTTTTCCGCGGTATACTGTTACCTTGAGATCGTTATACCTTGGAGATAGTTTTTTAGCTGGTGGAGAATATAATGCGAAGCATACTCATTGGGCTCACAGCTAATAAACCCAAAAGGTCGACAGTTATATAACACGGTCATGAGTACCAAAAATAGATTCGATTTTATCTCACCAAGGCAACTTGGTCTACTCTCTCTTTCATACTAGAGCATAGGAATTAATAAGTGTCAAATTTTAACGAATTCTGTTCGGCAATTTCTGAGATATATTTCTTGAACCAAAAGTGGGAGGAGCCATAAGCTCACCCGAAATTTTTTTTTCTTTCTTCATATTTTCCACTTAATGCGATCATCGTTAGCAAATATGACTTTCGTTCTTTTCAAAATTACCTTTATATGGGTGGTGGGTGTTAATTTGCTACGCTTTCACCCATTTGCAATAGTGTCCGCACTTGTGCCCAATTTTTATCAATACTACTTGATAGACATGGTTAGATTCGTCCTGTCATATCCATATATATCTCCGTAATATTTTATGCCGCTTCATACAATCGTTAGTTGAACAAACCTAATATACCCAGTACATATAGTGCACAGCTGAGAATAACAAAACAAAAAAGCTTTGAAGTGCAGAGACAGTTTCACTATGAAAGTAGAATTAATTTATGATTAAAAGTGCTTGAATTTTTTTTGTATTTTATTTATTTTTCTATTCGGCTGCACCGATATAGACGACTATTAATCCGTTTCAAAAGTACTTAAATTTTTAGTTTCAATCTGGACCGATTTGTATGAAATTTTGTGTGCATATCGAGAAGTTTGAGAATGGACCAAAATCTTTTTTTAATACCGGGAAATGGACCAAAGACCGACCTATTCAAAAAAAATTTATTTATTGTTCGATTAACTTAAAATTTGGTACGTGATAGCTTTTTGCTTAGATTAGCAGGAACACTGCTATTCTCTCCAGGACATGGACCAGGATCAGAGCTGCTTGAATAGTAGTACTAATTCTTTTTACTTAAAGTGGTCCGATAAATTTACTTAGCTTCTTGTTTTTTTCTTTTAAAGGGATTAATTTCTTATTTATTGTTTAGTTCATTTATTAGTCTACTTTTAAGTGATACAAACTCATAAATTTTGTTAACCTGCTTAAAATTGATCTGGTATATATTTATATATGTATTTTGGCTAAACGTTTTATAAGCACATTAATAATTTAACTTTTAATGACGATGACACTGCAATAATTATTTAATCATAATCTCCATGATATTTTAACACAAATATATAATCTCAAATAATTTTTATTAACAACAATTGACGATACCTTAGAGCTTTGTTTTCCATTGGAGTTTCCCATTTTGGATTGTTAGAAAACATTATATTATTATAATTAGATATTTATATTTGAAACCGTGCGTTCAAATACTTTTTATTTTCATAGCCGAAAATTCGATATTTAGTAGTATAACGACGTTCTAGGTACCCTTGCAACTTGGCGAATAACCGTTTCTGTCAAAACTTACAACCAACTGACAAAAATACACATAAAATAGCAAAAAAGTTCAACGACAGAAGCAACTCAATAACCATAATACTCGTAAATAAAAACAAAAATACAAAAACCGAAATTCTCATATGTACGTAGAGAAGAAAGAAAAGCGAAAAGACCGCTGCGTTATTACTGCCAGATGCACGAGCTTGATCGGGTGGACGATCGGTCGGACAAACAAACAGGCGGAAAGTGTAATGGGTGGTATGGCTTTTTTTTCTTCAATGTATTGGATACCGGCACGTCAATGAAAGCAAAACAATCAGCAGCAGCAGCAGCGACGATGATCATGGCGCAGTAGACAACTTATACTGCGCTTTCATTCTTTAAGAAAAAAATTACATGGAGTCGCATTGTTCATCCGTCCGTTAGCACGGAAGCAATGGCCCTTCACTGCCCGTTCGCCTGTATTCAAAACCTCTCACTCCAGTCGCATATGTAAATCATTAGTCAATATTCGAAATGTTCTTTACGAAAAATAAAAACATCTACTGGCATATATAGAAATGGATAGCATATTTAAAAGGCATACATATATATGTGGAGTCGCTACTTATGGCGAGTTATACTCTTATTAGCACACACAAAAATAAAATATTAAGGGTGATCCAAGTTATGGTACTTTTTTCAATAGTCTTTTTTGACGTTCAGTATTGTTTGGCTTTTCATCTTGGAAAAACCTACGCCTGAACAACGCTTACAAATCATTCAACTTTATTAGGAAAATTCACCTTCTGTAAAGGATGTGTTTAGTGCGCTTCGCTCAACTTATGATCAACATAATCGGCCTACTGAGCGTACAATTCGCAACACCATCACCCATCTTGAAACCCAGTATTCATTATTAAATAATATTCGACCGAATAGACCACGTCCAGCACGCAGTGAAGCGGCCGTAGCTGAGAGTGTACACGAAAATCGTGGAGAGTCGATTCGGCGCCGTTCGCAGCAGCTCGGACTGACGTATGGAACGACTTGGCGCATTTTACGTCGAGATCTTAAATTGAAAACGTACAAAATACAGCTTGTGCAAGAACTGAAGCCGCTCAAACTTCCCAGGCGACATCGCTTCGCTCTATGGGCTCTTGAAAAGTTCCAAGAAGATCCGAAGTTTTCGAGCCAAATTTTTGTTCAGCGATGAGCCCATTTCTGGCTCAATGGGTATGTAAACAAGTAAAATTGTCGCATTTGGGACAAAGAGCAACCCGAAGAGCTGCCATTTCATCCAGAAAAAATAACGGTTTGGTGTGGCTTGTGGGCCGGTGGAATCATCGGTCCATATTTCTTCAAAAGCTATGCCGGTGAGAACGTAACCGTCAATGGCGATCGTTATCGCGCCACGAAAACCGACTATTTGATGGCCGAAGTTGAAGCTCGTGATTTCCGCGATATTTGGTTTCAACAAGACGGCGCCACTTCAATCAAGGGTTTATTGAGAGAACACTTCGGCGAGCAGATAATTTCATGTTTTGGGCAGGTCGGTTAGCCACCAAAATCATGTGATATCGCACCGGTTAGCTTTTTCCTGTGGGGATATGTAAAGTCTAAAGAATATGCGAACAATCCCGCTTCGATACAGGCCTTGGAGCAAAACATCACGCGTGTCATTCGCCAGATGGACTACCTGAGTCGTAGCCTCGGCCAATATTTGAAAGGGATAATCTTCAAAAGTAAAAAATTAAAAATTCCAAGGAATGCTCTTTCGAATGATAACAAACATTCCCCATTGAATTTGAATTTTCTGTGTTTATTTTTTTTAAAGTAGGAAACCTCTAAATGCATCCCCCTTTAATAATTTTGAGAAAATATTTAGTTCCATTTATGGCCCAGTGGGTCGAGTTCCCCATACTCATGCATTTTGCTAAAAATTAGCAAAGACGAGAGAGACACTCACACAAACGTGTTCACCCAATAAGTAGTAATAAAAAGTATCTATGAAATTGAAATGAAATTGAGTAAACAAAACAGTGGTAGTAAGAATTGAATAGAAAATAAAAATACTATTGTGAAGTCGGGTGCTGTTTTTTCCTTGCCCTTTTTTGTCTTGAAAGCATTCCGTGGATAGAAAAACAAAATAGAAGTTAATATTGTTTATAGGATTTACAGTTTGTAAAGTAGGCAGGCCACTCCATTCGATTTTAACCATTATAAACGTAATATATTTATCTAATAGAGGTAACATTATTTTCTAATACATATACCTGTCTATGAATCTAAGAAAATTTTAAAACGATAATTTATTGCGTTAAAATAGCTGCCATGTTTAAAAGATATTATTGTACTACTACCCAATTTTTAAATAGTTTTTCACTTGAGCTGCTACATGTGGACCATTTTTGATGATTTTTTCATGAAGAATAATTTTGTCTAAGAATAATTTTTTCTTGTCTGGAGTAACATTTTTCCTTCAGACGCGTTAATTCGAACTCATCACTCGACAATTCGTAAAGGATAAGTCACTTAATGATTAGTTTGTTTCGTTGTTCGCACAATTGATTTGTTTACGAGGCATGTGAAGAAAGTAAGTTGCTGCGACCTTTCGAAACAAAGTATCCTAAACTTAGCCTAAAAAGTATACGAAAGTATCTGCTTTTTTATGAAAAACGTATCAATCTCAAAAGGCTTAAAAGGTTGCAACAAAAAAAAAACGGATTTTTCAATAAGCTTTTGATGTATTTAACAACAATTCACATTTTCGTGTAATTTATTTAGCCAAAAAATCCAAAAACTCACACGGGATCAATGGGGACTTTTCATACTTTTATTGGAGTGGTATCCCTTAGGCCTTTAAATTTTCAAGTTATTGGGAATTAATGCAAAGGTAAGTGTTTATTCTGACCGGCTATTATACAAAAGTTCGTTTAATATATTCATTTGTTTCTATATTTTCCCCCCAAAAGTGTTATACAACGTCTACAACCTTAGTTTTATCGTCAAACTTTAGCAACCGCAATTGCATAAATATATTTTCTTTATCGTTTCCGTTATAAAAAAGTGAAAACTTATTTTAAAAAAATAAGAGAAATGATATTCAAAAGATGTGTTCAGTAATTCAAAAACATACAGTGCCGGACAAAAGTCTACAAACACCCGCTCATTCTCCAGATCTGGACCCCAGCGACTATTTCCTGTAGTCAGATCTCAAAAGAATGCTAGCTGAGAAGAGATTTTCGCCGAATGAAGAGGTGATCACCGAAACTAAGACTTATTTTAAAAAGTTGGAGGGTCGTTATAATCAATGTATCACCCTTGAAGAACTATGAATAAGAATAAAAAATTAATTTTACCAAAAAGATGTGTTTTACTATAGTAGGCCGAGGACTTTTCAATTGACCTGTTATATAGGAAGCCAAAACCATTTCAGCGGCTTTTCTCTTATTTTTACCTCAATATTTAAAAAAAAAAGTAGACATACAAATTTTTTTTTGGCAAAATCAGGTTGGCGATGTTTAACTTTTTTCTTCTTATATATTGTGTTAGCAAGGAATTAGCTAGTCGTATGACGAGGAGTGGAAATAAGAGGGTGAAAATATTCTAGAGAAATGGTCATTATTTAAATAAATATTAGCATTCACCAGCAAATCTATTTAATGTATTGACAGAAAAAATGAATGAACCATATTTTATTCACATATATTACATAAGACTAGGGTAGTCGAACTTGTGATCAAAGGCCGCCAAAATTTTAAACTACTACAACGAATTTAAAGATTTGTTCAAAACGAGTTGGGTTTCACTATTTTTATTCATCAACCGATTCGATGAATAATTTTATTAATGTTAAATACTAATGGATTGTCAATGGCTGTATTTGAATAAGAACTCACCAGCTTCTAATGACATAAAAAGAAAATGTTTCTGAATTTTTGGTGTTCAATAACAAATTTATAATTATTCATTTGTTCAAATCTGAATTACTATTATTTCTTAGCTGAAGTGTATTATTGCTAATGTATGTATGACCTAAGGACAAATATTTAAGAATTGAGATTCTAAACAAAATAATAACGGTTATGTTAAATTATTTTTCTTTTAACTTTTAGATTTCACACAAACTAACTATAGTTTAAAATATGTATATAAATTTGGTACAAAAAGTGAAAATTTAAGCTAAATAAAGTGTAATTTATTTCATATAATGTATGAGTGTAAAATATACTATAATCTATACAAAAATCTATGAATTGGGCTTCGAATAGCTTCCGCATCCACCTTATTCTCCAGATCTGGTCCACAGCGAATATTTCCTGTTCTCAGATATCAAAATAACGCTCGATGGGAAGGAATTTTCGTCGAATGAAGAGATGATGGCCGAAGCTGAAGCCTATTTTGAAGCAAAGGACAAATCGTACTACAAAAATGGTATCGAAAAGATGGAGGGTCGCTATAAGCAGTATGGTAGACCGGGGGCTTCTCATCAATTGCTCTGTTATAATTAATAAACCATGTTTATATTTTAAAGTCTTGCACTGCTAACTTATCACAACGGCACGGTTATTATTTAACAATTGACAAATACTTTTGACATATTCAAGAGACAACACGGCACACGGTTGCTTTTTCCTTCACAGGGTTGCTTTTTGCTTCTTGCTATCTATGGGAAATAAATATTGTTACGCTCTTGCTGAATCAATCTCGATGATTTCCCAAATCCTTCGGGTACGTTCTCTGGATTGTTAAATAAAAATCGCCAACTTAATTTGCAGTTTCTTTATTTATAAAGACTTTATTTAATGTCCTTTTATTATTCAGTAATTCACAATTCAATTACAATTCACTTTACTATTTACAATTATTTGTATACAACTTTCACAATGTACTCTTTCTTATTACTTTACTGTAATGTAATCTCCAACGCGTTTACTTCAGGACTGATTACTAACTGACTGACTCTGCAGTCGTGTGTAGCCTTTATATACAACCCGGTTGCTCGCAACCAACCGCCTAGAATAATCTAATATTTTTCTTTACGATAACGTCTAGATTTACGCTCTAGAAAATGCCAGTTGTCGGCTCCTCTCTTTCATCTGACATTCGCTTCGCATTTTCGCCACACTGCCCTCCACCGATCAGACACATTCGCTGTTCCAAACGCAGCAAGCCTCTCTAGGTGGACCACTTTCATCTTGCTTCCTGGTCTCCCAACATTCTGGATTCGATACACTGCGTCATTTAGCCGTTTGATTACCTTATATGGACCTTTCCAAACGCATTTTGAGGACAAACCCCTCTTCCGTTGTGGACTGCACAGCAACACTAAATCTCCACTTTGGAAGCCTTCAGAGTTCATCGCTTTGTCATACCTGGCCTTCAATTTGTAAGGGCTTCGTGATTTTGGCCCTTTAGTTGCTATGCACTCCTTGCAGTTAGCAATCCACTCAGCAATCGATTGACGACAACCAACCCAATAGAACCGCTGCTTGATCTTCTCCAGCATTTTCTTAATGCCTAGATGCTCTCCACTAGGATCATTGTGGAATTCCTTAAGAATATCCGGAATTCTCAACCTCGGAACTACTATTAGCCTTTTATAGCACTGGCCATCTTCAATTTCCCATACTCTATGCAAACAGCCAGATATTAACTCTAAAATGTTCCATTGTGCCCAGTATGCTTTAGCGATTGGACTTTCCGCAGCCGTTTGCTCATTACTTGGCCGTCTGTTCACCTCCAATCCGTGCATTACCAGTTCCAAGTCTGGGTCTTCCCGCTGACATTTTCTTAAATGGCTTGCCTCCCACTTTTCTGCTCGTGTAATTGTTATTCGCCGGACGTCTATTATGCCCTCAGCTTTTGAGCATCGTTTGCATCGTCTTTCCTCTCTGTTGGAGCCCGACTGGCATTCGCGTGCGAAGTGACCTGCTTCTCCGCAACTGAAGCACTTTCCAGCTTGATTCTTGACACCAGAACGATTCATTCCTTCTATCGACTTCAGAGTTTTCAATATTTCAGTCCTCACATCTGGTGTTTCTACCTCCAAACTCTTCACCTTGTAGGCTGGCTTACATAGCAGTTCCGCTGCTTCACGTGTCTGAGCATATGCAACAGTTTCAGCGAATGTTAACTTTGGATTCGCATAAGTCTCTCGCTTGGTGTACACGTCTTTAATTCCGCTGATGAACCTCTGGATTTTTAATCTTTGAAGATATTCACCCGATGCGTGCCCTGTGGCTAAATTAGTCAATCTCTCGATTTCAAAAGCATATTCCTGCAGAGATTCATTGTGTTTTTGGTCACGCTGTTCCAGCTCCATCTGGTAAATTTGCCTACTATGCTCGCAACCATAGCGTCTTTCCAGGGCTCGCATTACTGTGCCATAGTTATCCCTCTCATATTCGGAAATAGTCGATGGTCCAATTATTTAACTCAGCCGTTTTCTCGAACTTGAAAATCTGGAATGGAGCTGTGCCGTCAAAGGATGGCGCTACTACCCACGGGCCGTTCATCCCTCTGGCTGGACGGTGCAACTGCAAATCTCGGACACGTCGCTCGAGCTCGTTAATTTTGGTCTTAATTAGCTCTTCTATTTTGTCTTGCCGACCTTGCAATTCGTTGACTTTGCTCTCAATTAGATCCTGTCTTTCCTTAAGTTCTGCATTCTCTTTCACCAGATCTTGATGTATTTGTGCGATTGTTCCTTTTAATCCATCAAACTTGTGACAGCTTTGCATCCTGTTCATCCATCTTTTGTGACAGCATATCATTCCGTTCATCCAACTTTCGTGAGATGCTGGCGTTCATTGCAGACATGTTTTGTGAATTACGGGCATCCTGTGCATCCAGCTTTTGTAATATTGCAGCCAATAACATGTTCATGTCAATACCCGCAGATAAGCTAGGAGCGTTTTCTTGAATCTTACTTGATGGCTCCTCCAACTCCTTCGCAGAATCAATAGCCTCTTCCTTGTCAACATCCTTCAAAGATACATCTTCATCCTCGCGGTGGAATTCAGAGAGGAGGGTTCGTCAACTCCTGAATCTTCACCATTTTTCAATTATTATCCCTCGCTCTTATATACAATATTGTGGCGAAAATGCGAAGCGAATGACAGATGAAAGAGCGACTCCCACGACAGCCGGTTCTACGCACCGGAGTTGACCCGGATTTTATCCGGCCAAGGGCTGTCACCCTTTTGGCGACCTAACCCCGTTTCGGTCATCAGGTAATTTTAGTTTTAGTGCATCAACGGAGCAACATCTAGCAGCAGGCCTGCTGCAAATCCTTCTCATCAGGGCGGGTGTAGAAACCAATCCTGGTCCGGGGGATTATTTCTGATGCGTGTGCCAAAGACGACTCCACCATTCTTCTACCTCGGTTAGATGCAACCAGTGCAATGGTTGGAGTCATCTTAAGACCTGTTCAGGCCTTAAGACTCATAGGGAGTGGACCACGAGGTACGTGGCCCCATGCTGCCAGCGGCCAGCTGCGCCTCTGGCCCATACGGCAGTGCCTTCTTCTCACTTTACCACTTTGGATAACTCCCCCAGGCCTCCACGGCCCATCGGAGCTCCCCGCAGCATGACTCCCAATCATCTTCTCCAAACCCTCCCCCACCCCCATCCAGCTCCACATCCCGTGCGGGGGCTAATCAGCAGCTCTTAGTACCTCCCACAGTCTGTTCCGTGTGTCAGACCATAGTACGGCGGAACGTGACATCAGTAAAATGCAACTCTTGCACTGGCTGGTGCCACTTTCTGTCGTGCTCTGGTCTGCGCACCACTCGTGAGTGGAGTAGTGCATTCGTTGCCCCATGCTATAGGAGTCTGCCCCCGCCTGTAAATACTACGCAGCCGCCAACTCCCACCAATGTGCGGCAACTACCACAGCGGGTTATACAGCTGCAACAGCCAAGATCCACGTACAACTCCCTCACCCCCGTGTTACGAACGTTCCCCCGAGACACTTTAGACTCGTACAATTTAACTGCAACGGACTCCAAGGAAAGGGCATAGCTATCCGGTCAGGCGGTGTCGAGCTCGAAATATTTAATATATACATTCCTCCCGTTACAAGTTGCCCAGTTGGATACCGTAATGATATAGGTGCGCTACTCAGAGGCGAAAACCGTTTGGTTTTGGGCGACTTTAACGCGCACCACGATCTTTGGCATTCCTGCCTGTCAAATGATCGTCGAGGAATGGAGCTGGCGGAACAGATAGACGATTCGACATTCTGCACAATGAATGACGAAGCCCCCACCAGGATTGTGGGCAACTGCCATAGCTCGCCTGACATCACAATAGCTAGCGCTGGTCTGATAAATTGCATAGATTGGCGACCTATGCTTACACTCGCATCGGACCATTTGCCTATAGTCATCTCGATTGACAGGCCTCCCGACTTCGTTTCCGTGGACCACCGGACATTTGTTAACATTAATAAAGCTAACTGGCCCGGCTTCGCGGAATTTACTGAGAACGCCTTCAGTGCTCTCCCCACTCCCTCCCTGCAGAAAAGATTTTCCGCAAAATTGTCGTGTCTGCTGCCGCCCGCTTCATACCTGCAGGTCGCATCGTGGAAATCCGCCCAAATTTCCCCACCGAAGCGGCGGTTATAGAGACAAGGCGCGACACACTACGCCTGGCCGATCTCGGCGATCCCCGTATCAGGGAACTCAACGCCGAGATTCGGAACAAGGTAAACATCCATAAGCCGGACAATTGGGAGGAGCACTTAAGATTCTGCAATCTCTCCTCTGGGGTGACCAAGCTCTGGCCTACTGTCAAATCGTTGTCAAATCCGACGAGACGTGATGATCGGGTGGAAATTTCATTCGGTGATCACGCCTCGTCGGACCCGAAGAGGTGCGCGAGCTATTTTAGCCGGCTTTTTACACTGCACCCTTCGGTCGACAAAACGAAACGACGAATAACCCGCCGTCTGCGCAAACTGCCGAACACCAGCGCGACGCTTGATTTCTCCAGGGAAAAGGTTCAGGGGGTTATCGGGAATGCGAAAGCCTCCAAATCCATCGGCCCCGACGGAATAAGCATGCTGAGGCTAAAACATTTGGGCCCAGCGGGAGCAGAATATCTCACCAAGCTTCCCAAACTGTTCCTGACCACCCTAACTATACCCGACGTGTGGAAACTGGGTAGAGTGGTCCCGTTACTAAAGCCCGGGGAAACCCGCAAATAAAGGAGAATCATATCGTCCGATATCCCTCCTTTCCCCGGTAGCGAAGACAATTGAGGCCTTGCTGCTCCCGTCCCTCACACACCATCTGAGACCAGCTACACATCAGCACGACTTCCGAAAAGTGCACAGCACCACAACTGCACTTAACGCCATAAGCACCCAGATAGTTCATGGCCTCAACCAAAATCGACCCTGTGCGCGAACTGTCCTAGTAGCACTGGACCTGTCGAATGCTTTCGACACAGTAAATAATTCAGTGTTACAATCGGACATTGAGGATTCCTCATTACCGCCTAGGTTGAAGAGATGGACCATGAACTACCTGAGTGGTCGACGATCATCGGTTGAGTTTCGAGGTCAAACATCGGAAAATTAAACAAGGGGTTCCGCAAGGTGGTGTCCTCTCCCCAATGCTGTTTAATTTTTACATCTCGAGGCTACCTCGCCGACCTTTCCAACTTCTTCGCTGCACGACATCTACATCTACAACCTGCGAAATCCTCTGCCACCCTCTTCACCAGCTGGACGAAGGAGTACCGGCTGGACGAAGGAGTACCGGCTAGAACTCGATGTGAAGGTCGATGGCGAAAAAATTCCGACCACGAACAACCCAAAATTACTGGGAGTAACATTCGATAGCCTGCACTCCTTCACTCCGCATACGACTGCAATTGCCACCAAAGTACAAAGCCGCAACAAAATACTCAAATCGCCAGCCGGCTGCACCTGGAGGAAAGACAAAGAAACGTTACTGGCAACGTACAAGGCAATTGGCCGGCCGGTCGTAAACTATGCTGCGCCGATTTGGACGCCGGGGACTAGCTCGACGCAGCTGAGGAAGCTACAGACCTGTCAGAACACCGCCCTTCGGACCGCGACGGGAAACCTCCTGATGGCGCCAGAGCACCACTTACACAGCGAAGCATGTATGCTCCCAGTTAAGGACCATAATGTTATGCTGTGTAAGCAGTACCTACTGGGATGCTACCGCATGGATCATCCAAACAGACACCTGCTGGAAGCTGTACCACCACCTAGGCACATCAGAAAGGGAGTACTTGACTACCGCGACGACATACAGCAATATAGACAAAACCCGCTGGACAGGACGGCGTACAACAGGCCATCAACACCATTCACCGAGAGTCCATCAACACCTTCCTGAACTCTCTTCCAGTGAATGGTGTTCTCGGAGTCAAACCACCATCCATCGCAGAACAAGAGCTCGAGTTACCTCGTGAGACCCGCGTAACCCTGGCACAATTAAGATCTGGATATTGTAGTAGGCTTAACTCCTATCTATCCAGACTCGACCCTGACATATCTAACACATGTCCCGCATGCAAAGAATCCCCGCACGACACTAACCACCTCTTTGCATGCCCACTTAACCCGACTCATCTAACACCCCTCTCCCTTTGGTCCGACCCCGTCGAAACAGCACGTTTCCTGGGCCTTACGTTAGATGACCTCGATGACTAAGGCTAAACTTGCCTGACCCTAAACGGGACTGGGCTTGTCGCTACAACAACAACAACAACAACAGATGAAAGAGAGAAGCCGATAGCTGCCATGTTTTAGAGCGTGGATCGAGAACATTCGTAAAGAGAAAGATTAGATTATTCTAGGCGGTTGGTTGCGAGCAACCGGGTTGTATATAAGAGACACGCGACTGCAGTCAGTCAGTAAGTAATCAGTCGTAAAGTAAACGCGTTGGAGATTACATAGCAGTAAAGTAATAAAAACATTGCGAGTTGTATACAAGTAATTGTAAATAGTAACGTAAATTGTAATTGAATTGTGAATTACTGAGTAATAAAAGGACATTAAATAAATTCTTTATAAATAAAGAAACTGCAAATTAAGTTGGCGATTTTTATTTAACAATCCAGAGATCGTACCCGAAGGATTTGGGAAATCATCGAGGTTTAATCATATAGGTTTTGGTATAGGATATTTTTTCCATCGTAGCATATTCTTTTTGCATGTGTTTTGTTGTTGTGCCTTTGCACGGATAGGCAATTTTTCCGTAGCATGCATTTCCTAGACTTAGGAAATACCCCTATTGTTCTTTAACTTTTTACTTGTTTTTGAGGATCACCGTTTTCTTAAATTAGAAACCGCGATATATTTTGTGATTCGTTTTAAGGAGACAAAAACGTATGAAAATTATTGTTTTCTTTCGGTATATAATTTCGTTATAGAGGTAAGCACACAATAAACGTAGAGCTGTGTACTCTTTTTAGGGAAGTTTATCTGTACATACACCTATTTATATAAATTTATGCATGCAACAATAACTTTACGATTATAGTGCATAAGCAAAGAGGATTAATACATACCCCCAATAACAATTAGAATGCTTCATAATATAGTTTTACAATTGTTTGACTTTAAAATAAACGCTAGGTTAATTTTATTTTTGCAATAAATAACGGTGACTTCTAATATTATATTCGTTAAATCACTAGAAAATCTTATCTCAAACATACATGTCAAAAACACAAAAATATTTGACATTCATCTAAAGTTCCATTTGGACGCCCATCAGATACAATTTTAAAACAATGATACAATTCTTACCAATCTAAAGATTTTAAACACGTATAGTATACAAGATATGTATCTATGCACCTAATGTCGTCCTTTTTTTTAGAAAACTTTAAATATCGAATCAGATTTCTGCTTACTTGCTTGAATTAGGACACCATTGGATAAGTGCAATGTAGTGAGGATATAGACACATCATTTCTCAGAATTACGGTTAGAATTAATTCTTCAATAATGTAAATATTGTTAAGTTAAAACAGTAAAATTATTTTTGACTACAAATTAAATGTTACTGACCCGCAGGTGAATCAAACTTTGTATACCAATGAACCAACATTTTTTGCAAAGTTCGGTCCATAACATATTATTATTTTTATAAAGGATAACTACAGACAACATAAGCAAATCGACAGACAGACAAACATTACCAGTCTCATTAAATTGATTAAAAATATATTTAAGGCTTGAAATTTTTTTAGGAACTTAACTAGTTTAACAAAACTAATTCAAAAAATCATCGCTTTTATATTTACCATATTAGAATCATTGTTGGAATTCAATTCTTTTAGTGCAGCTCGACTATTTCCAATGCTGCTCAACAACTTTGGCGCTTCTGCGGCGCCGTCATTGCATCTAACAGTTGGCGCTTCTTTGTTTTCAAAGCGATTCATTTCGCTATTTTTCGATGGGAAAGCAAATCAGATAAAATTCTGACCTCAGATATTTAAAAAGGTTGCTCTAACTTTTGCAATACTTTTTTCATTTATTTAGAGAAACAAATTAAAACACACTTTTTTAGATTCCCGTTTCAATTTGATTTTTCCTAAATATAAGTAAATGCAGCCAACTTGACGATCTATTGCGGTATTGCCAGTAAGGTTTCTACAAGCACAGATGCATTTCCCAAAATAGTATATATCTCACCGAACTATAAAAACAATATTCACATATTGATTTCTGTTGAGACTATGTATTATTTAATTTGCTGCTTTAATGTAACATCTGCTAAAATAGTTTTTTTATTATTCAAATTTAAATAAATAAGTTTATTAAAAAAAGTACGCAGAATTGTGTGCTGTATAGAATTTCAGCGCCATCTATATGTACGTTTACTTATACAGTAGAGTCTTGCTCATTGATATGAAATTGCAATAGTCGTATAAGGGAAGTCGAACAGTTGCTGCAACAATGCATTTTTCCGAAAAAACTTTTCAAGTTTTTAATGCTAAATATTTAAAACTAAACGCATTTATTTATATTTTTTATTTAAATAAAAATTAATTGAATTTTTTTAATTGCTATCAGGGAATTACAAGCCCTACGAATGAAGCACACCACAAATTAAAGGAGGAGGTCGGTCGAAATCGCTTCAGCGGTTACAAAGCGCCAATTGTAATATTATAAGTATATTCACTTGTTTAAAATTCCGGAATAAATATAATTTTATTTAAAGCTTAAAATAGTAAGCAATGCTACGTAATTTTCTTCAGATGAAACAAATATTTATTACAAGTTAATAGAATACACGTAAGAAATGATTTATTATCTATTACTAAATATTTATCAAGTTGTATGATATTTTAGAAAATTCCCTATTATGATATTAATCATTTAAAATTAAAATATAATATGCTTAATATATATGTAGCAGAAAACAAAAAATAGTGTAAAAAGACAACCTTCATGCAAATAGTAATAGGATATTAATTATGGTGCATACAAGTACTTCGAATCAGAAGGATAAGTTGGAGTAAAGCTCCCTTAAAACTGATTGTTTAGATATTTATTTCACAATTCTCACAGTTAGGCATAATTTAATTCATTAATTTTAATTTTAATTAAATTAATATAGATAAGTACATTAAATATATGAATATATGTGTGTACATATGTATGTATTTACACATGTATATCCGTGAAAGGTATAGAATTTTTTTTTGAATTTCATCTTAAAGACCAAAAAGCAAATTGAGGGACGAAGTTCGAAATGTATGTGTTTTGTTTTTGTACATTGCAGTAAAAATTATAATTTTAGCTTTTGGACAAGGGCTGCATGACTCTTCGTACTGTAGAGTAGTTCCAAATAAATGATTCGTGCCCCTGGGTATTAAGCATTTACCGCCAAAATCTTGAGATTACGATCACATATCTATGCACAAAATAGGTATATTGAACCATGTCATTCAACAATTAAAAAAGAAATTCTCTTGCCATTTGTACATTGATAGAATGGTATCAATGGTTGTTCACATAGGCTTCTTCATGATTTCTGGAGCTCATGATTAAGACATGAGTGCAATTGATAGCTCCAATAGTACCTCCAACATATGGGAAAAACATCGAACGGTTTAAGGCTTCTGTTACTTTATGTATACAGCGGCTTACGTCGACTAGCTCATGGCTGTCTCCCACTGTTTTCCAACAAGACATTGATAGTATCAAGTTACGAAGAATCGTAAGGCGGTTAAAACCTTCAAGCAATTTAATAAAGTTAAAAATTGAAAAACACTTGAAAGCTGCATTATTTACCTATTTTTCTGAAGATATCGCCGTTATCACCCTGTCTTTTACTTGGCAATCAAGTTGAGAAATGATTTCTTCAATCGTTATAATAGTGTAACGTTTTTCGTAGCTACCCTCGATGATTTCCCAAATCCTTTGAGTCCAATCACTGGATTGCTAAATGAAACTCAAAATTTGTTCGTTTGGCCTCTTAAATGTTTATTTAGTCCTCAATAATTACAATCGTTTACTATACACATTGGCTTATTTTACAATTCTTTATCAAACAATTATTTTCCGCTTTACTTTGCACCAGTGTTATTACTACTGAGTCTTCTAAAACACACAGCAATGTTAACGGCTCAGCGTTTTCTACTTGTCTCCCGTTGTGATAGCTGCAGCCGCTCTTTTTATACCTGTTCTCGCGCTCAAGAATAGGCTGAATATTCGTTTGCCTGCAATATCTGCTGCCGCTCCGTTTAAGCCTAACCAGAGAACGTAGAATATAGAGAAGGTCCAATTGCGGACAGTCGTGTGAGCTGCCGGAATCGACGAAAGAAATAAGAGACTACTCACCACTGCCGCCAAAATTTAACAGAATTGTCTCTGGTAACCAACATTTCTGAGCAGAATGAGCAATAAAATCAACGGCCATGTATGTTATTGTAACATAAGCAAGTTAATAGACACTTTTGTATTCTTGCTTTTATTCTTAAGATTTCTAAATGTGATAATGACAATTTCTCAGACGACTTACTGCATACATATGTATATTACACAAATATAATATTTTATATATGAACATACATACACTGAGTCAATTTAGTTCACCAGTTTTTTTTAAACACAGTAAGCATTATTATAGCTGGAAAACGGCCAAATGCACTTCGACTATAATATGCCAGAAATGTCTTCAAATAAAGAAATGTCTTTAAAAAACTAGGCAAACTGATCAAGTAAATACTCCTGTTACTTAACATTTTCTAACTTATTTACATTTTTGCTTTTACAGACATATCTCCCAAATGCCAGCCTCTGGTAGCTCGCTGTTAGCGAGAGGTGGTGAGTAGTCTTTTATTTTTCTCGTAGGGGGAACAAATGACAATCGGCACGCCATGGACCTTCTCTATATTCTACGTTCTCTGGCCTAACGATGGTCGAAACATTCCGTTCTGACTCGTCAGCCTGCAGTAGCTGCTGCCGTCTGTCCTTTCCATCAAACTATCACTTCTTTTGTCTGTCCTTTGTACTGGGAATTTCCATCGCACTGCCAATCCTTTTGTAGGTCCTTTGTATTTGGGATTTCCGTTACAATAGCACACTGAATTCCACCACAGAGAATGGTTCTCTGTTTACGTTCTGTTACGATCTTGCTGATTAACCTCGATAATTTCCTTAATCTTCCGGGTACGACCTCTGGATTGTTAAATAAATCGCCAACTTAATTTGCAGTCTCTTTTTTTATAAAGACTTAATCAATGTCCTTTTAATTATTCGGTAATTCACAATTCAATTACAATTTACGTTACTATTTACAATCACTTGTATACAACTTTCACAATGTACTGTTTTTATTACTTTACTGCAATGTAATCTCCACGAGCTTAATTCACAACTGATTGCTTTTGCAGCCGTACGTCGCCCTTATATACTTGTTTGCTGCTTGAAAACGAAACCCCCGGAATAATCTCGTCCATACGATAATCCTCTCGGTTACGATAATCGTTTCGGTTACGATAATCGTCTCGTACGCTCTAGAAGATGTCAGTTGTCGGCTCCTCTCAGAGAACTTAGAATAACGAGAAGGACCAGCGCGTGCCGATTACCAAATTGTACCGCTGGCTCGTGTTATGAAAGCGTATTTCACCATTGCTATTTTGAAGCGTATTTCAC
The DNA here is from genome assembly GCA_030068015.2 of Neoceratitis asiatica. Classification (NCBI taxonomy): domain Eukaryota; kingdom Metazoa; phylum Arthropoda; class Insecta; order Diptera; family Tephritidae; genus Neoceratitis; species Neoceratitis asiatica. The sequence goes on from CM061529.1 coordinate 40,335,505, forward strand.
CTAACAGTGAGCTAACAGAAATTGTGCTCAAAATATGAAAATGAGTATATTTATGTTTAAAATGAGAAAATGTATGCAAATTAAATGTAAAATTGATAAATGTACATATGTAAGATAAACGATTATCAGAAATTTCTGAACTATCAATATTTGTTTACTGTCTTTTAATAACTTGTAAAATTCTTTACAAATTTTTGGAATTTATAGAAATACATATATATTTTTCATGCACTTGTTTCTTATTTTTTAATTACAATATTTTTAAAGACAAAAAGAATTATAATTCTGATAAATTAAATACAATAAATCTTAATATTTATTTAAATGCTATTAAGAATTTGTTAATTTTATCAAAATAATTATACAAATCAAAATTCATTCTGATATTTTGCCATATGAGCACATATGTACGTACAAACATACTCGTAAATGCAAGCTCGTACATATATATAAGCACAAGCTCGCACGCACAATTCATACAAATTTATGCGCACATGAATCATTTGCATACGTATGTATTAATGTATATATGTACACAAGTAAGTGCGTACACATCCAGCAAAAAATACCATTGCCATGACAACACTTTTTAATGACCGCTTCTTAAAATTGCAAAAAAAGTCCTTCTCATGGCGAACGCTTTCGCATCGTCGCCTAAACTAACGGCACACATCTCCCCTCAAAATGCAAAAATAATAATTTGGCTGATGAAGCAAAATACCAAATAATCTTAAATTTTAGAATTTTAGCAATTCAATTAATTCATCGTGGACCAGGCAAGGAAATTGCTTGCTTGGCAATATTGACTAATAGGCGATCAGCAAATTTAGCAGCCGATTTGCTTCATTTTAGTAGGCTCATAGAATTTTGATTTGTCACAAAAATTTGAAGCAATGCTTGCCGACGCAAATGCATGCAAATGTATGTTGTTGTTACTTCACATTTCGCAAAGATGTTTGATTTTTTTGTTAGTTTTATACCCGGCTGCAATACGTTAGAGAGTATATTAAGTTTGTTCACCTAACGGTTATAAGACAGTCGGTATGTGTATACCTATAGCTACATATGTATATAAAACTTCATGGAATGACGAGACAAATCGATTTGTCTTTGTCTATTCGTCTCTTTGTGTACACGATATCTCGAGTAAGAACTGCAATATGTCAATGACAGTAAGAAATATAAATATCAGCCGCGAATCTAACGTTCGGTTTCACCCAAATTTAGTCTTCCTTACAATTTCAATTTTCTGACCGTCGCCAATAAGCAAGTGTTGAGACGGGTAAACCGGCTAATGTGGTCGATTGTATTTATGAATGAACGCACTTCGTTTTGTTGTAGGGCGCATGCGTTTATGAATCAAAATGTTATTGTTGTATAATTATTTCAGTTTTTTTGGACGAGAGAAGAAGTTAAGTAATTTAAGAACATTCATACATATGTATGCATGCCTACATGATCTTATATTTATCTTATATTTATATTTAAAAAAAAATTATTATTGCAATGGATAAAAATATGTGTGAAAAAAATAATATATACTTCAGTCGGTAGATTTTCTAAAAGAATAATTGAAAAGCTGTTTTTCACAATGTACGTATATTTACGAAAATATTCCCAAAAATGCAATATTTAAAATTTTGCATTTAAAATCGCGAATAATTGAATAATAAATGATTCGAAATGCCGTCGGCAAAACTGCATAGAATTTTCATACACATAGCACACAAATTTATATAACTTAACATTTGTATAAATTACAGAACTTTTTATTGGAGTATATGAAATTACATTTCTGAGCATAATTAATTGCTATGCTCAAAATGTTAAACTAAAAGAGCATTTCTGTTAAATTCTGGCGGCAATGGTGAAATACGCTTTCAGCAATCGACTTCGTTTTTGACAATCCACACGCTTATCCGCAATTGGTTCTTCTCGTTATTCTAAGTTCTCTGCTCCTCTCTTTCATCTGTCATTCGCTTCGCATTTTCGCCACAGTTCTCTGATTTTTATTTATTATTTTATTGAATATGGCAGCACAAAAACATCTCTTCTATGCCGCGTTAACTGTCAAAATAAAACTTGTAAACATTACAGAATTCGATTTCGTGTATTAAAAGCCTAATTAATATCGTTATTTCTTTTAGAAATGGATGTCGGAGAATTGCTTTCATTTAAGGTAAGAAGGAGCTTACCCACCCCTTTTTAGAAGGCTATTACATCTTGTTTGCTTAACAGCCAGAACAAACGCCGAAGCGGACCCATGAAGATGATGATGATTACTTGGCCAATGTCTCGGAAGATAGATCTAGTAGGGATTTTAAGAGGGATGAAAAATCAAAACGTATGCGACGCATTGAACTAGCTAAGGAGTCTGCAGACTTTATTAAGCCTGACCTTCCAACTTTGGATTCATTTTTTGGTCCAGAACTTACAGAGGAGGAGCGATTGAATATTTTGAATTATGTCGAAAATGAAGATGTAGAAGGAGATGTACTAGATGAGGTTGGGTTAAAGAAATTACTGCTAGTTTTTGAAAAACGTAACTTAAAAAATCAAGAAATGAGAATCAAATATCCCGATAACCCGGAAAAGTTCATGCAATCAGAAGTTGATTTACACTCAGTTATACAAGAGCTAAAGGGAGTGGCAACTGTACCAGATCTCTATTCAGTTTTGGTGGAATTACATGGTATTCCTAGTATTTTGGAATTACTGGCACATCCTAATACAGACATTGCTGTTGCAATTGTGGATCTTTTACAAGAAGTCACTGATGTAGATATATTAGGTGAGACAATTTTTTTTAAATTATACTATAATCATTTGCCTTATTTAACTATTTTAGGCGAAAGTAGCGAAGGTGCCGAGATTCTAATTGAAGCCTTACGTAAGCAACAAGTATGTGCATTGCTGGTGCAAAATTTAGAACGCCTTAACGAAGAAATTAAAGAAGAGGCAGATGGAGTGCACAACTCTCTGGCGATTGTGGAAAATTTAACAGAAATGCATAACGACATTGTACGAGAAGCAGCTGAGCAAGGTCTACTTTCTTGGCTGCTAAAACGACTCAAACAGAAGTCACCCTTCGATCCAAATAAATTATATTGCAGTGAAATTCTTTCTATTCTTATTCAAACCAATAACGATAATCGTCTAATGCTTGGTACAATCGATGGTATTGACGTGTTATTACAACAGCTAGCTGTTTATAAAAGACATGATCCATCCTCTAGTGAAGAACAAGAATATATGGAAAATGTATTTAATTGCCTTTGCTCCGCTTTAATGGCCAAAGAAAATCGTGACCGCTTTCTTAAGGGCGAAGGTTTACAGCTTATGAATTTGATGTTGCGAGAGAAAAAAATGTCACGAAATGGTTCTTTAAAAGTACTCGATCATGCCATGTCCGGTCCAGATGGTCGAGAAAATTGTAACAAATTCGTGGACATACTGGGACTACGTACAATTTTTCCACTTTTTATGAAGACACCTAAGCGCAATAAGAAACATTTATTATCAGCCGATGAACATGAAGAGCATGTTTGTTCTGTTATAGCTTCTATGCTGAGAAATTGTCGGGGGACACAAAGACAAAGGCTACTTTCGAAATTCACAGAAAATGATCATGAGAAAGTAGATCGTTTACTAGAATTGCATTTAAAATATTTGGAGAAAGTTGAAGCCGTTGATCGGGAAATTGATCAACAAGAAAAGGTAAGAGGCTTTATTGTAACCACATATTTCAAGAATTAATACATGTACAATATATATACATATATATTTCAGAATCCTGAAGTTGATGAAGATGAAGAAGCAGAAAATAACTATATTAAGCGTCTGACGGGAGGGCTTTTTACTCTACAGCGTATCGACTATATAATTTTAGAAATATCAGCTACTGCTGACACCGTGAAACAAAGAGTCGTGCAGATTTTAAATTTGCGTGGTTCGTCAATGAAAACCATTCGAAATGTAATGCGAGGTAGGTCTTCATTAATATCTATATTTATAAGTTTCTGAAATTACTATTAATTTTAGAATACGCTGGAAATTTCGGTGACGAAGGTGATGTGGACTGGAAGGAACAAGAGCAATCCCACATTGTTTCATTGATTGATAGATTCTAGAATAAAGGATTACAAATATCTACTCAATAAAAAAGGCACAACTTTCGATTTTCTGAAGGCAACAATATGTTTACTCAAATAGTTGTTGTATAATATTAAAACGAATACATACAATTTGGAGAATATAAAAAATTAGTTGATAATAATTCATACTTCTTTCTTGTCACAAGTGATTTTTTTCTTGGGTTTGCAAGTGCTTTTGTCACCACTGCTGCCACTTCCGCCTCCATTTGAATTGTGGCGTTCCCTGATTATGAATTGGAATTTAGATTTAGAATCAATAACAAAATATAATTTTTTGTCAATGAAATATACCAATTCTGTTTAATACAGTTGTTTCCGTTAAAGCAAACAAAATTAATGTCTCAATAGTGTATAAATTATGTTTGTGTAGAAATAACAATAAATAATATTAAAAGGAAAAGGAATAAAAGAAAGAAAAAAATGAGAGAAAATAAACATGTAGGCGGCCGAGTGACCTTCATAAGACCCTATTTTTAATAGGATAAAACCTAAACTGGTGGAAAAGAATATATTTAAACTAGTTTGCAAGAGTTGCGTGTGACCCCATTGCACTTAGATTTTAATGGCAATAAGATGTTTGATAATAATTTAAGGTGTTCGCATCATTTTTCTCAAGTTAAGGTTTCACTTATTAAAAATTTTTGCAATCCTATAAGCCATTAATACAACTAAAAATATTGAAAAGCTTCTTTGTTGATTTTTCGACATGTATGAGATTGTGTTGCTATAGATAGATTGTAATAGTTTATTCAAAAAATATGAATTATCTACTTCACGCTGTCGGGAATCTCAAAGCTGACATCCATGTTCATTTCCCTCGCCAGATGAACGATTTGAGCCAAATGCACGGACAAATTGGCTGCTTCGTCCAAATCGTGACGTGGGATAATCCTCAAACCAGACTGACGAATTAGTTCACGTGCCTCGTTAACATTAGTACCCTAATAAAAAATAAAAATAAGTTAGTATCGAAATTATTTCGATTAAAACTCGGCTTACTTACCTGTAATCTAACTACAATAGGCATTTTCATATTCAAATCTTTGGCAGCAGCAATAATACCCTCGGCAATAACATCACAGCGCATAATACCTCCGAAAATGTTCACCATAATACAGTGAACTTTCGGGTCCGAAGTAATAATTTTGAAGGCTTCCTTTACAGCCTGAGCAGTGGCACCACCACCAACATCAAGAAAATTGGCTGGATCACCACCGTACAACTTAATAATATCCATAGTGGCCATGGCTAAACCTGCACCGTTTACCATACAACCAATGGTGCCATCTAAAGCAATATAGTTTAAATCATATTTCGCTGCTTCCACTTCCTTGGGATCTTCTTGAGTCCAATCGCGCAAGGCAAACAATTCCTTCTGACGGAATTCCGCATTGTCATCAAAGCGGAATTTGGCATCCAATGCAAAAACTAGGTTAAAAGTGGAAAAAAATTCATTTTTAAACTAAATTATAGAAAAAATATAAAATTATTACCATAATATTTTTACATGTTAATAAACTATGAAGCACTTACAAATTTTAAAATAGAAATTATCAAATTTAAAATAAGGATTATTAAATTTCCCAAAAACCAAAACGAAAGGTTATAACACCGAACTTTATTGTATACAAAAAATTAAAATTTACTACTTTAGTGCTTATATTCCTACAATGCTTTAGATTTCCATCACTACAATTAACCACTATTGAAAAATTTAACAAGCTATTATTCGTTTAATTTTTGAAAACTAAAAAACATATTACTTACAGGCACCTGGTAATTGGGTGGCATTAGGAAAACAATTAATCAATAAATATTTTTATATAGTTGGAATTTACACAATAATATTTGTATTCAAATTGATTGATGAATAAATAATTCCAATATTGTTAATAAGTTTTTGTTAGTGATTGTTGATTAGTTTAAAAAAGAAAAGTAAAGCTTTGTGAATCACATCACTACAACAATATATAAAATACTTACATCCTTCGAGGGCATCTTCGGCATAAGGATTAATTTCGATAAGCAAAGCATCTTTCTTAACAAACAACTGATACATATTCATCAACATTTTCACAGTTTCCTCTTGAAATTCCCCCAAACCAACAGATTTAACAACTTTAGCAGCTTGATCTGGTGTCAAACCAGTCTTAATATCAATTGGCTCATAAACAATAGCATCGGGATTCTCAGCAGCTACTTCTTCAATGTTGACACCTCCTTGTGATGAAGCAATTATAACAGGACCCTTATTGAATTTAATTTAATGCTCAATTAATATTTTCAATGGAAATATTTACAATAAAAATACAAACATTAAATGCTCGCTCCATCATTACGGCAAAGTAGAATTCACGACGTGGAAATTTACGCTCTGCAACCATTACGGAGTTGCAAATGCGGCCAGCAGCGCCAGTTTGTTTAGTAACCAAAAGTTGATTAACCATTTTGCCGGCAATTTCTTGAGCCTCAGTGGGACTGTAATAAGTAAAAAAAATTTATCTTTGAAATTTAAGATGTCATATTAACACTTACGTGTTTACAACACGAACACCACCCTTCAAACCATTCTTGAAATGACCTTTTCCACGACCACCGGCTAAAACTTGCGCTTTTAATACAAGATTATTAGTTTCGAGTTTCGTTGCAATCTCTTTGGCTTCTTGACCCGATTTCGCAACGCCAAACCTGAAAAATAAAAACCACATTAATAAATGATTCATATCTACCATATTCGAAAAAAATTTACGGAAATATCCCTTGGTAAATATTTATCAAAAATAACACTAATTTATTTGACAAAATATTTGACATATGTGACGTACATTGCTAGCAGTAAAGATAACTTGGCGCCCTATCTTATTCGAACGTATATAGAAGTAAATATTAATAGCCAAAAAGATTAGTACTGAGAAGGACTATAGAATAATATTCATTTAAGGGGAAGTACTTAGTGCATTTCCAGTACTTATTATTTGATCACTTGCCTATACATGTAACACAGATATTATTTTTACTTGTTATTATATTGAGATTTTTTCTTAGAAGAATTGTTATTAACTGAGTTAGACGTCTTAAAAATGATAATTAATGATTTTTGTACCGCTGTTGGTTATACCGTTAGCTGCCTACTAATATAAAAACTATTTCTATATAACGTATATAATATATATATACGCGTATATAAGGCAAAGTACGAAGTCTGCTCATATCATCAATTAACTAACTAATTGAACGATTATACTTAAGAGTTTTTATAATCAGCGTTCATTACAATTATTGATAACAATATTCATAAATGCATATAGTATAGTATATATAATGCAATTTTTACAATAATTAGTAGCACATTGTTTACAACTTTTCACGATTGATTCAATAAACAAAAGCAATATTTTGTGTTGTTGTTAAATGTTGTAGTAACCGCAAAAATATTCTCCAAATGGCTTTCGCGGAATAGTGCGCCCTTCTGATATAGACTTAACTGTGGCGGAAACTATTGAATTTGTTCGTCTCTTATAACAGTTATGCCTTACGGGTAAATTTTTTAACCCCTAACCCGTAGGGATAGAACAATATTTTGCAACTTACTTCGGTGTGGGAATGCCAGCTTCATTTAATAAAGTATATGATACATGCTCCTGAACATTAAGATTCCTTTTCTGTAGGCTTCCGCTGGTCGCAAGTGCAAGAATCTTAAAAGGAAATAGTAATTATAAGCAAAAAATTTAATATGTCTTAAATAATTTTTAATACTTCTTAAGCCAATAAAAATATTCTTAAAAAGTAAGTCAGAATCAGTTTATTACGTCACTGATAAAGCCGAAGTCAGCTGAGAAATTCTTTATCAGTTGTTCCAATCGTTACAAACGAATTTAGCCACCTTCACCTTCACTAATTGAACACACACTACTATCTCAACAATTATGTAAAAATTTGCACAAAAAAAGAGTACCACAATACCTTTTGCCCAACCTTTGGATTCACGATTTCGTTAAAAATACCCGTACGAGCCAATAGAGCAGCCATTTCACTAATTCTATACAATTGAAATAAATATAATTATGAGTATTTTATATAAAAAGTAAGGTTCGAATAATATACGGAATTCCAATTATTTAATTCGCACCAAATAAAATTGTCGACCAGCAAATATATAAGAAAAAAACGAGTGACTAAACGATAAGATGATCTGTCTATGCAGTGTTGCCAATCTGACTACTTTTTACCAAAATTCGGTCTATTTGGGTTACTGCCAATTTTTTCAAACTTATATCAAATGCATATCTCATTTGTAGAATAAATTTGCTCATTTAAATTTGAATTACTCTGATGTAGAGACAATAATCGCTGAATGGACATTATTATATATATGATATATGCACAATGTCTTTTTATATGTTTTAAGATTATACGACTTAGTAGTTGAAGTGGAATGCATATATGTACCTGAATATGTGATATATTTCAAAAATGTTTGGTTTTTTTGATTCTTATATGTATGTAATAAACTTTTTTTTTTAAATTGTAAATATTGTTACGATCTTGCTGATTAACCTCGATGATTTCCCAAATCCTTCGGGTACGATCTCTGGATTGTTAAATAAAATTGCCAACTTAATTTGCAGTCTCTTTATTTATAAAGACTTTAATTAATGTCCTTTTATTATTCAGTAATTCACAATTCAATTACAATTTACGTTACTATTTACAATCACTTGTATACAATTTTCATAATGTACTGTTTTTATTACTTTACTGTAATGTAAGCTCCAATGAGTTTAATTCACGACTGATTACTCATGCAGTCGAATGTCGTCCTTATATACTTGTTTGCTGCTTGAAAAACGAAACCCCTGGAATAATCGCGTCGTTTACGATAATCGCCTCGTTTACGATAATCGTCATTTACGATAATCGCCTCGTTTACGCTCTAGAACGTTCCAGTTGTCGGCTCCTCTCTTTCATCTGTCATTCGCTTCGCATTTTCGCCACACTGCCCTCCACCTAAGTCTTATCGTCCCGATCAAACACATTCGCTGTTCCAAACGCAGCAAGCCTCTCTAGGTGGACCACTTTCATCTTATTTCTCGGCCTCCCCACAGTTTGTATTCGATACACTACGTCGTTTAGTCGTTTGATTATCTTGTATGGACCTTCCCAATTGCATTGAAGTTTTGGGGACAAACCTCTCTTTCGTTGTGGATTGTACAGCAACACCAAATCTCCATTTTGGAAGCCTTCGGAGTTCATCGCCTTGTCATACCTAGCCTTCATTTCGTCACTCATAATTTGAGTTCGCTGCCTCACAAGAGCATGTATCTCTCTTAACTCTTCCTCGAGAACAGTAGACGCTTCCTTCCCAATTCTTCTCGCATCACCAGTTATTCCAAATTTTAAATCGCTGGGCAACCGAAGTTCACTACCAAACAGTATCCTGGCAGATGTTTGACCTCTTGTTTCATGCACTGCGGACCGATATCCCATCAGGAAAAACGGTATGTGTACATCCCAATCATCTTGATTCTTGTCCACTACTTTCCGCAAGTGCTCTTCCAGGGTCCGGTTGAATCGCTCTACCATGCCATCTGATTGAGGATGCAGGGCTGTCGTTCGTGTTTTCCGAATACCAAGTATCTGGCACATCTCTTGGAACACCGCCGCTTCAAAGTTTCTTCCTTGGTCTGAGTGCAATTCTATAGGCGCACCGTATCTGGTAACCCAATTGTGAGTGAATGCATCCGCAACTGTTTTCTCTTCCTGGTTTGGAATTGGGTAGACCTCAGGCCATTTACTAAAGTAGTCCATAACCACAAGAACGTATTTGTTTCCTTGTCTGCTCATAGGGAATGGACCGGCTACATCCATGGCAACCCGCTCAAATGGTGCACCTGAGTTATACTGCTTCATCTGCCCATGACTTCGTGACTTTGGCCCTTTAGCTGCAATGCACTCTGTGCAATTAGCAATCCATTCAGCGACCGATTGACGACAGCCAACCCAATAGAACCGCTGCTTGATCTTCTCCAGCGTTTTTGTAATGCCTAGGTCCCCTCACCAGTACCATTATGGAATTCCTTAAGAACATCCGGAATTCTTAACCTCGGAACTACTATAAGCTTCCGAGAGCACTGGCCATCTTCACTTTCCCATACTCTATGCAAACAGCCAGATATCAATTCTAAACTGTTCCATTGTGCCCAGTATGCTTTCGCGATGGGACTTTCCGCTGCCATTTGTTCTTTACTTGGCCGTCTGTTCACCTCCAATTCGCGCATTACCAATTCCAAGTCCGGATCTTCCTGCTGACATTTTCTTAAATGGCTTGCCTACCATTTTTCTGCTCGTGTAATTGTTATTCGCCGGACGTCTATTATGCCCTCAGCTTTTGAGCATCGTTTGCGTCGTCTTTCCTCTCTGTTGGAACCCGACTGGCATTCGCGTGCGAAGTGACCTGCTTCTCTGCAACTGAAACACTTTCCAGCTTGACTCTTGACAGCAGAACGGTTCATTCATGCTTTCGACTTCAGAGTTTTCAATATTTCAGTCCTCACATCTGGTGTTTCTACCTCCAAACGCTTCACTTTGTAGGCTGGCTTACATAGCAGTGCCGCTGCTTCACGTGTCTGAGCATACGCAACCGTCTCAGCGAATGTTAACTTTGGATTCGCATAAGTCTCCCGCTTGGTGTACACGTCCTTAATTCCGCTGATGAACCTCTGGATTTTTACTCACGCTCACGCGATGTGTACCCAATGGCTAAATGAGCCAATCTCTCGATTTCAAAAGTATATTCTTGCAGAGATTCATTGTGTTTTTGGTCACGCTGTTCCAGCTCCATCTGATAAATTTGTCTTCTGTGTTCGCTACCATAGCGTCTTTCCAGGGCTCGCATCAATCCGTCGTAATCATTTCTCTCATAATCAGGTACAGTTTGCAAAAGTTCTGCCGCAGGTCCTTCCAACGCAACGAATAGTGCAGCAGATTTTTCCTCCATGCTCCATTTATTTGTTTCAGCTGTCTTCTCAAACTGGAGCTTGAAGACTTGGAAGGGAATTTTTCCGTCAAAAGATGGTGTTTTTACCTTTGGAGCGTTCACTGAAGTGGTTGGACGATTTAACTGCAAATCCCGGAAACGACCTTCCAATGTGTTGACTTTGGCTTCAATTAACTCTTCCATTTTTTCTTGCCGACCTTCCAATGTGTTCACTTTGGTCTCAATTAGCTCCTCTATCTTGTCTTGTCGCTCCTCGATTTGATTCTGTCTTTCCTTAAGTTCTGATCCTATCACCAGATTTTGCTGTATTTGTGCGATTGTTCCTTCTAATCCATCCAACTTTCCTGAGATGCTGGCTTTCATTGTAGACATATTTTGTGAAATCTCTGAAATTTCAGCCAACTTTTGTGAATTACGGGCATCCTGTGCATCCATCTTTTCTGATATCTTGGCATCGATTTGTGAAATTGCAGCCAACAACATGTTCATATCCATACCCGCAGATGAGCTAGGAGCCTTTTCTTGAATCTTACTTGATGGCTGCTCTAACTCCTTCGCAGAATCAATAGCCTCCTCCTTGTCAATATCCTTCAAGGATACCTCTTCATCCTCGCAGCGGACTTCGTATTCGTTCAAGTCGATACCTTCAACTTCCATTGCTTCTCGCAGTCTCGATTGCAGCTCTGCCTTATTTCCTGTTGTATACAATCCTCGCTTTGCCAACTCCTTCTTGAGAGGAGGTATCGTCAAATCCTGAATCTTCACCATTTTTCAGTTATTATCCTTTGGGATTTATTTAACAATCTCACTTCTGACACCAATTGTTACGATCTTGCGGATTAACCTCGATGATTTCCCAAATCCTTCGGGTACGATCTCTGGATTGTTAAATAAAATTGTCAACTTAATTTGCAGTCTCTTTATTTATAAAGACTTTAATTAATGTCCTTTTATTATTCAGTAATTCACAATTCAATTACAATTTACGTTACTATTTACAATCACTTGTATACAATTTTCACAATGTAGTGTTTTTATTACTTTACTGTAATGTAAGCTTCAATGAGTTTAATTCACGACTGATTACTCATGCAGTCGAATGTCGTCCTTATATACTTGTTTGCTGCTTGAAAAACGAAACCCCTGGAATAATCGCGTCGTTTATGATAATCGCCTCGTTTACGATAATCGTCGTTTACGATAATCGCCTCGTTTACGCTCTAGAACGTGCCAGTTGTCGGCTCCTTTCTTTCATCTGTCATTCGCTTCGCATTTTCGCCACAATATGTATATGTATGAAAAAATTGAAAATGAAAAAAAAAATTCCATGAACTGTGTTTACACACGAATACTTTTTTCGTTTTATATCGACGATTTCGCTTTTGGTATTGCCCTTCTACTGCTTTAAAAGCAACTATTCAGAGAATGTAAATATAAATGCGACGAATAAGAAAACAAAGCGTGTTGACCGAGCACAACAGAGTCGGTCGTCGCCCTCTCCCCTAAGAGTTTCGGCGAGTTTGCGCTGTGTAAACTTAGTCACATGAAATGAACACCCAAAAAATCGGTAACGCAATTGCGACCTTAACGGTGGTGCGGAAAAGCAATACTTAAACTCCTAATAAAATACGCTTAATACAAAACTTTAATATTAGTGCTTTTATTGGAAATATATTTCATTTCTATTAGCCTCTTTTTGCTACATATAAATTAAAAACTAAAGCATTTGATGCTTTTTCAAGATATGGTACTAAGATCAACCTTTAGTTTCGGTTTCGGTGATATTATTACTTTCCTGGGTTAAAAAGTGGAGTATTTCGATCGAATGATCTCAGCTGTTGTTTGACTATATATAGTTCATGAAGCAATAAAGCCGATGGCAGATAGGACTTTTATGCAACGTTGCGTGACAGATTCAATTTGACGTCTAAAATAATTACATGCAACTCTAAGAAATTTCTCTCATAAGCAGCGTTGGCGCAACGCCAAAAGTTGGCCATCTCTCATCGCTTTGCGCGCGTTAACCACTCTCTGATTTTAAATACATTTTATTTGCTTAATTTTAATGCGAATTCTCAAGAGTTAAGAAGGAAAACTCCAAACCAAATTCAATAATTGCTTAATATGAAATTTTTTTAGTAAAGTTTGAAATGTAACGCAACGCAGTAAGTCATCAGGTAATTCTAGCCTTTCTAGAATCTAATTTTAGTGCATCAACGAAGCAACACCCTGAAGGAGGGTTGCTTAAAAAACTTCTCATCAGGGCTGTTGTACTCTCTTGCGGAACTCTCTGTTCCGTGCATTGTACTGGTCTACAAGTAACAAAAGTCATAATTTTCACACACGCATTATCAGTTTTTACCCATACATGTTTAACAGAACGATGTGTGAAGAACCGAAATTGCAATAAGAATATAATGGAATGAAAAAGCGAATTTGAGGAATAGGCACCAACCGCAGGCACGAGCCTATCAACTATTTTGTTAAATTTCCCTGAATTTTGAGCAAAACCGCTAGTTTTTAGTCGAGTGTGTTGCCGTGCTAAATATGTCCTCGATAAAAGTTTTGAATTTGTTTACAGAGTTTACCTTAAGTTTTAGAAGATTAAAAAAAAAAAAACGAATTTATTGATAGACATGTAATGTATACAAGTATATTAACTTTATTACTACGGCGCGTATAAATTAAATATTTATGAACGTTTTAGATATTTATATGTGACTTAGTAGTTTGTGTAGAATGCATGGACCTGAATTATATGATATTTTTCAAAATGATTTGGTTTTTATTGAGTTTTATTTTTATGTAACTTTTTTTGGTAATTGTTTTCGTTTTGCTACTTTTTGAGTCATGCTATTCAGTTTAAGTTGTAAATTTAGTATTCATTTCAGTCATATTTATTACATCCCTGAGTGAAAAAGTGGACTATTTCGATCAGGTGATCTCAGCTGTTTTTTGACCATATGATAGTTTATCTACTTGTAGGGCTGTACGGTGGTTTCGCTGTTGAGCTCTGCTGGTACATGAAAGACGTGCAGAGTTTGAACTAATATACATCGTACAGCCCTACAAGTAGATAAACTATCATATGGTCAAAAAACAGCTGAGATCACCTGATCGAAATAGTCCGCTTTTTCACTCAGTGATGTAATAAATTTGACTGCAATGAATGATAAATTTACAACTTAAACTAAATAGCACGATTCAAAAATAACAAAACGAAAACATTTCTCAAAAAAGTTAAATAAGTATAAAAACTCAATAAAAACCAAACCATTTTGAATTATATCATATAATTCAGGTACATGCATTCTACACAAACTACTAAGTCATACATATATAAATATCTAAAACGTTCACAAATATTTAATTTATACCCGCCGTAGTAATAAAATGAATATATACATTACATTTCCATCAATAAATTCGTTTGTTTATTTTAATCTTCTAAAACTTAGCGTAAACTCTGTAAACAAATTTAAAACTTTTATCGAAGATATGTTTAGCACGGCAACACACTCGACTAAAAACTAGCGGTTTGCTCAAAATTCAGGGAAATTTAGCAAAATAGTTGATAGGCAACCCGCGGCTCGTGCCTGCGGTTGGTGCCTATTCCTCAAATTCGCTTTTTCATTCCATTATATTCTTATCGCAATTTCTGTTCTTCACACAGCGTTCTGTTAAACGTGTATAGGTAAAAAACTGAGTATGTGTGTGTGAAAATTATGCGTTTTGTTACTTGTAGACCTGTACAATGCTAATATATTTCAATGCGAAACATGAACAAATGGCCAAACTAAATATATTATACTTGTATATAAGTATTTATTAACAATATACTATTAATATCAATAAAAATTTATGTAAAAAATGTTATGTTTTACTAACTTTTCACCATAGCAGATGATATTCGAAACTAAAAAGTATGTTCGAATTAAAGCTCCAGATACCCAGGTACCGAGCATTGCGAGCAGCTCGATGCTCGCCCGATACTCGCTCATTACTCAACTGCTCAGCAGAACAAAAAAAATTGAATTTTGTTTGTCAAAATTTCTTTGACGTTTCAATGATTTTTACACTTTGCATAAAAAACTTAAAATTATTAAAAAAAAAGTTTTGAGAAAAAAGTCAAAGTGTTTGTCAAAATACTAGAAATGCTTGTGCACGGCTCGAAAATTTTTCGAGTAATGAGCAGTGAGCAGTTTTGCGAGTGCTCGTTGCTCAAATACTCGCACAATTCGAAAATGTATGAGCAAAATCTGAAGCTCTAGTTCGAATGTAATTTTTCGCAGATACTCCATAATATAATCCAATGTAGATATTGCATGGAGTACTCTGGTGTTATGCAGAGGTGGATTATATAGTCCAGCCCTACGACATCACAATGTTAATTTGACCATATTTTTTGTATGAATTGTGATAGGTTTTGGATTACTCTATTGTCTGCGGGGAGTATATATTTCACATGTGCAACACGTGCATGGAGTACTCCTGTTGTCTGCAGGGTAACCAATTATACCAACCCACATTAGGTCAAATGTTCGATTTTTCTGTGCAAAAGCGATAGAAATCAAAATGCTGTTTTTCTCTTATTGTTGTAATTTTTAATAGTAAATGCTTCGACACTTACATGTTGTTTCTTTGTGTTATGAAAAAAGTTCTATTACACAGGTGTGCGTCAAAGTTGATCGATGCAAGTTTCACAACAAAGCACATTTGCGAGATTAGTTTGCCTTCATCAACTTTAATTGCATGTTTCTAGAATTGCTAATAATTCATTTGTGTAAAATGGAAAATCAAGGGACACTTAAGTATATACCTTCGTACATATGTATGTGCTGAATCAAAACTGTTTTATATTTATGCCGTTACTTTGGCAAATATGAAACTTCTCCACATATTAACATAGGAAAAAAGCTATCTATGTATGTATGTTCTAAATTCCAAGCAAATCAAACCATAAGTACTTTTCTTCGCATAAATCGGTCCCCCGTTCACTTCCCGGAAAAAATTGTAAGCTCTTTTAAGTTGAACCAAATTACTTGACCCACTCTTTTCACCTCCTTAGCGGTATAATTTCTGAAAATCTTCTCTTATCGGATGCCTACGTCATGACAGGAATACAATCTTTAAGCTTCAAATCCTTACGATCAGAGGTTTAGACTGTACGTTGTTCCGTCAAACATTCAGGAAAAAAAATTTATAATTGAAAGTCTTTGTTTCGATTAAACTTAAAAAATAATTAAGGGGATTCGGATTGTTTGAGTCGCGATGACCTTTCGAATCAAACTTTTATGATCACCGGAGGACAGAAAATCCTCGAGCTTTTCGTCGCCTACTGTTTGCTCATCATTATTCTGTTATTCCTAGCATCCATTACTGTGTGGAACAGTCTCTGCTGCTTCCGTGGTAAATTATCGGTTCTTGTAATTCATATTTCCTCCATTTTCTCCACAGGTTGCCGCAAGCAGGGGGCCGCTCATGCTTTGGATATAGGGGACGAGAGTCCTGAGGACGTCATGTTGACTTCGGGGGAAGTGGCGGAAGGTTGCTTTTATATGCTAATTAAGAGCTGTTTGGGAGATCGTTCAGAGGTACTACCACTCGATTAGTTGTACTGAGAGAATAAATATAAAAATTTCGGAAGCCCACAATTTGAATTTTGAACAGGCCGAGTAGGAATCAGCCAGGGTTTTTACGACGCTCTATAAGAAGCACATGGAACATCTCTCCATTTAGACCTCGAAAGAATAATCAAGTACACGAGTTGGTTTTCATTTTATTGATTATGAGGGAGACCTGATAGTTTACTTTCGTGTAGCATTCATAGATTTTGACCATTTCTGTTGTAGTTGATGCAATTGGTGCTCAGAGGTGTGGATGTCACATTTGTCCGCGTAATGCAATGAAAGATATTCTTTAATTCTTACCCAATTGCTGTCGAATATATTGTGGGATATTAAGGCGGAATCAACCCTCGCGCCTTCTGCCTGATGTATTGTTATCCTAAAATACTATACGCAAAATATTCATATTAGCTTGTAAATGTTGCTATTGGTTCTTCGTCCGTAGTTTGCTAGAAAGTATCCTTTCTTAGGTTGAAGTCACTTTACTGCCCTTGGTAAATCGTGTGTTCTTTAAACGAGTTAGCACTTTTTCTTTTTTTTAATGAGCGTTAAGCCTTTTGAGTCCTTTACCACTTCCTTTAATTCTCTATTTAGGAACTTTATTTAGATTTAATTTTTTCCTGATCGGTCACCAGTTAAAGTCTTTGTTTCGATTACACTTAAAAAAAATTGAACCAACAACTGAAGTAATGAACAAGTTAAACTTAATTAAGCTAAACGCTAGCTGGATACTACTACTAAAAAACTAAAAGTAAGACGAAATTAAAGCCCGGGCCGAACTCCTGTACATACAATACTGGTATATACAATTGTTTTCCGACAGTGGCTTAAAAGTTGCATGACGTGGCTTTAGCTTTGGTTTCCCACTGAAGCGCATGCAACTGGATCGTGTTAACTGGTATATAGATTTATATTGAAAAGCGGCTGCAATAGCCGAGTGGTTAGCAGTGCTACAAATTAGTAGGCCAAAGTTCGTCCGACCAACATCTGAAGTTATGGAAAATTAATTTTTCTAATTTCGGTGGCCACTCGTTATTCTAGTGTATTTCTATAATGGAATGGGCTGTACGATGGTTCCGTGTGTCAGACTCTAGTACGTCGGAACGTATCACTTTCGCTCGTGCTTTAGCCTACGCACCACTCCTGAGTGGAGTGATACGTATGTTGCCGTATGCTGTAGAAGTTTGCCACCGCCTGTATACATTACACCACCACCAACTACCATCAACGTGCGGCAATCCTCTCAGGGATTATGGTAGAACTTTGGTGTTTATCTTACCTAACACCGTGCAGTACCATCTTATCGACGACGACATCGACCGCAAGAACACAACTCTAGGATGTCAAGGCATATCTATCCGTTCAGCTCAAAATATTTAATATATATTTACATTCCTCTGGTTACTTGTTGTCCAGTTGGATACCTTCCTCAGTTTTGGGCGACTTTAACGTACATCACGAACTTTAGAATTCTTGACTGTCAAATCTTCCGCCAAAATTTCCCTACCGAAGAGGTGGTCCAAACAACAAGGCGCGACGTCCCACGCTTTGCTTATTTCGGAGATCTCCTTATTAGGGCACTTAATCTGGAGATTCGGCAGAAGGTTAGCCATCATAAGTGGGGGGAAGTCTTAAGGTCCTGCAATCTCTCCTCTGGAGCAACCAAGCTCTGGGCCATAGTCAAGTCATTGTCTAATCCGACGAGTGATGATCGGGTAGAAATTTCATTCGATGATTAATCCTCGTGGGACCCGAAGAAGTGCGCGAACTATTTTAGCCACAATTTACACTGCACCCTTCGATAGATAATTTGAAAAGGCATGTGACATGCCGTCAACTGCCAAATACTAGCGCGACGCTTGATTCCTCAAGGGAAGAGGTTCAGGGTGTTATCGAGAACGCGAGAAGCATCCAAATTTATCGTACTCGACGGAATTATCATGCTGATGCTAAAACACTTGGGTCCAGCAAGAACATACTATCTCTCCAAGGTCCTCAATTTGTCTTTGACCACTCTAATTATACCCGATATGTTGGAATTGGGTAGAGTAGTCCCGCTACTATAGCCGGCGAAATATGCAAATAAAGGAGAGTCTTATCGGCGGATATCTCTCCTTTTCCAAGTAGCGGAGACACTTGAGGATTTCCTGTTCCCGTCCTTCCCACACCGTCTGTGCCCAGCTACGCATAAGCATGACTTCCGTAAAGTGCACAGTACCACAACAGCACTTAACACCATAAACATCCAGAAAGCATTCGATAGGGTTACCGCCGTGGTTGATGAGATGGACTATGAACTACCTGAGAGATGGGCAAACATTGGTAAACTTTCGAGGTAAAAATTGTAAAGCTACGAAAAATTAAACATGGGGCTCCGTAGTATTGTGTCCTTTCCCCGATGCTTCTTAATTTTTATATTTCGAGGCTCCCTCTGCCACAGAGGGCGTCTTCTTGATCTCATATGTCGATGACTGCTCGATATTGGCGTCTGACTAGGATATTGATAGCCTTTGTTCGAAAGTAAACTGCTATCTCGCCGACCTTCATTTTTTCACTGGATGACACTTACTACAACCATCGAAATCCTCGACCACACTCTTCACCAGCTGGACGAAGGAATACTAGCTCGAACTCAATGTGTAAGTTGATGACGTAAAAATTCCGGCGATAAACAACCAGAAGTTATTGGGATTACTTGGGGTAAAGACAATGAAACTTTACTCGCAACACAGAAATCAATTGGTCAGCCGGTCATAAACTATATCTTACTCCGATTTGGACGCCAAGGTACTAGCGAGACGCAGTTGAAGAAGCTACAAGCCTGTCAGAATACCGCCTTTCGGACCGTGGCAGGAAACCTTCTGATGGCGCCGGCGCATCGAAACAGTGAAAAATATTTGTTCCCAGTTAAGGAGCATAATGTTACGCTGTGTAAGCAATGTCTGTTGGATCACCTTACCGCAGGGATCACCTCAATAGATACTTCTTAGAAGCCGAACCTCCACCTAGACATATCAGGAAGGGAGTTAGACTACAGCGACTCCATAAAGCAATACCGACAAGAACCGCTGGACAGGACGGCAAACCGATACCCATTGCGGGTTAGTTCAAGAATTTACCCGCGGTAAGGCATGCCTGTCGTAAGAGCCGACTAAAATCCATAGTTCCCGCGACAGTCGGGTCTTTATACCGGAACGACCCGGATTTTTATCCGGCCAAGGACTGTCACTCCCGCAATGTTCCCCGAAGCCCTATTTGGAGAATTGTCTGCGGTTACAACAACAACAACAACAACAACGGCAAACCGATAAGCTTTAAACTTGGAATACAAAAATTAACGCACCTTTACAAATAAAAAAAAATATTTTTGGAAAAGATGAACTTCATTTAACGGCTAGCAAATGAATATGCAAAATATAATGATTAAAAGGCTGTTTTTAGCAAAAGCCGCTATTCTACATAATTACCGTTTGCAAAAACAAATCATCTATAATGTATGATTGTTTGTTCCTATGTATCTTATATCATAAACATATCCATATGTATATGCCAAGTTTGGACCGTCACATAATGCTTAATACATCTTGAATTTATATTTTCATACGTAAAATGACCGGAGGGAGGGTACTTCATTTATATTACTATTTTTTTCGCGGTCGAAGAAGTATTTCATTGTGAAAAATATACGTATAATCAAATTCTACGCCATTCCTTACATCTAATTCCTCAATGCAGGCTGTGTAGAGTGCTGACGATGATTCCATTCATCTGCCACCACATTATTTCTTAACGAATACTTTTACTATTTAATTACATCGTTGATGCCATTCATTTAAACTAAATAAAACTGCATTTGCTTTTTCTTTTTCCTTTGTTAGTACATCATTCATATTAAAGTATTAATATATTTTCATTTTAAGTAATTTTTGTTTTGTTGACAAAAAAGGAACCATCAACCACAAAACATGTTATTCTTGTTTGCTAATTCTTACAGCTTTAATTTTTCCCCAAACATAGGTAAAAAATATGCTCTCTCTGGTTGCAATTTTTACTGGTTTTTTGCCTCACCGAATGCGGTTCAGTAAGGATTACTAACAATTGTTACTGGTCAGCAACTCGTCGAACGGAACTATGGTTGGCACTTTGTCAATAAGACATTTTTAACTATATATGTACATATGTATGTATGTATGTATGTATCTATGAGAGACGGATTTGTGATCGGTGCAAAATTCGGTAATTCTTGGTATGTTGGCATGTTTCGGTTTATATAAAATTTATATTTGTACATGTGTTTTGTCTCAGGTTTTCGTTAACAAGTTGTGTACTTCAAATTTGCGTTGGTTAGTTGGTCATGTGTTGTTCATAGCCATTATAATAGTTTAACACTAATAAATTAATTTCAATTTCTATTTCATATATAACGGATTATATCGAATGCCTTTAAAAATGTTTTTTTTTTTTTAAATGTTAGTATAGGAAAGCATATAAACATAATTTTGAGAGAAAATTTAGAACTATATGAAACTTCTTAACAGGAACTTTATCTTTTTTATTTAATTCCTAATTCCTTCAATTCTTTCTCCTCATCAACCGAGTCTTCGTCGTCAGAGCCATGCACTGATGGAGCAGGAGTTGTGTGTCCTGAAAAAATTATATATTAATTAAAAATAAGTTAATAACATACTTATATATCAATGAAATGTTCACTTACTCGAGGATGTAGGGCTTGGTGGTTCACTAAAAGGTCTGGAAAAATTTAATGTACTCCTTGAACTATAGAGCGATCCTTCGTCAACATATTCTGGATATACCGCTTGTAGGGCTTTGACTCTTGCTTGGCGATAATACTGTTATAGAGGTATAAACATTTATCCTATGGAATAATGATCTGAGAAATTTTCTTTACTTACAATTCCTAAGGTTCTCCAATCTAAAAGATCACTTAGACGTTCTGTGCGATTCCTTTGAATTATACGTTGTCGTCTATTTAATCTGGCAAATTCCATCATAAAACTCGAAAGCTGCTGGACGCTATTTTCTAATCCAATATATCGACGATCCACAATGTAAATACCATATGACTTCGGATCGCTAATATGTTCATTCATAAAACATCCAAAGCCGGATAAATTAGTAGTTATACTAGGAATGCCCATTACTGTACACTCCGCTGGAGTATATCCCCAAGGTTCATAATATGAGGGAAACACCCCCAAATGGCAGCCACGTACAAATTCCTCATAATCAATGCCAAAAAGCGGGTTTGTCGACGTTAGAAACTCTGGATGGAACACCATTTTCACTCTATCATGCACTGAGTTAAATAAATTACATCGACGAATCGCTCCCAGAACTGGGTCATTCCAGTCATCCATCTAAGTAAAAAAAAAGAAGGAAGTTAATGCAACATATGCTCATGTA
This sequence comes from Neoceratitis asiatica, assembly GCA_030068015.2. Taxonomy (NCBI): domain Eukaryota; kingdom Metazoa; phylum Arthropoda; class Insecta; order Diptera; family Tephritidae; genus Neoceratitis; species Neoceratitis asiatica. Next base: position 40,357,707 of record CM061529.1, read on the forward strand.
TTAATTCAATGCTTGATTGGACATCTTACAATATTATGTGTTGTTACTGGTGGCATTGAATCTCTCTGCATAGCGAACATGCAACGCTTTATCTTTACCAAATCATCCTTTGTAAGTATTTCATCTGGGCTAGGGATATGTCCTTTTACACATGAGTCAAACATGCGTTTCCCAATAGAATTTTGCACATTGTTGATGGTATCACGTAATTGTTTAATTACAGCATGCCCGCGCAGTGAGTCCACGTTAAAATTGTTAACCTTGGTAGGGAAAATAAGAAACGCTACAACAGTTGTATCTGGTTTTTCATGCTTTAACATCGCATTTAATCTGGCTAATGATTCTATAAATATATCAGCTCCTTTATTTCCAAATTCGTAGCGACCAGCAATAAAGAAGTAAAGTGTCTTATCTAAGTCGAAATCCATGTGTCTGGAAATATACAACCGTTAACGCTTTTGATATAAATTCATATCTAGCCCTAACCGCAAAAGAGCATAAACGACAAAAGTTGTGTGAAAAAAAAAATTTACAGTAAACAAAGTATGAATACACAGATTGCTTTCATCATAACTTTCGAGCAACATCCAAAATTACAGAAAATTAATCTTTCTAATTGCGGTGGTTTAGTATAAACTGTTGGTAAAAACATCAAGACGCAAAACCACGAATTGGAAGAGGAGTTCGGCCGAAAGTCGCTTCAGCGGTTGTTGCTTAAGATGGTGGGTTATCAATTGGCATCAAAACCAGAAAACCGAACCTATTGCTGGCGGTTAGGGCTCGATATGTAAAAGTTTATAAAATATGTGAAAAGAAATTCACCCATAAAAATGTCCACGAACGAATTCGTTAATTTTTTCTTTAGCAACTGCATGTAAATTTTGGAATTCGTGTATAGCAGAAAACTTCTTCACATTGAGACCATTTGGAGTTATGATGTCGGGTTTTCGCTTCAGCAAGTGCTCGGCTTCATATCCCGTAATTTCAGATACTGTTGTGAACACATGGGACAAATGTGTGGCAGCTCTTTCAAGACAATACCGATGATAAATTTGTCTTTTTCCCGCTTCTTCATCAACGGCAAACTTGTCCAAATTATTATAGAAGTCAGTGTTACCAGCACACAGGTAACGACCTAAAAGCGTAGCGTGGGTAGTAAAAACCGTAGCGATTTCTATGTGCCTTGTTCGTAAAGCGATTAAACCAACTCCTGCTTGCCATTCATGGAAATGTGCAACTATGCGAGGTGTTTGCAGTTCATGTACACTAGAGTAGTCCAAGGCACGATTCCGGAACTGGAATCATAAAAAAAATTAATAAAAAGAAATAATTATATGCATACATGCCTTTATGTACGACCCTTTGTTTCTAACAAATTCGGATATTATTTAAATTCCTATTGTCCAATCTTATTTTGAAAACTTAAAATTTTTTTACATATTAATGTATGTGTTAGCCCATACATACATAGATGTATATGTATAATTTGACATGTGAGATCCCCGAAGTAAGATATTACAAGCCCTTAAGAAATTGTCATTAGCTAATGTATAGTTATTAACCGAAGGTTATTATACTTTGCAAACAAACTTTAGCTGAGTAATTCCTCCCAAAATCTGCTGGGCATTTTTAAATGAAGCTTGTATTAGACTTTGTACGCTGTTAGAGGTAAGATCGGTTGTAATGCCGACACACGTTCAGTTCAGAATAGAGAATGAAAATAACCTGGCTATTTATAAATGTCAATAGTTGCTATTTATTCCCTTTTATAATAGATCATTTTGCATAACTTCCACACAAATTATTTGATATCTGTTTCCGTTAGACTTTTTGTTGATTTGTTTTTATTTTTGCATTCTTAACTGACTTTAAATTTTTATCATATATGTATATATATTTCTGTTTCAACAAAAAAAAAAAAAAATTAACTGAACTATGTACATATGTAGCTTTTTCGATATTTGATCTTAAATTCTGTAACATACATATGTACATAAATAATTCTCCCAAGATAAAACAAATTAAAATGGACGATTTACTTTCAGCCTTTACTTTAGTTGATGCTCTTTTTTTTAATTTATCTAGAACTCGAATTGGCTGGGAGCAAAGGGTCGAAAAATATAGGCCTGCTTAGACAAATTTACATATGTATGTAGGTATGTATGTATGTACATATGTACATACATATATGCGCACACAAACCTCTTCAAGGAATTCAGCAATCATGAAGCCCAATATGATTGCGTCGTTTGTTTCAACATCTAAATGTGGTACGCCTATGAGTTTCATCGAAATTTAAGAAATATTGTTATAACATATCACTATTGGAAAATATGCAACTCTCTTACCGACATGGCACTTCTCCCACAAATCCGATTTGAATTGGTCTAATTTCCATGCACCTGAGCTGATGTCAAATAGTATAAGCTGGGGATTACCGTCAACCAACCAACGACCTGTATGTATTTTATAACCTCGTGAACGCATGGTATTTACTGCATCCAATAGAGGATTTCCGCGAGGAAATTCTAACTCCTCCATTTCTGTGCGTGCACAATGCTCTTTGTAAGGCCCCATTAAACAGAGTTGCTCACCCATTTCTTCCGTAGATACATATGCTTTGGAGCGTATAACCGTGTAGATACCTCCGACTTTATTTGCTACCTCCCATGCAACTTCAAAGTTCCATCGATTTTCACGAGACGCAATATCACCACGATCGAAGTAATCCTTTAAGTCTGCACCGGACTCTACCCGAGAAAATCGCCGGTTCATCTGTAATATGAAATTAACCGTAAATTAACTTTAAGAAGTTCAGTTCCATGTTATTAAACTTTCCTGATCCTCAAATCGAAATGAGAGTTGTCTTCGTAACATTTTTTATTTGGGTTAATATGTGGTTCTAATTAATCTAATAATTCACCTAATCATCAAACTACTAACTGAAACGATGTCATGAATGCAGCCTCACATTATAAGTCGTTATCTCTACATAGAATACGTTGGTGATTTGTTAGATATGTATTTGTTATGACCTTCATATGTTACACAATATTCAGCAATCATAAACCTCATCTACATATGTACATATGTACATATTGACATGTACTACATACAATTTAAAAATTTTAAATCAGTGTGTTCCATAAGTGCTCGTCCGCGAATGCTCAACGCGGTCTAGAAAAGGTTTCCTAGCAAACAAAAGCGACAATCCATTTATCGATCTTAAATGCCTTCTCATTATGTCCACATCAGCACAAACATTGTTCACCATCATTTGCATTATAGTTAATCTTATGTCTCTCATTTGCATTTATTGTACAGATTTGTTGCTTCAATAATGTATTATATTGGTCATAATTTGAAGCGATCTATTTACGTGAAATTTTACTTTTTATGGAGGATTTGAATTTGGCAATAAATTCCCATTACATCAATATAATTCATTGTTTAATAAATTATTATTTTTCCACAGTTCAAAGCAAGGTAGATTTGTAATAAAGGGTTATCCATTTAGTGGTTTCTAAAGTGCAGGGCCGTATTTTGACATCTGTCAAACGAAACTGTCTTTTAGTTAAAAGCAACATTTTTATTTGTACTAGTCATTTTATTCATTGCAGATTATCTTATAAGGATATTTATGAGATTACACATTTTATTTATGAGATTATATATGACATTATACATGATTTTTTATTATTATTATTAATTCCAACGGGGCGCTGCCGCATTTAAAATACATTTTTTTTTTAATTTTAATATTATGATATATATAAATTATATTATATGTTTTTTTTCGCGTTTTACTTTTTTCTAATAATTTAAGTGACACGGAAAATAAAAAAATTAAAAAATTAAGTTATTTAAATTCTTATTGTTTTGAAACCAAATTTTTGTTTACTTTAAATTCAAATTTAACACACAGCAATGTTAATTTAAATATGAGAATTACATTTGTGAGCTGATTTCTCATTGTTTTGCTCAAAAATGTTGATTACAAGAGACAATTCTGTTCAATTTTTGGCGGCAGTGGAGAAATAGTCTCTTATTTCTTTGGTCGATTCTGGCACTTTATAGCCGTGTCCACAATTGGACCTTCTCGTTGTTATGCGTTCTCTGGTTAAAGTCATCTATGAAAATTGTTGTTGGCGATTCAAACATTTCGTGCTTTAAGAGGAGATTATTGGTAAAATTTTAAGGAAATTTGAAGAGACTGGTTCAGATATTGTAAGGTATTGTATTTTGCTCGTTCCACCTCAAATATCGCTGCTGTAAATGAATTGTAGCCGAAGATCCGAATGTGTCTATTTCTCAATACATTCCTGGGTGTAAAAGTGTAGTATTTCTACGATGGTTAGAAGTTAAAGAATTTACCCGCGGTAAGCGTAAACCTTTTTTTATTTAATAGAATAAATAACATCAATACAGCACACGGTCAATAAAATAAATATCTTTTCTTAAAACATATGTACGGTTAAAAAAAAAAATAAGTTTGGTAAAACGAAAACATACATATGTAAAAAAAAAGTTTTTTTTTGCACTTTTGCAAAATATAAGACATCAACATTAGGGGTATTCTTTTTGTCTAGGAAGCGCATACTATGCAAATATTTCCTATGGAATTGTGCTAGAGATCGAGAGCACCCACGTTGCAAAACTGTGACATATTCAAGTGAAACAATAACAACCACACAGGCACAGGGTTACTTTGCCTTCACAGGGTTGCTTTTTCCTTCTTACTAACTGTGGGAAATAAATATACTTAGGTTTTGGTATATATATATATATATATATATATTTCCTATCGTACCATATGTTTTTTGCAAGTGTTTTGTTGTTGTGCCATTGCATTGCATTGCGTAGCATACATTTCCTAGACTTAGAGAATACCCCTATTGAGTAGTACATTCAATTAGAATTTTTTTTTAGCAGACCATACGTGTTTAAGTTCTTTTCCATCTGTACACAGTTGTTCTGAGAGCATTATGCTGATATATTTTTGAAACCAATTTAATTTATTTATTGAAAATGGATACAAATAAATTATATATAGTTTCCAACAAACAAACAAAGCAATTGCTTTGAAGATACATATGTATCCACTTTCTTCTCCGGAGGAAAATATGACTAGGTACTTAATTTTTTATTGTATATGATCAACGCTTTCTAAGTTGTCAACAATTAAACTTATTAAAAAAAATATTGGTAATTGTCTAGAACAGCTACTTTTGTTAAAACGTTATTAAAATTAACAAAAAAGCATACCAATAGATTCGTTTTGACGCGAACATTAATTATAGATCGGGGGAAGACCAATTTTCCAAACACTTTTTTAGTTATTAACAAAATAAGTAACAATATTATGCTTATTAGTTGCACTCATAATATGTGTTATTTTGTGAATATCGTAGTGAAATACACACAAAAAACCATGTAAATCGATGCATCAAGGAATATACTTTAATTATAAATAGGTAGAAGTGAAATTTTCCGGCAAAATTATTAGTTATTAACAAAAGAAGTAAGGAAATAACAAATATCGCTTTAAATTGCTTCAAATAGTTGTTGTTGTAGACAACTATCAAATGAACTGCAGCTAACTTTGTCATAGGATGAATGGGCTGCCATGCAAATGAGTTAATGGTAATTACGAGCGATTTTTGCTAAAAATGACCCAAACTGAAGGTTTTTTTTCGTAATAGGTGTTTGAAGATGTTATTTCCATTAAAAGTAGCGGAAAGCGGAATTTTGCCTAAGCTTTTCATTATTAATATTAAAATAGCAATAAAGCGCGGCGCTTTAAAAAAATAACCCTGGACCGAACAAACACCGCCTCCGCCTTATAAAATATTTGAGCCCAACCCCTTTTTCTAATATTTATTGCTATTTTCATATTAATAATGAAAAGCTTAGGCAAAATTCCGCTTTCCGCTACTTTTAATGGAAATAACATCTTCAAACACCTATTACGAAAAAAAAATACATCAATTTGGTTCACTTTGAGCGAAAGTCCATTTGCATGGCAACTCATCAACTCAAAGGCGAAGTTAGCTGCTTCTTCGCATGAAAGCCTTCTGCAACAACAATTTGCACAAATTTATAGGGAAAAATGTTCAATATGTCATTTCGTTACTTATTTTGTTAATAACTAAAAAAGTGTTTGGAAATTTGGTCTTCCCCCGATCTATAATTAATGTTCGCGTCAAAACGAATCTATTGGTATGCTTTTTTGTTAATTTTAATAACGTTTTAACAAAAGTAGCTGTTCTAGACAATTACCAAAATATTCTTTAATTTATCACCAAAGATGACATATGTGATGCGGTACCAAGAAGTCCTCACAAAATTCCAAAAAGTAAATTCTCACCACAGTGGTGTGGTTGATAATTTTATTAAGATGCACGGACTTTCACGAGATAAAGTTTTCACATTATGTCATTTTGGCTCTAATTATTGTAATTTTTCTGATTCCGGAATTTTTATACACCCTTTTTTATGATTTTGTTTTGTATATGGCACAATTAAAGTCTTAATATTGTAGTCGAATTAATTCCTACCTATCCTGACTCGGTCTCTGGATCTCGTACTACACTAACCATACCTTATAAAACCGACTCATCTAAAACGCATTTCCATCTGGTCCGAACCCCTTGGAACAGCATTTCTCCTGGGCTCCCTTTAGATTACTTTTACCTACCCCTAGTCGGGGCTTAGTAAGCCGCTACAAAAACATCAAATTTTGTATATTTATTATTCCCATATATTGCTAATATGGCTGGACCTATTGAGCATGTATATAATTCAATAATTATCATACTACAACTTTACAACAGCTGATTTTACTTTTTATTCGCACTACGTTTGCAAATGTCAAGTTCCATAGAATTTTTTGACGCCGCTCTATACAGAAAAAAAGCGTTATGTAAATTTTTTGTAGTTGTGCTAGTGTACAATTTATACGTTATTGTACCACAAATTATTTATGTTAACATATATTTCATTGTTTTATATCTGAACAATATTACTAATTAGTGTTGGAATTTGTATAGCACCGCAAATTTCAGGTATCTGCAACAAAAATTTCTTCCATCATATTTATACTTTAAAACATTTTACATATAACGCTTTTTAGCACTTCCAAATAATTCAAGTTCATTTCATAAACATTTCAAGTCATTTTAAAACAAACGAACTCGCACTTGTATAAATTCTTACCTTGATGGTGGTAACAAATTCTCTGTTTTCAGCTCAGTGGATACACAAAGAAGAAATAGTTGGCCGCAGGCGGCACCCAAACTTGATTTTCTATAATTTGTTCTACCACCGCTCTTATAAATGTCAAATAAAGGTCAATAACAACGCGTGCACGGCAGGCGTTCACTTAAGTTTTCGGCTGCCTGTTTTTTTTCCACTTTTTAGTTATTGGTTCGGTTTGACTTTTATTACCACCAGCACTCTTTTACTTTGCTTAACAGACTAGGTAAAAATATTAATGTATTGATATTGATAAAGAGAATTATCACTGATATATGTATATACATATAGTGCAGTGAACTTGTTATAGATCTAACACGTCTCACGAGTTGTTTGCAGAAATAACCGAAGGGAACTAAATACATATGTTAGTGTCTTCAATGAAATATATTCTATATTTGTATTAATGACTATATCGTCGGCAAAGATGTTCTTTATACCGTGGCGAAAATTGTGCAAAAATAAAATTTCAAACAATGTATAAATGCAAATGCATATAACTACATATGTGCCATATATTCTTCCCTTCCCCCGTTAAAATTCTTCAACAAATAAACTGACATATGCCGGTCATAAGATAAATATGTAAATATAAATTTATTTTCATTCTAAAATTGTTTGTGCATTGTAAACAGTGTAGCCGTTTTAGTTACTTTTAACTCTGCACTTTTTTCATTTTCTACGTATTTACTTAAGCTGATGGCAGATAGAACTAATGAGCCGCGTTGCGTAACAGATTAACTTTAACGTCAAATAAACTTTTGAAAGAAAATTCCAGTAGCCAAAAGCTATTAACATTTTGTTATACATTTTTCACATACAAGAAGTCTGTATGTCATTTAAAAAAATAATCCTCGATTCGACCAATACCGGCTTCATGTTGTATAGTATTTCTGTGTGAAACACATTTATTTTAACACATATATAGAAAATTCTCATTTTTTTGTTACTTTTGTTCTAGCCGTGGGAAAAAACTAACCAATTTTTATGACTTATTTCACGTACGTGTGACTCTCCTTATGATATATATTCGCCTTTACCGATTTTGAAATATTTCATTTACCCGACCTGTTACCGGTGAGTTATTGAAAATGTATTCGTTACTCCACCCGTAGCTAACAGTTATTAAAAACTGTATTTGTTATCCGGCCTGCTACCAGTGAGTTATCGAAAACAAATGGATTTGTTACCCGCTATGTTACATATGAGATATTATGAACCCGCTAATTTGTAACCTTTTTTATTTTATTTAAATGAAAAATATCAATTTGAAGTATTTTTTTTTGTTTATTACAGAAATAAATTTGCATTTTAAGTATTATATTAAAAAATTTACGTCATTTTTTGAAATAATTTCAATGAAATTTGATCATTACCATTAAATCTACATATAAACACATAAGAACCCACGACTTGATATAAATATATACGATAAAATATTATTTCTATTCATTTGTGTTATTTAATATATATACAATAGTTTTAGGATTTTAACATTAACATTTAAGATACATACATTAATGTTTACGTACTGTATATTATAAGTTAATAAAAGTAATAAATAATAAATAAATCCATAGAAAAGTGATATAACTAAGGTTTGCATTTTGCGACATCTTTGTTTCCTAAGTAGCCTACAAGACATCTGAAAAATAAAATAATAGAGAAGAGAATATGCCCTAAAAAATATAATTATACCCAGTAGTTCCGACGGTGTCAATCAACGGTCGAATATTAACGATTTGACACATTAACAAGTGTTAAGTAATTCGCAAACGAACGGTCATGCGGCGTTTGCGATCAAATTCTGGTTTATTAACAACTCGATGCATAACTGGCCGTTAGACGAGGATCACTACTGAACGGTCATGCAAGGCTTGTCGTCGAAACAAAAACACAGATTTAACAATTATAAAATATAGACGCGCTCTCCTTCTGTTTATATGACTTTAATTTGTTTTGATTGTTATCTGGTAAATTTGCCTCCTGTGCTTGCTACCATATCGTCTTTCCAGAGCTCGCATTACAGCGACATAGTTATCTCTCTCATTTTGGGGAATAGCTTTTAAGATTTCCGCTGCAGGTCTCTTCAACGCAATAAATAGCACAGCGTTTTTCTCCTCGATGGTCCAATTATTTAACATCTTCCATCTTCTTCTCGAACTTGAGCTTGAAGGTTTGGAAAGGAGTTTTGTGTTCAAAGGTTTTTGCTTCTACCGAGGCGTTCATCGATCTGGTTGGACGATTTTAATGCAAATCTCGGACACGATTTTCCAGCTCGTTGACCTTGGTCTCAATTTGCTGCTCTATTTTATCTTGCCGTTCTTCTATTCTATCCTGTCTTTCTTTAAGCTCCTCGTTTTCTTTTACCAAATTTTCCTGTATTTGTGCAATTATCTTTTCTAAGGATGATATCTGCTTCCTCTGTTCAACCATTTGTGCATCCAACTTTTGTGTAATAAGCTGGAATTTGTTGCAGACATCTTTTGGGACATCTTGACATCATGTGCGTCCAACATTTGTGACTTGTTAACATTGATTTGTGAAATTGCAGCCAATAACATGTTCATGTCCATACCCGTAGATGAGCCAGAACCCTCTTCTTGAATTTTACTTGATGGCTGCTCCAACTCCTTAGCAGAATCAACAGGCTCTTTCTTGTCTATATCCTCCAAAGATATATCTTCGTCCTCGCGACGGAATTCGTATTGGCTCAAGTCGATGCCTTCGACTTCCATTGCTTCTCACAGCCGTGATTACAGCTCTGTCTTATTTCCAGTTGTAGATAATCCACGCTTTGGCAATTCTTTCTTAAGAGGAGGTATCGTCAAATCCTGAAACTTGACCATTTTCCAATTTTTATCTTTTGGGATTTATTTAACAATCCTACTTCTTTCTACACCAATTGTTACGGTTTTGCTGAATAACCTCGATGATTTCCCAAATCCTTCGAGTACCCAGTGATCGGAGTGGATTGTTAAATAAATGCCGCCAACTATATTTGTAGTTTCTTATTTTATAAAGAATTTATTCAATGTTCTTTAATTACTCAATAACTAACTATTCTTTTCACTATTTACAATCATTTGTATTATAACTTTCACAATGCTCTATTCTTACTTCCCAGTAGTGTAATCAACAACGCGTTCATTTTACAACTGATTCTTTTCCAGTTGAGTTTCGCCCCTTATACTCAATTCTATTGTTCGCAGCTGCCGCCTGGAACAATCGAATGGTTCTCGATAACGAATGTTCTAGATTCACGCTCTAGAACAAGACAGTTATCGGCTTCTCTCTTTCATCTGACATTCGCTTCGCATTTTCGCCACAATATTAAATATTAATGAATTCATTCAATGAAAGAGGAGCTTTTGAATGTAACATTATATTTCAGAAAATTTCCTCCTTAAATTCATTGAAAAAGTGGAACAAATTGATAACGCCAGTAAAAAAGAGTCAGCGTGTCTTGCGTAAGTTAAGGTACTTTTACAAAGTAATATTTTTGAATCGAAAGGATCACTTTAGTAAAATTAAAACTATTCACTTATTTCGGATCAAAATTTTGAATTTGTTTTAGCTTCCTCATGGCTTTCATCTTGTTTCTTGGTCTCTCTATGATCAATTGTTGGTGAATGTATCCGCAACTGTTTTAGTTTCCTGGTTCGAAATTGGGTAGACCTACGGCCATTTACTAAATAGTCCTTAACCACAAGAACGTTTTAGTTTGCTTGTCTGCTCATAGGGAATGGACCGGCAACATCCGTGGCAACTCCTCCGAACGGTGCACCTGAGTTATATTGCTTCATCTGTCCATGACTTCTGAATTTCGGTCCTGCAAAACATTACTTGCAGTTAACAATCCATTCCGCAATCGATTGATGGCAACCAACCCAATAAAACCGTTGCTTGATCTTCTGCAGCATTTACATAATGCCTAGATCTATTTTTCCTTGGGACTCATGGAGACTATTAGCTACACTGGCGAAATTCGGAACAAACCGGCGATAGTAGGTGCATAGCCCAACAAAATTCTTAATTAGTGCAAATTTCTCGGCTTTGGCCTATACTTCATTGCTTCTACTTTTTCCTTCGCAATACAAACGCTCTTGGTGGTTATTGATGACCTAAGAAATTCACCTCCTTCCTTAATAAGGAGCACTTCTCAGGACTTAGTTAAAGACTAGTGACAGCTATTCCCTGGACAACTTCTTCCAAATTATTCAGGTATTCCTCAAAGCTTTTCCCCATTCAATGCTCGATTTAAACACTAATCATGGGCACAAGTTTCTAGCTCGTTGATTTTGGTCTCAATTAGCTCCTCTATTTCATCTACTTCGTCCTTCAAAAAGCTGGCCTGTATATGTGCGATTGTCCCTTCTGTGCATCCAACTTTTGTGTAATGCTGGCATTCATTGCACACATATTTTGTGGAATTGCAGCCAATAGCTTGTCCATGTCCATATCCGTAGATGAGTTAGGAGCCTTTCCTTCTATCTTACTAGATGGCTGCTCTAACACCTTCGCTGAATCTACAAACTCTTCCCTTTCTATTTCCTTCGTTGATGCCTTCTCATCATCGCGACGGAATTCGTATTGGCTCCATGCCTTCAACTTCCATTGCTTCTCGCCGTGATTGCATCTCCATTTCATTTCCGGTTGTAGATAGTCCTCGCTTCGCCAATTTCAATTTTAGAGGAGGTCTCGCTAAATCCTGAATCTTGACCATTTCGACGATTTCGCATATCCTTCGAGTTCCATCACTGGATTGCTAAATAAAAGTCGCTAATTATGCTTGCAGTTTCTTAATTTTAAAGAATTTACTCAAAGTACATTTATTACTCAATCACAAGATTCGCTTCACTATTTATAATAGGGGTATTTTCTTTGTCTAGGAAATGCATGCTACAACAAAACACATGCAAAAAACATATGATACGATAGGAAAAATATGCTATACCAAAACCTATGTACATTTATTTCCCACAGCTAGCAAGAAGGAAAATGCAACCCTGTGAAGGAAAAGTAACCCTGTGCCTGTGTGGTTGTTATTGTTTCACTTGAATATGTCAAAATTTTGCATCGTGGGTGCTCTCGATCTCAGCACAATTCCATAGGAAATATTCGCATAGTATGCATTTCCCCTAATCTCTTCTCAGTTCACCAACGATTGATTAGCCCAGCAGTTATTCTTCATTTCTTATACCAAACCGATTGCTCGTATTAACGCTTGGAATGATCGAGATGTTCTCGATAACGATTATTCTCGATTTATTTCTTATTACATATTGTAAAAGGAAATCGTGGACAAGGTCCGCCCTGTCCTCAGGATTTTAAGATATAATTTTTCTTTGGCGCAAACTTTTATTTTCGGAGACATAAGGGAACGGAGGAAAATTTTTCGAAATTCAAAAATGTATTTTTTCTTTTGAAAATATATCATTGAAATCAGGCGCACCACGCCCATGTATTCATTTTCTTCTATCTTAACGGACTGTGTTCTGCACGTATACCAAATTTGCATTAAGTAACACATCAAACGGTTTCTTAGTTTCTGCTTCAATTTTAAATGAAATACCTAGTAGGAATTTTGATTTCTGAAGAGGATTAGTATATTCTTAATAAAAGGAAAAAGTAGAAGAGTTTCTTATATACATACATACATACATACATACATACATACATTTGTATATGTATGTACATGCACATATGTTATATAGAACGGATGTCTGCTGCGTATTTTAATTTAGGTGCAGCATGCTGTAATCTGTTCCTGAGTCAAGCAACACTCGTTCTGGTGTCATCGGTGCTCTCAATGGAATCCATTTTTTAGGCAAACCTGCATCCGAACGGGAAGACTGCAAAGCCTCCTGTAAAGCAAAGCCTATAGCTATACCCAAACATATAGCTGGTTCACCAGTTGCTATAATTGAAAACAATTTAAAAAAAATATTCTAAACAAAACATGACCTTTAAGTACCTTTAGACCTCATAAAGCCAGCAGTATTTGGAGAGCCTGGAAACATTTCTATTCGGAAATCTATGGGGATGTCTTTCGCACCAGGTGGTTTGTAGTTCCATGTACGGTTCGTCTTAAGCTCCCCCGTATATCTGTCAACAACTATTTCTTCGGAAGTCCAATAGCCAAGGCCCATCATGAATGCTCCTTCAATTTGTCCAATATCCACATTTGGATTGAGACTCTCTCCAGCATCTTCTAAGATATCGACACGTGGTAGCTGATAATTGCCGGTCAGTATGTCCACTTCTACTTCAACAAGGCCCAATGCACAGATAGTATATGGATCCATATCGTTAGGTTTACAGTCATCAGATGTAATTAAATTAATATGCTGATTGTAAGCTGCCTGTATTACTTCTAGCCATGTGGGATTTTTAAGTGTTTCTCGTACAGGTCTAAGCCGTTCGTTAATTGTGTTGCAACATTTGCGCACCGCCTGCAATAAATATATCATATTATGCATATGCGTATGTACGTCTATCAGAAGTGGCGGAAAAACTAAATATCTTGTATTATACAACTTACATAACAAAGTGTTTCACTGCCAATTGATCCTCCCGTAACCATGCTATTAGCGCCATTTACGGTATTACTTCCTTCAAACCTAATCATATTTAATGGTATGCCTAATTCATGAGACGCTAATTGAGAAATTTTTGTATTCATGCCTTGACCCATTTCGATACCACCATGCGAAATAATTACAGTGCCGTCACCATGATAAATGGCTAAAGTGGCCGGAAATTGCCCAAAGTATCCAATGTGATATTCCATTATAGCAATTCCAAGCCCCTTCTTTCGCCAGCGATTATGTTCATTGAATTTTTTCACCTCTTCCTTTCTTATTATATAATCAGATTTTTTAACAAAGTAATTCAAAAAGTATTCCATTTTATGACCCGGAATCAAATTGGCTTTGCGTACATCCACTGGGTCTAACCCAGTTTCGAAAGAAATGTGTTCAAGAATATTCTCAATCATTGCGATTCCCTCAACAGAACCTGGAGCACGGCAAGGGGTGTTGCTGGGTGAATCAGTTATAACCATGTAACCATCTAATTTATAATTGTCACTGAATTCATAACAATTTTTACTTAGTAAAACCGTATGGCCCATTGGTGATTCGTTAGGAAGACAGCCAGCATCTTCATAAAACGTATTACGCAAAGCTACAATTTTTCCTGTTTCTTTTACGTAGAATTCGTAATTTGAATGAAAAGCCCATCGCTTTCCAAGAACATTCATCATCGATTCTATGGATTGAACAAAACGTACTGGACGGCCAAGCTTTAAGGCGGCCAAAGCGGCTGCACAAGCAGCTGGAATACTTCTGGTAGCTTTGCCACCATATCCACCACCTAAACGACGTACTTTAACCTGAATTTCATTATTTTGCATATGGAGAATTTCTGTTAGAACTCCTTGTAGTAGATCCATCCATTGAGTAGCCGCATACACTTCCAATCCACCTTCGAATGGTATTGCCACGGTTGTATGTGGTTCCATAAAATAATGGTACTGCAAGCCCAAATTTAAGTTTCCTGAGCCGTGAATATCAAATTTTTCTTCAACGTTTAGTATTTCTATTAAGGATTTAATAGTATGACGGATTCTATCTGAAGAAGCGCTGTTGAGAACGTCATGAAGGGTGGCGAAAACATTTTCCACTTTTCCATCATAAGTAAGTTTTACCAGCTCGACTGCCTCGTTGGCAATTTTATTTGACTCTGCTACTATTACGCCAATCGGCTGATTATAAAATTGAATGGCACCAGTGGCAAATAACTCTTCATTTTCTGTGAAGAACATGGGCTCATCTCCGCAAACTGTATTTTTTCCAGGAATATCTTTCGATGTAAAAAACGCCACAACACCAGGCAATTTAAAGGCTTCAGAAGTGTCAATGTTTATAACGGTAGCCCCAACTTTTTTGGCAGTAACAAAAGCGGCCCATAGTTGGTTTCGATGCCCAGGAACATCATTTGCATAAGTTGCTTCTCCTGCTGTTTGCATTAAGCCTTCATATTTTTCAATTGGTTGGTGAACTGGCATATTTTCTCTGACATTTTCGTAAAGTTGTTTACCGGAGGACAATGGACGTTTGAGAATCTCTGCACCACTTCTTAGCTTTTCAGGAATTACGCTGTCGGGTGCATGTTTCAAAATGGTTTTATATAGCAATCCACAGGCTAATTTTTTTCTATACTCTGGAGAAGCATCAGGCAAAACTGAATCAGCAATAAAATGGTTGCTACCCTTTGAAAATATGGCCTCCATGACTTCAGGATCATACAGTCGCTTTCCTTGGAGAATGTTTTCTATTTCATATGCACGATTGAAATCAGGATTAATTCCTCCGAAACAAATGCGTGCAGATTGTACCGTAAGGCTTGGCCTTTGAACATTTATTAGAAATGCAGCGTTAACATAAGCATGTGCGTTTTGTGCCCTAATCATTATCTGTGAAATATGATATGTATTATGTTCATATGTATATGTGCACATTTTATGTGTAAAAATGTGTTAGAATCTTTACCTTGTACGAATCGAAAAAGTAATGTTCACGTAAATAAGGGGGAAGAATGAATGCCTTAATGATTTTGCCGTCCATTTTAGTTTTCAAAAATTGGTCAATTGTTAAATTTTTTTCTTCTGCTTCGTTTTCTTGGACCACTACTTGAGCATTTAATGCTTCAAAAAGAACGTATATGTCCGAAGGAAAATCTTTGCGATAGTATTTCATGATGAGGTTACCTGCCAAAGTGCCCATCTGAGAAATGAGTAAATTAAAATATGTACATAAGTATAATGGTAAATATATAACACTTATAATAAATATACTATGGAAAAGAAAGCGATGCTTAAATATAGATACAATCTCAAATACAATATGTTATACGGAGACATTTAGTTTTCAAAAATTGGTCAGTTATTAGAGTTTCGTCTGCCGCATTTTCCTGAACCACTATTTGAGAATCTTATGCTTCTAAAGTAACTTATGTATATGTCAGGAATAAAATCTTTACGATAGCTAAATTACTTGCCAAAGTGGCCATCTGAGAAGCGAGTAAATTAAAATGCATATGTACATATATACATATACATATATATATAATAATATTCTAACACTTATAATAACCCATATTATCTTTGTCGTTTCGAAACGTTTGTTTATGTAGGAATACAAATCTTTGCATTAGCTTTTCATGATAAGATTACCAACAAGATGTCTATTTGAGAAACAATTAATTTAAAATAAGTGCAATGATGTAAGTAACACTTATAATAACCTATTAAATAGATAATGATAAGATATTAAAAAATAGTGACAAGGTCATATTTGCTGTATATATGGAGTACTTACATTACGAACAGGAACATTTGCAATCAAGTCAAAGTGATTCCAAAGTTCTTGACAATATTCGTATCCCTTATTTTTGGCCACCTCTTTGAATATTTCCATCGTTTCGGTTAAGCTTAAATTGCTACCTAATATTAAAGCACTAGGAGTAATAGAGTACCGCTTCAGTTCTGGTACCATATTTAGATCTATATATATGTTAATAGACCGATCATGACGAAAGACACCAGCAGCAGTGTTACCACCAACCAAAAAGTATTTCTTGCCTCTCGATTGTTTGATGGCGGTAAACAATTCAGCTATTGACTTGGGCCAAAACCATTGGCTGCCATCCTCATAAGTGACAGGTGTCTGTTTTGACAATCCTGTGCAGGAACCTCTACACAAAGTGTTCGACTTTGGACAAATTTTGTTGCTGAGGTCCTCAATATCCCGACATTCCGTAGGAATGTCCACTGTACTATCCACTGCAAAAGATTTCATGGCATCTAATATAGGGCGGTAACCGGTGCAGCGGCAAATGTTGCCCCCAAAAGAATTTTCCACTTCTTCCATGGTAACTTCTCCACCTTTAGATTCCAGCAAACCGTACATATTCATGACGAAGCCTGGTGAACAGAAACCACATTGTGTGCCATTCATTTTGGCCAAACGTTTCTGAATTGGATGGTAACCGACACGTTTATTGCCAATACCTTCGATGGTTGTTATGTTCCAATCAGCGCAAGTATTCAGCAATGTCAAACACTAACAAAATAAGGAGAATTTTTTTGTTTGATTAGTAATGATTTGTGGAGTAAATTGATTCCTGCTACAATTTCAGCTTACTGAGTTGACTGCCCATGAGTGAATATTACCGGAAATTGGATGTCTCCCCGTTACGACGCAAATGCATACTCCACAGCCACCCTCAAGGCACATAAACTTAGTTCCTGAGAGACTTGCATGTTCACGAATAAAAGTATTTAACGTGATATCTGCTGGTAGGCTGGATAACTTAACTGAACAATATATTAAAATAAAAAGTCTCGGAAAGTTAGCTTATTGAATACAAATTTATCATATTTACAATATAATTTATTATTACAATGTAATTTAAATTTACATTATAATTTATATTTACAATATAATCAATATTACCGCTATAGGATTTGCCATTAATTCTGAAGGTGGTTGACATTTTAACTTCTCTAAGGATTGAACTATTTCAACTTTAAAATATATTTGTAACCATTACTTGTATAGGTACGTTATGTATGCACTTAGGAAAATGCGTTTTATTGTTTTGCTAATTTCAATTGTACTTTTAAATTACAATGTTTAGAGACACGTCAGCTCTACACGAGAGTGCAAAACCAAATGGTTGAGTTTTTAAAAATATTATTTATTAATAATTAAGGCATTATAAATACTATGAACATGTATAAGTAAATACATAAACAATAATTTGCTCTCTTAATACACGCTTAAACGGTTTTTGGCCGATTTTCTCCTCCAATTTATTGTGGTTGTATTTATTTTATTAAGACGGAAATTCATGCAAAGGGGTGACCGCATTATGAAAACAACTTTTAGATGTTTGTCTAGAAAGGGCTCGAACCAAAACCTTGCGACTCGTATCACAAACTGCTACCAACGTGCCCACTCTCGCTGACATGTATCTATATATATGTGCCCGAAAAATTGTAACCCTACAGGAAAGTTTTAAGCTATTGCTATTATTATTGACTATAATTAAATTCATTGTGTATTTCATTCGATAAGTAGTTCTCATCACAATGAAATAATAACTATATGAAGTAAGTAAACAGTTGTCCCTTTCTCACACGCTGCCTTTTAAAAAAGATGTTGCTTTTATAAGTTTTTGTTTACATATTTTAAAATAAGTCTTTGAAAAAAGGGTGAATTCAAAGTTTTCCATCAATACTAGAGATATTTCAATGATTGAAAAATTATAGCAAAGGCAATAATAAGCGGAATTAATTGGATTTAAAAAAAGATTTGTTAAGCACAAACTTACAATAAATGCATTTATCAGCATTTTTAAATTGGCCAGTGTCGCGTCTTTAGTCAAAGGGAAAAATTGAAGCGGTGACTTAATCTGGCATTACATAGTTTCGAGAGCTCCTTCCTGCATTGTCGTAATATGTAGCAACAATCTTGTTCATAAAAATTACCATTAAAAAGCTGTAACATAAACATTTGCAGCCAGAAACTTTTTCATCTATGTACATATGTATACTTGGGATATAAATACTGTTACAACATTAAACACACGCATTTCAATAGAAGAATTGAGCATACCACATAGTTCCCATATGATTTATAAAATATAACCTGTAAAGCGTTAGTCTGTATCGGGAATTCTAAATTGTGTGAGTTTTCAACATGAAATGGTCAGATAATGAAAACCGTATCGCAAATATTTGATG
This sequence comes from Neoceratitis asiatica, assembly GCA_030068015.2. Classification (NCBI taxonomy): domain Eukaryota; kingdom Metazoa; phylum Arthropoda; class Insecta; order Diptera; family Tephritidae; genus Neoceratitis; species Neoceratitis asiatica. The sequence goes on from CM061529.1 coordinate 40,376,773, forward strand.
CGCAATTGTTATGGTCGCTTATGAACATATAGATATGTATGTATGTCGATTGTTATTATAATAGTCGTTGTCAGGCCATGAGAACCGTATATTTGATATCTGAAATTGAAGCTTGTGATCTTCGCGACATTTGGTTTCAACCAAACGGCGCCACTTTCCACACATCGGATCAATCAATGGATTTATTAAGAGAACACTTAGGTGAGCAGATAATTTCGCGTTTTGAGCCGGTCAATTGGCTATCAAGATGGTGTGATATCACACCGCTAGACTTATTCCCGAGGGGAGATGTAAGGTCTAAAGTCTATGCGGACAATCCCGCTTCGATTCAGGCCTTGAAGCAAAATATCTCGCGTTTCATTCGCCAGTTGCCAGTCGAAATGCTCGAATGAGTCATCGAAAATTGAACTCAACGGATGGACCATCTAAGACGTAGCCGCGGCCAACATTTGAAAGAGATAATCTTCAAAAAATAAATGCCAAAGAATGTTCCTTCGAATGATAACAACTGATAATTTAATTCTTGCTTATGTGATATAAATAATGTCCTGGCTTGGAAGGAGAGTCAGTTGCAAAAAATGGCTGGTTTCAATAATTTTATAGATTTCCACAAAAATCCCTGATTTATGTTTCTTTCCTCCCCTTTCTATTCAAATACGAAAATACAACATTGTGCTAAGGCAAAGTCTCTTTCTACTCTACTTACTTCACCTAGTATTATTTCATCATGGTTATCGTTAAAAAAAAATAATGTTATTAATAAAAAAAAGTAAAATTAAATAAAAAAAATTTGAAAATTCATTATTACAAAAGTAAAATTATTATGAATTTCCAACATGGTGTAAACAATACTAAAAAGTTCTTGTTTAAATTACACCTTGAGAAATGTTCTCAACGGCGCCGGCATAATTGTTTTATATCTTATTATTAGTTTTGGATCACTTGCGATTATTTACAATAGACAATGCAATATTTATATAGGGTGTTTTTTATAGAGGTATAGAACTTTAAGTTAGCATTACTTTTCAAGATGGCGACCGATTTAACAGCTGTCAAGTGATTTATTCTCAGTTTGGTTTGGCAATTCATCATGAATAGACTCACGCCTGAACAACGCTTGCAAATAGTGCAATTTTATTTCGAAAATAATGGATCTGTGCGGAAAACGTATCGCGTACTACGTCCATTTTAGCGATGTTTAGTGATGAAGCACACTTCTGGTTGAATGGCTACGTCAACAAACAAAACTGCCGCATTTGGAGTGAAGGTAATCCTCAAGTGTATGTTGAAAACCCGTTACATCCAGAAAAACTGACTGTTTGGTGCGCTTTATGGGCTGGTGGAATCATTGGTCCGTATCATTGGACGTAGTGCGCGATACGTTTTCCGCACAGAACCATTATTTTCGAAATAAAATTGCACTATTTGCAAGCGTTGTGCAGGCGTGAGTCTATTCATGATGAATTGCCAAACCAAACTGAGAATAAATCACTTGACAGCTGTTAAATCGGTCGCCATCTTGAAAATTAATGCCAACTTAAAGTTCTGTACCTCTATAAAAAACACCCTTTATTACAATGCAATAAACAAAATTTCACTCAATATACCCGAGATTAACATTAATTTCGAGTGTTGATAGAAATGGGTAATTGATAAATACATTTCTTTGATAATGTATACACTTGCATTTGTTGGCGATAAGACAGACAAATATTTGTAATGTGCTATATCATATGTTTATGTATAGTTTAGAAAAATATCTTATCTACAATAGTAGCTGTTAAGACCTGTTATGAAGTATGAACAACGCAAGTGCCAGTGCCGACTTGTCCTCCGCTCATTCCCCAATTATTATCAAGCTACTGTGGCAACTAAATATAGTTTAGAAACCATTTCACAAGAAATATCTGAGCACACCCACATGCATATGGAAACTGAAGTACTGTGCGAGGTGGATATCCCTGCAAACATTTGGGGACCATATGATCCATTGGAATACCTACAAATATACTCAGCTCAACTTTTGGACTAACTCATGTTTCTGTATTAGCTTAGTTCCGCACGACCATTATTCGTGTTTTACCGACCGCAATCACTACACGATGTTACAATTGCTCAATAAGTTATTGTGAATCGCTCATTGTACAGGTCTACAAATAACAAAAGTCATAATTTTCAAACACACATTCTCAGGTTTTTAACCATACATGTTTAACAGAATGCTGTGTGTAGAACAGAAATTGCAATAAGAATATAATGGAATGAAATAGCGAATTTGGGGAATAGGCACCAACCGCAGGCACGAGCCGCGGGTTGCCTATCAACTATTTTGCTACATTTCCCTGAATTTTAAGCAAAACCGCTAGTTTTTAGTCGAGTGTGTTGCCGTGCTAAATATGTCTTCGATAAAAGTTTTGAATTTGTTTACAGAGTTTACCTTAAGTTTTAGAAGATTAAAAAAAACAAACGAATTTATTGATAGACATGTAATGTATATATTAGCTTTATTACTACGGCGCGTATAAATTAAATATTTATGAACGTTTTAGATATTTATATATGACTTAGTAGTTTGTGTAGAATGCATGGACCTGAATTATATGATATATTTCAAAATGATTTGGTTTTTATTGAGTTTTATTTTCATGTAACTTTTTTTGGTAATTGTTTTCGTTTTGCTACTTTTTGAGTCATGCTATTCAGTTTAAGTTGTAAATTTAGTATTCATTTCAGTCATATTTATTACATCCCTGAGTGAAAAAGTGAACTATTTCGATCAGGTGATCTCAGCTGTTTTTTGACCATATGATAGTTTATCTACTTGTAGGGCTGTACGGTGGTTTCGCTGTTGAGCTCTGCTGCTACATGAAAGACGTGAAGAGTTTGAACTAATATATTTCAATGCGAAACATGAACAAATGGCCAAACTAAATATATTATACTTGTATATAAGTATTTATTAACAATATACTATTAATATCAATAAAAATTTATGTAAAAAATGTTATGTTTTACTAACTTTTTACCATAGCAGATGATATTCGAAACTAAAAAGTATGTTCGAATTAAAGCTCCAGATACCCGGGTACCGAGCATTGCGAGCAGCTCGATGCTCGCCCGATACTCGCTCATTACTCAACTGCTCAGCAGAACAAAAAAAATTAATTTTGTTTGTCAAAATTTCTTTGACGTTTCAATGATTTTTACACATTGCATAAAAAATCTAAAATTATCAAAAAAACAAGTTTTGAGAAAAAAGTCAAAGTGTTTATCATAATTTTTCGAGTAATGAGTAGTGAGCAGTTTTGCGAGTGCTCGTTGCTCAAATATTCGCACAATTCGAAAAGGTATGAGCAAAATCTGAAGCTCTAGTTCGAATGTAATTTTTCGCAGATACTCCATAATATAATCCAATGTAGGTATTGCATGGAGTACTCTCTTATGCAGAGATGGATTATATAGTCCAGCCCTACGACATCACAATGTTAATTTGACCATATTTTTTGTATGAATTGTGATAGGTTTTGGATTACTCTATTGTCTGCGGGGAGTATATATTTCACACGTGCAACACGTACATGGAGTACTCCTGTTGTCTGCAGGGTAACCAATTATACCAACCCACATTAGGTCAAATGTTCGATTTTTCTGTGCAAAAGTGATAGAAATCAAAATGCTGTTTTTCTCTTATTGTTGTAATTTTTAATAGTAAATGCTTCGACACTTACATGTTGTTTCTTTGTGTTATGAAAAAAGTTCTATTACACAGGTGTGCGTCAAAGTTGATCGATGCAAGTTTCACAACAAAGCACATTTGCGAGATTAGTTTGCCTTCATCAACTTTAATTGCATGTTTCTAGAATTGCTAATAATTCATTTGTGTAAAATGGAAAATCAAGGGACACTTAAGTATATACCTTCGTACATATGTATGTGCTGAATCAAAACTGTTTTATATTTATGCCGTTACTTTGGCAAATATGAAACTTCTCCACATATTAACATAGGAAAAAAGCTATCTATGTATGTATGTTCTAAATTCCAAGCAAATCAAACCATAAGTACTTTTCTTCGCATAAATCGGTCCCGGAAAAAATTGTAAGCTCTTTTAAATTGAACCAAATTACTTGACCCACTCTTTTCACCTCCTTAGCGGTATAATTTCTGAAAATCTTCTCTTATCGGATGCCTACGTCATGACAGGAATACAATCTTTAAGTTTCAAATCCTTACGATCAGAGGTTTAGACTGTACGTTGTTCCGTCAAACATTCAGGAAAAAAAATTTATAATTGAAAGTCTTTGTTTCGATTAAACTTAAAAAATAATTAAGGGGATTCGGATTGTTTGAGTCGCGATGACCTTTCGAATCAAACTTTTATGATCACCGGAGGACAGGAAATCCTCGAGCTTTTCGTCGCCTACTGTTTGCTCATCATTATTCTGTTATTCCTAGCATCCATTACTGTGTGGAACAGTCTCTGCTGCTTCCGTGGTAAATTATCGGTTCTTGTAATTCATATTTCCTCCATTTTCTCCACAGGTTGCCGCAAGCAGGGGACCGCTCATGCTTTGGATATAGGGGACGAGAGTCCTGAGGACGTCATGTTGACTTCGGGGGAAGTGGCGGAAGGTTGCTTTTATATGCTAATTAAGAGCTGTTTGGGAGATCGTTCAGAGGTACTACCACTCGATTAGTTGTACTGAGAGAATAAATATAAAAATTTCGGAAGCCCACAATTTGAATTTTGAACAGGCCGAGTAGGAATCAGCCAGGGTTTTTACGAGGCTATATAAGAAGCACATGGAACATCTCTCCATTTAGACCTCGAAAGAATAATCAAGTACACGAGTAGGTTTTCATTTTATTGATTATGAGGGAAACCTGATAGTATACCTTCGTGTAGCATTCATAGATTTTGACCATTTCTGTTGTAGTTGATGCAATTGGTGCTCAGAGGTGTGGATGTCACATTTGTCCGCGTAATGCAATGAAAGATATTCTTTAATTCTTACCCAATTGCTGTCGAATATATTGTGGGATATTAAGGCGAAATCAACCCTCGCGCCTTCTGCCTGATGTATTGTTATCCTAAAATACTATACGCAAAATATTCATATTAGCTTGTAAATGTTCCTATTGGTTCTTCTTCCGTAGTCTGCTAGAAAGTATCATTTGAAGTCACTTTACTGCCCTTGAAAAATCGTGTGTTCTTTAAACGAGTTAGCACTTTTTCTTTTTTAATGAGCGTTAAGCCTTTTGAGTCCTTTACCACTTCCTTTTATTCTCTTTTTAGGAACTTTACTTACTGGTATATACAATTGTTTTCCGACAGTGGCTTAAAAGTTGCATGACGTGGCTTTAGCTTTGGTTTCCAACTGAAGCGCATGCGACTGGAGCGTGTTAATTGGTATATAGATTTATATTGAATAGCGGCTGCAATAGCCGAGTGGTTAGCAGTGCTACAAATTAGTAGGCCAAAGTTTGTCCGATCAACATCTGAAGTTATGGAAAATTAATTTTTCTAATTTCGGTGGCCACTCGTTATCCTAGTGTATTTCTAACATGGAATAAAAGCTCCTCAAAAAAATCCATCCACCGTACGAAGGCGGTTTTGAAAAAACTGTAGGTCCTCCGCTTGTTGGGAAAATATCAAAACATATACCACGAATTAGAGGAGAGTAATTCGGCCGAAAATCGCTTCAGCGTTTACAAAGCGTCAATTATATTTACCTATATCTGTTCATCGGTGTATAAAGCTGCAGTCATTTCAACGATTAACTGATGGAGTAAGAACCTATATCGGATCGGCGTACCAGCTAGGGGAGAACGATTACGTCTGTTATTGTGTGTAGTGGTTGTGTTGGCATGTAAAATGTAACAAAGGTATAAACATTAACAAACAAAAATATTATTGTGTTGAGCTCTCATTTTCGATATTTTCGTTAGAAAAGGCTTATGAAATTTCGTTTCAGAATATGATAAAAACTTTTAGAATATTGACTGAAATAATTGACGCATTATAAACACTCAGTATTTAAAAACACAAAGTCTGCTACGGGCTTGAAACCATGATTATTTAGGTATATTATTTTCCTTGGAGCCGTAACCCCTGGCAGTTAGTGCTTCTTTCTTTGTAAAATAAAAATTGTATTTTTTTTCCTTTTAATAGATAAATAAAATAAATAATTATTTTCTTTGAGCTGGAACTGTTTAATGAACAATAAACAGCTAATATTGCTGAGGAAAATGGCTGACCATTCGTCTCTTTGGGGATTTTTTTTACATATAGGTGAGATCAGTATTAACTGGAAATGCCTGACGTCAGACATTATATTTATATAGCATTTCATCATACACCACTTACAAAATTGTTATATCTCTTTGCTTTGGTTGTTTTAATTTATACTGCCATTTGATAAAGGTTTTCCTCTAATTTCAATTTTCTAGTTTAAAATATTTCGAATTCTCTTTTTTCTGAAAGTGTACAAAACTACAAGTTGTTCGTTTGTCACTATGAAATCGATAGTTGCATGTCAATGTTACAATCAAAGATTACATAACATAATACGAAAAAATTGCGGATTTTTAGATCATTCTCACGTGATAAAGAGTTTCGTAGATAGTCCTCTGCGTAGCCAACAAACATACGTTTGGAGGCAAACTAAAGAGAGAAGGCGAATCCTTTGCTTTGGTGTGCAGGGTTTGGGACCTACAACATAAAAAATATACTCTAACTTATGAGCGCAGTCCCGCCACGATGTCAAAGTTGTACTAGTTGATTTTAACGCTAGGGTGGGCAAAGAAGATATTTTCTCGCAACGGTCGGAAATTTCAGCCTTCACTATGAAAATTCTCCAACTGGGTTGAGGCTGATCGATTTCGCCGGAGCTCGAAATTGTTGTCTCTAGTACTAGATTTCGGCACACGAAAATTCATCAATCCACATGGCCGTGGCCGGAACAAAAAAAAAACACGTAACCAAATCGATCGTGTTGTATTTTATGGAAGACATGTATCCATATGTTTTAAATGTGCGTACATTCCAAGGACCCAGCGTCACTATCTTGCCGTAGCGAAGATACGCACCCGCCTCTGTGCAGAAAAGAACGCCCGTCCATAAACGCAAGGAAGGTTTGATGTCGGAAAGCTGCAATTATAACAGAAATGCCATCCTGCTCCCTGAAAGCGCTCTTCAGAAACTCAAGAACTGTGGAGTGGAATATACAACTTCCTACGTACTGCCGCGTACGGAAACATTTGGTTTTCAACAATGTCAGAAAAAGAGCTGGTGCGATGAGGAATGTCGAACTAAAAGGAAGATAAAACGGACTACGTACCCCGTAATGCTGCGGTCGACCACAGATACCGAGTGCTGAAGAGGGAATTGAGACGCATTTACAGCCAAAAAATGAAAATTCCGAAATGCGTGAGTTTGAAGAGATGGAGAAGCTAGCCGAAAAGGGCAATGCTCGAAAATTCAATGAAAGTGTGCGGCTACTTGCTGAAAGTTTCAAGATCGGAGCTAGACCGGAAGAGAACCAAGGAGGTAATCTGGTCCAGAGCATACTTATTTTAGTGTATGGAGGGAACACTTCTACCCAGCCTGCCGTTTTTTTTCAAGATTAGCATATATAATACTTTTTTCGGGTAAGGAGATCACTGATTAACAGACCGACGAAAATAGATATGATTTACTTTTTTTCGGGTAAGGAGATCACTGATTAACAGATCGACGAAAATAGATATGATTTGGATATAAATATAGATCGTTTGTAAATCGTTGAGTCATGCTAGTATCCATATTGGGGCTGCAGGCTGTATTAAGTTTGACGATGCGGTTACATCCGTATGGTTGAAAAATGTTCTTATTCATTCAATCTTATTTTACATATGCTTAGATCAAAGTAGTGGCATTCATCTAATTTAGAGGCAAATTTGTTATAACATATTTACATTTTCGTGGAAGCCATTGAGTAGCGATTAATCTCTGACAATCTATCACTGTCACTGCAAATGCCAAATATTCTACGCACACAGAAACCAATACCTAAATCAAAATCGATACTCCATAGGTAACGGGATATGCGGGATTATATGTTACATTTTTTTCCTTCCAATAAAAAAAATAATAATTTGAGCAGTCTTTGCAAAGTTATGCGTGGGGTAATACATACAAAAAAAAATATACGCGACGAATTCAGAGTCAATTCAAATTTATTTTAAGGTGAGAGCAGAAAAACAAATACAATAATTCCAGTATATTTTGTTTTTGAGTAGTGTTTGTCAAATTAATGGAAAATTCTTTGGTTTTTAAAACTGCATAAATTCTCTCATCCACTCTTTTTTCGTGTAAACCCCAAACACATTATCACAATTTTAAAGAGTTCCGCGTTAAATTCAAATGAATTTCAAGAAAACAGAATATACTAAAAATAATTTTGACAATCTTAGCGAAGAATATGTGAAAAAAGTTTAATTCGATGCCTTACTAACTGCACCTTGTTAAATTCGGCTTGTTCAGAGCCTTTTTTTCGTCTTTTGAAAAGCCACAGCAACGTGAGGTAGGGCTTGCTAGTTTTTATCATTATTCGATGAGAGGTAAAGTATAAATTGGCTTTTATGATAGTATGTAATGAATGCATTTTAAATATGTAACCTAACCATGTATTTATATACATATTTCAAACAATTTTAATGCATTAACAAGGTTATTATCGTTTATTACGTGAAAAATCCCTGCTGGGAAAGCTACAAATTTATATGCTATACTTTAATACTATAAATTTGCATTTCCATACTCGTACCATCTAGTTTAATTTGTATTATTTTTTAAATCTTAGCAGTTGGCATTTTCCACATTCATGATAGTTCACTGCTGTCTATGCAAACACTAGTAGTGCCCAAACTGGAATTTTTATTTACAAGTTTAGTTTTTACAGCAGTTTGCAACAAAAAAAAAACATGTGTGAATATTCATATGTACATATACATATATAGTAGTTATGTAAGTGTGCTTATAAACCCCGCCACCAAAAAATGAAATATTTTGGACTATATAAAAAATAAAATAACAACAGAACGGCAAATTATGTTAGTGAAAATGTGGAGATATCAGTACCAGAATTTAGTACAATGGTCTCAGGTGTAGTTGGAGCGCCTAATCGGACCCATTCCCGTTTAAGTCCAGCATCTTTGCGAGCCGACTGTAGAGCATGCTGAATTGCGAAAATTGAACTCACTGCCAGACAACAAGGTGGTTCACCTGTTGCTTTTGATCGCATAAATCCGGCTGGATTAGGATTCTTTTGCAGCAGTTCTATACGAAAATCAATAGGAATATCCTTTGCGCCTGGAGGTTTATAATTCCACGTACGATTAGTTAAGAGTTCTCCTGTCTGTCGATCGTAGACCAATTGCTCAGTAAGCCAATAACCCAATAACATTACGAATGATCCTTCCACCTGGCCAATATCAATATAGGGACTGAGACTTTCTCCGGCATCCTCTAATATATCAACACGTTTTATTTGGTTGTTTCCGGTCAATATATCTATTTCTATTTCAGTTAATGCCAAACCATATACATTATAATTTTCCATGTCACCCGCTTTGTAGTGATCGCTAACTATCATATTGATTGATTTAGACCATGCTAGATTCACAACTTTCAACCAGCTAGCTTCTTTTCCCAGTTCATCCTTAACTGGTTTAAGACGATCATTAAGTGTTTCGCATGCTTTTCGAACGGCGAAACAAAGACTTTCACTGCCGACTGCACCTCCAGTGACCATGGAATTAGCGCCATTGAGTGTATCACTGGACTCGATTTTTATAAATGATAACGGAATGCCGAGTGTATGTGCAGCCACTTGTGCAACTTTCGTGTTCATGCCTTAAAGTTGAAATTAAGAAAGTTATTTTCCTTAGCATACATACAAAACTTACAGTATTATATAAGTATTATACTTGCCTTGTCCCATTTCTATTCCTCCATGAGAAATAACTGTAGTACCGTCAACATGATATACGGATATTGTAGCTGGGTATTGACCAAAAAAGAAAATAGGATACTCCATTATAGCCACGCCTAGACCACGCTTAATCCAGCGATTTTTCATGTTAAAGTCATCAATTTCTTCTCGCCTCTTTCTATAATCCGTTGACTTAATAAATCGCGGTAGTAGTTCTTCCATTTTATTACCAGATTTTATATTTGCCATTCGTGCATCAACAGGATCAATGTCAGCTTCAAATGCAATATGCTCTAAGATATTTTCAATCATTGCAATACCTTCTACCGAGCCTGGTGCTCGACACCAAGTGGAGCTGGGAGCATCCGTTAAGACAGCTTCACCTACAATTTTTGAATTTGAATCGGAAAGCTCATAACAATTTTTTGCACAAATAAATGAATGTCCTTTAATAGGATTTTCATTTAGAGTGCATCCTGCATCCTGATAAAAGTAATTTTTTAGTCCCACAATCTTTCCATTAGTTTTAATATGAAATTCATAATCGGATCGGCAACCCCAACGTTTTCCATTGGAACTCATCATTGATTCGATCGTTTGCACGAACCGCGCTGGGCGATTAAGTTTGTATGCGACTAATGAAGCAGCACAAGCCACTTGATTTCCTCGCGAAATTTTACATCCATATGCTCCACCGAGACGTCGGACTTTGAGCTGCACATCGCTTGCCTTAATCTGCAACATTTTTGAAATTACACTTTGAGTATGATCCATCCACTGCGTTGCTGACCAAACTTGTAGGCCTTCCTCGAATGGAACAGCTATGGTGGTTTGAGGTTCCATTGTAAAATGATATTGTCCACCGATTTCAAAAACACCTTTGGAACTGATATCTGGTTTCTCCGAAATTTGTATCTCCTCCTGAGCAGAGGACTTTATCCTATGTATCCGCGTTAATTCTTGGGCTTCAATTACATTAGCAGTGGTAGGTAAAACATTATAGGCGTTGTTAGAATAAGTCACTTTAACTTTCGAAGCTACGCGGTTAGCAATGTCATGTGTCAGTGCCACTAGAACGCCCAACGGTTGACCATAATATTTAACAATACCACTACAAAATATCTCCTCCACATCAAAACCAAAAGATGGGTCGCATGACAAATTCGTTCCAGGAATATCTTTGGCTGTATAAAAGGCAACAACACCAGGAATTTTCAAAACATCGGAAGCATCGACCTGCTCGATGTTTGCGCCAACTTTTGTTGCATTAACGAATGCACAAAAAATTGAATTGGATGTGGTTATTATGTCATTCATGTAAGTGGCTTCACCGGAACATTGAATCATAGCTAAACACAAGAAATGATAATACGATTATTATTTCATTTTTGCAAAACATATATACATATATCTTATTATACAAATATATAAATTATAAATTTTCTAAGACAAGACTGAAATTATGGAGTTAGTCGTGGTATACACCCTAATGTAAATATCAGAAATGCGCTACTACAATTAATTATTAATGATTTTATATGATTTTGAGTAAAGCAACTTTTGTCATTGCTAAAAAAATTGATAAAGAGGAACTTCGCATTTGATGAAAAGGAAAAAAGAGGTTGAAACAAAAACTTAGCTTGATGACGAGCTTTCGGACACACCTAAGAAAATTAACCATCAGGCATCGGTATGCTAAGTTTAGACGTGGTGAAATGAGCACCGAAGATGGTGAACGCAGTGCACGCAGAATAGAGGTTGTTACCGAGGAAAACATAAAAAAATCCACAAAATGAATGTAAGTTGAAATTGAATGAAATAGCATACACTCTAAAGATATCAACCGAACATATACATCATATCATTCACGAATATTTGGGTATTAGAAAGCTCTGTGCAAAGTGGGTGTCGCGCGAGCTCACTTTTAACCAAAAGCGTAATAAACCCGAGTTTTTGCATCGATATGTGACAATAGATAAAACATGGCTCCATTATTTCACTACGCTCCAAAGCGTGAAAAAACAACAGTCGGTAGAGAAGTCTGTGGGGTCTGTATTTTAGGATGCGCATGGAATAATTTTCATTGACTATCTTGAAAAAGGAAAGACCATCAACAGCGACTCACATATAGCATTATTGGATCGTTTGAAGGGCGCTGAAAAACGGGCGCATTTGAAGAAAAAGAAAGTGCTGTTTCATTAAGACAATGTACCATGAGACAAGTTAATGAAATCGATGACAAAAATCCATGAATTGCTAAACATCCATAATATTGTCCATATCTGGCCCTCAGGGTTTTACTATGGTAAGCCGGGGGTGTTTTGACATGTTATAAGAGTTCTTGTCGTATAACCTTTCAGCTTTTTGCTAATATATACATACAAATATCTCTGAACACGAATACGTTTTAGTATTCTATTTCAGTTGCGTAGTAGATGGGTTTTTCTAAATCAAAGTTATATAAGTCATCTGTTATTGCCTATAATTATTGAATCATGACACGTAACCATTATCTTAAAGCGAAATTACACGAAGAGATAGATGACATCAACAAGAATTATTTCCATTTAATAAAAACGGAATGGTTAGGTTAGGTTAGGTTGTTGACCATTAGGCCTTACTATCCAACTACCCGCATGATTACTGACCTCCAAAAATGTTTAATATTAAAAATTATGTTTTTTGTGAATCGTGGAACTCACCTTCAATTTTCTGTACTGCTTGAGTGAGTGGATAATTTTTTTCAATTGTTTCAAAGGATTGCATTCCGGATGAAAGGGGTCGTTGAAGTACATTGCCACCGGATTTGAATTCATCTTTTACTTTGTCTTTTGGCGCTATCTTTAACAGGGTTTTGTAAAGTAATCCTCCAGCTAGATTCAGTCGGTATTCAGGTGAAGCGTCCGGAAGAATAGCGTTGGGCTCTAATTGACTTTTTAGATTTTCAAAAATATTCGAAATGGTATCTTTTTCAAATAAATATTGATCAACTAAAGCAGACTCAATTGCTTTGGCATGAACAAAATCAGGATTGATACCTCCAAAACATATACGGGCGGAGATAATCTTTCCTTCAGCCACATTCATATTTAATAAAAATGCAGCATTTACATATGCATGAGCATTTTGAGCTCTTGGCATTATCTAAAATTCGATAGTAAAATAGATTCAGTAAATATTGCGGCAGAAAGTCGTTTCAGCGGTTACAAAGCGCAAATTATAAGTATTGCGCAAATTTTTATTTTGTACCTTGTCTTCATAATAAGATTTAACTAGGGTCTTTTTTACTCTGCAACTATTCTTCTACTGTTCTATATCGATATTTTTACACGTTCACTATTCTTGAATTATTAATTGAGTATTTGTTTGCATTGTGCTTTATAGGACATAAATTCAATTTATGTATGTACATAAAAAGATATATAAAGTATCGAGCACTACGAGCAGCTCGATGCTCGCTCGATACTCGCTCGTTGCTCAACTGCTCAGCAGAACAAAAAAATTTAATTTTGTTTGTCAAAGTTTCTCTGGGGTTAAATGATTTTTACATTTTGCGTAAATAAATTTAAAATTAATAAAAAAAAAAGGTTTAAAAAAAAGGTCAAAGTGGTTGCTCAAGCGCTAGCACTGCTTGAAAATGTTTGAACAAAATCTGAAGCTCTATTATATATTAATTTTGTTTTGACAAAAAATGTAAACTTGTGAAAAGTAGAGAAAATTTTCATTAAATCTCACACTGAAGACAAAGTATTATGTTATACTACATTTCTTACTTTGTACGAATCGAAATAGAATTTATCTTTTGGATAAGCTCTTAATTCGAAGGCAATAATGACCATCTTTTTGTTGGTAAGTGATAAATATTCCTTCAATGAGATAGTCCTTTGATTAGTAGACTCTTCGCCGACAACAATTTGCACATTGAGCGCTTCGAATGTTATGAAAATATCTGAGGGAAACTCTGGATGTTGCTTTTTTATACTGATATTTCCACCAAGTGTTCCGGTCTACGAGTTAAAAAAACATATATACATATATAAGCATTTTTATAAATTACAAAGGTAAACCTTTTCAGTGCTATAATAATAAAGGGACAGTAAAATTTGTATGCCTTAATTTATTACTTTTACGAATATCAATTTTTTAAACCAAACTCCGTTCGATAATTCTATTATAATTGTTTAATTGATCTTTAGCAATATAATAAAATGGGCTACATAAGGTACAACTCAATCTTCGGTCAAAACTGTACACTTCAGTGAAACGTTTAGCTCGTTGCTAAATTTAGAATGCTTACACGGCAGGCGAATGCAAAGAATTCATTGATTCCCCAGTCGAAGATTTAGGATGTTACCAATATGGATACCATGAAGAATGCTCAATTAACATAGAGATACATACATGGTAAGATGTCACATACAATTTGTTAAATAAAACACTTGTCAAAGAGCTGGACCTGCATGGACCACAACAAAATTCAACTGTTCGATTGATGAGATGCCGGTATTTAAATATTTATGCAAGCACTGCTTTAATTCAATGACTAGAGAAATGTACTTTTTCTGTACATCACACATAAAAGATTGTTTGTCCTTTTACAGAGAAGTGTTAACGAACCACGCACATACGTAGATATGTGTGTATAAATACGTAGCTAGGTCAATGATATAATATAATAAAGGGTGTTCCAATAGGGATGATATGATTTCTAAGTGTCGTTTTGGCCAATTTTAATGTCATGATCTGTCTTTTTTTCATTGTATTCTGTAAAGTTCACAATTTCATCATGGCAAGATATACGCAAGAACAACGTTTACAAATTATTCAATATTATTATCAAAACAATCGTTATATAGTTTAGATTTTTTTAAGAAAATCATGTTCTCCGATGACGCTAACTTTCATCTGAGTGGGTGCGGTAAATAAACAAAACTATCGATTCTGGTGTGAAGAAATCCACAAATTATTCATGAACAACTTTTACATTCACCTAAATTGACAGTTTGGTGTGGTTTTTGGTCTGGTAGGATCATCGGTCCGTACTTCTTTCGAAATGAAGCTTTTAGCACCGTTACTGTCAATGGGGAGCGGTATAGATCGATGATAACTAACTTTTTATGGCCTTTGGAAGAAGTTGATCTTAACAACATCTGGTTCCAATAAGATGGGTCTACGTGTCTCACAGCATGTGCAACAAACTGAATTTACATTTCCAATATTTTCCAAAACAGCTGATTTTTACATTCAGTCAACTAGCGGTTAAGTCATGTTTTTGACCGGTTAACTTTGCTTGTGTGAAATTTAAAATGGATAGTTAACTCTTGAGTTACTTGGTCACGGCTACTATCCCACGAATAATAAAAAAATAATATAACTCACATTACGAACTGGAACATTTGCAATAAGATCGAAATGCTCCCACAATTTCTGACAATACTCGAAGCCAGGTTTCTGGGCCGCTTGTAAGAAAATATCCATTGTTTCAGTCAAACTTAGATTTCCTCCCAGTGTCAACTTTTCGTTGCCTATCGAATGCTGTTTCAATTCAGGTATAGCTTGAAGATCGACGAAATGTTTCAAATCCAGCGATCGCCTATAAACGCCATGAGCTGTATTTCCTCCAACAAGCATAAACTCCTCATTGCCTATATTAGACAACGCATCAAATAACTCGGTAAGTGTCCGGGGCCAATGCCATTCAGTTCCATCTGGATAGGTTAGCGTATTTAATGGCTTATGACAACTACCTGAACAGGGAAGACCTGTTTTTTTACAAGCTATTCCTTTGAAATCTTCGATATCTTGACAGTTCTTGGGAATTTCAATATTGCTATCTACCGCAAAAGATTTCATAGCATCAAGTATTGGACGATAGCCAGTGCAGCGGCAAATATTGCCACCAAATGAATTCTCTATTTCCGACATCGTGACTCTTCCGCCTTTCGACTCAAGTAGGCCATACATGTTCATGATAAATCCAGGCGAACAAAAACCACACTGTGTGCCGTTCATCTTGGCTAAGCGTTTCTGAATTGGATGATAGCCAATAAGTTTATTGCCAATGCCCTCTGCTGTAATAATCTCCAGCTCTGCGCAGGTATTTAACAATGTCAAACACTATTAATAAAAAAAAACATACAATAATTTTGGTCTAAATCAAAATACTTTTGTTAAAATGCTCACTGAATTGACGGCCCATGTGTGAATTTCACCGCTGGGGAGATGTTTACCTTTAACAACGCACACACATGCTCCACAACCGCCTTCTAAACACATATTCTTGGTAGCTGTTAACTGGGCATGTTCTCGTATAAAAGTATTTAGAGTGATGTCAGGTGGTAGATTTGTAAGATTGACTAAAATTTAAATTTGTTTTAATTCGTTATAAAGATCATGAAGAAAACATATTATTTATAATCACCGGTGTATTTAATGCCGTTAATGATAAAATTAGTTGACATATTTTAAGTGTTTTCACAGCGCTAACTATCTCAAACAATGTATTTAAATAATATGCATATATGTATGTACACAGGTTTTGATTTTTTTTTTTTGGATTCTAAATTGTTAAACACTACAAGTGATTAATTTGTTTTGTAAAACTATTTATTTGAATGTCCGAACAGCTTGCTGTATGATACGACACTGTAGTTTCTGAAAAGTCGCCAGTTCACTTCAAGTAGAGAAGTGTTTGTTCTCATAACACTAGTTTTTAAATGTGTATGGTGCTATACTCTCAGAAACTAGGCAGCAAAGCCAATACTTAATAGTGATTAAATGTATATATACATACATACATATATATGTATTTGAAAATAATTGAAGTTAATTGGGTATTGAGTGAGAATAATTTTCTCATACTCAGATAATTTGCTTATATCCCACTAGGAAAAGGCAATGCATGGTAAAGCAGAGAGTAAGCTAGCGATATTCCGTTAATACATTATAGCATAAATTACCCATAGCAAAGCAAATGTCCTACGAAAGTAATATGTCCAGAGCGCAACATTATCTTCTGCTTTACCCTTTTCTACCTAAAATTAATGGTAAGAACTTTTTACGAAAGGCACAGACCACCTTCGCATACATATTTTCGTACAATATAATTTGTTAATTTTGTCTCGCTCGAACAAAGTAATGTATTACCCATTTTCCAACGGGGATTGTACATACGTATATTGCACATTTATATGAATGTATGTATATGAATGTTTACAACAGAATTGACTGGCTTATTCAATACTAAAAAACCTTTATCAGATTTATTTAATTTTTATTTAATTAATGTGGACTTGTTGAATATATTCCATACATATCGTTGCTACGCCGGCAAAAACAGTTTCGTTTTCAGTAACTTATCAGGAGAGAGAAAGATTCCTGGTGTCCATGTGTAATATTTTTAAATCTCATATTTGGTATAAATTATATTAGAACTATGTTAATGACTCATGAAATCAGATGATATTTCCAAATACTATCGTTGGAGAAGTGGAACACTTGATTTGTTTAGTGGATCTTGTCCCTATTCAGGGATTTACAGTCATTTAAAATGCATTTTTGACATGCTTTGGCCAAAGAAAAAATATCTATGATTATCATCCCTACATACATATATACTAGTATCAACACATTTATGTATAAGTATGATTAGATAATCGTCTTAAGAGCTATATATTGATAAATTGAACCGTTCTGCAGACATTCGGTACTTCACCGTCCACACACAAAAAAAAAAAAAGAATTTATTATAACTACACTACAAAGAGCGCAAAAGAGAAATAGTTGAGAAGCATAAACTAATTTTACGGTTTCGAAGCGAAGTTACATTAAATAATTTTATAAATACAAATGCTTCCATCTTGAAATATCAATATACATATATATAATATTTATATCCAAGATCCTTTAAAAGATTGTAAGCTTGTGTAAACGTTGCGTTGGCAGAACGCTCGTTTAAATATTGCTTGCTGCAATGAAAGTCGATCAGCAAGACGGCTTGAATTGACGAGTATGCTAACTACCATTAATTATAATTACTTATAAATACTACAACAACAGATAAGTGATGGGTGACATAGAACGGGATCATCATTTTAAAAACATTGCTTAGGTGAACTTTGCCTTTCCTTCCATTATTAGAGTTATCCTAGATGCTTTTCGAATGAAAATTGATATATTGCGAATGACGGGTGGGAATTTCATCGAAAATATCAATTCTCAACGATTTGTAAATTACTTCATAATTTAGGAAACTTTTTTTCTAATAACCTCTTTTAGGCGAGATGTTATATAAATGAAAAATATTTTAATCGCTATATTGCGTGATTTATTGTTTTAGGTTACATGCTTTGCTAACTAATTGGTTGTTATATTTATTTTAATATTTAACAATTTGGCTTAGTTAAGTAAGATGATAGTTTAACGATTTTAACATTATTCTAAAAAAAAGTAGCCACGCTGGACTGGTAATAGTCTTTGCATTCGTGCATTGCGGGCTTTACACGTTAAATTGTATCACACGATTTACATACCGACGATATATGTATTTTGCAAGGTACCCACGCCCACCATTTTATTTGTATTTGAAAAGTAAAGTCGAATGACATTTAGAAAGTTTCTAAAAAAAAATTGAAAAAATGACATTTAAGTCTTAGCAACTTTTCATTGGAGTATAGTTTTTATGTGGTGGGTCCCAAACCCTACGCACAACCACAGGGGATTCTCCTTCTTACTTTAGCTCGTTTCCAAACGGATGTTTGTTGGCTACATACGGGATACTTGGTCTAAGACCGGAAATCGTGAGCTGCTTGAACCATATGTAAAAGAATCGTTTCTGGCCACTCCAGGCAGGCAGAAACTTTCCTCACTCACGTGAACTTCTACATATGGCCCCATCCTCCTATGGCTTACCACAGAATATGGTCGGACGAAAGCATGCCTGACGAATGGAACCTAAGTGTGCTCTGCCCAATCCAAAAAATGGGAGACCCGAAGCATATAAGGTTCTATCTAACGTTATCAGTGTGGTTTTAGACCCGGTAAATTCATCATTGATCAGATCAAATCTTGGAGACGACCCGAGAGAAAAGAATCGATACACACCACCTTTTTATCGATTTTAAAGCTTTCATCGTCGGTACGATAAGTAACTGCCTCTACACCGCTATATCTGAATTTGACATCCCTACAAAACTCATACGGCTATGCAAACTGACCCTGGATAATACCACAACCGCAGTCAGAATTGGGAAGAATCTCTCCGAGCCGTTCGATACCAAACGAGGTTTCAGACAAGGTGACTTTTTATCGTGTGATTTCTTCAATTTGATGCTGGAGAAACTAATAAGAGCTGCAGAGCTGAATAGATCAGGTACAATCTTCTACAAGAGTGGCGTATGCCGATGATATTGATATAATTGGTCCCAACAACCGCACCGTAAGTTCTACGTTCTCCAGGGTTAGCCAGAGAAATGAAGCGAATGGGTCGTAGTGAAAGAGGGCAAAACGAAATATCTCCTGTGATCAAATAAACAGTCATCGCATTCGTGACTTTGTTTGTTTCTCACTGTTGACAACCATAACTCCGAAGTCGTAGATAATTTCAACTATCCAGGAACCAGCATTAATAACACCAACAATGTCAGCTTTGAAATTCAACGTAGAATCATTATTGCTTCAAAGTACGGAAGCCTGGCTGATGTCGACATCCGATGATTCGGCTTTAGGTGCTTTCGAGAAGAAAGTTTTGCGGAAGATTTGTGGTCCTTTGTGCGTGGGCAACGACGAATACCGCAGACGGTGGAACAAAGAGCTATACGAGTTATACGGCGGCATTGACATAGTTCAACGAATCAAGAGACAGATAAGTCATGTCGTCCGAATGGATGAAAGCGTCCCAATTTTGAAAGTGTTCGATGGTGTACCCGCTGGTGAAATAAAAGGAAGAGAAAAACCTCCACTCCGTTGGAAGGATCAGGCACGAAACAGCAATGAGAAGAGTTTCACAATTTATGAAACTTCAGAAAAACTTATTTCCTGTCGAACATTCTAGATTAAAACCATGATACAAAAAAGAAAATAGTTTCACTCAAAAATTTTCCGAGATTGTTTTAGCAACCCCAAAAAGAACAGTATGGTTCATATAAACCATTATATAAGTCATATGACTATGGTATCCCTTAGAAATCGAAAAACTTTTGTATGTATATATTGTACAAGCGGACCCCGGCATGCTTTGCTACACCCATAAAAAATTAAGAAAATCTAATGTAAACTGCTAGTTTGTATGAAGAAATGTCAAAATATTTGTTTTAATCGAAAAAATTTCATTCTTAAATCAGAATTTGTTTGAATTTTTTTGGAAATTTTATTTTCATTTTCGTTTTCTTTCACTGATTTTCTCTCTCTTTCAACACCACATACAACGTAATGTATTCCTTTTTATATGTATTTGTTTTTATTGTGATTATTTTGTATGGGTTGCCAACAATGTTCACTAAATCGGTCATATTTCTGGAACGCCTGCGCCAATCTCATGAAAACTTTACATTATACATACATATATATATATATATATTTGGCGCTTTGTAACCGCTGAAGCCATTTTTGGCTGAGCTCCTCCTCCAATTTGTGGTTTTGCGTCTTGATGTTTATACCAACACATCGAGGGACCTACAGTTTATTCTAAGCCGCCTCCGAACGGCCGATGGATTTTTATGAGGAGCTTTTATTTCATGACAGAGCTTTTATTTCATGTCAGAAATGCACTCGGAGGGATTGACATTCCATGCCGAGGGGCGACCGCAATTAGAAAAATTTATTTTCTATAATTTTGGATATTGCTCGAATCTGGACCCGAACCCAGGCTTTCCGAATGGCACTACGCAATGCTCGGCTATCGCGGCCGCCCTTTTACATTAACCTTCTCTTAATATTACTTTATAACTCCTGAAAATTTGGTGCAATTTGATGTCGTGGTTCTTAAGTTCATCAAAATTTGCATATATATATAGATAGGCCGTTGGGAAAAAACGAAGGCATTCGTTAGTGTAGGCGTGAGCTCTTTACTAACTTTTTCGTATGAACTTTTCCCATATGACTGCACTATGTCTATCTCACTTGTATCCATGTATGTATGTAAATTTGTAAAGCCTTATATGTTATAAACACCGAAATAAAGGATTGTGTAAAGCTTTATATAAATGCTCAATTAAAGGATTATATAAGGAATTTCGTAAGAACTGATAAAATTATTATAAAATACTAGAAAATTGTTTGCTTGTGAATTTTTTCTTTAAATTATTAATTTCAATTTCTATTCTAATTTTAAATCAAAATATATTTGTAATTAATACTACTAAATTCAAATAAGGTACCATCGTTTTTTTTTTAAATAATACAGTACAAAAAATAATCAGGCAAGATTTTTCAAAAAATTTATAAAAGCCGCAAAACACAAAGCTATACGAAAAATATTATATATTATTTAAATTATCAATTAAAATTTTTTTTTTCATACTAATAAAATCACATTAGATACATTTATTTTTTAAATAGCAGGGCTGTATTTTGACATCTGCCAAACTTTGCTGTAAACCAAACATTTTTATTCTAGTTAAAAGTCAGGCATTTATGAGAATGGGTCGCTTAACATTCGCATAACGCGTTAAAATTATTGAAACTTACTACAAAAATGGTGATTCAAACGTGGCCACGGTTCGTGCTTTACGAGGAGATTATGGTGCATCTAATCGTCCAACTACTCAAGCAATTGGTAAAATTTTAAAGAAATTTGAAGAGACTTGATCGGTTCTAGATATAGTAAGGCCTGTGCATCACCTTTTTGCTCGTTCCATCTCAAATATCCCTGCTGTAAGTGAAAGTGTAGCCGCATTATTATAAAATTTGAATCTAAGCATTACATGTGAAACAATACATCATTCAAATGACCGCCTCGGTTATTTTTAAAACTTTCCATCAGTTTGACGTAATTTTCGACCATTTTTTGGCTCTTATTGGTCGTTATCTCAGCCATAACTTGACTAATGTTGGTTTTCAAATGCTCAAGACTTAAATGTTTATCCGCATAAACATGGTCTTTCACGTAGCGCCCCAAAAAAAGTCAAACGGTGTAAAATCGCACGATCTCTGAGGTCAATTGACATCACAAGGACGAGAGATTACGCGGCCGGGAAAAAGAGCACATCATACAGTAAGTTTTTTGAAGTAATAGTTTCACTTCAATTATTTGAGGATTCTCGGATCCCCAAATGCTAAAATTTTGTTTATTTACGTATCTACCGAGTGAGAAATGTGTCTCGTCGCTGAAGAAAACTTTTTTGGAAATATGTAGTCCACCGCTTGTTGTAGAAGCACCCAATCGAAGTAACTACGGCATTGTGAATGGTCAGCTGGCTTCAGTTGTTATTTGAGCTGGACTTTTTATGGATGTAGGTGTAAGACCAAGTGCAAAATACCCCATAACGTTATTTGGTATTTAAGCGACCCATTTTCATAAATGCCTGACTTTTAACTTAAACAAAAAATATTTGGTTTGACAGTTAAGTTTGACCACTAAAAGGATAACCCTTTACAAACTATGGAACTTCTTTAGGCGCTCTATAAATATTTGCTGTTCGTACAATTCTGTTCCACATCCTTGGCTACATCTATGCTTGTTGCTGCAATTTCAACTTGAAAGAAATGTTCAGGTTCACCAGTTAGACGTTTCAGTGAGCGGAGTGTATTGCTGACCAACACTTTACATTCACGTACCGTTTGGTTTTGTGCCATTACGATCTCTCTATCCTGCATTTAGCTGATAAACGTAAGAACATGTGTATTTTAAACTTAAGGAGGAGTGGTCCTATCAGTAATACATATGTACTGTTTTCATATCTTCCTCCTCTTTTTTAATACTTTGTTCCGGCGACTCTTCAGAAAGGGATATTATACCATCCATCCCGTTTGAGTCCGCAAAAAAGAATATTATTCTCCATAGGTCTCAGATAATTTGTTGATGTGGTTCTGCTGGTGTTGCAACCGAGTTATGCACTAAATGGATATGTGGTTGATGTTGCCTCAGAATATCTTGGACCTGACTTTGTAACGTTGCTGTTGTCGAGTTAGTTTCTGCTTGAGAATAGTCGCTTTTGGTATTTCTCCAGCTTTCAATGTGGTCTGGGAAAGAGTCTTTACATCGTTCACCGATTTAATAGTACTGCGAAAGCCTTTAATTTTTCTGTTCATATAACGGGTGATTCATTTCGAAGTTCTCTACTTTTTTTTTGAGGCAAAAACACAGAAAATTCAAAGTAAATGGGAAATGTTTATTATCATTCGAAAGAACATTCTTTGGCATTTTTTTTTTTTTTTGAAGATTACCTCTTCCAAATATTTTCCGCGACTACTTCTCAGCGGGACTGTCCGCATATACTTTAGACTTTGCTTATCCCTACAGGAAAAAGCTAACGGTGCTATATCACACGATCTTGGTGGCCAATCGACCGGCCCAAAGCATGAAATTATCTGTTCACCGAAGTATTCTCTCAATAAATCCATTGATTGGTTTAATCATCAAAAGCATAAAATAGTCGGTTATTATGGCACGATAACGGTCGCTATTGACGGTTACTTTCAAGCCGCCATCATTTTTGAAGAAATATGAACCGATGATTCTGCCGGCCCACAAGTCACACCACACCGTTATTTTTTCTGGATGAAATGGCAGCTCTTGAATCTCATCAGGTTGCTCTTCGTCCCAAATGCTGCAATTTCGCTTGTTTACATACCCATTGAGCCAGATATGGGTCTCATCGCAGAAGAAAATTTCGCTTGGAACTCTTCAAAAGAAAATAGAGTGAAGCGATGTCCCTTGGGAAGGTCGAACGGCTTCAGTTCTTGCATAAGCTTTATTTTGTACGCTTTCAATTTAAGATCTCGACGTAAAATGCGCCAAGTCGTTCCACGCGTCAGTCCGAGTTGCTGCGAACGGCGCCGAATCGACTCACCAGCTACAGCCGCTATAATTCCTTTACTGTATGCTGGAAGTGGTCCATTCGGTCGAATATTATCCAATAATGAATACTGGGTCTCAAGATGGGTGATGGTATTGCGAATAGTATGCCCCGTAGGCCGATTATGTTGACCATCAATTGAGCGAAGCGCACGAAACACATTCTTTACAGAACGTGAATTTTCGTGATAAAGTTGAACAATTTGTAAACATTGTTCAAGCGTAGGTCTTTCCATGATGAAATGCCAAACAATACTGAACAAAAATAACTTGACAGCTTGACCCGACTCACGCGTGATCTGTCAAAAAAAAAGGTATTGAAAAAAGTACCTCTACTTGGATTAACCTCTATAATAGGTATTGGAGGCAAAGGTGGAGTGATTTTTAATGTACGCAACCATACCTGGTAAATAAAATTTGTTGCGCTAGTGTTGGTTGTCAGCTGGTGGTTGTGATCAACGAAATTTTAAATTTGTTAGACAAACCTTGTTATTGTGTGTCTTTTTCGGCAATAAAACCAGAATTTTAATAAATTTCGATTTTTATATATATATATATATATTTATTATAATCATAAATTAATACAAAAATATTATTTAGCTAAACAATGAGAGATAGAAGTCAGGTAAGTGTCAGATTTTTTAATAAGTTTAAAGGCTTTAAAATCACTCTTTACAAGTACGTTGTTCATAAATATTTATTTATTTATAAATACACACATATTAGAACATTCTTGCATTGAAGTGAATATAAAAGAGAACACAGAACAGTGAATTACATTTGAACACGGAAGAATGAAAGTTTGCATTACTCATATGAGTGCTTGCCCTACTAGATAAACAATTTATTTGATAGAAATTTTTTTTTTGGTTTCACTCCAGCAATTGCTACTCCTTACTTAAATTTAGATGCTACCTTTAAATGCGCAAGTTAGGATTTGTATAGCGCACATACTTCAACAATGCATCGTTTTCTTCACATACAAATGGTTTCTTGTGATGACAAGCAACATCGTGCCAGTTTACGCCGTCATTATAGAATTGGTTCAACAAAGCCAAGCAATTTTCGGGCGCACCGTTCTGTTTGTATTCACGGTTGTCAGGCTGAGGCAGACCAATACCACCAGTTGGTGACCAATCACCTTGAGATCGCTCAGAGGTTGGTGCCAATTTTTGCAGTGTAGCTGTCCAGAACCAACCATTGATGTTGGTGGGTTGTAAATCGGCGCGTTCACAACCCTTGAAATCACACAGACGACCACTAGTCCAGATGTATTTCACCTGAAAGGATAATAAAGAAAAATAATTTAGGAAATTGTCTTAAATTTTTGCATTACAGATATTGCGCGATGAACTATAAGTATATGCAGAAAATGAGAAGAAATGTATACGAAAAAAATTATTAACACAGGTGGTGTCAGACACAGCAATGTTCAACAAATTATATTTCCCGCATTTTACTGTAATAAAATTCAATTTCGCGGTGTTATCACTCAATTTATTTCCCATAATTGCATAAAAAATATAAATTATTGCGACATCTTTCGGCACTTTTATTTTTCTCTGGAAAGTGCTGTCAAAGTAAATGAGTATTGTCAAAGAAGGTTTTTGATTAGTTATTTTTCATTATAAAAACTTGAAAACATAACATTGATGACTATATATTGAAATGCTCAGGAGAGAAGCAATAATAAAACATTTTTAATAATTAATTTACGCTCAGACGCTCAGAAGAACGGGTTAAAAATAGATGTGCATCAGTGAGACATAACAAGGATTTTTTTGCAGCACGTTGCTAAACTTTTTTTCTCCAAATTGTCCTTACTATAGCTTCATTATTACCTTCTACACATTCTGCTGTTGTTGCAGTAACTTTCATTAAATTAATATTTTTTCAACCAATAATTTTCTTTTATTCTTTTATTCCTTTTAAACTATTAACACATCCGAACACGAGCGAAATTAAATGGAAATTAAAATTGCGCAGTGTAATCAGACACAAATTTGTTTTTACAAATTTACATTCTTCCACAATTCGAAATTGAATTTTCATGAAATTTTTCATGCTACGTCCAACTGCTTTTGAAATGAAATTTCCAAATTTATAATTTTGACATTCTGAATCGGAAATCATTTAATTGCTGTGTCTGACCGCACCTTAAGGGGTTAGGTGGGTTTGAAAATTAAAAAAAAAAATCAAGTTTTTTTATCTTATTAAATTTTAAAATATGTTTAAAATATTTTCCTAAAATTTCAAATCGATCAGAGCAAAATTCAAAGAGATAGACTCTTTAGAAGTTCCGCCCAACAGGCCAAGCCTATGTCAATTTGAAACTTTAAACGCGTTTATCTCAAAACTCTATTTGTTAAGTCGGTGGTCACGATTTCTCGAAAAGTTATAAAGCGATTTTGTTCAAATTTGGCACACATCTTTGTTAAAATTTAGCTCATTATCTAGTCATTGAATGAAGGATTTTTTTTATTACAATAAATTTTTTTCGAGCCAATGAATGGCGAAAATTTGATCAAAAAATAAGTTTTTTTTCTTCAAAGTCTGTCAAAAATTCTAATTTGAATTTTTTGTTTTTTCCTTCGTCCAATAACGAGATTTATCCATGTACTAATGAAATATTTTTGGTTTTTTGATTTTAGATGAACCAATAATAAGTATGCTGTCCACGACGAGAGAATTTTCTTTTGAGACGTCAAGGGAGATGAGGTGCCAACGGCTGAGTTTTCGGAATTTTTGAATAAAAATTTCGTAAATTACTGCTTAGATATGTATCTTTGATATGGTGAATTGTTTGAATAAAATATATGATTATATATATAAAAACAAATAGTGAAAATTCCTTTTTCTAACCTCTGAACCTAACCTAACCTAACCCCTTAAGTTTTATGTAATAACATATTCAAAAAAGTTAAGTAAAGAACTTTACAAAAATTTCAAAGCAATAACTAAAATTTTACTAAAAATATTTTTGAAATTTTCATTTATATACTTAATACACCTGTAAAATGAATCGAGTACATTGAGTTTTTTAATTTAAAAAAATGGAATTAAAACGATAATGAATGGCAAATAATTTTACGCCTGTGTGTATTGCCATGTTAAAGGCGTGACACCATTTTTCACCGTTAAAAATATTAAGCTTTCATGAATATGAGTATTTATCATAAATACATGGGCATGCCTTTTGTTACGCCAAACAACGCTAATATGTAAAGAGCTATAGAGTTGTTGATGGAAAGTGGCATAGTTAATAATGTTAACTGTCACATTATTTTCAAAAAAGAGACAATAAATGAAATAACACACAGTACGGTATATAGCTTATATTTTTTGAGTGTTATTTATTAGCTTTTGCTTATAAATTTCCCACATATGTTTATAGTACAATACAAACATACACACATTAAAGTTTATATGCGAACATAGCAAGCGCAGTGAAGTTAGCGATGCAATGTATCTGAATCCAAATACATAAAATGTAGATATGTGCGAGTATGTTTGTGTGAATGCACTTAAATGCAGTTTTAAATAATTTTGTTTTGTTATTGTTTTTGAAAATGTGCTTGTGTCGACGACACTGCCATTGACATCACTTTCAATCGCATAACACTACAGTTACTCAGCCGCATGTAAACTTAACCCTAATATGTAAATATTTGCTTTGAGCTTTCTCTTCGATGCCGTGCATTGCAACAACATACAACAGCAATATTAACAGCCTAAGCAACACAAAAAAGAAAACAGTGTGTTGAATTAAAGGGCCAATCAGCTGTGGAGAGGTGTGGAAATGATTATGACAAAAGCCGTCAGTGTTTGTAGCATACACAAACACAGTAAGAAAATTTTTATTCGTAACAGTGACAAAGTAGTGGGCAAGCAAGCCCTATTGTGGTGGCACCAATTGTGAAGAAAGTGAGTGCAGCTTTTAATAATTTTTTTTATATTTTTGTTGTTGTTGTTGAATGCTTATGTGTGTCTTAAAAGGCGGTAACATTGTTGGTATCAGAGTGGCTAAAGTTTTGACAAATGAGTGTTGGAAGTATACACCAACTCGACAGAACTTACGAATAATAAAATTATCACGCGAATACTGTTATGAAACCCTTCTCTTTTGCATTAAACATTTTGGGAAGTAATTTTGCAAGAATATACTTTTTGTTAAATAAGTTTAATTTTTGAATATAATGTTTCGATTAGCGCATTTTGGTCTTAACATAGTTGTATCCACTACTTATTTATTATCCAGTATCCATTTATTTATTTACTTAAATACGAGCTCTCTGTGAATTTTAAGCCTTCACTTTTCATGAATTTCGCGTCATATGTCTTTAAAACTTTAACATAATATAAAATACTATAATGAAAAAAAAAAATTATATTGCGTGACAGGATATTTCCTTCATCAACATCGCTGAGTCGTAAAATTCAGTCTTCATGACGAAGCAACACCAAACGGCTGAGGCTGATCGCCTTCAAGGCCGGAGCATACTAATGTAGGGACTAAGCAGGTAATTTGGTGGCAGATGTTGCTTGCCGATTGTCGGCACAGCTATTGAAATACGGTGGCGATAAGCTGACAAGGTCCATGCATCAATTTTTTTGCAGAATATGACCGGACGAAAGCATGACCGACGATTAGAACCTCAGAGTGCTCTGCTCCATTCATAAAAAGGGAGACTCAGCTTTCTGTGCCAATTATCCTGGGATAAGCCCTCTCAATATCGCAAGGCTCAATCTAGCATATCGTGTGAAATATTAAAGTCCACTGTAAATAAACTGATCTTATAAGTATGGCCATAGGCCTGGTAAATTTATCATTGATCAGATATTCACCATGTGACAAATCTTGGAAAAGACCTTTGAGAAAATAACCGATACACACCACCTTTTTATCGATTTCAAATCTAAGGAACTGCCTCTACACCACTATGTCTGAATTTGTTTTCCCTGCAAAACTCACACGCCTTTGTAAATTGACCCTGGAGAATACCAGAAGCGCATTCATTGAATTCCCGACTTGGCTCCCACGACACTGTAACTTTGATGTCACAGATAATTGTATCTATCTAGGAATCAGCATTAACAACCCTACAATGTTAGCCTTGAAACACAGAATAACTCTTGATAACAGGTGTTACTATGAGTTGAGTAGCCAATTGAAAACAAATGTACTCAAGTCACTCAACATTTCCGTCCTGCTATATCGTTTAGAAACGTGGACAGTGTCGACATCTGATGAGTCTTTAAGAGTTTTCGAGAGATAAGTTTTCTGAAGTAGAGCAGTCGGTGAAACGATGAGCGAGGTTTACAGCGTTATCGGCATAGTTTAGCGAATAAGGGAACAGTGGCTACGCTGGCTGGGTCTTGTCGGTACCCACTGGTGGAAGCAGAAGAAGAGGAAGACCTCCACTCCATTGGAAGGATCAGGTGGTATTTTCAAGCAGCAAATGGAAGGATTGATACGGCTAAAATGCTTTTTTTATAATAATTTCTATAGTGTTGTGACTTAGCCAAGAAAATATCACAATTTACTTGGAGAGGGTGATAATTTTTTAATCGCGACCAAGGTGTAAAAATGATGAGTAGAAAAAACATTAATTATTTCCGTATTACTTTCAATTGTGTATTTTATGGTTTTTTCTCTTACTTCCTTTTGCACTATAACATTACGAAAATTTACATTAATTTTGCACTACATCATACGTTTAGTATATATATATATATATATATATATATATATGTATATATATTTTTTAATTTTAATTAAATTGCAGCATTTTACGTGTATCCTCATAACTCAAATAAGCATAACGCTATATTCGCATTTACATATGTACGTACATATGTCAGTCGCCTAGCCATTACGCCAAGTTTATTTACTAGTATGGAAAATTGGTTTTTCCTCAATCAATAAGTAGTAGTAGATAAGACGTAAAATACAATTATGTATGTATATCATACATTGTAAGCACGTAAGTGAATAATCGCATACGAGTATACCGTTATGAATACGGTTTTGATACTTCTTTGCATTCAGCGAGCATTATACCATCTGCCTAACACTACTTGGTACCATATAATTTTTTGTTATAATATGCAAATTTACATATGTACATACTATAAGTATATATGTATATGGGATTATTGTTGTCGAGACCAAAACTAATTTTCACATTGAACTTTTTTAAAGAAAAAAGAAATATATTTTTTCAGGTACATAAATATGTATGTAAGTTTTTGAAGTGATCAATATGGTTTTAGCTTGATTTACAAATTGTCAGAAAAAAGTAATATAACACAGTATAAGAAGGAAGCAATATACGATATTTTTATATATCTATGTACGAGTATATATATATATACATATGTATTTACTTTAAAGATATTTTAGTTATATTGCAACTTGCTTTTCCAACAAATAGAGAGACTGCTATTATAAGGTGCCATCAAAATGCTGATACATTTTCTAGCGAAGCTGTTTTCATATCAAAAAATAAGTTACTTCAAAAAGACCTCAGACCTGTTATCATATTATTATAAGTTGTATTTAAATATTACTATCGCTCCTTTGATCTAGGATATTTGAAATTTTCTGTACCTTCCTTGCGGAAGAGGTTTTTGAGGTTTTAGAGGTTGTGTAGTTCACCTCTCCCAAAATTGGTATGGAAGATAGTAGTCGGGCGTGTCCTTTAAGGATGAGTCGTGTTCAGTCACTTGAAGTTGGACGTAAAGGTCTAAAAACAATTATTTTATTTAGTATCAGCCGATGATGCCGTAGAAAAAGAGTCTATATAAGCGCATTCTCTGATGTGTTTTGGGTAATAATAATACAACGAGCTTAACAAAATAATACCATTTATAATATTAAAAAATTAAACAATTTTCTATTTTAATAATTATAACTATATTATAATTACTCTGAGCATTTTTGAACTCATTTGACCTTTTTTTTTGCATAATTGTTAAATTATGACCCACATTCGGAATGAACTTAACTTTGGGAAGCACATTAAAATATTTTTAATTAGCTAAGTGTGACTATTAACAAATTGTGTAAACTTATTCAGAATTATGACTCTTATGAATCTAATTAGTTATTTAAATTCACGCTTTTATATAATAAAATAAAATAATAAATTTGTATGAATGAGTTATAGCAACGTTAAAAAATAGTTATTAAAAAAAAACCTAATAAATAAACAATTGAAATGTTTGAGTTGAAATGTTAGACGAGACGAATGAAACGAAATGGAAGTGAAAAGTCAAATGTTGAAAATAAATGGAAGGCTAAATATTAGTTAGAAATGAAGAGTATTTGTCATGTGCATGTTCATATAAATCTAATAAAAATGTAAAAATATATATAAATTTGTTTCGTATATATAAAATATTTATGTTTAATTCTTTACTATAACAGTATTATAAAGATTTTACTTTTTTTAACACTGAGTTGCGTTGACAGTTTTTAAGCTTCTATATGATACTTCACTGGCGAATTTTTGCAAGCAAATTGGAAATTATGGTGTGTGTGGCATTATATTATGCTGTTTATTTATTTAAGTGTTTGTTTGCTTACACTTTAAATTGGGTTTCACTTTCCACAAAACATTTTTCATATACTTATACATACAAACTTTTACTTTTGCTAAGTGCGAAATGCTATTAGTTGCAAATTTAACTACATAATTTGACTAA
Organism: Neoceratitis asiatica; assembly: GCA_030068015.2. Lineage (NCBI taxonomy): Eukaryota > Metazoa > Arthropoda > Insecta > Diptera > Tephritidae > Neoceratitis > Neoceratitis asiatica. The sequence goes on from CM061529.1 coordinate 40,408,468, forward strand.
GCAGTTGTGGAGTCGCGTGAAGTGAATATAATTTACAAGTTTTATTTATTTATTTAAATAGCAGATATATACTTATAAAAGTATAATAAGTATGGAGAAGCGCATATACTCGTACATATACACGTTTAAAAAAAACACAGATGCTTTGAAAATATTAATTATACTTTTCATGTACATGAAATGTTTTATTAACTTTGATCCGAAGTGTGTTGGTACCAAAAAGAGAGGAGAAAAACCCGCTAAAATTTATACCGCTCTTATCAAAATAACTACAAGAGTTGATTTAACCATGTCCGTTTGCCTGTCTGTTTGAACGTAAACTAGTCTCACAGTTTTTGTGATATTTTAAACAAACTTGGCGGGCGGATGCACTGGTGTAGTTAAATGAACATTTGTCGGAAGCGGCCAAATCGAAAAACTATATATGTATATAAGATTTCATCAAAGAATGCGAGGTTTTGTATACTAGACATGTATAATGAACAGCGCATTGGTACTGAAAATCATCGAAATCGGACGACTTTAACATATAGCTCCCACACATCGATTTGCTCAGATATAAGGCTTTGGTCAAAACTCCGTCAAAAAGTCATCATCAAAGCGTGGAATTTGATATTCTACAGACGTGAATTCAATTTAATATTGATATTGAAAATCATTAAAAACGAATTCTGCATTTTGCAATAAATTTCATATATTCAAGAAAGGTATAAATTCTTTGGCATGAGCGAAGACTCTAACTTGAGTCTTGAGTAAATTTTGTAAAAGGCAAAATTTAGATATAGCTTTTTTTAAAGAAATAAGTGCATTTATTTAAAGAGGACGACACACAGGCTTTTGATGTATTTACAAGTTTAAGTCGACAGTGAAAGGATTTTGATAACCAAGTGCACGAGTATACATTCCGTTTATAGGAATTTATTTAATTTCACATAATTATTGAGGGGTGACAAAAATGTATGGAAAATTATCAAGATTTACATAATACGTACGGTTACGATAAGAGCACATGCTTAATGGCGAAGTTGGTTCAGTTTTATGGGTTGCCGAAGGTTTTAAAATAAGTCTGCATAATTTTATTCATTAAACCAGCTTACTATTTTCTCTATAAATTTCCAAAGACCTGTATTATACTTTTGTAATATCAGCAACAATTTGAACTAAATACGTCAAGAGTAGTGTTTTGTAAAATATTGTATTTTAATCTTCACAAATCTTTAAATTGTAGAAATTAATATTATTTTTTAACAACAATTTCTATAGCTAACAACTCTAGGTACTAAAAATTCATGTTTAATAATTCGAAGCGGAGAAAAAGTATGCAGTAAGTCAACAAAAATTTGAAGAAAACTTGTGCGTGTGACTCATATTAACATTTTCTGGAAAATTAAAACAAGTATGCGTAGTATATTGTAGAATAGGGAATAATTTTCGTGAAAACTTGAAGAAAAAAAAAACGTGAATAATTATTATTAAGAAAATGTGAACTCGTCGGAAAACTGAATATATATAATATATAAATAAATTGTGTAAGTTTCTTACGATTATATTTTGGAAAATTTTTCCCACGTTTATGATGTTAAACATGACGTCATGCCCACTATAAATATTGCAGTTTTCCTAACCTTCTATTCAATAAACCTTATGAAATTATATATTTTTAGACCATAGAAGTTAACTTTTTTTAATAAAATTATTTTCATGTAATGGTTTTAAATAATTTTTTTTTCGTTTATCAATTACTTACATTTTCATTAACTACACGTTGTTTGATCCATTCATTTTCCAAACTCGTTTCCAATGATACTAAGTCCATGCAACGTCTGCGGCAGAAGTTTCTGCCTGTCAACCAGTCCTCTTCGACACCCTTCAATTGTGGGTCACGCCACGAGAAAAAGTAGCTATAAATAAGAAATAATATTTTTTAGAAAAAGATGTATGCAAAAATAAATTATCAATTAAATTGTAGTGCTTTTAACAATTATTTGGCAAAATTTTAGAAAAACTTTTTTAGAAGACTTTAGCTAGGAGTTTAAAATCTATTTGTTTCTGAGATGAAATTCTGAGTTTGAATAACTGAGTACCGTAAAATTATTTGAATATTATATTTTTTCGAAAGTGTTCAATGTTTTTTTACATTATTTTTTTGTTGTATATTTTGTTAAAAACACAAAATTTTCGAATTTTAGAAAGTCTGCACATATTTAATCATGTTGTTTAATAATTATTATATTTATGTAACTTTCTTCGCTGTTACATAATACAATTGATCTTAGTCAAAAAAATTTTAAATTTTTCATATTTTTAATTAATTTATTTAAAGAAAAATTTATATACATATTAAACTGAGTTCTGTAATAAATGTTACTCATTCCTTTCATTCCATATTATTTATGCTTTTTTTTCTTCATAGTATAATTAATTAAAACATAAGTTTCTTAAATAAAGAGTTTCTTGGGGCACGTAGATATATTTAAATAAAATTTTCACTAAAACTTAGCAATCAAATTATTGCACTTCCATTTCGACATTAAAAATCACTGAGATTTTTATTATTAATTATTCATAATCCTTTTTTTAAATCTTCATAGCGACATTTGCCCGCTACTTCATTCCTGAAGTATGTACGTAACACATACTCACCCTTTGCCATCGGGTGTCTTTTCATGTATTATCCTTTGTGCACATAATTGTGGATTTGGTGGATCCAAAACACGTCCATTTGAGAATTGTGCAGAACTTAAATTAAAAATGCTTAACAAACAAATACCGGCTACTATGAATGCTTTCATTTTGACACTTAATTATTTAGATTTTTTCTTTGCTAATATATATTTTATTTTTAACACTTTCGTTTTCGTTATAATCAGCTGCAAGTACCACCACCACAGCACACAATAATCTACTTTTAATTGTAATCTACGTATGAGCCGTAATTTTTGAAATGACATGAAATTTTATATGCCACTCTGTTTTATATACTCCCCAAGTTAAAGCTGGTGTGGTGTATTATGTGAGAGCCAGCATGGTGAGTGTAACACAATTTTGTCAGTTGGCCTCCAAAGGTGACCATTCGCTCAATATGGATTGAGTTTTGAGTATTGTAGCATATTTTTATGCCGTAGTGTCTGTATATTTATGTGGTGTAATTGCATGGAATTTTTATAACATTGAGTCGATTTTTTGAATGCAGCATAATTGTGATATACAGTTGTGTCTGGGTATAATGAACACTCTATGTAGTGAAAATTAAAATTTTTCGCATCGACTACTCTAAATTTTGAACAATCGGAAACCCGTTAATAGTGAACACAATTTTTAAAGCATTTAAAAGCAACAATAAATACAAAATGAAAGAGGGGTTTCCCATGATTTGTGTTTTTGTTTTTGATTGTTCCTGAAAAAAAATTGTAATGATATTAATCTTCTTGATCTCTTGAATTTATATAAATAAAAAATATTTTTTTTGGTGAAATAAAATGAGTTTTTGAGCAAAAAATTTAATTTTGTTATAATGAACAACCCCAATACTGTTAACAAGCCTTGCAATATTTAATTCACTATATACAGATATGACTGTATAAAAATAAATGGTGTTGATAGACTTAAAAATATTAATGAGAAACTCAAAATCACAGAACAGGAAATCCCTAAAAGTAATAAAAGAATTAAATAAATAATCGAAAAGAAAATATGTTTATTTTTGATTGGGGTGGTCTTGTTGAATTCTTCCAAACATATTTTCTACCTAATTTTTATTATTCTATACCTAGTTCCCTTGATTTACCCTTTGTATCAATTAAATTAAAAATTAAGGGAATTCAAATTTTTGTTGTTGATTATTTTAATATAATTTGATTTGCACACATTTAGAACATTTTTATATATGTAGGTACATAGTATACATGTATATTTATAATAACTTAGGCTTGAGCTAGTTATTTCTTGTGAAGAAATCAGGGAAATTGTAAACAAATTGAAGGATTGTCTAAAATGTGATTTGTGATTTGTAACACATACTTGTATGTATGTGTGCACATATCTATGTATGTATGCATACTTTATTGTACATATGTATATATGTATATGCCTTCAGCGGTATTGGTTTAATATTCCTGAATGGCTTATACTTGTTACGGATACCGGAAAAAATGCTGTTGTCATGCTAATAAGTAGGTGCCCTGCACATATGTATGTACATATTTATGCCAACGCAAATAAACACAAATAAACACGTACATACCTAATATACATGTACATATATATGTAAATGCATATAAAGGTACGTGCATATGTGCATACAATGCCCCAAAATTTGAGGTGTCATCTCAGTGGCGTTGAATACCTAATTGATTGTGCGTCACGCTGTTAATACGAGATTTTCTCTGAAAATTTTGTCTCGATTTGTTGAGTTCCGCTCTTTAGCTTTTGCTTATTTTGGTAGTCAATATTTACAGTTCACTTTAGTTGCCGCATGTGTACATACAATGGGCTTTGTTATAGCATAGCAGCATGAGTTACGCAACTTTTTCAGTGTTTCGCACAGGTTTCGGTCCCATTTAGTGTATGATGCAAAAAAGTAGAGAAAAAATCGAAAATAAAAAATGAATAATTGCATCTCGTTTGTATGCATCAAGTGTATCGTCCTATGTAATGCACACACATATACACACAATTTAAACGTTAAGTGAATATTTGGTAATTAGTTTTGGCTATTTGCTATTCATTAATTTCCATTAAGATCAACTTTTGAGCACATATTCGACAAATATTGCAAATAATAGTCCTACAGCGAGTTGAAGAGTTATCATGAAGTACAAAAAATAAATAAATGCAGTATTTTTGTAATTACTGTCAGAACGTTTTCCAGGTTTTTATATATTTCCATTTTTCCAAAAAATAAATATACATCATCGTTAAGGCATCACTGAAAAAGTCGATTTTCTAACCCTATAAGCCATTCAGGAAAAGCGATGGAGGCGGCAAGGACAGAGGAAGATAAATCCTTGTGCGAGAGAGACACAGACAACGAGTAGTATCGTTCACTCAGGTGAATGAATGTCTCACCATAATCCGGTCTAAAGAGAAGTTCCTCAACGCATAGACCAGAAAAAAACTGATATGATGATGATGATTGCCGCACCGCAGTCATGAGAAAAGAGATCTCTTATCGCGTAACGTTGCGATCGACTGCAAGCCGAATGGTGTGACAAAAATATTAAGAGTTGATGAGCATATAACTATAATCGTATACGCTTATTGTTGTTTTGGAATGAGATAATTTAATTCATTTCCATTTCATTTATTTCAATTCATTTATAGGTACATTAAGGCACAAGATCTTTTCATTGTACACATATTAACTTATAAAGGATCACCCAAGTAGAGGAACTTTTTTCAATGGCATTTTTTTGACAGATCACGCGTGATCCGTGTCAAGCTGTCATTTTGGTTCAGTATTATTTGGCAATTTATCATGAAAAGACTTACGCCTGAATGTGTTTCTCTGGCTTCGCTCAACTTATGGTCAACATAATCGGCCTACTGAGCGTACTATTCGCAACGCCATCACCTATCTTGAGATCCAGCATTCATTATTGGATAATATTCGATCGAATAGACCACATCCAACACGCAGTGAAGAAAATATAGCGGCCGTACACTTGGCGCATTTTACGTCGAGATCTTAAATTGAAAGCGTACAAAATACAGTTTATGCAAGAACCGAAGCCGCTCGACCTTCCCAAGTGACATCGCTTTGCTCTATGGGCCCTTCCAAGGAGATCCGACGTCTTCGAGCCAAATTTCGCCAGCCCATTTCTGGCTCAATGGGTTTGTAAACAAGCAAAACTGCCACATTTTGGATGATGAGCAACATGAAGAGATTCAAGAGCTGCCATTTCATCCAGAAAAATAACAGTTTGGTGTAGTTTATGGGCCGGTGGAATCATTGATCCATATTTCTTCAAAAATGATACAGGTGAGAACGTAACCGTCAATGAAAGCATTTGGTTTCAACAAGACGGCGCCACTTCTCACACATCGTATCAATCAATGGATTGGTTAAAGAACACTTCGGACATAAGGATTGTGTGATATCACACCGTTAGACTTTTTCCTGTGGGCATATGTAAAGTCTAAATTCTATCCGGACAATCCTGCTTCGATTCAGTCCTTGGAGCAAGACATCACATGTCATTCGCCAGCTACCAGTATAAATGCTCGAACGAGCCATCGAAAATTGTACTCAACAGATGGACCATCTGAAACGTAACCGCGGCCAACATTTGAAAGAGATAATCTTAAAAAAATATATGCCAAAGAATTTTCTTTTGAATGATAATAAAAATTCCCCATTAAATTTGAATTTTCTGTGTTTTTTTTTTTTAAAAAGTTGAGAACTCGAAATGGATCACCCGTTAACAAATTATAAGGCTTTGAATTTATATAACTTAAATATAAGTAATAATAAAACAGATAAATAATAATAATAAAAAATAATACTATAAAAAAAAAATCATTCAGTATTGTATTTTAAGTTTTTAGTATATAATAATCTTCATGGCGTTAATAGAGAAAGTGTCTTAACTCTTTGAAATTCGCACAACGGAAAACTTCAGTCGCTTTTCCCTCCTCCAATTCGTGTTGTGCGTTTTAATGTTTTTCCTACGGTTTATTCTAATCCGCCTCCCAAGGGATGATAATGATCCCAGACAGAAAACGAGAGTGGTTAATCTGTGTGGGTATGAAGAGCGTGAGGTGATGGCCAACGGGAAAATGCTGGAAAATTCTGTGAAAATATTACTTCTCCAGTCTAGCGATTGCCTGTTTGAAGAATTGCAAAAATCGGTGGCTCCCTGACAGAGCTATTTAAATATGGCGGCGAAGAGCTGACAAGGTGCATGCATCACATTTTACAAGTTGTATGCAAATAAAATTATTATACTTTCACCAGAAGTTGTAAAGTTAGATATTTCATAATACTTTAGTATGTACTACAAACACTTTTACCCAAATCAATTATTAATTTGTCCTCTTTATATACAAATGTTAAAAATTTTTTTTATAAATCATTAATTAAATTTCCAAAACGTGTTTAATTTTTTTCCACAATGAAATCACAACGCTGAATGAGCAATTAATTAGCGTTAGTGTGAATTTTACAAAAAATACTCCTTCATACACATATGTATGTACATACCTTGTCTGTATATCTACATTAGAAATGTAAGCTCATTTTTCATGTTTATATATATAAACTTACTTTTGGCGGCTTTTCTAAGCCTTTGCTATGCTTATTCACACTTTTTAACAGGTGAATTCCAGTCGTTTGCAAAGAAAGACGCAAAACAAAATTTCACAATCAAACAAAAGACTTAAGGCACAAACTTAGTTGCAATGAAGAAGAAAAGATGGAGAATAATTATTGATATAAGTGTGGGAATGAATTTACACCCAGGTAAACGTGCATTAATTTTTTTATATTTTTTTGTTTTTGCTTTTCATGAGCTTTGGAAGTTCACAACAATGACATTGAAGACAACAACGCGTACAAACATATTTATTTGTGTGCGTAATAAAGATAATCCGAATTTATATTCATTTGTCCGTTCGATAGTCTAAGCTCAGCATTTACGCAATGGCAGTATCTATTTAATGTATTTGCTTTTAGATTTTTTCATACATATATTTTATGGACTTGGAAAATTTACAAAAACAATGCAACAGCTGCAATTTTCATCAACTGCATGAAAGAGATAATTGCGACATGAAAAAGTGTAAAGCTTTTATCATTTAGAGTATTTATGCGCAATTATCTGATTAACAGATTTATATTACGAGTATAAATTTAAATTCTTTTGAATTTTGGCAAAATTACGAATATTTTAAAGTAATGTGAAAATTTAAAATTTTGTAATTTTCAATGATTTTTAGTAAATTCACTTCACCGGAATTTTCTGAATGATTTACCGCATCTTTCTTTGTTGATGATCAGTTATATGCGCGAATGTACGTATATAACTTTATGTGTATACATATGCACAAGTACGTACATGAAGTTATGCATGTTTTTGATGCTGACAAAGATGTACAAGTTGTCGGCTTCGGTGATTTGTTGGTTTCTCATACATATACATATATATATATATATATATATTTATTTTTGGTGAAATTATTTTATAATAGCCGATGGCACAGCCGCATGCTTATTGACCTTGGCAGGTAGACTTGATAAAATTTTGAAAATCTCGTTTTTATGTAATTTCACGTTGAATGGCACAAAACGAAAGTGAAGCTGAATGTGTCAAGAAAAAATGAAAATGTTTTACATGCGTTTGTAAATGTCGTATAATTAGCTGTAAATATTTTTAACTATGTGCATGCATTTATGTATGTATGCAACTTCCCCAGTCACTCATACATTATTTATTTCTAGTGACATGACGTGAGTTAATCATAATTTTCCACCAATTGCACCAGTTTAGTAAGATATATTATAATTTTATAAGTGCGATATGCATTATTGGATCATAATTAATAAGCCAATCCTAACAAATAAGATTTATTCAACGTTTATTAAATGGTAAATAGTTTTTTAATTAATTTATTTTATTTTCAGTCTATCGGTTTACAATTAACAAATTTCATAAATATAGTATCAGGGCTATTGACAAATGATGGGACTTAAAACTGTATATTTTTCATTTGCTATATATAACAGTCGTCAGACACATCTTTCGTTATATCGTTACCGTTTAGTTGTTGGCACCGGGCTCTTCCATCGATTCGCACAAAGGGCACTTCTAGCTATCTCCCAACATACCTCTACTGCAAACTTGAAACGATCTTCAATGCAGTGAGACAGAACGCAACTCAGCCTTGGAGAAATTGAGGTATAGGGCACGCCCGGTTAAATAAGCTGAATCGATTTTCAGCCAAGCTGCTCCTCCAATTTGTGGTGTGTCTTTAATGTTTTTCAAACAAATTGAGAGACCTACAGTTTATACTAAGCCTCCACTGAACGGCATATTAATTTTTTTTTTTAGCTTCTATTTCATGTCAGAAATACACTCGGAGGGGTTGACATTCCTGCTGAGGCCCGGCCGCAATTAGAATAATAAATTTTCTATAATTTTGGATATTGGACAAACCAATACTTGAAACCTGTCCTGCGGCCGACGGGTACTATATTCAAAATAAATTCCAGAAATTCCTTATTTATTTTTGATAATCTCCTTTCCACAAGAACCCTTTATTAGAACGAATAGGAAAATAGCAATAGATAGCAGACCACTCAAAACTTTATGACATGTTTGGTTGACAATGACTACCGGAGACGACCGAGAGAATACCGAACTACCGCGTCTTTCCGACAGAACTTACTGTAACCACCAGCCACCGAATGTCTGATTAAAACTACGACACATAATTGACCTAATGACAGCTTAGTTCCCATTAGATCTCCACAATGCAACTTAACCGTTTTTGTTTTTAAAAGTGGTAATCAAATGTAGAATCGACTTTCGAGGAAATGTAGCACGTCTGTAATCTGAGTACCCGGCATAACATCTCAACTAATACGAACTTTGCATAAAATTCTATTACTGTCTACTAAAAAGATATGTTGACACTATGCCGCTATGTCTGAATTTGGTATCCCAGCAAAACTTATACGGCTATATTGCGGGTCCTGAATAATAACAGAAGTGCAGTTAGAATTAGTACCGGTACCAAACGAGGTTTCAGGTAGGTTAATTCATTACCGTATGATTTCTTCAATCTGAACCGGAGGAGTTAATAGACAAGGTACAATATTTTACAAAAGCTTACAGTTTTTGACGATGATACCAATTACAAAAAGAAGGGAAGCGAATGGGTCTGGTAGCGAACTAGGTAAAGACGAAATATCAGCCAGCACATTCGTGAATTGGCTCCCACGCCACTGTTGAAAGTCATAACTTTGAAGTTGCAGATAATTTCGTCTATCTTGGAACCAGCATCAACAACACCAAAAATGTCAGGTTTGAAATCCAACCCAGAATCACTCTTGCCAACAGGTGCTACTTTGAACAGATCAGACCATTGAAAAGGACGACGACGAACCAAAACCAAACTCTACTTATTAATCCCCTTCTGCTATATGGTGCGGAGGCAAGAACAATGACAACATCTGATGAGTCGCCGTTGGGAGTTTTCGAGAGAAAAGTTTTGATGAAGATTTATTGCTTTTGGGCATTGTCAACGACGAATACCGCAGCCGATGGAACGATGAGCTGCTTGAGTTATACGACGACATTGACAAAAAAAGACAGCGGCTGCGATAATTAGTTGACACCGTCCGAATGAATGAAAACACTGTAGCTTAGAAAGTGTTCGATACAGTACTCGCTGGTGGAGACAAAAGAGGAGTAAGACCTCCATTGGAAAGAACAGGTGCCAAATTTCAAGAAGAAGAAAAAATGGGGGGGAGCGTTGTGATTTGGCTATAATCGCGTAAGCCGAATTAAATCGCTTTAGTATTTTTAGACCAACATTAAGGTATGAATACCTTATATACAAATGTGTCATATCCGCATTACTACATCAATTATGTGTTCATTATCGGCTTGAATTTTTTTTGGAGCTATTTGCAAAGTACTTACGAATTGCGGTAATGGCAACTTGAATTTGATTCCGAAATGCAAATATTTGCCCTCATGCTTACGGCTTGTATAGTTAAGTATGTTGCATGTACATACTTTGAATTATTTACTTGTGTGCGTGTATGTGTCTTAAACGGGTAGCTAATGTAAATATTTATTTTGGAGAAAGTGACAAAGCGCCTATGATTGCCCATATTTTTGTTGTAAATTTGCAATTGTTGTTTAATTGTGAGATAAAAAGCTTAAACATTTGTACATACATATATTTCGCTCGCAATAATGGGTGTTAAAATTAGTTGAAATTTCATAATTTAAACGATAAAATATACGATACATAAGGCTATATATGTATATATTTTTTTTATTCTTTGATAGCTTTTTAACTTGTACTTATGTAGGTCAGTGGATATTGTCAACACATCCATTACACTATTTTACCAAAAGCAAATTAAAGTATTTTTTTTAATTTCAAAATTGAATGAGCAACGTAATTTTTTTTTTTTGATTGATGACCTGAGCTTGAATTACATCTTTGAGAAATAGATCACAATAAATATTAAAATTATAATTATAAAATTTTTAAATGTTTATAATTGTCAAAATATAAGCAATCGCGCATAAAAGTAATTGCTCAGACTGAGTTAACGCGGATACTTTTGTTGCTTTTAATCGGCAATTTCTCTTTTGCTATTCTGCCCCTCAAGTTCACATGGCTAAACTCTGCTGAATGTCAATTTTCTGCCATTCCATTTTATTTCATTTTCGCAATTTCTTATACACAAATTATTATACACCCCTTGACAAGTTTTCATATCTTTTTTAATATAAATTGATCTTATATGCATTCTGCTATATATATAAAGGCTGATCGTTTTCGAGGTTCCCTCCTTTTTTAAAGAAAAAACACAGAAAATTCAAATTTAATGGGGAATATTTATTATCATTCAAAAGAACATTATTTGGTTACGTCTCAGATGGTTCATCCATTGAGTCCAATTTTCAATGACTCGTTCGAGCATTTCGACTAGTAACTGGCGAATGACACGCGTGATGAATTGCTCCAAGGCCTGAATAGAAGCGGGATTGTAGGCATAGACTTCAGACTTTACATATCCCCACAGGAAAAAGTCTAACGGTGTGGTATCACACGATCTTGGTGGCCAATCGACCGGTCCAAAGCGTGAAATTATCTGCTCACCGAAGTGTTCTCTCAATAAATCTATTGATTTATACGATGTGTGGGAAGTGTCACCATCTTATTGAAACCAAATGTCGTAAAAATCACGAGCTTCAATTTAAGGCATTAAATAGTCGGTTATCATGGTGCCATTGACGGTTACGTTCTCACCGCCATCATTTTTGAAGAAATATGGATCGATGATTCCACCGGCCCGCAAACCACACCAAACCGTTGTTTTTTCTGGATGAAGTGGCAGCTGTTGAATCTCTTCATGCTGCTCTTCGTCCCAAATGCAGCAATTTTGCTTGTTTACATACCCATTAATCAGGAAATGGGCTTCATCGCTGAACAAAATTTTGCTCGAAAACGTTGGATGTTCTTGGAACTTTTCAAGAGCCCATAGAGCGAAGCGATGTCGCTTGGAAAGGTCGATCGGCTTCAGTTCTTGCACAAACTGTCTTCGTGTACACTGCATGCTGGACGTGGTCTATTCGACCGAATATTATCCAATAATGAATGCTGGGTCTCATGGCTGATGGTCTTGCGAATAGTACGCTCAGTAGGCCGATTATATTGATCATAAGTTGAGCGAAGCGCGCGAAACGCATTCTTTACAAAACGTTAATTTTCGTAATAAAGTTGAATGATTTGTAAACGTTGTTCAGGCGTCCTTTCATGATGAAATGCCAAACAATACTGAACAAAAATAACATGACAGCTTGAAACGATTCTTGCGTAATCTGTCAAAAAAAGCTATTGAAAAAAGTACCGCTACTTGGATCAGTCTTTCCATATACATTTATATATATAAATTTAAATTTTAAATTCTATAAATTCTCCTTAATTCATTTAAACTTTATCATAACAGAAACCATTCAGAGATTGTATATATAAAAGTGAAAAGGAATTACAAATTTTACAGCGACGAATAAGATTACAAAACGTGTCGACTGAGCACAACAGACTCTGTCCTCTCTCCTACAAACTAAGAGTTTCGACTAAAATTGCCCCGTTTAAACACTGTCCCATGGCACTGCATCTACACATAAAAGTTTTAAATTTTATGCAATAGGTATAAAGCACAGTTTTCCGGTGAAACTAAATCGGTTAACTATGAGCCACCTTGTGATACACTTTATAAGGCTAAGACTTTCAGGTCGATTTCTGTCAGTTTTAACATGAAATTAAACCATATGCGGAATTTAAGTGGAATATATGTGTATAGGTTTTTCTTTATACTGCTTAAAGATTTGATTAGCATCACCAATGTCACTTGAAATTCATCGAAATTTTTTGTTGGATATTCATAAATGCTTGTACCTGCATGCATACATAAGGGGAATTACTTATTCGGAGTACGCTTAAAAGCCAATTTAAAGACGATTGCATGCAAACACTTATTATTTATTTATTTATTTATTTATGTCTTTAAAAATATTTCCGTCATCTTCAATTGCGGATTAAGGTTCACCATCTCCGATTGTTACACTTTCACTGCCATTCAGCGGTTTGGAGAAGTGCTCAGTTCATAAATTCAGTATACTCAATGCATCAGTCGTTAGATCACCTCTTCGTTTCTTAAAAGAACATGCTCTGATCTTGAAGCCTTCCGTTATTCGTTTTATCTTTTCTTAGAATTTTCGAGCACATACCTCTGTCGACCAGCTACTCGAGGACTATAAACCAACGCATTTCTGCCCCTCGCCTTTTCTGCCTGCTTTTTCTCTTTTCTTTCTTCAACTTTCGATACCTCTCAGAAACAAAGACTGCCTTTCTCTCCACTGCAGCACGACAATCCTTTTTCAATAGTGTAGGTAGGGATCTTGAATTGCCATCCCATATCTTCTATATTCAGTGTTGATGATGAGTGTTCTGGAGTAAGCAGCAGTGCAAGTCGAGTACAAAAATATTTGGGTGTCTGTTGAGAGATTTTCGTTGTCAAACCTTCCTTGGGTTGGGCGTTCTTTGCTGCACAGAGGCGAGTGCGTATCTTAGCTGCCACAAAATAGTAATCCAACTTGATGTTAGGTCCTCGGAGAGTACGCATATCTAAAACGCTGAAGATACGTTGGTCATATGAGATTGCCAAGTAGTCTGATGAAGTTTCTCGTGCTGGAATCTAGGATTACAAACGACCATATTTCGACTCCGGCATAGATCAGCCTCATTTGGGATATTTCATCATGGAGGGGTTAAAATCTCCAAGCACGATTTTGACAGCGTGACACGGCCAGCGCTCATAAGTACGCTCCAGTCACTCAAAAAGTGCACCTTTTTCACATCGTCCTTCTCTTCTTTGAAAAGAGGGACTGTACATTCCAGTTGCATGCCCCAAATTCGTAATCCTAAGTACATTCAAAAGTGGAGTCCTTCATTCGGTGCTGCGGTGTTGCTTCGTCATTTTCATTAGTGCTGGATTCTGGCGGGTTCTAAGTCCTGCCCAGAACTTCGCTAAGCAAGTACGTTTCGATTTTGCACACATTTATATAGTGAGAAGAAGCATTATACCCTAAAAGCATTAAAATACTCACTGCAAGCTGTAGGAGGACTTGAGTTGAAATCACTTCAGCGGTTACAAAGCGACATAATTTTGGGTATACTACAAAGAATTGAATTCTCACTTTTTAATATTTTTTTAACTACATGCAAACTTTACACTTTACTTATTATGTGTGTATGTATATCAGAGACAGGGTCGAGTTCAGATAAAGGTTAAGACTAATTTGACTCCTTATATAATGTCCAAACGACAACTATTTACAAAATGGATTTCGGCATATAAAAATTTGTAATATTTAATTTGTAAAATAGAAATTTATACATATACATATATACGCATACATACATTTTTTTACTGATATTCACATACAAATGTACATAAGTATTGGCATGAGTTGTAATTACTGCAACCTTAGAAGCTCTTCACTATAGGTTAACAGCGACCGGAGCGGAGGTTGTTGACTGAAATACATGTTTGAACGTCAACCTGGTAGTCACTAAAAGCGACAGTGCCAACAACGTAGGTTGTGCATTGACAACAAAAGAAATGTATTTAATTGTTATTATTTCTGAAGTTTCATGCATATTCACATGTATGCTTTCAGTTTCCCTAGAATGTGTTTAAATAAATATTTTGTACATAACAAGAAAGTAAGAATGTGAAGAAGAAAAAACTTATTACACAAAATTTCTGGTTCTTCCTTCCGAAAAAGAATAAACGAGAAATAAATGTTGGGCAGTTATTTTCTTCCCAGTTAAAGGAAATGAATTTCCCCTGCTTCCACCAACGAATAATGAAAACTTTCAAGCCCAGAGCGCTTTTCTCTATCTACACAACCTAGCTAGCCGCTGTCACTTAAATTTCCAAACATTTCCGCCAGTCGGCCAGTTTCTTAAATTATTCGCGTTTTGGATTTTTCCGCCTGCAAATATGTATAGTGTACTACTCTTGGAGTAGTACAAGTCCAGTAGAAAACAGTTCGAATTTCTACTGCCTTTCAAAATAGGGGTGATCTCATATGTACGGGTTAAATGATCTACCCAACGTATTCTATCTAATTCCCTAAACTATGACAAACTTGTCGTTTATCTCATAAGCTCATTGTTCTCCTGTCGGCTGTATTCAACGTTGCAAAATATTTAGGGTCCATATTTCCCAAAATCCTTATGATGAAGATCAAATGTAGTCGTTTACACAATTTAAGCGGATTTTCGTACTGTAAAATGCTGCTTTAAAATCGACGAAGTGTGTGGATTCTTCTTAAAATTTTTGCAAGACTTTGTGCATGCGTCTGATAAGCTCCAATCAGTTCGTTTACGAACGCCTAATAAAATCTTATATGCTATATTGAGGAAACTTATCACACGATAGTTGGCGCAGACTGTCGCGGAGTTCCGCTTTTTGTGAATTGGGCCGTGCCCATTTAGGTTCAAATCATCGGTCATGCTCTTATGAGATCAAACTTCAGTCGATAGGTTATAGGTACTATATTGCTTTAGGCGTGCCTTTGCTATTGGGATTTCATTATGAATGTAGTGTTGGGTATTCGAATCCGCCACCTTCGAGTCATTCAAAGATTTTTGGTTAGTAAAAAATTGTAGACTGGTAGGTAATGGAAAAATTGTTTTGATTATTTTTTTGGGCTTAATCAGTCTACCACAATAATTTTAAAATTTATACACTTTTGTCGGAGTATACATGCCATACATATTGTTTTGAGCCACACATAATTGGATTCCATATTTGTCACGCTGATATTTCAATAAACATATTATTCAATAATAATTTGGCAACTAGTATTCTTCAAATAGACACAGATGTACATATGAATATGTAATATATATTTGCAAAGTTTTGAATTATACTAACCATTAGTATGCAGTAAGCATACCATTGACTACATATCAGTAACTATCAACTGAAATAAGAAATGAAATAAGCGCAGGGTACGTGTTAAGAGTCGAAATATATATATTCTTGTTGAATATAGGGGTTACGATCACATGACATAATATGAACATGGTCTGAAACCTTGGCCTCTAAAACCAAAATTGTAGAAGCCGCCCCATGAAGGAATTGCTATTTGAAGTTGAATGTGTACTTCGGTTTGGCAAGTTTCTAGATTTTTTAACTACATACATATGTATGTATGAGTTCATGCCATGATTCAATAATGAAAACATTAGAAAAGTAGACAGTTCTCTCGCCCTCTCATGGAAGGTCGGCTCTTTTTCTAGAAAAACATGACACTTCTTTGTAAAAAGGTGCTTGATTTCTATTAATAAATTTTAAATAGTATTGCAGTTAAAATTTTTGAGTTTCATTGAAAGCATTTCATAGGCAGCTCACACTCTTTTCCTTGTAGCTGGTTGAGGTTGCATATGATTGGTTTGTTTACATTTAATTTTGTCTGATTATTCAAATTTTTATTTATTTGCACATATTTTTTTATATCTGGTCGAATTTTGGTAAGTTTATGTACTTATATCTGTAAATAAAATATTAAAAAATATTACTTGCTGCAGGTGATTTTAGTGAAGGGGAATAGTTGTAACACTGTTCGTATGAGAATCACGAAATATAGCTCATTTAGGATGTTCTTAAGGTAAAAGGTTCTTCCTGTAAGGTAACTGCATATTTATTGTTGTTGTAAATGCAAAAGTATCCCTCAAAGTTGTTTTTGGAGAATATTGCGGGAATAGCACCTCAAACCTCAAACCGGAGTGGTTGCTGCATATCTAACTATAAATTTGTTCTACAATCGGGTTCGACTTCAATTGATAAATTTTCTGAACTTTTATTGGTGGCTCAACCTACTAGTCTTATACGAGTATATGACATAGTTAAAGAAGACTTTCCGAAAAAATACTAAACGAGAAATAAATTTTGGGCATTTATTTTTTTCCCAGTTAAAGGAAATGAGTTTTCCTCTGCTTCCACCAAAGAGTAATGAAAACTTTCAAGCCTGGATCGCTTTTCTCCATCTACACAACCTAGTTAGCCGCTGTCACTTAAATTCCCAAACATGACATAATTACAGAAGACCCTGGCAAACATTATATTGTTATATTGGATCAGTGAAAATGGTTGGCATGTCTAATACTAAAGCCGAACTGCATACTATACATACTAAAGGTCGGTATGCAACTCTAATGAAAACCAAAAACTCCATATAAAAAAAACGATTCGCGAATTTTTTTTTTTACGAAGCAGTACGCATCTCGAACGGAAAAAAACTCCATTTTCTACTGCCTATTTCTAAAATTTTAAAGTACGAAAGCGCGGCAACACAAGTTTTCCGAGCGAAATAAATAGTCTCATATACATTTCGCGAGAAACAAGAGGAAGACTAATTTTCGAACATATTAAAGCAAGCTTATGAAGCAATTTATGTAATGTTATTACTTTTTTTCATCAATTTCTACACCTTTTATTTATTTTTAGCCATGAAAAAGGTAAGAATACATAATCAGCGACAAATATTTACCGCGCTCTACTCATGTTTTTCGTATTGTTTATTTACGTTTGTATATCTTCTTCCTTTGTAAAGAGCTGTTCACAATAGAAAATCATCTGTCAAATTTACGTGCCTACTACATTTTTCCATCCACGAAGTATATGAGTTTTTTTTCGCTTGAGGTGCATACCGACCTTAAGGTGGTAAAGAAGTGGGTATAATTATATCTGACGATTTAAATTGTTAACAGTCAACTATTATTTGATGTTTCTATATATAATCAAGTAACTAACATTGGCTAAAGATCAGCTGGTCAGATGCTAAATTTTATTCCAAGCGAAGCCACTAATTGGGATCCTTATAATATTTATAAAATTTTACAGTATTTATTAATAAAGAGACGTTGAATAAATAAAAGTATTCCCATGCTGTTTCTAGGGGTACTAAATGGTAGAATATACAAAATAAATATCTAGAATAATTTTTAAATTATCTATGTTCACATTCTATCAAATTTTTAATTATTCTTACTACCTTTTAACTATTCTTTTGCGAAAAACTTCTTAACTTCTCTAATATTTTTCAACAATGCGTATTATTTTCAATTAAACATATTTTTCGATCAACGAGTATATAATAATTGTCTAAAATATAAAAGATATAATAATAACAGACTAAACAAAATATTATCTTCCTTCTCCTTATAAACATATTCTCGTATTTGTATACCTTTTTTAGGTTTATATGAATCTACATATGTTTAGAATACATTTCAGTTGCCGAATAATTAACGTACCATTTTGTCGGCTGGTACGAGCCGATTTCCAAATACAATGTCTTTGTTAATTATTTCACGTTTTTTTTGTACCCTGCAATGAAAAGTTGGAATTTTACTTAAAATATCAGTTTTGGACTGCAAATTAAGGGATGAAATAATTAGTGTGTTCAAGTGAGACAAAAAGCCAATACACATTTCTGAGAGCACAATTCTGCCTTTAGATTTGTGATCATCTGAAAACATTTTTTAAAACAAAACAAAAATTGCTTTAAATGAAAATATTATTAATACTTTAATATGAATGATGTGTTAATAAAATAAAGGTTTACTGTCAGGTCTGATGGCAGCATAATATAGTAGATAAGATGAGAAATACTTCTTATCGTTAATTACTTCAAGAGGGAAGTAGGCTTCATATGGTCGAAAATCAGCTATTCTTCCAAATCTTCGCTATATTTTCGTTGCAGTTCCGGTTCCGCTCCGATTTTTTTTTTCTTTGCTGATGTACAGCTGCTATGCTGCCATTCGTAAGTTACCGAGAGTTATAATAACAGCAGAATCAGCCTTGAGTAGAAATTTCACAATATATTTGCCATCTCCTATGAGAGTTGTTGTTGTGCGATAACGATGTTCGCATAGTGCGTCCGTTTCTGATATTCCGAACATTGCCACTGTGAAATTAAAATAATTTTATGGGATTTTTAGAGGAAAGGTCTTTCTCTTTCTTTGCTTCCACCATCGAATACTTTTAAAAAATCGAACTTGAATTTTTGGCACTTAACGCAACTTAATTCAGCTAGTCGGATTTCCGTATTAAACTAATTGTTATTAAAATGCAAATTTGTAGCATTATATTTAGTTCGCATATGATATTTATTCCTGCAGGGTAGTTAAAATAATACTCGTACATGCGTGTGTTTATGCCACTGATAGCCATTTCTTTGCACAATTATTGCGTCACTGCTCACACGTATTCTCTTATTCTCTTGCTCTCAGAAATATTTTATGATTTTAAATTATTTTAATGATACGTAATGTTTACCAAATTTTATGACCATAAAAAGATCCAACGAGTATTCAATAAAAAAGTCATTTTAGAATGAATTGATTAAATGTAAATACATTTTTAGGTCATAATCTCTTCTCTCACTAGACCTCTCTCATTCTTAACCTGGCGACCACTGACCTGTAGGCAAAATCACTAATAGTTAACTAGAACCCAACTAGTTTGCATTTTTGCACTAACGAGTTCATTTTCCACCTATTTCCCATGAATTCAACTGGTGTTTTTAACGCGGCGATGTCCTACGAACTGTCCAATATAAGCACATATGTTTTGAATTTCTAATTCATCAAAAATAAAATTGAAAATAAAAATTAGTTTGCCTGCAACGAGATTCGAATCGTTAACCTTACGCATTTCAGTGATAATCTCTAATTACTTGGCCATCATTATGATGTAATAAGCAAGGACTAACTGCGCACTTCAAAAGAAATTTTTACAAAATTAAATTTAGCTGCGATGCACTAAAATAACAACAGCATACGAATGGCGTCATAATGAAAATTATTATTTTGATGAAATATATTCAAATAACGAGCTGCTATTATTTCATCCTATTTCATACTAGTATTTAACTAAAAAAATTTATACCAGTCTACGTTTTCACTGCAGCGCTCTGATAGTTTACGAGCTTAAATACATTCGTTATAGCAATTGAAAGTGCTTAATTTCCGGTTTGCCCTAAAATCGTTCATAAAATTGTTACCACCAACATGTATTTTATTATTATTTTATTTTGAATCAGCGATGGTGAGGATGTCATTGCTTTTTATACATATCATATTGTACATGTCTAAATACTGATACAAAGTAACCGAAAAGTTTCAAAGCAAAGCTGACGAATGTATGTGTGTATTTGTGTGTTTCGCATATCAAAGATGCTTAAATTGTCGAATTTTATATTTGGAGATAGTAATTGATTGTAAGAAATTTGAATAAACCGGTGAAATCTTAGAAAATATGGAAAAAGTGGTTATGAATGTTCGCTGAAATTCAATTAGATAAATCGTTGATGATGTTGGCATAAACATATGTACATAGATTGAATCTTATCATGACATTTTTTAAATGTTTTGCTCCAAAATTATTGAATTTTGAACTAAAATGGCGGCGAATCGTATTCTGTCTCGCCAAGACCGAAAAAGTCGGTTGCTGTTGTTGTTGTAGCGGCTCACTAACCCCGCTTAGGGTTAGGTACGTCATCTAACGGGAGGCCCAAGACACGTGCTATTTCGACGGGTTCGGACCAGAAGGAGAGGTATGTTAGATGAATCGGGTTAAGTGGGTATGCAAAGAGGTGGTTAGTGTTGAGCGGGGATTCGTTGCATACGGGACATACGTTGGATATGATAGGGTCCAGTCAGGATAAGTAGGAGTTAAGTTTACTAAAATACCCAGACCTTAATAGTGGCAGTATTACAAGAGTCTCTGGAGACAGTTCTTGCTCTTATTTTACAATGGATGCTGATTGGATTCCTAGAACACCATTCATTGGGAGAGAGTTCACAAAGCTGTTGACGGATTTTCGGCGAATATACTTTAAAGCTTTTGGTATGCTGTCCTATCCAGCGGTTCTCGTCGGTATTTCTATACGGAGTCGAGGTAGTCAAGGTAGTATCCCATCAGATATTGCTCCTTAACTGAGAACAAAGATGTTTCAGTGTGAGTGATGCGTCGGCGCCATCAGGAGGTTTCCTGTCACGGAAGGGCGGTGTTTAGCCGGTATTCCTTCGTCCAGCTGGTAAAAAGAGTGACAGAAGATTTAACTGGTTGTAACTGTAAGTATCGTGCAGTGAAGAAGTGGAAAAAGTCGGCGAGATAGCAGTTCACTTTCGAACAAAGGCTATCAATACCCTGGCCAGACGCCAATATCGAATAGTCATCGCCATATGAGATCAAGGAGATGCCCTCTGGCGGCAGCATCGAAATATAAAAATTAAACAGCATCGGGAGAGGACAACATCTTGTGAAATAACCTGTTTAATTTTTCGTAGCTTTGAAGTTTGACCTCGAAAGTCTACCGATGATTGCCAACCACTCAGGTAATTCCTGGTGCACCTCTTCAACCCTGGCGGTAATGATTGACCGTATCGAAGGCTTTCGACAGGCCCAGTGCTACAAAGACAGTTCGCACACAAGACCGATTTTGGTTGAGGCCATGAACTATCTGAGTGTTTATGGCGTTAAGTGCTGGTGTGATGTTGTGCACTTTACGGAACCCATGCTGATGCGTAGATGAGCTCAGATGGTGTGCCTCGACAAGTGTGTCTAACGAGAAGGCTATGCTAAGTGATCTTTTCGATTTTAATGGCATAGTGAATCATGTCTTCCTGCCATCAGATCAAACGTTTAATAACGAGTACAACCAACAGGTTCAACGCCATTTGCGAGAAGCATTCCGAAAAAATGCGTGCCTGCTTACACTTCATTGCACGTCGCTGGCACAAATGCATTATCTCACAAAAATTTTTTTTTTTTTTTTCAAAAATCAAGATTATCGCTACATTTTGAACGCACCTTGTATATACGAGAATATTTGTTATTGCATAAACGAAGTTCATTGCTGAATTAAATTTGAATTTAAATAATTGCATATACATATACATATTTAAGTGTACTGTTTTGAATGTCACATGCTAGTGCAGCTTGGATTGTTTCCAATTTATATGTGAGCTGCCAATGTTAGAGGTCAGTAAAGAAGTGATTCAGTCAACATTTTCTGAATTAGGAATTCATATTCCATCCTCATGGAGGTTCTCAAGATGAAGCAGAAAAAAGTTCAAGACCACAAAATCGCATACAAATTACAAAAGTTTTGTATATAAAGGGTGATCCAACTGGAGGTACTTTTTTCAATAGCCTTTTTTGACAGATCCCGCGTGAGTCATGTCAAGCTGTCATGCTATTTTTGTTCAGTATTGTTTGACATTTCATCGTGGAAAGACTTACGCCTAAACAACGTTTACAAATCATTTAACTTTATTACGAAATGTCAAGTTCTGTAAAGAATGTGTTTCACGCGCTTCGCTCAACTTATGGTCAACATAATTGGCCTACTAAGCGTACTATTCGCAACACCATCACCCATCTTGAGACCCAGCATTCATTATTGGATAATATTCGACCGAAGAGACCACGTCCAGCACGCAGTGTAGAAAATATAGCGGACGTAGCTGAGAGTGTACATGAAGACCGTGGAGAGTCGATTTGGCGCCGTTCGCAGCAACTCCGACTGACGTATGGAACGACGTGGTGCATTTCACGTCGAGATCTTAAATTGAAAGCGTACAAAATACAGCTTGTGCAAGAACTGAAGGGATAGGCAAAGTCTAAAGTCTATGCGGACAATCTCGCTTCGATTCAGGCCTTGGAGTAAAACATCACGCGTGCCATTCGCCAATTACTAGTCGAAATGCTCGAACGAGTCATCGAAAATTGAACTCAATGGATGGACCATCTGAGACGTAGCTGTGGCCAACATTTGAAAGAGATAATATTCAAAGAATAAATGCCAAAGAATGTTCTTTCGATTGATAGTAAGCATTCCATTCCCCATTAAATTTGATTTTTTTGTAGGTTTTTCTTTAAAAAAGTAGGGAACCTCGAAATGGATCACCCGTTATATATAAATATATTTCAAATATACATTCCATACAATGCACATTCTGGTGGCACTTGCAGATTGGTTGGATCACAAATTATTGTCTGTTATATATGTTCATGGAGAAAGGAAATTATTTTTTTTTTGCAATAAATATATATATTTAGCTTAATAGATAGCTATACTATCGCGAAAAAAGAATTGAAATTTTAATTCTGTTAAAACTCAAGATGGCTTTAGATGTGAACACATAATTTCTTAGATTTCTGTGCTTACTTGATGTCAGACTTGCGTTCACCCCTCGGAAAGGAATAGTTTCTTATATCAATCCTTTAGCCGATCTTTCAAAATTTAATTTGAACGATTGGCGCAATGTCGTAAATGAAGGCATAACCACTGCGCAAAAGATAAACTTGAAATTTCGTGCCATAATTGGTACATATGTATGTATTTAGAATTGAAAAAAATAATAATAATATTCTGCGCAAATAAAGGGCGATTCAAGTAGAGGTACTTTTTTCAATAGCCTTTTTTGAGAGATCACGCGTGTGTCGTGCCAAGCTGTCATCTTACTTTTATTCAATATTGTTTGGCATTTCATCACGGAAAGACTTACGCTTGAACAACGTTTACAAATTATTCAATGTAGGGAACCTCGAAATGGATCACCGTTTATGTGACCCTCATTTGATTCGGCATATGGAGTAGGAACTAACGTAATTTTTTTGTTTCTACTGCACTCTTATATTCATAGAGAATACTGGAAAAATTCTTATAAAAATAATTTTAATACAAATTTTTATTTTGTAATAAATTTTAATATTATGTTATATGTATGTATTTAAATTATATTATATTTTTTAATAATATTCAACATATAGAGAAGGAATCAATGTAAGTTTTTTATTTGTGCTGCAGTCATATACGCATTTTATAGAGAATACTGAAGAAATTTTATAAACGTGATTTTTAAAATATATTTTTTTTCCATAAATTTTAATATTATGTTATATTTATAAAGATTATATTAAATATTTCTTTTCTTTTTCCTATCTAATAATTGAAGTAACAATAAAAAAAATTATTGAAATTCTTATCAGCACACTTGTTTGGTTAAAAGGCCAAAGCAGGGGAATACATTAACAGAGAAAATATAACTGCTTATGCTTACTCAGTTTTTAGCAGAAAGATATTTTCTTTCTATGCTAATACATTTTTTCCGGTGACTCATTTCGGATGTGGTGAATCCCTTTCCCGAGACTTCAAAAATTGCATGAAGGTAAGTTCTCTGCTTCTCCATATTGTAAGTTTGCTGCTCACTCTCAAGCGAGATTTTCTGTCATGGATTAAAAACTCATTATCGCATTGAAACAAGATGAGTGATATGGTAACTCTTGTCGGTAAAGCAGTTCTGATGCTACAGTAGTTTTTTTGACAATGATTTGCTTGGAAGTGAAACGCGATATTATTTCATGAGTAAGAAATAAGCGTATTTTCTTCGATTAGCTGAAAAAGTTTCTTTTTTTTTTACTAATTGCTATGGCTTCTTGTGAAATTTTATTGAAAACATTTGTGAAATAATAAAGAAATTCTCTAAAAAATTTTGTATTAATACTTAAAAAACTAAAACTAGGTACAGGGCACCTCTAATATGCCATCGCCCTTAGAATCATATTATGTATTTGACAAAATAAAAGATATTTCGGAAAACATTTAGATACACTTATATATGTGCTGTAATTGTAGTGTTTTGAAAAAAAAAAAATAATAATTTGTGTTTTCTAGTAACGATGGGTCGCAGATGTTGTGTCACTGGTTGTAGTTCGACTTCACGTTTACCAGAGCATCATGGAGTCACATATCACTCTTTTCCTTTGGATACGAATATTCGTGCTATTTGGATCCGCAATACGCGACTTAGCACAGAGCGGCAAATAACTAAAAGTGTGCTTGTATGTTCGAGACACTTTCGTCGTATAGACTTCCAACCACAACGTAGTGGAAAGTATTTACTAAAGCAGCGTGTGTTTCCTACAGTATTTCCATGGGGGAAGGTAGATATTGCACAAGTGGAGTCTGATTTAGAAGATCTTAAGAATAATAGCCTGACTACAGCTAATAATGATAATCAGTCAGCAGAAGATGCCACAAAAGCAACAGTGGAAGCAAAGGTTGCCCAAATAATGGCTGAAGCGGCAGAGCGCAGTGCAGCGAAAGCAAATTTCAAATTAGTTAAAGAAGACTATGATACCGCCTCGCCAGCACCAGCTGCCGTTTCCGCGTTTCCGGCTGCAGTTAAATTTGAAGCCGTTACATCATTCAATCCAGGGGCAAGACTAGAAGCGCAAGATTTCGATGGAATATGGCATGCAGCTCGTGTAGTAGAAGTTGATAACGATGATCGAGAAGTACTAATAAAATTCGAGCGTTCGGGAAAGATGAAATCTGCTATTGCAGGCACAGAAGAGTGGATTCCCATGAACTCGACACGCTTACGTCAAAAAGTGTCAACGAAGCCAATACCTGTGTTCGAGTTGGAAGAGAAATGTATGGCGCGGTGGTCGGGACCCAGAAAGTTTCCAGGTACAATAAAGAAAGTTCTGGGAAATGATGCCTATGAAGTACTTTTTGACGATGGTTATGTAAAGAATGTCAGAGCAGTTCATATGAATAAAATACTACCTGCGGAACCAGAATTGCATGCCGCACTGGCATCACCAACGCTTCCTACACCTTTCATTTCACAAACAATGAAGACAAATTTGCAAGAAAAATCGTCTATAAAATCATCTAACGTTGAGTCTCCACTAATAACTGCATCAAATGCCAAAAAACGTTCTTCGTCAGGTTCCCGTAAGGATTGGCCATTGCTTGATCTATCAAAATTGGACTTATGTAAGAAAGTCGATTGTATATGCATTTATAAAGAAAAAACTTAATTCAACTTCATGTATTCTATATTTTAGCATCTCTTAATTTACCGGAAATTCCACGTGATGGTGAATGGACTTGTCATTGGGTTAACGATCAACCAATAGGACAAGAGGGCTTTCTTATTGTTGGTGAACACCGAAAACCAACAGTTATAGTGGAGGATTGGCGTTTACCACCTGGTTGGGTAAAACATATGTATCAGCGCTCCAATGTATTAGGCAAATGGGATGTCATATTGGTAACGCCAGGCGGAAAACGTTTTCGATCTAAATCTGACTTGAAAACGTTTCTGGAGGAACAAGGCCAGGTTTACAATCCAGATATATACGACTTTAGTATACATCGCCGTCGTGCAAAGGACATCAACGCATACGTTTATACACCTGATTATACTCCACAGCAGACACCAAAACCGAAACCACTCGATACTACCATTGCTGCTATGGATGCTGCAAGTGTGAGAGCAGCAACTACTGCTCTTGCTGTAAGCACAACTCAATACATAGAAACTCCAATAGCAACTCCGATGCCACCAGCAGAATTGATGACGCCCACGCCGTCAAGTAGTTCACCAAATAAAGATACTACAGTGGAAATTATTGGGAATATCGATAATGCAGACGCCATATCATCGCGCTCAGTAGAAACGCCTCTGCCAGTTGAAGATGGTTACGGTACAGAAAATATTTAGCTTATTCAAAATCGTGTTTAATTACTATATTTTTGTGCAGCTTACATCGGTGGCCTTAAGGTACAAATAATCGAAAATCTTTTCCGATGTCCTCAGGAAGGTTGTATGAAAAATTTCCGAAAAGAGAACCATTTACAGATTCATATAAAACACTATCACCGAGACTTAACCAAGTGTGTATATACATATATATATAGCATCATATTTTGTTATTAAGGTATCTTTTTTTTTAATAATGTCCTCTCCTTATGTTCGCAGACTTCTAGGTACATGTCCAAAGATGCTTGAGTTGGCTGAAAAACGTACGCACAACAAGCCGGACCAACATGAACCGGCACCACGCAATCAAATACCAAATCAGCAATTTTTTGCGAAACTACATCAACAAGATTTGTTACAAACTCGAGCACACAGACGCAGTGCTGGTACTACTTCAGCAATCATTGCTAGTATTTCCCAAACTCCTTTATCTATATCAGACTTGAAATCAGAAGCTGAAATTAATAATGTTGGAGATGCTGAAGCAGACACTTCTCAAATATCTGTAGGACTCAACGACACTTCAATTAATAGCTCAACACAGTTCAGTCAAAATAATACAATTCTGGATAACAATCTTAGTGCTGTCTCATCTGTTGATGACTCTTTAACTGATATGTCGGCCACACCAGCCAAACGTTCGCGCATTTCTCCCAGTAAGCGTGCTACTGGTGCACGTAAAAGTAACCGCCAACGTACCACAAAGCGATACTTGACTGCCGCACAAGCCACATCAGGCGCAGCACTGTTATCTGTAGTAACATCTGAAAATAACTTCGGTGTAAACGATTTCGAAGAAACACGGCACTCGTTTAATGCAACCCCAGATGCTAAAGTGCTTGAAGTTGGAAAGAAACGTAAATCGTCTGCCGCACCAGTGACGTCAATGAGTAGCCTCGACTCGCCTGTAACAGCTGATTCAGGTTCGTCTTCATATCCACCATTACTAGCGCCAAGTTCTACAGATCCCGACGCAGCAAATATAAATCAACCTCAATATATAAAGGAAAATGGTGAAATAATAAAGATTGTAAGCATGCGTCAAGAGGAAATCATAAACTGCTTGTGCTCATATGGCGAGGAAGATGGATTAATGATACAATGTGAATTGTGCTTATGCTGGCAACATGGTATTTGTAATGGCATCGATAAAGAGGTGGACGTGCCTGAGAAGTATGTTTGTTACATTTGTCGGAACCCACAACGCGGACGAGATTCAATGCGTTTTAAACATGACCAAGATTGGCTATACGATGGCAAATTGCCAGTAGCAAATTATCATATTGCAAACCCTAATTTACCAAAGCGTTTTGATTTTCTAAAGAAATCACATATTCTTACTGGAAATTTAGTTGAGTTAAAAAAATTTATGCATTCATTGCGTGTAAAAATTAATATTGCTAATAATCGTTGTCATCCCAAGTTGTACTTGTGGGCTAAAAAGTGGGAAGAAGACACTGCTTTGCAAAACCCTAAGGCAGATGTAAAATGTGATCAAGACATTAAAATTGAGGACACTCATATTGAAATTAAGGGTTTGGAATCGAAGGTTAAAGCTTCACCATCACCATCGCCGATTAAGAAAATTAAATCGGAGCCTTCCACGCCATCCCGACTCATTCCAAATATACCACAACCCGAAGCGCCAATAGATCCATTAGAGTGTCAGCATCGTTTAATGGAACACATTAAAATACAACAGAATCTAGTACTGAAACGTTTAGATGACATTGAACATGAAATGGATGGTATGTATATAATATTAATATTTATTCTCTAGTGCAATAACATATATCCTCTTTGCAGAACTTGAAAGTCAGGATGATTTATTCGATTTAAAAGAAGATGACTTTAAGAGCACTAAAGATGTATTGGCGACTTTCATTAAAGAATTGGATACTATGAAGCAACTTGCTAAACTTAATTCCTTAGAGCATATGAAACAATCCATAAAAAATACCATTACCGCCAAATAACTTTTTGTGGAACATATACATAAGTCCAGTTTTCAAAATAGTTTTAACCCTTGAATTTACTTCAGCTAAATTTTTTTATACGAGTAATCATTTTAGCCGTTTAGTTGTACCTCAGGCTCGAGAATTTTATGGGTTTGAAACTTGAATACGTGGCGTTTGATGTTTGAATTACTAATTTCATGAGTCAATAAGGCTTTTTTATATTAATTTGATTAGCTGAATAAATTTCTGCTTACTTTTCGCTTGTCGTTTGCATATAAAAATAAATTTAATGATCAATATGGCAAAATGATTTGTTGTACTTTTTATTGTATTATGATGTTTCAGATGAAAAACCAAATATGAATGCAAGTTTTATAAAATCGTTTTACTTTGTTTTTTGTTTTTAAAATAAAACTATGCCAATATATTTATACATATAAATAAAAAAAAAAATTGTTGAAGATCCAAGCAAGGTTCGGAGACCTAAAACGTACTATGAAAATGCGCCTTGTTTTTACCAAATAATTATAACGGAAGTTTGGATCTGTATCCATAGCTTAAAAACTGCTTGCACCATCGGATATTACTTTTCCAATAGCCTATTCAGACCACTGTAGAACCTTTTGGCAAGAGCTATTATATCTAAGATTTCAAAGCTGAAATTATTGTTGCAACTGCGCGGAGAAGACAAACTTTGTTTTGTTGTTGTGGCGGCTGGCTAAACCACGACCAGGAGAGGTAATACTAGTCTAAGCCGTCGAAGTCATATAACGAGAGGCCCGGGAAAGAGGCATTTTACTGGGTTCAGATCAGAGGGAGCGGGGTGTTAGATGACTGGGCTTTAGGGGCGGAAGAAGGTGGTTGGCGTGGTGCGGGGACTCGTTGCATATAGAACATATGTTTGGTATGTCGGTGTCAAGTCTTTATAAGTAGGAATTAAGTCGACTTACAATATCTAGATCTTAATTGTGGCAGCATTACTCGAGTATCTTGAGATAGCTCGAGCTCTTGGTCTGCAATAGGTGGACTTGGATTTCGGAAACGTCATTCATGGGGAGAGAGTTTACAGAAGTGTTAACGAACTTACGAGGAATGGCATGTAAAGTCTGTCGGTACGCCGTATTACTGTATGAAATCATTATTTCTCTTTGTGCTTGTGTAGAGATTTGTCTTCTAATAGGTGTCTATTGGTCTCGATGGTAGCATCCCAGCAGATATTGTTGGCGCAGCATAATATTACGGTTGATTGCCTTGTATGTTTCTTTGACTTATAATAAACTATTGCAAAATATAGATTAGCTAATTTTGCAGACATATTGGTCCTTTTTTTTCCTTTGCTAGTCATTGCTTTCATTTTTTTCATCTTCTTTAGTACTATACATTATTTGCCTGTTTTGGTGGATCTCTCCTAGTTCCATTTACAGTATTTGGTGGTTTTGTTGGATAATTTCCTTTTCCTCACATGGACCGCTAGCTGTATTATTGGATTGCTGCACGTGCACAGCTGCCTCTGGCAATGTAAATTCCATTCCAATGAAAAATGTCAATACTG
The DNA here is from genome assembly GCA_030068015.2 of Neoceratitis asiatica. NCBI lineage: Eukaryota > Metazoa > Arthropoda > Insecta > Diptera > Tephritidae > Neoceratitis > Neoceratitis asiatica. Next base: position 40,438,864 of record CM061529.1, read on the forward strand.
GTTTGGAATTAAAATAGTTGACAGAAATTTGACAGCTTAGATTCATCTTTTTTCAAGTCATGACTACGCGATTTTATTTTTGAACATGCATTAGCGAAATAGATTTTTGTTAAAATGCAAAATCAATGAGTTTTCATTTCACAATTCTATCCTTTTTCTGTGTCCAACCTTCTGGCAAGCATTCCGAGAGCACAATAAAAACGTTGAAAGTTTTTTATAGAAATATGAACAGAGAAAGTTTATTATAATCTTTTGGATATTATTTAAAGAATATTCAGTAAATTTTTTTTTACATAAGAATAGAAACATGCCTCTTGCGGTGTAAGTTGTATCTCTGCCGAAAATTACCTACAAAATATTTGAATTTAGTTAAAATGTTGTTAATCTCTGATAAATGTTTATTTTAAGACTTCCTCCGATCAGCTTCGGATTAAAGACGATATTTTTAAAAGGTCTTGTTATAACATAAAATAAATACAACCGATTCGTTGAACATACCCTCAATAACATAATATTTATTATGTTGTATGACGATAAACAATTACAAGGAATATTGAATGCAAATAGAAATTAATAGATTTCATAAGGAAGTTACCAAATATAATTACTTTTTCAGTGCATGCTCTCTGTCTTCTCTCACTAACTTACTCTCATTTTTGTTTTTGCAGAACCCTGCATCATTAACATAATTCCATAAGCTTACATTTCCGGTACCTCTCTCTCTCTCTCTTCCAAGTATTTGAGAATTTTTCGATATATGTACATACATTTTACACATTATTTGCGGCATTTTGTGTGCTTCCAAAGATTTATTTCATCATTTGGTAACACAATTCATTAATAAGTACAAACAATGAATATACTTGATGTCTTAAGTGCGGTCGATAGCGTTCACGTCAGATCGCTCGATCAGATCCTTAATCTCGATTTTAAACAAAATTTCCATCAATTGTTTTATTCTCCTGAATTGAGCCCAACTCATCAATTTCACTAAATCAACCGTCTCATTGTTAGGTGGCGGCTCGACTACGGTGGTACGATTCATTTCTGCTGATAGGTTTGATGTGGTATTAGCTGTGAAGAAATATAGTTTAAATTTAAATTAATTGTTTAGTTATATAAATAAATGTAAAAATGTTTACATTGTATAAGTAGATGTGTAAAAAACAAAAACAGAAAATGTTTCTCAATATAAGCTATGGATATAAAAACATTTGTAGACATTTTTTCAAGTTTGTTTTGTAAGCGATTAAATTGAAATTAAATCAGCTTCTACGTGAGCAAGAGGATGATAGTTGCTCAACTTTTTAGTGTTGCTTATGAGGGTAACTTCATATAGTCGTCAGAGTCAAACTGCCACTGTCACGCATGGCACATAAGTCGGAAAATTCAACATCCATTACGAAACATCCTTAAAGGGAAAGAGACTGATCGACTTAATCGGTCCCGGAAATTTGGTTGTCTGTAATCCTAGATTCCAGCTAGTCGACTGTCACCGGATCGCAATCAGATGGATTCCTCTCCATGTACATCTGCAAACGAAACCATTGGTTTTCGACATGTCAAAAAGAAGAACTGGTACGATGAGGATTGCCATATTGTAGGGGAGAGAAAAGCGACCGCCAATAGGAACATTGCGACCCAAAGAGGTGATCTAGCAACTGGGTGCTCTAAGTGGACATTGACCGATTTGTACTCACGCAGTAAGACCTGCGATTTTGTCAGAAACCAGATATCGCAGTAGTATGGCGGAGAAATCATCTTTGCATTTTTGCATTTTCTCAAAAACTGTCCTGAGTATGCGAGGATGACACTGAAAACTCTCGGATATATACGAAGTAAAGATAGGCCTATCGTTCAGAAAATTTTAATTTTGAGGCATCACAACGAACGGGTCTGATATGTCTATGTGTGATCTTCTTAGGATCAGTCATTTCAACCTAACCTAATTCAACTTAAACCTTGATCTAAAGTACCGACCATAAGTTAAAGTCAACATTCTAGTTAGACTGACCTGAGATCTTAGATTTGTTGCAATTATCACAGATATACATATAACATAAAGGGTGTTTTTTTTTATAGAGGTATAGAACTTTAAGTTGGCATTACTTTTCAAGATGGCGACCGATTTAACAGCTGTCAAGTGATTTATTCTCAGTTTGGTTTGGCAATTCATCATGAATAGACTCACGCCTGAACAACGTTTGCAAATAGTGCAATTTTATTTCGAAAATAATGGTTCTGTGCGGAAAACGTATCGCGCACTACGTCCATTTTATCGTTGTTTAGCGATGAAGCGCACTTCTGGTTGAATCGTTACGTCAACAAATAAAATTGCCGCGTTTGGAGTGAAGGTAATCCTCAAGTGTATGTTGAAACACCGTTACATCCAGAAAAACTGACTGTTTGGTGCGCTTTATGGGCTGGTGGAATCATTGGTCCGTACTTTTTCAAAAACGATGGTGGCCAGAACGTTACAGCCAATGGTGATCGGTATAGAGCCATGATTACTAACTTTTTCATTCCTGAATTAAATAACCATGATGTCCAGGAGATGTGGTGTCAACAAGACGGCGCAACATGTCACACAGCTCGTGCCACAATAGATTTATTGAAAGACACGTTTGGTGGCCGCCTAATTTCACGTTTTGGACCTGTGAATTGGCCTCCAAGATCTTGTGATTTAACACCGCTAGACTACTTTCTGTGGGGATATGTAAAGTCATTGGTCTATGCGGATAAGCCACAAACGCTTGACCATTTGGAAGACAACATTCGCCGTGTTATTGCCGATATACGGCCACAAATGTTGGAAAAAGTCATCGAAAATTGGACGTCCAGATTGGACTACAGCCGCGCCAGCCGTGGCGGTCATATGCCAGAAATCATATTTAAAATGTAATGCCACAAGATTATCTTTTGGGTCATGTCAATCGAATAATCCATCGTTGTTTTATTGCAACTTAAAGTTCTATACCTCTATAAAAAAACACCCTTTACTTCAGAATACAGATGTTTCTTACAGAGGAACTATTCACTTGGCACAGCGGCCTGACCTCATGGAAACTAAAACTGTCAGCACTGCAATTTTTTTTTATATTGGGTGTACAAATTAATTTGGTCCGTTCTCTAAAGATGTATACACCTGCAAGTTGTGGCCGATCTCGGCATCAGCGTCTGTTTCTGACATCTGAAAATGTCTGGATTTATTAATTTGTACACCCAATTTTTAGTTTGTACATCCAATGTCTAAATATTTTTTATAAACTTTTTTGCTTACGATCCTATTAGCTACAGTGACTGCCATATTTAGTATATATTTTCAACAATGTTGTACACTACTTACCCCATTCGTTATTTTTTTTCGAAATGTACCAATTGCTGATTTAAACGTATTATCAATACTAGAGTTGGTTTTGGGAATTTTTTGTTTAAGGCTTGAAGCCTTTAAATACAAGAACATATATTATCTATATGTTAGAGTTTCGTGAATATTTATAAGCTTGATTCCTGTGCCTTGAGGAGCTATTATTTTCGTATATGTCATAATTTCTTTTCCGATCACTGCGATCTGTCCTTTCAAAATGCCCACTAGAAGAACCTCTGAAATGCCGCTGCCTTGAAGCCGTCGAAGATGGTAAACGGTCTCTATTTTCATTTCTGTTATATTCTCTGCTATAATGATTGGCATCTCTAGTTGTTCCTCTCGAATACGAAGAGAGGGCTCTATTTTCATAGCTGTCCCGTTCTCTTTCGCGACTATGGCGAATACTTCTATGTAAGTATTCGCTAGACGAACCTCCATCCAGTCGGTTTGATGATGATTGTCTGGGTTTAATAATGGCTGACGAATGCCCATATCTAATTGAATAGTTATTTTGTTTTAGGACTCTTGCAGAAAATGGATCGATTACAACTACAAGTTCTATCGTGGAACCTTTTTGAACTTTTTCCATAACATTCCAGTCTTTTGTTCGTAAGTCACGATTATCAGATGAAATGTTATCAAACAGCCTATCAGTAGATATATCCCTCCTTTCGGGGATATATCCTACAAAAATTTCTGATCGTGGTACTTCATCTTCATTAATTACGTTAAGTGGAGTATTACATGGCTGCAATTCGGGAACTCTCGTTCTAAACCATTTAATAGTTGTCAAATCTCGAATGTTGTAAACAATCCAACCGGGACGGAAATTGCATGTAACATGTCGTGATGACAAATCAATTCCATCATAGTCGGCTGCCTGTGAAATGGATTGCTGTATTTGCTTTAGCATATCCGTTGGCCAAATTGTGAAAGGATAGTCGGATGATATAACAGCTAACTTCACATGTATGGAGTCGTCTCTTAACTGTTGCCTTGGTATGCTATCAAAACGTGAACCAATTAATTCTTTCTGTTCCCTTTGATACGAGTAAACATTATCATTGTAATTCGTAAATAGCTGAAGTTGTGTTACTTGTTCATTCCGTATCATTTCATGGTTTTTTGAAGTAGAAATGAAATTGTAAGATTGCGTTAACGCAGATGCAGGGTCGTTTCTAAAATTTTGTAGATTTTGCTCAGATTGGCTGGTATTGTAAACTAGATTTGTTTGTGTATTGTTTTCGGTTCGAACCCATTTGCGATTTGGCGGAGGGTCGTTTCTAAAATTTTGTAGATTTTGCTCAGATTGGCTGGTATTGTAAACTAGATTTGTTTGTGTATTGTTTTCGGTTCGAACCCATTTACGATTTTGTGATGTAAAATTTTTATTTGCAGTTTCGTTCCTAGAAGTTGTATTATTTCGTTGAGACTGTGTTTTATAAGGGTTCGACGGCGTGTTTGCGTCATTTTTAGCTTTTAATGTTTTACCTCTGATTGCGAATATGATTCGTTTAGTTTCCCATGGATCATGGCATATTTCTCTCGCTTTGTCGAGGTTAACAAATTTGTCAACTAATAATCTGAAACGTTTTCTCGCACCTCCATTGACCACAATTGCATCCGTAGAAGCTCTTATAGATCTAAGTTGTTCTCGCACAAAACGCCTCGCTTGAACTCTGTCGAATGCTTCGTGATTTTCACCAGCTTCTTTAGCCAAAGGTATGGCATCTTCTATTTTAACACCTTGTCTAAGAAAATATCTTAATATATCACGTTGGCGCTCATATTGAAAGGTTTCTTGTACCTTATCTTCAGCGTCTTTGTCAAGCGTTATCAGACCTCTTACTTTGTCCAAAAGGGCGTTCTTTTTCTTGTTAATAAGGATCATTGTTTCCCTTTGATCATACGCTATTAATTTAGCATCTTTATGCTTAATACCATATGAAATCAATTTATTGTAACGTTTCATTATTGTTCTGTGTGATGTTTGTGAATCTTTATGAAGTTTAACAGCTTTTTTTTCTTTTTCCAAGTTATTTAAATTATTATTTGTAGACATTGTTGTTCCCACGAGTGTAGGGGATTTTATGTCGCCCGTGGCATAGCCCCAATGTACCACGGAAAGGCTGTTTGAAACCAGAGGGCGCCAGGTATCTGGAGTTCACCGTTCAAAGACACACTTACGTAGTGCCATTCATCCCGAGGCACGGTCCGATTAACACCTGGGATTACGGGTTTTATCGAGTTGTCCTCTCTAGATCCGCCATATTTGGTAAAAGCAAGGACACCTCGTGCAGGATGTGACTCTTCGCCACGTATGGACGGTCTCAGGAATAGAACTACAATGAACTCTATCCTTTGGTTTTTTATTTCAACCTTGTCCCCATCTGCATGTCGCACTCATATTTTTACTATGCTTCTTCAAGCGGATTTGATATCTTTTTAGTTTTGGTTTTTAATGCGAAAGCTGTCTCTCATATCTGAATTATGCCATCACTTTAAACGGGCAATAAGGTCATATTGCATTACGTAGATATATATGCTAGGTTTATCGAGATCCATTACAGCATTGTGCATTTACATATTTAAACACTCTGCAAACTGTAATCCTTGGTTATATTTGCGTGTGTTTGTGAGAGAGTTTTTCCAACGGCAAACTGGGGGTTTCTTGGTGGTCTTCCACTCTGCCATACCTATATGTATATATAATCATATATAATTAGCGCTTTGTGACCGCTGAAACGATTTTCGGCCGAGCTCCTCCTCCAATTTGTGGGGTTCGTCTTGTTGTTTGTACAACAAACGAAATTTCCCATATTTCCAGTATTTATGTCCTCTCATTTTGTCTCAAAGCACAAAATCGAGATTAATCCGTTGAGTACCAATCCTGTTTCTCATCAAGATAGTTTTATCGGCACTTTCGCCATCGAAAGACAAAGAAAATCTGGAAATTTTTGTCCTTTAACATCGTCTTGAAATAAGATCGACAGATAAAGGTGTAAAGAGTTCCTTACATTCGTCAATACAACACTCTTTAATTCATATCGTTTTGTTTATTTAATTCTTGTTTACAAACATTTATACAACTATTTTTTTGTACACAAACTTAAAAGCAATTTTTGTGCCAAATATATTTGGATTTGCCATCCACGTTGATAGGTTAATTTTTAGGTTATTTATGCACATTTGTTTCATCACATTTTGCATTTGGATTTTGTAAGTAAATAATAAAAACTTACCTTTCTTGAGATGAAAAGTTGTGTGTTTCCAGTGTAGTATTCCTTTTATTAAGGAATGTGTTGAATGATTGCCATTTTCCTAACCAACTGAATGGTTGTTTGTCATTTAGCTCTTGAATATTTGAATCTATCGTAGTTACATTTGATTTCGTTTTATTTACATCTCGTCTTTCTTCACAAAACCATTCCAAATCGAGTGCTTGGAATTTAACTTTAGTCCTGAGAAGTGATACTTTAAATTTATTCCGCTTCAATATCTCTTCGCTTTTCGAATCTATACGTACAACCATTATACTAGTTGTATCGCTCATTGGTATTCTACATTCAACACATTTTATTCGAATGGGATTTTGTAATTTTAACAAAAAAGTAATATCTGCGTTTGATAACTTATTGGCGCCAAAGTGTACTTTAAACATGTACACCGCAAGATGTCTATAACGCTTAGCATTGTCCGATATACTGGTTTTCGCTATACCCGATACAGTAGCTGAGTCAGGGTTTTTGGGAAAATTCATCTTTTTTGTATCTGGTTCAAAGATAATATTTGTTCTCGACGTAGGTTTCTTCGAAAACTCTTCGCCCATACTTTCTAAAAGACGATATTTTTGAATCAATTTGGCTTTATTTGCATTTTTAATGGGTTTAAATTGTGGCTTAGAAATCTTTTGATGCGGTTTTGTACCAATTAAAAAATTACTTGATCCAGTCGCCTGCTTAACATTTGAGACATCCTTCATTGGTATGACCTCTGAAACATTAGTGTTTTTTTCATACGATTTTTTGAAATTCTGTAAATCTGGTTTACTTTTATTAAAATTACCGTGATTTTCTTTCGATTTTACTCCATTTTGAAAACCATATAAGTGCTCTGGTAAGCCTTCATCAGCAATGCTGTGCTCTCCGTTGGATGATTTCATATTCTGTGATCTTGGTTTATTTTTTTTAACAACACAATGCTCTTCACTAAAGTTTATCCAACCTGGTACATTTTCATCAGCTCTTCTCTGATCTTCATTCGAGTTTGTCAAGTTTGTTAGACCGTTCATTTTTCCTAGTTCCACATCAATGTTCTGCACTACATTCGTTTTAAGATCACGTGTAGGGTATTTGTGATCCGTTGCATCTGTATTAGTATAAATGTTCCCTTCTTCCTGATTAATATTACTGTCTTGTTTCTGTAAATCAAGTGTTGTATTGCTCAGGCGTTTTATAAGCAATTTTTTGCGAAAACGCCTCTTTGCTGATTTCGAAATAACTTTATTCTTTTCTTTGGAATCTAAATGTAAAACTTCTATTTTCGTTCGAATGTATTTGATTGTACGGTCTATATCTGGCTTAGATGGAAGAGCTGCATAATCGGAAATAGTGCCTTTAAGCAACGGCCGACTGGTTTCACTTTTGCTAGAACTATTGGCCATTTTCGAATCATGTATGATCTCCACGATGATTTTACTCGCTTCTTTGGTTGTATGTATAAAAACCCGCTTGCAATATAAGTTAATTTTTTTGTATTATCAGGTTCTAGTTTTTTTCACAACTTTAAAATTTTATACTATTTGTGGTAGTGATATCTGTAAAGAAATGATAACTTCATTATATTGAATATTTGTACATTTGTTATTTATACTAACGGTATAGTTATAAAGTCAGAACTCCCGCCTTGGGAGCTTGATGAGTGAAAATTTTATTAACCAGCTAGCAATCCGACGTGAAGACCACACCTGTAATTCAACCTACCAACAGCTGTTTAACAGCATTGCAATCCCAATCAAACAAGAAGGATGGAATTTCTTTTTTAAGAATAGTAATCCGCTACAATATATCTTACCATATTCCTCTGAAATTAACATAATACTAGTTTTTACATTAAAAAAAAAAAAAACATATGAACCGAACGTATACATCATATCAATCCCGAATAAATGGGTATGAGAAAACTCTGTGCAAAGTGGGTGACGCACTTTTGACCAGAAAACAGCAAGGTTCAGAGCAGTGCTTGGAGATGTTAAAGCGTAATAAACGCGAGTTTTTGTGCGATATGTGACAACATGGTTCCATTATTCCACTCCGAAGTCCAATCGACAGTCATCGAGCGTGGAAAAATGCAATAGTTGGCTGGAAAGGTTATAACGTCTGTATTTTGGGATGAGCATGGAATAATTTTCATTGACTACCTTGAAAAAGAAAGGACCTTTTTCTGACCGCGTGAAGGACGAAATCTCAATCCGTGTCACAAGTGAGGGAAATCGATGACAAAAATCCATGAATCGGGCTTCGAATTGTTTCCGCGTGCACCGTATTCTCCAGATCCGGCCCCCAGCGACTATTTCCTGTTCTCAGATCTCAAAAGAATGCTCGCTGGGAAGAAATTTTCGTCGAATGAAGAGGTTATCGCCGAAATTGAGGCCTATTTTGAAGCAAATGACAAATCGTACTAAAAATATGGTATCGAAAAGTTTGAGGATCGCAATAATCAGTATATCACCCTTGAAGGGAACTATGTTGATTTAAAAAAAAAATGAATCTTGCAACAACAAAAAATGTGTTCTACTATGGTACGCCGGTGACTTTTCAATTGACCTGTTTTGTTTTCGTTGTTTACGTCACATAATAAATTCCCAGCAAACGGCATTTACCGTTGCATACCTGCAGGCGTGTAGACTTATTTTCATAAAATCTTAAATTTTACTACAAAATGACAAATGCATGAACACATACCATTCTTATCATGCACTATCATACTACTTTTACATGTGTGAGAAGAAACTATTTGAACTAGTACCCATGATATCTTTAAGAAAAATGTGTCCGAAACTTCCGTGATGTAGATAACTAGATCAACTACGCCAAAGAAGGTAACTAGAATTAGAATTTTGAGCATAGTGCATTTGACTTGGGTTCCGCAGACAAAAGATTATTAATACATATTAGTTTTGCGGTGAAGTCACTTTACTAGGTTATGAGTAAAAGGCTTTCTGACTGACAATTACTCAGCGACCATATTAATTTTTGTCTCAAAGTGTAAACGGTCAGTCAAGCAAAACTTTCGCAGTGTTCATGCATATTACTATATGTTAAGTATCGGCATGCACACATGTCAATTTAGGTAACGTCAGAAGATTCTCCTTCTCTAATAACATAAACTATCATTTTCATTTTGGCAATTACATTTCACTCTACCTTTATTTGATTTCATATTATACGATACTCATTACATTTAGAAGATTTTATTCCCTATGTATTCCTGTATTCCACCTGATCGTATGACTGCTACAGAGAAACAGTATAAACTGAGAAATTCTTGACAATCGAATTTCATTGATAACATATTATCACATCGATTTTGGTCAGAAGTGAAGTCTGAATGTTGTTGGCAAAATTTGCTCCTGTTTTTATTCCTTTATTTTCATTTTACATTACAAACATCTGATATCAGAAAACATAATCAAACATATATTTACAATGACACTTTCGTTTTGAAAAATGAAGATACATCGAAGTATAAAACGTAAAAATGTCATGTAAAAAACATGAATTATATTACCATAAACCGCTAACTGTAATATGCAATCATATGACAATCCTGTCGACCTTGATACCTTTTCTCCATTCCTTGAAGTTCCTGGTGAAACCGATAATTTCATAAATTTTTTTGGAAATTTATCCAGAACATTTAACACATTATTTCAATTTTATCATTATTTAAAATTTGTTTTTTAATTTTTCGTTTTTTTGTTTGTTCAAAATTTAGAAAAAAAAAATTGGAAAAACGCTGGACTAAAAGTACAGAGTTAAAAAAAGAGGCTACGATTTGTAATAAAACGCTTATTTGCCAGGAAAAAAATATTTTATTCAAAAAGTCACCGACTTATCAAACCACCCTCGTAACTTTCGTTATCATATTTATTGTATTGCATTTTAGGACTATATATTAAATTCTCCTATCTGAAAAATCAGTTGTATGGGGCTTTATAATATTATAAAGATGATTTCCAGTGTTAACATTAACTTGAAATCACGTCTGTAGAATACCAAAATTCTCGTTATTATTTTCTCGGATTTTTGATCCAAAACCTCATATTTGAATGAATCGGACATGGGTGCTAATGTCATGTATGTGGTCTTCTGATATCGATGATTTTCAGTTTTCAATATTAATTCGAATTTAGGTGGGCGGAATACTAAATTTCTCGCAATTAGATACTTTTTTGACGAATTCTTTATCGAAGCCTCATATCTTAACAAATCTGTTTTAAGTGGGTTATATGATATACTCTTCCTTCGATGATTTTCGGCGTCAATAATTATTTGTATATATGTGTTCAGAATACCAAATTTTAGATGCCCTTTTGACAGATCTATGAATTAAAATGTGAAATCTGTAAAATCGGTCGTTGAAGACCACTTGTCATGTAGAAAAATGTAGCTAGTGGACCTCACGATTTTGCTCAAACATTTTTGAGCAGCAAGCACTTGTACCCTTGCTCATTGTTCGTTTGTATTTCGTTTATTTTGACAAAAACTTTGACATTTTTCTCAATAATTAATATATTTCTTTTAATGCTTAAAATAAAGAAGAAAGGTACTTTATTAAAAAAAAATTGGTAAAAATTCATGAAATTACACCAGCAAAAATAATTTTTTTATTTACTTGAAAGTATACATATATGTAGCTCAGCGGCCATTTACATTTAACTAATATTTTTTAAAGTGTCTTGATTCAAGTTGCGGAGAAACTTCATTGAAGAGTCTCGGTTTTTTCGGCCACCAACGCACAAAAGTGTTTTACTTACAAATATTGTTCAAGGCAAAGGCAGTGTTGGTCCGGTCCAGGGTTATTATTTTAAAGCGCCGCGCTTATTAAAAACCTTTAATGGACCAACACCGTCTATATCCAGAAAGAGCATCAAAATAACGAACACATCACCATTCATTTTGGGTTATGTTGATTTTCTTTGCTCTCCTTTTCTTCGTATAAATTTTAATATTAAGTGTCGCTTTAAAGAATAAAATTTTAAATAAAATAATCGAATAAAACACATACTTTTAATTTATATATAAAATTTAATAAATAAAGTGCAGCTGAGTGTAAAAATTTCGACATCTGTTGTTTGTCCAGAATAAATTTATTAAATTAACTGCGCTTAATATGATAATATTAGAGAAAAATGAACAACTTAAATAGCGAAAGTGTAGAAAAACTACAACACATAAATAAATAAAACAAATAGTGAACAAAAGTCTAATTCAAGGCCTTTATGAATAAATTAATTAATTCGGTCCACGCGTTTAGGTACAATAAGCAGTGAAAGTGGGATACAATTCTAAAGTCAACCCAACATTTTTTATACAAAGTGTAAAAATCATTGAATTGACAAAATTGAATTTTTTTGTTCTACTGAACAATTGAGCAAAGAGCGAGCATCGAATTGCTCGCATTGTTCGATTGCTCGATATTGAAATTTTGTTTGTACACTCGTATTGGCTTTGCATATGGATTGTTTGAATTCTTAGATATGAAGCATCCTATACAGAAATATTCCACATTCCGGTTCGTCTAACGTAGGAGTTGTAGAAAAAAAAATTATGGAAAATTCAAAAAAAATTTTAAAATAATTTTTTTTTTTCATTTTTATTTTTATTTTTTCTGAATGAATAATATGTCGAGAATATTATGTACAAATTTTAAGTCAATCCGAGTAAAACTAACGGAGTTACAGCGTTTCAAACGACCGGCCGTGCTACCTGAACCTTTCACGTATGAAAAACTTTAAATCGATTTTCCCAAAAACGTCTTTTTTGAAGTTCCTGAACATCAGAACTCAAAATCTTCTGAACCGATCCTTTTGAAAATTTGAACATTACTTCTTCACATAAATCAACAGGTAATCAGCAAGAGTTTTTTTCATCTTTTTCTATTTTTTAATAACAAATTAACCGCGATTTTTTTTTTAAGCTAAAATCATGTTTTTTCCTTCGAAGTGCTGTAAAAAATAGAAAGAAAAAAACTCTTGCTGATTACCTCGAGAAATACATCACCTTTAAAATGCATATCAATTTTTTTGTTTCAGATAATCCGGTAATGAGTTATAATGTACACCGCAAAACCACTTTTTTTCAAGGCACATCTGGAGATTCACCGTCACCAGCTTATTTATTAATATTTTTCTTTGAAAATTTTTTGTGACATACTTCAAAATTTGTACAATAATATGTAATATGTAATAATAATATTGATGTCGCCGAAAAAAAATTATAAATTTATGCGTTTTTCTCGCCTTTGTAACCGAACTCCTTTTAAACGGTTTGACCGATTTTAGTGAAATTATCTCTGTGTACTGTAACATATTCGAAAATGAATTTTAACCTACTTGACGAAATCGTATTTATGTTTTCATTTATCTGAAATTTGGAACATAGACGACTTATTACGAGTATAAATTAATTTAGTTTTGAAACAGTACTTAATGGTACTCGAAAGTACTTAAAATTAGGGATTTTTTTTAATATAACCTTTAGCACTATATACATAAGCTGATTTTTTTGCTTTGTCTTCCTTTTAGTATAAATTAATAATATTTGTAATTGTGCATGGCTACTAAATAATTTACTTGATCTGGACGAAAAGTATATGATGAAACTTAGTCCCAACAGTACGTGCGCCGTTCAGAGGATACTGAATATTGGCCCGAATACGCTATTATACTAGATACATCCTTATAATGGCGGATTTATAACCTCTGTTCTGAAGCCATTTCCGACCATGCGCAAGCCAGGAACACAAGGTTTGTGGAGTGCCTATTGATAGTTCTCATACAAATGGAGGGATCTAAAGTTCGTTTTACTAGGAACATAACATAACATAACATTTTGTGTATTTAACATAGAGTTAAGTTATTGTTTCAAAACAATTTGTTTATTTTCTTGAGATGTCCTTAGCTTAAATTTTTAAATTATTCATTCAAAGTAAAACAAGTAAGAAAGGCTGTCTTCGTCCCTGCTTAGGTCTTTATACCTTTCATGAATGTTAAATTTATTACAAATTGCAAAATTCGATTTCCATTATTTTCAGTATCAATATTAAATTGAATTCACGTCTGTAGAATACCAAATTTTACGCTCTTAGATGATTTTTTGGCTGAGTTTTGACCAAAGTCTTACATCGAAACAAATCGGTGTATGGGAGCTACATGTTATAGTCGTGCAATTCATTATGTGTGTGATTTGGCCGGTTGTAAGTGCCTCTGCCTATCACGTTTGATTGAAATGTCTCAAAAACTGAGAGACCAGTTTCCGTTAAAACAGACGGACATGACTAAACCAACTCAGCTCGTCATTCTGATACGTTCGGTATAGATTTTCGTGGGTCTATCTCTTCCTCTTCTGGTACTTACATACCTCGGACCAAAGTTAATTTACCATTTCATGTGCATGCTTAAAAATTGCTACCAGAAGCCTATCCCTTGCAGCTCTAATTTGCATTGGATACGCCTCAGCTGAAAATCCAAACGCGTTGCTTAACGCCCCTGTATTAAAACACCTTTTCATAACAACAAAGTGGACGGAAAAGTTAATCTATGTAGTTGGCATGTATTTATGTTCTCAAAAGTATATGTCTTTAAATATACACATTTGTACACATAATGCATTACATTATGAGTTATATATGCCTGTTTCACTAAGCCGACAAGTATGCGATGATAATGAGAATTACTTCTAAGCATGCAAGCATTGACCATTTGCCAAATTTTCACCCACCAATTTCAACGCCTTCTTTTCCATTTTAATATCATGAAAATGATTTGGATATCCGCATACATAGTATGTATGTATGTAAATGTACTCAGATCGAACTATTTCGAATGAAACTTTTCGTTACCAACGAAAATAGACTAATTTCGCGCTACAATGCCTCGCTGTAATTTGCCGCCAAAAACAGTCAAAGCATAATTGAAACTTTTTTAAATCCAATTCTCTCGCTCTTGTCCTTCGACTAGCTTTCACGCTGAGGTACTTAAAAATAAAAAAATAAAAATTACATAAGAGTCGTGAGCATGCATTTTGTATGGCAAGTGGAAGACGAGCGCGCAGCAGTCAAAAATTTTATTCTCATAAATCATATTGTCGTCAGACGCAGCAGTTACAATCTGCTGACTTAAGCGTGGAAGCGACGAACGGAAAACTTAGGTCAAAATTGTGTCAACAGTACTATGCTGCATTGCATTGCGCTGCCTCAACGGATTCCTTTTTTCACATTTTAATTAAATTACTCATTTTCATGGATATTATAGAAATTAATAAAGAAATTAAGGAAAAAGCTATTAACAAAACTTATGAAAATGTTATTAGAACTATCTCTGAAGGCATCAAATATTACAAAAAGTACAATAACTTTTTTATGATACTGGGATATCGAGTACTGCGAGCAGCTCGATGCTCGCTCGATATTTGCTCGTTGCTCAACTGCTCAGCAGAACAAATATATAATTAGCAAAGAAGTTTTGAGAAAAAAGTCAAAGTGCTTGTCAAAATACTCGAAATGCTCGTGCTCGGCTCGAAATTTTTTCGAGTAATGAGCAATGAGCAGATGTTTGGGTCATCGTAGAGGTTTAGAAGTATGGAATCTTGAGATTTTGCAGGAAACTGTCAAACTTGCATTTGCCTGTCAATCTCAGGATTTGACTGTCAAATAGAAAATCATAATAAAATACAGAGCCAATGAAAGAATTAACAAATAACAGAATGTCGCTTTTAGAAAATTTAGAAATCAGGTAATCTCAGCTGTTTTCGAATGTAAACAAACAAAAAAGCGGTTTCCATACTTGTAAAGCTGTACAATGGTTTGGGTGCTCGTTGTTTAAATGCTCGCACTCCTCGAAAATGTTTGACCAAAATCTGAATCAAAATATATCCACTGTGCGCAACAAAGACGTCAGAAAGAGCGAAGAAGTAAATTTTACGGGATTTTTTTTTAATTTTTATGCATACAGTTTATATTTCGCCATAAAATTTAGTACAAAACTTTATTTAGACCAATTTGTATAACGCAATGAAACTTTGGGAGATGGTGCGTGTGGTAATACCTTATCGATTTCCATAAAAAAAATAAAATCGAAAATCATGACTCTTACGTCTTTTTTGCAAACAGGGCTCGATATGTACATCCAATATAATTTTTTTCTTAACAATAGTAGATCGAGGAACCAGCTCAAACACAGCCTTGAAATCCGTTGCAGGGTCACTCCTGCAAACAGGTGCTACTTTGGACTGAGTAGGCAATTGAAAACTAAACTCATCTCTGCACGAATCAAGATCAAACTCTACGACGCTCATCATTCCCGTCCTGCTATATAACGCGGAGGCAGGAACGGTGATAACATCTGAAGAGGCGACATTAGGAGTTTCGACACAACGGTTTTGAGGAAGATTTATGGTCCTTTGCTATTGGAAATTGTTAATTTCGCAAACGATTGTACGATAACTTTTGCGAGATATACGGAGACATTGACATATACAGTTCAGTGTATAAAGAGACAACAGCTACGTGTTAGCTAGTTTATTTCGTGCGAGCAACTGATATAACTCCAGCTCTGAAAGTAGAATACTAGATATATGTTTTTCGTCTCTCACAACATAATCGATATGGTTGCATGATTTTCGGCGACAGCCTTGTAACTTGATGCATTTTCTTGTCCCGAAATCTGTACTATATATTTTGGGCTTCGACGAAGTCGATCAGTATCATCATTTCGTTATGGAAGCTGAATTTTCCGACTCAATTGGCTTAAATACCTTCTTTGCTCATTCTAGCGTTAAAATCGCCAAGTCCGAATTTATCATCGTAGAGATGGCAGCAGTCAAAGGTGAGTTTAAGGCGCTCATAGAAACACATTTCTTTGGTCATCTCATCCTTTTCTCACATCGGGGCGCGGGCTCAAATCAAATCTCCATAGGGATAAATGCTAGGACTCGGCGATCGAGTTTCCTCCACCACAAATCCAATACTAAATTTTCGCTCTTTTATATAGCCACTGTAGTAGTTTTTACAAGGAGCCACCTTTGTGGTGGAATGTGATCAAATCAGCCTACTTGAAATGTTTAAATAGGTCGTCATGAGGAATGGATCTTTATGCTAAGCTTTTTGTGGCTTTTCATTGGATAAAATTTTTTTATCTGGTGGGTGAATTGCTTGGACTCCTACACCAGGCCGCAATGAAATTGATAATGAGCATAAAATTATTATGAAATTACCAAGAGAAGTTGGATTTGACAAGCTGTTCCAGATTTGACTTCTCCTAAGCAAAATAGGTAGAGTTTTTTTTATACCAAAACAGGACATTTAACTACTACATGATGAGCAAATATTCCTACAAAGTGGTGATATCATTTAAAACAAATCTGAATTGAGTTCCAGGATACAAAAATACCCTAGGTAACTGTGAAGTTGATGAACTGGGTAAAGACGATCCAAGTAAAGAGGGAACGCTTACGCCTCTGGCTATTTGCAAATATCTAATTGAAATATATATCATAGATATACAATATGTAGCCAAAGTGAACGTAAAACTCACAAAGATTAAAAAGAAAAGAAAACACAAAACTGTAAAATATTGCACTTGATTTATTTTGTATATTAAAAAGTGAGATTTGGAGAATTTACTTTATTAATTATATGAACCCAAAATTATCTTCCAGAATATTTGCACAATAAAATCGATAATTAGTCATGTGGACGCTATTGGGTTTTTACTAACTTTATATTTTTGGCTTTAAATTTTTATTAAACTTAAACACGAAAACGAAACTAATGTTCCATTATACGTCCTTGACTTGCTCAATATGTAAACAAAAGAACGACAACAATTACAAGGTAGAGTGAGGGGAATTTTCGGTTGCAATTGTATCATCATGTGGCTCCTACCACCTACCTATTTAACATCGATGGAGTCAACCTTGAGCTCGTTTCTTGGTTTCACAATAAGACAGTAAAATTTTTTTTTCAACTATCGTTGAAGCCCGAACTTATATCTATATCAATAAAAAATAATATCAAAATGATTGTTTGATGAATGGAGAGGCCGAATGTCCGGTGAATTTTCATAAGAAGCTTTTAATTCATCTCAGTATTTTAGGAAAAACTAAGATGCTAGGGTTTGAACACTGGGCTCATCGTCGAAGTCGACAATTAGATAAAACAATTAAGAATAATGGACCATTTGTAATAACAATCTATGTCTATTAGGAAACTTGTGTACCGAGTTTCATCAAGTTTTTCGAGCTTTTACGCATAACCGTATGGTGAATAAAGGAAAGGATTTCTGTATTCTTCAAAAAGACACTGATATACTATTTGGCTTGTTGTTGATTTGACATAGTTTGATAAGCCAAGAAGAAATGAAGAGCTGCGTAAGTGCCAAGGTGGTGAACTGACAGGAGACAAAAAAGAGGGTTGCGAGGTAATTTCCAGGGTTTTAGCATATTCCAGCACTGTGTATAACGCTGGCTTACGACTTGGTACTTTGTTAGCGGCCGAAACTGTTGAGATAGTGTCGTGCAGAATACTGTTTCTGATGGTGTATTCTAATAAAGTTAATATGGAAAAAAGCAAAGTAAAATAATCCGAGAATTGAATAGAATTTACAAAGAGGAAACATGTGCAGTGTATTATGTAATGCACATGGAAATGAAAATGCAACAGGAATAGTTCAAACATAGAGAAAACGGAGAGATTTTTTAAGCGAGTACTTTAATGTTGCTGGAACATTTGTATAATATGTAACAGATCGAGAAGAAATACATAAAAAATAGATAGAACTGAATGATATCCATAAACTCTTTGTATTCATGTCTACTCATATTCATACACAAGCAGTCAAACCTCATATTTAACTTTGAAGCGTATGAAGCTGTTTATACTCGTGCTCAACTAACGGGTGATCCATTTCGAGGTTCCCTAATTTTTTAAAGAAAAAAAAAACACAGAAAATTTAATGGAGATCGTTTATTATCATCCGAAAGAACATTCTTTGGCATTTATTTTTTTAAGATTATCTCTTTCAAATGTTGGTCGCGGCTACGTCTCAGATGGTCCATCCGTTGAGTCCAATTTTCGATGACTCGTTCGAGCATTTCGACTGGTAACTGTAGTTATGTAGACTTTACATATCCCCACAGAAAAAAGTCTAACGGTGTGATATCACGCGATCTTGATGGCCAATCGACCGGCCCAAATTATCTGCTCACCGAAGTGTTCTCTCTTGTTGCCGTTTTCTTGTAAAATGAATCATACCAAAATTGTATGGATGACTGTGGATAGCCCCGAAGACAGTGAACGCAGGGGACGCCCAAAAGAGGTTGTTATCGACGAAAAAAAAATTCGACAGTGTTTTGAACGACCGTATATTGAAATTGAATGAAATTGCAGGCACCCTAAAGATATCAACTGAACGTGTAAATGTATGAGAAAGCTCTGGGCGAAGTGGTGCCGCACGAGCTGACCAAAAACAACGACGATTTGATGATTCGGAGCAGTGTTTGGATATGTTCAAGCATAAAAAAACCGAGTTTCGTCGATATGTGACAATGGATGAACCATGGCTCGATCCTTTCACTCCGAAGTCCAATCGACAGTCATTCGAGTGGACTATCGGCTCGCAAAGTTATGACGTCTGTATTTTGGGATGCCCATGGAATAATTTTCATCCTGAAGAAATTCAAGATTCATCGGTTCATATTTCATCAAAAATGAAGCCAGTGAGAACGTAACCATGATAACCGACTACTTGATACCTGAAATTGAAGCTCGTTATCTCCGCGACATTTTGTTTCAACAAGACGGCGCCACTTCCCACACATTGCATCAATCAATGGATTTATTGAGAGAGCACTTCGGTGAGCAGATAATTTCACATTTTGGGCTGGACGATTGGCCACCGGGGGATATGTAAAGCCTAAAGTCTATGCGGACAATCCCGCTTCGATTCAGGCCTTGGGGCAAAACATTGCGCGTGCCTTTCGCCAGTTACCAGTCGAAATGCTCAAACGAGCCATAGAAAATTGGACTCAACGGATGGACCATCTGGGACGTAGTCGCGGCCAATATTTGAAAGCGATAATCTTCAAAAAATAAATGCCAAAGAATATCTTTCGAATTACAATAAACATTCCCCATCTGTGTTTTTTTTTTCTTTAAAAAGGTAGGGAACCTCGAAATGGATCACCCTTTATAATGTGGGTATCAAACTGAAGAGATTAAAGAAAGATTTAATAACTCCTAATTAGTACAAATACGAGGCTTCATGGTTACTAGGCAATTAGTTTTTGAATTATCGTCCACCACGCAACATAATTGGGAGTAAAAAGTGACATAGAAAGTAAAACAACACCGCGTAAGGTGTTAACGTGTATTTAATGACTAGAAGGATGGTGTATTGAGACGAATTGTTACTGGAGACGAAACTTGGTTCATCATTATGAACTTGAATCGAAATAAGACTCCACGCAGTAAAATTTTAAGGTGTCGCAGTCAGCCGGAAAACGCTCTTTTGGGACTCGGAAAGAATAGTATTGATTGATTATAAAGATAAAGGTTTCTCTAGAACTATAGAATACTACGCTGCAATATTAGAGGGACTAAAAGAAGCCCTTAAAGAAAAACAGACGGAGAAAATAGACGAAAGATGTGCTGGTTTTACACTACAACGTCCAAAGGAGACGCATTGCGCTGGTTTCCCTGCATAAAGTAAGGTACGATATTTTGAATCACCCACCCTACAGCCCTGACCTGGCCCCGAGTGATTATTACCATTTTTTGAAAAAATAGCCGAAGGGTAAAAAATTTATCACATCAGTTTCGGCGCATTTTAAAGATAATGAGAAACAATTGAAAGACCTGAAGAACGTAACCGTCTTGCAGGTGAATAAATTGAGAAGGAAAACAATAAAGATAAAAAATATTGAGTATTTTTGGAAAAATAATTAATTTTGTTTGCATATAGTCTTAGATTTATTTTGAAAAAATTTAAGCCAGCGGCATGTGGCAGGTACCTAAAAATTTCTTCTCTAATGAACAACATATGTTATTACATGTTGTATTTAGAAAATTTAGCAGTTAAAAGATTACCCTTGAGCACATCAATTAATTAAGCAGAATTTTCATCCACAGTACACAGCCAAATTCAAAATGCATCCCTGCAGGATAACAGATACGACAGTGCACACAGAACACAAACCAAATTAATATGAAACATCATTAGGCAAATGAAAAAGCATTTATTAACGCTAAAGGTGCCTTCAGACATGGCAAATACTTTAAAGTATAAGAAAATCGTATAACGAAAAAACTGTAGGTCTCTCCATTTGTTGGTAAAAACATTAAGACGCAAAACCACAGATTGGAGGAGGAGCTCGGCCAAAAATCTCTTCAGCGGTTACAAAGCGCCGCCAAATATATACATATAAATATAAATAAAATTCTATAGGACTTTCCAGAGAAAGAGAAAATTAGTACAAAAACAGAAACACAATTTCCAGTCGCACTTCCAGCACATCTCAGGTGTTCATGGGAAAGTAAAGCACGTTTCTTTAAAAATGATTTGAGTAATCATTATTTTTACTAAGTCTGACTACTTTAATAGTCCTACTTAATTTGTAGAAATGTTTACCGTTTTTCATCATTCCGATGAAACTTGAGTCCATTCATTAGTGTACATTATTGCAAATAGCCTGCAGTATAAGCGTAAACTAATATACAAAAATTCTAGTAAGAAATAAGATGAAATCATACCAGTTCATTA
Organism: Neoceratitis asiatica; assembly: GCA_030068015.2. NCBI lineage: Eukaryota > Metazoa > Arthropoda > Insecta > Diptera > Tephritidae > Neoceratitis > Neoceratitis asiatica. The sequence continues at coordinate 40,460,271 of CM061529.1, forward strand.
TTTGTATAGCAGTTCACCAGTAACGGGAATAATAATAATTTTCACCACCACGCCACTCATATGTTGTTTGTATTTCTAGAACACCACGACTGAGTTTCATTTCCTATTAAACTCTGTTGAAGTGCGCATTATGTCGTGGTTATTTACATCGTCACGATAGCCGAGTGGTTAGAGTCTATCATTGTAGTGCGTGAGGCTCACGGTTCGAGTCTCGCTGCGGGCAAATATATTTTTAATTTTGTGCTCCTTTTATTTTTGTTGAATTAGAAATTCAACACCTACTTATATACGACATTTCGTAGGACATCGTCGTGTTAAAAATACCAGTTGCTTACATGGGAATATATATGGAAGATGAACTAGTTGGTGCAAAAATGTTAACTAGTAGGATTCTAGTTGGTATTTTTCCCTGCAGGGTGCCTATACACATATGCATACATTCATACTCCCTACTTATTGTAATTTCGTTAAGATGCCAGCAGGTTGGCCATTTAACGTCGCTATGTTCAAGCTTCACGCTGAGAGCACTTAATCAGGCTACTTTCGCGGAAGTTCAAGTGAATGGGTGTGAGTGTGCGTTGTTTTGAGGGAAAAGACGCGTAAATTGTCAAATAAACGCCAAAAGATATATGCTGATGTGGCCACAAGACAAGTGTTGCACACTTCTTCACAATAATTAATATTAACATTTGTATATACTTATACATATATACATACAGGATCATATATAGGAGTATGTATGCATACATTGCAGGCCTTCCGAATTTAGTACGCAATGCTAACCACTCGGCTATTACGGCCGCCAACCGTATGCATACATACAAATAAATATATAAAGCTAAATATTTAATTGCAATTAGCTAATTTGCAAAATTTGGCTGGACGAAAGCCGCATAACGAATGGAATCTGAGTGTGCCCTGCCCAATCCATAAGAAGGGGGATCCTACAGTCCGCGCCACTGTTCATCGCAGGATAAGTCTCTTCATTATCTCACCGATAAGGGGCTGATCGGAGACTGTCAGTGTGGTTTCAGGTCTGTTAGATTCATCATAGATCAAGTAATCACCATGCGTCATACACCCTCTTAGTCGATTTCAAAGCAACCTTCCACAGCCTCTACATAGTTATGTCGGAATTTGTATCTCGGCAAAACTTATAGGTTGTTTAAACTCCGCTAGAGTCGGGAAGGGACTATCCGAGATGTTCAACTTTTAAGGGGTTAGGCCACTCTAGGGGGCCACAAAATACGCCTTTTTTGAGATTTTTTTCGGAAAAACTTTTAAATTTGATTTTTGACAAAAGGCATTTATTATACATATAAGTAACTGCTTATAACTATATTTTAAGAAAAATTAATTTTAAAATGGCGGCTGTACAGCGTTCTCCCTAGGATGCCTCCATTTTTTCGGGAACCACGGCCGGACACACAGATTCTGTAATTTTCTTATTTTAATAAGTTGTTGAACGGTTTCTGCTTGTAAATAGTAATACCTACAGAATTACGTAGGATGTTTTCAATATATATATGAATTTTTGACAGAATGGCGGGATTCTAAAGGAAAAAGTAACAATTTGCTCTAAAGAATTGTTCGAAATTTGTTAATAAAAAAAAAAAACTATGTGAGATAAAAAATCCTACGTACTTCTGTAGATAATGTATTTCTGAAGATGTTGTCGAAATTTCAAGTGAATCGGTTGTAAATTGTTTGAGTTATGTTTCCGGCCAACTTGAAAAAAGCAGTTTTGAGATAAATGCGTTTAAAGTTTTGAGTATGCCTTACTCAACCAGAGAACGAAAATGGGGCATTTAGAAATTTTTATCTGTCATAATTTTTCGGGATAACATTTTTGAGACCATAATGTATCATTTGAAAGAAAAAAATCCATTTTCCGAAAATTCTAGAGTGGCCTAACCCCTTAAGACGAAGGTCCTATTTATAGTGTGACTTCTTTAATTCAATATATGTATGTATATATGTATATGATTGCCGCTTTGTAACAGCTGAAGCGATTTTCGACCGAGCATCTTTTCCAGTTGTGTAGTGCGTCTTGATGTTTTTACAACAAATGGAGGGATGTACAGTTGAAACCTATCCTCTATCCGCTTCCGAACAGCTGAAGAATTCTTAATCAGAAGCCTTTATTTCGAGTTAGATATATACTCGGTTCCCTTCCTAGGAACGACCGAAAAAAAAATATATTTTCTATAATTTTTGAGGTTGGTCAAACCAGACTATTACGGCCACAATCAATAATGGAGGAAATAACACAAGCTGCAGAGCTAAACCATAGGTCTCAACAACCGCGACGTTAGTCTTGAACGGGGTCAAGACGAAATATTGGGTGTTCACATTCTGTGAATTGGCTCTAGGATTTTTCCAGGGAAAGGATTTGCGAAAGATTTATTTACTTACTAATGACGACTTAACGATATGCTGTACGAGGTATACGGCGAAGATGCCGAAAAGGAGGATTTGTCTGTGTAGTTTACACACAGAAAAAACTGTTACTTCCACTAAGCTAAAGAGAACTTAATATAATGACAGGCATATTGACGTGACATCTATCTTTGAGACATTATGCCCATAAGTTAAGTAAGACGGAATTGACTGAGAGTAGATCATGAACCATTAACTTTGCCAGTGCCAAAACCTTAATTGATTTAGACGACATTTACAATGCTTCCACTTCCAGCAATACGGGGTAGGGCGTACGTAGATCAAAGAGATTAGTTCATCAAATCGAGGGAACTGTTCTCACACAAAATTTTAATCAAAATATGTTGCTAAAATACAGTGGATCTGTTTTGTATCCAAAGATGCGACCGCAATAGCTGAGTGGTTAGCATTGCGTACTCCAAATCGGAAGGCCTGGGTTCGAGTCCACGTTCGAGCAACTTCCAAAATTATAGAAAATAAATTTTTTTAATTGCAGTCGCCCCTCGGCAGGGATTGTAAAGCAATCCGAGGAGTATATTTCTGGCATGAAATAAAAGCTCCTCATAAAAATGTATTGCCCGTTCGGAGGCGACTCTTAGAATAAACTGTAGGTCCTTTCATTTGTTGGAAAAAACATTAAAACGCACAATTATTATTATATGTATATAAATAGAGAGGAAAGATTATAATTACAGGAATAACCTTGCACACATTGTCATTTGCTAAGGTCGGATCTGCTGCCAGCAAGTCAGTCATTCAGCCGACCTGGTGACATTCATTTATACTCATAAATAAATGTGAGTACATGCACACGTACTTAGTTACATATAGTACATCTTCTATCGGTCTGTCAGTCATACTTTGTCAGTAAAATGTAGTGTGCACCATTTGTCCGTCGTTGCAGGCTGTTTAAACTCTTTGCATCTGGAGTATGAAGTATACATACATACATATGTACATTTACACAACATGTCACCGTATTTTATCCTGTCAAGTGAAATTTGCTTACACAAACATACAGCGTACAATTACACTTTTCCTTCTCGCTTTTATAAATTTAGAGTCATATATTTTAACTATATATGGATATGTGTGTACGGATTTATATACAAGACGTTCTCGTCTTTCTCTGTGGCGCTAGTCTGCCACTTTACAAGTACTTTATGTTAAATCGGCGCAAAATCAACACTGCAATATAAATGTAAGTACATATGTACCCGTACATATGGAAGTGGCAACAAATTATAACCGCATAATTCAAGTTGATGAGCGATATCAGTTGTCTATGGCAGTGAACCCTAGAGAAGTCATAAGTTCCAACTTATGCATAACACAAAATTACTGTGAGCCAGTGTGGATTGCTAACAGACGAAACTATCACTAGTGGAAGTCAAAGAGAATTTAGTATTATTGCCGGTGTATTGGTGGGGAAACTACAACTGAGAAATTATTTTCAGAAGCTAAGTAAAGTGGAATCGGCTGAGCGCAACTAGAATTTGTCGAAGCGTTGGAGAACTAACTATGGGAATGTCTGGTTGATTACATCATATTTTTCACAATGCTCCCAGCTCCAGTCTTTTGGCCAATACTGAGCACTATGTTATAACTCCCCACAGTAATTTAAAGCACTAAAATCTTCTATAAATACTCGTTAGAGTTGGCTATTCTGGCGACTATCGAAGTACAAATTGAAAGATCTGATGATGAGCAGGTCTTAATGACATTAGTGATAAAAAAAATTGGTATTGGGCATATGCGTGCGAGTATAATGAGTATACTCAACGGCTTATGTGCTGTCAGGTCCTCATTTTCCTTTCCCAACCAAGTAATCACCCTTTTAGGATGGAACCAAGGCGAATTAGTAAAGGAGAGAGCAGAAAAAAATACAATTCCAGTGCATTTTGTTTTTGAGTATTGTCAAATTAATGGAAAATTACTTGGGTTTTAAAACAGCAAAAATTCTCTGATCCACACTTTTTTTCATATAAACCCCAATCATATTATCATAATTTTCAAGATTTTCGCATTTACAAATAGAAAATCAGATCAAATTCAAGTAAAAAAAAAAACATCAATTAAAAAATAATTTTGACAATTTCGGTGTTCAACGAATGAAAACAGCTGAATTCGCTGTCATAGTAACTTTACATTGCTGAATTCGCCTTGGATGAAAGTTATAAAATTTTATTATTTGTGAAAAATTTAAACTGAAAAAAACTTTCCAGACAATTTAAAAATCAGACATACGCTGTTATTGTATATGACCATTAATATTATATGTACATACATACATACTGTCATGCATATAAAGGGTAATCCATTCCGAGGTTTCCTTTTTTTTTTTAAAGAAAAAACACAGAAAATTCAAATTTATTCCCGATTAATTTAATAGTTTATTATCATTCGAAAGAACATTCTTTAGCATTTATTTTTTGAAGATTATCTCTTTCAAATGTTGGCTGCGGCTACATCTCAGATGGTCTATCCGTTGAGTCCAATTTCCGATGACTCGTTCGAGCATTTTGACTGGTATCTGGCGAATGAAACGTGTGATGTTTTGCTCTAAGGCCTGAATCGAAGCGGGATCGTTCGCATAGACTTTAGACTTTACATATCCCCACAGGAAAAAGTCTAACGGTGTGATATCAAACGATCTTGGTGGCCAATCGACCAGCTCAAAACGTGAAATTATCTGCTCACCGAAGTTTTCTCTCAATTGATTGATGCGATGATATATGGGAAGTGGCGCCGTGTTGTTGAAACCAAATGTCGCGGGGATCACGAGCTTTAATTTCAAGCATCAAATAGTCCGTTGTCATGGCGCGATAACGGTCGCCATTGACGGTTACGTTCTTATCGGCATCACACTAAAACCGTTGTTTTATCCGGATGAAATGGCAGATCTTGAATCTCTTAAGGTAAAGCCAGAAATGGGCCTCATCGCCGAACAAATTTTGACTCGAAAACGTCGATCCTCTTGAAACTTTTCCAGAGCAAAGCGATGTCACTTGGGCAGGTCGAGCGGCTTCAGTTCTTGCACAAGCTGTATTTTGTACGCTTTCAATTTAAGATCTCCATGTAAAATGCGCCAAGTCGTTCCATACGTCAGTTCGAGTTGCTGCGAACGGCGCTGAATCGACTCTCCACGGTCTTCGTGTACATTCTCAACTACAGCAGCTATATTGTCTTCACTGCCTGCTGGACGTGGTCTATTCGGTCGAATATTATCCAATAATAAATGCTGGTTCTCAAGATGGGTGATACGTGGTGTTACGAGTAGTACGCTCAGTAGGCCGATTATGTTGAACATAAGTTGAGCAATGCGCTATTGAAAAAACCAAGTAGAGGATCACCCTTTATATACTTAATATAAATAACTATATTTGCATATTTACATAGCCATTTACTCAGCTGCGCGACACTCTCTCTGTTTGATTGTACACATTTTAAATGTGTGTAACATATGTATATATGCATTCTATGGCTTATGTGTTTGCTTTTTGTCGGTTGGACAAGTCTGAAATTTCATGCACTTGCGTCTTTTTCTAGCGCTTTTGCATTTAAGCATAATTATTTCAGTCTGTTGATTATTGCAGTGGTATCTGTTTATTTATTTATTCAGTTTTCAACATTTGTAATGCATTCTGAATTTGTTGTAAAGACAATTCATATTTAAATTGTTTTTATTTGAAACAACTGGTGCATCTCATATTCATATCATTTGTCTTCTCTGCGCCACACTTTTTAAGTGATGACTTTAAATGCGTGTATATGCATATATATTAGTATGTATGTAACAAGCACATAGTTAGGTATAAAGGTGAAGTTATGTGATGTTGCAGTCCAAATATTGTCTACAAAAATGAAAAATGTTTTTATGAATAAATTCTGTCAAAAAAATAAAGTGAATCTTTTTGTATCTTACGAATCAATTCCTTTCAATTGGATTACGCACAATGATAACCATTTCACCATTTCACAAGGTTATCATTGTGAGCGAGTTCTTTTTCCAAAAATTCAACATCCATCAACCGTCGAACAAACGCGGCATTCATTTGATATGGCTCCGGCCAAATTCATTTCTTTTCAGCCGATAGAAGAATTAAAAGGGAAATCGAGGGGAGAACCGCAGTAGATTTCAGCAAATGGTATAAGTGTATTATTTGGGAAGGGGACTTACTTTGAAGGCGTTGCATAAATCAATAATAATTATTTTGTATTTAATTGACTCATTCTCTGCACTTTTGTGGCAGAATGTATATGCATACTTATTCCACTAAACTAAAATTTACTTATCAACAATATTTAGTCAATTAATACTATTAAAGCGATTTTGCAAGTCTCTACGCCGCTACAAAACTCATAGCTCCGAACCATTCGATACCAAATGAGATATCAGATAAGGTGACTCTTTATCGTATGATTTCTTCAATTTGATGCTGGAGAGCTAAATAGACCAGGTATAATCTTCTAAGAGAATACAATTGCTAGCGAATGCCGATGATATTGATATCATTGGCCATAACAACGGCACCGTAAGTTCCAGGTTAGATAAAGAAGCGAAGCGAATGGATCTGATAGTGAACAAGGGTAAGGCGAAATATCTCCTGCCATCAAATAAACAGTCATCGCGACTTGGCTTCCACGTCACTGTTAACAGCCATAACGTCGAAGGCGTAGATAATTTCGTCCATCTAGGAACCAGCATTAACAACACCAAAAATGTTAGCTTTGAAATACAACGCAGAATCATTATTGCCGACAGATGCTACTTTAGACTGAGTAGGCAATTCAAAAGTAAAATCCTCTCTCGACGAAACAAAATCAAACTCTACAAGTCCCTAATCATTCCCGTCCTGCCATGTGGTGCAGAAACCTAGAAGATGTCGAGATCCGATGAGTCGGCTTTGGAGGTTTTCGAGAGAAAAGATTTATGGTCCTTTGCGCGCTGGTATATTGACATAGTTCAGCGAATTAAGAGACAGTGGCTACGCTGACTATGCTCATGTTGTCCGAATGGATTAAAGCGATCCAGATTTAAAAGTATTCAATGGAGTAACCACTGGTGGAAGCAGAGGAAGAGGAAGACCTCCACTCCGTTGGAAGGATGAGGTGGAGAGCGACCTAGTTTCATTTGGTATTTCAAACTGGCACCAAACAGCAAAGCGAAGGAACGAGTGGCGCGCTATAGAAGAAGTATCATATTCTATGGAGGACTTCACACCGACGTCCAAATGGACTCATAGAAGATCTTGAACACAAATATGAGCACTCCCCTGCCACGATGTAAAAAATCGTACTCGGCATTTTAACGCCAGGATGGGCATAAAAGAAAATAAAACATTCAGAGGAGGTGAACCGATGACGATGGAACAGAATATCTATTACTCAACTATGACGAATATCGATTACTCGTCAAAGCGGCGGAACATGATGGTTTACCGGCTGATCTATTCAGATATGGTGGCAAAAATAATTCTGCGCTAAATTTTGAGGCTGATATTTATTTTGATGTTAATGATGGTACCAAATACCTACTCTATTTAGCTCTTCAATCTATATAATTTACATACAAACCTATCCGAAATTGTTTAACTTTGCAATTCATAATTACTAAACATCGGCTCTTAGTATGTTTTAGACAATTTTTACGATTTTTTATTTTTGGCTGAAACCACGAATAGGCATATATGAATGTAATAGAGGGAAATCTTAAGATTTTCAATTCATAATAAGGAAGATTACATTTGATATTCGATTTAATGGAAATTTTTCGAACGTGAATATTTAGAATACTTTGACAAAAACTTTTACTTCTTTCCCAGATGTGTTTAAAAAAGTTTAATTTTTTTATGCAAAGTGTAGTGATAGTTGAAACGCTAAAGAAATTTTGATAAACAAATTGGAAAACTTTTTTTCTGTGGATCAGTTGGGCAAAGAACGAGTATCGAGTGAACAAAGCCATTAGAACCATCCTAAAGTGTTAAGATGAAAATTGAAGAGAAACCTCAGATTGCATGACTGGAGCGAAATTAAGAAAATATTATCCAATGCTGACCACTAGTGAATGCACAATTAAATAACTTATATTTTAGAAAAAATTCTAAAACTTCCCGTCGGAAGTACAAATTCATTGACACCAGCAATTTAACTGTGAACAATGGCCGTACGCTCATAAAACTTAACGACAAAGCTACAAAGCTACAGCTGTAATTTCTATTATTAAGTCAAAAGCGTGGTGAAATAAAAACAAAGCAAAACAAACCAACACCAACAGTATAGCAAATAGCGACAACGAGCAGCTCAGAAACCATGAAAACTGTTAGTCGTCATCAGTTTAGACAGCGAAGTCCATTGCCAACGAATTGGCCATATTGCTCTCACTGATTGTTGCTGCCACTTCTTGATGGCGTTATGAAGCTACTGCTTACATGCTTGACCCATTTCCGTAGATTTCTGTCACCACCAGCAACAAAACCCGCAAGCAAAAAATTTTCGAAAAAAAAAAAATCTCGTCTCATCTTTGCTTGACGGCAACAATTTTACGAGCATGAAGATGTTTTCACGCGTGTAATGGAATTTGTGGTGTGAACAGAGCTTGGGGTCATGATTTTGATAAGAAGACGTCATCTTTGTAGTCATTATAGAAAAATGTTTTTTTTTTTTTACAATTTTGGTTTTATGACTGCACTGCTGTTCATTCAAATACGCTATTTAATGGTAAAACTCTGAGGAGAACGAAAGACTGGCGCGTGATGCAAACATAAATACAAGCTACTTATTTTGAACTTTGCGAACTTCTAGGGCAATATGGTTGATTACTTTGTTAGAATACGGATGAAGTATAAAGAAAAAACTTGTAATTAAATGATGGCCAAGAGAATTGAAAGGGACATAATCTTAAATCTTACTGTTCGTCTCTCTTTCTCTCCCTTTTTTTTTAAAAAGCCGGGAAAATTCTTTAAAGTCTGTATGTATTTACATACATACATATGTATAAATTATATGTATATGAAAATATTGAAATATTAAATCTTCTCCTATGTGTGATGTAACCATACACCATAAGAATGGACTTTGCGAAATTCTATCCCTAAGAGAATGAAAGTAGGACGTAAAATTTGCATTTGACACCATAATGTAGCGAAATCAAAATAAATAACGTAAAAAATCAATTGAAAATGATACTAAAATCTTTATCAAATTAATCACATCATGATAAAAAAACTCATAACCGTTATATTGACTCACTTAATCCGTGAATCATGTTTTTTATGGCAGCTTTTCTTAATTTTTAGAAAGTCCTTTCGAAAGGCAGAAGAAAAATCAATTAACCAATAAAAATTTGTTATGAGAAAATAGATAGAAGATCAGTGATGTTATTCAAGAAGAGTTGAACAAGTCCTTGGCTTCCTATCATTTGTATGTGAATTTATACATATATACCTCAAAAATTTTTGGTCATGGATCCTATAATAGTAAACATATTTTCGATATTTGAAAGCGGTAAAAATATATATTTCAAATTCATTCATTTTCAATGCAAATTCATTCATGTAAGCATTATATGCTATGTATATAAATATAATAAAAATAAATATGTAAAAAATAAATTTTTTGGTCCTAATATTTAAATAAAGTTGGTTCCGTGCGATATGTAGGATTTTTAAAGTCAATATTGTGTCCAATTTAATTGGATTATTTATGATCCAAAATTCTCAATCTTAAAAACTGATATTATATGAGACACAGAATCCTATTTTTTTTTTAATTACGAGAAGTGAACAAAAAACAACAATAGAATTTCAATTTTTTGAACAAAGTATGTTCTTATTTTTTACGTTGATGTGGTCGCCTTCAAAATGGTCCACATTCCAGTTGCCGAAACACTCGATCTTTGAATAAACCTGTAGTTCTTTTAGGGATAATATTCTCTTTATTTTTATACCTTTCATATATGTACATGAAATGGTATACTACCGTTGGTCCGATGTGTGTAAGTATCAGAATCGCTAGATGAATTGATTTAGCCATGTCCGTCTGTCTGTTTGACCGCAAACTAGTCCCTCAGTATTTTGAAATATTTCAACCAAACCGACCAGATTATACCATTATAGCATATATAGGACTGATTTTCCGGGTTGGAATTTTGGGTCATAAATTCGTCAAAAAAGTAACTAAGAAAGTGAAATTTAGTAATCTGAAAATCATCGAAGTCGGACTACTATATCAAATATCTCCCATACAACTCTTTTCTTTACATATGAGATTTTGGGTCGAAAATTCGCCAGAAAATCATCTAAGAGCGTGAAAATTGGTGTTCTACAGAAATGAACTCAAGATAATATTGACAATGAAAATCATCGAAATCGAATTTTGCAATTTTAATAAATAGATATGTATGTACATGAAAGGCATAAAAATTTCGGCTTGGTCGAAGACAGCATTTTGTCGTTTGATAATTTCATGAAATTATTTGCTTATTTAATTTTTTTATTGTATATTTTGCAGATTTATTTCGAAATCAGCCTAAGGCCTATTGTTAATATGGCTACTTAGCTAAATTATATTTCATATTGTAATATTAGCTTTTAAATAAATAAAAAATTTATTTGGAAATACTTCAATGTTTTCTCCATTTTAACATTTCCCAGATAAAAAACACAATTGTTAAAACATTGTCAATAAACCACGTGGCTCTGCCAAGGGAGAAGAGGGATACGTTTAAGTGCTACGCGAGAGGTTAGGGGTTCAACAATTTACCTTGACTGCCGTAATAGGCGACTAAAATCCAATAGATCCCACGAAAGTCGGGTCTTTATACCGCAATGACTTGGATTTTTATCCGCCAAGGAATGTCATTCCCTCAGTATTCCCCGAAAACCAATTTGGGGAATATTTTTGTGGCTACAAATATTTATTATAAATTAATATATTTTACATAACAAATGTAGGTGGGTTGTGGACAATCCCTAATAAGTAGTTGTCTAAATTTTACAACTTATATCAAATCAGTTGTGCAAAGTTGTGAACCATAACAGGGGTAAAAACTTAACGAACTCAACTAAAAACCAGCTGATCGATAGTTTAGTTATAACCCATAATACAAAGTAGACTAAAGACAACAAAACTAACAACATAGTTGTGAGTCACAAATGGGGGCAGTAATTTCGACGTCATATCCTTAAATTCATGTTTGGTTGCATGTTATAATACGTTTCATTACTCCTCCATCGTCGTTGACATCATTTAGTGACTACTACCAGGCAACTTTCATTCACCGCTGTTTTTGTTCAAAATTCAACAATTTTGGGAAGAAATTTTGCTGCTACGCGTTGCATACAAAACATATTAGAAAAAATTCGTGGCCGTATTTACATACATATATATGTGTATATTTTATAATAAATTTAGAGTAAAATATTTATTTTCATAGATTTTTGGTTACTTAATCCAAATATATATGTATAGACATACATATGTACTCGTATATTCGGTTAACCTCATGAGCCAATTTTGCAAAAACAAAACGAACAATTCGTTTCGTGCTCAGAATATATGTTTTTGTGTAAAATAGTATTTGTATAACACCGAAAACAATGCGCTGATTGATGCAGTAGTAAATGTGGTTTGAAAATTAATTTATTCCGATGAAATTAAGGACGTCACTTTTACGTTTAACCGATTCGTACACTCGCACACAGGCGTGATAAATTTGAACCAAAAATAATGGCAATCAAAGCTCATCAGACATTCAGCTTCGTTGATTATCAACACTGGATTGGTGGTAACACCTATTAAAAAAAAGAAAAAGAAATAAAAATATTACCTATGTACAGTACGATGTCTAGTGTGTGGAAGTTGTAGTTGCAAAACCTAGTCGTTACCAATGTGGAGGTTACATATCTGAGTAATTGGATTTGTTGGCTTTAGTGAGCTCTCAATAGTTCAGAGCTCTGATTGATTAATTGGAAAATGCAAATGGCATTATTCAGCATTGGCAGCCGCTGCTAGAGTCATAGGGTCATCAAAATGTTATTTCATATCTTGTTATGGCTGCATTTGCTATGAGTTTTTATCTAATTAAAGTTTAGATAAGCATCCCTGGCTTATTCTTCATCTTCTCCCTTAATTGGATTTATTTAGCCAAGTGGCAAATAATGTAAATAACAGTAACGTGGGGCGCTATTTAATGTTAGACGGCGACAAAACTGAGGTGAATATATTATTATATGCAATCTGAAGGTATTCGTGTTTTAAGGGATACTGAAAACATTCAACGTGGTAGAGAAATGAAATTTGATTGGTAAAACAGCAGAAATGTTAAACAAAAGAGAACATAATGCCAAATATGAATCACTTTAAATTAGGAATATGTAACCTTCATAGCTCGTCTTAAACAAAATCGATTTTACAATTTCAAAACATCAATTTTGTGTGCCAACCCCCAAAAGTGCTGAAATAATTAATAATAATTTTCAAATAATTAAGTTTTCCGACGCTTAAATCACCCTGAAGTGCTTCAAAAGCTGATTAAAAAATAAGTATGGAGAATATTTTGTAAGACAATAATGATATTTCTAACTTTATTTTGTTTTTAATTAATATTTATGAAGACTAAAATTGCCACAAACGTAAAGGATGTATCTCAGGGAGAAAGTAGGTGGTCGGTAGGTGCGATTGCAGCTTCTCCGGGCTCAAGGCCTTGACAAAGGAGTTAGTAATATGAAAAATAAGTAAACTTATATTTTTAAATTTCTAACATATATACGGAAAAAGCCAAATTTTTTATTCATACACAAAATAAAAGCATAATTTTTTTTTATCATTATAATTAAAAATTATTAGAAGTCATAAATCTAATGTTTTATGTATGTATGTACATAATTTAAATTTCCATTTTTTAAGGACTTCATTAATGAGCTTCTTTAAGAGTGTGAAATTGGTAAAGCTTTCTACTAATTATATAGCCACTGTTACGAGAGCTTTCAGACCCATTGGGATAAAAAGACATTTGCGTATATGTATTTCTAGCATAAAAAATACAACTACTTCAGATTCAGAGTGTATTTCTTTTTTTTAACATTACTTTTTGTTTTTACTCATTAAAGGAGATTCTTTACAACCCTATACTACTTTTGAATTAGTGTATTGTACATTTATTAGATAGTGTGCGAAGTGTCTGTGTAAACAAAAAATACCGTTTGCATGTTTTTCATTCACTCCACATACATATGTACATCATGTGTCTTGATTAGATTTATTAAGATTTATTTTTACTTGTTAGAATGGGGTATGTGAACATGTCGTGTAGCCTGTAGAGCAAATATCGAATTATTTCTTCAATTTCTATGAGTAGAATACAATAAGACGTTAAAAAAAACCCATGTCGTACCAATAAAAAATATTCTCCGCCAAAAGTTAATTTTTTTTTTGGAAATATGGTAAAAATCAAAACATATTGATGGTTGTTTGCTGGCATACTTAAGTCGTATACACACACATACGGTGGCGGACAAAAGTCTACATACACCGCTTGCATTCGTTGTGTAGAAAGTACTGTCACTTTGTTGAAAAATGAGATATACAGTTTTATTTTAAATCCTTTTCTAATCACATGTATTAAAACAAATCCATTCTCTAACATAAAATCAAACAATTATGGTGAAAAAACGCAAAAATATCCTTGAAAAGTCTACATACACCACGGGTAAACTAGCAGGTACGTCGATATGCTGTGTTGTTATGGCGGTTAGGCCCCTTTTATTTTATTATTATTTTTAAATTATGTTTTCTAATTTGCTAGTACTGAATTTAGTTGTGGTTTAAACACATTATAATCAATAATGGCTCCGCGAAAAGAAATATCCATTGACGTAAGAAACTTGGTTATTCAGCACAGAAAAGAGAAAAAAATTTAAACTTAAGTCGACCAACAGTACGACCATTGTAAAAAACTTTGAAAAAAAAAAAAAATGAATCCACCGAAAATAAGCCGCGTGTTGGCCGCCGGAAACTAATTCGAAGAGACATCTTATTTCTGTGAAAAATCGTAAACTTCGCTTGGAGTTCGCTAAAGCACATTCAGACTGGGGAATGGATTTTTGGCAAAAAGTCTTGTTTACATACTAATAGAAGCTCAATATATTCGGCATCGATGGAAGAGCAAAAGTTTGGAGAAAAGAAAATACTGCACTTAACTCCAAAAGTATAATACCAACGGTGAAGCATGGTGGCGGTAACGTAATTGTTTGAGAAGCTGTTGTGGCATCTGGAGTTGGAAAGCTTGCTTTTTATTGAGGGTAATATGTTGGAAGCTAATCTGAAGCCTTCGGTGGACAGTTTGGAGCTAGGCGTAGGCTGCATATTTCAACTGGATAACGATCCAAAGCACACGACCCATATTGTTAAGAATTGATTGTTTTATCATGCTCGAAGGCAACTACACACACCACCTCAAAGCCCAGATTTGAGTGTTATTGAACATGTCTGGGAGATTTTTGAGCGAAAAATTAGAAAAAATCTGATTTCCAGCTCAGCATTACTCAAACAACGTCTTATTGAAGCTTGGGACAGTATTACTTCCTCAGAAATGACAAATTTAGTAGCTTCGATGCCACAACGGTTTCAAACTGTTATTTATGCGAACCGTGGACCAAATAAATACTAAAAAGATCATGTTACCTGATATTAACCAAAGTTTTTGCGCCAAGAAAAGTTACGTATGTACTGTATGTAGACTTTTGTTAATTTTGGATTTACGTTTTTTTTCGTCATAATGAACATTTTTTGTTTTTTATGATAAGGGAAAATAGTTGAAATAAACTGTGTCGTTAAATTTTCCAATTAACTTTTTGGACTTTCAATTCAACGAAAATAGAGGGTGTATGTAGACTTTTGTTCACCACTGTACATATCCATATGTACGTACCTAAGTATAAATGTGTATAGAATATTAAATTATGTTCCGATTTGAAGCACATTTTAAAGTGAATCTGTCACGTTTCTCAAATATTAATGTGTCTGCATATTTGTCTGACTTCATCTTCAATGTGAATTTAAAACTTTGGATTATACATAAATAGACATATGCAGATATTTTTTTTTTTTTTATATGTAGATATGACAAAAATTTAGTGAAATTTCTTTAAACCAAAAATTTAATTAATGTTTCTCGAATCGAGACATGGCAGGGTTAAAAATTTTATATTTTGCAAAGTAATTTATTAACATACCCTCAAATAAATTGACATCGTATATTCATAAAAATTTAATTAGGATGGCTGTAATCTTCTCAACTCTGATTTGAAGTGCTATAAAAAAGAACTGTTTATGATGTTGTAGAAAATTTCGAATTTTTCAAAAGCTGTGATATTATGTCCTCGCCAGCACAGTCAAGCGTTTAAGCTGGTATAAGTATTTAGATATGTATGTAGTAATTACTGCATACTTCTAAAACTATGAATTACGACGCCTTTGTTGTTGTTGTTGAATTTGTGTACCTTTAGGGAAATTTGAGCAGCCCATTCAAACATAGGTCGTTGCAGTTTATAGCTCCTAAAGTGCTCTAACAAGCAACTACAATCTTCCTGTGATCCCAATTACTTGAATGAAGGTTATGAATATTGATGTAAGAGATGCAAAGGGAATCGCCTTTGATGAAGGTATCAGTCGCAGAGCTAAAATATTGTATGTAATTTCATATATATTTCATGGCATGCATAAATTTCCGTAAGCAAGGGTAATTAAATTCGTGGGGTTTTTTGTATAAACTAAAAATCTTTCCCATCTTAGAATAGCATTTATTGTTTAGAAATTAATTAATAGTTTTCGTTTTCGTTTAGCATTTTGATCCCAATTAATTTTATTTTATGCATTTGAGACGCCAAAATAGTAAAGCTTTTTTGAAACGACCTAGCGAAGAATTTACCCTCATTGTTTTTATATGTAGAAGTATTCCATATAGCGCATTTGTAAAATAAATCTATTTTGGGCAGCTCTAACTTAAGTGCTTTAAATCCTCTTAACGACTTATTTGTTTAAGTTTTTAAAAGTGTATGCACTGTAGCAGAGTAGTCTAAATTCCATAAAAATATTGTACATTATATATTGCAGATTGTTTCATTGTTATAATTGTTATCTAGATCAATTAACAGCACATCCAAAGATTAAGCAGTTTACCCCCTGCGGGTTAGAGGTTCAAGAATTTACCCGCGGTAAGGCATGCCTGTCGTAAGAGCCGACTAAAATCCATAGTTCCCGCGACAGTCGGGTCTTTATACCGGAACGACCCGGATTTTTATCCGGCCAAGGACTGTCACTCCCGCAATATTCCCCGAAGTCCCATTTGGAGACAACAACAACATTAAGCAGTTTCAATGTGTTCCGGCCAAAAGGAGATCGTAAAACTAGTACGGTATGTTCGCTGATTGATAAACTTCAAGGGATTTCCGATGCAGAAAACCTATACACCTTTTGATATAAAGTACAATTGCGAAATATCAATTTACTCTTTATATATTTGCAGTTTAATTTTGAAATACTTTGTACTTCCGTTTATTTCCCAAATGTCATATATATGAGCTTATGAATTAATACCTTTGAAATTATGGAGAACAGCGGCTTTTGTTTAAAACGACCCAAATTGATTTTTTTTTTTCAAAATAGCTGTATTTGCTTGTTACCAATATACGGGTAGACTATCTATATGTAAAAGTGCAACTTTAAATATTAATAACTTTTAAACCATTGCAAAATTCTGCTTTCCGCCACTTTTAATGAAGTGTTTAAAGCAAAAGCCGCTGTTCTCCAACCAAAATATTAACTTTTTATCAATCCTATCTAAAAGAGAATAACAGAGATTTTTAAACACATTCTAAACCATTTTATAAAAACTTCTTTAACTATTTGAATAAATCTATAAACATGAGAAAATTTCGTTCAATATTTACACACATAAATATGTGGGAGATTCAGCCGTTGGCTGAGCTTTAGTTTTCAGTCGCACTTCATATTATAAGCAAATAAAAAGCAATTTCGTCATGAAACTTTGTAGGAATGATCAGAAGGATGTCTTTTTCCCATATTTTAAGAAATAAAATGTAAAAATATTATAGTTCACAAGTTATTTGTTGTTAACAATTGCCAATCTTTTCGTATCATTTCCTTATGAAAATTTCACTTCTTTTCAACTTTCTTTTAACCAACGTGTATATTACTTCCACTTGATAAATTATTTTCACTTATTTTGTTTAAATTAATAAGAAATGCGGCTTAAATCAACATTAACAAATTATATTATAATCAAAACAGATGCACACTTAAAAATGGTTGCAGTCTAATCATGAAGGTGTTGCCGTACTTTGTAAAATAACCTATAAATTTCAAAGATTGAGCCCCAATGGCTCATTTTAAAGAGGTATTTTGTCAAAGACAATTACAAAAACCCCGCGATTTCGCAGTTTTGTGAAATTTATCGAGGCAATTAAACATATGTACTTATAAAACAGTCTTTAATTTTCTTTTATTATTAAAGAAGGTTATCATCATACCGAAGTGTTTCACTTCAACATACTCTGTAAGGCGAAGCCGATTTTGATTCGACCTAGGGTTATTTTTCTAAAGCGCGGCCGTAGGCCCACCCATTTACAAGAGTATTTCACTTAAAAATACTGTGCAAGGCCAAGCCGGTGTTGGTTCGGCCCAGGGTTGTTTTTAAAGCGCCGCGCTTTAAAAAATAACCCTGGGCCGAACCAACACCGGCTTGGCCTTGCACAGTATTTTTAAGTGAAATACTCTTGTAAATGGGGCGAACCAACAACGGCCTCACCTTACACAGTATTTTTAAGTGAAACGCTTTTGTAAAATGTCGGCCAGTGGCCGAAACAACATCGACTTCGCCTTTCACAGTATTTTTAATTTGCTATTTTAGCAATCCGGCAACATCAATTTTGATGTCATTGTACTTAAATTTTGCAAACTTTAAAATTAAATTACTCAAAAACTATAAGATTCCTAGAAAAAAGAAAGTTAGTTTTAGAATCCGGGGATCTTCCTCTTTCCTCCCATACCCAATTTATTTCCGAAAGCCTGCGACCGAAAACTAAAATTTTCCCCAGCCGTTTGCTACTCTTATATTAAAAGCGCTTGAGCACTTGTTTTTCAGTGCACCATAAACAAATTGATTACTGTTTGTGTAGTAAAATATGAAGGCATGAAACTTACAAAATATTTAGCTGCTGCACACTTTTTTCGTCCTTTATGAATATATTTAGTATCTACATGAAGTTTGCTATTGCGGCGCCACCAAGAATATGTCTCTCAGAAACCTTCAAATATTCACTTCATGGTGTTCTAAAACAGCAAATTATCACTAGAAAATTAAAAAAAAAACTTTTAAATGCGCAGAAATACAAATTAGCTTTTTTTCTGTGTGTTACAAAAAAAAATCAACACAACGCTTTATTCGGCAAATCAAAACGTCAAATTCTTCCAGTTTCTCTATAGCCCTCATTCCAACTAATATTATTTAGCGAGTTCTTCGTAGCAACCATTCGTTGGTGAAATTCAGAGCTGCCAGCGCTTCAAGAAATAGACAATATATAAATAAAATTTACCTAACATGTTACCTATTTGTGGTTCTTCATTCATGCATTTGTAATTCAATTTTATACGTTTGTTCTAGCCGTGGGGAAAAAAGCAATTTTCAGGTAGTGTGCAACGTACGTTCGATTCTCCTTTTCGCTTACGTGCTTATATTCATTTGAATGTAATATATATTTTCAATTTTGGGATATTTTTGTTACTCCGTTATAGAAAACCAATGTATTTGTTACTTCATCTGTTAGATACTAGTTATTGTTAAAGAAAATGTATTTGTTTCTACTGAAACAAATTCATTTGTTACACCATCCCTTAGCTACTGATTATTGCATAAGTGTACAATTTTCACAAAGCTAACCAGTTATTTTTCAAATAAATGTGTATAAACCGAAAGATAATTAAGTAGACTTCTTTTTAAAACGATTTTTTAATTAAAGTTGAACAGTTAATCGAAAAAAAACTTTATCAAGAACATTGCTATTGGCTTACACGCAAATACAACAACTAGAGTACAAAAATTTCCCAAGCAATTAAATTATTTTCAAATAAATTTATATGAACTAAAATATATTTAAGCGAGCTTCATTTTAAAATGCATTTATTTCATAAAAATTGAACGGTTAATACCAAAAACAAAAAAATCAAAATACTTTGCAAAACAACATTGTCATTCATGCATATGCATTTCATGCATGGAAAGTACAAAATTTTCACACAAACAAGAAAAAAAACAATATTTTGGAATTAAATTTATATGACTTTTCGTTCATAAATCCAAAAAAACTTTATTTTAGAATATATTTTAACTAATTAAAGTTAAACCGCCAATTGAAATAACACTGCAAATATCTGGTATATATGCATATAAGTATAACTTAAATTAGTCCATACATTTTCACATACAAAGAAATGTATAAGCATGTATGCACGTTCGAAATTTTTACAATTTTGAAACAATGGCGAAATGGCTTAATATTATTACAATACGTTTAAAGCAATTTTGGCATAGTTTAACTCACTATGAAATGTATGTATATTCCCATACATTTTATATATTGCGGTTTGAATATTCTGCAATTTTTATCCTGGAGCTGTTCAATCTTCTGATTTTGCTGTTTGTGCTGCAGTACACACAAATATATTCCAATATTAACATAAATTTTAGTTTCCAAAATATGTATTTCTATAGTCCTGGCGACGAGATACTGTTTGAATAAATGGCGAAATAATTACTAAATATTTCGGTACAATTTAACAATATAATTACTTATCTTCTTACATGAAAATTTCTTTTGGAAAGAGGCATCGTGACAGCTATTATGGATTCTAGGTTTATCTTTGAGTAAGCTTTATTTGATAGTGAACAGTATGTAAAAGTATGTATTTGATAATCTGTTACCGCCGTTATACAACAATATCAATAAAAAAAGTTATAATACCACTAAAGACGTAATACATATATATATATATATTATATAGTATAGTGTATATATATATATAGTAATATAATAAAATAAACTTAAATAAATTAAATAAATAAAGAAAATCTAAATTAAAATCTTGATAAAATAAAAAAATGAAATGCAATAAATATTAAATTAATGAAATAATCTAAATTACTTTCGGTTAATCTGAATTAAATTTAATTCAACACAATTAAAAAAAATCAATTAGTTCAACTAAAATAAGCATTATTAAAAGAAAATAAAATAAAAATTAATAAAACCCAATAAAAATTAAATGAACTAAACTGATTTGAATTATATTAGGTTAATCTGAATTAAATTTAATTCCATACAAAAAAAAAACAGCAATTAGTTTAAATAAAATAAAATAAAACTATAAGAAAAAAATAAAAAACTACGTAAAGAAAAACAAAATAAAATAAAGTAAAATAGATTGAAAAATAAATAAATATAAAGAAATAAAACAAAATAAAATAATATAAAAAATAAAATAAAATAAAATAAAATAAAATAAGATAAAACAAAATAAAATAATATAATATAAGTATAAGATAAAATAATATAAAATAAAATAAAATAAATTAAAAAAAATAAAATAAAATAAAATAGAATAGAATAGAATAAATTACATTAAATTAAATTAAACTAAATACATATAAATAAAATAAAGTTTATTAAAATAAAAAATAATCAATCGAATTAAATTAAATCAAATCACGTCAAGTACATTCAGAAAGATTTAAATTATAATTTCTTACATTTGGAGATGGTTTGAAAAAATTGAACACTCTCTTTTTTGGGTATAATTTGATCCCAAACCTAATATGTACTCTAATACCCCACTTTTTATGTGAATAAACACACACAAATCCTTTCCGTTATTTCCGGTACACAGTGTAATTAAAAAATTTTTTTCATTCTTGAAAAAAACTTGATAATTTTTTATTTAATATGCTTACTTAAGTGCTAAAAAAATTGGTAATAGATTAATGGAAATTAGTATTTTAATTAATTAACAGTTTTTAGACATACAAGCTTGCCACGGGGAATGCGAAGGAAATAGACAAAACTGCAACGTGCGCCGCTTTGTTCTTAATGCATATGCTCCAAATTCATTACTTTGCTAAATTTTATAGGAGAAGGAAAAAAAATGTCTTTTAGCTGAAAGGATGCGCCTTCTTTGATTGAACTATTACTTTATTAGTATTAACTTATGTTAGACTTGCAATATACGCACAATATTTAACAAAAAAGTCATAGAGACCTTAGAAACGGAGACTTTATGATATATACGTGGTTTTGTAGTATTAGTAGTAGCTCATTTCTGTTTTATACGCGGTATTAAAAATAGTTATGTTCATAAAAGTGAGTTTATTTTGAGATGTCATGTTTAAAAATACATATTTATATTCAATTTAAGGCAAATTAAAATTTATATGTAGGTTTAATTAAATGAAATTAGTATTATGAAGTAGTAATATATTTATTTCTCATGAAGTAAATTATCATATAAACGTTAGGTATCAGCTTAACTTCTTTAACCTCTTTAACTTTCGGGGGTTGTGGAAGTAATATGATAAATCGTTTGAATTTCAACTTTATTTTGGATTGTACCGTCTGATGATTATTTTAGGACCCACAGATTAAGCCCATTATCTCCTTTGCACTATTTGGCAACTAAACCGATCCATTCTTTAATATGGACATTTGCACCCAAACATATTCATGCTTAACTTAACGTAAAACTTTAAACGTGGTTTTATCGAAACTTTTTTCGATGCAGTAAACACAATATCTCAAGTTCTAATCAGCCGATTTACTTGAAATTTGGCATGAATATTATTTGAACATCTCTCTATCACATGAAGCAAAACAGAAAATGAAAAAAAATATTTTTTAAAAATTCGACAAAGTTAAAAAATTAGTGAAAAAATCCACCTTTATTTTTGAGCAGCCGCCAAAAATATTTTTTTTCAGTTTTGTAGATCCTTGAGATAGCGACATTCGTACTAATTAAGAATCCATCAATGTTTGATTTTTCAGATGACCACAAGGGTAGAAATCATGGCGACGAGGACACAGCCTTTTCCCCCTCTCTACTTCAAGGACGCATAACTCCATGAAAAAATATTATTTTTTTAGAATTAATTTGTACTCTTGAAATATATGTAAATAAACAAATGATTAAAAAATGGATACTAAAATTTTCAAGTGCATTTTTTTGATCAATTTCCAAAAAACGCTCGAAATTCGGGCCTCTAGACTAGAATACCCCCTTAAATCATCCACATATATTGATGGGCAGAAATATTTTTTCTCTTGAGACCAAGAGATGTTTTGTTAATCTGATTTTGGTTTAAACGGTGTTACGTTTTCTTCGAAAAAAGAAAAAACAAACAAACAAAACAGAATAAATACTTTTCATATAAGAACTGGCTGACGCAACTCATTGGCACTTATTTCATAAATTGTGTGCATATGATTAAATAGTCAAAGCTACCGCGGCATTGCAGCCAATGGTAGTATTGCATTTTATTTTTAAGCATATACAAGCAAGAACTTTGAAAATTAGTTACGCTGATTCCAGCCTTAATCAGAAAATTTTCTATTTGCTTCTCGATTTTGATCTAAATGATTTTTAATATTTATAGCTCAATTGAACTTTTGAGATTCGAATGTTTCTAACCGCAGTTTTTACTTTCTGTTTCCTATTTTTGGACACAGCTTTGTGTGTACATACGATATGTATGTATATACATATGTACTTATGTTTGTGTATATGTATTTTGTACCCATAGATGCGCTTATAGGCAAATCTCTCGAATTTTAATGGTGGAAAATTTCAATTCAATTTCCATTTTATTGTTGTTTGTAGTCATAAGCGATTCAATTGTTCCGCAATGCGGATGCATTCAATGAATTTCATTGAATCGATTACGATACGCAAAGGGTGGATTTAGTGAAAGCAATATTACCGTTATGAGTTTTTTTTCCACAAATTCATAATAACCCGAAAAGTTATGAATTTAATACTTTTGAATTGTGGCTAAAATTAGGTTCACTTTTAAAACAAGAAAAGGGTGCTGTTTTCGGCCATGCCGAATTCTTTACATCTTTCTTGAACATATTAAATTTATTGCAAATTGAAAAATTCGATTTCCATGACTTTAAGTGTCACTATTAATTTGAATTTACATCTGTAGAATACCAAATTTCATGCTATTAGATGGTTTTTTGGCGGATTTTTGACCCAAAGCGTCGAATCTCGATGATTTTCGGTACCGATGTGCAATTAATTATAAAGTTCCAGAATACCAAATTTCTGTGTACACCGAAGGACAACATACAACCTCATGTACATGAAAGGTATAAAAAAGTCGCCATGGGCACCGCTATTATAGATGAGTCGAAAATACCACGCGTATCATTCTTTGCTATTTGTTTGTTGGAAAGAGTGGTTCAATCTTCGATTTTAATGCTAATATTGATTGATTTAAAATCTGAAACTAAAACTAACATCGCGGTAGGTCAAAAAAGATATCTTCAGTACAACATTTAGGAAATTCAACATTCACGACGAAAACTTCTGTTCAATATTGCGGGGGTGATCAATACACATATATATGTATGTATATCAGCAAATGGAATGTAAGAATGAAGGCCCACTGGTGACGGTGATAACCGCTGGCGATAGAAAGATGTGTTATATGACGATGACAAAATTTATTTCACCGAATTAAGAGCCGACGGCTCAACCCAGCATAGCCGTCATGCTATGCGGATGGAGAAAAACTTTCCAGCTTTGAAAGTTTTCGATGTAGTACTCGCTAGCGGAAAGAGTCATTAAAAAAGAAGATGTCTAGCATTTTGAGCGCACTGGTTCCCCATTTCGAAACATTTTA
Source organism: Neoceratitis asiatica (assembly GCA_030068015.2). Taxonomy (NCBI): domain Eukaryota; kingdom Metazoa; phylum Arthropoda; class Insecta; order Diptera; family Tephritidae; genus Neoceratitis; species Neoceratitis asiatica. Next base: position 40,484,680 of record CM061529.1, read on the forward strand.
TTTGAGTCGCAGCTAACAATGCGGGAGAAATGTACCATTCAGATGAGGTGTTTTAATGACGCAGTTATGAACAATGCGTTTTTGCAGATCATCCTTGAAAAGTCGAACTTGAACAAATCCAAATATATCCAATATTATCGTTGTATATTATAAATCAGCATAGGTGAATATTTCCTTCTTCTTCTTTGACTCTTGTTGATGTTTTCGGCAGAGAACAAAAGGTCTCCTCTTTCTTTACACACAAATCTACGTCCTCATTTTGTTTATATATGTATATATAAAGCTTTGTAACTGCTGGAGCGGTTTTTGGCCTAGCTCCTCCTTCAATTTGTGGTTTTGTCTCTTGATGTTTTTTATCAACAAATGGAGGACGTACAGTTTATTCAAAGCCGCCTCCGAACGGCCGATGTATTTTTATGAGGAGCGTTTTATTTCATGTCAGAAGTACACTCGGAGGGCTTGACATTCCCTGCGGAGGGACGACCGCAATTAAAAAAATTGATTTTCGATAATTTTAGATGTTCATCAAACCTTCCGAATAGCAGTACGCAATGCTAACCACTCGCCTGTCACGGCCGCCCCCTATTTCGTTTACGGGTCTTTATTTCGGAGAGTTTAATATCTGAGGCATTTTTGTTCTTTCCATTGGTAAATGTTTTGGGTCACAATATTCGCTTTTTTCACAATTAACTCGATTCCAAAGGATGTTCGTTGATATCGTTGAATGTCATAAATCAGCATACTTGCATATAACGTACATGATCTAACGGCTTTTTTCAAATATATTCTGCTCTCTTTTAGTAAATTAAAATTAAAAATTGTTGATCGGTTTTTTTAAAACACTAATATGTTCTTATTTAAATATTTATATTGATTTGTTTAAGTAAAATTCAGATAAGAGCTCCTAAGGAAATGATACCTTGATATATGTATACATATGTATACGCAAATAAATATTATGAATGCACAGTTATGTAAATGTGTTATGTCATATCTATCCGAAGACTTCGGCCGACGCTCTACACGTGACTGCAAATTTTGGCTAAAAAAAAACTGAATTTCAAGAAAAATTTCTCAATGGTGTTGCACATTTCGTTTCTTTTTGTGGTATTTACTTTCATTTCCCTTCTTCTTTTACTCCTCATTGTGGCAGCTCGTAGCTTGCTGTCCTTTATATTAAAGCTTCGAAAAACTCAAGAAGTACGTAAGTAAATACGACTAGTTATTTATTTTTTTTCAACATTTTCTTCTCTCGAATTATTTTCTCGTGGCTACAGCTTGTATTCATCCTTTCAAGCTTGTATACTCTTGAGCGCCATAAAATATAAGTAACATACATATGTACATATTGGTTTATACGCGTACATACATGCATATTCGTCGAGTCAGTTCTCATCACACTACACAAATCCTCACAAACGTTAAATGAATTCTTCATGTAATACATTTATATCCTGTCCGTTTGAAGAAAAGTAAATGATTGTGGTATGAGACGATTCTCTCGTTCATCGTATGCCCGCCTGCAGCTCGTCGCCACACTCTTCAAGGTGTATGCTGGTGGTTTTTCGAATTCATTGCGGATATACAGAACGACATCAGTAGACCAAAACTTTTTTTTATTGTATTTTAAAGAATATGTACTTGAATGCTATGAGCATCATTTGCGGTAGACTTGAATAACTATTCATGTATGAAAATGTGAGACAAAAATAGATAATTTTAAAAGGGAAAAGTTGTTTTTAAAGCAATGTAATTTTTATAGAATATTCGTTGTAAAGCCATGCAACATATTAAACATGCTTGTCATTGGAAGCTTTTAAAGTCATTAAATACTTCTGAGAGCAAGAGCATAAGAGAATACGTGTGACCAATGATGGCACAATTGTGCTATGAAATGACAACCAGTGATTTAAAGTAAGCACATCTATAGGTTAGGTTAGATTAGCTTGAAGTTGTTCCCACATCTCCTATGAGTAAATTCCGCCAACGTTGTCCAGTTTTGAGCCAACCGTACAAAAATGAATGGAGTTTGCAACTGCTGATACCATCCTTTCCTATTGATTTATATCCAGTAGAAATGAAATCTGTCTTGAAATCAGTGAAGGTTGACTAAACCAAATATTAATATAACCATGGTTTGTTAGTTTCCATTCAAACACCTTTTGTTGCATTACCCATAATGTCAATGAGTATTGTCAGCGTTTTCCAATAGGGATGATATGATTTCTAAGTGTCGTCTTGGCCATTATTAATATGTAATTTTTTTTTTCATTGTATTGAGTAATCTTTACAATTTCATCATTGAATCACCATAAACGTCGTGAATTTGCTGATTTTGCTTTGGAACAACTTGAAAATGATAAAGATTTTTTTTAAGAAAATCATCTCCGATGAGGCTCATTTTCATCTGAGTGATGTGGTAAATAAACAAAACTATCGATTCTGGTGTGAAGAAAATCCACAAATTATTCATGAACAACCATTACATTCACCTAAATTGACAGTTTGGTATGGTTTTTGGTCTGATGGAATCATCGGTCCGTACTTTTTCCGAAATGAAGCTGATAGCACAGTTACTGTCAATGAATAGCGCTGTAGATCGATGAAAACCAACTTTTTATGGCCCCAAACGGGTTAAAGTTGATCTTAACAACATCTGTTTCCAACAAGACGGGGCTACGTGTCACGCAGCACGTGCAACAACCGAATTATTGCGAAAAAATGTTGGAGATTCGACTATTTCAAGAAATTGTGACATTGAATGGCCTCCAAGAAGTTGTGATTTAACACCATTAGACTACTTCTTATGGGGTTATTTAAAGTCATTGGTATTTAGCAATAAACTAAACTCTCTTCAAGCTTTAAAAGTCAATATTGAAAGTGCTTTTCATGACATACGACTCGATTTCGTGGGAAAAGTGCTCAAAAATTGGGTTCATCGCATTCGTTCCTGCAAAATAAGTCGTGGAGGCCATTTGAATGATGTTATATTCAGAACTTAATTGTATGGATTGTACTTCACATTAAAAAAAAACTTTTGAATTTCCTTAACAATTAGTGTGTGCTTATTTTTTTAAAGAAATCATATCACTCTTATTGGAAATCCTTATATAACCAAAAATATATTAACAGCCTCAGTCGATGTGGTCCGTAATGCTCCACTAATACCTAAGAGTGCTGTACTCTGCAATCTAGAAAATATAATTGGTTAAGCTTTTCTCGTGTATAGAGGGCGATAGATGCTTTACGCATTCATTTTTCCCAGTCCTGTGACCAGCTGATTTAATCCAGAATGAGCCCCATATATTTTGCAGATTCTGTAAAGTGTAGCTCTGTTCCTTAGATAGTTAATGTTGAAATCCTTGAAGTTTTATATGTTCTAGCGAAAGGAACGAGCTTCATCTTCTGTGGGTTACTATTTAAGCCAGTATCATTAGTAATTCTCTATTCGAGTTAGTCCGCCCTGTATTATATCACATAAAGTTCGTTAAAATTTTCCTCACTGGGACCACCAGGTCGTCCGCATACGCTATAACTCTGCATACCACTTCCAGCCATATTATACACACTTTTCAAACACATTTTATTTTCATGAATAATCACTATTTTTACGATCAATTATTGCTGACCGACCAAGTAAACGACTTTCTAATATCATTAAACGCTTTGGCGCGTTTTAATTTCATTTCATACATACGAGTTTTCTCATTGCACTGACACAGAATACAAACTTTATTTGCTGAATTCCTGAGCGCATTTTTTTTGTGCAACACAATTTCCATTGTTTGATTTTCGCTTTTATGTTCATGCTCAGTGATTTTCCAGTGCACTGCTTTACTGCCTTTAGTCGTGATATTTATCTTTAAAGTAAGCATTTTTCGCACTTTTTGTACTTAAGTAGAGCAGAAGGGTTATTTAAGTGGCAGTGGGAGAGATATGAGTTTGTTTTTGTTTGGCTTTTATTTGATCTTCAAGTAATACAAAAAAAGTAACCCTCATAACGGGTGATCCATTTTGAGGTTCCTTACTTTTTAAAGAAAAAAAGACAAAAATGTTTATTATCATTTGAAAGAACATTCTTTGGCATTTATTTTATGAAGACTGTCTCTTTCAAGTGTTGGCCGCGGCTACGTCTCAGATGGTCCATCCATTGAGTTCGATTTTCGATAACTTGTTCGACCATTTCAACTGGTAACTGGCGAATGGCAAGCGTGATGTTTTGCTCCAAGGCCTGAATCGAAGCGGGATTGTCCGCATAGACTTTAGACTTTACATATCCCCACAGAAAAATGTCTAACGGTGTGATATGATCTTGGTGGCCAATCGACCGGCCCCAAACATGAAATTATCTGCTCACCGAAGTGTTCTCTCAATAAATCCATTGATTGATGCGATATGTGGGAAGTGGCGCCGTCTTGTTGAAACTAAATGTTACGGAGATCACGAGCATCAATTTCAGACATCGAATAGTCGGTTATCATTGTGCGATAACGGTCGCAAACCATTAAATGGCAGCTCTTGAATCTCTTTAGGTTGCTCTTCGTCCTAATTGCGGAAATTTTGCTTGTTTACACACTCATTGCTGAACGAAATTCGGCTCGAAAACGTCGGATCTTCTGGGAACTTTTCAAAAGCCCATAGAGCGAAGCGATGCCGCTTGGGAAGGTCGAGTGGCTTCAGTTCTTGCACAAGCTGTATTTTCTACCCTTTCAATTTAAGATCTCGACGTAAAATGCGCCAAGTCATTCCATACGTCAGCCCGAGTTGCTGCGGACAGCGCCGAATCGACTCTCCATGGTCTTCGTGTACACTCTCAGCTACGGTCGCTATATTTTCTTCACTGCGCGCTGGACGTGGTCTATTCGGTCGAATATTATCCAATAATGAATGCTGAGTCTCAAGATGGGTGATGGTGTTGCGAATAGTACGCTCAGTAGGCCGATTATGTTGACCATAAGTTGAGCGAAGCGCGCGAAACACATTCTTTACAGAACATGAATTTTCGTAATAAAGTTGAATGATTTGTAAACGTTGTTCAGGAGTAAGAATCTCCTAGATGAAATGCCAGAAAATACTGAACAAAAATAACATGACAGCTTGACACGACTTACGCGTGATCTGTCAAAAAAAAGTTTTTGAAAAAAGTATCTCTATTTGGATCACCCTTTATATAATATACTTTCGCCAGCATTTTTATCAATTTTCTTATTTTCACTTTTTAGTATGGCCTTCAGCGCGCTCGATGACTTGATTTTTATCTTCTCAATTGTCCCGAAATGCCAACCTTTCATATGTTCCTTCAGTCGTGGAAAGAGGTATTATTACGGTGTCGTTTTTGGACAATCTTTGAAGATTTCAAACATTTATAAGCATGATATTAAAACAAATGTACTAGACGAGCTTCGAACATAACAAAAAAAAATCGATAATTGAGTATGCGTAGTCCGAGAAATATGAATAATCGCCTTATTTTTTGAACAACTCGTATGTTAAATTTCAATGTACGAGTGTAATAGACGTTTGAAGAAAATTAGTTAGTATTGAAAACTTACTTCCGAAATGATGTGTCTTCAACCACAACTTCAAAAAAAATTACGAAGAAGTTTCTGGATCAATTTGTGCAGCGAGCTCGCCAAACCGTTTCGTTATCGACAACAACTTGCATACGTGCTCGCTGAGTGCGTTCAGAGGAAAATTTTGCTGCTCGGAGAGCCAACAAAATCAACTTGACACCCTTCTTAACTCAGGATTTTGCATAAATATCTTCGCATCAAAGCTCATAAAGTTCAGTGGGTCAAAGAACTGAAGATTTAGCTTCACTCAATAGGCTGCAGATCGCTTGGCAGAAGATCGAAAACGAAAAGTCATCTTCATCTTTTCCGATGAAGTTCATTTTCACTTTGGCGACTACATTAACATGTACAACAGCAACATTTGGGGCTTAGAAAACCCATACGAAACAAGGAAGGAGTTTTGACTATCGTCCAAGGCGATTGTTACCGTAATATGCTTAGAGTTTATTTGTTTCCAATATTAAAGAAAATGACAGGAACTATATGTGGTTACAACAGAACGACGCTACGTACCACAGAGCCAACGTTGCATCGATATTTTGCTTTAGGGTTCTGTCACGTAGATAATATATACTCGAGAAATACCACTTATAAAACTCACATACCGCCCATTTATTAAAGATATCCTTACCGGAAGGACGTATTCAGTTGAGGATTTTAGTTTGCTTAAAATGTTTCATTATTGGTCATCATGGAGGTACAGTGGACTTGTTTCGCGTGTAACCTCTAGGAAAGCGCGAAGTGGATAAACGTTGTTTTTGTTGTTGTTCTTGCGGGGACTAGCTAAACCCCACCTAGGAACAGATAAAACGAGTCTATTTTGTCGATGTCATCTAACGGAAGGTTCAGAAAATGAGCTGTTTCGACGGGTTCGGACCAGAGGGAGAGGAGTTGTAGAGGAGTTGGTTTTAGAGGGCATGCGAAGAGGTGGTTAGTGTCGTGCGGGGTCATACAGCATTCAGGACATATGTTAGGTATGCTGTGGTCAAGTCTGAATAAGTGGAAATTAAGTCGACTTACACCTTAATTGTGTCAGTATTACTCGCATCTCTCAGACCAGCTCGAGCTCCTGGTCTACAATACGTGGTGATTGGATTCCATTATCATTCACGCGAAGATAGTTTGCGAAAGTGTTGACGGACTCACAGTGAATGACGTTTAGGAGAGGTTCGGCTAACAATAAATGTCTGTTTTGATGGTCCCGGTGGCTTAACCTCGATTAGGTAATCACTTAATTTTAGTCTAAGTGCATAGAAGTCTAAGGCATTGACGAGGAGAAAATAATTACGCCTAAGGAAACTCATGATGTGTCACGACTGCGTCGTAATAGTTAGGAACTAATTTTTTAATTTCTTTTATAAAAAATGGTTTAATATGATTTTAGGAATTACTACCTGGAAATTAGAGGGGCAGGGGAGTTCTTATGTGGTCACGAGGGAGACGGGTCCATATTTTTCTTAGGACGAATTTTTTTTATTTCGTGACGGAAATATACTCTGTTGATATTCCCTTCCTGAGGTGGATTAGTGGTACAAACTGACTTTTGAATTTATCACTATTGTTTTAATTTTATTTTGAATAAAATTTCAAATCTTCACGCAAATAAAAAGCGCTTTTCCCGCATAATCTCTAAATCTCATATGTTGTAGCATGCAATTTAGTATCATCAACACTTATGTACAGCGATGATCCGGATAAAGTGTACCCATTATGCTAATGAGACCATCATATGCTACCGCTTGTCATGTCATATTGTTGACATACATATGTACATATAAGATGTATATATATATGTACTGTTATTGTCACTGCAATGTAATTCATAGCAGAAAATGGTTAAACCACACAAAAATCCAGCAAAGCACTATTCATATGTATTATAATGTATAAATATATATGCAAGTATGTATAAACGAATGAGTGAACGGCAGAGTGTGCTGTTATTTGTGGGGTCATAGTCTAGCCTTGAAGGCAATTCAAGCAACCAAAGATTTATAGTCAAAGTCGAAGTGTTTTTAAACATGATCAGCAGGAAATTTCGATTAAAAAAATGTTTCTTTACGCAAAATCCACTAGCTATTCGGAAAAAACTTAAATATCTGATATTCCTACATTCGAAAGCAATGCCATCCATAAATCGGAGTAGAAACGTGGCCAAAAATTTCTTAAGGTGTTATAAAAAGAATACGTTGCTATGCATACCCCAAATTTAAATGTACTAGTTATAAATCACCTTAAAATTAGTTGCCAAGAAAACCAACAGCAGCTGGAGTTTTAACCTGAATATGTTCTATGAGATGATAATTTTTCGATTTTGGACAGAAATAAAAAAATCTAATGATAGCCCAAATTGGATAAAAAAATAGTCGGATTTCATCCAAATTCCTTTTATAAATGTTTTATTTAAGGTTGTTTATTTCCTATGATTTTGATTTCTATCTCAAATTGACACGTGTTTTTAAATATAACAACGATTTTTCTCTAACAGTCTTTTATTGGACACTTGAATATAATTTGCTTTGTTATGTGCTCGATTCCAAATGGTTTTGCAAAATATTGAAAGCCCAAATCGGATTTTGTAAAAAACTGCATAATAAATTTGTGTAATTAGTACGAGTCATGGGTTCCTTATATTGCACGAATATACATGAATTGTGTGGTGGGTCTACGGTTCCACTCGAAAAAGCGATGCAGTAATGTTCATAATAACCAGGATTAACACTCCGTTGTGAAAATAAACGATATTAGCGTTGAAAATCAATACATTTATATCGTGACTTATCTCCCGCTCAATGAACGCAATTAAAATCACAAGAAGCACATCATCTCCTGATGATTCAAATCCCTGACCGAATTTAGTACTTCTTGTAAAGACTCCGATTCAGACTATGGGTATAGAAAAACTGAAAGCGGATATTTTTAATGGGACACATATAAGGCAACTCATTGGAGATCCTAATTTTGTCAAATCAATGATTGAAGTCGAATTCAAGGCTTGGAATACATATGTTTTGGTTATAGATAATTGGAAAAAAGAAATCTGATAATCATGCCGAGCTTGTTGAGTGCACGGTAATAAATTTGCAAGAGCTAGGGCGTGTATGATGCTGAGCGTAAAACTCCACTTCCTGTACTAGTATTTATACCGATATCCAAAAAAACTGGGTGATTTTAGTGAGAAGCAGGGTGAAAGATGTCATCAGAATGTTCGGACAATTATGTTATGCACCGAGTGAGAGCCATTTTAGAGTCTACAAATGGATTCCAATAGAAATAGTTACTCTAGCAACTAAAATTGTAGCGCATTTTACTACTCGATGTGGTTTTTTAGTCCACAATTTTTATTTTCTAATTCGAGTGCGTGGCCGAGTTTCAAGATAACGAATCTGTAAATTGATAAGGTATCCTATAAAGATTTATTATTCGACACGTAATATTTCTCTAACTTGAAACGCTTATACAGATCGGTCTCAATGTTCTTGTTGTACATGATAATCTGCTTGCAGTTATTCAAATGCCGAGCAAGATAATTAGTTTTGAACTCATTCAACGAACTAATTACAATTAAATCGACACAAACCAATGTATATACGAAGAAATATACATAAGTATAGTAAACTTAGATCTGTAAACGTATACTTAGATGAGAACGGAGTTTAAGAGTAAGAGGCGAGTGGAGCACCTTAACAGTGGTGAAGACGTTATTGTGTCACTACTTTTTTTACTAAACGCGCGGTACACGATAAATTTTTCATTATTATAGGTGCAATACGTGCCCAATATTACATACCGCGGTTGCGAGTCTTATGCAGTTCGAAAATCTGGCTAGAAGTAAAAAAGACAATGTTGAGCCGAAAATACCACAAATGGCGGCTCTGCCAAGTGCCAGACTTCGAAAAACCTTTCACTTTCATAAGTATCGATTTGTTTGATCCATTACTAGAAACTGCCGGAAGACGGCGACAAATATCACCTCTTCGTCGATTTGAAAGCCACCTTAGGCAGCCTCTAGTATGTCTGAATTTGGTAACCTCACGGCTAACTAAGGCTGAACAATTTCGCTTATCTTGGAACCAGTATCAACACCAACAACAATGTCAGCTTTAGAATTCAACGCAGTATGCTGTTGTCAAAAGTGGCACTTTGGAAAGAGTAGGAAATTGACTAGTAAAGTCCCTTCTCAACGAACGAAAACCAAACTTTAGAAGCCACTTATCATTCCCGTAGCTACGCTGGCTAGGTCATGTAGTCCGAATGAATGAAATAATTCAAGCTTTGAAAGAATTCAATGGAGTACAGGTGACTTGTGGAAGCAAACAAAACGGAAGACCACTTCCACTCCGGTGCCTATGCCAAATAAGTTGAAAAAGAAGAGGAGACAGAATTTTAATGTGATAAATATTTAAAATCTTAATTAATTTCTTTTAGACTAAAATGCCATTTCGTAAGACTTATTAATTATTTTTTATTCGCAAAATAGTTCAGTATAGGAGGCAAGCAAAGTTACTACTGCACTGTGGCGTTGTGGATTAAATTTTGAAAGCACTACTTGCACGAGCGGGTGTTACAGTAACTCTCTTCTTTGGAGACGGAGCTCTTAAATGTGTTAAGTGAATTTTGAATTGCTTAGGACCTAATTTCGTATAACAAAAATTCTGAAGAATTTTTCTTAAATGGTACAAGTCAAAGACAAGTTTGTAAAAGGCTAGGATATTATAAAAAACTTAACGTAGCGTCTTCTTATAATGTTTATTTGTATGGGGCTGTAGTGATATAATTATGGAAAGAGATAATCCACTTTGCTTCGCGTGTAAAATTTCAAAGAAGAAACACTTCTACTGCAATATTCCAATCACTTACGACCTCAAAGACCAAAAAAGCCAATCAAGATAAAAATTTGTGTGCTTGAAAAATTCATTAAACTACTTTTCTTGAGCTTTTTCAAATAATCCACACTAAAGGGAAGTCAAATGGCACTTTAGATTTGGCTATCTATCCGCGAACAAACAACATTAAAGGTGAAAGCCACCTTTTAGTACATATATATATACTTATATGCTTGAAACTATGCAAAATCGTTCTTTCGCCCTTATGAATTTCTATTTATAATAGCGCCTCGGAAGTTTTGTATAATATTTATCTCTATATTCTGTGAATTTGTTTACCTTTTTGCACTTATTTTTTCACAGTTTTGCTACTTGCGCCATTCTTCATGACCTCTAAATTAAGTTTGAGAGTTTTGAGTGCCTTATTTTTTCATATTTTTTTCTTTCTTTTTAAATCACAAATTTGTGAATATATTTATCTTTCGAATTCCGCTGTGCTTCTTGTTATCCTTCCTTTTACTCTTTATTCATACTTATTCACAATCACTTACCTTTTGGGAGGAGAAAAATTTGCATCCCAATGAACGAAATCTCTCTGGATTAATTTCTCCTTTCCTTTTTTGTTGGTCAACGTGCGAGCAATGGCTTTTGTTATCCTCTTCATTTCTATAGCCACAGCTGTCTGTTACTTTAGTTATTTAGCTTGTGGAAACTTTTATTTCTTGTTTTGTTTTTGGAACTTTTACGAAACTTGCTTTATTTTTATTTATAGCTTTCAGTTTGTCATAATTGCCTGTACTCATAGTTTTATATTAAAAAATTTAAAATTCGGTTGCAGTCGGTCTTATGTAAAAATTTTATATTCCTAACACACACAATTGCAGAATTTCTTTTGTGCAATGAACCTCGTATGCAGTAAATTTCCGTTACATCCTTTGCACTACTTTGGTCACATTACCTTTTGCACAGACACCATTTGCCGGTCGTTAGTACGTAATACTAGTCATTTAAACAAGTTAGACAAAGTAGGACGAATTGCATATTTCCGCAAACAATTCCGACATGATATTGTACAAGCACAGACGTATGTATGAATATAAAAGGGAAATTTTTATTATTTGATTTATGAACTTTTAAAAGTTATGATTACGTTTACGAGTATTTTAGTGTTGATGAGTGATAAGGTTTATTAAAAGCTCATGTTATTTAAGCGAGAAAAAGCCTATGCTAATAAAATCTGACGTTGATGATTTCATAGAATTGCGTAGAGTGTTTTTTTGAAATACAAGAATAAGAGAACCCTTTTTCATAGTTCCATATTTCGCTTGGATAGATATAATATATTAGAAATAAAATATCTAATCATTTTACTGTAGATGTCCAATGTTAGTATTGGATAATTAAAAAGTGTCCGTGGTTTTTGTCCCAAAATTGGTCAAAACGAAAATATTTGCGTACAGCTTTAGATTTCACCATACAAAAAACATTATTTGGGTGTAAGTTCAAAGCTTCCATAATACATTATACTTGTGGCGGAATATATTATATTCGGCGGAACGCATTCCAAAACTCTGTATAAAAACCTTTGGTTTTTCTATGGAGGTGTTTTTGTATGGAGGGTTAGTTGAATATTCACGTGGGCTTGTTTTGTATTAACTAACCTGGATTAAAATGAATTCATTTAGCTGTCAAAACTCTTTTTGAGTTTGGTCGAGATTTCAAAACGGGTTGAAATAAGATGTCGGTTCGGGAAAGTAGCTTGCTCATTTAACGTATATTTCCTCACTTCAACATGGAAATTAAAAGCAAAAGAAAAATTTGAAAAAGAGAATGCAAAGAGAGAAAAAGGTAAGAAGTTAGCAATTTCATTAATTTAGCAGCCACTGTAGTCCTTAAATAAAGGGTTTTCCAATAGGGATGATATGATTTCTAAGTGTCGTTTTGGCCATTTTTAATATGTCATGATCTGTCATTTTTTTTCATTGTATCCAGTAACGTTTACAATTTCATCAAGGCAAGATATGCGCAAGAACAAGGTTGCTGATTTTTCCTTGGAACAACTTGAAAACGATAAGGATTTTTTAGAGAAAATCATCTTCTACGATGAGGCTCATTTTCATCTGAAGGGTAAATAAACAAAACTGTCGATTCTGGTGCGAAGAAAATTCACAAATTATTCATGAAAAACCATTACATTCACCTAAATTGACAGTTTGGTTTTTGGTCTGGTAGAATCATCGGTCCATACTTCTTTCGAAATGAAGCTGGTAGCACCGTTACTATCAATGGAGAGCGGTATAGATAGATGATAATCAAGTTTTTATGGCCAGATTTAGAAGAAGTTGATCTTAACAACATCTGGTTCCAACAAGACGGAGCTACGTGTCACACAGCACGAATTATTGCGAGAAAGGTTTGGAGATTCGATTATTTGAAGAAATTGTGACATTGAATTGCCTCCGAGAAGTTGTGATTTAACACCATTAGACAAGTAGTCTTGTGGGGTTATTTGAAATCAGTGGTCTTTAGCAATAAACCGACTCTCTTCAAGCTTTAAAAGTCAATATTGAAAGTACTATTCATGACATACGACTTGATTTAGCGCTCAAAAGTCGGGATCATTTTAGTCGCGGAGGCCATTTGAATGATGTTATATTTAGAACTGAATTGTATCGACTGCACTTCACATTAACTAAAAAACATTCCTTAACAATTAGTGTTTTATTTTGTAAAAGAAATCATATCACTCTTATTGGAAACCCTTTATATCGAAAGAATATTGAACATGAAATTGACTATTAACATTTTATGTGTTAAATGTAAGTTTTTACGCTGATGTCATTATGACTGTGCTTATATGTGATTAAATCAATTAAGTGTTATTTTTATACGTAACAAACGTATTTTTAATAAAAAGTGATAAAATCTTGTTTAAAAAGATGTAATGCATTTTGGACAATGATTAATAATGAACAGCCAATGAAGGAAGGAAAACTTCGGAAAAATCCTTCTTCTGTTCTATCCTATGGTTTTTGGGCATTGACGGTTCTATGTATATTTCTATTTGGTTTTCTTATTTAATTTTCTACTGGCTTTTAACAGTACGGAACCATTCCGATGCGATGCAGAATATCAATAATCAGAAAAAAACTCGAATCAGACTTAAGTTAAGTAATACAGAATGTTGCTGTGCATCAGAAACCTTTTAAGTAAAATTCCTTCATGGCTTATGATCAAAAAATTACTGTCAAGGAAAGGGTGTGACAGTGTTTATGTAAATATTTGAAATAGATGGACAGATAGATAGATTTGTGCGTTTGGCTTGTATTTTTGCAGCAAATTATGTGTCGGCTGCCGTAGTCGAGTTATTAGTTATGCATGAAAACATGCGATGTGTCATAGGTTTGAATGAAGCAACGTTCAAATTAAATAAAAGTATTTTTTTCTGACTGCTGTTGCCCTTCGGTTGGGGACGCCAACCACTCCAAGGTTTTTATTGATATAAAAATCCACACTTAAGAGGCTGCTTAAAATAAGCTGTAGGTTCCCACAACCTTTCAAGATAAGTTTATCTGACTCTATTTGTCCCCTTCAACTAAGTGGGGTCTCGAATATGACATTAAAAAATTATGCTTACCAGTGAGAATTTTGGTTCTGTACTCTTCTAAACTAACAAAAGTTGAAGTTTATGTGGGATATTAAGAAAAATTGAAAGCATATATACAACAATGATGAGTTAATATAAATATACCACCCAGAAACCCAGTGAAAATGCAAAAATATATCTTATTATTTTTTAATAAGATTTTTTGAGCTTCTCTTAGAAAGGCATCTTATATTACGTTCACGGCTAGTTAATCGTTACAATATAATTAAGGACTCCAATGTAGTATTGCTTATTCGATATACGTTATTTTAATAGAATGCCTCAGAAATAGTGTTAAAAGTTTGATTTCAGAATTTTATTTCTTGTAAGCTTTCGATTTGAGACACTTTGAAGCTTATCGGAATGGAAATTTTCTTTTCTTAAGTATATGGTAACCCAAACGAATATTTTGCCTGAACCTTTGAAGTTGTTTTACTTCCGTTTTGATATCATATTGCAGTCTCTGATGTGAATAAAATAATTTTTGATTTTAAACTAGGTGAAAATAATGAAGGAGTTCTTAAATATATTTCCTGAAAGCATTATATGCGCTCCGTATAAATAGAAAAAGTTTTTAGTACACTCGAATCATTTGTAAAAAGCTGCTCCCAAATGATCAGCAGGACCATCAGAATGATAAATCAATATAAACTGGATTACTTAGATTAGTCATCTTCATTGAAAGGCCTCGCTATAATAAATGACTGTCTTGTTGCCTTCCTAGATATAGAGGAGCATTTACCAACATCATTGACTTAGTGGATTTTATCAACCAATTGTTATTAAGTAGGGAAGGGCTTCATAGGAATAATGAGCGACTTTACTTCTCAATTGCCTAATTTGGATTGGCTGATATTGTTGGTGGAGTTAATGCTGGTTCCAAGATAGACGAAATTGTCTACAATTTCAAAGTTATGACCTACGAATACGCTGACTGCTTTTCTGATGACAGGAGATATTTTATATTGTCTTCGTACACCACGACATGCTTTCGCTTCACTCCCTGCTATTAAGCTACCGGCGTACCGTATAAGAGAGCCGATGCGGTAAATTTCATTTTCTGAAAATTCCACGGATGTACCACAACTTGAGGGCAGACTCGGTGGTAGTATATTCTCACAAAACCCATTCTTGGAACTCGCTTTCAGGCCAGGTACCTAACCACTGCAGTACTTTTCAGGCGCTTCTCGTGTCATTTCTGGGATAACCTTGTATCTACATTTGCAGATAAACTTTTTAGCGGAGTTTATAGGCTTGGAATGAACTAATACTAGTCTAGTCATGAATTAGAACAAAACCAAGAGTTTTAATAAAAACCGGACCGGTGTTTTAATAATGTTTTAATACATGCGTGTCTCTTATATTCTAAAGACTTTGCCAAAGTCCTACTTTTTATATATATATGTAATATATGTGTAATCAGTACAACGAAGTAAAGCTGCATTCTCTAGCTAATATACACAGTTTAAGGCTCGAAAATCCACTACTATTTTATCTTAAGAAAAGTTTAGGTGAAATGAAGGAACTGTCTCATAACTTGATCTAATGGGTTGTTTAAGTTTTGACTTATACTAAATATGTACATGCTCCTCGTCAGTAAAATGGCACTAATTCCTTGTAGCTCTTTTCTTAGTTTCGGCTGCTCCTTGTCAAGCATGAGTTTGGAATGTATATGTGAGTGAGTATGTGACGTGCTATAAAATATTTTAAGCGACACGACATTCTTGGAAACAGTTTGGTGTTTAAGTTGCGTGTGTGTTCTTCTACAATATATTGGTCATTACCACTACTAAAACCTTTGTAAGAGGCATAATATGACTACAGCATTACGTTGACCTTATTCTTATTGGCGAATCAGCAGCTTAAGCGCTGATTATTGTGTGTCAGTTGCAACTGGGTACATTCAGTTTCCCTTTATTTCGTTTCCAAGAATTACCAACTTGAGGTATTCTAACCTTTCTGAGGACATGATCAAGAGATTTTAGCCGCTCATGTAGCTTTATAAAAACATTAATGAATTTTCTATATCTCCAGTTCTGGCCTGGTTAAAACAGTACAATCGGTTTGGCTTTTTTGCTTAATGTAGAGGAAGCAATGAAAGCTGGTAAACAGTATAACAGATCTATGATTTATAATAGATATATGATGGCAGTTTGGCTGTTGGAGTAAATAGTGATTGTTTGTTTTTGCAGTAGATCACTTAGAATTTAGGAGAGTTCTCCGCTTATAGATAGGGCGATGTCGTCAGCGTATGCTACCACAACCCAACCCCAGTTCGCATAACACGTTCATTATCGAACAAAATAACACTTCTTTATACGGGATTTTGCACAAAAATCCCAGGCTGGAGGCTTAAAACGTCCAATTGGTTCAAGAAGTAAAGTCTCATTACCATCCGATGCGATATCGCCTCGCTCAATGGGCTGATGGTCATCACTCACAAGTAACAATGGAAAAGCCAATGTATCCTAATCGGGTGACTGTTTGGAGTGGCATGTGAAACGCAGGCATCAATAGAGCCACACAACGAATGTTACAATCAATATTTTGCGTACTGCGCTGAAAAATTGCATAATAAGCACAACCGCCGATGTCACCTGGCCGCCATGCAGATGCGATTTGACTCCGTTGGACTATTTTTTGTGTAGAGCCGGATAATGATAACTGCTACGCCAACCATTTAGAGACTTGAAACACAAAATTTAAGTCACCATTGCAACCACAGAGGACCAAACAATCGAAAATTTGATGAGGAATTGGAATGGTCTTCTGCATGGCGCGTCCACCATATGAATGAAGTGGTGTTCCATCATTAACAGGGATGTTGAGGCATTTCAATGAAGTGAGAATCATCGGAAAATATTTTTTCGTCGTTTTTATAATATTTTTTTCGTGACCCAAACGTTACTTTGGGATAAGGGGGAAATTACTTCCAACAACCTGTTAATACCATCGAATGTTCGTGTGTACATACGATGTTATAATGTAAAATATATGTACACAGGCATATGTGTGAATATGCACAATTAAAAAAGTCTCAACGATTTTTTGTATATTTTTCAACAAAAATTTTCTTTATTGAAAATTAATTTTAATCAAACACATTTTGAGCATTATTATCCAGGACATTTTGCAATTTTCAGGTAGAGTAACAACTCTCTCTGTGCAGAACTTCTATGATTTATCGATAAAGGTCTTGACCAAATGGTCTGGTCGGTCAATATTTTTATCATCAAGGTTCACAGGGAATGAAACAAATGGTAGTCAGATGGTAGGTGCATCAAAACTTCCCAACCCATACCTACATATTTCGCCTGGTCATCAATAATGTATGTGGTCTGGCTTTGTTATGATAAAACTTAACATATCACAACAATTCGTTTTTGGAGAGTCACCGGTCTATGACCACGATATATGCATATATATGTAACCACTGAAGTGATTTTTGGCCGATCTCCTTCTCCAATTTGTGGTTTTGCGTCTTGATATTTTTATCAAAAAATGAAGGGACGAACAGTTTATTCTAAGCCGCCTTCGAACGGCCGATGGATTTTTATGAGAAGCTTTCATTTCATGTCAGAAATACACTCGGTGGGCTAGACATTCCCTGCCGAAGGGCGACCGCAATTAAAATTTAATTAAATTAATTTTCTATAATTTTGGATGTTGTTCGAACCTGGACTCGAACCCAGGCCTTCCGCATTGTAGTACGCGATGCTAACCACTCGGCTATCGCGGCCGCGATTTTTTTTTCGTTTTTATATAAATAAGTGAAATTATTTTTTATCGCCCATTTAGGTCGTTTAAGAAATGGTTCGTTTTTGTCGCGCTTCAGAAGCGTTTCACTGATGGTAATTCAGTAAATGAATTTTTTTCATTATTTTATTATTTCAAACTGTCACGTGAGTGATACCCAACACTCGTACCTCCGCAATGACGTGACAGTTTGCAGCCTACCACTTGCAGAATTTAATCGGCTTTTTGAGTGACTGGCAGACCAGAATGAGATGCATCCTTGACATCAAAATTTATGGAACGGAATAGAGCAAACGACTCCTGGATTCGGCACAATTTTTTTGGTAATTTTTGTGTGTAAATTTTCAGAATTTCAAAATTTTCACTTATTTTATTAAAGAAAACGATAATAATAACAATTTACCAAATAAATATTTCTGAAAGTTTCGACAGATTTAAACTTTAATGCTACAAAAATGTCGTTCGATAGCCATAACGGCATTACAATTCATTACCATCCTTCAAAACTGGCGTCCCCATCTTATTTTTCATAACCAGAAATAGTATATTGAAAAACATTAAGATAATCAATATAATCGTCAATATGATTATTGTATTGTTGAGACAAAAGAGGAAACACATACATACATACATACATACATCAACCAAACAGGCATTCCCCAAATCTCAAATAACTAAACTCAAACTCAAATACAATATATCGATTTACTTTGGCATCCCCTGGGTCTTTTTCGATTTTCTCCTTTGTTGTTGTGATTATGAATTCAAGTACACAATAATCAGAATAAACCCACAGTTAGATTTTACTCAATGCAAGAAAAGGTCTTAAAATACTTTACAGTTGAAATAACAACTAAGCTAAAGGAAAACCTTAAGTAAGCAATTTTTCGCATTGGGGAAAACTTGAAAGCGGAACAATGAAAGGGAAATCCAAATATTGACAGCCTATCAACCTATAAGCTGCTCACAATAACAACTAGAAGTATGCGGAAGGGCATGTGAAAATAAAAAAAGATAGTCAATGGTAAATCAAATATATTTGATAAAGAAGACTGACAAATGTGATTTCAGCATTTTTTTCTATTTTAAATCATCAAGGCACAGATATATTTATTTTGGAGCATCAAGCTACAGAGATATTGCTCAACTGACGGTTGTTTGAAATGCCATAAACACGAAGGCTACATATTGTATAGAAACAAACTTAAATTTTAATCAATAATGACAGGCATACAAATATACATATTGTCAGTATATAAAATAACCATTTACTTTGCCTATAAACACAATCGAATTGGGTAGCAGAAGTCATCTAATTGTGTTTTATATGCAACCTTCCACTTATCGGATTTAGCAAACATCAACTAACACATCGTTATAGTATTTTGATCAACAACCTCAACGGCTTAACGGCATAGTAATGAAATGGAATGTGGCAGTTCAACAATAAATGGCTTTAACTCATTTTGAGTATTTTTCAGTGTTTGCAATATTTAATGTAGAGTAAAATACTTACTAAAATATATACCTATTATATATTATATAAATATATGAGTGTCTTAGGCGGCCGCAAAAGCCGGGTGATTAGCATTACTTAGTACAATTCGGAAAGCCTGGGTTCGAGTCCGGATTCGAGCACCATCCAAAATTGTAGAAAATTAATTTTTTCTAATTGCGTGCAATCCTCAACAGGAAATGTTAAGCCCTCCGAGTGTATTTCTAACATGAAATAAAAGCTCCTCATGACACTACATTGGCCGTTCGGAGGCGGCTTAGTATCAACTGTTTGTTGGTAAAAGCATCAAGGCGCAAAATCACAAATTGGAGCAGGAGCTCGGCCTAAAATCGCTTCAGTAATTACAAAGGACCAAATATATATAGATAGATATATAAAGGGTAATCCAAGTAGAGGTACTTTTTTCTATAGCCTTTTTTTGGCAGATCACGCGTGGAAAGACCTACGCCTCAACAACGTCTACAAATCATTCAACTTTATTACGAAAATTCACGTTCTGTACAGTATGTGTTGCGCGCGCTTTCCTCATCTTATGGTCAATATAATCGGCCTAAGGAGCGTACTATTCGCAATACAATCACCCAATTTGAGACCCAGCATTCATTATTGGATAATATTCGACCGAATAAACCGCGTCCAGCGCGCAGTGAAGAAAATATCGCGGGTTTAGCTGAGAGTGTACACGAAGACCGTGGAGAGTCGGTTCAGCGCCGTTCGCAGCTGCGACTTAGCGCATTTTACGTCGAGATTTTAAATTTGAAGCGTTTAAATACAGTTTGTGTAAGAAGTGAAGCCGCTCGATCTTCCTAAGCGACATTGCTTCGCTCTATGGGCTCTTGCAAAGTTCCAAGAAGATCCGACGTTTTCGAGCCAAATTTTGTTCAGCGATGAGGCCCATTTCTGGTTCAATGGGTATGTAAACAAGTGAAATTGCCACATTTGGGACGAAGAGCAACCTGAAGAGATTCAACAGCTGCCATTTAATCCAGAAGAAACAACGGTTTGGACTAATTGATGCCTGAAATTGAAGCTCGTGATCTCCGCGACATTTGATTTCAACAAGACGGCGCCGCTTCCCACACATCGCATCAATCAACGGATTTATTGAGAGAACACTTCGGTGAGCAGGTAACGTTTTGGGAAGGTCGATTGGCCACCAAGATCGTGTGATATCACACCGTTCGATTTTTTCCTGCGGGGATATGTAAAGTCGGATGAACGGATGGAACATCTGAGCCGCGGCCAACATTTGAAAGAGACAATCTTCATAAAATAAATGCCAAAGGATGTTCTTTCGAATGATAATAAACATTCCCAGTTAAATTAAAGTTTTCTGTGCTTCGTTTCTTTAAAAAAGTAGGGAACCTCAAAATGGATAACCCTTTATATATCAGAGTTTTTGTGTAAAAGAGTGAAATGAGACATGGAGATCGATCAGTTTAAGTCTCGCGTGAGAACTTCATAACGCATCCTTTACTCTTTTGAATTATTTGTGCATGTTGTAAGTACCCTTATGCCAAATCTACTTCGAAATTTGTATGCTTAATGGAGCTAGCCCTACTATTCAGTCAATTGTATTTTTCTCTATACAAGCAACTGACATTTTTGGCACGAATGTGTGTAACGAAACGGCAATTGTATGTTTTTGGTCAGATACATAACAAATTTCATATATGCAAAATTGGTGCTATGTAACCGCTGAAGCGATTTACGACCGAGCTCCTCCTCAAATTTGTGGTGTTCGTCGTGATGACTTTCCAACAAATGAAGGGACCTACAGCATATTTTAAGCCGTATCCGACCGGCAGATCGGCTAATTCACAGTATTTAATATATCGCCATATTGCCTTTTTTTTAATGTAATACTACATATTGCACATGCTGAGTTACTATTTGTTTACTTACGGAGTAGCGTATCAGAGACAGTCAAAGATTAGTCACTACTCAAAGTCTTTCTCAAAAATATGAATATGAATGCCTCTATGTAAATCGAACACCACAGCAAAAAAAAAAAAATAATTTGCAACCATTGTAGATTAACAGCTCCGTCAAAATATCCGTCGACCTGGCGATCCGTGATCCTCTTCCCAAAAATTAAACGTTCTATACTCGCATATTAATCTAGGAAAAATGCTACAAAAGTACTTAATTTCCAGTAATTCAAACTCTGTTTAATTTCCGGGAAAGAAAAGTAGTATTTTTGTTTATCTAGATCAATATATACATATATACGTAAGAAAATCACCCATCTAGAATCATAGGTATATTTTAGTTAGTTTCAAAAAGGTCGGTACATGATCTGCTTTCCCGAAAAAACCAGACTGTTTAGTAAATGCAATTAAAGGTAGTGTTAATGTTCATCTGAGCAAAATTACCAAGCAAATCGAACCATAAATAAATTTTTCGATTAGGTCAGTCCTTAGACTATTTTTCGGACTGCTTAAATTCTCTCTGAACTTTCACAAATATTTCAAGGTCATAATTTGACAAAATCACTCCAGCCATTCCCGAGTTTTATCGAGAAAAACGAACAGCAATCGATGATATTAGAAAACATTTCTAGATCAATCGCATACAGAAATTGAAAAAAAAAACATATATAAATATAGCATTTCAGAAAAAATTTCTTTCATTGAAATAGCATAGTTGAAATGAAATCGAAGTTTCCCAAGCGGAAATGTTCCATCTGCGATATTCACCGTCATCGGATGTCGAAGCATCTGTGCGATATATCAGGACGGGAATGATGAGCTACTTGTAGAGTTTGGTTTTGAATCGTCGAGAGCGACTTTACTTTACAATTGTCTACTCAGTCCAAAGTAGGACCTCTTTGGTAAGAAACGTTGGATTTCAAGGCTAACATTGTTGGTGTTGTTAATGTTGGTTCCTAGATTCTCTGAAAAATTTATGTTTGTGATATATATCAATCAGAAAAAAATAATTATCAGAAAAAATATCGAGACTGGGTATATAAGTAAATATGTTGCTGCAATATTAAATATTATAGACATGCATACCTTCATATGAAGTTCAACGTAACGTATACGTAACGTCGAGTCGGCTTAAGCCGATGGCAGATAGAACTTTTGCTCCACTTTGCGCGACAGATTGACTTTAAAGTCTAAAATGTATATATAAAACTCTTCAAAATGACCCTCATAAGCAACGCTGGCGCCAACGCAGTTCTATCTGTCCTTCGCTTTATTAACTTTGTATGTACTTAGAGTTTTTGTACATTTTCCTACCAATCGAAATTATGGTAACTAATAGTTGTTTTTTTTTTAATTTTATTGAATTGATAAGAAATCAGTATATTTACACAAACCCAACTGTACAGAGTATATATGTATGTATTAACTTTGCGGTTGCGTGTAACTTTCTTCAATATAAAATGATTATAATATACACGCTGGCCACGATTGCCAAGCGCTTAATGGACTAATTTTACTAGTGAACACGGCAACTCATGCTCTTGCTGATATATGTTTGAAAATAAAACCAGGGATAAGGAGTTGTGAAACTTCTTCCAGCGTGAGAGTACTTCAATACTACTTTTTTAAAAGATCAAAAACCAGACTGATCGTTGGGCATTTTAATTAAAATACCTTTTAAATTCTAGAGTTTGGACATGTTATATAGCTAAATACCACATTTAAGTGGGGTATGGGCCTTAATAAATAATGAATTTCTGCCTGTAGCGACTATTATTAAACATGCGTTTAGGCATTACTCTGCAGACTTTTAGGCATTATAAACCACATTTTCACCTTAAGTAAAAAAATAAAATATATGTGTGTATGCATGTCTATATATATGTACATGTATATTATATATATATAAGGATTAAAGCTCCAGATTTTTCTCAAACATTTGAACATTTGCAAATTATTTATGCACAGTGTAAAAATCATTGAAACCCCAGGGAAATTTTGACAAACTAAATTAGTTTTTTTTGTGCTGCTGAACAGTTGAGCAATGAGCGAGCATTGAGCTCTTATCTCTTAAGCACATTTTTAATTTTGTTTTAAATGTTATTGTCTAAAATGACTTGAAATGTTTAGAAGAACCTAGTAAACTTTTCTTAAAGTAATACTATATTTTTCTTTGCAATTACTCATTTTTACTTATTTAAGTTACAATTTAGTAATTCTTTAATGCTTAAGAGTTTTTTAACTCAATATTAATTAAAATTAAAAGTTTAAAATAAGTACGGATTACAACGAATTTACCATGACAATGAGGAAGCGAAATACACCACCAAAAGTATTCCGCTGCGTGATGTTCTTGTAACATTTTAAGGTCGATCACCATAGGGAAGACAAATGAGCCACTTGGATGCATTGAGCAGAGGGTCGTGCTTGTTGCTGGAAGATATCCTAAGTAACCGACTAAAAGAAGCACAGTTAATAGGCGAGTGAATACGAGCAACCACCTAGCCGTCACCAAGCAGTTTTAATTCCTACACAGTTCTCTAAATAAAAACAATCTCGCATTTTCGCCTTCTCAGCGTATTTGAATTTCTTTTAACTTGCAAGGTCGCTTAGCTACTAAAAAATCAAAAGTATTTGCCAACAGTTTTCATAGAAAAAAAGTTGAAATTAAGCAAATGTTGGTCTGAAGAGGTAAGTTCAAATTGAAATATATAAAGGAGGATACTGCAAATAATTTTGGTATCAATTGCTTTAAAGAACGTAATTCTTTGCAATGTCTAAAAAATTTATGGTCGAAAGAAATTTTGAAATTACTCCATATTTTTCTTTAAGAAATTTGAATGCTTTTACTTTTTAAGCAAAAATAGTATGGAAAAATTAATTGCACTGTCATTCTTGTAAAACCTATATACAAATATACAATAGGGGGATTCTCTATGGCTAGGAAATGCATGCTACGGTGCACGGATAGGAAATTGTTCCTATTCGTGAAATGGCACAACAGCAAACACATATTCTATATCAAAACCTATGTATATTTATTTCCCAGATAAAGCAAGAAGAAAAAAGCAACCCTGTGCCGTGTTGTTGTTATTGTTTCTCTTGAATAGGTCTCTCTAGCTCTCAGTCCCTAGCATAATTCCATAGGAAATATTTGCATAGTATGCATGTCCTAGACATAGAGAATCCCCATAATATACCTCAAGAATTCATGTTACTTTTATCTAATTATTTTTAAGTAGTAGATTAAGTTAGTTATCGATAATAATGTACAGAGTGTTGGGTATTTTCTTATATTTCTGCAGTTTCAGCTAATTTTTTTTTAATGAATTAATTTTTACTTACAAATTTTTGTAGAGCTCAATAGCCTGTTAAGAGATGAAGTCAATTCTATTTCAAGGATAGTGATACAATTTTTGGAATGTCAAGTAAATGGACAATGTCACGCTGCGAGCCAAGCCAATAGTACTGGAGTCGTCTCTTATACTTCAAGATTTGGCAACCCTAGTGTTGCAATATGGCAACTGACAACTTTATTGTAAAGATTGGCATTTTTGATGTTATACATACCTACTCCGAACGTTATGACATAGAGTGCTATTAGCGTTGTTTACAGTAACTAAAAATATTCATTTTGGCCAAAAAATGGAATTAAGTCGCAACATTTTCGCGGGGTTATTTTTTACAACTTTCGACGTGGATTAACTCAGCAACAGGGCATCCAAGAACTTAATTCAAATTTTGGCAATGAAGTTCCGTCAAGGACCAGTGTTCGTCGATAGTAAATTCGGTATAGTAAATTCAATCTCGATGGTAGAACACTCACTTTCGTAAAGGTCAACCACAGTTGTAGTTCCAAAAACCATTGATGCTGTGCGCAAGCTGATATTACAAGATCGCCATGTAATCTATCGTGAGATTGAGACAACTATAGGCATTAGTGGGACAAGCATACATTCAATACTGCCTGAACATTTGATTTGCTCACGTTGGATCCCCCACAATTTGTCAAACGCTCAAAAAATGGCTCCTGTCGATTGATCGAGAGAAATGTTAAAAAAATACGATAGCGGTTCTTCGAAACACGTCTATTGTAATACGTGACGAACCGTGAATTTAAGCGATGAGCCTGAAAGCAGTCTACTGAAACACCCATTCAAGATGAGCCGAATCCAACAAAAGTTGTTGGCGCACACGAAGCACTTCCAAGCAAATGGTTGCCTGTCTTTTGTTTGGAAGTGTGGACATGCCGCAATCATATCACTAGAACCATGCAGAACAGTATATTTCGAGTGATACACAACCATTTGCTTGCCAGTTGTTTTTCAAGAAATCGGGAAAACTAACCTCCGAAGACGGATCACTCTTCACCACGACATTATGAGCTCTCACACATTCACTGAAACAACTGCATTTGATGAGTCATCCGCCATATACTCTTGACTTGATACTTAGTGACTTCGTTTTATTCCCATACGTAAAAAATAAACTGAGAGGTCAACGTTTTTCAACAGCTAAATGGACGGTTGATGCGTTCAGAACGCATGTTTTAGAGATACATCAATCTGAGTGGCAAAATTGCTTCGCCAATTGGTTCGAACGCATGCAAAAGTGTATAGATCTTAATAGAGAATATTTTGAAAATCACTAATGCGATTTTCGATGATTAACATTTATTTTTGTTCTATAATCGCATAATATATAAGGCAATATCCGTAAGGCTGCTCGATGCGAGAAACCCATTTTTGAAGTGTTTTCAAATGTTTCCTTGCACTGAAGTTGCATATTATTAATCATTGCTTATCATAACAGGCGGAATATAATCAAAATATTAAACGAATGAAAATTCGTGTTAATTTAAAAATCTGAGTGCATATTTTTTCCAAATCGATCCATATCGATAATTAAACTTACTAAATTCACTTAATTATTTTATTGATTGAATTCCCAACATTTTATTGTTTGAAAAAAAAAAAATAATAATTTGCTAGTTGTTATCTGGAGAATCCAACGCTGATTCTCGCATCCACACTGCCGTACCAAATATAGATAAACGCGGAACGGAATTAATTTTGTTCTCCGCTGGGCTTCCAGCATATACTCTGCGGGTATCCTTAGTTAACATAGCACACCTACGGAGCAAATATGTAAATAATTTAAGATATTCCTAAGATTGCTTAAATTTATTTTTAATAATTTCATTCGATTTTGTTTTCTTTGGTATTTATTCCATTTTAGTTTTAAAAATTCCTCTATTTACATAATTTTTATGGAATCAAGGAAGACCGAGAAATTGAAAATGATAATACTAATATTTTAATACACTACTATTTCAATACTGCACAAAGTGTAAATTTCGCACACAAACTTATGTAGTTACCGACAGATTACATACCTGTACTCGTATACACACATAAGTGACTGCACATAGAATTAAATGTTTTGGTTTCCTAAACAGTTCCTGTAGTAATATTAGACAAAATGTTCATACGAAAAGTGTTGCAATGGTCAATACATACTTAAGTGTTTGCTAAAGTATTGAAAGTTTGCATAAATATTTGCAAGTTCAAAATATTGAATAGAATATTTACATAGTTAAATTATGTTCTAGATTAATATATATATATTCAAACAATTCAACTTCACTTTACACCTGCAGTAACGCGCCAAGATACTACTGAAGTAATAAATATTTGGTTTAACTGCCTCATTAAGAGGCTGGTATGTAAAGTTTCGGCCTTAACAAAAATACAAGAATTATTTTTTAATTTTTATTTTACTTTTCAACACCATCTACGTGCATTTTCAGCATTTTTATCTGCAAAATAATTCTTTGCAAAGGTGATGGTCTCCACATTAGAATAAAATCTCTGAGCTCTGAGCGCAATTTTTAGACGAGAGAGCAAGAGAAAATCCCTTGGGGGCCGGATCTGATGAGTAAGGGGGATATTCAAGCAGCATAATTCGTGGATTTTCAGCATGAGAACCCCTAAGGTGTGAGGCGCTGTGCTTTTTGGGTTAAATAGGATTTTATTTTTTTGAAAATGTGACCCTTTTCCTGCAAGTTCTGTCTTCAGCTTGTCAAGTAATGATGCGCAGTATACTCCTGCAATGGGTTTTCCTTTTTGAAGATAATCCCTTGAAATAACTTCATGACTATCCTAAATATAGTGTTCATCACTTTCCCAGTCGAGAAAACAGTTTGTTTCGGGTGTATAATAGTGTATCCCAGTTTCATCTACAGTAATTTACCGGAGGCTCAACTCGGATTTATTGCGCTTAAGCGACGTCAAAAGATCGTTGGAAATGTTCATTTGAGCATGTTTTTTTGGCCTAAATTTAGGTAAATACGATGATAAGTTTGTTTCACTTCGAAATTTTTACACTAAACGTGTTTGCTCCGAATGTTTGATGTGTCACATAAAAAATAGTCAGCTTGGGGGTTTTTTATATTATTTCTGGAGATATTTTTTAAGCGGATATTATAATGATTTATTTACTTACAGTAAATAAGTTATGCCATAGAACTTTGCTAAATATAACCTTAAAGCCGCTCTGGAGGTGCGAGAAAATAAAAAGCTTTATTGCTTTGATTTTGAATAAATAAATAAGTTGTTTGAAATTGTTTTAAATTTTTATTTTTGAAAGTTCGATTTATTAAATCACTTTGAATTTTCAAATCTTTTGGCAGTACTTTCAAGAGAAATAAAAATTGCAAACAAATTGCAGCTAAATAAGTGCAGTCCATACTCAAATTTTCTTTTCTGGAATTACATGAAATTCAATGGCAGAAATAAATTTCAAGATGGTCACGGTGAAATTTAAATTTTTTAACACCTAAAATGAGTTAAAGAAATAAAAATTTTGTGAAAGTTGTTATGTCTGATAGCGCCTAAATGTTGATTTAATGCCATTTGCCATTTTTATAACTTTTGATATCTCCTTAATTTTAATTCAAATAACTTTACAAGGTCCGAGGAACATTCTCCCAAGCCAAACATAATTCACTTTGTTTTATTTACGATTGCTGCCATCTCACGTTGCCTCCGATGGCAAATTTTTTCAGAGCACCCCCTGTAGTTAGGTTCTCTGGTCATTACTCACAATGGCAGCTTCGATATTTGTGGTAGAATGAAGAAGGTATTGCAGAAGAACAGTGTTATAGGATAGTCCACAAAGAATAGGTAGGATTCTCGTATATTTGGTGAAATCGGCGAGTTTTCGGTAAAGCTCTATCTTATCGCAAAGTAATCAATATTGGCACTCCTGTTTCACCACCTTTATTAGTTTAAGTTTACTCATCGGCAATAAACAGCAATTTTCAACCGATTTGACTGTTGTTGTAATTTTTTGACTTTTCCCAAAATACATAATATAATCTTATACAGCTCGAAAAACTAATTAAGGCTATTATTGAACAGTGATCTGAACAAGAATCTAGGAATTATGGAAGAGCCTGCCGAACGAATGAAATTTTCTCTACCAATAAAAATATTTGTTAGTAGATTTTCACGAAAACGACTACATTGCGACATTAAAGCTACAGAAATTCTGAGCACTTGATCTCGAATTTGTAGAAAGAGGGAAAAATTTAAAGACAACAATGAGTTAGCCCGGCACACATGTAGCCTAATGGTTTAACCATTGCCTTGTGCTGTGGACATCTCAAGTTAGGACCCAATTCGAACAAGGGTGTGTGGAAAAAAGACTGATGAGGAAGCGTGGTGGTTTCCGAAATAGCTATAACTTCTATCGCTCGGGCTGTTGTTGTAATGTTTTCACTTTTCCCAGAAACAAAATATGGTGTGATACAGTTCGAGAACCCAATTAATCAATCTTTATAATTTAGTTTGCAATCCGAACAATTTAGTTTAACCCGAATAACATCCGTTCAAGCAAGGACGGTGCATGTTTGAAAATATTTTTTTTTAAATTAGTTATTTGACTCTTTATAACCCCAAAAGCGACATTTTTGCTGAGATATTGTAGTAAATGCAGGTACTTACAATTTTAAGTAGGTCGATTGACTTTATGGGAAGCTTTTTGATGTCAGAAATACGCTCGATTGACGTTCCCTGCTTGTTTGTGAATTTTGTACAGTCATCTTCATTGAAATTTTTATTTTATTTCATTGATGCTTTCAGTAACATTCTCACTAAACTGAATAAATCTGTAGAGAAACTTAATAAATAAAATTTCTTTAGTTTTTACATTTTAGAGAAACCAATCGTTCTCCTTCAAGTCTGCTATATTTATATGTATATTAAATTTTGCGAGGTGTCAAGAAATTTCATTTTCAAAATCTTCCTATGGGTCTCATATTCAAAATATTGGCCATTCATGCAGTTAACTCCAAGCAGATTCTAAAGCAATAATATCTTCCTTCCTATTTTGTTCCACTAAAGGTTACAGGTATAAACAATGCTAGAATATCTTCACCTTTTAGTTCTCTTTGAGATGGACCGCTAGCAATAAATGGGTTGAATATAGCAGCACCTATACACCTGGCATTAGACATTTTTGGTAGCGACTATGGTAAGTGAAAGCACATACTTATAAACACTTTGAAGCGATACATGTAAACTTTTAAACAAAAAAAAATCAAGAAAATCCTCAAAATTATTAAAGCCATTAAAATTTTAAAACAAGTTATTATGTGTTCTTAAATTTTATGTAACTCTTATGCACTTAATCTATTTAACTAATTTCAAGTACACACACACATATGCACTTATTTATATCAGAAGAATTCGTAACGCTAAAGCGGAATACTTCACTCAAGATACTTATAAATGAGAACCGAGTAAGGGTAATTGTAATCGATTAAAAGTTTCGCCACTGATAGCTGCTAATTAAATGATTCGCAATTAGTGGTTTGCGGTTGTAAATATATATGTACATAAATAGTAAACGATGGGATTTGATAACTTTCAATTAGATTTGCTCGAACTTTTAATTTAATAATAAACTCAGTGTGACTCGGTGAGCAGTGCTAAAGCGAAAATCTATAAAACAGTAAAAAGTACATACATACATATTATGTACAAAACTATTGTATATTTGCAAATGACAAAATAAAAACTTAGTAATTTTGAACAAAATGGTTATGCAAACTGACGTAATTTCCTTAAAATTTTGTGAAAAAATAATTTGATAACATTTTTAGCAGAACCTCATATATCTAAAGTGCTACAATTTTGATGAATTGTCTGACAATGCATCAGCTTCAAACTAGTAAAATACTGTATGAAAAGTAATGACTAACTGCGCACTACGTCGTTGCGTTTCAGCTAATAAATTACAACCGTGGTGGATTTATTGAGCTAAATATATGTATAATAAAGCACAACATGTACTGTTAGTGATAGAAGAGAATATTATTATTCTCGTTACTGGTGAATTGCTTCACATTTGATTACATAGAGCGTACTGGTATGATTTCGGCTTTAAATACTAGTTTTCATCTAGGATTTTCGTTTGCTAGCTTAGCTTTTCAATGCTAGATTATAAAACGACTTTCCATGACAATCATAAATATTAAATTTATCGAATTCTGCTGTCCAGTGGTTTCTGAAATGAAGGTTCGTACAATATCGCGTATATGCAGAAAGACATAAATGGAGATTTGGTAACCCTGTACAGGAAGCATCGACCTATGCTCTAGGCGACTAATTTTAGTGGCCAAAATTAATAACTCGCAAAGTAATCTATATTTTTCGATAGCTTTGGAATGTACACACCTGCAAATTTTTTTTTTTTGGAAAAGTGGGTGTGTCGCCGACCCCTTCCTATTATTTTTATTAATTTTTCTTATTTTGATTCGAATAAATATATTTTGTTGTTGCTATTATTTGGAATAAAAAATTTATTATGAAATAAAAATTGGTCCAGACACTGTTAAATATTCAGGGTCGATTTTATGTAAAAAATAAGAAAAAATAAAGTTATTTTTTCGTAAAAGTTAAGGGTCACTTTAGGAGTATTAAAAATGTATAGGATGATTATTGAAATCCCTTGCAAAAACTCGTATATACTGATGTGTTAATTTTTTATTTATTTCACACTTTAAAATTCTTGCAAAATGCATCACTTAAAGCACGATATTTGCAAATGGCAGCAGTTGTTTTTAGCAGCTTGTAGTTTGACGAAACATTGTTCCATGATATTTTGAAAATGTATGGGGACCAAAAATATATTATGTTAGGGACTTTGAAAAATTTAGTGTCTTTATGCTAAAACACTGGCATTTTTACTAACAAAACTCCAATCAAAATGAAATGCAATACTACGTATGAATTCGTGTACAAAATACGTACAAAATTTATGAAATAAGTTCTAATGTGTTGTCTCAGCCAATTCTTGTAAGAATAGTTTTTGTTCAATTTTTTTTTGAAGAAAATCTCTATTTAAAAAAAAAAATCTACGAAACTTCTGTAGCCTCAAAACAAAAAAAAAATGTTTGCCCAAACATATAATATCCACATTGAATTTAAAAATGCTGCAAGAGCAGATAAAATGAGATAATGTTATTAATTTTTGGGTCCTAAAATATTCATCAGACGGTACAATCCAAAACAAAGTGGAATTCAAAATGATTTTACGATATTACCTCAACAATTAAAGAATTTTATTTCTGTTCATACCAAAAGTTTTTAATGTAATCTATCTCATAAGAAATAAATATTTTATTATTTCAATTATAATATACTCTAAATACCAATTTAACAATAATTTCTATAAATAAACGCACTTTATGAACATATATT
This sequence comes from Neoceratitis asiatica, assembly GCA_030068015.2. Lineage (NCBI taxonomy): Eukaryota > Metazoa > Arthropoda > Insecta > Diptera > Tephritidae > Neoceratitis > Neoceratitis asiatica. The sequence continues at coordinate 40,516,694 of CM061529.1, forward strand.
TTTTTATATGCTTTTAGAGGTCATTGTTCACTGTTTTGGGAAAAAAGTAAAAAATTCAAACAACAGCCTAAGCGGTAGAAGTTATGGCTATTTCATAAACCACCACGTTTCCTCATCAGACTTCTTTCCAGGCACTCCTTTTCGAATCGCATCCGAACTTTGGATATATACAGCACGAACCAATGGTTAAACCATTAGGCTACGTGTGCACTGGTCTAACTTAATATTGTTTTTTACTCTTTCCTCTTTCTATATATTCACGAACAAGTGCTTAGAATTTCTGTAGCTGTAAACTTATCGCAATGTAGGTGTTTTTATACCTTTCATGTACATGAAATGATATATTAGTTTTGGTCTGAAGTATGTAAGTACACGAAGGAGAAGGGTAGACCAACCGAAATTTTTACCGATCGTATTAAAATCATGAGCTATGTCCATCTGTCTGTTTGATTGCAAACTAGCCCTCAATATTAGAGATATTTCAATCAAGCTTGGTGGGAAGATGCACCTATATGTTTGAACGATAATTTGTCGGCTGGATCGGTCCACTATAACACATATACGATTTTTGAGATTTGAAATTTTGGATCATAATAATAATAGATCCGTCAAGAAGGTGCCTAAGAACTTGGAAGTTGGTATACTACACACACATAGTGAATTGCATATATATATATATATATGTATATTTGACGCTTTGTAAACGCTGAAGCGATTTTTGGTCGGGGTCCTCCTCCAAGTTGTGATTTGGCGTGTTGACGTTTCTACCAATAATTAGAGGGACCTACAGTTTTTTCTAAGCCTTCTCCGAACGGCTGATGGATTTTTAAGAGGAGCTTTTATTTCATGTCAGAAATACACTCGGACTTAACATTTAATAAATTTTTTATAATTGTGGGTGTTGCTCGAACTTAGGTGCGGACCCCGGCCTTCCGAGCTGTAGTACGCTAACCACTCGGCAGTGTTAACTATATCAGAATACTATATCATATAGCCAAGCCCATAACCGATTTGTTCAGATAGGAGGTTTTGGGTCAAAAAATCCGCTAAAAAGAAATATAGGAGCGTGAAAATTGGTATTGTACTGACGTTAATTGACGCTTATATTGACACTGAAAATCGAAATCGAATTTTGCAATTTGCAATAAATTTATTATGAAAGGTTTAAAGACTACGTCATGGCTGAATACAGTGGTTCTTAAAATTTTTTTTTTGAAAATCTACTTCCGTTATTCTTATACGCAACACAAATTCTAAGTGTTTTGTTTTCAGTGATTGAATGTTTACGTATTTTGTTGAGATATGTATATATATCTATATCTATCAATTTATGGAAGCTTATCTTTATAGCGGGAATAGCAATGTAGTCCGCAAATGTTCCAACGATTGATCCGTCGGATGCTGGTAAATCGTAAATGTTACACAAAAATAGGATAGAGTCCTTAGCATTGAATGAATGGCGGCACTTTGTTCTGACTCTACTTCCCTTTGACGTTTATAGAATAGTGTTTTTTATTTTCTACAGTGGGCCACTGTGTCATACATTTAAACCCATATTGTAATCGGTTCATTGCTTCACAAAACCTCTTGCGCTTGATATACCGACATTTCTAAAGACAGATTCGATAAGAGAGGTTTCTAAAGGAAAAAAGGGAAATTTCGTCATATGCCATATAGGTTTTCACTGTGTCAAGAGGTGACAACCGGCAAGAATAAGTGTCTCGGCTAGAGCATACATGTATTTATGTTATAAACACATCCATATGTAAATGTGCTGAATGTAATTATGCAGCAGCCACAAGTACTTATATTTATTTGCATAAATATACGAATGCTATTAATTACAACACACATTTGTACAAATAAGGACTTTTATGAAGATATATATTTAAATGCAAGTACATATGTTTTCATAAAAGTATGTACTTAAGTGGGCAAATACATTTTAGAAAAAAAAAAATGATTTCAAATCAGCAAACTTCTAACAGTTCACAAATTCATTTATCGTCGCGACCATTTAACTTAAGCAACCGTACGGCAACTGTTGGTTGGTGGGCAAGAGGAGTGTGCGAGGCGATTCAATTTTATTCTCTCCAAAACTTTCGCTCAATAAAGTCTTAAGCCTATTATTCGCTTGGAGGTTTCATTGTTATAGCAGCAGCACTTTTAATTTCATTAGAGACGTCACCCGCCGAAACAGACAATGTCACGTTCAAGACTCATTAAAATTTGCACGCAGATGCGCGAGATATTCGGACATACACATGCTTGTATGTACATATGTAAAGGGTGATCCATTTCGAAGTTTCCTACTTTTTTCAAGGAAAAAACATAGAAAATAAAATTTAATGGGGAATATTTAATATCATTCGAAAGAATATTCTTTGACATTTATTTTTTGAATTATATCTCATTCAAATGTTGGTCGCGTCTACCTCTCAGATGGTCCAACCGTTGGGTCCAATTTTCGATGACTCGTTCTAGCATTTCAACTGGTAACTGGCGAATGACACGCGATATGTTTTGCTCCAAGGCCTCAATCGAAGCGGGGTTGTCCGCATAGAATTTAGACTTTACATATTCCCACAGGAAAAAGTCTGACGGTGTGATATCACACGATCTTGGTGGCCAATCGACCGGCCCAAAAACATGAAATTATCTGCTCACCGAAGTGTTCTCTCAATAAATCCATTGATTGATGCGATGTGTGGGAAGTGGCGCTGTTTTGTTGAAACCAAAAGTCGCGGAGATCACGAGCATCAAATAGTCGGTTATCATGGCGCGATAATGGTCGCCATTGACGGTTACGTTCTCACCGGCATCATTTTTGAAGAAATATGGACCGATTATTCCGCCATTAACCACACTAAACCGTTGTTTTTTTGGTTCTTGAATCTCTTTAAGTTGCTCTTCGTCCCAAATGCTGCAATTTTGCTTGTTTACATAAGCATTGAGCTAGAAATGGACCTCATCGCTGAACAAAATTCGGCTCGAAAACGTCGGATGTCGCTTAGGAAGGTCGAGCGGCTTCAGTTCTTGCACAAGCTGTATCTTGTATGCTTTCAATTTGAGACCACGTAAAACGCCAAGGCGTTCCATGCGTCATTCCGAGTTGTTACGAACGGCGCCGAATCGACTCTCCACGGTCTTCGTGTATATGCTGGATCTCAGGACGGGTGATGGTGTTGCGAATAGTACGCCGATTATTTTGAACATAAGTTGAGCGAAGCTCACCTAATAAAGTTGAATGATTTGTAAACGTTGTTCAGGCGTAAGTCCATGATAAAAAGCCAGACAATACTGAACAAAAATAACATGACAGCTTGACACGACTCACGTGTGATCTGTCAAAAAAAGGCTATTGAAAAGAGTATCTCTACCTGGATCACCCTTTATAATATGCGTGTGTTATCCACAGCATTAACAAATTGCAATATGTGAGTCTATGCTTTGTCGCTGTGGTAGCTACTCAATAAAAAAATTAGGAATTCTGGATGTGTCCAGAATGAGTCGCAAGGGAACATGCACTTTTTGCTCCTTTAAGTGGACCAACGACTGCGACTATATAGTCATGATCACTCTACCGGTCTGCTTTTGTACCAATTGGAATAGTGCATTTAAAAACTTTACAGTATAGATGGTTTGCATTCCAGAATATGATTATTCTTTTTTATAGCCAACTACATAATTAAAATTTCTCTGAAGAATGATGATATATGACACAGAAACTCCAAATTCTTCTCTCTAAAATTTTATCAGAACTATTAATTTTAACTGAAAAGAATCGTATTTCATTCAAGTAAAAAACGTTTTGAAAAAATTTTCGTGTTCTGTGTTTTCAAGGGCAAAGTTACTATCTTGCTTTTAAAAATTTTCAAAAGTAGGTTAACTAATAAATTTTATAAAGGTTTGTATTCGCCTGTCGTGCCGTCAGGGTTCGACATAGGTTTTATACGAATACAACGCGTCTGAGACTTCTAGCGACTAACTCATATCAAATTTAACCCGATTGTTACCAATCTAGGAATACTCTCTTTAGAAATTATTGACACCATTATTGGCAGGGTATACATGCGTTAAGTGAGATCTAGATATGTTTTGTATAAATGTATGCAAGTACAAATGTTGGTTCAGATGAGTGAAAATAAAAAAGTGTCCAGACAGTATGTTGACGCCAATTTAATGTCTTGTGTACGTAATTTTATGCCGAATGCAATTATTGAGGTACATACATATGTTCTCATTTTATTGCTCTTGTCGGCGCGGTATTTGTGGCGGAACCTTCTACAGGTGAGCATATTCATTATACAGGTGGGCATATTGTAAAATATCAGACTTTTCATATTTTTTAATATCATTCAACATCTTCTGATCAAAAAGCTGGCGGATAGGCGGAATACTCAAAAACTTTGGCCTAGTAAATCCACAATCGTCCAGATAGATATTCATCAAATTTTGGAAAACATTGACAAACTCTATCTACACTTTTATTGTAAAGTCTCTTTCGATAGTACAAAAAGGAGAAAATAAAAAGACCTAAGGGGCAACATAGACAAGGTAAAGGCTTTTCCAATATCTATATTTTTTTTCATTGCATTCACCAATGTTTACAATTTCAACTATGGACCACAATAACCGTCGTGAATTTGCTGATTTTGCCTTGGAACAACTTGAAAACGTAAACGATTTTTTAAGAAAATCATCTTCTCCGATGAGGCTCACTTTCATCTGAGTGGTGCGGTGCGGAACATCTGGTGCCAACAAGATGGTGCTACATGTCACACAGCACGTGCAAAAACCTAATTATTGCGAGAAAGGTTTGTAGATTCGATTATTTCAAGAAATTGTGAGATTGAATAGCCTCCAAGAAGTTGTGATTTAACACCATTAGACAAGTAGTCTTGTGGGGTTATTTGAAGTCATTGGTTTTTAGCAATAAACCAGACTCTCCTCAAGCTTTAAAAGTCAATATTGAACGTGTTATTTATGACATACGACTTGATTTAGAAGGAAAAGTGCTCAAAAATTTGGTTCATCGAATTCGTACTTCTAAAAGAAGTCGTGGAGGCCATTTGAATGATATTACATTCAGAACTTAATTGTATCGATTGTACTTCACATTAAATAAAAAACATTTGAATTTCCTTAACAATTATTGTGTGTTTTTTGTTAAAAGAAATCATATCACTCTTATTGGAAAATCCTATACATTATTTTACAGGATTTTGCAATTGCTGACGTAAATCTATGACACTGATGTCTGTTTACTTTAGACTAGACAAAGAAGCGAAGCGAATGACGAAATTTTTCTGTCATCAAACTTCTTTTGTTATAAACAGTCAGCGGCCAGTCTGTCATAACTTTAAAGCTTAAGATAATTTGGTAAATCTAGGGACCAGCATTGACTGTAATAATAATCAAACTGAAAATCACTCTTGCCAATACGTACTATTTTGGGTCCCTCTCGACGAAAAAAAACTAAACTTTACTCTACTGAGCGACTTCACATTATCTTCCTGCTAAATGGTCCACAAACGTGGACGATGTCGGCATCTGATGAGTTAGTACTAGTAGCTTTGAAGTTTTAGATATTTTGGTATATCAAGGAACCAACATTAACTCCAATAATAATGCCAGCCTGGAAATTAGAATCACTCTTGCCAACGCCGCCAAAGCCGCTGGTGGCAGCAGAAAAGAAGGAAGATCTCCACCTCGTTTGGAAGTTTCAGTTCGAAAGTGATCTGATTTCACTTGGAATCTCTCATGAGCTATACTTCCTTCCACTTTCGTTAAAAATATATATACATATAAGTATACAAATTATTTTTAAATTTTTCTTCACATAACCATAGAATCATTTCTCCCAAAAAAAAAAAAAGAAAGATGATATCAAAACGAACATAAAAGGTAGAGCAAAGCGCAGATGTTGGTAATTTTTAGGGTTGGCAGATTTTTAGTCAAAAATCAATACTTTCGTACGTTCTTATTTTACTTTTGAATTAATTCCGAAATTTTTTCCAATAAAAAAATTCTGAATAAAAAGGGAATAACACAAATAATGCCTGATTTTCTAAAGAATTATTAAGAAATATGAATGTGTATGCGATGGTATATATACGTATGTACGAGTATAAAGATTTAAATCGCATTGAACTGGAAGAAATTTGGCATGGATTAATCTAATTGTGCTTTACTCGAGTATACACATTGCCCCGTTTGTCTATTATTTCTGTCACAGTAACAGTAGGTAATAGAAGCCAACTCTCGTCTGTCTCATAAAATTTATATTCGAAATTGGGATTTAGCTTATTTGGCTCATAAATGGTGTGAATGTTATCAGTTTTCAAGCATTTCAAGTCATTTGAAAAGTAAGCAAAGCAAATTGCATAAAAGTCAGGCAACTGTAAACTGATAAGTGAGCAATTTTCGGGTGTTAAATACGTTTTCGCTAGAAAAAGATTTCAATTGAAATTTATGTACATTAGGGTGCCCATTACTTATCGGATTCATATTTTAGCCAGTGTCATTAAGTATACCTTACACCTTATATAACCTTAAAGTTCAGCACAATAAATCTTTAAAATCGTATTTTCTCAAGAAACACTTAAACTTATTATGTAGTCTTCTTTTGTTAACTAAATCGAACATAGGCTTTTGTAAAATATTGAAAGCTTGCTTACAATATACTCACAAATCCAAATTCTAAGTGAGAGAGGAAGGTCTCTGGTTGAGATTTCCCAATCAGTCGTATGTTCGCCGTGTTCAGTACAATGCTATTAAACGATTTGCGGAGGAAAAATTCCACATTAATAAATTAACCGTGAGTGCTTCAAGAGTCGTAATTAATCCATTTCTTCCCTCTCTTTTGCCTCATCGGAAGGAATTGGGAAATGCGTCAGTGCTCAAACGGTTAGAAGTAGGCTCCTGGAAGCAATATTGAAAAGATACAAGGGCCGAAAGAAGCTGCGGCTTTATCGCGGAAGATTTATCGCATGTGCTATGGTCGCACAAATCATACTTGAAGATAAATTTAGTTCATATCTTTTAAGAATATCTACATGTTCTTTAAATATATAAATTTCGAAAAAATTATTACAAATCTTCTTAATTGTCCATAACTGCTGCCGAAAGTACAGCTAGTATACAACATGCCAAACAGAAACTCTGCCCGGCATCAAATCAATATTAACGTTCTTTTTCACTTATTTCTTGTGTTTATTTGATTTTAATAATAAATTTGTAGTTCGATGTTCTTCAAAGCGTGTATTTTTTTAAAAAATGTGGTTAGTTTTCAATCTTCTCTTTTGACCGTTGCTAGAGAAGATGTGAATGACGACGCTCGTCTTAAACATCTTAGCAAAAATATTTTTGTGACACTTACGCCACTCCCATCTACCATGGCAGAACACATTTTTTTAGCAAAATTCTTTTTTATTTTTTCAACATAGTTCCCTTCAATGGTGATACATTGATCATAGCGATCCTCTAATTTTTCGATACCAGTTTTGTAGTACGATTTGTCCTTTGCTTCAAAATAGGCCTCAGTTTCGGCAATCACTTCTTTATTCGACGAAAATTTCTTCCCAGCGTGCGCTATTTTGAGATCTCAGAACAGGAAATAGTCGCTGGGGGCCGGATCTGGAGAATACGGTGGATGAGGAAGCAATTCGAAGCCCAATTAATGGATTTTTGCCATAAATTTCACTGACTTTTGACACGGTGCATTGTCTTGGTGAAACAGCACTTTCTTAACCAATGACGGTATGCTGTTGACGGTCCTTCTTTTTTCAAGGTAGTCAATCAAAATTATTCCATGTGCATCCCAAAATATAGACGCCAAAACCTTGCCAGCCGACTGTTGAGTTTTTCCACGCTTTGGAGCTTGTTCATCGTATGCAGTCCACTCGGATGACTGTCGATTGGACTTCGGAGTGAAATGATGGAGTCATGTTTTATCCATTGTCACATATTGATGATCTCCAAACACTGCTCCGAATCATCAACACGTCGTTGTTTTTAGTCAAAAGTGAGCTCGCGCGGCAACCACTTTGCACAGAGCTTTCTCATACCCAAATATTCTTGCATGATGCTCTAGAGTGCCTGCTATTTTATTCAATTTAAGCTTATTTGTGCATGAAATGATATAGAAGTTGCCGAGCAGCGGTGCCCATCTCTGGTATGTATGCATATTCACAATGGAATAATTTGACAATTAAATTAATTAATTTCATTGCTTTGAGTAACTGGTCTGCACATTATACAAAGGTAGAACAGATGGTGCATATATATATATATATATATATATATATATATATCGCTGAAGCGATTTTCAGCTGAGATCCTCCTTCATTTTGTGGTTTTGTGTCTTGATGGTTTTACTAACAAATGAAGGGACCTACAGCTTATTCTAAGCTGCCTCCGAACGACCGATGCATTTTTATGAGTAGCTTTTTTTCTTTTCAGAAATACACTCGGAGGACTTGACATTCCCTGCTGAGGATCGAACACAATTAGGAAAATTAACTATTAATTAATTGTGAATGCTGCTGAACCTGGTTAACTCGGTTATTGCGACCGTCTACACATTACTTATACATATGACTGTGGAGAGTCGGTTCGGCGCCGTTCGCAGCAACTCGGACTGACGTATGGAACGACTTGGCTCATTTGACGTCGAGATCTTAAATTTAAAGCGTACAAAATACAGCTGTGCAAGAACGGTAGCCGCTCGACCTTCCCAAGCGACATCGCTTCGCTCTATGGGCTCTTGAAAAATTCCAAGGAGATTCGACGTTCTCGAGCCAAATTTTGTTCTGGCTCAATGGGTATGTAAACAAGCAAAATTTCCGCATTTGGGACGAAGAGCAACCTGAAGAGATTCAAGAGCTGCCATCTCATACAGAAAATCAACGGTTTAGTGTGGCGTATGGGCCGGTGGAATCATCGGTCCATATTTCTTCAAAAATGATGTCGGTGAGGACGTAACCGTCAATGACCGTTATCTCGCCATGATAACCGACTATTTGATGCCAGAAATTGAATCTGGTGATCTCCGCGACTTTTGGTTTCAACAAGACGGCGCCACTTCCCACATATGGCATCAATCAATGGGTTTATTGAGAGAAGACTTCGGTGAGCAGATATATTCACGCTTTGGGCCGGTCGATTGGCCACCAAGATCGTGTGATATCTCACCGTTAGACTTTTTCCTGTGGGCCTTGAAGCAAAACATTACGCGTGTCATTCGCCATTTACCAGTCGAAATGCTCGAACAAGTCATCGAAAATTGGACTCAACGGTTGGACAATCTGAGACGTAGCCGCGGCCAACATTTGAAAGAGATAATCTTCAAAAAATAAATGCCAAAGAATGTTCTTTCGAATGGTAATAAATATTTCCCACTAAATTTAAATTTCCTGTGTTTTTTCTTTAAAAAAGTAGGAAACCTCGAAATGGATCATCCTTTATGTAAAAGTGCGGTCAGATGTTGCAATTACTTAATTTCATATTGCATGTTTAAATCGGAAATTAGTTGGAATGGCAATATTGCGAAGTTAAAATTTTCTAATAAATGAGTGCAGTACATGAGTAAATGAAATTGAATTGCAGAAATTAATTTCAGGGTGGTCACTCGGCGAAATTGAAAATTTTCGACTGCTGAACATGTAACCGAAGTGAAAATTGCCTGGAAATTGCTACGTCTGATGGCGCCTTATATCAATTTTAGGATTTAACATTGTGCTTGCCCAAGGTATTAAAGTGCACATCTGTGGCTTCGGTCTAAGGCACATCAGTAATAACAAAAGGAAATTTACAACTATGTATTTGCTGATATACATATGTATATGAGAATGTGTGCAATACATAGCTGCGTCAACTGTGCTTTCGTACGACATGAAAATGCCACTTGATACTAAATGGAAATTTAACTTTGTAACCCACATTTTAATTTACCAAATTACGTAGGAATAATTAGCTCAAGCTTTGAGAGATATTTGAAAATATATGTAAGTATGCCAGTATTTGCTTTTTAACTGGGTAACCTCAAGATGATAGGTGTAAGCATGTAAGCATTTATTTGCTTTTTTTCATGAACAGTTTTTAAAATATAATATTAATATATACTTACATCTGAGTACACTGAGTGCGTTTCTCTTTAAATAGCTTGTTAATATGAATAATATTCTTTAAAAGTTCATTAATTAATGCGGAGCTGTAATTGCGAGCTATAAAAGCTCAACGGCCAAATAAATATATGGTTCACTACGCCATTTACTGCGAATATTTCATGGAATTTAGTAATTTGTATGTATATACAAGTATATGTATGTATGTATTTACAAGTACATTGCAAGTAGGTGAAAATATTAAATACAGGATGTCTTGTAAATGAAATTTAAATATTCCATCACATAAGGTGTTTAAATATTTATTAACATTATGAGTGTGGTTGATTTCAATAACGCCGGGTTTTGACTACTGGCAGTGTAATTTATAGCTGAATTTTGCACTAAGAAAAGTAGATCTGATTACAACCAGGCTCAAAAGCTATTGCGTGTTACGAGCATTTTAGAACTGTTCGCTTCATGATATCATGATGTTATACAGTGAAATGAAATATACATAGTTATATACATATCTATATATATGTACATATAAATAAAATTGGCGCTATGTAACCTCTGAAGCGATCTTCAGTCGAGAGAAGAGAGGCCTACAGTTTATTTCAAGCCGCCACCGAACGGCCGATGGATTTTTATGAGTTACATTTGATTTCTTGTCAGAAATACACTCGGAGGGCTTGATATTCCCTGCCGAGTGACGATCGCAAATAGAAAAATTAGTTTTCAATAATTGGGATGTTGGTTTAAAATCTGAGTTGTGTTTGTTTTTCTCTTGTGTGTCTAGTTTGAATTAAAACCACACGAAAACCGCGCTGATATGTTTAAATAAATCCAAATTTTGGCAAATGCTTATTCTATTTGAGTAAAGAATTCATAATTGTCACAATTCATTTCTTATTTCATTCATTGCGGTTTATGATGTACTAAAATCGATAATTTGATAATTTCCAATTGGGCTGAGGTTAATGGACTCCGAACAGCCCGAGCTCAAATACAAAAATATTCATTCATCTGCGTGGATAACTACAGTCCGAAAGACCCGAAACTTAATCGTCCATCTTGTTATTGATTGAATAAATGTTATTCCTGCTGAATTTTTAATGTACTTGCCCTGTGTGTTCCTTACAAACCCTAACTTGATGTGGTCCTGAAAACTGAAGTTGAACAACACTAAAATGGATTGAAAAAGACCTCATCGGGTCGTCCGATACCAAAGGAGGTTTCAAACAAGTTGCAGAAATAAAATAAAAGCCTTTATCGAAATATCCCTCCTTTTTCAAATAGACAACAAGTAGTCTATTATGTCGCGTTTTTTCTCAGACGTCGCTTTTGCTGACTGGCCGTACAGTATTTAGAAAAAGGAGAAAAGGAAAAATAAAGTTGGGCAGTTTGCTTTGTCAAATTATTACAATTTTTTATTTTTTCATTCCAATTTTGGTAAACGTCGGGGATGCGTTGCGACGGGAACAAACTCAGAGTCAAGAATCTTGTAGCTTTCTCAAAAATCCATTATTCATTCCTATTTAATGCGATCATTAATAAAAACTTCTCTATTCCGTAAGCTATTTACTATAAGAAGAAAAAGCATTCAGCAACAAAAATAACTACCGCATACAAGCTTTCATCGCTTCCACTCTTCATTAATAAACAGTTTACTCCAAGACGAAGTCAAATTTTGCCAAAAACCAAAATTTGATGTTGAGCGAAAGAAATAAACACACAAAAACACAAAATTCAAAGGTACCTTTGTATGCTTGTAAAGGGCTATCCACTTTGCGTTTTCCAAAATAAACGTAAATAAAATGCATTTAAAACAATTTTTTCATGAAATCTTTTGTTATAAAGTTTGAACCTTGGCATTATACATATGTGAAGCATACATCATTCAAATGACTCTTGAATTTATGCGAACTTCCATCCATTTGATGCAATTTTCGACCACTTTTTGGCACATGTTGGGCGGTATCTCAGCCATAACTTAACGAATATTGGTTTTCAAGTGCTCAAGAGTTAACGATTTATCCGCATAATCACGGTCTTTCTCAATAAAGCAATATCTACTCGTGTTGTGTGGCATGTCGGTTGTGATACGAACATAACGCTTTGAATAGACAGTGACAGTATCGCCGTTGTCGTTTTCAAAGTGCGAAATGTGCCTCATCGCTGAATAAAATTTTGTTGGAAAAATCGCGGTCCACTGCTTCGTCGACTTCAGTTGTTGTGTGAGCTAGACGTGGATGTACACGTGAATCCAAGTGTAAAATATTCAGCTCTTCAGAACGTCGAGCAATGAACATATTCGACCGGCCAGTCTCCTCAAATTTCTTTAAGATTTTACCAATTGCCTGAGTGGTTGGATGATTATGTGCACCATAACCTTTTCTGAAAGCACGAAACGTGGCCACGTTTGAATCACAATTTTTGTAGTATGTTTCAATAATTTCAACGCGTTGTGTGGTTGTTAATCGATCCATTTTCATAAATGTCTGACTTTCAACTAAAGCAAAACATGTTTGGTTCGACATTTAAATTTGACAGATGTCAAAACACAGCCCAGCATTTTCTTAATACATATGTAATGCGCAAGCCCCTCCTTCTTCTACACGTCATCATCCACCATCGCTTTGATTACCGTGCACGTGGCTTTTTAATAAATTCTCCAGTAATTCGTTTAACACATTGAACAGCCCAAGGGGCATTCGCAAAGACAAAAGTGCTTACACATAGACCATTGTTTATGGTCCATCTAAAAACTAGTTCGCGTACCCAAAACTTTAATCCTTGGCGCGAGTTGCATTTTATTTTATATATTTTTGTTATTATTAAATAAAAATTCTCAAAATATCTTCACTGCTTCTATATTTCTCGGAACCTTGAAAATGTGAGCACTATAGCACATATAAGACCGATTTTCCAGATTTGAAATTTTGCGCCAATAATCCGTCAAAAAACATACATATAAGGGCGTGAAATTTGGTATTCTACTTGTAGACATATACATACATATAACGAGTTGCATATTGGTACTGAAAATCATCGAAATCGGAAGACTATTTCATATAGCTTATATGTGTATATATTTTGTCGAAAATATTTAAAACAAGAACGGGTGAACTCTTTGTGAAACATTTTGCTATGTCAGATACTCTTTTATTTTGAAAACCAAACTTTAAATTTCTGCCTACTATTTCTACTTTTCCTAAGAAAAAATTTTGCTTATTTTCATTGTTTAAAAAATGAAATTAACTTTTTTCTTGTTATATTTTCTTACTTCCAATTTTCCTTATTTTTATCCACACACTGTATTGTCGATTGCCACAGTGTTTTGTTGATCCCTACACTGCTTTGTTGATTCTTACTTTGTTGTTCCACAAACTGCATTGTCAATCGGTTTTGATAATACTAACAGCAGGCTAAAGTCAGTATAACTCCTTTCGCAGCCATCCGTCTTTCCTTGTTCCTTGCTTTCTTCGCAATCTTTGCCTGGAAGTTACACAATAGTGTAAACAATTTGAGTAAAATATTGAAATCTTCTAAAGGTAGAGGTACTTTTTTCAATAACCTTTTTTTGGCGGATCACGCGCGAGCCGTGGCATTTCACATTCCGTAAAGAATGTGTTTCGCGAGCTTCGCTCAACTTATGGTCAACACAATCGGCCTACTGAACATACTATTCGCAACACCATCTCCCATCTTGATACCCAGAATTCATTTTTGGATAATATTCGACCGAAGAGACCACGTCCAGCACGCAGTGAAGAAAATATAGCGGCTTTAGCTGAGAGTGTACACAAAGACCGTGGAGAGTCGATTCGGCGCCGTTCCCAGAAACTTGGAATAACGTATGGAACGACTTGGCGTATTTTGCGTCGAGTTCTTAAATTGAAAGGGTACAAAATACAGCTTGTGCAAGTACTGAAGCCCCTCGACCTTCCCAAGCGACATCGCTTCGATCTATGGGCTCTTAAAATGTTCCAAAATGAATTTCGAGCCAAATTTTGTTCAGTGATGAGGCCAATTTCTGACTCAATGGGTATGAAAACAAGCAAAATTTCCGCATTTGGGAAGAGAGATTCAAGAGGTGCCATTTCATCCAGAATAAACAACGGTTTGGTGTGGTTTGTGGGCCGGTGGAATTATTAGTCCATATTTCTTCAAAAATGATACTGGTGGGAACGCAACCGTCAATGGCGAACGTTATCACGCCATGATAACCGACGATGATGCCTGACATTGAAGCTCGTGATCTCCGCAGCATTTGATTTCAACAAGACGGCGCCACTTCCCACACATCGCATCAATCAATGGATTTATTGAGAGAACACTTCGGTGATCCGGACAATCCCGCTTCGATTCAGTCCTTGGAGCAAAACATCACGCGTGTCATTCGTCAGTTACCAGTCGAAATGCTCGAATGAGTCATCGAAAATTGGGCTCAACGGATGGACCATCTGAGACGTAGCCGCGGCCAACAACAAGATAATCTTAAAAAAATAAATGCCAGAAAATGTTTTTTCGAATGGTAATAAACATCCCCATGAAATTTGAATTTTCTGTGTTTTTTTCTTTAAAAAAAGTAGGTAACCTGGAAATTGATTACCCTTTAGAACTAAACTGCCCATCGAACACGTTAAATACTCACTTTTATACACTTATGGACAGAATATATCTCCAAAAATACACATACTTCAAATAAAAAACATCGGGTCCGATAGTTGGGCACTTCACTGACGGCGGGCTTTAATCTTTCACACAATACGCTAGATATGTCCTTATATGCGATATTGAGGAGGCCTATCCAGCGATAAGACTGTGACGTTCCATTTATTTTTATGGATTGAACAGAGCACACTTAGGTTCCATGTATGCTTTCTTCCGACAGTATTCTGCAAAGAAGCTGATAAACCTTGTCAGTACTACGCCATAATATTTGAATAGCTCAGCTGTTTAGCCATGAGTTCTCACCGCTTTGTTATACTTTAAGTAGGCTATTCTAACTTCTTCTTGGTGGGGCATTGGAACTTATTTTCTAACCTCAACGATTTTGGATTCAGTTTCACTATCTTTGGGTCTTGCATATTCAATGCCATTCAGCAGGCTGGTGCCTTGCTTCCCTCTTCAGCTCTCGATATCTGTCTCGATATCTGTCCCGGCGACTTTTTTCAATAACCTTTTTTTGGCGGATCATGCGCGAGCCGTGGCATTTCACATTCCGCCTACTTCAACACAATCGGCCTACTGAACATACTATTCGCAACACCATCTCCCATCTTGAGACCCAGAATTCATTTTTGGATAATATTCGACCGAAGAGACCACGTCCAGCACGCAGTGAAGAAAATATAGCGGCTTTAGCTGAGAGTGTACACAAAGACCGTGGAGAGTCGATTCGGCGCCTTTCCCAGAAACTTGGAATGACGTATGGAACGACTTGGCGTATTTTGCGTCGAGTTCTTAAATTGAAAGGGTACAAAATACAGCTTGTGCAAGAACTGTAGCCCCTCGACCTTCCCAAGCGACATCGCTTCGATGTTTTCACTATCTTTGGGTCTTGCATATTCAATGCCATTCAGCAGGCTGGTGCCTTGCTTCCCTCTTCAGCTCTCGATATCTGTCTCGATATCTGTCTCGGCGATTTGGTCGATTACAGTGTTGGATCGGTATTCCTTATTGTACCAGTTCTTTTCCAGAAATTATCGAAAATCACGAAAAGATATTGAAATGCTTTTCCAAAGTTCTCTCATATCGAGTTGCTGATGAGTGCTCTCAGAGCGGAAGAGTGCAAGTCATCGGATTGTCGCGAAACGTTAATTCACCAGAGGGAACGCCAGAGCTTGGCGACTGAGTTTCTCTCCAACAATGAATGTATATGGGAACTTTAGTATATGTCGCAAGGATGAACTCGTTTCTGTCCAGGTCCCGCAATCGCAATTTATGGATGTTGGTGATGCCAACATTTAGTCTTACCAGCCCATCAATTAGCTGGAAAGTGGCAACTTCCAAATTCAGAGACAGGACATTCCAGGTGCAAACTCCTGGTAATTATCAGAAAGGAGATCTGTTGACTTTTTTCCTTGAAGTTAATTTCTAGGTGGCGGATGCAAACCCCAGCGCATAACCTTGCTACGAGAATAGATTTACATTTCTACTACTACTTCTGGTGAGCAGACGCTGAAATATAACTCTAATAAACCCTTAAACTTTCTCATTTAACTCTGCTATATGACCGTCAACATTTGTTAGAAACTAAAGTAATCAGCTTAAGATGCTAAGTTCTTCACACAAAAAAAAATATATAAAAATGGAGTACAAAATATTCCTCATCAAAAGAAAAATTGTTTAGTTTTACATTTAGTGCAAACTATTGAAAGATATCGCGCATAACAGAAGTTCTGACAACAAAATGATGCGTCATAAATATTTTTTTTATTTTTGATGTAAATCTGAAAAACGAAAGCTTTTGAAAACGCTAATTTTGGAGTAGTTCATTAAATATTTCCAAGAGTAAAATTCTCCTTCCAATTTATTCGAAATGCATGTACATATATGTATTGATGATGGAACTTGCGTATCCTTTTCTATAAATAATAGCATACATTAAGGACATGCTGTATTAAGTACTATTGTTGAACACTATTCTCGCAAGTATATTTTAGCACATACATGCATATGTACATATGTAAATTCGGCACCTGCTCTCGCCTCTATATACTTACATATACATACTTGTATACGAACACATGTGGTATGTAGTACTTGCTTATCTGACTGCCAACATATCAAACCATGTGGGAGATTGCACCCATTAAACGATTGAATTTGAATAATTTATGCCAACAGAGGGATTTTCGACAAGGTCATAAATCACGCTATCTAAATATGTTAAAATATATTCCTAAGAGCTTTACTGAGGTGAAACTAAAGTCAATGTGTTGCAATCAAGAATGCTAAATTGGCCTTCGTTAAAAGTTTTTTGCAAACAAAAATGTAGATAATCGTTACTTTTGTAAGAAGAGTGTGTAATTTAACAAAAAAGAAAAGAAAAAAAATTGTTTGAGTTTGGACCTTATAGTAGTGGGTTAGCAAGTTTTTATTGAGCTAAAAAAACTTTCTTTATAAAAATTTTAAAAATTTGTATTATAAAAATAGTACTAATTGAAAAAAAAAAATTATCAATACAATCGTGACCATTATCTTTTTAAATTTATTATTTCACAACTTATACGGTGTATATCCTACGACGTCGAGGAACTCTCAAGGTGCATGCATTAGCTTCTTCGCAGAGTATTTTCGAACGAAAGCATGCCCGGCGATTGCAACCTAACTGTGACCTGCATAATCCACAGAGCGAGGGACCCCACAATCGACTCGAACTATCGTGGGATAAGTCTCCGCAATACTGAATATAAGTAATGTTGTTCCGATATTTCCATGCACTCGATGCCAATACGCTGCCAAAGTGGTTACTCTTATCGCACTCATTTTCATATTTTGAAAAATTTCTTCAAAACCAGAGTTATCCATATATTTGTAATTTGTATTTTTTTGTTTTTAAAAATAGTTAATGTCAATATTATGTATGCAATTTTTTATTTGAAATATTCAGACTCTGGGTTTCTGCTTAAGCTCAACGTAATTTGGTGAAAAGCGGTTTCGTATTTTCAATTCACAACGCCACCGGCCTTAGAAAAAAACGTTCACTTGATAAAGACGACGCTATCACAGAAAGAAAACTCTTTTCTATATTATAAAGGATTGAAAATCTGCTCTTGATATCCTCCCATTATTGTAATGGGCTACTTGTTAAGGTTGAAATCCGTGCCGTTATAACATATACATATCTCGAAAATTCATCAAACCCTTTTCTTGTCCCTTTTTGCCCAAGAACGAGATCTCGGTAATGCTCTCAAAAATCGTAATAAACCGCACTGTCCTCCTCCGACTCAATACTGCGTAAGGGATTGCTAGCTCCAGCTTAAATAAGCCCTCTAATATTCTAGACAGCTTTTGAATAAACATTGGCGTCCCTGATATTTGAACTCCATTTTTTCCGGGAACTAAAAAAATTCAGCTACAGAATAAAAACTAATCAGCTGATTTTTAAGAATAAGTTAATTCAAAAATAAAACTTGATTTCATGATTAGGTGAGAGTCGGCAAAATAGTTTTCTTAATAGGATAAAGCGAGTCAGATATGAGAAATGTTCTTGAATGAGAGTTGAAATCAAGACACAAAAAATGCAAAGGCTCGTGAAATTCAAAATGCGTTTTATAAGTCTTCAGAAACTAGGGGGAAAAATGACTGGATCTTCTAAACGGAACATTAAATTTTATTTCAGAGAGAATGATTGGGCTAGAAATTCAGTCTGTTATTATTTTAACCATGATATTACACCAAGAATTTCCACACTAGGGAAATTGATAAGTTTCAAACGACTGGTATAAGAAGGAAGATTATACTGAGTGTCCCAATGCAAATCTCTTAAGGCAAAGAGGAGAAAATGTTTTTGAATAGACTCTATCCTGTCAGAGTAGATTTGATATTTAGGGCTCCAAAGTACCGAGCCGAATTCCAGCATAGATTTTACTAATGTTGTATACAAAGCTTTAGTAACATAAGGTTAGTTAAATTTCTTTGACCAAAGTTTTACAAAAGCTAGGATGCCTTTGGCTTTGTTGACTATCCCACCAATGTGATGTATGAAGTTCAATTTAGGGTTTATAGTGATCCCCAGGTCAATAAAACGGTGAACCTGTTCAAAATTGTAGTTATCTATTGTGTAAGTAGTTGTCCGTATGGCTTTTCGGGAGAAACACGTAACTTTCTGTTTCTTTAGGAGCATCTGATTTATTTTACACCATCAACTATGCTGTTTATGTCTGTTTGCAGTAAGATACCTTCATTTGCCGAAGTGTAAGATTTATGAAGTTTTACATCATCCGCATATATTAAAAGTTTTGAAAAAGTTATCTGAGAAGATATATCGTTTATAAATAGCGTTTAAAATGAAATTTTTAAATATTACTGTTCGATCATACAGTCCTCATACCTCATCCATTGTAAAATTTTTAGTTGTGAACCCAGTAAGTCAAGTTTCTTGATTAGCAACGAGTGACACACTTTATAAAAAGCTTTGCAGAAGTCGGTATATATCACATCAACCCTGCTGTTCTTCTTGAACGCATTGGTGATATACGAAGTGAACTAAAGTAAATTGGGGCTTGTAGATTTTCCTTTAACAAATCCATGGAGGAATGTGATATATGTAAATAAGGAGATTAAATGAGTCAAATAATCAGAGATAAGTGATTCAAATGATTGAGGAATTACAGAGAGTTTAGCTATACCTTGTCTACCAAAGATCTGCTTTCATTTTCATGAAGAAAAGATTCTTTCCATACAGATGCAAAATACGCTTTAAGTGATAAATTGAATAAATGAGTCAAAAGTTCGTAAATATACTCAGCACAATTTACATAAAAGCAAGGAGGTATATGTGATTGGCTTTTTTTAAGTACTTTAGGTAGAGAAATCGTCGGATGATATTGTAGGTGGATGGACTAAGTTACCTGAACATAATTCGTAAGGGTTATATGAGTTTATTTGAATACTGGGAGAATAAATAGATTTGACCAAATCGTTTTTCTAACTCTGATAACTACACGGACTTGGTAGTAGAGAGAGTAGCGTTTCGCAGGTAACTTTATGAACTTTCGACAAAAGGCAGTTATAAGTAATAGGAATTATTCTAGATATAGAATATATTTTTCAGCGCGCTTAATTTCCTTAGGCCCCTTTTTATTAATTTTGTTTTCAAAATAAAAAACCTCGACAAAGCACAAGATTATCTAATAAAAACTATTTTGCTTGATTTTGGTTGAATATACAATGATTTGGAATTGTCATCGCAATTTTTTTTTTTTGGGAACTGAGTCAAAACAAACAGCCATAATTTTTAAAATTAATAAGTTAATTTTTCATGTAGTAGTTGAATCATGATCGGCGGCCGAGTGGTTAGCATTGCTTACTGACATTCGGAAGGCCCGGGTTCGAGCCCAGGTTCGAGCAACATCCAAAATGATAGAATTTGTTTTTTCTAATTGCGGTCGCCCCTCGGCAGGGAATGTCAAACCCTCCGAGTGTATTTCTGGCATGAAATAAAGCTCCTCATAAAAATCCATCAGCCGTTCGGAGGCGGCTTAGAATAAATTGTAGGTCCTTCCATTTGTTGGTAAAAACATGAAGACGCAAAACCACAAATTGGAGGAGGAGCTCGGCCGAAAATCGCTTCAGCGGTTACAAAGCGCCAAATATATATATATATATATATAGTTGAATCATGATTTCAAGCTGTGACCTACATTTGATTAATTATTATCTATATATATTTGGCGCTTGGTAACAGCTGAAGCGATTTTCTGCCGATAATTTACTACATTTATAAAATAAAATGAAAGTGATGATAGCCAAATTATTGAATATTATATTGTTTCATGCCTCCAGCCACGTCTAACCACATAAAGCTTTAAAAGTTTTCATCACAAGGCTTTCAATATACTACGCAAATGACCGAGAAGGTTGAAGGCTCATTCAAATTTCTTTATGATGCTTTATGAAATGTTTGAGGTAAATTAACAAATAAAAACGTTATGTGTCCATAATTAATAAACCCATTTTGATTGAAAGTTTAATTTTAATTAAAATATGATTTTACGAGCAAATGGCAAAATTTTGCCCTGTGGCGTCTAATACACGAGTACGCACTCTCTCATCGATTTAAACTAGATTCTTCAAAGCTGCAAGAAAACAATTATTTCAGCACCTTCTTAACGAAAAAGCCTTGGAAGAGAATTAGATTAATCTCGCATCCAAATATCTGTTGAACAGTGTTATATAGTAATCTTTTTATTGATCTCTTTTTAAGTATGTGTGCTTCGTAGACTATCAAAAGTTTTGTTTTGATTTTTAAACTTTTTAGTATATTTAAATAAGGTAACTTTTGATTAGCTCTGAAATCAGTCTCCATAAACAGCTCATTTAGTTTTCTGGTAAAAAACAAACTTCCGATATTTGTATTCATATATGAATATAGGATGCAGGACATGTATGTAGTTCAAAGCAAGTTTGATAGAAATAATTTTTGTTTTTCTCAATATAAAATATCCACTATTTTTTGTTACATATGCGGAACTTTTCTGACTGTCATTCACTTGCGTTCGAGTATGAGGTTCGAACTGTTTGCCTTTACCACTACCTCAACCAAAAAAGGTTGTAAATCATAGCAAACATAAAAATATATAATATTTATGCAATAATAGCACAAAAGACATTGATTATATCACTTCCTTTTTAGTCATCATTTCTGGACAATATATTTCGCTTTGAGCAAAGCTTAAGTAACAAAAAAAAATTAAGAATATGTTTGTTTGTATGTATTTAATAATTAAATTTTACTTCATAGTCGAAATTGCCAAATATATGAAGATAATAATGCGAATTGTAGCGTATAACAGAAATTAAGAAAAGAAATTTTCCAAGCGAATGCAAACGTGTTGCGGTTGAGTGCGTAATACAATTTCATTTTCAATGCGGCTCTATGAATTTATGGAAATAATAATATGTTTATCCGAGGAAACACAAAAATTTTCATTTGGTTTTGACTTTATTGTTTTTTTAGACGGAGGAAATCGGTACGTTGCAACTGCCAAGCGTTTTATCTCTAAAGAATATACAACTAAATAAACTTATAATATTATTTTCCTTCGAAGAAAATCATCACAAAATCTTCGGACTTTTATTTAGCAATCTGTTGATCGAACTCGAAAGAAGCACATATTTCATTCCGGCTCATACAGCTTCAAGAGATTATTGTCAAGGCTAGGCAGAACTGAATGATAGACAACATAAAATCGAGAACCGTCAAGATAGATAAGAGGAGCTCATTGAGACCAAAGTTAACGAATTGGCACCATCCTTTGGCACAACTTCTTTGCAAATCTTTCAGATGAAATTAGAGAAGCGTAACAAGAAGCCCAACGAGATCCTGCAGGAAATTTCTTGTGAGATTAGGAGGCTAGCTCTTTTGGGTTATGGGGATAGTCTTGGAGAATATCTCGAGAGGACAAAAACTCAGAGGTTTATCAGCGGCAACATTTGCTAGACTGTCTCGTGTGTTCAGACGCAGGAAACGGCCGCGCTCTTGTGCAGATCGTCGAAATTCCTCAAGGAGAAATGTTGTAGTGTTGCCGGCAATATGAAAGTATCGCTAAGTTCTGGTCATGATCCTGCGTACGAAGGTAAAAATGTGCTTCTGATAAAGAACGAGCAGCAGAAAGAAAATACATATGGTAATAGCAAGAAGATGACTGCTGTATTAGTGGAGAAATTGAGAGACTTAAAACTGTTTAGCAACGACTTAAGGTCCATACAAATTAATCGAACGATTGAATAACACGGAGTATCGAATCCAGACCGTTGGCAAACCAAGAAGCAAGATTGGCTCACCTGAAAAGGTTTGCAACGTTTGGAACAGATAGTGCAGGCCGGTGTGACGGAAATCTTAAATACGAAAGACAGATACAAGGAGCGGCAACAGCTATCGCAGGCAGACGAGTA
Source organism: Neoceratitis asiatica (assembly GCA_030068015.2). Lineage (NCBI taxonomy): Eukaryota > Metazoa > Arthropoda > Insecta > Diptera > Tephritidae > Neoceratitis > Neoceratitis asiatica. The sequence goes on from CM061529.1 coordinate 40,539,433, forward strand.
GAAAGCGCAGTGGCATGAACATCGGAGTATGTTGTGTGCTTTAGAAAGGGATAAACTGTGCGTGGCGGAAAATAATTGTGTGAAAAAGAATTGTAAAATAAATCATTGAGTTTAGTGAATATAATTGTAATTATTGCGGACTAAATAAATGTTGAGTAAATTACTAACATTTACGAGGCCAAGCTAACAAATCTTGGGTGGTTTATTTCGCAATCCAAGGTTCGGGCTCGAAGAATTTGAGAAATCATCGAGGTTAATTACGGAAATCTTTAAAATATGATTTTATTTAATTTAATTTTTTATTTAGTTTTATTAATTTTTGTTTTGTTTAACTTTATTTTCTTTGTTTTATTTGATGTTGTTATTTTACTTTACGTTATTTATTTTTATTTAATTTTCATATTTTATTCTATTTTATTTTACTCTATTTTATTTTTTATTTTAGGGTATTTAATTAAGTTTTATAATAATTTATGTTATTCCATTGTAGTTAATAGAATTTTATTAGTTTTATATTAATGTTTTTATTACTTTTGTTTCGTTGTTTTATATTATTTATTTTACTTACGTCCTTTAATACATTTTATTATTTCTATTTCATTTTATTTTATTTGTTTCATTATATTTTATTTATTTTGTTATATTTTATTTTATTTTAATTAATTTCATTCAATTTAAATTTTTTTTTTTAATTTTTTTGCTTGCCTTAAAATATGGCATCGCTCCAGCGCGCAGATTCACCAATGTTCTCGCTGGTGATTTTTCATTCGTTACTTTATGCGAACAGCATAAAGAAATTACAAAAATTTGACGTTTACTGCACCGAAGGCTGTTCACAACTGACAGTTGCTGAAAACATGGTGAAGATTAAAGTGTGAAATATTTCTGTAGCGGAATAATTACGTCTTGTTTTTAAAAAGAATAAATGAATAAGTTTTTAATACAGTAAATGCATTAGAATAATATTTAGTTATAGTGGAAGCAGAATTTCAGTGAAGTTGAAAATAGCGTTTCTTAAATAAAAGCTACTTGCAGTGGCCACAGTGAATGTTTACAAAATTTCCGAAAAAGTGGAAAGCGTAAAATAGTTGATAAAAGTGTATTGTGCAACGCCGAGAAATGTAAATAAAAATAAAAACATAAACGAATATAATGATTTCGACGCTGTTTTGTTTAAATATTAGGTAAATAATAAGTATACTTCGAATACAAATATGAATTATGAATGAGAATTGCAGTCTTGTGATACAATGCTTATAAAGCAGAACAGAGTAGCCAGCTGCTCTATGTAAAACAAATCGAATATTGGTAAATAATGTAAATAGAAGATGCAAATGAGTGGGCAAATAGCCGGAAATCTGCGATTGTCCATAATATGCCTGATTTTTGCAATTCAAATAAGGTGCATATTTATGTAGGCATTACCTACATGTAAAACCGAGTTTAAATAAAAAAAATGCATTCAGCATTTATTAAAAGTGGATAGCTCCCGTCTGACCCTTTCCAATGCATTTAACACTGTCTGCTCAATGAAAATCGAGTGGAATGCGTGGACATATGTACATACGTGTGTGCTTACCGGTCTTTTCCTCATTAGAAAAATTACACTCAAAAACTGCTTTTATGTTTTTCATGAGCTATAAAAATCCAATAAATATAATTCTTAAATTTTAAAGCTTAAAAAGGGGTATTTAGGCACATTCAGTGCAATATAGATAAAATATACATATTTATTTCAGCTATTGTTTTAAATTAAGTAATTTGTTTGCTTTTTAATGAATCTAACTAAAAGTTTATGTCTGAAAGGACTGAAAAATCAAAGAACAACTTGATAGATCTATGTAGGCACATAGGTATATAAATACATATGTATATATATACAAATGTATTTTTGAACATATCATTATACCAGAGCATTTTTATGATTTTTTCAAGAACTTTTTCTTAATAGTACGAATAAAATCGAATGTATGTCTGTGTTTGTACAAACAAGTAAACGAGTGTTCATTCTCGCCGTAATTTTATTACTTTGTATTATATTGCTAAAACCAATTTTGTTTTAGAATCTTTAAAAGTTTATAAAATATAAACGAGTATGTATATAATATTAGCGCATTATAAATATTTAAGGTGCTATCAGATGAAGCAGTTAATTGATTCCAAATTAAGTGGTGAGGAGATTTGATCTCCGAAACTGTTGCCACTTCAACCATTGTAAACAATTATTCACTTAATACCATCGTACATCGTACAGCCCTAAAAGTAGATAAACTATCATATATAAATTTACAACTTAAACTAAATAGCACGATTCAAAAAATAACAAAACAAAAACAATTCTCAAAAAAGTTAAATAAGTATAAAAACTCGATAAAAACCAAACCATTTTGAAATATATCATATAATTTAAGTACATAAATTCTACACAAACTACTAAGTCATATATAAATATCTAAAACGTTCATAAATATTTAATTTGTGCCCGCCGTAGTAATAAAGTTAATATATACATTACATGCCCATCAATAAATTCGTTTGTTTTTTTAGTCTTCTAAAACTTAAGGTAAACTCTATAAACAAATTCAAAACTTTTGTCGAAGACATATTTAGCACGGCAACACACTCGATTAAAAACCAGCGGTTTTGCTCAAAATTCAGGGAAATATAGCAAAATAGTTGAGAAGCAACCAGCGGCTCGTGGCTGCGGTTGGTGCCTATTCCCCAAATTCGCTTTTTCATTCCATTATATTCTTATTGCAATTTCTGTCCTTTACACAGCGTTCCGCTAAACATGTATGGGTAAAAAACTGAGAATGTGTGTGTGAAAATTATGAGTTTTGTTTTACTTGTGGACCTGTACAATGATTAATACCCCCTGAGGGTTAGGGGTCAAGAATTTACCCGCGAGAAGGCATGCCTGTTGTAAGAGGCGGAGCCACCATCGTGTTTGACTGTGCCCATCAGATTTTGCAGTTGAAGCTCAGAATCCACTTTTCGCCATACCTTGGCTCGTCCATCGGATCCATGAATATTGAAGTTAGATTCATTGGAAAAAATAACTGTGTTCCAGAACGTTTTGTCAGCTTTTTCGTATTCTTTGGCGAAGGCAATTCTTTTTTTCCGGTTTACTTCGCTAATAAAAGGTTTCTTACGCATATTGCGACCATGGTATCCGGCAGTTCTCAGTACCTGACGAATCGTTTCAGGATTGCACAGTTTTCCAACCTCATTTTCAATTTCTTTTTGAATCTTGGGAGCTGATTTTTTTTGGATTTACACGCATCTTGCGAACAATAATTCGCTTTTCTGGTGATGTCAATATGCTAGGCCGTCCAGACGTCTGGTTGGTTTTGATATCTCCGTCTTGTTTATATTTCTCAATGACTTTTACCAACAATTTCAGCTGTTTTCCTCTGAGATTTTTTCTCTTTGAACGATTTTATTATCAAATCCTTTAGGTCCTGAGACAATTGTTTTCCCCGCGGTTTCATATAAATCGGGTTGTTGTTGTTGTTATCACTCACTGTCACTCTTTCGGCGACCTAATCCCGTTTAGGTCATCAGGTAAAAATCGGTTTGATACTGTTCAGTTTATGTTAGACAAAATTTTTAAGCAATATGGACGTTGTTGTTGTAGCATCTCGTTCGTCCCCGCCTAAAAACAGGTAAAGCTAGATAAAAAAGAGAATCTTATCGGGCGATTTATTCCTTCCCAGTCGCGAAGTCCTTGAATTTCCTAATTTTAAAAATTTCAAGCTTCCATCACCAAAGAGCTTTTCCTGATGTTATAGGTCGACGGCTGCTCGTTATTGGCTTCTGGACAGGATGGTAATAACCTTTGCTCGCAGGTAGACTGCTATGTATCTCCCGACCTTTTCCACTTACTCACTGCACGATAAATAAAATCACAATCTCCTCCTGCCGGATGAATAAGTACTGGCTGCAGGTGGACGAGAAAGTATTGGACGTCAAAAATCCAACAATAAACAACCCGCATACGACTGTATGTGCCGCAACAAAATCTTTAAATCGCTACCTGGCAGCTCAGGAGTTACAAGCCTCTCAGGACATCACCCTGTAACTAGAATCTTATGTATATAATCTGAATATATATGTATATATATAATCTGAATATATATATATAATCTGAAGTTATTGAAAATAAAGAGGTAAAAAAGGTCGGAAATTTAAATATATTTTTAGTATAATCATGTAACCTGTACTCCGTTGGACAAAAAAGTATATAATCCATTGTGCCCTAAATCTACCCTATCTAAGCTCTGGACAAGGTAACCGGTTAAATTCCTGCTTATTCAGACTAAATCCCAATATACGACTAGTTGTCGCACTACATTAGGCACCTCTTTGCACGCGCCCTTAAATCAGCTCACCTAACATCATTCTTCCTATAGTTCGAAGCTGTAAGAACACTAATAACCGTTAGATTGCCTCGATGCCCTCATATATCTTCTCTGCCTTTAAGGTATACTCGTACATACGTATTTATACAAATATTGCTCACAGGAGTTCATCATATCTCATGTATGTTTTTTATTATTATGTGGAGATGGAAAGCATCGAAAGCCTTAACCACGTCAGTGTGAGACTCTTACCTACAAAACCCGTACGGTAATCACTGGTACTACCTTTCAGTATTTCGTCGGGAGACCGTTTGAGCTAAGCCTTAGTCGATATCGTACATCATTATCTTTGATCAACAGTCCTGGTTTCGGTACCACCTACGTAAGTTATTTGGTCAATATGAGTGTCCGACGATGCTACGCTGCTATCGCGTCTTCGCCTCGTGCTACTCGCCCCATCGTAAATGCAGCACTATTTCGGTTATAATACTGCTAACTGCCTTCCAGACATTTGAGCTTTTCAGCGTACATTTAATTAACGTGTCAGGTGTTAAATTTATGCCTACAGCTTCGTTCAGTCTTCGCTGCTGCCCGACAAAGCGGGGACAGATGAAGTGTCGGCGCCTTCTAAGAATTCTGTACCACAAAGTTTACAGTATGGGCCTGGTTCATGGCACCCGTGACCACTGAGGACCTGCGTTAAATAGAAATCCACGTGCCCATGCTTCCTGCCTAGCAATACCACTAGATTAGGTATCAAACGGTGAGGGCACCTTCCCTTAGCCCTGTGATACCGTGTGGAAAGCAGCGCAAACACGAGCGGCGCGCCGACGGTAAGTAGACCTAATGCCACGGACGCCTGTCTCCAACATCGAGTACCAAATCGTAGAGCCAAAAAAGGACGATGGCTTTCACTACTCTCGCGAGAAGCTCTTTGCTTTGTTGCCGCGGTCCGCTCACGTTTGCCATTAGTCTAATTAAGGCAGTGGTGGCTGCTGCGGCTTTATTATTTGCGTATTCGAGGTGGTCAGAAAAGCTTAGACGATGCAACGCATGTCTTTGATACAATAATGCAATGACCAACTCTTAAATGGATTTTCTCCACTTTCTTCCGTCTCTAGCCAGTTTTTAATGTCTGCGGTTACCAGCTCAACAAGCTAAACTATAGCTAGTACTGTTTTAGTAACCACAACGACTGTCGTATCACAAGCGTATCCTACAATGGTTACTCCCTTCGAGACTGGTTACTCCCTTCGGGACTGACTGCAGCCTCTATTACTTAAATAACTTGTTAGAATGTTGAGCAGGCACGGCGAGACATTGAAACGGTCTGAGGCATTTATTATATGAACCCAGCTTGCGCTAGTGAATGCATTTTTCACATCAAGGGTTACAAATACGTAGTCGTTCATCGTCCTTTCCTAAACGCGAATTGAAGAGTTGACAGCTGATTATCAATGTAGGCCTCCAAGCGATTTTTATTATGTGCTCCACCACCTGCCCGGCATTACTAAGAATGGTGACTTTCTGTCTGAAGATTTTGGAATTAGAACCAGTTTTTGTAATTTCCATATGCTTGGGAATTGCATTTGAGTGTTTTTTTTCAGAACAAGGTCTGGTACACCGTCTGCTCCGGGTGTTTTGTTACTGAATAATTTTACATATGTATGCACATTAAACTTACATCGATAAATGTATATGCACATCCTTGCGTTGTTCTCAAGCTTTGTACTTCCTTTCAAATGAACACTGCAATAGCTCACATCTCCAATATTTTTACTTCTATTTTCAGACTATATTGCCGACCCATAATACACCGTTATCAGCTGCGATTAAATGGTTTTACTTAGAAAGTTTTCTTGCTTTTGTTTTTGTTGTGTGATGCATTGTTGAGGTGAACCGAAAATTGTTGGGAATAGTCAAAGCCAGTCATAACATACACGTAAGGGAAACACGTCCGATGGTGCAAATTAGCATCGCATGAATTGTGCCAAACTGATGGCTGAAAAAACAAACAAAAAATCAACAAACACGCACACACACACATCCCCAAACACCACCGACATTCATGAAAATTCACACACCCACGCGAATATCGACATTTAGGCAGGCGCCCGAATGTTTATCATGCTGAGCATTTCGCATTCAGAATTTAACAACGCCATCAACGGTGCTAACATCGATTACAACGAGGACGGCCTCGTCAATGGGATAGCAGCGCGGCTGGAATATGCTTAAATTGCATTCGAAGGAGTGGAATTTTCGGAACACAAGTGGCGACGTGACGGCATGAATGCTTCGTTAGCATCGCATTTGTGAAAGCGTGTTGAAGACTTAATCTCTTTACCCCAATAACATCAACAACATCAACAACAACAATAAACAGTAGAAATTCAGCAAAACAGTGCAACCAACCTGCCCTTTTCGCATTCACCGCCATATTCATTTAACTTAACTTAGAAAACATCCAAATCCACCCACCATTATAGTCGCTATAAGCAGAATTCAGTATTCTATTATACCCATTTAACCTCTTTTATTTGAATTTATTCTACCATTCGTCTCGACTTAAGCGCCGGCAATCGCATTTAGTGTTTTTCTTAAGGGGATTTGTTGAAATAGCTTGGCTTGGCAGGCATACATACTAGTTATAGCGTTCATTTTAAATCAGTCAACCACTGAAACGTTACAACCGCATTGTTCAAACTATTAAAGTGTTCCTTCGTTCGATGAAAGACTGGAGGCGACCATAGAGTGTTGCGAGAGAAATTACTTGGAATTGTTGTGTTAGTAGTAGTGGTGGCGGCGGCGGCGGCGGCGGCAAAGGCGATGGTGATGCAGACAACAGCTGGCAGCCAGCATTTTCAGTTGGTGTAATAAAAATCGTACAAAAAAATTTGTGTTGCCGATGTTGGAACATGCCAGTGGATATGCAAAAGAACGTCTCCGTACAAGTTGATAGTGATTTTGCTCTACTTCTGCCTAGCGGTGTTTACGAGATTAAGAAAATGGAACCTCGCTCCAAAATACGAACAATTATTCTATTTTGCCTATTTCTGGCAATAGCGGGTATTATTGGATTTGGTTATTTCTGCCAAGATCAGGTGAGTGATAACTATTTACTATAACAACTCAAATATTCATATATAAATACATATCTACAGGGGCTTTTGCTTTTAAGGAACAAGTAATTTTTGTCTAATTTTGTATTTACTCTGAAAATGAATAAATTTTGAAATGAATTTTAACGCATAACTACTATGAAAATGAATAAAGTGTTTTCCAATATTTTTTCAGCTTTTTTATACTCAACTTTGTAGACTATGTCATATGTACAGAGATTATATTAACAGGTCAATTCAAAAGTCCCCGGTCTACCATGGTGAAACACTTTTTTTGGTAAAATTAATTATTCTATTCAACATAGTTCCCTTTAAGAGTGATACACTGATCATAACGATCCTCCAACTTTCGATACCATTTTTGTAGTACGTAGTTTCGGCGATCACCTATTCATTCGACGAAAATTTCTTTCCAGCGAGCAATCTCTTGAGATTTGAAAACAAGAAATAGACACTGACGTCCAAATCTGGAGAATAATGTGGATTCGAAAGCGATTCGCAACCCAATTCATGGATTTTTACCATCGATTTCACTGACTTGTGACACGGTGAACTGACTTGGTGAAACAGAACTTTTTTTCTTCAAATTGCGACCCGCTATGTAATAGTCGCTGTTGATGGACCTTCCTTTTTCAAGGTAGTCCATTAAAATTATTCCATGCGCATATCAAACTACAGACGTCATAACCTTGGCAGCCGACTGCTGCGTTTTTCCACGCTTTGGAGCTTGTTCATCGTATGCAGTCCACTCTGAAGACTGTCGATTGGACTTCGGAGTGAAAGGATGGAGCTCGCGTGGCACAGATATATACAAGTAATGTACACGTTCAGTTGATATCTTTAGAGTACCTGCTATTTCATTCAATTTAAATTTACGGTTATTCAAAATAATTTTGTGGATTTTTTTTATATTTTCGGCAGTAACAACCTCTTCTGGGAGCCCACTGCGTTCAACGTTTTCGGTGCTCATTTCATCACGTCTAAACTTAGCATACCAATCCTTGATTGTTAATTTTCCTGGGGCAGTGTCCGGAAACTCATCATCAAACCAAGTTTTTGCTTCAACTGTATTTTTCCAACACGCGAAATTCCTTTTCATCCATTTTCTTCACAATAACAAAAGTTGTTTCACTAGAAATACTATAATTCGCAAACTAATGATCCGACAGCTGTCAAATTTATACACGCGTCATTTGAAGGTTAGGACTAACTAAAAATCATTAATTAATTAATTCTAGTAGCGCCAGCTGTGTCGGGCCGGGAACTTTCCAATTGACCTGTTAGATTTGTTCCGCTAAATATTGAACGTGTCAGGCTTCCGGTCTTCGTTCGGCTTAAATACGGCATATTTCACGCTAAGACTGACAGAAATTAATTTGAAATACTTAAAAAAAAATTTTTCTAGAAGTTATGAGAATATCACTGAGGTGGTTCTATAAAATAAGTGACAAGTTGTGTTAATAATTAATCGAATTAAGACAATACGGCTCACAGGAAAGATGGTGCATTGGACTACATATCTGTTTCATCTGATTTAAAAAATTTCATGAATAATATTTTTTTAAAGACTTTGTATGCTTACGTTTCATATTTCTCATCATCAGTTCCAATAAAAAAAGAACTCACTTGAAATAAGCTAATCAACATACTCAAACTCACCATCGGGTACGAATTTTCCGACAAAAACTTCTTTAAGCAGGTTTTTAAAATGATTAATTCCCGCTACTTTTTTGACAGAATGTATGTAACATGTTCCAATAAGGATAGATCAAGCAAATTGCCCCATCATCTGTTCTTGTACATTTAGTATCAGAGTTCTTGCCGCACAAACTTTTAATGCCGAAATTTTTAATTTGAAATTAACCATTTTTCATATTAAAAAAAAATATTTATAGTTTCATAAAACTCCCCCAACCAATGCTCATCAACGCAAAATCTCAAACGAAAAAATAAAAAATAAATTATACATAGTTATCTGCATCTTTTGTGTCTTCTACACAGAACACAGAACATTTCACGCATTTCAATTCTATTTTTATCAATGAAATATACTGTTACGGTTGTAGCTGTTCATTCGACGAGACTGTTTGGCGGTGGTCTCTCAGTTTTCGTGCAATGCATGCTAGATAAGAAATGTATTACTTTGAAAAATATATATGTATGTATGTAACAAATGTACGTCGGGAATTTTTATTTGACATTCAAGGTTCATCGTATTTCTACTTAAAAATGGACTCACAAGAATTAATGGCAAAGAGAGGAATGCCTTTGTATGTATTTAAACTTTTTGTTGTCTTTTTTTACGATTTTCGAAGGTGGATGACACTTTCGCACTTTTAACGTTTACCTTTTGACGGTAATTTTATTTTTGATTTTTGCCAAAAGCTACAAACTTCTTTTTCTAATTTTGTAATCGCGTAAATTCAACAAATAATTGTCAAATCATATATATAAACGAAAACAAATTTAAGTAAGGTACGCCGTGGATTATCAGTTGAAGGACAGTTTCCCCCAAATAGACTAAAATACCGTCAAATTTTGTAAGAGTCAAGGACATAACTAATACTAAGTGTTTTTAATTATATTTTAAATAGTAGAATATCTAATCCCAGTTCTTAATTAAGAGTTAAAAGCTTTACCATTTATTTATATAGGGTTTTCCAATAATAGTGATATGATTTCTTTGAAAGAAAAAACACACTAATTGTTAAGGAAATTCAAATGTTTTTAGTTTAGTGTGAAGTACAATCGATACAATTAAGTTATGAATGTAAAATCATTCAAATGGCCTCCACGACTTTTTTTGCAGGAACGAATTCGATGAACCAAATTTTTGAACACTTTCCACTAACTCAGATCGTATATCATGAATACCACGTTCAATATTGACTTTTAAAGCTTGAAGATTTATTGCTAAAGACCAATGATTTGAAATAACCCCACAAGAAGTAGTCTAATGGTTCTTGGAGGCCATTCAATGTCACAATTTCTGCAAATAATCGAATCTCCAAATCTTTTACGCAATAATTCGGTTGTTGCACGTGTTGTGGGACACGTAGCCCCGTCTTGTTGGAACCAGATGTCGTTAAGATCAACTTCTTCCAATTGTGGCCATAAAAAGTTGGTTATCATCGATCTATACCGCTCTCCATTGATAGCAGCTTCATTTCGAAAGAAGTACGGACCGATGATTCCATCAGACCAAAACCCACACCAAGCTGTCAATTTAGGTGAATAGGATATTCTTCCCACCAAAATCGACACTTTTGTTTATTTACCGCACCACTCAGATGAAAGTGAGCCTCATCGGAGAAGATAAATTTCTTCAAAAAATCTTTATCGTTTTCAAATTATTCCAAGGCCAAAATCAGCAAATTAACGACGTTTATGGTGGTCTAATGGTTTCAGTTCTTGAGTGAGAACAATTTTATACGGATGCAAGCCCAAAATCCGCTAGGTTGTGATTTGTGACAGTACCAATACTTGAGAACGTCTTGGAATCTAAAAATTGCGGTCTTCAGCAACATCTGCCTGAACGGCAGCAATATTTCCATTACATCGACCGGTTCTTTGTCTTGTTGGCACTTGAACATTATCTAAAGAAAATGTACGCTCGAAATTTTCAACAATTCGACGAAAGCGAGCAGATTACGACCATAAAATGGCAAATGCGCACGAAAAGTTGCAATTGCAGAGCTATTATTTTGATAATAATATTGAACTATTTGTAAACTTTGTTCATGCCATGATGAAATTGTGAACTTTACAGAATACAATGAAAAAAAAGACAGATCTTGTTATATTAAAAATGGCCAAACGACACTTAAAAATCATATCATCCCTATGAAAACCCTTTATAAAAATTTATAAATTTAAAATTTCCCTAATAATTTTATTTTTATTTTATAAATTATTAGAAATGAAATGTTATTCGTTTTTTTCTTTTAGAAGCGAATTGAATATATAAATTTTTATTATTTTTAGGTATCTATTTTATTACAAAATTAATAATTTAAACATTTTTAATGTATGAGACACAAATATGTGAAGGCGTGAAATTAGTATGTCCGTCACGCAACACTACACTATGCGCACAGTAGTCAAATTCGATTTTCATAATTTTCAGTGTCAATATGAACCAACTTATTTCTGTAGAATACCGAATTTCACACTTTTAGAAGTTTTTTTGAAGGATTTTTGATCCAAAACCTTATATCTGAACATATCGGTTGTATGTGGGCTAAACTACGCAGTGTTCCGATTTTGATGATTTTTACTAGCAATATGCAATTCATAATATCTGTGGATACAAATTTCGCGCCCCCAGATGCTTTTTTTGACTGAGTTTTGACCAAAACCCCACATCTGAAAATATCGGTGTATGGAAACTATATGTTATATACGTCTGATTTCGATGGTTTTCAGAACCAACATGCAATTTATTGTGTATGTGTATTATGTCAAATTTCACATTCTTAGGTACTTTTTTTGACGGATTTATCTGGCCGGCCCCGACAAATGATCGTTTAAACAAATAGCTGTATCTTCCTACCAAGTTTGGTTCAAATATCTCAAAAACGGAACTACTAGTTTGCGTTCAAACAGACAGACTGACAGATAGACATGGCTAAATCAACTCAGCTCGTTATTCTAATACGATCGGTATAAATTTCGGTGGGCCTATCTCTTCTGCTTCTGATCGGAAATAAATAGCAAAAATGTTTGTAATCGTTTTTATGACCATAGACTAATGATTTCCAAACTGTAAATGGGTTTTCAATTGTCTTAATTTTTATTTTTTGGAAATATTTTTTAGAATTTGTTAATTTTAAATAAGATTTAAAAAAAGGTCATTTTCACATTGCTGGTGAGAAACTATTTTTTTGGGAGAATTCCAGCGACGCTGATGTCGAATTATTAGATTTGAAAAATATTTAAATCTTCTTTAATTATTATTTATTTTTTCTTAAATATGATCACTTGAGCCAATTTATTTTCGTAAAAATTGAGAAACAAATTTTATTTATTAAAAAAATTTTTTTTTTGGTTAATTTGCGCAAGTTTTTCCGCAAAGTTTTGTTTAAAAAGTAATAGTTTGGGGCAGTTTTCTTATTATAGAAAAATTAGGGATCAGTGATTTGGAACCCATAATTATTACATCTTTTTCAAAAAAAAAAAATTAAATATAAAAAAATTTTCTTGTTCCTCTGTCCAAGTTATGGAATTTTTGTAACTTTGATTATAAAATATTCCTAAACAAACATACAAAAGTACATCTACGTCGGAAAAGAGCTTTTTTAATAATTAATTTATTATTTTCACGCTTTAATATCGCTGCTGCCTCACAAACCTTCTTGTCTGACATGCTAACACGCGCCACCGCTTCATATGTATGTTTGTATGCAACATATCCCTATGAATGTATGTTACGCTCTAATGCTCAATTTACAATTTGATTTATGACAAACAAAATGTCACAATTAAATAATATAATCCAATTTGAATTAGAGCAGATATACAGTTGAGAAAAAAATAATAGCACTAATATGACTAAATTTTTATTTAATTCCGAAAAAAAAACGTTTCCGCACAGATTTTTTTTATCTATCTCCTAAAATTTTGTAATTTTTGGGTGTAATGTGATCAGTGCTTGATTGTTATACTATTTTGAATACAAAATGTAAAATTTGACGAAAAAACAATAGCAGCGACATCATGTTTGGTTGTTGTTGTTGTTGTAGCGGCTAGCCAATCGCGCCTAATGTCAGGTAGGTCTAGCCTTAGTCATCGAGGTTATCTAACGGGAGGCCCATGAAACGCGCTGTTTCGACGGGTTCGGACCAGAGGGAAAGGGGTGCTAGATGAATCGGGTTGAGTGGGCATGCAAAGAGATGGCTAGTACCGTGCGGAGGTTAGTTGTATGCAGCTCGTGCTCGGTTATTACCAACGCTTTTATTGGATCTTTAACCACGATTTAAACATTTTTATATATAATCATTCCTTTTTATATTGTTCCGTACATTTCGAGCCAAAAAAATATTAAAAATTTGTATCATGATAGGGCGCGAAAAACATTGCGCAGCCGAAAAAAAGTGAATCATAAAAAATTAATTTTAATTTTTGAGGGAAAAACATAATAAACATAAAATGATTGGAAATGCCGTTACTTTGGCTGAAAAGGATGAAACTTGTGAAAGAAAGCCCACAATACCTACGTTAATATTTAAACGCTGGGTTCGGGGAAGCAAAAATTATCCTTTTGAATCTGCCAACGAAATCAAAAAACGTTAAGTGTGCAAACTGTTTGCAACCGATCGAGAAACAAAAAAATCAAGCATGTCAAAAAGCGGCCTCAATATGCAAAAGAGCACCCGTAGAAAAGTGGCGAAATATTTTGTGGTTGTGTGTGGTAAAACTGAAAAGAGGATCAAGCATAATGATGCGGGATTGATTTTCATAGTGTGATGTTGGTCCAATACACTTGATTAAAAATGCCATGGATCAGCATGTTCATGTTGAAATTCCCAAAAATTTAATTTTTATGTACTGTACGAAATACCAATTTGTGGGTGTTCCAACAGATGTACGATCCCAACCATACCATTAAAACGGAGCGTAAGTGATTTACGGATCATTCCTTGCAACGAACTTAGTGGCTTGCTCAGTCGCACGATTTAAATGCGATAAAAAATTTGTGGATCAATGTCAAAAAAGATGTATCTAAATCACAACTGAGTACTATAAACGAGCTTTGGGAAGTTGTTAAGTGGTCATGAAGTGAAGTTCCTCAGAAAAGGTGTGAAAACTTAGTAGACTCAATGTAAAGACGATGTCGTGCCGTTTTTATTAATTAGGAACAGGCAACAAAATATTAGATGGTCAACATCTTATTCTCCAGGATTTTTATAAGCTGAAAATTAATTGTTGTGGTATTTGTTTTTCGCAGCTGTACATACATAATGTTTCTGTACGCTACGTGAGTGTGATTCATGTGATTCAAAGTCATTGCCGTCACATCTAGTTGTCCGACTGCTTTTTTTCCATACATGCAACTCGTACATGGAAATATGTGTATCATCTCACTATACACTCACTTTATATATACTTGTATAGCAGTTTATCCTACGAGATAAAAATATACCAGTTTTATATCAATCCAACGGACGAAAAGTTAAGTTTTTAGACAAATGGGTGTTTAAAAAAGGAAAATAAGTTTTTACTTGCTACTGAACAATAAAAAAATTTTATAGTACAAAAGTTGTTTCTTGAAAATAAAATTACAAACTAGTTTATGCGAGCAAGCTTCTTCCGTATATACTTATAATATAGCAGACCGTAAGAAAGCGTCATATATAAAGAGTAAATTTATATAGCTTTTTGTTTTAAATGTAAATTAACAACTTGATCATTTGCTTCATTTTACATCGCCTTGTAAATGTAAATGTAAATTATTGTAGAAAATATTATTTTTGAGGCTTAAAAACTGAATTAATAAATATCTAATAATCTGCGACCTCGATTGAATTCCTCTTACTATCAGTAAACACTGGTCTTTGATGGAGCTTCATCGCTAATAATTTAATTAAGTTCAGCGAAGTACTGTTGCGCTGAGCTAATTCACGTCGAAAGTTGTAAAAAAATAATCGCGCAAAAATGTTCGAGATTTAATTCCATTTTTAGGCCGAGATGAATATTTTAAGTTATTGTAAATAGCACAGATAGCGCTCGAATGCTAAAATGTTCTGAGTATGTATAGGGTGTTTTTTCATAGAGGTATAGAACTTTAAGTTGGCATTACTTTTCAAGATGGCGACCGATTTAACAGCTGTCAAGTGATTTATTCTCAGTTTGGTTTGGCAATTCATCATGAATAGATTGACGCCTGAACAACGCTTGCAAATAGTGCAATTTTATTTCGAAAATAATGGTTCTGTGCGGAAAACGTATCGCGCACTACGTCCAATGATACGGACCAATGATTCCACCAGCCCATAAAGCGCACCAAACAGTCAGTTTTTCTGGATGTAACGGTGTTTCAACATACACTTGAGGATTACCTTCACTCCAAATGCGGCAGTTTTGTTTGTTGACGTAGCCATTCAACCAGAAGTGCGCTTCATCGCTAAACATCGCTAAAATGGACGTAGTGCGCGATACGTTTTCCGCACAGAACCATTATTTTCGAAATAAAATTGCACTATTTGCAAGCGTTGTTCAGGCGTGAGTCTATTCATGATGAATTGCCAAACCAAACTGAGAATAAATCACTTGACAGCTGTTAAATCCGTCGCCATCTTGAAATGTAATGCCAACTTAAAGTTCTATACCTCTATAAAAACACCCTTTATAACATCAAAAATGTCAAACTTTACGATAGAGTTGTCAGTTGCCTTATTGCAACACTAGGACTGCCAAATTTCGAAATATATAGTGCAACCTTCGTACAATAAAAATTTTAAAATAAATAATGCCATATACTGTTAGACGAGTTTGGTAATTTTTATTTTATATCCTCAAAAAACGAAAAAATTATTGTGCATATGTTATCAGTTTGATATTTTTTGGACCAGAAACTCAGAAAGTTATGGCTATAAGCTTTTCTACCTAGTTTGATATTAGTTGTTTTTTTTCGCTCATATGTATCTGCGCTTAAAATTTATATGGAAATAAACGCCTATGAAATAATCGCATATAAAATTAGTGCTACCAAGTTTTGTTACAAAGTTTACAATGATTTTTTGACAACTGACGAATAATTTGTAAATAAATATTGAATGAAATGCCGATGTGCTCTTTTTACTGTTAAGCGCCAATATATATATATGTATGTGCTCAAAACACGGCTAGTATAATGCGAAAAGGTTCATGTGTAGATTGGGTTGTTGTAGGCTTGAATTGGCTTAACTGTTACTTTTTCAATTTTTACGGAAACAAAAATAATTTTTCAATTAAAAATAATTGTTACTTGCATAATAGAAAGCTGATATAAATCTATGGCTTTTAAAACTAAACAAAATAAAACAAAATAAAATAAAATAATTAATTCAATTCAATTCAATTCAATTCAATTCAATTCAATTCAATAAACCAAAAAATTAAATTAAATTAAATTAAATTAAATTAAATTAAATTAAATTAAATTAAATTAAATTAAATTAAATTAAATTAAATTATTATTATTAAATACATTCGCTGGGACTCTGGCCTTTTTTCGGATTGGGCAGACCACACTGATGTTCCAATCGTCGGGCATGCGTTCGTCCGACCATATTCTGCAAGAAGCTGATCAGCCAGATCACCACCTTGGTTCCTATATTAGTATGCTTTGGTCTTGAAACTTTCGGTAAGTCGCCGCATCATACAAGCTCTTTTTTTGCATTGCCGAAATCTAAATGCTTCTGCAGCAGTGGTACGTAGGAAGCTTGAGATGTCGTTCCACAGTTCTCGTATATCGATATGATGACGAGTACTCTTAGAGAGCAGGAGTGCAAGTAGAGTAGGAAACTGCACGGCTGTTTATTGTGATCGTAGCTTTTCGAAGTCGGGCGCAATCTGCGATATGTTGAAGAACTTTGCTTTGATGTGAATTATTGCTAGACGTTCATTCACCGGGGTGAATGCCAGAACCGGGCTAAGGAGTCTCTCTCCCACCACAAATCCAATACCAAATTTGCGCTCCTTTATATTACCACCATAGTAGATTTCACAAGGACCCATCTTCTTCTGTCCTTGTTCCGATGATGTGAGCCTTTAGTCTTACGAGGACATCAACCAATTGGGCACCGGTACCTTCCCAATTAAAAGATCGGACATTTCAGGGCATATCTCAACTCGTGATCCTTGAAACGTTTGCAGGAATAGTCATCATAAAGGCGGTCCACCCACCGAACCCACAGACCGTCCGTCTGTCTGTTTGAACGCAAACTAGTCCCTCAGTTTTTGAGATAATTCAACCAAACTTGGTAGGCAGATGTACCTATTAGTTTAAACGATCATTTGTCGAAGCCGGTCAGATTGTTCCACAATAGCATGCATTCGACCGATTATTCAGATTTGAGTAAATCCGTGAAGAACGTGAAAATAGTGTAAACAATATTTGAGTTAACTTTAAATAATAATTCAAACTTGGTAGGCAGATGTACCAATTTGTTTAAACGATAATTTGCCGGAACCGGCTAGATCGGCCCACTATAGCACATATTCCGCCGATTTTTCAGATTTGAAATTTAGTGTCATAAATCCGTCAAGAACGTGAAAATAGTGTAATAAACAACATTTGAGTTAACTTTAAATAAAAATTCAAGTTCTAAAAATTAGTTCAGTGTGACAAAAAATACTATTTTTGTCCCGTGCAAATATTACCGTCTTTACTATGGTTTTGAAAAAAATTGCATTAATAGAAATTCACTTTTTGTGAATTGAAAAGTGGAAAAATGTCCCCATAAAATTTTTCTAAGTAAAACCTCGTAAGGAGATTCAAATTCTAAAACTTGAATCATTTAAACGGAAAACACATGTTATGTCCGTGCCAATAATAGGTTTTTTGCTATAATATTGAAAAAATAAATAAATAAATAAATTGCGAGTCTTATAGGAGTTGAATGCATTATGTTAAAGTTTTGCATAAATAATGTCCGAGATTGTGCCATGGACACTTCAGTGTTATGTAAATAAATTTCATTTCCTCGGGTATGTCTTTATCCTTATGAATTTTTTACCGAAAAACCCCAAGAGCATAAAAGAAATATTTATTAGATATATAGGATAAATAAAAAATACTAAAAAATGCTAAGTTGGAATTAAAATTTTATTGCTGTAAATTTCCTGCTTAATTCTATTTTTACACATATGTAAGTGTATGTGTTTCCAAGAATTTCTAATTATCCTCTTTCACGCTAACACTACATTCTCTAAACACAGAGCGCAGTAATCCTTAGCCAAGCCATTGTTGCCGCCGCTACTGCATGCGTGATGTGAAAACAAAATTCGTCAACGATATCCATAAAAATACAAAGCACAGAGATTTTATTTAATGGCCATGTAAATAAATACATATAGAAACAGAAAGACTATGGTGGCTAAAAAAAAAAATTAATAAAGACAACAACAGCATAAAAACACTCACGTAAATACAGATGTACAGATGTATGAAAAAAAATGCTAAGAGCGCAACAACAAAAAAAAATTAAATTGAAAACATTTACAGTGTGCTGATGGCTCGGCTAATGTCAGAAAAATATTTTTCCATTGTCTTTTTTTTTCCAAATATTTACTTGTGTCTGTGTCGTCTGTTGAGGGATAGGTAAAAAGAATTGTCATTAGTTCTTAGCACAAAAACTTCCACAAATTGTTGTTTGAGATCTTGTCGCGCGTTTGCGTAGAGTGTGATTCAAATACAGATGATTCCATTTAAGTATCAACATAAATACATATTAATGTAAATTTGTTTGTGAATGTACATATATATGTAAGTGCAAACTACATAGTAATCAAATAACAAAATAACTGAAAAGTAGTGATTCTTTCCATAAAAGTAAATGATTTTTAAACAACGTGATCTTATAGTGATCCGCCCGCTGAACGTCGAGCACTCACAGATCCTGTGCTATACTGTACATAGCCCATCCTTGCACTTCTTGCTTTTGTCTTCTTCAACCAAGTCTAATTTGAAAGCATGCGATGCCAACTGGAAATGCTCTGTTAACAAGCCTACTAACAGCCTGGAGTGTTTCTTTCTGACGCTACACCAAAACAAATATTTTCTTAAAAAAATTGAAATCTTTTTTTTAACATTCCAATAATTTATTTTATTTATAATTTTGTTTTTTTTTTCTATGGGATTTTTATCTAAAACCTTTTTTAACAACACCTATGTGTTCTGGAATAGTCAAACATCTCTACGAAAGTCTCGCGAAACGATTTTTTTTGCGCTCATTTTGCATTCACTCCGAATTCGCAAATTTCGTAGCCATCAAAAAAATTTTGAAATGTCTCTATTTTGACCCCGGAACTATAATATTTAATCATAATTTGCACTTTTAACTGTCGAACGGGTGGCAACCATTTCAAAAATATTTTCACTTTAATCCATTCGTATATCAACTCGATTCACATATTTAATCATTTATTATATGGACCATTTGCTTATATTTAAAATTTAAAAAAGTGACATCCCCAAAAACATTTTCCACTGTGAGTTTTCGAAATTATCTTTAACTTATCAACATATATATATGTATTTGGCGCTTTATAACCGCAGAAGCGAGCTCCTCCTCCAATTTTTAGTCTTGCGCCTTGATATTTTTACCAACAAATGGAGGGACCTACAATTTAAACTAATCCTCCTCCGACCGGTCGATGGATTTTTATGAGGAGCTTTTATTTCATGTCCGAAATGCATTCGGAGGCAACCAAATGTCGCGGAGATCACGAGCTTCAATTTCAGGCATCAAATAGTCGGTTATCGGTTATCATGTTATCATGGCGCGATAACGGTCGCCATTAACGATTACGTTCTCACCGACATCATTTTTGAAGAAATATGGACCGATGATTCCACTGGCCCACAAACCACACCAAACCGTTGTTTTTTCTGGATAAAATCTCAGCTCTTAAATCTCTTCAGGTTGCTCTTCGCCCCAATTGCGGCAATTTCTCTTGTTTACATTCCCATTGAGCCAGAAATGGGCCTCATCGCTGAACGACATTTGGTTCGAAAACGTTGGATATTCTTGAGCTTTCAAGAGCCCATAGGGTGAAGCGATGTCGTTTGGGAAGTTCGAGCGGCTTCAGCTCTTGCACAAGCTGTATTTTATTTTCGGACAGCGCCGAATCGACTCTCCGCGGTTTTCGTGTACACTCTCAGCTATGGTCCGAATGCTGGGTCTCGAGAAGGCTGGATCTCGAGATGGGTGATGATGTTCTGCGAATAATACGCTCAGTAGGCCGATTATGCTGACCATAAGTTGAGCGAAGCGCGCGAAACACATTTTTCACATAACGTGAATTTTCGTAATAAAGTTGAATGATTTGTAAATGCTGTTGAAGTGTAAGTCTTTCTATGATAAGAAGTGGAAAACGAGAATTATCACATTAATTGTATGTATGTATATACATAATGGTGTACACACTTTTGTATATGAGTACGTGAGTGTATTGATAAAATGCTAATGCAGTAAACAACAGGAAACTAACACGTGACAAAAATTCTTAAATCACATGAAATGAGCTGGAAAACCCGACAACCCGGCAATAGTATAAAATAACATGCATTGCGTTGGTCAAAAGCAAAACAAATGGAAGTACATACATACATATGTACATATAGAAGAACTCAAAACAAAATATCAATGAAAAATCGAAATGCTCAATAACTGTAAACTGTTTGTGAAAATATAATACACACACATACATACATGCGGCCACGTATAAGAATTGACTCTAAGCTATACTGCAAACATGTTAATTTGTACATATGTTAATTGCCACAGAATAGCACTTACGGTAAATAGGAAAATAACTGAAATGCTGTAGTGAGTATGGTAATGGCATTGAACTCGTGTCTGTTGAATGTGCAGTACAGAATTTGGTTTTTGTTGCATTTTTTCAGTGCACATATTATTTAGAGAAACACAAAGGAATGAGAAAAACAAAAATATCAGCTGAAAACGTAAAATCACAAAAATATGTGAATTTTTATGTGTTGGGACCAATTTATACATAATATACTGTATTTGTTAATAATGTACACAAATTAAGTCTACGGTGTAGTCCTTGTCGAATGGATTACGCTTTCACATAATAAAAGCTGTTGCCATAAATATGTTATGTTTCGCAAATGAAATTAATTCCAAAACATATTTCTTCAAAAGTGAAAAAACAGGCTTATAAGCTTAAGCTTCAGAAATTATAGCTGGAAGCATAGAAAATACAATAAAATAAAATAAAATTACAGTGGCGAACAAAAGTCTACATATACCGACTGTATTCGTTGTGTAGAAAGTACTATCACTTTGCTGAAAAATGTTGGTATAGAGTTTTATTTTAAATACTTTTCTTATCAAATTTATTAAAACAAATCCATTCTCTAACATAAAATAAAACAATTATGGTGAAAAAACGCAATAATGTCCTTGATAAAAGTCTACATCCATCACGGGTTTACTAGCAGTTATGTCGATATGCTGTGTTGTTATGGCGGTTAGGTACCCTTTTTTTAAATTTTTTTTAATTATGTTTTCTAATTTGCTATTATTGAATTTAGTTGTGGTTTAAATAAATTAGTATCAACAATGGCTCTGCGAAAAGAAATATCCATTGACGTAAGAAACTTGGTTATTCAGCACAGAAAAGAGATTGGTACAATTTGGTGAAATTTCAAAAATTTTAAACATACCAACAGTACAGACCATTGTAAAAAACTTTGAATGAAATGGATCCACTGCAAGTAAGCCGCGTGTTGGCCGCCCGAAGAAACTACTCTAGGAGACATCAGCTTTATTCTGAAGGAAGCAAATGATGATCCTAAAGTTACTGCTCGAAAATTAGGCGAAAACATGGCAAGCTCATCAAGAAAGTGTGTCGATCCAAAAACAATTCGAAGAGCTCTAAACGATAACGGCTTCCACAGTAGCTCGTCACGTAAAAAATTTCTTATTTCTTAGGAAAATATTCAACTTCTTTTGGAGTTCGCTAAAGCACATTTAGACAAGGGAATGGATTTTTAACAAAAATTCTTTTTTTTTTTACAAACGGATCGAAGTTCAATATATTCGACAGCGATGGAAGATCAATAGTTTGGAGAAAAGTAAACACTGCACTTAACGCCAAAATTATAGTAGCAACAGTGGCAACGTAATGGTTTGGGGAGCGGTTGTGGCTTCTGGTGTTGGAAAGCTTGTTTTTTTTTTTTTGAGGGTAATATGGATCGATTCAAATAAAAGTCAATGTTGGAAGCTAATCTCAAGCCTTCGGTGGACAGTTTGGAGCTTGGCGTAGGCTGTATCCTTCAACAGGATAACGATCCAAAGCACGGCCCATATTGTTAAGAACTGGTTCTTTTATCATGCTCCAAGGCACGCACACACCACCTCAAGGCCCAGATTTGAATGTTATTGAACATGTATAGGAGATTTTCGAACGAAAAATTAAATCAGATTTCCAGCTCAGCATTACTCAAAGAACGTCTTATTGAAACTTGGGACAGTATTACTTCCTCAAAATCTACAAATTTAGTAGCTACGATGCCACGATGGCTTCAAGCTGTTATTTATGCGAACCGTGGACCAAATAAATACTAAAAAGATCATGTTACCTGATACTAACCAAGGTTTTTGCGCCAAGATAAGTTACGTATGTACTGTGTGTAGACTTTTGTTAATTTTGGATTTAGGTTTTTTTTTGTCAAAGTTTCACTAATTTATGTTAAATAATGAACATTTTTTGTTTTTTATGATAAGGTAAAATAGTTGAAATAAACTGTATCGTTAAATTTTCCAATAAACTTTTTGGACATTCAATTCAACAAAAATAGGGTGTATGCAGACTTTTGCCCACCACCGTATATAATAATTAAACTAAATTAAATTATGTTGAATATATTGAAATAAAAAAAATGGCTCAGTTGTTAGAGCACTCGCCTGTGATGTCAGAATCCGTCGGTTCGATTCCTGGCAAAAGAAGTCTGATGAGGAGATGTGGTGATCTCCGAAACAGCTGTCACTTCTAACAATTTTTCTTTGTTGTAAAACAAAATAAAAAAAAATATCTAACAAAAATAGGCCTTTGAATACAGCTCATTTACTTATAACCAAAAACAATTACAGGCCGCATTAAACAATCTAAATGAAAGTAGTAAATATAATTATGAATTTACGTCTATAGATAACCGAAGTTGCTTTCTTTGAAGGATTTTTGACGATTTGGATGATTTTAGTCTCAATATGCAATATTTTATATATGTCCAAGTTTCTGCAAAATCGGTCGTATATAACAGGTCAATTAAAAAGTCCCCGGCCTGACACTTAAATGGCGCTACTAACATTAATTAATTAATGATTTTCAGTTAGCTCTAACCTTCAAAAGACGCGTATATAAATTTTACAGCTTTCGGATCATTAGTTTGTTAATTATAGCATTTTAAGTGGAGCAACTTTTGTTATTGTGAAAAAATGGATATAAAGGAATTTCGCGTGTTGATCAAATATTGCTTGAAAATGCAGAGTTTTTTGACACTGTCCCAGGAAAATCAACAATCAAGGACTGGTAGGTAAGTTTAGATGTGGTGAAATCATCACCGAAGACGGTGAACGCAGTGGACGCCCAAAACAGGTTGCTACCGACGAAAACATCAAGAAAAAAAAAAAAACTCAACAAAAAAAAAGTTAGGACCATCAACTATTACATAGCGTTATTGGGTCGCATTTGAAAAAAAATTTATTGCTGCTTCACCAAGACTGTGCGCCGTGTCACAAGTCAGTAAATTCGTCGAACTGCTTCTGCATTCATCGTATTCTTCAGACCTGACCTGCAGCGACTATTTTCTGTTTATTAGATCTGAAAAGAATGCTCGCTGGGAAGAAATTTTCGTCGAATGAAGAGTTGATCTCCGAAACTGAGACTTATTTTGAAGCCAAGGGCAAATCATATTACAAAAATGGTATCGAAAGTGGCAGGATCGCTATAATCAGTGTATTACCCTTGAAGGGAACTATGTTGAATAAAAAAAATGAATTTTCCAAAAAAAATGTGTTCCAAGATCTGCGAAATATTGCTGTGAATGAAATTAGTGGCGAAGTAAATTTGAACCACACTGTCCCACGTATTATTACTTTTTTGGAAATTGAATTTAATTAGTTCTTTCAAATTCAAATCAGCAAACGTTTAAACAAAATTCGAGTGGTACTGAAACTGGACGATCCACATCTACTAAAGCAAAAGATCCAGCAAATTTTTCAGATGGTAGTGTTTTTCTTTTGAATATGTTTAGTTATCTGAAAATGCTCGGCCATCATCAATAGGTTTTTGCCTTCCGATAAAATTTGAATTTAGGAAAGAGACCACTGCAAATACCTTGAAGGAGTACAAATTTCACTCTGAGCAGAGAAATAATTTAGAACCAGTATGCACTGTAAGGGAAGAAATTGAAATTAGATAAAATTTCAATTAGATTGTACCATGGTCGATGGAAAAGTATGCAATGTTTTGACAGGGCAGAAGTCGACTGTAAACAAAATTAAAAAAGAGGAACTTTCCATAAGTGTGGGTTTTTTAAAGACTGGTCATGGGAGCGTCAAAGATGTCAACACTACTCCACGGTTCTTCTCTGAAGTGGAAAATGTTTCTAAAATTATTGATGTGGATGAGGTCTTTATAAAAAGATTTATAACTATTTTGTAAGTTTAATGTAGCAGGGGAAAATAATCTTATCAAAGTTTGAGTTTGACAAGAAGCACAGGAACTGATCGTATCTCAAATTTATTTGTAATACGGTTACTGATTAAAAGTATATGTACTAAATTTGAAAACTGTCTCTTTTTTACTATTTATGGCCTTTTTTGTATCATAATTAAAAGTAATGTATACATTTTTCAAGTATACGATACGAGTAGCTACGATATAATATTCATAATGTAGAAAGGATGAGTCTTATCCTGTGCTTGGAGAGTCCTTATACGAATATAAACTTGAATCAAAAGTACGTAAGTTATTGCATAATGCCAAATAATTTGTTTGTTTGCTATTTTCCATTGCATAATAAATGTGACAGCTCAGGTGAACCGATAAACACCAACCTAAACTGCGTTTTACCCTCTTATTCAATGTTTTCATACCGAAAATATTACCGAAAATAAGAACAAATAAAATGACATAACACACATATGAATACATAAATATATTCATTTTGAAATATTTTATACAGTAGTGTATTCAAACTTTTCATACCGCTTCTATTTTTATATATTCTCTCGCCTTCACCCACATAACTGGAAAATTGGCACTGCCATCCATCTAAGTTTGCTTGCCACGTCTGCACATAATATACAAATATGTTACATAAATATGTACATTTATTCATCGATACAGCAACATCAGACAGCAGCAAGTTTTCCACTTTCTTCCTCTCGTCAGCCAAATTATTCGACCACAATTTTGGAAATATATTAAAATTTAAATTTCAAACTGGGGCGTTTGGCATGGTTTTTATATTGATTTTGGCAACGTGCAAGGATTCGACCACATTTCTAGCACCTCACTGCAATCCGTGTGGTGCATGCTTATATCGGAGTACATGTTGTTGTTGTTTTCGAGCTAACCGTCTGAAAAATTGGAAATAATTGGAAAGCAACTAGCAAGTAAAAGAGCAAAAAATAACAAATAAAAAAACTCAACATGACATGTGAAATTTTCGGCTGCGTAATCTATCGATTTCAACTTTTTTGCGGTTTTCTTAATTTATTTCATTATTGGAGGATTATATATAAAAGTGTATTAAAAAAAATGTAAACCAAAAATGAAACTAAGGATAATTATTTTTTTGAAGATGTTCCAGAGAGCAATAAAATATAATCATCTATTGAAAAGATTATATTCACTTATCTTCGTATTATCTTACATGTTTCATTTCAAATTCTTTATTTTCCCTCTATAATTAGAAATTGGTATGGCTAAGTTAGAAAGCGGACGACTGTCTCAAGAACAAAAAAAGCGGAGGGTGTCGATGTATTACCGGTTGAGCTATTCAACCATGACGGCGAAGAACTTTCCACGTCGATGCCACCACGAGAAGCCGTTGCATAATAAAAGTCAAATTTTTGCTGAAAAGAAACCGCCTCTTCGCTACTTCTCTGAATTTGGTTCCTCGTAAAACTCTTGTGACTGACTAGTAAACTGAAAAGCAACTTCGTCCAAACCTCCTTTCTAATTAGGAAGGACCTTCGAACTGTTTTTGTAGCAAACTAGGTTCATTCTCTAATCTGAGGCTTTAACGAACCTAATATATTGAATCATTGGCTTCAACAATCGCGCCGCCGATTTGAGCTAAGCGAAGGCAAAACGAGATATCTCCTGTTATAAAAAAAAAAATACTCGGCGCACTGCTCTTGTCCCGATGTACATATGTAAGTACATACCAAAAGGAGAAGAGGTAGACCCAGCAAAATTTACACCGATTGTACCAGAATGACGAGCTGAGTTGATATAGCCATGTCCGTCTGTCAGTCTGTTTGAAGATAAGTCCTCAGCTTTTGAGATATTGTAACCAAGCTTGGTAGCAAAACCGACCGATTTTTCAGATTTGAAAGAGAGTGAAATTTCGTATTCTAGACAAATATAAAAAATTGCTTATTGGTACTAAAAATCATCGAAATCGGATGACTATATCATATAGCCTTCTTATGATTAGTGACAACTTCAACCTTATAAAAAAAGCAAGTAAGTTTTTTCTATATTCATATTGATTTTTTTAATAATAATAATAAAATACTATGTGTAAGTGAAATATATTAGTTTGGGCAGGTGCTTATTGTGACCATTACCGTATTTGTGAGTGCGTTTCGTTAATTCACTACTTAAAGTATTTTACGAAAATGTCAAGATGAATACTTCGAAGTAAATCGAACTCAGCCTTCAGCCATAGAAAAATTACATGACAGTGAACAAAATATACACGGACCTATGCTTACGTTACAAATTATCCAAATTTTTGCAGTCTGCCGGTGATCTCTTTCTCGTGACCGATGGTCCATTTCCGGGAAACAAAAGAATTTCATTAAGGCTTATCATCTAAAATTTTAACGAAATCGAAGCATAAATCAACTTTCAACATTTCAAAATTTCGAATGGTCCACCTCCTGCGAAGAAAAGTAGTGCTCCTACTAATGTAAGCACAAAGCTACCTATGTACCAGATTTCAAAAAAAATCGAACCATAAACATGATTTTTTCAAATAGGCCACTCCCAAGTCTACTTCCCTCTATGAAAAATAGTTAATAACCTATTTGTAGACCTAACGAATATATATATGAAATTTTTTAAAAGAAAGCCTAGATAAAACACGCAACCCTGACTATTCAAAACAGCGCCTAGAGGTATACAGCAAATATATTTTTCATATGCTTGTGCCTTTGGTCAATTAGAGTTGCCAATAAGCTGCGTTCCAATATCTCTCATATATATATGTTGCAGTACATACTTTACTGTCGTATTGCTGTAGAGAAACTACATAACCGCGAAGATCATGTCTAGTGTTATAAATGTCAAGAATTTGGCTAGGTATGTGTGATTTCTAGAGACACACGACTCAAAATATTGCATAGGCCAAAAACGACTTCTGCGTCTAAAAATCTAGCAGTTGCGGTGAGAATTACACTGTTGGTTATAGAGGCTGTCCAGAATATATTTCATTAAAAAAGAAGGGGAATATAAAGACCTCCAACAATATCCTTGCTCCAAGAGCTTGGGCAATTGTATCTACCACAGAAGACAATTTTTCTCAAACCAATTTTGTTTCCTACACCCTAGCCTTAAAAGGAGTACCTCAGCCACCAATGCAAAAAACGTCCGCTTCGTCCGCAAACTCACTTGAAAATACCTTAAATAATTTTATACGTATGATGCAAGGCCATAAGAAATCACAATCTGCTGCTTCAAGCGTCAACGGCTTGCGCCAACATAAAAACGAGCTTCAAGTCTTTCTAGAAAGCCAAGCAATAGATGTAATGCTAATATCTCAAAATTAAATTTAACAATTTCAATATTGAAGAATTCGTGTTTTACGAAACCAAATATCCTGATGGGAAAGCCCGCAGCGGAACAGGAATACTTGTCATGAAAGAAATCAAACATTATGTCATGGAAGAGTATTGTGGTAATCTTTTCATTCTACCTCACTTCATACATACGAAAGTTCTTGTGGAATAAACACTTCTACCACTTATTATTTTCCACATTACAACATATATGGAACTCAATTAACTGATTTCTTTTCTAAATTAGGTAAAAGGTTTCTAGCTGCATGTTGTTAAAATGCAAAACATTCTTTCTGAGGATCTAGGTTAAAAGCCATTCAAAATAACGGATATTTGCTCAAAAAAAAAAAAAAACAAGATCAGGTGAGCCTAATACGTAAAAATCTACAATAAAATACGAACTGATTGTTCCAGAAATAACGTATTCGACGTTATATCAACGGGACAACCAACATATTGCACGACCGATCTAAGTAAAACTTCAGATCTGTAATCAATTGTGGTATCAATAGAGCACAAGTAAACATAAAACCATTTTTTGACTTATTGTCCGATCATTTGCCTTGTATATGCCCTAATAATACAATCCCAGAAAATTCATAAATTTGTTAAATACAAAAAATTCATAAGTTCGCATTTAAAATCGCACACTCTCCTGAAATCAATAACAGATGTCAACAATGAGTTGAAGGCTTTACAACACTACTGCAGTTAGCAGCGAAAATCTCAACGCACGGCCCACCTAATACTCTCAGGAGACAAAGTTTCAACAATCTCCAGGGTAATGACATTATGGAATCCAAGAAGACACAACTTAGGAGAGAATGGCAGGGGTTTCGTTAACCGGCCTTAAAACATGAGCTCAATAGATGTTTATAGAACATCGAAGCGTCCTGGCACAGAAGAACGAAATTTATTTCAAAAATAATCCTTGTCAGCGACTTCTAATA
Organism: Neoceratitis asiatica; assembly: GCA_030068015.2. Classification (NCBI taxonomy): domain Eukaryota; kingdom Metazoa; phylum Arthropoda; class Insecta; order Diptera; family Tephritidae; genus Neoceratitis; species Neoceratitis asiatica. Next base: position 40,568,613 of record CM061529.1, read on the forward strand.
CTAACTACTATTTCTGGCGTACAGTCTAAAGTTGAAAAAATCCGGTCTTTTGCGACCCTAGGTTAAGAGCTCACAATGGTGAGGGGGTATCTTATGTGCCACTCATCTATCTAATGTATCAATTTTTTCTACAAATTGATGAAGATTCGTATGAAAATTTTATTGAATTTAATCTTAAATCACTTAGGGAAATTTTTACCAATGACATTAATAAAAAGAAAGCTTGTAAGCTCTCGGAGATTATTATGAACCCTAAGTCAGGCAAGGATCCAACTTTGGTAGGCTCCTATAGGCGTATTAGCTTAATGAATTTTAGAAGATTTTCGAAAAACTTTTGTTAAAAAAAAACCGATTTTAGAATCGAAACGCACCACATAACATGCCACCAATTCGGCTTTAGGGAAAAGCATAGCACAATAGAGCGGGTTAAACATAAGGATAACTTTTGAAAGTAAACAATATTGTACCGAAGTGTTCCTGGATGTTGCTCAGGCATTTGATAAAGTTTGGCTACATGGACAATTATATAAGCTGAGGCAAAAAATTTACAGTACTGAGTCGTACGAAATATTAGCTGGTGTTCCACAAGGCAGTGTTTTAGGACCCATCTTATATTTAATATAACAAGCGATCATCCCACAAGCCGAAACCTCGTCATATCAATTTTTGCTGATGATACAGCAATATTTATTATACATTCGAGCCGGAGGAAGAATGACTAACTACATGAAGAACTAAAGTCGATGAGTCTAAGAGTACAAGTAACATTTACCCTAAAAAATCCGTATAAATAGTAATATAATAATACCATAGAAAGAATTCGTTGCTTAGTTGGGAGCTATTTTGCTTCTAATACTATCTTGGAAAAATCACGTGGATAAAAAGATAACCCAAACAAAATTGAAAATTGCGACTTAAAATTGTTTAATTCAAACTAAGCTTAGAAAACAGTATTATTTTTTAAAGTCATCTGGATGTACGAGACCGTATTTTCGTTTAGTTTAGACAGAATTCAAAGGCTACAGTCTAAAACCTAAATAGCAATATGCAAAGCTCCTTGCTATCTAAAAAGCTCTGCAATTCAAAACGATTGATCTCGGAATTAGCACCGTACCAGAGGAGATAGAAAATCTGCGTAAAAATTACTCGTTAAGATTATCTAACCATCCAATCTTTCTAGCTAGAAGTTTATTACAGCAGAACTACCTAAGCGATTAAAGAAAAAGGACTTAAGTTTGAGCTGTGATTAAGGCTTTGCCGCATTCAGTTGTTCTACATTTCCTTCTATATCCTTCAATATGTTTTTTTTTGTAATTTACTATATGTCATCATATATGATATCCCTTTTCATTCGAAAAAAATTTCTTCTCAATTCATGGATTTATGCCATCGATTTGACTGAGTTGTGACACGGTGCATTATCCTGTTGAAACACCACTTTTTTCAAATGTGGCCGTCCTTCAAACGCTGCAATAACGCTATGAAATAATCACTGTTGATGGTTCTTACCCTTTCAAGGTAGTCCATGAAAATTATTCCATTCGCATCCCAAAACACAGACGCCATAATCTCGCCAGTCGACTGTTGCGTTTTTGCACGCTTTGGAGCGTGTTCATCGTGTGCATTCCACTCGGATGACTGTCGATTAGACTTCAGAGTGAAGTGATGGAGGCATGTTTCATCCATTGTCACATATCGACGCAAAAACTCGGGTTCATTATGCTTGAATATCTCCAAACACTGCTCCGAATCATCAACTCGTCGTTGCTTTTGATCAAAAGTGAGCTCGCGCGGCATCCTCTTGGCACAGAGCTTTCTCATACCCAAATATTCGTGAATGATAAGATGTATACGTTCAGTTGATATCTTTCGAGTGCCTACTATTTCATTCAATTTCAATTTACGGTCATTCTAAATCATTGTTGTGGATTTTTTTCATGTTTTCAGCTGCTTGTCAGCGGTAACCTCTTTCGGGTTTAAATAAACACAAAACCGAAAAATATCTTTCTTAAAAAAAAAAAGTAAAAAGAAAAAACATACGCTGCCTTGCATTTAATTTTTCTTGGAGTTGGAATTTTGTTGGCAAAAAGTCAATATTTAACATAAACACATTGTGGCCGATTTTCCTATTCAGGATAACCAAATCTCAATTTTTGGCTTTTTTGCGTATACTCCTATGCGTTATTGCATTTTGCGTATACGCAGTATCGCACGCCAAGCGATGATATGCACATGTACTTATATACATACTGTGGAGTAGTTCGGTCCACAGAATTAAGCAATGTTCTTATTTGTAAGGCTAACTTTATACGCATTCATGTTAAAATTTGTTGAAACTGAGAGGTAAAACTGATAATATTATAAACTGCACAGACCAATATTTATCCACATGCATTAAGGTTTTAAACACTAGTGTCGAAAAAAGCATGCAATAAGAAGTTTTAAATGTAATAAAAATATAAAAATATATATTTTAAAAATATCCGCATTATCACACGCCATACGAACATCATCCATATTTCAAACAATCTTTTGTTATGCAGTTGCATTTTTGTTTAGTGCGTAAATGTATTTCGCAGTTATATCAACATATAGCGGTCAGTTATAACGACGCAAAATTGTAATGTTGTAATAAAGAATTTTAATTGGCCATTAAAAATGTGATACCATTTCACTAGCTTTCGCTTACAAATACAATTTTACACACAAGTATACGAGTATACATATGTACATACATAAATATATATCCTAATATGCTTGAAAGGACATTAAAACGCTGTTGCGTTGAAGAGATATTCTATTATTTTATATTACAAATTTGCTTTCCATTTCATGAATGAATGAATTATTTAAATGTTTTTTTATTTGAAAAATATTTATAAACAAACAATAAGTATGTACATATTGATGAGTAACATATATTTCGCGCCAATCAAAAATCAATATTATCATTATGTATTTACATTATTTTCGTCTTGCTATGTGATGCAGAAGCGTGGACATTTGATAAGTTGCCGCTCGGAGTTTAGCATAGTTCAGCGAAATAAGATAGACAAGGGCTACGCCGGCTAGGTCATGTCGTCTGTATAGCCGACACAAATCCTGCTTTGAGAGTTTTCGACGCATTACCACAGGAAGTGGAACCAAAGGAAGAAAAAGATTTCCACTCCACTAGAAAGATAAAGTCAGAATATTTGGCTTTAATTGTTGTTCTAAATTTTCGCCGAACGGCTAAAAGAAGAAACGACGTCTATAATATCGCGGTGTCTACGTCGGGAAAAAAAAACACAGAAGAAAGTCTGAAACCACACTGATAAGGTCCGATCAGTTCGTTCGCAGTAGGCTTTGATTTTTCACATAATACGCGATGTTAAATAAGCTTATCTCACCATAATTTGTACAGACTGTGAGATCCTCCATCTTGGGGAGAGGATAGACTGCATTAAGGTTCTAATCATCGGGCTTTTGTCCGGCCACTTTCTGCAAAGAAGTTCATCCAGGCACCTTGTGAGTTCTCTAGCGTCCAAATTGATTAGCCAAGACGGTAGGCTATCGGTACTTTCCGCTTTGTTATTCTTAAAGCAAACAATCGCTTTCGATCTTCTTTATAGCTTTACAGCCGGATGATGAAACGTCTATTCCCTTTTGTTCATTCTTTCTTCACCTTTCTTTTCAATTCAGCTTACTTTACTTCTTGTTGGTTTTGTTTGTAAAACTAGTAACTAAAACCGTTACCTTTAATCAACAGACGACAATGCTATTAATTAAAGCCAAAATATGATACGAAACTACAAACATACTTGCATACGTACAGTTGACCGTAAATTGAAATTGAATCAAATAGCAGGCACTTTAAAGATATCAACTGAACGTATATATATTATAGTTCACGAATATTTGGGTATGAGAAAGCTCTGTGCAAAATTGGTGCCGCGCTAGCTCACTTTTGACCAAAAACAACGACATATTGATGATTCGGAGCAGAGTTTGGAGATGTTCAAGCGTAATAAACCAGAGTTTTTGCGTCGATATGTTCCAATGGATGAAACATGTCTCCATCATTTTACTCCGTAGTCTAATGAACAGTCATCCGAGTGGACTGCACACGATGAGCCCACTCCAAAGCGTGCAAAAACGCAACAGCCGGTTGGCGAGATTATGGCGTCTGTATTTTGGGATGCGAATGGAATAATTCTCATGGACTACCATGAAAAAATAAAGACCATCAACAGCGACTATTACATAGCGGTATTGGACTGTTTGTAGGACGAAATCACCGAAAAACGGCCGCTTCAAAAAAAAAAAAAAGAAAGTCTTGTTTCAACAACACAATGCACCGTGTCACAAGTCAGTCAAATCGATGGCATAAATCCATGAACTAACTGGTTGCGAATTGCTTTCGCATTCACCGTATTCTCAGTTTTCAAAAGGACAAATCGCATTATAAAGATGGTATCGAAAAGTTGGAGGGTCGTGATAATCAGTGTATCACTGTTGAAGGAATTTATGTTGAATGAAAAAATTAATTTTGCCAAAAAAATGTGTTTTACCATGGTAGGCCGAGGACTTTTCAATTGACCTGTTACTTGGTACCAAAGTTAATATATCATTTTATGTACATGAGGAGTGTTATAAATTTTGCTTATAACATACATATTTTAGCAAATGAAATGAGAAAATTTGAAAACTGTGTTTAGGAGAATGTTTGCATATTTTGGTAGCTAACATAAGAGGTGTGTTCAAATGAAAAGGTGAATATTGAATTTCTTTCAAAAGTACTTATTTATTCATCAATATCTAATTTGTCTCCTTCAAAGTAATCTTCCTCGAATTTAATACATTTCTGCCAATGCTTTTTCCAATCCTCGAAGCACTTCAGAAATGCGCTTTTCGTTATGGCCATCAGGTCTTCCTTTGATGCTGACCTGATCTCATCAATTGTGGCAAAAAGCTTTCCTTTCCTTGGTTTCTTTAGTTTTGGGAATAGGAAAAAGTCGCAGGAGCCAAATCTGGTGAATACGGTGGTTGAGGCATGATAACGGTTTTGTTTTTGGCCAAAAAAATCACGAATAACCATTGATGTGTGAGCATTATCGTGATGCAGAATCCACGATTTGTTTTTCTACAATTCCGATCGTTGGAGCCGTATTGCTACACGCAAACGTTGCATAACTTCCTTCTAGTATTCCATATTAACTGTACGATCTTTTGGCAGGAACTTATAATTCCCCACACCATTGTAATCAAGGAAAACAGTGAGCAAAACCAACTTAGTTACTTACAACAACCAGCAAGCAACTTAGTGCTACTATTTTTCTATTCCGATTGTTGGTTATGACCACTTACATTTGATATTCAGTCATATTTGATGTAAAATCAATAAAGTTTTAAAATGGTTATCCAATCGATTGTAAAATGAATCCTATTTAGTCTTAAAATGGTTACAAAATTGTACCTTGCTAGATGCGAGATTGCCGTGAACTAGGCTCAATGGATTTGAAATGATCCTAAAATATCTCGGAAATGTGTACTCGAAGGAGCCACAAATATGTTTATATGTTGATATGAAAAATGTTTTATAGATATATTTATATATATTTAAAAAAAATCAGTTATTTTTCCATATGTACGTTTAAGCGGGAGTCAATCAATTTGCCAATTAAGAAATGAATTTATTACAAAAAAGTTCTTTTTTTTATAGTTCACATATGCAAACTAATTTGCTTTTTAATTGTCTTAAATTGAAAATGGCAACAATTATCAGGATACACACATGGCAACAGGGACAGTGTATAAATCCACATTCAATACAATTTTTACCACACTTTTTTTTTACTCTGAAACCAAATAGATAGCTTCGCTTGGCGTGACTAGGCGTGGCAGTGCAGAACCGCAGACGCCACAAAACAAATGCCAGACATGCTGATATATTATTCAAATGGATCCCGAATTCATACTTACTTTCATACATACATATATTCATATTTATCCAATTCTATCATTAAATTTGTAAATTTTTACAAAAAAAAAAAAGAAAATGTAAATTACACAGCCTTCCAATCAGTGTACAATACATAAATGTTAGATATATATTTAATAAGTGTTATATTTGTTTTTGTAATGATTTTTGATTAATGCTTAGCTTTACCCATTCATTTGAAACATATTTTTTGAAGTAAAATTTTGAATACGAAATTCGCTTATAATTATGTTCAGCTACAATTTGCATAAATTTATAAATTATGAAATTAGTTATGTAAGGAATATTAATGTTTCATAAATACTTAATATTATTTCAAATAATATTTACATATATTTTCATACACTGATGATACAAATAAGTGTTTTCCTGTGAGCTTCATAATATTTAACATTTCTGTTATTTGTTAGCAGTCTATGCTACCCTGCGGATGTCATGTGCTCGAATCCTGGCAGACCTACATCCAAAATTATTGAAATTTAACTTTCGTCGTTCGAAAGTGACTTGGTTTGAGCTTTGTTTTATACGAAAAACATTAAGATGCTTGGCTAGGTCCTTCTCAACCTGATGTTTCCAAAGCCGTAAAGGTCTTCCTCTTCCTATGCTTCCGACGGTGGATACTGTATCGAAAACATTCAAAGCTGAAGTGGTGTCGCCTATGCATATCACATGGCCTAGCCGTAGTCGCTGCCTTTTCATTCGCTGAACTATGTCAATGTTGTCTTATAACTCGTACAGCTCACTGTTACATTGTCTGAGGTATTTGCCTTCGCCAATTCGCAAGGGATCATAAATCTTACGCAAAACCTTTCTCTCTAAAACTCCTATTACCGAGTCATCATATGTTATCATTATCCATGCCTCCACACCATATAGCAGGTCGGGAATTATGAGTGACTGCTGAGTTTTGTATTTCTTCGTTGAGACTTTGCTGTTCGTTTGAGAACTTGGCTTTTGAATTGTATATACAGTTTACTAGAGCACCTATTGGCAAAAGCAATTCTGCAATGGATTTCCGAGCTGACATCGTTGTTGGTGTTAATGCTGGTTCCAAGATAGACGAAGATATTTACGACTTCAACGTTATGACGTCCAATAGTGACCTGAAAGATTGTACTTTCTCTATGCAGCTCTGCAGCTCGTATTATTTTCTCCATCAACACATTATAGAGGTCACACGATATAGGACCTGAAAGATTGTACTTTCTCTATGCAGCTCTGCAGCTCGTATTATTTTCTCCAGCAACACATTATAGAGGTCACACGATATAGGATCACTTTGTCTGAAACCTCGCTTGGTATTGCACGGTTCGGAGAGATCCTTTCCACTTCTGACGGAACATTTGGTGATGCTTAACTTATATGTACAATCATTAATTTGGTTTGGTCAACAATTACATAAACTCTAAGATTCGCATTTATATAAGAGACATTTTTTTAAAGTAAAAAAATTGAATAGAAAATTAAAAATTGAAACGAAAATGAAAAAAATACAAAATGAAAAATTAGAGCACAAGGAGAAGATATTCTTAATCTTTTTTGAATATATTCATTATTTTTCGTAATAATGGAACAAGGACGGAAGATATGTAGGTTCCTGCGACATTTACGATAAATAAGTAAACTTGGAGCTCGATTTTTGATAGAAAACACACACTCTGTTGCCGAGTACTATCTGTTAGTCGAGAGAGAAAACGTCTTACCAAAACCCGCATAAAGCGAAATATTTCAAAAAACTTGATTAGCGGTCAATAATTTCAACCTCCATGACGAAACTTTCCCAACGATGAGATTTTTCGACTTTGTAGTTTGACATAAGCAAACCACATGATGGACTCATATTGTTCATTGTAGATGTACGTAGGCTCCAAAATTACAACATCAACTCGTAACACAGTCTCTTGTCACTTAAAACACTCGTTAAAACACACAGGGAGGGAGGGTTGAACGTCGAAAAGCTGCAGTCACCACAGCCTTCACACTGCTTTCCCCATCAACAACTCGCTTTAAGTTAACAAAGAGACGATATTTCCTGCTTCCTACCAGAGAAACTATTTGTTGTAAATGAGACTCATTGGAGATCAAATAAAGAAAAAGACTGACGTGAGTATGAAGAGGTGATCTAGACACCGACGTTCAGGTGATGAAATAGAGGCTCAATAACGTCAACGATTAAACCTAAGAGTGAGATAAGTTTTGGCGGCCGCAATATCTGAGTAGTTAGCAGTGCCTTTGACTAAACTGGGCTTTCGTTCGAGTTCGAGTCCTGGTCGACAAGCATTAAAATATTTTAGAAAATGAATTTAAATACATAAATTCAAATAATATTTCTAATTTCGGTCGGTTCTTGGCAGGGAATGCCAACCCCTCCGAGTGTACTTCTAACATGAAATAAAAACTTCTCATAAAAATTCATCAGCCGTTTAGAAGTGGGTTAGAATAAAATGTGGGGTTCTTCATTTATTGGAAAAAATATCAAGACATACACCACAAACTGGAGAAGGAGCTCGGCCAAACATAGCTTCATGGGTGAACAAGCGTTATTCATATACATACGTCTCCTCAATATCAGATATAAAGTTTGGAGCTCATCTTTAACGAATTGATTGTGTATTCGGACCACATCACACCACACCAAATGTTAGAAAAGGCCTGTGAAAAAGGATCGGAAATCAAAACCTCTTCGTCGCAAGCTGCTTTGGATAGCTCGCAAAGTAGTTACGTCCACGTCGCTATTACTGAATTTGGTAAGGTTTATACGGTTTAGAAAATCGGCTTTAGTTTAAAAGTTTGTTTTCAGAGATTCTCCAAAAAATACTTCCCAGCATGTCAGCTTATTATTCATGAAGAAAAACTATTGGTTTCTCTTTAAAGTCATATCCTTAAAAATTTATTTAGTAAATGTCCTTGAGTCATCAAAATTTTCCACTTCATTAGTGATGCAAAAATTTATTTCATCCAAAAAAAAAAAACTGAAAATTAATATGACAGCAGTTTGTGTTTCACTTCTTATTTTCCCTGATTCAGCGGATTTTTTTTTCAACATTTTCGTAATATTTTTTTTCATGTGACAAGCTACCATACACTGCTATGAGTTGCTGTGAAATAGAATCTCGTTGAAATTAAATTCTTTGCGCGTTGAGCAGTGTTTGTAATAATATTTCAATGTTGCGTGTCTTGCAGTTATAAACTAGCTACTTAAGTTTTCACTAACGGTTGTGTAATGCGATGCAGGAAAGCTGTTTACACTGGTTTATTGTTTATTTTATGGTGAAGTAAACTTTTCCCACTTCTTATTCAATTGTATGAAATGTAAATCGTGCAAAATGTCATGAAAAATATGAAGAGAGAAGGCATAGTTGCCATTTTCAACTGAAATATAAATTATAAATAATATATAAAATATAAAAATAGTCAGCTGTAAGGCCTAGTTGCCACGGCTAATTTGTTAGATTTAAGTTTTACACTTAAGTTCCTAGCTTGTAAATAAAAAAAAAAAATAAAAAAATAAAAAAAAAAATAATATTTGACCGCAGCGTTTTAAAGTAGAAATGCAGAAATTATCTTGAAACTCTATTTAGCTCTTGGTATACATAGTAGTTTAGAAATTATTTGATTTTTAATTTTTTTTTTGATGAATTTTTAAATAAATTTTGGATTAAGAATGTGATCAATTTAATTATTTTAATTAATCGCACTCTACTGATTTTGATCTGAATGTGTAGACTTTGGTATATATGTATTTCAGCAACTTTCCCATGTATATTAAATAAAATATAAATTTTGTGTAGCATTGAAATTTAATAACATTAAAAAGCGAGTTTTAAAAATATTATCCTACAACAGCGCAAAATGTACATATGTAAAGTATATTTATTTATACAAGTGTATAGCAATTTTTATGGTATTTTGCGAGTATCATTCGAAATGTGTTTCTGGTGATAATATAAAGCAAAAAAAAATATATATATATATCTATCTAAAAATGTATTGTTGTAAATTAAGTTTGTATGCGTCACGTGGCGAAAAGTTTGCATTTGCAATTGCATTAAAGTTCCTATACTTAGTATAACGCCTGTATAAATGCAACGTAATATGCTGATTGTTGCACTAACACTTACATTCTATGCATGTGTGTTGCAAATGCAAGGTTTTTGGCTCAGACACAGTGCTGTGCAAAATAATTTTTTTTGCCATTTAGTCAAAAATTTAATATATTAAATTTGTAATTAAACTAATTAAAATTTATAGGTAAATACGAAACTAATAATTATTTTTGTTATTATTTTGTAATTAATAACCTTTAGTAAAAATGAAAATCTCCTGGAATTCCGGAGTTTATTTAACAACTAACTTTGTTCAAACACAACGAACGTATTACAAATTATGAATGTGAATATAAAAGAAATGAAAAGTAGTATGCAGAGTTGCCTTCATACAAGTATGCAATATGAAAAGAAATTTATCAAAAAAGAAATTTTTTTCTTTTGAAATATAAGTATATATCTTTTATGAAATAAAAAGATAATTAATATTCAAGTTCCAATATTAAAAAAAAAAATAAAAAATTATAAATATTAAAACAAATACATAAAAAATAAAATAAATCAAATAAGAAATTTAAATAAACAAAAACATTAAACAAATAAAAAATTTAAATAAATTAAGGAAAATTAAAAAAAAAATTAAGTAAACATTTTCAAAATTTAAAAATATCTACACATATAAGAAACACATAAATAAATATTACAAAAATAAATTATAAAAAAATAAATAATATATAAAAAAATTACAAAAATATAAAATAAATAAATATTATTTAAAATATTATAAAGAAATTGAAAGCAAGTAATTAAAAAATTGATGAAAGATGACAAAAAAAAAATATAAAAAGTAAAAAAGTAAAAAATTTAAACAAAAAATAAAAAAATTAAACAATTAAAAAAAAAAGAATACAAAATTTTAATTCAAGGGAAGAATAAAAATTTACAAGGAATAAAAGAAGTTAAATGAAAAAAAAATTAAATGAACTTAAATAAAAATTAAAACATATGCTACCATCTATAAAATTAAAACATAAATAAACATAAATAAAAACTAAATAAAATAAAAATAAAATTAAAATGGATAATAAAGAAATAAGTTAAAAAGAATATAATAAATAAAAATAAAAAATGATAATAATAAAACAAAACATAAATAAAGAAACAGAAAAGAAAATATGTAAAAATAAAAAAGGTAAGAATAAAAAATAAATAAAAATAAAGAACAAATAAAAATATGTAATGAATAAAAATAAAAAATAAATAAAAATCAAAAATAGTTAAAATTAATAATTAATTAAAATAAAAATATATTAAAAAATTAGTAAAAATAGGTAAAAATAAAAAAAATTAAAAAAGAAATAAAATATAAGTAAAAATAAAAAATAATTTAACATACATAAAATTAAAAAATAAATTAACATAAGAAAAAAAAATTATTTAACTTAAATAATAAAATAACAAAAAATTAGATTAACATAAAAAAAATTAAAAAAAAAATGAATTTAAGAAAAAATAAATAAATAAAAATTCAAAATAAATAAAAAATAAGTAAAAATAAATTAAAATAAAACTAAGTAAAAATAACTAAAATATAAAAAAAATAGATAATGAAAAAATAAGTTAAAAAGCATTTAATATTGAAATAAAATAAATAAAATGATAATAATAAAAAAACTTAACGAAAGAAACATTTTTAATTCATGTAATAAGTAAAAATAAGTAAAAAAAAAAAATAAATAAAAATTCAAAAAAAAAGTAAAAATTCAAGAAAATAATAAAAAAAATAAGAAAAATAAAAAAAATTTACATATACAAAATTAAAGATTAAATATTAACATAAATTAAAAATAATAATTTAACTTAATTAAAAAAATTAAGATAAGAAAATAAATAATAAAAAATAAATTATAATAAAAAAAATAATATTAAAAAAAATAAAATATTTATATTACTAAAATAAAAATTAAATAAAAAATAATTTAAAAATTAGTAAAATAAATTTAAATTAAATGAAATTCAAAATTAAGTAAAAAAAAATAGTAAAATTAAACATAAATAAAAGACTAGTAAAAAAATATAAAGAAAAAGAAAAAAACAAACAAATAAAAATGAAAATTAAAAATAATTAAAAACTAATAAAAATAAAAATGAATAAAAATGAATAAAAATGAATAAAAATGAATAAAAATGAATAAAAATGAATAAAAATAATAATAATAATAATAATAATAATAATAATAATAATAATAATAATAATAATAATAATAATAATAATAATAATAATAATAATAATAATAATAATAATAATAATAATAATAATAATAATAATAATAATAATAATAAAAATAAAATAAATATTAAATATGAAAAAGTATAAAAACAAAAATATAAAGATAAAGAACTAAAAAATAAATAAAATTTTATTTAAATAGGAAAAATAAAAATAAATGATAAAGACGATAAGAAAATATTTCGATTATTTTTACGCTGCACTGTATTTGTGTGGTTAAGCGCTGTGGTCGTGCATATGCATGAACTAACACAATTCATACGCTGAGCTCTTATTTGTAAAATCGGCGACGCATGCAAATTAGTTGTTGGCCCAGCATAATGACAACGTATGTGCGTATGTAGACATCGAGGAAAAATCGCAAGTACTGCATGCGAGCGTGCAAAATATACTGTACGCCATATTCAATAAATCCTATTCCAAAACTAAGCAACCAACCACTAACAACAGCGCTAAACAGTATCAGAGTGCTCCAGTTACGGTGTATTACTTTCACACTAGCTATTCCCAAAACAGTGCGCTATAGAGTATAGTCTTATAAGTATTTTTGTAAGAAATTTTTTTTCCCATTCCAATCCCTTTTAGGAGAAGATAACAAAATATGTTTTTAGCACCACAATTATTTTAAAGAATTATGAATTCCTTGAACTAGAAATTTTAGGTTATAAATTTTTTTACATTGTGTACTGCTTACGTTCGCTAACATATATACAAAGAGCTGCATGACTGCTGCATTCTAACTGTAGCATATTGTAACTACTTCAGTGTGATATAACTGAACCAAATAGTTCAAAAGTTTTACAGCGGGTTAGCTCAAGGCGGTGGTTGCGTTGAATATGCATGAATATATCCACCAAAGGGTGTAATGAATGCTTGCTCTAGTTATACATGTATATATACAGTAATCCAAAACTGTTATTCTACCAAGCGTCTCACTCAAGTATATTACGACATGTATTTGAGCTTGTTTTTATTCATAATTCGCCAAAATTTTTTTTAATGTTCAAAATCAGCAGTTTATTAATTTTTTTTTACATTTTGTTTTCTTGCTTAAACGGAAACATTAAATTAGAGCTTAAGAGAGAGAGAGTGCTTTAAAAAATATTTTTTTATTTTTAGACCTTTCATGAATATGAAATGGTAGTAGATTAACTACAACAAAAAGAGAAGAGATAGACCCAGCAAATTGTATATCCATAGGATTAGAACGACGACCTGAGTTGGTTTATATTAGATTATATATGTAATTATCAGATATAAGAATTAGTATTTAACCCTAAAATGCAGTGCAATAAATTAAATATGTACATAAAAAGTAAAAAGACTCAGCCATGCATTTTGATATCAAATTATGGAAAGAAATTTTGGTAAATAAATTGCAGTTTTCTTCTGCTGTTAAAAAGCTCAAAATTTTTGAGTAGTAACTAGAGCTCTAATATAAAGTATAAGCCAATCCAAAATTAAAATTTCATTAACAATTAAAAAAAAATTGAAACCGTGCACCCTTTCTTCACATATATATGTAGGTATGTTTTCATATATTTTACTAAAATTTTAACATTTTTTTTCATTACTTTTACTCCTAATCCATTAGTATCCCCAATCTCTCGCGAAAATAATGCAATATTCATTCCTTAAATCATTTTATTATGACGTAATGAAAATGTGCACAAAATGTCAGTTATTAGGTAACTAACACACTTATGTACAATTCAGTTATTACGCTTTGATGCAGCTCACATATCAGAGATTTTATGCATATGCATGCACATGCATATAACATCCCTGCAGGGAAAAATACCAGTTGTTAACTAGAATCCTACTGGTTTGCATTTCTGCACTAAGTAGTCGTCTTCAATCTATCTCGCTTGTAAGCAAATTTTATTTTTAACTCGACGATGTCCTACGAACTGTCATATATAAGTGTGTGTTGAATTTCTAATTCACCAAAAATAAAAATGAATTTGCCCGCAGCGAGAATAAAAACGGCAGCCTCAAGCACTACAGTGATAACTCCTAACCACTCGGCTATCGTTGCGATTCTATGTGTAGCGATTAAAAGCGCACTTCAACCGAATTTATTAGGAAATGAAGCTCAGTCGTGGCGTACTAGAAATGATAACAACACACGAAGGGCGCGGTGGTGATAATGATTATTATTCACGTTACTGGTGAACTGCTCTTCAAACAACGAGCTGGTATGATTTAAACCTATTTCATACTAGTATTTAACTAGAATTTTTTCACACTAGTCTACGTTTTCAATGCAGGTATATGTTTAGTATGCAAATATATGTATGTGCAAACAACTGTGCTAAAATTTATTTACATGTTAACAATAATCATGTATATGCTAATTTGTTTGTTGTTGATTTATATTCAACACTAACGTGGTGGATTTGCAAAGCAACAATTTCTGCATCATTGTTTGGAAATTAATACTAACTCCATTGTTAGCTGTCACAGCGCCAGTAATGACCTATACAGTTTTCCATTTCAGTTGTACATTTAAAACCATATTTAATTGTCAGAGAATTTCGTGATATTGAGTTTTGTGAATATTTTATAAGAAATAAGTAATTTAGTGGTTTGGAATATATATAAATTTTGTGAAGAAGTATATATATGAATATACATACTATTTTCGTACATAAATTTATGCTTAATTTATTACTAGTTAAATGATAGGTACAGTGAAAAAAATTGGTAAAGCTACAAAAATCATGAAAGTTTTCTTATCATTTGTTTCTATTCTGATTGAATATGGTTTTTATATACATTTTTAAGCAGGATACAGCAAAAATGTAGCCTAACGCATTAGCTTACCTCAGTACTGTTTGGCATTTCACCATGGAAAGACTTACGCCTGAACAACGTTTACAAATCATTCAATTTTATTACGAAAATTCACATTCTGTAACGAATGTGTTTCGCACACTTCGCTCAACTTATGGTCAGCATAATCGGCCTATTGAGCGTACTATTCGTAATACCATCTTGAGACACAGCATTTATTATTGGATAACATTCGACAGAATAGACCACGTCCAGCACGCAGTGAAGAAAATATAGCGGCCGTAGCTGGGAGTGTACACGAAGACCGCGGAGAATCGATTCGGCGTCGTTCGCAGCAACTCCGAGTGACACATGGAATGACTTGGCGCATTTCACGTCTAGATCTAAAACTGAAAGCGTACAAAATACAGCTTGTGCAAGAACGGAACCCGCTCGACCTTCCCAAGCGACATCGCTTTACTCTATGTGCTCTTGAAAACTTCCACGAAGATCCAACGTCTTCGAGCCAAATTTTGTTCAGCGATGAAGCAACAACATAAAACAAGCAAAATTGCCGCATTAGGGATAAAGAGCAATCTGAAGAGGCTCAAGAACTGCCATTTCATCTAGAAAAAACAACGGCTTGATAAGGGTTGTGGGTCGGTGGGATCATTGGTCCATATTTCTTTAAAAATTATGCCGGTGAGAACGTAACCGTCAATGGCGACCGTTATCGCTCCATGACTTTTTGATGCCTGAAATTGAAGCTCGTGATCACGACATTTGCTTTCAACAAGACGGCGCCACTTCCCACACATCGCATCAATTAATGGAATTATTGAGAGAACAAACAGTTACCAGTCGAATGCTCGAACGAGTCTTCGAAATTTGGAATCAACGGATGGACCATCTGAGACGGAGCCGCGGCCAACATTTGAAAGAGATAATCATCACAAAATAAATTCCAAAGAATACTATTTCGAATAATAATAAACATTCCCCATTAAATTTTAATTTTTCAGTGTTTTTTTCTTTAAAAAATTGGTGAACCTCGAAATGGATCACCTTTTATATGGAAAAAAAAATGGAGTCGCCCACCAGCTGCCCTTGAAGCACTGAGTGCCAAAGTAAAATTTAGCCAAACATTTTCTGTTTATTAAAAATTTGTGCAACATTGCCTGTCACGACGTGTACTGCAAAACGTTGTTTTTCAACAACGAAACGTCTGAAAACCTTTTGTGGAACTCGAAAGATTAAATGGTTTAGACCTAATAAGTTTTGACCGAAGATTATATTTGAATACTCAAGAACTTATTGACGATTTTGCCGAAAGAAAAATCAAGACGCCTTAATCTAACTAACCGAAAAAAATTCTGTGTACGGGCTTCGTGGGTCACGAACAATTTAAACGCTGTAACATTCCGCTTAATGATGGAGAACGACTTCATTCATATGGCTGCCGCGGCTGACCTTGCAATAACCCATTCTATTCTGTTTGCCTACCCAATTTTCAAACACATTTACGATTTTGTGTCCCTTAATGCTGCAATGGCGATTAATTTAAAGTCATCATCGTCTGTCTCTGGTATAGCAGTTATCACAAACGGCTGTCCACTAAAAATAGTCCGATGGGGTCAAGTCAGAGTTGTCAAGCGGCCTGCTTACATTGCCGTTTCGGCTAATTATGCAATTTTTTAACACAGGGTATAAAATACCGACTAAAGCGTCGTTCTGTTGAAATCACACATTGTCCATGTCATTCGCTTCAACATTTGGAAACAAATAATTTCTGAGCACATTACGGTAACGCAGTATTAACGATAACGGCGGTTCCTTCCCCAATTTCGAAGAATATCTAACCAATGATGCCGCTTTTCCATTGTTGCTTGCGGTTTTTCTGAGCTCCATCGCGGCAGTTTTGCTTATTATCGTAGCCGCCGATATAAAAATGAGTTTAATCGCAAAACTTAAATAAACATTTTCTTTCCCTGCCAAGTGATCTTCAGTCCACTAACTGAAGGGATGGCTCATGGGATTGTCAGAAAGCTTTGACAAACTCGACTGCACAAATTGTTAAACGAACTGCCTGGCAGGCGAGATATTTGAACCGAAGTTCGTGCGAATTGCCCTTCATTTGAAAATTGTGAGTGTTTTGAAAGAAAGTTTTCAATATTTCCCAATTTTCTTCAAAAGGAAACTTAAAAATTTCGTAAACCGCAAACCGTAAATTTTATATTGGATACATATATTGGATAAACATCGGAAATGTCATTGAATGCGAGGTGGCTCTAGACTCCACATCACATAAACGAACGATGAAAATATTTAGAAAGTTTTAAAAAATTTATGAAGAATCAGTTTCACAGAAGTTGTTGAGGATGTTGGCATGACATATAGTTTTTCGTAATGCTCGGTCGTACGACAGCAAAGTTAAATCCAAAATTGCTAATTTTTGATAAAAAAAATCGAGACGGAATTTATAAGGAGTTATGCCTTGAGGTTATGTGACAAATAAATCATACGGAATTGTCAAACACACACCGCAGCTATGCCTCAGCCGCCAAATTCAGATTTTCCAGATTTTTCGCTCTGTGACCAATCAAAGGACGGGGCATTTCTTTAAAAAGGCGCAACCGTATTACATAACAGGTCAATTGAAATTTGCTCGGCGTACTATAGTAAAACACATTTTTTTTTGTTAAAATTAATTATTTAGGCTAAATTTTTATTTATTTAACATAGTTCCCTTCAAGCGTGATACACTGATGATATCGACCCTCCAACTTTTCGATACCATTTTTGTAGTATGATTTGCACTTTGCTTCAAAATAGACCTCAGTTTCGGCGATCACCTCTTCATTCGACTTTTGAGATCTGAGAATAGGAAATAGACGGTGGGGGTCATATCTGGAGAATACGATGGTTGCGCAATCGATTCGGAGCCCAATTCATTGATTTTATATATGAGTGCAACTACTTAGAATGGGCAAAGTGAAAATTGATGAGAATTCCCTAATATTTTGAAGACACCTTGTATATGCTCACCAAACTTCATAAAGTGATCAATCAAACAGCTTTGACTGAGTTGTGTATATTTCCTTCATAAAATGAACAATCAAACAGCTTAAATCCAGTAGTCTAAGATATTAAATTTTCGAGCACAAGTAAACGACTTCCTTCTACAATAGACTTGAAATCCAAAATATGTTAAGACTTTTTTATTAGCCTCTTCCTGTTGTATAATTCAACCGAAAATCAACCATAATATATGCACTAACGGCAAAAAAAATCAATTGTTCCTTTTTTTAAAGATAAAAAATGCACTTCCTGACTTTGGAAAGTACATACGTGTTGAGAGAGTAAAATGCACAAGAAAAACAAAACAATAAAAGATTAAAAGGTACAAAAGGAAAAAAAAATTACAATGAGTAGAATAAAATTATGTTGATTACAAAATAATATCTCTTTTATTGTTATTATTATAAAACCGAAGTGCAATCAAAGCGAAACAAAAGCAATCAAAACGTGTAAACTCCACAGAATGAGATCACAGCGTGTGCCGGGAATATAAAGGTTAATTTATGAAAATATTTTAAATTTTCTTAGAAAAATAAAATGTTACATATATGTTCTTTATTAGAGTTCAAGATTTTGTTCGAGCAGTTTGAGCATTTGAGCAACGAATACTCGCACACTTGTTCATTGCTCATTGCTCGAATATATTCGAACATGAGCTCGAGTGTTTTGACAAAAAAACTTTAATTATTTTCTCGCTGTTTTTTTTTTTAAATAATTTTAAGTTAATTTATACAAAGTATAAAAAGAATTGAAAGGTTAATTAAAGAAATTTTGACATTAGCAGGCGCTGAGATGAAGAGGAAAATTGTTGAGTTTGATAATTAAGATAAGTTACATGGAAAATGCTTATTATTATAATCGTTATTTTTTATACTTAACAGCATATACTGTTTAGGAAGTGAGAGAATAACATTAAAAAAAATACTTAAAAAATTTTGCGAGTTCTGAGTTTGTTAGAAAGTTGTGTCGCAAAGAGATTGGTAAATACCCATACTATTTTATACGTTAAAAACAAAAAAGTAAAATCTTTTAAGACGGATTTCAGACACGTGCTTCGAATGAAAAAAAAAACACGCACATACACTCACAGATTAATCTTCGCTTACCTGCTGTTACTATATAAAAAAAAAAGTTACCAAATAGCAATAGTAAACAATTCACTTTACATGTTTATCACATTTTCGTACAACTTTCTTGAGCATCTGTGTATACACACATACATACATACATTATGAACAGAGATACCGCACTCACAAAATATCCCTGCAGTGAAAACGTAAAGTAGTATATAAAAATTCTAGTTAAATACTAATATGAAATAGGTTGAAATCATACCAGTTCGTATTTGTATAGGCGTTCACCAGTAACGGGCATAATAACAATTTTCACCACTGCGCCATTCGTATGTTGTTGTTATTTCTAGAACGCCACGACTGAGTTTAATTTCCTAATAAGATCTGTTGAAGTGCGCAGTTAGTCGTCATACCTCATATTACAACGATAGCCGAGTGGCTAGAGCTTGCCATTCTAGCGCAAGAGGTTTTCGGTTCGAATCTCTCTGCAGACAAAATCATTTTTATTTCTATTTCCAATTTTATTTTTGATGAATTAGAAATTCAACACATACTTATATATGACAGTTCGTAGGACACCGCCGTGTTAAACCAGTTGCTTACAAACTAATAGAATTCTGGTTAACAACTGATATTTTTCCCTGCAGGGATGTTATGCTATTCAATACAAGAAAGAGGCTGGCATAATAATCAACAAAAATGAGATCAAAAAGGTAAAACAATTGCTTAGCAGAAAAAAATTATAATAAAGAGTTGAATAGACCCACAATACAAAAGTAAATAGGCGTTTACAAGCGAATACATACGTAAATACCTACACATTAAGACCGGCATATTAAGGCGGTTGCTTTGATCGTAAAAAAAAAACGAAGAGTGCTTATTTATTTATTTTTTCTAAAAATATATATAACATATACTCGTATAAAAATAAATTTAATAGTATTTAATAGCTCGATGATCCGAATATGTAGATCAATTAAGAGTTAGTTATAAATAAATTTAAATTTTTTTTATTATTTTCAATTTATTATTTTTATCCGATTTGATTTTCTTTTCTTTAAGTTTATTTTAATTTATTTAATTATATCATTTTCAATTTTATTTTATTTTACTTTGTTTAGTTTTAATTTTTTTTTATATATAATATAATTTATTCTAATTTTATTTCATTTTGTTTGATGCTTCCGCAATATCAATTATACAAAAATATCTGACCAATTGTGCACTGGTTCCGGAATATATCTGTAGGACGGTGTCTTGTTTTGATAATAAGTGAATTATTTTCGAAATATCATTATGTTCCTTTAGATACATCGAATTAGCAAGCGTAACACATCCAGCAGGCACATGGTTTAGAGTTTCGTTTCTCATATTACGTCTAAGACATCTCAAACTATTTCTGTAGTTTTTCGTCCGTTGATATCGTGTTTTTGCTTCCATAAGGCTGGCTCATTCGCAGTGTAGTATAATTATTATCTGAAGTCAATCTGGTCCCTTTCTTCCGTCGTTCGAAAGACCGAAGCTTTGGGATGATGATCTTTACATTCGGACATGACTGTGCGCTTTATCCTCTACATATTTTCCGGCTCGGTTGTTGACCATTTTATAAATCCAAAACTGTACATGCCATGGGTATAACAAACGAATTTACGGTAAGTATCTCATTTCTTCCATTTAATTGAGTTTTGCATCACCAGCTTCTTCCGCATATGCATAGTTTCTATATAACTGCGTTGCATAACTCCAAAATACTTGTATGTCTCTTCTGGTTCTGACTCAATCGGTATCTTCCAGTCTGGTTAAGTTTCTACACATATCCGTAATCAATATCCCGTAGAATATGGCAGGATATTCATTCTGATCATGAAGCAGGGTGTAGATTCAGTGAATAACTAAATCAACTTGCAAGATTTGTTGCTGATGTTTATGTCCCTCATGTATTGAGCAGTTCCACATCATGACACTTTTATTCGTGTTGAATTTATCGAAATGCAGCAACTAGATAAGAAATGAACGGGACACTGAATCGAGCTGCATATAGGTTTTTACTTTGCTTTTTAGATTGTAGAAATATTACTCGGTCTATAGTTAGCTGTTCTCTCCTGTAACGGTTTTATGCGCCCTTCTATTTTATATACAACTGGGAGATAAGTTATTGGCCTGAATATTGACTGCTCAAGTAAACTATCACTTTTTGTTATCATCTACGCTGTAACTAACGTTACGAACTCTGGTATTTCTTCCTCACCGGAGATTGTCTTAATAAATATCCAAGCGATTTTGGCATCAGTATTGGGCGACGAACAGGCTGTAAAAGTTTCACTCGATAGTTGCTCTGTTTGGGCATTCGTGTTTAATTTTAGCCTCCTTAAAACCAGTTTTTGATTGTTTTCATGGTGTTCGCATGGGCAACTTTTCGTTGGTTTCAAATCTCTAGTGCAAATTAAAACCGTTAACTTTTCTATTTTCATGCTATGTTCTTCCATGTTTTTTTCAAGGCTTTGCAACCACATCGGCCTACCACTTTCAAGTTTTCGATTTGTCTTCGGCGGTTGTTGCTTCTGATGCTGTTGCTGGTTTTCAATGCAGTTTGTTTTTAGTAAATAATCCAGTTACTGTCTTTGCCGTGCAATATATCAGAATTACCAATTCCTCGAAATGAACCCCTTGATTGGTCATTTCTGGCAAAATTACCTCGTTGAAATGAGACACCAAATTTTCAAAGATTTGCCGAGTTATGGAGTTTAGGTAAGTGCGGTAAATTTGTCTCAGGCATTCCTCTGAATTGTGCGTAATTTTGATGAAATTGGCAATATGTATTTTCTGTATCTATTGAATCACTTTCATTACTAGTAATGTCAGTATTGGCGACAGCGTTTTGTTGGTTTGTTAGGTTTTCTGTGCTGGATTCCGACACACCTTCAGAACCTACCGATACATTCGATTTTATACCTTCTGACAGGTTTTAATACAATCGTTTCTCACATGAAGTACATTCGTTGACCGAATTGTCGCCCACTCTCAGACAAACGCGATCGGATTTGATTTTCAGTTTTGATCCGCGCGTGGAATTTTATTTTCCAACTACCCAGTTTATCTACCGAGCGTTCCTGGAAACTCCTCAAGGGTTATTTTATTTAATTTTATTTTATTTTACTTCATGTCATTTAATTAATTTTAATTTAATTTAATTTAATTTTATTTTAATTTATTTTACTTTACGTTATTTTATTTTATTAAAAAACTTAGCCCAACATACTTATGCAGGATCAGCTATCACGATAACCTTTTGGCAGTAATGCTACTGGATGAAAACAATAAAACTATTAGGCTCAAAAGACATCATGTTCTAGATCTCCCATTTAGAAATTAAGTTTAAAAATATTGTACGAGATTTAAGAATTATGATAAATATAAAATGGACAAATAAAATTATTATACTTTTTTATGCTTAGAATAAAACCATATTGTATTTTATTATTGACCTCACTGAAGATCAATAATATAAGTTAAATTGTTATTTTGTTATATAATTTGCTTATCATTTCTTTTTAAATAGATTGCAAATCAAATGTATTATAAGAAAAAAAAAATACATTTTATTTTTATATCTTTCATGTACATGAAATGGTATATTATCTTTGGTCCGAAGTATGTAAGTACCAAAAGGAGAAGAGATCTGCTCACCGAAATTTGTAACGATCGTATCAGAATGACGAGCTCAGTTGATTAAGCCATGTCCGTTTGTCCTTCTGTTTGCCTGTCTGTCTGTCCATTTGTCTGTCTGAACGCAAACTAGTCCCTCAATTTTGAGATATTTCAACCAAACCTGGTAGGAAGATGTAACTATAGGTGTAAACGATATGCATATTGGTACTGAAATTATTATATATAGCCTATGAATTGCATATTGGTGGTGAAAATCATCGAAATCGGATTACTATATAACATATCCCTCATACAACCGATTTGTTCAGAAATGAGGTTTTGGGTGAATAAAGCATAAAAGAGATTGAAATTTTGTATCCTACACACATATTATGAATTGCATGCTGGTACTGAAAATCATCAAAATCGGACTGCTACTTCATATAGCCCCCATAGAACCGATTTGTTCAGATATAAGATTCTGGGTCAATAATCCGTTAAAAAAGCATCTAGGAATATGAAATTCGGTATCCCACACACATATTATGAATTGCATATTGGTAGTGAATTTTATCGAAATCGAAATACTATATTATATAGCCTCATACAACCGATTTGTTCAGAAATAAAGTTTTGGATAAAAGATCTGTCACAAAAAAAAACATATAAGAGCATGAAATTTGGTTTTCTACAGACGTAAATTCAAGTTCATATTGACACTGAAAATACTCAAATTCGAATTCGGTAATTTGCAAAATATTTGATATGTTCATGAAAGGTACAAAGACTTGGCCGAAAACAGCCGTTCTTTCTTGTGTTTCTTTATCCTTTGTTATTAGTTTGTATATTTTAATTTATTTTATCGTATATAAAATGACATTTTATTTTTTATTATTTAACTTAATTTCATAAAATATTTTTTGTGTTATCTTTTTTATTTTATAAAGGGTGTTTTTTTATAGAGGTATAGAACTTTAAGTTGGCATTACTTTTCAAGATGGCGACCGATTTAACAGCTGTCAAGTGATTTATTCTCAGTTTGGTTTGGCAATTCATCATGAATAGACTCACGCCTGAACAACGCTTGCAAATAGTGCAATTTTATTTCGAAAATAATGGTTCTGTGCGGAAAACGTATCGCGCACTACGTCCATTTTATCGTCGACAAAATCGTCCATCAGAGCAGTTAATTCGATCAACCATGGAACGTTTTCGCACCACGTTTACTCTTATTGATAACTCGCATCCCCAGAGACGCCGTACGGTGCGTACAAAAGAAGCTATTGCTGTTGTAGAGCGTAGCATTGAGTCCATCCGCCATCAAGCACAGGAATTGGATCTGTGTCCATCCACTTTATGGAAGGTTTTGCGGAAGGACCTTGGTTTGCGTGCTTACAAAATCCAACTCGTACAAGAATTGAAGCCAAACGATCATCAAGTAAGGCGTAGATTCGTCGAATGGGCCCAAAAGGAGATTACCGTTGTTCCCGATTTTCATAAGCGAATTTTGTTTAGCGATGAAGCGCACTTCTGGTTGAATGGCTACGTCAACAAACAAAACTGCCGCATTTGGAGTGAAGGTAATCCTCAAGTGTATGTTGAAACACCGTTACATCCAAAAAAACTGACTGTTTGGTGCGCTTTATGGGCTGGTGGAATCATTGGTCCGTACTTTTTCAAAAACGATGGTGGCCAGAACGATACAGTCAATGGTGATCGGTATAGAGCCATGATGTCCAGGAGATGTGGTTTCATCAAGACGGCGCAACATGTCACACAGCTCGTGCCACAATAGATTTATTGAAAGACACGTTTGGTGACCGCCTAATTTCACGTTTTGGACCAGTGAATTGGCCTCCAAGATCTTGTGATTTAACACCGCTAGACTACTTTCTGTGGGGCTATGTAAAGTCATTTGTCTATGCGGGTAAGCCACAAACGCTTGACCATTTGGAACACAACATTCGCCGTGTTATTGCCGATATACGGCCACAAATGTTGGAAAAAGTCATCGAAAATTGGACGTCCAGATTGGACTACATCCGTGCCAGCCGTGGCGGTCATATGCCAGAAATCATATTTAAAATGTAATGCCACAAGATTATCTTTCGGATAAATAAAATTCATGTCAATCGAATAATCCATCGTTGTTTTATTGCAACTTAAAGTTCTATACCTCTATAAAAAACACCCTTTATTGTTTTTGTTCATGTTATTTTATTTTATTTTATTAGGATTGCAGAAAAGGCTTTTCTTAAAAGTACTATACTTGTCTCTCATAAAAGACGTTCACCAAACATCCGTATTTACAACGTTTTCATACCAAACACTTGAAGATATATTTTGTTACCAATTCTGGTGGATTAATGTGTAATAAGGAAGTTGGGTATTTAATGTTCAGTTTCAATTCCTTCCTTATAACTATTTAACTGTTTTACCACCAGTGCTTGTTAAGTCTAAACAATTCTAAATGCAGGAAATATAGTTTACAACTTACAAAGCAAACTAAAATTATAAATCAATATACATATGTGGCCTACAACTAGCCGATTTTATAAATTGATTGAAACTTTAAAATACTATAAATTCCGTACATATAAATTATAAATTTCAAGCAAAGGTCATTGCATTAAATATTGCCCTTTTCATCAACGTACTACTTATTTACTTTATTAAATAATATTAAAACGATGTATAATGGGATAAAAAACTTAAACATCACCTTTCAATTGTACCCCAAAGCGTTTGTGATATATGATGCTTGCCTGCTGTGCGTTACAAGTTTTCACCTTTAACGGTTTTGTATGATTGGAATGCTGTCGCTTGCTGCTGCGAAGACGAAGGATGCGTTTTTAACTTTTTTTTTATACAAATATTTTAATTTTTTAATTTTTTTCGCATTTCTTTCATTTTTATTGCGATAACATTTAACCTTTTCCTACTAACTCGCAGAGCAGACGCACTTTAGCGGAAAAGAGTGGTGGTTGATAGCCTCATTAGCATAATGGAGTGCGGGAACTTTTAGCCTTTCCCATTTACGCTTGTAATTGGATGTTTGTTTCCTGTGCTTTCGTTTGCTTGTTTGCGTTCGGTTGCGTTTTGCAGCACAGCTTATATGCAACAACGAAGTTGGATATCCTTTATTTGTGTTTTTGTGTGACATAAAACTTTTAATGTACGAATTTTATTTAAATTAAGATTGACTGATTCTATCTTTCCGAGGAAGAGTCATCATTGTTGTGGTGTTAGTTGAATTCACTTAGACGTGCATAGCCATATATAGAAAGCATAAATATGTATAGTTGGTTTTTAATTTTGCAATTATTTACACCGTAGAATGAAGTAAATGTATTTTATTGGCGAAATATTGTCACTTTTTTTGTTAAATTTGACTTTAAAAATATTAAAAATGTTTTGAGAAATATATATGTAAATATTAGGTGTATTAACTTCATTTTCCACATTATATATTGTAACGTTTTTCCGTAGCTACCCTCGATGATTTCCCAAATCCTTCGAGTCCGATCACTGAATTGCTTAATAAAACTCCAAAGATTTGTTCGTTTATCTTAATTGTCAGGGATTTATTCAACGTCTGTTTAATCCTCAATAATTACAATTCTTTACTATACACAATGGTTTATTTTACAACTCTTAATAACACGCAATTATTTTCCGCTTCACACAGTTTTTCCGTTTCTAAAAAACACAGCTCTGTTCTGTTCACGCGCTCAAGAATAGGCTGATCATTCGTTAGCGAGCTATAGCCGCTTCCGCTCTGTTTATCCCTAACGATTTTCGAAACATTCCGTTAATGAGCTAACTCGTCTGCCTTTATTTGTTATTGCCGCTCTTTCCATCTGTCCTTTGTACTGGGAATTTCCATCGAACTGCCACTCCTTTTGTCTGTCTTTTGTATTTGGGATTTCCGTCACAATATGTAAATAATAGGTGCTTTGCAACCGCTGAAGCGATTTTTGACCGAGCTTCTTCTCCAATTTATAATGTGCATCTTAATGTTTTTACAACAAATAAAGAGATCTACAGTTTATATTAAGCCGTCTCGGACTGGCTGGTGGATTTTTATAAGTAGCTTAAGTAGCTCTTTTTTATGTCAGAAATACACTCTAAATATAGAAAGATTAGTCGCCATTTAATAGTCGACAATTATATAATAATAAACATACCTAATGGTCTCGCCACCATTTTCTTTTTATCAGTCTTCTGGACAGTTCATGATCATCCCAGAGTGGTTCAATTTCCTTTTCTCGCTTTATGTACTGAGATCGACATTTTCGTTTGTCAAGGTATTATCTGAAAGGAATTACTGAAAATCGAAGATTAGTCGTTCTTGCTGACACTGAACTAAACTCAAATCGGTATTTGCGGCCGCAAATTAATTGTGAAAATAATAAATTTTAGCTTTCAATACATACAATTCAGGTTGAGTAGATCAAAATCCCTTAGAAAATCTTAAATATTTATAAGTTTCTTGAACATATATCTTTGGAGGGAAGTATTTAAGTACCAGAAGAACAAGAGGGAGAGACCCTCCAAATTTATACCGATCGGATCAGAACGATGAGCTGAGTTGAGTTAGCCCTGTCCGTCTGTTTGAACGAAAGCTATGATATTTTTCAACCAAACTTGGTACACAGATCTATCTTTACATTTATACGAACATTTGTTGGAATCGGCTAATATATAGATCGGATAACATTTAGACTCAAACAGCCGATTTGTTCAGATATAATGTGTTGGAACAAAAAAAAAAAAAAAAACCTCAAAAAGGCATCTAAATGCGTGAAGTTTGGTATTCTATATAATTTAGCCCCATACAAGTGATTTCCAAGATTAGCTTCATATCGTTAAAAAGTATGCAATGCAATACAATATTTGATATGTTTTCTACTGGTTTTTTGTTTCATTTTCCATCTCAAGTAATGGACCCTGCGGTTATCATACGCTACAGTACACATCAGCACACATATACCTCCAAGACGCTGTGTTACACACAATATTATTGTAAGACGAATGTTTGCAAAGGACAAAATCGCTCTTATTATAATTAGGAATAAATGCAATGCATCCCTGCAAAGCAATTGAATTTAATCATTGTCTACGCCTCAGCTATTACTGTTATTGCAATTTCTGCACTTGAAATTATTGCCAACTCTCGACTAGTTAATTACATTGTATTTGCAATAATTGCTTGCAAATGCAATAAATACTTGCATATGCATTTAATTTATTTACTCAAACACAAAGGCTAACACTTCCTACATTCTTCCGAAAGGGTCAGCACCTTATGGCAAATTTAGTTTGTCGCCTTCACACTTGGCATATACGAAAATTAACTCACGAGTTATTCGAATGTATTAACTAAATTTTACTTCCAGTGATATCTCAATTTTTTACGTTTCCGGCAGTAGATTTTATTTAACTCCTAAACTCCTTGAAGGGAACTTCAATATATTGGACTATGCTATATTTTTAAATTTAAACTTCTCGCAGGGTAACTCATAACGAACGTCGTTATATAATATATTATATATTACTTATGAATCATTTATATCACAAAATTTTGTGCGGCATTTTAAACACTAGACGAAAGTAAATGCATTTTTAGCGGTTTCTCAGTCCAGTCAGCCAATTGAGCATTGCATTAAGCATTTGTCTAACTCACTAAGCATTTGCCTAACTTTTTACGACTTATTTATTTCAGCCTCTATTCTTTCCTAGTGCAAACTTGTGCTGTTTCCCTCTTCAATTCTCTATATCCATGCCACCCGGCTCGTGTTACAGTCGGTAGTAATGTTACGAGCTTGACGATCATCCTTATCTCTATTGAAGCACGACATTCCTGCATTGCACCAGTTCTTCTTCTGATATTGTCGAAAACAAATACATAGTTTCTCTGCCGTTATGTGCCACATGCCCTTTATAATGAGCTGTTTATAAGCGGGATTCGGGTAGAAAACCGCTTGAGTGTCTATTGTGGTTGCTACCAACCATTTTACCAAAAATTGGTTCCTTGTATTCCCACCTTGGTATTAAAGTCAGACAAACAAGCTACGAACGACATTACTCGGCGATAAAGTTATTAGAAAGTCCCAGTGTAATGTACTAGAGTGAATCTTCCAGTGATTTGTATTACAGTGGTTATATATGACCACTTTAATACATTTCACTTGGACTTTCTCTATAACATACTATTCTCGTCCAACGTATATTCTGGACGGCAGTGATGCCGGTGTTAACATTTTCGAGAACCTAACCAATGACACTTTCACAGTTAAAAAACAATCTTTCCGAGTGTATGCCCACAAATCAGTCCTTAGTACTTCAAAATATCAAGTTCCTATCCCAGGCTTTTGTATCATTATTCTTGGTGTCGTGTTTTATGTGGAGGGTCTTAAGATTGATTGTCTTAAGGCCAACACCCGCTTACAGATATACTTCCAGTGAAATAGGCATTGCAATAAGACTTTGAAGGACCCGTGCTGACTCTTCACTCTATATCAGCTATGACACAAGGTGCCAGGGCGTTGCTCACGTTACATACCAGGTTTTTCGTCCACGCGGCCACAGTAGGAATTGAGTATATATACAAGTCATAATAATCGTCCACCTGTGCTCGCTATTCGTCGAATTGTTGAAAATTTCGAGCGTACATTTTCTTTACATAATGTTCAAGTGCCAATAAGACAAACAACCGGTCGAAGTAATAAAAATATTGCTGCCGTTCAGGCAAGTGTTGCTGCAACCGCAACTTGTCAATTTCAAGACGTTCTCAAGAATTGGGACTGTCTCAAACCACAACCTGGCCATTGAACCACCATAAACTTCGTGAATTTGCTGATTTTGCTTTGGAACAACTTGAAAACGATAAAGATTTTTTTTAAGAAAATCATATTCTACGATGAGGCTCACTTTCATCTGAGTAGTGCGGTAAATAAACGAAACTCTCAATTCTGTCGCGAAGAAAATCCGAGCAACTTAGCAGCGTTTTATAAACTGATGTTCTAGTTGAAAACATGCATACATAATGGTTCTCATTTGAGCTTTCAATTTTCCTTCAAAAGTAATTACTTTTTGAATTTTATATATTTAGGATTAAAAAAAGGTATAGAAATATTTGCTGATTAGTTACAAACAATTCACATCTGCAAACTTTCATGTCTGTAGCAGAAAACTTTATTTGTTTGAAAAATTTTTGAACCAGTATGGGTATCTGAACTATTATGCTCCATAAACTTTCCATATGCCTGAAGCGCTGAAGCATAATTATAATTTTCATGGACACTTTAATTGCCGCACAGACCTCACATTGTCGGTTAAATGCGCACACAAACAAATTTGTAATTTATTTTCCCTACAACTAAATTCTGAATTCATACTCATTATTTCATTTCAATTTTATTGGAGCATATCGCAATGTGGTTATTACACAGATAATTAATTTGTAGCATTATTTTTTTATTGACTGTGGTTATTCATATCCACTTTGGGAAATGTTCATATTATACCTTCAAAGACCGCAGCGGCCAATTTGACGGTGCTAGAGTCAGAATACTTATGAAACTATTGTATATATAGCATTAAAATGAAATAAAAAAACAATACAAATTTTTATTTATTAATATTAAACAATTTTAGCATTTAAATTGAGTGACATTTGTAAAAAGTAGTATTTTTTTTGAAAACTTTTATACATTTTCAACAAACAGCTTCTTTTACAGGTGCAGTTTTCACATTTTTTTTACAACTACTTTTGACATAATATCGTCTCCTCTTATTGTTTGCAGTACATCGTTCGCTTGCTTCAGAATTAGATCCTTGTCTTTCAGTCTGAGTTGAAGTAGATTTTTTTTCACATACTCTGCACGTGGATCCCTCACTAGTTGAAGGATAAAATCATGTCGAGAAATTTTAATTTCTGTGGCTTTTTGGTAAAGAAATCACAAGTTTGACAGCTATAAGCTCGAGTATATTGTAAAAAAATGTCTTCCAGCTCTAACGGTGTACTTGCGGCCATTTGATCGACGATATCTATACCAAATTTTGTTTCATTATAAAATTGAAGCTTTTTTGGATCAGTATCTATGCTCAAAATAATAACAGAAAAATTGCACAAATTGTGCTCCGGGTAATATCGCGGGAATGACAGTCCTTGGGCGGATAAAAATTCGGTTCGTTCCGTTGGATTTTAGTCGCCTCTTAAGACAGGCATTCCTTACCGCGGGTAAATTCTTGAGCCCCTAACTCGCCGGGTTATCGTTTGCCTTGATAGACAGTAATTGTTGTATCGGTCTCGGCTTTCATTATAAAAGTTTCATATCTTCTAGTACGAATATCTCTACAAATCGGTGGCATTTCTCGTCTTGCACACCGCATAGTTCCAACAATACTAGTATTTTCGACCATTATATTCTTAGCTAAAATGAAAGGCGTGAAAAAGTTGTCAATGGTAATGTTTCGGTCCTTTTTGAAATAGTGTTTTACCAGTTTCAAAACCACATATTCGAATAATGTAGTATGGTTGAAACGGTTCTCGTCTTTTACTATATACGTAAATGCTCCACATAGGTACTTACTCTCCACATCCACAAGCAGCTAAAACTTTCTGCAATATATTGTGGAAACGGGCAAACTATTTTTGATGGAAATAAGTGCTAACTACTCATCAGCTATCAAATTTCCTCCAAGAATGTAACCTATTTCACAATTATTTGTAAAATTGTTCCATATATCCGAAATCATCGCAAATTTGCAAAATAGCTAAGCGAGTAGAATGCGTCCCTCCCAAATCAAAACGTAAATATTTCCTGATTTCCTTGAATCTATTTTTCTCATAATATTTTTCAAAATGGGTGGACCCCAATCTTTCGACCGCAAAATGTCTAAATCTAGGTGGCTCATGTTATAGGCTCCACGAGCATAAATCAAAGCAATAAGCATCTGGTTCATCAAAGGATGAGTTCCAAGTGTCATCTTGGCATCTGTCATGTACTTCCTTTTCAGTACATTCTTTTATAGGTCGTAGCATGTACCCACGACTGCTTACTAAACGAAATCAATGTCTCTACTAAGTGTATTGTAACATAAACAAAGTGGGCAGTCGCAGCTTATTCAGAATTCAACATTCCTTTATATGCCGTCACATTGACGGCGGACGGGATGTTTGTAAAGAAATCTCGTATAAACCATATAGTTTAATATTTTTGTATATAGTTTTAGCCTAGCAATAGTAAATTACGAAAAGTCATAGAATATGAAAGTAAGCAAAAACATGAGTTGCGAAATATTTAAGGGGTCAGATTGATGGTGGTGGTCTTTCTAGTGGTAATGAGTAAAATCGAATTTTAATGACAAAACAATTTCATTTTCAGATATTCCATGCACTAACTAGTATGAATGAATGAATTTCTTTGTAACATTTAATGAAAAGTTGTATATGTATAGAATGTACCTACTATATAATGAGCTTTTCTTTAATAAATTTTTTAAATTTATTTTCTTTCCAGGTAATTAAATGTGATAAAAATGTGATACTTCATGTTTAATGTGTAAGTATAATTTGTTTTATAATTTTTACAATCTCATTAAAAATGGTTTTTTTTTCGGAAATTACATTCTGTTTGCATATTTTGTTATTTATGTTAATTAAAAAAAGATTTTATCGTCAGCGAAAAGTATATATCATATATATCATTATTAGTTCGATATTTATGTGGAT
Organism: Neoceratitis asiatica; assembly: GCA_030068015.2. Taxonomy (NCBI): domain Eukaryota; kingdom Metazoa; phylum Arthropoda; class Insecta; order Diptera; family Tephritidae; genus Neoceratitis; species Neoceratitis asiatica. Next base: position 40,601,242 of record CM061529.1, read on the forward strand.
ATGCTTTAATTTAAATTGGTTTATATTTTCATAAAACATGAATTAATTTTTTGTTCAAAAATTGTGAATTGATTTCGTACAAGATTGATTGAAAAGTCTCCGGTCTAATTATTCCATGCGCATACCAAAATACAGACGCCATGACCTTTCCAGCCTACTGTTGCGTTTTTCCACGTTTTGGCTCGGATTCATCGTGTGAAGTCCATTCGGATGACTGTCGATTGGACTTCGGAGTGCAGTGATGAAGCCAAGTATCATCCATTGTCACATATCGACACAAAAACTCGGGCTTATTATGCTTTAACATCTCTAAACACTATATAGAAATCTTGAATTAATTAATTCTAGTAGAGCGCCATCTACTACTGACCCGTTATATACACAGTAAACAATAATCGCTGCAATCGTCAAATAAATTATAATTCAAGATTATATATACAATATACATATATTTATATTTATTGTAAGTACTAAAATAATTATCCTGTAGATTGGTTTTATTCGGATTCGGCAAACCTAATGTTACCATCTGGTAACTGAAGCAAAGTAGTGTTTGACCTTTTTTAAATTATACGTACTTAGAACGTTTTGATAATAAAATAATTATCACAGCAAAAAATATTAAATCGCGAAATTTTGCGCGCGATTATTTTTTAAAACTTTCGACGTTGAATAACTCAGCAACTCGATGAACTTAATTAAATTTTTGACGATGAAATTCCATAAAGGACAAGTGTTCATCAATAGTATAGTGAATTTAATCTAGATCGTAGATCACTTCCTTTCTTCCTTTCGTGAATTTCAACCAAAAACAGTTGTTGTTCCATAAACTATCGTCATGAGACTTTTCGTGAGATTGAGACAACTATACATTTGTTTACAAAAAAAAATTGCTCACGTTGGAACCCACACAATTTATCAATCGTTCCAAAAAAAAAAAAAAAAGGCTCGTGTCGAAATAAATGTTTAAAAAACACGTCTTTGACATCGTGGTAGGTGATGAATCATGATGAGTTTGTTGAGTTATCAGTTTGGTGAGTCATACACCGTGAAATAAACTTGTAAAGTTTTTTCTACACCCGAAGAGGTGGTTAATGCGTTCTGAACACAAGTGCTTCGACAATTGATTTAATCGCATGCACAGATCTTGATGTAAAATATTTCGAAAAACGCTTCAGCCTACACCAATATTCTGTGACAAAGTCAACAATATTAGCACCATAGAGTTTATTACAGTAAGGAGCATCGAATTCATGTGACTTAAATCTGGATGGTAACGAACAGGTAAAGATTCAAGCTAACTCAGCATAAGTCTATAGAAATATCGGCTAAAAAGCTAGGATACTTAAAATGAACTGGAAATCACTTAACAATAGAGCAAGCACCAGCTAAGATAGTAAACGAAGACCCCTGCGGGTTAGGGTTTCAATAATTTACCCGCGGTAAAGCGACTAAAATTCAATAGTTCCCGCGACAGTCGGGTCTTGATACCGGAACGACCATGATTTTTATTCGGCCAAGGACTGTCACTGCCGCAATATTCCCCGAAGCATAATTTGGCGAATTTTTCTGCGATTACAACAACAAAACATAATAAACAAAGCAACGAAACTCCAACACCAGTGTGTTGAGGGAAATGACAAACTTAATGAATTAGGTAATGATACAAACCACAGCATTATGAATTTACGCCTCATCCAGATAACAAAGTACACGAAGGCTCAGGAATTTTGGTCTAGAAAAATATTAATTATAATCCTGAAAACTCATTACACATAAAAGCTTTACATGCCACAAATATTGTTGTCGCAGACCCTAAAGGACCATTGAGTGCCTTAATCGAAGCGCTACAGCTACTAAATATGACCTTTGGAATTGAGATTAATCTCTGCCTCTGTTACAACCATTGGACATGCAAGCGAGAGAAGCGTCGCCGTTACATTTGGATGTATCTTTTCATCGTTTGCAGCATTTGCCGTCGCTAATACGAAAAGAAGTACACAGAGAGATGATTATCGATTGGGAGAGACATAACGGTATAGAATCCGCTTATTTTCGTACTGTAAGAGGAGCTTTATAGTTGACAAAAAGTTAGTGCATATTGATCCTGTTTTCGCAATATTTTTCACAATTCGAATTTGACACATTGATAAATTTGTCTTAAGTCTTTCATGGGACTCCAACAATGACAATCAGCTTCAGACTCGGATAGCGCATACCGTTTTTTCCGTAGTTTCGTGTGCATATAGAAAGAAAAATTTGGGAAAACTTCTTTTACCAGCTTACAGACACCAAATTTGTTATAGAGAATGACCTTCTATAGCAAATTCAATAGCTTCTTCTGAAGTCTAGTTTGTTTCCCAACTCAGGAAACGGTTTAATTTTGTAAAATTGAAAACAATAATAGGAGATAAGCCATTGTACTTTCAATTGTAACTGCATTTACAATATTTTGTATTGGAAAATCATTTATCATAAGCTATTCTTTTGCATCTCATTTTAGATCTAGTTTTTCGAAATATTGCTAACATAAATTGTTAGTGCTAATAAATTTTGAAAATAATTATTGTAATTACTTGTATATTAAATGGAAATAAATTTCGCATAATACCCATCTACCTACCATGCAAGTACATAAGAAACTACTTGAGTAGTAAATAAAGTTCAGTATATTTATGGTACTCACACGCTCATCGTTTCCATCTGCTAAATTAGATGTGAATAGAGCTACCAACAAAATCTCGTCTCCTGCCTTCCATTAAAGTAACTGAAAGTGCGTGCATCAGATGGTGGTTCCTAATGGACCCATTCGTATTCGCCTTGCTCTTACTTAATTATATTTTCTGTTGCTGCAGTTAATTAAATTGTTGCCCAACACTTTCGCACACTTTGTATGTACGACCGTTGAAAAGCATATACAGATTAATGTGTTGGGAAAGATTTTTGCGTGTTAAAGTAATAAAAATTAAGTTTAGATATAATAGTAAACTAAATTGCTCACGTAGAAATTCAATTAAATTTGCCTTAAATTAGTTATCTTATTCTTTACTTTTCCCTTTTCGGCTGTAAAAATAAGAGATTGAGAAAAGAGAATCCTTAAATTTATGCTGAAAACATATTCTATTTTGGTAATAATACAGGGTCCTACATTTTGCGGTTTCCAAAATAAATGCAAATAAATGCATTTAAAATAATTTGTTTCATGAAATTCCTTTTTTATTACAAAGTTTGAGGTTTGAACGTTGGCATTATATGTGAAGCACTACATCATGCAAATTACCGCCTTGTGAATTTTTGCAGACTTCGGTCCGTTTGACGTAATCTTCGACCACTTTTCAGCCATAACTTGACGAATGCTGGTTTTCAAGGGCTCAAGAGTTAACAGTTTATCCGCATAAACACGGTCTTCGCGTAGCCCTACAAAAAAGTCCAACGGTGGCCAATCGATATCGCTAAGACGAGAGATTACTCGGCCGAGAAATTTCTCGCCCAATAAAGCAATATTCGCTCGTTCTGGGTGGCGTGTGACACCATTTTGTTAGAATCACATATTTTTCAAGTGGTGTTCTTCAATTGCAGGCCAAAAAAAAATCAGTTTTCATACGACCATTCGAAGAAGTAAGGTCGATCCAGACCTTCGGACCAAAAAGCGCACCAGGCAGTGAGTTATTTCAGGATTCTCGGAGCCCCAAATGCGACAATTTTGCTTTTTTACGTATCCACCGAGTGAGAATTCTGGTGCCTAGTCGTTGAAGTTTTTTTTTTGGAAAAATCGCGGTCCACTACTTCTTGTTCGAGCACCCAACCGACATAACTACGGCGTTGTGAATGGTCAGCTGGCTTCACTTTTTGTGTGAACTGGACTTAATATAGATTTATGTCCAAGTACAAAGCACACCATAATGTGAGTTAGAAAGCTCCAGCTCTTGAAAACGTCGTGAAATATACACATTCGGGTCTATGGCTACACTTCCACTTACAGCAGCGATATTTGGTATGGAACGAGGAAATCGATGATGCACAGGTCTTACAGTATCTATAACTGATTCAGTCTCTTACTTTAAAGTTTTACCAATAGCTTGAGTAGTTGCACGATTATGTGCACCATAACCACAACCTTCTCTTAAAGCACGAAACGTGACCGCGTTTGTTTCAACAATTTAACACGTTGTGCGGTTGTTAAGCGTTCCATTTTCATAAATGATTGGGTTTAACCAAACCAAAACATGCTTATTTTGACAGTTAAGTTTGACAGAAGTCAAAATACAGCCCTTCACTTTCGAAACCACTAAATGGCTCTTTATTAGCAAAAAAATATATATAATTTGATCTGTTTTTATAAATTCTTGTGTAGCATGCGATATTAAAAAGAGTAAAAATTGTAGCAGGCAAGTCACCGTTGATTTCACTGCTTTTAGAGTGTGGCCAAACGAAATGCGTACCTATTTTGCAAGCAGGAAAGGAAATACATATCGTGATGAATAACAAACACTGCAACCCATATTCCAAACATATACTTATGTAATTACACAAGCTTCACGAATGAATCTCAGTATATATGATGGGTTGTACAAAAATATCGTCTATTTAGAGTTTTATATTATTATTATTATTATTAAGACTCCCTACACTTTCATATTTTTGTCGGAATTAACAGTAATAAAGTGTCAGCCTCTCACCAAGTTTAATACAGTAAGCTTCAATATATCAAGAAAAATAATGATCTAAGGAGGTTGTCTTATGATGCACCTGACGTAATTTTAATACCATAAAATTTTGCATTATTAATGCGGATGAATGGAAATCTAGGAGCGAGATAACCTCAAAGGACATAAGTGAAATTAAATGAAGTTTAGTTAGGTTCAGCCTTTAAAGTAGGATCCTGAAACTAACCTTGCCTAACGATTTCGAAAAGCCTTTGGCTGGTTTCATCTTGATTTATGATAAACTTTTTTAAATAAAGTTAAATTCGTGGAAATATATTAACTTTTTGTAAAACCACTCATATATAGTGGGCGATATGAACTCTGCATTTAGAAAGATAATCAAATCGTGACCCAGCTTTGACCATCAGACTTGCTATCAGACTTATGTTACGGATTTATTCCAATTCAATTTTGGGCATGAGTTTTCTAAGAATTGTCTGTTAAACGAAAAAGTTTGATGAAAATCGAACATTTTTGTTTAAAAGGTGGAAAGCGGTCTTGAGTGAAGTGCAAACCACCTACCGAACACAGTAATCTGGTAATGATTTCTAAATTATAAATTAAATGAAAATAAGTTTCGGATTCAGTGAGAATATCAATGTTTGGTTTTCCATGCATCTCTCTTTCTTAAATGTTGCGCTTCTTAAATGTGTCTCGTCCATTGCCCGAGTCCCTTAGGAACTGACAAGTTTCAGCACCCGGCAGGGTCGGTTCCTAGAAAAAAAATACACAACTTGGACTTAGTCTCTATTTTCTGCAAAATCGTTATAAAACCCGTTTATGCTTGTTCTATAAAGGGTGATCGAAGTAGAGGTACTTTTTTTAAATAGACTTTTTTGACAGATCTCGCGTGAGTCGTGTCAGGCTGTCATGTTGTTTTTGTTCAGTATTTTTTGGCATTTCATTATGGAAAGACTTACGCCTGAAAAACGTTTAAAAGTCATTCAACTTTATTATTAGGAAAATGTCATGTTCTGTAAAGAATTTGTTTCGCGCACTTAGCGCAACTTATGGTCAACATAATCGGCCTACTGAGCTTACCATTCGCACCACCATCACCAATATTGAGGCCTAGCATTTATTATTGAATAATATTCGACCGAGTAGACCAGAAAATGTAGCTGAGAGTGTACACGACGACCGTGGAGAGGCGACTCGGCGCCGTTCGCAGCAACTCCGGCTGATGTATGGAGCGACTTGGAGCATTTTACGGTCGATTGGCCACCAAGATCGTGTGATATCACACCGTTAGACTCTTTCTTGTGGGTGTATGTAAAGTCAAAAATCTATGCGGACAATCCCGCTTCGATTCAGGCCTTGGAGCAAAACATCATGCGTGTCATTCACCAGTTAAGAGGCGAAATGCTCGAAGGAGTCATCGAAAATTGGACTCAACGGATGGACCATCTGAGACGTAGCCGCGGCCAAGATAATCTTCAAAAAATAAATGCCAAATAATGTTCTTTTGAATGGTAATAAACATTCCCCATTAAATTTGAATTTACTGTTTTTTTTTGCTTTAATATGTAGGGAATGTAATAGATCACCCTTTACAACATGTTTATGCTTATTTTATAATGGAAAAGGCTGCAATTATTGTCATATCTAAGCTCCTCTATCTATTCAAATAGACATTTCCATAATCAAATGAATCGTCAAACAAATTGTCAAGAAAACTTTAGAGATGCTTCGGTCAACCTCTTATTACTCTAGAATATCAAGTCATTGGCAGCAACCATCAAATGTTGCTGACGATCACGTTCACATTGCAATAAAATAAAATAAAAAATTGAAATAAAAATTCAAATGCCACTTGAATGCAAATCCATCAGATAGTAATATTTAGAATGACAATGGGGGCGTGTCTGGTATGAGACTTGATACTGAGCGCGGTTAGGCGTTGTGTGGGATAAATTATATTGCAATGCAATGAACGCTAACAACTGTTGCAAACGAAATAATGAGCAAACAACAATGCGTGACAATTGTATATTCGTCGTTCATTCCTCCCCATCCCCTCTCTTCTCACTCATCGACAGCTACACCGCCAACATCGAGTGGGTATGGCCGATTACGCTTTAATACAAACGGGAAGTATTTACGAATGCTGTGTAAACTAATTAAGCGCATTTAGTTGAATCAACTTGAAGGCATATTTGTATGGGTATATGCACATAAGTATGTATATTTGCAATATTGCATGCGTGAAATCACACATACAACAGATTAAAAAAGTTAGCAACTACAATTTTCTCATACACTTTGAGAGTTGCTCATTTGTAAAGTTGCCCTCTTGGTTGCATACAAATCGTTCAATGCCCTTTTGGCCATTAGTTCTAATTTTAATGTAAATTACGTGAATTGCATGTGTATATATATGTATATGCAATGTATGTAAGCACTATAGGCGATTGACAAAAGACGAGGCGCTATTGTGCACTTTAGATATAATGTCACTCGAGCTCATCAGCTCAGTAACACCAACATGAATCATTTACGAGCACATCCGTCATGTGGTTCTTGCACCAGCAACAGCAACATTTCAAAATGTCAATTCATCTTCATTAGTGTGGTCCAGCGCTATTTTTTTTTTGCCCACCCCAAAGATTTTTAGAAAATCTATAAAAAAAAAAAAATATCAAATCATTTTCGAAATGAGTTCGACTCTTCATAGAGGCAACTTCTTTTAGTGCATATATACTAGAGCTCCAGATTTCGCTCAAACATTTTCGAGCAGTGCGAGCACTCGCACACTTGCTCATTGCTCATTATTCGAAAATTTTTCAAACCGATCACGAGCATTTCGAGTATTTTGACAAACACTTTGACTTTTTTTCAAAGCTTTTTTTTATTTATTTTAAATTTATATATGAAAAGTGTAAAAATCATTGAATGCCAAAGAAACTTTGACGAATAAAATAATTTTTCTTTTTCTGCTGAGCAGTTGAGCAATAAGCAAGTATCGAGCGAACATCGAGCTGCTGGTAGTGCTCGATATCCGGGTATCTGGAGCTCTTATATATATATGATTGCCGTTTTGTAACCGCTGAAGCGGTTTCGGCCGAGCCTCTCATCCAGAGCTTGAAATGTTTCCACAAGGTTCGTCTATATTGAGTTTTTCATTTCTTTCGTTCAAAGAGCAGGTCCAATAGAGAAACCTTCTACTGTCTGTTGCGATTGTACCTCTGTTGTACTGAGGTGTGAGCATATGATAGGATTCCGGAAGGGACGCAAATATAAAAACTCCGAAAGGATATCTTCGAGCTCTTCGATTCGGAAGTTTCGTTTTAGAAGAATTTGGCTTTTATGCATATGGTGGGTAGACGTACTCATTAACCGCAGTACATGCAGCACATACAGTAATCAGTTTCTATCCATTTTCTTTCTTTCACCGTCATACGCATCTCTTTTCAATAAAGAGACCGAAAATGATAGATGTATGCCCTTAACTCGTGACTCTTCAAGACGATTGTTCCTCATTCGAGGCTACTATGGATCTGTTACCTTCAAGCTGATTTTATGTCGTGGATCCAAACATTATACACAACCCAGCCTATAGGCGTAACTCATTACGCAAAGAAATCCAAAAACACATTTTCTTTGTTTCTTATGTCTGACATCACCCTATAGTCACTCGGGTACTCACGGCTTCTAATTTCGCATTTTATAAAGATTTTTATTTTTATTTCTCTATTGTAGTTTTAGCATTAGTTTTTTAATTATGATCTACATATAAATTTGAGTTCATGTGCATGTGTCGTGTTGGACTTTATGGGGGGCATTGCGTGAATTGAAAAGTCAGCGCACTGAGTGAATCAATTGCTTTACTAATTTAGCTGTCAATTCGCACATAGACAAACAAATTGACACTTCCTCATACCTCTATGTATATATGCGTGCATACCCTGCAAACAACGCGGTTATTCCATGCACGCGTGAAATATGTACTCCACGCGGACAATGGAGTAATCCAAAACCTACCACAATCCATACGAATAATATGGTCCAATTAACATTGTGATGTCCTAGGGCTGGACCATATAATCCATCTCTGCATAACATCCGAGTAATCCATGGAGTACCTACAGGGGACTACATTTTGAGTATCTGCGAAAAATGACATTCGAATACTATCTGCTTAGGTGAAAAGTTAGTAAAAGATAATATATACTTGGTAGAGACATAAATACTGTTACAACATTAAACACACGCATTTCAATAGAAGTATTGAGCATACCACATAATTCTCGTATGATTTATAAAATATAACCTGTAAAGCGTTAGTCTGTGAGAATGGTCAGATAATGGTTAGAATGGTCAGATAATGAAAACCGTATCGCTGTTATAGCGCTTTTTAAATGTGAAATGAAAAAAGGTGATATTTTCAAAACACTCCGTACGCTCGGCATTAGTCGCATGTTCGTCTACCGGTTCATAAAACTGTTTGAGGAGATTGGGGATATTAAAGACCGCCACCCGTCGGGCCGTCCACGCACAGTTCGAACGCCGCAAGTCATCAAAGCTGTCAAATCAAGAATTCTGCGAAATCCGCTCCGAAAACAGAAAATCACGGCCCGGGAGATGAATGTCTCGCAAGAGTCCATGAGTCGAATTATTAAAAAAGACTTGGGACTTGGGGCTTTCAAATGCCGAACCGGACATTTGTTGACTGCAGCTTTGAAAAAAATAGGGTGGTAAAATCCAAACGTCTTTTGGTGAAGCGCGCTAATAACTTGCACAGAAAAATCTTGTTTACCGATGAACAATTTTTTACCGTGCAGGAAAAATTTAATAAACAAAATGATAGGGTGTACGCACGGTCATCTAAGGAAGCATCTGAACTGATTCCACGGGTCGAAAAAGGTCATCACCCATGGTTTGGTGGGGTGCCTCTTATGATGGGGTAACTGACTTGCATTTTTGCGACAAGGGGTCAAAACATCGGCCAAAGTTTACCAAGAAACCGTTTTGGAAGCTGTTGTAAGACCACTTAACCATTCCATGTTACAAAACCAATCATGGACTTTTCAGCAAGACTCTGCGCCGGCCCATAAAGCTAAAACGACCCAAATCTGCCTCCAGCATTCATTTCCTCTGAAGAATGGCCCTCTGGCAGTCCTGATTTGAACCCGCTGGATTACAAATTGTGGACAGTTTTAGAGGACATGGTTTGCCACAAAAGATACCCCAGCATTGATTCTCTTAAGACAGCTTTGATTCGTGCGTTGGCCAATTTCCCAATGGAGGAGGTGCGTACGGCTATTGATGATTGGCCAGTCCGACTTAAGGAGTGCGTGAAGGCCAAAGGCGGGGCGGGCATTTCGAATGAATACTGCTTTTATGTATACAATATATATCAATAAATATGTAAAAAAAAATTGGTCCAAAAACATTCATTATTTTATTTATTTTGTAGCATAAAATGTGCGTAACAGTATTTATGTCCCTACTAAGTATATAAATATATATTAAAATTAATAACTTATTGTTAATAAATATATAATATATATTAGTTTGCGAATTGTCCTACGTATTTGCATTGAAATAATAATAAATTCTGCACGTCTTTTGTGTACCAGCAGAGCTCACCAACGAAATGAAACTGACTTAGTTTCATTTCTACACATTTTCTGTATACGAGTATAAAACTTATAGCGCAATTGTAAATTCGTGTAGTGATGACGATTGATAAAACACGAAGAATGGTCGTATTGCACTAAGCTCGTATGAAAACATAAGTGGGTCCAATAGTTCCCACAAAGAAGTATATTTGTAGGTACTCCAATGGACTATATGGTCCACTATTGTTTGCAGGGTATCTGCAAATACGTATTTACATATGTATATGCAAGAGTATACTATTTGGTAGAGTTATTGCTTGTCATCTTGTTATCGCGAAATTCTAAAGCGCCACAGCATGCAACTTAATCGCTACAAATATTTACACTGTTAATAGTACTCATAAATCAATTAATGCCTGTTAGATACATCGTTTAACTGGGTGAAAGCATTGAATATAAAAAACTCTGCTATTTTAAGCAATAACGACTATCTATTGTATCCAATATTTCAGAATTAACGGTTTAAATAATGGGAATTTGTACGAGTCATTTTTTGTTGAGTGTTAAAAACGAAACAACTTTTTTATTGGAATTTTTATTGCACAGTTGAATAATTAATTAAGTAGATAAAGAAGCACATTTCAGTCAATTTTTAACACTATGACATTTGCTACGACTTCAGCTCTTTAACTAAAGTTTAAAGGATATAAAGAAAAAACCCCAAACTCCACAAAGCGCATGCCAATTTTCTGTTAAAAATATGTTATACTATGAAAAATGTAAACCAATGTAGTTTTCAGATTTTCTTACGATTATTTCAACAGTGTTATCAAAAAGGGAAATCCTACGTCGAATTTCACTCTCCTTTTCGATTATTGATATTTACCCTGATGATTGTTTTTTGTTAGAGGAATTCTATCTATCTATAGCTTGTGAAATTTAAGTTACATCACCTTTGAAAGATGAATTTGACGTTGAAGCATCTCTTTTACGTACTCTCAATAGCTTCTTTAGAAGGCCGTTTTTTTACCTGGCAATTATTCCGAATTTTTTTATGTTGAGAAATCTCTCTTTATCCGCCGATAGTCATTTCATCACTTCTACAAGGTCTGATCAGCTAATTGCAGTCTATTCTATTTTTTTTTTTTTTGGAGGTAATCAATTCTTTCGACAATAATGATTGTAAGATTGTTGGTATAGATTGTCAGATCATATTTCGTGAGAATCTTTCGAGTAATACCATTGGATTTCTCGGGTTTTTTGTCGTTTTCTTTGTCGAACATTTCTAACAGCACCATGGTCTGGTAGAGAATGCTCTTCTTCTTCTTCTTTGGCATAGGCACCGCTTACGGTTTGCAAGCCGAGTAGAAACCCTGCTGACTGTCTGCTGTGATTACAGCTTTTCGACGTCAAACCCTCCTTGTGTTTGTTGATGGGCGTTCCCTGCTGCACAGAGGCGGGTGTTTTTTTTTTGCTGCTCCAAGATAATAGTCCGGAACACTGGATACATGTCTTCCGTCTATCACAACGTATAGCTTGATGAAGTTTTGTATGCTGGAATCTGGTACTATAGACAACCATATTTCGGGCCCCGCAAAGTCAATCGGCTTCAGCTCGTTTGGGAATGTTTCATCGTGAAGGCTAAATTTTCCGACTGTTGCGCCAAATTCTCTACCCACCCTGGCGTTAAGATCGCCTAGCACAATTTTTTCTTCTCTTCTGTCCGGGCATGGGCGCAAATCAAGCATATGTTGAAGAACATTGCTTTGATGTGAATTGCGACTAGACGTTCATCCACCAGTCCATGCCAGGACTCGGCGACGGAGTTTCTCTCCCACCACAAACTCAACACCAAAGTTGCCTTTAAATGGTCGTTGTAGTAGATTTCACAAGGAGCCACTTTCTTCCACCCTTTGTCCAGTCCATCGCATTTCTTGGACAGCGGTGATGTCATAATTTAGTCTTACCAGGACGTCAACCAGCTGGGCATAGGCACCTTCCCAATTAAGGGACCGGACTGCCAGGTGAATGGCAGTCAAAAACTTTCCTCACTTGCGTGAACTTCTACAAATGGCCCCATCCTCTACTCGGAGCGAAAAAACTCCAACTCCAACTTTTGGTTTACATAATTCCATGTTTCAAATATGCCTTTTCTCAAAATTCAGTTGCTTGTCTATACGTTATAGCCGTCCGATCAGCCTATCGAGTTTTGAACCGTCGGTAAAGATAAAACCTCATATCTTAATTATTTCCCTGTACATTGAAGCAGATAAATTTGATTGTAAAATAAAAATAATAATACATGAAAGCTATAGTAAATCGAATATAATGAATTAACAAACTTTCATAAATTGTAGGAAAATTGGAAGACAAATTTCCAAATTACACTATACTTCGTTCTACTTAACGTTCGTTTTTAATTCAAAGAATAACCACGCATATGGATCAACGGTACTTGCGTGAACTGAAACACACAGGCACACATAATACGAAAAATGCAAGTGGCGAAATGTATTCGTGTGTAACTTCTCGTTACTCGGTACTAGAAGGCACACTCAGCAACGAATACATACTGTTCGCACAGCTCTACAAGTATTCACGGTTACTCTAGTGCTGGAGCGTAACAAGCCAATTGAAAAGTCACCGACCTGACACATAGATGGAATTAGAATGAATTAAATCCATATGATATTTAGTTAACCATAACCCTTAAAAGACGCATATATAAATTTGAAAGCTGTCGGATTATGAGTTTGTGAATTATAGCATTTTGTGAATTATAGCATGTTGGGGGGGAAAAATGGCTATTTCGCGTGTTCATAAAATATTGCCTTTTGAAGGGAAAAAATTAAGTTGAAGCAAAATCTTGTCTTGATGACGTGTTTTCAGACAAGTAAAAACCCATCAAGGATTGGTATGCTAAGTTTGGGCGTGGTGCCGCGTGATCTCACTTTTGACTAAAAACAACGATGAGTTGATGATTCGGAGCAGTGTTTTGAGTTGTCCAAGCGTAATAAAACCGACAATGGATGAAACATGGTTCCATCATTTCACTCAGAAATCCAATCGACAGTCATCCGAGTGGACTGCACGCGATGAACTCGCTCCGAAGTGTGGAAAAACGCATCAGTCGGCTGGCAAAGTTATGGCGTCTGCGTTTTGGGATGCGCATGTAATAATTTTCATAGACTGAAAGAGGAAGGACCACCAACAGCGACTATTACATGGAGTTATTAGACCCTTTGAAGGACGAAATTGCCGAAAACGACCGCATTTGAAGACAAAGAAAGTGCTGGTTCACCAAGATAAGCCACCGTTGTTTTTGTTGTTGTAGCGGCAAGCCCAGTCCCGTTTAGGGTCAGGTAAGTTTAGTTTTAGTCATCAAGGTCATCTAACGGAAGGCCCAGGAAACGTGCTGTTTCGACGGGGTCGGACCAAAGGGAGAGAGGTGTTAGATGAATCGGGTTAAGTGGGCATGCAAAGAGGTGGTTAGTGTCTTACGGGGATTCTTTGCATGCGGGACATGTGTTAGATATGTCATGAGTTAAGCCTACTAAATTATCCAGATCTTAATTGTGCCAGGGTTACGCGGGTCTCACGAGGCAACTCGAGCTCTTGTTCTGCGGTGGGTGGTGGTTTGACTCCGAGAACACCATTCACTGGAAGAGAGTTCGAGAAGGTGTTGACGGACTCTCGGTGAATGGTGTCGATGGCCTGTCTGTACGCCGTCCTGTCCAGCGGGTCTTGTCTGTATTGCTGTATGTCGTCGCGGTAGTCAAGTACTCCCTTTCTGATGTGCCTAGGTGGTGGTTCCAATAGATGTCTGTTAGGACGATCCATACGGTAGCATCCCAGCAGGTATTGCTTGCACAGCACAACATTATGCTCCTTAACTGGGGGCATGGATGTTTCTCTGTGTAAGTGGTGCTCCGGCGCCATCAGGAGGTTTCCCGTCACGGTCCGAAGGGTGGCGTTCCGGCAGGTATGAAGCTTCTTCAACTGCGTCTCGCTAGTCCCCGGCGTCCAAATCGGCACAGCATAGTTAACGACCGGCCGGCCAATTGCCTTGTACGTTGTCAGCAGCGTTTCTTTGTCTTTCCCCTAGGTGCTACCGGCTAGCGATTTGAGGATTTTGTTGCTGCTTTGTACTTAGGTGGCAATTGCAGTCGTATGTGGAGTGAAGGAGTGCAGGCTATCGAATGTGACGCCCAGTAACTTTGGGTTGTTCGTGGTCGGAATTTTTACATCATCGACCTTCACATTGAGTTCTAGCCGGTACTCCTTCGTCCAGCTAATGAAAAGGGTGGCAGAGGAATTCGCGGGTTTTAGGTGTAAATGCCGTGCAGTGAAGAAGTTGGAAAGATCGGCGAGGTAGCAGTTTACTGTAGAACAAAGGCTATCAATATCTTGGCCAGACGCCATTATCGAACATACATCGACGTATTAGATCAAGGAGACGCCCTCTGGTGGTGGAGAAAGCCTCGAAATGAAGAAATTAAACAGCATGACAATGCACCGTGTCACAAGTCAGTGAAATCGGTGGCAAAAGTGCATGATTTGGGCTTTGAATTGCTTCCGCATCCACCGTATTCTCTAGATCTGGCCCACAGTGATTATTTCCTGTTCTCAGATCTCAAAAGAATTCTCGCTCGGAAGATATTTTCATAGAATCCAGAGGCGATCGCCAAAACTGAGGCCTATTCTGAAGCAAAGGACAAATCGTACTATAAAAATGGTATCGAAAAGTTGGAGAGTCGCTGTAATCAGTGTATCGCCCTTGAATGGAACTATGTTAAATAATAAGAAAATGAATTTTGCCAAAAATTTGTTTTACTATGGTAGGCTCGGGACTTTTCAATTGATCTGTTATAATGGTAGGAAAAATTCACACTATATTATCTAAATATACATATACGTATGTACTCTTTGGTGATATACGAAAAATTTATAAACATGAAACTGTAAGCTATTTGTTAAAAACTCTACACAAACTCCAAATGGTATAAACCACACGCATTTACTCGATATGTTAGCTACACTACATATTTTGCTCAAATTAAATAGCTTCAGTTTCTATAATAAGTGACTTTTTAATCTCATTCCATGCGGTGCTTCACAGTTTTCCCAACTCTTCAACTTTAATTGCGCTTTTGACTGATTTCCTACCTAAAACTATGCGGCAACTTAGACAAATACCGCAACATACTAACATATCTGCCTTGTTTTAGAGGATTTCACACCGTGTTCGCATATACTCGTACCTGTATGTTTGTGTTGTATTTATTATTGGTGCTGGTGTTTGTGTGTGCATATTTTCCGGTTTCATTGCTGCGTTTTCCCACTTAATTCCCAAAGTTGAATTTGTACGGGGCGTTTCAATTGTTAAATGTCGCAACGGAAAACATCACGAACAAGAACAAGAACAAAAGCAAAAACTAAAGACGGAAACGTCATTTTGCTTACTGTAAACAATGTTGCTGCAAGCATAAAAGGATATTGGTGCTTCACTGCTACAGTTCTCCTGCTATTGCTTTTGCTATGATTCTTACAACTCAACATGCCAAAGGCATTGCAGCTGTGCCACACTGACATACAAACATTTATACAAATTAAAAAGAGTATATCGCTTTATTTGTATAGATAGATATGCATTGGTTCCTTCGGGTGTCGGAAATGCAGTAATTCGTCTTGTATCCCCTTTCGCCATTCGTATCTGTATTTGTATTCTTAATTTTTATAAACTAAATGGAAATCGCAACAATATTTAACCTCACTTTAAATCTGGAAATTTTCGTAAAACAAATTTCTTCTATATTAAAATCTGCGGCCGCGGAAGCCGTATGGTTAGCTCAGCGTGCTAAAATGGGGGGTCATGGGTTCGAATTCTGTCCAGAGTATCATCCAAATTGCGGTATGCGCACCCCACCGGGTGTATTTCTGACATAAAATAGAAAGTTCCTATTTGTTTTATTAAAAATTTGTTTAAAAAAAAAATTAAAAAAAATTCAACGCACACTGCGAATTGGTGGGTGAGCTCGGCCTAAAATTGCTTGGTTCATGGGAAGAATGGCAATGATTCTTGCAGTGTTTCATAGTAGAAGTAGTGTGTAGTATAGTTCCAGTTCAATTCCAGTATTTTAAAGAAAAAATCATACTTGTAATTCATCACTAACGTGAAAAAGAAAATTAACATTTTTATTTCTGTAGAGTATGAATTTAACATGCATAAATGAACTAGAATTTAACTAGTATGAAGCTGATGCATAGTCAGACAACTGACATTTCGTAGGGCATTGCCGTGTTCAAAATAACAGTAGCTCGATGGGAAATACATAAGCGGAAAATTATGTTAACTAGTTAGTGTACAAATGCTCACTAGAAGCATTTTAGTTAAAATCCAGTATATTTCTCTGTAAAGAAATAACGTTAACGTAAACATAATTATAAAATATTATATTTTTTTAGTTTGTTTGCAAATTTTTCTATGAACAAAAAAAAGTCAAAATCAAATTTCACATTTCTCCTTTATCCGTCAGTTTCAAGATTTGTCCATGAGTCTTTGCAATGTAACAGGTCAATTGAAAATTCCCCAGCCTACCATAGTAAAACACATTTTTTGGGCAATATTCATTTTTTTATTCAACATAGATTCCTTCAACGGTGATACACTGGTCATAGCGACAATCCATTTTGTTAGTACGATTTGTCCTTTGCTTCAAAATAGCCCTCAGTTTCGGCGATCACCTTTTCATTCGACGAAAATTTCTTTCTAGCGAGCATTCCAGGGGGGATCTGGGAACAGGAAATAGCCGCTGGAGACCAAATATGAAGAATACGGTGGATACAGAAGAAACAGTACTTTCTTTTCTTCAAATGTGGCAGTCGACTTTGGCGTTTTTCCACGCCTTGGAGCGGGTTCTAGTGTGCAGTCCACTCGGTTGACTGTCAATTAGACTTCGGAATGAAATGATGGAGCCAAGTTTAATCCATTGTTACATATTGACGGAAAAATTCGTGCTTATTATGCCTGAACATCTCCAAACACTGCTTCAAGTCATCAACTCGTCGTTGGTTTTGGTCAATGGTGAGCTTTCGCCGCACCGACTTTGCACAGAGCTTTCTCATACCCAAATATTTGTGAATGGTATGATGTAAACGTTCAGTTGTGCCTTCTATATCATTCAATTTTAATTTACAGTCATTCAAAATAATTTTGTCCACTGCGTTCACCGTTTTCGGTGCTCATTTCACCACGTCTAAACTTAGCTTACTAATACAAGCCAAGTTTTTGCTTCAACTTTGTCTTTTTCCTTCCTTTTTATTTTTTCATAAAGCACAAGGGTTGCTTCACTCAAAATGCTGTAATTCACAAACTAATGATCCGAAAGCTGTAAAATTTATACACGTGTTTTAGAAGTTAGGGATAACTAAAAATCATTTGGATTTAATTCTTTCTAATTCCGTCTATACGTCAGGTTGGTTGACCTGTTACTTCAGAATATTTGCCATCATTTATAAGTCTGTTGTAGGAGAATATGATTTTGTCGTTTTTCTAACATTTAGGATATACCGAATGATGTTCGAGGTCTGTTAACTGAATAATGTGATATTATTTTTTTCTCGAACAATATCCTCAACAATTTCTTTTTTAAATTGTTTATTGCGTCATTTAATTTTTATGGTTATAAGTTGTCCCACTCAGATATTCTAACATACTCGTATTTACGCCAGCGATTTTCCAATGCAGGAAACAGTTAATTATGATATACACTTTTAGGTACGTACACGAGTTTTCTTAGTGATTCTTTTTGAATGTAAGTTAAGAACTCCTCTCTTAATGTGTTTGCCATTAAATGAAAAAAAAAATGAATCTTGATCGACATTTTTTTCAGTTTTGGCTCTACTGGGGCTCGTATATTAAGACGATTGAGCTTTTATTTTGATGTCATAACAACATAGCCTGATTCATCACCAGTGGAACCCTCTTTAGCAAATTAGGATCAATATTCACCTCATTAAACCATTCGTCAGATATGCTCGTGTGATGGTTGTTTTGTCAGAATTCATCACTATTGGAATGAATTTCACCACACCGTACTTGTCCAAGCATTCCGTAAAAATACATGACATAAGCCAACCGATATGCCTAAAGTTTTGAATTTTTTTTCTCAGAGAGGACTTCGGCGAAGCACAACAACAGTTTTTGTTTTCTCATTTTCATCATTTGCTACAGTTGTTAAATTGCTATGAGGTTCATGGCACGTTGCAATCGAAGCAGTCGAAAATCCTATTACACGCAAAATACGTTTAACCATCAAATCCCTCACAAATAAAGCAAACAAGGGGTCACTCGAAATTGTTCACCCGCAAAAGAAAAAAAAAATTTCCAGGTGCAATACCAAAAGACAAACATCGAGCATACAAAAAGAGACTTTGCCTAAACCGTTCCAAATATAACGGTTAAGAACGAGAAGCACTTTGAAAGGCTTTAATTTAAATTTAAATTAAAAATTAAAAAAAATTAATTAAATTATTTTATATATTTTTGGACAAAAGTTTTGCATATTTTTAACTTGCAAAAAAAAGTTTCTGATTATCAAGTAGGCTCAGAAAAAAGAGCTGCAAACTACATCCGCGTGTAAAAAGTGTACATCTAGGCTATAAAAAATTTATAAAATTCGACGGATTCAGCACATTTCCGAATGATTTAAATGTGTTCTTAGATAATTCCTGAAACAACTGTGAATATACTGTAGCTTACAGCTTAATTCATGCAAGCGCAATTATCACATTTAGAATGCCATATATTGGCAACAAAAACACATAAGGAAATAAATCAAACTCCCAGTTATTGATCTAAATATTTAGTTTGTAAAAGATACTCCATTTATTATATTTTAATTATAAATTAACAACTTGTAAACAAAAACCTACAAAAATTAAAATTTTTTATTACACAGCATATTTCATGCAGCGTACTTTTTATTAAAAATGAGTTAAATGATCTAATTAGAACTTTTTTAATATTTAGTGTGATATTCGTTAGCTTTTAATACAGTTTTTAGTCTAGCTGGCATAGATTCAACTACTTATTTTGTACTTTCCATTCCGATTTTGTTCCACTCTTCCGAAATAGAATTATTATTTATGCGGTATTTACGAATGTTATTTTCAAATAAAGACCATAAATTCTAGATCGAGTAGATGTTGGGTGACTTTACCAGTGAATTCATGACATGTTGACAATTCCATATTAGCCAAGTCTGCATTATTGTCAATTTGTATTTAGGATCGTTGTCCTGATAATATAATAATTTTGACGTATCCCAAGTTTCTCGGCACTTTAGTGTAATTTTTCTTTTAGTATATTAAGGTACAACGTTTTATCCATAATACCCTCAACAAAGACCAAACTTCCAACGCCGGCTGCAGACATACATTCCCGTACCATAATACTGCCCCCACCATGTTTAACTGACCTGATATTATATCTCTGAAGCTCAGTATTGGGTTTCCACCACACGTAAGCTATTCCATCTGAGCCAAAAGGAACTTCGATTCGTCGGCAAAAATTACTGTGTTCCAGAAATCCGAATCCTTGGTTTCCAACTCCCTGGCAAAAACAACTTGGCATAGTTTTTTTTTTTTTTGGTTAATGAATGGCTTCTTTCGGGATATTCGGCCAATGAAGTCGTGCGCACGTAGTACCCGACGAATAGTTTCGGACGAAAATGATTTACCTAGTTTCTCGTGAATCTCTGTGGTTCAGTTTGGAGCTGATAGGCTGGGATTTTCTTTAATTTTTCGTACAATTAAACGTTCGTCACGTTCATTAAAAATTTAATTTGGTGCATTTTTCACTGAGATTTTCCAATTTTGAAATGATTTATGACCAATTCTCGCTGTTCGATTGTCGTACGGCGGTGGCCCATTTAACTTGAATTAGTACGCTGATAACGTGAAACTCAAAAACAAACTAAAATTGGCTTCAAACTATTACTGAACATCAGTTGTAACAATTAGAAAAGCCTACTACCGTTACAAATGCAACTACTGCTTTCACTACAACATAGACAGGTGCGTGTATGAAATAAGCTGTGAGCAAAATTCCTGGGACGCAGCTGCATTTCATGCCTCTCTAGATGTAAGACTGCACTTCTTCAAATTTTATTTTGCTTGCTTTATTAGTAAAGCATTGGAAATATATATGCATCAATTTTTTTTAAATTGTAATTATTTTCTAATTTAGGGCAATATAAACTGATAAGTTTAATCTGCATAAAATAAGCTGGGGGCCACTGTATGAGTTAGGATTCCATCGCATCGCCTCGAGTGAAAAATTATATATGCATATATTATCAAGAGAATCGACGTCGGAAATTTAAGTATCATTGAATATTGTGATATTATATATTATAAACAAGTTTCAATCTCAACTACATTGTAACAAATTATTGAATTTATTTTTCATACATAATTTATAATAAAATTTGTACAGTAAAATTTACTTCTAAATTCTAAAAATACTCTTAAATCACGTTTTTTTTTTGGATTACTGAAATTTAATTATACATTCATAAAGGTTCGTATATAAAATTAAATACACCTCTGCCTTAAACATCTACAGGACTTGTATAAGGCCTTCGTTTCACATTGGCGCTAAGCGGCTCGGCTATAATCCCATAGTCGTTGACTGCGTCATTAAAAAAAGAAAGAAATATTTAGTGTTTTCCTTAAGTTTCAGGGGCCTTAAGTGTTCAGCTAGAGCCCACCACTTTAGGTAATACATGTATGATGGTACGGTAAGGTCCAGGGTAGTTGATGGTAACAGTATAAACAGCCATGCTGATGTGAGCCAGTTTGTCCATCTTCGCGTTGCTTTCTATATTTCTATTACTAGAGAGCCAAATGTTTTTAACTGTATTTTTCCGTAATGGTCTGTACTATATAGGTGTCTTTATTATTACAGAATACCTTTCTTTCTGTGTTTTGGAAAGAGAAGATGCCTATCACCCGCTGTAGGGTTTAATTTTTCTACTTAAATTGTATGTATAGCTCGAGTTTCGTACGCCACCAGTTATTCACAGTTGGAGCGCTGTTGCAGCAGATTCGTACTTCACTCGTTTATTAATTGGACTGACTTCGAAGATGATTTCCATGATGGTTTCCAGGGCAGCTGTGGAAGTACTTTTCACACCTGGTTTGCAAATTCTGCTTTCAATATGTTCATTCAAGCTAGTCTTTTTTTTTTGATACGAGTTATTGCTGACTTGAAATAAAGCTATTATTCCTAAAGGAAGGCTAGGGTATTAGGATTTTTTCGGGCTTACAGTATGCCATTGTCTCCGTCCAAAGTACTGAATTTCAAGTATTTTTTCGGACTAGACTACTGGGACGTTTGTCCAAAGATGAGATGGATTAATGCGAGTGTGTTTGCATTACTAAATGCTCTCTCCACATCAATGGATATCGGAAAATTAAAAAAAAAAAAATGTTGAGTGCATTAGTTGTGATAATAATATTGTGACCGAAATCTCAAATACGAAGGACAGACAAAAGGAGTAGCAGTATGACGAGATTTCCAAATAAAAAGGACAGACAAAAGGAGTGACAATGTAAAGGAAATTCCTCATAACAAGGACAGACAAAAGAAGCGGCAGCATGATGCAAAATTCCCCGTACTAAGAACATTCAAAAGGGTCGACAGTGTAAAGGAAATTCCCCGTTAAGGATAAACGGAGCGGCTGCTGCTATCGCAGGCAATCAAATAATTAGCCTATTTTTGAGCACGTGAACAGAATATTTGGGTCATCTTCAAGTATAAAAAGAGCGGCAGCCGCTATCACAAGAGGAGACGAGTAGAAAACACAGAGGCGTTATTATTGCTGTGAGCTGTGTGTTTTAGAAACGGATAAACTGTGTGAAGCAGAAAATAATTTTGTGTCATAAAGAATTGTAAAATAAGCCATTGTGTATAGTAAATAATTGTAATTATTGAGGACGAAATAAACGTTGAGTAAATTCCTGATGATTAAGAGAGGCAAACGAACAAATCTTAGACTATATTATTTAGCAATCTGTGATCGGACTCAAAGGATTTGGGAAATCATCGAGGGTAGCTAAAAAAAACGTTACAATATATTAAAAATTTTTTTCCGAAAATTATGAATTGCTGCATAAGTTATGATAATAATAATAATTATTTTTATTTTTATTTTTTTTATAGAAAAATTTAAATTGAAATTGAAATTGGTAATTGACTAAATTCTGAATAATATTTCCGAACTTTTACGCTATAAATTTTGTGAGTATCTCCACTCCTTATTCTTTATCAACGCCCATTATTGGGGTGCATGATTTTCTGCCTCCTTCTTGCATGAAGCTTTTTCTCATATGCTCAAAAGAAAATTGGCATGACATATTATGGCATGCCAATTTTTCCAGCAACAAAAAATTCTGTAATTATGCCATATGTCTTACTTTTTTTTGCTGCTTGTTAACACAATTTTTTTCATTTATTTGGTTCTACCAAATTCACCGAGGCATAGTTGCATCAAAGTGATATGTGGTCCCAAAATTACAGCTTATGCAGAGAAAATTGCTAGTTTTTCAAAGTAAAAAGCTCAAAATTAACATTTGTTGGAAAGAGGTGGAGACAAATCCTTCGAAATGTTGAAAAATGCATATTATGTTGCAACCGATGAAAGCAACAACAATTTCACATGGCAATGTACACACATTATGTATGTACATATGTACACAGTTTTACACTTCTATTTTCTAAATAGAAATGAAAAAGAAGAAATTATCGCTCTTTCTACATTGCATCTGCATATATTCCTTATGAACGTACGTGGACACACATACACATAAATATGCGTGCTTAAAATTGATTTATGAGCAGTTCTAGTTGATACAAACAGCAATGGCTGCTCACTTGCCTTTGCGAGTGAGTATACGAAGCATAGACGGCCGCAATAGCCGAGTGTTTAGCATTGCGTACTACAATTCAGAAGGTCTGGGTTCGAGTCCAGGTGTGAGCAGCATCCAAAATTATAAAAAATTTATTTTTCTAATTGCAATCGCCCCTCGGCAGGGAATGCCCTCCGTATTTCTTCTGACATGGATCAAAAGCTCCTCATAAAAATCCATCGACCGTTCTGGGGCGGTTTAGAATAAACTGTAGGTCCCTGTATTTGTTGATAAAAACATCAAGACACAAAACCATAAATTTTAGGCAGAGCTCGGCTGAAAATCGCTGCAGCGGTTATAAAGTATATGTAAAGGGTGTTTTTTATAGAGGTATAGAACTTTAAGTTGCAATAAAACAACGATGGATTATTCGATTGACATGAATTTTATTTATCCGAAAGATAATCTTGTGGCATTACATTTTAAATATGATTTCTGGCATATTACCGCCACGGCTGGCAGGGATGTAGTCCAATCTCGACGTCCAATTTTCGATGACTTTCCAACATTTGTGGCCGTATATCGGCAATAACACGGCGAATGTTGTCTTCCAAATGGTCAAGCGTTTGTGGCTTATCCGCATAGACCAATGACTTTACATAGCCCCACAGAAAGTAGTCTAGCGGTGTTAAATCACAAGATCTTAGAGGCCAATTCACAGGTCCAAAACGTGAAATTAGGCGGTCACCAAACGTGTCTTTCTGTTAAATCTATTGTGGCACAAGCTGTGTGACATGTTGCGCCGTCTTGCTGAAACCACATCTCCTGGACATCATGGTTATTCAATTCAGGAATGAAAAAGTTAGTTATCATGGCTCTATACCGATCACCATTGACTGCAACGTTCTGGCCACCATCGTTTTTGAAAAAGTACGGACCAATGATTCCACCAGCCCATAAAGCGCACCAAACAGTCAGTTTTTCTGGATGTAATGGTGTTTCAACATACACTTGAGGATTACCTTCACTCCAAATCCGGCAGTTTTGTTTGTTGACGTAGCCATTCAACCAGAAGTGCGCTTCATCGCCGTCGACGATAAAATGGACGTAGTGCGCGATACGTTTTCCGCCCAGAACCATTATTTTCGAAATAAAATTGCACTATTTGCAAGCGTTGTTCAGGCGTCAATCTATTCATGATGAAATGCCAAACCAAACTGAGAATAAATCACTTGACAGCTGTTAAATCGGTCGCCATCTTGAAAAGTAATGCCAACTTAAAGTTCTATACTTCTATAAAAAACACCCTTTATATGTATGCATATTTACGTGTATTTATAAGTATGTAGGTATATTCATATATTCGTATTTATATACATATGCATGTATTATTGTATATTTTTATATAAGCTGATTGCTACACTTGCATTGCGTCCAATTTCACAATAATGCCAGGTCTAAACTACAATAATGCTTGTTTCTCGAATGCTTTTAACCAACCGGTGGATTCTAAGTTCACACTGCATACATAATCGTACAAACTGAAATGCATAAGTGTGTTTATCGATGATGCTAGTGTTGGCAGCAACGAGTTGTGGTAATATTTGTGGCAAACAAACACTTTATTGGAAGTGCTTAGCTAGTTGCTGCTGTCGCCTCAACTTCGCTTCCTGACGCTGCTGCTACTGGTGGTTTGGCTGGTAAGGCCGATAAGTATTAAACCGGGTTACATACATATGAAAATACATACATTTGCACAAGTGGGATTTTATTGTGATGGTATAGAATAGCTAATGGTTGTAGTATATATGTATGTGTGTATGTATATGCAATTATATTATTGCATCAACGTCCATTAGTGTAATTCATTTAGTTAAAGTCTGTACTTATTATAGAGCTAGTTGATGAACAAAGAGTATGTATTTATGTATTTTTGTAATATTTTATGCTTTAATAAACTATTTTGGTGTAGTATGAGGTAAAAGTATGAGGAAATTTATAAAAAAAAATATATTTATGTTTTTAAATATTTGTAAATTTTTGTTTTGTGTTCCTTCATGAATGTTACTCATACGACGAGTTGATACCTTTTCCGCCCTTTTTAACGCATCAATACAGTATTATTGGTGGGAGGAGATTACAGTTTTAATTCGATTCAACACGGCTGCAGATAATTGATTAAAAATTTTCATGACAGAAATTTAGTATTATTATTCCTTCTATAAAGGCGATCATATTTGAGAAACTTTTTTAGATGTTCCTTTGACCATTAGTAGAAATCACTGCTACTCACACTAAAATTTCTTTATAAATTTTCTATACTATTCTACGAGTAAACCGTCCTTCTATAATAAATAATACCGATTTTTATATATAAAAATCTTCTATGTCAATACCGACAGCAATAGAAAGGAATATTTTTTTCTAGAAATTATGACCATGGAAAAATTTAGAAACACGATGAAACGATGAAACTCAGCCAACAAAGAGCTACGGAAATTTACTAACATTTAATCAATTTAAATAATATCTATTTCAGTAAAATAGCGAAGGCAATTCTTGCCAATATTATACCAAATTTATCAAAAATAAAATTATTTAAAGTAAATATTATTCCGATATGTTTCCCACATACTCAATTTTTCTTACTTTTGAATATTTCTCTTTCTTAGCATGATATTCGGCAACATTTTACATACGTTTACAAACACTTTATGCACTTGGATCTTCCATATAGTAGTATATGATAATGCCGGAATGTTATTTTATTTATATAAAGAGTGATCCATTTCGAGGTTCCCTACATTTTTAAAGATAAAAAAAAAAAAAAAATTCTAATTTAATTTTATCACTCGAAAGAATATTCTGTCATTTATTTTTTTTAGATTATCGCTTTCAAATGCTGGCCGCGGCAACGTCTCAGATGGTCCATCCGTTGAGTCCAATTTTCGATGACTCGTTCGAGCATTTCGACTGGTAACTGGCGAATGACACGCGTGATGTTTTGCTCAAGGCCTGAATCGAAGCGGGATTTTCCGCATAGGCTTTAGATTTTACATATCTCCACAGAAAAAAGTCTAACGATGTAATATCACACAATCTTGGTTGTCAGTCGACCTGCTCACTGAAGTGTTCTCTGGGAAGTGGCGCCGAGATCACGGAGATCACGAGCTTCAATTTCAGGCATCAAATAGTCGGTTATTATGGCGCGATAACGGTCGCCATTGCCGGTTACGTTCTCACCGGTATCATTTTTGAAGAAATGTGGACCGATGATTCCACCGGCCCACAAACCACACACAACCGTTCTTTATTGTGGAAGAAATGGCAGCTCTTGAATCTCTTTAGGTTGCTCTTCGTCCCAAATACGGCAATTTTGCTTGTTTACATACCCATTGAGCCAGAAATGGGCCTCATCCCTGAACAAAATTTGACTCGAAAACGTCGGATCTTCTTGGAACTTTTAAAAAGCCCACTAAGCGAAGCGAAGGTCGAGCAGCTTCAGTTTTTGCACAATCTGTATTTTGTACACTTTCCATTTAAGATCTCAACGTAAAATGCGCCAAGTCGTTCCATTTTTCTATACAAAACCCATGCTGGGAACAGGAAAGTAATGGGGTGATCGAAAAAGTTATTTGGTTAGTAATGATTGCCTCAAAAAGCTTCGGTATAGCGGATAGTTTAGCAACATTATACCTAAAACAACTCTTATGTAGAGGATCTATAAAATACTGCTTTGATTATGAAGATTAAAAGTAATTTTTGTACTTCAAGTTTGAGTATTTTTTATTCATTTATAGTATTTTTTTAAAGCACGCTGAAAGCTGAGTCGATAAAAAATTAATAAAAACCCGTATTTTTAACCTCGCTATTCACAATCGGATGATGGAATGTCTAAACCACATTGTTCGATTGCGTTTTTGGATTTGCCATCTACGTGTCTTTTCTCACTGCAATTATACAGGCTTTTCTAGTTCTTCCGTAAACTCAATATACTCTGAACGCCAGTTAGCAGATTCCCTTTCTCCATTCTACAGAAAAAAGGCTCCCGGCTTCACTCTCGATATCTTTCCCATGCCGTACTCAACCTTGCAATATAGGTAATATTTTTTCTTTCTATTGTGATACGACAATCCTCATCGTACCAGCTCTTTTTTAAAATTTGTCGAAAACGAATAGTTTCGTTGGTGGTCGTATGTAGACAGTGTGCTTGAAATACTGCCAACTAGTTCTCTCACTTCATGATTTCGTTATCCTTACTGAAGCAATCGGATATCTATCATGACCATCGGCGCTCGTATCTTCCCGATACTTTGAGAAAATTTTTTAATTCCTGTAAATATTACCTTATATTCATTATTTGCCATTCAAGAGGCGTCTGCTCAGTTAATTGGCCATTGACGTTCCCTCCTAAGGGGTGACATCATTTATAATATTTTTACTATAATATCTTGAGTTGTTGGTGTGATCGAGTTGTTTTATTTTAGGTGTTATTTTTTTAAAGCATTTATTATACCTTTCATATACATAAAATGGCATATTAACTTTGGTTCGAATTATGTAAGTACCAGAAGAAGAGATATATCCATTGTCCTTCTGTCCGTCTGTCTGTTTGAACGCAAATTAGTCCCTCAATTATTTAGATATTCATCCAAACTTGGTAAACGATCATTTATCGGAACCGACCAGATCGGACTACTCTAGAATATCTTCGACCAATTTCTCAGATATGAAATTTTGGGTAATACATACATACATAACGAATCACAAATTGGTTTTGAAAATCATCGAAATCAGACGTACATATATAGGGCGTTTTTATAGAGGTATAGAACTTTAAGTTGGCATTACTTTTCAAGATGGCGACCGATTTAACAGCTGTCAAGTGATTTATTCTCAGTTTGGTTTGGCAATTCATCATGAATAGACTCACGCCTGAACAACGCTTGCAAATAGTGCAATTTTATTTCGAAAATAATGGTTCTGGGCGGAAAACGTATCGCGCACTACGTCCAATGATACGGACCGAAACAGTCAGTTTTTCTGGATATAATGGTATTTCAACATACACTTGAGGATTACCTTCACTCCAAATGCGGCAGTTTTGTTTGTTGTCGTAGCCATTCAACCAGAAGTGCGCTTCATAGCTAAACAACGCTAAAATAGACGTAGTGCGCGATACGTTTTCCGCACAGAACCATTATTTTCGAAGTAAAATTGCACTATTTGCAAGCGTTGTTCAGGCGTGAGTCTATTCATGATGAATTGCCAAACTAAACTGAGAATAAATCACTTGACAGCTGTTAAATCGGTCGCCATCTTGAAATGTAATGCCAACTTAAAATTCTATACCTCTATAAAAAACACCCTTTATAAAATATAGTTCTATACCACGATATTTTCAGATGAGGGGTTTTGGCCAAAACTCAGTCAAAAAGGCATTTAGAAGCATTAAATTTGGTATTATCCGGACTTCTATATCATATAGCCCCCATACAACCGACTTGTTCAAATATAAGCTTTTGCGTCCGAAATCCGCCGAAAAGTAATCTATGAGCGTGAAACTGGGTTTTCCGCGGACGTAAATCATTATAAAAATCGAATTTTGAGATTTTCAATAAATTTGATATGTTCATGGAAAGTATAAAGACTTCGGCATGGCCGAAGACAGCCGTTATTTCGTGTTTTAAACTTTTATTTTCCAATATTTGCACTTCAATTTATATTTCTCTAACTAAAGCTCACAAATATCTAGCCAATCCACTTGAAAGCAAAATGTTAGAGTCAAGCGTGCTTCATACGCACAAAAATATACTTAAGTTAATCCAAATAATATGGAGAACATGTTCTCGGATAGATAACAAGACAGCCAAGACTAACAACCATTGATGTCATGGATATGAACTGCTAAACGCAGTGTCAAATAATTCATGTGTATGTTTTGTTGTTGTTGGTGATATTTTAAAGGACAAGAACTTCAAACCAAAAAAGTGACTTCCTTGAACAGCTGAACGATTTAGAGGATGTGTGACATATTGATTTGCTGAACACATATGTATATACACACACAGCCGCACAGACGTCCACACTCTGACAACACAAATTGCGGCAGACAAGTCGAAAAGTTTGCTCTCTCTCAACTTCCGTACGTCAAGCAAAGAAATGTTGAAACACATACATAGCATACTTATATAGACAGCTGTGCATATGCAGGCACATGGAAGCACATTTGTACATTTGTTTGTATACATGTCTGTATGTTCATATGAATAATTTCAAACGGTTCGAAAAGGTGTACGAACAATGAGTTACCCAGTTGAAATAAATTGTGTGCATACAAAAAGAAAATATATGAAGAGAACGAAGGACTTCTTAAAATGTAAAATTGAGCTGCTTATACTTATATTTTTCAAGCAAAAAATCTTTCAAAAATTATAAACATACGATATAGAAATTTGTTTTTTTTATCTGCTGTCGATACTTACATTTGTCTATAGAAATGAATATATGAGTATGTATGTATGAATGAAAATTAATACCACAGCATCTTAATGAATTGTTGCGAAAATGATCCGCGAATAGCTAAATTTGTGAAACTTATTTGCATGCTCTTTTATTACTTTTTATTTTACTCAAATCATGTATGCTCTTGTATGTAGGTGTAAAAAAGAAATAGAAGAGCTGCTTGTTCATGCATCTTACATTGATGTTGCATGCATACTATTTCTACTGGGTATATATATGCGAACACATACATATGAATACACATATAAATATATTGTTATCAGCATGAAACTTTGCAGTCTGCTGTAGTTGAAATATTGCAGAGTCTGCATATGTATGTACATTCATCCGTATCACAAAAGTTCGTGTTATATGTCAATCCTCCCACATACCGTCTGCTTTCAATGTTCGCAGGCGTTTGTAAGTTTTAAAAGTATGCAATATTTCACAAGATATTGCTCCCTTTTTATGTGTCCTTTAACCGTATATATGTACATACATCATATGTGCATACATACATATTTAGAGCAAGAACAATAACGAAAACTGTACGGAGGTACATTTCAGAACATTTCTTTAATTTCTTTGTGTATTTTCTTTACATTTCTTCATGATATTTATTTTTGCTTTTATTTTTGCCCATCACCCACAATATATTCTCATCGACGACATTTTGTCTAACTGCCAACTACAACTGTTTTGTCTTGCAAGCCATTCGCAAAGCACTTCATCTGATTTGCAGCCTTCCTTGCAGGAGCATTAAGGGCGACCGAGTCGTGCCAGATGTTACATTTGTCAAAGGTGGCTTTGCCATTTTTATGCTCTAGAGAAGGTTTTACTAAAGTCTATACAATTATATGCATGTATATGTCTGCGAATATATGTATGTATGCATATACAATTGTATCGTTTATAAAGAAAAAATATATATGTAACTATATAAAAGTAAGTGAGAAGAAAATATTTTTATTGTCCAAATGGCTTACTGATTTTTAATGCTTCTATGAATTTTCGTATGAAACAAGCACATTTGTACATACATACATATGTAGATATGCATAAAAAAATTAAAACAAAGCTCGATTGTAAAATGTAGCGGAAGTAGCAGTAAGATTTTTTCTTTCTATTTCTTTTTGCCCAAGTGGTTCACTTATGTAACTTCGCTTTGTTTTCTTTAAAATAACCATAAACTTTTTTTTAGGTTACATTGTTGTATATTACTTACTCGCGCAAAAGTAAGTTTGAGAGATTTATGCTTAAATCATATTTAAATCAATTAAAGTTAGTTTGGTTTGGCGCGATTCGGGTTTAATACAATAAACAATTTTTCATATTCACCAGTTTTTCTGAGTAGCAACAAAGTTTTTAGGATAGGTTAAGCAAAGTAAAAACTTTAAACATCGTTGTCATTTTGAAGAAAAAAATTTGGAAATTCCCTTTTATATCAGCTTTCAATCACGACATTCCCAAATAGATTATAGTACGTATACATGTGTACATAAAAGAGAAAATAAAATAAAACAACAAATATGTACGAGTGTTCATTGCATTAATTTTTAGACATAAATATTATAATATTATCTATTCAAGCACTGATGGCTGTTTACCGTTTTAGTTAAAAATTCCGGTTTTATTGTTTCATTGATTTTGTTATCACTTTATTATGCAGTCTTTGAAAACATTTTAAATAAATAATTTATTAATTGAAATTCCCAAGCAAAAAATTGTGTAAACAACGTCACACCCAAAATTTATATACCAGTAGATATGCATATTATAATTAAAAAAAAACTAATAAATCACATTTAATTTTATTCAATTAAATATTGGTATTGCTAATCGTTTTGAACAGGCTTTTTGTTTATAATTTTTCTTTATAGAAATACGCGAATTGTTTCTCTTTTTCAGATAACAAAGTAAAAAGAATGAAATATATAAAATAAAAAAATTTAAATTAAATAAAAGAAAATAAATTAAAATTAAAGAATATACAATAAAATAAAATAAAATAAAATAATATAAAATAAAACAAAATGAAATAAAATAAAATGAAATAAAATAAAATAAAATAAAATAAAATAAAATAAAATAGAATAAAATAAAATAAAATAAAATAAAATAAAATAAAATAAAATAAAATAAAATAAAATAAAATAAAATAAAGTAAAATAAAATAAAATAAAATTAAATAAAATAAGGCTGAATAAAATAAAATAAAATAAAATAAAATAAATAAAAATAAAATAAAAATAATAAAATTCAAAAAAATAACATAAAATAAAATAAACTAAAATAAAAGGACACATAATAAAATAAAGTAACATAAAATAAAATAAAATAAAGTAAAATAAAATAAAATCAAATAAAAGAAAATAAAATAAAATAAAATAAAATAAAATAAAATAAATTAAAATAAAATAAAATATAATAAAATAAAATAAAATAAAATAAAAAAATGAAATTAAATTAAATGGAATAAAATAAAATAAATTAAAATAAAATAAAACAAAATAAAATAAAATAAAATAAAATAAAATAGAATAAAATAAAATAAAAATAAAATAGAATGAAATGAAATAAAATAAAATAGAATACAATAAAGTAAAATAAATCAAATCAATATAAAATAAAAAATAAAATAAAATAAAAAATAAAAAATAATATAAATAAAATAAAATAAAATAAAATAAAATAAAATAAAATAAAATAAAACAAAATAAAATAAAATAAAATAAAATAAAACAAAATGAAATAAAATAAAATAAAATAAAACAAAATAAAATAAAATAAAATAAAATAAAACAAAATGAAATAAAATAAAATAAAATAAAATAAAATAAAATGAAATAAAATAAAATGAAATAAAATAAAATGAAATGAAATGAAATGAAATGAAATGAAATGAAATGAAATGAAATGAAATGAAATGAAATGAAATGAAATGAAATGAAATGAAATGAAATGAAATGAAATGAAATGAAATGAAATGAAATAAAATAAAATAATTTAAAATAAACTAAAATAAAATAAAATAAATAAAATAAAATTAAATACAATCAAATAAAATCAAATAAAATGAAATGAAATAAAATAAAATAAAATAATATAAATAAAATAAAGTAAAGTAATATAAAATATAACAAAATTTAATAAAATGAATGAATGCAAATGCAATAAAAATAATTTCTTAAATAGGTTAACTTGTTAAAAAAAAGCAGGACAGCAGATTATTTCTTAAAAAAAAAAAAACCATTCAATACAAATTTATGTACCTTAAATAATACTCTTCA
This sequence comes from Neoceratitis asiatica, assembly GCA_030068015.2. Lineage (NCBI taxonomy): Eukaryota > Metazoa > Arthropoda > Insecta > Diptera > Tephritidae > Neoceratitis > Neoceratitis asiatica. Next base: position 40,634,215 of record CM061529.1, read on the forward strand.
TGAAAGTGTTCCATCCTTTCAATGAATTAAATTATGTATGGTTTTTTATTTCTATTGCAAACCCAAAATAGGAAAATTTTCTAGCTACTTCATTTCGATTCGATGGCCGCAAGGGCGTTGCACTTTCAAATACGCAACAAAGGCACAACAAAACAACGGTCGCTGACGATGGCATTTATTGTTTGTTATTTTCCTTTTCTATAATAACTTACAACTTGCAGCGGAAAAAATCATGCATGTGTACCTAGGTATGTATGCGTATACAAATAGATATACACGTAAGAGTGTTTGTGTGTTATGGTCATTTAAATGTAATTATTGTTGCAAATACAATAAATTTATGCAATTTAACGCACTGAATTTATTTGCCCACAATCTGCGAACACCACTTCCCGTTTGTTCAATGGTTAGTTGCAATAACAAATACAACAACATTGAACAGAATAATATTTGTCGTCAATGGATTGCTACTGTCAGCCGCTGATTGGTGGCAAAAGTTTATGGCAATGTCGCATAATTTATGCTCCACAACGTGTGAAAGCGCTAAACTTTTGCACGCCGCATTAGTCAGGCTCATTCGTCATTTGACAAGCCCATCAATGGCTGCCTCTCAGTACCGCTAAGTTGCCAGGGCTGCATTGGATTACTTCTGAGGAACATTAGACCTGACATTTGACTTCCATTTCAAGTGGAGTGAAGCGAGGTGAGTGAAGTGAAATAATGCATTCCAATGAACTCGAAACTTTAGTCCCAGCGCATTTCCTTTGCAAACAGAGACATTCAGTCAGTTGCCATCATTGCGTTTGTTGCCATCTATTCTTTATAATTTTGTTGTTGCTATTGTTGTCGGTGATAGTCAAATGCTTTGACACTTCAAATTGTATGCGGTGAAATACCGAATGCCAATTACACAATGACAAGCAGTATAAATATATTTGACATGTGCGACGACATATAGTTGGTGAATCAACAATAACAATAAGAATTTTTTGTCAATAAGTTTCGTAGATAAAGTTTATCTTATAATATTCACAACAAATGCAATAACTATATTGAAACTCAAATAAGGACTATATTCGACGCTAACGAAAGATTCAAGGATAACAAAAGTTTCGGGAAAAGACTAGAAGAAGAAAAAAAGGAAAAATTGCTTCGCTGCATTCACCAGTATCTATGTATCTCATACCATTTTTCTGAAGAAGAAAAAATGGAAAATGAAATTGTTTAGGCCTTCATGCTGGATTAAATTTCTAATGTTCGGATTCCACACACACACACAGACATAAACATGCACGCACACATTCATGTGAAAAGCTGAGTGTTTCTCGGTGTGTTCTGTTGTTGAATTTTTCCTCAAAACGTAATATTCTTAAATTTTCACTTTCTTGCCAATTCAACGAGAGATAGGTATAGAAGTTCCTCCGCCATACCAAAATATACGCGACTCTCTAAAAGAAATCCAAGAAAATTGAATAAATAAAAGATAAAATGAAATATAAGTAAATAGTTAAATAGAGTAATAAATAATAAAAAACAAAAAAATACAATAAAAAATTAATTAATTTAACATAAATAAATAAAAAATAAAGCAATTTAAAATAAAGGAAAAGAAAGGGAAAGAAAAGAAAAGAGAAGAAAAAAGAAAGATAGGAAAAAAGAAAAAAAAATGAAAAAATAAAATAAAATAAAATAAAGTAAAGTAAAATAAAATAGAATAAAATAAAATAAAATAAATTTAAAATATATTAAATAAAATTAAATTAAGTAAAATAACATAAAAAAAACATAAAATAAAATAGAAAAAAGAACAAAATAAAATAGAAAAAATAAAAAATAAAATAAAATAAAAAAGGTATAAAAAATAAATAAAAAAATAAAAAATAAATATTAAATAAAATAATAAAAAAATATAAAAAAATTTAATTAAATAAATCCGTATAAGGTATAAAAATTTGTAAGCGTTGATTTGACAAACCCGGTGTTGGGAACAGGAAATTAAGGGGTGATCGAAAACGTTATTTAGGTAGTAAAGATTGCCGCAAAATGCTTAGATATTGCGGATTGCTAAAACCTCTAGAATTTTCAATATTATACCTAAAGCCACTCTTACGTAGAGATATTATAAATTACTGCTGCTGGAAAACACATTGTTTAACGGAGCAAATAAAAAGTTTAGTTAAAGGCAGGTACAGATTAATTGCATAGTTTTTTAGAAAACACGGAAGAAACATATCATATTGAAAATAGTTAGAATTTTACATGACATAGCAGATTTGTATTTCATGGCGGACGCAAAACGCTACGTTTATAGGATAGTAATAGATTAACTTTGGATTGTGCAAATTATTTTAATTTTAATTTTTTTAAATTTTCCAGAGGCGTTTGACTTTCTGTTCTTTAAGAAACATAATTCCTTTGTAAACCACAAAGTAAATACAAATTCATTCGTACTATTTTAGACGCAGTGACTTAGGGTACATATCTTTCGAATAAAACTAAAAACAGTACTGTTAAAATACAATACACTTATTTCAATTTGGCAAAGTATATTTAGAGAACTCTTTATTCCTCTTCTTGAAATTAGCTTTCGCAAAAGTGAAGCGATAACTATAATTACGCAAGTTTACTCATGTTTTCGACAGTTATCTCCAAAGCCGGTTGATACAAATCCTCCGGCAGAACGAGAGGATCGCTTCTAATAACAGAAATCTTAGAAGCATTATCAACATAAACTAAATCTAAAATCTTACCAAAGTGGTTTGGAATCAAACTAATTTGATTGGAGCATAGGTCAGATATTTCTTCCAAGAATTTGTTAGCATATGATCTAGTACAGACCGTTGTTTCTAAAGGGTGATCCAAGTGAAGGTCCTTTTTTCAGTAGCATTTTTTTTACAGATCACGTGTGAATCGTGTCAAGCTGTCATGTTCTTCTTGTTCAGTATTGTTTGACATTTCATTATGGAAAGAATAAACCCTAAAACAACGTTTACAAATCCTTTAACTTTATTACGAACACCATCATCCATCTTAAGACCCAGCACTCATTATTGCATATTATTCGACCGAATAGACCACGGAGAGTGCACACGAAGACCGTGGAGCCGTTCAAGAACTAAAGCCGCTCGATCTTTCCAAGCGACATCATTTCGCTCTATGGGCTCTTGAAAAATTCCAAGAAGATCCGACGTTTTCTAGCCAAATTTTGTTCAGCGCCTATGGCAATTTCTGGTTCAATGGGTATGTAAACAAACAAAATTGCCGCATTTAGGATGAAGAACAACCTGGAGAGATTCAAGAGCTGCCATTTCATCCAGAAAAAACAACGGTTTGGTGTGGTTTGTGGGCCGATTCTATCGGTCCATATTTCTTCAAAAATGATGCAGGTGAGAACGTAACCAGCAATGGCGGCCGTGATAACCTACTATTTGATGCCTGAAATTGCAGTTCATGATCTCCGCGACATTTGGTTTCAACAAGACGGCGCCACTTCCCACACATCGCATCAATCAATGGATTTATTGGGAGAACACTTTGGTGAGCAAATAATTTCAGGTTTTGGGCCGTTCGATTGTTCACCAACATCGTGTGATATCACACCGTTAGACTTTTTCGTGTAGGGATATGTAAAGTTTAAAGTCTATTCGGACAATCCCGCTTTGATGCAGGCGTTGGAGCACAACATCGCGCGTGTCATTCGCCAGTTATCAGGCGAAATGCTCGAACGAGTCATCGAAAATTGGATTCAACGGATGAATCATCTGAAACGTAGTCGCGGCTAACATTTGAAGGATATAATCTTAAAAAAATAAATGCTAAAGAATGTTCTTTCGAATAATAGTAAACATACCCCATTAAATTTGATTTTTCTGTTTTTTTTTTTTTTCTTTAAAAAAGTAGGGAACCTTGAAATAGATCAACCTTTACTACGAGTCTTGTAAAAAAAAAATTAAAAGCTAACAGTAAAATTAAATTGATATTATAAATATTCTAAAATTGTTTTTATTTTATTTTGAACTTGTTATTGTTATTTCTTGTTCTTTACAGTAATGAGTTCAAAATTCGAATGGAACATTTCAACAATAGAATAGTTGTTAGAATCGAAAGGTATTTGTTAGATTGCGTTCTCGCTCAGGTTTCCTGCCTTCACTAGTATTAATAAATTTTAATAAATTAATTGATTTTATTTATTTGTACTGTTTACTTTAAATTCTCCTTTATAATCAAATAAATTCTAATGAAAAAAAATCAATATCTGATTCAAAGCAGCAAAGTAGACATTGAACCTGAAATATTATTTTTTTAGATAATTCAATATATTTTTTCGATTATTTATAACAGCTCGTCCTTTCATCTCAATATTAATATTTTCTATTTCCGTTGATATTTTTTCTTTATCACTCACTCTGTATATATAACGTACACTCAAGCGGCCGACTTAACCTAAATGTCGTCAACATTCTCAAGGCATTCTACGCTTCTCCAACACTCTGTAAATCTCATATCATTCAATCTAATATAAAATTCCATGTACATCCTTCATAGCACAATGTTTACATACATATGTAAGCACAAGTGTACATAGTGCAGGCTCATTTTGTAAATTGTTTGTAGGCATGTACATATGTACATTTCACCATGGTTGACCACAAATTAAATTACATTGCAGTGCGCAAAGCATAAGTCTAAAAGTCAACAGAAATGACAATGAGCGCACACAAGCCCAACAATAGATGCAGCGACCGGCAAGTAGCGGGGATAAGAATGCGGATATTGGAGAGTTGTTTGGCTGGTTGGTTCTGAAAGAGTGTAGAGATGATGATGGCGTCAGGGTGGGTTACGTTAAATACACCACCCACACACACATATATACACATGCAAATAGTTGGACTGAGCAATGGATTTGTGTGGGATTTAGGCTGCTCAACGGATTGAAAAGGACACATTTTTCAGTTGCCCACTACATGGAAAAAGTGCCAGTTAATGGTATTATGCTCTTTTTCTTTTTCTGTATTTGTGTGATTTTGCCCTACTCGGATTGTACTGCTTTACTGCTCTACTGCACACAACACATTTGTGTGTGTAGGTTATTCTGTTGTATAAGTACTTAGTTGCCTATATGTATTAAGAATGTGCGTGCTTGTGAAAATAATAATTAGCGGGGTTTTTTCTAGGCGAACTCATCCTCATTACCATCATCATCATTATCATTGACATCAACATCGGCATCATTGTAATTCCTTAAATGTTGTCGTTAAATATTTAACTCAATGTTGACGAGTTTTTTTTTTTTTTGTTTTTGGAAAAGTTCTATTAACAATACTAGACCGTTACCTTAATTAGGTCCTTTTAAAATAATACCAAGCACTTGGCGCAAAAAAGCGTTAAATAATAGAACGGAAAAGGGTACACGATTTTAAATTATTTTTACAAATTCTTAATTATCTTACCCATCGTTGGTTCATACAACTAACTGCCATCGCTTTTATGTAACTTGTTTTTTTTGCTTTACTAATCGAGTTGTTGACTACATTTCTATTATAACATAAATTTTTGCCTACGGTGGACTTAAATACTCGTTAGCCTAACGGTTGAATTTGAAATTAATGTTTTTCATCTCACAGGTACTTAAGTTGTTAAGTAAACAACTTTTTTTTTTTAGCATAACAAATAAATCATTTTTTCAGTCTTTTTATACTAAAAACGAAAAATGCTAAAAGAAGCTGCAAATGTTTACGTTTTTCTTATTGCCTTAAGGGTTGCACAGTTTATTAAAAATATGTATAATATACTAGTAGAACCGTCCGCTTTCACCCACTTTTGGCTCACAACTGGATTCAGTGGTAAAAACGCGATATGTTCACAAAGTCGCCCCGCAGGGAGAGTATGTATGATCCCCCTGCCCACTGGATTTTGCCGGTCGATGGATTGCGGATTTGCTAATGCTGCAACTAGCCAAAAACAAAGCGACTCAGCTGTCACAACCTATCTTATGAGAGCGCCAAAAGTTATCACCCCTTGACGATAACCGTTACTAACGTTTGTCTCGTAGCAACAGCGGCGATTTGATTTTTTCTGTAAAACTGACTCAGCTGATAGCTCGTTGTTACACAAGGTTGCATGTATGAACTTTTATAAATACATTTTTGAAGGAAATGCACTTTTTTTAAATGAAATGCAAACTGACGTAATTAATTATTTATTGCCATATAGATCATTTATATTTGATTGGCTTTTATAGTCGTACATATAAACTCTGAAATTTATTTAAAAGCATAACTGCGTACGGGCAGCTGGTAACATTTCATCGTTGTAAGCAACGTGTAGTATGGCTGGAAGGTATGTAAAATGGTAAGTTCGGCTGTAAGAGCTTACGCTGTTGACATTTTGATAACTCTTGGTTCTCTTGTGTATACGGCACTAAGTACAATAAATAACTGGTCTAACTCAGTGAGACTTTACATAAACACTGATATGAAAGGCCAAGTTATATTTACAAGGAAACCAAAACTAGTAGAGACCACTTTATAGCCGATACTAGGCAGATACTAAGCACTATATAGGAATAGTACTGGATAGCAAGTTGTGGTGAAAGCTAAACGTGGAGGAGAATATAGAATGCAAATATATGATGCGAAGTATACTAAGTTTTTACTACCATCAAGGAGGTCAAACATCAGGATGTTAGTATGACAATATATGTATATAAGTAATAATATATAAGAATGTTCGGCGGTCAACAAAGGGCCAAAACGTATACCGCAACTTGCTAAGAAAAAACATTGTTCTTCGAAATAGGGCACAGCTAACAGTTACATAAAAAAATCCCCGGCTTACTATAGGACCACAATTTTTTTTATTAATTTTTTTATTCAGCATAGTTACCTTCAAGCGTAATACACCGATTATAGCTTTTCGTTACCATTTTTGTAGTACGATCGGCGATCACCTCTTTATTCGACGAAAATTTCTTCCCAGCGTGCATTCTTTTGAGATAAGAAAACAGAAAATAGTCGCTGTGAGGCTGGTCTGGAGAATACGGTGGATGCGGAAGCAATTAGAAGCCGAATTAATTGATTTTTGCCCTCAACTGTACTCACTTGTGACACGTTGCATTGTCTTGGTGAAAAAGAACATTCTTTTTCTTCAAATGCGGTTTTTTTATGGCGATTTCGTCCTTCAAATGGTCTAATAACTCCATGTAATAGTTGCTGTTGATAATCTCTCCATTTTCAAGGTATTCAACGAAAATTATTCCATGCGCATTCCAAAATGCAGACGTTGTCAGCCAACTTTTGCATTTTGCCATGCTTTCGAGCGGGTTCATCGTGTGCAGTCCACTCGGATGACTGTCGATTGGACTTCGGAGTAAAATGACGGAGCCATGATTCATCCGTTGTCACATATCTACGCATAATCATGGCTTTAAGATGCTTAAACACTCCAAACACTGCTCCGAATCATCACCTCTACGTGGGTTTTGGTCAAAAGTGAGCTCGCGCCGTATCCACTTTGAACAGAACTTTCTCATACCCAAATATTCGTGAAAAATGTGATGTATTCGTTCAGTTGATATCTTCGTTGTGCCTGCTAGTTCATTCAATTTCAGCTTACGGTCATTTAAAATCATTTTGTGGATTTTTTTTTTGACGTTTTCGTCGGTAATTTCCTCTTTTGGGCGCCCATTGCTCATTTCACCACGTCTAAACTTAGCATGCAAATCCTTGATGGCTTAGTTTCCTGGGGCAGTGTAAAGAAACTCGTCATCTATCATGCTTTTGCTGCAACTGTATTTTTTCCCTTCAAAAGCAATATTTTATTAACACCTTTTAATCAATTTTTTGCACAATAACAAAGGTTGCATCACTTAAAATGCTATAATTCACAAACTACGTTCTGAGCGGGTTCAGTTCTTCCACAAGCGGTATTTTGTACGCTTTTAATTTAAGATCTCGACGTAAAATGCGCCAAGTCGTTTCATACGCCAGTCCGAGTTGCTGCGAACAGCGCTGAAACGACTCTCCTCGGTCTTCGTGTACACTCTCAGCTGCGGCCGCTATATTTTCTTCACTGCATGCTGGACGTGGTCTATCCGGTCGAATATTATCCAAGATGGGTGATGGTGTTGCGAATAGTACGCTCAGTAGACCGATTATGTTGACCATAAGTTGAGCGAAGCGCGCGAAACATATTCTTTCCAGAACGTGAATTCTCGTAATAAGGTTGAATGATTTGTAAACGTTGTTCAGGCGTAAGTTTTTCGATAATGAAATGTCAAACAATACTGAACAAAAATAACATGACAGCTTAATACGACTCACGCGTGATCTGTCAAAAAAAGGCTACTGCAAAAAGTACCTCTACTTGGATCACCCTTTATATACATTTATGTTACTAAGCAGGAAAAAAATTTCCAGGTACACAATTGCAATTAATAGGCTTAAAATTCGCAAATGGAATTTCCACACCAAAATAACAACTTAAACATAATGAAATAAAGCTATATTATTATATTTATATCGGATATATTATTATATATTACATTTTTATTACACATCATTTCTATGTATGAGTACTTATTTCACAAAATCTGTCAGCACAAAAGAAACTTTCATACGCCACTCATTTGCACACTTGCAACTGAGAAAAAATAAAAGTAAAATAAAATGCAAAATAAAATCCAACTAAAGTAAAGGCAAAACATTATAATTATGAAGTAGCTGGAGGTGATTTAGTATGAAGTTGTGTTGAATTGTCGCAGTTGAAAAAGTAAACATAGGAATCATAGCATTTGGTAAATTGTGACACGTGCGCTATTGTTAGGGGGAGGGGGTAGGGCAACGTAATTGTCAGCATTTGCTATTTAACTTGACAGGCGCACTTCTTTCTTTGCACTGCGAAGAAAGTCTTGAATGAAGAGTTGATAAATAGAAAACGTTGTCACAGCGTTGTGTTGGTGTAAATAATAAATCGGAGCATACAAAATTTGCAAATATAAGTGAAATTTTTTCCTACAAATATACATTTCTAACAGGTTGGTTGATAGTAAACATCACAAGGTGAAGCTATCTGTGAAAAAATATAGAAATGTTGTTAGTTACAAATAGAGTTAATAAAGTAAAACTGAAGATGTATTGATGTTTAAAAATAGTGAAATGAGTGGCAAAAGTGTGATTTGAGATTTAGATAATGATATTTGATGCTTATTTTTTCGATTTTTCACAATAATAATACTTGCATTGGAGGATGAGCACGTAGAAAGTTTTGACTGTCATTCACCATGTCAAGAAGTTCGGATAACGATCACTCCCTTGATAGCCTATCGGCTGCATTAATGGCAAGTTGCATGACTTATTTGTCAAATTTGTTCGGATAAGTGCATTTCTCATAATTTGCACCAATTATTGTGTAATAGGACTTCCCAATATCACATATAAAGTCCTATCTAACGTATTGTTTGAAAGACTTAACCCCACCGTCAATGAACTGGTCGAACCTCATCAGTGTAGATTTAGACCTGGTAGATCCACCATAGTCCAGATATTCAATACACACCATATTTATTTTCATTAATTATAAGGCTGCCTACGACAGCATGAAAAGGAGCTTACTCTTTGCCGCTTTATCTAAATTTAGTATCCTGAAAAATTATACGGCTGTGTAAAGTGGAGCTGTGTAACGCCTTTAGTTTTCCTTCTCCTAGCTGTTCGGTACCAAAAGAGGTTTTAGGACAGTAGAATCCCCTCCGTGTAACTTCTTGAATTTAATGCTAGAAGAAATAGTAACAGCTTAACAGTATTAAAACTTTTTAGGTAAATACCCCTATTGATACCCAACCTCAAAATTTATTTACACCTAAAACCTAAGCTTTTATTTGTTATCATAATTTTTTATTATGTTCCAATCTTCTATCTTTTTATACCTTTCATGTACATGAAATGGCATCTTTACTTTGGTTCGAACCATGTAAGTTCTAGAAGGAGAAGAGATAGACCTACAAAACTTGATACCTATCGCAATGGCAAGCTGACATGATCTTGTCTTGTCCGTCTGTCCGTCCGTTTAAACCCAAACAAGTCTCTCAGTTTTTGAGATTTTTTAAGGAACAGGTATAGTATAGCTCCCGCACAACCGTTTTGTAAATATGTTATTTTTGGTTGTAATACTTCAATAAAGCATCAACGAACATGAAATTCGGTATTATATTCACATATAATGAACTAAACATTTGTACGAAAAAATCATCGAAATCGAAGGACGGTAGCATATAGTCCCCATACAAGGGAATCATTCGTATATTAGGTTTTGGATCCAAAAACCTGCAAAACAACATTTAGTGGTGTGGAATATGGAAAGCTACACCCGAATATTCTAATAAATGTCGACACCAAAAATCATCTAAAGACTATATCATATAGCCCCCATACAACCGATTCGTTCAGCTATTTCGTGCCAAAAATTCGCCGAAAAAGTTTGCTGATGATGTGAAATTTCATATGCACCCATGTAAATTCAAATAAATATTGACACTGAAAATCATCAAATTCGAATTTTACATTTTGCAATAAATTAAATTTGTTCATGAAAGGTCTAATGATTTCGGCATGGCCAAAGACTGCACTTCTTTCTTGTTTTGTTTCAAACCGTCCAGATGTTGCATCGAATATTGTAAAAATTTATTAAAATCGTTTCACCCTTTAGTATTTTACTTCAAGTGCTGAATTCGGTTGTGCTGAACATTTTGTGACTAGTTAGTATTGTTATGGAGTTTTTCCCCTTTTGGCCTTTTCATTAAAAAAAAATACTCCAAGCCTCAAATTGTATTCGTAAATAAATCAACAACCATTAACAGAGTCGCTCAACCAGAAACATAAATAAATAAATAAATAAAAAAAGAAAAAGGAAAAATGAAAAGAAAAACTTTAAATCGTTAAGGATTTATGCTGGTGAAGGATGTGACTCTCATACAAGTTTTTTTCCACGAACGGAAGTTTTGAGTGCATAAAAACTCCTTTAGTTGACGCTGTTTAACCCTCATTTGCTCCTTGCGTAGAATACCAGCACGTCCATTATATTTTTTTTAGTTTTATTTATTTTAATGCTAACTATTGAATTAAATTCTCTTTAGGGAGATTGTATAAGAAAACTTACTTTGGTTTCCCCGTCCTCCACCTACTCCTGGTATTACAATATATGCAAAAGCACTTGTCCGTGGAATTGAGGACTTAACTATGTTAGTTTTCTCAGAATGTGTTGTTATTTTCAAGAATTATAATGTGTTTCAAAACGCGAAAGTTGCCAAAAATTCACTTCAAAATTATGCGATCGTATATGAGTGCACACATGCATCACCATAAAGGAGCTAATGCCTAATAACTAACTAAAAGCCTTTATCGTATTCAAACAGATGGATACGAGTAATGAAATCCCTCAAAAAATAACAATTAGAGGAGATTCTCACAAGGACTCTGACTTGCTTACTTCTTCTATTGATAGCTCTTAGGAACCTCTAGCATCAAAAACGAACAAACGATAAAAAATTGAAGAATTATTTTCATTATTATTTTCGGTCGCTATAGCTGAGTTGATTAAATTTATATAATCCCTGCAGTGAATACGTATACTAATATACAAAAATTCTAGTTGAATACTAGTTAAAATAGGATGAAATCATACCAGTTCGTCATTTGTATAGCAGTTCGCCAGTAACGAGAATAATAAAATTTTAACCCCCACGCAATTCGAATGTTGTTGTTATTTTTTGTACGCCACGACTAAATTTCATTTCCTAATAAGTTCTGATGAACGCATTATGTCGTCGCTTTTCACATCATAAAGGTATCCGAGGTATATATATATATATATTTGACATTTCGTAGGACATTACCGTGTTAAAAATACTTACATGGGGAATATACGGAAGATGAAATAGTTGGTGCGAACTAGTAGGACTCTAGCTCACAACTGGTATTTTTCCCTATAGTGATTTTTTCTAGTAACGGTCGCCACTTAGTATGGAATATCAACCCCTCCGAGTGTATTTCTAAAATAAAAGCAAATTTTATTCATTTGTTGAATAATATATCAATACGCACACAACATATTGAAGGAGGAGCTCGGTCGAAAATCGTCTGAAGTATAAAAAATATTTCAGTCAAAACAAGCAGAATTTCCCTTGAGCGTGGAATCTAAGCAAAGGGACATAACCGTTAAGCAGAAATTGCGGGAAAATTTTGTTTATTCATATTTCTAATTTTTTTATGCAATATACACTTTTTTAACCAAAAAAAAATTTAATAATAAAATTAAAAAAAAAAGTTAGTATATAATTTATTTAATTTTATTTCTGCTTCCAAATTTTATTGTGAGTAATCAATTGTAATATAATAATATGAAAATGTTTAAAATTCTTCTTCTATCAGCTTATATATTTAAAGCTCCTTAATTGTAAAAGTGTTAAAGAAATAATAATATATTTTTTATTTTCTAGGCATATTCTAATGTTTTTACGATTTCACATATTTTCATTTTTTTTACGCACAGCCATGTATGTGTTCATATATTTACACAAATATTCGTTGGAATGGCAGTTAACTGGGTTTTGTTACTTGGTAATAAATTCTACAATAAATAAAGCTTCAATTTCGCATAAATACGAGTATAATGAATTTGTACCGTTAATTAAATGTGACATTTTACGCTGTAATTAATCCTTCCGAAATATTACATTTCAATTCCGCTAAATATTCTCTTAATCAATTTGTACGCATAGAATGAGAAGGGGTTATTCTATTAGAGGTTGAAGGTGTTGAAAGGATGCCGTGAATATGAATTATACCAAAAATTACTTATTGTGAATTTAATGTCTTTTGCACATACGTATTTACAGTGAGAAAATATTATTTTAAAATATGTACTTATAAGTATAAGTAAAGTAAAGAGCGAAATGCTGCTCGAAATATTTAAACCGCGAAAATTCCACAGAGTTCATTAATAATTTTTGCTTAATTTATTAAAACTTATTTAAAATTCTGTAGGATCTTCCTGATCAGAGTTTAAATCAAATTTAATTATATAAACTAAATTTTGAAATGATTTTAATGTTATTGCCATCCCTTTTTGTACATCCTAAGATATGCTGACTATAACACACACTTCTTTTCTTTCTTCTTTCAGGTATGTTCAATTGAAAAAAAAACACCTACAAAGCTGTGAGTGAAATATTTAATTTAAATAAAAAATAAAATAGTAAGTAATTTTTTATTCTTTTTATAAATTAGGGAGCGGAAATTTATTTGTTTTATAAATTGAATATTTTTTATTATTATTATTTTTTGAAGGTACAAAATTAGAATTGTAAGTTTATATGCAGTGGAGCTCCAGATACCCGGGTATCGAGCATTGCGAGCAGCTCGATGCTCGCGCGTCACTCGCCCATTGCTCAATTGCTCGTCAGAACCAAAAAACTTCAATTCTGTTTGTCAAAATTTCTTTGGCGTTTGAATGATTTTTATACTTTGCGTAAATAAATTAAAAATTAATAAAAAAAATTGCGAAAAAAGTCAAAGTCTTTGTCAAAATACTGGAAATGTTCGTGCTTTGCTCGCGAATTTTCAAGTAATGCGCAATGAACAGGTGTGTAGGTGCTCGTTGCTCAAATAATCGGACTGCTCGAAAATGTTTGAGCAAAATCTGGAGCTTTACTATACAGTTAGAATTTTAAAACAATTCTACTTTTTTCATTTCGGAATATACAAACACATATTAAAGTATTTTCATTGAAAATCTAAAACCATAAATTCTTTCGAAGATTTAGCTGTGATTGAAGCTACTTCTGAAAATTTTAACCCTTTTTTTCTTAAAACGATATTTTCAAAATCTGTGTTCTGGATTCCTTAGAAGTGACTCAACCGTTTGATTTAAATATTTCAAACAAATTTTTCAGTTAGAAAATAAGATTTTGAAAATTTGTTTTATTACCTAATAGTTTAAAGCGAAAACTTGAATTGAAAACGAAAATTTTACAGTGACACAAAGTAATAATGGAACAGTGAGAAAAGTTATAAAAGTTGATCCAAGTTCCAAGAAGATCCGAGGTTTTCGCGCTAAATTTTGTTTAGCGATGACTCCCATTTCTGGTTCAATGGGTAGACAGACCTGAAGATATTAAAGAGCTGCCATTTCATCCAGAAAAACAACGGTTTGATGTGGCTTGTGGGCCGTTGGAATCATCGGTCAATGTTTCTTCAAAAATGATGCCGGTGAGAACATAACCGTCAATGCCGACCGTTATCGCGCTATGATAAGCGATTATTTGATGCCTGAAATTAAAGTTTGTGATCTCCGCGATATTTGGTTTCAACAAGACGGCAATGACGATCGTTATCGCGCCTTGATAACCGACCAGTTGATGCCTGAGGTTGAAGCTCGTGATCTCCGCGGCATTTGGTTTCAACAAGACGATGCCACTTCCCACACATCGCATTAATCAATGGATTTATTGAGAGAACACTTCGCTGAGCAGATTATTTCACTTTTTGGGCCGGGCGATTGGACACCAAGATCGTGTGATATCACACCGTTAGACTTTTTCCTGTGGAAAAATGTTAAAAAGAAATAAATTATAATTCGATTGTCAAAAGCTTTGGAATCTGTACAAGATATAAGCGAAATCGTTGACCGAGTACCAACAACTGTTTTTAATATAAATCAAAGATATAAAAACGTCACGCAGGAAAGCCAAACCCAGTGGGACAACTGTATTTCTTATGGCTGATGAACGTTGGATAGTGCAACAAATCAAGTAAAATCCTCATATTGGTGCCCCAAAGTAAGCATTCGCAACTGAAAAGTATTTCGGAAGGAAAGCTAATTAAGCAACTAACCGAAATGTGCTTAGTAAACACAAATATGTGGTATGTGGTATCTTACAGTGGCGAGGAAGAAGCCAATTGTGAGTAAAACCAATATACAGAAGAGGATGAACTTTGCAAAGGAGCACAGAAATAAAAAATTTTCTTTCTGGAAACGGGTTTTATATACAGACGAAATAAATTCAATGCTTTTGGTTCAGATCGACAATCTTATGTATTGCGCAAAGCTAACGAAGAGCCTAAAAAAGTGATGCTTCATCTTACGGTAAAGCAAAGTCTTGGTGCAGTGATGGTATGTGGTGCGATATGTGCTGCTGGACCGGGAAATCCCCATGCTATCGAAGGAAATATGCACAATATGATTTCAACGTATCGAGCATGTTTGTAATTATTTGGAGAGTAATTTGAGAAATCACCACATAAACAACAAGACGGAGTTGATAACAGCCTTAAAAGGTTAATTAAACAGTTTACCAGTATCTTTCTGCTGTAAGCTGGTGAAATTAATGCCAAAAAGGATTGCCTACAAAATATTTATTTAATTTATCAAACTTTTCTGAGTTGAATTCTACTTTGAATTCCTTTTATGTTCTATTATAAATTTGTTATTGAATTCGATGCTTTTTCAATTAATCCTTATTTCTTCTGAACGGAAGTTTATATTGTTAAAGTTTTTTTGTTTATTATTAATGTCCACATATATCACTTTTTGAAATTAATTTCAATACGTTTAATACATTTTTGGAATCCTAAATTTTTAGGTTAATGTATTACTTTTCTTACTGTTGCATTATTATTTTGAGCCACTGTATGTCAAAAATCAATTTTTTTTAATCTCTTCTCATTGATGGGAGGTATGCGAGCTGTGGTCATTATCTATTTGGAACAAATGTGGCTACTTCATGCTCTAAATGTAAATCGAAGTCGACTGTGGGATTTTATGGCTGTTACGTCTACAGCAACACCCATGATTTCCTGTTAAAGTTGTAGAAATTCAAAGCTGAATATATTGTGGTACAATTAATTAATTTAATTTTATTTTAACTGTTAGAAAATTATTAACAGTGGATTATTTTATTTTTATTTTATTTGAATGTGTTTAATAATATTTTATTTTATTTGGTAGTAGTGTTTTTTTGATTTGTACCTTATTTTATTTTATGATAATTTTCTAAATTTAATTTTACCAATTTAAATTTTATCTTATCTTTTTTATCTTATTTAATTTAATTTACTATTATTTGTTTTAGATATTCTTACTCTTTTGAGTCAATTACAGTTATTTTTCCCCTTTAATTTATTAATTTTTTTAATTTTTTGTTTGCTTATTTTTTTATACTTATTTTATTGATTTTTAACTTTTTCTGTATTATTTTATACTATTCTCTATCAGTTTTCTTATTTTTTTTAATGTCGCATATCTTGCTTTATTTATTTCTTTTTAATTCTTCTTTATTTTATTTTATGCCAATCTATTTTTTTAATTTTACTTTTTTTCATCTTATTTTATTTTATTTATTTTAAGTTTTATATTTCTTTATTTAATTAATCTAATTTAAGTTATTTTATTTTTTCTTATTCGTAAGTACCAGAAGGTGACGAGATAGATCGATCGAGCAAAATCATGTTCGTCTGTCCTCTCGGTCTATTTGAAGGAAAACTGGTCCCTCTGTTCATGAGATATTTCAGTCATACTTGGTAGACAGATGCATTGGTACATTTACGCGTACATTTGTCGAAACCGGCCAGATCGTACCACTATAGCACCATATACAACCGATTTTTCAAATTTGAAATCGTGCGCCATAAATCCGTCAAAAAAGAATCTATATAAGAGTGTGAAATTTAGTATTCTAGACATACGTAATAAATTGCATCGAAATGGGAAGACTATACCATGTAGCTCCCATTTTACCGATTTGTTCAGATACGAGATTTTGCGTCTAAAACCGTGAAAAAAGCATTGAAGAGCGTGAAAATAGCTATTCAACACACTTAACTTCCAATAAATAGTGGTACTGGAAATCATCGAAGTTGGAAGATTATGCCATACTGCCACTCGGAACTAAATTTTCAGATATGAAAATAAATATTTAATCGTAAAATGAAATATAATAAGACCTTTCTTTTTCTTGTTTATTTTTTGTATTTTATTTTATTTATATATTCATTCGTAAATGCCTCTCAATACTTACTTTAACTCTATTAATGCTTTTTTTGTTTAATTTTACCGAATTTGCAACTCAATAAGATTCCAGTGAATTTTTAGATTAAGTAATACGCGTAAAAGTTTTCTTGTTATTTTTTCTATTTTACTTTTTTATTTAAGCTTCACTTACAACGTTTAGCGTGCTATGAAACTTGTTGTGCGAGATATTTTGCTTGTTTAGCAAACATGTAATAGACTTACACAAACTTCATTTTTTGTTTTGTTGTGGCGTTGCTGGATTCTTGTTCTGGTAGCATATTTTACACTTCACTTCACTGATTATTTAGCGGAGGTTGAACCTCGAGCTGTTGTAAATGGTTGTAGAGAGTAAAAAACTTTCACGAACATATGTAAGTATGTATGTTTTGTTCATAACTCAGCTGAAAAAATAGTTTTATAGTATATTCGAACTTATAAAAATTTTGCTTTTGTTTCATGTATACAGCAGTGAAATGTAAGTATGTTCGTAATGGAAATATGTATATGCGGGATAAGTATTATGAAATATTATAGTTTTGACACATTTTGACAGTTGTGGAATATACAAATTTTTTCACTTAGTTTTTCATATATTCATAGAGTGGTATCGTTATACAATATTGATAATAAATATTTACCACTAATTTAATTTAAATGAATTCAGTATTTTCAAATGGTTTGAATAGTGTCACTGAAATTAACTTTAGTTTATACTATATTTAACATGAAATATAAATTTATTTACTTATGAGTATAAGTAATACTACCAAAAACTCATATATTTCAGAACTTTGCCAAAAATTCATAATATGGTTTAAGAAGACTAAATTTTTATTTATTCAAAAAGTGCTTATAGCATGTCAAGTGAAAACTATTATCTTTGCATTAGATAGGAATCTGATATTACGGCAATTGGTTGACTCCGGGGTGAGTTCTAACAAATTAAAAATGAAGTAGAACAAATAATATTTTTTTAATCAAGCTCTCGTAATCTAACCTACTTCTAGTACTAGTGTACTTCTGTGCAAAGTAAGAACGGCTCCCCATTAACACAGTTTCCCTATCGCCTTCATTACTGTTATTCGACGCACCTTATACATATTTATACATATGTTTATTTGGAACCTATCTGGGATATGAGCTCTTCTATTATCACGAATATATAACATAATACCTACGAATCATACTTTGGATCAAATTACTCATACGCCAAGGGCACCCCACAGTTTCCATCATTTAAGATATTCATATTTGAACTTACGTACTTGACAAACATTATATGTACAACTCAAATATTTACAAGCTTTATATTCGTAACTAAAATAATTGCTTAAGCTCTTGCAGCGCACAACCACAAGGCCGCACATATAACATACATGCATTATTGTATGTATACAGGCATTTTACCATAATACTTATTGTATCCCATTATCTCTGTCGTCAGACATGATTGGTTTATGTTGGTTTTTGTGGTGTAAAAATTGATGACAACCAAAGTGTGTTCACCACTAAATAGTTGGACGCAATAAGTGACAATTACGCAGAAAATGGTCATCACAAACCAGACAAAATCTTTTTGAATTAGTCTAGTTAAAAAGGTTTAACATTAATTTTGTGTTTATTATAGATTTTGCCTTTTTTTTTTAAATTTCAGAAGGTCACTGGTGAAAGCTACTCAAAAAATCAAAAATAAAACTATTTGCCTTAGTAAACTTACATTAAAAAACAAAATAAAAATTAAAAAGAAAAAGTCGTTAATAAAAATGATCGCTATATGATTCAAATTTCTCGATCAAAGATCAAGGTATAGTGAATCCGCTCCAGAAAGGTATCGGACTCATCTTTTCAGAAAATGTTGATACCATGAAGATATTTCAATACTGTAAGCTCACGATTTTTTTTAATTCCCTATTAAATTTTCTATAGACTTTTGAGTTTCGTGAGTTTTCAAAAAGTATAGTATATATTGAAAAAACTAAAATAAAAACGGAGTGGAACGATCTACCGGTTATAGTGAATAGCATACCTACATACATAGGACTCTTCCTAATAATAATATATAATATTAGGCTGTTTATAGTACTCGTAGGAACGGATGCCTAAAGCATCTATGGCCATCTATATTTACAAAGCCCGATTGTAAGGAAATTTGATATGTAATCCAAAATAGTGCGTTGGCTTCACATTGTAAATGTTAGACATATACTTCCCTACGGCGTAGTAGTCTGGTGGTCAACACTCGAGAAAAAAAATCAACCACCTTCTATGAAATTTAAAGGTTGGAGGCAAATTGCAACATTACGGAGTATTAGTGGAGCTTTACCCATCATACCGACAGAGGCTGTGAATGCCCTTTTGTAACTACTTCCCATTGTCATTATAAAGTTACTTAATACTGCTCTTGCTGCGGTAGGACTACGAAAGGTGTCTGAATGGAAACTAGTAAACCATAGTAATACTAATCTCTTAAGAAGGTTCCGTCTACCAGAAAAAACGTACTAATTCAGACTCGCTTCATTTTTATACGGATGAGTAAAAACTAGATAACAGAGTCGTTAGCGGAGTCTACTCAAAGAGCTTGGTATGTGTAAATGCTTTCTTTTACCGGATCACTGTAGTGTTTTCTCAGGCGGAACTAGCGGCTATGCATGTGGCTGTCAATTGTTTAAGCTCATTGATACTCTGAGGAAATGGTATTCTTATCCTTTCGGTTATCCAGGCCGCATTAAGAGACCTGGAATATAAAACAATACAATCGGATACAGCACAGAATTATCAGAGATCACTTAAGAAGACTAAGCAGTTCTCTATAAATCTAGCATGGATGCCAAGGCACTGTAATATAGCTGGTAACGAAATGGTAATGAGCTCGCAAGATAGTATACTTACCTTCCAGTTTCGACATCGTGGAAGAGTTTAGACATGTCACTTGTAAGCTCACCATAAGAAAGTTGTTAATCCAAGACACTAACCTAATGTAGAAAAGTCTCAATAGATGCCATGTGACTACCATAAAAAAGTCACGAGAGTTTATCGTGACATAAAAAAAGAAGATATCTACAGTTATGTGTCTTCCTGGAGAGCATTTTTTATTGGGCGGGAACGCAACATAAACATTTCAACATAATCTAATCTAATAGTAATTTTTTAAATACAATTTTCCGATATTTATACCTTTCATGTACATGAAATGATATATTGACTTTGGTCCGAAGTATGTAAGTAAAAAATAATAGTAAAAATTTCTTTCCATATCTTCTTGATTTTGTAAAATTTATGAATCGTGAGCAATTTTGGATTCAAAATCGATTAGTTACCTTTTAATATTTTGATACACAAATGTTTTCTACTCCCCTGTAGTGAACAACAGTCATTATAATCCCTGGTGCACTCATATTCGTCACAACATTTTACATTTAAAATTTCCATTATCAATCTCTTCTCGTTAAATTAGCTTATTTACTGTAAATAAGAAAAAAAATATATATATAATTTCATCGCAAAGGCAATCTGACATTAAATTGGGTGTGCAAAGCTGAAAAGCATACAACTTGTTGGCTCAGCTTTTCATCATCGCACCATTGCCTCGTCAATGCCCATAGAATACAATACTAACTTTTTAAATTAAACAGTCAAATAAGAATGAGAAACGAGAATTTATAACGCCTATTTTAAAGAGAGAATGAAGAATCTAATTATGAGGGTTAAGTAGACGTAAGAGGCGAAGCTCAATTTTTCAAGTAAACAAATAATTGTGTATTACTGTTGCGCTACTCAACTGTTTGAAGGCGGGAGGCTTATATTGTTTGTGCTACAGAAATTGGGCGTAAATTGTATTTGTACCTAAGTTAGGTGAAAATTTAAATATCTCTTACTTTTATGTACAAATACGATTGGCTGAATCTTTTATATGAATTTATAGATACTTAAATATAAGCATAAAGCGTGTATATTAACATTTTTGTATATATATATATATATATATATGTGTGTGTGTCTGTTTGAAAATTTGTCCTTTTCCTTGCTTTAGGCTATAATGTCCTTTTTAATTTGATGCTTGATTTTGTCTGTTCTAGATGATGTGTTTGAAAAGTTCCCGGCCTACCATAGTAAAACATATTTTTTTTTCCTTAAAAAAATTTTTTTTTATAACATAGTTCCATTCAGGAATGATACAGTGATTATAGCGACCTTCCAACTTTTCGATACCATTTTTGGAGTACGATTTGTCCCTTGCTTCAAAATAGGCCTCAGTTTCGGCAATGACCTCTTCATTCGACGAACATTTCTTCCCAGCGAACATTCTTTTGACATCTAATAACAGAAAATAGTCGATAAGAGCAGATCTGGAGAATACGGTGGATGCGGAAGCAATTAGAAGTCTAATTCATAGATGTTTGCCATCAATTTCAATGTCTTATGACACGGTGCATTGTCTTGGTGAAACAGTAATTTCTTTTCCTTCAAATGTAGCCGTTTTTCGGCGATTTCGGCCTTCAGACGGTCCAATAACGCTATGTAATAGTCGTCGTTGATGGTTCTTCTTTTTCAAGGTATCCGATGACATGCACATCACAAAACACAGATGCCATAACCTTGCCAGCCGACTGTTGCGTTTTTTCCATGCTTTGAAGCGGGTTCATCGTGTGCAGTCCACTCGGATGACAGTCGATTGGACTTCGAAATGAAATGATCGATATATATTTCGTCCATTGTCACATATCGACGCAAAAACTCGTGTTTGTTATGCTTCAACATCTCCAAACACTGCTCCGAATCATCAACTCGTCGCTGTTTGTGGTCAAAAGTGAGCTCGCGCTGGTACCCTCTTTGCACAGAACTTTCTCATACCCAAATATTCCTGGATGATATCAAGCACACGTTTAGTTGATATCTTTAGAGTGCCTTCTATTTCATCCAATTTCATATTATGTTCATTCAAAATCATTTTGTGAACTTTTTTAATGTTTTCGTCGGTAGCAATCTCTTTTGGTCGTCCACTGCATTCACCGTCTACTGGGCTAAAAATCAAATGGATTTAATTTTAGTAGCACCATCTATGTGTCAGGCCGGGGACTTTCCAATTGACCTGTTATGTATGTGATTCATACATGAAACATGTGCTTGCAGTCTGCCCTCAACATCTGCCCAAGAGAGGTCCATAACCGAAAAGACAAATGGAACAATTAGTACCACGCATATCAACTCTCAATAACATATTCATTTAAAAAAAAATATTTAATCGAATTTAATCAAATATATCGCATTTTATGCCTTTATAACCCTACTTACCGCCTTTATTATATTAGAAATCGCTAGGCAAAAGAGCAAAAATTATAATAGAGAGTGGTTAAAGCTGGGAGAAAGCGAAATAGCTGACCAAACAAAAACATTGCCATTATTTACTTGTTCTGTTTAATCTTTTAAGTGCATATTTCTCATCCTTTCTACTTTTTTCTGCGAGCGCAGCATAGGTTCGTACCCCAACATAAGACAAAATATCATAAAAATCAGTTAGTTGTTCGGAGGCTGCTTAGGATTTTATTGTTGGAAAATCATTAAGACGCACATCACAAATCTCTCTTCGGCCGGCCAATTTTTTAACATCAAGAATGGTTGCAGAGACCGCAGCAAATGATGTAGGCAGATGGTGTCAAGATTTAACCAAGCCCCGTCAATATCTTTTCTATCGATCCATTCGGTGCGTTTTATTTGTTATTTTTTGAAGAGCTTGTTGGAAGCTGTATACCTGTTGACAGTAGAACTAGGAATTGACCTTTTCGCCAGGTTGTAACAGTCCAATTTCTCTCCAATTATACCATACATAATTCAGGTTTCGAAATAGTACGTGGTGGTGGTAACCGGCATAGGAATGTAATTTTTTTTCGAATTTTATTCATGTAATTAACCAATTTTTCAACGTCCATTGTGATTGAATTTCTGAAACGCACTACCCCTAAAGTCGGCATTCACTTACAGCATTCTCACCGAAAACCACGCACATTTTTCGGCACGTTTTGGAGCGTTTTTAACTTTATTTATTATATACTTAGTCAAAAAACAACCAACATCAACCAACGTATTTCTTCTGAAATTTCACTCATCTTCAAATCAACATAATTTTTCACACGAATGCCGATTTTAAAAACTGTTCACGAAAAATTTTGCTAGAAATTCCAGTTTCAGCACCATCTAGTGAAAAGAACTGCGGTTACTTTTGTTCGTATTTATTTATTCAGAAACAGTAAAAAATAGAGATACTTGAAATTATGACCATGATTTACTTCTGGAATCAATTCACTTTAATTATGGTGTCATGTTTTTTTCGTAAGCTTATCGGTTCACATAAGACAATTTATAGATACACTTTGTTACAACAGAAACAGTCGAGTATCTAATGCGCGGTTCCACCAGAATTCAGCTTTCACTTACATTCTTTATATTTTATTTCACAGAAACTTTGTTCTTGGCGTTAGGAACTTTTGTATGAGTTTGTTGTCGTTCTCAGTGCTTCGGAAATTAACTTTACACGATTTTTTTATTAGCACACCCACAGGCGTTTCGCTTTGCACACACGCGCATATACATACTCGTATATATATAAATATATATATATAAATATATATATATGTATTTGGCGCGTTGTAACCGCTGAAGCGATTTTCGGCCGAACTCCTCTTACAATTTGTGGTTTTCTGTCTTGATGTTTTTTACCAACAAATGGATGGACCCATACTTTATTCTAAGCCCCCTCCGAACGATAGATGGATCGTTATGAGGAGCTTTTATTTCATGTCAGAAATACACTCGAAGGGCTTGCCATTTCTTTACGAGGAGCGAACACAATTAAAAAAATGAATTTTCTATAATTTTTGATGCTGCTCGAACCTCGAACTCGAACCCAGGCCTTCCGTATTGTAGTACGCAATGCTAACCAATAGACTATTGCCGACAACACCTGCATACATAGGGACTGCATAAATTGCGTCAAAAGTCAACTTTACCTACTTTCTTTAATAAGAGCACGCTACTACTAAAGCGTCCAAAGACAATTGTGTAAGTTTTGTTTTGTACTTTTTTCATACTTTTTTTCATTATTTTGAATTTTAAATGCTCCACTTTATTCATATCTTCACTTGAATTATTCTTTATTTGTTTGACTTTCACTTTTCGTGACTGCTATATATATGTATAATTCTATAAAAATAAAAGTTTATAATTTTTTTGAAGGAAAAAAAAACCACTGGAAGCAAAAAAATTGAAAATCTACTCAAGTTATCATTGAGCCACCATTCCAAAATGGCAACTTCCACTTCGATCTGATGGTGTGAAAACGGCAATCCCATTTTAAACTTAACAAAAAATCCTGATTTTCTGCGCGATGGTCTTCGATTTGACTTAAATTCGGCATATTGTTTAATTTGACGTTAAAGCTAAGAAAAATTATAGTAAAATTTTACCAAGTTCATCAGTCAGTAATTAAGTATGCGATTTGCTAAGGGCGATCACTTTAAAAGGAAAAATATTAGGGTTAAAGAAAAATTTTCGGATGGGCGTGGCACCAACCACTTTTGAGTCAAAAAGTAAATTTCTGAAACCCTTGGGCATACTAAAGCTGGGTCTCTACTTGATTACATTCTTAATAGGGATCTAGTTACTTGTATCTGTGGGAAGAAACTAACTTTTGGGATTTCCGCAAGGAGCCTTAAATTGCCATATATTTCGATCCTGAGCCCATATTGCCATGTAAGCAGTGAATCTTCCTTCTCGGACCACTATACATGTATTTTGATCTCACTATAAGATCACTACCGATCTCTGCGTATAGCAATAGAAGAAATTCTGACTGAATGAATTTTAAATTAGTATTAACTGCATATTTTCTAAAAACTTCCCGCGATGTGTCCTACTTATCGAATAACTACGACGAAGGGATCCTATCTAATACGAAATCTGTTTTTCTCGGTGAGCTTGAATCATTGTCAAAAATTTATAAATCGGTGAAACTTGTATTGAAAGTCTGTAACGCTATCTTGTCCTTAATATGTTGCAAAAGGGAAGAAGATACTTAAATGGTGGAGTACTGAGAGCTCTAAGCTGAGGAAAAGCAGCAAAACACTCTATAACGAAGGAAAATAATCGATAATAATGTACGTATAAATGTACCAGTGCATCCGTCAGCCATGTTTTGTTAAGATATCTCAAAAACTGAGGAACTAGTTTGCGTTCAAACAGACGGATAGACGGACATACCTCTGTACGTACCAGTAGAGCTCACCAGTGAAACGAAGTTGACTCAATTTCAGTTAGATACATACATACATAAAATTTATTGCGCAATTGCAAGTTCATGTGGTAATTATGATCGTTAAAACTCGAGCAATGATCGGCTAACAACAAGCTGTTGGCGACATGTAAGTTGGTCCAACCTGCACTACAGTGGATGAATCTAATAGATACTTCAATGGACGTATGGTCCATAAATATCTGCTGGGTGGTTACAAACTGAAAAAAAAAACTGTTGAGCTGAGCTGATGGAAAGATGCATCGCATGTGTACTTGATATGCTTGCATTGGTACATTGTGCTCAGAGAGTGCGTAGTAGGCATTAACTAAGCTGGTGTGCTTCTTCCCTTTATAACTACTTTGTGAAAATTCTTTAAAACAAAAATTAGAACAAATGTGAGTACACCAACAAGCTTCAAGCAAAAGCCGACTTACTCACTCTCTTAATGCTGTTGGTTGACAGTGCAGGGATATACAGACGTAGAAAAATATATATTTAAATTCTATCCGTTACTGCGTTAACTTTCAGCGAATTCCATTTTCATAAAAATTATAAAACGGAAAACATTTAATTGGATAAGATAAAAATTAAGTTAAAATTAGTTTTCAATGAACCGCGTGGCGAAGCATCCCGTGGACAGCTAGTAAAAGTGTACGCTAAAGCCCTTTATATAATACATTTGCACACGACCACAAATAAAAGTTTACTTCAATTAATTATGCTGCATTTTAAGTTTAACTTTAGCAGACATTAAATTATCTAGCACAGCACAAACATACACCCATGAGGAAAATGGGGATCATTCATTGTTTTCAAGATCACACATACCTCTTTACCATGTAGTCCTAATTTGATTGGTCCCATTAGAAGTTTTGAATTAATTATGTGTGTCACATGATTATCTAACACATGATACACACCCACACCCGCTGTATTCTCCCTCACACAGTGTGGCGCTACTGCGCCATTTCTAAGCACACTTGAGAAATAACGGTACATAAAAGTAAAGCAAACAATAGCTAAGAAGGTACAAAGGCCAATTGACCTTCTGCAGTGGCACTGTAATAATTTACGTTGCTGAGAGTGTGCGGCCAGCCTGAAAATCCAAAAATATATATACATATATGTGCATAAAAGAAAATCAAGCAAGAAGAATAATAGGATGCAGTAAAGAAAAACCATGCCAACCATTATAAACAACAACAATAAAAAGCAGAGACAAAATTAAAAACAAAAACTAAAAAATCTGAAGAAAATTCAATAGACAATCAACTCAAGGATTAGCCGAAAGCTTAAAAGTAAAAATATACTCCCATGCACATACACTGGCGGACAAAAGTATACAAACACCGCCTGTAATCGTTGTGTAGAAAGTACTATCACTTTGCTGAAAAATATAGGTATGCAGATTTATTTTAAAACTTTTTCTAATCACAAAAATATCATTGACAAAAGTCTACATACACCACGGTACGTCGATATGCTCTGTTGGTATGGCCGTTAAGGGTACCTATTTTTATTATTTTTATAAATTATCTTTTCTAATTTGCTAGTAATGAATTTAGTTGTGGTTTAAACACATTAGCATCAACAATGGCTCCCCGAAAAGAAATATCCATTGACGTAAGAAACTTGGTAATTCAGCACAGAGAAGAGAAGAAATCGTATGGTGAAATTTAAGATTTTTTAAATTTAAGTACACCAAAGGTACAGACCATTGTAAAAAACTTTGAAGAAAAAAAAATGGATCCACTGAAAAACGCCGCGTGTTGGCCGCCTGAAGAAACTAACGCGAAGAGACAACAACTCTATTCTGAAGGAAGTGCATGATGATCCTCGAAAATTAACCGAAAACATCGCAAGCTCTTCAATAAACTATGTCCATCCCAGAACAATTCGAAGAGCTCTGAACGATAAACGATTTTCTGGAAAAAAATAAAATAAAAATAGTAATCTTCGCTTGTAGTTCGCTAAAGCACATTTAGACAAGGGAATGGATTTTTGGAAAAAACTCTTGTTTACAGACGAATCGAAGTTCAATATATTCGGCAGCGATGGAAGAGCAAAAGTTTGGAGAAAAGAAAACACTGCACTTAACTCCAAAAATATAGTACCAAAAGTGAAGCATGATGGCGGCAAAGTAATGGTTTGAAAAGCGGTTGCGGCATCTAGAGTTGGAAAGCTAGATTTTATTGAGGGTAATATGGATCGGTTCAAATATAAGTTATTGTTGGAAGCTAATCTTTGGACAGAATAACGATCCAAAGCACACGGACCATATTCCTAAGGATTGATTGCTTTATCATGCTCCAAAGCACGCATACACCACCTCAAGGCCCAGATTTGAATGTTATTGAACATGAATGGGAGATTTTCGAACGAAAAATTAAATCAGATTTCCAGCTCAGCATTACTCAGAGAACGTCTTATTGAAACTTGGGACAGTATTATTTCCTCAAAATCTACAAATTTAGTAGCTACGATGCCACGATGGCTTCAAGCTGTTATTAATGCGAGCGGTAGGCCAACTAAATACTAAAAAGATCAGGTTACCTGATATTAATCAAAGTTTTTGCGCTAAGATATGTTATGTATGCACTGTTTGTAGACTTTTCTTATTGTTGGATTTACGCTTTGTTTTTGACATAGCTTCACTATTTTATGTTAAAAAATGAATTTTTTATGTTTTTTATGATAAGGGAAAATAATTGAAAGAAACTGCGTCCTTAGACTTTCCAATAAACCTTTTGGACTTTCAATTCAACCAAAACCGGGTGTTTCTAGACTTCTGTCCGCCACTGTGTATACATGAATATACACAATTTAATGCATACTTGTATATATTTGTCAAAGTAAATGTATCTGCGTATACCCGCATCCATGGCATTGCAAGCGTAAAGGTTAAAATATATCTTTCCACTTTCACTTTGAAAGCAAAAATCACAAGAATATCGAATATTATCAAGGCAATATATTGCACACATACGTATAGTATGGCACATGAACATAGTATTAGTATATTTGTGTGTTTTTATTCATGTCATTCTATTTCCAGTCGTTCAAGTATCCTTTGTGAAGAGAAAAGATTTAAATTTTTCTTAGTTTCTCGTTTTTATGACGTGGACAACCTGTTTATCTAGATGCTGTTAGCTGATATACGAATATGTATGTATTTGTGTGCGCATACATATCATTCATGGTTAAATCCTTGTATGCTTATATTGTACCTTTATGTTCATAAATATTTGTATATTTGTATATTTTAAAGCGGTGGCCTACTATTCATGATCTGGTATATAATTTATGGTTGCCATGACATATTTGCAGAACAATTCTTTTATTAAAATCACAACCCGAATATATATATGTAATTAGTTTTTGTCAATCACTTACGTTTACATGTATGTTAACATAACATATGTACTTGTATTCTGTTGCAAAATTATAAATCTATATAAAGGGTGATCCACCTAGATTTACTTTTTTCAATAGCCTTGCTGTCAATCTATTTTTGTTCAGTATTGTTTGGCATTTCATCATGGAAAGACTTACGCCTGAACAACGTTTACAAATCACTTAACTTTATTACGAAAATTCACGTTCTGTAAAGAATGTGTTTCGCGCGCTTCGTTCAACTTATGGTCAACATAATCGGTCTACTGAACGTACTATTCGCAACACCATCACCCGACCGAATAGACCACGTCCAGCACGCAGTGAAGAAAATATTTAAGTATAGCGGCCGTAGCTGAGAGTGGAGAGTCGATTCGGCGCCGTTCGCAGCAATTCTGACTGACTTGGCTTATTTTACGTTGAGATCTTAAATTGGAAGCCTACAAAATACAGCTTGTGCAGGAACAAAAACCGCCGATCTTCCCAAGCGGCATCGCCTCGCTCTATGTGCTCTTGAAAACTTCCACGAAGATCCAACGTCTTCGAGCCAAACTTTGTTCAGCGATGAGGCTCATTTCTGCCTCAATGGGGCGAAGTGCAACCCGAAGAGAGCTGCCATTTTATCCAGAAAAAAACAACGGTTTGGTGTGGGTTGTGGGCCGGTAGAATCACCGATCCATATTTCTTCAAAAATGATGCCGGTGAGAACGTAACAGTCAATGGCCACCAAAATCGTGTGATATTATACCGTTAGACTTTCCTTTTTTTCCCGTGGGGATATGTAAAGTCTAAAGTCTATGCGGAAGCTCCCGCTTCTATTCAGGCATTGCAGCAAAACAACACGCGTGTCATTCGCCAGTTACCAGTCGAAATGCTCGAACGTGTCATCGAAAATAGGGCTTAACAGATAGACCCTCTGAGACGTAGCCGCGGCAAACATTTGAAGGAGATGATCTTCCCAATAAATAAATGCCAATAATGAATATGATAACAAACATTCCCCATTAAATTTGAATTTTCTGTGATTTTTCTTTAAAAAGTAGTTAACCTCGAAATGGATCATCCTTTGAATTTTACGCAGAATCCAATTCAAGCAGCAAGTATTGTAAAGTAATGAAATCCATTTTATCTGTTAGTTACGAATATTTTCTGTTATATATTCTGTCAATTGCATATTTTGTTATAAATGAAGTTATTTTCCATAATATGCATTCATTTATCCAAGAATACAGTAGGGGGATTCTTTATGTCTAGAAAATGCATGCTACAGTGCACGGATAGCAGATTTTTCCTATCTATGCAATGGCACAACAACAAAATACATGCAAAAAAAATATGCTATGATAGGAAAAATATCCTATATCCAAACTTATGTATATTTATTTTCCACAGATTGCCAGAAGAAAATAGCAACTCTGTGCCGTGTGGTTGTAATTGTTTCACTCGAATATGTCACAAGTTTGCAATTGGGGTGCTCTCGATCTCTAGCACAATTTCTTAGGAAATATTTGCATAGTATGCATTTGCTAGACAGAGAATCCACCTATAATTACAATAAACGTACACACTTTAAATTCTTGGTGGACCAATAAGAATTCTCTCCAAACGCATGCTGCCATCCCTATTTGATTTCATTTCTAGTAAATGTATATATGTACTTATGTATATATACATATATAAACATTGAGAATAAACACAAATGAAGTCGCTTACAATTTCATTGATTACATTTCCATTTGATTTCACTAAATAGGCCAAAAAGTCAAACTATCATTAAATGTTTACAATCAGATTGTATACAAGCTGACTAATTATATCTCATTGTTTTTTTTTTTTTGGCTCAGGTCTTATGTATTTTGTTCTCTTCTCTTTATTGCTTGTTTATTTATATTCGATTGCACACTCCAGCTGCTGCTGTTGCACGGTGGCCAGCTGTGAGCTCGCCGTCTTTTTTTAAATTAAATTATTTATTTTACTATGGTTGGAAATTAGAACGCTTTCATTAAAACAATACAAAGCAATTGCAAACATACAAATATGTATGCATAAATTGTGCAGTTAGAGCTTAGTATACATATAATGGACTGAAAATGATTATCAATTGAAATGAATCCTCATAAATTTTCTAAATGCTTTTGAACGTAAAGTAAAACATTCCTGGTGCTTCCGTGCGTGCGCAACTGGCAAGCAGAAAAATATTGAAAATTTTTATAAACAGAATCGCAAAGTATTCTTAGAAAGGCAGTAAAATAATATTTTTTTATATGCAAACCAGAAGTGTTTGAAATGAGATTAGAAAGGTTTTACTTATAATACTAAAAAAGGTTTGTTTTTATGTAAATCCCAATAATAACCTAGTACTTAAGGTAAATCCTCACATCTTCTACTTAAGCCATTTTTGTGGGTATACATACATACACTATTTATGATTGCTCACGTTGCAAACCAATCAACTAAGGTAAGAGCTTAGGATATAAATGAAATTGAGAGGATATTCAATTTGATTCAAATTACTGTACTTACACAAACACATTTCATACATCCCTGCAGGGAAAAATACCAGTTGTTAACTCGAATCCTACCAGTTAGCACTTTTGCGCCAATTAGTTCATCTTCCATATAAAGGGTGATCCAAGTAGAGCGTACTATTTGCAAGACCATCACCCACCTTGAGACCCTGCGTTGAGTTGATTTGACGCCGTTTTCGAGCCAAATTTTGTTCAGCGATTAGGCCCATTTCTTCTGGCTAAATGCGTATGCAAACAAGCAAAATTTCCGCAATTGGGACGAAGGATAACCTGGAGAGATTCAAGAGCTGCCATTTCATCCAGAAAAAACAAAGGTTAGGTGTGGTTTGTGGGCCGGTGAAATCATCGGTCCATATTTCTTCAAAAACGATGCAGGTGAGAACGTAACCGTCAATGGCGACCATTATCGCACCATGATAACCGACTATTTGATGCCTGAAATTGAAGCTCGTGATCTCCGCGACATTTGGTTTCAACAAGATGGCGCCACTTTCCACACATCGCATCAATCAATTGATTTATTTTTCCTGTGGTGATATGTAAAGTCTAAAGTCTATGCGGACAATTCCGCTTCGATTCAGGCCTTGGATCAAAACATAACGCGTGTCATTTGCCAGTTACCGGTCGAAATGCTCAAACGAGTCATTGAAAATTGGAATCCACGGATGGACCATCTGAGACATAGCCGCGGCCAACATTTGAAAGAGATAATCTTCAAAAAATAAATGCCAAAGAGTGTTTTTTCGAATGATAATAAACATTCCCCATTAAATGTGAATTTTTTGTGTTTTTT
Source organism: Neoceratitis asiatica (assembly GCA_030068015.2). Classification (NCBI taxonomy): domain Eukaryota; kingdom Metazoa; phylum Arthropoda; class Insecta; order Diptera; family Tephritidae; genus Neoceratitis; species Neoceratitis asiatica. The sequence goes on from CM061529.1 coordinate 40,666,277, forward strand.
TCTTCAGAAAAGTAGGGAACGTCGAAATAGATCACCCGTTATTTCTATATAAGCAACTGATATTTTTAACACGAGGATGTCCTACGAAATATAATATAGAAGTATGTGTTGAATTTCTAATTCAACAAAACTGAAAATAAATTAGATATGAATTGCCTACAGCGATCGAATCCAACTGCGCTACAGTTATTACCTCTAGCCACTAGGCTAGCATTGCAATATACAAGTAGAGAGCAGCAACGTACAAAAGGCCAAGTTTGCAGAGGCTTTCACGGTCGTAGGGATTTTATTTTTATCATATTGATAACACGGTAGAACTGCATATTGCACAGGGTATGTATGTGTACGTGATTTGCATGGAAACATATTACTTGTTAATTAAATACTAAAATTTTCATTTTTTTCTCGGTTGTACTATATAAACATATTCAAAAGTACCCACAGTATACTAGGTTTATTCAGCTAACTTATGTATATAGGTTATATATAATATGCCGGCATGAAATATATATATAATACTTATATATAAAATAATCTCAAACGTCATGGAATGACGAGACAAATTGATTTAGCCTTATCTGCTTGTCCGTCCATGTACACTAAATTACGGATTGAGATATTTTACTAATAATAAATAAAACATTAATTTGGACACGAGATTCGAATCGTGAATCTCAAGTCTACTTGAATGTGGTATGAATGTCCTTGAAATACTAGTTTACCACTATATTTTTTCAACTTAACATTTCTCTGCATGGTGATTACCTTGTACTATAGTATTCGTATACATATACATATTTGATTTTGTCAAATCTGCAATTTACTTGTTGGCGTTTCATTTGGATATCCGGTTGGCTATTCTTGCGAACAGAATTTCGTTACATTTAATAAGTATTTATTTTCTTATCAAAATTTGCTGGTGCAGGCCATGTCCAACAACATATAGGGTGTTTTTTATAGAGGTATAGAACTTTAAGTTGGCATTACTTTTCAAGATGGCGACCGATTTAACAGCTGTCAAGTGATTTATTCTCAATTTGGTTTGGCAATTCATCATGAATAGACTCACGCCTGAACAACGCTTCCATATAGTGCAATTTTATTTCGAAAATAATGGTTCTGTGCGGAAAAGGTATATTTAAAGCTTACACGTTCATACATATGTACCAGGTATGTTCAAAGGAAAAGGTGAATTTTGGATTTTGGTGAAAAGTACTTATTTATTCATCAATATCTATTTTGTCCCCTTCAAAGTAATCCCTTTCAGATATAATACCCTTGTGCCAACGCAATTTTCTAATCCTCGAAGCACTTCTAAAATGCGCTTTTCGGTATGGCCATCAGCTCTTTCTTTGATTTTGACTTGACCTCATCAATCAAAAAGTCGCAGGGAGCCAAATCTGGTGAATGCGGTAGTTGAGGCATGATTAAGGTTTTGTTTTTGGCAAAAAAATCAGAAATAAGCATTGATGTGTGAGCTGGTGCATTATCGTGATGCAAAATCCACGATTTATTTTCCCACAATTCCGATCGTTTTAGTCTTATTGCTTCAGTATTCCTTATGAACTGTATGAATTTGGCAGGAACTCACGATGCACCTCACCATTGTAATCAAAGAAAAAAAGTCGCCATTTCCTTTGAACACACCTCGTATATACTTATTTCCTGTTGACTTAAGAGAAATCGGTATGTTTGGAATAATGATATGTTGGTTGTGAGTATCGCGATAATTGACTGCAGGGTTTCGAAGAACCTTACAATAATATGTTTGCATTAGATTAAAATTTCTCCTTTTATTGGTTTAATTTAATTATAAAGTTTTTGTCTTAATCTCTTATCATCATTCTCATTATTATTAAATTTTTAAACCCGTTCTTCTTCTTCTTACTTACTCCTTACAAGTCCAGCAGTTACTACCTCGACACTGGAGAGTCGGATCCGACTTCCGCCATCTCATTGTTAGTAAACGTTGAATTCCTATACTCATATCTTGATGGTCGGGTGATTTGACGTCAAAATATTGTCCGCCAGTTTCGGCTACGTCAACAAACAAAACTGCCGCATTTGGAGTGAAGGTAATCCTCAAGTGTATGTTGAAACACCGTTACATCCAGAAAAACCGACTGTTTGGTGCGCTTCATGGGCTGGTGGAATCATTGGTCCGTATCATTGGACGTAGTTCGCGATACGTTTTCCGCACAGAACCATTATTTTCGAAATAAAATTTCACTGAGTCTATCCATGATGAATTGCCAAACCAAACTGAGAATAAATCACTTGACAGCTGTTAAATCGGTCGCCATCTTGAAAAGTAATGCCAACTTAAAGTTCTATACCTCTATAAAAAACACCCTTTATATATATGTGACTATGCGTTATTTGCTCTACAGAACCGGATATGTTCCGGTTGCAATAAGATATTACGCGCATATCAAAATTACTGGAAACATATTGTTATTCTCCGCTTGGTACCAAGTCTTTCGTTCTCTAAAAAGCTAAGTAGATTGATAGGTAATTTTATATTTGAATTCGGTATTGAAATTACCACACACGATGTGAAATTGAATAATGTAGTAAGTTTCCGTGGCTGCATCCTCTATTTTTGCAGTCGGGACGTTTGTGCTAAGTGCTGAAAATCTTGACTTTGATCCTAATCGGTAAAAATATTGACAAACCCAACACAAAATGTACCCTCCTTTATATGGCCGCTGTAGTATACACCCGGCAGCATTCTTGCCCTCCCTTGTATTTGTAGTATGCCTGGATGCTAGCCTTAATTTCTGCCACCTAGGCAGAGTCACCTTACCCATTAAGGAACGGATATTCTAGCTGCATGCCGTCAAGTTATGCTTTCTAAATTTTCCGGGATTAGGGTTACTTATTCGAGACTTTTTGCAGTATCTGTATGCTTGTTTTATTTAATTTAATATGTAACGGATCCCAAGCGAAATCTAGAAGACTGCGGAAGTTTGCTCTTAAAATTTTTTAAAAAACTCTACCTATAATAAAGGGTTTTCCAATAGAGATGATATGATTTCTAAGTTTCGTTTTGGCCATTTTTAAAATGTCATGATCTGTCATTTTTTTATTGTATTCAGTAATGTTTACAATTTCATCCATGGACCACCATAAACGTCACGAATTTGCTGATTTTGCCTCGGAACAACTTGAAAACGATAACGAACGAAAATCATCTTCTTCGATGAGGCTCACTTTCATCTGAGTGGTGCGGTAAATAAAGAAAACTGTCGATTCCTTTGCGAAGACAATTGACAAGTTATTCATGAACAATTATTACATTCACCAAAATTGACAGTTTTGTGTGGTTTTTGGTCTGGTGGAATCATCGGTCCGTACTTTTTTTCGAAATGAAGCTGGGAGCACCGTTACTGTCAATGGAGACCGATATAGATCGATCATAACTTTTATGACCACAATTGGAAGAAGTTGATATTAAAAATATCTGGTTCAAACAAAACGGGACTACATGTCACACAGCACGTGCAACAACCGAATTATTGCGAGAAAGGTTTGGGGATTCGAATATTTCATTAGACAAGTAGTCTTGTGAGGTTATTTGAAGTCATTGGTCTAGCAATAAACCAGACTCTCTTCAAGCTTTAAAAATCAATATTGAACGTGCTACTCATCACATACGACTTGATTTTGTGGAAAAAGTACTCAAAAATTGGGTTCATCGAATTCGTTCCTGCACAAGAAGTCGGGGAGGCCACATGAATGATGTCGTATTCAGAACTTAATTGTATCGATTGTACTTCACATTAAATAAAAAACATTTGAATTTCCTTAACCATTAATATGTTTTTTTTTTTAAGAAATCATATCACTCTTATTGGAAAATTCTATATATCCATGTACTTTCACTTTAATTTCAAATATCTATAATACAGGGAAAGAGAGATATAAGCTTCTTAATTCATATCTTTTCCTTAATATCTTAATTAAAGTAATGAATTGGGGTAAAAATGTGTGCTACTAGAATAACTCTGCCTACGTGGGAAATGAATTAAAGAAGCAGTGAGAATATTGCCTACAGATATTTCACTCTGACTTCTCGGCAATGGTTTGAGAAAAGGAGAAGCGCAATAGCTTACATTTGATTCTCATCTCTTTCCTGCGTTCATTTACAAATTTCATGCGTATGGTGGCGTATTGCCCTTTGCAATACCGCTAAGATGGAATTAACTCAATTAAAGATAACGAGATCTTCCGACAATGAGTAAACAATATTCGCTTTATTTACAGGTTATAGTTAATTAATTATGCTAATTAAATTAATTTACCACAGAGTAAAATACAACCGACTAATATGTGCTTCAATTATTTGTAGATAAAAAGGTGTTAAAGATTAATTTAATGATTTGTGATTGAATAATGGTAGGTGAAAATGTGAAATCAAATAAATCTATTTCTTCCTTTCCCTTTTAATTATAAAAAAATCTGTAAAAAATAACTGATACTTTTTCATTTACTTTATGCTCTTTCAGTTACTAAAAATACAATAATTTAGCCGTGTTCTAGTATATCACAAACATATTTACTTTCTCTGGCAATTTCAATCAAATAAATAGCTTGTTTACTACACAATCCACAATCCTTTCAAAACCGCACACTTCCTAAGCAAATGCATTTTCCTCCCCTAACCAAAGTAATAAAATAGACAACTTTAAAGCCACAATGACCTCTTTTCAATACCACAAGCATTTCGTTTTATTCTACTTGTAAACCACACGCAGCGTTTCGTTTTATATCCTTAGATCTTTACGTTGAATTTTCAATAAATTATTGTGGATTCCTTCTTGGCATTCTGTGGATTCATGCGCTTCAACACCCACATAAAATGTTTTCAAACCCCGCCATCAACAGTCTGTCGCCACGCTTGTCATGCCTCACTCAGTTCTGAAATACCAAAGGATTGCTTTTTTGGCTTGAATATTGCCAAATTTTTAGCATTGGATTTTGCATAGCCAAACAAGCGCAAAGTAAATATTAAGACTTTTGCTTTGTTGTGTCTTAAACTTTTACAGAAAGTAGAAAACATATAGATACGAATGATGCTATTATGAATTTGAAAAATCTTGGACTTTACTGAAAAATTAGAGTTGCAAAATGTTTTTTATAATTTTTTCATTTCTGATATACTTTTCCAATATAGAAATAACTTAGCTTATATGCATGCATATTGTGCATATCAGTTTCTTATCGCCCAATTGTGGTTTGGCAGTTCGACATACTTTTCAGTGTTCCTCTCAACAAAAAAAAAAAAAAATTGTAATATTTTCTCTTAGTAAATATATCATCCAATGACCCAAAATGACCTAATTCTATAAACTGAGTGGCTTGGCTAGCTGCCTCGCTGCTATTTTTGCTCAGCCTATCGGTTTTGGATTTATCTTAAGTGCCAAAATTCGAGTATGTGTACTGAATTATTTATGTATTTTGCATTGAAAATAATATATTTCTATAATATACATACACATAAGGATTGCCCGCATATCACAGTAGCTTGCTTATGGCCTTTTGTGGTCAATGTTTACTGTTTTCTATTTATATTATTTTTTTAGTTTCTTTTTGGCATCAGTTCAAGATAACCAAGCACCCACACATTGCTCTTTAACGTTTTGTAGCAAAAAATTTCAGTTAACTTGCTAAATGGAATCTCTTACATTACACACCTAACATTTCAATTGAAAAGTCCCCGGCCTGACACATAGATGGAATTAGAATGAATTAAATCCATATGATTTTTAGGCCTTAAAATACGCGTGTATAAATTTGACAGCTGTCGGATCATTAGTTTGTGCTATAAGCCCTTCGAGTGAAGGAACTTTTGTTATTGTGAAAATAAATGGATAAAAAGGAATTTCGCGTGTTGATAGAATATTGCTTTTTGAAGGGGAAAACTACAGTTTAAATAAAAGCTTGGCTTGATGACGAGCTTCCGGACACAGCCCCAAAAAAATCGACCATCAAGGATTGGAATGCTAAGGTTAGACGTGGTGAAATGAGCACCGAAGACGGTGAATGCAATGAAATATCAGGCAATCTAAAGATAAAGATATCAACTGAACATGTACATCATATCATTCACGAATATTTGCGTATGAGAAAGCTCTGTGTTGGGGATGTTCAAGCGTAATAAGCCCGACTTTTTGCGTGGATATGTGACATATGTGGATAGGCGCCATCATTTCACTCGGAAGTCCAAGCGACAGTCATCTGCGAGGACTGCACACGATGAACCCGCTCTAAAGCGTGGAAAAACGCACCATTCGGTAGGTCCAGAAACAGTGACTATTACAAAGCATTATTGAACCGTTTAAAGGACGAAATCGCAGAAAAGCGGCCACATTTGAAGAAAAAGAATGTGCTGTTTCACCCAGACAATGTGCCGTGTCACAAGTCAGTTAAATCGATGGCAAAAATCCATGAGTTGGCCTTCAAATTGCTCCGCAGCCACCATATTATCCAGATCTGGCCCCCAGCGACTATTTCCTGATCTCAAATCTCAAAAGAATGCTCGCTGAGACGAAATTTTCGTAGAATGAAGAGGTGATCGCCGAAACTGAGGCCTATTTCGAACCAAAGGACAAATCGTACTACAAAAATAGTATCGATAAGTTGGAGGGTCGCTTTGATCAGTGTATCACCCATAAAATAAACTATGGTAAATAAAAAAAAAATAAAAATTTTGCAACAAAAAATTGTGTTTTACTTAGGTGTGCCGAGGATTTTTCAATTAACCTGTTACATATATATAAGTAGATAATATATGTATATGAAGCAGTCCACGGTAAATCTTACTATATTTGGTTTTCGCACTTCTCCGATTTTTGCACGGTTTTTTTTTTGACCGGCTATACCGTATACTCAGTCATGAGTTTGATTAGTAAAAACTGGCTATAATACTAATAAAATAAATACTCAATTTCAGTTAGTTTCGGTGAAAAAGAACACATTGAAATTAAAAATATGACTTTTGATAACAAGCCTGTCATTAACTTTTTCAAATTAACTTTTTCCATATTCCTTTTAGTTTCCAGCTCCCAGCATGGGTTTTGCAAAGGCAAATGTACTCTTACTAATTTGCTGGAATTTGTTTGTCACGTTTGAAATGGATTTAGGAAAAACAAGAATACTCAACAGAGTAAATCATATAATACTTACGACAGAGTAAATCATATTATGCTTATTAAAATCTAGATCTTCGTGAATTTCAACCAAGCCTTCTCCAATGGATATCTTCCTATCCCAGTAACAGGACTCATAACTTAACGATACCTTTTATGACATAATTAATGTATCATCCGCAAGGTAGCCACCTGGGACCGATTCGGTTCATGTTATTTATTAACGATTTGTCTTCAGTTATAACATATTCAAAGATTTTATTATATGCCGATGATGTAAATCTTTTTCAATCATATACCTGAATTAATGAAAGAGGGTTTTTACAAACCGATTTAAATAACTTGGTAACTTGGTGTAATAACAATGATATGTCTCTTAACCTTAAGAAATGTAAAACCATCTTATTTACACGAAAATATATTCAATAACCATCTTACATAATAAACAATTATAGTCTGTAGCAAGTATGCAATTTTGTTGATTTGGGTGTAACAATGGATATTAAACTCAACTTCAGTCTTCATATTAATACAACTTTATTGAAAGCTAAAGGTGCCTTTGCCTTTGTAAAGCGGTGGTCTAAAGAATTCAGAGACACTGAAGTCTATTCTGATAAAAAATGAACGGATTCAAAAACAGTTTTTGCTGTTCGCTTTGCGTCATTTGTTCTGGGATTCCCACCAAAATCTTCCACCGTATACTAATCGCTTAATACTTATAATTCTACCCACACTTTCTAGCTTCTAAATAGACTATTTAGACCAATATTCCCGAAATCTTGTAAAACAAGTTTTGAGCTATATTAACTGTTTCGCCGTTTATGTGTTAAGATTTCAATTGATATTCCAGCATATTCGATCTGGCAGACTCACAAATCGTAGCAAAAAATACTATACTCACTTCTCTTAACAAGTAACTCATTAAATTCCTAAGGAAGTATGAATAATCTTATATATCAGCTGATGAATTTGTTTTCTGTAGTTGAGTAGTTTTAAATCTCGACGCTTAACAAACTTTTGCTTTCATGACTCGGCACATTCCGTATGCTATGCGGATGGCGCCCATCGTGTTGGTTGGCCGGGAGGAGGAAAGCCGTTGGGTTTGATAATTAATTAATTGGGAAGATGCCGCTGCTCAGCGTCGATCTTGACATAAACACGCCTTTAAAAAAGGGACTTGTCGAGCATGTTAATACTATATATAACAATTAAATATCCAGCACGATTTCTTTAAATTATCCCACAATAATTTTATACCGTATGGTACGAGTATATGATGAAGATGTAAGGTTTCACAACTTTTAGTTAGGGGTTTTTCTATGCCAAATATTTCACAGATAAATTGGCTAAATTTAAAAAAATGTCAACATATTTTACTCATCATAATTTACTTAGAACGCGATTTGATATTACAGTTTAATTTATTTATGAGAGATTACCTTAATTTTAAATAAGATTACCTTAAAGCTCCATTCACTGTGCAGTCCGCGTGGTTGTATTGTCTTCTTTCTGTCGCTATTTGTAGGGCCCACGAATAGGATTGGGCAAAAATGAATTTACCATTTGTTTTATTGTTCTTTTGAGAAAAAATAACTTGGATAACATACATACATACATGACAAATTTTGGACTTTTTTATTTTTATTCAAATAAGCTAATAAATAGAGCCTAAAATTACAGACGCATGTAGTTTTATCGCTATAAAATACCGTTAGCAAGATTAATATGCCAATGTTTTCTATTTTCGGTTGAGGTACATCTGATATTTGAAGTACATGGTAATATTTTGTTAAACATCATAGCAAAGTAAATCATGAACCGAAAAATAATAACAAAAATAATTTAAATTTTGTAATTAATAATGTAATATAGTTTTTAATTTAAAATTTTTTGTTATTGTTGTTTATAATCAATAATTTAGTTAATTTTTAATTATTTAACCCTTACAGGATGATAATTTTTTCAACCGAAACCCAGTAAAATCCGTGCCTCATACTGAGAATATAAAAATCAAATACTTCAGAAAAAACTGAGAATAAATTTTTCTCCCGATTACTATTTAGTAATTTTAGAAAAAAATATTCAGAATATCATAAATTGTAAATTTATGGCTTTTCGCCAAGCAATTTGAACTTCTTTATTAAATAAGAATTAAATAAAGCATTTGCGTATTAAATGTTCGTTCTAACCGAAACTACTATTTGAAATTTAATATGATTTTTCCAATTCTGATATCTTATGATTTCCAATGTTTTTTTTTAAGCCTTTAATAAAAAAGCAATCACTTAAATAAAATACGATGGCATATTACGTATTTCATTTATTTACATGGATCAATTCATAATTATTTAAATGTATACGCATAAACTGATAAAATGCGATTTTTTGGGTATTTAAATAAAAACAATTACATCTATTTGGTTAAGCCGCTTTTTTTAGTATTCATTTTTACAGGCATTCGTAATAAAAATAAATTTTGTATTAATCCTTAAAAAATAATGAAAAATAGAGAGAGAGAGAGATAAAAAGCGTAGGAAGAGAGGTATAGAGAGCACTGAAAATGTCAAAAACGGTAACGGTAAAATATTGGCAAAAGTAAATTGCAAAATACTCATGTTTTATTATTTATATATATTAATATCTTTATTGATACATATGAGAACATTTTTTCTAAAATTTCTTTTTATTTTTATACTCTTCAAATTGGACAAGTACGTAGGTTTCGATTTTTTTATGCTATTCTCATTTTTATAGTTAATATGCGCATATAAATCGATTTATTACAACCTATTTGGATTTGCAATGTGTTGAAAGCCTTTGATTTACATATTCAAATATGCCTACATCAATACTCGTATGCACGGTTTCTCTGATTATTTGAAATATAATTTTTTTTTCGTACAGCGCTAAATCTCAGGATAATTCGATTGTTAAAAATAATCTGCACAAACAAACATAATTTTATTTAATATATATGAAAAGTAAAGATTTTATTTGTGTTATGAAAATCTTTAAGTTTTTAATTTCTTTATACCAACGGCGGATTTCAATTGGAACTCGAAAATTTTTTATAACATTCCATCTATGCATATAAAATATTCTAATATAAAAAATTATCATGCTATTTTGTTTGTTTCTAAATTCTTCCAAAACAACTGGACCGATTTTTATGAAATTTTGTTTGCATATCCGGTACATCTGAGAATGGGCCAACATCCATTTTTCATAGCGGGTTGTGGACTAGGGACATTTTCGAAAATATAGTATTTATTGCTCGGTTAACTTCCGGTACATCTGAGAATGGGCCAACATCCAGACCAGCCTATTCGATAAATTCGTATTTATAGTTCTTTTATTCATTCAGCCGACATGGTCTAGCCAGCGTAGCCGCTGTCTTCTTATTCCCTGAACTACGTCAATGTCGCAGTATATCTTATTCAGCTCATCATTCGCCTTTGCCAATACGCAAAGGACCATAAATTTTCCTCAAATTTCTGAGCTTGATTTCAAGAATCACATTGTTATCATTGGCGTTGATGACCGTTCTTGTACTGACGACGTTTTCATAGAGTATTGTTCCTTCTCTATTAGCATTAGGTTGAGCATGGCACACATACCGAATATGCAATATTGTGGATATTTATCTCACGCTAATTGGCGCAGACGGTAAGCCGCCCCTTTTCAAAGATAAGGCATGGTACTATTAGATTCCCATCGTGAGGAGCATTTTATTTGACATTTTCGAGAACCATTTCTTGCTGTAGTGTCCCTTGCATAGAGTTACTGGCGAGCGTTCTCAGTAAAAAAAAAAACTCCCAGTACAGTGGAGTGGCTTTTTTTTTGGGATTTCCAACTTTCCGCGTCTGCTGGGCCGCACAGAGTCGACATGTCTCCCATCTATTACAGTATGATCGATTTGGATTCGTGATTTTCGATCCAGTGACAAACATGTGACTTGATGCATTTTTTTGTGCCGAAATATGTTTCTACAAACAACCATAACATATTTCGAGCCCCGGTGAAGTCAATCAGCCTCAGTCCGTTGGGGATGTTTTTTCTGCGAGGCTGAATTTTCCGATTGTTCTGTCGGTAACTTCATTTCTCACTTCGACGTTAAAATTGGCGAGCAAATTTTTACATCGTAACTGGAACAGCGCTTATAAATGCGTTCTAGGCGCCTATAGAAAGCAACCTCCATAGGAGCGCTAGCGACAATCCCTTTGATTGGGGTGATACGAGTTGATTCCAATTGAATAGCAGTCAAACCTTTTCACCACTGGCGTGAACTTCTGCACATGGTCCCATTCTCCCATCCATCTCTCCATCGCTTTATCTCATGCCAAAATATTAAATAAAAAATACAAATCTTCGATGTTATTCTTCAAATATTACACTTCTTCAAATGTTAAGTCTTCAGAATTAAAAATTCTGTTTATATACATAGTTTATTTTGTAAGTTCCTTTTCTCGTTTATTTTGCCATGACTTCATAGAATTTATCACAGCTGTTTCGAGTTTCATGTCATTGTGAATATGTATTTGTGCAGCAATTATTTTCTTCTATTCTTATCTCCATCCTCCAAATTGCCTGTCCCATTAAAATGTATACTATGAAAGAGAAGCAAACTAATTCCTTATCATATTATGCACTATAAATTATACGATAAATGTGTTTGCTCTTCAGTAAGTACGAGTGCGAGTACAGATACTGTATATTATACTGAATTGTTTGAATTTAGGCAGTGATGCGTGCTCATAACTCTTGGACTGAAATAATATAACTTTAGTAATTAAATTAATATTTATGTGTTTTGCAGTATTATTTTTCGCTGCCAAGCGTTGTCTTTTGTTTGGTTTGTTAGTGTTGGTTTTTTCGTTTTTGCTAACGAATTTTGTGCGTAGCATGCATTTGAGAATATACAATGGAGCGGCAGAGCGATACCATGAATGTAACCAAATCTAATAACACAAACACGAAAAACTTGGCGCATTAAATTACAAATTTTGTGACCAGTAGCGTTGTGTATCTAATTTTACTAGCTTATACTTAGAAGAAACAAATTGAATTAAAGTTTTGACCGTTTTTGGCCAGTCTATCAACTATTTTTTTGAAATATTTTTCATCCCACTTATCGGTGTATGAACTTAAATTATTTTCTGTTCACAAACATTCTTACGCACTTTCTTCTAAGGAGTAGTCATATTAATAATATAGCGTTTTCCAATAAGAGTGATATGATTTCTTAAAAAAAAAACACTAATTGTTAAAGAAATTCAAATGTCTTTTATTTAATGTGAAGTACAATCGATACAATTAAGTTCTGAATATAACATAATTCAAATGGCCTCCACAACTTCTTCCTTTTGCAGGAACGAATTCGATGAACCCAATTTTTGAGCACTTTTTCCACTAAATCAAGTCGTATGTCATGAATAGCACGTTCAATATTGACTTTTAAAACTTGAAGAGAGTCTGGTTTAGTGCTAAAGACCAATGACTTTAAACAACCCCACAAGAAGTAGTCTAATAGTGTTAAATCACAACTTCTTGGAGGCCATTCAATGTCACAACGTAGCCCCGCCTTGTTGGAACCATATGTTGTTAGGCCATTTCAGACTTTTTTCCTAATAGGACTTTTTTCAGACCTTTTTTCGGGAAAACCATTAAATAAATCTGATTTTCGACAAAATTATTTATGCATTTATTATACATATAATTAACTATTTTCAAAGAAAAACTAATTAAAAATGGCGGCAATACAGCGTTCTCCCTAGGATGTCTCGATTTTTTTCGGCAACCACGACCGGACACACAGCTCCTATAATTTTTTTATTTTAATAAGTTGTTGAACGGCTTCCGCTTGTAAATAGCAATAGCTACAGAAGTACGTAGGATTTTTTCAATGGGTCTCTAAAGCAAAAAGTAACAATTTGGCTTAAAATTTTTTTTAAAATTTGTTAATAAAAAAAAAAAAAAAAAAAATTTCAAGATAAAAAAATCCGACGTGTTTCTGTAGATAATGCATGTCTGAAGATCTTGTCGAAATTTCAAGTGAACCGGTTGTAAATTGTTTGAGGTATGTTTCCGGCCAACTTGAAAAAAAGAAACAGTTTTGAATTAAACACGTTTGAAGTTTCGGGTATGCCTTACTGACTAAAACAGACGCTTCAACTAGAGAACGAAAATGGGGCATTTAGAAATTTTTATCTGTCAGTTGGTTATCATCGATCTATACCGCTCTTCATTGACGGTAACGGTGCTACCAGCTTCATTTCGAAAGAAGTACGGACCGATGATTCTACCAGACCAAAAACCACACCAAACTGTCAATTTAGGTGAATGTAAAAGTTGTCCATGAATAATTTGTGGATTTTCTTCGCACCAGAATCGATAGTTTTGTTTATTTACCGCACCACTGAGATGAAAATGAGCCTCATCGGAGAAGATGATTGTCTTAAAAATCTAAAATGCAGAACGATTATTTTGATAATAATATTGAATAATTTGTAAACGCTTTTCTTGCGTTTATGCTGCAATGATGAAATTGTAAACATAACTGAATACAATGAAAAAAATGGCAGATCATGACATATAAAAAATGGCCAAAACGACACTTAGAAATCATATCATCGCTATTAGAAACCCCTTTATTTAAAAATTTTGTTTTGGTCGATAGGTGATGGTCTAAAGCTTATCTTCAATAATTTCAATAGATCTGACGAGTTGCTCGCTTTAGCTTAAGGGCTATCTATGCCTCGTATTATTATTTATTAATTTTTTTACATTTATTTTTATTTACTGAATCTGCTTCGATATCGGAAGCAGCCTCATATCTATAGTAGTCCAAATATCATATAGTAGTCAAATCTTAAAAATCCAAATTAACATAAATAGCCCAGCAGCAGAAATGTGTGACATTGCTCTTTACAAGGCTGATAAATTCCTCCTCTTCAGACGCGTATGACTTGTTGTATGTTAGAGGCCAAAGTGTAAGTTAGTTGTGTTACGATTTAAATCTGTTATTTATATTGCGTATATTTAGGTCTCTGGGGATATTTTCATTATGCATGTACCATGGTGCGCCCGTTATTATTCTTAATGATTTGGATTGGAATTCCATACAACCTTATTTATAGACGCATTATAAACTTTATTTATAAAAATTTTTGTGTATAGAACTTTGTTTTCATGGCTGAGTCCAGATTTCTTGATTAAGAGCCAATACAAACTGGTAAATTTAAGCTTCATCTGCATCTTTTTGGCTGATATGTGTCGCCTCCAAGTCAATCGTCTATTTAAGTGAATGTCAAGAAATGTGATTGGCTTGCCTTGGGATAGGTCAGCTTTGGCTTTTATGTAAAGTGTGATGTGTTTGCACTTATCTTCATTGACTTTCATGCGCCATTTAGCTAGTCATTCTCCACTCAGTTTAAGGTGCTGCTCTAACACTTTTATGGCTGTAACAGAGCTTTTGTATCGGCTTATTATAGTAATGCCGTCCACAGAAGTTGTCGTAATTACTTTGTTATTTGTAGGAATATCTGCAGTGAACAGTATATACGATAATTAGCCTGCGGAACACCTGCCGTAATTAGATGCTCCTCTGTTATATAATCATTTAGTTTTACGGTGGTTCGCTTGACAGACAAGTAGGATTCAAGGATATTTTATGAACTAGACCACCACATTGAGATGTGCTGGAGCCACATCAAGAAAAACCGCTGAACAGTACTCTCTGAATTCGAAAGACTTTCTTATTCATTATTTAAAAGATGTACTTGTTCAATTGTGTCAAGTTTCATGGAAAAAAGGAAACATTTTTGATAGCAGGGATTTTTCGAAAAGTTTGGAAAGACAAGGCAACAGACTCATTGATCTATATGATAACGGCATAGTTGCGTCTTTACTTGGTTTAGCTATCATAATTATCTGCGGCTGTTTCCATGTTTGTAGATAATATCCTAGAATTAGTAAGGCACTGGAAAGCTTTGCAAGTAAAACGAGAGCAATGTTCGGCAGTTCTTTTACCATTTTTGGTGTGATATGATCGTAACCAGGAGATTTTTTGCATTGAGGACAGCGATTATCTCCTTTTACTCAGATGTTCCGCTAAAACCAGTGTGGAACATTTTGATTTAATGGCAAAGGTGCATTATATGAAGCAGTATTTGGTTGAAATAGTGTACTGAGGTGCTTTGTAAAGCAATTTGCCTTTTCTTTTTCAGTTTTGGCCCAGAAGCCGTAGTCTTCGGCGATTCAGTATTTATTGGTGCCTTGAGATATTTGCTAGCTTCCCAAAGCGATTTTTATGTGGAAACGTTGGAAGACAAAGATTTTACTAATTTTAGTAGTAGTAGTTGAAATGGCTGCCGGACATCAGCCTCAGCACACTTAGGACATCAAGCGGGCCCTGTGTGATATCCCTGAGAATCCCATTTAGCCCCTCCCGCTAGCCAAAGCAATGTGTGGAGTTAAAAATCTGAGCAATCGACGCGTCTTTGAACCCGCTATTTCGTTCAAGTCTCTAAAGGTTGCCGTCCCTAGAGATTTAAGCCTACTCCTCCAAAGTGCGGGGCACTCGCAAAGGAAGTGTCTTAAGATCTCAGATTCTTCCTCCTCTCTATTCAACTCCTACAGCATCTCTGCGTGAAGATGTTCCATAAAACTTTTTTCTTTTTAGCGAGATAAGCTCGCTTGATCTTCTCTTATTCCAAGTCGACCATGTTATCCTAGTCACATGTCAATAATTGGGACTTTTCCATCTGGAGTTAACATCATCAGCGATGAATGAGTAGAGAGCGGCGTGCCTAGACTCTTTCACATGTTATTCTGTTCTGCTACCCTTATTACGTCAGATTCAAAGGGAACTGCGTGGCCATAACGTTTATCTACCATCTCTGATTTTAGTGTGATAGATTTCTTGGCTTTTAGTGCTGCCTGGCTATCCAAGAAAGTAAAGATACACTTCACCGAGAGCACCATTTACATTTTACAGCCTCTTGTATAGTCACCAGCTGGGCTTAAAAAACATTACAGTGATCCGGCAGTCGAAAGGAATTGTTGAACCCAAGTTTCTTTGAGTAGATTCCACTACCCACCCTGTTTTCCAGTTTTGACCATTCAGTTTGAATCGAGTCTGTATATGCTGTATCACCTATGCTCCATTGGTTTCTATCTGGAACAACCACCTCGTAGGCTTTCCTAAAGCGAGCGAGAGCTACTTACTCAGTAGTCCATCCTTTCTGGTTAGCGAAACCTTCTTAATATATTGGTATGGTCCTAGTTTATCAGACACTTTCTGCAGCAGAAGCTACAATTTACATTCCTATTATGCCAATGGAGAGTAGATCCAAGAGAACATGTATAGCCTCAGTAGCTGTGGTCCGCTGTACTCCACTAATGCATATGAGAGCTATCCTCTGCAGTCTATGGAGTTTAAAAGTAATTGATCTCTTCCTTAGGTAAGAAGTGCACGAAGCGTAGCCGTCCATAGAATCGTGCGCCGACGATTTACGCCCTGCCTCCGCTACAGTTTCGTCCTCACTGTTAGATTACTCTGTTTCCGCGTCTACTTCCAGATTAATATTTGTATAAACTAGTTTTTAACTGACCAATTTGTTTCTTCGCTACAGGTTTCTTAACATACTAAAATTATAACTTCATTGCTCAATCTATGTCTGTATGTACATATCAAATATATGCAGCGCATCATTGATGATTACAATTCCAGTGCAATAAAAACAAATGATTTAGCAACAATGTCTTTACTTTTTTTTATATATTTTATTTATTTAGATCACATCTGCAATTTTATCAGCATGTATAAATGTAGATATGGAGTTTGTTTTAACTAAACCAAAAAAAAGAAAGAAAGAAAAAAACAGCGCTAAGCCAATGACATATAGTTCTCCTTAACCTCTCTCCTACCAAGTCGCCGTGCTATTTTCGTCGTTTGTCTCCTCTTGTTAGCTTTAACTAAACTTAACCATTATCTCTCTCTGATTACTTGTACTTTTGTGTCAAATGTTTAGTTTTTGTTTCTGCTTTTTATTTTTTGCCTGATATCCACTAGAGACATGATGCTTACGAAAGGAAAGACAAAGCTATTTCCCACCCATTGAGTACAGCTCGTGAATGAAGCAAGTTTAATGATGCAGAAATAAAATAACAAGTGAAATTTACTTGTGACATTATTTGATTATTTGACATATCACAATTGGCGGTACAGGCAATCAGGCAGTCAGGCAGTCAGGCAGTCAGTTAGTTAGTCAGTGCTGTGACTATACATACTGAGATCTATTGCAATTAACATAAAATACCCGTAGTGTGTATCCCGTGTGTGTTTTGGAAAATTGTTCGATGTTGCTGTATAGTTAAGACGTTCAATGGAGCGTTAGAGCGAAAATTGTTTCTGAGAAACCAACTCACTAAAAAAATTATTTTTATCTTAAATTTAATTTTACTAAAATAACTAGAAATTTCATTAAAAAAAAAAATTATTTTGGAAATTGTTCAACTTTGATATTTTGAATCTACACTCCTCTCATACACATTTTTTTGTAACATTTTCCATTATTATTATTATTATTTAAATGAAATTAATTTTTAAAGGTTGATAAGCTATTTATACAACAAAAGTATAAGTCGCAAAACTTACGATTTTTAGAATTTTCGATCACTCAATAACTGTCAAAGCTGACAAATTATATTCATTTATGCTCGCTGACTGCCTTTTAGCATCTGACAGGAAACAATTTCCGAGCGTTGCACATACACATGTACAAAAATCGTTTTCAAGAAACACACTCATGGAACTTTTTCTTTTCTACTTCTGCTTTTCTACTCAGCTGTGCAATGTTGCTGTGTACGCAGGTTTATGTAGATGTTACAGCTAACAATTGTATGTACAGAATGGCGAGACAAACCGATCCCTCTATGGCTGTTTGTCAGTCCGTCAGTCCGTCCGTCCGTCGGTGTGTTCACACGAGGTATTTCAATGAAGCTTGGCTCACACATTCCTTGGGTCAGAAGTATGGATGCTATGACAAATTAATGAATCGCATTTGTGTGAGATTATTGTCGATTTCGATTACAAAACAAAACTAAATGAGAGCATTTCATGTCTAAGCGCTTGAGAACTCAGATATATGAATATTGATTCTCTGACGATCTATTGATGTGAGCTTGAATATATTTATACAAAATTACCCGTACATGTAAATGAGTGTATTTTAAGATGAGCGCTTAAATCCATAATTGCCCTTTATCGGTATTCCTATAAAGTCTGTTAATTAAAAATTCAAACAGTTTTTCATTAATATTTTAAACTTGCAACCATTCTGTAGCACCATTTGGTCTTGAGTACTTACGAGATGCTCCTTTCTAATTTAGCTGTGGACCAATATTCTTTTTGATTCTAGATTAGTTGTGTTTTAATTATTAGACGCTGTTCGAAGATCAAAATTGGTGTGGGTTTAGAAAATTCTTATAAGCAACTTGCCAAGCTACTTGACCTAAATAAAACAGTAAGCTTATGTGATGTGAACTATCTTTTTTTAAACTTAAATAAATGTAAATTTGTGTATGTCCTTCTATACGAAATCGTTCCAGGTTTTGTTGATTTCATTGACTTCCGTGCCACAATGCCTTGAAAGACAATTACTACATAGCGAGCTTGATCACATCATATCTTTAAGATCACCCCTTTTGTTGTGTTCAAGCACAACAATTTTTGAAATGAACGAATATTTCAAATGTTTAACGATTTGAATAATTATTCCACCCACCAGCATTGATTCATTCGACTCGCTTTTCTGTATCAATAAATATTTACTGAGAGTTTTAAATAAATAAGTAATTTCTTTATTCTTTGTTTCTACGTAAAAATCTTGCAGTTCAATATAAGAGGTAAATGTGTCTGCGACCTTCTGCGATCGCCATCGGGCGCAGGACAGTTCAAACTGTTCCTGTTTTTCGGTCCTTGGTCTGTTGGATTTTCCGTTTTCCCTTCAGGCGTGTTAACTAGAATCCAACTAGTTTGAATTTTTACTCTATGTAGTTAACCCTTCATCATTTCCCCTTGTAACTACTAATTGTCCGACTGTGCATCAGTTTCATACTAGTTAAATACTAGGTCATTTATGCAAGTTGAATTTCTACTTCAATAAAGTAAGTTTGCCTGCAGCGAGATTCGAGCCGTGAACTTTTTACGCTACACACCTCTAACCACTCCCCCATTGTGACGATGCAGCGAGCAACGACATAATGCGCACTTCAACAGAGCACATTAGAAAATGAAACTCATCCGTGGCGTGCTGGTGGTGGAAATTGTTATTAATAATCTTACAGGTGAACTACTATACAAATATCGAACTGTTTTGATTTTATTTTTAAAATAGTATTCATATTAAATTTTTTAAAACTAGTTTACCTTTTCACTGTTGGCTACTTTTTGCACCAACATTCTCGCAAGCCACATATAACGTCTCTGTAATCAGTAACACATATTACAGAAATCCTTGTTCACGTTTAGTTAAGCATAAAATGAAAGGAGTTAATTAATTTTTATTGACGATGCAATTTATTCGTCGTCTCAATTAGCTTTATGTGCTATTAATTTGCATATTTGAAGTGTTTGTGTGCAAACATATTTACGTCTATATGTATGTGAATTGTATGATAAAACATTTTATGATTTAATTTACGCGTAGAACTGGTAAAATCAAACCAATATGAACCAAATACACATTTTGATTAAATATGTAGACCGAAAATCTGGAAATCTCATTAATCTCGTCAATGTTATTGGGGTGTTCCCACTGTTAAGGACGTACCAGCCTAGGTTGAGAGGCAGACCTCTATCTGATGCCACGCAGTTGTTATCGTACCATAGTTGGTTCCCTCCACAGATTCGACCACGATGACGAGACTGCAGCAGTGCCGAAGAAAACGCGGAGCATATCTTTTTCTCCTGCTGGATATATGTATGTAGAGGAGAGAATTACCATAGAGCGGATAACAAACGGAAAGATGAAGCCCGACAATTAAAAAAAAAAAACATTATGCGTCACATGCTGCAATTGAAGTAGGTGTGGGATAAAATGAAGGAATGGGCCGCAATAGCGCTTCAAGAGCTCAGCATAAAAGAAAAGCAGAGGAGAAGCATAAAGCCGGCAGAGAGTGTGTGAAGAGGCATTTTGATCCAGCTTGGCCCAGCAAAGTAGTGCTTTACGGCGGTGCTGCATACTGTTATACTGTTTCGCAAGTCCAGCATGGCTAGATAATACTGTCTGGGCGTGGTCCTAAATGTGGTGTACCTTTAGCGGATAGTATGAATCATGGACAGCATGCTGTCAGTACGCATTGGCAGTATCTTTGGAAGATTTCCCCCTCGGAAAAAAAAAAATGTTTTACTGCTATTCCTCGTGTTACTTATATATGTATATCTACTTATACTTTCATGTTTTCTCTCGCAGTGGTAATATGAATTGCAAAAAAACGTTTTTGTTTTTATTTCGAAAGTAATGTTGCGCGTCGCTTAAACCAACTTAAAAAATGTATGTAACTGCCGTGCGCGTGGAATTACCCATCTATTCCCACTATTTTCGTTTGTCCCTATCACGCGCCAATCTTTTTGTTCCTTTTATTAAAGCTTTCGTTAGCCGATCGATCGCTTAGCGGTAGCCGATCGAGCTAACGAAATTTTAATCTAAAACCTACAGCCTTCGCGCGCTCACGGAGGACTTTTTAACGCGGTCTCTAAGTTGTTACATTAGTATTCTATTAAGCCAGGATTCGAGTCTTGCTTCAAGCAACATACAAAAATTATAGAAAATTATTTTTTCTGTTTTCAGACAGAAAAAAAGGCTCCTCATAGAAATGCATCAACCGTTCGGAGGCTGCTTAGAATAAACTGTATTTTGTTGGAAAAAGCCATCGAAAATCGCTTCAGTTGTTACAAAACGCCAATTATGTGTTTATCTATATAAAATTCTCCTGTCATAGTTTTTGTCCTTGAACTCCTCCAAAAGAGATGAACCGTTCGTTAGGTCTGCGAATAAGAATCGAATTGAAAAAATCGTATTTATGATTCGATTTGCTTGAAGTCTGGTACATAGGTAGCTTTTTCTTTGATTAGTAGGAACACTAATTTTCTCTAAGAGAATTTTATCATAGGCCGACCTATTCGAAATCTAATTTATGGTTCGATTTAGGTGAATTCCCTTACGGGAAAGGGATCACTGACAGACTGAAAAACATTAGCTATATATTGGTATTTTCACAGGAATCTTAACCCCAGCTAAGAAATGCAAAGTTTAACAAAGTATTTTGTTTTAACATATTATCATAGGGAATCTATCAAATTTAATCAATTTGAACACATTTTTCACTTATTCATAAAATTTTGAGAAAATTTCGAAAAGATATTTTTATTGCAAATTAAATTAATAAAAAAAATTGCTATGCATTCCATGCTTATCTAAAGTTTGTAGCGTGTGACATCGCAAGAGTAAAATGTATAAATACGAAGTAAACTTTTTAATAAAAATATAAAATATTTCAATATGTATCAGTAATTATAGGTTTACACACGAAAAAGATACCTACTTATGATGGTTAGCTAGTACTTCGCAGTCGTTATAAATGATAAACTTACACAAAATAGTCCGGTCAATTTAGACATTCGTAGCTACATAAATTCCCACCAAGATGAAAATCGGTAAGATTGTTTAAAATACAATTAAAAATAAAATTTTAAATTTCCCCAACTTTCTCCTGTAAGGAAAAATTTTTATTCAAAGTCAAAGGTCAAAAAGGTCAAAAAGGTCGCGAATTCCAGTTTTATCATAAAAATTTTGTAGATATAACGATTCAAATTTGATTGTTTATTCTTTAAAATCACTCCTTCCACAAAATATGACAAGGAATCTGAGATTTCATTATTTATATCTTCAAACGTGCGACCTGGTAGGGGGAGTTAGAATTATCAAACACTGCGGTTGGAATATCTTTGCGAATGATAGCTGCAGCTGCGTCCAGGACTCTGAATCATTCTTCTTTTTAATTAATTTTTTTCGTACCAGGCTTGATTCAAAATACCGTGTTGATTATCTACTAAGTATATGAATGTTGATGTTCCCGATTTCTCAATGATAATAAGTTTGTTATCTAATGTCGTAGTTTTGCAAATATTCTGTAATTCGTTTAAAGTGAACTGATAGGCATCGCTATTTTCAATGTAAGTAAATATTTTTTCCATTGCCCGGATCGTAGCTTCGACTTTAGGATGACCGAGTTGAAGTCCAGTGGAAGGTTTCATGAAAGAAGCGTAGCAATCCTGATGATATTTAGCTTCCGCAGCGACTAAATCATATTCAAATTCGAGTCAAGCAAAAACAGCTTTTACTGTAGCATCGTCACGATTCCGAGCTATTGCCAAAATTGAATCTTTAAATTGAAGTGTACTTACTTGACTGATTCGACGGCGAATATCTAAGGGTTTTCTTTTCTCATACTCTTCATTCAATTCCTGGCCACAACTTTTAACTTCACTTTCAGTTAAAAGTTTTCCACAAATAAAACAATATTCGGACATTTTTATTATAAAACTCAAAGCAGCACGGTGGCTCGTAGGATAAACACGTGTTCTCACTACCATATAATATCCATTATTTTGCAATAGTTTCAAATTAAACAGGATCACAAGTGACCCGTGGAATAAGCATACTGGGGAAACAACGTTTAAAAAAGCGCGCTAAGTACACCACCTCATGGGTAGCGTGGAAACATGTGTTATTATCACGATTACAACTTTTACAACTTTTTGAATCGTTATAACTCAAAAACACTGGCTCGTAGGAAAACAAGTATTGATAAATTTTTTGTAGATTATTGTATGTTCTACAATTTTTGTCTAAAGTATTTTTATGATAAAACTGGAAATCGAGAAGCACTAATTTTTTGACCTTTGGCCTTGAATAAAATTTTTTCCTTACAGGGGAAGGTTGGGGAACTTTAAAATTTTATTTTTAATTGTATTTTAAACAATCTAACCGATTTTCAGCTTGGTGGGAATTTATGTAGCTGTACTCTTATTATTTGGTCTAATTTGACCTGACTAATTACAAACACGCGATGTTTATTTTTGTTTTCAAACTTTAAAAAAAATTAAAAAAAAAAATGTGTAGACGTCTTTCAAAAATTGTAATATTTTCCGTTGGAATCTGCGCTTATTTTCAATTATTTGCGAATCTTGAATGTCATTATTAACGAAATTCGATGCATAAATAGAATCGAATTCACAGAAAGGAAGGCGTTGATAGATTTGGAGTTGGAGCCGTCATTGAAAAAAAAAAATTTACCAATAACAAATCTAAAAACGCTGAATAACCATTGCACTATCGTTTCATCAATTCGCGGAAAACAAGAAAAACGGTAGTAAAATATATTCAATTTCATCTGCTACAGATAAAATTTTGTTTATACATTATAAGTTGGACGAAAAATAGAGAAAGTTCCTGGCATATCCCAGCCGCATTTATTTTGTTGCAATATCCAATAGATAGAAGCAGCTAGGGCTGCATATTGTGTTAGAAAAACATTATTTGACATTAAAAATCCTATTCTCAGTTAATTGATTTCTTTGTTTTTACATATACTTATTTTTATTTTCCTTTATTGAAAATATTTATAAATATATTTTTTGCTGCGAATATATGTAAATATGTTAAATTTATTAAAAATTATTTATGTTCATCTTATGCGTTTTTAATTACAAAAAAGCAAAAAAGAAACATAAAAATTATGATGGAACAAAATGTCGCATCAGACAGTGATTAAAATTTAATAAAAAGTAAACTACTTAACATTTTTGAATGAAATAAAAAGTATTATTGAGATAAATCAATGCAAAGCAATTTAAAATGAAGTCGCATTGAAATATTTCTTCTATTTCGCTGAAAAAAGCGTTTAATTTGTTTGTTTGAAAAAGACTCCTGCTTTTGTCGCATGCGAATGTTTTGCTTTTTTGTAATTTTCTTGGTAGGTTTCTCCCTATATCGAAATAAAATAATGTCTTGGCATGTGTTTTTTTTTACTTTGAATGCGTACAATGACAATTTTTCCAGTGCTCGATGCAGTTCCGATGCACACTTTTTACTATGGACTTAGGCTACTTCAGCGATTTGGTTTTTATCCACAAATGGCTCATAACCTCAAGGTATATGCGCTTTCTCTGGCATAAACACCGCTCACACGCCTATAGCCGACATAATACCAGCGCGCCTTTCTATTCTTCCCTTAGCCATTGGCGCTAATTGGATACACCAAGTAAAATCAGGTCCTTCTACAACCTTCACATCGTCTTTCTCTTGCCCTGCTTCCTCCAGCGAATACTTTCAAAGCTGGAGTGCTTTCATCCATTCGGACAACGCGACCTAACCAGCGTAGTCGCTGTCCCTCGATTCTCTGAACTGTCATTTCCGCCGTATAAATCATACAGCTATCAGCTGTGATATTCGCCGTCGCCAATGTGCAAAGGATCATATGTCTTACGCATAACGTTTCTCTCGGATACTTCTAATGGCGACTCATTACACGTTGTCATTGTCCATGCAGTCGCACTATGTAGCAGGACGGGGATGATGAGTAATTTGTAGAGATTGGTCTTTGATCGTCGAGAGACTACTACTCAGACTAAGTAGCACCTGTTGCGTTGGATTTCCAGGCTAACATTGTTGCTGGTATTTACATAAACGTTGGTATCAAGATAGATGAAATTATATACGACTTCAAAGTCATTACTAACAACATTGACGTGAGCGCCGAATCGGGAATGCGATGACTGTTTGTTTGATAACAGGAGATATTTCGCCTTGTCCTCATTCATTACCAGATGCATACGCTTTATTTCCTTATCTAGTCTGGAACTCACGACGCGGTTGTAAAGGCCATTGATATCAATATCACCGGCATCTCTATTTAGCTTAATTAAAGAAGTTGCACGATACATCATCGATACAATCATCTTGTCTGAAACCTCGTTTGGTATCGAACTGCTGAGAAATTCTTTTGGTGTTGCTCAGCGCCCATTAGTTTTGCGGGGATGCCAATCATAAGCAAAGTTTTTAGAGGCTTTTGATGAACTACTCTATGATAATCGAAGAAAAGTGTTTTTTTTTTGGCTCTTGGTCTTCTGGATTCCCATAAATTCACATTGGAAGGACGATTGGCCTTTAGTTTCAAAGCCATCTCCCTATACTCAGGAGACGTCACTAGTAAATGAAATTAGTTTCATTATTGACTTCATACAGCAATTTTTGAGATATGCTCATTTTTCATTGGTTTTCAGTTCCAATGTGAAATTCCATATATGTTTATACAATACCAAATTTCACGCTCTTAGATTCGCAAAACTTCTTATTCGAACAAATCGGTTATAAAGGGTAAATGATATCATCGTCCAATTTCGATGGTATTCAATACCAACGGAAGCATATTATATTTGTGTACAATACCAAATGATGGTTTATGGCATAAAGTTTCAAATCTGAAAAATCGCTCGTTTATGTGCTATAGTAGGCCGCAACAGCGTGGTTGGCATTTCGTACTACAATTCAGAAGGGCTGGGTTCGAGTTCATGTTCGAACAACATCCCAAAATATATGAAATTTATTTTTCTATTTGCAGTCAAGCCTTCCGAGGGTATTTCTGTATTTCTGACATGAAATAAAAGCTCATCATGAGAATCAGTCTGCCGTTCGGAGGCAACTTTATTTTAAGCTGTAGACTGTATATCACTCCATTTTGGTGGTAAAAAAGTCAAAACGCAAAACCACAAATTGGCGGAGGAGCTCGGATAAGAACCGCTTAAGTGATTACAAAGCGCGAATGGTTCGACCTTGCCGGTTCATACAAATGTATGCACAAATGTACCAGTGCATTTACCTACCAAGTGTAGCTGAAATATCTCAAAAAGGCGGGCGGATGGACTAAATATACCAACACTTTCGGGTTAGGGGTTTAAGAATTTACCCGCGGTAAGGCATGCCTGTCGTAAGAGGCGACTGAAATCCAATAATTCCCGCGACAGTCGGGTCTTTATACCGGAACGACCCGGATTTTTATCCGGCCAAGGACTGTCACTTCCGCAATATTCCCCGAAGGTCCAGGCAATATTCGCTGAAGGTTTAAAAAGTAGAAATAAATATATTTAGTTGTTTAAAATTACTTGAATCAAATTCGTATACTCTACTACTCGCCGCCCGTCCTATTAGAAATACTTCTAATTTGGCGACAGTAACTGTACGGTTAATTATGTCCTGACATATATCGCATGTCGTGCGATCATAACCTTAACATAGTACTTATATACAATGCTTTACTTACATTTGCCATATGCAATACAAACTCATCTCTTTCCCTCTCCTCTCTCTCTCTCTCTCACCTCATCAACAGGTTTGTGCATTATCGAAGCGGGGCATAATGTTACAACCGGACATATTGGCCTACAATGAGCCGATAATGCCACCACCTGGAGCTGCTAGCGCTGCAGCGGCATCGGGTATGTCGAACAATGCCTATGGTGTACATCACTATCAACATCATCAGTATCAGTCGGGCAGCGACTCGGCCAGCGCGCTAGCGTCTACATCGGCGATTAATACAAAATCAATACAACAAAATGTAATTATTGCCAATGCGGGCCTTAGCTATGAAGATGTCCTCAATGATGATTTCCAATTCGATATGGACGGGCATGATGTTATGGTGTTCCTGCATATACAAAAGACCGGAGGCACATCGTTTGGACGGCATTTGGTGCGTGACTTGGATCTAAAGGTAAGTGTAATGAGCCAGCCTGCACATATTGACACATGTAACGTTAGGTGTATATATGAAATATTTACATAGAGGGATGGATGTAACTTCCATGCAGGTGCATATGTCCTCGACAGTCAGTGAATTGAGTTCCTTTTGGTCCTGCCTTTTTTCACATTACCATATTCGTGAGAAATCACATCAATGATTTGTGACAAAATGCCAATATTGCGAAGGAGTTTGCAGCGTGAGAGGAATTTATTTATTAACATGCAAACAAACACATACACACATATGTATGTATGTCCCTTCGTTAAATTTCCTTCTGTATTTCACAATTGCTTCAATCAAAATTGGTAATTCTTTTTTTTGAAAGCCATTGCTGCTTATCAGCCAGTTTACTCACATTTTGCTTTTGTGCAATTTCATTTCGAACAATTGAGACGTGCTTTCGCGTTTATTGGGGAGATATAACCATATTTGCAATACATACATATGTATATTCCGTTGGTGGAAGTGGTGTTTATAGCTTTGGCAAAAGGCTACACCAATGCATATGCGGCTCTGGGCCAATATTCGACAAGTTAAAAATGTGTATGGAATGTGCTTGCAAAATGTAATAACCTGAAATTACAAAAAGTAAGGAAGACTAAGTGCGGTTGGAAGTGAGCGGTAGATATATGGCTACGATACTTTATATATCTGTCAGCCGGAAGTAAGGAAATTACAGTTTTGGAGCCCTAGCTACTGAAATCGGAAATCTGAACATGAACGGTTATCATTATTGTAATATTAATACAAGAGGGTGGTTTAGTAATTCAATGACTTTGAATAAAATATATTGTTTACGGCAAATAATAGTTTTAATTCTCAACATATTCTCCTTTTAATCTTTATAAAGGGCTAAAAAGGAATTTCGCGTGTTGGTAAAATATTGTTTTTTGAAGAGAATAAATACAGTTGAAGAAAAACTTGGCTTGACTGATAATGCCCCAAGAAAATCAACCATAAAGGATTGATATGCTAAGTTCAGACGTGGTGAAATGAGCAAATGAGGCGATGAACGCAGTATATGCCCCAAAGAGATTATTACAGACGAAAACATCAAAAAATCCTCAAAATGATTTTGAATGACCGTGAATTGAAATTACAGGCACTCTAAAGATACCAACTGAACGTGTACATCATATCATTCACGAATATTTGGGTATAAGAAAGCTCTGTGCAAGATGGTGCAGCGCGAGCTCACTTTTGACCAAAAACAATGGCAAGTTGATGATTCGGAGCAGTATTTGGAGATTTTCAAGCGTAATAAACCCGAGTTTTTGCGTCAATAAATGACAATGGATGAAACATGGCTTCATCATTTCACTCCAAAGTCAAATCGACAGTCATCCGAGTAGACTGCACACGATGAACCCGCTCTAAAGCGTATACAAACACAACAGTCGGCTGGCAAGGTTATGGCGTCTGTATTTTCGGATGCGCATAGAAATTATTTTCATTGACTACCTTGAAAATGAACGGACCATCAACAGCGACTATAACTTGAAGTTATTGGACCGTTTGAAGGACGAAATCACCGAAAAATGGTCGCATTTGAAGAAAAAGAAAAAGCTGTTTCACCAAGACAATGTACCGTGTCACAAGTCAATGAAATCGATGACAGTAATCCATGAATTGGGCTTCGAATTGCTTCCACATTCACCGTATTCTCCAGATTTGGCCCCCCAGCGACTATTTCCTGTTCTCAGATCTCAAAAAGACAAATCCTAGTACAAAAATCGTATCGAAAAGATGGAGGGTCGCTATAATCAGAGTCCTAGAAGGGAACTGTTTTAAATAAAAAGTTTTGCCAAAAAAAAAGTGTTTTACTTAGGTAGGACGGGGACTTTTTTATTGATCTGTTACATTTAGTACATTGCTTTTCCAATTTTTGTATTCCTTCCAAATATTAGGTTTTTTCAAGGCCTTCAAAATAGGCGTTTGTTTCTGTGATGATCTCTTCATTCTACTCGAATCTCTTACCGCCCATCTCTTTGTTCAGGTTAGGAAACAAAAAATAGGCGCAGAGGGCTAAATTTGGGTAGTATGCTGCATCGATCCATGTTTTGCCTACGGTCACGAAACGGCGAAAAAATTCGCCAAACACTTCTTTGAAATGGTTACACGGTTGCGTTTATGATAGATGTAATGAATCTGCTCAGTTAAGATGCCACCTCCGATTGTCCAATATCATTCCATGGATTTTACCGAGGATTTCTGGTACGACCACATGGAAACTCAGAAACTACTGCCTAACCATTGAATCAGTATTGTATTGACAGCAACTGCGCGGCAAATTCAAATAGTCACTGACTTGTCAAACAGCCCTCGTACTATTTTTCTGACCAAACTCGGCCAATTTTACTTGATCCTAAATATTTCCGTTTAGTCAATTAAAAAAATTAACCACATATTTTCCATCGAGTTATTCGAAAAAAGGAATTTGAGGTGCTGGCTTAGATATGAAAAATAAAAAACATTCTATGTTTCGGAATAATCAGTTCGAAGACAGTAAAATTCTAAGCTCGGATTGCTATTGCCTTCTTCTTCTTTTTTGACGTAGTACTCTCTCGATGAAAAACCACCAAATTTTAGAAGTCACTCATCATTCTCGTCCTGCTATGTAGTGCGGAGGCATACACGATGACAACATCTGATGAGTCGACGTTAGGAGTTTTTGACACAAAGGTTTCTCGTAAGATCTATTGTACTTTGTACATTGGTAATGGCGAATCCGCAGCCGATAGAACGATGAGCTGCACAATTTATACGGCGGCAATTATAGTGCAGAGAATCGAGAGACAGCGACTACGTAGCTTTGAAAGTATTCGATGGAGTACCCGCTGGTGGAAGCAGAGGAAGAGGAAAACCTCCACTCCATTGGAAGGATCAGTTGGAGAGCGACCTGATTTCACTTAGTACTTCCTACTGGTGCAAAGAGCGAAAAGACGAAACTATTGGCGCGCTATTGTTAACTCGGCAATAAATGCGCACGCAGTGTCTACGCCAGTGAAAAAGAAGAATAATATAATCTATTTTAAATAAAAATAAATCCTGCTTTGAGATCTCATTTGACTGTCTCCAAACAAAACCACTCTCCAATTTTGCTGGCATAGCGTACCATAGAGAAGTTTTTACCAGACATCATACAATCCATATACCTTCCAATTCAGTCAATTATCATATTGATTTGGAATTCATTCAGAACGGCTGTTGCATCAAAAAAAGTCATGCGACACCAAAGAGTGAATTGGCTTTAGGCAAGTGTCGTAAAACCCAAACTCTCCGATTGTATTTTGTGCTATTATTTTAATATAAGAGGGTGGAGGGAGGAAAGAACATCCATAGAAACCCCACAAAGGTATAAAAGCGTACAACTGAAAGATTATGTTAGGCAGGTCTAACTGGTAATAGGCTTTGCTTTCTTTCAGGAATTATTTAGATTCTTAAATACTGTCAGATGATAGTGAAGTATTTCGGAATCGAAGATTATAAGGACGTGTCTAAGATCTACGATGACCAGAAAAGACTTAACTTAATTATTTGTAGAAAGTGAGATTGCTACTCAAATTCACTGTTCCAAAATCATGAAAAAATTTAAAAAAAAATTTTAAAAATTAATTATTTTTGAGGAAGAATTTCATCATATTGGAAATTGAAATATTGAAATTCAATCTATCGTATAAACTAAATAAATTTTGAATATCTGAGGGCTCTTTCTTATATGAAGCTTTCTTTGCTTATAAAACTTAAGTATATATTCACAAAGCTTAAAGTCCAAAAGTTCGAATATCTTATTTGCTCATATATGCTGCAAAACCCATACCGATACAATAACTATGGCAAGTTAAAAAAAAAGAAAAAAACGTGAGTAAGAGTGATTATCAAGAAATATTTAAGGCAAATCAATGGAAAATATAAAACAAGCCTTAATTACTGTTCATTTACTTGGGTTACTAAAATTCGAATAATTCGATTAGTTGGAAATTGTACGAAATGCAAGTTGTCTAAAGCCATTTTCAAATGAAATAGCAATTCCCCACCACTGAGTTAAAAATTAAATTAGAATTTTAAGATGTGCTTTTTCAAATCAAAGCGAGTCCTGAGTTGACAAAAAACCACTGGGAAGCCATATTAATTGTTTTACCTATTGTGGCAATGGTCAACCTTTGTCATTGCAGTATTTTTTAAAGTTTATTTTCTGAATCCAAACCCGCACTTTCAATTTTCGTCCAAAATATGTTTACATTCACTTCTGTTTTGAGGTATTAAAATAGTGAGCATGATAGGTTTGACATTATTCTCCTAGGAACGGTCAGAACTCCCACTGTCTGCGAAGGTTTGTTCTCTTAGGACGGCAAAGGTTATCTCTATCAGGATCCACTTCGAACCATATGTATCTAGCAACTGTGCATATGCAGATGTTAGCCTAGTTCTCGCCGAAAAGCTAGCTCACTAGCATTGCAGTTCCCAGCAATTCCGATGTGACTCGGTTTCCATATAATTTTAATTCTGAAGTAAGTCTACCCATAGACAGTGATATTAGGCATTTCTTCACATTTTTGGAGCTCACTATGTGTGCGCCTAGGCACCAGGTAATATCCAATTGGCTATATAATTATTATTCTTACCCCATTTCTATCATAATATAAAAGTCTTTAAATAACCTTGACTTTGACAAACCGAAAGGACATTTGATTAAATGTGGATATAAACATACATATTCACATATGCATGGTTACGCACGTGAATTACTCAAATTCGACAAAGACTACTTTATGTTGACATGACAACCATTCTGTCGTCGCTGGGGTCATTTGTATGCAATGCTTAGCTTTGTTCTTATGAACTGTTGACAGGATGCAGTGATTTAAAAAATAATTTCCATAATTCATAGACAACTCACGTACAAACGTACGTTGTCAACGATATCCGTAATAAATTCCAAAGTTTTAAGTTGAACGAATTCCACTTTGGCAGAAAGTCAGAATTGTGAGCACAATTTGTTTCGTATTTTACAGATGCAAATTCATACATATATACATATGTAGATATGTAAATATATATGTATGTATGTAGGTAAACACTTCAAAAAGGCGTAATATACTTAAATTGGTGTCATTATATACCCAGCAGCTGAATGAACTGGTTAGAAACTATTTCGAATTATACCAGTCTCATACAAAATGAGTAAACAATTTCCCAGTTTTGTTTTCATACAATTGGTGTGATTAAATGAATTAATATAATATAATCATATATGATATCATTGATGAGTTGCTGTGTTTTAAACATTTCATGTTCTAGAAATGGTATATTAACTTTGATCCGAAGTATATAAGTGCCAGAAGGAGAAGAAATAGACCCACCGAAATTTATACCGATCGGATCAGAACGACGAGCTGAGTTGATTTAGCCATGCCCGTCTGTCGGTCTGTTTGAACTTTGTACAGTCAGTATCTCAGTTTTGAGATACTTCAAGCAAACTTGATTAGCAGATGCATTTTTATATTTATACGCTCATTTTTCGGAACCGGCCAGATGGGATCACTTTAACTATAGCCCCATACCACCGATTTGTTCTGATATGAAGTCTTGTGACAAAAATGCGTCAAAACATTATCTAGGAGCTTTAACATTTTGTATTCTACGCACGTAAATTCAAACTAATAGTGACACCAAAAGTTATGTTGCCCCCTACAATCGATTTTTCAGATATGAAAATAGGTATGAAAATTAGATTAAATTAAATTACGTAAAACAAAATTAAAATCTGAATGAAATTAATATAAAAAATTAAATAAATTAAAATAAAGTAAGACAAAATAAAATTCAACGAAATGATACAAAATAAAATTAAAATAAAATTCGAAGAAAGTAAATTGAAAAAAAATAAATTAAATTAAATAAGCTGCAAGAATATAATGGATAAATTAAACTAGTGTAAAATAAAAATAATAATATAATAATAACTGGTATTAATCGACAATTTTGTTCCTAGTTTAGTCTCCTTCGGACTAGTGCGTTTTAAGTAAGGAAATTCCATTATTATGCTGGTTCTGATTTGATATTTCAAAGCAAAGTATATATGTATATCTATGTTATTTACTTGTATACATACACACATTTATATACTTATAAGTCAATATAAGCTTTATTTAAATAAATTATGCAAATGTCACATATATGCTAATTCTTTTCTTTCTACTGGAATTCACTTTCCCCTCTCACACAGCGACCGTGCGAGTGTCAACGTCAGCGTAAACGTTGCTACTGCTTCCGTCCACATCGTAATGAGAATTGGTTATTCTCACGCTACTCCACTGGTTGGAAGTGTGGCCTACACGCCGATTGGACGGAGTTAACCAGTTGTGTTGACATCGAATTGGACAAGAATGAGGGTGAGACGGCCAAACGGAGGTACTTCTATATTACACTCCTTCGTGAACCAATTTCGCGTTATATGTCTGAGTATCGACATGTGCGGCGTGGTGCGACGTGGAAAGGGTCACGTCATTGGTGTTTGGGTCGACAAGCTACTGTGGCTGAGTTGCCGCCTTGCTATAATGGCAAGGATTGGCTAGATGTGGATCTAGATGAATTCGCTGCATGTGAATCGAATTTGGCGGCCAATCGACAGACACGTATGCTGGCCGATCTGGCGTTAGTGGGCTGTTACAATAAGACTGCTATGCCGACGCACGAACGTGATCGTGTGATGTTGGCAAGCGCTAAGCGTAATTTGGCAGCAATGGCATATTTCGGTCTCACTGAGTATCAGAAGGTTATTTCAGAGTATTATCAAGCTTTTATTTAACAAATAATTAACCTATGTTTTTTTCCCCCCTCAGATGTCACAATATATTTTCGAAGAGACGTTCAATCTTCGCTTTGCGATACCATTCGAACAACACAATACAACTATTTCTGCGTCGGCGGTAAATAATTTGCGACCAGATCAAAAAAAACGTATCGAGGAGCTGAACAGTTTGGACATCGAATTGTATGCCTTTGCAAAGAAATTATTATTCCAAAGGTACGGGTCATCGAAGTAAGCCTCATTGTTTTATATATTAGTTGATTAGATAAAAGGAACTATATTTGTATGTATATATTAGAGCTCCATATTTTGCTCAAACATTTTCGAGCATTTGTGAGCATTTGAGCAACGAGCACTCGCACACCTACTCATTGCTCATTACTCGAAAATGTTTTGAGCCGAGCACGAGCATTTCGAGTATTTTGACAAACACTTTGACTATTTCTTCTAAACTTTTTTTTTTTTTAATAATCTTAAATTTATTTATGCAAAGTGTAAAAATCATTGAAACCCCAAAGAAATTTTGACAAACAAAATTAAATTTTTTTTTTGGTCTGCTGAGCAGTTGAGCTACAATCGAGTATCGAGCGAACATCGAGCTGCTGGCAATGTTCGATACCCGAGTATCTAAAGCTCTAGTATATACGTATGCATAGCTTTGGGCTAAAGTTGTAGGAGATGCAGATTCTGCGCTCTAATCCACTTTTTATTCAATTAATAAAGCCAGGAGCTCTGAAGCGTAAACTAGTGTCAATACAATTTTATATGTGTGCCTCAAATGATTTCCTTATTTGATCTCGGCATATTCATCAAAGGACTTCTGCCATTTTGAAAAGAGCATCTGACACCTCTTAAGGTTCTGTACCTAGACCTTGGCTTTAGGACGAGTGCTCTATAGGCGGCGCTTCATAACCGTAGAAGTTATTTTCGGCCGAGCTCCTCCTATGAATATCTCCCTGTCAAAAGTTTTATCTAATATTAGATCAAGTGTATAACTCGATATTCTCCAAACAACTTGAGAGAGTCTCTTTGCTCTGATCCATGATGAAGGAAGGAGTGACGTAAAATTCGGAGCGTAACTAACCAATAGTAACGGACGGAGTAATCCTTGCGGCCATCGCAATAGTCGAGTGGTTAGTAATGCGTATTACCACGCGCAAGTTCATCCCCACGCGCAAGGGGATGTCAACCACTCCATGTATTTTTCTAACTTACAAGAAAAGTTTCTAAAAAAAAATTTCTCAATCATTCGGAGGTGGTTTAAAATAAATTGTAAGCCCATTATTGGAAAAATATCAAGACACACACCGTAAGAAGGAGCTCGACTGAAAACGGCTCAGCGATTGTAAAACGCTCACTATATATGCAATATATATATCGCGCACTACGTCCAATGATGCGGACCAATGATTCCACCAGCCCATAAAGCGCACCAAACAGTCAGTTTTTCTGGATGTAACGGTGTTTCAACATACACTTGAGGATTACCTTCACTCCAAATGCGGCAGTTTTGTTTGTTGACGTAGCCATTCAACCAGAAGTGCGCTTCATCGCTAAACATCGCTAAAATGGACGTAGTGCGCGATACGTTTTCCGCACAGAACCATTATTTTCGAAATAAAATTGCAATATTTGCAAGCGTTGTTCAGGCGTGAGTCTATTCATGATGAATTGCCAAACCAAACTGAGAATAAATCACTTGACAGCTGTTAAATCGGTCGCCATCTTGAAAAGTAATGCCAACTTAAAGTTCTATACCTCTATAAAAAACACCCTATATATATTTATATTACATGTAATGTCAGATAACCCATCTTACAAAATAGCAGAACAGCCTGGTCTCAACGTCAACGTGAGAAAAGTAGTTTCTGTATTGAATTTGGAGACTACCATTTGCCAGTATTTTCGCCCAAAGCTACATACATCTACATACATT
Organism: Neoceratitis asiatica; assembly: GCA_030068015.2. Classification (NCBI taxonomy): domain Eukaryota; kingdom Metazoa; phylum Arthropoda; class Insecta; order Diptera; family Tephritidae; genus Neoceratitis; species Neoceratitis asiatica. Next base: position 40,702,047 of record CM061529.1, read on the forward strand.
TAAATAATAATAAGAATGAATTTTAAATTTCTTAGATAAAACAAAATAACATAATTTTTTTTTTAATTACAGGTTCGAACGTTTAAAAGCAAAAGACAACGATTTTGAGAAGCGATTTGCCAATTTGGGCAATATCTACTACAAACAGGGCGTAACGGAATTTAATTGGGATAGTAATATCGATGATGCATTAAGTACCGATCATTGAAACCAAATATTGTGGCAAACATAAAAACATACATATACACATAGGCAACCACATATACATATGTATACATAAGTATATGCATTTATAGCTATAAATGCACATATAGTAATTCTATATGGCTATATGTAGCCTAATTGAAAAGAAGGACTTTATATTAGATTTAAGCATAAAATTAACAGTAAATAATAATTGTAAACACGCTAAAAATATGTAAAACAATTTTATTTTGATTTTTGTATTGTATTATTTGCTACTTTAATTGAACTCACTGACTTAGTTTGTCTCTTTTTACTCACCTTTACGATAAATATGTGTGTCGCTATTGTAAATATATATCTAGGATGTATTTTTTTCGAACACTTTTTGTTTAATTTTGATCTGAGTGTTGAAATTCACAAGTTACAATCATCTGGTTTGCTAGTTATAATTTAGAATTATAAATCAATTTATTTATTCATGATAGTCACATGCCACAACTGTTAACTTAAGAAGAAAAAAGAAATACGCTAAGCCAAAATTAGTTTAGATATATTACGTACATATATATATGTATATGTATAGACCTTTTATAATCTTAGAAGATAATATTAGTCGAACGGAGAGTATTTGTTTTTATTTATATTTTATTAAATACTAAAATTAGTTTATACTAGAACTGTTATGTGTAATTAGTTCAAGCGAATGTTAAACCATAAAATATGTGACGTAACATTTTATCAAACCGGTTTCGGTGTTTGCTTATTCAACAAATTCAGCAAAATCAATTACATTAATTATTTCCTCTCATTTCATAGAATTTAATTTAATTAAATATCCTTTGTGAGTCTAAACATTTCGAAGTAATTATGTAAATACCATAAAATCGAATGCATATTTTAAAAAATCAATTTTGGCTTGTGTGAAAAATTTATCAAAGAAATATTCACTGATAGTGTTATTAGTCAAAATATATTTATATAAGACAATAATAAATTCCAATTCAAATTAAAATCGTTTATAATTATAATAATTACTTATAAATTAAAACAAAGAGAGATGCAGAACTTTTACAACAACATACGACCAAAACAAAACTAAATAAAATAATATTTATTGATATGAAGTTCTGATTAATGAAAGAAAATATCGACTTCAGCATCAATACAAACACAACAAGTCAAAATCAATAATCTAATATTTACATATGTATATACAAACACACACACTTCAAAATAAATAGACATGCATACATTCATTAAAACAAAAATAAATACAAGGTGACCAACACACATCTAAAAATTGTATTACCGGGAAAAATTAATAAAATTATTTGTAACTCATTTAGTAACTACTCTGAATGCATTTATACACATACATACATGCACGTATGTATCATTTACAGTATATTGTGCCATTACATAAAACCTTATTATTCATTTGTTTATATGTCATCGATATCATTTCGCATAATATTTAATTATTATTGATTATTGATAAAGTATTTACCAAAAACAGTGCAATTCAATTAATTTTACTACACTTAAAATAAAGTAAATTATAAATAAAATATCGAAAATAAAACGAATTAGTTCTATCAAAATAACGTCAATCGCTAAACTTTATTATTGTATGTGAAAATTTTGTTCGATTTTGATCTGATTCCTCTCCTCATCGTGTTTTTTTCCCGTTTCCAAGGTGACTCAGCATTTAATATAAACATATAAAACATGTATCCAAAGTCATATATTAAGGACACTGAGCATTATAATAATCTATTATAATTATTCGAAACTAGTTTTTACTTCTTAAGGTGGGTTTTCAGAGAATAAAAAATACGAATTTTCACTATTTTTTTATACATACAATCATATATTTTATTCAAGCAATTCACCAAATCAAAGATACATATTTAAACAGGATTTTGTGAAATTTTTATTCAAAAATTCCGAAAACTCAGCCGTTGGTACCTCATCTCCCTTGACGTCTCAAAAGAAAATGCATCTGATTATTGGTTCTTCCAAAATCAAAAAAAAAAAAAAAAACCAAGAATATTTCGTTATTACATTGATAAATCTTGTTATTGGACGAAGGAAAAAACAAAAATTTAAAATTTGAATTTTTGACAGGCCTTGAACAAAAAAAAAACAAATTTTTTGATCAAATTTTCGCCATGCTCGAAAAAATTAGTTGTAATAAAAAGAAATCCTTCATTCAATGATTAAAAAATGAATGTTATTACAAAATCGCTTTATAACTTTTCGAGAAATCGTGACCACCGACTTAAAAAATAAAGTTTTGAGATAAACGCATTTAAAGTTTCAAATTGACATAGACATGGCCTGATGGACGGAACTTCCAAAGGATCTATCTCTTAGATCCGATCGGTTTGATATTTAGGAGAATATTTCAAACATATTGTACAATTTAATAAGACAAAAAATGGTTCTTTTTTTAATTTTCAAACCCACCTAACCCTTTAAAACAAACGGAAATTTTACGAAGCACATAAGATTTGCAATTTTGTAAAATAGTTAGTTCAAGGGGCCGCCATATTTTTTTCGCTCATAGAGGTTTCTCACTAATCCGTGTGTTTGGGTTCACTTACAGAAGTTTATTAATAAAGGATTATCCATTTAGTGGTTTTGAAAGTGCAGGGCTATATTTTAACATTTTTCAAACTTAACTGTCAAATCAAACATGTTTTGTTTTAGTTCCAAGTCAGACATTTATGAAAATGGACCGCTTAACAACAGCACAACGCGTTAAAATTGTTGAAACCTACTACGAAAGTGGTGATTGCAATGCAGCCACGTTTCGTGCTTAAATAGGAGATTAGGGTGCACATAATCGGCCAACTACTTAATCAATTGGTTTAAATCTTACCAAATTTAAAGAGACTAGATCGGTTATAGGTATTGTAAAGCCTGCGCATCATCGTTTTGCTTGTTCCATCTCAAACATCGCTGATGTAAGTGAAAGTGTAGCCGATAACCCAAATGTTCATATTTCTCGATGTTCTCAAGAGCTGAGACTTTCTTCGGGACATTATTGGCGTATTTTGCACATGAACTTATTCCTTCTCTTCTTCTTCTTTGGCACCGCTTACGCGATTATAGCCTCGTCAACAATAGCGCGCCACTCTTTTTTTCTTGCTATTTGGCGCCAGTTAGAAATACCAAGTGACACCAGGTCGCTCTCCACCTGATCTTTCCAACGGAGTGCAGGTCTTCCTCTTCTTCTGCTTTCACCAGCGGGTACTCCATCGAATACTTTCAAAGCTGGAGCGCTTTCATCCATTCGGACGACATGACCTAGCCAGCGTAGCCGCTGTCTCTTTATTCGCTGAGCTATGTCAATGTCGTCGTATAGCTCGTACAGCTCATCGTTCCATCGTCTGCGGTATTCGCCGTTGCCAACGCGCAAAGGACCATAAATCTTCCGCAAAACTTTTCTCTCGAAAACTCCTAAAGCCGACTCATCGGATGTAGACATCGTCCAGGCTTCTGCACCATATGTCAGGACGGGAATGATGAGCGACTTGTAGAGTTTGGTTTTGGTTCGTCGAGAGAGGACTTTACTTTTCAATTGCCTACTCAGTCCAAAGTAGCACCTGTTGGCAAGAGTGATTCTGCGTTGGATTTCAAAGCTGACATTGTTGGTGTTGTTAATGCTGGTTCCCAGATACACGAAATTATCTACGACTTCGAAGTTGTGACTGTCAACAGTGACGTGGGAGCCAAGTCGCGAATGCGATGACTGTTTATTTGATGACAGGAGATATTTCGTCTTGCCCTCGTTCACTACCAGACCCATTCGCTTCGCTTCTTTGTCTAATCTGGAGAACGCAGAACTTACATTGCGGGTGTTATGACCAATTATATCGATATCATCGGCATATGCCAACAATTGCACACTCTTGTAGAATATTGTGCCTGGTCTGTTTAACTCTGCAGCTGTTATTATTTTCTCCAGTACCAATTTGAAGAAATCGCATGATAAAGAGTCAGCCTGTCTGAAACCTCGTTTGGTATCGAATGGCTCGGAGAGGTCCTTCCCAATTCTGACCGCGCTTCTGGTATTATCCAGGGTCAGTTTACAAAGCCCTATGAGTTTCGTGGGGATATCAAATTCAGACATAGCGGTGTAGAGTCATTTCCTTATCGTGCTGTCGAAGGCAGCTTTAAAATCGATAAAAAGGTGGTGTGTATCGATTCTTTTCTCTCGGGTCTTCTCCAAGATTTGGCGCATGGTAAATATCTGGTCAATGGTGGATTTGCCAGGTCTAAAGCCACACTCATAAGGTCCAATCAGTTTGTTGACGGTGGGCTTTAGTCTTTCACACAATACGCTAGATAAGACCTTATATGCGATATTAAGGAGACTTATCCCACGACAATTGGCTCAGACCATGGGGTCTCCTTTTTTTGGATTGGACAGAGCATACTTAGGTTCCATTCGTCAGGCATGCTTTCTTCCGACCATACTTTGCAAAAAAGGTGATGCATGCTCCTTGTCAGCTCTTCGCCGCCGTATTTGAATAGTTCTGCCGGTAAGCCATCGGCTCATGCCGCTTTGTTATTTTTTAAGCGGGCAATCGTTATCCGAACTTCTTAATAGTCGGGTGATGGCACTTCTATACCATCGTCATCGATTGGGGATTCGGGTTCTCCATCGCCGGGGTTTTCATTTTCAGTGTCATTGAGCAGGTTGGAGAAGTGTTCCCTCCATACACTAAGTATACTCTGGACATCTGTCACCAGATTACCTCCATTGTCCCTACATGAGTTTGCTCCGGTCTTGAAACCGTCTGTAAGTCGCCGAATCTTCTCATAGAATTTTCGAGCATTACCGTTGTCGGCCAGCTTCTCAAGCTCTTCATACTCACGCATTTCGGCCTCTTTCTTTTTCCGTCTGCAAATGCGTCTCGCTTCCCTCTTCAGCTTTCGGTATCTATCCCACCCCACACGTGTTGTAGTCGATCTCAAAGTTGCGAGGTAGGCAGTCTGTTTTCTCTCCACTGCAGTTCGACATTCCTCATCGTACCAGTTGTTTTTCTGGTATTGCTGAAAACCAATTGTTTCCGAAGCAGCGGCACGCAAGGAATTTGATATTTCGTTCCACAGCTCCCTTAGACCAAGTCGCTGATGAGTGCTACCAGAGAGCAGGTGTGCAAGCCGAGTAGAAAACTTGCTGGCTGTCTGCTGGTATTGCAGTTTTTCGACGTCAAACCTTCCTTGTGTTTGTTGACGGGCGTTCTTTGCCACACAGAGGCGGGTGCGTATTTTTGCTGCTACAAGATAATGATCCGAGTCGATATTTGGCCCTCGGAACGTACGCACGTCTAGAACACTGGATACATGTCTTCCGTCTATCACAACGTGATCGATTTGGTTGCGTGTTTTACGATCTGGGGACAGCCATGTTGCTTGATGAATTTCCGTATGCTGGAATCTGGTACTACAGACAACCATATTTCGGGCCCCGGCAAAGTCAATCAGCCTCAGCCCGTTTGGGGATGTTTCGTCGTGGAGGCTGAATTTTCCGATTGTTGCGCCAAAAATGCCTTCTTTGCCCACCCTGGCGTTGAAATCGCCTAGCACAATTTTGACATCGTGGCGGGGGCAATCTCATAAGCACGTTCTAGGCTCTCATAGAAAGCATCTTTGGTCACATCATCCTTTTCTTCTGTCGGGGCGTGGGCGCAAATCAACGATATGTTGAAGAACTTCGCTTTGATGCGAATTGCGGCTAGACGTTCATCCACCGGGGTGGATGCCAGGACTCGGCGACGGAGCCTCTCTCCCACCACAAACCCAACACCAAATTTGCGCTCCTTTAAATGGCCGCTGTAATAGATTTCACAAGGACCCACCTTCTTCCGTCCTTGTCCCGTCCATCGCATTTCTTGGACGGCGGTGATGTCAGTCTTTAGTCTTACGAGGACATCAACCAGCTGGGCAGCGGATCCTTCCCAATTAAGGGACCGGACATTCCAGGTGCATGCCCTCATATCATGATCCTTAAAACGTTTGCGGGGTTCGTCATCAAAAGGGGGGTCTCTCACCCGAGGCAATTGCTGATTTTTCATTGGAGTATAGTTTTTATGTGGTGGGTTCCAAAGCCTACGCACAACCGCAGGGGATTCGCCTTCTCACTTTAGCTCGCCTCCAAAAGGATGTTTGTTGGCTACCCAGAGGATACTTGGTCTAAAACTGGAAGTCGTGAGCTGCTTGAACCATATGTAGAAGAATCGTTTCGGGCCACTCCCAGGTGAATGGCAGTCAGAAACTTTCCTCACTTGCGTGAACTTCTACACATGGCCCCATCCTCCATGGACTTATTCTATACATCCATATAAAGTTCAGCTCACACAACAACTGAAGCCGACTGACCATTCACAACGCCGCAGTTACGTCGATTGGGTGCTTGAACACGAAGCAGTGGAACGCGATTTTTCCAACAAAATTTTTTTCAACTACTACTCACAGTTCTCACTTGGTGGATACGTAAATTAGCAAAATTTTCGCATTTGGGTCTCCGAGAATCCTCAAATAATTGAAAAGAGGTCAAAATAGACAACCCCATTCTTCATTTCGACTCGAATGTTGGCGGCGGATACGTCTCAGATGGTTCGTTGAGTCCAATTTTCGATGCCATTTCATTTGATAACTGGCAAATGACACGCGTGCTGTTTTGCTCCAAGGGCTGAGGCGGGATTGTTGACATGGACTTTAGACTTTACATATCCCCGGTGTAACATCACAGGATCTTGGTGGTCAATCGACCGGCCCAAAACGTGAAATTATCTGTTCACCGAAGTATTCTCTCAATAAATCCATTGATTGATGCGATGTGTGGGACGTAGCGCCGTCTTGTTGAAATGAAATGTCGCGGAGATTACGAGCTTCAATTTTCACGAGGCAATTTTGCTTGTTTGCACACCAATTGAGCCAGAAATGGGTCTCATCGCTGAACAAAATTTTGCTTGAAAAGGTTGGATCTTCTTCGAACTTTTCAAGAGCCCATAGAGTGAAGCGGTGTCGCTTAGAAAAGTCGAGCGACTTCAGTTCTTGCACAAGCTGTATTTTGTACGCCTTCAATTGAAGATCTCGACGTAAAATGCGCCAAGTCGTTTCATACGCCAGTCCGAGTTGCTGCGAACAACGCTGAAACGATTCTCCTCGGTCTTCGTGTACACTCTCAGCTACGGCCGCTATATTTTCTTCACTGCGTGCTGGACGTGGTCTATCCGGTGGAATATTATCCAAGATGGGTGATGGTGTTGTGAATAGTACGCTCAGTAGGCTGATTATATTGACCATAAGTTCAGCTAAGCGCGCGAAACACATTCTTTGCAAAACGTGAATTTTCGTAATAAAGTTGAATGATTTGTAAACGTTGTTCAGGCGTAAGTTTTCCCATGATGAAATGCCAAACAATACTGACCAAAAATAACATGACAGCTTGACACGACTGACGCCTGATTTGTCAAAAAAAGGTTATTGAAGAAAGTACCTCTACTTGAATCACCCTTTATTAGCCCATCACCAGTTGCACGATATTCTGTGTTGTTTTATGGCATTTTGCTTTTTGTTGTGTACTTCATGTCAGCCTACATTTTATTTCTAGAGAAGTTATATGTATAGTTGTTTAGTCGACCGTAATCCACTTTGTTGATGTTCCAATAGGAGGTCCTAGGCGATTCAGCTCCAGTGTAATTTCTTCCCATTTTTTCGCAGGCTGAATCTTTGTGCAAATTGCTTTCGCCAACTGAGGGTTTTGCTCCATAAGAGAAATTAGTCGTTCCAACTTTTGTTACTTTTGCTATGCATAACATTAGAAGTTAAAAATATATGTCTGTTAAGTATCAAAAAACTAGAGAATAATCACAAAAAGCTTACATTTTTAAAAAATTTTCACACTTCGACAATACAGTGTCAAAATCAATATTTTGTTCGATGTAAAAGTATATTGCGACAGTGATCGCAACTATCGATATATAAATCGAACATCGAATATCGGAAATTGAATTTTGCCCATAGTAGAGGCTAGAATGTACGAGTAAATTAACATATTGACTACAAAGTACAAAAATAAATACTCGTAGAAGCGTTCAGTATTTGCAATAACCAGTTTTTCAGCTTTCTTGTGAATTCTAAACGCAAAGTGCATGCCATCTATTTCAAATGCTAAAAAAGCATTTTTTGCTTTCACTAATAGCAGCTGTGTTTACTTTACCCAGCAAAAATTTATGTTATCCACTGTAGTGCATCGTTGGGTCAACTTACGTGTTGTGGTTAGCCGCTCATTGGTCGTGTTTTAACGATCGCAATTACTACATTAAATTAATATTGCGCAATAAGATATATATATTGAAAATGTCTCAAACTGAAATTGAGTCAGCTTCGTTTCGTTGGTGAACTCTGCTCTTACGTACAGAAATTGGAATTTGTATGTACATACATACATATATTCCAATGAAAGTAGAACAAATGCACTAATTGAAATTTGTTATATTTGTTAATAATAAATTATAACTATTAATTAAATTAACTAATTTTCTATAATAAATATTAATATCAAATTCTTCACCAAAACGGATTGTATTCGAAACCAGAAGTATGCCCGAATGTAGTCCCCTTTAGGTAATCCATTATGTAATTATTATGTAATATTTTGGAGTAGTTTCAAAACTAATTTCCTGTTGGTACTACATGGAGTACTCAGATGTTATGCAGCATTTGAGTATATCATCCACCTCTAGGTCATCAAATTGGATCACCGCGATAGCCGTGTGGTTAGTATTGGGTATTACAATTCGGAAGACCTGGGTTCGAGCAACATCCAAAATTATAGAAAATTAATTTTTATAATTGCGGTCGCCTCATAAAAAATTTTATCGGCCGTTGGGACGCGGCTTAGAATAAACTATAGGACTCTGCATTTGTTGATAAAGACATCAAGACGCAAAGCCACAAATTGGAGGGGAGCTCGGCGAAAATTTGGTTCAGCGGTTACAAAGCGCCAATTATATACATATATATACATATATTTTACATGAATTGTAGTTAGTTTTGGAGTAATATATTGTCCGCGTTGAGTGTGCTTACATACATTTCACTCGTGCATGGAGTACTCGCGTTGTTTGCAGGGCAAAACTTATAAACTAATATAAAGGGTGTTTTTTTATAGAGGTATAGAACTTTAAGTTGGCATTACTTTTCAAGATGGCGACCGATTTAACAGCTGTCAAGTGACAGTTTGGTTTGGCAATTCATCAGAAATAGGCTCAGTGAAATTTTATTTCGAAAATAATGGTTCTGTGCGGAAAACGTATCGCGCACTACGTCCATTTTAGCGAAGTTTAGCGATGAAGCGCACTTCTGGTTGAATGGCTACGTCAACAAACAAAACTGCCGCATTTGGAGTGAAGGTAATCCTCAAGTGTATGTTGAAACACCGTTACATCCAGAAAAACTGACTGTTTGGTGCGCTTTATGGGCTGGTGGAATCAGTGGTCCGTATCATTGGACATAGTGCGCGATACGTTTTCCGCACATAACCATTATTTTCGAAATAAAATTGCACTATTTGCAAGCGTTGTTCAGGCGTGAATCTATTCATGATGAATTGCCAAACCAAACTGAGAATAAATCACTTGACAGCTGTTAAATCGGTCGCCACCTTGAAAAGTAATGCCAACTTAAAGTTCTATACCTCTATAAAAAAACACCCTATATTTGTACGTTTGTAGATAAATGCAAACCTGTCTATGCAAGAACAACAAATTGTGCGCTTGTCCAGGTCCAGCATGTCACTGCATAGCAACTTGATATTTTTGTTGTGTTCTAATAATCATTCTTCTTTGGGTGTGTGTGTGTTTGTATTTTGCTTAGAGCTTCTGTACGCTATTAAAATGCAAACGTTTTTCTGTTGCGTTGTTACTTTTCTAACAAATCACATATTAACATATTGCAATATTTTACAGTATACCTTTATATATATGTATAAGATATATACATATGTATATTTTATATCGTTTCCAGTATTTCATTGAAACAAAAAAAAAAGAACCACTGTTAAGTTCGTTAGCTGATGCACTTCCCTTCATAGCAGAGTTTGAAATAACAGTATTTTGTGATGTCATTTTAGTTTTTTTTATAAAGCAAGGCTGATTCAGATGCCAAGTAAAACAATGTACCGAGTGTTAACAGGCTCACAGCATACCATGGTAAGCTGAAATATGTACATATATGTATATGTATATTGTAGTAGCGTTATAGTAGATTTCCGTCACGAACAAATGAATTTGTTTACTTTCGCGTTTCGAGTCGCTAATCTAAAAGTAAAGCGAGACACACTCACATATACCACTTAGAATAAATACATACATATATACTTACTTTTGCACAGACATATTTATGTATGTAAGTAAGTAAATATGTATGTACGTGCAGCTTGCAAAAAATTAATTACAAAAAATCTAAGAGACCTCCACTGCCTTCAGCATTAAGTAAAGCATCACATAGAGAGCGGAGCCAATATCGGTGCTCCCCCATGGCGAGTGTCAATCCCCCAACGCTAACAGTCATAAGCATACAGCTATGTAAATATGTATGCTTAGTAAAGAACACATTTTTATATAGAGACATTGGCTGCCTATCAACGCTATTGTGCCTCGCCTTAATCTACTTTATCACAGTCATCGCTTTTACAGCCTCATTTGAGTTTTCTTAGGTATGTACTTCACTCCTGGACGCTCATACTTATATATATATATAGTATGTAGTTAAGTAAGCTTGTGGGAATCGTATGGGAGATTGTGTTTGATGTTTAGAAGTGAAAATTTTAGAGTAAATTTCTTCATAAAATGGGTCGAACCAAACTCGGCTGATATTTACATATTTTTCGTTTTGTCAAAGACATCTCAATTCTTACTCTACTTATAGTGTACAGAGACGGACGGGCAGATAGGCAGACAGACATGGCTAAAACGATTTGCCTCAACATTCCACGAAGTTTGATGAATACGATATGTCTTAAAAAATAACGAGAATTTTTGAATTTCATTGACTCTCGGACTCTGCAGATTATTTCTATACGTACTCCTCTGAAATATTATAAAACTTTAAGCTGTTTTTATTTTTGACGTTGTCTTTAATAGTCATGTGTTTTTATGAGCTCGGCGATTTTCTTTTGTTAAAAGAAATGGATCAAAGGATTCGCATAATATTTTTTATTTAAAAAAAAATCCCATGTTGGGTATGTTATGAATAAAGCAAGAGATTCCACGAAAGATGTGAAGACTTTAAAAATGACGAACGATCTGTGCGCTCCAGCACATCAACAACCGATGAAAACGTGACAAACGTGGAAAAAATGGTTATAAATGACTGCCGAATCACAATTATAGAAGTTGCTGATGATGCTGGCATATCGATCCTTTTTTGGGTCCCCCATTTCGAGATTCCCTACTTTTTTAAAGAAAAAACACTGAAAATTCAAATTCAATGGATAATGTTTATTATCATTCGTAAGAACATTAAATTCATCGAAGTGTTCTTTTAATAAATCCATTGATTGATGCGATGTGTGGGAAGTGGTGCCGTCTTGTTGAAACCGAATGTCGCGGAGATCACGTGCTTGAATTCCAGGCATCAAATGGTCGGTTATCATGACGTGGTAATGGTAGCCATTGACGGTTACGTTCTCATCGGCATCATTTTTGAAGAAATTTGGACCGCTGATGCCACCGGTCCACAAACCACACCAAAACCGTTGTTTTTTCTGGATGAAATGGCAGCTCTTCAATTTCTTCGTCCCATATGTGGCAATTTTGCTTGTTTACATACCAAATAAGCCTGAAATGGGCCTCATCGCTGTACAAAATTTGGCTCGAAAACGTCGGACCTTCTTGGAACTTTTCCATAGAGCGGAGCGATGTCGCTTGGGAAGAGCGAGTGGCTTCAGTTCTTGCCCAAACTGTATTTTGTACGTTTTCAATTTAGGATCTCGACGTAAAATGCGCCAAGTCGTTACATACGTCAGTCCGATTTTCTTTTTATTCTTTCTATCTTCTTCTTTCTTTATTTTTCTTGTATTGCATTTTAGGATTAATTATTGATTCTCATATCTGAAAAACCGATTGTGAGGCACTATTATTCCGACCACAATGATTTTCTGTGACTCGACTCTACACGGTCTGCGTGTACACTCTCAGCTACGACCGCTATATTTTCTTCACTGCGGGCTGGACATGTTCTATTCGGTCGAATGTTATCCAATAATGAATGCTTGAGACCCAGATAGTTAATGGTGTTGCGAATAGTACGCTCAGTATGTTGACCATAAGTTGAGCGAAGCACGCGAAACACATTCTTTACAGAACGGGAATTTTCGTAATAAAGTTGAATGATTTGTAAACGTTGCTCGGGTGATGAAATGCCAAACAATACTGAACAAAAATAACATGACAGCTTGACACGACTCACGTGTGAGGCTATTGGATCAGTCTTTATTTTATGAAATAAGGACTACGGTTCCATCATCGGAATGGAAGCTTTTTGATTCGCCAAGATCAAAAACGGTTCGGCAAGTGCGGTCAAAAGTGAAGGTTATTCTAGGAAAACTACTCATATAGCGTTATACGACCGGTATTTTTCAATTATGTGGTTTCGGGTAAAAAAAAAAATATATAAAAACTTGAAATTTGGTATCCTACACTTGGGAAATCATATTAATATTGAAAGTGAAAATAATCGAAATCGGAGGACTACATTATATAGCTCTTCTACTGTTATGTTATCAGAAATTATAAACTTTTAAAGTGAATATAATCACAACTAGATAATAGCATTTACTGAAAAAAGTATAATAACAATTTGTTAATATTGCAAATCCTGCCAGTTAATGTTCGATATGAATAGTACTCTGGCAAGATTTATTACGAATTTAACGTCAAATCTGAATAATCCTCCGACAAATGATCCTGCAAATATATAAATTTATCTGCGTACCAAGTTTGGTTGAAATATCTCAAACACTGCAGGACTGTTTAATGTTCAAAAGACGGAGCTCGTCGTTCTTATCTATACGGTAAATTTTTGGTGTTTTTACTTGTACTTCTTTCTTCTAGTACTTGCATACTTTGGATCAAAGTTTATTTCATATGGTATGCCATGTTCATGAAAGGAATAAAAATATACTATTGATCGAGCTTGAATCTCTAATCGATAGCGATAATCCGACAATGAGTAAGTCCGAATAGCAATACTCGTATATCAGATATGTATGACTGATGACTTCAAAGTACATGTAACATGTTTTGCGGAAGAATTGGAACCTAATTCTGCCTTGAGAAATGCATAAAAAGGACTATTCCCCACTATTCACCCAAATTATCGAGAGGTTAGTCTATTTAATATCGAATACAGAGTGTTATTCAGCATATTCTTTGATTTATTAAAACCTACCGTCAAATAATTGATCGCTCCTCCTATTAATGTGATTTCGGACATGACTAGATAGTCAGCGGAAAATAACAGCGAAAATAGGATCGACATGAAAAACCTTTTCGTCGGTTGGAATATCGGCTGCGACAGCACGGAAACCCTGTTGTTTCTACTATACTCTGCCCAAACTTAGAATTTCTGGCAAGATAATATGGTTGTGTCAACTATCTCTGAAAACCCCAGAGTCTCCTGCAGTATGGAAAAGACCTTCCCGAGCCATTCGATACCAAACGGGTTCCCAGACTATCTGACCCTCTTTGATGTGATATCTTAATACTAAACATGAAAAAAATAACATGAGTTTCGGAGTTTACTTCAAGCTGGATAAATAAACAAAGTAAACGTGAGGGAGAACAAGTCGAAATATCTACTACCACCAATTGACCCTTATTAGAATGGGTGAGAAGCATTACCCGGCTACGGCAGCAAACATTATATTTCCTCAAAACTCAACCTCTGAAAAGCACTTTATCCACACTCATTTGAATATTTTTCACACATTTGGTGCTCTGGTAATCAAATAAGTAAGTACAGATAGTTATCGTTAAAGAGTCGCTGCAGAATAACGAGATGTATTGAATGGTAACAGGCACACAGCGCTACTTGCAAGCTAAAATGTTATTGCACACTTTTCCAATAAGGCAATGCAATAGCAACAAGACTTCTTGCGCCGTTGCGGTACCCATCCCAGCTAAAGTCTGACAGCGCTGCAGAAATTGTGGTACAACGGAGAAAACAAGGAGGCAGCTAACACACAGATATACGTAAGTACTCCTATATGCTAACAAACATATATATGAACATGATAGCTTTGAAAATAATTTCACTAAAAAAGTCTTCACCGACCGAGAGCACAACATTTACTATGTAACTATGGCTGACCATTAGTCGCTCCAATCCCACATGCTCGTTACTTTTCCAACAGACTTACACTTTATGTTATTTTAAAATATTTTCACTAGGCATTTTCGAGCCTCATGCCTACCAGTGAAACCAATTTATATAGCATAGCATGACGTTGCAGATTTCCACGCTTTGCTGACATACTATGAACACATACATTTATATGTATATATGTAACCTGCAGTGGAAAAGTAATAGTTGTTAACTAGAACCCAACTAGATTGCATTTTTGCACTAACTAGTTCATCTTCCATATATTTCCTTTGTACGCTACTGGTATTTTTAATTCGGCGATGCTATATATAGGGGTTTCCAATAACAGTGATATGATTTCTTAAAAAAAAACCACTAATTGCTAAGGAAATTCAAATGTATTTTTTATTTAATATAATATAATAAAGTACAATCGATACAATTAAGTTCTGAATATAACATCATTCAAATGGCCTTTTGCAGGAACGAATTCGATGAACCCAATTTTTGAACACTTTTTCCACTAAATCAAGCCAAATAAAGTATGTCATGAATAGCACGTTCAATATTGACTTTTAAAGCTTGAAGAGAGTCTGGGGATGACTTCAAATAACCCCACAAGAAGTAGTCTAATGGTGTTAGATCAGAACTTCTTGAACACCATTCAATGATACAATTTCTTGAAATAATCGAATCTCCAAGCTTTTCTCGCAATAATTCGGTTGCTGCACGTGCTGTGCGACACGTAGCCCCATCTTGTTGGAACCAGATGTTGTTAAGATCAACTTCTTCCAATTATGGTAAAAAGTTGGTTATCATCGATCTATACCGCTCTCCATTGACAATAACGGTGCTACCAGCTTAATTTCGAAAGAAGTACGGACCGATGATTCCATCAGACCGAAAACCACACGAAACTGTCAATTTAGGTGAATGTAATGTTTGTTCATGAATAGTTTGTGGATTTTCTTAGAACCATGATGATTTTCTTAAAAAAGTCGTTATCGTTTTGAAGTTGTTCCAAGGCAAAATCAACAAATTCATTCTTGCGTATATCTTGCCATGACGAAATTGTAAATATTACTGAATACAATGCAGAGAAAAAGACAGATCGTGACATATTAAAAATGGCCAAAACGACACTTAGAAATCATATCATCCCTATTGGAAAACCCCCGAATCTTTATAAGTATGTTTTGAATTTTTAATTCATCAAAAATAATAAGAAGAACAAAAATTAGTTTGCCTGCAGCTTTATTCGAGCCTTGAACTTCATTTGCACTACAGTGATAGCCCCCAACCACTTGACTATCGTTATGACATAAGAAACGATGACACATCGCGCACTTCAGCTGAACTTATTACGAAATGGAACTCAGCACTGGCGTACTAGAAGCAACAATAACATGCTAATGGCGGAGTGGTGAAAATTATTATCTTTTCCGTTGCTGGTAAACTGTTATACTAACAACGAGAACTGGTATGAATTGATCCTGCTTCATACTAGTATCTAATAAGAATATTTGCATACTAGTCTACGTTTTCACTGCAGGGTAGTTATTTTGGGTGTGAATGAATGAGTAGGAATGTGTACATGTTGTGCCTACACATGTGAACTTATGTCAATTTTTTTATTTATTGCGTGGTCATTTAAAGGCGTCTTTTGCGGTTTGACTAAAGAAATTGATTTGAGAAAATAAAAAGGGAAAAAAATTTGTTTAAACAAATTTGAAGTAAATTTGAATGCTATGGATTCTATACACATAAATGTATATACAGTTTGTCAAACAATTGTTTGCAAAATCAAAAACGTAATAGAAATTCAATTTAAACTTAAAATTTTAATAATAAATTCTTATTTTTCAGTCTTTTTTGTTTACAATACTGTTTAAACATGTATTAGCGATATGCATGTATAGGAGCTTTGTATTAATAAATTTGCAAAAATATATTAAATTAGGCTTAGATAATTCCACACCAGCAAATCACAAACGCTCGCTTTCGCGCTAAATAAAATGTATCGTTCGTGTTGATTCGTTCATACCATTATCATTCATTATTGTGAAAACGATTGTCGACATCAAGTAACAACTTGTACTGAGTGGATACAGGCGAACAGCAAGAGTTTAAATCAAATTTTACAGCAATTACTCGTTTTACTTTGAAAATCGTTGTAATTGCATTTTAGCCGCAACGCTATTTGAACGACGTAGAGGGAATGGAAATCCATCGCATTTGCGAAAAATCGAGTATTTGCTTTTATAGTACACACAGTGAGTAAAAAAATAAGAAAGAGCTAAGTTCCGGTAGGAATCAATGTCAGTCATTAGACTCTTTCAGTTGTGCATAAAACATCTGATGAGTCGGTATTAGGTCGTACAGTTGTTGAAGATTTATGCTCAATCGCATATTAACAACTGCGAATACCGTAAGCGATGGTACGATGAGCTATATAAGAGATATAAAACTACATAGACTTTGTTTAAGCGATGCCTACGAAGTAGAAGAAAGGCAGTAACCAAGTGGATAATTCGAGTCACGGCTAGATCGATATTTGAAAAACAATGGCATTTCTTACATAAAAATCAGTTCAGGGGAAAATATCAAGTTTCAAAATGCAAATTTATGGATACGCTTTAACCGCATGGCAGGTTATTGATACATTTAGATATTTCAATAACTTCCTCCATATGCATGTCAGACACATAATACAAGATCTTGTGATCCGAAGATAGCTCCTTACCTTTCATTATATTGTCCTATCAAGAATATCGAACTAATCGTACTTTTCGATACCAGAGTATCCAAAGTTCTGGAACAGGGGTCGGTAAAGGAGGATTTTACTTTCATAAAACAAAATAAACATTGAATCTCATTAAAAGCATTTAAAATCATAAAATACTTCTAGAATATATAAGCTCTGTCTCTTTACTACCCTGTTCGTTTAAATATATTGTTTTGGCGTTAAAAAACTGAAAATTTTAGAAAACTTGTGTACATTCGATTATCGATATTTTGTTTTTGTTATAATCGGACACACATTGTTTATCATGTGCTTGCATTAGGAGCCAATTTCGATTAGTAGTTTGTTTTTGACAACAGAAGATCACGTTCTTGTGTGCTCTTCAATTTTTGAATTTTGAAAGAAATGGATCAAAGAATATGTATTAAATTTTGCGTTAAAAATGGAATAAAATGTTGACTGTGGCATTCGGAGAGTCCAAGTTGTTTCAAAAAAGTGTTTTTAAGGCCGAGAAGATGTTAATGACGATGAGGGTCCTGGTGCAACCACGTCAACAAGCGAAGAAAACAACGAAACAATGAAAAAAGTTGTTTTTGAAATTCGTCGAATTTCTATTAAGGAAGTTGCAGAGGATGTTGGCATCTCAATCGGCTTAACCTATTAAATTTTCTCAAATATTTTGAGCATAAAACGTCTGGCGGGGAAATGTGTTCCGAAATTGCTAAATTTTTGCAAAAGCAATGACGCATTAGCATCGCTCAGGAGTTGTTGAATGATGAGCCAAAACCGACCACACAATGGTGTGGTGCATCATGAGTTCCTGCCGAAAGGCCGTACAGCCAATAAGGAATACTACAAGAAAGTTATGCAACGTTTGCGTGAAGCAATACGTCTCAAGCGATCGGAATTTTGGAAAAACAAAATGTGGATTCTGCATCACGATAATGCATCAGCAATATCAATACTTATTCGTGATTTTTTGGCCAAAAATAAAGCCATAATTATGCCTCAATCACCGTTTTCACCAGATTTGGCTCCCTGCGACTTTTTCCTATTCCCAAAACTAAAGAAACCAGTGAAAGGAAAGCCTTTTGCCACAATTGATGAGATCAAAATCGAAGGAAGAGCTGATGGCACATTTCAGAAGTGCTTCGAGAATTGGAAAAAGTGATGGCACAAGTGTATCATATCCGAGGGAGATTTCTTTGAAGGGGGCAAAATAGATATTGATGAATAAATAAGTACTTTTCAAAGAAATTCAAATTCACCTTTGAGCACACCTCGTGCATAATTGCACGATTCATAGCTTTATCACCATATGCAGTTTTCACCTCATTATTTATATCAAA
This sequence comes from Neoceratitis asiatica, assembly GCA_030068015.2. NCBI lineage: Eukaryota > Metazoa > Arthropoda > Insecta > Diptera > Tephritidae > Neoceratitis > Neoceratitis asiatica. The sequence continues at coordinate 40,720,713 of CM061529.1, forward strand.
CAGTGTTGCCAACATGACGAAAATAAAATCCTTCTGGCCGTAGGAGCTTCAATACACTTATTTTTTTGATATGCCTCGAAGATACTTGATCTATTATGGAAGACACTTCATGGAACCCATTTTCATTTTTTAAGTTTTCTTGAAACAATATGTATGTATTTGTTTTAGGTGTAGTGCATGGGACAAAGCAAAAAATTATATTTATGTTTACGAAAAGGTATTTGCATATTTATGCTTTTCTTTTTAACATTTTGTTCCAAAGCTTCTCTGCATTAGCTTCTTTCATTTACTTTTCATGATCTATGCTGTATTGCTCCAGTTTTCATGAAAAATACTACTTGATACTTTTTAATACAGCCACGTTTTTCTTTATTGAATTTGAGTTTCAAGATAGTTTCTGTCGTCTTTACTATCTTGCTTTGTTTCCCGGTTGTTCAAAACATACTGCTGAGTATAAAGATGTACCTAATGTGAATAGGCTAACGGAACTGAAGAGAGGTAGTGCGGTAAAAAAGACAATACAATGAATACATATTTCTTATCTTTAAAGCTTTGAACTACATTAAAAAAAATAATAATAAATAAAAAATAAAAAGAATTTAACATTAAATAAATAATAAATAGACAGAAAAGCGGTAGACAACTTATATTCATATTTTTTAGTGAAGCGAAAAAATGTAACATAAGAATCAATATAAACTTTGTACGGATGGGAGGGACCTCTCTCTGTATAGAATAGGATAAAATTTGATATTTATAATTTCCATGTTTTATTATGAGCACGAATTGAATATGGACCCAACCAAAAATAAAGAAATTAAAGTCAAACTTTTAGCTAGCGAAGTATCAATACTATCTCATAATATGCCTGTCTATGTTTATTGAAATGTGTTCTTCTTTATGCTTCACTATAACGGGTCTCTTTAAGAACAGATGCAAAAGATAGAGATCGAAACTACTTTTGCTTTGTTGTTGTGTGCAATTTGAAAGTGAAGGTGACCAAAAAAGTTGAAAGCTTGCTATGTTTGTTTTATATTGATGTAACGTTTATGCTTACTTAAGTATTGGGAAGGAATATTATTGATCAAATATAATCGATGTTTCTACCACGCTTCAATATTAGAGCCAATAAAGAGAAAAGACGGTGCCTAGACCTGGCTACGAGTGATTACTACCTGTTTTCAATATGAAAAAAGAGCTGAGGGGTAAAAAAACTGATTACCGATGATAAAACCAAGGAGGCAGTTTCGTCGTATTTTGAACACAAAGAGAAACATTTTTTTTATGAGGATATAAATAAATTAATTGAAAGATTTGAAAAATGTATTTTATTTGTCTTGTGGGTGTATACATTGAAACAGAAAAATAATTTATTTTTTATTTTTATTTCTACACATTATCTCTCATCCCGCGAACATAAAAACACTCCCTCGTAATTCGTGTTTAACCTTAAATTTCACTTAGAGCGCTAGTTGTGAGGTTAATCGAAGTTAGCAATCACATATTGTGTGTTCTACCGTTCAGATTAAAGTAGCCTCACCGTTTCCGTTCGTTATTTTATTTGTTAACATTTGTTTTTGTTTGTGTGCTGTTTATTGTGATTGTCATCTTTTGTTTCGAGAGTAGTGTTTGGCCCCTCTCATATAAATTAATTTACCAGTCTGCTAGATCTTTTAAAGGAAAATATACCAACTCATAGAAAAGAAAAAGAGTATTCAAACAAAGTTTCGATTACAAATTAAACTGAGAGTGGAAGTGGAACAGTAATTGATGGAAATACGGCGAGAAAATTTTCAATCTTAGCGATTTGTCCTCTCATATGTTTGGCTTAGGTCAATACTTAATTGATCGATGTGCTAATTTATTGCAAACCATATTTTCAGGATCTAATATTAATATTAAAAAATTTTTAACATTCGCAGTTGTAACTTACTTCTGACCTATATTATTCCGTTATAATGGCGGCCGCGATAGCCGAGTGGTTAGCATTGCGTACTGACATTCGGAAGGCCTGGGTTCGAGCCCAGGTTCGAGCAACATCCAAAATGATAGAAAAAATTTTTTCTAATTGCGGTCGCCCCTCGGCAGGGAATGTCAAGCCCTCCGAGCGTATTTCTGGCATGAAATAAAGCTCCTCATAAAAATCCATCAGCCGTTCGGAGGCGGCTTAGAATAAACTGTAGGTCCCTCCATTTGTTGGTAAAAACATCAAGACGCAAAACCACAAATTGGAGGAGGAGCTCGGCCGAAAATCGCTTCAGCGGTTACAAAGCGCCAAATATATATATATATATATATAATGGATCGATTTTGGAGTTATCCGAGAAAGTTGTTGGGTCGAGAAATAAAAACACAAAAAATTTTCGTTTTCAGCATACGTCGAAAACTTCTTGTGTGGTAATTTATAAAGATTTCTATGATAACAGCCCCAAAGCATAAATCTCTTTTAAATAAATATGTTTTTTATTTACTATATATCAAAATAAATATAGTGTACGGCATGTTTTACTTATCAATTCGTTTTATTTACTTGTGGTTGGAGGAGAGTCATAGGTGATAGAATGGGGTTTTGGAGATTCTCAGGTACGATCATTGTATGTATTACTACATATTATATTTTCATAGCATTTTGGAAAAAAATTTAAAACAATATACTCAGTAGAAATATTGATGACCGCTCGCTCGACACAAACTCGACTACTGAACTCAACCAACCTATGGAGGTATGCTACTTTTAATGCAGACTAAATTCCTACCGAAAACGTCTGACATATATGACACATATGTCCAGAAATATACATATCTCCTATATAACAGACGTTTTATTTTTGACCGATACTTAGAATAGAGGAAACTTGATTATACTCTTTCTATATGATTGTTCAGTGAGCTCCAAAAGTCTGTCAACGAACACTAACATGGGTTCACAAATAAGTCTATCTACCATATGACTGAACTTTAATCCTTTCGTGAAAATCAGAAAAGCAGTCCGGCGTTTAATATAAATATCAGCTAAGTATCTAATGTTCGATTCCACCCGAACAAGTTTTCTAATGAAACATTTTCCAATTTTCATAAAAAAATATTTCGGAGTTAAAGTTTTTAAAAGCTTTCGGATTCATAAAATGCAAAAAAAAAATAATAAGTACGACAGAATATCCTCCGAGGTGGCAACTACTGTCTACTGTATGTGCACCAAAATTATGATTTACTGTTAACTAAGAATCCAAGTATCCAAATGTCAATAACGCAGACTTTATTTCTATTAAGAAACTAGTAAAAAAAGTTCTATAGAAATTCTTAAAACCTCTCATCCAAGTTTTTCCTTTTGTTAGATGTTTTTTCTGAACCGTTTTTACCCTTCCTAGTTTCAGAAGGTAAGATCAAAAGATTAAATATAATGTTATATCTTTTACCATTAGAGCAGATTTTTGGCACTGCCTGATATCAAGATATGTCTGTAAAGTAATTTTTAGGTTCTTCCAATAGTGTTGGTTTGAAATCAAAATCTTTGGTATGGGATCACCCATTCGTTCCTTCACGCTAAATATCATAATAATTGTGAGTGAAAATCTGTTGAACTTGCCGTCTAAAAAAGAAGCCATTTTGGCACCTGCTTTTATATGAACCAACTCAATGTGATAAAATGAGTTGTAGTGATTAAAGTTTGCCACAGAAAAACCATGTTCGTGAGCCTGTCGTACAACTTGCCTTGTCATTCTATGTATGAAGTTTGATATGCATATGTAATTCTATATATCTAGATTTTCTTATGCTGTCATTTACAACCGTTAGCTGGACAGACCTCACATAAAATACAGCAATTAATTATTAAAATATATAATCAGCACCTGAAACTCGTCAAAAACTCGTGAATAAATCATTTTATTATGCATATATTCGTACTTGAGAATCCACATAATACAATGCCGTTCTTCATCAATTCTATTCATCAGTCACACACAATATTATGTTTTTGCTTCATGCTTGTTCTTGTTGTTGCTAATGTCAGTAATATCATATTATATAGACCACATCGCGGCTGTTGACGACATCAACCACAGAGTAACGAGTGTACTGAATAGGAACAGGCGTACAGCAAATGATGAAGGCTGAATTTTTCATAAAACCCAAAGCATGTTTTTTTTCAAGCTCTACACAAGTAATTGCCCAACCGTCCGGCGTCTTGCAGACTTCCATCATGCAACGTATGTATGTTGTAGTATGTCTGCCCGCAGCAGTGGAAAATTGTCGCATAACAGTAAACACGTAAAAGCATTTAACAAACAAAAGAACGTATGGGTGTGTATGAATATATGTACATACATACATACATACATATATGGCAGCGAGGCAGCTAAATTGCAATGTAAGCCTATCAACACATAATTTGATATGGTTGTACGTACTCGTACATAAGTATGTATGCATATAGGTTTGTACATGCAAGCATGTTGCTTGCAACGCCGAGACAACCACAAAACCACAATGCCCAGCAACATATAATCATGTAGGTTGGATATACTTGTATGCAAGTATGTATGTACATTTATATATTTGTATGTCTGAATATACACTCACGATTTCAGCACGTGACGGCTGTATTGTGCAACGTGGTTGCAAGCCGGCCCTTGTGCTTGGCCTCACTACGTTTTACATACATACATATATATATATGTATGTATTATCCCTCTCCAACAATCTTGCTTTTTATCTGCAATGGTTCACATTTCCTCATTGTCAACAACGGCTGGTGTCTACTTCATCGCCGTGGTTAGCTCCGTTGCAAGTTGTAAGTCTTATATACGCGCCACAATTTTGTTGATGTTGCAAGGTTTGCTTGCTATTATTTTTTGTTTTGTGACCAATGTTGATCCCATTGCAGAAAAGCACACAGAAAATTAATGTAATCAAAATGAAATACATTTTATATATTAAGCAATGCCTGTATATACAATATCTCTGATTTATAAGCAAATATATACGCGAATATAAAGAGTGTTTTTTTTTATAGAGGTATAGAAATTTAAGTTGCAATAAAACAACGATGGATTATTCGCTTGACATGAATTTTTTTTATCCGAAAGATAATCTTATGGCATTACATTTTAAATATGATTTCTGGCATATGACCGCCACGGCTGGCGCGGATGTAGTCCAATCTGGACGTCCCATTTTCGATGACTTTCCCCAACGTTTGTGGGCGTATATCGGCAATAACACGGCGAATGTTGTCTTCCTAATGGTCAAGCGTTTGTGGCTTATCCGCATAGACCAATGACTTTACATAGCCCCACAGAAAGTAGTCTAGCGGTGTTAAATCACAAAATCTTGGAGGCCAATTCACAGATTCAAAAGGTGAAATTGTGAAAGGTGTGACATGTTGCGAAGTCTTGTTGAAACCACATCTCCTGGACTTCATGGTTATTCAATTCAGGAATGAAAAAGTTAGTAATCATGGCTCTATACCGATCACCATTGACTGTAACGTTCTGGCCACCATCGTTTTTGAAAAAGTACGGACCAATGATTCCACCAGCCCATAAAGCGCACCAAACAGTCAGTTTTTCTGGATGTAACGGTGTTTCAACATACACTTGAGGATTACCTTCACTCCAAATGCGGTAGTTTTGCTTGTTGACGTAGCCATTCAACCAGAAGTGCGCTTCATAGCTAAACAAAATTCGCTTATGAAAATCGGGAACAACGGTAATCTCGTTTTGGGCCCATTCGACGAATCTACGCCTTACTTGATGATCGTTTGGCTTCAATTCTTGCACGAGTTGGATTTTGTAAGCACGCAAACCAAGACCCTTCCGCAAAATCTTCCATAAAGGGGATGGACACAGATCCAATTCCTGTGCTCGATGGCGGATGGACTCATTCGGGTGTTCTCCTCAATGCTACGCTCTGCAGCAGCAATAGCTTCTTCTGTACGCACCGCACGGCGTCTCTGGGGATGCGATTATCAATAAGAGTAAACGTGGTGTGAAAACGTTCAATGGTTAATCGAATTAACTGCTCTGATGGACCATTTTGTCGACGATAAAATGGACGTAGTGCGCGATACGTTTTCCGCACAGAACCATTATTTTCGAAATAAAATTGCACTATTTGCAAGCGTTGTTCAGGCGTGAGTCTATTCACGATGAATTGCCAAACCAAACTGAGAATAAATCACTTAACAGCTGTTAAATCTGTCGCCATCTTGAAAAGTAATGCCAACTTAAAGTTCTATACCTCTATAAAAACACCCTTTATATGTGTGTATATAACTGGCGCTTTATAACCGCTGAATCGATTTCGGCCGAGCTCCTCCTACAATTTTCAGTGTACGTCTTAATGTTTTTCCAACAAATGGAGGGATCTACAGTTTATTGTAAGCCTCCTTCGAACGGGCGATGTTAGGTAACAAAATTTTATCTAAGTTCGTTTTACTGAAATTAAAAAAAGAGGTTTCGAATAAATATTAAATAAAGTACATTAAAAATATTATAACGCTTTCCTATAAAGTTTGATCGGCCTATCACGTTTCCATTTGGAACCTACACATTTCGGACCAAAAAACCTTTGCACTGTAATATTTAAATAATCTTAGATTTTAAATATAAATCTCTAACAAAAAGGTTTTTAAAACTGATATTAGGAAAAATTTCCAAACTAAAAAATATTGTGCTATGGACAAATCTTTAACACTGTAAAAATTCAAAAAAATATCCGAAACAAAGTATTTTTTTCTGTTAACACAATATAACCTAAGAGCCAGTTCAGCGGTTATCTGCGAAAGTGACCTCCACCCAAAATTATTAGTCGCGTCGCCGTTCTTACCTGTATCTATATGTTGTTAATATGTTTTCTGCATTTGCAGGAATAAAATTTTTTTATTTTTCCTGGACCCATGTAAGTATTTTTGGAACTCACTGAAACTATGTTAACATATCCATCAAACAAGATAAGTTCTTAAATATTCCACAAGTTACCAGTTATATAGGAGGTAGATCCGTTTCTGGCCTTGTGTCAATGAAAGGAAGGTCGAAAGTAAAGTAAAATGTTCGTTATATGGCGCAAGGCGTAGTTGTTGCCCGATTGCACCCATATTCAATTTGTTTTCATATTAGACCATGAGAATCGTCAGTATTAAATTTTTTTTTGTGTTCTGTCTACTGGTTCTGAGATATACTTTTTGATCTAAAAGTGGCTGGTGCCACACCCAACCAAGTTTTTTACAATCCCCAATATTTTGCCAATTAATGAGATCGTTCCTAAGATTTATGACTTTATTTGCACATTTACGCAGTATTCTTCGCAATTTTCATTCTTTTCAGAATTATTGTTATGTGGGACGTGGTCGTGAACTTATTCCGATTTCACCCATTTGTCTCAATCCGTGAGTCACCGTGACGTACAAGCGGACAAGCGGACAAGCGAGAGGGGAGGGGGGGGGGGGACGAGAGATATGACCAAACCGCTTCGTCTCGTCATTCCGTGAAGTTTGATATATGCCGTTACAAGCAACCATTAGCTGAACAGACCTAGCTCTCTATATTTGGTACAGTTGAGTATAAAAATCAGGACTGTTAAAATAAAATGACATAAAAACAAGGAATAAGGGATGTCTTCGGACATGCCGAAGTCTTTATATGTACCTTATCAATTTTATTTCAAATTGTAAAATTCGATTTCGATATTTTTCAGTGTCAATATTAACTCGCACTCACGTCTGTATAATTCCAAATTTCACGCTCCTTTTTTTGCTGGACTTATGGCACAAATTTTCAAATCTGAAATATCGAAGGTTCGGTTTGGACGGTATCAACAAATCATTCTACCTTCACATGCGATAATTCGTAAAGTTTGCGATTCGCATATAAAGGGTGATCCATTTCGAGGTTACCTACTTTTTTGAAGAAAAAACACAGAAAATTCAAGTTTAATAGGAAATGTTTATTATCATTCGAAAGAACATTCTTTGGCACTTATTTCTTGAAGATTATATTTTCACATGTTGTCCGCGGCTACGTCTCAGATGGTCCATCCGTTGAGTCCAATTTTCAATGACTCGTTCTAGCATTTCGACTGGTAACTGGCGAATGACACACGTGATATTTTGCTCCAAGGCCTTAATCGAAGCGGGATTGTCCGCATAGATTTTAAACTTTACATATCCCCACTGTTAAAACTCTAACGGTGCGATATCACACGATCCTGGTGGCCAATCGACCGGCCCGAAAAGTGAAGTTATCTGCTTACCGAAGTGTTCTCTCAATAAATCTATTAATTTATGCGATGTGTTGTTGAACCAAATGTCGCGGAGATCAAAAGCTTCAGTTTTATACATCAAATTGTCGGTTATCATGGCGCGATAACGGTCGCCATTTGGGGTTACGTTCTCACAGGAAACATTTTTGAAAAAATATGGACCGATGATTCTATCGGCCCACAAACCACACCAAACCGTTGTTTTTTCTGGATGAAATGGCAGCTCTTGAATATCTTCAGGTTGTTCTTCGGCGGATCTTCTTGGAACTTTTCAAGAGCCCGTAGAACGGAGCAATGTCGCTTGGGAGGATCTAGCGGCTTCAGTTTTTTAACAGGTTGTGTTTTGTACGCTTTCCATTTAAGGTCTCGACATAAAATGCGCCAAGTAATCAATACTGGGTCTCAAGATAGGTGATGGTGTTGCAAATATTACGGTCAGTAGGCCGATTATGTTGACCATAAGTTGAGCGAAGCGCGCGAAACAAATTCTTCACAGAACGTGAATTTTCGTAATAGAGTTGAATGATTTGTAAACGTTGTTCAGGCGTAAATCTTTCCATTATGAAATGCCAAATAATACTGAACAAAAATAACATGACAGCTTGACACGACTAACGCGTGATCTGTCAAGAAAAGGGGTATTGAAAAAAGTACTTCTACTTGGATGATTATTATGACAGATCTAGAAGAATAATACCACAAATAATATGCCTTCGACAATAGAATAATTGGTTTTTTAGAATTTTGGAAAAAGTTTTAGAGGAAGGATCGTGAACCGACTTTAAGCCCTTCGTTTAGTTCTAATTTTACTTTTTTGAAAAATGTAGGTAAATTGTTCTTACTTTGGACTGAGTCGGCAGTAGAAAATTAAAGTATTCTTTTCAAGTCACTCCAGTCGTCTTGCTATGTATTGCGGCTTTAACATCCGATGATCCGGCATTAATAGTTTTCGAGCGAACGATGTGAAGAGAAGAAACGGCTGACGTGCTATAGCTGACAGCTATGACAGCTGACAACTATGACCCTATGAACCATACTTTTTCCCATTCTCCACTTTGCTCCATCTACATATTTATATAAAAAAAGGTTTGAGTCAAAATGTAGTTGGGTGGTGATTGCTTAAGACAAAGTTTCAATTGATATTTAGTGGTAGAACGTCTGGTAGAGGTTTGCTTTATTTCTTCTATAAATACTCGTAAGGTATGTAGTACATACACATATACATACATATATAACATAAATATCAATATCGTCATGGTGATACTTTGTGGTGGATGAATAACATCAAAGACTACAACAAACCTATAAAAAATAGAAAAAAAACAACAACAACAAATGTGAATGCAATATTGCACGAGTACAATGTAATTACACTTGAGGTACTCAACACTACTAATATTTGAGCAGTCATGCAGCCGTGCAATCATACAAACCTAACAATTTTCATTCATTCATTCATTCGTAAATTCATTCCCTTTTCGTAGTTTTGAATATATATATATGTTAGTTATGATGATAGATACTCGAATAATCTTCATCACTTCCAGCGGCGATGACAACGTCGACACCGAGTAACGAGATGTACTGAATGGTAACAGGCTGGCAGACTTATATTGTAGGTTGATTTTTCATAAAGTGTAGCACTTTGTTGAAATTCGCGTTGGCATGACAGATAAACAAACGCACACGCACACATTGAAATATGTATATGCAAACACACATTCATATATATGTACAATTGTATACCGCACACCACCCCATTGCGCGACATACGCTGCCGCCTTCCACCTCCTTTTATGACGCTAAAAAGTAAAAGCAAAAGCTCGACGACGATCCCCCATATAAAATGCATAAATACATACATACATACATTCAAATAAACATACTTCTATGTATATAAACAGGCTTACTTACTGGCATACAATTCGCCTTGTCTGAGTCTACGATTTAACCATAAAAAAAAATAACGAGACATTCAGTTTCACAAACAAACATACCTAGATTTACAAAACGGAACAGGCCAGACATTCTATATATGTATATACTTATACTATAAAAACACACAAACAAACAATCTTACAATACCAATATACAGTGGCTTATAAAGTTTTTCAAATGAAATATTTAAAAAATAAAATAAAATAAATGAAACAGCTAAAAATTCAACGGGATTTTATTACTGTACTCATGCAGCCATTGACCCTAATTTTAATCAAGGTTGAGAATTTCTTATTTGTATTTTTGTTTAAATCAAACTCGTTAGAGAGAAATGCAATTATTGCTGTCAGTCTTAATATTTTTGGTGCTCAACGGTTTTTTTTCCCAATATGAGAGTATATTTCGATTGTGTTCGTTTTAGAGAAAACGTATTTAATTAATGAAAAAAGCAACTGCCTTTAAAAATTATTTGTAATATAAGGTTTTCGAAACCGTATATCATTTGAAAATCCTGTTTTGAGATTTCTATCAATTTCAGTCAAAATATGTATGTTAGGGGGTATTCTTGTCTGGAGGGATGAGTTTTAGGTAATCATTGAAGCCACGTAGAAAGAAAGCAATCAATATTGTTATTATTATCCATTTTTTTAAATATTTATTAAATGAGAAAAATACAAAAAAAAAAGATATTTTTTTACGAATTAACATCTGATGAAGTGTGGGGTCGTAAAAAATTGTCACGTGACCATACCCACGATTTCAGCCCTTCTAGCAATTTGGAAAAAAATATATTATTAAGCTATAGAAATGTCGCAATGTTTGCAACTATGGAAAAGTCGAAAAAACAATTTCACAAAATAGCGACGGTTATTTAACCTTTTTATTTACTTTTCGAATTTTTTAAAAATTGTATAAATTGAAATTTGCAGATGAATGATGTCCCTCCAAAAATTTCAAGTAAATTGGTCCAGTAGAACTTGAGAAATCGTGGGTATCGTTTTGAAAGAGACAGTTTCGAGAAAAACGCGTTTAAAGTTTGGCGTAAAGGCCGAGCCGGTATGGATGCCGCGTAAGCAAAACAGCGATATCTCCGAAAAAATTTTGAATTTTTAAAAATCCTCTTACATATTTTTAAATAGTTAAACTTTAAATATATGCAAAAAAATATAGGTTATCAAAATATATAAATAAATGGCAAACCTATTCAAACACGTACATATTTGGACTGAAAATGTTAAAATGATATTCCTTTGATAAATACTTATAATAAAATCTGTTGCATAATTTGTAGACAATTTGAAGAATTCTAAACGACTATTGCCAATGGCGACACTTGTTTAGACTATCTTGAAGTGCAGAGCAAATCCTATATACAAAATTTCATCGAAATCGTTAAAGTAATTTTAGAAACTAATAAACCTGCTGTGAAAAAGTATGCTTCTTTAAAATATATTCATGAATATGAAAATTTTAAAACTCTGAATCAATTGTCGTTAGCCGATCGTGTCTATCACGTTTTCAATCAATTATTTTTAAATATAATACATATATATATATATATATATATAAATATATATTAATATATATTTTTAAATCGGTTTGCATATCAAAATTATATACAGTGTATATATGGATGTGCTTAAATGTTCCTTGTGGTGAAGGCACTTTACTAGTAGTTCTATCAAAAATATCGTAAAGAAGAAAAAAAAAAAAAAACAAAGCGGTGGAAGCCGATGGCTTACCGGCCACGCTATTCAAATACGATGATGCACTTATCATCTTCTATGCAAAATATGGTGGAACGAAAGCATGCCTGATGATTGGAGCCTAAGTGTGCTCTGCTCAATCCATAAAGAAAGGTCTTCCCCAATTGTTTACGAACTGCTTGGAGTGAAAATAATCGATATACACCACCTCTTCATCGATTTTAAAGATGCCTTCGACCGTACCATATAATATAATATAATATAAAATATAATAATACCACAAGCCCAGTCGAAATTGGGAAGAACCACACCGAACCGTTCGGTACCAAGCAAGGTTTAAGACAGAGTGACTTTTTATAGTTTAATTTCTTCCTGATGATGGAGAGAATAATAAGAGCCTCAGAGCAAACTAGACAAGATGACAAATTTAACGAAAATATACCATTCCTGGCGCATTCCGATTAATTTTAATCGCCGCGCCGTTAGTTCTGCTTTTTCCAAGTTAGACAAAGAAGCGAAGAAAATGAGCCTAAGGGTGAACGAGGAAAATATAAAATAGCTCCTGACATCAAACAAACAGTCATCACATTTGCGTCTGGGCTCCCACGTCATTGCCGACAGTTATAACTTTGGGGTTGCAAATAATTTCGTCTATCTTGGAACCAGCATTAACAACACTAATAATGTTAGCTTTGTAATTCAACGAAAAATTACTATTGCCAAAAGGGCTACTTTGAATTGAGTAGGCAATCAAAAAGTAAATTCCATTCTCGACAAACCAAAACCAAACTCTGCACTGTATGGTGCAGAAGCGTTGACGATGGTGGCATCCGATGAGACAGTACGAATTTTCGAGAGAAAGATTTTGCGGAAGATTTGTGGTCCTTTGCACATTGGAAACGGTAAATACCGCAGTCGATGGAACGATGAGCTGTACGAGGTATACGACGACATTGACATAGTTCAGCGAATACAAAGACAGCGATTACGTTGGCAAGGTCATATCGAACGGATGAATGAAGCAGCTCATCTCTGAAAGTGTTCGGTGTACATTTCCGTATATCAGAAATAATGCGCCGAATATAAGTAAGTCTGTTCATTTTGAAATGTCAAACCAAACTAGAGCATAAATCAAGCTGCATAAAGAGTTGTGAAAAAGATCAACTCAGAAAAAAGTATTACTTCATTGAAAACCACACTTCTAAAAAAACAAACTTGAGTAGTAGTAGTAGTAGTCTCAATGGAGTTCCAGAGATGGACAGGTAAAAGTATATCTTCATCTTCTTCCGTGAATGCTTTACTGCCCAACTATTCATAAGCTTGGGTCTCATGAATAACTTTGAAAAAGCTATGAGTTAGGATCAGGGGCGCGAAATTGAAAGAATAAATTTATCTAAGACCGCAGTTACGAGAGGTAATGACCAATGAAACTTCTAATTCAAAAGCGGTGAACTACCCACAAACAATTTGGGAGCTTTCTTGCTGCTTATACTTGTATAGTTTCAATATCTAATATCTCACTCAAAATTAATTTCTGGGATTCATATTAGATTTATGTCCTGAAAATACCATGAAAACTTAAATTTACTAACATCCGTAAGACTTATGATTGCAAATTAAGTTTTTTCACTACCGTAATTATTTTCACTTTTTTCTAATAGTTTTAGTTCAGTTTATGAGCAAAATATTTTATTTTCTTGCTTAGAATGACTCGTGGAACGGAACTCTCTAATGAAGAACAGGTTAAAACAAAAACCAACAACCGTCACCGAAATACAATCACTGACTTCTTAAAAGATCTCGAAGAATACGCTATTTGTAAGCGTAGTGGGGTCCCATTGTCGTAGCAAGCGAACGCGCAAAACTGCACTTTAAACATCTTGTCACCGAAGGTATGATGAGTTGCACAAAACTTAAAGTGGAACAGAGACTATCAGTTATTCGTCAACGCAATTACAAAATTTTGCGAAAAGATTGCCTACTGAAATATGAAAATATAATACCGAAGCCTCGCCTCACCCAACGCCATAAAAATGCGCGCATGGCTCTTTGTGAAAAGTACAAGCTCTGGGTAGACTAATTCAATTCAGGTATTTTTAGCGATGAAAAAAAATTAGATTCAACTTGAATGGTCCGGACTGTCACCACAAATATTGCCAACCCCGGCAGTCTTGTCATAAGCCTAGCTATGGTGAAGGCTCCCGGATGGTATAGGCTGCCTTAACTACTCGTATGAATGCAAAAAAATATGTAGAGCTGTTGGAGAGCGAGGTGCTCCCTTTCGGTGAAGGGCTTCATAGTAAAATTTAATATTTCAAAAGGACAACGCACCAATACACAAAAGCTTTTTAACAAAATATTTTGTAAAAAATGATGATCGCATCAGAAAATATTTCAGCCAAACTTCATACAATTTCAAGACAGATCTGACTTTTATCTATATAAAAAAGTTAATGGAAGGAAGGAAGAAGACGACTAGACTTTAGGCTATTTTGAGGAAAAAGACGGATCATGATGGTTTAGAAACATTTACTAATTGATTCCTAAAATTTATCCGAATTTGTACTTCAATTCTGTGTAATTGACAAGTTTTTAACATTTACAAATGTTCAATATAGGGTGGGAAGGTCATATTACTTTAATTTTGTTTTCAGAATATTAACCCATTCCGATACCAAATTATTTAAATTATTGTACAAGTATATGAACATAGAAGGACAATTTTATTTTATTTTATTGAACATAAAAATGAAAAGGACTAATTTGGAAAAAAAATATTACAAAAATATGCTTAAATTTTTTGGTGTATTTTTTAAATACACATCGTTTCGTTCTGTTACATAAATAAACATAGCAAAACGCTTTCATTATCTGTATTATAAATCCTAAAATTGTAGGTGTTGTGAATTTAGTCACGTATTCCTATAACTTCGACCCACTGTACTTTGAGCCCAGCAATTACTGGCATTTTACGATTTGGTATTTTTTTGCTCCCCAAAATGAAACTCATAATTTACCCCAACCCCATGAGAACACTCATACGAACAAATTTATACACAGTGAGTAAGAGTAGGTATGTATGTATCTAAGAACAAAATATATAAATTCAGTCAGTCCCCCTTTGCACACGCTACTAATTTTGCTAAAGTCACAATTTTTTGTAACCGTTATTTGACTTTTATGTTATTAAGCTTATTTGCGTTGTTGTTGTTGGAACTTCACATAAAAATGGTCGCTTTGATGGTTGACGACTGAGGCGTCATGTCTGATAGCTGTTGCTTTCAATATCATTTGTGGCGACTATACAAGTATAAGCATTTGTATTTATATACTCGTATATATGTAGGTACTAACATACTTGCAAGCAAACATACAAATGTACTAATACCGCACCATAGCTGACAATATGATTGCTGTATTTTTTGTGCTTGTTGCTCTATGACACATTGCTTTGATGGTTTATACAAATTATATACCCTATTTGTCAAAATTTCTACTCTCAGAGTGACATAAAACAAAAACAAATACTTAATTTAAGCAACTTAATTATATATATGTATATACATATTTAAACTGAAGTTCTAAAATTAAATTTTTTCATTACTTACATACACTTATGTATATAAAGGGTGTTTTTTTAGACATGTGGTTTTCAAGAAGAAAAAAAAATACCCCTTAGTTACATGCATATCATAAATATGAATGTATTCTTTTATAATAGGTGATCCATTTCGAGGTTCCTTACTTCCTTAATGAAAGAAAAACATAGAAAATTTAAACTTAATGGGGAATGCTTATTATTATTCGAAAGATCATTCTTTGGCAATTATTTTTTGAAGATTATCTCTTTCAAATGTTGGCCGCAGCTACGTCTCAGATGATTCATCCATTGAGTCCAATTTTTGATGACTCGTTCGAGCATTTCAACTGGTATCTGGCGAATGACACGCGTGATGTTTTGCTCTAAATCCTGAATCAAAGCGGGATTGTCCGCATTGACTTTTGACTTTACATCTGCTCACCGAAGTGTTCTCTCAAGAAAGCCACTGATTGATGTGATGTGTGGGAAGTGGCGCCGTCTTGTTGTAACCAAATGCCGCGGAGATCACGAGCTTCAATTTCAGGTATCAAATAGTAGGTTATCATGGCGCGATAACGGTCGCCATTGACGGTTACGTTCTCACAGGCATCATTTTTGAAGAAATATGGACCGTTGATTCCACCGGCCCACAAACCACACCAAACCGTTGTTGTTTCTGGATGAAATGGCAGCTTTTTGAATTCTCTTCATCCCAAATGCTGTAATTTTGTTTGTTTGCATACCCATTGAGCCAGAAATGAGCCTTAGCGTTGAACAAAATTTGGCTCGAAAACGTCGGATCTTTGCAAGAGCCTATAGAGCGAAGCGATGTCGCTTGGACGTAAAATGCGCCAAGTCGTTCCATATGAGTTGCTGCGAATGACGCTGAATCGATTCTGCACGATCTTCGTGTACATTCTCAGCTACGGCCACTATATTTTCTTCCCTGCGTGCTGGACGTGGTCTATTCAGTCCAATCTTATCCAATAATGAACGTTGGGTCTCAAGATGGGTGATGGTGTTGCGAATACTACGCTCAGTAGGCCGATTATGTTGACTATAAATTGAGTGAAGCGCGCGAAACACATTCTTTACGGAACGTGAATTTTCTTAATAAAGTTGAATGATTTGTAAACGTTGTTCAGGCGTAAATCTTTCCATGATGAAATGCCAAACAACACTGAACAAAAATAACATGACAGCTTGACACGACTCACCCGTGATCTGTCAAAAAAAGGTTATTGAATCACCCAAATATATTGTACATATATTGTACATATGTATGTATGTGGAAACAAAAAAGTGTAGGCCAAAGGGCTTCCTGACCTTAATACAATTTCGTATTTGAAATATCAGTATTCGTATAAGTATATGTAGTAAGTTCTAAAGAAAATTAGTTAATAAATTTCAGACTTTATTTGGGTTAGAATGGGCATTGCTAAGACAGCGATTGCAAAAGAGATTTCTAATAAAATTAACGCAATATACTTACAAATGTCCACTTTTATATGCGTATACTTGTATAATGAACACGGAGAAAAAATATTTTTTATTTGGTTTGGGAGATTTAATGTTTTCTTCTTATTTTACATTTATAGAAATATATTTATATTGTAGAGAATATACAATTTCAACAAATATATGCAGAAGTTCGATTCATGCGAAATTTGTTTCATGTTAAATGACAGCTTTAAGAATCTTCCCAGCAGTTTAAGAGGTTGGCCACTGTAATAGAGATCTCCTAATTATTTACTTCTCCTTTTTGATTTGTGTTGTCGCCGCTTTAGATTTCAGGGTAAAATTTTGATTAAAGCAATTCACAATTGCATGCTTTCCTATTTCTTTTTTTTTAACAGTGTGGGGCACATTAGAAGCATCAATAAAAAATGATCCTAATTTTATGACAATATTCTATTCTTTGCGCTTCTCATCCTTTCCTTGCGATTAGACATTATAATTAGATACCACTTTGCTTTCTGGTGATTTTTTAGACCTACTAAACTTTTCTATCACTATAACGATATATTCAATTGGTACTACCCTTTTGGCACAATACTATAGAGTTTATAAGATGTTAGTTAACTCAATTACTGTGATTATTTCCTTTAGTATAAATCTTTCAATGCCAGATTTAGCCATCTCTTATACTTTTCAAGAAATAACACGTCAATTGAAAAGTCCCCAGCTGACCATAGCTCCCTTCAATGGTGATACGCTGATTATAGCGACCCTCCAACTTTTCGATACCATTTTTGTAGTACGATTTGTCCTTTGCCTAAATAGGTCTCAGTTTCCTCAATCACCTCCTCATTCTACAACTTTTTTTGCAAGCATTCTTTTGAGATCTGAGAACAGGAAATAGTCATTGAGGTCCACATCTGGAGAATACGGTGGATGTTGAAACAATTCGAAGCCCAATTCATTGATTTTCGCTTTTGATATTCAAAGAAAATGTTTCCAAGCCCATACCAAAATACAGATGCCTTGCCAGCCGACTGTTGCGTTTTTCCACGCTTTGAAACGGTTTCATCATGTGCAGTCCACTCGGATGACTGTCGATTGGGCATCGGAGTGAAATGTTTCATCCATTGTCACATATCGATGTAAAAACTTGAGTTTATTACGATTGAAAATCTCCAAACACTGCTCCGAATCATCAACTTGCCGTTGTTTTTGGTCAAAAGAGAGTTCGCGCTGACCATCTTGCACAGAGCTTTTTTTTATTCACATATATATTTTTATACTCAAATATTCATGAATGATATGATGTACATGTTCAGTTGATATCTTAAGAGTGCCTGCTATTTCACTCAAATAAAAATTTACGGTCATTCAAAATCCTTTTGTGGATTTTTTTTATGTTTTCGTCAGCAACAGCCGTCCACTGCGTTCACCATCATCGGTGCTCATTTCACCACGTCTGCACTTACCATACAAATTCTTGATGGTTGTTTTTCCTGAGGCAGTCTCCAGAAACTCGTCATCAAGCCAAGTTTTTGCTTCAATTATATATTTTTTCTCTTCAAGAGCAATATTTTATCGACACGCGAAATTACTTTCTATCAATTTTTCCATAATAACAAAAATTGCTTCACTCAAAATACTATAATTCACAAACTAGTGATCCGACAGCTGTTAAATTTATACACGCGTCTTTTGAAGGTTAGGGCTAACTAATCGTATTTAATTTAATTCTAGTAGCGCCATCTGTACTTAAAATGGCTCAATATATTTGTGGTGCAAAGTTGAATAATCATACTTTTCATGTAAATGAAATGGCATATTAACTTTGGTCCAAAGTATCAAAATTTATACCGATATGATCAGAATGACGAGGTGATTGAATTTAGCTTTGTTCGTCCGTTTGTCCGTTTATCTGTTTGAACGCAAACTAGTCTCTCAGTTTTTGAGATATTGAAACGAAAGCTATATCATATAGCCACATAGTACCGTTCAGATATGAGATTCTGGTTCAAAAATCCATGAAAAATTATCTGAGGGTGAGATATTTCGTATTTTACACACGTATATTCAATTAAAAACTGGCACTGCAAATCATTGAAACCGAAAGGAAGGTATAAAGACTTCGGCGTTTTTATATTTTATATTTTTTATTTGTTAATTTATATCCCCGTTAAAGCTTAATCATAATTTTATCTGTACACGTTGATAAATCTTTGGCTACCAATAATAAAAAAGTAAATTTGCGGCTTTTTTTGACGTCGGCATCAAGTAACAAGTTGTACTGAGTGGGTATAGGCGAACATGAAACCGATGCAAGTTGATTTTACAGCAAGTACTTTCGAGCATTTTATTGTATTTTACATTGCAATTGCAATTTGTGCAAATCCCCTGTCCCGCTTTTTGCGTTGATAAAAGTAATTGCAGTGAAGACCGAAGTATACATGCATACATATTTGTGTATGTCTAACATATTTTATAGGATTATTGCTAAAGTCGCACTGAAATATAATAGAAAATATTTAGACACTTAATGCTCAATTTTATTTGCAATAAGCAAGGAAGAGTTAAGTTTGGTTGGAACTGAACATTAGTTACCGGGCTGATATTTCTCTAAGATCTTAAATGGTCTTAGTTATGTCGGGACTTTGACGAATTATATGTATGCATTTGTTGACACTTATCAAGTTGAAATTTGAAAGAAATAGGAATAGTTAGTATGATTTTTCCATGAACCTCATTAAACGAGTATTAAAATTGTGTCTTTAGGCGTTGTTCTCGAAGTTTGACTTGTAAAAAGCGACTTCTTTCACAGTTATTTGATTCCTGCATTAGACATGGTGAAGTTTGTATATGGAATTACAATTTTCAAGGTTTGTTTAGAAATTGCAACAAACTTGTATCACTTTAAATACTAAATGTCAGCTTATAAGGTAAATAGTAGAACTCGAATAATAACACATATCAGTTAAAGCGTTTTTTTGGCATGTTTTAAAAACGAGGTAAGTTCGAATAAAACTAAGCCTTTTTCTTTATTTGAAATTATAATTACAGAATTTTGATTTGAAAAACAGAAAATATAAAATCCCTCATTTTTCGAAAAAAAGCAGAAGTGAGTAATTCTTGATTCGCCAACAAAAGAGGAGTCTTTATCGAATTTTAATTTGCCGATCTATCGTTATAGTTCTATTAGAGATACGAAGCGTCACGTACTGTTTACAACTTGGCTACTGTAGTTTGACTGGGCGGAAGTTCGCTGTTCGCCGGAATTATGTTTCAAGCACTCGGCAGCAAAACAGGTATGTTACGTTGTAGAACAAAATAAAGGGTAATCCAAGTAGAGAAACTTTTTTTTAATAGCCTTTTTTGACATATCACGCGTGTCAAGCTGTCATATTATTTTTGTTCAGTATTGTTTGGCATCTCATCATGGAAAGACTTACGCCTGAACAACATTTAAAACTCATTCAACTTTATTACGAAAATTCACTTTGTGTAAAGAATGTATTTCGCGCGCTTCGCTCAACTTATGGCCAACATAATCGGCCTACTGAGCGTACTATTCGCAACACCATCACCCATCTTGAGATCCCGCATTCATTATTGGATAATATTCGACCGAATAGACCACATCCAGCACGCAGCGAAGAAAATATAACGGCCGTAGCTGAGAGTGAACACGAAGACCGGGGAGAGTTGATTCGGCGCCGTTCGCAGCAACTCGGACTGACGTATGAAACGACTTGGCGCATTTTACGTCGAGATTTGAAATTGAAAGCGCACCAAATACAGCGATTCGACGTTTTCGAGCCACATTTTGTTCAGCGTTGAGGCCCATTTCTGGCTCAATGGGTATGTAAACAAGAAAAATTGCCGCATTTGGGACAAAGAGCAACCTGAAGAGATTCAAGAGCTGCCATTTCATCCAGAAAAAACAACGCTTTGGTGTGGTTTGTGGGCCGGTGGAATCATCGGTCCATATTTCTTCAAAAACGATGCAGGTGAAAAGGTAACCG
The DNA here is from genome assembly GCA_030068015.2 of Neoceratitis asiatica. NCBI lineage: Eukaryota > Metazoa > Arthropoda > Insecta > Diptera > Tephritidae > Neoceratitis > Neoceratitis asiatica. The sequence continues at coordinate 40,741,673 of CM061529.1, forward strand.
TCAATGGCGACCGTTATCGCGCCATGATAACCTACTATTTGATACCTGAAATTAAAGCTTGTGATATCCGCGACATTTGGTTTAAACAAGACGACTCCCCACACATCGCATCAATCAATGGATTTGTTGAGAGAACACTTCGGTGAGCAGATAATTTCACATGTTGGTCCGGTCGATTGGCCACCAAGATCGTGTGATATCACACCGTTATAATTTTTCCTGTGGGGATATGTAAAGATATGCGGACAATCCCGCTTCGGTTCAGGCCTTAGAGCAAAAATCTCGCGTGTCATTCGCCAGTTACCAGTCGAAATGCTCGAACGAGTCGTCGAAAATTGGACTCAATGGATGAATCATCTGAGACGTGGCCGCAGCCAACATTTGAAAGAGATAATCTTCAAAAAATAAATGCCAAAGAATGTTCTTTCGAATAATAATAAACATTCCCCATTAAATTTGAATTTTATGTGTCTTTGTGAGAAATTGAACTCAAAATGTTGAAAATTTACTTTAATCATCGTTCTTTTTCTTTTAGATTTGAGCAGGTGTCCCTTATGATTATAGCCGAGTTAACAAGAGCCCGCCATTTCTTCTTTTTTCAATTTGGCGATAATAAAAGATGCAAAACGAAACCAAGTTCTTTCCCACCTCACCTTTTCAACGGTCTTTCCAACAGTTTAAAGTAGGATTTGTTGGCAAGAAAAATTTTGGAATTTCTAAACAGACATGGTTGATGATGATGCTGGTTCCTAACTAGACGAAATCTATGATTTCAAATGACGTGGGAATCTAGATGCGAATGCGCCAACTGTCCGAGTAATAGCTGGATAAGGCAGTTATCTCGTCCTAAAATGTCTTCACACATATTAACAGAGCATTTTTGTTTAATTTAATATTAATAACTATGGTACTCGTATCTTTATTTCTAAATCAATTATTTAATCGCAATCTTAGGCGATCAAAAGAAATGTACCCTCCGAAAGAAGTTACGGTCGAACATATGTGCATATACATGTGTATGCACAAAGTGCAATTACAAGTATTGCAGTATTAGAAAAAAAATTTCCACCACACAAATAATTTACCTCATCTCGACAATAACAACGGAATATCAACACTTTTGTACACGCGATACATAGCATATAGCGTTTGTGTTCGTGATTTTTAGTCGCCATTCACAACAACTGAGTTGAGACAATTTTTTTCTCTGGCTCACGGCTTTGACGGCGACACAACCGAGTAACGCGATGTACTGGGCGGGAACAGGCTGACAGACTGCTCGTGACAGTTGATTTTTCTTTAAACGTATAGTTTTTTTTTTGAAAATCGCGTTGGCACAGCACAACATGTGTGTATGTGAATGTTGCTGACACACAAAAACAACATTTACTTGTGATAACTAACAATCTCAACAGCGAGTACAGTAGTCTATTTGCAAATATTCTTTAAAGAAATCTTTGCAATCATACATATTTTGTTTAGAATTTATGATATGTCACACCACTGTGCAAAAATTTGGAATGTCAGCATTTTTGTATGACTAAAAACTGACTGCACAACTGTATGTCACTTGAGGTTGCCCATTACTACTATGTATATTCTACCAACTCATATGCATACGCCTCACCCTCCCTGTGACGACTCGTGTTTCAGCGGCCTAATCTGCCAACGTTTCGTCCTCGTCGTCATATTTTGCTGTATGTAACTTTTCTCTAGTGATATGCTTCCATTATTTTGCTCGTTGCTGGCTTTCCCGCCGTTGAGGGACTGAATAAGCTCTGTAAAAATTGTCACCTATTAGGCTACTATATGAAGGATAATTGAAACACAATTTTATTTCAGATTGATCTATCACTTAATATGGGGACTATGGGCTACCTCTTTACATGCTAGATATTTGAATATTTATGAAGGTTCAAACAAATATTAGAGCAAAGCTTGGATTTCGCGAATCTTATATTTCATGTTGAAAAATGTGAAGAATTAATGAATGTATGCCCACAGCTGAATGTAGCAGTTTTTGAGATAAATGTTTTATAGTTCCTTGTGTATGGGACATTTTTGTTGGTATAAATATTGGTTCCTACATAGACGAAGTTATCTACGTCATGAAAGCGGCGCTGACTATTTGTTTGATGACAGTAGATATTTCCTCTTGTTCGGCGTCAGGTTATACAACTGTCTAAGAATTTCAGGTACCAAATTCAGGCATACTGCGCCTGCCAAGCTAACGAAGGCCACTTTAAAATTGACGAAGCTGTGTTATCAGCTTTTCGATATAAGACCTTATCTGTATTGGTTGACGCACAATTTTTGCTGAACAGAGGCGAGTGAATATTTTTGCTGCTAAGAGATAGTGGTCCGTGTCGGCGTAAGAGCCCGGAAAGTACGCACAACTAAGCCACTGTATATATATTTACCATTTAGCGCATAATGGTCGCTCTGGTTTCGAGTTTTTCGATCCGCAGACAGTCAAGTAGCGTGATGAATTTTTTTTTTGCTGGAATCTAGTACTACAAAATATGGTTATATATATTTTGGACCCCGTTGAAGTTGATCAAAGATGCTTTCTGTAGGCACCCTAGCCTTAATGTCACCCAGAACGATTTTGATGTGGTGCCAGGGGCAGTGCGCATATAAGTGTTCTAGACCCTAATATAAAGAATCGTTGGTACTTCTCTTCCTTTGACACGTGGGTGGATGTCAGCGATACGTTGAAGAAATTCAATTTCAATTACTCGATTTCAAAGTTTCTCCTCCAACACAAATCTAAAATCAAACATGCGCTACTTTATATGGCCACAATAACAATAGTCATAAGGCCCTATGTTCTTCCATCCTTGTCTCGTCCATCGCTTTTCCTGAACGGCGGCGATGATGGCCTTACCTTTTATGAGGATATCAAACAGTTGGACACTTCCCCAATTAAAAGACAAGACATAGCCGGTGACTACCCTTAACGATCGTCCACAAAATTGGTAGTTCCCATCTGAGTCATTGTTGGTTTTTGCATAGCTGGTATCTACGTGGCGGATCCCAAAACCAAGCGCATAACCTCTGTCAGCCGAGTTGGTTAGCGCATCTTGCACAAGGGTTGCTTCCGTTTATAGGGTGTGCGCTATGGATGCAAGAGTAAGAATTGAGATGGCCCTGCAACTGTAAGTGCATACGTAGAAGTAAGACTACACCTCATTATGCTCGAAGTGAAATTAATTTTTCACCCACAACAGCAAAACATAAGTAAAAACACCAAATGAGTGTGGCACAGCAAAATAGATATTTATTCTGTAAACCTGCGTAATCAATATAAAAGCTGTGACAATATAAAAAGATAACAAAAGAAGAAAAAATGCAACTCTGAAATTTTTTTCGGTACGTTGGCGTACATGTCCCACTGTTTGCCTTCAAACAGGTGCAGTAAGAATATGTATATACATATGTACATATAAGTACATGTTATGTATGTATGTATGAATGCACAAAACAGATGAACCCCTATATGTACATACATATGTATGTATATTTAACGCAAAATGCAAGCAGATGCCTTCAAAATAATAACAAATAGTTATGTACATATACCAGTACACATGCATACATACTCGTATCGTAACAAACATACCGTAAAATGCAAAAAGTCCAAAAAGTCCTGCATTTCAAATTAGATTTACACACAAAGCCTAACGCCGCTATTCCACTGGAGTCAACAACATCGCAATGGTTTTCTGAACGTCAAACAGTCCGTCGTAAACCTGTTTCCACAATTCGCAAGTTCAGTGAACGATGGTTGTTGGCCGGCTAGTTGCTTGGATGGTCGCAAAGATGAATGGATGGATGGATGGTTGGTTGGTCGGTTTGGTTGGTGTTACACAATCAAAAGTGTTCGTCGACGTTGTCGGTTTAACGTCCGACATCGAGTAACAACATGTACTGAATGGTAGCAGGCGTCCAAAGTTTGCTGTAGGCCGATTTTACACCACCAACACAATTTGTTTTATTTTTTGCATTACACTTGAGCGTTTACCGACATCCAACTCGTCGCCAACATATACAACTGCATGCAATGCAAATGGGAATGCAACTCGGCGTAGAAAAAAAGCGAACCGAAACATGTACATACTTGCATACATATACATACATATGTACATATTGCTGGCACTTTGATTCTAACAGACACACAAACAATTTTGATATGGCTGTACTACACATATACATCCCTACTTATATAAAACGCCCATGGGTGGAACTGAATTTTCGCACAGTGTCACTCATAAGTAAAAATTTTGAATAAAATATTCAAATATATTTTACTAAAACATTTCAAATGAAATGTAAAAAGAAAAAAAATATAAAGATTTCGTATAATAAACAAGTATTTTATCGATCCCAGGCAACTTTTGAAGGATTATTTTAATGAAATCCACTTTGATGATCACTTCCCCGCTCACTTTTAACATTAAAAAGAATTGCACGTATTCGTTGTTCAAATGCAATAATATACAAATGACACGAAAACGAGTTAAAATTGATTTAAAAAGGGATATGAAAACAAGATTTTGACTATTTTAAACACATATTTGAAGAAATTCGTTGTATGGAGCTATGTGATGAAGTCTTCCCATTTCGATGGTTTTCATTTTCTTAATTTTTTGTTGTTGCCAATTTCACTTCGTTAGATACTAATTAGATGGAGTTTTGACCCAAAACCTCACATGTGAACAAATTTTGATCGAGTTTTTCAATCTGGCCTGTTCGAACAAATAATTATACAAATATAAGAATAAACATATACATATATACTTATATACAAGTATATATATATACATACATTCGCGTACCAAGCTCATCGTTCCGATTCGATCAGTATAAATTTTGTGATAGACCCACTGGTACTTACATGCATACTTCGGACATAAGTTCATGTCAGGGACCGTAATCATTATAAGTAAAAAAATCACTCTTATAAAATCACTATTTAATGATTATTTATTGATATTTATAATATTGTTCAATTGATAAAAATTATTTTTAGAGATTTAATTAAACGCTCAAACAATAATCATTGTTATTGTGAGCGAGACTATATCACTCAGAAAATAATAATTATTATTATTTGATCGTTTTTTTCCATCTAAATTTCACTCAAACGCATATTATCCTTTTTCAAGGAAGTTTGCGGAAAAATTTATATATGATTTTGTAGTGAATCGTTGAACACGGAGTTATCCATGGTTGAGCGATATTTTGAGAAAAAAAATAACGATGAAAGAATAATGATTATTATTACGGGCCCTGATTAATATACTCAGCCCTATTCTGCATTTCGCCTCGAATCGAAATTTTCTCCGTTCGGCGGATTTGGTATTCTGCTTTACGTTTCGTTCCGATCGATCTTCGAAACTTTCGATTCTATCCAATTTTATGTATTCTGCATTTCGATCGTAGCTACGTTTTTGTACGTTGTAATTTAGTTGGCGGAGAAGAGTTCGATTTTATATTTTTGTGTACTTAAGTAATATAATTTTAACAAAAATGTTAGTAAAACATGATTTTGATAATTGGAAAAGTCATAACGATGTCTTTTTTTAGTTTAATTTGTTTAATGATGCTTCTTGATACAACATAAAAACAACATAAAAAATTAGAGAGTTATGAAAAAACGTTGCCGAAATACAATTGATCCGTCAGTAAAAGACTCCATGTTTTCGAGAAAGTTGTATAATGGCATTGACACTGTTGAGTGACACATTGTTATGTTATAATCTGCCGTACACTATGTTGGTAACTACCTTCCGTAAAAAATCGCAAATCTGCTAATACTCGATTAGGTGGAGATAATCGTGTCAAAGTACTAAAGTACATGATTGAGTTTCTTGTGAAAATCTATCCAGGACATATTTGAAAGCATCTTTATTAAGTTTGAAGTTTTTTTGAATTTAAATAACGAAATTTGTTATATAAAAGATTACCAATTAAAAAATCAATTTCATAAAATTAGTCACTCATCTGAAATGAATAACACTTGTCTCGCAATCCTCATGAAATATCGTCTAGGCTATTGATCTCACTAACCGTTCAAAACACGATTTCATTTATATTTATTTGAATTGTACAAGAACTCTTTGCATTTGTTTGCTTTGTTTTGTTTCAATTTCACACATTCACATGCAACCAGCTGACTTCGAAAAAATATTCTGTCTTCCTCTTCTTCTTTCGATTCGATCGTAACTCAGAATACCTAATTTCGATGGTGGCGGAGCGGAGAGCGGGAACGTAATCGAAATGTAGAATAGCCCTGACTATTTCACGTTCATGAAAAATTTTGTTTGCACACATACCGTTTTTGTCCACAATTCATTAAAAACTTGAACACTTTGCGATACGAACAAGTGCATTATTAACATTTCGCCTGTCCGCTGCTGAGGCACAGTAAAGGCGGCGCATGGTCAACAAATTTCACTATACATCCATCCGCCTATATACATTTTATTGTATATATACATACATATGTATGTAGGTAAGTACGTATGTGTATTTAATTTGGTTGTTCATGTCGAACAAAGCCTGTTGCCCGATGAAAATCAAGCAACCCCAAGTCGGCTGATCCGAAGCAAAATTGTGGGCATTGGCAACTCGCCTACGTTCATAAATACATATGTTTGTGGGCTCGTCTGTCTACATTGGCGGCAATGCACTGCCAGTCGCATTTCAATGCTGCAACCAAAGATGACTTGATACGAAACTCTTTATTTCGTGAGAGTGCTCAAAAATCCGCGTTTTTAAACCATTTCCTAGCAGTGACACTGTGATAGAAAAATACCTTTTTGTGTTTTTTAGAGGAATGTTTGATACTTTATTATGAACAAAAAGTACAAAAACAACCACCTTAAATTTCTATTTAAGTACAATATTTTATTGAAAAGCAATCAAAAATTTAACTCTTTTCAGATTTAACATTAAAACTAGAATAATTTCTTTAATATTTTCTCCTGCAACCAATTTCTCTTAAATTTATAACAGTTTTTTTTTCTTTTACATAGTGGTACTGAATGACTAGAATGTGAGACGAGGATTCGCTCTCAGCTGTAATATTAGCAAATTTTAGTAGGTTTCATATCTAGACATCCTTGGTTGTAACAATAAATTTAAAAAGGACTACCGCAAGCGTTTTCATAGAATTGAAACAGAAATATTGAACAACAGTATGTCTTTTAGTTTCTAAAAAAAGTTTCCTGCTAGTTATTAGAAAATTCTCAAGTTTGCAACATACGAATACTGGATATTGGAAGCAAAAAGAGTTTAACTTCTTTTCTTTTTCTTTCATATTATTATATCAATATTAATAATAATAAAAATAAATAAATAAATAAAATGATAAAAAAATTTGTAAAAGAAAATAAATAAAAATAAATGAAAAAATAAAATGAAATAAACTAAAATAAAATGAAATGAAATAAAGAAAAAAAAATTTAATTAAAAAAAAAACATAAAACAAAAATTTAAAAAAAAATAAAATAAAATAATTTAATATAATAAAAAAAATATAAAATAAATTAGAATGAAATAAAATATTTTTAAAATAATAAAAAATAAAATAAAATAACATAAATAAAAAAAGATAAAAATAAAATAAAATAAATATATTAAACTTAAAAAAAAATTAAAAAAAATATAAAAAAAAAATAAAAAATAAAAATAAACTAAAATAAAATGAAAAAATAAAAAACAAAATAGAATAAAATAAAATTATATTAATTAAAATAACATAAAACGAAATAAAATAAAAAACATAAAACAGTATATGCTAATTTAATTAATTAAATGAAATAAAATACAAATAATAATAACAACAACAAAAATAAAATAAAATAAAAAACAAATAAAAATAATATAAAATAAAATAACATAAAATAATATAAAATAATATAAAATAATATAAATTAAATATAGCAAACTTATAAATAGAATAATAAAAAAAAATAATATAAAAAAAAAATAAAAAAATAAATAAAAATAAATAATAAAAAATAATATTAAAAAAATAAAATAAAATAAAATAAAATCAAATAAAAAAAGATATTAATAGAAAATAAAATAACATAGAATAAAAAAAATTAAACTAAAAAAAATTAAAAAACAAATAGCATAAAAAGAAAAAAATAAATAAAACAAAATTTAAGAGAAAAGACAAACTGAAATAAATTAATATAAAATAAAAAATACAAATAAATTAAAATCAAATTAAAAAATAAGTTAAATTATATAAATAAAAATTAAAAAAAAAATAAGATAAAATAAAATCTAAAACATAATAAAATGAAATAAAACAAAATTTATTAAAAAGGATATATTGAAATAAATGAAAAAAATAAATTAATAAAATAAAATATAAAAATGGAAAAATAAAATAATTAATTTAAAATAAAATAATATAAAATGGAATGAAATAAATTAAATTGAACTAAATTAAATTAATTTAATGAAATTATATGAAATAATATAAAGATATGAAAATAAATACAAAACATCATATGAAATTTTATCAAAAAAAAAAAAAAAAAACAATTATATAAATTAAAGTAATAAAGTAAATTAAGATAAATCTAACTAAATTAAAATAAAATAAAATGTGAAAAGAAATTCAATAAAATCAAATTAGTTGTTCATTTAGCTTATAAGCTTATTAGCTTTATTATACATTAAAGAAAAATGCTAGAAGTGACAGCTGTTTCCGATATCACTTCATCTCCTCATCCGACTCGGTTTTTTCTGTAGAAAATTTTTGATCGCTTGAGTAAACCTTTCTTCCTAGCGTAGAATGTTGTAATATGATGGACTTAATCCATCGTAACTGATGTTCCATAGGTATGGAACCGGCCCCACGAAAGTAACTTTGAGTTTCTGTAGTTTAGTATAGTAAGACTCTGACCCAGAGCTTGCTTCTTAGTTTTTAAACTAAGATACTTTAATATCTCGAATTTTTTATTCAAATTTGAATCGAATTTTTTATTATCTTTGATCTACAAGGACAAAATAATTAGGGTGAAACATTTCCAGTGGCGGAGCACACATCACCGCCTTGTAGTCTTGGTATTAGCAATCTTTGAATGGCGCGGTTTGTCAAAGGATATTCTGAATTCCACTTCAATTTGCTAATAAATACTTACTTTAGGCTTTTTCTGACTTCTAGAAATATATTCTATCTGGGCCTGACGATTTGTTGTCTTTAACTTACTTTCGACTAATTTTAGCTCTTCAGATGTGATGAGAGGTACTTTTGGCGCGTTAATGTTCCATTTCTATAGTTGCGTTGGCATTTCAACTTCTTTATGTGTAGACTTGTCGAAAGTAGAGACAAAAAATAAAGTAGTATAAAAAGGAAATAAAATTAAAATAAAATAGAATAAAAAATCTACATTGTCATTGAATCCCGAAAGCCATCACCATATTAATAATTTATTTTGAATAGCAACAACATTCATTTTCTCTCACTCATTGTATATTCACAACCACTGACTGACATTGTCTGCTTGTGACATCATGTAATGAGATGTACAAAGAGGTAGCAGGCAAACAGCACTCGTAGTAAGCTGACTTTTCATGAAGTGCACCGTTGAAATTTTATTAAAATTCGCGTTAGAATGATTGTGTACCTCTGCGTGTCGCGACATCTACTCATAATACCTCCAACATAAAAATATACGTACACTATATAATGAGTAGAATACACCGCCACACGACCCCCACGAACAATTGTTACAAACATACAAAAACAAAAAAATATTTGCCTACGGGTAAACCATAAAGAGCGTTTGACGGCAGCTTCAAAAGTAAGACTCAAGTTCAAAATGCAAGGTGAAATGTGGGGTGTGTATGTTTGTATGTGAACTTGTTTATATATAATTTCATACATACATATATATTTCTAAAGATATGTATGTATGTACTTATACATTTTTCTGTAGGTTTGTATAAATGAGCAAATTCTTAATATGCAAATGCCTTAGAGAAAGAAGTGGCGGTTTGGACGACGGTGGGAGGCTTCGTAATGATTCTGTGTCGGGGTTTTATGAGGAAAATACGTTTATATGTATGTATGCATGTCTAATTGTATATGTAAATATGTATATATTACTGGCGTTTCGGAAGTATTTCGGCGAGAATTGTGAAAATAAAATACAAAAAAGTTTTCATTCTTTCCCTCCCTTTCTTTACAGGTTTATATATTCTTTGCATACATACAGATATACAAGTAGTTATATATACAGAGAGATGGTATTTATATACAAACAGTAAAATGCTTACAAACAAATACTTTATTTGCGCTCCCTCCTTTATTCAAACTGTAATTTTTGCAAATTCATGATGGCCTTCCATGGCTTCATTGCTTCTTCTACGATTCTTAGCGCGGAGTGACTGCTGATATTTGCCTGCTTTGCCGCTTTAAATTACTTTTACCCAAGTAGAGCTTGTCCAGTACCGCACACTTTTCAAAATCTCCGTTAATTTGGATACATTTTTCTACAACAAATTCCTGTTACTTTAAAAAAAAAAATCAATGGGTGTTCAGGGTATGTTTTATAAATTTATTTGTTAAAAAAAGTTATCATATAATATACTATAATTATCGCTTTGTAACCAGTGAAGAGATTTTGGGCCGAGGTTCTCTTCCAATTTGTGTTTTTTGCGACTTGATGATTTTACCAACAAATAGGGACTACAGCTTATTCTAAGCCGCCTCCGATGATGATCGATGGATTTTTATGGGCAGCCTTTTTTCATGTCAGAAACACACTCGGAGGGCTTGACAATCCCTGCCTTCTTCCGAGTGGTAGTACGTTTTGCTAATCACTCGGCTAGTGCCGTTTTAAAATGTAGTTTTATTGAATATTCGTTATATCTTTCTATCGTGTAAATATAAAAATATTTCTGCGGTCTAAACTTGCTAGAAATATTTCAAAAATTGAGAGAAGGTAGGCGTTCAAACAAACGGATGGATAAACGGAGGGGAAAAGAAAGACAGACAGGCAGACGGAGATGGGTAAATCAACTCAGCTCATCGCTATGATCCAATCGTTGCGTCTCTCTCTTCTCCTTTTGGTAGTTAGATAGTTGGGACCAAAGTTAATTTATGTACCATTTCACGTTCATGAAAGGTATACAAAATATTTGGATCCACAAAGCAAAATGAAATCTGCTGACAGGAAATTTCAGCGTGTAGTAATATCAAATAAATTGGTATATTATAGCGTGACTATGAAGAGGTTGGTGGCGATGATCGAAAACAAAGTGATAACGCTGATGATGAACTTTACATTATTTTCAGTAATAAAAAAAGGAAAAGGTTTAGGGAAATTGATTTGTTACTTATTGAATAAAAAATATAAATAAAATATAAATTATTATTAATTACTTGAGTTTTTAAGTAATATTGTAAGTAGTTGAGCTTTTCTCATCTAATTCCTCAATGAGAAAAGTTAAAAGAGATTTGTACCCTATCGTTATCCACACCACATGCAACAAGACGCATGGCTGATTTTTTTATTGAAATAACTTAATTTTAAAATTAATAAATAAATACAAAGCTTTTAAAGTAAGAATCATAATACATAGAAAAAAAATTTTCATTACAAATATTAAAAATTGTATTATATGAATATTTCAATTTGTATATGAAAACTAGAATGACTAATAAAAGTCTACATACACCCCCTATTTTCGTTGAATTGAAAGTCCAAAAGGTTTATTGGAATATTTAACGATACAGTTTATTTCAACTATTTTATCTTGTCATGTAAAACAAAAACAAAAATCTTTTTTTAACATAAAATAGTTAAGCTATGACAAAAAATATATAAATCCAACATTGACAAAAGTCTACATACAGTAATACATAACTTTCCTTAGCGCAAAAACTTTGATTAATATCAGGTAACCTGAAATTTTTAGTATAGAGTTGGTCCACCGTTCGTATCAATAACAGCTTGAAGCAGTGGAGGCACCGAAGCTACTAAATTTGTCAAATCTGAGGGAGTAATACAGTCCAAAGCTTCAATAAAACATTATTTGAGTAATGCTGAGCTGGAAATCTGATTTTTTCTAATTTTTCGCTCAAAAATCTCCCAGACATATTCAATAACATTCAAATCTGGGTTTTGATGTGGTGAGTGTAGTTTCCTTGGAGAATGATAAAACAACCAATCCTTAACAATATGGGTTGTGTGCTTTGCATGGCTATCCTGTTGCACTTTTATCCCTGCCGAATATATTGAACTTCGATTCGTCTCTAAGCAAGACTTTTTGCCAAAAATCCATTCCCTTACCTAAATGTGCTCTAGCGAACTCCAAGCTAAGTTTACGATTTTCACAGAAACAAGATGTGTCTTCGAGTTAGTTTCTTCGGGCGGCCAACACTCAGCTTATATTCGGTGGATCCATTTTTCTTTTCTCTTTTATGTGCTGAATAACCAAGTTTCTTACGTGAATGGATATTTCTTTACACGGAGCCGTTGCTGATGCTAAAGTATTTAAACTACAACTACATTCAATACTAGCAAATTAGAAAAGATAATTTTAAAAAATTATGAAAAAAGTGGTACCTAACCGCCATAACAACACAGCATATTGACGTACCTGCTAGTAAACCTGTGGTGTATGTAGACTTTTGTCAAGGGCATTTTTGCGTTTTTTCACCATAATTGTTTTATTTTATGTTAGAGAACGGATTTGATTCAATACATATGATTAGAAAAGGATTTAAAATGAAACTGTATACCAACATTTTTCAGCAAAGTGATAGTACTTTCTACAAAATAGCTACGAAAGAAAGTGAGAAATACTTATAGCATATTTTAATTAATAATAGATATACGGGAAAATATCAAATATTTTTCATTCAACTTACAGTCGAATCTGGATATAGTGAACTAATTTTCACTAGGTCTGTTTACAGTATCCGGGTTGTTCACTTTGTTAAGGTTGACATTTTTTATTCAAAAACTTATTTTATTTAGTCAAAGTTCATGTTTGTGGATGTAAGCTCAGCAGATCATTGGATAAATTTATACCTAGGAATATACAAAATTTATATATGAATGTTTATTGAAAAAATTGGCGAATACATTCTTGCTTCTTGCCTTCGGGAATTGAATTTTGGACCGCCTTTTCACGTAGTCGTTTCCAGCCCATGTGATAGCTTTATCGAAGCTCGCCGCACACTTTCAATAATCGGATTCCAAGCCGAGATTTAAGTCCAGATAAGCACCCAAGGCTGACATGAAGGTTCTTCTCTCAACTTCTTGAAAGTCAGCGTGCAACTTTATTGCTTTTTCCCTAAGCATTTCCCTAATAACTGGACAGTTTTTTTCACAGTTGAAAAACCACTTGTATTGCGGGAATACTCGCCTTTTCTAAGAGTCTTCGGCTTGGATGCTCCAATCGTCTGGTGGGATATAATATTACAACAATGTTTTTTCTTGGATTCCCGAAATCGTTGATTTAGGTACACCATAAATCTTTGCCAAGGATGACATACCAGTGCCTTTTCCGATTTCCGATTTTTTCAATAATTTCAGATTTCTGTTTTAACGAACGGAATTTCCTCGCAGGAATGACAACACAAATTTATTAGCACATTCACTCATAAGCGGTTTTCACTCGACAAGAAACAAATAAAAACTAGCATCAAATAGCCGCAGCTATTCCAGTAATAAATATAAAAAGAGCAATTTCGGGAAATACCCGACTTCATTTCTGGTTAATTTTTGCTTTTGTTTGTCAATTTATTCTTGCCGCTGCGTTTAAAATTTTGTTCACTATTTAAAGTACTCCATGTAACAATTTCGGTGTTCACTATATCGAGGTGTTCATTATAGCGGAGGTTCACTATATCCCGATTAGACTGTATATCGCTTCTTTACTAACTTTTCTTGTTAAAATTTTTTAAAAGAACGAACTATAAATCAATATATGTATATATTATGATCAAATATAAAAGGTGGTGTTTTATGGAATATTTTGAATTTAACAAAACAGAATAATAAAAATAGCCTGTGGAGAATGTGTTTTATATTTTTAATTTTATATATTCATAAAAGAAATGTAATAAAACACACTAAGAGAGAAAATGAAATAATTTTAAAAATTATTATTGTACTAAAGGAAAAATAGTGTTTTATAAGATTAATTTATTTTTTGCCGCGGTCCAAACCTTTGTAAGCTAAAGCATCTTATTTCACCATACTCAGCGACATTTCAGCTGCGTTAACGGCATGTAGTTGATAAAGGTAAATCAAATGTATAAAAAACAAGAGATTCCATACTGCTCTATATGCATCGAGTTATAGTAAATATTTCTAAAATTTGTTCGCAAGCACCCCATTACAATCTGCGATCGAATATTTAACGATTAGTAATGTGCCAAATCGTTAATCTTCGGTCGTTGCTTGACACCGTCGGAACTACAGGATCTTCAAAGGGTTTCTAAGCGTAAACTCATGTACATGTATATATTGTATGCAGGTGTGTTGCCTAAAATATACATCGACAACGTCGAGTAAAAAGACGTAACGAAAGGCAACAGGGTAGCAGCCAACCAAAGTTAGACGATTTTACATTGCACATTTAATTCTAACGGTAACCTCTGCAGCGGTCTTGATATACACACATATGTACTTACTTTCTAACGCCAATGCAATCGTGGAGATGCATCGAAGTTTGCGAATACAGAAACAGTATGTGTTCCACATAAAGCAACAACAAAAACTTACAACAAACATTTGTGTGAATTGCAAATACTTTCGAACATAGATAGACTAGAAGCGTAGGTAGGCAGGCATATTGGTAACAAGTAATGAGATGTACTGAGTGGGAACAGGGTAACAGCAAGCCGAAAAAGTGATTCTGTTTTTTTTTCTTAAATAAGTATCCGCTATAGATTTCGCGGTTACGCTGCCACAGTACAGGTACATTTGCTCTAATTCACAATAACAACACACTGTAGTTTTGTTGTTGTAGCGATCAATACAAACAAATCTCATTTTGGGCGTAGACACAAATTTAAAAAATGTAAACAAAAACAATTTGGTTATGTAGCCTTCCAATGTAAAAAGTATGTATGTATGTTATGTATGTACATACATATGTATATTGTACCAACTGTTGAAAATAAACAAACAATTACGTCTGTCTACTTATGTATATATACAAGTCTTCAATTATGTATGCCCGAATGTTTGTACGTATGTACATATGTAATATAGCTGAGCGTTTTTTACACACTCCACCCGCAACAAGTGCCGCTTATCTAAACAAAAACATTTGAAATTATGTATTGTATATACATAAATACAAAGTCATGCAGCATTCTGTTGCCTTCCAATTCATCAAAAACTTTTGCTGAAATTCAAAAGATTTCGTTTTTTTTTTCAAACTATTTCATCATGTCTTGTTGCTGTTATTTTTCTTTTTCTCCTTCTTCTTTTGTTGACAACCGTTTTTAGATAAGTCTCTGGGCTTAAATGATGTTGTGATTGACGGTTTGACAGGCGAATGAAAATTTCGCTGATTTACATCTAATGGATTTTCAAATAATTATTTGAAGTTTACGTGTATACCCTATACAACTATGTACAAGACAATTGATTTCTAAGTTTTTAGCAATCGAACAAATCGAGAAACTTAGTCAAAGAAATAATTTTTAAAAGGGTTTCATAAGTCTGTTTTATATGATTTTTTTTCCACGAGTTCTTTTGCAGGAAGGAATTCGATGAAGCAAATTTTTGAGCACTTTTTCCACTAAATCAAGTCGTATGTCATGAATATTCAATATTGACTTTTAAAGCTTGAAGAGAGTCTGGTTCATTGCTAAAGACCACTGATTTCAAATAACCACACAAGAAGTAGTCTAATGGTGTTAAATCACAACTTCTTGGATGCCATTAAATGTCACAATTTCTTGAAATAATCGAATCTCTAAACCTTTCTCGCAATAATTCGGTTAGTGCTGTATGACGCGCAACCCCGTCTTGTTGGAACCAGTTGTTGTTAAGATCAACTTCTTCCAATTGTGGCCATAAAAAGTTGGTTATCACCGATCTATACCGCTCTCCATTGACAGCAACGGTGCTACCAGCTTTATTTCGAAAGAAGTATGGACCAATGATTCCACCAGACCAAAAATCACACCAGACATGAATTTCTTCGCACCAGAATCGACAGTTTTATTTATTTACCGCACCACTGAGATGAAAGTGAGCCTTAAAAATGATTTTCTTAAAAAATCATTATCGTTTTCAAGTTTTTCCAAGGCAAAATCAGCAAGTTCACGATGTTTATGGTGGTCCATTGATGAAATTGTAAATATTACTGAATACAATGAAGAAAAAAAGACAGATCATGGACATATTAAAAATGGCACAAACGACACTTAGAAATCATATCATCCCTATTGGAAAACCCTTTAATTACATACATATGTATTGTTTTGAATGACTTACGACATACCAGCACGCAGCCTACCTAAATTACTGATCGTAGACCCCTGAAACTTGGTTGGTATGTTCTGTGTATAACTGAGTACAACGTAGGCATCCGATAAGAAAGAATTTTCCGTGACGCGGACCTGGGACGGATCTAGTCGAAAAAATCGTATTTTTCGTTCAATTTGTTTGATATTTGGAATAATGGGTAATTAAGGGGTTATGTGGGTTTCGGAGATTAAAGAAAAGGAATTTTCACTATTTTTATATATACAATCATATATTTTATTCAAACATTTTACCATATCTAAGATACATATTTATACAGAATTTAGTGAAATTTTTATTCAAAAATTCCGAAAATATTCAGATACCTAATCTCCTTTGATGTCTCAAAAGAAATAACTCATTATTGGTTCTTCTAAAATCAAAAAAAAAAAAAAGAAATATCTCGTTAGCATATGGGTAAATCTCGTTATCGGGCGAAGGAAAAATCAAAAAATTAAAATTTTTATTTTTGACAGGCTTTGTACCAAAATCACATTTTTGATCAAATTTTCGCCATGCATTGGCTCGAGAAAATTAATTGTAATAAAAAAAATCCTTCGTTCAGTGACTATATAATGTTATTAAAAAGATGTGTGCCAAACTTGAACAAAATCGCTTTATAATAACTTTTCGAGAAATCGTGTCCACCGACTGAAAAAATAGAGTTTTGAGATGAACGCGTTTAAGGTTTCAAACTGACACAGACATGGCCTGATGGGCGATATTTTACAATTTAATAAGACAAAATTTGATTTTTTTTTAATTTTCAAACCCACTTAAATATGTCTCTGCGGTATTTGTCACTGGTGGTCACAATCTTATTTCCTCCAAAGTTGACATTTCAAGAAAAAAATTTTATAAAGTCATTTTGTAAATCGTCAGTCGTATGAACAGTTATTTTGATTTAAGAATGGTTGAAATTTCTGAAGAAGTAAGTTATGTAATTTTTAAACTAAAACTAATTGACGGAGCTTGGTTGTGAAATTTTTTTTGATTTAAGAATGGTTGAAATTTCTGAAGAAGTAAATTATGTAATTTTTAAACTAAAACTAATTGACGGAGCTTGGTTGTGAAATTTTGTTGCACACACCATATAAATCGAATCTTGCACCATCTAACCATTATTCGTTTCGATCTTCTAAAAGCTCTCTTGATGGTAAAAAATTCCCAAAGGCAGCTGGCCAAGCTCTGCGTATTTTTAAGAAATCTTACGTAAATGACGTCTGGTGACTAGACAAGGTACGTTTTTACGTTTACAGTGTTAATAAGTATATAGGGACATGTAATTTCTAAACCGTTATAAAATTATTTTTGGTTGATTTAATTTTAATTTATTTTTCGGTTATAAGAAAATGAGCTGTATTAAAAGGCCTATTTTTGTTAGAGACATTTTTTAATTGAATATTTTGTTATACAACAAAGAAAAAATTGTAGAAGTGAAGGCTGTTTCGGAGATCACCACATCTCCTCATCAGACTTATTTTGCCAGGAATCGAACCGATGGATTCTGGCTCACGGGCAAGTGCTCTAAAAACTGAGCTAACGTCTGCCATGTAATCTGTTGTTGTATTATTCAACTAACCAACAACTGTTAATTGCGCTAATATTTAGCCGCTATTTTTACTTAATTTTGGGTTAATTTTTTAAATTGTAAGAAAAAATTATAAATATACATATATTCTCAAAGTAATTTATATATATTTATATACATATTTTTTTTTTGTGATTAAATAATTATACAGTACAAATATATAATTTTTCAATATATATAAAAATATATTCTAAGCTTTCTTTAAGGCTGTATGGTATTTGTGACACTTTTGTTGGTTAGAAAATATATATACTTAATTATTTCCATATAAATATACATAAATGGTGTTTCACTATTTTCACATTACTCTCTTCTTCATTGCATTGCTTGTATTCATTCACTTTTGTGCAATCTATCACCGCCACTACCTTGTTTTTTGATAATGTACAAAAAGGCACCATCAACTAAGTAAACCGAGTAATGCCCTGTACCGAGTGGTAACAGGCTAACAGCTCAACAGTGTAGGCTGAAATTTCATTACCCCACTGGAATTTCGTTTTTAAATAGAAAGAGCGGCGCTTTTTATCACGGCATATGGCATACCCACCGCCGCCTTAAAACGTCTATTCTACTTATACGAATATATACGAACATATTTACAGATGTACGAAACAAAAAATATACACAACGGAATGAACATAGAAACGCGCTTCGCCTTCAAATATAAAACATAAAAAAAAAAAATGAAAAACAATAAAAATAAAAAAATTTAAACCACTTTACAATGGAGTTCGACTGGCAGCTTGATCGCAAAGCGTTTGCAAACACAGCACGTTTCTTTTGTTCGCAACGCGCTGCAGCCGTGTACGGTACGGGTACGGCTCGATTCAGTCCGCTTCTAAGTGCCGGTATGTGCATTCTCCCCACTCCACCCTCTACAAATAGCGATAATAATAATAGCACTGTTTGTATACATAACTACATATGAGTAAATATATTTATGTATATTTTCATTCATCAATGTCCCGCTCGTATTCCATCAATATATTATGCATAAGTGCGTACATACATACATAGGTATGCATGTGTACATATGTACATATATACATATATATGTACATATATTTAATTTTTTTGTTTACATGTGATCTCATTAACCTTTGAAGTGTTTCATATATTTACGTACGTACATATGTATATACTTTGCATATTACGCTTTTGTAGTTGTTATTGTTTAACTTTATTGATGTTTAGCTTTGCTTGTTGCCGGCAATTAACTGTGATATGCTATACTCCTACACATATATACATACATATATACATGCGAATGATCAATTGTTTAACAAATATATTTGAACTGTTGCGCCTTAGATGGGATGGACTCAAGATTGTTCCCGGTGGGTAGATGAATATGAAGAAGAAGAAGAAGCAGGTTAGCACTGCTGTTAGTACTGCTGTGGTTAGCAGCAATTTGATGAAGACACAGGGAAGCTATTACTGGCTAACATATATACATCTTTTTCTAGAATACTTGAAATACTTTCTCTTTGAACCATTTTCCCAAGCCCACGTTGTATCTAAGCTACTCGTTGTGGGTATCACACATATATATATAAAGGGTGATCCATTTCGGGAACCTCGACTTTTTAATGGGTAATATTTTTTATCATTCAAAAGAACATTTCTTAGCATTTATTTTTGAAGATTATCTCTTTCAAATCCAATCGACCGGACAAAAATATGAAATTATCTGCTCACCGAACTGTTCTCTCAATAAATCCATTGATTGATGCGATGTGTGGAAAGTGGCGCCGTCTTGTGGAAACCAAATGTCGCGAAGATCACGAGCTCCAATTCAGTTATCATGGCGGGATAACGGTCGCCGGCATCATTTTTGAAGAAATATGGACCGATAATTCCAACGGCCCACAAAACACACCAAACCGTGGTTTTTTTCTGGATGAATTGGGAGCTCTTGAATCTCTTCAGGTTTGCTTGTTTACATACCCATTGAGCCAGAAATGGGACTCATCGCTGAACAAAAGCTTGGAAATTTTCAAGAGTCCATAGAGCAAAGCGATGTCGCTTGGGAAAGCCGAGCGGCTTTAGTTCTTGCACAGGTTGTACTTTGTACGCTTTCAATTGAAGATCTCGACGTAAAATGCGCCAAGTCGTTTCGTACAACAGTCCGAGTTGCTGCGAACGGCGCCGAACCGACTCTCCACAGTCTTCGTGTGCACTCTCAGCTATGGCCGCTATATTTTCGAGTGCAGAACGTGATCTAATCGGTCGAATATTATCCAATAATGAATGCTGGGTCTCAAGAGGGGTGATGGTGTTGCAAATAGTACGCTCAGTAGGCACATTATTTACATAACGTGAATTTTCGTTATAAAGGGGCGGCCGCCGTTAGAAAAATTAGTTTTCTATAATTTTGGATGTTGCTCGAACCTGGACTCAAACCCAGGCTTTCCGAATTGTAGTGCGCAATTCTAACCACTCGGCTATTGCGTGCGCCAATAGGCTTCATTATATGACCCCCAGATAGATAATTATGAAATCTGACAGCAAAGAGAGTACCTAATTTCAATACTCTCCTTAACTGTTAAGACTCCCGGTTATGCAAAGGAAACAGAAAATTATGGCTTAATGGCGTGCACATGTTTTGATAAAAAATCCATGCATATACATACATACAAGTATATACATATGTATCTAATAATATATGTATATATGTATTTCAAAACATGTGTATGTGTGTACATAAGAAAATATACATGTGCGTAGACAAGCTGCCTAAACAATTATAAAAATTATAAAAAAAAAATATAGTCGAGGTTGTCATTAGATAGCGACGCAATTATTTTACATGCAAACAGGTAGTTAATGTCGAAGTCATTAAAAATAGCAGTTATGACCTTAATGCCATAACATATTTGAAGTGTTTTTTTTTTAATTTTACCATGGTGCAATCATTGCAAGGTGTGATCAGTAGACTCACCTCACTTTTTTCGCAGTCTTATTTCGATATTGTTTTTTAAAGTAGAAGGAAAAGAGAAATTTGAGAGTCATTTTTATGACTACATTTTTATTTCAAATAGAATGAATAATATATGAAAATTGCTTCAGAGGTTATAATATACTTATATATATCGTAACGATTTTCGTAATTAACCTCGATGAGTTCCCAAATCCTTCGGTCCGACCACTGGATTGCTAAATAGAAGTCCCAAGATTTGTTCGTTCGCCTTCTTAACTGCCGGAATTTACTCATCTTCTATCTGCTTCTCAATAATTACAATTCTATTCACTATACTCAAACTAATATACATATGTATATAAAAAGCTGTATTCGATTATTGCCACTAAAATTGCTAGAAAGGTCGAAATAAGGACAACGCTTTTGACATCGAAAGCATGGAATAAATGTGTCATCCACCATCATTCCAAACATATGATAGCCAAAATGGGGTTTTACTACCTATGATCATGAACAACTAGTTTTAAGATGTACGACGGAAAAGCAGTTGAGAGTTCGAATCACATTTTGCGGAGAAACAACAAGGAGTGCTATAAATTTGCTACTCATGTTTCCGTGGAGAATATAGCCAAAAGAAATAATACCACATCTGGAAACAAAATACTTTTCTTTCTAGAAACTTATAATACAACCCACGTGATGTTGATAGAAATATACTCTGTTTGAATTGATGCATAAATTTTAAAATAGTTCATGAAAAGGGGCTCACTCCAAGCGGGCAAATATTCTACTAATATGTCTAATATACCAAAATCGACTTCAAAGTCTTCCGAATCAAAATGAAGCTCAAAAATTCTCGAAATCTTTAAAAGTTCTATTCCACAACCCTTCACGTCGTACGACAAAAGCACAAGAGATATTAAGCATTTTCTAGATGCTAAAGCCGCATTTGAATATTGCGATCAAAAACTAAATATGAAGTGTGTTCAAAAACTATCGAGAACTTTTAAATATCGCGCGCTTGTAAGGTCCACTTTTAAACTATGTAATCAAATCACGAAGAGTTACGAAGTGACACGGCGTTTCTAAGGCCGTGAAAAGACGTTGAACGTCCTGGACGCTGCAGCATATTAACGTGCAAGAAGTTAAAGAAACGGTTATAAACGACCACCGAATCACAATTACAGAAGTTGTTAAAGATGCCTTAATTTAAGGAACGGGTGTCATGTGAATCAGCCTTAAAATACAGTATTTGGTCCTCACGGACTTTCACTTTAAGTAGTAAAACTTTTAACTGCGAATTTCGGCTAAAATTGACTTGATTAAAATATCGAATGTACTGTTAATTAGTTAACCTGAAAAGGAAGTATTAGGACCTCATAGACTTCTAATATAGTATAAATTCGTTTACCTGGAACTTATTTTTCTTAAAAATTTTTCCTTTTCAATATTTTTTATATTGGAGTGAGCAAAACTTCCAATAAGACTGCCGATTTGGTCTAAATTATATGTTTGACTTTGCTATCGATCACTTCATTTTCTGATTCCACCATAGACTTTAAAATTTGTCGGCCACGATAAATTCGAGAAAATAATTTTAAGTAAAAATACATATTTATTTAGTATAAATTTTTCTTTTTCTTATCTACTAATTTTGCATGTAGGGTATATCATTTTCCTAATCTTATTCTTAAGTACATATGTAGTGACACTTTTTAACTTTTTGTCGCGATAGCAACACAACAATTTCGCGCGGACTGGAAAAAAAACGAATACAAAACCTGTGCGCGATGCGGCATGTTACAGAGGGGCAGGCAATTGTTGTGCTATGTGTAGAGTGAGTGCGGAAAAAATCAAAACGTTTCTATAAAATATCAACGTGCACTTGTTGCTGTTAGCCTGTTTGGCTCGTCGCTCTTTGACGCCGCAAAAGCGCTTTTGTACGCGAAAAGGCGAAAAGACGACGAGTTCAGCGCTAAAATAAAGCGCTTTTGGTGGTGCTCTGCTCCATTCACACTCGGTGATTGCATACTACGTGGATAGCAAGCACTTCGATTGTGCTGACGTCCTCAAACAAAGTGTTGGTTGTTGTGTACAGCGAGTCTCGGCTAGATTCGGCTGAAAAATCTAGCTATTGTACGAGTACTAGATTTTAACTAGTTGTAATAAAGAAAGAATAGACTTTAATAGAATGATGAAAGAAGACGACCAAGAGTCTTAGATTTTCTTCGCAGATGCATAATCAAAACATTGCTAATGAAATTTTATTAACGCATTTGATGGATTGCTTCAAATAAGATGTTGTTAATCTTAATTAATTTGATAAGTCCTCTAAGTAATTTTTAAGTAAAAAATAGAACTTGCTTAGTATCCTCAGAAAACACGAACTAAAGGTTGATCCAAGTAGATGATCACGCGTTAGTCGTGTCAAGCTGTCATGTTATTTTTGTTCAGTATTGTTTCGCATTTCATTTTGGAAAGACTTACACCTGAACAACGTTTACAAATCAATTCAACTTTATTACGAAAATTCACTTTCTGTAAAGAATGTGTTTCGCGCGCTTCGCTCAACTTATGGCCAACATAATCTGCCTACTGAGCGTACTATTCGCAACACCTTCACCCATCTTGAGACCCAACATTAATTACTGGATAATATTCGACAGAATAGACCACGTCCAGCACGCAGTGAAGAAAATATAGTGGCCGTAGCTGAGAGTATACACGAAGACCATGGAGAGTCGGTTCGGCGCCGTTCGCAGCTACTCGGACTGACGTATGGAACGACTTGACGCATTTTACGTCGAGATCTTAAATTGAAAGCGTACCAAATACAGCTTGTGTAAGAACTGAAGGCACTCGACCTTCCCAAGCGACATCGCTTCGCTCTATGGGCTCTTTGAAAGTTCCAAAGGGATCCGACGTTTTCGAGCCAAATTTTGTTCAGAGATGAGGCCCATTTCTGGCTCAATGGGTATGTAAACAAGCAAAATTGCTGCATTTAGGTCGAAGAGCTACCTGAAGAGATTCAAGAGCTGTCATTTTATTCAGAAAAAGCAACGGTTTGGTGTGGTTTGTGGGCCAGTTGAATCATCGGTCCATATTTCTTCAAAAGAGAGCTATGATAACCGACTACTTGATGCCTGAAATTGAAATTCGTGATCTCCGCGACATTTGGTTTCAGCAAGACTGCGCCACTTCCCACACATGGCATGAATCAGTGGATATATTGAGAGAGCAGATAATTTCACGATTTAGGCCGATCGATTGGCCACCAAGATGGTGTGATATCACACCGTTAGACTTTTTCCTGTGCGGATATGTAAAGTCTAAAGTCTTGAGGACAAACCCGTTTCGATTCAGACCTTGGAGCAAAACATCACGAGTATCATTCGCTAGTTACCAGTCTAAATGCTCGAACTAGGCATCGAAAATTGGACTCAGCGAGAGATAATCTTCAAAAATAAATGCCAAGAAATGTTCTTTTGAACGATAATAAACATTACCCATTAAATTTGAATATGCTGTATTTTTTTTTTAAAGTGGGAAACCTCGAAATGGATCACCCATTATATTCAAGTTAACACAGACCCGTTCTATTGTTTTCACGACAAGCGGTTTCACGTGGCGCAACGTCAGCATAATTGCTTTTCATACAGCTGTGAAATACTAAATGCTCTACGGTTTCTAACGACATATGGCACCGTTTGGAAGTCAAGGTTAAAGCTATCCACACCAAGCCATTATGAAAGATTGTCATCGGGAAGGTTGTAAGAGTCGGGACCACTGGAAGCTGGACAGTTGCAGTTGGAGTGTTAGATGTTACAATTCTTACTTGTTATATAACCTAATTATGATTATATAACCAATCCCAACAACACGTGAAAATATATTTTGGTGCCGAGAAGTAGTTAGTGATTTTGAGTCAAGTATCCATTGGTAACACTGAAAAGATTTTTATTTTTTGTACCTTTCATGAACATGAAATGCTACTCTCCAAAAGGAGAGTAGATAGACCCAAAAAAATTTATACTGAGTGACGAGCTGAGTTATTTAGCCATGTTCGTCTGTTTTTCCGTCTGTTTCAATTCAAACTAATTTCTCAGTTTTAGAAATATATCAACCACACTTGGCCTGCATATGTGTTTTTATATTTATACGATCGTTTGGCTGAACTGACCATATCGGACCACAAGAACATATGTTTATCACTCATACAACCGATTTGTTCAGATATGAAGTTTTGGGGCAAAAATCAGTCAAAAAAGCATGTAGTAAATTCAGATAAATAGTGACACTGAAAATCATCGAAATTGAATTTTGCAATAACTTTGATATGATCATGAAAGGTATAAAGACTTCGGAATGGCCGAAGACAGCACTTCTTTCTTGCTTTCGCTACATGTAGTTTTGTGGCAGCTCTCTTTTTATTAGATTTATTAAGATTTAAAGTTTATATTAAGTTTTATCAATGATCTAAATATGTTTTGTCACATTTACGGGGAATACACAGCAAAAAATGTACAGAAACCTTCAAGAGGTTTTAACCTCTTATTTCTCGTACTTTGAGATGCAAAATGTAGGTAAAACAAACCTATCTGATACCTGAAATTGTTTGTAAAATGTGCTATGAGTACTTGAGAAGATCAGTTGGATCAGTGTTAAAAGAAGTCACATGAGGTGCCAATGCAATGGAAGGAACACAAAAATCAGCTCGATTACTGTGACTATTGAAAAAATAGCATCTACATAACCAAACATTTTACCCAAGTAGAATTAATAAGGGTTCTTGACCTATCTAAATAGAGTATTTGTGTAGATCTAAAGATGGTTAACATCGTATTAGGACAACAAAGTAGATACATCAAAAACCCATGTGTTTATTGTTTGTGGGATAGTCATGCCAAACACCAACACTGGCCAAAAAGAGATTGGCTCATACACGCAATGTTGAAAATGGGTAAGCAAAATGTAACCAGCCCACCTTTGGTTACAAGAGATATAATTATCTTGCTCCCTTTGTGCGTTAAACTAGGTTCAACGAAAGGATTTTAGGAGGCGTTAGATAAAAAAGGGCAATGTTTTTTTTTCAACAAGAAAATTCCATACTCTTAGCATGAAAGCGGGTATTTTTTATATATCATATATTTTTTATCAGAATATTGATAAGCGATACCAATTTCTCAAGTTCAATTACCTTTTCGGAACTAGTTGCGTGGAATTCATTTCTTGAAGTTACTAAAAACTCTTCCGGGAATTATAAGTCGGGTAACTACCCTGAAATTGTTGACAATATGCAGGATAATTTCAAAAACTTAGGAAGGATTATATCCAACAAAGTGCATTGTCCTCACAGTCATCCTGACCATGTTCTAGAGAATCTTGGGATCTATAGCGTACAAAAATTGATGCAGTTTCGCTAGGATCTGAAAGGTATGAAAGAAAGATACGTGATTTTCCTGCTATAATTCAGTTTAGTAAATCATGTAAAGGAAAGTTGTTATGTATAAAAGATTTTAATAAATATTGTTTTTGGTGTAAATTTTATTTCAGTTCAATTAAAAATCTAGAAAACTACACTCAATCAATATTTTTGCTATTTATGTAATTAGTATATGGTCCTAAATCAAAAAAAAAAAAAAAATTAAGGCTTCTTGGCACCGAAACCACTGTCATCCATTCTTCGATCCTTCTTGTAATATATTATATTTGAAATGAAAGGTGCATGTTACCTGGAATATAATGCAACTATCTTTTAATTTAGAACTCAAGCATTAATTGTAATTTTGATTTATTGCAATCAGGCACGCCACTTGTAGCTTTTCGTCATATATTATACATAATAAAGGTGATTAACAAATAATGAGTCTCTTGTTCTTTGGCTTAGACACCGCTTACGTGATTAAGCCGCTTCAACAATAGTACACCTTCCCTTTGTTGTTTGACGCTAGTTGGAAATACCAAGTGAAACCAGGTCGCTCTCCACATGATCAGGATCTTCCTGTACCTCTGCTTCCATCAGCGGGTACTCTATCGAATACTTTCAAAGCTGGAGTGCTTTCATCCGTTCGGACGGCATGAATTAGCCAAAGTAGCTGCTGTCCTTGATTCGCTGAACTACGTCAATGTTGTCGTATAGCTTGTATAGCGCATCGCTCTATTGTCTGCGGTATTCGCCTTTACCAACGCGCATAGGACCATAAATGTTATGCAAAACTCGAAGACTACCAAGGCCGACTCATCGGATGTCAATATCGTCCAGGCTTCTGCACCGTCGAGAGAGAACTTTATTTCTCAAATCCTACCCAATCTAAAGTAGTACCTGTTGTCAAGATTGATTTTGTTTTAGACTTCAAGGCTGACACTGTGTTAATGCTGGGTCCTGGATAGACGAAATTATCTACTACTTCGAAGTTATGACTGTCAAGAATGATGTGAGAGCCAAGTCGCGAATACGATGACTGTTTATTTGCTGACAGAGGATATTTCGTCTTGCCCTCGTTGACTACCAAACCCATTTGCTTCGCTTCTTTGTCTAACTTAGAGAACGCAGAACTTGCGGTGCAATTGTTATGGCCAATGATATCAATGTCATATGCGTACGCTAACAATTGTACACTTTTGTAGGATATTGTACCGGCCTATTTAGCTCTGCAGCATGTATTATTTTCTCCAGCATTAAATTGAAGAAATCACAAGATAAATAGCCACCCCGTCTGAAATCTTGTTGGTCCGAAAATGAGCTTGCTCTGGTCTTGAACCCTTCTGCAAGTCGCTGCATCTTCTCATAGAATTTTGGAGCATTACCCTTGTCGGCCAGCTTCTCAAGCTCTGCATACTGGCGCATTTCGGCGTCTCTCCTTTTTCGTCTGCAAATGCGTCTCGCTTTCCTCTTCAGCTCTTGGTGTCTATCCAAACTTGCACGTACGTAAGGAGTTTGCTATTTCGTTCCACAGCTCTCTTATATTGAGATGCTGATGAGTGCTCTTAGAAAGCAGGTGTGCATGCTGAAAAAAACCTGCTGGCTATCTGCTGTGATTGCAGCTTTTCGACGTCGAACCTTCCTTGTGTTTGTTGACGGGCTTTCTTTGCTGCTCAGGGGCGGATGCGTATCTTTGTTGCTACAAGATAATGAACCAGAACGTTCGCACGTCTATAACACTGGATACATGTTTTCCGTCTATCACAGCATGATCGATTTGGATGCGTGTTTAACGATCTGGCGATAGCCATGTAGCTTGTTGAATTTTCGTGTGCTGAAATCTGGTACTACAGACAACCATATATCGGGCCCCGGCGAAATCAATCAGCCTCAGCCCGTTTGGGGATTTTTAATCATTAAGGGGGAGTTTTTCGACTGCTGCACCAAATTCTCTGTCCACGCTGACGTTGAAATCGCATAGCACAATTTTAACATCGTGGCGTGGGCAGCGCTCATAAGTGTGTTATAGGCTCTCATAGAAAGCATCTTTAGTCACATCATCCCTCTCTTCTGTCGCGGCATGGGCGCAAATCAAGCTTATGTTGAAGAACTTTACTTTAATATGAATTGTGGCTAGACGTTCATCCACTGGGGTGAAAGCCAGGACTCGAAGACGGAGTCTCTCCCCCGCCACAAACTCAACACCAAATTTGCGCTCCTGACCACTGTAGTAGATTTCATGACCTTCCGAATGGTAGTAGTGGAATTTAGGTACTAAGGAAGTACTTTTTATATCTTTCATAGAAACTAAATGGTATGTGAACTTTGGTTCGAAGTATGTAAGGAGAAGAGACCACCAAAATCTATACTGTTCGGATAAGAAAGGCTAAGTTGATTTAGTCATGTCCGTCAGTCCATCTGTTTAAACTCAAACCAGTTCATCAAAAAAAAAAAGAAAAAAATGCCAAGTTAATATTACCACTGAAAATCATCGAAATCGAATATTTCAATTCGCAATAAATTTGATATGTTCATGAAAGGTGTATAACCTTCGGCATGACCGAAGATAGCACTTCTTTCCTGTTTTATTAAGGATTTAAATGAAAAAAGTAGAGATTTTTATTATTTATTTATTTTTTCTTTATTAGAAAACAATTTTTGGTTTTTCATTTATTTAATATGTAATAATCATTTCATTTTAATTTTTAATTTTTATGCATTTTTATATGTAATAATAAGTTGCGTTATTTGTTTTTATTTTAATTTTTCACATTTGTTGCAGGAAAATTTTATCATCATAATAATCGTAATCATAATCGTTACTGTAATCATTCATCAACTGATTTAAATTTAAATATATTTATATATATTTGTGTATATATATATATTTATTGTATATATATATATATATATATTTAATATTTGCATTTTAAATTTTTGGTTGTCTTTAAGTTTAAGTTTTGGTTTGCGTTATAATTTTTAATTAGTTTTGAATTTTTTTACTGTCTTTTTCATAATATTATCATATTTTGTTTTGTTTTTTCTTGTTGTAATACATTTTCACAGTTTATTGTCGTTTCTCGACATTCGTTCTAGCGTCGAGAGAGAAAAGGATAGATATAAATATGTAATAATAATAGTATTCATAATAATAAAAGTTTAGTTTTTTATTAATATTCTGCAATTTAATATTTTCTTTTGTTTTTAGTTTGGGTATTATTATTGTGTTTCCGTTTGTGGATTTCACGTATGTACGTTTTTCATGGTTTTTTTTTTTAAATAGTTGAATGTCATGTATATTAAAAGCGTTTTATGAAAAGTTTACTGTTTACACATGAAAACCTAATTTTAGTTAAAGAAATTTTGAAAATTTATTTTTGGTGAAATTTTAATTTTATGATTTTCTTCTTTGCTTCATACAAATATTGTAAAAAAATGTATGCAATTTTTATTGGTTTATAATTTTTTTTTTTTGCTGCATAAAAAGTGAAAATTTTTTCAAAATATATGTAACATATGTAACGTACATCATAACAAGTAATTGGAACTTTTTTTAAATTAAGTTGTTTCTAATTTTTTCGTAAAAAATTTAAAATAATTTTTGAATCAGTAGTCTTTAAATAAAAACTAATAATTATTTAATTGCCGTAGAAATATTTATTTTTGGTTGTATGTTGTATATAGAATGTACGTAGAAATATTAAGTGTGCTTATGATATTTCTTCTATCGATGCTTTGCATTTATTTTAATTTTAAGGAATCTGATCTCTTCTTTATGGGCAATAAACAATCTGGAGTTTATGTTTCTCTAATGTAACATATTTCAAGCATGAGACAAATATTTATTTTATTTAGTTTTTATATTTAAAGTAATTAAATATTTATATGTATATATATATATGAGTGTTTGTGTTCACAAGGCATTTTAACCTAAAACGGATATATAGAATATACGAAAGTGAAAATCTGAAGTTAATTACATATCTTTGGGCATTTGACAATCAACTTCATTCGAGATGAGACAAATTTCCAAAGTTTTCAATCACACATACATATGTATGAATTTTGAATAAGCATATTTTTGTCTTATTGCCATTTTCATACGACTCTCAATTTAAAAGTTATAGAGACCAGGTAGAGATTTTTTTGTTACTTTCTCGAAACAAAAAAAAAAAAAACTTCTTTCGAACAAATAGAAATTTTAAAGAATAGAAAAAGAAAATTCGAAATGAAATCCAACAAAAGAACTGATTTTATTTCCCTTCAGTGCAGTTTTTGCGCTTTACATTTGACACTTTTTTTCGATTGAAGTTCTCTTTCATGGTAAAATCACGAAAAAGGTGCGATCGGTACGGTAGTAACGTCAAATACATAGTTTTGACCGACCAGCAGTTTCATTGGAAGTATTGCGTATGCATTTACAGTAGTATAAAATGGTATTATAAATACTCCATAAAAGCATTAATCTGTTTTCATAGCTTGATTGTCTATTTAACCTGAAAACAAAAGAAACGACTTTTCGAATGAATTTATGGGATACACAGTGAAACCTGGTTAAGAGAAAGAGTTCAAGGAACTGTGAATGGAGGGTCTACAATTTATTCTAAACCGCCTCAGAACGGCCAACTGAGTTTTATGAGGCATAAGCATAAAATACAAGATGCCAGAAATACACTTGGAGGGATTGACATTACCTGCCCCGGATTGACCGCAATTAGAAAAATTAATTTTCTATAATTTTTGGATGTTTGGCCGAACCAGGACTCGAACCCTGGCACGCAATGTTAACCACTCTGCCGACAACAACACATTTATTTTTCGTTTTAACTAAGCTTTTACACCGAAGCTTCCATTGGAAATGATATTTTTGAACTGTAATAAGCGCGACAAATTAATTAAGATAGTTGAACATGATATCTTCGAACTAGAAAGAGCACAAAAACACACACAGATCTTGAAAAAATAGAGAATGAACTAAATGCCAATGCGACGATGATTCGATGATTCTGAAATTAAACCTAAACTCGAATAATTATTCGAATGCGCACAGATTTCATTTTTTCCAGCTGGATTTCTCAATTTTAAAGGTCTTCTTCTACGTCAATGAATGTTATGTAGTTTCATTAAAACATGTAATGCAATTTTTCATATTTCGGAATGTTCAAATTTTTCAACATAATTCTGAATTCGAATTTAACTTGCTGTTTCGTCATATATATATTTTTATATTTTAAGCTTATTTAGAAATTTTCAAGTATTCATGATTAAATGAATGTATTTTAAAAATAAAATGAATTTCTTATTTATTTTTAAAAATTTTTGTACTGAAAAGGCTGTTAACTTCTTAAATTGTATATAAAATACAAACATTTGTAAACATAATATACAAGGATGAGCATTTTAGTAGCAACAATCTTCAGCAATGTGAGTAAAAAAAAATATTAATTGTTTACAGTTTTCTATTACTATAAAAATCATGATCGGAATAAGACTGCTAAAAAATCGAGAAAAAATTTCTGATCACACCTAGTAATACTTCTACCATGTTCTCTTGAAATAAAATTTTACCTAACGGTTTGTATGAGATAAGATACGGATGATCATTTGATAAAAATCTTATTAATTTTTCTTATTTATTTAAAAAAGTAAATAACAAAACTATGATGTCAGAATCCGTTGGTTCGATTGCTGGCAAAAGAAGTCTGATGAGGAAAAAAAGTTGTCACTTCTACCAATTTTCTTTGTTGTATGACAAAATATTCAATTCAAAAAATTCTAACAAAATAGGCCTTTGAATAAAGCTCATTTACTCATAACCACAAACAATTAAAGGCCGCATTAAACAATTCGAAACTGAAAACAATTGATTGAAAAACACTTCATTAATAATCAGTATTCAATTTAAACTAACTTTATGCTTTCATTGTATGTTAGGGACCTTGCTTCGTAAAAAGCATTTGACATATTTTCTACGCTCTATGAAAAATTTGTCTTTTTGAAAGATGTTGTTTTGTCAAGTGTCCTCAGGGATATGTAACCTATAAGTATAATATAATATACATTGAAGTTCGACTCAACTTGAATTAGGCATTTATGATTTGTGACCACATACATACATTTCTATATATAAGTATATGCATATTTGTGTTTATATGTGTTTACATATTTCTGTAAGTATTAAAGTGTTTTATGAATCAATGTGAAGTGAATGAATTGCCCATATTATGTTGTTATTAAAGCGTTCTTAAGTATTTATACACAGATATATGTATATGTATATAATATAATTATATTTATATACATATGTATGTACGTATATGAATTTTTGTGTAGTATGCATTTTTTGCTCTATGTAATTCATCTCTAAGTAGGATGCATTTGAATGGATGGCTCATGTTTTGTGTTAATGAAGAATATTTTTTTTTATTGTATTTTTCATTTCTATTTGTGTTTTTTTTTTCAATTTTATTTTACTATTTTTAATTTCACAATTTCTCCATTGAGTATGCAATGAATGGACGGAGAAACTTTGAAAGTAAAGAGTGAATGTACAGATACATATGTATGTATATATGTGTTGATATTTTATTTTTGCTTTTTTCTCTTCAGTTATATAGTATGTATATTCATATCTAAATAAGTGCACCACTACACTAACCGTCTAAACTGTTGAATTCCAAAAAAAAAAAAAATATATATTTTTTACCTCAAAAGTCATTTAACTTTTTTGTGCGTTCGGATTTTGTTGCATTAGAAAACCTTTTAACTAGTTTAAAAAATAAATGTTTAAATATTTCAAAATCACGATAAAATATGGATTTTCTTTTCTGTTTTACAAAATCGCATATCTCAAACACAACAGAATTCGCAAATGTCACATATCAAACGATTTTAAATCTTGTTAATTTTTTATAAAACTCTCATTCTGGAATTTATTTAATAAACTGGCTGGTTATACACCAAACAAAATGTTGTATTTTATAGGCATTTCCCAACAGAAATTGAAAACGTTCATGAAAATCAGGCCTGATAACAAATGAGAAAAAGAATGCGAGAGTGATCAAATGGATAATAAAATAATTGTTTATATGCTCAAATACCATTTGAAATGTTGAGTGTACTAAGCTTTTCACAGAAGGTCGAGCATATTTGAATGACGCTGTTTAGCTAGGAAGCTCTAGCACAGCAGCAACTGATTTTAAAAATTTGAGAATATGGAAAAATTGTTAAAGGAAAATCATCGAGCTACTCTCAGAGAAGTTGCTGTGGGTGTTTTCATAACGCATGTACTGAAGCGTGTGTCTACAAATAAACGTTTCGAGAATCGCTAATTTTATCAACAAACCGTCGCATGAGCAACGCTCAAATAGTGTTGAGTGAAATCAAAAATGGTTGGTAACTGATGACGAATTATGAGTATATGCTTATGACATTGAACCAAAGCTCAACGCTACCAATGGGAGAGCACATGAGATCCAATACCGAAAAGAGAGCGCAAAATGTTTGATAAAGTTTTAATCCTTTTCTCACCGTTTTTTCGTTCTTCTCGTTAATGAGGAGCATTACCTTGGCTCTATACGCCGTTTCCGTTTCCACGCTTTGTAAGAACTTGGAAGATAAAAATCAAAAAACGGAAACAGCTTAAGGATATCTAAAAACAAAAGAGCTTATCAGAAATATTATAAAAATGTAGATTTTCATAGCGCTCTCACGAGATGAAGAATTTCATACGTAGTCATCTTCATCTTTGGTATTGTATTTGACTAGTTTGAAACGCCCAAAAGAGAAATTGATTAAAATAATAAATATTTTTGAAAAGAAAAAAAAAATAATGGAAATTCACATCACTCCTTGAGGTGATTTCGTATGAAGAACGAATTAGGTTAAAGAGAACAGTGAGCATATGCAATCTAAAAAGATTTATAATAATTTTGTAAATAAATACTCTTGGGTATGAACAGGCTGTAGAGTAGTAAATAATGTTCTTCCTATTAATGTTGGTGTCGTCGTCGTAGTTGTCGTTTTTCAGCCGATTATTGCCGAAAAGTGTTGTGATAGTTTGTCGATAAAACAAATGTCATTTGTCATTTGTACGTCAGCTCATCTCGTTGACAATTTTTATGTTAAATTTTTAATTATAAAATGTTCTTTTTCCTGATACATCAAGCCCAAGCGATGAAGTGAGCAAAAAGGAATTTAGGGCTAAAAAAAAATTTTTTTTAGAAGGAAGAAATGTCATATATGTATTTAGATAGCCAGATAACAAATAAGTGTTGTAGTTTAAATGCGTGGATTTGCAGTTTTGGGAAATCTTTCTGTTAGTTGTTTAAATTTTTTTTTTCAAATTTGAAGACTATTTCGACTTAACAAAGCTGCGTTCAAATATGTCCTGCCTATGCAAAATATATTGCCTTGCAAACGTTGTAAGAAATATAACACATGTAAGTACGTAAGTATGTATACATACATATATTTACTTTAAAAAAATACAGTTGTCTTGCAAACGCCCTAACAAATATAAAATATGATATATATGTACTTGAAATTTCATATGATCGTTTTAGAAAGAAAGGAAGAATATACTTAAAAAATTTTGTACTAGTCGTCAGTAAATTTGGTGTCGTCACTTTGTGTCGACGACGTCAACCAAAATAGGAGTGGATGTTTGGCATTTCTGTTTGTTTCTTATTTAAGTAAAGTATAAATGTATATGTATGTATCAACAAAAGCATAAAACCATTCTGTATGTCTATTTTTTGCGCTCGAAATATCTAATTTTTTATTGTTTTAATAATGCAAAAAAACCTCTCTATTTTGTGATGTGCTCATGTATGCATGAGTGATCATATATTAATGAGTTAAGGTATCAAAAGAATGTTATTCACTTGATTTATGTTTTTTCTTTCTTGTATTTTAAGTTATGAATTAAATCGCCAGCATCGTCAGTGGCATGCACGTGTGCTAGTATGCGTGTAAGTGTACTTGTATATATTAGCAATTGAATGTAATCTGTGACAAAGCAAAATTTTTATATTTTTACTAATTAATTTAGCTTGATATATATATGTATTTAATTTAATTTATTTAATTTTTTGTATTGACTTCGTTTTATAGTTGCAAGCAGGTATCGTTTTTTACAGCTCATTCTATAAGAAGGTACGTACTTTCATATTTATTAAATTTTTTTTTTATATATTTGCCATCGCTTTTATTTCTATATTAATTAATGTTTGTTGCAAAAATATGATTTATGAAAAGAAAAAGAAATCTGTTATTGGTTTATAAGCATTTGTAAAGATTCTTACATGCTTAACGTTATATACTATTAGTATGTACATATGATAATTTTTCAACCGTATTTTTATATGTGATTGAGGAAACGTTTCAGTATATATATAATAATGCAATGTTGTATTATGTAGTGATTTTAATATGTAATCAAATATTGAGAATCTTTCAATTTTTATTGATGGCGTAAAGTTTAAGAAACGAGAATAATAAATAATTTTTTTCGAAAAATATTTATTTAAATTTTTGAGTAATCATAAATTAATTCTACAAAATTATTCAATTAAAAATATCGCAATAAAATGTAGAAATTCGTATACGAGTACACTGCTGGACAGAAGGCACTGTCATTTGGTATTATCAATATTTGAAGAGCGACCACGCCCATAAAATATTAAAAACACAAAAGTAATTTTTCTCAACTGAAACTGCCGTTAATTTCATAATTTTTTTTTTTATAAAAGTTTTTGTTTACTTCATTTTACATTAAAAAAAAAATTTACTTATTGTACTACGTATTTCTTGTGGTCAAAAGCCACCGTCATATTATACAAAATTATTCTTCCATGGGGTATAAAATTTTTTAAGATGATGTATGTTTACCGTTATTTTTAACTACATTATGTAAATGTTTTTGCATTGAATATACATAACATCAGAAGTTATTTTCACCCGTTCCTCTAGAAATATTTGCTTTAGTACATTTTAAAAAAATCTAATATAGTGCTTTCAAATGCGACATTTCAAATAATGCCATTAATGTTCGATCCAGTTAAGTTCTTATTCTTAACTAACAGGGAGTTTTCGGGGTATGAGGAATATTCTATAATACCCACAATTGAACAATTTTTGCTGCATGCTTGGGGTTGTTGACATGCTCCAAGTGGTAGTCGTTCTCAGTTTCAGGATTTTGAGTGCTTTTCTTCATTTTTTTTGAAGAATATTCAAATAGAGTCTTTTGTCTATTGTTTCATCAATGAACAGAAGCACTCCAACGTCGGCTACCAGCTGCTACGCGTTTCTCCGTTGGACGAATATTAATTTCTGACAATACTTCGTCCTTTTTCCTGCAGTTCAAAACTCGCCCATCTGACTTGTTAATACCAGATGACGGTGACTTCCGTCCGGCAGTTTATATAATAACTATTAGCAATTAGGAAATATTATTACTTATGGAAACACTTGCAACTTATGCAAAATTAATATCTTCGAAAAGCTAGTAATGAAATGGTGATACTTCTGAACGCAGCAAAATGATCATACGAAGCTTATCATTCTGCAAATTTAACTAAACAATTAAATCACTTTTCTCCAAACTTAATTTTCATAAAATGCTTTGTTGTCTTTATTCTAAAAATAAGTTTCATATTTCCAAAATTTGTTTGACTAAACCGAATTCAACTAAAGGAGAATTAATTGCCCTTAAGAGTAATATTTATCCGAGATAGAGTTTCAAAAGCTCAAGAAGTTACGGGCGTTTAAAGTTACACTGACTGGTAGGCAAAAATTAAAGATAATCTATGACTGAACGTTTAGTATGGAATAATAATAATAATAATAAAATTGGCACTTTGAATATAGCCCGAATTCAACTAAAATAATAATCCCACATCATTTTACATCAGCAAATTTCTTTAGAAGAAAGAAGGCAGTGCACATATCTACCACTGCAGGCCAAAAAGACATTGTGGGAAAAGAATTAGTTGAAAGTGTCATCAGTCTGACGATCGAATCAATATATAAAATACTTAGTATCTGTATAACGAAATTAGTGAGAAAACCAGAAGATATATCAGAGTGAGATTGAATGCATTATGAACATACAAGACTATTAATATCAAATGCAAAGTGAAAGGCATACCCAGTTCTTGTTTAAGTGATATGCAAAATCGTTTTGGGCCTAGGATTAGATAGTTGATCTGTGTCTATTTGGCCCTATCTACAACTCGTTTTAGATCAACGCAATTCAGTGGACAAGAGGAAATGTCAAAGCTGGATATCAAGGTCCTCTTTAATTCGCAAAATGCTTTGACGTCGTATCTGAAGGCTATTTTACTTTGTGTTGTATTAAACCTCCACCTCAGTATTACATAAAGCCAATAGGCCTATCTGATACGCAGCATCCAGCCAGTATAAGCTAACCTAACCTAAAAAAAGGCCTTTTACATCAAAGAGAGCGCTCGATATTTGGCGAACATTTCTTATATACAAAGTGTGTTCAAAATATAACGAGAATTTCTAAATTTCGCGAGCTTGGAGAGTCTGATCACCAATAAATTTTTTTGTTATTTTGATATACGTATGTATGTATATGGATGGCCCATATTTCGGCTGTTTTCATTGTTGACTTTGTCTGTGACAGCCACTAAGGTTAAACGTGCTTTTGTGAATTCGGCGAATTTCATCTGTCAAAACAAATTGATCAAAGAATTTGTATCAAATATAACGTAGAAGTTAAATAAAACAACCGATGAAAGTGTGCGAACAGTGAAAGAAATGGTAATGCACGATAGTCAAATCACAACTGAAATCTCGTTAATGATGTTATATCATCATCATAGTATCAAGTAATAACATTTTTTGTAATGTTTGGGTATAAAACACGTGGCAGTATAATTTGTTCCAAAATGGTTAAGTTCTAAATGAAGTCGACGACAGTACAGAATTACGGTTGCCGTAGCATGGGTTTAAGGATATATCGTCAATACTAAGGCTCAATCATTATCGGGTGAGCAATTCTGGCTCACCAAGACGAAAAAGGTTCAACAAGTGCGGTCGGGCGAGAAGGTTTTGCTCCCTATGTTTTTCGATTATAATGACATGGTGCATTAATTCCTGCTACCAGGTCGAAGGATCAATAAAAGTACTAATTCAACACCGTTTATGTGCAGCAATCCGGAAAAACGGACGGGATCTGTGGAATAACAGTTGATGGCTTTTGTATATCGCGATAATACACCTGGCAATGCGTCATTGTATTTTCGTGAATATTTGTCCAAAAACAATGCTGTAATGGTGCCGTAGCCTTCATATTCGTCAAACATGGCTTCTCGTTATTTTCCGAACACATTTCGTATTGCATTAATAACAAAGTTTGGCATAGTCACATGACGTGTTCTTTTGGTATATCAAGAAAAATAAATATATAAAATATAGTTTCCGAAATTCTCAGGGCATTAATTCAAACTCAAATTTATAAAAAAGAAAAATTAAAATCATCCAATGTACTTATTTAACTGGTATTTAATATTATAGTATTTTTGAATTTAAATTAAAAAAATAAAATTTTCACAAAAATATGCGTATTATTTTTTGTTTAATATTGTATAATATTTAGATGAAGTTATTTTGTGGGAATGTGTGTTTTGTTTTTGCAAAAATGTGTTGGAAAATGCATCTATGTGTATATTTAGTTGTATATTCTTGTATATTTTAGTCAAGACATTAATTAAATATTCATTATATTTACAAACAATTTTTGTTGTTGTAATTTCCTCCTTTATTTCTTTTTATGAATAATTAATTACATCACAAATTCTTTTAATCTGATAGAAATTTGTTAATATATATCTTACTGAGTGTTACTTCATGTCATTTACTTTATTTTTTATGTGTTATTCTATTGTTTTTGATAAATATTTATCGTAAAGTTCACATTCGTTAAATATGCTTAGTTAAATAAAGAACCAATATTAAATTTTTTCACATTATTTTTTATTTATATTTGTGGTTTTAAATATAACTATTACCTTTCTCATTCGCAATTCTACTAACAATAGTTGTACATATTTATTTACTTATATAATTATTACAAGAATCAGATGTAATAAATTATGTCGTCAAAACTGTATCAGTTTTATTTTAAATATTTTTTTTATATTTATACATATAATAAATCCTTTTTTATACTCCTTTACTTGCTTTATATAGACGCATGTTTGTATGTGTGTGTAACATGTTTGTGAGCATGTTGGTGTGAAAGTATTGTTTAACAATTTTTTTGTTATTTTTTTCTTTAATATTAAATGCAACTTTTTATCTCAACATCATTTTAAACAACATCATTGTCAGCTTTACAACTATGATCACTTTGTTAGACATATGCATGTACGTATGTACTAATATGTATGTATGTATATATATATTAATGTGCTTATACACATACTATCACCAAGTTGTAGCCAGCATACAGATTTCATTTACAGTATTATATTCGCCTCAAATTCATCAATTAGATTTTGATCTTCATCTTCAACATCAGTTAATTATATATTTTATCATATTTATTATAATACAATATTTAGCTTAAAAAAATTATTTTAAAAATATTTTTCTGAATTTATATATTTATGTACATATATGCAAATATTTTAATTTTTATTTCTTTTTTTTTTTGCTACTTAAATTGTTTAAATTCACAAATTCACCGTTGAGCCGCTGTACGCGTTCACCGTCGGAACCTTAAATGCTCATTTTCATATATGCATACTTCCGTTTTGTGTAACTAATGACCTCAGCCACTTAAGATTTTCAAGCATACATATAGGCATGTATGTCTAGTCAAATTCCAACTTCTCTTGCAGCCAACTTCGAATTTGATTCACTTGCATTTTCCCAGCTAAGCCAACGATTTAGATTCGCGACGCTGCTGCGGAAGCAGCTCTAGGCAAAGGTTACTGCAAACATACATATATAAATAGAATTAGTATACCAACGATTGGTGTTACTATTGTTGTTGTGTTGTTTAAAGGAGATTGTGATGGTCGGTAGGGTGTGTGGATGGGGTACAATGAGCAAACATTAGTGACAAAGGTTAAATACATACATAGGTATGCCTGTAAATTTTATGTATTTTTTTTATTTATTTTTTTTTAAATGTAATTTTTTACCAATCTGTTTTTGTGAGGGTTGCAAGGGGTACAAAGAAAGGACTTGCAGGCCAAATTATTTAGAAAATATGTATATGCATGTGACTTATGTAGAAATAAGTACATACAGAGGGTAAATATGTATGTATATAGAGTGTGATTGCTTGTATAAAAGTATATGTATATATGTAAGTATATATATGTGCATGTCTTCAAACCAATACCATTTTATTGGAGTCTGTTTTTCAAAACAAAATGGCGTACGCAATAAACTAGCTCAGCTTACAAACTCTGCCTAAAAGCGCTGTAGTTTACATCTATTCTCGGCATTAGCCATTTGCATAGTATATATATGTATATATGTATGCATATTCTTCACACTTACTTCACGCCCAAGAACTGTTGTCTTCTAATTTCTTCAACTTTTTCAGTTCTGCTATTGTAAATTTGGCACTGTTGCACTAAAGTAGCAGTTAGTTCACCTGCATCTCTTCGCCTTCCTCTTCAAGTATGACCGATTCACCGGGCCAAACAATTGGACGTCCCTAGGTTTTGAATTGTCAAACTTTGTAATCAACTTACATATGTATGTGTGTGTATTTTTATTAGCTGATAGTTGGATGTAACTTTTATATATGTGGCTATGTAAATATATAAGTGGTTATTTTTGTTTTTATTTTAATTTTTAATTTTAATTTTTGTTGTTTTAGAAACTAATGAAAAACATTTTTTAATAATTGGTACATTTTTTTGAAAGCGATTTTCTTCTATGAATTTATTATGAAAACTTCAGCTAGGTGCAAGTAAGCCAAATTAATGGATTCACTTATTGGGTAGATGGCATTTTCCGGTGAGTATGTATTTCATGTATACGTATATTTATAGGTGTTCTTTCAAACTATTATTAA
Organism: Neoceratitis asiatica; assembly: GCA_030068015.2. NCBI lineage: Eukaryota > Metazoa > Arthropoda > Insecta > Diptera > Tephritidae > Neoceratitis > Neoceratitis asiatica. The sequence goes on from CM061529.1 coordinate 40,783,196, forward strand.
CCAGAGTTTACAAAAAAGCAGAATTAAAGCTGTATGAAAATAACAAAAATTTCATAGTCCAAAGAATGTGTATGTGAAAGAGAGGTGGGCTTCACAATCTGAACCAATTTTCGTGGGATAAGTCTTCCTAATAACACATATAATATTCATCGGGCGTACTATGTGAAAGTTTAAAGCTCCACGTAAACGGACATATTTGACCTTATCATTTTGGCGCCAAGTCTTGAAAAATATTCGTGAAGATATCGAAATTTCTCACGTCTTTACTGCTACCTCACTGTTGATATTTAAACCTTTGACGTTATGGAGAATTTTGCTTTACCAGTATGAGCACTAACAACAAAAATAGTGTCAGTCTTGCTATTGAGCCAGTGCTACTTTGGACTGAGTTGACAACTGAAAAGTCTTGTTTCCAACGAAATCTCTTATTATCCAACCCTAAGAGTTTTCGACAGAAAAGTTTAGCGTAGACTTACAGTTCTTCGGTACATCCGACTACATTGATATAGTTCAGAGAGTTAAGAGAGTCATAAATGCAGCTATGACGCTGAGAGCAACGAATGGGGAAGAGCTTCACTCCGCTAGAAGGATCAATTGTATTAAGTATTTCTAATTGTCGCCAAAGAGCGTAATGAAGAAACAACAGGCTCGCTTTTGTTGATTCGGTTACAATCGCGTAAGCGGTGCCTACTCTAATGAAGAAGACGAAGATTTCTAACTAAATCTCAGAAATCTTACCTTCTAAAAATATTTACAAACTCGGCAATAGTTTGAAAGAATTTAAATGTAGAAATCTGACTAAAATTTCAGATTTTCCAAAATCATTGCAGATTAGTTGCTGACATGGAAATTTAGAAAACTATGACTAGGACTATAGCAGTCAAGGAATATCTATGGGGATTATTATAGTTATTTCAAATGTTTGATTTCCTAAAGTTGTAATGTTTATTTACATCTATAACTAGCATCATTTTATCACTTATATTGTTATTTACATATGTACTATATGGTATATTAAATAAATGCACTGGCAATATAATTCGAAGCTTTGCTAGCTGAAATATATATTTACATATAAATTTTTTTTTTAATTAGTTCATTTTTAATTTTTGTACAATATACATATGTACATATAGTATATATGCAGTTATTCTAGCCATTTTGATTTGAAGCTGTTTGTAAATGTTTAAGTGTAAGTATTGTATAATTTATGTATGTATTTATGCTATGTATTGTGAGCATTCGAAATAAAAAAATTAAAATAAGAAAAAATATTTTTTTAAATATTACATTCAAATTACGCAAGAAATTAAAACATCAATGTATATATAAGGCAATACAGAGTTTATTAAAATACATCTTCTAAGATAAATTAGATATATTAAAAAATCTTTAAATTTTAGAGTTTTAGACAACTCAGGCGGTGATATAAATATATGTGTTAAAACGGATCGAACGTACCAAAGATTGGACTTAATTAATTAATCTTTCGATTGTGCGTCTGAAAGAGATTTATAATTTTTTTCAATTCTAATTTTAGTTTTTAAAATATTTTCATATTCAATTCATTGAAACCCCATGAAAACTTATTAGCCTATGTTTTTTTTTAATTTCGTAGACTTTTAAAATTCTCAGCCCATATTGAATTTATGCTCGTAAAAAGGTCTGCTTATTCATACACACTCCACCCTCTGTACCAGATCTACTGAATACCAAAAGTTGGCTCTGTTAAATTGTATAATATTTATTGACCAGTTACTTAACTCATTTTCGAAAAAACGATCTCCCACAATGTTTTTGAGGATGATGTACTCTCGACAGTTAAAAAGAGTTATCATTCATGCTAAGTTTGATTTTCACAGTCAACTCACTGCTGATAAAGCGAAGAGGTGTTTCAGCCATGCAAAGAGCATTTCGGCCATCGTACTCTTTAGGTGCGCAGCTCAGTTTAAGACAGACCTAATTCTATTCGCATGGAAAATCTGGCAAACGTGTTGTACTAAAGATTGTGGTGGAGGTTTAATGTGGAGGAAGAAGTAAAAAAGATGTATGTTAGGCTGCCGTTGTGGTTTTCATCAACAGCTTTCCTCTGCATCATCATTGAGACCTTTAAGATATATAGTATTCTTGTAAGATGAAAATCTACAGAATAGAAGAATATACAATGACAACTGCAGCAGCAGATGTGACCTTACATTGACTGGGATCACTATTTTTTAGCAGCAAAGAACACTCGTCAACAAACACAAGGAAGGCTCCACGACAAACAACGAAGCTTCAGTCACAACAGACTGTCAAACGGTTTTCTGCTTGTGCTGTAACTCCTGTCATCTGAGAGCACTTATAACCAACTCGGTATAAAAAAGCTGTGGGATAGCATTTCAAGCTCCCTACTTTTGATTTTCGATCAAAAGAAGAGCTGATTGCCGTGGAGAGGAAAAAATACCCATAACTTTGTTATCGAGAAACGCACGTTAGAGAGGAATTTCAGGCGTATTTGCAGACAAAAAATGAGAGTAGCCAAAATGTGTGAGTATGAACAGTTTGAGAAAGCTGGCTGCCGATTATTATATCGTCGGATAGATCTCCTAAATATAGCGTACAAGGCCCCATCGAGCGTATTGTGTGAAGGGTTAAAGGCTGCCGTCAACTGTTGTCTACAATGCGCCAAATATTGGAACAGTCGTCGATAGCATGAAATAGAGCTCCGAGCAGGAAGTAGTAGAAGAAGAAAAAGGAAGTGTTGCAGTTACAGGACCAAAACAAAAATCAGAAGATCAGTCAAGCTTAAAAATTACTAATAAAATTAATGGTAGAGCTACTCCAGATAGTAGACCAATACAGAAATGACATAATTATTTATGACGATACCCCAGCGGTTAGGGAGCCCTACTATCATGTGGTACGAAATCGGACGTGGAAATAGGGTGGGAAAAGAAAAATACATACACATATATTAACATAGGTATCAGGGCATATGGATTTTTAATATTATGAGATAGGCTATGGAGACGTGTTTTTAGTACCTGTAGTAATTTTCTGATCAGTACCATTCAGGGAATTGAACAATGCTCAGAAATAAACTATTATATCGTCAGACTAAGAGGCCATATGAGAAAAGGAAATAGGGAAAACTATGTACATATGTATATTATATAAAACATGCCATAGAACTACTTAAGTAGACATTTTCGAGAAAGAAGTCAAACTATAGGCAGCCGCTGGGGCTGTTAACGGGCCATGGACTTGAAATTAGGTCTTGCTGAGGACAAAATAATTCAAAAAAATTCAGTAAATGTGCACGCTTGTAATTTTCTTTACCAAAAACATGACCATATTCATGCTTCAGTCACCGTATTCACCACATTCGAAACGAATTGCTGAAGGAGCTCAATAAATTAACAAAAAGTGATTGCAAGAACTACTTCGAGAAATGAAAAAATGCTGGTTGGGTTAGATATAACTGAGAGAGGCTACTATAAAGGGGACAAAAGAGAAATGGGGGGAAAAATTTAATTTGGTGAATGTATGCATTGGTGGCAGCAGAGATAGTGTTACTATGTCTTTACGCCATTGGAAAGAGCCAAACTGTACTATATCTGACTTGTGATAGTTAGCGACTAATCGATATAAAATGTATGTGATTTTTTCTTTCATTCCTGCCGTTCTAAATTAAAATTTAGGTCATTCTTATACTCGGCTGTATTATTATGTACAGATAGTATAAGTATTCAGTTTCTTCAGCTAAAGGTCGTATGTAACGGCATAAATGAATCGAAATAGAAGTGTACATCCGTTCGTCCGTCCGGACTAAGCTCGCGCACACATTCCATATAACGATAATTTTGAATGGTAAACGCGCAACTACAGTCATATTGGTTAAGAACAATTGCACTAAATGGAGAAAGATGAGGTGGGAAGGAAAAAAATTTAGTGACCTACTTTGCGGTCAAGAATTATAAACCATCTCAGAGTTCGATAAATTTGAAACTTATATTCAATTCCCAAGGTTTAGTGTGAACACAAATTGAATATGAGCTAAATTGGATAACAACTAAGTCTTTATCCCATATACCGATATATTTTGTGGGAAAAAGTTCTCTGCGAAATCAACAATTGATGAAAAGTTGCTTGTTATTTAATTTTTTTTTTACCACCGCTCTTGCCATTTCACCTAAAAAAAAAATTTTATGTACGAAAAGCGTTCCCAAATGTCATAGTTTGAAAAGTATTGTTGCTTTTTAAGTTTACGGAATAAAAGGTTGCATTGTAAAAATACGGTAGCGCAACCGCATCATTACAAAGTATTTTGATGTTTCATCCGAGCTAAAGCATCTCACGATGTACTGCCGCCAGTCGCAATCGCCCATGAGATGTTAAGACGTATACAAATCATATAAAGGATATATCTGATCCTATCTGTGAACTTAGGATGGAAAGTTTAAGGAAATTTTAGGATAACTTAATCTTACTCATTTAAGTTGTGGTGAGTTGCAAGAATTTGGCAAAAAAATACTAACAAGCGTTCACAAACAAGTCCATCTATCTTAGAGACGAATTTTAGTCCTTCTGTGAGAGTCGAATAAATCGTCTGGCGTTCAATGTAAATATCAGCCGAGTGTCTAATGTACAGTTTTACCCTAACTTAGTCTTTCTTACTTGCTTACATTTATAAAAATATGTATGTACTTATATATGAAAAATATATCATGAACACATATATAAAACTTTTGGTAAGATTATTGCGCAAGCTTAAAGCTAGAAGAAATCGCCTTAACAACAGTCCACTCATGCAAATATTATAAAAATATGTAAAAAAATAATAATAATAATAAATAAAATTAAATTACATATTTGAGAGACAAAGTATTTGGTTAACATTATTCTAAAGATGGACATACCCATAATCTACGTTGAGCGATTCAATGCCAAATGCGACTAAATCGGTGAAATGTTTACTAAGCGAGTGTGGATATTACGGTAATTTCTTTATATATTGTTTTACAATTTATTCCATTTTTTCAATAACAAATTCAAAAATTACTGATTTAAATTACATTTGTTAGTTATTTTTGTTATTATTATTTTTGTATAATTTCTTGTTTGATTAATTTTATTTAAATTAATTGAATTTTTTGGTTTAATTAAATAGATGATTAAATGTAATTAACTTGTTGTTGTTGTAAACGAGTGCTTGTTGTGTTGTGTATATACAATACATAAACTTGTAATAATATATGTAAATCTAGGTAGGTATGTATACACTCTTATGTGGGTAAGAGTTATCCGTTAAGTGTTGTTGTTTGCTAAATGATTTATTCAGTTTCTACTTGTAGTTCGAGCGCAGAGAACGAGTACTAAATATATGGACACAAGCAGTGAAGCATTTGAAAGAGGGTAAGTAAGTAAGTAAGTAATTAAAAATAAATAATTGTTTAGAAGAAGTTGTAAATGGTTAAGTAAAGTGAAATTGTGTAAATATGTATATAAATAGTTTAATAGTATCAACAATTGCAAAATTTAATTTTTTTTTTGTTAATTGGGTGTTTTTTTAGTGGATCTGTGCAGAAGCCTAAGCTAAAGAAATTCCAACTTCTAATTATGAACTCTATTATTGCCAATTTCAAATTCAACTCTTTGCTCAATTATTTTCAGGGTAAATTATAGCAAATACTTATAGATTTGTATTTGCAACATTTATGTAAAAATTTCGATTACTAAAATTTTCACTAGTGTTTTTGTTTTGTTGCTTGCTTATTTTGTGATTGCTTGAGTGTGCTCTACAGTTTAAGTGAGTCAAGTGATGCAATTGATGAGCGCCTAGAAAGACCTAAATTAGTGGGACAACTGACCAGTGATGTTGTTCCGAATAGTTTGTACCAGCCGATGACGATATTCGATAAGTTTAAATCGTCGAGCATTATTTGTGCCACACCCATAAATACTTTCTTCTCGATGCGGCCATAGTCACCCCAAACGGTCACCTATAATTGGAGAAAGGAAATAAAAAGTTTGTACTTACTTGTTTCAAAAATTTTATTTTTGGTCATAATTTTAAATAATAATTTTTGAATTATAAAATTATATAAAACGGCGGCCGCAAAAGCCGAGACTGGGTTCGAGTCAAGATTCGAGCAACATCCGAAATTATAGAAAATTAATTTTTGTAATTGCAGTCGCCTTTCGGTAGGGAATGTCAGCTCATCCGAATATATTTCTGACATGAAATAAAAAGCTACTCATAAAAATCCATCGGCCGTTCGGAGGCAGCTTAGAATAAATTGTAGGTTCCACCATTTGTTGGTAAAAAAACATCTAGGTTCCAAACCACAAATGGAAGGAGGAGCTCGGCCGAAAATCACTTCAGTGGTTATAAAGCACCAAATATATATATAGGGTGTTTTTTTATAGAGGTATAGAACTTTAAGTTGGCATTACTTTTCAAGATGGCGACCGATTTAACAGCTGTCAAGTGATTTATTCGCAGTTTGGTTTGGCAATTCATCATGAATAGACTCACGCCTGAACAACGCTTGCAAATTGTGCAATTTTATTTCGAAAATAATGGTTCTGTGCGGAAAACCTATCGCGCACTACGTCCATTTTATCGTCGATAAAATCGTCCATCACTTCTGATTGAATGCTACGTCAACAAACAAAACTTCCGCATTTGGAGTGAAGGTAATCCTCAAGTGTATGTTGAAACACCGTTACATCCAGAAAAACTGACTGTTTGGTGCGCTTTATGGGCTGGTGGAATCATTGGTCCGTACTTTTTCAAAAACGATGGTGACCAGAACGTTACAGTCAATGGTGATCGGTATAGAACCATGATTACTAACTTTTTCATTCCTGAATTGAATAACCATGATGTCCAGGAGATGTGGTTTCAACAAGACGGCGCAACATGTCACACAGCTCGTGCCACAATAGATTTATTGAAAGACACGTTTGGTGACCGCCTAATTTCACGTTTTGGACCTGTGAATTGGCCTCCAAGATCTTGTGATTTAACACCGCTAGACTACTTTCTGCCTGGCTATGTAAAGTCATTGGTCTATGCGGATAAGCCACAAACGCTTGACCATTTGGAAGACAACATTCGCCGTGTTATTGCCGATATACGGCCACAAATGTTGGAAAAAGTCATCGAAAATTGGACGTCCAGATTGGACTACATCCGCGCCAGCCCTCGCGGTCATATGCCAGAAATCATATTTAAAATGTAATGCCACAAGATTATCTTTCGGATAAATAAAATTCATGTCAATCGAATAATCCATCGTTGTTTTATTGCAACTTAAAGTTCTATACCTCTATAAAAAACACCCTTTATATATAAACTTTTATAAAATAAATGAGAAATGGAGAATACTAAGTATTAATCCATATACATGTACTTATGTTATATATATGTTGTGGAAAAAATGTAAAATATGATGTGGCTCAATTTTTTTCAGTCGAAACCTAATAATGTGCTGCCCAATCCAAAAAACAGAGTACCCCAAACTCTCCGCCAATATCGCATATAAAGTTGTAACAATCATGCTGTGTGAAAGACAAAGCCCACTGTCAACGAACTGATTGCACTTTTTCAGTGTGCCTTCAGACCTGGCAAATCTACTATTTTAACCACATATTCACTACAAGTAAATTTTCGAAAAAAAAACTCATCAGGAATGGAACGATACACACTACTTTTTCAGCGATTTTTAATTAACCTATCACAGCAGGAAATGGGACCTGATTCAACGCCGCTATCTGTGCGTGAATTTAGTATGAGAGCAAAAACATAAGCATTAAATAAAAAAATTGTACCATAACCTTCGCAACGATTACCAATTGAATTTTAAATTGATCAAATTCTTTTTTTGCATAAAAAACTAAAATAGGTGATAGAAAACTTATCGAATATGCGCGAAGTTTGTAGTGTTTATATGACAAAAAATAAGAACGCTGGATGGGAGTCGTACAAGTATTGTTGTCACACTGTAAAAATTATGTAACACATTTTTATAGAATGAGACAAAGTGCGTCAAAATTGCAATGCAGCATTGAGACTTCATCTCCGTTTAAATGTTTGTTTAGATTCGCAATATGTGATCGTCTGTTTCCCTTAATTGCTTTCTTTTACAAGTAGCATGGTCTACAGTATCTATATAGGAAAAATTGTTATCTGTACATCTTCATCGCCTTACACTTCATTTCGAACTTTACGGTCTTCAAAATAAATTTATTTACATAGAAGATGTAATTTAAATGACCTTGTTAGAGTCATATGACTTTCAAAATGTAAATAAGGTTATGAGTGTCTTAATTTTTTGGATCAGAGAGGAAGATTTTAGGAGTTACTTTTCTCAATAAAATGAACTCGAATGTTGCAATGAATATGCATAACTGTGCTTTGCAGAATATTCTAATAAAAGGATATTATTAATTGGTGCTTCGAAGAAAAACTCTGTACAAGTATTCATTAGCGAAAAGTACGTTCTCAGCACCTATGGAATATTTTTGCGCTATATTTTCAGGATACATGAAAATTTGTTATTTTATTGAATGAGTTTGAGTGAGATAGTCTCACAAAAGACAAAAAATGCAAAATCAAAAGTGGCCCATAAAAAGCTAGACTCCTTGACTGAAAAGCTTTTCAAAAACCATCAATCCCCAATTTAACGTAAATTAGGGACTCATGAAAAACTTTGTAAAAACTATGAGAAATAATTGTCTATGCTTTCGATAGCATAGATAAGAAAACAATTTTCAGGGACATGAAATGGAAAAAAAATTTCTCTCGGACTGCATACTCCAGAGCTAATGACAGATGATGATTTTAATTCAAAGCTTAAATAACCATAAAAAAGAGCTAAGAGGGTGCTTATAACAGTATGTCATAATTTTCTTCGAAATAAAAAACTGAGAAGTACCGACAAATCTTCGTGCTGTTTATAGAGGTTCATTCAAAAATTTGCATTTGAATGTTATTAAATGCATTCAATAAAATTATAAATTAACTGAAATTTGCATAAGTTTTGACTGAAAATTAAAATTTTTTAGCTGACCGTAATAGTTTTACTTTGACTTTGTGAATAATTGTTATTTTACAAATATATAAGTGCTAAATCTATTTGCACGTATTAAGAGCACAAAATACAAGTGTATTCAATCAGTCATGAAAATATTTAGTAGGAGATATTTTTTTGATTAAAAGCTTATCATGTAACATAAAGGGTGTTTTTTTATAGAGGTATAGAACTTTAAGTTTCAATAAAACAACGTTGAATTATTCGATTGACATGAATTTTATTTATCCGAAAGATAATCTTGTGGCATTACATTTTAAATATGATTTCTGGCATATGACCGCCAGGGCTGGCGCGGATGTAGTCCAATCTGGACGTCCAATTTTCGATGACTTTTTCCAACATTTGTGGCCGTATATCGGCAATAACACGGCGAATGTTGTCTTCCAAATGGTCAAGCGTTTGTGGCTTATCCGCATAGACCAATGACTTTAGATAGCCAGACAGAAAGTAGTCTAGCGGTGTTAAATCACAAGATCTTGGAGGCCAATTCACAGGTCCAAAACGTGAAATTAGGCGGTCACCAAACGTGTCTTTCAATAAATCTATTGTGGCACGAGCTGTGTGACATGTTGCGCCGTCTTGTTGAAACCACATCTCCTGGACATCATGGTTATTCAATTCAGGAATGAAAAAGTTAGTAATCATGGCTCTATACCGATCACCATTGACTGTAACGTTCTGGCCACCATCGTTTTTGAAAAAGTACGGACCAATGATTCCACCAGCCCATATAGTGCACCAAACAGTCAGTTTTTCTGGATGTAACGGTGTTTCAACATACACTTGAGGATTACCTTCACTCCAAATGCGGCAGTTTTGTTTGTTGACGTAGCCATTCAACCAGAAGTGCGCTTCATTGCTAAACATCGCTAAAATGGACGTAGTGCGCGATAAGTTTTCCGCACAGAACCATTATTTTCGAAATAAAATTGCACTATTTGCAAGCGTTGTTCAGGCGTGAGTCTATTCATGATAAATTGCCAAACCAAACTGAGAATAAATCACTTGACAGCTGTTAAATCGGTCGCCATCTTGAAAAGTAATGCCAACTTAAAGTTCTATACCTCTATAAAAAACACCCTTTACTTAAGTATATGAGTATATAAATAATATACCGTATATGAGCATTAACCTCCTGCGGGTTAGGGAGAATTATCCCGCGGTAAGTTATGGCTGTCGTAAGAGGTGACTAAAATACAATAGCTCCCCCGACAGTCGAGTCGTTATACCGGAACGATCGGATTTTTAACCGGCAAGGACTGTCACTACCGCATTATTCCTCGAATACCAATTTGGGGAATAATTTTTGCATTTACTATAATAGCAACATAAATAAGAAAAACATAATGTTCTAAGTTTTAAAAATGTTTTTTGTTAATCAATGTTAAAGGTATGATGATAGTTGCGCCAGATTAGGAATTTATTGTAAGCTAAAAATGATTTTATGTTATTTGCTTCAGATTTAGATATACGAAGCATATCCAGAAAGTAAATGGACTGAGGTTCTCACTGCTGGAGGTGGGTTTTTTTCCAATATGGTAGTGTAGTTAGACTTCTCGCCTTTGCAACTAGACCGGTTCGAGGTCAGTACGTTGAGCAAAGATAATCTGATATTAAACTTACTCATTTATCTGTTATCTTTGGGTCGCGATTGTGTGTTGTTGCCAGCTCAAACTACGAGATCGAGACTCAACAATCAGCTGTGAGTGAAAAAACGAGATACCACATACAAGCCGCCAAAAAATTACCTTAAAAATAGTGGTTTTTTTTTTTCAATTAATACTTAAAGTATATTTATGTTATTTCTAGTTAAAATAAAAGTTTTGAAAATTAGCATTGACGGCGAAATAGCAAGAAGCCAATGAGCCCAAATAAAGGGTGATCGAGGTAGAGGTACTTTTTTCAATAGACTTTTTTGACAGATCACGCGTGAGCCAAGCTGTCATGTTATTTTTGTTCAGTATTGCCAAAGATGACTCGATACGAAACTCTCTAAAAATGTAGATAAATGCGTTCCTCGATTATTTTCTTTGGGCTGGTAACAAAGCCAAATGAAGGAATTTTGAACAGGTGATGGTAAAAAAGCCTTAGTACCACTTAGTCAATAATGAAACGCACCATTTTTCATCAGAAAGCCATTTTAGGTTATCAATAAATTTTCATTGAGCACGATAAATTTGTATTTTAAAATTAAGTACAAATGTTGTTATTGAAGTCAAATATTTTCCAAGCACAGCTGTAAAGGTGCAGAAATATTCATTTTTACAATTTTTTGTTATCAAAAAATGCCCAAAAAATTTCCAGAAATCCCAAAGTGAAACTTTTCCATCGCACATTGGCACGGTTTGAAAATGTTATAAAAAATGTGGATTTTCAGAGCGCTCTCACGAAATAAAGAGTTTCGTATCTAGTCATCTTTGGTATTGTTTGGCATTTCATCATGGAAAGACTTACACCTGAACAACGTTTACAAATCATTCAACTTTATTACGAAAATTCACGTTCTGTAAAGAATGTGTTTCGCGCGCTTCGCTCAACTTATGGTCATCATAATAGGCCTACTGAGCGTGCTATTCGCAACACCTTCACCCATCTTGAGACCCAGCATTCATTATTGGATAATATTCGACCGAATAGACCATGTCTATTGAGAGAACACTTCGGTGAGCAGATAATTTCACGTTTTGGGCCGGTCGATTGGCCACCAAGATCTTGTGATATCACACCGTTAGACCTTTTCCTGTGGGGATGCGGACAATTCTGCTTCGGTCTAGGCCTTTGAGCAAAACAACACGCGTGCCATTCACCAGTTACCAGTTGAAATGCTCTAACGAGTCATTGAAAATTGGACTCAACGGATGGACCATCTGAGACGTAGCCTCAGCCAACATTTGAAAGAGATAATCTTCAAAAATAAATGCCAAAGAATGTTCTTTCGAATGATAGTAAATATACCCCACTAAATTTGAACCTTAATAAAGTAGGGAACCTCGAAATAATAACTTCAAAATTATTTGCGAAACTTGTACTATTTTATGATATTTACGTAAACCAATGTAGATACGTAACGCTAATAAAATTTTTATTAATTTAGAAAATAACTAGTCCGATCCAATTTTCAGTTACTTCTTTAAAATTGCACTTTAAGAGTATGCTGAGTAAATTAAATGACTGATTAAGAGCGTGGACAGTACTTTCCAAATTTTTGATGCTATATACCCAACTTTATCTATCCGTAATGTTATAAAAAATGCACATATTTCGGCGATATCGCAAGATAAAGAGTTTCGAATCATATTATCTTTGACGTGGAGAACTGTCAACGCGACCACGTGTTTTGTGAACAATGTCAATTCAGTATCCTACCAAGTGTGAAATATGCGTCGTCATCCATTATTTCGTTTGGAAGGGAAAACTGCCTTTTGAGTTTTATAATTATTGAAAAGTGTTACGTATCTATGAATGGTTTGAGTGTGTACAAGTGGTGTCGCGAGTTTCAAAACGGTCATACGTCAGGATATGCTTCGTAGATTACATTTTTTTTGGTATTTTGTTCTGTTAACTACCCGATTAATTGACCTTTGTTTTATTGGTATAGAGAAAATCTTTCAAAAAAGCTTGGCAGAAAATTAATGCTTCTTTAAGCGTGCTCTATTATATAAAGTTATTTTTTTTATATGTGTACAAAAGCACATAATTTCTTTTTCTTTTTTAATAAATAATAAAATTACCTGCAAAATGCAACCCTGGTATGGCTGTTTGAATACCAATTGCTGCTGATAGAGCGGATCCAAAGTGCGTCTGGCCGTCGAAGTTTTCATTTTATCAATGCAACGTTTACCAGAAACCAAATACACTTTAACATATGGAGCGGGAAGCATTTTCGACGTCGGCTTTTGCTATTTAAATACAATAAAATATAATTTATAAACATTTTATATTTCCAAAAGGAAGAAGCAAAAAAATAGCATAAATGGTTGGTCATTTTCATTTACCTGTAAGCCTCTGGCACGTATAACTTCTACTTCTAAGAAACCCTTTTGATGGCACATCGATAACTGTATATCACCCAGTGATGGTGCGCCCAACACTTGACGTCCCACCAATTGTCCTGGCCCCAAACCGTCAATGAACTCCGACAACTGACCATCATTACCACGTAGAGATGGTGAAAATCTACGCATTGCGCATATTTCCAGAGAATTTATTATTTATTTAATTTTTATTTTTGTTTCGTTGCAAATTGAGAATTTTTGTTGAAAACGATAATTAATGAAATTGAGAATTTATTTTGATAAGAATAATTAATTTTTGGAAAACATATAAAATTATTTTGTTACAAATACAAGTCCTACATTGTATTCAAAAAAAGGCACAAGTCAAAAGTTCCCAATTTAGAGTAATTATAATTATAATATATTTTCGGAGCTTTGATAATCGAAACAGTTTTTCCCCAAATTTATTTATTTATTGTTGCAATAAGAAATCAATTTCTGAAACTTTGATTGTTTAATGTATTTCTATAAATTTTCCAAATTACTATTTTTGTTATTTTTTGAAAATAAAAATTTAATATTTGAGTTATGCTTTTTTTGAAAATGGCGTGCGAACATGTATATGTAAGTCCATAAATATAAAAAAAATATTTATATATAAAACAATAGAAGAGATAAATGAGAAGAATTTCAAAATAAATTTTTAAAGCGAATTGTCATGGAATTAAAATGCATTTGGAAAATAAGTACACAATATTAATTTTACAATTTACAGTTATACACAGGGAGATATAGAGATAAATATGTAAGTGAGTAGGTGTATTGGTGTAGGTGAATTTATTGTGGTTGTGGCGTACAGATAGTGAGTGGGTGAAGAATTTTTTTTCAAAATTATTTCAGAAATTTTAACAAACTATGTAGATATGTTAATATGTACATATAACATGCCATTTTGAGATTTTAAGTAAAACTTGTTATAACATTATTCCTTTTAATTAGTATATTTGTGTGTGTAATTTTAAGTGCTTTAAGTGCATTTCAAATTGTTGCATAAATTTTGAGGTAAAAGTAAATTCGGAAATTTAGAGAGTCTTATTTTAAAAGCATGCTTAATAAAGTATCTATTTAAATACAAATATAACTAAAAATACATATCGTAGATTGGCGATAGGAAACATTCGCTGCTAAGTGTTTATACTAAAATCCTATCATTTTAACCAACAAAACTTTAATAAAAATTAAATGGAATAGAGCTTGAGAAATCAAGAATAAAAAATCTAGAAATATCGCCAATATTTTAGCTCTGACTATATAGTCAAATTTTTTGAAATAAGTGCCAATGAATTGTCAGCTAGATTCTGTTAAGAAATATATTTGTTCTATTATGTTTTTGGATGTTTTGTGAAGAAAACTTATTACTTATCAAACCACAAACCGATGAACAAAACTTCAGTTGGTCTCAATACAAAAAATATTTCTACTTGTGAATATAACGGGTGATCCATTTCTAGGTTCCCTATCATCTTATATTATCATTCGAAAGAATATTTTAAGATTATCTCTTTCAATTGTTGGCCGCGACTACGTCTCAGATGGTCCATCCGTTGAATGCAATTTTCGAGTATTTCGACAGGTGACTGGCGAATGACACGCGTGATGTTTTGCTCCAAGGACTGAATCGAAGCGGAATTGTCTGCATATACTTTAGACTTTACCCATGATCTTGGTGGCCAATCGACCGGCCCAAAATGTGAAATTATCTGCTCACCGAAGTGTTCTTTCAATAAATCCATTGATTGATGCGATGGTGGAAAGTGGCGCCATCTTGTTGAAACCAAATGCCGCGGAGATCACGAGCTTCACTTTCAGGCATCAAATAGTCGGTTATCAATCCGCGATAACGGTCGCCATTGACGGTTACCTTTTCACCTGCATCGTTTTTGAATAAATTTGGACCGATGAATTCACCGGCCCACAAACCACACTTAACCGTTGTTTTTTCTGGATGAAATGGCAGCTCTTGAATCTCTTCAGGTTTCTCTTCGTACCAAATGCGGCAATTTTGATTGTTTACATACTCAACCAAAAAAAAAAAAACCAAAATTTGGCTCGAAAACGTCGGATCTTCTTATAACATTTCAAGAGTCCAGAGAACGAAGCGATGTAGCTTGGGATGGTCGGTCGGTTTAATTTCTTGTACAAGCTGTATTTTATACGCTTTCAATTTAAGATCTCGACGTTAAATACGCCCGGTCGTTCCATCCGCCAGTCCGAATTGCTGCAAACGGCGCCAAATCGAATCTCCACGGCCTTCGCGTACACTCATGCGTGATCTGTCAAAAAATACTATTAAAAAAGTACCCCTACTTGGATCACCCCTTCTTTTGTATATTGAACGAAAAAATGATACAAAAGCAGATAAAAGAAGACAACGTTGTTCAACTGTGGGTGCTTAAATTCTCATCAGACGGCACAATCCAAAACAAAGTGGAATTTAAAATGATTTTAGCATATTACTTCAACAACCCCCAAAAAATGTAAATTATATAAATCGGTTTTGAAAAGATCTAATAATAAATTTGAATGTTAGCCGAAGTGTAAGAGCTTAATGCCTGGTACAAAACGCTTCTATGTTAATTTATAACAAGAGAAATATACATCTTGTTATTCCTTTTATACTAATTTAATTAAATGAAGCCTACTTCTGAATACCAATTTAACTTAAATAAAGTAAACTTTTTCTTAACTATAATTTATAATTTCTGCTACTAAGACTACAACGCCAAATATATATCAAAAAGGGTTTCGTTTCTAAAGTCTGTAGGACTTTTCTTTTGTTAAATAGTGTGTTTATATTGCGAGTATAATATAAATATAATAAACTAATAGCGGAGTGCAAAAAATTGCAAAGGTGCTGCTAAAAATCTGTTTTTTCCTATAAAATTCGGCTATATGACGGTTGTGGATTGTATTTTGCGTATCCGCAGTATCGCGCGGAAGCGACGACATGCATTTTTATACATTTCACGTGGAAAAAAGGATGTTTATAAATTATGACAGGTAAAAATATTTGCAGAGATTTGGAGGATCAAATTTGCATTATTTCATTGAAAAAACTTTGTAGACACCGTATAAATTTTTTTATTAGCTGACAACTTTGTTTAATTATTTTATTTTGATTATTTAAATTTTTACAAATTTGTACATATACCGTAGCTCTCAGCTTATTTCATGTAGATTAAACTTATATTGCCACAAAATGGAAAATAATTACAATTTAAAAAAAGTCGATGCTTATACATTCTTCAATGCTTTACTAATAAAACAAGCAAAGTAAAATTCGTCCACAGTTTCGTACAGTTTCGTACTAGAAATATTGTTCACAGCTTATTTCATGCACGTACTTGTCTATGTTGTAGTGAAAGCCAGTTGCGTTTGTAACGGTAGTAGACTTTTCTAATTCTTACAACCGACATTCAGTAATAGTTTGAAGCGAGTTTCAGTGTGCTTTTGAGTTGCACGTTATCAGCGCACTAATTCCAGTTAAATAGGCCGCCGCTGTGAGACGATCGAATAACGAGAATTGGTCATAAACCATTTCAGAAATGGAAAATCGCAGCGAAAAATTGCTGAGATAATTAATTTTAGTTGTGCAATAGTGCAAAATATAATTGAGCGTTTCGTACATGAAAATCGTATGCGAAATAAAAGCCGAAATGCACAAAATAAAATTTTCAATGAACGTCACGAACGTTTAACTGTACGAAAAATTGAGGAAAATCAGATACTATCAGTTCCAAAATTAAGCACAGAGATTCACGAGGAACTAGGTAAATCATTTTCGTCTGAACCTATTCGTCGGGTACTACGTGCGCATGACTTCAATGGCCGAGAATCCCGAAAAAGGCCAGAAAACAAACTAAGCCGAGTTGTCTTTGGCAGTGAGCTTGAAAACAAGGATTTTGACTTCTGTAATACAGTAGTTTTTGCTGACAAATCGAACTTCATCCTTTGGGTTCAGATAAAATGACTTAAAAAAATTTGAAATACGTAAAAATTTCCGGCATTATTAGGATAACAATCCTAAATATAAACCGACAATAATGCAGAAAAGGCTAATATGGAATTGTCCATATGTAATGAATACACCGACCCAGTCAAACGACATGAATCCGATCGAGGATTTATGGTTTTTATTAGAAAATAACATCCGTAAACATCACACCTTAACAGAATGTACAAAAAAAAACTAGTTGAGTCCATGTCAGCTGGACTAAAAGCTTTATTAAAAGCTAACGGATATCACACTAATAAATTCAAAAAGTTTTAATTAAATCATTTAACTTATTTTTAGTAATAAGTACGCTGCATGAAATAAGCTGTGACATAAAATTTGTTAATTTTTATAGGTTTTTATTTACAAGTTGTTAGTCGGTAATTAAAAAATAATAAATGGAGTACCTTTCAAATTTTATAATTGAACTTGCATGAAATAAGCTGTGAGCTACTGTAAATATAAATATATTATTAGCTCTTTTAGGTAATTTGGAATAAAAGATAATATGAGAAATTCTATACAAAAGTACAATATTATTATACAATAATACAATAGTATTATATTATATTAGCAGTTCCAAGAGGATTCGAAAACTTTTCTTCGTGTACCGACCATGGTTCAGAAGTAAAATTTTTGTTATTTCGGACATAATTGCAGATGACCTAGGCAAGCTTGATAGAAATAATGTTAGCCTTTTGAAATTGGAAATTTCTTTTCTAGTACTTTCCAAAATGTAACTCATTGTAGGACAATCTTAGTACTCCCTTCTCACTACCTTTTCAGTATTTAATTATTGCATCTTAATATCAGTCAGGGACAACGAATAATATGTGTCCAAAAAGAAAACATGAAAATTACAGCCTGGAAACTTGTGAAGAATACTATAGATTTTCGGTGTACTTTAGGATGTCTGTTATTTACCATGTTGATTTTTTTTCATGCATCACACCCTAATATTTTATTTAATAGCCTAACAGGAAATATAAGGCCAAAAACAGCAGGGAGTTTTTCACTTCTCATATTTATTATTTTTTTTTTATGTACAAGTAAACTTGCAGCCATGAGAAGTAACATATGTACATATATTGAAGAAAATTAAATGCAGTACAAAAAAGATATCCATAGAAATTTTGAATAAATTTCTTAAAAATCTTTCAAAAGTTCAGGTATGCATAGGAGTTGCCGTTTGTTAGATTATGCAGCAAGATCCACTATCATTGGCATGTACATACTCCTTTATTATAACACTAAATAACTTTCGAAAGATTGAATTTAATAAGAAATACAATATATACACCCTTTTAAAGACAATTTAATTTTCTACAATATATGCGGCCAGTGAGAGTAGAAGTAAAAGTAGAAAATTAATAAAAATAAAAAAATTGAACTATAGCACTGGAAGCATTAGAGCAATGTAATGCTGACATTTGTCTAATAGTTCATAAAAATCTTCGAATATTCTGTACATCGCTGGTGACAAACGCTAGCCCTGCATGCTCTATCTCTTATAAACATTGATATCATTGCTGAAGTAATTATTGAAAGATTTTCAAAGCTTTATAAAATGTTTCTACATAATGTATATTAACTAAAATATTATTTAATACAATAAAAATTATTAATTTTGTCGCTATGATCAACAATATTTTATTTTATTGTCGGGTATTCTATTAGCATCGATGCAGCTTTACACTGAATACCATTTCGAATAATGTTTAGAAATAGCTTTTTTTGGTGAATAAAATTGCTTTTTATGATTGTTATAATATAACAGTTTTGATTTAAAAATCTTTTTTTAACAAAAAAAAAAAAAAAAAATTATTAACCCAATAAGAAATTCATTAATACAAAGAAATTTTCCATTTCATGCGAAATAATATAATATTGAACCATATAACTTTTAAAAAGCAAAGGGCTAATATATGTATGTATATATCTCTTTCCAAATATACGTTATACACACACATTCATATAAAAAGAAAATTTATTTAAAAATATAAAATTCATGTAGTGACCAGTAAAAAGTTAACAATGACAAAAAACATAAAATTAAATTAAATGAAACAAAAACATACATATACGAGTATATACATAAGTATATATACATACAACCAGTCTTATAGGGTATGAAATGAAGCAAATACATATACGACATAGAAGAAGAAAATATATTTTCAAATTACACCCAAAAGCACACACTAAATACTCCTAGAACCAAACATAAAATAATCGAAAATTTAAATTAAGGCCATCACACAATAAATAGCAGATTTCCTACTTATTACCAATGCACAATGCGACCATGAATAACGAAGTAGATAAGTTAAGCTAAGGCAAGATAAAATAGACAAAGCGAAGGGGAATGGCAAATAAAATTAACTCGAATAGATGAAATCAAGTTTGCAAAGCGAGCAATACGAAACCAGTGAAGCAGAAGAAGGAGGGATGTTTTGAAAATAACTATAAACTAAAAAGGAATCATAAAAATAGCGGAGAAGAGCGACAGAGAGAGAGAGAGAGAGAGAGTGAGTTTGATAGAGATTAGACATGTATAAAAGATCACACTCAGGCAGCAGCAAAAGCAAGACTCATTTTCATTTATACAAGATGATTTTTCAAAAGTGCACCCAATTCAATATTTAAAAAAAAAATTGTATTTCATATGCAAGCAGAGTAGATTCAAATTCAAATTTTATTATTTGATTACGCCTAAAAGTATGCAAGAATTAACTCACAAAAAGCGCCAAGTACAGTGGCGCATTTATTATTGGTCAAGTTAAAATTAATGTATTCTAAAATTTCTGCTAAAATGTTGCACTAAAATTATTTTATAAAAATATTTCGGGCATAGCAGCCAAGTGGTTAGTTGTGAGTGTTACCATGCGAAAAATCATGAGTTTAATTACTGACTAGACCAAAATCCAAAATAAAAAATAAATCACCACAACCGACCTCGAGAGGAAATGTCAAGGAGCACACCATTAATTACAGGCGAAGCTGCATTTTCATGTATTTTTATATATACATATATAAATATATATTGAAAGAGCTTACAAACATTTATAATAATGGTGTTTTAATTCACAATTTAAATTTGATACTTAAATTCAAATTTATTACTTCTATTATTTTTTGATACATAAAGTTCCATTTATATTTTGAAAAACGATATTATGAATATAATTGATTAGTTTGAGGTATGAGGAGTTATTATATATTTCATGTCATAAATATACTTGGAGGGCTTGACATTACCTGCCAAGAGACGACTGCACTTAGGAAAATTTTGTTTTTTATAAGTTCGGATTTTGGTGAACTTGGACTCGAACCCTGGTCTTCGGTATGATACTATGCAATGGTAACTTTTCGGCTATTGATCTCGAATTTGTAATACAAATGCATATATAATACTAATTATTAAGTAATGCATTGAGTTGCAGCATCTCTATATTGCACTAATTTTTCATTGCTCTTTAAAATACTCCGTAATCTTTTTCAGCCTTAAAATTAACGATCTTAATGAAAGAAACTATTAAGGAACACAGCTAGGACTATTTTTCCTACCGGGTGGCTCTAAGAGATCACTCGTTGGCTGTAGGTAGCCAAGTATAAAATAGATAAATTACTTGATTATATTTATGTCGAAAACTTGACTGTAATTTTTAAATAATTTGTTGGTTATTATTACTGTAGTATAAATTTGGCAAGTAAGATAATATATTAAATTTATTCAAAATTCCCCGTCTTAACTATCCCAATGACAAGACGGGGTTACTTCGGAGTAGGATACTTCAGAGAAAAACGCTCTGATAACACTTTCTTTTCCAAACCTAAATTAAAACTAAGAACTACGAATGGCTGTGGCAGCTTTTAGAAACATTTCCTTCGTATTAAAAAAATTTATAATGAGAAATATACATCCTTCATTTTAGAACTAACTTACATATTGCACGGCTTCGTCTTAAATATTATTTCAATGCATAAAAAAAAAACAAAAATTAAGGTGCACTTTTGCATTCAGAGGAATAATTTTTATACAGTGAGATATAACTACACAATAGAAAGTTGGCTTATAAAAAAAATATTTGCTTCATTTTAATTTTTATTTTATTTCGTTTGCCCGTTATATCACTTGCACTTACGATGAACCCTCAGAGCTGGATATGGAATGTATGCTTCCGGTACGATATTGCGTGCCCGATGATGATATTGGAGGCACTTCCACCGAACGTTGAATGCTGCCGGCAGAACCGCGAGATTGGCGAAGATGATGTTGATGTTGTTGATGAGATGCATTAGAAGCGGTAGCTGCATTATATTGGTCTGCAGAATCAGGAATTATGGGAAGACATTGAACGATTAACACTGATTACACATGTACAATTTATGTTTGATGAGCATAGTGATAAAAAAAACTAAATTCCAATAAAACTATGCTGCCTCAAAAGTATATGTACGTATTATGTATTCTTTTGCTTGTTTTATTTTACAATATAATGCTGTAAAAGCAATACTCTTCGTCTTCTCAACTTTTTATTATTATGCATTGGAGTATTTACAGAATTCTCAGGTACTATGCAACTTTTTTTTATAAATGGGCTTCCTAATGACAAACAAACCTCTGCATGTATGAACTCATTACGTAATATCATAATGCATACATTTAGGCGGGAACGCAATTCCAATTTTAAGTTTTCTTTTGAACACACTGCCATTTCATACATGAATTCGACCAGAAATCAAACAACAAACATAACATATATGAAATGGAAATTAAATTTTTACTAACATTTGTTTACCAAGAAAAAAATTAATATAAATAAATAGAGGGACAGAGCAAAGCGCAAAAAATATATGAAAAGCAGAAATTAAAAAATTATTTAAAAAAATCTTATACTTGCAGACTATTTGTTATACATTTGTATTATGAATAATAAATAGTTTAAATTTTTTTTACTGTAATTCAAGTTTAGTAAGCATTTCATAACAGTATAACTTTTAATATATTGTTTACAGTTTTAAGTGTCTAAAATACTTATTTTATGAGAAAAATCTGAAAAAAATGTTTTTTTTTATTAACGTTGTGCCATTCAAAACAATTTATTTTCGGCATAACCTTAGGGTAATCGAAAGCCAATCTGTTGTATGCCAAATCAACATTTTTCGTGTTTAATTTATTTTTATTGTTTAAAATTATTTTTTATCTAAATAATACAACTTCTATTATAAAAATTTGGTTTTTGTATATTTCATAAATTTTTGTATATAAAATTTTGTCTCTAAGGTCACACCTATGCACATCGATTTATATGTACATACATATCAACGTGTTAGTTAAGTTGTGATGGGCGAGTGTATGGAATTGTGTGTGACAAGTACGATAAGGGCTCCCTTCTATGTCTCCCTGCATATAAAAGCTACAATAAAAAATCTTTTAATTGCGTAAACTTGTTAAATACACCTGATAATATGAATATGTAAATTAAAAAATAAATAAATTAAATAAAATTATATGAATTTGCAATAGTAAGAGATGATAAACATTAAAATCTGTATTAACTTTTGAAAGCATGCACAAATAAGGAATTCCAAAACTGTAGCTAGGATAAGTGGGTTGTCGAAAGAATTTCGATGTATCTCAGTTTTTTCCTTCTGATATAAACTTGGAGGTAAGCACCGCGAGAGTAATATTTCGAGCGATCCCTAGAACAAACTACTCATTGCAATTACAAACAGGGAAGCGGCGGGAATTACACACGCGACATAAAAAATATTGTAAACAATTCAAGGTGTTGCCAGACACAGCAATTAATTGATTATGACTAGTCTGTCGAAATGAAAAAATTTCGAAAGTTAATTTCAAAAGCAATCACACGAAGCATGAAAATTTTCTTCGAAAAAACATTTAAATTTCTGCAAATGCATTGAACCAATGAAAAATACCTGCGTCTGACATCGCCTTTGCTTTTCCTTTGATAAATTTGAGGACGAAGTTACCTATATTTTTAAGAAAAAAAGTATTTAGCAAGCAAACTGATTCCCCGTTCTTCACTTCGTCGAAGTAAGCTTGTTTTTCGACCATTAGTTTGGGCGTGTCGATGCTTAGCGTAGCTGTCACTACTCAAATTGTTCAAGCAATGAAGTATTTCAGCAAGATAACGTCAGTGACCGCAGTAACTGAGTGGTTGGCAGTGGGTGCTACCAGGTCATATGTTCGAATTATGACCAAACCAATTTCTAACAATTAGAGTGGTGAAATTTCCAATTGCGGACGCTTCTAGGCAGGGAATGCGAAACCATTCGAGTATATTTATGACGTGAAATAAAAAGTTCCGTTTAAAAATCGAATGGGTGCGTGGAATAAACTACTCAGATAAGAAATATAGGTATTTATATGAATCAGAATTTACGTCAGCAGGACGTAGAACTGTAGAATGTCAAATAAAAAGGAGGTGCTATAACAACGTGTCATTACTTTATCTTCGGGATAGTCGATGAACCACTTCGAAAACTGTGGATCAGCGGGTATTCGGAAAAGTTGAAATTTTTTGTGGGTTTCAAGTGTACTCGTGAATGGTTTCGAACAACCACGTATTGACCCGTTTAATAAAAATTGCTTTTATGGTTCTATATACTTGAAATTCTTTTCATTCCAGGAAGGGGACCAATTTTTTTTAAGTAATCATTTTTCGGTTTGATTAAATTATTGTTAAAGGGTATGTATATCATTGGGAGGACATACGCAAAATTTTTGTGTTACGGAAATGGACCGGGGAGCAGCAATTATTATACGCTTAGTGATATTTTATGTATAAATACTTTTGATTTACTAAATCTAAATACCTCCAAGCTCATAATAAGCCCAAAAGAATACTATAAAAATGAATAAAAAGTTCTATGTTCGTTATTTTGCACGATTTTAGCAAGAGTAATTTCAAAAATCTTCTATCTACTTCAGGAAACAATACATATATTTGATTAAAAAATCTGAGAAGCTTTTAATAAATAAAGAAAGTTATTCCGGTTTCCCAAACTATGCGCCAATGGCCTTTGGAAAAGTGTAGGCTAGTTCCAGAATATAATAAAATATTAGCGATTCAAGGCAGGGAATACTTTGCCAGGTATGGTTTTTCCAAACGCTGTGGAGTCACCATTAACTCTAATAAGGTAGAACTCGTCATTTTCAGAAATACAAAACTCCATCAATTAGTTCACCACTTCTAAAGGGAGTTCAGCAAAGTCTAGGAACTCATTCTGGACAGAAAATTGAGCTGGAAAGAGCGTGTTATTCAGAGATATGCTTGTAAAATATGGTGTAATATCATGGTGTCACGTTTTTGATGAAGAATATAAACGTTTGGTAAGATTCAGTAAGAGGTAAGATTAGAGGTGCGATTGGAACCACTCCAAATTTAGCATTAAATGTAATACTTGTAAGATACTAAGCCTAGGAGCATTAAAAATTATTCAAAACTTATAGAAGAGATTTTTTCTCATGGATCCCGTCATTGGATTTCTCATTCAAGCTACCTAATCATTGCAGAGTGTTGCAGGCAGAAATATCTGCTATTAAATTCATTAGAAACAGTTATTCAAGAAGAGATATATAAAGGGTTTTCCCAATAGGGATAATATGATTTCTAAGTGTAGTTTCCGCTATTTTTAATATGTCATGATCTTTCATTTTTTTCATTTTATTCAGTAATGTATACAATTTCATCATGGCAAGGTATACGCAAGAACAATTTGCTGAGTACGCCATGGACAACTTGAAGACGATAACGATTTTTTTTAAGAAAAGCATCTTCTCCGATGAGGCTCACTTTCATCTGAGTGATGCGGCAAATAAACAAAACTTTCGATTCTGTTGCGAAGAAAATTTCAAAAATTATTCATGAACAGCCATTACATTCAACTAAATTGACAGTTTGGTGTTGCTTTTGGTCTGGTGGAATCATCGGTCCGTACTTCTTTCGAAATGAAGCTGATAGATAGCACCGTTATTGTCAATGCACAGCGGTATAGATCCCGATGATAACCAACTCTTTATGGCCACAATTGGAAGAAGTTGATCGTAACAACATCTGGGCTATGTGTCACACAGCGAGTGCAACAACCGAATTATAGGTTTGGAGATTCGATTATTTCAAGAAATTGTGACATTAAATGGTCTCCAAGAAGTTGTGATTTAACACCATTAGACAACTCCTTGTGGGTTCATTTGAAGTCATTGTTCTTTAGCAATAAACCAGACTCTCTTCAAGCTTTAAAAGTCAATATTGAAAGTGCTATTCATGACATATGACTTGATTTAGTGGAAAAAATGCTCAACAATTGGGTTCATCGAATTCGTTCCTGCAAAAGAAGTCGTGGAGGCCATATGAATGATGTCATATTCAGAACTTAATTGTATCGATTGTACTTCATATTAAATAAAAAACATATGAATTCCCTTAACAATTAGTGTGTGTGTGTGTTTTTTTTAAAGAAATCATATCACTTTTATTGGAAAACCCTATATATGCTACTAAAAAATATTGTCACAGACAGACAGAGTTTAGGTGGAAACAGAGCTGCAATTGCCCCGATCGGAGAAAGTTGAATGCTTTAAATCCTCTGAAAAAAAAACAGGACATCTGAAAGGTAATGGGAATCCTGATGGACATTGTCTCATAAGACCGCATGCAGAGGGGCTAGGAGCCCCATTCAGACAATGCTGTAAGAGCAGAAGAGATGATTTTCTAACTCTTAGGCGTTTTTCCTGCTCTAAGCAGACGTAGAATTCGGCATTTTTTAGTCGTATTTTTCGTGGTATCATTTTTTTTTGCCTAAGAGTGTCGATGCCCGTCTGTCACTTCTATCCACCTGCCACCTAATTTATTGTTTTCTTATGGTAGTTTAGCTCGCTTTTTCGCTTTTTCATTTTCAAATTCAAATCCAAAGTCCTTGCGATGATGGTATTTTGTTTAAGAACACTGATTATTTTATATGTCGGTTTGTTAAATGCATTAATTGTTAGGTTTGTTCGGCGCGGATTACAAGGCTTCTTAGTTGAGTTGAGCAAATAAATTGGGAGATCACATTTTATCCGATGTGTATCTGTTAGGTTCTTTTAAAATTTGCATATTTCACAGAATTAAATTGAAAACCTGTATTACATATATTTCTTTCAGACATCTGAGAAATTCAAAAAAATGTCAAAGGGCATAGAAGCAACTCTGTTTATTGCTGTTTAATCTATGAATACTTTTCTAAATTTCCATGTAATCATAAGATTCCATATTTTCATTTGTGTCTGCAAACTCAATGCGCAGGCTGACGAAGACGGATAATGCAATTTTATTCATAAATTTTTTTCATTAGCTTACCATATTTATTAGGTCCGTGGGTTTCAAAAGCTGAAAGTTTCATTTATATTTGCATTTCAAAGTTAGATTTATTTTAAAGCGATTGAAAGAAAAAAACATGCATGCTCAACTAACTTAAAGCAATATTAATGTTAGAATAAATTAATTTATTAAAAACTTTTACTATAAGTGAAAAAATATGAATTATTACTTATGAAATATTCTTCACAACAATGGTTAAACTTTTCGTTTTTCTTTGAATAGTAATGCGGGTGAGATTGCAATGGCGTTACTACGAACTACGTCGTTTTATTAATGCAAATGTATTATAATTGATATATTTTCGAATGAGTTTGCAAAACTAGCAGTTAAAGCATTATGAAAGCTTAATTAGCGTTATGTACCGTAAATTTTTTATTTAAAACGAAAGCTTCTCACCCACACTCTACACTTTCGGTGTGGAGTAAAGTGTGCGGAAGAATGAAAAGCTTTCGAGTTAAATCTCAATTAATAGCATTTGGTTTACCATTTTTATATCTATTTGCAGAAAAAGAGCCTAAAAATACGTATCGACTTTGGACCTTACTGTACTGTTTGACGTTTTCAAATATTTAAGTAGTTGTTAAAACGTACGTTTATATAAAATTATAAGAACCTACGTAAAGATATATGTAAATATATCTATATGTAGGTTTGTAAATAGTCTTGCCATTTCATTTCTTTGAGCTTTTATGGAGTAAGCTTTTGTGGAGCTTTCGCGTTTCATTGAGCTTTCACTTGCAAATGCAACTTGACAATGTATTGAATTTGATTTTTGTACTTTTCTCCTTGTCTTCTATATACACAAGCATGCGTTTGTAGCCAAGCTTTGGAGGTAGTTAGTAGTAGTTTTTGTGTACATACAGCCATAAAATCATTGTGTATAGTATCTCAAAAAAATAGTGAAAGTTTTGTTACTCTTTTTTTGGTAGCTTCAAAATAAGAACTTTAATTATTAAGACTTTTGGATAGCTGGTACGTGTAGCGGTTTTTGTGTGTTTTCTTGACATTTTCCTATAATTAAATACTAAATACTGTATGTACCTCTTGTGCATAGCTTATTTGTCCACATTGTTAATAGATTTAAATACTAAAATGTATTTGATATATTTTCTATTATTTTTAGTATCTTAATGTTTATCATCTTTACGAAGCATTTTCTTAATTTTTTTTCTTGTACAAATAACAATGAAATTATGAGAAGAAAAATATTTCTCTAAAGTATATTGAAATCAAATAGTATTTAAAATTAAAATAATTTTAATAAATAGAAACAAAGTGACAGTTAACAAAACAGTAGAGATATAGTGAGAGAGCGAAAGAGAGGAATAGATAGATAATAAATATCAATAGAGTTTTGCGAACCTTTCCCCACCAGTGCCGGCTCCGACATCAGCTAAAGCCTCACCGCCATCGGCTTCGGATGACGAACCGCGTGACAATGCCCCACGTATTTCACCTGGCAGAACTTCTTCACTGCGGTGTACCGTAAATGAGTTCTTACCCTTCTTTCCAAAGCCCATACGTCTTTTACGACCTTTATATATATAGTATAGTATGTACATATGTACATTGATAATCGAATAATTTGATAATGCTTTTATAATTATTATATCTTTGGATTAATGAAGACTGTTTTGATGTTCTTTGCTTGAAATTTTTTTGGTTTTTGGTTACGTAATGTTTGCATTTCTCTACCTACTAATATATATATGTATATATATATAAATGAGTAAATAGTTTAAAAGTATAGTGCCAATAAAAAACTATAAATATTAAAATGACTTATTATGTAGCAACAAAAAAAGAAGAAAAATAAGTAGTAATACAAACAAACTATGAATGTAATCAGCAACACTAAACTAACAGTGCGTTTGATATAAAAGCTAAAAAATCGCTCGTTATTCAAATCTTAAATTTGATTTTTTTTTGATTTTTCTTATTTGAATTTTTCTGATTTCTCGCACTGTAAATATCCACATAATGTTCTACATAATGCTGATATGAAAATCGTTCTCCATTCCGATTGAATGTTTGGTATGTGTGTGACGTTGTGTGTGTGAGTTTAACTAATGCAAAAGATTTTTCAACAATTTTATTGTAATAAAACTTTAAAAAGTGTTAGCAATAAACTGAACGTGCCCTTACCTGTAGCTGATAACTGTGATGTGGAGTTGGATTTTTTACCCATTCCACTGCCGCTCTTTGGTGAACGCTCTTGTTCTACACCGCCTTTTTTCCGATCCGTTGCTGTATCGGATAAGCTACCATCTGAGTGGGAATACAGAGAGTTAGTGGAGTGGATATGAATAAGGAATGAGAAAAAATAAGTAAAAGGCAAAGAAGAAATAAAATAAAAATTACAGGCGTATAATTGAAAACTCCGAAATGGGATTCAAATATAATAGTTTTAAATGAATGCCTTGGAAATGGTTCTCACTTATATAATGACCATAAGGCTTAGCTGGTCTGCTAAAAAGAATTAAGGAAGTAATCGCTGCTGTATATAAATTAATCGGTAAAAAAATCAACTATTGCATATTCATGAAAATTTCTTTATTAATGAATGCTCTGAAGAGTTGAGCTGGTACATTGGATCTAAGCATGGCAGTACGAACGTTATGAAAAAATTCAAAAGCCACAATATGCTTCAGCAAGCTTTAATTTTACTCTAAAATAAATGCTAATTTTTTTTTTTTAGTTTAAACAAATTTAAGTTTGTTTATTTAAATTAATTTTATTTTATTTTATTTATTTATTTATTTATTTATTTTAATGCTGTTTATTTTAGTTTAAAATTTTTTTTATTTAACGTTAGTTATAATATTTATAATTTTATTTGATTTGATTTTAATTTAACTTATTTCATTTTTATCATCTTCATTTTGTTTTATTATTAAAATTTTTCTAAATTTTATTTTATTTGTTTTATTTCATTTTGTTTATTTTATTTGGTTGCATTCTATATTATTTTAAACTAATACATTTCATATAATTTTGTTTTAATTTTTATTTTTTATTCTTTTCCTTTTTTATATCAATTTAATATTAAAATTTTTATGTTTTCGTATATACAAGTACTAAGCTAAAACTTTGCTGTGGGATATTTATGCTCACGAATAAACATATACATACATATTTATAAATACGACACACACATTTACAACAAACATACATAGTGGCTTACCAACTTTCTCATCTACACTCTGACTAAAGTTGGCATCGTCCTTTTTCTCCTCACCACCACCACCGTTCTTATCTTTATCATATTCACTGAAATCATCATCCAACATGGCGTCAATGGCATCCCAATCGATGACGTCAAGTGGCGCGTCGGCATCATCCGTTGCGGCGATATCGCCAGCGGAAGTCGTTGCATCACCGGTATTCGTTGTTGTTGCAGCAGGATTTGTTGTTGTTGTTGCGGTTGTTGTTGTTGTTGTTGTTGAGGTTGTTAAGGTTGTTGACGAAGTTGTTGTTGTTTTTGTTGTTGTATTCGACGATGATGTGGTTGTGATGTTTGTGGATGTAGTTGTTGTTTGTATGGGATTTGTAGTTGTTGTTGTTGTAGTTCCGTCAACGTTTACGTTTCGGTTATCGTCGTTAATTGTATTTGTATGTTTCAATGAGGCACGTTTAGGTGATGTGGAGTTAGCGACACCATGATGGGAATTTGCAAAAGAGGAAGAAGAAGCATTATTAGAAATATTACCACCGCCGACGATATTACCAGCAGCAGTAGTAGAAGAAGCACCACCACCACTACCACTCCCACTACTAGATTTCGTCTGTTGTTCCGCGCCGTATGAAACTTCTTTCCCTTTTTGCCTAACACTACCACTACTACTAATAAAACTACCACTACTAGCATTTGTTGCATAATTACGATTACCACTACCACTACTAGTGTGCGGGTCTGTGTAGGGATCACCGTAATCATCGTATTCAAAATATTCAGGTTGGTCATTTATACTAACGAGATTACTGCGATCACTGCCCGATTCATGTTGTAACTGTTCTACTCGTGTTCGGCCGGTGGCCATCGATGATTTACTGCGCTTCGAGACTATCGATGCATGATGGCGTGCCTGATTCGGTGACGAGCCCGGCCCAGATAAGCGACTGAGATCGCGCGGATCACGATGTTCACCAATTGGTCCCGGTCGCTCAGCGGAGCCTGTGCCATTCATGGGTGGTGCGTCACCACTATGCGGTGGCAACGCTGCAGACGAATGTGTGGTGGGATCCATTAGCATTGGGTCGTCGACATACCCTTCAACAGGTGAAAAGTTGTGAGCATTTTGTGCGCTTGGTGGATGCGGTAGATTGCGCCGTCGCTTTTGGTATGGCAGTGCAGCGCCGTAAAGCTTTTCTTGGTTGGTGCGTTGTAAATTCAATGACATATGATTACGTTCGCGGCCATCAAAGCGGCGTCGGGGATCGTGGAACACGGATGGTGCAACACCGCGTCTCGTCCAGCCCACGTCTGAGTCGTAGGTTATAGTAACGATCTTATCGTCTGTGACAAGGAAATGTGAGTGACTAAGAGGATTAACTGAATCTACATTGGCACCCATATAAGATTGTCGTATATTCGTTTCAGAGCCATAGCGACGCGAGAGTTCTTCCAGTGGCGGGTCATATATCTCATCTACGTATCTTATGCGACGACGGCCCCAACTTTTTGCATGTAAATCATCATAATCTAAAGAGCGTGACTGCCCCTCGTGAAACATTTTTCGACGATCTAAAGTTGTGCCCGTTGGCACGCCCGCTTTCGGTTTTTTTAGTATAGAAGTAGGCTGGGCCTTTGATTCGGCAATAGGTACAGCTGTTATTAGGGCATCCTCGCTTAATTGACGCGAGAGACGTAGTACCGATTGTGTGGGCAGTTGTGGTGGTGGGGCAAGTGAGCACTTGGCCTTTTTGTGCGCCGTTGGCGTTGGGGTATGTACATGATAGGTGGGCACAGCGCCCAAGTCTATTTGTGGTGCGGTAAAACCGCTCACGAAATGCTGATCCACACATTCGCCGCATATTGCCGGATCCATAGTTGGCAGTGAAGGCTCTGACGATGGCTGATACATGGATAATGACGGTCTTCGTAGCAATTGCTCAGCTGTGTATGGATAAGCGACTGGATGATGTTGCGGATGTGGATGAGATTCGGCAATGCAAAAGGGATTGTCGCAAGCTCCAATGGCAATGCCGGGTGTAGTGAGTGCAGCATTGGTCGATAGGACCACTGGTTGGCTACCGTTCTGGCAGTGGCTGCAAGTATTGTCATAATGATCGCGCACATAGGCAATGTATGATGAAGGAGATGACGATACAGAATGAGCGTGTTGATGTGGTGTATTGACCGCGGCAGCAGTCGGTGTATTTAGACTTGAGCTTGCACTGTGACGAAATAAACTGACTACTGGCGATGTGAGGCGTTGCAGTTGATCGTAGAATGGATAGTGGCTACTAGATCCTAGCGAGCTATCATGTTGCAAAATCTTCTCGGTGAAGGGATTGAAATCAGCTGCATGCATCCAAAACTCAGGGAAATGTATGGAACTCGGTATGTTTGGTAAATATTGATGCGGGTTAAATGCGTGGGGGTGTGATTGTGAATGTAATGGTTGTTGTTGTTGTTGTTGTTGTTGCAATTGTTGTGTGCTGATCATGTGCGCTGGCGGCGGCAGCGGCGGCGGTAATGTGGGTGGAGGTGTTGGCGGTATCACCGTTACGCCCGCCGGCGGTTCGTGCATAAAATGGTCGACCATAAGGTTGCCGCTACTGTCGCCCATCATCACTTGGCTTGGCAGTTGTGTTGGTTCAATTAGCTGTTGCTGTTGTTGTTGTTGTTGCTGTAGCAATTGTCGATGTGATGGCAATAGATGATGTGGTGGTGTATTTGTCGTTGTTGTAGTACTTAGTAAGCTGTGTGGATTGGACGTCGCCACAAATGCTGCAGTATTCGGTGGCGAATCAGCAGCCGCCAACTCAGCGAGCTGTTGCAACTGCTCCAACTGTTCGAGCAGCAACATCTGCTGCGACATTGTGTTGAGATGTGCCGGAGACTGCATTTGCATGTCGTACACAGTTGGCTGCACTCCCGTGAGGCTGGTTGGTAAAAAATCACAATCATCCACCTCGATCGTATTGGCACGATAATGTCCAAATATCCCGCGACCTCGTGCGCGAGTTGGTGCAAGGTGACCGGAAAGCGTGTTGGTGGAGACGCCGCCAGGCATTGGATCGGCGCCATATAGCGTACGCCAATTGCGTGGCAAGCTTTTGATGCGAGTGAGCGACCGATTGTGGTTTCGGGATTTGTATTTTATTTTCGTTTTGTTGTTGTTGTTGTTGTTGTTGTAATTTCCAAATAGTTTGTGGAATGTGTGTTTTAAGTGAGCGGACGGGTTTGGTATGGTTATGTTTTGGTTAGATTATTAATTGTTTTGGTTCATGTTTTGATAGTATTTTGTTGTTGTTGTTGTGTTGATTTAATCCGCATGCACATGCAAAAATGCAAAATGATCAATGAGGGATCATTTCGAGTTAAAAATTTGTTGTTTGTTGTTGTTTTTTGTTGTTGTTTTTTGTAGTTGATTTTTCATTTTCGGTTTTGCGATAAGAAGCAA
Source organism: Neoceratitis asiatica (assembly GCA_030068015.2). NCBI lineage: Eukaryota > Metazoa > Arthropoda > Insecta > Diptera > Tephritidae > Neoceratitis > Neoceratitis asiatica. Next base: position 40,816,349 of record CM061529.1, read on the forward strand.
ATTAATAAATTTTGGTTAAAAATTATGCACAGAAAATGATTTGAAAATTGCCATATTACGGTTATGTTGTGATGTTGTGTTGAAAACGTTGGTTGGTTGGTTGGTTGTTGTTGTTGTGGTTGTTGTTGTTGGTTTTCGTCAGTTCGTCAATTTTTTAATTGTTTTTGTTTTTGTTTTTGTTTTTGTTGGTGTTGTATTGTTGTATTTTTGTATTTTTGTATTGTTGTATTGTTGTATTGTTGTATTGTTGTATTGTTGTATTGTTGCATGACATTTTCATGTATACATCGATATTATATTAAATTGTTGTTATTATTGTAGATTTATTTTGTAGTTGTTGTAATATTTTTTAAATTTTTGGCGTATATGTTTACATATAAAGCAATTCAACATAAAATTAGCGGGCGTCATTATTGAAGTGAAGTAGAGTAGATTTTTTTTTTTGGGTTGAGTTGAGTAGATTTTTGTTGAGTTGAGTTGAGTAGGTATGTAGGTATGTAAAAAATAATAAAGAAAAGAAAACAAATTTTTGTTTGTCTTCCACAAAGGTTGCCATATTCAGCAAATGTGCGTTTATAGTGCTCAAAAATATGGCAGGGTTGCATTTTTGTACTTGAGCAGAGATTTTCGTTTGAGCTCAATTGTTTCGCTTCAAATTTGTTTTGCTAATTTTTGCATATGTCATGAAAAAAAAACTTAAAAAAAGTGTAAAATAATTTTTTTTTAAACTTTTTCTTTGTGCCTGATTTCAATTTGAACTAATTCCACAACTACTAATTTTGTTTTTGTAACGACTGATTGTTCGACTGATTTCAATTGTTTTTCTAAAATGATTTGGCGCGTTAGGTAAGTTCATTTCTCTTTGTTTTCGTATGGTTTTGGTGCAGAAAATTTTGTTTCCCGGCTGTTTACAACAAACACACAGCAACCCAAAACGAAAGCTTTTTTTTGTTTGTTTGGTGGGATATAAGGGAAAAGCCAGCCAAACAGCGTAGCTACTTACCTGAGCCCACGTGAACCACGCGGTCGTTCCGATTGTGTAGAGAAGGCGCTGGACGTCACACTAACCACCGACTCCATATCCGAGTCGCCAAATTCACCCATGAAGTCTTTGTCGGGTGAAAGGGAGTGTCGTGGTCGTGCACGGGCTTCCATTGAGTGCAGATCGCTGTCCGAGAGGCCCGTATAGTGACGCTCCCAACCACCCATGCCTGTGCTACGATATGTGGCCTGATGGTGCATTTGACGCGTACGATGGCGTCCAAATCGACCTCCACCCGGCCGTTCGTCAAACTCTTGACCCAAACGATCTCGTAACATAGCGCTGCGTGAAGTTTGCGGCACCTAAACATAATAGAAGGTAAAACCAGTTCAAATTTTCCGCGAGAATCAGAATAATACTCTTGCCACTTTATATCTCACCTGTGGTAATTGTCGCTTTTTGGGCGAACCCGTTGGTGTAGCTGTTGCGGAGCGTGATTGAAAACGACCCTGTTGTGTTGTGGCACTACCTAAGTTCGCCGACAAAGAACTTGCACCACTCTGTAGTGTATGCCCGTACGCCGAACCACCAACAACACCACCGCCAGCACCAGTTGCGCGTATTGGAAGAACTGGATAGTTTATGTAACGATCATCCGGCGGTGAGAGAGAACCACGTCTCGGGCTACTGCTGCGATAGTAACTGTGATCACTATCGGTAACGCCGTGATAGCTGTCGGTCGGTGCGGCTGAGTGACTACGTTGACTGAGACTCATTCCACTGGTGCCACTGATGGCGCCATTGCGACGCAAGTAACCGGTGCTCACCTGCTGTGGTCGAAGTGTGGAACGTATGGCACATGTGGATATGTAAATATGTAAATATAGAAAAACAATTTGTATTGAACATACATTCATAATAATTATAAGTAATTTTAAAAATTATCTTGCGTACACTTATAATTTTTTTTTTCCTTAAAAAAATTGTGTTTTAGCAAAAGAAAGTTATAATAAAAGTAAGCATTTGGATCATATAGTTAAAAAAAAGGCAAGCAATTTGTTGTTTTTTTGTTAATTATTTTCGAATATTTGATTAGATATTCATACAGTTGATAAACAAACTAACTTCTAGATAAGTATAGAAATTTAAGTCATGGGAATGGATAATTCATACTAAATACAGTAGAATTACAAGAAAATAGCTCTTGCAAATTTCAAAAAACACAAACACTACTCGAAATCCAATACAATCGTGGGCTTTTTTGCTTGAGGGCATATCATAGGTGAATTCTTTACGGGCTTTTTTGGCATAGTGAAATACAAATTTTAATCGACAGAAGGCGATAATGAGCGTTTGAAATAATCCTTGCCGTATTAAATTTATATTAATTGAATTTTTTAATTTTTTAATTTTTTACTTATATTTATTTTATTTTATTTCATTTTTAACTTTTTATTTTTATATTTTAATTAGTACTTTCTTTAGTATTTCCTTTTTTATTATAATTTAATTCAATTTAATTTTATTGTATTTTATTTTATTTTGTTTCGTTATTTTATTTTCTTCACCCGTTTATTATATTTTTCATTACATGAAATGATATATTAACTTTGCTCCGAAGCATGTAAGAACGAGGGGAGAAGAGATATACCACCAAAATTTGTACTGATCGTATCAGAATAACTTAGAGCTGAATTGATTAGGTCATGTCTGTCTGTCCGTCTATTTGAACGCAAACCAGTCCCTCAGTTTTTGCCAAACAAACTTGGTTGCCAGATGCACTGGTACATTTATACGCACATTTGTCGACAGCGATCAGATCGGACTATTATTGCATATATACGACTGATTTCTCAAATTTGAAACTTTGGGCCATAAATCCGTCAAGAAAGCATCTAAGAACTTAAAATTTTAAATTCTCGACCAAATCGGAAGACTACTTCAAACAACCCAAATAACCGATTTCTTCAGATATGAGGTTTTGTTTAAAAATCCTTAAAAAAAAACATTTAATAGTGCGCAATTTGGTACGCTGTCAACGCAAATTTAAATATATGTTGACACAGAAAATCAGCGAAGTCGAGTTTTGCAATTTGCAATAAATTTGATAGGTCTGTGAATAATAGGTATAACGATTTCGGTATGACCAAAGACGATCTTCTTCTTGTTTCTTTCATGTCATTTAATTGTTAGTTAAATTTTTATTTGGGTTTATATAATTTTATTTTGTTGTATTAGTTTTATTATTTTTGATTTTATGCTTTAAATTTTAATTATTTTAATTTATTTTATTTAATTTAATTTTTTAAATTATATTTTATTTATTTAATTTTTTAATTTTTTTACTTTATTCTATTTTATTTTATTTTATTTCATTTTATTTCATTTGATTTAATTTTTTAATATCATTTTAAGTTATTTTATTTTATTTTAATTCAAATGTGTTTTTATTTTAATTAATTTTATTTACCTTTTTATAACCTTTTTTTAAATCAAATTTTAATAAATTGTTTATTTTGATTAATCTTACTCTATTTTATTTTGTTGCATTTAATTTTATCTTTACTTTTTTATTTTTATTTTATATATTTTATTTTATTTTATTTCATGTAATTTTATTTTATTTTATTTTATTTTATTTTATTTTGTATAATTGAATTTTTTTAAATTTATTTTATTTAATTTATATTTTTTAAATTTATTTTATTTTATTTTATTTTTTTAATTTATTCAGAGTATTTAATTTTATTTCATTATATTTGGCGTAATGTGTTTTTATTTTAATTATATTAATTTTTTTATTTTTTTAGTACAATTTTACTTAATTAATCTTAATTAAATTTTTATTTTGTTTTATTTTAGTTCATTTCAATTCATTTTTTTTTACTTTATTTTGTTTTATTTAATTTAATTTCCTGTGATTAATTTCATTTATTTTAATTGAATTTAATTTAATTTTATTACATTATACTATATTTTTATTTTATTTTATTTTATATTAATTTATTTTTATACTACATTTTATTTTATTTTATTAATTTTTTTTTAGATTTATTTTATTTTAATTTAGAGTATTTAATTTTATTTCATTATATTGGATTTTATGTGGTTTTATTTAAATAATATTAATTTATTTGATATAATTTTAATGAATTAAATTAAATTAAATTTTTTTATTTTGTTTTATTTTATTTTATTTGGTTTTATTTAATTTAATTTAATTTATTTTAATTGAATGGAATTGTATTTAATTATATTGTTTTTTCTTATTCTATTTTTTTATATACTTTTATCCGGTTTTATTTTGTTTCATTTAATTTTAATTAATTTTTTTTAATTTTATTTTTAATTTTTTAACTTCACATTGTTTTCAATCATTCTTTTCTATTTTATATTTTATTTTATGTTATTTTTATAGATTTGATGTACTTGAAATGGTATATTAACCTATTTTCCGAAGTATGTGAATACCAGAAGGATAAGAGATAGACCCACCAAAAATTATAGTGATCTTATCAGAACGTCGTGTTGAGTTAATTTGAGAATTGCAGATTGGTACTCAAAATGAACAAAATCGCACGACTATAGCATATACATACACCGATTTTTTCTTATATTAGTCTTTGGTCAAACTAGCGCCAAAAAGTAGACTTGAATACAAGTTAATATTGACACTGACAGTCAGCAGAATCGGATTTTGCAGTATGAAAACAACTTTATTTGCTCTTGAAAGGTATAAGGACATGGAGAACCATCCTTCCTTGTTTCTAATTTAATAATTTATTGTTTAATTATTTTTATTTTATTATATTTTTATCTGCTGGTTTTTAATTTTTATTTTATTTGTTTTTTAATTTCACTATTTATAATAAAATTTTATTTATTTTATTTTTAGTACTGCATTATAAATTGTTTCGTTTTTTGTTTGTTTTTATTTTATTTTATTTTATTTTCATTTAATTTCAATTACATTAAATAATTATATTACGAAATGAAAATGGCTCAGCGGTAAGAGAAAGGCTTTTATTAGGGAATCCAGTATTATTTTAAATGTTGTTTGCATATTTATGTAAAGGTAAAAAATAATGAGGATGGCAGTGAAGTAAACCCTCGAATAATGATTTTCGCCTTTGATGATATTTCACGAAGGCTTTAAGGTCGAAAATGTATGATTTCACTGATTTCGTTTGTTTTTAAATTTTATAATGTTTTTTTTGACCAATTAAACGGCTCTTTGAAAACTTTCAAAACGGACTTGGAATATCATATTTTTTTAGAGGCAAGCAAATTGTATATGTTTGTGACGCTTTCAAGGTGCACAATACGAAACGGTGGACATATTTAATCATCTGGAAATTGTGTAGCAAATTGTTGTGGAACTTTCTTCTTCACTGAATTTACTTATTTAATATTCCTTTAATATTTTCTTTGGTTTCTCTTCTTCCTTTGGAACAGCACCATTTAGCTTGTTACTAAGTCTTATCGCTTTTTCATCACATCTATTTAGATTACATATATACAAATAAATATGTATCTACTTAAGTGTTTTAATTTAAATTTCTTTCAAACCTGATTATGATAGCTTTGTCCAATGCCAGATACTGTACGATAATCACGCGCTACCATACCAGCTATACGTTTACGACCTTGCGGTGACATATCACGTCTCGAGCGACGCTCATTCAAATCGATCTGTAGTGATATGGCGCCAATTTCCAAATTTTTGAGAAGACAATTATGAAGAACATATACATATTTGTATATATATACATATGTGTGTATGTATTTGTATTTCATTATTTATTGTTTGGGTTTTTGAAACGTTGGAGGATTGAATATATTTGTAATTTTTTTTTTTTTTGGTTAGAGATGAGCGTGATATTTTTTTAAATGTAATTTCAAAAGAGTATGAAAGAGAGAAGAGCAAAAACAAATAATATAAGTGAAAGATAGAAATATGAAGAAAAATAGCGAAGTTATTACTATGAGTACTTTTATTATGAACAAATTTTTTTATTTTTTTTCTACGCCACAAACGGTTTACAATTAATTGGGTTTTTTTTTTAAGTGGACGGCTAAAACATACAATTTTGAGGTTTACACATAGAAAAGTATATAAATTTGTACATATGTATGTTTGTAAGTTGGAAAAAGCCGGTTTGGAATGGATCACGCAAAATTCGTAATTGAATGAGAATGACAAGTGGACTGGCATGTGAAATGGATTACAATTTGAGTGTGGCAGTGGTTGGGTTTTTGGGTAATTGCTTTGATTATGTTCTGCACTGCGGTTGCAGTGTTATGAAAGAGTGGCGTAACAAATATTCTTTGGAGGTTGATTAGGAGTTATGCGATCTTTTTTTTGCTAAGCTGCGATATATAACACACATACAAGCGTGAAACAAAAACATATGGCAAAAAGGCAAATAACAAAAGACACTGATTACAGAAAACTACAAACTAAATTCACATAAAGGTGTATACACAGATATTATAAAAATAAAAATAAAGAGTGCATGCATTTCAGCGCTACAAAAATATCTAGGGTTAACAGAAATATCCTTCTTACACACAAGTGCAGTTTTATATATAAATACAGTTTAAAGATTTTTTTTATATGCGTATGTAGAAAGTTAATTTAAGTATTGTTTTTCATTTAAGAAAATACTATTTGTCAAATATTACTAAGGTATGTGTTCTCATTAATTAGGTAATATACATACTTAACATTGTAAATATATATTAGTTTTAATAGACGTGGCATTTTTTACATTATTTTTGTAGTTTAGTTTACTACAATAAAGTAATATAAATTCGTACATAAATTATAAATTATTTTTTCAACGATAATATACATTTTTTCCTTGCTGTTTTTAAGTAAGTGCAATACATGTAGCTCTTTTCAGAAAACCACATATGAATTATGCTTAAATCTCTTGCTTTTCTGTAGTTAAAATAATAATAATAATAATAAAGATATAAATATATGTATATACATCTATATATTCAATCGTTACAAAAGTTCATAATTTCATTGCAAAATCAAGCACTCCGCTAAGAAAGAGACAGAGAGAAGGACGTTGAGCGAGAGATATATGTATATATTTACAGTTCCATTTACAACTGATACAGATGCAGTAAATATATATACGTGTGTGTGCGTGTAAGAGAGAGATAACCATATGTAGTCATTAAAGAACTCATATTAATTGTGATTTACTATTAATCATGGCGAATTTATAAAGGTGAGAGCAGGAAAACGCCTTCGTATTAATACACACAGAGAAGCTAATATAGAGATCCGGTTATGCAGAAAAAGATTTCATACAACACATCATATAAAAAAAGTATCCTTAAATATAATATGAAAAATACATATTCAAACATTTATACTTGTTGGTAATAAACTATAAAAATTTTTTTTTTCAAATAAAAAAAGTGCATTTACATTATTTCAAAATATTTTGGTGATATGATATATTTTGTAGTTACTGTTTTTGGTGTTTTATGTAAGATCCTTTCTTATTCATTTTTGATGTTTTTTTTTAATAACAACCTGGTAAAAAAACAGTTAATCACTATTATCACTTTCACAGTCTCAAGTCAACAGTCATCTTTTTGATTTCCCTGAGCTGACAGAACTTTTTCCATTATTCTTCAAGCAGCCTTTTCAATTCTCAATGGGAAATCTCTAGGTGAGCTCACAATCAAATTTAACAAGCTCAACTCCTTATTCAATCTCAATCAGAGAAACTAATTTAACGCATCGGCCTAACACTCACGGATAAAATACCACAAACGTAGATAGAAAAAAGTAATACTCAATTCTCGCACCCTAACTCATGAGCAAATAAAGCAAAATTGAAGTTTATCGCAAATATGCAAAGTTAGAATGATATCGACGAAATTTATTCACTAAAGACACAAAAACAATTAGCAAAACAAGCTCCTTAACATATTAAAACTGAATCCGATGGTGATAAGTGCTGAAATTATGTGCGAGTATTTGTGTTTAATTCGTGCAGCGCTTAGTTCATTGCACGCCATTTTACACCAGAAAACTCAATATTCTATTCATCACCACTGGAATTCCTCCACACAACTCTCTTCAATGCTCAGGTACAACTAATGATTCGAAGTTTGTCAGTAAGAATATTGTGCAAAAAATTAAAAAACGTGTCGTGCAATCCAATTCAGTGTCGGCTCTGCAGTCGCTATCTCACTCACTGATCCATTACTTGTTTAAAAAACTCAATCCCTTCAGAAGCGTCGTCGCAATCACATCGTTTACTTTGTATTTTCATTTTACGGCACTTGGGCAAAAATAACCTTATAATTGTTAACAGCTCCCATTTTCCTAAAGAAAATTAATTTTTTCTATTTATTGCTTTTTATTTATACACCCTGCCCGATTCATATTCCTCGAGAACACACTGCGGTGAAAATACTTCTCAAAATGGGAAATACCCACCGCTAACTACTACAAGATTTGAAATTTTAGTTGTTTGATTGAAAGGGGAAGTTTGAGGATCTGACCGCAGGCGACCGCACCCAAGCCATTGAGTACACCTGTTTTGCTCCCCGCTTATACCAACTATGTCCTTGCGAGCATTTCGCTCGATTTAAGAACTGATTAAATTTCTTTTAACCGTGCCCACCTTTGTAAGACTAGAATGGGGGGCACCCTGGTAAATATGACATCTCAGTCGGGTGAAAACCGGACCCTCACAACACTAACTTTGTTAGTATCCGGCGTTCATCCGGCATTTTTTCATCTATTTGAAAACTTAGAACAAATTTTCATTTTCAGAGTTTTCAAAAATAGGAGAGTTTCGTTACACTAAAGCGACTGAGAAATAAACTATTTGATAGATTGTTCATTGCGAACGAATTAGAGTTAAATTGATTGGCAGCACTGAATTGGATATAATCTATGTTCTTAAATAATATAAATAATGAGTTGAGTATATGTATACTCGCATGTCGATGGTAATGTGATTTTTCGCGTGCAGAAATGCATTTAAGAATTAAAAAAAAATATGGAACACTTCATAACAGTACTTTTTTTAAAGCCACAATGCTAATAAAAAAAACTCCAAATATATGCATATGGAATTGGTGCTTGTGTGTATGTGTTTGTGTTTAAGAGATTTATTTAATTTTCATAATTGTTCTTTCTTAAGTGTATGACATGGCATTGGTATGTATTGCTTGACACGTGTGTATGTATGTATGTATGTACATTACTATCCTGCACTACAGACATCTTAGAAAAAAATTTTAATAAAAATTTTCCCGCTTTATATATAAATTTGCACATATTTATAGATTATTTTTCCATAAATAATGAGTTTCTATAAGTGTGTAGCATGTAAGTTGCTTGAATGTACATACAATATGTATGGAAGCTATGTAATGCATGCATGTGTGTCTGTTACCTCTGGTGGTGGACTCGATATGCTGCCCAATGACGATATACTTGCGCCATCACGCCCTGACGTTAGTCCATCGATGTCACATTCAGACGTCGTATCGGAATCGCTTAGGCGTGACATTGTGCTGGGTGGTGATAAATGATCTGTCGGTGTCAAAATCATAATGTCCGCTTCATTTTGATTGTCGTGATGCAACTAAGTGATTTGAGTAGGAGAGGAAGGGATGTGATGTTAAGCTTTGGAAAATTAAATCATTAAATTCAAAATAAATACTACAAAAAAGGTTTTGCATACAAATCTTTGGGTTAGGTTGTGCGAGTAAATACTTACATATGTATGTATGTATGTATGTTATGTATGTACACATATATATATATATATATATATATATATATATATATATATGTATGTATCAACTATTAATAGTGAGTACGAAGTGCTCCTAATAAAATTATGACCTTTTCATTTCTCCACTTATTTGTGTATTTAATGTGCTTTGAAATTTGCTTATACGCCAATATTTAATGCAGAAATGAAAGCACCATTGGATTTATTATGTATTTACTTATATATTAGTACGTTGTAATTTTAAACAACTCGTATTTCATATAAAACTGTTTTTGTTTTAATTTATGTGGCCTTACTGGAAATTTTCTACATGAACTAAAAACTTTATTTGATTTTTTCAAAATTAAAAAAAAAAATAGCCTTCATTTAGCCGAATATTTTATGTGAAATTTTTTGAGAAAAAATGTTTCACCCAAATTTTTTCAGGTGAAACATTTTGTATCCGAACTTTTTCAAATGAAAATAAAGGGTTTCCAATAAGAGTGATATTGTTTCTAATTGTCGTTTTGGCAATTTTTAATATGTCATGATCTGTCTCTTTTCCATTGTATTCAGTAAAGTTTACAATTTCGTCCATGGACCACCATAAACGTCGAGAATTCGCTGCTTTTGCCTTGGAACAACTTCAAAACGATAACGATTTTTTTAAGAAAATCATCGTCTCGACTGAGGCTCACTTTTATCTGAGTGGTGCGTTAAATAAACAAAACTGTCGATTCTGGTGCGAAGAAAGCCCACAAATTAGTCATGAACAACCATTACATTCACCAAAATTGACAGTTTGGTGTGGTTTTTGGTTTGGTGAAATCATCGATCCGTACTTCTTTCGAAATGAAGCTGGTAGCACCGCTACTGTCAATGGAGAGCCGTATAGATCGCTGATAACCAACTTTTTATGGCCAAAATTGGAAGAAGTTCACCTTAACAATATCTGGTTCCAACAAGACGGGGCTACGTGTGACACAGCACGTGCAACAACCGAATTATTGCGAGAAAGTTTTGGAGATTCGATTACTTAAGAAATTGTGGCATCGAATGGCCTCCAAGAAGTTGTGATTTAACTCCATTAGACTTCATCTTATAGGGTAATTTGAAGTCATTGGTCTTTAGCAGTAAACCAGACTCACTTCAAGCTTTAAAAGTCAATATTGAACGTGCTACTCATGACATGAGACTTGATTTAGTGGAAAAAGTGCTCAAAAATTGGATTAATTGAATTCCTTACTGCAAAAGAAGTCGTGGAGGCCATATGAATGATGTTATATTCAGAATTTAATTGTATCGATTGCACTTCGTATTAAATAAAAAAACATTTGAATTTCCTTAAAAATTAGTGAGTTTTTTAGTTACAAGAAATCATATCACTCTTACTGGAAAACCCTATATTTCTTATCATCATTTTTTAGATGAAACCATTTTTTAACTGAATTTTTTCGAGTCGAAAGGTTTTCCATAAAAAAGTTTAAAAATTAAATTTTCAATTTTTTTCATTCAAATATATTCAAGCAAAAAATATTTTTCGCCCTAATTTCCTTCCTCGAAATTCATGATAAGGCTGATTGTTTGTATTTGTTTTTCGATTGCAAATTATCGATTATTATTGTAACATTATTACTTCAAGTAAAAATAATATCTTCGTTTAAGGATTTGTATTCGGTTCTGGGCCGGTGAATGAGCGTCAATGTGAGCGAAGAAGGGAATTTCCTTAAAAAGAGTCAGAGAAGTTATTCACCATGGGCTAAAATTTGACGTCGGCAAGAACTAGCAACAAAAAGATTATAAAACTGACTTCGACAACAAGAAATAAGAATGTCTCGAAATTTTAATTTGTATAAAACTTATAAACATTTTGAGGCTGATCAGAAGAGTCGCCACAGTTGGGATAGTCATTTTCGGAGTTCTTTAATACACAATTCCGTCAACAGATGTCACACTTCGGACAAGGTTGAAAAGTACAGTCCTCTCTCCGAATTTTATATGATGATTGCCATCACGGTGCAACGATGAGATCATTTTATAAATTTTAGTTGAGCTTATAGTATCGGAGAGAATTTTGTTTGAAAAAAAAGACGAAACGAATACTCCTAATGAAGGGATAGCAAACCCTTTTCTCTTTTTTTCTCTCTCTCTCTCTCTCTCCCTCGCTCCCTTTCTCGCTTTCACTTTCTGCCTCGTACTTGCTATTCCTCTCTTTTCCTTTCCATTCTTTTGATAGTGTGATTTATAAGCTGTTTCTCCCTGTACTCCGCGATGGGAGTGTGACTGCTGCTCCTACAAATATAATTAAAAACATCCTTTTCGAGGAAAGGCTTCGAATGTTACAACGTTCATTTCTGTTTCTTGTTCCTGCTCTATTAAATATACATATTTATTTGTGTGAGTGTATTACAAGGGTGTACGTTTTAAGCTGAGGAGTGTATTCCCTCCTTTCACAATATTCTTGAAAGTCTGCGTAGTTATGTTCTTAACACTTAAACATTTTTCGAAAAACTAACATATACATAAGTACATAGGTCACTAGTATTAACGAGTATTTAACGATATAAAAACATATATATATGTATATATTTATATTTGCATGAATTCACACATACGAGATACGAAGTATCCTGATGTGGCTGGAGCTGATACCATTCCGCTTCGTCGTCGAGCACATGATGCGCCAAGTCAATGACAACTTCACCGATGAAGTCATTGGCACCGTAACGCACATAATCCCACAGCGTTACCTGAACCGGATCAAATAGTGAAGGAAAATGGAAAAAAAACAACCAAATTAGGAAAATTAAGAAGTTTTGCAAATAAATTGAGTTTCGAATATTTGCAGCAGCACAACAGTATTTACTTCAAGTAAGCGACCGGTGAGATCAGAACGCCTTAGGCCTGAGTAAACGAACGTTTGACCCCAGCGTGGTTCACATGTATGCGCTAAAGTTTTCGTGCGTCGTTTCGATTTTGTACCCCGATCGGGTAGAAGGAACACCTATGTTGTGTGTTGAAAAAAAAAAAAAAAAAATTCAATGACGATTAGAGTTATGTACATCTCTTACTGTGCAAAACTGCACTCAGTGTCAGTAGTTGCGTATAACCACATTAAATATGTGCGTGAGACTCACTTTTGCATAAGGATTGCGTGCGGCGCCGTTTTGACGCAACGTAAGACCCGTCGCACACACGATCGTCACAATCAACTGCAACGTATTCTGATCATAGCCGAGTTTCAACTGCAGGCGACCTTCGACGGCCAAGGGCAACGCATGCGACACGCCCACCACTGTCGGTAAGTGGTGTGCAGCGGCATGTGGATGCGTATGCGATGGCGGTGGTGGCTGGTGACAATGATGATGATGGCCCGTCGTCGTCGTTTTGATTTCTGTACCGCCTGTTGCTGCTGTTGTGTTGGCGTTAACTGTAGCGTTTGTGGCGTTCGGACAGTGCCGTTGTTGCTGTTGTGTGGGCGCTTGTTGGTGTGTGCTTTGTAGTTGGGGCTGCTGTTGCCGCTGTTTCGAGTGTTGCTGCTGATACGTACCGGCGCCCTCGCTATAGCCACGTTGTTGTACATTCGTCTGCCGCAATGTGCGGGCACTGCCGGCGCTGGTGGCGTGTAAATCGGGCGAACCGGGTGATGTGATTAGCACACTCGGCTTGTCGCGATTGATTTCGATAGCAGTTGTGCTGGCGGGAGCTGTGGGGAAAGAGGTGGGAAATAAAATTTTTGTTAATTTGGTTATTTATATGAATGTATATACATATGTATGCTGTTTCTATACAAATTAATATACAAATTAATTTGTTTACGATTTCTTATATTTTTAGTTTTGTGTATTTTAAACTGTGACACACCGAACATATTTTTTGAAGCTGAAAACGCGCTCAAATACCAGATTCTTCAGGTTATTTGGTGTTGTGTGAAAGTGAATTTGCGGGGAATGAATTTTGCATTTCACTTTTTTTATAACAGCTGATGAATTTACTACTATGCCTAACTAATTTATAAGCTATGTGTGAGACTTTTAAAGGATAGGTTGTTCTTTATCGAAAACTTCTTCTAAGTTTTACTATAACTATATATAAATAACTGTGTAATCGAACCAAAAAAACTGGTTTTGTTGTTGTGTACCTTTTCGTGGATAATAACGTCCACCACTGCTGACCACTGCGCTGCCGGCAATGGTGTTTGCGAGATTTGGATTTTGCAGGACAGCACCCGGTGTCTGATGACCAACTCTGCTGCGTGGCGGAGTGCTTCCTACGCTTTCTAGCGGTCGTGAAATGACTAGTTCGACTTGTGCGTCCAAGCGACTCTCGTTAATGATTCGGTAAACTTCGTCGGCGCATTTATTTCGCAATACACGACCATTCCATTCAAGTATTTCGTCGCCTGATGCAAATGAAATACAAATGTGATGAATGTGAGAGAGAGAATAATAGATAGATCAATAGATTGAAATGAATGAATTTGAAATTATAAAAAATACAAAATAAACGAGTTTTGTTTAAGATGCTAGCCATCATGGCATGCACTTGAGACTGATTTGCCGATTTCCACAAATTTTCACCTAACAAAGTTCCTCCGAGTAGTTTTCATTTACTTTACGAGATTTTTAATGTATTGTTTGAGGGAGAGAGCTTTCTTAGAGTCTAAGTAGCTATGTGAGTGGATAGGAAATAAATATGTAGTCTAAACAGAAGCCAATATGGCAGCGAAGGATTAACAAAATGCGTGTATAAGTTTTTTTCAGAGTATGGTTGGTTGAAAGTACTCCATGACGAAGCCGGGTATTCACTGCCCAAACCATAAATAGGAAACTACAGTCGAACCGTTGAAAAAACTTCACAAATTTCGAAAGCTAAGCTCTTATCTAGCGTGGAGATAAGCAAAAAAAGCTTTAGCGGATACACTCCAACATATTTCTTTTAAGGTTCATTATAGCGCTTTAGCATCGTTTGTTCATAAGATGTGCTGCCGCGAGCGGCTATTGGTCTTAAGGTAAAAGTCTAATGTATAAATATATCCTGAGTTTTTAAAAAATCTCATGGCTCCAAAGAAAAATAAGAACAAGCTCCAGTTGAGAGTACAGGTGCACTACCATCAAAAGTGGAGACTCTCATCATTGATTGAGTTAATTAATGTCCGGATATGAGTAAAGGCTAACATTGCCGACTTTCATAAAATGTGATGTGCAGGACAAGAAGAGAAACGAGTAGATCCATTTGACATGTACCACAGCGATCATATAGAAGAGCGGGAATTTTTTTTTCGGATTCGCGGTAGGAGAGAGAGAGTTCTGTCATTAACTCCAGTAGATAGATGGGCATCCATCCATATGCCGCGGAACTCTTAAACATAACGTTGATATGCGCACACGCGCATCCCTTCAATGGAAGAGAAGGTCGTTTTGACCATAGATGCCTTTGCGATTTGGATAAAGTTATATTTACGGCACAACAGTCGGAGAGTTCATGCTGAATCCCGAAATATATAAGTAATTTATCTGCAGTAGTGGATTCCAATAAGATAAAATGCATCAAGCTACATAGCTGTAACCGGATCGAAGTGAGCAAACAATCATTATAAGAACATAGACCCGGACCACTATCTTGTAGCAACAATGTTATTTAAGTTCCTCTGTGCAAAAAAAAAAAAATACCTGTCATCTAATAGAAGAGGACTTTGACAGACGAATAGTCTGTTTTTGACTTGAGTTTCCTGACCACAGTGATACAGAAGAAAACTGACTGGCAGATGAACGTGCCAGAACAAATTGCTATGTCTTTAGCTACATGCAAATTGTTGCTCAAGAAACACTGTTAAACATAAAAGAGATGGCATCTTAAAAAGTTGTAGGAATACTAATAGGCAAATGCTTTATACGTTGTACAGAGGAGGAAGTAACAAACTCTCCACTTCCTTCATAATTTGTCTAAGGTATTAGATGTCAGGGTAAGTAACCTAATAAAATTTATAAATGAAACGGAGTGGATAGACCGTGAAACTCAACGATTCAGTATCCCAATGGGCCTAGTTTGGCATACACCTAAGCCGGCTAGGATGCTACCACTGTGATTGCCATATCTAGGTAGCGGGGAAAATCATGCAGAAACGAAAATATCTAAATGAAGAGCATATAAAATATTATGTTTTCTCAAATTTGTGTGCGACTAAAATGCATTGCTGCTGAGTGCTTTGCTTTAACTCAGTTTACCTGGTCGTATTTGTCCTTCAATATCGGCCACTGAGCCACGTTTCACTTTTTCGATAAACGCACCACAATTGACGAACTCATTGCTGCCAGCACCACCACTAGCATCCGCTGCGCCGCCGGTTGGCGTTGCATACCTTTGACCGCCAATGACTTTTAGGCCGAGTATATCCTCTCCATCGTAATATTTTCGTAATATCATATGACCAATCATATAAGTATTATCCGCAGATAATTGCCAATTGACCGGTTGCTAAGTATACGGTTTTTGAAAATTCAACAAATTGTGGAATTTTTTTTGCAATGTTCATAATTCGTTGTTGTTGGTTTGTAGGAAATCATTTTGGGGCGATTTCATGGTCATTTGATGGTCATTTGATTGGTCGTTTGATTGATTGTTGTTACATACATTCATATTTGGATAGGATAATTATTGTGGTTGTTGTTGATGGTGACGGTGGAGAGAGGTATGGTGGTAGAAGTGTGACCAATCGGATGTATGTTGTATTTATATATATAAATATATATATATATGTATATATTTTTTATAAATTTCGTATTTTTGTGAATAGGAGTAGGTAGCGAGGAGGATGATAGTTGCATAAAATAAATGTTGAATGAGAAGTACATATATTATGAAATTATTTTATTAATAAATATTTAAATGTAGTTTTTCTTTTATTGTCGTCTGACAAAAAAAAAAAGTTATTTCAAAGGACCAATACACATATACCCTTTCTTATATATAGTTATATATATGTTACATACATAGAGAAAATTAGTAAGAGTAAATAGCACGAACTTCACAAAATTTTCAGTTCACTTAAATTTCTAGTTACATATGCAAAGTTACATCTTTATATATACATGAATACATACAAATTAATGGACGTTTTTATTACATTTGATGAATAGCATTGATATTCTTTTCTTTTCAACTACAAAATATCAGGAAGTATTTTTTGTTACATTTTTTCAATACACAAAAATGAATATAAATTCATTTAATAAATATAAAAGTTTTATTTTTAATGAGAACACATACGCATACATAGATATAATAGCCAAGCTTATTAGAATAATTTACAGGTAAAATATATAGAAATATATATATGAAATATATTTATTTTTGCATGCGTCGCTGTTGAGTGAGTTTTTGGCATTCAAATTTTAGTATTAAAATTGTGTGGTGTGGTGCTTTGACACATATGTACATATACATTCATATACATTTATATACACAGTACAGTAATGCTTATTATGTTTTACAAACACAAACCGAAATATTTCAAATATATGCGCAAACCACAGACATTAACATATATAAGTAAAGATCACAAAGCAATTTCAATAATTACTTCTGGTGTTGATGTGTTTTGATGTACAAAGCTTTGTGTACACGTCTATGTAAAAAAAAGAGTTTTAATTGAATATCGGAAATGTAGTTGCTACAAGCACGCATGCATATTATGTATATACGCATGTACTATATTGTTAGTTGTCCTTGAGAAAGAGTGCAAAAACTTTGTAAAAATAGAGAGTATTATATAAAAGTAGCTATGATTATTATTTTTTTTTTATGTTCTACAAATAAATATAAAAAGATTTTTGGTTGTAAAAATATATATTTAGAAATTTCGATATTTAAAATATATTTATTATAATGTTAAAGTATGATTTTGAGTGAAAATAAGTTCAGTAGTACATTGTAAAAAAGGGGACACATTTTGGTCTACATTTGGCTTGGTTTCTGGATATTTCTTAAGAGTACTTTTAAATTCTTTTTAAAGCCATTTTCAATATTTGTCTTCGCAATGGACAAGATTTTTGAAGAAATTTCAGGACAGACTCAGGCGTATCACTTTACTAACCACTTAAGAGTTATATCCTTGCATATGTATTAGAAAGCATATATATGTCAGAATGCAAACTAAACAAATTGCCGGAAGCAGTAGACTATGCCCATGCAGGATTTACGCTCCTCGTGCAAAAAACAATTTTATTTTAAACAATTTTTAATTTTTTTTTGATTTTGCTTTTCCTTTTTTAATTTCATATCATTTAATTCAATTTATCCAATTCTTTTTTTTTTAATTTCATTTTGTTTAATTGAATTGAATTTAATTTAATGCAATTTAATTGAATTAATTTTTTTTCTATTCACTTTCATCTACTTTATTTTAATGTTATTTAATTTAATTTAATTTAATATATTTAAATTTTAGATTAATTTATTTTGTATTATTTTACTTTAGTTTATTTTATTTTTATACCTTACATGTACATGAAATGTAATATTGACTTTGGTCCGAAGTATGAAGTACCACAAGGAGAAGAGATAAAGAGTTGCATTAGCCATGTCCATCTGTCCATCTGTCGGAACTGGCCGGATCGGACTAGTATAACATATATACGACCGATTTTTCAGATTTGAAATTTTGGGCCATAAATCTGTCAAAAAAGTATCTAATAGCATAAAATTCGGTATTCTACAGGTGGAAATTCAAATTTATATTGACATTGAAAATCATCGAAATCGAATTTTGAAATTTGCAATAAATTTGATGTGTACATGTAAGGTATAAGAACTGCCTTCTTTCTTTTTTTTAAATTAATTTTATTTTATTTTTTAAATTTTATTTTAGTTTATTTAAGTATTTCCAATAACGCTCATAAGGTCATCTCTAGCTCATTTTGTGAAATGCTAAAGCCCACAGCCCTTCCAAGCAGGACTTCAAGCCTGGTCGATCTACCATGTATCGTATATCCACCATGTACTAAATCTTCTAAAAGACCCATGGGAAAGGTATCGTTACACATCATATTTTCATCGATTTGTAAGTATCTTCGACAGTATAAAAAGAGGCTGACTTTATGCCGCAAAACGTGTCTTAATTGACGCTGGAAAATATTAAAAGTGCAGTCAGAATTGGGGAAGGACCACTTCGAGCCATTGGTTACAAAACGAGGTTTTAGACAGGGTGGCTCTTTGTCTTGTGGCTTCTTCAATTTAATTCTAATAATATTTATATCATTAGCCTCGTCAAAAATGCCGCTAGTGTGGCTCTCTCCAGCTTGGGTAAAGAAGCGAACTGGCCTGGTAGTGAACGAGGACAAGACGAGACATCTTTTGTCATCAGACAAACAGTCAACACACTAGCTGCTTCGCTTCCACGTCACTGTTGACTTTTATACTGTGAAGTTGTAGATAATTTCATATATCTTAGGACCAACACTAATAATAATTTCAGTCTGGAAATCCATCGTTATATGGTGTAGAAGCGTGGTCGATGTGAACATCCGATGAGTCAGCACTTCCAAGAGAAATGCTTTGCGACTTAAATGATAAATAATCACACTGATGAAAGAGTGATTGAAATCGTTAGCTTAGGTGTTACGATGTACCCCAAGCAAGATTTTGGAAATTATATTACCGAATTAATTTACTTTTCACTCGTTAGGCCTAATTTGGAATATGGCTCCGCTGTATGGAGTCAACATTATCACTTGTATAGTATGCAGTTCCTACTTCGTCTTCTGAGTTAAAGGTCCATACCACCCCTTCCTTAACTCACCACTTTTTAATTATTCGTGTCAAAAATTTTTTCTTTTTATTACCAAAAAGAAAAGTTGGTCAGGTTTAAGCTCCAATGCAGATAGATTGAAACGAGTTTATACAGCAATGATAGTGTGCTCGAATGCATGCATTTAATTTGAAATAATAAAAATAAAAATATAAGTTTATAAGTATATATATATAAGCATGCATTTTTTTATGAATTATTTTAATTTATTCAGAAAGAAAATAAGAAAATAGAAGCTCTGGTAGAAGTTTGACAAATAAAGAACAACTCGATTGCTTACATATCTAATTTTATTCGGTATTAAGTTAATTAAAATAGTGTACATATGTAGTTTAAATCAAATCCGACAAAAGACAATAACACAACAACAAAATAATGATAATAATTTCGCATCTAACATATTTTAGTTAAACATAAGACAACAACTTTTCAAGGAGGTACTTCCAGATAACGCAGTAGGCCTGGGAGTGAGGAATGAGTTAAAAGTCCAAATAAAAAAATAAAAAATGAAACACATGCGCCATCATGGCGTCACACAGACACAAATACGGTCGAGTCAGATCAAATATATTCCTTTTGCTAACTTAGGGATTTTTGAATGGTTGGAAGTAGGACCATTCTGTATTAAAAGACTTTGGAAGTTAGGCGACAGTCATCGTCACATAAAACGTATTGAGTAAAACTACCTTTGGACCATCGCCACGATTCGAGTCCTCGCTGCTCGTAAACGTACTGCTCGTCTCAATACCCGAATCTTTGGTTGTAGAATCTTGACTACCCTGACGTTCGGCATCCCAACATGTCCAATCGCCGGTAGCATCTGAAATGCTTATTGAATTGGCAGTGTTTGCATTTGCGCCCAATTTAGAGCTGGTCAATATATTGGCCGCACCCACATCTACTGCTGTTGATTGTAAAATTTGTTTTACCGGCGGCAGTGCACCCGCCATGACACTCGCCGTTGTTGCTGCTGTACTTGTTGCCGTTGAAGTGATCAATGGATGATCATGCCCATCAAAACGTACGGTTTTCTTTATTCTTCGTTCTGTATAACGTCTAGAATCTTGCGCACCGCTACTCGTCGTATGAGCGTCATCCCAATAGGGATCTGCCATTAGACTACGATCACGCCCGAGACTACGTGTGGCCGCAGCCCCAATATGCCTTGCACTACCCTCCTCACCGCCACCACGTACGGAAAGGCCAAGTGTACTGTCGTAACGTTCGTAAGCAGTTGCGGGCAGTGGCTTATCATCGATAACAATTTGTGGATTTTTATGATGTTGGTGTTGCTGCTGGTGATGTTGGTGGTAACTACCAGCACTGCTGCTACTACTACCACCACCACCGCCGCCGCTACCTGTGGTTGCCGTAGCGGTGACTGAAGATGGCGCACGCCGTGTTCCGTAAAGTGCACTCCCTTGTTGTAGTCGTTCGTGATTCGTTCTGATGGAGACGTTTTGTTGTTGCACATCTAATCGTGCGGTTCGTGTGAGTGGATATCTTTCGAGTCGTTCGCGATGCAAATCGTAGCGATCACGATCTGCTGATGAGTAAAGACGATTTGTGCTTGTCAACCGGTAGTCATTGCCACTATACGAATTTGTTACACTTAAGAGATCACGTTCGTTAAGGCTGCGTTGCTGCTTCCACGGTTCACGTAAGACGCCTGTGGAGTGAAAGTTTATAGTGGTTTATGCAATTAGTAGTAAAAAGAATTTTTCTTGTAGGAAAATTGGTGCGGACGGTTTGGAAGCTGTTTAATTTTAACGCATTCTCATCGGTTTGTTATCGCCTTTGCCGAACATCGCTGAATTTATTTGCAGAATCAGTACACACTCTTTTGAAGATTTAACAAAACCAACTAAATCAATGTTAAAGGGGGGAAAAAATTAAATTTTTTTTACAAATATTAAGTTTTTAAAATCGAAACTAAGAATGACTCTTATGCTGATAAAACTAGGGAAAACATCGTTGAATTGCAGTGAATTGCAATCTTGTTTAATGGTTGGAGTTGACGATGTTTGGCCAGGATATGGCAGTCTCTTAACAACTGGTGAAAATATTAGGTACGTAAAGAATATTATTATAGAGAATCATCACTCATCAGCAACTCGATATTAAGCGAGTTGTGGAACGAAATAGAAAACACTCTATGTACCGGCGCTTCGGAAACAATTGGTTTTCAACAGTGTTAGAAAAGAGCTGCGGTCGATCTCAACATGTGCGGAGTGGGACAGATCCGAGAGCTGAAGAGGGAAGCAGGACTCATTTACAGTCAAAAAAAAAAAAAAAAAACAGAAAGAAAGAGTTCGAAATGCTTGAGTCAAAGAAGTGATCTACCGACTGATTCTCAGAATATACCATGTTATATGGAGGAAACATTTCTTCAGCCTGTTAAATGGCAGTGAAAGTGAAATACGCGAAGGTGGTAAGACCGATTCCCCAACCGATGGCGGTATAATAGACCTTACCCGACTTTGTAGAAGTTTGAATAGCAATTGCTCACCTGAGGAACAACAAAGCGGCTAGGACCGATGACTTATCGGTTGAGGTTTTCAAATATGGCTGCGAAGAAATGACAAGGTGCATTTATCAGCTTCTTTGAAAAATTTGATCGGAGGATTGCATACCCGGAAATTGGAACCTCATGCTCTGCTAAATCCAGAAATATTCCACGCCAATCTGCGCCAATTATCACAAAGTCCTATCGAGCTTATTTTGGGAAGTCTAAAGTCTACGGTCGACGAAATGATTGAGCCTCAGTTTGGATTTATGCCTACAATATGTCAGATATTCACCATGCGTAATATCTTGGAGTATATCCATTAAATGAGATCGACATACGGCATACGTAGATTTTAATGCAGACTTCAACAGGACAAAAAAGAGCTGCTGCTTTAAGCCAAAACTGCAGAAAATAATAAGAGTTGAAGAGCATATCGCATAAGGTAAAATCTTATATAATCGTGAATACTTCTGTTCTTCCTGACTCGGTAAGAAAGCGAGGCCAAATGCGTCTGGTAGTTGACGAAGACAACACGAAATATCTCCTGCCATCAAACAAAATGTCATCGTATTCGCGGCTCGGTTCTTACGTGATTACTTACAGACATAACTTTGATGAAATAGATAATTGTGTGTAACTTAGAGCCAGGCCGTGCCATCCGAATGGGCGACAATACTCAACACTTGAAAGTTTTCGAAGTAGTATACACAGGGGAATAGGAAAACCTTCACTCCGTTAAAAAGAAGAATAACTGACGAATCAACGCACAGCCTAAACCACTGATCGCAGAGATCTGAAACTTGAAAGATGTGTTCTATATATAAAGAAGACATCCGATACGAAGGGATTTTCCGAGAAGTGAACCTGGGCTGATCTATTCGAAATAATCCTATTTATTGTTTGATTGGCTTTAAATTTGGAAATATATATGTGTAGTTCTATACCTATGTATATATCAATTTTTTTCCAACTTATCAAAACATTAAAAAATAATAATTTTTATGCTTAAATATCCATTTCGATTATGCCCTTAAAAAGCTGAACAAACCTAATGTACTATGTGCACATAGTATAGTCGAGTATACAAATAAATGCCTTCAGAAAAATTAAAAATTAAATATTTTCGGTTTATAGTGATTTTAAGAAATTTAGTTTTATTAAAAAAAATGTTAAACTGAAAATATTATTAAATTTGTTTGTGTTCAGTTGTCTTAATGCAATAGTATGTACGCATGTTGTAACAGTATCGAAAGGTGTACATATATATAAAGGTTGACCCAAGTAGAGCTACTTTTTTCAATAGCCTTTTTTTGACAGATCACGCATGAGTCGTGTCAAGCTGTCATGTTATTTTTGTTCAGTATTGTTTGGCATTTCATCATGGAAAGACTTACTGAAAAACATTAAAAAATCATTCAACTTTATTACGAAAATTCACGTTCTGTAAGGAATATGTTTCGCGCACTTCGCTCAACTTATTGTCAACATAATCGACCTACTGAGCGTACTATTCACAACACCATCGCCCATCTTGAGACCCAGCATTCATTATTGGATAATATTGCGTAGAGAGAGTGTACAAGAAGACGTAAATTGAAGGCGTACAAAATATAAATTTGTACAAGAACTGAAGCCGCTCGACCTTCTCAGGCTCTTGAAAAAATCCAAAGAGATCCAAGGTTTTTGGTCCAAATTTTGTTCCGCGATGAGGCCCATTTCTAGCTCAATAGGTATGTAAACAAGCAAAATTGCCGCATTTTGGACGAAGAGAAACCTGAAGAGATTCAAGAGCTGCCATTTCAGCCAGAAAAAATAACGGTTTGGTGTGGTTTGTGAGCCGGTGGAATCATCGGCTCATATTTCTTCAAAAATTATGCCGGTGAGAACGTAACCGTCAATGGCGACTATTATCGCGCCATGATAACCGACTATTTGATGCCTGAAAGTGAAGCTCGTGATCTCCGCGACATTTGGTTTCAACAAGATGGCGCCACTTCCCACATATTGCATCAATCAATGGATTTATTGAGAAAACACTTCGGTGAGCAGATTATTTCACGTTTTGAGCCGGTCGATTGACCACCAAGATTGTGTGATATCACACCGTTAGACTTTTTCCTGTGGGCATATGTAAAGTCTAAAGTCTATGCGGACAATCCCGCTTCGATTTAGGCCTTGAAGAAAAACATCACGCTTGTCATTCGGCAGTTACCAGTCGAAATGCTCGAACGAGGCATCGAAAATTGGACTCAACGAATGTACCATCTGAGACGTAGCCGCGTCCAACACTTGAAAGAGGTAAACTTCAAAAAATAAATGCCAAAGAGTGTTCTTTCGAACAAAATGATAATAAATTTTTCCCATTAAATTTGAATTTTCTGTGTTTCTTTCTTTAAAAATGTATTGTACCTTGAAATGGATCACCCTTTATTTAAATGTATATACACCTCGTACATAATTTTTTTCATACTTAGGTAAAAAGTAACAGAGTTACCATGCAAGTTTTCCACATTTCCTTATGCATATTTTACATATTTTTATTTAGGAAAGTAAAATGTATTTAAAACTTTGAGTTAAAGAAAACCAAAAAAAAACATTTTCATAGCAAATTAACACATGTGATTGAAAATACTGAATTCATGTGTAAGAAAGAGTGCGAGACGTAGTGTAATAAGAGATGGTAGCGGTGTGTTGCGAAATACGATTAAAGTATTGATCTTCTGATTTTTCAAAAAACAGAAGAATTTTTCAAAATACAAGCGCACTTGGATAGTTTTGAGAAAGTTTCTTTTTTGGCATATGCATTAAAAAATTAGCACACACACACGTACACACTGATACATACAAAAAACAATAATGCATAACAACAATTTTGCGTATAGTAAATAGTGAAAAAAACGGTAGATTTTTTTAATGAGTTGAGAACGCTAAGAAAGAAATAATATATACATAAATATTTATTAAAAAAAAGAAAAATTGCGAATTATTTGCTTTCAAAAACGGCAAAAAAATTCAATATTATTTCTGGTGAATATATGAATGAAAAATAAAATTGATTTTATTTTTCTTTTAACAAGGACTCAAGCATGTCATATATTAGCTAACCAAAAAAAAAAAAAAAAAAAAAAAAAATTTAAAATTTAGAATGTGTAATTAACTTAGTTACTTTTGTTTGTTGTAACAACACAATAACTAATATACACTTCAATACACGAAAACAATACATAATTGATGCTATGAGCACAGGCTAACAATACGTGTGAACGAGTGATCGAGCGTTATTAGAGTGTGTTAGAAAAATTGATATATCTATATATATATATATATTGTATTATATATGTATAAAGAGAGTAGGGAAAAAGCATGTGAAAGAGAAAAGTTTGATTAGTTTATTATCTTACGTTGCCATGGATTTGCAGTTCACTCGGCGATAATATAAAATGTACGCCGGCATTATTAACGCCAACGCCGTTACCATTTCCGGTGCCAATACCACCGCCAACACTGCCACCAATATTAATACCTGATGCTGTGTTGCGTTGAGTTAGGTGGGTGGGCCAACCACAGAGATTCAGTTCAGTTGTGAAATGTGTTGTTGAACACACAAACACATGTATGTATATATATATTTGGTGAACATTTAAGGGTGGTGGGATGGCGGTGGGTGATGAGAAAAAAAAACAAGAACAAGAAGTAGAATAAATCAAATTAATGACTATTAAAAGGCAATCCGTAAGCAATCATTTCTATATTGTACATACATATATTTTGCTATGAATGTTGTATGTACGTTTCGTTTGTATGTGCATATTCTTGCAATTGCATTATGTACTTGTGGGTGCGTGAGAGTACACATATTTTGCGCATGGTTAAACACCGTCGTGCAGGTGCTTGTGTTTACTTATATAATTGCAATGTATTTAATGTTTTCGTTGTTGTTGCACGTAGCGTGTATTATGTATTGTAATTGTGTGGTGGTGTTCTCTTACAATATTACATCGCCACTAATATGTATGTCAACTAAAGGCTATGAAATACTGTTGCAAGTTCATTTGTCTTTCTCTTTTGCTTATGTTTGTATGTGTGTATGTGTGTGTGTGTGTGTGTGGATGTGGATTTGCGGTTTGTTGTTATTAATTTATTTGTGTATACGCGAACACACACACACACACACACACACACACACACACACATATATATATATATATATATATATATATATATATATATATATGCATTTTTTTGCAATATTACGGATATTTTCCATTGCTCTATTACTTTTTTTCCGATTGAACTTAAATTTGAAAATTGTTTTAAATTTAAATAATATATATATCAAAATATTCATAGCACTGATTTTGAAATTGTGGAGAATTTGTTGGTTAAATGTGGTTATTTATTTTAATACTAAGCGTGTATATTTCTAGGTGAGTAAGGAATATTTGCTTTAATAAAAAATAATGGAAAATTATAGTAGTACAAAAAAATAATAATATTTAATATATATATATATATATATAAATATAAATTAAAATATATAAATATTTAATAAGAATTATGCTTACTAAAAATTTAATTAACTTCTTATACTGTAGAAAAATATGTCTAAACTAAATTTACTTATATATATTTAACACATCTACTCAAATAAATTTACACATATGTTTATATGTTGTTTTGAAAAAACTTATTTTTCAGAGAATATAATTTAGCTTAATTTAAAAATAATTTTTTGAATTGAACTTGAACTCAAGCTGAATTTCCAAAAAAAAAAAAAACATCTTGTGATCGCCATTTAGGATTAAGAATTTTAGGTTTTAATTTTTTGAAGCTATTATAAGAGAAGTTTAAGAAGTTAAGTATTGCAGGAAAATGTCTTTCCTTTAATCGACCATATATTTCAGAGGTTGTTGTTTAATTAAAAACTTTAGTTGTATAATTTTTAAAAGACAGATTGTTAGCTATAATACTTGGGTTAAAAATTCTCGGGGCTAACAGGCAGAAATAGAAAAGCAACGTTAGTTTGTTGACTTCTATAGTGATTGTGGAGACACTGCTGAAGGCAGCGGACGTCCAAATTAGGCGTTAATATCAGAAAACATCAACAAATCCAAAAATGGTTGAGATCGCAAAGAGTAAAAAAAATGTGAGCTTTGTATTGCATGAGAATTTGACTATGAGAAACCTCTTTTCAAAGTGGGTGGTGTGTTTGCTCAATGTGGACCAAAAACCAGAACGTTTTGATGATTCTCAGCAGTAATTGTCAATACTTAAACGCAACAAGCGGGAATATTTGCGTCGATATATGACAATGAGATGACACATGGATTAATCAAACGATCGTCTCAGAGTGCACCGCAACTGATGAACCTGCCTCAAAGCGAAGTGAATTGAAAATTACAACATTTGATTGGAAAAGTTATTTTGGCACCTGGGTAGTGTAAAACTCATTTATTACCTTAAGAAGAATAATATGTACTACCGACAGCGAATTTGAAAAAGCATTATTGTCAAAATTCATTAAAAGAAGAATTATGCGTTCCGTGTGATGGGCTTAGCGCTTAGTCTTCTTTGTGCTATGATAAAAATTAAAACTATTAATTCGAATATATTTTGAAGTCACCTATCAAAATTGAGTGTAAAGTTCCATATTGCTAACATCGGGCCATAGAGCTCAAGTGTGAACTTATGCCACTTCCAACCTTTATCAATGATCATACACCATCAATTGCTTCTCTGACGTCAAAACCATTTAAATAGTAAAAATCCCGATTCCGATCTGAGTTGTACAAATTAGTTTAAACAGTTTTTCGCCTCTAACAACTAAGGCTTCTTCGAAATTAAACGACGCCGAAAATCAGACAAAATAAAAATTTATTAATCTTTTTAAAATAGCAAAGAACTCAAAAATGGAATTTGTTCATTTGTGAAAGCTATCTATTTAATATTTTAACTATCTCCATAATTTATATAGTTACAGAAAAGTTATTTAAATATTATAAAATTTTGAAATAGTCTTTTATTTTGTTGAGCTATTTTTCAACAAATTTGTTAGTGAGTTAATAAATGTTTAATAAATACGTGAGTAAAACAAATTTATATTACTTAAATCATATGTATATATATATCTATATATATATAATTCATAGCATATTAGTAATAACGCAAATACATCTAACCCAAAATTAGCTTTTATGTTCGAAATAATAAAGATAAATACCATATTATTAAAATTACCAAATATAATTAAGTAAGTGACATAGAGATAGTTCTCTCTAACACGATAATGTGATTCACAATTTCGTAAAGAAAATCGTTTGCCGCGGCGTATAAGTAATCTCTACGATGTACAAATGTGCATACCAGAGATCTACAATAAATGCAGAAAAAATAGCTGAATGCTAACCATAAAATCTTTGTATTCATGCCCATACATATCCACACACAAGCAGCCAAACCTCATATTCAACTCTGAAGCGTAAGAAGCTGTTCGTATTCAGTAAACAACGCGAGTACTCCATGCACGCGTGAAATATATATATACTCCACGTGGACAATAGAGTTATCCATACAAAAAATGTGATCCAATTAGTATTGTGATGTACTAGGGATGGACCATATAATCTACCTCAGCCGAGTATTCCATTGAGTAACTATAGGGGATTATATTATGGGGTATCTGCAAAATATTAAATTCGAATATATTCTTTAGCTTCGAATACAATCCGCTTTTATACTTGATGTAATTTTCATGGTTAAAATAATAACAAACTCAATTTCTATCCCCCTTATTCTCTCTGAAATAAAATCTAATGTTCCGTTTAGAATGTCCAGACATTGTTTCTGAAAACTTGTATAACGAATTTTGAATTTTACGAGCCTTTGCATTAATTGTGTCTTCATTTCAACTCTCATTCAAACACATTTGACATATCTGACTCGCTTCTTCATATTAGGAAAACTATTTTGTCGACTTACAACTAATCAGTAAATAACATTTTGTATTTGAATTAAGTTGTTCTTAAAAATCAGTTGATGAATTTTTGTTCTGTATCTAAACTTTTTTAGTTCTCGACACTAAACAAACCTAACACTCGTCGTGACGCGATACTCATGAAAAGCAAAACAAGTTCCGTACGTCATGCAAACTGAGCCCCTCGGGCTGTTGGGTCGAAGGCGGGTAAGCCATTGGGTGTAATAATAATAATATAAACCTATTAAAACATATTATTAATTGTATAAATTTTTATTATTATTAATAGTTTATTGTTAATAAACATATATTAAATTTAGGTTTGCACATTCGTTCTATATATTTGCATTGAAATACAATATATCAAATTCCATCAGAGAAGAACGAAACGGATTCAGTTTCATATCCACAATCCTTACTGTATACGAGTATAATCTTATTGTGCAATTGTAAATTCGTGTACTGACAGCGATCGACAAAACGCGAAGAATGGTCATATCGCGCTAAGCTGGTATAGAAAAATGTGTTGGTCTAATGTTTACACAGAGGGGAGGATATTTGTAGGTACTCCAATGGGTCATATGGTCCACAAATGATTGCAAGGTAGCAGTGGCAATCAGCAGTATGCTAAGAATTGATAT
The DNA here is from genome assembly GCA_030068015.2 of Neoceratitis asiatica. NCBI lineage: Eukaryota > Metazoa > Arthropoda > Insecta > Diptera > Tephritidae > Neoceratitis > Neoceratitis asiatica. The sequence goes on from CM061529.1 coordinate 40,846,024, forward strand.
TCAAATTTGTTTGGATAACTGTGAAAAGCGTGCGTGTAGATCTCTGGTACATGCTTACACTGAACAGCAATGAATTCTGCTGAATTAGTAAATATATATTGGAGTTTTCGGTGTGTAATTTTGTATATCTTTAATCAATAAAAAAAAAAAAAAAAAAAAAACGGCAAAAATATCACTGAGCACAAAAAAAGCTTTAATCCGGCAGTATTATATCCATGATTTTTTTCAACAGTTAGTTTTAATACTTTAAAATATGTAGATATCAATATTTTAGAAAAAAAATCGTCCCAAACCAAATCACTCATTTTTGAAAAAAGTTATTTTTCTATCTTCTTTTGTTTTCCAACCAAGTTCAACAACACTTAAATCCACCAAATATGTATATATGTATGCATGCTGCCTAGCAGCTGCACATACATTTCGCATCTAAGCGATACATTTTAATTGAACATTCCATGTCCAAAATTCTGAGATTTACCCATCAATATGTTACGAGATAATTGTTTGATTACACAGAAGTAATCACATCACTACCGCTTTTATTCCAATTTTACCACACAAAAACCCATTCATGAATCATGATACGTGCATGTAAAGTAAATATTTGCAGATATATATATATATAAACTCTTCAAACGTCGGCGTATACATATACGTGCAAACGTTTATCGATATGCAAAAGTATGTATGTATGTATGTGTATACTGCATGCATGAGGAAACGATATAGCCGTGGTCGCCAATAATCCATTTAGCTTTGTGTGGTCACTTACTGTGTAAAATTAAATTCAAGCGGCCACAAGTGTCCACACATCCATACATACGTACATATTCACACACACACACACAGCCAATGGCGCCCAGTATGTGGTGACAGGGAAGAAAATGCTGATGAACGTGGGCGGCGGCGAGGCGAGGTGGCTATATGTATGTATATGTAAACATTGTACGCCCATATAATAAACGCCCACACGCTTTCAAACCCACCAGTGTGCATACATACATACATGCAAACATGTGCTTACGCGTTTTTCACGCGCTGAAATTAACGTCAATCCAGTGCATTGAAAATTAAGTGAACGCAGTCTCCAAAAAATTACACTTCCATTAAAATGAACGGATTGGTTGGTTGGTCTGAGTTTGAGTATATTTTTGACGGTGGCAAAGGATCTGCTCGGTGACGGTGATTTTATTGACTGAGTGATAGATTATCGAATAAGGTAGAGATGGTCAAGGCTTTGTAACATCACCCAGTTAAAAATGACTACAACGATTTTAACAGTGTACGTAAAAATTGTTAACCTAAAATCGATGGGTGAGAAGAGAGGTGATAGTGCAGCAAATTAAATTTAGATCTAATGGAGGAAGAAATGTTTTCCATTGAAAAAGCAAATTACATGGTGAAGGCAAAAACTATTTTAGTTATCATTAAAAGCTTTGCTCCTGCTGCAAATATTGAATGTCATAAAAATTTCGATAAAGTGACTATGAGTCACCGATACAGATCTATTTAAATTAAAATAAAATATCATACTCAATGTATCAAGTGAATACAGGCGTAAATGTTCTTGGAAAACATTGAATATTTATGAAATGATGCAATAATCTGATTTCTTTAAAATCAGAAAACGCAAATATTTTATAAAATTTATTGCTGATCATTCTGCATTTTAAATATTTTAATGAGCGTTGCCAATTAATTGGAATTGAGCAATAGTAGCGAAAATCATCACAATCGGAGTGCTATATCATATGTCCCCCATACAACCGCTTAATTCAGTTATGAGGCTTAATTTAATTTAATTTTCTGTTATTTTATATATCACATGTATTTACTTTTTATAGCATCTTCGCAACGCGATTTGCTTGGAGATAAAAAATAAGAAAGCAACTGCGTATTATACTAATACTACCGTTACTGGTATGTGTGTGAGTGTGTGACATTTCTTTAGATCATATTGGCTAGAGATTAACGACAAAGGCAGACACAAAAGCGTGGTAGTATCTAAAGTGGAATAATTTAAACAATTCAATGCACAACGAATGAAGCTTTTGAATTTCTAACACTTTTATGCGTCCATATATATAAGTAAGCATATACAGTGGCGGACAAAAGTCTACATACACCGCCTGTATTCGTTGTGTTGTAAGTATTATCACCTTGCTGAAAAATGTTGGTATGCAGCTTTATTTTAAACCCTTTTCTAATCATATGTATTGGAAAAAACCCATTCTCTAACATAAAATAAAACAATTATAGTGAAAAAACGCAAAAAATTCCTTAACAAAAGTCTACATACCACACAGGTTTACTAGCAGTTATGTCGATATGCTTTGTTGTTATGGCGGTTAAGTACCCTTCTTTTACTATTTTTTTTTTTTAATTATGTTTTCTAATTTACTAGTATTGAATTTAGTTGTGGTTTAAACACATTAGCGTCAACAATGGCTCCGCGAAAAGAAATATCCATTGACGTACGAGTATTGGTTATTAAGCACAGAAAAGAGAAGAGATCGTATGGTGAAATTTAAAATTTTTTAATCTTAAGTCCACCAAAGGTACAGACCTATTATTGTAAGTTTGTAAAAAAAAACTTTGAAAATAAAAATGGATCTACGGAAAAAAAGCCACTTGTTGGCCGCTAGAAGAAGCTAACTCGAAGAGATATCAGCTTTGTTGTAAAGGAAGTGAATGATGACCCTAAAGTTACTGCTCCAAAATTAGCCGAAAACATCACAAACTCATCAGGAAAGTGTATTCATTTAAGAAGAATTCGAACAACTCCACGTAAAAAGCCTCGTATTTCAAAAAAAAAATAAAAAATAAAAAAAAATCGTAATCTTTGCTTGGAGTTCGCTAAAGCACATTTAAACAAGGGAATGGATTATTGGCAAAAAGTCTTGTTTCCAGACGAAATTCAATATATTCGCCAGCCATGGAAGAGAAAAAGTTTGTAGAAAAGAAAATACTGCACTTAACAGTGAAGCATGATGGCGGTAACGTATTGTTTTGGGGAGCGGCTGCGGCATCTGGAGTTGGAAAGATTGTTTTTATTGAGGGTAATATGGATCGGTTGAAATATAAGTCATTGTTGACAGCTAATATGAAGCCTTTGGTGGACAGTTTGGTGCAGGCTGGATCTTTCAACAGGATAGCAAAGCAAAGCGCACGACCCATACTGTTAAGGATTGGTTGGTTTATCATACTCCAAGGCAACAACACACACCAACTCAAAGCCAAGATTTGAATGTTACTCAATATGTCTGGGAGATTTTTGAGCGAAAAATTATAAAAAATCAGATTTCCAGCTCAGCATTAATCTAAGAACGTCTTATTGAGGCTTAGGACAGTATTACTTCCTCAGAATTGATAAATTTAGTAGCTTCGATGCCACGACGGCTTCAAGCTGTTTTTAATGAGAAAGGTGGACCAACTAAATACTAAAAAGATCAGGTTACCTGATATTAATCAAAGTTTTTGCGCTAAGATAAGTTATGTATGTACTGTATATAGACTTTTGTCAATGCTGGATTTACGCTTTTTTTGTCATAGCTCTAATATTTTATGTTAAAAAATAATTTTTATTGTTTTTTTTATGATAAGGGAAAATAGTTGAAATAAACTGTATCGTTAAAATTTCCAATAAACCTTTTGGACTTTCAATTCAACGAAAACATGGGGTGTATGTAACTTTTGTCCGCCACTGTATGTAAGTAGGCTTTACACAGGGTACGGTCTGAGTTTTCATGTTCCGCTAAAACAATGTATTGCCGCATTAGCAACGCATGCTGATTTTATATACAAAGATGCATGAGTATATGTATACGCTTGCGCTATAAATCATTGTGTATAGATTGTTGGCCTAAAATATATATTTTTTTAATAAATATAACTCTCTAGTGCTATTTTTGGAGTGATTTATATATAATACATAGAACATTTATGAAAAAAATGTCGCTCTGAGGAAAGCAGCATATTTGCGTTTCGTTATCCATTGACAAGCAAATGCTATGGGGCAATATGCCAAAAACTTATTGGTAAATTTTTTTTTTTTTTTAAAGACAAAGGAATGAACTAAATGAGCCGCCACTAGCAGAAGTTCGTCAATTTGTTGTTTGGTGTTGACTCGTTTCGAAATGTAGATTTTCTAGTTAATTTTAGCAAGAGTTAAATTTGTGCGAAATTTAATCTGTATATATATGTGCACGAATATTTAAGCGATCAACACCCGATGAAATGACACATATAAATAATGCGATTGCTTGCGTCCATATGTAGATAGTTAATTAAATTTTAAAACTTGATTCAAGAGTTTTTTTTAAAATCTTCACTAAACAGAGTTTATTTTATGTTCGATGACATATACAGTGGCTCACACCTAATTTCATGCAAGTTCAATTATAAAATTTGAAATGCTATATATTAACAATAAAAACACATATAGAAATAATTCAAACTCCCAGTTGTTTATATGAATGCTTAGTTTATAAAAGATACTCCATTTATTATTTTTTAATTATCAATTAATAACTTATAAACAAAAACCTACAAAAATTAACAAATTGTATGTCACAGCTTATTTCATGCAGTGTACTTTTTCCTAAAAATAAGTTAAACGATTTAATTAAAACTTGTTGAATTTATTAGTGTGATAGTCGTTAGCTTTTAATAAAGCTTTTAGTGTAGCTGACATGGGCTCAACTAGTTTTTTGTACATTCTGTTCCGGTGCGATGTATACGGATGATATTTTTTTAATAAAAACCATAACTTCCCGATTGTGTTCATGTTGGGTGACTGAGTCGGTGGTTTCTGTCTGCACTATTGTCGGTTTGTGTTTTGACGTATCTTAAAATTTTCGACATTTTGTTTTTTCTTTTAATATATTAAGGTAAAACATTTTATCCATAATAACCTCAACAAAGACAAAAACTCCAGTACAGTCTGCCCCTACCTTGTTTCACAGTTGACATGGTGTTACATTTCTGAAGTTCAGTTTTGGGTTTTCGACACACGGAAGCCATTCCATCTGAGCCGAAAAGATTAAACTTCGATTCGTCAGCAAAAACTGCTGTATTCCATCAGTCAAAATCCTTGGTTTCAAGCTCTCTGCCAAAGATAATGCGGCTTAGTTTGTTTTCTGACTAATGAATGGCTTTTTTTCTGGACACTGGCCATTGAAGTTATGCACACGTAATACCCGACACGAATACGAAATGATTTATCTAGTTCTTCCTGAGTTTCTGTGTTTAATTTTGGAGCTGATAGTCTGGGATTTTCTATAATTTTTCGTCACGTTCATTGAATATTACTATGCTGATAACGTAAAACTCCGAAACTTACTAAAACTATCTTCAAACTATTACTGAATGTCAGTTGTAAGAATAAAAAAAGCCTACTATCGTCACAAATGCAACTGGATTTCAATACAACATGGACAAATGTGTGCATGAAATAAGCTGTGAGCAAAATTTCTGAAATGCAGCTGCAGTTCATGCCTTTGTAGATGTAAAACTGTACTTATACGAATTTTATTTTGCTTGCGTGCGCCACTGTAGCTTACAGAGAAAAAGTTTGATCTAGAAATATAATTCGAAACACTTGCTACGTCGACACTTTTGTTTAAAACTATCCACTCAGTGAGAGATTCGAAAATGTTTTCAATATAATGAAACATTAAAATTAAATTAATTTTGTTATTATTGTGCCGAGTTAATTATAAGACGTTTCTGTAAGTTATTTTTGCAAGTTCTTTTCATTTGTTTTTAAGTTTCGTGGTAAAGAAAATTCTATCAGTTTCCAGAACAGAGTTTTTTCTGTAGGATCGCAAAGAGATCTGGTTGCTGACGTTCAGAACATATTGAGTTTATATAAGGAACATTTTTTAATCTGCTCAATCGCAGTGATACTTAAAATACTGAAGAAGGTGAACCCGATCTCCCCATCTTGTAAATAAAAACCTAAGAGAAAAAAAATTTTTATGACTATCCTTCACTTCGTTCAAGCTAATCTTAATTTTCTTGATATTATAGTGGTATAGATAATGATGATAGTTTATCAGTAAACCCCTTGATTACAAGTTAGTTTTACCTAACAACTTCATTTGATTTACAGTGTCCCTGTGGCGAGGAACTAAAGTAACAAAGAGTGTCTTCTGCATGGCTATATCGGTATCGAGTATATATAAGAAAACATATTAACATATTTTTAAAGATTATTTGAAAGTAAGTTTTTACTTTGAAGAAAATTTGGAAGTACATAAGTGATTGAAACTTAGCTTCTGTCAATACTAAAACAATCACCTTAAAATATTATTACACCATACTGTACTCGAAATGCATTTTAATAAAACTTCCCTAACAATGCAACAATGCATAAGACATATACTATATTTGAATATCAATTATTATTTCTTTTAATTAAATTAAACTAATTTCTTTGCTATCGAAACTAAAAAAATATATATTAATTCGATTTAATGAATCTTAAATGACTTATTACACATTGGAGTCTTACTAAATTTTTGTGGTTGTAGCTTTCATGGAATAGCTGAACTCTGTGTCAGATTTCTTTGTTGTTATTTAGTTAATTTTTTGTAGAATTTATTTCTTACTTTGTATTATCGTGCGTTATTTGTGTCTTATTTTCGTTCGTTGGTTTCGTGACCAAAGTCAACCAAAAACTGTGTCATGGGTATGTCCCACTAAATACACATATACGAGTATATAGGTATATACACACATACACATCGGGGTATTTATGCTTTTACTCTCTTTATCATTATCTCCTTTTCAAATTCCTCACATTTCACGAGAGTTTTGCTATATTGGTTTTTTCTTTGGTCAATCATTTGGTATTTATGTTAACTTTTATTCCTTTGTTTTGTAATTTGGTATTTGAATTTCTCTTGAAGGGTAGATTGCTCTGCAGGGAAAGATATTGGCTGTTAACTCGAACGATTCTTACCATAGTTCATTAGTTCATCTTTTGTCGTTTTCTCATGTTGGGAATTAGTATTTTATGCACAGCAAAGTCTCTACAAGACGTTAATTGGTCGACTTCTCTACAGATTTATACTAGTCGCAGTCGCAAAAGAACTTGGGGCTTTACAGCTCTCCTCTTTTTTGCTCACCGCCTGAGCCCTACAGCACATCAGCATGGCAAGCGCAAAGTGGATAGCACCACCACCGTACTTAACGACATAAACACTGGCCTTAGCCAATGTAATGGCCCAGGGGTAAGTAGTGCGTACTATCTTGGGAAAAATCATGAGTTCGAGTTCTGACAAGACCAACATCCAAAATTATGGAAAATTTATTTAAATAAAAAAATTAATCGCCCCTCGAAATGAAATGTCAACTTTTTCGATTGCCTTTCTGACATTATACAAGTATAAAAGCTCTTCATAAAAAACCATCGGCCTTTCGTTTGATGCTTAGAATAAACAGGTTCCATATGTTGGAAAAACTTTAAGACGCATACCAGGATTTAAGGGAGGAGCTTGGCCACGGCCTTAATCTGTCAAAAGTCCTTGACATAGTCAATCACTTGGTGCTTTTATCGAACCTTGAGGGATCTTAATTACCGCCGTGGTCGAAGTGGTGGACCCTGAATTAACTCAAAACTTCTAAAAATTAGCCAAAAGTTCCGTGGGGTGATATTCTAATCCAACCATTTATGCGCGCAACCCTGTGCGGTAGCTATATTATCGACCAACAGAACTCATTGATGTTTATTGATACCAACGACGACGTCAAAAATCTGACAATAAACATATAAATGTTACTGGCTGTTATATTCGTCAGCCTTCTCTCCTTCCCTTCTAATACAACAGCGATTGCCACCAAAGTTTAGAGCCACAACAAAATCTTCAAATCGCTAGCAGGCAACACATGGGGAAGTATAAAGAAATATTGCTCGCAACTTACAAGGCAAGCGGCTGGCTGGTCATTAATCGCACCGATTTGGACACCGGATACCGAGACCCAGTTGAAGAAGCATAAGCCTCTTGAAATCCAACCACCATAAATATTATACTAAGATCTCGAGCTGTTTCGTGAGATCCGTGTAATACTGGAGTGTAGATACTGTATCGCACTTAACTTAAAACAGTCTAGACTTGACTCCAACATATCCATGAAATTGTTTGAATGATAGGGAAGGGTTAATTGTGATCGCGAATATATTAAAAAATATGTTTGGTTCATGCAATATAGAACATTTGAGCAAGATTTTTTTTCCAAGTGGGTGCCCGTTTGCTCACTGATCTATTTGATTTCAATATTTACACGTTTTCTAAATTCTTGACTATTTCGCCTTCTCATCTATGCCTTCGTTAACTTAATACTAGTATTGTCGTTTACTTTTGATTCATTTTGTACCTTCAATTTAGCCTCGTTGCAAATAGTTTCATTTCTATTATTTCTATTTATTGCTGTTGTTGCTGTTGTTGTGACCCTCTTTTTAATGCCATGGCAAGAGCACCTCCCTAAGTAGACGTTTCTTTTAATTTTCATATACATATGTATATGTATATGCAAACGAACGAGTGCAGGTGGGCGTCTTGAGACAAACCGACTGTACGTCGACCGTCAACTGTCAATTGAAGACGAATCGCATAACGGCATTGGCTAGTTATGCGTGCAACCTTAGAATAATGTAAATGTAAGAAAATCAATTATACATATATAGTGTGTAATCTTGTCTATGCCGCAAATGAATGGCCGTTTGAACCCATTGAATATTCAGGGGGGCAGATAATTTTGTATGGAAAATGAGAGCATTGGCTTATAAACACAATCGAATGTCTCTGCAATATATGTGTAAGTTTTGATCGAAGACGGATGACATTGAGTGCTGATGTGGGCTAATTTCTTTTCTGAGCTGCACCAGATTTATTGTTTTTGGTTTTAATATTATTACACGACATTTGGAAATAGTGAAGTGATTAGTTTCAATGAAATGTGTAAAGTGAAATTTACAAAATATTTTAAAATATTATGGATAGGTAACAATTGGAATTTACCGCAATATCCGAGTGGTTATATTTATATATATTATCCACTGTAAATTCAATACGGCGCCCGCGATAGGCGAGTGGTTAGCATTGCGTACTGCCATTCGGAAGGCCTGGGTTCGAGCCCAGGTTTGAGCAACATCAAAAATTATAGAAAATAAATTTTTCTAATTGCGGTCGCCCCTCGGCAGGGAATGTCAATAATAGAATAAACTGTAGGTCCCTTCATTGGTTGGTAAAAACATCAAGACGCAAAACCACAAATTGGAGGAGGAGCTCGGCCGAAAATCGCTTCAGCGGTTACAAAGCGCCAAATATATATACATATATATATAAATTCAATACGAATTTGGCAGCCGAACGCCCAAACTGTATTTAGCCAAAACAATTTAATAAATCTCCTACGTATTTTTTTAATAAATTTTAATTATATTGTCATGAAAATGTTTTATGGAGCTTCAGAATAATTAAAACGTCATACACGTGGCCAAACGTTCGTGGCCAAAAATGAAAAAAGGAAAGTAATAGTAAAATATATTTTTTGTTAAAAGCAATCGACAGATATCACGTAGGACAAAAAAGGTCAAAATTTTTGAGTTCCTTTTCGCTTAGCCGTGGGCGGCCAAAGTGGAAAAAAAAGATTTGTGCCGATTAATGCCTTCTCAAATTACGTATGTAATTAAGAAATTTCCTTGCTTCTTTTGCTTTAATATTCTTTCTCTATTTGACAAAAAGTGATTTCTTCTACACACATTTATAACGCTCCATTTGAAATTATTAAAAAGAAAAAATAATAATTTCACGATTCATAATTTTGTTTTTTATACACTAAAAGAATGAAAAAGATGAAAGAGAGAAGCCGATAACTGGCATGTTCTAGAGCGTGAAACGAGAACATTCAACAATTCAATTATTCTAGGCGGTTGGTTGCGAGCAGCCAACTACTATATAAGGGCGACACTCAGCTGCCAAGTCAATCAGTCGTAAAGTAAACGCGTTGGTGATTACATTACATAAAAGTAATAAGAAAGAGTACATTGTAAAAGTCGTAATTCAAGTAATTGTAAACAGTGAAGTGAATTGTAAATTGAATTGTGAATTACTGAGTAATCAAAGGACATGAAATAAATTCTTTATAAATAAAGAAACTGCAAATTAAGTTGGCGATTTTTATTTAACAATCCGGATATCGTACCCGAAGGATTTGGAAAATCCTCGAGGTTGATTCAGTTAAATCGTAACAATATATTATAAATATTCTTCTAAATTCTAAGGTAATTCGTTTTATTGTTTCACAATTTTTTTTTTTAATTTTTTTCTTTGGGAGTAAAAAAAAATGTAAAATTGGGAAATATGGTATTAAATTAAAAAAATATATGTCTATAAAATTTTTTCAATATTTCCTGGCCTGAAGTGTGTTTATCCACATATGATACTTGTTTAAAAATTCGTTTGCCCCTTTTTAAAATGAATCGCTTATGGAAAGAGTTTTTAGCGGTCATTCTGCAATCATGCATTTCACTGCGACGCTCCTGGCGGATTTATTTGAAAAATGCTTTGTTTTCCAATGGCCAAAATATTAGCAAGTGCAATATATGCATAAAAGTTTGATCGTATTTACTTATTTTGGCTATTCGCAGTTATTGGGAAGTAAACAAAATTCCAACAAACACTATATTCAATACTAGTGAGTGTTATTACATATATAAATTTAAAATTTAATGGTTTACACTGAAAATGATCAGTCCAGTCTTTCGAAATTACATCGTTGAATATGTTTTGTTGAGTATATTTTGCATATTTCATATAAAAAAGGATTTGCTTCGGCAAAAAAAAAAAATATTAAAAAATAGAAATGAAAGCAAAGCAAAATATTCAAAAAAATTAATAGAGTTTTCCAATAAGAGTTATATGATTTCTTTAAAAAAAAACACACACTAAATGTTAAGGAAATTCAAATGTTTTTTATTTAATGTGAAGTACAATCAATACAATTAAGTTCTGAATATAACATCATTCAAATGGCCTCCACGACTTCTTTTGCAGGAACGAATTCGAGGAATCTAATTTTTGAGCACTTTTTCCACTAAATCAAGTCGCATGCCATGAATAGCACTTTAAATATTGGTTTTTAAAGCCTGGAGAGAGTCTGATTTATTGCTAAAGACCAATGACCTCAAATAACCCCACAAGAAGTAGTCTAATAGAGTTAAATCACAACTTCTTGGAGGACAACTTCAATGTCACAATTTCTTGAAATAATCGAATCTCCAAACCTTTCTTGCAATAATTTGGTTGTTGCAGGTGCTGTATGACACGCACCCCCGATGATTCCACCAGACCAAAAACCACACTAAACATATAAAAAAAAAAAAAAAATTATTTGTGGATTTTCTTCGCACCAGAATCGACAGTTTTGTTTATTTATCGCACCACTCAGATGAAAGTGAGCCTCGTTGGTGAAGCTGATTTTCTTAAAAAAATCTAAAGTGCAGAACGATTATTTTATTCATATATTGAGTGGTTTGTAAACGTTGATCTTGCGTATATCTTGCCATGATGAAGTTGTAAGCATTACTGAATTCAATGAAAAATATGACAGATCATGACATATTAAAAATGGCCAAACAAAACTCTGAGAAATCATATCATCCCTATTGGAGAAGCTTTATTTATTCTTGTTATGGCTGTTTTTTGTATAAAACTTTCATATTGTGCGTCAATCAGAAATTTGCAAATAGTTTGAGTTTATTCGATTTGACTGGATAATCTAAATTTGTAGTAAGCATTTTAGAAGCATTAGTGGGATAAACATTCCATTCGTAATTCCGGTAACAGAGATGGCATTTGAAATCATAGCTGATTGGGCTGATAGACACGGACACTCTTTAAACCAGGTCTTTATACTTAAGAGAAAGTCAAAAGTTCACCAATTCAACCCACAATCTGTAGAGGACAACAGTATATTATCCTCGAACATGTTAAGAGCTCTTCATTTGCGAATAGCCAGGTTTCAGCTTATTGTGGAGATGTATCTTTCGCACGTATCCTCCGCATTACTACAAGCTGCAGCCTAACGAAAGTGGACAAGCATGCATACACATACCCTGTAATCACTAGTTTATTAAGTTTAGTATTCCTCGTTAATTTCTGGTTAGATTCAAGCGATTTGCGGACCTTTAATGCTTTCATTCACCATTTCTTTCATTATTTCTTTTACCATAAGAACGAATAATATTAAATATAACAAAGTGCCGACCGCTTAAGATTAATGGTGTTTTATTACTCGAATTTCTTTGCATTCCCACAATATCGCTGCCAACTGCGTGTTATATTTTCAGGTTTTTAGACAGCCCCATTGGTTCTCAACATTTTGACCGCTATTTTGGTATAGAGGCAAAGCTTTCTCCACTTGTCTAAGCAGCGCAATGGAGGCAATCGTGCAGTGCTTAAAGACTTTTTTTTGACAAGAAATTTATCTTTATTTGAGAGGATATTATGTTAATTCTGTTTAGTTTAAAGGTAAGTGTTTCATACCTGGATAAGTCAATGAAAAAGCGAAAATACAAGAAACGAAAATGTAAAATTAGTTATAAACAAGAAATAATGATTGTCTTCGGCAATGCTGATGTCTTTATACCTTTCATGAACATATCAAATTTATTTCAAATTGCAAAATTCGATTTCGTTGATTTTCATATCAATATTAACTTGATTTCATGTCTATAGAATGCCAAATTTCACGCCCCTACCTGCTTTTCTGACGGACATTTGACGCACAACTGTATAACTGAATAAATTGGTTATATGGGGGCTATATGATATAACATTCTGACTTCAATGATTTTCAGTACCATTGTGCAGTTCATAATATGTGTGTATAATACCAAATTATACGCTACTTGATGCATTTTTTATTGAGTTTTTAGCAAAGCCTCACATTTGAACGAATCGGTGCAATATGCTATAGTGGTCCAATCTGACCGGTTCCGACAAATGATCGCTCAAATGTATATATACATCTGCCTACCAAATTTGTTTGAAATATCTCAAAAACTGAGGGAATAGCTTGCGTTCAAACAGACGAGCATCGCTAAATCAACTCAGCTCGTCATTCTCATATGATCGGTATAAATTTTCCTTCTGTTACTTACATACTTCGGAACAATGTTTATATATCATTTGATGTACATGAAAGGTATAAAATGTACATATAAAATATGTATTTATGCCAGTTTTTGTAGATGTATGCAACGATCCCTCCATATTAGCAGAAAAATATGTTAATACTTGAAAATAAATGTCCTTGCCAGAGCAAGGCTATATACATACTATGCTAGTTATGCACTTACTAACATTGGTATCCCTATAAATGTACATATATATTTGTATATTTTAGCTAAAAACATATATTGGTTTTAACTACGCTCAACGGCAGAAAATATAAGTCAATGTTCGAGCATTATTGAGCGTGCAAATATGTAATTATGTATAACTAACACATACATTAGCGTGTATGTTATGTATTATCGAAGTAGAAATGCATGAAATTTTGCGTGAGTTATGAATTAAATTTGAGTGCCATTATTTTTGATATTGATTTATTTCGATTGCATTTTGTCTTAAAATTTATTTGCTTTATTTGTGCTCTATATATTTATTTTTTTTTACAATTTTTTCAAATTTTATTTTCGTTTGTTAAAGCGACATGAATGACAGCTAGGAAGTGCTTTATTCGGTATTTCATTGTATGCAGTGTATTTGTTTTTTTTTACTTGGTTTTTTTGTGACTTTTTTTGTTCTTCTTTTCTTTTGTTGTATTTTAATTTATTTGTGTTGTTGTTCGATGTTGTTTTTGTATTTTGTGCAATTCTGGCATTGAGGCGTTTACAGCAATGCAAAATAAGCGTGTTTCCTTTCTCAATTTTTTATTTATTTTGCCTATTTATTTTTTCGTTTTCAATGACAGGTATTAAGCATTTTTGTGTGTACAAAAACAATGAAATTTCTATGATTTTTTCGTATCAAAAATGATTTTGGTTTGTGTGCACGTCGCGATTGAATTTAATTTTTATCCAAATGTGCTTTCGGTAAATGATCCTAGTGGCATTTAAGTATGTTGTTTTTCAATAAAATTTTCCCTGCAATTACACCTACCTTTATGCTTTTGTTATCCGTGGAAATAAAGTTTTGTTAATAGTTTGCAATGAGATTACTCAACGATTTAATTTTAATTTTTTTTAAATATTTTTTCGTTTTTTGTACGGATTTTCTGACTGCTCTTTAACAAGTATTTTTTACACGCCATTTTTTAGCTTTTTTCACACACATTTTTAAGCTATTTATTTGTAACTTCTTCATTTATTTGTTTTATTTATTTATTTCATAACACATTTTGTGAAAATTTTATTAAATTATTATTATTTTTTTTACTTTAAAAACGTTTTAGTAGTTTTAATAAAACAGCAATTCATGCTATTAGGTATTTTTCATAGTATTTTGTATCACATTTCGATATTTATTGGTTGGTTAAATTCAAATTGTCGATAATTGAATTTGAAGAATATTTTTTTGTGTATACATTGAATATAATTTATGAAAATTTTATCTGAAACTTTCTCTTTTAGCAGAATAAGTTGTGCCGGAACATTTGAAAAGTCCAAAGTAAAAATGATGACAACATTTGCACTGATATTCGTGTAAAAGTGTTCCAAAGCACTTGAACTGTTGAAAATGTGTTTACTATAAGTAAATAATATGTAGAACAATCTGAACGACCTTAGCGTTGGAAAAATTTCAGAACTTGGGTAAAATAATTCATGGATTAAGTGATAAATGGTGACAATAAACCAATGAGAATTTTAACCATCCAATAACAGCAATGATTAACACTTATACTACCAAAAAGCAACGTTATGTTCCTGACCGTAGATGGTTAGTTAGCCCTAACTTTCAAAATATGCTTGTATAAATTTGACAGCTGTCGGATCATTCACAAACGAATGATTATGGCATTTATGTTATTGTGAAAAAACCCAAAGACGGTGAAAAGTGTGGATGCCCAAAAGAGATTGTTATCGACGAAAACATACAAAAAACCACAAAGTGATTTTGAATAACCGTAAATTGAAATTCAATATAAAAGCAGGCACTCTAGACATATCAACTGAACGTGTAAATCATGTCATTCTCGAATGTTTGGGTATGAGAAAGCTCTGTGCAAGGTGGGTGCCGCGCAAGCTTCCTTTTGATCAAAAACAATGACGAGTTGATCATTCGCAGAAGTTTTTGGAGATGTTCAAGCGTAATAAACCCGAGTTTTTGATTCGCAATGTGACAATGCATGAAATATGGCTCCCTGATTACACTTCGAAGTCCAATCGACAGTCATCCGAGTACACTGCATGCGATGAACCCGCATTAAAGCGTGGAAAAATGTAACAGTAGGCTGGAAAGGATATGGCGTCTGTATTTTGGGATGCGCGTGGGATAATTTTCATAGACTACCTTGAAAAAGGTAGGAAGGACCATCAACAGTGACTATTACATAGCGTTTTTGGACCGTTTGTAGGACGAAGTCGAAAAACGGCCGCATTTAAATAAAAAGTGCTGATTCACCAAGACAATTCACAGTGTCACAAGTCAATGAAATCGATGACAAAGATCCATGAATTGGGCTGCGAATTGCTTCCACATTCACCGTATTCTCCAGATTTGCCAACCCCCCCTCCCGCGGCTACTTCCTGTTCTCAGATCTCAAAATAAGGCTCACTGGGAAGAAATTTTCGTCGAATGAAGAGGTGGTCGCCGAAAGTGAGGCCTATTATGAAGCAAAGGACAAAGCGTACTAAAAAGCGAAGGTTTGGAGGGTCGCTATAATCGGTGTATCACCCTTGAAGGAAACTATGTTGAATGAAAAATTAATTTTTCCAAAGACATGTGTTAGACTATGGTAGACCGGAGACTTTTCAATTGACCTGTTACATATTCCAAATTATTACTTTATTCACTTTATGAACATTCACATATTTATTTAACTTTCACTTCAAGACAACATTAAATCTTTATTTTCTCTTTAGAAAAATAATTTATGCGTTTAGGAATTTTTCGCATTTCCGAAAAAAAAACTAAATATGCATTATCAAAAGGCAATATAAAAAGAAATATTTCAATATCTCCTGCATTTATTTTCTGTTCGCCATTTCACTTAACAAACTGATAACATGATTTGATATACTCGCATGAGTAGAAAATGGAAATGGAGAGAACGCCAAAAATAATAATCTTCTTCGTGCGAAGGTTCTAACAACATGCTAACATACAGTGATTTGAAATGACGACGACGACAACGTATGGCATGTGGCATGTGCCAATGTGGTGGTGGGTGGTGGTAGAAAAGTACGAGTACATGGATGACCTTAAGAAGAAGCGCAGAGCGCAGTCAAGTGTGCAATACGAACACTATTCTGATATGAGGATATATGTATAATAGAGTGAGCGGATATCGCTGCAAGCCAGCATTTTTTTGCTCAATTTTAGAGGGCGTCGGTAAGCATTCAAAGTTTTTCATATAAATAACACGAAAAATATCTTTTATCATTAAAATTAACATAACATTTCAACCGTTATTGTTGAGTACAAAATTTGAAAATTTGCTTATGTCCATAATACGTATATTTAGAAGTTTTGAAAATTTAAAAAAAAATCAAAATATGCAATTTTGGTGCGATTTTTTCACTTTTCAAGGGTTCTTAAAAATATGAAATTATAACGTCAAAAATAGTCAGCATATAGGTTTTTTAGGAAATCTTATGCTCTATAAGAATCCGCTATGGAAAAATTTCTACTTTAGCCGGCTCAAACGTTATCATGATTTTAATGAAAAAGTACTATTTTACGTGTTATTTAAATGGGAAAATAAGAAAGCTCAGGGGCATCTTTTAAAATTGAACAAAAAATTCTAGCTTGCAGCGACAATGTTTTCAAAGTAAATAAGTTCATTTTAACCCATAAATGATGCGATAGTTTAATTTTGCATCACCCTATTTGTATAAGCACACACCTACACGCATACATGTATGTGTGTGCAACTCACGTGTGTGTTTGTGGTATTATATGCGTGTGAGTTATTTTTATACAATGTGTTTTTTCCTTCACTATTCACTATCTTCATATACATGTGCACATGTATATATGTATGCGAGTGAATGTCAGCTGGCGTAGAACATAAATGGAACAACAGTAAATAAAATAGTACGAAGAAGTAAGTATATAGAGAAATGTAGCACAAAGAAGAAAATGAGGTAGAAATTAAGGAAACAAAAAAAGAGATGAAAATAACGACGAAAGCTACACCAAGAACTATGCAACTGGAGTTATGGTAAGCATATGGTAGGTTTGCTAGTATTAAATTTGACAGAAAATTTCTTAGAAATTGGCGGTGACAAAGAATTAACAACTATTAAGCTGTGTTGGCCGCGTTTTTTACGAAATATGCCAAAGGTTTATTAAGATATTATTTTTATTTTGAATTATGTGCTCTGCTGTTGGTAATGCTGACACGATGTACACAGTAAATAATCAAAATTATGAATGCATAAAGTGAAACACGATACAGTTAAAAAAAAATCCAGAAAACATTTCACAAAACGACGGACGAAATTGATTGCTTTCATTGATTTTCCTGCGCGGTTCATACACTTTGAACGTGACAGCTCTTGTGGGTGTAGAGGCGTTTTTTTGTAATATTAGTAATTATTATTTTTTTTTTTTTGATTTTGTTTACGTAATTTAACGTTCTCTTTATTATTTACGTATTTAAGTATTATTTAATATATATGTATTTCATTTTATTTTACTGAACTAAATATCTGTTCAAATATATTAAATGATTAAAACTTTATTTATTTATTTACTTAATTCATATCTTTCTCTCGTTTTCTTTTAATTTTTTTCTTCGATATTTTGCACGTATATTTTGCCTTTTTTATGATTACTATAGTAAATTTAAGTATTCACGACATTTCTATATATATATATATATATGAATATTCAAACACATACTTTACACCTTTTGTGCGTAAATTGTAACGCTAAGCCTGTTAATTTTGATTCGTGGCACTGTTTACTCTGAGCTACATACTCGTATCTACTGAATATCAGTCAACTCAAGGACATTTAGCAAAAACACTTTATTTCTACAACAACAAAATATTTTAGTAGTATTTCGAAGAAAATTAACATTGTTTCACTTGAAAAAATATAAAGCATAGAGCTTTTTACATGTAATAATTTATTATTTTATTATAATTTGGTATAATTTTCGCCACCTTTTTTCTTGGCATATTTTTAGTTACTCATACGCCACGTCGTACGCTCGCATATTTCACGTGCATTTGTTATAATAAAATCTATAGTTACCAAATTTTTATTTAATCATTGTATATGCTTTATGTATTACTAACTAAATCTATTTCTTTTAACAGCGTATTTAACAGCGAAATTATTTACACATTTTATGTGTATTTATTTTGCAATATTCTTCACACACACACTCACTACCACACTGGGCGTACGCATTTTATGCTTGTCCCTAAATGTTTACACCGTTTTGAAGTTCATCGAAAACTAATTTCATTTCGATTTTGCTAAACGCTCTAATGGAATATATTTTTTGTACACATTTCCAGTGGCCACGAAGGTTTACTTCCACGACGTCTCAACTAAAAATATAGTCAGTCACGCTGTCAAGTATAGCCCACACAAATACAATAGAATATAGAAGGCACATGTGAGCATGCACACATACATACATATACACATAATACATAAGTAAATACATATGCTTATAAGCATACTCAGCAGCTGTTATAAAAATCATAGAAAATATCATTCGCTTTGCGTTGGGAAATATTTTTTTTCTTTTTTGGCTAAAGAAGCGTTGACGACAAAGCCAATAAAAGTTGGTGGGCACTTGGTGTTGTTGATGTTGTTTGTTTTTGTGCTTGCTTGTGTCGTAGTTACACGAACTCACGAATTTTGTTTGGCACTCAGTTAGCACGTTTTCACTTAGTTAACGTTCCTCCTTACATTCTGCTTCTATATTCTCTCTATTATATTCTCTCTCGCTTTCCAGCCAGACTATTGTGAATGAGTGGCTTGTGTGTATTGACTTTGTTGTTATGTGTTATTAAAGCGTGCGTTCTACGTTGCATAGTATCAACTGTGACCACATTTGTGTATATATATACTTGCACAAGCACATATATATGTATGTATAGCAGTTGAAGCTGTATATATATATTGCGCTTTGTAACAGCTGTAGCGAATTTCGGTAGAGATGCTACTGCAATTGATGTTTTTAATAACAAATGAAGGGACCTGCAGTTTATTCTAAATCACCTCCGAATGACCAAAGGATTTCTATGAGAAGCTTTTATTTCATTCATGGCAGAAATACACTCAGAGGGCTTGATATTCCCTGCCGAGGATCGACCGCAATTAAAATAATTAATTTTTTATAATTTTGGACTACTCGAACCCTGGCCTTCCGAATGGTATTACGTAATGCTAACCACTCGGCTATTGCGGTCGTCGCTATATATACTACATAACTACATATAAATCGCCGAACTCTTGGTCATTGCCTTTTTCATATATATATACATAAGTATTGCAAGTAAGTAAGTATGTAAGTAAGTAAGTAAGTTAGTAAGTAAGTAAGTTAGTAAGTAAGTAAGTATGCAAGAGAGGGTCAGTTCGTCAAGCGATGGACTTTCGACCCTTTTAATATACAGATATTGCTGCTAAACTTGGAATGCTGGATATTTTGAAGCATATGTTGGACATTTAGAACTGCAGTCAAATTTTGTTTAATTACTGTTATTTTTATTGTTATTGTAATCTAAAAAAAAATATTATTACAAGCACTGACATTATCAGCGTACTTCTCCTGATTAAGATCAGACAGTAATCATAGTATTCAATTGCAAATATAATATTTTATTACAGTAAAAGTAGTCGGAAAATTTAATAATTGCGGTTTAATGATTATAACTAATTACTGTTTCTGATAATAACTGCTAATTGCTTACTTATAATGTTTATGAGAGCCGTAATTATAAGAAAAAAAAGTAATAGTAATATTAAATACGATAACTGATTTCTTATCTTATGGATTATGATTATTGATTACTTTTCATGATTACGATTGCTGAGTGTTTACTTAGTATGATATTGATTACTGTTATTGTAATCTGAAAAATTACATCATTATGATTACAAGTTACTTATTATGATCATAATCATATGGATTACTATGATTACGTTTACTATTGTTGTAATCCGAAATTTTTTTATTATAACTGAGTAATTATTTAAATTATGATTGCTGTAATTGTAATATGAAAATTTAATGATTATGATTACTGATTACTTTAATTTTTATCTTAAAATTTACATAATTACTTCTTATTTATTGACTTTTCAAGATTCTAATGCTTTTTTTTTCAAAGTGATTTTAAACTACGTTCTTTTATACCTATAAAATCCTTTGACCAATCAACTCACGTACTTTAAAGCGAAATAAGCGGTAAAAAAAAATTGAATCTCATTATGCCAACGTTTCTGTTAAAAAGAACTTGGTTTTACTGAAGCGATGCGAAATTTCAAACGCACTGTATACCTTCTCTGTTGGATGGAATAACGAAAATGTTTTATAAATATCTTAAGGGAGCCCACTTCGAAGATTGATACAAGACACAATACTGGCATTGCATAAAAAATATTAAAAAAAACCTAACCTGACAAAATACAGATAACACAAGACAAATGCAGTTGACGGAATGCTGAAGCGACAAATAATTCACTTTTCGTTTTTATTAAAATTTTTCTACAAACTATACATATACATATGTATACAAATTGAAATGATATACAAAAAAAAAATTATTCTTCCAAAAAATATATAATTAAATAGAAGAAACCCCATTAGAAACATGTCGCCTCACATGGAATTCCAGAAAAAGTTTTCGTGATTCAAAATTTTACAAACATATCTCAAAGAAAATGATGTAGTAACATTTTCTAATTAATGATTGTTTTAAAAATTTTATTTAATGCAAAAAGTTTTTTTTTCGGGATTTTCCAGTCGTCATACTGTTCGGAAATATAAATCAAACAGCTGTTGTTATGAGAGTGTGTATGCCTAAATTAGAGTATTGTCATTGAGCGAACATTTTTATGCAAACTTATTGCACATATTTGATGATAGCGTCTTGAAAGTGAAGTCAAGTTAAGGACACTACAGAGAAGTATACAAAAACAATTTTGATTCAATCATATATTAATGATAGCAATCAGTATCTTTAGGCCACCGAGGCAGCGTACAGAGTGCGTGGGAAAACTCTCGATATCCTTTGAATGATATTATCTTTAGTAATACTATTTAAAGGTAATTAAAGATAAGCCTCCATCATTAAGTAAGTAAATATACTTGTATGTATATGAAATCAATAAAAACCGCAAGTCTTGCGGTAGCAAAGCGTTATTTTAAAATCTAATAGTTATGTGTAAAATATTTTTAGAAAGAAAAAAAAGTCTGCATATTCTTTACAGTAAAAATAGTTAAGCAGAGTAACTTTATAAATATATACTTGTATATACCAAAAGTATGTATACATATTTGCGTGTACGTATATACCTACTTATCAATATATTTAATGCATGAGTGCGTTGCTACTACAGAAATAGTACGAAATCAACCAACAATTTCATGAGGTGGATGAGGATAATTCTCAATGACAATGAAATTTTTCTATATGTCTCTTATATTTACAAATGTTTTTTATTATTCTTCGTTGCGTTGCACTGGTGCGTTGAGCTAACACAACATATATCGTTCTTTGAGCTAGAAGATCGGTGCAATCTTTTCCATAAACATCTTTTTGTTGTAAAAAAAATATATATTTTCCTGGGGAAAAAAATTTTAACCTACGAAAAAGGCTAGATACATGAATATTTGTGTTTTTATTAATTCTTTTTTTTTGAATATCAAATAATAATAATGGGTAAATATCGAGATACTGTTACCAGAGAATTGAAAATAAATCCTCAAAAATTTCTTTACTATGAAATATTCAAAAATATTTTGATTTCGTAAGAATCATT
This sequence comes from Neoceratitis asiatica, assembly GCA_030068015.2. Classification (NCBI taxonomy): domain Eukaryota; kingdom Metazoa; phylum Arthropoda; class Insecta; order Diptera; family Tephritidae; genus Neoceratitis; species Neoceratitis asiatica. Next base: position 40,868,205 of record CM061529.1, read on the forward strand.
TTGCTGAAAATAAATAGAATCCAAAATATTCAAATGAGTTTTGATCAGTACTCGAAAACAGCAAAACTTTTTTAGAACGCAAAATAACGACGAATGAAGGTATCTCAGTCTAGACGTAATTGGTGGAAGCAGAGGAGTATTTATACTTGTTTAAGATTTGCAAATAGAAAACTCATATATGTGCATAAAATTAACACTTTCTAAACGCTGAGCAATTTTCGATAGAGTGTTTTAGATAGTTTTATAATAAATACCTTCAACTACAGTTTATTCTCAGCCGCCTCCAATCATCTGCTTGATTTAAATGAGGAGCTTTTATTTCATGTCAGAAAAACGCTCGACATATCTAGTCGAAGGCGACAGTATTTAGAAAAAATAATTTTTTAAATTAATTTTCTATATTTTCGGATGTTGTTTTGGATAAGATTAGAATCTATGACCGGATGGCAACATGCACTGTTGACCAATTTTTCGCCTTAATGTTTGTCGTTACATTTAAAATGAAATTATACCTATAGCGTAAAAGGTATACAACTCTCTATATGGTTGTTAGTAATGTTTTCTACCTTTTTTTTGAAGGGTAACGAGTATGTGTTTCGTTCATGCGCATTACATGCCATCTGTCAGAGCACCACAGCACGCGATGTTGCTGTACAGCTGTAGTAGCTTTCCATCGTATGAGGATGCAACAACAAAACATCAGAATGAGATAAATATTTAACTCACAAGCATTCCAGTACATGTGAAGTTTTTGTTAACTATTTGAGTCGCTATCGAAAACCAATGGTTGCTCGGTTGTTTCTTTGAGTTATTTTCGTGAGTTTGTAATTCTTTGGTACAATTCACCGAAATTCACCACAATAACCATGCTGAGTTTAAGCACGTGCTTTTAAAGTCCTTGTTTTCTTTCAGTATATTTCATAACTGACTTTATGAAATGAACACATACATACGTACTTAAAGTATATCTTTATAGTGGCTACTTTCCGGTGCTTATGGCATAAAGTTATTTTTCTTTAACACAGGGTGTTGCCTTTCGTTTTCTTTTTTACCAATTAACGCTTTTCTTATTGTTTTGTATGTTAAGATGTGGTGTGCACACTTTCCTTAATTAAATTCGAACAAAATTTTAACCAAAAACAAAAAAATAAAAATAAAAAACAGAATACAAGTAACATTATTCTATCCATTACATTTTATCCCGCAGATTGAAATGAAAAAAAAACAATTTAAAAAAATAAAAAAATAAAAAGGTAAAAAAAATTAGATTAAATTAAATAAAGTAAAATTAAAAAAAATAAAATAAAATTAAATTAAGTAAATGAATAAAAGTAAAAAAAAAAATAATAAAAAATAAATAAAAAATAATAAATAAAAAAAATAAAAATAAAATTAAATAAAATAAAATAGATTAATAAAAAAAAATGAAAAAATTAAAATAAAATAAAATAAAATAAAGTAAAGTAAAATGAAATAAATTAAATAAAATAAAATAAAATTAAAATAAAATAATATAAAATAAAATAAATAAAATAAAATAAATTAAAATAAAAAAAATTAAATATAATAAATAAAATAAAGTAAAGTCAAGTAAAATAAAATAAAATAAATTAAGTAAAAATTAAAAAAATACACCAAAAGTGTGTATACAACCTGTTTTTTCATAAGCAACAAAGTCAATTGCATAAAGTAGTATGCCAGTCAGATGTGAAATACACCCCGCTAAATTTATGTGACACCACAACGAGTGATATCCTAACAGACGTTCAGCATTTTCAGTCATTAATTTTACAATGGAAAATGAAGTCAGCCCACGGAAAATACACACATTCAATCGATCAACCGGAAATAGACTCAACTGCATCCAACGACTGGCTAAACAGACCAGGAATCTTTGCTGAAACCGAAGGTTTTATGTGCGCTATACAGGACCAAGTGATTGCAACTAAAAACTATAAAAATATATCATCCGTGCGGCCATTGAAAATGATTTATGTCGACGATGCCAAAGACTTCCTGAAACTATTCACCACATTACATGTGCATGTGCTCCATTAGCAGCCACCGAATATCTGACAAGACACAACAACGTCGCAAATATTGTGCATCAATGCTTAGCACTCAGATATGGATTAATTACGGAGGAATGTCCGTATTTCAAATACAACCCCCAAACAGTTTTAGAAAGCAGTTCAACAAAGCTATACTGGGATCGATCAATATTAACGGATCATCCCACGTCACACAACAGACTTGACATGACTGTAATCGAGAAACACCAAAAAAGGGCCCTGCTAATAGACATAGGAGTGCCGAACACGCACAACCTGCAAGAATGCTATACAGAAAAGTGTAGAAAATACCTCAATTTAGCGCACGAAGTTAAGGAAATGTGGAGACTAGATAACGTCGATATAATTCCAATTATCATATCAACTACGGGAGTTATTCCGAAAAATTTAAACACGGGTCTAGATAAATTAAAAATGACTGAAAAGCGATACCTGATACAGAAGGCTATTATATTATCCACTACTTAAAAAAAAAAAAAAAAAAATAAAATAAAATAATATAAAATAAAATAAAATAAAATAAAATAAAATAATATAAAAAAATTGAAATATATATATATATATATATATTTATGATATATATAATAAATAAAAAAATTATAAAATATAATAAAATAAACAAAATAAAATGAAATAATATGAAATAATATAGAATAAAATAAATTGCAATAAAATAAAATAAAATTAAGATAAATAAACAATAATAAGAAGAGGCCATTGTGAAGCTTGTTGTTTGGATTACATATCAAATTCAAATACCTCTGTCTTCTTAAAAGCTCTAATACGTTTAAAGGGTGTGAGATCGGAATCGATACGCTCGAGAATATCTTCAGTGACTTGTGTGCGATTGAGTTTTGAATGTTTAGGTTTTTTGGAACTCATTGAGCAACAACATACAAGATACATGGGAAGTTCAGTGGCGAGTATTTTGCAATCCTGCATACATTCAGGCATTAATAGTCTGAGAAATGTATATAAGTAGGATTGCTTGTCGGGCTCGACTTATATTTATGGGTATTTTTAATGCGGCCTGTAATTGTAGTTGTAATTATAATTAATGCCTGAATGTATGCAGGATTGGAAAAACTCGCTAACCCAACATTAAGTAAAAATAGCGGCTAAATATTAGCGCACTTAATAGTTGTTGGTTAGTAAAAAATTGAATAATACAACAACAGATTACATGGTAGACGTTGGCTCAGTTGTTAGAGCACTCACCTGTGAAGCCAAAATCCGTCGGTTCGATTCCTGGCAAAAGAAGTCTGATGAGGAGATGTGGTGATCTCCGCAACAGCTGTCACTTCTACCATTTTTTCTTTGTTGTATAACAAAGTATTCAATGAAAAATTAATGTTTCTAACAAAAATAGGCCTTTGAATACAGCTCATTACTTATAAGCGAAAATAAATTAAATTACGCGGGCAAACTCTATGTCAATATGGAAAACAGTTTTTCTAAGCTATTGCCACAAAGGATTTTGGCAACCCCTTTATTTTATGTATTTATTTGTACCTCAAACCTCATTAGGAGTAGAAATCATATTAGTTCAAAATTATGATTTTATTATAAAACAAGGTGAAAAAGTGTGGATTAGATAACCTGTAAATTACTATATATTGTGAACATATACACATACATAAATAAAGAGAGTTACGTAGAAGTTGGCAGATTTGATATTTGGTTATTAATTTTTTGCTCAACTCCACAATCGTATTATATTTCTTTACCAGCGCAAAACATCATTAACATCGGTTTTCAACTAACTACTTGTAGTGAATTCATTAATTACAAATTTTCACCAATTAGTAGGAGTTTTCGAAGCATATATATAATTGGCGCTTTGCTACCGCTGAAGCACCTTGCGGCCGAGCTCCTCTTCCAGTTTTTAGTTTATTATAAGCCGCCTCCGAACGGCCGATGGATTTTTATGAGGAGTTTTTATTTCATGTCAGAAATACACTCGGAGGGCTTGACATTCCTTGCCGAGGGGCGACCGCAACTAGAAAAAAATTTATTATCCATAATTTTGGATGTTGGTTGAGCGTGGACTCGAACCGTGAATTTCCGAATGGTAGTATGCTATACTAGCCACTCAGCTATTGCGGCCGTGCATGTAATATACGAGTATGTATGTACACTTGCGGGTGTAAAAGTTGGCCTCAACTTTGAAAACTGAGTTTTGAACAAATTAAATACCGCTGAAAGTTTGAGAAATTTCAGTGTCACACAGTAAGTTAAAAAACAAATTTATAGCAAAAATTATTAAACAAATTTTAAAATAACAAAAAAAAAAAAATATCAAGAAAGGCTTCGGCTATGTCGAAGTTTTCAGATCTTTCATGAATATATCAAATTTAATGCAAAATTCGATTCCGATGATTTTCAGAGTTAATATAAATCAGAATTTACGATTCAAGTATACTACTATGTGTTTTAGTGGTTCGATTTCGATTATTTAAATTCACGTTCTTGGGTACTTTTTTGATGGATTTATGACCCAAAATTACAAATTTGAAAAATCGGTCGGATGTATGCTATACTGGTCCGATCTGGTCGGTTACATCAAATATTCGTTTAAAGGTTTAAAGGACCAATGCTAATATACCATTTCATGTACATGAAAGGTATAAAAATTATTAAATAATAAAGCAAAAAATGTTTTAGAAGAAACCCTTCGTAGGATTGAAGATTTGGGAGCAGCTGAAATGTACCCCTCGTATGGTGAATATATGGTCTGAGGAAATGAGAAACGCCCATTTCCAACGTACTAGTACCATATTAGCATATTTTCCGTAATATCATAAAGAAAACCGAAAAATCAGGACTTAAAAATAGTTTAAATGAAAAAATACACGTAAAGGGCTTATTTTTTTATGTCCTTTGTGAATCTGATGCAATTAAAAAAAAAAAAAAAAAAAAATAATAATAAAAAAAAAAAATTAAAAATTCTCCTGTCATATATTTTGTAAATCAAATTTGGTTCGAAATTATACAACGACCTTGGTTTTGGTAGCGGAGAGGGTAAGGAAATTTTGTAGGTGAAAGTTAAAATATTTCACGGAATCTCTCCTTTATTATATTTAAAGCGAACCCTCAAAGAAGAATTCTTTAGATAAAAAAATTAATATAAATACGTACGTGTTTCGTAGCATAACATATATATACTTATGTATATTCAGATCTGTTTGGGTTTTATTTCATTAAAGTTAACATCTCACCCACTGCGCTGCCGCACAGACTGAAACGGAATATGAGAGATAGCAGAAATTACGTTAATTTGCGTTGAATTTTATCAAACTGGAAGCAGATGAACTAAATCGATAAGTTTTCAAAACTTTTCATATGTATGCTTATGTGCGTACGTAAGTATGTATAAATTGTACGCACTTGACTTTCGTTGTAACTATCATCACATTTGATATTGTTAAATAACATTAATTAATTAAATTTTATTATTGCAGGAAAGCACATATCTGCACAGCATACAAGTATGTTTGTATATTGTATATAAAATCATACATCTATACATACATATGTATGTATAAATGCATGCTGGGCTGCATATTACGAACTGCGTGTTGATATTGTATATGCTGATGAATCATATTGTAGTGGCGAATAAATTAATGCGAATTCCATAAATAGCATAAGAGACACAAAACAACCTTTGTTTTGCAACAAACTAGTTTCAAGTGAACATTGCATGAAGGTTTGGCTCTCCATATACCGGCAAACAATCGCAGCACCCACTGTCAATATATACTGACATCCAAATGACTTATAAACACATACATATGTATGTATGCATTTGAGTTCATGTTGCGTTTCTGTGCTTCTCTACTCTCTAATTAGGATAATAAATAGTGTTGGAAATGTGCGAAATGCGAATCTAATTCGCGAAAACTGCTGCATTGATACCACCGCCAACAAATAAGGAACCAAGTTCGCAGTGTAACAGCTAGAGTTGCAGGAGGTTAAAATAAATATCGGCGCAACTAATGAAGGAAGAGTATTACGACAAAATAATTAAGAAAATTAAAAGTAAAAAAACAGAAAAAATTTGTTTTAGATACAAGAAAAAACTATATTCAACCAAATAATATAAAATACAATAAAATAAAATTAAATAAAAAAAATTTATGTAACAAAAAGATAAAATAAAATAAAATTAAGTAAAATAAAAAATAAATAAAAAATAAAATAATATAAAATACACTAAAAACAAATAGCATAAAAAAAAAATAAATTAACATAATTTAAAAAAAAAAAATTAAAAAAAAAAACATAATTAATATAAAATAAAATAAAATAAAATAAAATAAATAAAATATTTTATAAAAACTAAATATATAAAATCTTAAATTGAATAAGAAAAAACAAAATAAAATAAACTAAAATAAAACAAAATGAAATAAATTGAATGAAATAAAATAAAAGAAAATTAAAAAATTAAATAAATTATACAAAAATAAAATAACATAAAATCAAGTAAAATTAAAAAAAAGATATATACAAAAAATTAAGTAAAATAAAATAAAATATATTATAAATTAAAAAAAGTATAATAAAAAAATAAATTTAAAAAATGACATAAAGTAAAATAAAATAAATTAAAATAAAATAAAATAAAATAACATAAAGAAGGATAAAATTAAATAAAATAGAAACAAATAGGATAAAATAAAATAAAATAAATTAAAATAAAATAAAATAAAACAAAATAAAATAAAATAAAACAAAATAAAATAACATAAAGTAAGATAAAATTAAATAAAATAAAATCAAATAAAACAAAATGAAATAAATTGAATGAAATAAAATAAAAGAAAATTAAAAAATTAAATAAATTATACAAAAATAAAATAACATAAAATCAAGTAAAATTAAAAAAAAAGATATTTTGTATATATTAGTAAAATAAAATAAAATACATTATAAAACAAAAAAGGATAATAAAAAAATAAATTTAAAAAATGACATAAAGTAAAATAAAATAAATTAAAATAAAATAAAATAAAATAAAATAAAACAAAATAAAATAACATAAATTAAGATAAAATTAAATAAAATAAAATCAAATAGAATAGAATAAAATAAAATAAAGCAAAAAAAAAAAATAGAAGTAAATTAAATTAATTTAATTTAAATTAAATTTAATTATATAAAAGAAAAAAAATAAAATAATAATTCAAATAAAATACAAAATATGTGTAAAACATAATATATATGTATATATATATTATAATGGAATAAATAAATAAAAAATCAAAATAAGTAAAGTAAAATAATAAAGAAAATAAAATTGTATACAATTACGAAAAGTATATTAAAATTGGCGGAAAGGGTTTCATAATTGTATTTTAAAAAGAAGTATGTAAGTATCAAAAGGAGAAGATACATATCCATTAGCATTTGTATTGATAGTATCAGAATGACGAACTGAGCTAATATAGCCATGACCGACTGTCCGTCTGTTTGAACGCCAGCTAGTCAATCAGTTTTTAAGATATTTCAAACAAACTTGGTGTACAGAGGAACTGGCGCATTTGTACGAAATTTGGTATTATACACATATAAAACGCATTGTACATTGGTACTGTTAATCATCGAACAAATCGGAAGACTACATTATATTAACCGATTTTTTCAGACATAGGGTTTTGCATCAAAAATTCATCTGAAAAAAAAAGCATCTGAGAGGGTGAAATTCAATATTCTGCAGGCGTGAGTTCAAGTTAATATTGACACTGAAAATATTCGAAATTAAATTTTGTAATTTGAAAAAAAATTGATAATTGTATGGAAAGTATAAAGGCTTCGGCAGACACGAAGACCGCCCTTCTTTCTTATTGCTTTTGCTTTTTTGTTATTGCTTTGTTTCTTTCTATAACAACAACAAAAAATCTGTCGTTTTATGATACCCCCTTTACAGAGTGCATGTATGTAAACATGTTTGTATATATACATATATATATTTAGCTGGAAATTGCACCAAAACAGGACAGAAGCGTCATCTTTGTAGTTTTGTTACTGTTTTGTTTTTGTGCTCACTGTAAATATGTTTTGCATTTGGCGTTGTTGTGCTTGGACTTCTTTGTGTTGTTGTCGTTGTTGTTGTAGTCGCACTATATATACTTGCCAATTGTGTTTTCAGGTCAACAACGAGGCAATGGTGACAGTAAGATGAAAAAAAAACAACAACAGCAACAACAAATGGCGCCAAAAGCTAACAAATATGTACACATGTATGTGTGTAATAGTATCTGAACGCAACAAAAAATATCACCACATCTAAACCAAGCAAATACCAAGAACTCTGGTAGTCAGTTATAACTTAGCAGAGGCAACAAGGGCTCGTCTTGTAGTTTCTTTAATATCTGCTTATTCACTCTGCATTGTTTTACACAATTGGACGTGATATTCAGCGGCGTTATGGAATTTGATCGTTATCGGAAATATAATTGAAATCAACAACAACAAAAACACTTTTGGTGTTACAAATTTTGATTTTATCGAATTTCGAATTTGAATCTAATTTGATATCGGTTTCAGGTGTTCCAGAAGCCGATTTATCGGTTTACTTGTTAGAAATAAACCGAAACGATTTGTGTTAACAGAATTGTTAATTTAATAAGCTATATATATCATATAATACAACGTGTGATGCATTTCGAGGTTCCCTACATTTTGAAAGAAAAAAACACAGAAAAGAACATTCCTTGGCATTTATTTTTTGAAGATTATCTCTTTCAAATGTTCGCCGAAGCTAGACTTTGGACTTTAAATATCCCCACTGGAAAAAGTCTAACGGTGTGATACCACGCGATCTTGGTGGCCAATCGACCGGCCCAAAGCGCGAAATTATCTGCTCACCGAAGTGTTCTCTCAATAAATCCATTGATTGATGCGATTTGTGGGAAGTGGCGCCGTCTTGTTGAACCCAAATGTCGCGGAGCTCACGAACTTCAATTTCAGGGATCAAATAGTCGGTTATCATGACGCAATAACGATCGCCATTGACGGTTACGTTCTCAACGGTAACATTTTTGAAGAAATATGGACCGATGATTCCACCGGCTCACAAACCACACCAAACCGTTGTTTTTTGAGGATGGAATGGCAGGTCTTGAATCTCTTCAGTTTGCTCTTCGTCCCATAGAGAGAAGCGATGTCGCTTGGTAAGACCCCGTGCTCCTCGTCAAGCATACGCTCGATCATCACTCAGCGATTTTCGATAAGATTTTTCAGAGAAAAACTTCAAAGAGGCCGCCAGTCGCAGCACTGGAGAAATTATCAGCCGATCGAACTTGCATTTTACGAGGCATCACCATCATCAAGCATCATAACAAAAGCTTCTTTATCAAGGCGATATTGATGAACAATCCTACAAAAGTGCAGGATTTTGACGAAACTAAAATAGTGAGATCTAGTGCTCATACGTTGCTTCAAAAAGCTGATAACACCCTTGATTTACTCTATTGTTGTATATTAATATGTTGACTGATTTGATTCAGTTTTCTTCTTTCTGACGAAGCATAGCTTATCTTTCGAAATGTCTAAAATTAAAGTATCAAAATGTAGATTCAACAATAACTAGAACGATCCTGTCGCTTCCCTTTAAGTTTGTTCAGTTATCAAACTGCCTTTGCAACAGATAATAGATTGATGCATGACAGATTTCAATGCATGTATAAACCTAATTTATGTTAGCATACCGACGAATGTTCATAATAGTAAATTTCAATAATGAGTTTTTGCTTTGCGATAAATGTATACGCATATTTCCCTACGCCAGCCCTAACCTGCACACAAAATCGAAATTGGAAAACATGAAAATTCTGTAGTTAATGGTAGAGAACAATACATGCGTCCACATACATATGTATTCGTACATGAGTAACTCAAACATGATCGATATAATTTTTGGTCTTGTCGCTTCGAGTGTTATTAATTGGTATATATCGTAATTGCTTTACTGAGGAGTTTTAAATATTTTGGCATAAACTCACATATGTATGTACGCAAACATACTCTTTTCCAAAGTCATTCAGTGAGTTCAAAGAACCCTATGTATTCTCATTCGACCATCATTGAGAATGAAATTAATGTTAAAATTGTAAGGTTGCTAAAATTTGCAATAAGAAAAACTTTTTAAGACCAAAACCCCTTTTCGCTACTAATGAACGGAAAATAAATCAATACGAAAGGAACAAGTAAAGATAATTTAATCAAAATATCCAACAGATGCTGTAAGACTATATGCTTTTGTTTTAATTTAATTCAATTTGTTAATTTTTTAATTACTTCATTCCATTTTTTTTATATTTAATTTAAATAAATTCAGTTCAATATAATTTAATTTTATTTTACTTAACATAATATAATTATTTTACATTGAAGTTTTTATTTTTATTTATTTTATGGTATGTTATTTTTTATTCTATTTAATTTATTTCATTTTTTATTATATTATTTTATTTCGTTTAATAAATTTTTTTATATACTTTTTTTTAGTTTATAATTTATTTAATACTTTATTTTGTTTTATTTATTTAAAGTACATTTATTTATTGTAAATCTTCTACTTTATTTTAATTTAATTTCAATCGAAATAATTGCTAATTTATTATATTATATTTTATATTTACTATAATTCAATAAAATTTTATTTTATTTTCTTTTATTCTAATATTTTATTTATTTTATTTAAATTTATTTTTGTTTTATTTTATTTTGGTTTGTTTATATATTTTATTATTTTTTATTCATTTTACTTCATTTCAGTTAAGTCGGTCATAGGCGTAACGGATTTCGATAGGCCAGTTGCTTGTTCGCACCGATGATAATTCAATGAAAAATAACTTAATTGCAATTAATATTAGTTTAGAACTCGGAATTCACAGTAAGTATTTAATTCATTAATTTTTTGTTTTAATTTATTTTATTTGATTTTATTTAATTTTATCTTATATTATTTTATTTTATTTTTTATTTTAATTAATTATATTATATTATATTTTATTTTATTTTATTTTATTTTTTGACTTTTAAATATATTTATTTTATTTTACTTAATTTTTTTTTTAATTTTATTGTATGGTATATTATTTTATTAACTTTAAATTTTTTTGTTTTATCTATATCAAATTATTTTATTTTATTTTAGTTTATTTTTTGTTTGTTTCATTTTATTTAATTTATTTTGTTTTTATTTTATTTCATTTTTTTTAAATAATTTTATTTTATTTTATTTCAATTTATTTAATTTCAATTTTAATTAATTCTTTTGTTACATTATATTTTCTGTTATTTTATTTTACTTTTTATTTTTTTATTTAAATTGTTTGTTTTAATTTTATTTTATTTCATTTTATTAATTTTATTTAATTTAATTTTATTTATATTATTTTATTTTATGTTAAATTATTTTATTTTATGTTAAATTATTTTATTTCAAATTATTTTATTTTGTTTTATTTCATTTACTTTTAATTTAATTTAATTTATTTTATTTTATTTATTTTAATTTATTTTATTTTATTTTATTTTATTTTATTTTATTTTATTTTATTTTATTTTATTTTATTTTATTTTATTTTATTTTATTTTGTTTTATTTTTTTAATTTTTTTTTATTTTATTTTATTTTATTTTATGTTAAATTATTTTATTTTATTTTATTTTGTTTTATTTGTTTAATTTAATTTAATTTAGTTTATTTTATTTATTTTAATTTATTTTATTTTATTTTATTTTATTTTATTTTATTTTATTTTTTTAATTTTATTTTATTTTGTTTTATTTTATTTTCTTATGTTTTTTTTAAATATTTTATTTTATTTTAATTTGGTTTATTTTATTTTATTTTATTTTTTTTGTTTATTGATTTATTTAATTTTATTTTATTTTATTTTAATTTATTTTACTTTAATTTATTTTAAATGTAGTTTAAAATAAATACAATTTTGTTCTATTTTATTAACATTAGCTTTAATTTAATATTATTCATTTTTTTATTTTTTTATTTTATTGATTTTATTTCACAATTTTTTTTTTGAAAATTATTTTCATTCAATTAATTAAAATGATTTATATTAATTTCTTTTGTTTTACTTTATTCTATCATATTTAATTGAATTAAATAAATTTATGTTTTTATATTATATTTCATTTTGCTCTATTTACATTTCTTTAGTATTTTTTATTTTTTTTTCGTTTTAATTAAATTTAATTTATATAAAATTTTCTTTTATTTCTATTTATTATGAATAATATAATTTAATATAAATTATTTTATTTAGTTTTGTTTAGATATATTTTGTTATTTTCATATTGCTAATTTTAGTTAGTTCAGTTTTTTCATTAAAAAAAAAAAAACTTTATTTAATTGATTTAATTACCTTTTTTAACTTTTTTTATATAACTGATTTTGTTTTATTTTTATTTTATTTTATTTAAAATTTTATTGTGTATATTATTTAAGTTTTAATTTTGAAAACGTTTAAATAGATGATTTTGAAGTGTCGAATAGTATTTGAAGTGTCGAAATGAATACTTCGAAAATTGGTCGATTACACTTACAAACTTTTTCGAATGCAATACTGCAGATAAAGCGCGAAATACTGTTATAAATAAATTTACTTAAAATAAATTTACTCTATAACATATTTTATAAGTGCTGTATGTTTTTAAGGAATTGTATAGTTATAAAATTAACTAAATTAGTCTATCTTAGCTAAATTCATAAATAATTTCACTTATGTACATATGCATATATGTACTTCTGTCAATATATACTTAAATATTTATGCCTAAAACATATGGTTGTAAAAAGTATAAAAATAAATATATAAACTTAATAATTGTATGTAAACATGAAAAAAATTAAATTTAAAAATAAATTAAATTTGTTAAATGGAAGGCTATTTATTAGTTTTTTTTTTAAACGCGAATATGTATGTGGGCTTTGATTTTGAATAGAACAGAGCGTAGTGCTTTTAATTTTTAATTTGTTTTTATACATATGCGCATATAAGAAAGAGTGCACATGAATTGTGTATCTGTGTGTGTTTTTATTAGCGCTAAATCCCAGCGAAAGAGACAACAAACCAATGAGGCGCATAGAGAATATCGTAAAGAGTTTAAAAAACTCTGAATCGAATCTAAAAATCTAGAATATTTTAATTTCATTTCTAAGTTCGCGGTAAAATAAATATATCGGGAGTTAGTTGACGTTGAATTAATTTTTTTTTGCAATACGAAATGTTAAGCAGGAATTAATTAATAATACGTAAGTAAAAGTGAGTGCGAGCAACTGTTTTAATTTATAAATATTTTTTAAAAATAGAGAAAAGTGTATTTGTTGTAGGAAAGATAGAGAACGAGATAGAGAGGACAAAATGAAAGCAAATTGGACAAAACGAGCTAACTCACCGTCATAGTCATATTCGGCAGCTGTGTATGGTGCCAACATGTGAGCTTGGATTTCTTCTTCGGAGCTGCTAAAGGAGCGTTGCTGTGGCAGGCCATATTGCGCACCCATCAATGGTTTTCGTTGTTGTTGCTGTTGTTGTTGTTGTTGTTGCGCATAGTTTGCTGTATCCATGGCATGACCGCCGCTTATGGTGAGATTTCGCGACAATTGCCCAGTTTTTTGATAAGCACCCGCGCTGCCGGTCATCGGCGGTGTTGGTAGTTGCGACATTTGCGGATTATATGAATGTTGATGGGGGAGTCTTTGTTGATGTGATTGGTGCTGCTGCTGATGTTGTTGCAACATGCCACTAGTCGCTCGTTGTGTTGCCATCTGTTGATGTGTTTGCATTTGCGGGCGTAGAGGTTGCGGCTGCTGATGTGGCGGTAGGGCACGCAGTTGCGCTCCTAAGTTTGGCTGCTGTTGCTGTTGTTGTTGCTGTTGCAGTGTTGGTTGCTGCATCTTTTGTTGCTGTTGTGGGTGCGGCTGCTGATATTGTTGTGACTGTGGTTGTTGTTGTTGTTGTTGCAACGGCTGAATTTGCTGCTGCGCATGTTGATGATGATAACCATGTTGTTGTTGTTGTTGTTGTTGTTGTTGCTGCTTCTGCTGCTGCTGCTGCTGCTGTTGTTGTTGTTGTTGTTGTTGCTGTTTTTGCAACTGACTAGGATGAGCCAAGTGCGGATGTTGCCGCATTAAACCGTCCAGTTCACCCTGTCGAGTAGACGAGACACACTTTGTCTAAGCATTAAACGTACATAGACTTGAGCAGACAAGTCCTTAAAAGTTTACCTGATAATAACGAGGATCATCTTCAGGATAAGAAAGCTGCTGACCACCACTACCACCCATTTGCTGTTCGCCACCTTGCGCGCCATATTGTTGCTGCGCATGATGTTGTTGGTTCATTGTTCGTTGCCGCTGTTGCCCTGGACTAACATCTATGCCACTGTCTGTAGTCGACAAGCGTCGATTTGTAGGCGCCTCTTGTTGCGAGTATTGACGGCGGAGGACGCTACCCGTTCGTTGCATCGGCAAATTTTCCTTTTCGGCAGCGCTGCGTGTACGCTCTAGTTTCGGACGCTTATCTAGCGTATCATGCGGATCGACTATGGCCTGTTGCGAGATGTCCTAATTAAAGTTACATAAATGAAATTAAAAGTATTATTTATTCATATGAAATGGAGCAGAGCAGAGTTACTGCTTGTAAACTTACACTGCTGCCATCGGGTTCAATGCGTCGCAGAAAGCTATCCTGTTGTTGACCCTTATTCATCCATTGTCCAGTCTTTGAGAGTAGTTCCTGCTTTTTGCGGCAGAGTATACAAACCCAAATCACCTAAAATGGGAGGAAATTGTAAGATTATCATTACAAGTAAAAATATTCATAAACTTATGTTATATATATAACAGGTCGCTGGACTGAGCTAGATCGATGTCTGTACGTTAAAGGCAATAAACAATATAATTATGCCAATTGCTGTAACTTTTTGCACCAAACCAATAAAAGATCGTCAAACTGTTAAACGAATAACATGGAAATCAGCTAAAAAAATGAAGTAAGTTTAGTTACCATAAGCTTGTAAGTGAAATGTGGTTTGTGTGAAGGTGATGCTTGATCAAATGACTGAAAGAAGGTGAAATCTAAAAGTATTTTTTTTCCTGGACTCTTTGTGCGGCAAACTTTACGATTGAAAATTTCAAACTTTTTTGTTGTTGTTGTCAAAAAGTTTGAAAGCTGAGACATCACGATTTCATGTTTACATAGTTTTCCATATGATATTGTATGCAACTAACTCATTAAATTTATAGAGCGATTTGGGTCATATGTGGAATATTTGTTAAAACTATGAAGAGAAATATTCCGATCAAAAAATTACTCACTAGGCGGGACCGCGGTCGAAACATTTTACTTCATGATTTCAACCATCTTCTTCTTAATTGGCGTAAACACGGATTATAGCTGGGGTAGCAACAGGGTGCCAGTCACTGTTTTTTTCTAGCCGTTCGGCTCGTATAGCTCATAGTTCCATTTTCTATGGTTTGCTTGTTGTAAAGATACATTAACCGTTCGTAGAATCTCTCTGTAAACTTCGTATGCTCTAGATATCAGTTACAAGATTACTTCCCTGGTTCACACAAGAGTAAGATTCCCACTCTATATACTCACGCATTTCTGCAACTATATTTTTTGCCTGTAAATGCGTTCTCCCAATCTCTTCAGTCCTCTGTATACCTTATAACCTTAAAACGTTCGCAGACGTCGTCATTATTCCAAAAATTCCAAAGGACTATCACAGCTTAACATCATTCTTAATAAAAACATTGGAGCGCCTGGTGAATGTCTATATCGATGAAAGGATACATGTTTTGCTTAGAGGTAGGAAATTTTAATGAGTTTTAGATGCAAACGCGGGACGTTCACTGAGGTACCCTGCAGGGGAAAGTACTATCGCCTCTCCTTTCGTGTTTTGAGATTCACGACTTTAAGATAAAGAGATAGAGCAAAGTACTAATGTTCGCTGACGAAGTTTTGCATATCTTCACCTATGGTTTTAAGATGAATGGTATAGTGGGAACTACAATGTACTACGTTCAACCAGAGTTAAAACGACCACTCAGGCTGCCAAGCGAGCAATATCTTCCAAGCGGAGATATATGCTTGTATGAATAGCGGAAAGCAGGGAACTGGTCTACAAACAAAAAAAACTAATATTTATGTAGATCGCCAAGTGGCCATTAAAACCTTGATTGCTCATGTATGGACTTTTAAGTTCCTTTTAGAGTAGTAAAATATGAACAAGAAACACTCTAATAGACTTTTAGAACGTCCAAGGGCAAGCAGAATATCGAAAATTAGGTGCAAAGCATATAATGTCACATCCTTTCAAGTTAGATCTTCTTGGTAACATTAAGCGCAGGAAATATATGGAATGTGTGGAGACAATAGTGCAGGTAATAAAATAACTGCTAACGATAAAAAATCTTCTTAATTAAAAGTAAAATTAAAATATATTATAAATATTTTTTTTTTCAATTTATATAAAAATATTACTTTAATTGTTTACACAAGTATTATAATTAAAAGTCTATTCAAATAACCTGTATCCAATGCCGAAAGTGAGATAGTATAAAATTCTACTTTTCATATACAAAATTTTGCAGATGACTGTATAAAAACTTTAATAAAGTTATATACCACAAAACGTTTATATACGAGGTATGTTCAAAGTAAAATGTGAATTTTGATTTTTCGCGGGCTGTGCACATTCGATTATCGATATTTTGATTTTGTTATGATCGGACACATATGTTTATCATGTGATTGCATTAGAAGCCAATTTCGATTAGTAGTTTGTTTTTTGAAAACAGAAGATCACGTTCTTGTGTGCTCTTCGATTTTTAACTTTTGAGAAGAATGTATCAAAGAATATGTATGGAAATGCTCCAAGGCACTTGAAATGTTCACTGTGACACTCGGTGAGTTTATAAATGGTACAAGCTCTCTACAGAAGGCCGAGAAGATATTGATGACGATGGGCGTTCTGGAGGTGCGACCACGTCAACAAGCGAAGAACACAGAAACAGTGAAAAAAATTGTTCTTAAAAATCGTCGAATCACTATTAGGGAAGTTGCGGAGGATATTGGCATCTCAATCGGCTTAACCCATTAAATTTTCTCTAATGTTTTTGGCATGAAACGTGTGACAGCGAAGTTTGTTCCGAAACTGCTAAATACTGAGCAAAAGCAATATCGCACTAGTATTGCTCAGGACTTTTTGAATGACGTCAAAAACGATCCGGATTTGCTCAAACGGGACATAACTGGTGACGAAACGTGGATATATGGTTATGAAGTCGAAACGAAGACTCAATAAGCCCAATGGAAGCTGCCAGATGAGCCAAGACCAAAAAAGGTACGCCAAAGTCGATCAAATGTGAAAGTTTTGCTCACTGTTTTCTTTAATTATAATGGTATGGTGCATCATGAGTTCATGCCAAAAGGTTGTTCAGTTAAAAAGAAATACTACAAGCAAGTATGCAACGTTTGCGTGAAGCAAAGCAAGCTCAAGCGATCGGAATTGTGGAAAAACAAATCGTAAATTCTGCATCACGATAATGCACCAGCTCACACATCAATGCTTATTCGTGATTTTTTGGCCAAAAACAAAACCATAATCATGCCTCAACCACCGCATTAACCAGATTTGGCTCCCTGCGACTTTTTCCTACTCCCAAAACTAAAGAGAACAATGAAAGGGAAGCGTTTTACCACAATTGATGAGATCAAGTCAGAATAGAAGAAAGAGTTGATGGGCATACCAAAAAGCGCATTTCAGAAGTGATTCGAGGATTGGAAAAAGCGTTGGCACATGTGTATTATATCCGAGGGGGATTATTTTGAAGGGGACAAAATAGATTTTCATGAATATATAAGTACTTTTCAAAAAAACTCAAAATTCACCTTTTCTTTTGAACACACCTAGTATAAATACCACAAAAGAATAATGCAAAAATACGTTTAATACTTTATGATTAATTGAATATTTCTAATGTCTGAGCGTTTTAAAACTACATTGCTTCCACTGAAAGAGTTTTTAATATTTTCATCTTTTTAAAATTTTAAAATTCGTCGAAAAATTTTAAATTCTCAAAAAGTGTATATTTATTTCTTAAAGTAAAGAGTTTTCAAATTTACCGTTAACTAGACTTCAAAAATGTCCAAATCAGTTGAAAAATATTTATAATTAACTGTTATCAAATTTAACCTATTTTATTTCAGTCCAGAAAAAATGTTTTTTTTTAGAGAAATTTTACAATGCTCAAGACAAGCAACCTATTAACATTAAAATTAATTGTAAATAAAAAGATTTGTGATAATTGAACAAGAGAAAGTAAATAAAATTGTCTATTTCCTATTTTATCTATTTGAGCATATCTAGTAAATTTTTTTTGTATAAAAAAATTCAAATTTTTTTAATAAGGGGTAAGCAATTTTTCGAAAATATTTAATTTAATTGGTAATATTCATGGCGTGGTTGTGCCAATATATTCTATTTCGATAATGAAGCAAATTTATGTAACAACAAATTTCATGCTGTTTTTGAATTATGGCTTTTCTTAGCGTGAAATCAAGATGTACAGTAGTCGGCAGTGAAATGTCTTAAAAACATCTAGTAATATATATATATATATATACATACTTCACGCTTTTATATATGTACAATTGTCTGTCATAAGTGATGATTAAGGTTCTGCATATATTTATGGTTACTCATAAGCCATACAAGAATTAGTCATGCAAGTGGAACAACATGGCGTATAAGTAACCAGTTATGTAGTGCTTACGGAGAGCGTATTCATTGTGAATTTCATTGAAAAACTCACGTTTTAATAATTATTTTAATATATGAGGCCTTAATTGGTAAATAAAGATAATTATTATTCTGTTTATTGAGTTTTTTTTGAATAGAAATTAAGTTGTTTTTTGTTAATTTTTATTAAGTTTTGTTTCTGAAAAATGACTTTAAAAAAATAATAACTATTTATTCGAGAATGTTTGAAGCATTCTTCCTCTCAAAAATAAAAACCGATTTTTAATTTTGAATATTTTTAACAAACGAATTGCTTAAAACGTTAAACCACCTTTCCAATAAATACTGGTCGGTAATTTTTTTCGGTCTTTTTTATATTATTTTCCTGTGTTTGTATTTAAAATTAATATAAAATTTGAGTATATACTCGTAGACATGAGTATATCGGGGAAAAGGTTGACTAAATTTGGAAAAATATTTTCGGCCATAACTAAAAATTTTTTTTGTTAAGTGCAACCGTTTCGAGAAAACAACTATTCAAAAAATTGGTAGTGGTGGACTATATGTATATGTGTGAGTGACTGGCGGATTAACGCACACCATAAATCACTTATCGTAGCTACCTATAACCTGGTGGATGTTCTGTTTTGCTCTGAGGCCAACAGAAGTTTGTTCATCTCTTTTTGGTTGAAATACTGATGAATAAAACATCAAGGTTAGTAAATCACAATTTTTGACTTCTACGCGGAGTTGCACACCAAGTGATGACTTGCTTTACATATCATGAAAAGAAAATTAAGAAAAAAAATTAAGAAAGTTGGAAGACTATGATGTATAGCCTCAATGCATTTGCTTGTTCATTTATCAAAATTTTAATGTAGAACCTAAAGCTGGGAAAATTGAATTTGGGTTTATGTTTATCTTAATAATTTCTTCTTCTTCTCTGGAGCAGGCGCTGATTAAGTGATTATAGCTGCATCAACAATAGCGCGCCACTCGTTTCTTCTAGCGGAGTGGAGGTCTCCCTCTTTATCTGCTTTCACCAGTGAATACTTTAAAATATGTAGCGCTTTCATCCATTCGGACGGCATGACCTAGCAAGGTCGCCATAACTCTTGGTTCGCTGAATTATGTCAATGTGGTCGTATCGCAAGAACAGCTCATCGTTCCATTGTCTGAGGCATTTGCCGTCGACAACGCACAAAGGACCAAATCTTCAGCTCATCGGATGTCGACATTGTCCAGGCTTTTGGTTTTATTTTGACGAGAGAGGACTTTGCTTTTCAATTGCCTACTCAGTCCAAAGTAGCTCCTGTTGGCAAGAGTGATTCTGCGTTGGATGTCAAGGCTGACATTATTGGTGTAGCTAATGCTAGTTCCTAGATAGACTAAATTATCTACGACTTCGAAGTTATAACTGTCAACAATGACATGGGAGCCAAGTCGCAAATGCGATGACTGTTTATTTGATGACAGGAGATATTTCGTCTTGTCTTCGTTCATTCACTTCTATGTCTAACCTGGAGAATGCAGAACTTACGGTGCGATTGTTATGGACAATGATATCAATATCTACGGCATACGCTAACAATTGTACAATCCTGTAGAAGATTAGACGTGATCGATTTAGCTCTGCAGCTCGTATTATTTTCTCCAGCATCAAATTGAAGAAATAACACCATAAAGAGTCACCCTGTCCAAAACCTTATTTGATATTCCTTCCCAATTCTGAATGCGCTTCTGGTAAAATCCAGGGTCAGTATACATAGCCGTATGTGTTTTGAAGGGATTTCAATTTCAGACATAGTGGCGAAGAGGCAGTTTCTTATCTTGCTGTCGAAGGCAGTTTTAAAATCGATGAATAGCTGGTGTGTATCGATTCTTTTCTCAGATGTCTTTTATAAGATTTGGCTCATGGTGAGTATCTATTCATACGACTACGTTGTCCTGTATTGTTAAACATATAACACATATACATACAAACATATACATATATATATATATATTTGCATAAAAGCAAGCCTGCCAACTATTTATAACTAGCCTACTTGCTCAACACGCTCATCTGATTCATATATTCGCACAAGACATCGTGGAATCTCATGTGTTGTGTCAAAAACATAAATTTGGTTAAAATCAAGGTCACAAAAATGCTAATATATACAAATGTAGTTTTTTTTTAAGTTAAGACAATGAGCATTGCAAATTTTGGACAATAAAGTGCTCACAAGCAGACATAGGAGGCAGCAAATCACGCGATGTGCGAAAGATAATCTCACTTGACCGCAACTTTATAACATATACATGCATTTGTACTTGTATATAAGCGTGTAAGTACATAAGTATGGCATAAAAAGACATATAAATGTCTTCTTCATGCCGGCTGACAAAAGTTCTTACCTATACAGATCTTGGATGGTGAGTTTGATTATGGAAACGTTCTGAGTTGCCCTTAGGACTAGACTTTAACTTACTCGCCTTAATCATGATTCTCTGGTGATAGCTCATATTAATCTAATTATTTACTTTGTAATATTTAGTTAAAAAGATACAATCAAAAAGAAGCAATTTTGACATATACTATTACCTCCAGAAAATGTCATCACACTCGACATCTAAGGCCAATATTCACGAAAAGAACAATTTCACAACACTTTGATAACCCGAACCCGACTTAACATATTCATAGTAGCAACGATTTCGTGTCCTTCAAAATAACTTGAATCGTAAAATTCTAAGGAAAAATATTTCTAGAATTTTTCAACTTAATTAAAGATGGCACAGTGTTAAAAATGATCAATATTTGCGTTGAAAATATGAAGAACGAAAATAAACAATGGAATAATTAATAATTGATAATTATGAGATAATAGTAACAAATGTATGCAGATTTAAGTTCGAGCAATGAGCAACTCTCGGAATTTTTTGTAAATAAAAAACACAGAAAATTCAAATCTAATGGGAAATGTTTATTATTATTCGAAACAACATTCTTTGGCATTTATTTTTTGAAGATTATCTCTTTTAAAAGTTTTCGATGGTAACTAGCGAACGACGCGCGTGATGTTTTGCTCCAAGGCCTGAATCGAAGCGGGATTGTTCGCATAGACTTTAGACTTTACATATCCCCATAGGAAAAAAGTCTAACGGTGTGATATCACATGACCTGCTCACAGAAGTGTTCTCTCAATAAATCCATTGATTGATGCGATGTGTGGAAAGTGGAGCCAAGATCACGAGCTTCAATTTCTCACTCTCAGCTACGGCCACTATATTTTCTTCACTGCGTGCTGGGCGTGGTCTATTCGGTCGAATATTATTCAATAATGAGAGATGGGTGATGGTGTTGCGAATAGTACGCTCATTAGGCCGATTATATTGACCATAAGTTCAGCGAAGCGCGCGAAACGCATTCTTTACAGAACGTGAATTTTCGTAAAAAATTTGATTTGTAAACGTTATTCAGGCGTAAGTTTTTCCATGATAAAATCCTATATAATACTGAACAAAAATATCATGACAGCTTGACGCGACTCATGCGTGATCTGTCAAAAAAAGGCTGTTGAAAAAAGTACCTCTAAATAGAGTGCAGCTCGCTCAAAGTATAACAAAGCGGCGGTCGCCGACATCTTACCCACCGAGCTATATAAATTTGGAGAGGAAGAACTGGGAAGGTGCATGCATTTGCTTTTTTGAGAAATATAGTCAGGCGAGAAAATTGCTGACGATTGGGAGACCCTACAAATATTCGCCACGCTTCAACTCTTGGAAAATACCCAGGAGAAAAGCATAAACTCACACACTGCTTTGGCTGATTTTAAAACTGTCTTCGATGCGCCGTGAGTTCTGCTTTTTACAGGCAGCATAGGGAAGAAAAGCGAACCGATCTGGTGATGAATGATATATGCGACGACATTGACATACATATATCTGACATTGACGCTGGCTAGAATATGTTGTCCGAACAGATGAAAAAATCCATCTTTAAAAGTAGTCGATGCAATACCAGTCCATGGAAACAGAGTAAGATGAAGACTACCTGTACATTGGAAAATAATATTGACAATGACCCTGCGCTGAACAATTAAGAGAATATACGTATGGCGTACTGTTGTTAATTTAGCTATAATCGGAATCGCATAGTCGATGTCTCGATCATAAAGAAGAATAAAAGTAAAAAAACTGTCTACTACGAGTCTGCCTGTTTGCAGAAGAATCAGAGGGTATAGCAAAACAGATACTATATATACTAGAAAGAGTAGCCTCGAAAAAAAAAAACTGAAAACAGTTTTTGAGATTTTGTGGAGAGAATTTTGTAACAAACGATCACTTCGAGCTCATCATTTTGAAGCTGTGTCAAAAAAGGCAAATCTCTCACAGCATAGTTCAAAGTTTTAGGGTAGTATGAAAAGTGATAACAGATATTTTTTTCTGAGAATACATTTTAATATTTTTCATCGCATACAATGCAAGCAAAAATTAACACGGTATCGTTAACTTAGCTTGAAAAAAAAAACTATCACATTTCACTAGAAATATTTAGTACCACTAAGTTTAGATTGAATAAAAGAGCTCTAGACTGTTGACAGAACCTTTAAAAAATAATCGTATAAAAACATTTTTTCACATTTTGACATTTCGCTTATATGATTTAATTTTTTATGTTTCTTGCGAACTGTTGATTCAATATATTTCGAGTGCAACTATTTAAAGGACTTGAAAAGTTAAGTTCATATATGTGTACTGTAATAGTGTTTTAGTTGTGCTGTCAGATTTAATTTTAAAACTAATTAACCTTTTGCTATTGCAAAATGTACACTTTTCAACCGATACACACAACTCGCTCATACTCAGATTCATATAAGTGTGTGTAATTAGATAATTGTACGCCCGAGCATGAGCTTGCGGGTATTAATTAGTCATTGTTATTGTTTGTGTGTATGTATATACTTGTATACTCCTATACTATTTAACTATTGACTATTCCACTTTTGTTGTTATCGGAAAGTTGCAGTCAGTCATTGTCAATGTTAACTATTAATTAATATAGACTTACACTTATCCGATTACAAGCTCTTACCTTATTGCTCCGAAGTGTCACCTTCCCCCCGCAACAAGCACAACAAACGATATTGCAGTAATGGCAAATATGACCGATACCATCGGCAAATTTCGTTTGCAGGCATATATGACAAATTGCTCCCAATTCAATGCCAGATTTCTTCTGCTCCTCTGATCTTTGGCGAATTTGCATTTCCAGTGAGACGACCTCATCTTGTTTACGCCTGCAAGTGTAATCACATAAACAGAAATAGTAAATATTTATTTAAAGTAATATAAAACAATATAACCGATACAATATAATGTTTAATAAAAGGAAAATAGAACAACTAACAAACAAATTATAAAATCTAAAAACCAAACAGACTTTATAAGAAAAGAGTGTTATCTTCGGCCATGAAAATCATTTAATTCGTTCCGCTTCTGGACGTCTAACAATTGCATCATGCTTTCTAAAGACAACTTCAAACTCACGGTAGGTAATTTTAAACAGTTTCTAAAATTTGGAATTTATTACTCGAATATGTGACGCTGTTCCAGATTCTAAGACCAATTATTTTATTCTATTTTAGCCTGTACAGTTACTTTGCTAATTTATATGATTCAGCTTTCTTTTTTTTAGCATTTATTGTGCGATGTGATCTGTGATTTTGGCTTTGTGGCCGATTATCTCGCTCCATGACATGCATACTTAAAATGTTTTTGCTTTATGTCTCCTGATTTTCCTGACTTTTCAACTGAGATCTTCGTTATTTTGTCGTCCATTTCTTGAAGATGATCAATAATTTCACACAAAATATTTAAATGATCTTTTACATCATCTCTATTATCATCTATTCATTTTGAATAGTATCAAGAACTTCGAAAGATAGTCTTTTGCATTGGTATTCAATAAAAAAATTAAATATATAAAATAAAAATAAAGTAAAATAAAACGAAAGGAAAAAAAAATAAATTAAAATCAATAAAAAATAAAATAAAATAAAATAAATAGATTAATCAAAATAGAAAAAATAAAATAAAACTAAATAAAATAAAACTATATATAAAATAAAATAAAATAAAATAATATAATATAAAAAAAAAATAAAAAAAATAAAAAATTAAACAAATAAATAAATAAATAAAATAAAATAAAATAAAATAAAGTAAAATAAAATAAAATATAAAATATTAAAATGAAATAAAATAAAATAATAAAAAATAAAACAAAATGAAATAACATAAATAAAATAAAATTAAAAATATAAAATAAAATTAAAAAAAATAAAATAAAATTAATAAAATAATATAAAATAAAATGATATATAATAAAATAAAAAAAACCATAAAATAAACTTAAGCAAAAATAAAATAAAATAAAATAAAATAAAATAAAATAAAATAAAATAAAATAAAATAAATAAAATAAAATAAGCTAAAATAAACCAAAATAAAATAAAATAATATAAAATAAATAAATATAAAAATTAAATGACAAAAAAAAAATTAAATATATTTAATTAAAATAAATAGAAATAAAATAAAATAAAACAAAGCAAAACCAAAAAAATATACTAAAACCAAATAAAATAAAATGAAATATTATAAAATAAAAATATAAATAATATTATAAAATAAATAAAAAATCTTAATTATTCAATATGTCCATCAAAGTGCATTTCTCCAGTTTTGGCATCATCTTAGTTCCTATAGCGATGATTAAATGAAACGGTTTCACTAGGACTAATTATAGGTGGTACTAAGGTCGATGAGATCAGCATATAACAGCTAACTAGTGCTCGGGGATACAATGTGATTGTCCTGCTACACGTCATTGACGAAAATCGCGTAAAAGAAAGTTTTTGTGAAGTCACTGTTCAACAATGTTATAATTAAAACTATTAAAAAAAATTTTTTTTACGCTTTGGAGATGGTTCAGAATGAAAACTCAAGAGTATTGATGCAGAGTTTAGGTTGTAGAGAGTGAAGTTTGAAAAAGTTTATTTTTGATAAGTTAAACGGTGGACTGCAAGCGGAAATTAGTTGTTCGAGGTTTCATATTGGAATACTTGACTCCCAGTAGAAAAATATTACGGAAGTAATAGCTTGTCTTGGGCAAACTAAAGTATTTGAAATTAAGGTTAAGTAGTTTGTCAAATATTTAACACTGTTGTTTGCCTAAACAATATGTAAGTCAATATTTCATCACTACAATACTCACCGCATAATCTCATTGTGTGCCTCTTCTTCCTGTTTTTGACGCATCAATACATTTTCAATTTGCATACGCTCATGGGGCGTTAAGTGTGACAAATCTGGCATATCATCCATTTTTGCTTTAAAGCGCGATTTCACAAATTGTCTCTAAATAAATATCTGTATGTATATCTTTGTAGTAGTTAATGCGTGTAAGCCTTGTGCCGAGTAACTGCCGTATACAAAACTCGCTAAGCTAAAAGCTATGAACGAATTTTCTATTATTTACTTTTCTCTTTTAATTGGAGCTTCTAATATAGCTTAAAGCTTAAAGTTCAATAAGGCTTGTGAAATGTGAAAAAAGTTCATAAATATATGTAGAAATGGTTTCGTTGATTAGTTTACAATATCCGCTGTCTTGCTACGTCGATACTACGATACTTGCTTCTTACTGCTTAAATAGCTTAATTTCCTTTTTGAACTTGTTTATGCTTTTTTCGACAAATTTTTAACTTTTTTTTTGTTTTTTTTGTTTTGTTTTTTTTTTTGCTTACATTTAGTAGCAGATTGTGTTGGTAGTTTAAGTGTGGTTTCGGCTTACGTTTCTGGTGCTTGGTACTTAAGTTCTGTTATTTCTTCAATTTTTACTTTAATCAGTGTGTGCAGATTTTATTATTTATTTCTGTTTCTGTTTGTGTTTGTTGTATTAATATTTTGACGCAAGTTTTATATGTTAATATTTATATTTTTTTATAATTTCATCTCTTGATTTTATTATTATTGCGATTAAACTTTTACTTGAAATATATTTAAATAATTTTAAATTATTTTCATTAATAATTTTTATTAGATTAGGTATATGTGTATATATTTTTCTTTTTTATTTACTACGATTTTAAAGCTTTTACAATCCTCGCTTAGTACTCGGTATACTCATCAAATTAATTCCCAAATGTGGCTCGCTCTCATCGTTTAATTAGTGGAAATAAATTAAATATATACATATGTGTCTATATATGGAAATATAGGTATATTTTTCAAAGCTGCTCAGTTTCTATATTTATTTCCTTTTAATCTGCACTATTTTTCGGGTTAGTCGTCAGTGTTGTGTTTAAGTTAGTAGTAGTTCATATAATGTTTTTGTTAATTTTTTTATATCTCCATTTGCTGTTCATCACAGTCCAACGTTCATTCCAAAGTTCGTTTTATTCCGAACTGTGTAACTCTTTTTTGTATTGTTGTTTTTGCTTGATCCTTTTGTTTGCTTTTGTTTTGTTGCTATTCACTTTATTAGATTTTATTATTAATTCTTTAATTGTTGGTAGAGTTTTGAATTATGTATATGCTCCTTAAGTTAATTTGGCGCAATTTTTCAACATTGTTTGCTGTTATTTTTGCTGTTACTTCTGCTGCAGGTGGGGTCGGTCACGCTACTCGTCTCGTCTCGTTTGATACTCAATGCTTGGCCTTTGTTTATAATTTGTTTTGTTCACCTTTTCTGCAGTATATTGTTGTTTCTGTTGCTATCATTTTTGTTGTTGCTTGCTACAAAGTGAATTACAATCTTTTTTTGCATTCCAGTATCCTCTTAACACTTTCAGTTCATTAGCTATGTTGTGAATACGTGTAACACAGCTTGTTTCGCCAAATTGAATCGTGTTACCGTTATTGTGTCGCCTTGTTAAACATTAACTCTTTCACAATAGTTTGCAATACCTTTTTTTGCTATTATGCTGTCTTCCTACTTGCAGTTGTTGTTGTCCAGTTGTTAAAGTGTTTCGTACTTGTATTTATATCCGACAATGTGCAACTATCGAGGCATATACATATAACTTTATATTATATATCTGAATATAAGTGCGAAAATTAATATAGATATTATTTATTTTATTTATAGTTATAGCGGTCATCGCGTGTATATGTATGCCAATGTATTATTTATTTTCTTTTCTGCTGCTATTTATTGGCACCTGACGTAGAAACTCCGATGTGTTGATTCTGAAAAAGAAAAAATTGGTTTATTTATTTGTGAAATGTAAAGAAAAAAAATCATAAACTTTAAACTATTCAAACTATTATATGTGTATGTACATAAGCACATATACACATAGCAGAAAATGTCTGCGTTCACTCACTGTATTAAAGTATTCAACTAAAATAGTTAAGCATATTGAAACAATTACTATTTTATTTCCACTTGTTTTGAAGACAATTATTTGAAGAATGTTTGAGGAAATTTTTTTTTTAGAATATGCCTCGTTCTGAGTTAACGGGATTGTAGTTAGTACCGCTACTTAAGTAAGTTGAACAGAAAAAGTGTGCGTTCACTTTAAAAAGCATTGGTTTGTTGCATTGAAAATACAAATTATTTATGTTGAATTTAATTTTAAATGATACACGTTAGTAATTGCGATTAGGATGAAGTTAAAGCGTACATAAATATAGAAGAAACTTATAATTTTTTTGTCTATTGACCAAAAGCGAAAAGAACTAGAAATTGGTCTAAGGAAAATCATTATTAGTTTGTGGCAGAAAAGTCATCGAGAAATTTCGTAAACTGTTGGGAAATAGTATTCCTTTGTCCAGAGAGTAATAAACAACTTCAAACAAACGAAATCTTATGAGTCTAAGCCACGTTCTGGTCGTCCAAGAAAACTGACGGAAAGAAAATAGCGCAACCTAACCATTCTTGTGATATTTGACCCACGTCTAACAGCAAGTCAACTTTCAAAAGATATTGCATTAAAATACCAAAAGAAATTATGTCCAGATACGGTGCAAAAAATTCTGAAAAGAACCGGATTTCATGGTAGAGTCGCACGAAGAAAGCTAAAGCCGATTCCCTTTGCGAAGGAGTACTTAAACAAGCCTGGAAAAGTAAAATCTCGTACCGACGGTAAAATACGGTGGAGGAGGTACTGTGATGTGGGGGTGCATGGCAAGTTCGGGTGTAGGAAAATTTCAGTTTATTGAGTCGATCATGAACAAGATTGATTATCCTAATATTTTGCAAACAAATTTAAAATGCTGGGATTCGGTGAGCAATTTATTTTCCAAGATGACAACGACCCGAAGCACACAGCAGAAATTGTTTTGGTTGCTGTACAATATTCCTAAATAAATGCATACAAACCTCCCCCAATCACCTGATCTTAACCCTATTGAGCATTTATGTGATGTACTAGAAATAAAAATTAGGCAGCATACTTAGGAGCTTAGGAGGTTAGGAGCGCGCTTGAAGAGGAATGGGAAGCTCTAAGCCCAGAAGTAACAATCAAACCTGTTGGGTCAATGAAAAACCGCTTTCTAGAAGTCATTAAAAGACGTGGATAGCCAACAAGTTATTGACTTAATATATATTTTTTCTAATTTTTGGCCTTTTGTTACATTATTCTTGAAGTAAACGCAGTCTTTTTCTGTTTGGTTTGAATGACCTTTTTGTACATTTGCGTTTTTCCATGCGTATAACGAGAGTACACCATGCACACACGAAATATGTTTTATTAACCACGAAGTTAAAAGAGTGCTATAAAACTAAAAAATCTTTTTTGTATCTAGATGGTGTTGATTTTATTTCGGGCAACACTTATTTGACAGGTACTTCTTTTTTACTATTAAACAGGAAAAACCGCTGCAAAAACGTACACCGTGAATTTGCGCGGTTTAAGGTGAGAACTCTGCCAGCGAACGCCAGGTCCAAAAATGATTTGCTTGATTTCGTTCCTGAAATTTTTATGTAAACTAAGGCCAGTGACATTAAAAGCTAATGAAGTTCTGCAACTGGGTCAGCAAGGCCGTTAAGCAGGTTTTGAGACGAAAGCGCAGACATTGGTCAACATTGATGTGAGAGTTCGGAATCACTAAAAGGCTAGCTACGCAAAAAACGCATTGTTTGAGCTTTAGATGAATTAACGCGAACTAATTTCATTCAGTCAGAGTCATTACGGGAAATGAAAAATGGTTGAAATACGAGAATGTAAAACGCAAAATATTATGGTTAAATATATCGGCGAATTTCTACATATGACTTCAAAGCCTCAATTTACTGCAAAAAGTGATTGCTTAGTAAATGATGAGATTTGAAGGGAATTGTCTATAATGGGCTGCTAGAACCTGAACTCTACTGTCAACATTTAATCAGCTTGCAGCAAGCTCTTCAAAAAAGTGTCCAGAATTGATTAAAACAAAAGGTGTTTTGTCTCATCGTAATAACACCACACCGCATCCATCGTTGTTGAGTACACCACAAAAAATATCCAGGATCTTGCACCATCTGACAAAATTCTCTGAAAGATAAAAATTGACTCACCGAAGAGCCACTGAAAATTATTTGAGTAAACACTTCGCCGATAAACCACAGAAGTTCCACACTGATGGAATTATGAATGAAACCCAAAATGGCTAGAGGTCCATGTAAATATGTACTTGATTAATTAATAATAAAAATTCATAATATTTCAATAAATACATATTTTGTTCAAATATACAAAAAAAAAAAAAAAAAAATTATCCAAAACATCATCCAAGCTTTAACAAGCAGGAAGAGAATGATGGTAGGCTTGTAGAGTTGAATTTTTGTTCGTCAAGAGAGGATTTTACATTTCATTTATCTACCAGTCTACCAGATAGCACCTGTTGGCAAGTGTGATTAGGCACAGGATTTCAAGACTGACATCACCATTTGTGTTAATGTTTTCTCCAGACTTAACTTAAAGTGTCAACGTGAACGAACCCTCGTTTGCTGTCGAACGACTATAAGAGGTTCTTCCTGATACTGACGAAGCTTTTGGTTTTTCTTAACGTCAGTTAACACACAGTTCAAAAATTGTGGCATAGAGGCAAGGCATTTTCATGCAGTCGAAGGCTGCTTTAAAATCGACGAAGAAGTAACATGTGTCAATTGTAGATATGCTAGGAATGAGAAGCGAGTTTCTACGCGCTCAAATCACTTCGATGAAGATGAGCTTTAGACTTTCGCAAAAAAACCCTCGGTAAGACTTTAAGGATTAGTTAATAATTAGGGCCGATTGTAGGGGCTCCTCAAATTGGGCAGCCAAACCGTTGGGCATTATTTCGCCCGACCATCTTCTACAAAGAGCTAGTTGCATACTCTTGGTCAATTATTCCCCGCCATATTCGAATAGAATAGTTTTACGAAAAATCACTATAAAATCTGTATTATCATTTTTTGTGTAAATTTCTTTAGAAAAAAACATTCAAAATTATTATTCTAAGTTTTATCCATCTGAAGCTATAACATTTTCCCATATTTCTGGTAATATGTGGATTCCATCCCAAAAGGACTGCGCCGACTTGACTACCAAGAATTATTCAAGGCAATTTTTGATATTCTATTCTGATGTGAGCCGTATTCCAATGAAGTCGTTCAACATCGACCGAAACAAATGGTAGTCAGAAGAGGCAAGGTCTGGGTTGTAAAGCAGGTATGACAAAACTTCCCAGTCATTAATTTCCAAATAGTTTTTAACCGGAATTTGCAACATGAGGCCGAGCGCTGTCACGATCGAAAATTATTGCCGTCGTATATATTGGAAATTCCGTCCATTTTTCGCGCTTCCATTTGATGAGTTTTTTTTACGGTAGATTTAACCATTAATTATTTAGCAACAATCTTTATCGATTAATGATTTCAGTTCCTCATCTTCAAACCTTCTGGTAAGACGATTCTACCTAAGACGATCATCGTCTTCTAGGTTTTCTTCGGACACGTTCGCTCAGCTGAAACATGGTTACCATAAACTTTCATCAATACACAATGACCTTGGACAGCGAGTTTCTTCATATTAAAGTAGCGAAGAAGAATTCCCCACTAAAATACTTAAGCAACAAAGATCAAAGTTCGACATATTTGAGTGAGAAAAAAAATTACTGCAACTTTGCCTTGACCATTTCTAATAAAGGATTCTTACGGATAATCTTCTTTATGAATTTTATAAAAAAAGCCTTTCTCTGATATTATACATGATATATACATCATGTAGAAAACCACAATGAGAATTGTTGTATCGCAGTAGAGAACAAAGGACTGTCTACCTGTGTGGGGCAGATATCGAAAGTTAAAGAGAGCGGTGAGACACTTTTGTAGACAGAAAGACAGAGAGCCCAAATTACATAAGTACGAAAAACTTCAGAAGCTGACTGACAGTGGTAATTCGAAAAAAGTCTATGAGAAAATGCGGTGACTGGGAGAATGTTTCAATATCGCTATACACTCATATTTACATATATATTTCGCAAAGAGAGGGATATGTTGACTGATTCACAAAGTATTCTGAGTTTATGGAAAGAACATATCAAGGCATTTAACCCTTCCAGACTTCTCTAACAGCATAACGACAAAGCTTATGATTTTTGCCGAAGCTGTTGTGACGAAGGCGAGAAAAGTTATATGAAAACTATCTCTGCCACTGTGTAGCCTTCATAACCAAACGATGCTTGGGTAATAATTTTTCGATTGACTCGCTAATCATGGCCATCAGTTCAACTCAAATCAACACAGAGGTGCTAAGAAAATATAAAACTAAAGTACAAGTGCCCCAATTAAAAACCTAATAGCTCTGGTACTTCACTGTGTTCAAACAGTTATATTGAATGATGTGAACTGAATAATAGTAAATTAATAATATGTTCAATTCGACCTCATTAAACTTGTTAAATGAACTTTAACTTCTTAAATGACAAATACCAGTTCATAAAAATGTTAATTTACCTGCATCTGTTTTTGTAAATTGAACTTGTTAAATAACTTAACAAGTTAGAAAAGTAGTTCTGCTCAGGGTTGCAGCAGAAAGCTTTCTTCCAAAATCTTTAAACAAAGCTAATACTTCATATTTTTTATTGCTGCCGAATATATTGAACTTACTATTTTAAATAATATTTGCCAAATTTTTATAAATTTGAAAACCATTAAACATTTCGGCGACGGCTCCTTCTTTGTATTTTCTGGTATTTTATTTGTAAACAAATAGCTGTCAAATTGTTTACTCAAAGCGCTGTCTGGACAGTCATTTCTAACAAATGTCTTTTCACTTGAACTTGTTAAGTAGTGTCGGTTTGAACATACAATACGATGTGTTCAAAAATATGGTGACATTTAATTTTTTCCAAAAAATATTTACTTGTTCATCAATTTCTATATTGTTTTCTTCAAAATAATCCCACTCAGAATTATTACAATTGCGTCAGCATTTTTTCCAATCCTTCAAAACCCCAAATATGTAGAGCTCGGTGCATGTCAATGAGTTGGGGAAGGTATACTTATATAAAGGGTGATCCAAGTAGAGGTACTTTTTCAGTAGCCTTTTTTTGACAGATCACGCGTGAGTTGTGTCAAGCTGTCATGTAATTTTTGTTCAATATTGTTTGGCATTTACAAATCCATTCAACTTTATTAGGAAAATTCACTTTCTGTAAAGAATGTGTTTCGCGCGTTTCGCTCAATTTGTGGTCAACATAATCGGCCTACTGAGCATCCTATTCGCAACACCATCACCCATATTGAGACCCAGCATTCATTATTGGATAATATTCGACCGAATAGACTACGTCCAGCACGCAGTGAAGAAAATATAGTGGCCGTAGCTGAGAGTGTACACGAAGAGCATGGAGAGACGATTCGGCGCCGTTTGCAGCAACTCGGACTAGCGGAAAGCGTACAAAATACAGCTTGTGCAAGAACTGAAACCACTCGACCTTCCCAAGCGACATCGCTTCCGTCTATGGGCTCTTGAAAAGTTCCAAGAAGATCAGACGTTTTCGAGCCAAATTTTGTTCAGCGATGAAGCCCATCTGGTTCAATGGGTATGTAAACAAGTGAAATTGCCAAAAACAAAGGTTTGGTGTAGCTTATGGACCGGTGGAATCATCAATCCACATTTCTTCAAAAAGGATTCCGGTGAGAACGTAACATTCAATGGCGACCGTTATCGGGCCATGATAACCGACTATCAATGAATTATTTGAGAGAATACTTCGGTGAGCTGATGATTTCACGATTTGGGCCGGTCGATTGGCCACCAAGATCGTGTGATATCACACACACTGTTAGACTTTTTCCAGTGGGGATATGTGAAGTCTAAAATTTATACGGACAGTCCCGTTTCGATTCAGGCCTTGCAGCAAATCATCGCGCGTGTCATTCGCCAGTTACCAGTCGAAATGTTCGAACGAGTCATCGAAAATTGGACTCAACGTATGAATCATCTGAGACGTAGCAGCGGCCAACATTTGAAAAAGATAATCTTCGAAAAAATAAATGCCTTATAATTTTCTTTCGAATGATAATAAGCATTCCCTATTAAATTTGAATATTCTTTGTTTTTTTTTCTTTAAAAAAATAGGGAACCTCGAAATGGATCACCCTTTATATCCGGTAGTGAAAAGCTGAACTGTTAAATGGTTCATTACTAATATTTTAAAGATACTATACTGTACAGTTCGAATAATTTACGTTTTTTTAGACATCGCTGGATTAAAATTACCACTCGCTAACTGGAAAATTTATAATAAATCAAGTAGTTAGAGTAAGCAACTGGTATCACAAGAGTTAGCAATTAATATCTTTAACTTTTTACCAAGAGAAGCGCATCCTTAATACACTTATCTAACTTTTTTAGTTGCTATATGAAGAACCTGCTTTCGCATGCATTTTTTAACATATCGGATACAGCCACATGGCTGCAGTCGCCACCCCAGAGCGTTGCAAAGTTGCAGACCATAATTATGTCTTTTCTTCCTTCGAAGTGTGTGCGTTGCATTGTCGTAACAAAATGAGGTCGATATCCTTTTGATATGCAATCCAATTTAGATATATAACATGCAAATTTATGTGATAGACATAAAGTTAGAGACCGCATGGAATCATTATGCAAAACTTCGGTATTTATATATGTATGTATTTACATATTGTATTTACAGTATATGCATACTTCAATTGCTTTTTAAATTAGCGATTGTATGTACAAGTAGAGTGCAGCTTATATATTGTCAAAATTTTACAGTGATCAGTGAACAGTGTTATCAAAAAAAAAAAAAAAAAAAGAAGAAGAAAAAAGAGTACAAATTGCAAATTAAAAAAAGATTTATTAATGAGTTTTTTCTATACGAAATAAACTCGCTCTTAAAGCCTAATATGAAAGTCTGTTTACCGAGTAAAGAACAGTCGTTGCTATTCGTTTCTACACTTAGCCTTTCGATTCCGATTGTATACTTGTAGAGTTCGGTTGTTGTTCGCCGAAAGAGACTTTACTTTCTATAAGTCCAAAGCGTCGCCTGTTGGCAGCATTAATTTTGCTGTGCCGGTTTGGTTGATGACAGGAGATATTTCGATGGTAAAGGGGACACCAAGTAGAATCTTTCATTTCGCCTTTTATTCATTCTAAAGAAAGCAGCTCGAGTTAAGGCCGTTAATGTCACCATCATAAAGAGAACCCTTGTATCATTTGATATCGAACTACTGACTGGTGGTTTTCCTCGATCATGAGGAAGACTTTGGTTCTCATATAGGAATTTCCGAAGATTTGAAGTATGGTAAATGTCTGGTCAATTGTGCATTTGCCAGGTATCATGTTATATTGAGGATGCTTCTCCTACGATTATTTTATTTATTTATTTTTGGATTGCGAATCCAATCGTCGGGCTTTCGACATGCTAGGGTAGAATCTCGGCTCCTGCGGCTTTGTTATGGGTGGGCAATGCTTATTAAAAGTTTGACGTGGCCGGGTATTGGAACATCTTTTCCATAATCATCGTTTGGGGATTTGGGTTTAACACTTACTTAACTGGTATTTAATTTTCACTGCCATTCAGCAGGCTGGAGAGGTGTTCCTTCCATAACTTCAGTATACTGTAGGCATCAGTCATTTTTGGGTCTTGTGGGTTAGCTTCCGGAGTTTTTCGTACTCAAGTTTCTTCATGTTTTGTTTGCAAATGCGTTTCACTTCCCTCCTCAACTCAGCACGCTATGTTGTGAGGTGACAGTCTCTTTGTCCTTAACTGAAAACTAATAGTTGCGTTGGCGGCCGAGTTTTTGATGAGTGCTCTCAGAGATCAGGAGTGCAAATCAAGTAGAAAACTGTTTGTGATTACTGCTCCTCGACGTCGAACCTTCCTTGTATTTGTTGGTTGGTGCTCTTTACTCCACAAGGACAGGTGCGTATCTTTTTTCGATACTACTATTATCAAAATGAAACCTATCTAGGATTTAGATCGTTCGATTAACATGGTGCTAAAAATTTTGATTAATCAAAAATAGTAATGGATGATATAGATCTACAATTTGCAGCAAGCTGGGGCGATGGTTTTATGGTTTCTAAGTTTTTATATAAGGTAAGGCTTTCATATAAAAAGCTGAGATATCTTGTTATAAATAATATCAGTTACATATTCTACATTCTCCAAATACTTCTACAACATTCGAGTTTTTATTTTTTGTAGTTGACTTCAACCAAAT
Source organism: Neoceratitis asiatica (assembly GCA_030068015.2). Lineage (NCBI taxonomy): Eukaryota > Metazoa > Arthropoda > Insecta > Diptera > Tephritidae > Neoceratitis > Neoceratitis asiatica. Next base: position 40,904,774 of record CM061529.1, read on the forward strand.
ACCAGTACCAAGTTTCTTCGATTTCAACGCACAAACTGCGAGACGTCTTTTTGATAATCACCGTACCATATTCTATTGTTGTGGTTCATGATTTGGATGTGGTTTCCGTAACCATTGCTTTGTGGTTAATAGTACATGCATATGCATGTAACTTTTCTTTTGTATAGTAGTACATATCAAAATGCAAATGTTTAATCAGGCAGTGATATATTAAACGGTTCTTAATAATTCTGGCGCAAAATCGATCACGACACAATAGTATTATGAGGTGGTTGTGTTGTCGCTAATTCTGTTTATTTTGAGGTTTACTCTACTTTAAGGTCGGTGACCTCGGGCATTTCTGAGATATGCTTCTAAATATACCTTGGTGATTAAATTTGAAACTATTAATGGCGGTTAGAACGTAAGTTTGACAAACTTCTAGAATTTAAATTGACGAAAGGAATTAAGTTTATGATTAAAATGATTTTCCATTTTAAAGATTTCGATTAAACTTAAAAGAAAAGTGTTTGAATCGTCAGGACAAGTCGATATCGACCCGAAAGGTTTGGAAACTACTATATAGGCTTTGCTTAATTCCAATTCGGGGGTCCACGTCACGTACCCCAGAAAGGTGCGCAACTCTTGTGCAATATGATGTAACCGAAACGTGGGGAGTCTTTCAACATATTCGATTCGCTGAAATCTGTTGCAGCGTCTATTCGCCTTGCGATGTTGTAGGCCTGGCTTGGGACCCATCACATTGAGCTAGAGAATTGCAAAAGCCTCATATGAGAACTTTTAATATCAATGGAGGCAACTGCGTATTAAGGGTTATAATTTAAGGACATGCACCTGTAATGTCCAGTCGTTTAATTGGGATGACGCCGCTGCCCAGCTGTTTAATGTCCTTTTAAAAGATAAGAAGAAAATAGATCTTTCTGAATTTTGTGTCCATATGTGTTCATATAAAGGAGCTCAAGTTTAGTATTAGATTTGTGGTAGTAGAGAAACTCAGCCATCGAGTACTAACATTAAGCCCGGTATTTTAACGCCTTGAAATAATCGCATCAAAGCGAATTTTTTCTCTTTTTGTTATGAAAATATAAAGACGTACATGGCAAATTCAGGGATGACCTCGGTAATATGCTAAACTAAAGCGAATACGTTCAGTCTGCTATTTATTATCTCAAAATTTGATACCTCTTGTTCTGTTTGACGTATTTAAATGCAATACGAGTATACAACTAAAACAGCTCAGTGAAATATTGAAACAATTTAATCAAGTTTTAAATACACCTAAACGTCTTTCTCACGTATTAGGAGTTTTACATATATTTTACCAGATCTTTAACGAAAGTGGGATAAGATAAATGTTTATCATAAAATGCTTAGATATATATAGTCCCTTTCGAAGCAACATGAGTTAGCTTCTTCGTTGGATCAATTAGAACGTAACCGTCTCCTACGATATATGTGCGCTCACCGACTAACAGTCGCCGTCACATATCATAAATTCTGCTGTAAAAAATTTAATTAAAAAAAGAATAAACTTTTTCACGAAATATATTTCGTTTATGGATTTTTGGTTTTATGAAATGCATGATCAGGTACGAGGTGACTTTATTAACAAAATATTTTTGTTCTCATCGAATTTATTCAACCACTCTACTCGTACATTCTTTTTGTAAAACTCACTAAGGGATTGGCATAAAAATTTATCCTTATTCACTCACTCATTGGCCATTTGCGCGCATGTAAATAAATGCATAATTAAACTCCGAACCCCTTTTGCTTCAGAGCCAATATAAAAGTTAACTAACAAATTGTTTCTTTCTATTATTTTATGAATTCAAGCAACTTAACAAGGCGTGTATTAACTTCTGATAGGCATATGCCTCGCACTGTTTCCCATGACGTGGGAAATCGCCCTTTTTTGGAATAGTTATGACATCTATACTTTTCATCTTCACCATACTGTCGGTACTCGTTCCACGTTCGTTACCCCCTAAAGCTGATGGAAAATGAGCATTGTTTATTATCATTTCTAGTGATTATTTTCTTTTGACAACACTTTCGTATTCATGCAGACTCCTTTGATCTTTCCTTGCTGCTTCAAAATATCTGCCAAGATCTATTCTTCTCTTGCCTGATAGCCTTTTTAAATAGCATTTTCAAATAGCCTTAATAGGTAGGTGGCCTTAATAGTCGGGGGGTTAACATTGCGTAATACAATTCGGAACGCCTGGGTTCGGGTCCTGAGCAACATTAAAAATACTCATAACCACAAATTGGAGTAGGATCTCGGCCAAAGATTTCGTCAGCAGTTACAAAGCGCCAAATATATATAACAGGTCAATTCAAAAGTCCCCGGCCTAACACATAGTGGACGCTACAAAATGATTTTGAATTATCATTCACGAATATTTGGGTATAAGAAAGCTCTGTGAAAAATGGGTGACGCGCAAGCTCACTTTTGACCAAAAACAACGAAAAGTTGATGATTCGGAGCAATGTGTGTTACTATGATAGGCCGGGGACCTATTATATATATATATGGAAACGGACTTTCACTTGTTTCACTTGTAATAGCACTTATTTTCTCAAGGACTCAACTTCAGAGTTTCTTCAGGTTTGGTTTCTTCTTGTTCATGATTTTACGTTCTTGGCAAGAGCTCTTAAAGGCACCAATTAGAATTGTGGTGGAGTACGTATAAGATGATCTATTTAGCTCGTTCCAATCCCCTACTGTGGAGTGAATCTTTTTATTTGCATCGCTACGTTCAACCCATGTGATGTTCTCAAAGAAACTACTTATATCCCATACCCTTTTGTGGACAGCCATTGAAGCTTTTGTTCCCGACGAATTTGAAGTGTTCTATGCAGAGTTTGTGAAAGAGTTAGGCATTCATAGAGAAATTACAAAACTGTTTCCTTCCAGTTCACAATATCGGCAAATATTGTTATAGGGCATATCCAGTTTTAAGCTATTTGTTCAAATTGTATGTGAATCTCTTCTGATGATTACTGGTGGGCATTGTATTACCTCCGCGTGCCACCTTTTTTCTTGCCGAAAATGTTACTATGGAGCCATCTGTGCAGAATCCTCCATTCAAGTCTAGAGGGTATCCTTATCTCAAAACAATTATTGAAATCTAACCTTCGGAATATATAGTTTGTGATTTATTTATTGATGTTGTGAGTTGGTTTAGTATATCGCTATGTCTAAATAATTTTTGTCTTGCGAGTGAAGATGTCTATAAGCAGTTGATACAAAAGCATGCTAAACACATCTTTCGGACAGCACATAATGGCTCTTGCAACTACTGCTGATACTCCATTTAATTTTCTATTCGGCTTAGGAGCCAAGTCCTTGCAAATGATTCCCTTGCAAATCGATGGGCTAGTGGTTTTTTCCATTTCAAATAGGACTCGCGAAAGGAACCTCAATTAAAAAGCTTTCATTATTTGCTTTTCCAATGTTCAACTCTTAGTTCAGTTTGGTATGAATCCTTCAGATATTTTGTAATGGTGGTCATAAAGGGTTTTCCAATAGGGATAATATGATTTATAACTGTCGTTTTGGCCATTTTTAATATGTCATGATCTGTCATTTCATTTTTTCATTGCATTCAGTAATGTTTACAATTTCATTATGACAAGATATACGCAAGAGCAACGTTCACAAATTATTCAATATTTTTATCAAAATAATCATTCTGCAATTACAACTTTTTGTGCGCTTTTGCCATTTTTTGGTCGTAATAATCGTCCAACTGCGCTCACTATTCGTCGAATTGTTGAAAATTTCGAGCGTACATTTTCTTTACATAATGCTCAAGTGCCAATAAGACAAAGAACCGCTCGAAGTAATGAAAATTTTGCTGCTGTTCGGACAAGTGTTGCTGAAGACCGCAATTTGTCGATCCCCAGACGTTCTCAAGAATTGGGACTGTCTCAAGCCACAAACTGGCAGATTTTGAGGAAAGATTTGGGCTTGCATCCGTATAAAATTGTTCTCACTCAATATCTGACGCCATTGGACCACTATAAACGTCGTGAATTTGCTGATTTTGCCTTGGAACAAATTGAAAACGATGACGATTTTTTAAGAAAATCTTCTTCTCCGATGAAGCTCACTTTCATTGAGTGGTGCGGTAAATAAACAAAACTGTCGATTCTTGTGCGAAGAAAATCCAAAAAATATTCACGACCAACCATTGCATTCCCCTAAATTGACAGTTTGGTGTGGCTTTTGGTCTGGTGGAATCATCGGTCCGTACTTCTTTCGAAATGAAGCTGGTAGCACCGTTACTGTCAATGGAGAGCCGTATAGATCGCTGATAACCAACCTTTTATGGCCACAATTGGAAGAAGTTGATCTTAACAACATCTGGTTCCGACAAGACGGGGTTACGTGTCACACAGCACGTGCAACAACCGAATTATTGCGAGAAAAGTTTGGAGATTCGATTATTTGAAGAAATTGTGACATTGATCGACCTCCAAGAAGTTGCGATTTAATACCATTACCCTACCTCTTGTGGGGTTGTTGGAAGTCATTGGTCTTTAGCAATAAACCAGACTGTCTTCAAGCTTTAAAAGTCAATATTGAAAGTGCTATTCATGACATACGATTTGATTTAGTGGAAAAAATGCTCAAAAATTGGGTTCATCGAATGCGTTCCTGCAAAAGAAGTCGTGGAGGCCATTTGAATGATGTTATATAACAATTAGTGAATTTTTTTTAAAGAAGTCATATCACTCTATTGGAAAACCTTATATATGTATATATAAATATGCATATACACACATGACAGAAAAAGTCTGCGTTCACTCACTGTATTAAAGTATTCAACTAAAATAGTTATGCATTTTAAAACAATTACTATTTTATTTCCATTTATTTTGAAGACAATTATTTGAAGTATGTTTGAGCAAAATTTTTTAGAACTTTAGCTGCTTCGTTCTGAGTTAACGGGATTATAGGTAGTACCGCTACTTAAGTAAGTTGAGCAGAAAAAGTGTGCGTTCACTTTAAAAAGCGTTGGTTTGTTGCATTGAAAATACAAATTATTTATGTTGAATTTAATTTTAAATGATACACGATAGCAATTGCGATTAGGATAAAGCTAAAGCGTACATAAATATAGGAGAACATCATAATTTGTGTGACTATGGAACAAAACCGAAAAAAAATTGAAATTGGTGAAAGGAAATTCATTGTTGATTTAGGGCAGATTAATAGAAGTTATCGGGAAATTTCGAAAACTGTTGGGAGATAGTACTCCTTTGTCCAGAGAGTAATAAACAATTTCAAGCAAACGAAATCTTATGAGTGTAAGCCACGTTCTGGTCGTCCAAGAAAACTGACGGAAAGAAAATAGCGCAACCTAACCATTCTTGTGATGTTTGACCCACGTCAAGCAGCAAGCCAACTTTCAAAAACATTGCATTAGAGTACCAAAAGAAATTATGTCCAGATATGGTGCGAAAAATTCTGAAAAGAACCGGATTTCATGGCAGAGTCGAATATAGGAAGCCCTTCATATCGAGAGTAAATCATCTCAAGCGGATGACCTCTGCGAAGAAGCCTCCAAAGTCTTGAAATAAAGTTAAATTTTTCAGACGAGAGTAAGTTTTGCATTTTTTGGATAAAGAGCCTTAAGATTATTTGGAAGAAAAGCGGAACAGCGCTGGAAAAACAAAATCTTGTACCCACGGTAAAGCACGTTGGTGGAGGTGCTATGGTGTGGGGGTGCATGGCGATCATGAACAAGCATGATTATCTTAATATTTTGCAAACAAATTTAAAAGAAAGTGCAGTAATGCCAGGACTCGGTGAGCAGTTTATTTTCCGACAGGAAAACGACCCGAAGCACACAGCCTTATTTTTAATAATAATAATATTATTTGCCCATAATATAAACATTTTAAATTAGTAGCTTTTCAATTTACCTCCTTTGATTGTGTTGCCATAAATAGTTATTTAGATACATATGTATCTACACATATACTAAGTTTTTCTCTTTGGTATATATAGTATTTTTTACGTTTTGTTTTTAGTGTAGTGAAAGTAGTACTTGTATGTATCTATATAGGGAAATACGTATGTAAGTGGACATCTATATATAGAGAAATATGGAAAAACATGTGATATTGAAAAGGTTAATAACTCCTAGTATGAGAAAACTAACCATACCGTTAAATATCGCAAATTTCTCAATGTACTTTACTTCGTTCAAAACTGTTATGTATAGTTAACATTTCCCAGTATTTTTTTTTTACATTGATAATGTTACAATTTTTATCAGGCTATGAACATGTATGTCACTGTATTTTAAAAGCGCTGAGAAAACACGTGAAATTCTGTGAAGAGCGAATCAACAGAGACAGGGAGAGAGCCTAACTAGCCCATTTTACCACCAAATGTAACATCCTTTGACCAAAAACACCGTATTTAGTGGTATCGTATTTATATCAAAATTTATATATGTAGTTACAGCATAAAAGTACTTCATACATGTATGTATGTATTTTAGTAGCATTTATGTTAATTTATTTAGTGCATATGAACTGGACATTTCTCCCTCAATGTGGAAGGATATCTCTGGGAAATGTGTATTTTTATTTTATATAAATACAAGTTGAAAATTTTGTAAATGAGCCTAATAATTAATTAACTCGAATTTCGAAAGCAATTTACGGTAGAGTCGGTAGGGTAACCTCCTATACTGCCGTGAGTACGGACGCTATGGTGGGGCCCTACACTAGTAGGACTGCGGAAACAACTACACGGGAAACGGAAGGTCTATCCAAAGCCGAACGTACAGGGAAGGCTAGTCAAAGTGAGAAGGATCAAACAGAAACAACATCTCCATCAAATAAACTCTGCTCTTCAATACAAAAGAATAGTTTGATAGGGGTGGCTAAAACATTATTCTGATTGGAGTACTAGAAAAAAGTAGAGATTCTCGAGCGATCCGAAGAGACCAGTAGTGGTGGGTGAAGACAGACTTGGCGAACGTCATACTATACGTCATACTGGAGAGCTACCGCCTGCAAGGACGCCGCCCTCCTACCCAACCCACTTGGGCCAGATGGTATCATCCCTGCGCAATTACAGAATAGCTTAGTACTTTTAGTAATTTTTGAGACAAGTCTAAAATATAACTAGTAGTTTTCATCTCCAAAGCACACTAGCTCAAAGACCGCATGCCCATAAGCCTATCGTTCGCTCTTAAATCACTAGAAATAGTAAATTTCCTCTCTCAAACAAGGAGGCCACCAGGTGTCCACTTACGTTAGTATAGGAACGCCTCAAGGTCCCCGATGATATTGCTGTAGCTTATAGGGATAAATTTCCACAAACTCTATGTTACTTGGTGCAGGGAGCTCTTCGAAGAGTATCTAACCGGCCTAATCTTTGTGGGCAATGTGCTCAAATAAAGTGAAACTTGTTCTATTCACCAAGAGGTATGAAGTAGCGACATTGAGCCTGCAAAATTTAAATGGTGTTAACTTAAGCCTAAGAGATATGAGAAGGACTCCATTGGCTTCTATACATGTAACAAAGCTATTGGTAAGAAATGGGGCTTAAAGCATAAGATTTGTCACTGGATTTTTAAATCCGTCGTGAGACCAATATTGCATGGAGCGGTCGTGTGGTGGCCCTTTTTAAACAAAGGGGAAGACGTTAACTTTCTTAGCAAAATTTAAGCCATTAGGAGGCTTCAGACTACATTGGGACTAAAGTCAGGCAGCGCTAGGCTCGCTTACAATAAATTTAAAAAAATTGTGCTGAACTATCAACGATCTCTACAGATGGCCAAACATAACAGATTTTCTCTAACTTTTTTCCTGGTTACAGGGACAAAGAGGGAAATTGCCAAGAGATGAACTTGCCAAGCAAAGCAGGATCAAGCAGATTCTTTCTGACAAAGAAGGTATTAGTATGCCTCTTGCTACATGCAAACAGCCACTTAAAGAATTCACTTATAAGCAGGCTGAATTAAGATGGAACTACACTTCGGATTGCAAAAGTGGGATCGGAAAAGGTCACGCCAAATATACTCTTATTAAATTATAGTAGCCTTAACAGGATATAGCTTGGCAGAAAGACATGCAGCGAGGCTGGGTGTTCTTTTTAGAAGATATTGCAGAAGCTGCAAGAGCGTTGTAGAGGAAGAAACGGACTTTCATCTCTGAGTTGGGCAGAGGCAGGCTCCGATATTTCGGAACTGCACGATGATTTGCCTAAGATAGCTAAATTATATAATGACATTTTTGAAGGAATCAAAGTGGATGGATAGTGAAGCTTAGTGGGCCTACTATGGCCTATTGATGCTCCCATATTGGTAGCTAATCCTAAGTAAAATTAACCTAACCTACAAGTAATTTGAAATGTATTTCACTAGTTGAAAAGTGGATGCCTTGACAAAATGTTCTTAGTTATAATGAAATTAAATTCCATTCACTAATTATTAGGTTGGCTGAAAGTTGTATGAAGGAAGCATGCTTTTACAAATTTACCGAAACAACCTATGATTATAAATTAAAATGCTATAGTAAAGTTTTTTCGAGAAAAGCAGAATTTTCCAAAAAAAAGAAGCAAATTATAATAGAAAAATTTTATGATAAGAGCTCTTATCATAAAATTTGAAGTGAATCCCATAAATATTTGAGATGAATTTGCCTTGGATTGTATTTGTTCCACCAAAAATATTTCTTTGTAGTTACCTTTATCTTGGCCAAATTTATTTATTCACACTGTCCAATTTTTTTTTACCATTCGAACGTTAAACAGTTATCATTTTTTAACCAAATTAAACCAATATGGAAGTTATGGAGAAGGCACAGCAGGCAGCTTCTAAATAAAGGCCTTTGCCACAGCTACTTGAGCTTCGTCTATCTTGTTGAAAGTTTTGCCTTTTGTCCATAATTACCAACTTCTTCCAGAGCCTTCAAAATCATTTCTAGCTGGTACTCTAAGAATGTTTGTTATATGTTTAACGTATTTAACAAAAATTGCATACTTTGTAGTTTTTATCATTATAATTGACAACGCACTCATAGTAATAGCTTTTTTTTGTAACAATCAGCTCTCTTGTCCTCGAAGCACTCTTTTTACGTATTAATGAAATCAACCAATCTCTTCGTTTTATTTTGTTGGCCATCCTTTTCCACATTTTGGATTTTGTATTGTTTTCCATAGCAGTCGCTTGAATAATGATTTCTGGTTTTTGTAGCCTATTTCCCCTCACATGTTTCTTCCTTATAATCGTCGAAAGATTCTGCTTCAGTATTACTGTACGGTACGAGTGCGAACTGAATTATAAAAGATTAAAATAATTTTTACATACATATACATATATATATGTATCTATGTTTTCATGAATGTACGTACTTAGAATAGATTTTAAATCACTTACTCTCGTAACTTTGTAACGGTACTTCTCAGAGTCGAATAAATTTCTCAGGTGATGCATATTATTGTTAATTATCGATTTTTATCATAAAGTATAAATCGAAAAATATGTAGCTTATATTTTTTGGCGGTTAGAGCTCAAAAAAATATTTTAAAATTGTGCCAGAATCCTAAAATGCTGAGAAATGTAATTTCAATTTATGAAAGTTTTGAATGTTAGTTTTAGAATCTTTTTTCTTAAATTTTATCATAGAAGCTATTATTAATGCCTCGAACATATCCTGAATTTAATATAGTCGTTTGACAATATTCCGAGAGAACAATTATAGTCTGATATCGAGAAAAAAATTTTTTTTCGAAAGCAAATAAATATTTCCCTGAAATGATGAGCCCAATACCTTTCTGGGACCAATTCACTGTACTTAACGTCCCAAAACCCTTTCTTTATTTATTTTTTTGTTAATTTGTAAATTTCGAATTTTTCATTAAAAATAGCTTTCATTAGGTACTAGATTATCTATTGAAATTATTTTCATCTCCAATTGCATTTAGCTCAATCTCTAAGGAATTGTGGCATTGTGGTGAACACTTCTTTTAACATTTGGTCCACACCAATAGCCATTGCTTTTGGAATTATTATTTTTTTTATATAAAACTTTCATAAGGTCAAGTCCACATTAATGGAAATTAATTTCTTTTTGACACTGTTTACCTCTTACCTTCTACTACATGGAGGACCAAGGATTGCTAAATTTATCAATTATTTAATTATGCATTCTTCCGATACAAGAATATATCTGGTAAATTTGTCTTTAATTTTAATAAAACCCCTGCTGTCTTAATACAATTAAATTTATTTAAATATGACCAACATAAGTCTGCTTTTGCATTGAGATCGGCATCTATAAACTGGTTTTGGGGGTACCAATTTCTAACTTATTTGTACCTCGACTCCCTACAGGCATTTTTAAGATAGGAAAGATTCTGTTTCATGTAGTTTCCGTATGTAAGTCCTTTTCGGACGGTTTTGGGCTAAAAACTGGAGTATGGTCAAATAGAAGAGTGAGAGAAGAGAATATATACTAAAAATGTAATTATATTTATTAAGTAAAAGTCCCCGTCCTGAAACATAGATGGTTAGAATAAGAATTAAATCCATATGATTTTTAGTTAGCCCTAACCTTCAAAAGATGCGTGTAAAAATTTGACAGCTTTCATATGATTAGTTTGTGAATTATAGCAGTTTGAGTGAAGCAACTTTTGTTATTGCGAAAAAATCGATAAAAGGAAATTTCGCGTTTTTGAAAGGAAAAAATACAGTTTAAGCAAAAACTTGGCTTGATGGCGAGTTTCCAGACACTGCATCAGGAAAATCACCCATCACCGATTTGTATGCTAAGTTTAGTCGTGGTGAAATGAGCGTTGAAGACGGTGAGCGCAATGAAATAGCAGACAATCTAAAAAACTGAACATGTAGATCATATCATTCACGAATATTTGTGTATGAGAAACCTCTGTGCATAGTGGGTGCCGCCCGAGCTCACTTTTGCCCAAAAACAACGACGAGTTGATGATTCGGAGCAGTTTTTGGAAATGTTTAAGCGTAATAAACCCGAGTTTTTGCGTCGATATGTGACATTGGATGAAACATTGCTCAATCATTTCACTTCGAAATCCAATCTACAGTCATCCGAGTGGACTGCACACAATGAGCCCGCTCCAAAGCGTGCAAAAACGCAAAAGTCGGTTGGCAAGGTTATGGCGTTTGTATTTTGGAATGCGCATGGAATAATTTTCATTGACTACCTTGAAAAAGGAAGGACCATTAACAGCATTACATAGCGTTATTGGACAATTTTAAGGACGGAATTGCTAAAAAACGGTTGCGTTTGAAGAAAAATAAAATGCTGTTTTACCAAGGCAATGCATCGTGTCACAAGTCAGTGAAATCGATGGTAAAAATCCATGAATTGTGTTCGAATTGCTTCCGCATCCACCGTATTCTACAGAGCTGTCCCCCAGCTACTATTTTCTGTTCTGAGATCTCAAAAAAATGCTCGCTGGGAAGAAATTTTCGTCGAAGGGAGAGGTGATTGCCGAAATTGAGGCCTGTTTTGAAGCAAATGACAAATCGTGCTACAAAAATGGTATCAATGTCGATTGACCTATTAGTTGAATATAATTCGATTTATTGCCAATTAACTCTTGCGGCTTAATATATTAATTAAAACATTGATTTCAAGCGAAATGTGATATCATTTAATAAGCACGTAAGTTCTTTTTAATTAAAAAACATTGTATTTAATTTTTTAAGGGCATTTGCATTTTCAATTATTGTTAAAAAAAAAAATATTGTTAACAATTGACAGACACAGTGAATATTGAAATTTAACGCTTTTTGTTCTAGAAAAAAAAGGTCAAAGTGCAATAGCAATAGCCTTCACCTCACTTCGCTTATCACGGGGTACATTCAAACGTGGCAACCCACATTCGGAGCTCAATACATACAAACATACACTCATATATATAAGCGTATATATGTACTTATATACACGTTTACTCGCTTAGAAACAACAAACATTTATAACAGCAGCAAAATGTAAATGTCAGTGAAAATACAAAAGCAATGTTATCATACTATCGTGTCCAGCGAATGTTCGTTATGTCGGTCGGTCGGTCGGTGGTGATGAGAGACAAATGAGTAGATAATTGTTAGACGTCAAAGGTTTGAATGTGAAGTGACACCGTGAATATATCTGAGTTTATTGTCACGCAATGCATTGCTGATATTATGTATGTAGTCTGAGATTTAATATTAAAAATTTATTATTGATTTGTTGTGTAGTGTGAAAAATAAAAAGGCTTACAGTAAAAAGCTAAATTAGTATGCAAAAATTCTAGCTAAACGCAAGTACTTAAAATACGAAATCACACCAGTTCCGTATAGTATTAATTTTTAGCACATTACCGGTGAGCTTAATATGTATTCTGATCACTAACCAATTTTGTTTTATTTCTAAAAAATTTAAATAAAGTAAAACAGGTAACCAAGTGGTAAACAATGGTAAACAAAAAATTCACTTTTCTTATGTGTATGGCTAGAAGCAAATTCGGTTTTTTTGGTAAAAAAACTAAAAATAAAATATTTTTGACAACCTAGATGCACATTTGTATATATGTAATGAGTTTAAAATTGAGTAGTACATAAAATTAAAAAAAAGTGTGGTTACGTTCTTCTCCCTCTATACATAACTGTTTTGAGTTTAAAATTAATTATGTTTCTTTGTTTTGTTTTAATTAAAGCAAATTCGAAAAAACATTTTACAGGCACAAAAACAACTTGCACCCAACCCATTTTTATAACTTGAAAATTTCCAACAGTTCTGTGATATGAATGTTAATGCTAAGTTATAGATTTGGAAATCTAAGTAATTTCAATTCAGTGATTATTGTTTCTGAGTCACAGCTATTCAAATGAGCATAGTTATTCAACAAAAGCGAAATGTATTTAATGTATATTTAACAAAACGAACAATTCCAAAAGTTAAGTAAAATAGGTGGTCAATAAACATGTAACCAAATGAAGAAAGGAACCGAAAGGAAGTTAGGTAAAAAGTAACCAGAACAACAATACTGATTCTGATACACAAGTAAAATTGCCCATTTGTTGCTTTTTTACCATAGACATGGTAACCAACTGGTTAGAGACTGTTGCTGCCATGCATGTGATTCACGGTTCGAATCTGACTGTAGGTGAAGTTATTTTTATTTCAGCGAAATAGAAATTCAACTTTCACAAATGAATTAGTATTTAAATAATATGATGGTGATGGAAGGTTGGATAAATACCAAGTTAGCGTTCTAATGAAATACTAGTCACTGGAAAAGACAGTGAGATATGCAAAATCAGATTTTAAAATTTTTACGATATGTGTTAAAGCAAGTTTGTTGATATTAAGGCCCGGCTTACACTAAAGAATTTTTAAAGAATAAATAAACTAATGTTTAAATTACCAAAAAACCATGCGAATCTGGTTTCAGCCCAAGTTTTTCAGTTTCAAATTAAAATTGCTCCTTGAAATTTTGGTAATTAAATTATTCGTAAATTAATTACAAAAAAAAAGTTTTTTAAATATTTCGTACATCGCCATTATATTTTGCCATGCTAAATTTTTATATCTTTCATTTACATGATAAAAAGTGTGTAAGTACCAAAAGGAGAATAGATAGGCCCGACACAATTTATACGGATCATATCTGAATGACGAGCATAGATGATTTAGCCAAGTACGTTTGTCTGTCTATCTGTTTGAACGCAAACTAGTCTATCAGTTTTTGAGATATTTTAACGAAACTTAGAATCTGGTTGTATATTTGTAAGGTATTGATTATTAGTCGGAATAGGTTGGATCGGTTTCGGAAGACTATAACATATAGCCCCCCGTACAACTGATTCGTTCAGATTTGGGGTTTTCGGTCAAAATCTGCCAAAACAGCATTTATTAATGTGAAATATGGATTCTGCACACGAATATTCTACTAAATATGGACAAAGAAATCCATTGAAATTGGAATACTATATCATATAGCCCTATAACCGATTGGTTCATATAGGAGGTTTTTGGATAAAAAATCTCAATATCATCGACATATGCCAGCAATTGTACACGCTTGTAAAATGTTGTACTTGATATATATAGCTCCACGGTTCTTACTATTTCTTCCATCATCAGGTTGAAGAAACCACACGATAAAGAGTCACCCTATCTGAAACGTCGTTTAGTATCGAACGGCTCGGAGAGATCATTCCCAATTCTGACTGCGCTTCTGGTATTATCCAGGTCAGCTTACATAGCCGTATGAGTTTTGTAGGGATATTAAGTTCAGGATGATGTGTATCAACTCACACGGCTCTTCTCCACGATTTGGCGCATGGTGAATATCCGGTCAATGGTGGCCAGGTCTAAGCCCCATTGATAACGACTGATCATTTTTTTGACGGTGGGCTTTAATCTTTCACACAATACTCTAGATAGGGCCTTATATGCGATATTAAGGACGCTTATACCTTGATAATTGGCGCAGACCATAGGGTCTCCCTTTTTTTGGATTGGGCAAACCGAACTTAGGTTCCATTCGTCGGCATGCTTTCGTTCGACCATGTCCTGAAAAGAACCTGATTCGTGCACCTTGTAAGTTCTTCGGCGCCGTATTTGAATAGCTCTACCGGCAAGCCTTCAGCTCCCGCTGCTTTGTTATTTTTTAAGCGGGCAATTGCTATTCGAATTTCTTCAGAGTAGGGTAATGGCACGTCTATACCAAAGTTGCGAGGTAGCCAGTCAACTCTTTATTCACTGCAGTTCAACCTTCCTCAACGTACAAGCTCTTTATCTGGCATTGTTGAAAACCAATTGTTTCCGAAGTAGCGTTACGTAAGGAGTTTGCTATTTCGTTCCACAGGACTTTTTAATATCAAAATTAAATGAAATAGAGATAACCACAAGAACGATTAGCCGGGTATTCTACTGCACATAAAGGTCCATTTCGAGGTTCTCTACTTTTTTAAAGAAAAAATACAGAAAATTCAAATATAATGGGAAATGTTTATTATCATTTGAAAGAACATTATTTGGCATTTATTTTTTGAAAATTATCTCTTTCAAATGTTGGCCGAGGCTATGTCTCAGATGGGCCATCGATGAATCGTTCAAGAATTTCGACTAGTAACTGGCGTTATGTTTTGCTCCATTACCTGAATCGAAGCGGGATTGTCCGCATAGACTTTAGACTTTACATATCCCCACAGGAAAAAGTCTAACGGTGTGACATCACACGATCTTGGTGGCCAATCGACCGGCCCAAAACGTGAATTTATCTGCTCAAGGAAGTGTGTGTGGGAAGCAGCGCCGTCTTGTTGAGAAAAAAGTCGCGAGCTTCAATTTCAGACATCAGATAGTCAGTCGGTTATCATGGCGCGATAATGATCGCCATTGACGGTTACGTACTCACCGGCATCATTTTTGAAGAAATATGAACTGATGATTCCACCGGCCAAAACGCTGCTTTTTCTAGATGAAATGTCAGCTCTTGAATCTCTTCAGGTTGCTCTTCGTCCAAAACGCGACATTTTTGCTTGTTTTCGTAACCATTGAGCCGGAAATGGGCCTAATCGCTGAACAAAATTTGGCTCGAAAACGTCGGAACTTCTTGGAGCTTTTCAAGAGCCCATCTGTCGAAGCGCTGTCGCTTGGGAAGATCGATCGGCTTCAGTTCTTGTACAAGCTGAATCGACTCCCCACGATCTACGTGTACACTCTCAGTTACGGCCGCCATATTCTCTTCACTGCGTGCTGGACCTGGTCTATTTGGTCGAATGTTATGCCATGGGTCTCAAGATTGGTGATGTTGTTGCGAATAGTACGCTCAGTAGGCCGATTATGTTGACCATAAGTTGAGCGAAGTGCGCGACACACATTCTTTACAGAACGTGTATTTTCGTAATAAAGTTGAATGATTTGTAAACTGTGATAAAATACCGAACAATACTGAACAAAAATTACATGACAGCTTGACACAACTCACGCGTGATCTGTCAAAAAAAGACAATTGAAAAAAGTACCTCTACTGTGATCACCCTTTATATACTAAATTAAATTTTATATTAAATTAATTTTTCAAAATCTTAAATATTAATATATTTCAAAACGGAAAAAAATATCGTAACTAACAAATTAATATCCAAATTGTGCACTAGAAACTGAATTTTATATATTTTCCTTTTTTGCAGGTCTAAAATTACGCTTTGTTACTGTATTAATTTACTTTGAGTAAATACAAAATAGTGATGTAGTCATTTGAAAAAAATAAATAAATAAAAAATCTCTAGACGCTTAAATTTCTTTCCCAGAAATGTTCAGTAGTAATCAATATTTACAAGGGAGAAATTAAAGTAACTTCTACCCAAGTTTCTGTTGCCAAAGATTGTAGTTCATAGTAGCCCATGTTGGATATGCCAAATGAATAATACTCAAAACTCTTCAGCTGACTTCAGCCTGACGTGGCTTATCCAGAGAAAATATGACATTGAAAAAAGAAATCGATTTACCGCGTAAAAAAATATAAGCTTAAACAGAACCCACCGCCCAGAAGTCAGTCACAATTATGTGGAATTACTACTGAAATAATACCATTGTATCTTAAATACACACACATATATGTATGTAAGGATTCATTGCCAAGGTAATTTTATAGTTATAAAATAAAAAATTAAAAAAGTATTATTTGCACAACATAATACACACATTTAATTAAACAAAAAAAGTCACTTTGGATGCTTCTAGGAAATTAAACTTTTATAATTTGTTTGTAATTACTGTAAACTGTTGTATTTACGAGTGAAAAACTTTATTTACGTAATTCTCAATATTTAATTCACTTTACTCGGAACTACGAGGTGTTTTATAATAGAATTATGCAATTATTTATAACCGTATGTATGAGCAACAGGGCGTATGAGTCTTTTTTACATTAGTAAGGGTATGTACATACATGTGTATAGTCGTATACGCACATCTAACAATGTAAAAATAGTGAAAGCCTTAATTGAAAAAATTTTATGCAATAAAAAATTACACTGGATAAAAACATAAAAAATGTCATATATTTGTGGTTAGTATAAACACATGTATAGTAGAAATAAAATGAGAATGCTTCAAATACGAACAGTTTATTTCAAAATAAATTTGATAAATTTATTGAAAATTCTTAGTTTTTATTAACAAAAATAAGTTCTTCCATTATATTGTTTGATTAATACAAATGTAGTTCTATGATTTTCCGACTTTCGACTTTATATCGAAAAAGTATAGGGAATAGATTACACAGCCTAGGGCCCAAGCAACCAAAAGTTGCTTCTAGAACACGTAAAAGAGAATTCGCAGCGAGCACTGAGGTTGGTTTCATAAAATAATTTCACCAATATACTTGTCATCACAATCCTAAATATCACAAAACTACAAATTCAGACAAATTTTAGGACCCGAGTGGATTAGAATAATTCTTTGCAATATTTGATATGCTAAGTCCGAATATTTGATCCGGTTGGCAATACTGGTTTTAGTTTCCAAGTTCTCTCCTGTTGGCAGAAGCAGTGTTGCAAAGTTGATTCAAAGTCATGGGTATAAATGCGAGAAAATTAATGCAATATAAATATCTTGATATACGAGGTACCTTGAAAGGAAAAGGCAAAGGTTTTTCTCACTGTCTTCTTTGATTACAATGGTGTGGTGCATCATGAGTTTCTGCCAAAAGGTTGTACAGTTAATAAGAAATACTAGAGGGAAGTTATTTAACGTTTGCGTGAAACAATACAACTCAAATTCAAATCACGAATCAAATTACATAGTTTACCATCCGAAATTAAATGTTTCTCTTCGATGGCGAATTCGGTTTCACGGATAGAAGGTGATGAAGTAGAAGTTCCTAGGGTATTTGTATACTTATAACTGAACAAAGTGGCAATAGATCACTGCAGGTATGTGGAACTGGCTTTGATACTGACGATACGAGTTAAAGGTGAATTTTTAATTTTTTTGAAAAGTACTTATTTATTCATCAATATCTATTTTGTACCCTTCAAAGTAGTCCCCCTCGGATATAATACACTTGTGCTTTTCCAATTCTCCAAGCACTTCTGGAAGTCGCAAGGAGACAAATCTGGCAAATACGGTGATTGAGGCATGGTTACGGTTTTGTTTTTGGCCAAAAAAATCGCGAATAAGCATTGATGTGCGAGTTAGTGCATTACAGTGATGCAGAATCCACGATTGGTTTTTCCACAATTCCGATAGTTTGAGCCATATTGCTTCACGCAAACGTTGCACAACTTCCTTCCTTATTCCTTATTAACTGTACGACCTTTGGGCAGGAACTCACGATGCACCACACCATTGTAATCAAAGAAAACAGTGAGCAAAACCTAGCCATTTGGTCGAACTTGGCGTGCCTATTTCGGTTCTTGGCTCATCTGGCAGTTTCCATAGGGATGGTTGAGCTTCGGTTCTAGCCTCATAAACATACACCCACATTGCGGCACCAGTTATAATCTGTTTGAGCGAACCCGGGCCGTCGCTGACGTCATTCAACAACTCCTGAGCGATACTAATGCGACATTGCTTTTGCTTAAAATTTAGCAATTTCGGAAGAACTTTCGCTGCTACACGTTTCGTGCCCGAAACATTCGAGAAAGTTGAATGGCATGACCCGATTGATATGCCAATATCCTCTGCAATTTCCCTAATAGTGATTCGAAGATTTTCAAGAACAATTTATTTTACTGTTTCGATGTTTTCTTCGCTTGTTGACGTGGTCGAACCTTCATGACGCTCATCGTCATCAACATCTTCTCGACCTTCTGTAAAGCGCTTGTACCACTTATAAAGACTTTTTTGAGACAAAGTCAACTCACTGAATGCCGCAGTCAATATTTCAAGTGCCTTGGAGCACTTACTCCATTTTTAACGCAAAATTTAATATATATTCTTTGATCCATTTCCTTCAAAAGTCAAAAATCGAAGAGCACACAAAAACGTGACTAACCTCTTCTGTTGTCGAAAACAAAATACTAATCGAAATTGGCTCCTAATGCAAGCGCATGGTAAACATATGTGTCCGGTTGTAATTAAAATAAAATATCGATAATCGAATGTACACAGCCCGCGAAAAATCAAAATTCACCTTTTCCTTTGAACATACCTCGTAAATAAAATCAACCTTAAAACAAGGAGTAAAAATTGTATAATTGGACTTAATTTTTATGAAAAATTTTTATGTTGAAATAACTAAAATATTTATAGATATGTAAAATATGCTGACTTTGAAACTAGTAGAAATATACCTTCAATAAGTCTTGCTTCCCTCGGTGTAGAAATTTAAAAATTGAAGGTGACTGCATAAAAACTAACTGTTGTTATTATTCCTTAGGCACAGTATTATAAATAATTGTAATTGGGTGATCCATTTAGAGGTTTAAAGAAAAAAAATCAGAAAATTCAAATTTAATGGGGAAGTTTTATTATCATTCGAAAGAACATTCTTTGGCAGTCATTTTTTGAAGATAATCTCTTTCAAATCTTGGCCGCGGCTCCGTTTCAGACGGTCTATTCGTTGAGTCCAATTTCGATGACTCGTTCGAGCTTTTCGATTTCGAGAGATCACAGCTTCAATTCCAGGCATCAAATAGTCGGTTATCATGGGGCGATAGCGGTCGCCATTGACGTTTACCGTTCTCACCGGCATCATTTTTGAAGAAATATGGACCGATAATTCTACCGGCCCACAAACCATACCAAACCGTTGTTTTTCTGGATGAAATTTAAGCTCTTGAATATCTTCAGGTTGCTCTTCGTCTCAAACGCAGCAATTTTGCTTGTTTACATACCCATTGACCCGTTGAGCTAGAAATGGGCCTCACCGCTGAACAAAATTGACTCGAAAACGTCGAATCTTCTTGGAACTTTTCAAGAGCCAATAGTGCGAAGCGATGTCGCTTGGGAAGATCGAGCGCCTTAAGTTCTTGCACAAGCTGTATTTTGTACGCTTTCAATTTAATATCTCGACGTAGAATGCGCCAAGTCGTTCAATACGTTCGGGTTGCTGCTGATGGCGCCGAATCGACTCTTCACGGTCTTCGTGTACGGCCGCTATATTTTCATCACTGCGTGCTGGACATGGTATATTGGGTCGAGTATTATGCAATAATGAATACTGGGTCTCAAGATTGGTGATGGTGCTGCGAGTAGTACGCTCAGTTGACCGATTATGTTGACCAAAAGTTGAGCGAAGCGCGCGAAACGTATTCTTTACAGAACGTGAATTTTCGTAATAAAGTTGAATAATTTGTAAACGTTGTTCAGGCGCTGGTCTTTCCGTGATGAAATGCTAAACAAAACTGAACAAAAATAACATGACAGCTTAATATGACTCACGCCTGATCTGTCAAAAATAGGCTATTGAAAAAAGTATATCTACTTGGATCACCCTTTATATATATTATATATATATATACAAATATAAATATATATATATATACATATATACAGACTTCCGAGAAGCGCCATAATTAATAATTCCTTTTTTTATTTCGGCAATAAGGACTTCAGAGTTTTAAAGCTTCATTCATTTTAAATTCTTGAACTTATAGCAACCAAGGTCGATGGTAAAATTGAAAATCAATCTTTAAAAATCAAATCTTGAAGAAAAACACGTCTTATGCAGCGAACAAGTAGTATCATGTATATGTGTACGTTGGTGTGTTGATCCCATTAAAACACTTACTTCAAAACCGCGAATCCAATAATACTAAACTGTTCAGAGTTTAGTTGTACGATAAATTTCACCCTAACAGGCAAATTAAGCCATGAATTCTTTGCGAGGAATAGAGAGCTATGACTGTCACAAAATATAGCAGCAACAACAATGATAATAGCAACGAAATTACACACATACATGTATACATAGGTTCAAACGCAAGTTCAAAGTACTCACTAATACAATGCATACAAAACAGAGGAAAAACAGAAAACAAATACAAAAAATATGGCAAAAGTATCAAACAAATCGATTGGTTAGCTTTGGTTTTTATGATATCGACACACACATACACACATTATTAAGCATATACTCGCACATACATAGAATGTAAGCAATGAACTCATAGCCAACACTTTATCCTCATTGTCACCCATGGCGTGCTGATGACGTCCATACACCGCCAAAGCACACACGTGCTGTTTTACTTTTCCACTGTAACAGTAAGTAAGTGTCGGTCGTCTGATAATAGTTCACCTTGTGTCCACATACTACACAGACAAGGCAAAGACAATAATGCACATACACACAGAAACAATTGCGGTGACAACGCAAAGGTACACTCCTGCTCTATTGGTCGCCATCAAATGAAATTAAAAACTTTCTTCCGTTATGTGTATATATATGTGGAGTGAAAGCTAGCACTTCGCTTTGGCTCTGAATATATATATTTGTATGCACTGCTGTATCAATGACGTCTAAACATTTCGTTGTAATTAAAAAAGACAAATACATACGTCTATACATATACTATGTATACAAGTATGTGTAAGTAAAATTATATGATATTGGCTTCCCCAGTCAAATACTCTTTGTTTCTGCAAAAAGAAAGTTAGAATTTTATCAAGAAAATTAGCAATTTCTCGCAAATAAATAAATAAGCAAACAAAAAAGAAAAACAAGAAAGAAAAACCAGAAAGAAATGATGGCTTCGGCCATCTTCGGAAGTCTTTATACCTTTCATGAACATATCAAATTCATTGCGAATTGCAAAATTCGATTTTAATGGTTTTCAGTGTCAATAATCATTTAAATATACGTGCGTCGAGACAAAACTTCAAGCACACGATCTCGTATCTGAATAAATCGGTTGTATGTTATATTGTTAAAAAAAGACTTTTTAACCATTGAAATTAATGGTGCACAGTCACCATAGTATTCATTAAGTATTTCCTTGGTTTCGGTGATGTTTTTTTTACGCAAAAAATAATGCTTAATTAGCACACGAAATTCACTTTTTCCATTGGCTATAAAATTCACGGTGTCATCTGCTTTCACGGTAGCAGAGTTGTATTTAACAATAACTACGCGCCAAATTCAAAAATTCGCCGACTTATCAAGTAGCCCTCATATCATTCCATGTTCATGAAATGTATAAAACTAATAATGATTTGGTATTTGCAAATGCTATAATAACGAACTATTGTGATGTTATTCTATACATACTGGTTCAGAACTAGTTCTAGATCTAACCGTCTATTTTTTCGTACATACACTTTTAGCACATACTTATACATGAGCTTCATTAGCTTTATTATGTATATTTAAGAAATTTGCATAAGATTGATGACAAGCCACTGATGAGTGTCAAAAGGCTACCCGTCGAGTGACGTCATACAGATAGATATTTGTTTATCACATTATTTAAACATAACCACACCAACAGAAAAATAAAATAAAATTACAGTGGCGGACAAAAGTCTACATACACCGCCTGTATTCGTTGTGTTGTAGGTATTATCACCTTGCTTTTCTAATCACATGTTTTAAAACAAATCCATTCTCTGACGTAAGACAAAACAATTGTGGTGAAAAAACGCAAAAATGCCCTTGACAAAAGTCTGCATACACCACGGGCAATTAGGTACCCTTTTTTACCTTTTTTCTTTTTAAATTATGTTTTCTAATTCGTTATTATTGAATTTAAGTTTGATCCAATTCAAAAAAAAAACAGAAAATTCAAATTTTAATGGGGAACGTTTATTATCATTCGAAAGAACATTCTTTGGCATTTATTTTTTGAAAATTATCTCTTTCAAATGTTGGCCGCGGTTACGTCTGAGATGATCCATCCGTTGAATCCAATTTTCGATGACTCGTTCGAGCGTTTCGACTGGTAACTGGCGAATGACACGCGTGATGAATTGCTCCAAGGCCTGAATCGAAGCGGGATTGTCCGCATAGACTTTAGACTTTACATATCCCCACGGGAAAAAGTCTAACGGCGTGACATCACACGATCTTGGTGACCAATCGACCGGTCCAAAACCGCGCCATCTTGTTAAAACCAAATGTCGCGGAGATCACTGGCTTCAATTTTCAGGCATCAAATAGTCGGTTATCATGACGCGATAATAGTCGCCATTGACGGTTATGTCCTCACCGGCATCATTTGTTGTTTTTTCTGAATGAAATGGCAGCTCTTGAATCTCTTCGGGTTTCTCTTCGTCCCAAATGCGACAATTTTGCCTGTTTACATACCCATTGAGCCAAAGATGGGCGTCATCGCTGTACAAAATTTGGCTCGAAAGCGTTGGATCTTCTTGGGACTTTTCAAGAGCCCATAGAGCGAAAAGATGTCGCCTTCAGTTCTTGCACAAGCTGTATTTTGTACGCCGTTAATTTAAGATCTCGGTGTAAAATGCGCCAAGTCAAACCATACGTCAATTCTTCGTGTACACTTTACTGCGTGCTAGACATGGTGTATTCGGTTGAATATTATCAAATAATGAATACTGGGTCTCAAGATGGGTGATGGTGTAGCGATTAATACGCTGAGTAGGCCGATTATGTTGATCATAAGTTGAGCGAAGCGCGCGAAAGCTATTCTTTACAGAACGTGAATTTTCGTAATAAAGTTGAGTGATTTGTAAACTTTGTTCAGGCGTAAGTATGTTCATGATGAAATGCCAAACAATACTGAACAAAAATAATATGACAGGTGGATACCCTTTTAACATTCTAGCATCAACAACCGTTCCGCGAAAAGAAATAGTCATTGAAGAAATATCCAAGTAACTTGGTTATTTAGCACAGAAAAGGAAAGAAATCGTATGGTGGAATTTAAAATTTTTTAATCTTAAATCGACCAATAGTTCAGGCCATTGTACAAATCTTTGAAAAAATTGATCCATGGAAAATAAACCGCGTATTGGCCGCTCAAAAAAACTAACTCGAAGGGACATCAGCTTTATAGCTCCAAAATTAGCCAAAAACATCGCAAGCTCAATAAGAGTGTATCCATCCAAGAACAATTCGAAGAGCTCTGAACGATAACGGCTTTCACAGAAGAACGCCACGTAAAAAGCCTCTGATTTCTGAAAATATCGAAAACTTCGCTTGGAGTTCGCTAAAGCACATTTAGTCAAGGGAATGGATTTGTAGCAAAAAGTCTTGTTTACAGATGAATCGAAGTTCAATATATTCGGTAGCGATGGAAAATCAGAAGTTTGGAGAAAAGAAAACACTGCACTTAACGCCAAAAATATAGTACTTACAATGAAATATAAAACATTGTTGGAAGTTAATCTGAAGTCTTCGGTGGACAGTTTGGAGCTTGACTTGGACTTCAACAGGACAACGATCCAAAGCACACGGCCCATATTGTTAAGGATTTGTTGTTTTATCATGCTCCAAGGCAACTGCACACACCACCTCAAAACCCAGATTTGAATGGTATTGAAAATGAAATCATAATCATATTACCAAATCATATTACCAACTCAGCATTACTCAAAGAACGTCTTACTGAAGCTTCGGAAAGTATAACTTCCTCAGAATTGATAAATATAGTAGCTTCGATGCCACGATGGCCTCAAGCTGTTTTTGATGTATGTACTGTATGTAGACCTTTGTCATTGTTAGATTTAAGTTTTTTGTCATAGCTTTACTATTTTATGTTAAAAAATGATTTTATTTTCATAATAAGGGAAAATAATTGAAATAAACTTCCAATAAACTTTTTTAACTTTCAATTCAATGAAAATAGGGGATGTATGTAGACTTTTATATGCCACTCTTTATGAATGAAATTGCATATATATAGTATATGGCGGGGAAAAGGCTCATCTCTTTATCTCTATGTATACATACATATATAAAATAGTATAAAAATAATGAAATTAGCTTGTGCACTCGTCATTGATAAACTTTGTAGATATTACGCACTTTCTGCTCTTTGACTCAGCCATTTATTTATAGACAGCAAGGAAAGAATCAATGACAAAAATTTCTCTCTAAACACATGTATAATATTGTGACAGAAGTCTCAAATATGAGGGACAGATAAAAGAAGCGGCAGCAGCTATCGCAGGCAGTCGAGTAGAAAACGCAATGGCGTTAATGTTGGAGTAAGCTGAGCGTGTTTAGAAAAGGATAAACTGTGTGCAGTGGAAAATAATTGTATGTTATAAAGAATTATAAAATAAAGCATTGAGTATAGTGAAGAGAATTGTATATTAATAAAGAGTAAATAAACATTGCCTAAATTCCGGCAATAAAAAAGCCGAATGAAAAAATATTTTGGGAATTTCAGTTAACAATCCATTGATCGAACTCAAAGGATTTGGGAAATCATCGTCAGAAGTAGGATTGTTAAATAAATCCCAAAGGATAAGATTTTATTATATAGATTTTACTATACTTCCTCTAAAATTTGCGAAGCGTGGAAGATTTTCAATTGGGTATAGGGCGAAACTACAATCACGGCTGCGAGAAGCTATGAAAGCCGAAGGCATTGACTTGAGTCAATATTCCATCGTGAGGAAGAAGAGACGAAAAATATAGAGAAGTAAAAGGATGTTGACGCTGCGAAAGATTCAGAGCAACTAGCACCTAAGATTGAAGGGAAGGCTTACTATTGGCTGCAATTTACACAGAAGTTCGATGAACAGGATGCCAACATGTCACGTATTTCATTCCGGGTCATATAACTTCAAGAAGGGACCTGCAGGGAAGATTTTGCAAAAGAGAGGGATAACTATGAAGCACTAATACTAGCCGTAGAAAGACGCTATAGTAGCGAGCATAGAAGGAAAATCTTTCGGGTGGAATTAGAGAACCGCTACCAAAAGCCCAACGAGGTCCTGCAGTCCTGAGTTTTCCTGTGAGATTGAGAGGCTATCTCATTTGGGTTATGGGGATAGTCCTATGAGGCTTAGCAGCGGAATAAGGGACAATTATAGCAAGCGAGACACGTATGCGAATCCAAAGCCAACATTTGCTGAAACTATCTCGTATGCTCAGACACAGGAAACGACCGCGCTCTTGTGAAGACTAGTGTACAAAGCGAAATGTGCGAAATTGGTAAGTCCAGATTTGATGAAAAGAATCTGGAAACGACGAAATTCCTCAAGGAGAAATAATGTAGTGGTGCAACCGCCAAAAGGATTAATACCAGGATTTTCTAACACTGAAGAAGACCAGGGCGCCTCTCCCGTGACTGTAATATGGGCTCTACCAGACAAGTAGGAGCGGGAAAAAATAAAGTTGAGAAAGAATGCTCCATAATATCCGTCTTGCAAATCGGTAGTAAAGCGAGCAACGTTACTATCGGTGGATATGAGCGAGTCCTTGATCACCAAGGAAATAAATTCATTGCATAGATCTAAGTTGAGAATAGTAACTGGTGTGGACACCAAGGTTGTAGGAAAAGCCACGTGTAAAGTCATAATTGGGAATATGCGTTATCGAATGAAGATCGACCCAAAGAAAAGAGTGATGAAGTATGGCTACCTTTTTTTATACCAAATGTGACTTCTCTTGAATTTGCTTTTCGACGTTTTTTTGTCAAAGGCTTCCTGTTATGCCGAATCAAACCTAATGGTTTGAGTATGGCTTTATCTCCTAAAAAGTTCAAAAACTAACAAAGCATATTTCAAAAAATTCTTACGGTTTAGCAGGTCATACCATTCTTCAAAATAACTCACTTCTAACTTCGAATTTCAATTTCAGGCATCAAATAGTCAGTTATCACGGTGCAATAGCGGTCGCCATTGATGGTTACGTTCTCACCGGCATCATTTTTGAAGAAATATGGACCGATGATTCCACCGACCCACAAACCACACCAAACCGTTGTTTTTTTTTTCGTCCCATTGAGCTGGAAATGGGCCTCATCGCTGAACGAAATTTGGTTCGATAACGTCGGATTTCCTTGGAACTTTTCAATAGCCTATAGAGCGAAGCGATGTCGCTTGGGAAGGTCGAGCGGCTTCAGTTCTTGCACAAGCTGAATCGACTACCCACGGTCTACGTGTACACTTTCAGCTACGGTCGCTATATTTTCTTCACTGCGTGCTGGACGTGGTCTATTCGGTCGAATATTATTCAATAATGAATTCTGGGTTTGGTGATGTTGTTGCGAATAGTACGCTCAGTAGGCCGATTATGTTGACCATAAGTTGAGCGAAGCGCACGAAACACATTCTTTACATAACGTGAATTTTCGTAATAAAGTTGAGTGATTTGTAAACTTTATTCAAGCGTAAGTCTTTCCATGACATAATGCCCAACAATACTGAACAAAAATAATATGACAGCTTAACACGACTCACACGTGATCTGTCAAAAAAGGCTATTGAAAAAAGAACCTCTACTTGGATCACCCTTCACTTGAAATAGTATATTAACTTTGGTCCGAGATATGTATGTACCAGAAGGAGAAGAGGTAGATCCATCAAAATTTATACCAATCGTATCAGAATCTGAAGCAGAGTTTATTTAACCATGTCCGCCTGTCGGTCTATCCGTCTATCTGTCTGTCAGCCAAACTTAGTGGACAGATGCACGTATACATTTAAACGGTTATTTATACGACCGACTTTTTTTTTTAGATTTGAAAATTTGGGTCATAAATCCATCAAAAAGGAACCTAATAGCGTAAAATTTGGTATGCTACACATAATGAACTGCATATTGGTTGTGAAAATTACCGACATTTTCAGATTTTCAGAATTGGTCAAAGCTGAGTCAAAAAGCATTTGGGAGCTTGAAATTTGGTAATATCCACAAACATTATGAATTGAATATTGGTAATGAAAATCATCGAAATCAGACTGCTATATCATATAGCATCCATACTAAACAATACTACAATAATCTGCGTGAAATTCGGTTTTATGCACACATATTATGAATTGCATCATCGAAATACTATATCACATAGCCCGCATAAAACCCATTTTATTCAGATATGACGATTGGGCTCAAAAATCTTCTAAAATAGCGCCTAGAAGCGTGAAATAAGGTATTCTACAGACGTAAATTGATTTTCATATTGACACTGAAAATAATCAAAGTCGAATTTTGCAATTTGCAATAAATTTGACATGTTCATTGAAGATATAGAGACTTCGGTATGGCCGAAGACAGCCATTCTTTCTTGTTTTTATATTTATTAATTAAATTTTTTTTTAAATTTGTTATAGTTTAATTTTTATTTTCATTTAACATAATATTATTTTGTATTCCTTTATATTATTTTTTTTGTTTTATGTCATTTAATTTAATTTAGTTTTTTTTAGTATATTTGATAAAAAAAATTTATTTATTAATTTTTTATTTCTATTATTTTTATTTTTTAATATATATATTTTTCTTAAGTCTTATATATTTAATATTATTCTATATTTCCTCTCTTCAAATAATTTAATTTAAATTTTTTTAAATTTATTTCATCTTATTTTATATGGATATAATTTAAAAATATGCCCATAAATTCATATTAAAAAAAAGGTAATTACTTGCAATACTTACATATGTTATATCCATCAAGACGGCGTTGTGTGTTCATTCGTTGTTAGTTGAGATTTTACATTGTAAATCTAAAGGTTATCTATTCATAGATTGTATTTGTGGAAAGGAGCGATATTTTCATTTATGTAATTTTTTATCATTTTTATTTTATATTATTGTTTTGAATATAGTGTTTTTTATAAGATATTAATAGTTTTGTAATGTGCGTATGTTGGTAAATATTTATATTCTGTTAAATATTTGTATATTTACTTCATATTTGCGTAGATAAGTTGATGATACTCGAAGCATAAATTTCTTTTACAAATACGAAGTTCTTTTATCTCTATATTGGTATCATATGCGTACATAGTGTATTTATATACATTATATACATTTTTACGTATCGACATTTAGGCGCACACATATTGTGCTGTGTATTTTTTTAGTGGTTGATAGTTTAGTGAAAGCAAGTATCCATATATTCATCCATATGCGACTACGTAGTCTTGCTTTAGAAGTAGTTTAGTAACACAAAAATTATTATTTTATTGGTTTATATTATTCCAAAAATGACGTTCATATTTTTGAAATATGTGATTTTTTAATTGTTAACACTTTCAGCAATTCATTTGTTATAATTGCGATTTATTTTTTAGATCAAAGAGAGATGTACGTGTGCATTAGAGTCAGCTAAAAACTAATTTCTGAGTTAAAATGAACCTATTTATGTCCCTGCAAGTCATGATTTTTTGTTAACATTTTTTTTTTAACATTTCCTTTTAATTTTGACATAACTTGATCCTGAAATTTTGGTAACTGTTTTAATTCTTTTCTTCTAATATAACATTTTAATTTATAAAAAAGTTTTTTTCTTCTTTTTTTTTTTTTGAAATGTGAACAATTTTTCGATTATAGACAATTTTATTCTAAAATATCTTGATAATTTTCAAGTCATAAGGTAAAATTGTGAAGCAAGATAAATAGTGAAGTTTTAAATTTTTAATTTTATTTTATCGTTAAAGCGATTTTCGGCCGAGCTCCTCCTCCAATTTGAGGTTTTTGCGTCTTAATGTTTTTCCAACATATAAAGGGACTTACAGTTTATACTAAGTCACCTCCGAGCGACCGATGGATTTTTTTATGAGCTTTTATTTCATGTCGGAAAGATACTGGAAGGACTTGACACTCCCTGTCGAGCGTCGACCGTAATTAAGAAAGTAAATATTATTATTTTAAATTAATTTGGGG
The DNA here is from genome assembly GCA_030068015.2 of Neoceratitis asiatica. NCBI lineage: Eukaryota > Metazoa > Arthropoda > Insecta > Diptera > Tephritidae > Neoceratitis > Neoceratitis asiatica. The sequence continues at coordinate 40,934,532 of CM061529.1, forward strand.
GCTAATTGAATAATTTTTACTTCACTTTATTCTTTTCGTAATTTTTTTAATAATTAATTTAATATATTAAAGTATAAATAAATTTATTATATTTTAACTAAATTTATATAATATTTTTAACATAATTTCTAATTTTATTTTATTTTATTTTTTGATTTTATTGGACAATATATGATTAAATTATTATTTGACATTATCTAATTTTTTTTTATTTCATGTATTTTAGTTTAATTTTTATTATATTAATTTATTTTATTTTATTTTTTGCTTTTATTTGACATTATCTGATTTTTTGTATTTCATTTATTTTACTTTAATTTTTAAATTGTTAATTTATTTATTTTATTTTATTTTTTTTTATCTTACTATTTTTTATTTTATTTTATTTCTATTTTAATTTTTTTCCTTTTTATATTTTTTAGTTGGATTAATTCATTTAATTTAATTTTATTTTGTTTCATTTTAGCTTTTTTATATATTTTTAGTTTTTTATATTATTTTATTTTATTTTATTTTATTTATTATTATTATTTATTCTCTTATTTTACTTTATATTATTATTTTGATTTGATTCTAATTTATTTTATATTATTGTTATTGTTTTATTCTATTTTATTTTATTTTAGCTGATTTAATTTGATTTAGGTTTTTTAATTTCTTTTTATCTAATTGCTGTTATTTTATTCGATTTCTTTATTTGATTTTATTTATTTTATTTTGGTTATATTTTTTAAATTTTTTTATTTTGTTTCATATTGTTTTATTTTATTTTATATTTATTTTATTTTATTTTATTTTAGTTTATTTCATTTCATTTTATTTATTTCTTTATTTTTTTAAATTAAATTTTATTTTTATTTTTATTTCATTTTATTTTATATCATTTTATTTTATTTCATTTGATTTGATTTGATTTAAGTTAATTTATATTAGTTTAAATTAATTTTATTTTAATTAATTTTTCAATTTTTATTTAATTTAACTAAGTCTTCTTCATTTTGACAAATTTAATTTAACTTTCTTTATTTTGAAATAAGTTATTTTTATTTAATTAAATTTATTTTATTTTATTTTATTTAATTTTTTTATTTTATTTTATTTTATTTTGCTTTATTTTATATCACTAATTTATTTATTTAAATTTATTTTATATTTTACTTTTATTTTTAAATATAATTTTATTTTATTTATTTTTCATTTTGTCGATTGTATTTTACTTTATTTTACTTCACGTTTTTTTATTTGATTTATTTTATTTACTTTAGCATTATTTTGTTTAGTCGAATTTTTTTACTTTTCTTATTTCATATTATTTAAATTTAATAAACTTTTTTTATATTTAATATTTATAATTTTTTATTAATATTTATATTTTTTCTAAATATATTGTATATTTTTTTTTAAAATTAATTGTTTAATTTATTTATATAATTGAATTTGTTTTTTTTTTTAATATAATTCAATTTATTTCAAATTATGTTAATTTTTTGTCTACTTCATTTTGTCCTTGTTTTTAAATTAATTTTATTGAATTTTTCAACAACAAAAAAAATTATTTATTAAAGCGTCGGTTATTTACTATTTTCTGTTTTTCTTTTTTCGGTTCACAGTTTTTAATTTTATAGGGTAGTGACAATTCGCCAAAAATATATTCAAACGCAATCACATTCGAAATAATGAATAAAAAGATGATAAATACGCACTGATTGCTTTTGAAATTAAATGAATGAATTTAACGGAAAATAGCTTAGCTACACATTTCCAGCAAAGATCTTAAAAAATATATCCCAAGTTTAACTATTTCACTTCTAGTTGCAAAACTCTCAATATAAAACTTCATTCAATATATTCCTTTATTTTTTTTAATTTTTTTTTTATATTCAATTTAAATTCTCAATCAAGTTTTATAAACAACTCTACTCGATAACAAAATATTCGCAGGTTTCTGTTTGTGAATCGCTCCCGAATAACTGGCTGTTATCACTGATTGTACCATTGCTTTTATATACGCTTTACAGGATATGTCATATGTGTATATATATATATATATACATGGTGAGGAATGCATATGGGCTTTTCAATTCGTTAGCCGAAGACAAATTTTGTGGGCGCCAAGTGTTTTCGTTTGACGATTATTCGATTTTGTCGGTGATAATAACAAAACGATACAATAACGAGATGAACCGATATGAAACGACTTAAAGTGACGCTCACTGCTGGCTAGCATTGTTGAAGGTAATCACATTTTTACTGACTATACATATTTATATCTGAAAGCTGTGGGTAGTATAGATGAGAGAGAAAGAGAGCGCGTCATAGTATTAATGAGCAGCTGATTGAGTACGATAAGGATGGAGTTGTTTGGGTTTATCGTTAACATACATATGTGTGTAACTTTATTACAAGTATTTCTTGTCCGACATTGACAGAGGGTGATGTGGTATACTATGTTCAAGCGTTTGTATTTAAATGTGTAACAGAATTATGTTAAAGTTTTTTGAGTATTGACAGCACACTGTTCATACAATAAATTCATATATATATATATATATATAGATATAGATATATATTTTATACATATATATAGATACATATATGTAATACAATGTCCTAAGCTGATAATATTTGCATTTTATAAGAGAGAAGCATATTTTCAGTGAGAAAATTTTGTTTGCGGACTTTATTTTAAATATATAAATTTGTATTTTAGTATGTGATTTTATTATAATTTTTTCAAGTGATACGAAATTGTTTTACTAGAGAAAGTAGAAAAAAAAAATATGGAAATGTCAATCAAAAAGCTTCCACATTTCTATATCTACGTATATTTGAGAATTGTAATTTATTATTTTTATTTATTTAACTTATAAAAAAAGTTTCCAAATATAAAAATGTTTTTTAAAAAATTATAAATTTGGAAATTTAATTTGCTACATACTTCATGTTTACTATATATATATATGTATGGATTTTTGTTCAGTTCATTTAAAAATGAGTGTGCTTTGTGTGGTGTTATTTTGAGACCAGCAGTAATGTTTTACATTTTTCTCTCCCTTTTAATGTTGTATATATTTGTAAATATATTTTTCACTAAAAATTCTATTTTTTTTTTTGCATTTTGCTCTTGACTTGTTTCGTTTAATTCATTAATTGTGTTGTCCCTCAACATATTACTTTATCAAATTTTCACATTTTTAGTAAGTAACTTTTTAAACTTTTCTCGCAATTTTTGACTCTTTCCCCATATTTTTTGCTCCTATTATCAATTTTTTATTATATTTGCTTTCTACGGGCTTTCGTTGGTTATGTTTGTGCCACACTTAAAACTTTTTTTTTTCAAAAATTTCAGTATGCATTTAATTTTCACATTTAAGGCATTGTAGTATTGTAAACAATTTAATCATAAATTATATATTTCAAAAAAAAAAAAGTTTACATTTAATGTAAAAAAAAATCTATCGATTTTAAATGTGAAATATTTTGCTGTGAAATTTTCATCAACTTATTTCTGCATTCGTTTTTTATAATTTGAGGCTTGTAGTTGTGTTTAGAAAAACTTTATTTCCTTCTTCTAAATTTTATTTCCTATGCTTCTTCGTTTTTTTCTAGTTTCTGCGCTTCATCCTTTACTTGCTCTTAATTTGCTTCTCTACTCTTTGTTTCTCTATTTCGTGCTATACTTTTCTTTTCTTCGTATGTTTTCTTCTTTGGTTTTGTTCTCTACTACACTCTACCTTTACCCACTAGATTCGTTGGTATTCCTTTGTTCCTAAGTTGTAAGAAAATATTTCATGGACACGTTTCGCTGGTATTTACATACATACATATGTATGTATGCTTTTGCTATGCACATGTGGTGACTCGAGTTCATAGGTATGTGTATGTGTACACATTTTCGTCATTGTCGAGCGTCGTTTAACGAAAAAAAAACTTAGCATTGCCAAATGAAAATTTGGAGTTTTTCAAATATATATTATATACGCGCACATAACTCATTTGTTTTGATTAGAAATTCGATATATTATTAATTATTATACACAGTGGTTAGCTCTTGCCCTCTTTTTTCATATATATATGTATAAATATAAATACATATACATATATACATATATATACATATATTTTGGTTGGAGGCATAAGGGGCCGTACTTGCTACGTCACAGCTTTTACAAACAAATTCAAACAGTATCGAAACTTATATATTTAAACGGTTTAAAGCGCACGCACACACACTACATAAAAATATTTTGAATTTTCTTTCAATATTTATTTGTTGCTTTTTAAATATCAATTATTATTTTTATTATATAATTTGTTCACTTTTTCAGCGCTTTTCTCTACTTTTTTTCTCCATTGCCTTTATCGGTTGTAAGCTTGTGTGCATGTGTGTGTGTGTGTATAAGCAAATTCGCGTAAAGTAAGTGTTTGTCTGTTTTACTTATAAGCTGCCTGCTCTTCGCATGTGTCTGTGCGTATTCATGAAGGATTGTATGTATGTGTGTATACGTGTTTAATGAGCAGGAGCAGTTTTCCTGTGTGTTCCTTATTAAATTGATTCCTTAAACGTTGGACGAGCGCACAGCAACGACTACTGTGACGACGACGACACCACTACACGACAACGACTACTGCGCGAAGACTCTTCGCTGCCAAGCTATTTGAGCTGTTGGCCGTTAACTTTCACAGAGTTTTAATATGTACATACATTTAAATGTGTACGTATTCCTGAAATGGGAAATGTTGACCTCAAGGTAAGTCAAATCGAAACAACTATGGTGAGTATACTTGTATATAACGGTATAAAAGCAACTGTTAGCTATAAACATGTTATTCAAATCGGCTTACTTGTTTCGTCGTATCATCACACACACACACCCGCTATCGTCACTTGGCCTATTTCATGGAGCAGACTTTTGACTTAACATGACGGTCTAATTCTATGGGTAGTATTTTAGCATTGGCGCTCTCCACGGCAATTGTACATAGTTATGTTAAGCATGAGTGGAGAACTTGCGCAATGAAATTATCACTGGTTCCCAATTTAAGAGCGTTGTTGTACGCACCTCCCCCCATCTGCTATGTATTAAAGTGCAACGAGTACTCTTACCTGGTGCTATATGTATGTAAATACATACATACACGTGTATGATCAGTATATTTGATATATACTTGTATGTATATAATTGGCGCTTTATCTCGTAACCGCTGAAGCAACTTCCGTCTGAGCTACTTCTCCAATTTGCGATGGTTTTTGATGTTTTTTCCAACAAATGGTGGAAGCTACTCTAAACCGCCTTCGATCCGATGACGGATTGTTATGGGTAGCTTTTTTTCCATAAAATGCATTCACTCGGAGGATTTGTCATTCTCTGCCGAAAAGCAAATATTATAATTTTAGATTGGTACCCTGGCCAGACCCACTGCCTACCACTCAGATACTGTGGCGGTAGTAGATTAATCAGAGTAATATTAACTGACCTGCACTTAGTCCTTGCTTACGGATTTTATTTAAAATATAAGGGCACCTGTCAGTAATGGTTTTAAAAACGGTTATGAAACCGATGTTATTTGTACTGATTTCAGAATTTGACAAGGTCTCACACTCAATACTTCAATATAAACTCGATATGTTTAATTTTCCACCATCCTTCCCTAAATGGATTTCATCATATTGGACAGGTAGAAAGCTAAGACCAATTTTTTACTCCAGTACTTCACGTGAAATATCAGTAACAGCTGGTGCAGTCATCTTGGTCCCTTGTCAAGCTCTTAAAATCAGTCCGTTCTATAGAAGATGGAGAGCTATTGCAACTTTGACCTAAATAATTTGCTAAGGTGGTGTGAGTAAATATATGTTCTTCTCTAGAAAATCTTTGCAATCCTTTGTCTGTATGATTCAATATCACAATGTTGAATAAGTTACTGACTTCATTGACTTGGGTGTCACAATGGACCCTAAGCTAGATTTTAGAAATCATATAAATTCTTATACTAATAAGGCTGAAGGAGTCTTAGCTTTCATTAAACGGTAGTCTAAGGAGTTTAATGGCCCATATATTACCCAATTACTCTACACTTCACTCGTTAGACTCATTTTGGAATATGGTTCCGTTGTATAGAATCCACACTACCAATTGCACAAATTAATAATTCTTATTAATTCTTATTATTCGCGTTAAGGAATTTACATTGGGATGCGAATAAAAAACTCCCTTCTTATAAAAGCCGTACAAGGCTTATTAATCTGCCTTCACTCCAGAGTCGAAGAGATATGCATGGAGTTTTATTTTTAACTAAGCTAATACGAGGTATTATCAATAATCCATTCCTACTTAGCGAGATTAACTTTAGTATCTAGGTACTTTAGCCACTTTCCTTGTTTTTATTCAAAACAAATTTTGAAATGCACGACCAATTCAGATGTTTGTGTAAAGATTTTAATTTTCATTCCACGGGCTTTGATTCTTCCAACTCTCTTTTTGTATAAAGAAATATTTACTGAGAGTTTTAAACTAAAATTTAATCTCTTTGTTCTCAACGTTCCCAAATTATAAATTACTTTATAGCAGCAGATGAGCAAATCTGTAGCTGTTCAGTGTAAGAGGCAAATGTAACCGCGACCTTCGGTTTCGGATTCAGGACAGTCCGTGCTGTACCTGGTTTCGGTCACCGTTCTGTTGGTTTGACGTTTATCAGGAGCGCCCCTAGGTCGGTTGGGCTTGAGGTTGGGTAACGCTCGGTTCGTCGTTAAAAACAAAAATCATCAGTACTCTGCTCCATTGACGTGTTATGTAGCCGAATAAAAAATAGCACGTCATTCCTTTCACTCTGGTACCCAACATTCGGAGAGGTCCTTCCTCTAATAGGGATAAATAGGGATACCATATCTTACATATCTTAGCTATCGAAGGCAGCTCTAAAGTGATGGTTATGATTATCGATTCTTTTTTCCGGCGCGTAGTGAATACCTGGTCAAAGAGGGACTTACTGGGTGTAAACCCACACTGATTTTTAAACTTTCACACAATGCGCTAAATAAGGCTTTATATGCGATATTGAGGAGACTTGATTAAATGAATTTCGAGGACTTAAACTGAATTACCACTGAGTTTAATTTCAATTTGATTTTAAGTCTTTTTTTACATAAAATGTGTATATAGATTAATAAAAAAGAGCAGATGAATGATCTTATTTGGTAATTTCAGACGTTTAAAGTAATATAAATTTGATTTATTATACGGTACAACGAAATTATAATATATATATATATGTATAGCCTTTTTTAACAGATAACGCGTGAGTCATGTCAATCTGTCATGTTCTTTTTGTTCATATTGTAGAAAGAGGGAAAAAGTGAAAAACAACAAAGAGGTAACCCGGCACACACGTAACCTAGTGGTTTAACCATTGGTTCGTGCTGTGGACATCCCAAGTTCGAATCTAATTCAAACTTGAGTGTCTGGAAAGAAGTCTGATGAGGAAACGTGGGGATTCCCGAAATAGCTATAACTTCTGCCGCTCAGACTGCTGCTGTAATTTTTTTACTTTTCCCAAAAAATAAAATATGGTCTGATCAGCTCGAAAAAATAATTAATGTTATTGAACAGTGACCTCAAGAAAGGTAAAATTTTCATTTGTTTATCTCGATAAAAATATATATTCGAACCAAAATTCAACAAAGGTCATGGAATATTATTTAATGATTTTCTGCCTTAATATTTCGAAAAAAAAGTTTGAAATTTATAGAAATCGTGCGACTAAAACACGTATAGCATACTGTTTATGTATTTGTGTTGATAAGAACTGATTTGCAAACAATTAACAGTAACATAGTTCAGAACGAATTAAAAAAAAAAATTTCATACAAAAATTTCTCTATATGAATATGAGTTTTTAAATTTAAGACCTTCAATTCATGGAAGATTGAAAACAAGGCTTCAGAACTTCCGAATAAAGTTGTTTTAGTTAGCATAAAAGTCCAATTATATTATCATACACATCGTGGACTTAGTTTGATATAATATCTATAAATATAAATATTAATAGTACATCTTCTAATTGCCAGCGCACTAAGTTCGAAATTTATTTAATTTTGAGAACAATATTTGAGAACAAATATTAAGAAAAATGAAATATGGTAATTACCAAAGAATTTTTATTTAACTAGAATTTTGTTTTATTTTAAAAACAAAAATTATAGACAACATCGGACATTCGGATATTTGTGAATTATATGAAATGATGGCAATTGTAGGCTTAGCTCTGTTGCGTTTAACTCAAGATGAGTGAAAAAGAATTACTTAAGGAAACTCTGCCAAATAGTTGTTTCCTATATTTACTTACTTGATAAATTCAAACTTTCATAACTTCTAGACCTTTTGAGAATCCAGCTCGGAAAAAAACAATTTATAAATAATTAATTTATTGTTTCATTGAATATGGTTTGTTGAAACAAGTTTTTGGAAAATGAAATGTATTTTTTGAATGAAAAAAGTCTTTTAAAAAATATATTGTTAAATTTTTTTTAAATCTGATAAAAATATGTTATGTAGTAAAATGCATTAGCTTTCCTCTGATACCAAATGTATTGAAATTGATTAAATATTAGCTAACTTATGAATTATTTCGTAGAGCTAGCTTTGGGATTTTCGCTGTTTTTGTCAGGCCCATAACTTCTACGAAGAACTTAAAAAAATTCCAAATCAAAGACCATCCCGCAGATGATTGTTATGTTTCTAATGAAATGGTCTCTTATGTATTTAAATTAATTTTATTTTTCTGACAGCTGGAAACTTTTTCAAAAATAACTAAACTTCACTGGAACAAAATCGACTGAATGATTCGGAAAAATAGCTACATACATACATAGATACATACTGTTTTAAAAACACAGAAAATTCAAATTTAATGAGGAATGTTTATTATAATTCTTTGGCATTTATTTTTTGAAAATTATCTCAGATGGCCCATCCGTTGACTAAAATTTTCGATGACTCGTTCGAGCATTTCGACTGGTAACTGGCGAAAGACACGCGTGATGTTTTGCTCCAAGGCCTGAATCAAAACAGGATTGCCCTCATAGACCTTAAACTTTACAAATATATATCCCCATAGGGAAAAGTCTAACGGTGTGTATCACACGATCTTGGTGGGCAATCGACCGGCCCAAAACGTGAAATTATCTACTCACCGAAATTTTTTCTCAATAAATCCATTGATTGATGCGATGTGTGGGAAGTGGCGGCGCCATCTTGTTAAAACCAACTGTCGCGGAGATCTCGATCTCAGTTTCAGGCAACGGTCGACTCTCCACGATCTTCGTGTACACTCTCAGCGTGGTCTATTCGGTCGAATATTATTTAATAATAAATGCTGAGTCTCAAGATGGGTGATGGTGTTGTGAAAAGTACGCTCAGTAGGCCGATTATGTTGACCATAAGTTGAGTGAAGTCCGCGAAACACATTATTTACAGAGCGTGAATTTTGGTAATAAAGTTGAATGATATGTAGGCGTTGTTCCGTCTTTCTATGATGAAATGCCAAACAATACTCAATAAGAATAAAATGACAGGTTGACACGACTCACGCGTGATCTGTCAAAAAAGGCTATTGAAAAAATTACCTCTATGAATGCTCAAATTTTACCATTAATCCTTTACATATGAGTATAAAATCGAGTAGGTAATGTCATTTATAAAAACGTGCTCACATACTTATGTACATATGTATTTCAATTTATACATATATACAAGAGTGCAATTCTCAAGTAGTCCCTAAAAGTATACGGTTAAATTTATTAGAGTTTAAAAATATCTAGTGGCTTTTGTGAAAGATTGCTGTGCTCGATCTTCACATTTAAGGAGTTTTAGCAATGGACTTGGAAACAGACACGTAAAAAAATGTTGGAATCCTCAGAAATGATAAAGACGTGAAAAGGTGGGGGAAAATTAAGTCTTAATTAGGACCGTCAAGACATATAGTCTATTTGAATACGAGATTTTCTAATTCGGTTACTGTCAGGAGGAGGTTTTGTGTGTTACGGGAAAAGCAAAATTCTCCAAATCTATTGGCCCTGACGAAATAAGTCTACTGATGCTCAAACGTCTGCGCCCAGCGGTAGCAGAGTTGTGAAAACAGGTAAGCCGTGCCCGTGAACTGCTACTGAATCTTTCAAAAGCCCTTGGCACGTTGAAACACTCAATGATACTATCGGCCATTGAGGGATCGTCATTACCACTTGTTTTGAAAATTTCGAGTGCAAAACTCAAAAGTCCCAAACGTTAAGCAGAGGAGGCAGCAGAATTGTGTGCTCTACTCACTATTGTTTATTTTCTATACTTCGAAGCTCTCTCTATCCTTAGAGGATGTTTGGCTGATGTCATATGCCGATGACTATTAGTGTTTGTCTGTTGTTTGAAGGCAGGCTGCTATCTTGCTAAACTTTCCCTCAGCTCTACGCTGCACGACAATTACAAGTACAACTAGTAAAATTTCGGGCTACCCTATGCATCAGCTGGACGAAGGAGTATACGCTCGAACTAAATCAAGTCTTCACATTCACTTGAAGTAGACGGTTTCAAAATTCAATTTTTTGTTTTCAATAATTGTCAAAAATATCTAGCTGACAGCACCTTGAAAAAATGTGCATGCAACCTAAAAGTTAATCGGAGACTAGCGAGACACAGGTGTCTATCGGGGAAGATATTGCCGCCACCTATGCATCACTTACACAATGAAATTTCTATGCTCCCAGTTAAGAAATATACCACTTTGCCTACTAAAAGCTACTAATCTAACCACCCTCTCCTTTTCCGGGTGACTTAGACTGACTTTACTTGATCCAACCTGGATTATCTTATGTCGGAAGCTCGTACTAGAGGTATATTTCGGGTCACGGCGAAGTCGATCAGCCTCAGTTCACTTGAGGATGTTTCATCATGATGTATAATTTTTGATTTTTACCGAACCAGGACTCGAACCCTAGTCTTCCGAATGGTAGTACGCAATACTCGCCACTCGATCATTGCTACGGTCTCAGAAAATGTTCTAGAATTCATAAAATTCCAAAATAATTGAAAACTTTATTAAATGTGGTTTTCAGCTATATTCAATTGTGATTAACTGGAAGGGTAACAAGGGAGCTACTATTTGGTAGCATTTATTTTTAAGAGATGTAGAGATTCTTAGAAAATCTTTCTGGCGGCTTCATGATTTTCTAGTGTAGTAATGAAAAAATACTTTTTACATAAAATATATGCCTATAACATAAATATGTTAAATATTTTTTATGTAAAGAAGCAAAAACGCATTGCATTTAGTCATTAAAAACCAATATCCGTTTATGAATGCTCAAATTTTACCATTTAATTATCATACAAACACATATGACCCTGAATTAAGATTCCATGTCCATTTCATTCATAACATACTTAAACGTTCAGTACTTAAAATAAGGAAACTAACAACGTTTGCTTCCGATTGCTTTTTGTGGTTTTTTCTTTGTGATTTACTCGAACATAAGTTCACATCCAAACGTTATCACCTGTTGTTTTCGTCATTCTTCAGTGTTTGTGGTTGTTAATGTGATTAGGCTTTCTGCTATTCGTACTATCTCTTGCGGGTTCACAATCTGTAAAGTGCTGTTATTCTTCTGTTTAGATTATTTTTATGTCTGCATTGCTGTTTCATACAATCGAGTGACGTCAATGAGCTTCTTCATTGATTTTTGTCCCCTGACGTTTTTTGCTCTTGTCACTAGTTTATTCTCTCTTTTTTCTTAGATAAAAAGCAAACAGATGTTTGGCTCAAAACGAATGGACATTGGAGTGTTTTTTTTAGATGGTAGGACAAATCAATAAGCGGTTGCTGAAAATTTTTTTTTATAAAAAATTGAACTAGAGAACTCGGTTTTGAATTTTGTGCAATTAATATGTGCACATGGTAGATACAGTCACTCTGAAGCACTGCGAAAAATCTTCAATTTCAATGTTTTGTATCGAAAATAAAAAATTTGTTATATTCTACTGTGAACATAATTTAAAATCAATAAAATCAATTGTGGATTGTTTTTTTTTTTGTCTTCATATTTCTCTACTTCGGACACACTGTTGTTATCGGCAAAGCTCATGTTCCGTAATGTAATCGTTATTATTTTTTTGCATAGCTGGCACATTTGTATACTGCAATTCTTATTGATTCACAATAATAAGTCAGTAAAAAGTTAGCTTTTAATGAGCCTACAATGATAATCGAGATTTTTGTTCAAGTGTTAAACAATTTCTAAACAAAATAACATTAATTGAAGAATGCGCCAAAATATTGACAAGCAAGGAATCTGGACTTGCAATACCTCAAACTGAAATAAAAATTTTATGAACTTACACAGTTCTAAAGTACGTCGGGACAAAATTTGACTGAAATCAAAAAAAAAAAAAAAAGTATTCTGATTAAGCTCGAACTCTACCAGGCTTTGGTCGCACTTGTGGAAAATAAAGTGTCAAGCGGCGTACTCTGCACCGCTGCAATCATTTGAGGTTAACACAATTTATTAAAGAACCACATCTTTTGCCACGGCACAATCAAGCGAGTTTATGGTTTACTGAAGAGCTCATTTATACCAGCTTGGACACAGTAAGTTTTTGCTGTTCATACCGAAGCTCATCCGGTTGACTCTACTTGTTGTAAATATTATATTCTCGGACGAAAAAAAAATGGAATTCTGATGGTCCAGATGATTTTCAGAACTATGGAAGAGATCTGCAAAAGAGTCGTAGTTGCTTTTCTAACTAAAATTTCGGAGGCGGTTCTGAAATGATGTGGGGTGCTTTTGCATCAAGAGTTACGCTCGAATTACAGCTCACATCCTCTCGAATGAAGAGGATATACTCAATTCAAGTGTTTTAAAGCATCCTCCGTCCTTTTTTTAAGGCTTGCAGGGAGGTGCGACCAATTTACCAGCAGGATAATGCTTGCATTCATGTAAGCAATGATACCAGGTTATATTTTACTGTTTGCTTATTAGAAACTATCGACTAACCGGTCTACTTTCCGGACTTAAATCGCATAGAGCATATTAGTGAGAATGGTGAATGTAAATAATCATCAATATGACAATAAAGATGAGCTGCAGGTTGTAACCATTACTGAATGGTCTAACCTGGATGTCAGTCTTTGGAAGAAATTGACTGAATCGATGAAAAAAAATGGGTTTGCGTAATAGCACAAAATAAGCAATTTCAGTTAATTTAACCGGTTTGAGTTAAAACCGCTTAAAGAATACTCAACCTGCTACGAGTATTGTTAATGGGCCACTGGAAAAAAAAGATTGAAATTTTCGGTTAACCTCAAGCCCTTGGGAAATTTTCGTTTAACCTCAAGCCCTTGGGAAATTTCAGTCAAACTTCAAATTCTGTGGCACTTTAAAATGAAAGAATAAATAAAATGTGAACTACATTTCAGAACGTTAGAGAAAGAATGAACTAAACTTGTTTACGAAAGATTCTTTGGAACAACTGTTGTTGTTGTTATTGTAGCAGCTTTGCCAACCCCGTCTAGGGTCAGGTACATCTAGTTTTAGCCATCGTGGTCATCTAACGACAGACCCAGGAAGCGAGCTGTTTCGATGGATTCGGGCCAGAGGAAGAGGGGAATTAGATGAGTAGGTTTAAGTGGTCATGCAAAGGGGGGTTAGTGGTGTGCGGGGATTCTTTGCATGCAGGACATATGTTGAGTATGTCAGGGTTGAGTCTGCATACGAAGGAGTTTAGCCTGCTATAATATCCAGACCTTAATTGTGCCAGGATTACGCGGGTATCTTGAGGCATCTCGAGCTCTTGTTCTGCTATAGGTGGTTATTGGACTCCGAGTACACCATTCACGGGAAGAGAGTTCACAATGGTGTTAACGGTCTCTCGGCGAATGGTTCTTATGGCCTGACTGTAGTCCAATAAGTGTCTGTTGGGAAGATCCTGACGGTAGCATCTCAGCAGATATTGCTTACACAGCATAACATTATGCTCCTTAACTGGGAGCATAGATGTTTCACTGTGTAAGTGGTGATCTGGCCCCATCAGGAGGTTACCCGTCACGGTCCGAAGGGCGGTGTTCTGACAAGTCTGGTGCTTCTTCAACTACGTCTCGCTAGTCCAAGGCATCCGACCGGCCGGCCAATTGCCTGGTATGTTGCCGACACTATTTCTTTGTCTTTTCCCCAGGTGCTACCAGCTAGCGATTTGAGGATTTTGTTGCCGCTCTGTACTTTGGTGGCAATTGCAGTCGTATACGGAGTGAAGGAGTGCAGGCTGTCAAATGTGACTCCCAATAACTTTGGGTTGTTTGTGGTCGTTGTGAAAAGAGTGGCAGAAGATTTCGCGGGTTGTAGATATAGATATCGTGCAGTGGAGAAGTTGGAAAAGTCGCCGAGCTAGCAGTTTATTTTCGAAAAAAGGCTATGAAAGTTTCAAAGTAAATAAAATTTATTAGTTAATTGTAAATTAGACAGCTGGTCGTATGCAAAAGGAAGCTCCTTTAATTAATTTTAACAATATTGGAATATGTCTATCAGTTTGTCTTTTTTTCAAAAAAACTCTATTACTTAATAAACCGATAAGATTTTAACTTGAAATTTGTATATTTTACACCCAAAACTTTTTTTTTCTTGTTAAAACTATTGGTCAAAATATCTTAAAAGAAACTGGTTTTAAAAGATTCTGAAATACACCATATTAAACAAATAAAATATTTCTAGTTTATTTTTTCTCTGCTGAGAGTGAGGGTCACACTTAAAGTGGGACATTAAAATTATAACATCAATATGGTCTTGAATGAATTTCTAATACTTAAATGACTTCCCATTGCTTATAATAATAGCTCAGATATATCAAGCCATACTTTCTGATAATTTTTTTTCACAAAATTCGATCTCAAATTATACCATAATTCTGTTATAGTTTACTTCAGAGCATTAGTAGTTTTAACTCGCCGTTTATCAACTTTTTTCGCTTAATTGTTGTCTACAATGATTTCGCTTTAGTCTAACTGACGTATTTTGTCTTGGTTAAATACGGAGTCGCCTTTTATGTACTTTCCCTAAATTTTAATAACCCTAAATGTTAATATGGTACTTCGAATCCATAAATCCCTTGTCGAAATGTAGTTTCCCGCTTCTTAACTCCGACATACACTACCATATCGTAACCGCTACACCGCCATATCTCACGTTTTCGTAATAGCCTTTACTTGAAATTCAGTACGAGGTTTCCTCCAAACGTATAATTTCCAATCTAGTCCAAAGATATTTATTTATTTATTTATTTTTTCATTTGTAGAAAGAATCGTAAGAAAAATTAATGAAAGAGAAAAACTTTAAATAGTTTGGACCAGAATGTTGCTCCTTAAATAGTTTTAAGCAAATGAACATCTCAACTATTGAATTTTAAAAACATTTGACGTTCAGCTCTTCCATAAAAATTATTATTTTTAAGGATCCGTCGAACTTTTTCAGCATTGACACCAACGGTTTTTATTTCTTTGAGATTATTTTAATGGGTGATCCAAGTAGCGGTACTCTTTTCAATAGCCTCCTTTTGACAGATCACGCGTCAGCATTCATTATTGGATAATATTCGACGGAATAGACCACGTCCAGCACACAGTGAAAAAAATATAGCAGCCGTAGCTGAGGGTGTACACGAAGACCGTGGAGAATCGATTCGGCGCCGTTCGCAGTAACTCGGATTGACGTGTGGAACGACTTAGCGTATTTTACGTCGAGATCTGAAATTGAAAGCGTACAAAATAAAGCTTGTGCAAGAACAGAAGCCGTTTGACCTTCCTAAGCGACATCGCTGTTCTCTACGGGCTCTTGAAAAATTCCAAGAAGATCCAACGTTTTCGAGCCAAATTTTGTTCAGCAATAAGACCCATTTCTGGCTCAATGGGTATGTAAACAAGCAAAATTGCCGCATTCGGGAAGAAGAGCAACCTGAAGAGATTCATGAGCTGCCATTTCATCCAAAAAAACAACGGTTTGGTGTGGTTTGTGGGTCGGTGGAATCATCGGTCCATATTTCTTCAAATATGTTGCAGGTTAGAACGTAACCGTCAATGGCTACCGTTATCGCCCCATAATAACCGACTATTTGATGCCTGAAATTTAAGTTCGTGACCTCCGCGACATTTGGTTTCAATACGGAGCAATCAATGGATTTATTGAGAGAACACTTCGGTAAGCAATTATCTGCTTGAGCTGGTCGATTGCCCAGCAAGATCATGTGATATCACACGGTTAGACTTTTTCCAGTGGGGATATGTAAAGTCTAAAGTCTATGCGGAAAATCCCGCTTCGATTCAGGCCTTGGAACAAAACATCACGCGTGTCATTCGCCAGTTACAAGTAGAAATGCTCGAACGAGTCATCGAAAATTGGACTCAACGGATGGTAGCCGCAGCCAACATTTGAAAAAGATAATCTCCAAAAAATAAATGCCAAAGAATCTTCTTTCGAATGATAATAAATACTCCGCATTAAATTTGAATTTTATTCAAAAAGTAGGGAACCTTGAAATGGATAACCCAACTGTTGACAAAAGTGTGTTCTTTTAGTTTTTTTGCTAAGCAATAATTTGACGAAAACATGTGAAAATGAAAAAATGCAAATATTTTATACCATTGTGATAGACGGACGACAAGTGTCCAATATTCTAGATATAGGGTAAGCACAGGTTCAAATATCGACTTCGATCAATATCTTGTAGCACCTAATATATGCACATAATAGCAAGGAATGTCCCTCAGCAAAAGCTTGGAAGGTAAGACGTAGAAAATATGCAACCACAATATGCAACAGTTTGCTACTATATAAGAGTACTGGGGGACTGAATTTCTGGCTCTTTACATACAGCGAAAAGGCCAAAAGAAGAGCTAGTACGAAGAAGATTATCATACCGCAGTGGAAAGGAAACGGACTGTCTATCTCGCAACGTTGTGATCGACCGTAACGCGAGCTTTGTGGGAGAAATACCGAGAGTTCAAGTGGGAAGTTCGATGCACTTGCAGATGGAAAAAGCAATGTGTGAACATGAAAAGCTTGGGAAGCTGGGCGACAGGAGTGATACTTGAAAATTCTATGAAAAAAATAAAGGTTTCAAGACTGCAGCTTACTTAGGATCCAATGGGGTTAAATATTTGTGTACTATGTCTGGATTATTTGCAGGGATTCTTTTGTCTGGATTGTGCTGTATCTGTGATGCCATAACTTTTTTTCGAGCTATATATTTTATTTGAAATGTAACTTATTTTGTGATGTCAGGATAAAGAGTTGTCGTAACTTTGTATTGTCGGGATTTTATCTTGTCATGATATGGTCAATCTGTTTTTTTTTCTGGTCGGGATCTCGTTGCATCGCCTATTACCCGAGGAAATTTGTTTTTACAGTCTAATTGTAATAAATATTTCATATTACGTTGACATACGTGACACCTGTAGACTTTTCATGTAAAATCCATTAATAGGTGATGAAACATGGGTTTATGTCTCAATTAAACCTCAATTAACGCAGTAGAGGCATTCCAGCTCATCACGACCGAAGTTTTGACAAGTGCAGTCGAACGTGACGGTTACTCACTGCGTTCTTCGATTTCAATGGGATCATGAATTTCTTCAACTAAGTCAAACGATGAATATAGAGTTTTAGCTATTAGTTCACCGCCGCTTGCCTGAAGCGGTCCGAAAAAATTCCCGATTTTGAAAATAAAGGTCGTGGCTTTTGGTCGCACTTCATTGCTTTACTTTCTCCTATTTCCAAAAATATAGAAAATCTTAAAGGGTAGACGTTTTTCAGTGATGTCATAAAATCTCCCGCAAATGCTGACGCTGTCCATATAACTTGGAATGTAAGCACTGCTCAAAAGCTGAGGAAAAGGAAGACGTCCGGCTTATGACAATTACATCAGTAGAAGAATGGGAGGAAGCCACTTAAGAAATTGGCAGCAGGAAGATCCGAACTTGGAACTATTGTTGCACGGATTGAGGATGTACAGACGGTCAAGTAAGAAACAAATGGCAGAGGAAAGTCCCATCGCGAATGCATACTCGGCACAATGGAACAGTGGGTATCCCAAAGCCCTTAGGACTGGCTATTTCTATTCAATGTAGACGAATAAATAAATGGTTCGAAAAAAAATTTCCTTACTTTTTGAACACATCTCATTGCTAGAATTTACATGTGTAGAATACCAAATTTCGAGCTCTTAGATCCTTTTTTGATGGCTTTTTGACTCAAAAACTCATATCTGAGCAAATCAGTTACATGGAGGCAATGTGGTATAGCAATCCGATCATGCCCGCTCCAAAAAATGTGGTAAAAAAGTACATGTGTCTATCAAGTGTGGTTTAAATATCTCAAAAATTGAAGGACTAGTTCAAATAGACGGATTGATGGTCAGACAGACGTGGCTTAATCAGATTAGCTCGTCGTTCTAATCCGGCCGCTATAATTTTGGTGGATCTCTCTCTTCTCCTTTTGGTAATAACATACGTTGGATCAAATTTAATATACAATTTCATGTTCATGAAAGGTATACCTTTAAGTAATATTGCATAGTTCAAAAGAAAGGCATATCCTTAGCACTGTACTTGTTGCCTACACAGTTGTAAAATTGTTGCTATGATTTTTCGAAGATCCACTAACTCCCTAATTAAGTAATAATTTCACTAGTAGCAATATTACTTAGATTACAGGTAACATAAACTATGAAAATCATTTTCTATGTCCAAAAGCATACATACATACCTATGCACATGCCTGTTGCACAATGTAGTTTTACGAGTATATTCCTTCAACGAGAACCTTCCATGCAATTTATTTGAATCCTTCGTTGCAACTCAAGTTCAAGTTTATATACTGATTATTATCAATTGGTAGATGAAACTTGGATTATTGATAAAAGTATATGTTTAACGGATAAATGCTTAACCTTGAACTTGTACTTGTTGAACAAATATCGGCGGCAATATTATCGGCGTCGCTTATTGACTAACTAACTACCACGACGTACATACGAGTATGTTGGAATATTTTAATTTGATACTTGTTTTGCTCATCAATTTTAAAAACCTGTTGCCATATAACAAACCCAGTAGAAAATTTATGGCATTCGCTAAGTGTGACTGAAAAAACTTAAGTTTAAAAAAAGTCGATACTAGTGACTTCCTGACATTACGAAAGGAATAAGGTTCGAGAATTTAGAGTTTAACCATAATAAAAATTCTGGTCACCCAATATTCAAAAATGAAAAAAGGATTATAAAGGATGCCCCTCAGTATGGAATATGAACACCTCCGAGTAAATTTCTGAAATGAAAAAAAAGCTCCTCAAAGAAATACATCAGCTGTTCGGAGGAAGGTTAAAGACTATTTAAACTTTTTGGAAAAATATTGGATTAATTAACTTGACAACTGCCACATATCTCACGTCCAAACGGCCTAGGTGCGCATTTGAAGGATAAACGAAAACTTCTGCAAACCGGTAACGGAAAACTGGTGACAGATACTCATGATTAACTTTCCAATTTCATATAATATATTTAAATATATGTACATATCAAAGACCTGCAGTGATTATATATATAAAAACAAGAAAAAATTATGAGCTGAATGATATCCATAAAATCTTTGTATTCATGTCCGCTCATATAAATGCACAAGCAGTCAAACCTTATATTCAACTTTGAAGCGTAAGAAGCTGTACACGCTCATGCTTAACTAAAGGGTCATCCATTTCGATATTCTCTAATTTTTAAGGAAAAAAACACAGAAAATTCAAATTTAATGGGGAATGTTTATTATCATTCGAAAGAACCATCTTTGGCATTTATTTTTTAAAGATTATCTCTTTTAAATGTTGGTCGCGGCTACGTCTCAGATGGTCCATTCGTTGAGTCCAATTTTCGATGACTCGTTCGAACATTTCGACTGGTAACTGGTCAATTACACGCGTGATGTTTTGCTTCAAGGCCTGAATCGAAGCGGGATTGTCCGCATAGATTTTAGACTGTACATATCCCCACTGGAAGAAGTCTAACCGTGTGATATCACGTGATCTTGGTGGCCAATCCACTGGCCCAGAACGTGAAATTATCTGCTCACTGAAATTTTCTCTCAATAAATCAATTGATTGATGCGATGTGTGGGAAGTGGCGCCGTCTTGTTGAAATCAAATGTCGCGGAGATCACGAGCTTCGATTTCAGGCAATAACTAGTCAGTTATCGTGGCGCGATAACGGTCCCCATTGAAGGTTAATTCCTCACCGACATCATTTTGAAGAAATATGGACCGATGATTCCTCCGGCCCACAAACCACACCAAACCGTTGTTTTTCCTGGATGAAATGGCAGCTCTTGAATCTCTTCAGTTTGCTCTTCTTCCCAAATACGGCATTTTTGCTTGTTTTCATAACCATTGAGCCGGAAATGGGCCTAATCGCTGAACAAAATTTGGCCGCCATATTCTCTTCACTGCGTGCTGTACCTGGTCTATTTGGTCGGATGTTATGCAATAATTAATGCTGGGTCTCAAGATGGGTGATGGTGCTGCGAATACTAGGCTCAGTAGGCCGATTATGTTGACCACAACTCATGCGAAGCGCGCGCCAAAAAAATCCTGAACAAAAATAACATGACAGCTCGACACGACTCACGCGTGATCTGTCAAAAAGAGACTATTGAAAAAAGCACCTCTACTTGGATCACCCTTTACATGTATGAATTTTGAACACTCTGACGATTTTTTGCCCGAAGTGTAAAGCCGACGAAAATTTTCCATGAATTGAATACTAGGAAGATGTGCGTGTGTATGTTCGCTGTGCTGTATTAACATATGGTGGCTGATTTTGGATAGCTTCAGATGGTCGTTATTATTCAAAATACTTTGTGAATATATTGAATCATACAGCCCTGAAAAATGGATCATACCAATGATGTGTTGTCGCATTCATACCGACTGCAACTCACTTGCGCTTATGGGTGAACAATAGTCCATAATAACACCTACAGTTAAGTGTGATTACTCGTTTATCTTCAGACTGATATCCTCTTTGATGTTTACGGTAGTGCCAATGTTCGCGAATTTCTTGAAAGCCCCAAGAGTATTTCAGCATTCTCTTTGTTTTGCACTCGTTTATCGTCAGACCTATTTTGGCACATTCATTTTCAATTGCACAAAATTGAGAGGTCTCTTATTCTGAAACATATAGTGCTATTAAAAGGTTCCGAGTAGTCCAGTCTTACTTTTAAAGAGCTGATGGTGTTATTTAATGTCATTCTACACAACTGAATCGACTTCGCAGGGACATCGAACTCAAACTTGATGGCGTACAGGCAATATATGGTAATCTGTGTGTCGTTTTCAAGATTTGACGTAATGTAAAAATCGGATCGATTGTGGGTTTGCCACGAATGAAGCAATAATAAGGCTCAATTGATGTGTTAGCATACGGCTTTAATCTTTCGCATAGTATGCTCGACAGGACCTTTTCCAACAAGGAACACTGAATTTTCAATAATTAGTCAATCTCTCCACTAGCCATATTTCGCCGAGGAGTTAATGTAGGTTGTCCTTGCCAGGCTTAACAGCACGGCAGGCAGTTCTACAGGTCCAACTGCTGTATTGTTCTGAAGTCGCATAATTGCTACTCGGACTTCATCACTTCCAGGTGGAGGGATGTCGACGTCATCGTTGTTTATTGGTGGTATCGATTTGCAGCATCCAGGGATGCCAATGATGAAGTCATCGCATGCAATATGCTTGGAAACTGGAAAGCCGTGTTGTGAAATGTCAGTCCTCGATGAGATGTACCCTCATGACACCCTTCGGTCTCATGATGGCTTTTTATATGTATAATAACAGCTTGCATTCGGCTTAAGAGATACCAATTTGCGCTTTTACTCTGGATGAATATTGTTGCCCAACAAGCCTATTTTGTATTGTATTGTATTGTATCGTATTCCATTTAAATGATTAATATTAAACTCTTTTGAGACAGTGAGCAGGAAACCAAGCGAGAGCTTCATTCATTTTCAAAAGAGATTTACACCAGTCTAGTCATCGCTGGGATTTATCCTGTTAGATCCTAAAACCTTAATTGCTGACTGTCGATCTGTGAAAGTAAAAATATCTTTTTCTTAAACCAATATGTTACAATGGCGGATATCTCAGCCTGAGACACACTTCGATAAAAGCATAGCGCTTTGCCTTAATCTTCGTTCAATTTGGTTTTTGCGAATTACTGTTTTATGCTTGATGACGGAAATTGATATTGAAACGCAGCTACCTGTGCGGCTCGATAGAGAGGTTTAAAACTCACGGATTTCCTTAGTGTTTGTATCACTACTATTTTGCTTGCTTAAACGAAGGACCACCTGATATTTTGATCCTTTGTAACTCTTGTTGCCCATGTTGGTGGTTGTCGTTTTATCCAGTGTAGGTCGCCACTATATTACGACATATTAAAGGATCGGCCTTAACACTAATACAAATTTTCAGCGACTAATCTCCTTAGTGACTGGCAATCCTATTTAGAAATACAAGAAAATCGATTAAATTAATATTCTTAAGGAGAAAATTTGAAATATGCAGTATCGACATAGTCGAAGATACATTTACGTCCGTATGTTACTTATATAACAAATTTCCAATTGGGTATCTGTTTCATTAGAAAGTTTTACTCCTGCTTACCTGCAGGAGCGATTGCGAAAAGTATTTATGGAAGTTTTACTCAAACATATAGTTACTTTCATTGAACATTACATAGCATTGCATGAACGTTCTGCATTCATATCAGTTATGAGGAAATTTATATAAACAAAACCTAATATTCTGACAATCCGGATCAAGCTTATACTAACGCTGCTCACGGAACCAACTACTACTTTGATAAATTAATAATTGGCATGGTAATTAATAAATTATAAAATTATTTAAATGATCTTGTTAGTCAAATCAATACATTAGTGAATATTAAAGCTTTAAGGAATTATATTACACTCCATAATTTAATTGATATAGATACAAAAAAGA
Source organism: Neoceratitis asiatica (assembly GCA_030068015.2). Classification (NCBI taxonomy): domain Eukaryota; kingdom Metazoa; phylum Arthropoda; class Insecta; order Diptera; family Tephritidae; genus Neoceratitis; species Neoceratitis asiatica. The sequence goes on from CM061529.1 coordinate 40,957,606, forward strand.
TTAGCTTATTTTTTTTTTCTTGAGGAATGACACCAAGTGTGGAAGTTCATGTAAGTGAGCCACTTGGAACTAACCAGAAACGATCAAGCTAGACCAAATCCATCATATTGTGATAGACGGAAGATACATATCCGGTGTTCTTGATGGACCACTGTCTTGTAGCATCAAATACAGAATGATCCATGTAGAGCTACTTTTTTCAATAGTTTTTCTTTGGCAGATCACGCGTGAGTCGTGTCAAGCTTTCATGTTGTTTTTGTTCAGTATTGTTTGGTATTTTATCAGAGACTTACGCCTGAACAACGTTTACAAATCATTCAACTTTATTACGAAAATTCACGTTCTGTAAAGAATGTGTTCCGCACACTTCGCTCAACTTATGGTCAACATGATCGGCCTACTGAGTGCACCATTCGCAACACCATCACCCATCTAGAGACCCAGCATTCATTATTGGATAATATTCGACCGAATAAACCGCGTCTAGCACGCAGTGAAGAAAATATAGCGGCCGCAGCTGAGAGTGTACACGAAGACCGGTGCCGTTCGAAGCAACTCGCACTGAGGTATGGGCGCATTTTAAGTCGAGATCTTAAACTGAAAGCATACAAAATACAGCTTGCGCAAGTATTGAAGCCGCTCAACCTTCCCAAGCGACATGGCTTCGCTCTATGGTCTCTATGAAAAGTTCCAAGGAGATCGGACGTTTTCGAGCCAAATTTTGTTCAGAGATGAGGCCCATTTCTGGCTCAATGGGTATATAAACAAGCAAAATTGACACATTTGGTACAAAGAACAATCTGAAGAGATCCAGGAGCTGCCATTTCATACAGAAAAAAAAACGGTTTGGTATGGTTTGTGGGCCGGTGGAATTATCGGTCCATATTTCTTCAAAAATGATGCCGGTGAGGAATTAACCTTCAATGGCGACCGTTATCGCGCCATGATAACCGACTATTTGATGCCTGAAGTTGAAGATCATGATCTTCGCGACATTTGGTTTCAACAAGATGGCACCACTTCCCATACATCGCATCAATCAATGGATTTATTGAGAGAACACTTCGGTGAGCAGAAAATTTCACGTTTTTGGCAGGTCGATTGACCACCAAGATCGTGTGATATCATTTTTTCCTGTGGCATATGTAAAGTCTAAAGTCTATGCGGACAATCCCGTTTCGATTCAGGCCTTGGAGCAAAACATCACGCGTGTCATTTGCCAGTTACCAGTAGAAATTCTCGAACGAGTGATTGAAAATTTGACTGAAGAAATGGGCCATCTGAGACTTAGATAAGGCCGATATTTGAAAGGGATTATCTTAAAAACTTGATGTTCTTTCGAATGATAATAAACATTTCGCATAAAGTTTGAATTTTCTGTGTTTTTTCCTTTAAAAATTAGAGAACCTCGAAATCGTTCACCCTTTTATCTTATTGTGTGAAAGATTAAAGCCTCAAAGATCAACTAACTGTTTGGACCTTCTCACTGCCTTTAGCAGTGCTAAAGACAACTTTGGGTTGATATTCTTTTGCAAGACATGACGCAACACGCCACACTTTCACAGATTTTAAAGCAGCCTTCGATAGGGTGGAAAGAACTTGACTCTATCACGTTACATTTGAGTTTGGTAACCCTGCAAAATTTATATGGCTTTGTAAACTGACGCTGGGTAATACCAGAAGCGCCGTCAGAATTAGCGAGAATTTCTCTGAACGGTTTAGTATCATACGAAGTTTCAGATAGGGTGACTATTTATCGTATGACTTCTGCAGCCTATTGCTGGACCTCAACAACCGCATCTTTTGATCTGATTTCTCCAGATTAGACATAGAAGCAAAGCAAATAAATTTATTAGTGAACGAGGTCAAGACGAAGTATCTCCAGTCATCAAATAAATAGTTGATAGTGATAACTTTGAAATCTCAAAATCATTAATTTCAATAATAATAGCTGCCTTCGATGCAATACCCGGTGGTACAAGCAGAGAAAGCAAACCAATTTCACTCTGTTGCAAGGTTTAGCTGAGAGCGAACTGGTTGATATTTCCAATTGGCGCCAAGCAGCTAATAGAAAGAGCTAGTGACGCGCTATTGTTGGTTCAGCAGTGAATGTGAAAAAGAGGGAAAATTTTGTGCTACTTTAATAGATAATTTTACAAAATAAGATTTGATCACAATCAATTTGAAAAAGTATAAAGTTAGGTTGAGTCGACTGGAATCTGGCAAATATGATATCCTCGTCAGACTTGTTTATCTAGAAGATGTATATTTGGCTATCATTCTCTTTACCGGAGTTGGTGATCTTCAGCACCTTTTGATCCTTCGTCGGCACAACTGGATTTATTCGTTTTAGCAGCTATGGAGCATCTCCTGGATTTACCATGCATGCTTTGCCCTCCCACAATACTTAATGCTTTATTTTATTGTCGTCTTTATATTTCACGATGGTGACCCCATTTAGCCAAGCCCGATTGTCAAAAATGTATCAGTAAATTTATAGTAAACTATCAGACTAATTCGATCAATATTTAAATTTGATCAAATGTAAATAATTAAAAATGCTTTCGGTATTCGCTACCGTAGAAGAAAATCTGTGGTTGCGTCTTCAGTAAGCAACATTATGTATTTATAATTGCCCTTTCCTTGTCCCTGGAACATAAAATGCTCAACGTATCAAAAATTTCCTGCTAAAAAAACGCAATTACAAATGTTTGGCTTTTTGACCTTGAAAAGTTTCCGGAAGCAGTGATGCCCTTCACAGGTATTGGCACCTGTAGATTATTATCATCGCTACTACATACACACGAGTATACATATAAGTTTACGTACACGTCCAATTTTTTAACTGCAATGCATATGCGGAAATTTCCATATACAATTAAAAGTTTTCATTTTTACAAAAACCACATGTTGAATAACTTTTTATCAGCTTCGAACATCGCTCAGACTTGTTGTTATATTGCGCTTATTATTCGCGAACTTCACATCAGTTAAATACGATTTAATTGGAAGCTGGATGGAATTTTTCGATTTTATGTTCTAGGTCATGGTACTTCACACTAAGCTAGATCAATGTTAAGGTGAATCGTCGTGGGCAATGACAAAAGCATGAAAAAAATTAATTACAACTTTTATATACGAAAGCAAATTGAGTTATCATGAATGTTTTGCGTGAAAATTATATATTGGATGAACTGAAAGATATAAATAATGATATAAAATTCACTAATTTACTCATAATTTTTTGGTGATTCCTAAAAAATTGTTTTAATTTGTATTCGTTAAAGGTATAAAAAGCTTCTTTTTTGCCCAAGAACATTTATTTATTTTCCTATTTAAATATAACATACATATTTAATGCACCTTTTCGAAAAATTCTGAGCTAAATTTTAATTTTATGAAAGTATTCTGGTTTCAAGGAATTAATTGTAATTAGTTTTTAGCCGATAACAGATCAATTTCCTAAATGTCAAACTTGGAATATTTATAAATATAAAGGGTGTTCCAATTTGAGGATCCCTCCTTCTTTAAAGAAAAAATACAGCAAAATTCAAATTTAATGGGGAATGTATGTTGGCCACGGCTATGTCTCAGGTGGCCCATCCGTTGAGTCCAATTTTCGAAGACTCGTTTGAGCAGTTTGGCCCAAAAACGTGAAATTATCTGCTCACCGAAGTGTTCTCTCAATAAATCCATTGATTGATGCGATGTGTGGGAAGTGGCGCCATCTTGTTGAATCCAAATGTCGCAAAGATCATGATCTTCAACTTCAGGCATCAAATAGTCGGTTATCATGGCGCGATAACGGTGGCTATTGGCGGTTACGTTCTCACTGGCATCATTTTTGAAGAAATATGGACAGATAATTCCACCGGCCCACAAACCACACCAAACCATTTTTTCTTCTGTATAAAATGGCAGCTCTTGAGTCTCTTCAGATTGCTCTTCGTCCCAAATGCAGCAATTTTGCTTGTTTACATACCCATTGAACCAGAAATTGGCGTCAGCGCTGAACAAAATTTGGCTCGAAAACGTCGGATCTTCTTGCAACTTTTCAAGAGAGAGAGCGACTTCAGTTCTTGCACAAGCTGTATTTTGTACGCTTTCAATTTAAGATCTTTACGTAAAATGCGCTAATTTGCTCCATACGTCAGTCCAAGTTGCTGTGAACGGCGCCGAATCGACTTTCCACGGCCTTCTTGTACACTCGCAGCTACGGCCGCTATTTTTTTGTGGTCTATTTGGTCGAATATTATCCAATAATAAATGCTGGGTCTCAGGGTCTCAAGATGGGTGATGGTGTGGCGAATACTACGCTCAGTAGGCCGATTATGTTGACCATAAGTAGAGCGAAGCGCCCGAAACACATTCTTTACAGAACATGAATTTTCGTAATAAAGTTGAATGATTTTCCCTGATGAAATGCCTAACAATACTGAACAAAAATAACATCCCGTGTGATTTGTCAAAAAAGGTTCTGGAGAAAAGTACATCTACTTGGATCACCTTTTATATATTAAAATTTAAAAAAAAAATAAAAGGTTAATTTTTTTAAGTTAAGTTGTTTTTAAGTTATTAGTTGTGTTATTGTTCTGTTACGTTCTGTATCTAGATTCATTATGATTAATTCGCATTCTCTGCTTTATACTTTACCACTATTTCTATTGATAATTGTCCGTCGATGGTTGGTGCTTTCAAGTCATTTATGTGTGTAAAATCTTTTTATTTTCGTTATTAACAAGAAAATTCAAATTTTACGGAGCTTTTCATGAATATGTACACATAATAGATGGCTTATAACTCTTTCAGTAATTTTTTCTACTTGTGTATGGAGCTGCAATTGTAAGTCACCTTTAAATAAGTAGTCACTGTTGTTGCGCGAAGGCCTCCACCCAAAAACAGTGCAAAGTGAGAGAGTCAAAAAGAAATAAGGCTGGAAAATGCATGGCATTGAATAATAAATTTAACCCTGGTAAATACCGAGTAAAGATAAAGTGGTATTAGGAGTGAACACCTTTATTGATACTGAGGACAACATCTTAAAGAGAATGGATTTGCCCCGCTATGCGAGGCAAGGATCTGGAAATAGGTCCAAAGTGTGGTTCCCTAGTCAATCAAACCGAGCCTCCATCAACCTACTTGCTTGAAAATGGTGTTCATTTGCTTCTTTTGCGTAGCCACCGCTTACGTTAGATTTCAAGCCTGACATTGTTGGTGTTGTCAATGCTGGTTCTTAGATAGAGGACATTATCTACGACTTCGAAGATATGACTATCAACAGTGACGTGGGTGCCAAGTCGCGAATGCGATGACTGTTTATTTCGTCTTGCCATCGTTCAATTGCTTCGCCTTTATCTAACCGGTAGAATGTGGAACTTACAATGCGGTTGTTATGACCATTGATATCAATATCATCGGCAAACGCTTACAATTGTACACTTTTGTAGAAGATTGTACCTAGTCTATTTAGTTCTGCAGGACATATTATTTTCTCAAGCATCAAATTTGAGAAATCACATGATAAAGAGTCACCCTGCCTGAAACTTTGTTAGGTATCGAACGGCACGGGGAGGTCCTTCCCAATTCTGACTACGCTTCTGGTATTATCCAGAGTCAGTTACATGACCGTGTGAGTTTTGTGGGAGTATCATATTCAGACTTAGCGGCGGAGAGGCAATTCTTTATCCTGCTTTCGAAGGCATCTTCAAAATTGATGGAAAGGCGGTGTGTATCAATTCTTTTCTCTCGGGTATTCTACAAGATTTGTCAGTTTGTTGACCGGCAGTCTCCACTTTTTCTCGGGTCTCGGGTTCGCCAGCTTCGGGGTTCTCACTTTCACTGCCATTGAACAAGTTGGAGAAATGTTCCCTCCATACACGAAATATTCTCTGGACATATGTCACTAGTAGTTCGACATTCCTCGACGTAGCAGCTGTTTTTCTGGCATTGTTGAAAAACCAACTGTTTCCGAAGCAGCGATACTTCAGGAGTTTGCTATTTCGTTCCACAGTTCCTTTATATCTAGTTGCTGATGAGTTCTCAGAGAGCAGAGCATGTTTGCTGACGGGCTTTCTTTGCTACAGAGAGGCGGGTGTGTATCCTTGCTGCTTCAAGCTAATGATCTGAGTCGATATTTGGCCCTCGGGACGTACGCACGTTAATAACACTTGATACATGTCTTCCGTCTATCACAATATTATTGATTTGCTTGCGTGTTTTTCGAGCTGGTGTCAGCCATGTAGCTTGATGAATTTTCGCCGGTTGAACGGCGGTGATGTCACCCTTTGGTCTGACGTGGACCAGCAGCACCTTCGCATTTAAGGTACCGGACATTCCTGGTGCATTCCCACAAATTGTGAACCTTTAAACGTTTGCAGGGATCATCATCAAAAGAGGTCTCTTATTCGAGGCATTTCTTGATTTTTCATGGGAGTATATTTTTATGTGTTGCAGAGTGAAGTTGAAGAGTGAGAAAGGGCTTATTGTTGTCGTAAAGGGAATAGAAGCTTCAGTTGATTCAAAGGTTTGAAGTTAGGGCAGCATAAAATCCAATAATAATTTCAGTTTCCTAATCCAATGAAGAACATTCGATAAGTCGGCAGTAGGGTCTGTAGTAGTAAGTAGTCGAGAGAAGGGGTTTACGTAAGATTTTTAGATTTTTGCGAAGTAACGATGAAACGATGAGCTGACCACAAACGAAAACCAATTCCGTTGGAAAAATGAGGTAAGAGAGAACTTGGCTTCATTTGATCCCGAGCGGCGAAGAAAATAAACGACACGAGCGCTTTTGTGAACACGGCTATAATTGCATTAGCGGCGCAAACGTCCATGATGAAGAAAGCATGTAACAATTTCATTGTAATACTTTTCGAGAGTCAAAAATAGATTGTAATGTGTGAGTAGGAAGATCGTGAAAAAACTTGCCGGAAAATGAATTGTACGAACATTCCACTAGAAAATTGCGGCGGCCCATTGAAGCTATCAAAACCTTACCGCAGTTTCACAACGCATGAGAGAGATGAGCCAAAAATTGGCTATGGATGAAACACTTAATCTTATGAACTGTTTAAATTCGTCTCTACGCTCGAAGAGAGCAAGCACTATTTGCAATCATGAATATTTCTTTAAATGGAGCTGTGAGCTCATATCAAGGGCACTTTTATAAAAACTATCTCGAGAGCGCTTAGGAGGTACATACAAGTAGAAAAGACTAGGCAGGACAATATTTATTACTCAATATTTTAGAAGTGAGGAGCGACAGTGTCTTATTAAAAAAAATAATATTTATTTCAATAATTACCTGACCGAGCTTAAAGCAAATGTTATTGCATGAATTCTGCTTTATAGTGTTTTCAGTGATTCAGTGATTTTTTTGTCTTATTAAATTGTAAAATATGTTTAAAATATTCTCCTAAAATTTTAAAACGAAAGGAGTAAAATTCTTAGAGATAGACAATTTGGAAATTGCGCCCATCAGGCCATGTCTGTGTCAATTTGAAACTTTAAACGCGTTTATCTCAAAACTCCATTTTTAAGTCGGTGGACACGAATACTCGAAAAATTATAAAGCTATTTTGTTCAAATTTAGCACACATCTTTGTAATAACATTATCTAGTCATTGAACGAAGGATTTTTTTTTATTACAACTAAATTTTTCGAGCCAAAGCATGGCGAAGATTTGATCAAAAAATGTGTTTTTTTGTTCAAAGTCTGTCAAAAATTCAAAATTTTAATTTTTTGTTTTTTCCTTCGTCAAATAACGAGATTTATCCCGGTGCCAACGAAATATTTTTGGTTTTTTGATTTTAGATGAACCAATAATGAGTTTTGCTGTTCACGGCGAGAGCATTTTCTTTTGAGATGTCAAGGGGGATGAGGTACCAACGGCTGAGTTTTCGGAATTTTTGAATAAAAATTTCACAAAATACTGTATAAATATGTATATTTGACATGGTGAATGGTTTAAATAAAATATATGATTATATATATATAAAAAAAATAGTGAAAAATTCCTTTTTTTAACCTCTGAAGCCCGCCTAACCCCTTGAAAACGAAAAAGCATAAATTTATTAGTATTTAACCCTTTCCTCATGGTTAGTTACAGATTCTAAGTAACATATAACTAATGAATACTAAAATTTATTGAAAATATGAATTCTTTCTCTTTTACATATTTAGCTATTCCCATCAAATTTTTTTACTATAAATATATTTATAAAGTAATTATGTACGTGTAATTCCCTACCATAGAATTTTTAAAAGTTTTTCCGCAGAATTGCCAAACCCAACATATCACACTTTAATTCCCACACAACAGTAGAGTTGTGCATGTGCATATTTTGCAATTAATACGCTTTGTAAACTCCAATGCATCGCGTTGAAATGAGCAGTTAAAATGAAAAATGAAATTAAAATTGTTTTGAAATATAGTAAAATAGAATTGAAACCAACAAATACAATATCATATTTACATTTAGTTTTTTTTTTCAATTCAATTTTTTTTGTTATTCAAATGCAAAGAGCGACATTTTTAGAAAACCTTGTAACATATGCACAAAATATCATATATTACCGATGGGAGTATATTTATGTACGTATGCCTGTCTATTCGGTTGTTTTCATAGACCTTAGATAGCTTAGACATTCATCAGGGGTGATGAAGAGATTTAAACAAAATCAAAAATAAATGCGACTGATACTCGTAGGCGTGGATGTATCTCAATTAAGTATGCTATAAAGCGTCTCTTTTTTATCTTTAATTGACATTATTGGCATGCTAACTTTGATCCGAAGTATCTAAGTAGCAGAAACAGAGGAGAGAGGAGATATACCATTAAATGTATACAAATCTGATCAGAACGATAAGTATAGTTGCTCCAGCCATGTCAGTCTGTTTGCTTGAACGCAGGTTGCATGTGTAAACATAAAACACTAAAATGCTGAAGGTTGAAATTGTAAGGAGCTCTGGTTGCCCATCTATCTTAATCCTTACTTTATAATAAGTGTTCTCAACAGCGTCAGAATGATTGCTTCTTCTGTTATTGTTAGTTTTGCATCACTTGTGATCCTTTACAAAAAGCAGTGCAGCATTTATATTGTATTCAGTAGATAATATAATCTCTACTCAATATACCCGAGATGAATATTTCAAGTGTTGATATAAATAGCTCTGCAGGGCCAAATACTAGTTGTTAACTGATATATATTGCCCATTTTTAACATGGCGATGTCTTATGAGCTGTCATATATAAGTATGTGTTAAATTTCTAATTCACCCAAAAAAATAAATAAATAAATAAACACAAAAATCAGTTCGCCCGCAATAAGATTCAAACCGTGAACCTCACGCACTACAGCTATGGGCTCTAATGGCTGATGGCTATCGTGACGATGCAAAGAGTAACGGCATAATGCGCACTTCAACAGAGTTTATTAGGAAATGAAACTCAGTCGTAGCGTTCTAGAAATAGCAACAACATACGTATGGTTTGGTGGTGAAAATTACTAATATTCCCGTTACTTCTGAACTGCTATATAAATATCGAACTAGTATGATTTCTTCCTATTTCATACTAGTATTTAACTACATGTTTTGCATACCAGTCTGCATTTTCACTGCAGGGAGGTGATTGTTAATATATTCATATTTCTTTACGATACGACCCATAAATATTTTCGATATAAAATCTGTTCACGATATATATATATATATATATTTGGCGCTTTGTAACCGCTGAAGCGATTTTCGGCCGAGCTCCTCCTCCAATTTGTGGTTTTGCGTCTTGATGTTTATACCAACAAATGGAGGGACCTACAGTTTATTCTAAACCGCCTCCGAACGGCTGATGGATTTTTATGAGGAGCTTTATTTCATGCCAGAAATACACTCGGAGGGTTTGACATTCCCTGCCGAGGGGCGACTGCGATTAGAAAATTTTTTTTCTATCATTTTGGATGTTGCTCGAACTTGGGCTCGAACCCAGGCCTTCCGAATGTCAGTACGCAATGCTAACCACTCGGCTCTCGCGGCCGCCAACTATCTGTTCACGAATACTTTACAAAAATACCTTAACTAAATGGGATCCAAGTAGAGGTACTTTTTTTAATAGCCTTTTTTTGATTTGAGGTTATTTTTTACTGTTTGCTTCTTAGAAACTATCGACTAACCGGCCTACTTTACGGACTTAAATCGCATATAAAATGTGTGGAGCATATTAGTGAGAATGGTGAATGTAAATAATCATCAATATGACAATAAAGATGAGCTGCAGGGTGTAATCATTACTGAATGGTCTAACCTGGATGTCAGTCTTTGGAAGAAATTGACTGAATCGATGAAAAAAAATAGGTTTGCGTAATAGCACAAAATAAGCAATTTCAGTTAATTTAATCGGTTTGAGTTAAAACCGCTTAAATAATGCTCAATATGCTACGAGTATTTGTTAATGGGCTGCTGGAAAAAAAAGATTGAAATTTTTGTTTAACCTCAATCCCTTGGGAAATTTCAGTCAAACTTCAAATTCTGTGGCAATTTAAAATGGAAGAATAAATAAAATGTGAACTACATTACAGAACGTAAGAGAAAGAATGAACTAAACATGTTTACGAAAGATTCTTTGGAACAACTGTTGTTGTTGTTGTAGCAGCTTTGTCAACCCCGTCTAGGGTCTGGTAGATCTAGTTTTAGCCATCGTGGTCATCTAACGGCAGACCCAGGAAGCGAGCTGTTTCGATGGATTCGGGCCAGAGGAAGAGGGGTATTCGATGAGTAGGGTTAAGTGGACATGCAAAGGGGGGGTTAGTGTCGTGCGGGGATTCTTTGCATGCAGGACATGTGTTGAGTATGTCAGGGTTGAGTCTGGATACGTAGGAGTTTAGCCTGCTATAATATCCAGACCTTAATTGTGCCAGGGTTACGCGGGTATCTCGAGGCAGATCGAGCTCTTGTTCTGCTATAGGTGGTGATTGGACTCCGAGTACACCATTCACGGGAAGAGAATTCACAAAGGTGTTAACGGTCTCTCGGTGAATGGTGCTTATGGCCTGTCTGTAGGCCAATAAGTATCTGTTTTAATTGGGAGCATAGATGTTTCAGTGTGTAAGTGGTGATCTGGCGCCATCAGGAGGTTTCCCGTCACGGTCCGAAAGGCGGTGTTCTGACAAGTCTGGAGCTTCTTCAACTCGTCCCGCTAGTCCCCGGCATCCAAATAGGTGCAGCATATTTTACGACCTCCCGGCCAATTGCCTGGTACGTTGCCGGCAGTATTTCTTTGTCTTTTCCCGAGGTGCTACCAGCTAGCGATTTGAGGATTTTGTTGCCGCTCTGTACTTTGGTGGCAATTGCAGTCGTATGTGGAGTGAAGGAGTGCAGGCTGTCAAATGTGACTCCCAGTAATTTTTTGTTGTTCGTGGTCGGAATTTTAACGTCATCGAACTTCACATTCAGCTCTAGCCGGTACTCCATCGTCCAGCTGGTGAAAAGAGTGGCAGAAGATTTCGCGGGTTGTAGATATAGATATCGTGCAGTGGAGAAGTTGGAAAAGTCGCCGAGATAGCAGTTTATTTTCGAACAAAGGCTATCAAATCCTGGCCAGACACCAAGATCGAACAATCATCGGCGTATGAGATCAAAGAGATGCCCCTGGTGATGGAGGAAGACACGAAATGTAGAAATTAAACAGCATCGGGGAGAGGACACCACCCTGCAAAACCCACTGTTTAAACTTCCGTAGCTTTGAGGTTTGATCTCGAAAGTCAACCGATGTTTATGGCATTAAGTTGTGTTGTGGTGCTGTGCACTTTCCTGAAGCCATGCTTAGGTGGGCTCAGATGGTGTGTAAGAGACGGGAGCAGCAAGGCCTCAGTTGTCTTCGCTGCTGGGGAAAGGAGAGATATAGGACGATAGGATTCTCCTCTATTTGCGGGTTTCTCCGGCTTTAGTAGCGTTACCACTCTACCCAGTTTCCAGACGTCGGGTATAATTAGAGTGGTCAAAGACAGATTTGGTACATCAGCATGCTTATTCCGCAGGGCCGATGGATTTAGAGGTTTTCACCTTCCCTATAACACCCTGAACCTCTTCCTTGGAGAAATCAGGCGTCACGCTGGTGTTTTTCAGTTTGCGCAGACGGCGGGTTACTTGTCTTTTCGTTTTGCCAACCGAAGGGTGCAGTGTAAATAACCGGCTAAGATATCTCCCGCATCTTTTCTGATCCGACGAGGCGCAATCACCGAATGAAATTTCCACGCGGTCATCAAGTCTCGTCGGATTAGACAGCGATTTGACTGTAGCCCAGGGCTTGGTTACCCCAGATTAGATAGATAAGATTACCTGATGATCTAAACGGGGTTAGGCCGCCGAAAGGGTGACAGCCCTTGGCCGGATAAAATCCGGTACGTAGAACCGGCTGTCGTGAGAGTCGTCTTTGGAGCAACTCATTTTGTTTTGCTTTCTTACATATTTCACAAACGAACTCATTTATATTTTGACAACTAATACCAGTGTTTTAAAGTAAATAAAATTTATTAGTTAATTGTAAATTAGACAGCTGGTCGTATGTAAAAGGAAGCTCCTTTAATTAATTTTAACAATATTGGAGTATGTCTTATCAGTTTGTCTTTGTTCCAAAAAATCTTTATTGCTTAATAAACCGATGAGATTTTAACTTGAAATTTGTATATTTTACTCCCAAAACCTTTTTTTCCTGTTAAAGCTATTATTATATATATAATAAATATCTTAAAAGAAACAAATAAAGTATTTCTAGTTTATTTTTTCTCTGCTGAGAGTGAGGGTCACACTTAAAGTGGGACATTAAAATTATAAATATCAAAATATGGTCTTGAATGAATTTCTAATACTTAAATGACTTCCCATTGCTTATAATAATAGCTTAGACATGTCGTGACATACTTTCTGACAATTTTGTTTCGCAAAATTCGGTCTCAAATTATACCATAATTCTGTTATAGTTTATTTCAGAACATTAATAGTTTTAACTCGCCGTTTATCAACTTTTTTCGCTTAATTATATTAAGGAGTTGTCTACAATGATTTCGCTTTAGTCTAACTGACGTATTTTGTCTTGGTTAAATACGGAGTCGCCTTTTATGTACTTTCCCTAAATTTTAGTAACCCTAAATGTTAATATGGTACTTTGAACCCATAAATCCGTTGTCGAAATGTAATTTCCCGCTTCTTAACTCCGACATACACTGCCATATCGTAAACGCTACACCATCATATCTCACGGTTTCGTAATAGCCTTTACTTGAAATTCAGTACGAGGTTTCCTCCAAACGTATAATTTCCAATCTAGTCCAAAGATATTTATTTATTTATTTATTTTTTTCATTTGTAGAAAGAATCGTACGAAAATTTAATGAAAAAGAAAAACTTTAAATAGTTTGGACCAGAATGTTGCTCCTTAAATATTTTTAAGCAAATGAACATCTCAGCTATTGAATTTTAAAAACATTTGACGTCCAGCTCTTCTATAAAAATTATTACTTTTAAGGATCCGTCGAACTGTTTCAGCATTGACACCTACAGTTTTTATTTCTTTGAGATTATTTTAATGGGTGATCCAAGTAGCGGTACTTTTTTCAATAGCCTCCCTTTGATAGATCACGCGTCAGCATTCATTATTGGATAATATTCGACCGAATATACCACGTCCAGCACACAGTGAAAAAAATATAGCAGCCGTAGCTGAGGGTGTACACGAAGACCGTGCAGAGTCGATTCGGCGCCGTTCGCAGCAACTCGGATTGACGTGTGGAACGACTTGGCGTATTTTGCGTCGAGTTCTTAAATTGAAAGGGTACAAAATAAAGCTTGTGCAAGAACTGAAACCGCTCGACCTTCCTAAGCGAGATCGCTGTTCTCTACGGGCTCTTGAAAAATTCCAAGAAGATCCAACGTTTTCGAGCCAAATTTCGTTCAGAAATAAGGCCCATTTCTGGCTCAATGGCTATGTAAACAAGCAAAATTGCCGCATTCGGGAAGAAGAGCAACCTGAAGAGATTCATGAGCTGCCATTTCATCCAAAAAAACAACGGTTTGGTGTGGTTTGTGGGTCGGTGGAATCATCGGTCCATATTTCTTCAAATATGATGCAGGTAAGAACTTAACCGTCAATGACTACCGTTATCGCCCCATGATAACCGACTATTTGATGCCTGAAATTGAAGTTCGTGATCTCCGCGACATTTGGTTTCAAGACGGCGCAATCAATGGATTTATTGAGAGAACACTTCGGTAAGCAATTATTTGCTTGAGCTGGTCGATTACCCACCAAGATCGTGTGATATCACACGGTTAGACTTTTTCCAGTGGGGATATGTAAAGTCTAAAGTCTATGCGGACAATCCCGCTTCGATTCAGGCCTTGGAGCAAAACATCACGCGTGTCATTCGCCAGTTACCAGTCGAAATGCTCGAACGAATCATCGAAAATTGGACTCAACGGATGAACCATTTGAGGCGTAGTCGCAGCCAACATTTGAAAAAGATAATCTTCAAAAAATAAATTCCAAAGAATATTCTTTCGAATGATAATAAATATTCCGCATTAAATTTGAATTTTATTGAAAAAGTAGGGAACCTTGAAATGGATAACCCCATATATGTCAACTGTTGACAAAAGTGTGTTCTTTTAGTATTTTGCTAAGCAATAATTTGACGAAAACATGTGAAAATGGAAAAAGGCAAATATTTTATACCATTGTGATAGACGGACGACAAGTGTCCAATATTCTAGATATGCGTACCCTCAGGTTCAAATATCGACTTCGATCAATATCTTGTAGCACCTAATATATGCACATAACAGCAAGGAACGCCCCTCAGCAAAAGCTTGGAAGGTAAGACGTCGAAAAGATGCAATCACAATATGCAAGAGTTTGCTACTATATAAAAGTACTGGGGGATTGAATTTCTGGCTCTTTACATACAGCGAAAAGGCCAAAAGAAGAGCTAGTACGAAGAAAATTATCATACCGCAGTGGAAAGGAAACGGACTGTCTATCTGGCAACGTTGTGATCGACCGTAACGCGAGCTTTGTGGGAGAGATACCGAGAGTTGAAGTGGGAAGTTCGATGCACTTGCAGATGGAAAAAGCAATGTGTGAGCATGAAAAGCTTGGGCAGCTGGGCGTCATACTTGAAAATTCTATAAAAAAATAAAGGTTTCAAGACTGCAGCTTACTCAGGATCCAATGGGGTTAAATATTTGTGTACTATGTCTGGATTATTTGCAGGGATTTTTTTGTCCGGATTGTGCTGTATCTGTGATGCCATAACTTTCTTTTGAGCTATATATTTTATACGAAAAGAAACTTATTTTGTGATGTCAGGATAAAGAGTTGTCGTAATTTTGTATTGTCGGGATTTTATCTTGTCATGATATGGTCAATCTGTTTTTTTCTGGTCGGGATCTCGTTGCATCGCCTATTACCCCAGGAAATTTGCTTTTAGAGTCTAATTGTAATAAATTTTTCATATTACGTTGACATACGTGACCTGTAGACTTTTCATGTAAAATCCATTAATAGATGATGAAACATGGGTTTATATCTCAATTAAACCTCAATTATCGGAGTAGAGGCATTCCAGCTCGTCACGACCGAAGTTTTGACAAGTGCAGTCGAACTTGATGGTAACTCACTGCGTTCTTTGATTTTAATGGGATCATAAATTTCTGCAACTAGGTCAAACGATGAATATAGAGTTTTAGCTATTAGTTCAACGCCGCTTGCCTGAAGCGATCCGAAAAAATTCCCGAATTTCAAAATAAAGGTCATGGCTTTTGGTCGCACTTCATTGCTTGACTTTCTCCTATTTCCAAAAATATAGAAAATCTTAAAGGGTAGACGTTTTTCAGTGATGTCATAAAATCTCCCGCAAATGCTGACGCTGTATTCCGTCGACCATATAATTTGGAATGTAAGCACTGCTCAAAACCTGAGGGAAAGACAATTACATCAGCACAAGAATGAGAGGCAAGCCACTTAAGAAAATGGCAGCAGGAAGATCCGAACTTGGTACTATTGATTCACGGATTGAAGAGGAACAGACGGTCAAGTAAGAAACAAATGGCAGAGGAAAGTCCCATCGCGAATGCATACTCGGCACAATGGAACAGTGGGTATCCCAAAGCCCTTAGTACTAGCTATTTCTATTCAATGTAGACGACTAAATAAATGGTTCGAAAAAAAAAATTTCGTTACTTTTTGAACACATCTCATTGCTAGAATTTACATGTGTAGAATACCAAATTTCGAGCTCTTAGATCCTGTTTTGATGGCTTTTTGACTCAAAAACTCATATCTGAGCAAATCAGTTACATGGAGGCAATGTGGTATGGCAATCCGATCATGCCCGCTCCGAAAAATGTGGTTAAAAAGTACATGTGTCTATCAAGTGTGGTTGAAATATCTCAAAAATTTAAGGACTAGTTCAAATAGACGGATTGATGGTCAGACGGACGTGGCTTAATCAGATTAGCTCGTCGTTCTAATCCGGCCGCTATAATTTTGGTGGATCTCTCTCTCCTTTTGGTAATAACATACGTTGGATCAAATTTAATATACAATTTCATGTTCATGAAAGGTATACCTTTAAGTAATATTGCATAGTTCAAAAGAAAGGCATATTCTTTGCACTGTACTTGTCGCCTACACAGTTGTAAAATTGTTGCTATGATTTTGCGATGACCCAGTAACTCCCTAATTAAGTAATAATTTCACTAGTAGCAATATTACTTAGATTACAGGTAACATAAACTATGAAAATCATTTTCTATGTCCAAAAGCATACATACATACCTATGCACATGCCTGTTGCACAATGTAGTTTTACGAGTATATTCCTTCAACGAGAACCTTCCATGCAATTTATTTGAATCCTTCGTTGCAACTCAAGTTCAAGTTTATATACTGATTATTATCAATTGGTAGATGAAACTTGGATTATTGATAAAAGTTTATGTTTAACGGATAAATGCTTAACCTTGAACTTGTACTTGTTGAACAAATATCGGCGGCAATATTACCGGCGTCGCTTATTGACTAACTAACTATCACGACGTACATAGGAGTATGTTGGAACATTTTAATTTGATACTTGTTTTGCTCATCAATTTTAAAAGCCCGTTGCCACATAACAAACCCAGTAGAAAATTTATGGCATTTGCTAAGTGTGACTGAAAAAACTTAAGTTTAAAAAAAGTCGATACTAGTGACTTCCTGACATTACGAAAGGAATAAGGTTCGAGAATTTAGAGTTTAACCATAATAAAAATTCTGGTCACCCAATATTCAAAAATGAAAAAAGGAATATGGAGGTTGCTCCTCAGTATGGAACATGAACACCTCCGAGTAAATTTCTGACATGAAATAAAAAGATCCTCAAAGAAATACATCAGCTGTTCGGAGGAAGGTTAAAGGCTAATTAAACTTTTTGGAAAAATATTGGATTAATTAACTCGACAATTTGAAGGATAAACGAAAACTTCTGCAAACCGGTAACGGAAAACTGGTGACAGATACACATGATTAACTTCCCAATTTCATATAATATATTTAAATATATGTACATATCAAAAACCTGCAGTGATTATATAAAAAAAAATATTAAAAAATTATGAGCTGAATGATATCCATAAAATCTTTGTATTCATGTCCGCTCATATAAATGCACAAACAGTGAAACCTTACATTCAACTTTGAAGCGTAAGAAGCTGTTAATGCTCATGCTGAACTAAAGGGTCATCCATTTCGAGATTCTCTAATTTTTAAAGAAACAAACACAGAAAATTGTTTATTATCATCCGAAAGAACCTTCTTTGGCATTTATTTTTTTAAGATTATCTCTTTTAAATGTTGGTCGCGGCTACGCCTCAGATGGTCCATTCGTTGAGTCCAATTTTCGATAACTCGTTCGAACATTTCGACTGGTAACTGGTGAATTACACGCGTGATGTTTTGCTCCAAGGCTGAATCGAAGCAGGATTTTCCGCATAGACTTCGGACTTTACATATCCTCACAGGAACAGTCAACAGTGTGATATCACACGATCTTGGTGGCCAATCGACTGGCTCAAAATGTGAAATTATCTGCTCATCGAAATTTTCTCTCAATAAAACAATAGATTGATGCGATGTGTGGGAAGTGGCGCCGTCTTGTTGAAACCGAATGTCGCGGAGATCACGAGCTTCAATTGAAGGTTAATTTCTCACCGGCATCATTTTGAAGAAATATGGACCGATGATTCCTCCGGCCCACAAACAACACCAAACCGTTGTTTTTTTTGGATTAAATGGCAGCTCATGAATCTCTTCTGGGTGCTTTTCGTACCACATGCTTGTTTAAATACTCATTGAGCCAGAAATAGGCCTCATCGCTGAACAAAATTTGGCCCGAAAACGGCGGATATTTTTGGAACTTTTCAAGAGCCCATTAAGCGAAGCGATGTCGCTTGGGAAGGTTGAGTGGCTTCAGTTCTTAAACAAGCTGTATTTTGTATGCTTTGAATTTAAGATTTCGACGTAAAATGCGCCAAGTTGTTCCATACGTCAGTCCGAGTTTCTGCTGCGAACGGCGTCGAATCGACTCTACACGGTCTTCGTGTACACTTTCAACTACGGCCGCTATATTTTCTTCACTGCGTGCTGGACGTGGTATATTCGGTCGATGGTGCTGCGAATACTACGCTCAGTGGGCCGATTATGTTGACCACAACTCGTGCGAAGCGTGCGCCAAAAAAATGCTGAACAAAAATAACATGACAGCTCGACACGACTCACGCGTGATCTGTCAAGAAAAATGTACATCTACTTGGATCACCCTTTACATGTATGAGTTTTGAACACTCTGACGATTTTTTGCCCGAAGTGTAAAGCAGACGAAAATTTTTCATGATTTGAATACTAGGAAGTTATGCGTGTGTATGTTCGCTGTGCTGTATTAACATATGGCGGCTGATTTTGGATAGATTCAGATGGTCGTTATTATTCAAAATACTTTGTGAATATATTGAATCATACAGCCCTGAAAAATTGATCATACCAATGACGTGTATTTTTGAGTTTGACGTTGTTGTCGCATTCATTCCGACTGCAACTCACTTGCGCTTATGGGTGAACAATAGTCCATAATAACACCTAGAGTTAAGTGTGATTACTCGTTTATCTTCAGACTGATATCCTCTTTGATGTTTACGGTAGTGCCAATGTTCGCGAATTTCTTGAAAACCCCGAGAGTATTTCAGCATTCTCTTTGTTTTGCACTCGTTTATTGTCAGACCTATTTTGGCAGATTCATTTTCAATTGCACTAAATTGAGGGGTCTCTTATTCTGAAACATATAGTGCTATTAAAAGGTTCCGAGTAGTGCAGTCTTACTTTTAAAGAGCTGATGGTGTTATTCAATGTCATTCTACACAACTGAATCGACTTCGCAGCGACATCGAACTCAAACTTGATGGCGTACAGGCAATATATGGTAATCTGTGTGTCGTTTTCAAGATTTGACGTAATGTAAAAATCGGATCGATTGTGGGTTTGCCACGAATGAAGCAATAATAAGGCCCAATTGATGTGTTAGCATACGGCTTTAATTTTTCGCATAGTATGCTCGACAGGACCTTTTCCAACAAGAAACACTGAATTTTCAATAATTAGTCAATCTTTCCACTAGCCATATTTCGCCGAGGAGTTAATGTAGGTTGTCGTTGCCAGGCTTAACAACGCGGCAGGCAGTTCGACAGGTCCGACTGCTGTATTGTTCTGAAGTCGTATAATTGCTATTCGGACTTCATCACTGCCAGGTGGTGGGATGTCTACGTCATCGTTGTTTATTGGTGGTATCGATTTGCAGCATCCAGGGATGCCACTGATGAAGTCATCGCCTGCAATAAGCTCGGAAAATGGAAAGCCGTGTTGTGAAATGTCAGTTCTCAATGAGATGTGCCCTCATGACACCCTTCGGTCTCATGATGGCTTTTTATATGTATAATAACAGCTTGCATTCGGCTTAAGAGATACCAATTTGCGCTTTTACTCTGGATGAATATTGTTGCCCAACAAGCCTATTTTGTATTGTATTGTGTTGTATCGTATTCCATTTAAATTATTAGTATTAAACTCTTTTGAGCCAGTGACCAAGAAACCAAGCGAGAGCTTCGGGCATTTTCAAAAGAGATTTACGACAGTCCAGTCATTGCTGGGGCTTATCATATTAGATCCTAAAACCTCAATTGCTGACTGTCGATCTGTGAATGTAAAAATGTCTTTCTCTTAAACCAATATGTTACAATGGCGGAGATCTCAGCCTGAGACACACGTCGATAAAAGCATAACGCTTTGCCTTAATCTTCGTTCAATTTGGTTTTTGCGAATTACTGTTTTATGCTTGATGACGGAAATTGATATTGAAACGCAGCTACCTGTGCGGCTCGATAGAAAGGTTTAAAACTCACAGATTTCCTTAGTGTTTGTATCACTACTATTTTGCTTGCTTAAACGAAGGACAGTTACCTGATATTTTGATCCTTTGTAACTGTTGTTGCCCATGTTGGTGTTTGTCGTTTTACAGAGTGTAGGTCACCACTATATTACCACATATTAAAGGATCGGCCTTAAGACTAATACAAATTTTCAGCGACTAATCTCCTTAGTGACTGGCAATCCTATTTAGAATAAGAAGAAAATCGATTAATTTAATATTCTTAAGAAGAAAATTTGAAATATACAGTATCGACATAGTCGAAGATACACTTACGTCCGTATGTTACATTAACGAATTTCCAATTGGCTATCTGTTTCATTAGAAAGTTTTACTCCTGCTTACCTGCAGGAGCGATTGCGAAAAGTATTTATGGAAGTTTTACTCAAACATATATTTACTTTCATTGAACATTACACAGCATTGCATGAACGTTCTGCATTCATATCAGTTATGAGGAAATTTATATAAACAAAAACTAATAGTCTAACAACCCGGATCAAACTAATACTAACGCTGCTCACGGAACCAACTACTACTTTGATAAATTAATAATTGGCATGGTAATTAAGGCCTGGGTTCGAGCCCAGGTTCGAGCAACATCCAAAATGATAGAAAATTTTTTTTTCTAATTGCGGCTTAGAATAAACCGTAGGTCTCTCCATTTGTTGGTAAAAACATCAAGACGCAAAACCACAAATTGGAGGAGGAGCTCGGCCGAAAATCGCTTCAGCGGTTATGAAGCGCCAAATATATATATATATATATATATGGTAATTAATAAATTATAAAATTATTTAAATGATCTTGTTAGTCAAATCAATACATTAGTGAATATTAAAGCTTAAAGGAATTATATTACACTCCATAATTTAATTGATATAGATACAAAAAAGATTAGCTTATTTTTTTTTTCTTGAGGATGACATCAAGTGCGGAAGTTTATATAAGTCAGCCCTTGAAGCTTACCAGAAACGATCAAGCTAGACCAAATCCATCATATTGTGGTAGACGGAGGATACATATCCGGTGTTCTTGATGGACCACTGTCTTGTAGCATCAAATACAGAATGATCCATGTAAAGGTACTTTTTTCAATAGTTTTTCTTTGGCAGATCACGCGTGAGTCGTGTCAAGCTTTCATGTTATTTTTGTTCAGTATTGTTTGGCATTTCATCAGAGACTTAAGCCTGAACAACGTTTACAAATCATTCAACTTTATTACGAAAATTCACGTTTTGTAAAGAATGTGTTTCGCGCTCTTCGCTCAACTTATGGTCAACATAATCGGCCTACTGAGTGCACCATTCGCAATACCATCACCCATCTTGAGACTCAGCATTTATTATTGGATAATATTCTACCGAAGAGACCACGTCCAGCACGCAGTGAAGAAAATATAGCGACCACAGCTGAGAGTGTACACGAAGACCGGTGCCGTTCGAAGCAACTGGGACTGACGTATGAGCGCATTTTAAGTCGAGATCTTAAACTGAAAGCGTACAAAATACAGCTTGCGCAAGTATGGTCTCTATGAAAAGTTCCAAGGAGATCCGACGTCGAGCCAAATTTTGTTCAGCGATGAGGCTCATTTCTGGCTCAATGGGTATATAAACAAGCAAAATTGCCACATTTGGGACGAAGAGCAATCTGAAGAGATTCAGGAGCTGCCATTTCATACAAAAAAAATAACGGTTTGGTGTGTTTTGTGGGTCGGTGGAATTATCGGTCCATATTTCTTCAAAAATGATGCCGGCGATAACTGATAATGGCGACCGTTATCGCGCCATGATAACCGTCTATTTGATACCTGAAGTTGAAGATCATGATCTTCGCGACATTTGGTTTCAACAAGATGGCACCACTTCCCATACATCGCATCAATCAATGGATTTATTGAGAGAACACTTCGGTGAGCAGAAAATTTCACGTTTTGGGCAGGTGGATCGGCCACCAAGATCGTGTGATATCACTTTTTCCTGTGGGGACATGTAAAGTCTAAGGTCTATGCGGACAATCCCGCTTCGATTCAGGCCTTGGATCAAAACATCACGCGTGTCATTTGCCAGTTACCAGTAGAAATACTCGAACGAGTCATCTAAAATTTGACTCAAGGGATGGGCCATCTGAGACTTAGATAAGGCCGACATTTGAAAGGGATTATCTTAAAAAACTTGATGTTCTTTCGAATGATAATAAACATTTCGCATAAAGTTTGAATTTTCTGTGTTTATTCCTTTAAAAATTAGAGAACCTCGAAATAGATCACCCTTTTATCTTATTGTGTGAAAGATTAAAGCCTCAAAGATCAATTTTGGCTAGATATTCTTTTGCAAGACATGACGCAACACACCACACTTTCACAGATTTTAAAGCAGCCTTCGATAGGGTGGAAAGAACTTTACTCCATCACGTTACACTTAAGTTTGGTAACCCTGCAAAATTTATATGGCTTTGTAAACTGATGGTTTTATTACTCGCGTGTCAGAAGCGCCGTCAGAATTAGCGAGAACTTCTCTGAACCGTTTAGTATCATACGAAGTTTCAGATAGGGTGACTATTTATCGTATGACTTCTGCAGCCTATTGCTGGACCTCAACAACCGCATCTTTTGATCCTCCAGATTAGACATAGAAGCAAAGCAAATAAATTTATTAGTTAACGAGGTCAAGACGAAGTATCTCCAGTCATCAAATAAATAGTTGATAGTGATAACTTTGAAATCTCAAAATCATTAATTCCAATAATAATAGCTGCCTTCGATGCGATACCCGGTGGTACAAGCAGAGAAAGCAAACCAATTTCACTCTGTCGGAAGGATTAGCTGAGAGCGAACTGGTTGATATTTCCAATTGGCGCCAAGCAGCTAATAGAAAGTGCTAGTGACGCGCTATTGTTGGTTCAGCAGTAAATGTGAAAGAGAGGGAAAATTTTGTGCTACTTTAATAGATAATTTTACAAAATAAGATTTGATCACAATCAATTTGAAAAAGTATAAAGTTAGGTTGAGTTGACTACCAACCCCACGACATCCTTGTCAGACTTGTTTATTTAGAAGATTTACCATTCTCTTTACCGGAGTTGGTAATCTTCAGCACCTTTTGATCCTTCGTCGGCACAACTGGATTTATTTCATTTTAGTAGCTATGCAGCATCTCCTGGATTTACCATGCATGCTTTGCCCTCCAACAATACTTAATGCTTTATTTTATTGTCGTCTTTATATTTCACGATGGTGACCCCATTTAGCCAAGCCCGATTGTCAAAAATGTATCAGTAAATTTATAGTAAACTATCAGACTAATTCGATCAATATTTAAATTTGATCAAATGTAAATAATTAAAAATGCTTTCGGTATTCGCTACCGTAGAATAAAATCTGTGAGTGCGTCTTCAGTAAGCAACATTATGTTATTATAATTGTCCTTCAATTTTCTGGAACATAAAATGCTCAACGTATGAAAATTTCCTGCTAAAAAAACGCGATTGCCAATGTTTAGCTTTTTGACATTGAAAAGTTTCCGGAAGCAGTGATGCCCTTCACAGGTATTGACACCTGTAGATTATTATCATCGCCACTACATACACACGAGTATGCATATAAGTTTACGTACACGTCCAATTTTCCAACTGCAATGCATATGCGGAAATTTCCATATACAATTAAAAGTTTTCATTTTTACAAAAATCACATGTTGAACAACTCTTTTATCAGCTTCGAACATCTCTCAGACTTGTTGTTATATTGCGCTTATTATTCGCGAACTTCACATCAGTTAAATACGATTTAATTGGAAGCTGGATGGAATTTTTCGATTTTATGTTCTAGGTCATGGTACTTCACACTAAGCTGGATCAATGTTAAGGTGAATCGTCGTGGGCAATAAGAAAATCATGAAAGAAATTATTTATAACTTTTATATACGAAGGCAAATTGAATTTTATTTCCAATTAATTTATATTTTTTTTTATCAAGAACGTATGTATTTTTTTGCGTGAAAATTATGTATTGGATGAACTTTATATCTTTCAATAAATATTATAAAATTCAATAATTTACTCATAATTTTCTAGTAATTCCTAAAAAATTGTTGTAATTTGTATTCGTTAAAGGTATAAAAAGCTTCTTTTTTTGCCCACGAACATTTATTTATTTTCCTATTTAAATATAACATGTTTAATGCACCTTTGCGAAAAATTCTGAGCTCAATTTTAATTTAAAGAAGGTATTCTGGTTTTAAGGAATTAATTGTAATTAGTTTTTAGCTGATAACAGATCAATTTCTTAAATGTCAAAATTGGAATATTTATAAATATAAAGGGTGTTCCATTTTGAGGATCCCTCCTTCTTTAAAGAAAAAATACAGCAAAATTCAAATTTAATGGGGAATGTATGTTGGCCACGGCTATATCTCAGGTGGCCCATCCGTTGAGTCCAATTTTCGATGACTCGTTTGAGCATTTTGGCCCAAAACGTGAAATTATCTGCTCATCGAAGTATTCTCTCAATAAATCCATTGATCGATGCGATGTGTGGGAAGTGACGCCATCTTGTTGAAACCAAATGTCGCGGAGATCACGAGCTTCAATTTCAGGCATCAAATAGTCGGTTATCTTAGCGCGATAATGATCGCCATTCTCACCGGCAACATTTTTGAAGAAATATGGACCGATGATTTCACCAGCCCACAAACCACACCAAACCGTTGTTTTCTTGGATGAAATGGCAACTCTTGAATCTCTTCAGGTTGCTCTTCGTCCCAAATATGGCAAGTATGCTCGTTTACATACTCATTGAGACAGAAATGGGCCTCATCGCTGAACAAAATTTGGCTCGAAAACGTCCGATCTTCTTGGAACTTTTCAAGAGAAAGAGAGCGGCTTCAGTTCTTGCACAAGCTGTATTTTGTACGTTTTCAATTTAAGATCTTGACGTAAAATGCGCCAAGTCGCTCCATACGTCAGTCCGAGTTGCTGTGAACGGCGCCGAATCGACTTACCACGGCCTTCTTGTACACTCTCAGCTACGGCCGCTATTTTTCGTGGTCTATTCGGTCGAATATTATCCGATAATAAATGCTGGGTCTCGGGGTCTCAAGATGGGTGATGGTGTTGCGAATAGTACGCTCAGTAGGCCGATTATGTTGACCATAAGTTGAGCGAAGCGCCCGAAACACATTCTTTACAGAACATGAATTTTCGTAATAAAGTTGAATGATTTGTAAACGTTGTTCAGGCGTAAGTCTTTCCGTGATGGAATGCCTAACAATACTGAACAAAAATAACATCACGCGTGATTTGTCAAAAATGGTTATTGAGAACAGTACCTCCACTTGAATCGCCTTTATATATTAAAATTAATAAAAATTTTTAATAAGTTAAGATTTTAAGTTAGGTTGTTATTAAGTTATTAGTTGCGTTATTGTTATGTTACGTTCTATGTCTATATTCATTATGATTAATTCGCATTCTCTGATTTTTACTTTACCACTATTTCTATTGATAATTGTCCGTCGATGGTTGGTGATTTTAAGCCATTTATGTGTGTAAAATCTTTTTATTTTCGTAATTGACAAGAAAATTAAAATTTTATGGAGCTTTTCATACACACATAATAGATGCTTTATAACTCTTTCAGTACTCTTTTCTACTGGTGTATGGAGCTGCAATTGTAAGTCACCTTTAAATAAGTAGTCACTGTTGCTGCGCGAAAGCCTCCACCCAAAAACAGTGCAAAGTGAGAGAGTCAAAAAGAAATAAGACTGGAAAATGCATGGCATTGAATACTAAATTTACGAGTTAAACAATAAGAGGAAATCTAGCCCTGGTAAATACCGAGTAGAGATAAAGAGATATTAGGAATGGACACCTTTATTGATACTGAGGACCACATCTTAAAGGGAATGGATTTGCCCCGCTATGCGAGGCAGGGATCTAGAAATAGATCCAAAGTGTAGTTCGCTTGTCAATCAAACCGAGCCTCCATCAACCTACTTGCTTGAAGATGGTTTTCATTTGCTTTTTCTTGTTCTTCTTTGGCGTAGCCACCGCTTACGCGAATATAGCCGCATCAGTAATATTAGCCACTCGTTCCTTCTCTTTGCTGTTTGGCGTCAGTTGGAAATACCAAGTGAGACCAGGTCGCTCTCCACCTGATCCTTCCAATAGAGTAGAGGTCTTCCTATTCCTCTGCTTCCGCCAGCGGGTACTCCATCGATTACTTTCAAAGCTGGAGCGTTTTCATCCATTTGGACGACATAACCTAGTCAGCGTAGCCGCTGTCTCTTGATTCGCTGAACCATGTCAATGTCGTCGTGTAGCTCGTACAGCTCATAAATCCATCG
The DNA here is from genome assembly GCA_030068015.2 of Neoceratitis asiatica. Classification (NCBI taxonomy): domain Eukaryota; kingdom Metazoa; phylum Arthropoda; class Insecta; order Diptera; family Tephritidae; genus Neoceratitis; species Neoceratitis asiatica. The sequence continues at coordinate 40,984,456 of CM061529.1, forward strand.
TCTGCGGTATTCGCGGTTGCCAACGCGCAAAGGACCATAAATCTTTCGCAAAACTTTTCTCTCGAAAAATCCTAATGCCGACTCATCGGATGTCGACATCGTCCAGGCTTCTGCCCCATATGTCAGGACGAGAATGATGAGGGACTTGTAAAGTTTAGTTTTGGTTTGACGAGAGAGGACTTTGCTTTTCAATTGCCTACTCAGTCCAAAGTAGCACCTGTTGGCAAGAGAGTTTCTGCGTTAGATTTCAAACCTGATATTGTTGGTGTTATTGCTGGTTCTTAGATAGACGATATCATCTACGACTTCGAAGTTGTGAAAGTCAACAATGACGTGGGAGCCAAGTCGCGAATACGATGACTGCTTATTTGATGACAGGAAATATTTCGTCTTGCCATCGTTCAATTGCTTCACCCCTTTATCTTATCGGTATTATGACCAATGATATCAATCTCATCGGCAAACGCTTACAATTGTACACTTTTGTAGAAGATTGTACCTAGTCTATTTAGTTCTGCAGGACATATTATTTTCTCAAGCATCAAATTTGAGAAATCACACGATAAAGAGTTACCCTTCCTGAAACTTTGTTAGGTATCGAACGGCACGGAGAGGTCCTTCCCAAATCTGACTACGCTTCTGGTATTATCCAGATTCAGGTTACATGGCCGGTGGTTCTGTGGGGGTATCAAATTCAGACGTAGCGGCGGAGAGAGTGTTTTTTGTTTAAAGTAGGGAACCTCGAAGTGGATCACCCGTTACAGTTGCAGCCGCTAAGAACTGTCCGGAGATCTGAACGTTGGAATTTTTTCGTATGAAAAAAATTTGTTTTCTTATTATTTGACCCAAATATACTGTGTTTCAGCATAATTTGATATTAATGTATTCAGCAGTTGTCCTAAAAGTCGCTAGGTACCAATAACGTGTGCCTAATAGTATACGGATTATTCATTACAGTATTGTAAACTGTATGAACAAATGTTACCTCCGGAGAATTGTGGTTGTAGTTGTTATTCCTGTTGCTGTTGTTGTTATATATTTATAAAACTAGAACCATATAGCTAATCATCTTTGTATAATAATACATTTCATTGCCGGAGGTCGAACTTGGATCAGCTTAGTCGAGTGCAGTCAGAGAACTTAAAACAATGAGATGGTGCAAATCATTCCAACATCGAAAAATTGGCAAGCAATCTCTGAAAAACGATGCCAAGGAAATTCAAGGCACTGTCACCTCGAAATAAAATAATGTTAGCAAAAACTAGTACTAAACACACTTTTAAAGTTATCGCTTTTTTGCCACAAGATCAAATTCCTTTCACTGATGCTACTTGCAATTATTTTTTATTTATTATTATAATTTTTTTCTTTCTTGTTTTTTTTTTTAATTTTTAAAAACTATCCTCAACTGCAAGTTTCTCTTATCGGGACAACGGAATTTAAAATTTCAAACAACTTAGTTGCAAATATACGCTTTTTCAAATGCTACGAGGTATTTTCTATGAAGAAGTCTTATTAAGTTAAGCATTGGGTCAGTTAGTATAAAAGCCATTCAAAAACTGAAAAAAAGAATTTTAAACTTTCGAAAATCACCAAAAATCTCTTCAAAAAACAACTACAAGAGCTGACATTGAAAAAAAATCCTGTCAATTGGTTTACAAATATCGTTATATATATAATATTATTAGAAAAAGAATTTTATGGGACAAAGCAAAAGGCTTCGCATCCCAATTATAGAAACCATCAGATTATGTGGTCGGCAGAGTCTGTCACTTCGCGGATCTCAAGATACTAGCAGTATTTCAATGATTAAAACTTTACTTAACCATAGAAGTTTCCGCTAACTGTCAAAATACCAAGCTAAAGAAAATGTTGAGTTTCAAAAACTGCTAGAAAACACAGCAGCGAATGCAATGTATATTAGGAATTGCATCCGAAATAAATTAATCGTTATCTGTCACTCACAGATCCAACAAAAATTCGTGGAGTGAATGAACCCCAGGCTTTTACGATGTTAGGAGATGAGATTGCAGACATCGCAGGAGTGGAGGAACTATCTGTTTGTATTAGATATTTACATCACATTACTTCTGCGTCGATGTTTTACATTTTTTAACAAATGGAGTGACCTACACCTTATTCTACACCGCCTCCGAAAAGATTATGGATTCTTATGAGGAACATTTTTTTCTTTTATGAAAGTCACCTGAAGGATTTGATATTCTCTGGCAAGGGCGACTAATATTATAGAAACTTTGCTTTTAACTTTCTAATTATGGTTGTTGGCTTGGTCAGCGTAAGAACCCATGATCCTCCACATAGTAGCGCGCACTGCTAACCACTCGATTAGTATGGCCGCCTCTTTGGAGAAGCAAGCAGAGAAGATTGTGTCAAGGATTTCACATACAAAATTTATTCCAATCAAATATGTCAAAAATACTTGAATGATCCTGACATCCGGAAAAAGCCAACTCGAACCTCAATCAATGACGGCAGTAGATACCTTCCATCACCATACCATGACTAAGCTCGAATAGTGGTTGCCCTTTTTAGAATAATTAAGCACCGGGAGCTGATGGTGCTATGGTTGAGATATTCAGGTATGACACCAAAGAGGTGACAAGGTATTTGTATTAGCTTCTTTGCTGCATATGATCGGACGAGAACGTATTCATCGCTTGGAACCTAATTAAGCTATGTTCCCTCCGTAAGAAGAGGAACGCCACAGTCTCTGCCAATTGTCATGGAATTCTTATACATCCATTTAAAATTTTTCTGCTACTCTTAGCCTTTCGGTGCCGATTCGAACCACGTTTTCGGCTTCTATCAGCGAGTATTGCGTCGAAAACTTTTAAAGTTGGAGTGTTGACGCCCATAGAGACGACATATCTAAGGCAGGGTGGTCACTCTCTCACTCGCTGTCAACGGATTGATTGGGTATTATTAATATATGGTTAGACCTGCTAATTGGGCCATAGACCAGATATACATCATAGGCAAAATTTTGAGAAAGGTAGCTACATTCGAATGCACGAAAAGGAGTTGACTTTATGTCGTTATATTTGAATTTCGAATTCCAGTTATGTAAATTGATGGTAAAAAGGAAGTATCCAAAACCAAAGGCGGCTCCAGTCAAGTTAACTGTCTACCGTTTGACTTCTTCAACTTAAGCCTGTAGAAACTAATAAGCGCTAAATAGAGAAGATACAAACTTCTAAAAGCACGAACAGCTGCTGGCATGTGCCGATGTTATTCGCATCATCGATGCCAAGAAACTCTCCATTAGTTTTGTTTCTTCATATTCGGTAAGGAAGTGAAGCGAATATGTCTGGTAGCGAGGGAGTAAAAGACGTAATATCTCAGCGCACTCGCTTTTGGCTCCTACGTCACTGTTGGTAGTAATAACTTCGACTTATGCTTTGCATAAGACATATGGTCACATGTGCTTTGACAGCCACGAATAGCGCTGATATTTGAACTGTAGGTTTGTATAATGATTTGGTGTCTGAACGGTGTTTGTACAAAGCTCTCGCTCATATCAAATTTTTAAATAAAAGTGCGAATATAAAATATTAGTTGCATGCCTAACAGCAACTTTATAACTGCAAAAGCGCTTAGCTTTTAAAGTTCTTGGAAGGTGTAAAGATTAGATTTTTATGATGTTATTTTTTTTTTATCGGAAACATGAGACACAGAGGTCTCTTTTAATTTAGATATTCTCACAACCTGTAAACATCTCTAAGGAAAATACCTCTGAAAGAGAACTTTATTATTAGTCAGCGCAAAACCCATGACAACTGCATATTCGCTCAAACCGAAAGCTCTTTAGAAACAGTAGTAGAAAATTGTAATAGAGTCAGTTACTGCACTGGTTTAGCCAGCCATGCGCAGTGAGCGAACAAAAAAAAATTGTCTTAAGGTTGTCAAAATTTGACAGTTAGTAGAGAACGGAAAAAACTCCAGAACTAATATATTTACTAAAACCAAAGAGCAACCCCCAAAAATGAATAAACATACATTTTGAGGAAATAAAAGTGTAAATAAATATATATATACAAACATTTGTCCGCCATTTAATTATTTTGTCTATTAAAATGTAATAAATTTTTTATTAATTTTTTTTTTATGCGGCAAATTAGTAACTGTGACTATGTGGTAAGCCTGCACACAGCGCAATCACAGCACATTCTCTCTCCCATTGTACACACAGATGTACGTATTTAGGCACGTGTGCGATTGGGTCCACCCCCTAAACCACACGCCAACGCTTTTACTCTCATTATACGCAATCTCCATGGCGTAAGCCTAATGATAAGTCATGAAGAATTCATAAATGTAGGCTTAGTATCTCGACGCAGACACAGCATCAGTGAGTAATTGTCAAAATAGATAAAAGAAAAAATATCAAAAAAGTTTGTATAAATTCTTCCAAAGATTCTTCTAATGATTGCAGGGCAGAGTTGAAAGCAAAAAAGAGTAATTTTTTCTTTAACAAATTGAGGTAGAGTGTGAAATTGTTGTAAAATAAATTTCGGAGAAGTGCTGTAACGACTAGCGGTTTATTGTATAACATTAATGTGTTCGTTGTTGTATTTCAACCAAGAAATCCATTATAATGTGAATTAAAGAAAGTGACTTATACATAAATGCAAACATATATATACACAACACAAGCCATTTACGCTTTACAATAATTTTGGATAAAAATCAATTTTGGTGTAGTGCAGTTTTAGGAGCACATTGGCTTGATTTGCACGAAATTTTTTAATCAATTGCAAAAATTCATTGTTAAATGGAAAATATATAGTTACTGCCTTAAAAGTATAAGCAGAAAAGCACCATAAATTCGCGAAAGCTCTTTATAAAATCAAATAAGAAATTTACACACATATATATATGCATACAATAAATGTTTTGCCTTTTTATTGGCTTCTTCTCTAAGCAAAAAGGAAAAAAAGAGAATATATAAAACTTTTATACTGAGTTGTGCATAAAAAGAAAGGGATGATAAATAAAAACAACATAAGAAAATTTATACCGAAATAAAAGCGGCGGTGTTGAAAGTGGTTATCCTAAACACCTTATGATATGCGTGTGTGTATGTGCGTGTATACATGGAAGAAGGGTGGCGCATCCAGATACTTACAAAAATACCTCAAGAAAATTTACGGCAACTGAATGTTCCCAAAAAAAAAAGAACTTGTTACCATTCCTAAGACAAAAATTTGTGCTTAAAAAGAGTGTTAATCTTGGAGAGAATATTCAATGTTTTTCGTAAAATTTTTTTTTAATTTTTATTGGTTTGTTGAAAGTGAAAAACTAAAGTGAAGCTACGATTGAAATCAAAAGCAATTTTAATTATAAAAAAACGTTGTATTGAAGTCACTCAATACCGCACTCTGTACAAAAATAACTCAAAAATTTACATATGTGATAAGTTTAATCAAATAACAAAATATTTGTTTTTTCTTTTTTATTACTTTGTTTTTATTTTCTTTATTATTTATATTAAATTTACTTAGAGTTTTCTGATATCGACTAAAGCTTCATAAAGAGTTTAAGACAACTTATGTAGAACCCTCATTAGCCAAGGAGAGTGATATTATCAATCAATTTGTTGTTAGAAAATGTCTTCCCTTCGTTTTGCTTACAATAAGAAAAACTTTACAATTAATAAAGGGAAACACTTGTCCAAAAGATTTTTACAAGTTTTATATCTCAAGATGTTTTGATTCTTATTAAGGTTTCATGAAGTGACTACTACTACTACTGTATTACTCGATTATAACCGAGTCAATAATTGTGCGCCATACGTTTTTTCTTCTTGCAGTTTGGCTTCAATTGGAAAAACCAAGCGATACCAGGTTCTTCTGAACTTGATCTTTCCAATGGAGCCTAAATTTTTCTCTACCTCTGCTTCCATCGAAACTCTCAAAGCTGGAGCGCTTTCAAGCATTCCGACAACATGTCCTACCCACAGTGTAACCGTCATCTTGTTTTCGTCAAACTATGTCAATGCCATCGTCTGCGGTATTCATCGTTGCCAACACGCAGGGGGCCATAAATCTTTCGCGAAACGTTTATTCCAAAACTCCTAGTTCAGTCTCATTGGATGTCGACAAGTACATGATTCTACACCATAGAGCAGGACGGGAATAATGAGCGACTTACAGAGTTTGGTCTTTGTTCGTCGAGAGAGGACTTAAATTTTCAATTTACCCACTACTGTTGACAAGAGTGATTGATTCTTCGTTGGACTTCCAGTTTGACAATGTTTTTGGTATTAGTGGTTCGTAGATAGACGAAATTTTATATTTACCAATCGATTTTTGGTGATTTCCTAACATAATGTTTATCATAGATCTTTCCAGACTTCAAGTAGCATTGATAAAATTCGTCACTTTATAAGAAATGAGCTGAAAAAAATGCTTCTAACTGGACAAACTGATCTTGAAATGGTTTATTGTGACGTTGTATTATGTTTTAGATAAAATAACGGTGACTAGCTGATGGTTTCAATACGTGACAATTCCGAAATAAATAAGTCCCTATAGGTATCCTAATTTAATTCAAGCATTTTTTGCGCTATTAGTGTATCGACACAACTGGCAATTGAAAATTGTTGCTTCAAATCAATATCATTACTATTCCACTTATGAAAATTGAACCCGCCGGGTTTCATGTCAGATGATCATTCAGAGAAGCAAGGTCATATTCACACGAGGATGCGTCGAAAGCAATATGTATCTTTGCTCTTCTTTTGTCTTCTCTATATCGGTATTTCATCGCTTGGGTTAAAATATACGTTTTCCGCGATACCGTTATTAATTAGTTCTCTAATTCTGCTGTCAGCTTTTGTACTCGTATATACTCTTCAGTCATTGTGTCATTGTCACCGTATTCACCCAGCATAAGTTTTATAGCATCTTTTTAGCAATTCTCCGTTGGCATAGATCCCTATATGGTGGATGTCACTATGTCTTTGAGGGCTGCACTAAAGTAGTAATATTTCGTGGCTACATCTAATTTGAGGGCTTCACTAAAGTAGTAATACTTCGTCGCTACATCTAATTTGGGATTTTTGTGTATAGCCTGCTCATATTGTTCCCATAACGGCAACCAATTTTCTAATTTCACATAAAATTTATTTAGTTGCAATGGCTATTTACCAGAAAAAATAATACAAAAAAGTTTCTTATTTAAATTTGGATATTGAGGAGGGGTATCTATATCATTTTGAATCAAGGAAAATAGAAACTGTGCAACAGATGAAAGTTAAGCTAAGCCTTTGAAAACATAACTCCCCTGATCTTATCAATACATATTTCTGGCTATCACACGGAAGTTAATTGCTGACCCTCCATATCTAAGGTCTTCCATTTTTATGCAAGTCACTTATTATATATCATTTATATACTTATTAAATATATATACAATAATAAAATTACAATATTTGTTTCTTTTAGAGCAATATATACATATCAGTAATCATATCAAGCTTTTTAAAAGCAAAATAAAAAAAGATTTTAAATTCCAAATCTATATTAAGCGCGAAGTTTAACTCAAAAATTACTTAAAATGATAAAAGTATAAAATTTTATTAATTTAAATATATATAAAAAATAAATACCTAAAATATCGTACATTTAAATAAAAAACTACGAGTATTAAGCTTTAATATATAAACAATTTAAATAGACAATTTAAATATTAAAAACAATATCAATACATATCAGTAGAAGTACATAAACATATACTCGTAAAAACAATATATAGAAGCTTTAATAGCCGCATTCCAGTTCGTTGAATATTATACAAACCTAACGTTAAACTAATATCGTAAAATTGTAAAACGAAAGAAAGTACACCGTTACAAATATCGTTCTAAAAAAGCGTAAGTACAGAAAATAAATTTTTATTTAAAAATCCTTATTGCATTTATTCAAACCTGCATTTGTCATCTCTATACTTTATACATTCTTTTTTGTACTAAAAGGAGTACGAGTTCATATAATGATATCTGAAATATATTTTATTGTTGTTTTAATTTTTTTCGACCAATAAAATTTTTAAACATAAATAAAGATTAAAATAAAAATTTAACTATAATTTTTAAACTTAAAATTAATATTTTACAGCCATTTATATATGTATATATAAGGAAAATAAGATTCGAGTCGCTGCAAACGGCGCCGAATCGACTCTCCACGTGATCCATTTGGTCGAATATTATCCAATAATGAATGCTGGGTCTCAAGATGGGTGATGGATGGTGTGTTGAATAGTACGCTCAGTGGATTATGTTGGCCATAAGTTGAATGATTTGTAAACTTTGTTCAGGCGTAAGTCCCTCCACATCAAGGCAAGTCTGTGTAACAAGTCGATTTGGCAATTCACAAGCAGCTGTCATTAAAATTTCCATTTCAGCTTGGACGGTGTATGAATTTTTGGGAGTAAACTCAGGAAAAGGTTAAAATATGAATGTCTCATATAATGTCTATACGTACTAAATGTAATATAACGTTTAGTGCCTTAATTGAAGCTGTTCTAAGAGCTCCACTGACACATATGCTAACTGATCTATCCAACGAAGTGGCTGTCTCTCTCTTCCTCTGCTTCTACAGTCCTGTACAGAGAGCTGGATTTTTTCACCCAATACCACTCATTTACACCATATAACAAGACGGAAACGGTTAGCGACTAGTAAGTTGCGAGAGGACTTTACTTTTCACTTACCTACTCAGCCCAAGGTAGCACCTGTTAGAAAAAGTGATTCTACGTTGGATTTCCAGCTGGTTCCAAGATTGACGAAATTCTGTTTATTGCTTTGGTGACAGAAAATACTTAGTCTCTGCCTCGTTCACTATCTAGAAAATAAAACTAACAGCCTTACCTTAGGTAATTTTTTTGTATGTTCTTCTTATCTCCACAAAATTGGCGTCTGGATTTCTTAAATTTGATTTTGATATTCAAAACTAATATGCTCTTATTAGTGAAACCACTTTCAGGTCAGAGCCGATATCAATCAAGGCTTTAAATATAAAATTATTAGAAATTTCCTTAAAGCAATATTACTGAGAAAGAGCAAACTCAAGATAATTCATGCAAAAGTAATCTAAAAGAACAGAAAATTGATCCAATAATCCCTAGCAACTATGTACGTAAATGATGATATCATAAAGAAAAACAAACCAAAAAGAAGCCAATAATGTTTTTTTTTATGAAGGACGACGGTAAAACCTCATAACTATTTGTTGTTTAGTAATTTAGCCTTGTAATTGTAATGAGAAGGAAATGAGGAAAAAAAGTAAAATTACAAAAAAAAAATTTAAGCTTTTACATCAAAATACCTTCACCCAGTTACCATTGTTGTGTTTGTGACGAAAAGTAGGTAATTTCTTAGTGAATTATATATGTGTTAAACGAAATGTTGAGTGACTTGTTGTTGCTTAAAAATTGTTGAGCTTTTACGTCACTTTGTTTTATTTGCCTCGCACCAAATTACTGCGGCAAACCGCAAACTGGTCGCGATATTTCAAACGCCATGAAGCAAAAATTGAGGAAAACTTTTTCCTTAAATTTGACAGTTAATGAGCAATATTTTGTTGTTACTTCGTATTGTTCATTGAGATCTAAAGGCTTTAAAATTTCGATAAAGAAATATAATGAAAAATATTTATTTTCAGAGATATTCTATGAAGATATGTACTATATATATAGTACAGGGTTATCCGTTTTGCGGAGTAAAAAATAAAATTATATAAAATGGATTTAAATTGCCTTTTCTCATGAAATTACTTTTTTATTATAAATTTTGAACCTAATATGTGAAACATTATATGTGAAACACCACATATTCAAATAACCGCCTCGTCAATTTTTGCAAACTTCGCTCCGTTTGAAGTAATTTTCTACCACTTATTGGCACATAATGGGCGGTATCATAGCCATAACTCGACAAATGTTGGTTTTCAAGTGCTCAAGAGTTAAAGGTTTATCCGCATAAACAAGGCCTTTTGCGTAGTCTCTCAAAAAAAAAAAAAACCCAAACGGCGCCAAATCGCACGATTTCAGTGGACAATTAACATCGCCAAGACGAGAGATTACGCGGACGGTAAATCTCTTTATCAATAAAGCCATATTTGCTCATGTTGTGTGGCATATGACACTATCTTGTTGGAACCACAAGTCGTGTTCTTTAATTGCAGGCCAAAAAAATTGGTCATCATATAACCATAACACTACAAATCGACTGCGACACACAGTAAATTGTTTTGGGCCTGGCATCTCTTCAAATGTTTTAGAATTCTCGGAGCCCCAAATGTGACAATATTGCTAATTTATGTATCCACCGAGTGAGAAATGTGCCTCGTCGCTGAAGAAAATTTTGTTGGAGAAATTGTTTTAGCAACCAATTGACGTAACTACGGCGTTGTGAATGGTCAGCTGGCTTACTGAAGCCAGCTGGACTTTACATAGATGTAGGCGCAAGTGCAAGTACAAAATACGCCACAATGCGCCGTATGAAAATCCCAACTCTTGAGAACGTCGAGAAATATACATATTCGGGTCTTCGGCTACACTTTCACTTACAGCAGCGATATTTGAGGTAGAATGAGCAAAACGATGATACACAGGCCTTAAACTTGGATCTAACTGATCCGATCTCTTCAATTGGATCTAACTGATCCGATCTCTTCAATTTGCTTAAAAATGTAACCAATCGCATGAGTTGTTGGACGATTATGTGCACCATAATCACCTCTTAAGCCACGAAGCATGGTCACCTTTGAATCATAATTTTTGTAGTAGGTTTCAAGAATTTTAACGCGATATGCGGTTGTTGTGTTTTCTTCCGGGAAGTGGATCTGAAACCGATCTATTCCAAAAAAAAAAAAAAAGAATTTATTGTTCAAGTTTCCTGAAATAATTATTTGATAGATCTTTGCTAAGTTCAATATTAAAGCTCCTTTTTGTTTTTAGTGCTCGATGTACCTGAGATTTGGTTGAATTATTGCGCGAAGGTATTTTCATGCCTAGATATTTCCTGGGAATGGACCATGATCGATTTGTTTGAAATGAAGTACTTTTTGCCTAGACAAATATATAAAATAATATATTTTCGAAAAGGGGACCCACATGAACTGGAATGATAATAATAGGCTGCTGTCAGTCGTTTTGAGTTTTATTGAGCTGTTGCATCCATAGTGGCTAAAGCCAATGCGTCTTACTTCGCGGTATTCATATTCAAACTTCCCTGGAGGGTCTTAAGAAGTATGAAAGCTATTACTCTCTGACTATATCCGACACGCACCTCCATGAGTGAGTAAAAATAACTCAGTTGCTGTAATATTGAGCTCTAAATTTTCAAAACACATACATATACGTAGCTAGATCAATCATATAATGGGAAATCTAATATTTTGTACTTGTTAAAAATTAATTATGACTATTCGTTTTTCTTTATTTATCACCTCCCTTACAATACCAACTATAAAATCTAAATTGAATATATTTGAATTCGAAACATGAGGAAGTGGTATGGTAGAATAACGGTTTGGGATGACCCGTTAGCGCGTTCCTATCACTCGGAATTACGGAGGGCTATGCTTCACCATACTTTCTGCGCTTCTGCGGTCTAGGGATATTGGGTGATGTTCTACCTTTTGCTGACAACTGTGTGGGGACGCCTGTCGCTTGTGTGCTGCGGCGGTGATGCTCTGTTCGGATATATTGGCGCTCTTATAGGCCGCGGCGACAACTCTCTATACTGCGGTGTTACTGCGGTATTGCCCGTATTATGGAACCCGATGCACGGGAATCTGTGATTGTGGCAACGATGTCGAGCGCTGAGTAGGCCAGATGATAGACTCACTACCTATTCACATTTGCCAGAGGATCGTCACCACCGTTGCGTTCTAACAGACTGTTGATCAGTCAGCCTATGCATGCATTCTGGCTGCTATGAATATTTGCCATTCAAAGCAACTTAGAAAACTATTGCCAACATATCCCTCTTCGAATCGGGTGGTATGGCTGGGAGATATCTAAAAAGCCTAATTCGGCTATTAGTCCTCATAGGAAAGGAAAGTAAGAAAGTCAGTCACTCACAAGGCTCGTTCTAGACCGATTCCTAATGTCAAATATTAAAAGGGAAATTAAGCTTTAACACCAAAAAAACCTTGACCGGTTTTGAACATTGCACGGAATATGAACCTTCCTTTATCACTTATACCTCTCATGTGTATGAAATAGTATATGAACTTTAACCCACAGCAGGTAAGTGAAATGGGTACCACCAAAATTAATACCGACCGGATCAGAATGACAAGCTAAGTTAATTTAACCATATCCGTTTCTCAGTCTGTCGGTCCATATTTTTAACGTAGGCTAGTATCTCAGTTTTTGAGATATTTCAACCAAACCTAGTAGTGACTGTTACTTTTATACATACATTTATGGGAACTAGCCTGAATTAATATTAATGCTCAAATGCATAATAATACATTTGATATGTGATCGAACAAATCGGTTATATGATGCTACATGATATAGTATTCGGATTTCGATGATTTTCGATAAAAGTCAACCTACCTTGATCCCCGAGGAAAATTTTTATATACATATATCTTTGATCACTTCGTTGTTTCCTTTCTTCCGAGGCATGGTCGCTTCGATTTTTTTTCCTTTCGAGGCATGCCGCTTCAAATAAGTTGAAGGATTAATCTTTGCTGATGATTTTGGATAAAAGCCAGGACTCTACGATAGAATCTTGCTCGCAACACAATACAAAAAAAAACCAAATTTAGGCCCCTTTATATGGCAACCTTCTTCCGGAATTGTCCCGTCCATTACACTCCTTGGACGGCAGATGGGCAACAGCACATTCCCAATCAAGAGAACCTCGAATGGTGATCCCTAAAAAGTTTGCCGGAGTCGCCACCAAACGATTAGAAACCCGAAGCTAACATATAACTATGTTAAATATTTTCATTAGAGCTGACTTTTTATGGGGTAACACATTTCAGCGTGTCTCTAGGTCGTAAGGAATGTTAAGCCCTCCGAGTGTATTTCTTCCATGAAATAAAAGCTCTTCATAATGATCAATCGGCCGTTCGGGGATGATTTAGAGTAAACTGGTCCCTCCATTTGTTGGTAAAAATAGCAAGACGCAAAACCACAAATTGGAGCTCGGCTAAAAATCGCCTCAGCAGTTACTAAGCGCCATATATATATTGTGACGGAAATCCCAAGTACGAAGAACAGATTGAATGAGTAGCAGCGTAAATGCAATTCCCCTAAAAGGACAGAAAATAAAGAAACGGCAGTAAGATACAAATTACCCTTACCAAGGACAAACAAAAGGGTAGACAGTGAAAATTCCACGTTGTTAAGGCGAACGAATAATCAGCCTATCCTTAAGCGCGTGAATATAATTTTTGGGTCATCTACAGGTATAAAAAGAGCGGTAGCCGCTATCACAAGGAGAGACGAGTAGACAACTCAGTGGAGTTAACACTGCTGTGAGCTGTGCGTTTTAGAAAAGGATAAAATGTGTGAAGCGGAAAATAATTGTGTGTTATAAAGAATTGTAAAATAAGCTATTGTGTATAGTAAAGAATTGTAATTATTGAGGACTAAATAAACGCTGACGGTTAAGAGGCCAAACGAACAAATCTTGAGAGTTTTATTTAGCAATCTAGTGATCGGACTCAATGGATTTGGGAAATCATCGAGGTAGAAACGAAAAACGTTACAATATATATACAGCAAATAACTTAAGATTGAAAAATAACGGCAAAGCATGCAATCAATACCAAATAAGGCCTTACAAAAGAATTTAAAATAGAAGTGAAACAGTGAGTGACGCGGAGGTTTGGCTAGCCTTAATAGTAGAGTGACAAATCAGAGAATACCACGTATTGTATGCCGACACTAGTTACCACCAAGTTAGGTGACAATGTATGAGCGGCAAAAATCTTACAAATACTTATACATAAAGAAGCGTCTGGAAAATCCCTAATAGAAATTCCGGCACAAATAGTATAAAACTTCATACATTCAATCATCAAGTGAAGTCCGGTCATTTGACCGGATATGGTACAAATATTCTATCTACTTGTATTACTGTTGTTATGTTTAGTGTTGACTAAAATTATTTTGCTGTCCTCAAGGCGTGTGCTTGATCAAGTGAGTTTAATTTAATGGTGATAACCGATTTTCAGGGTTAATTCTCGAAATATTTGAAATAAAAATTAGTAGCGTAACTTACCTCAGGAGAGAATTGTTTTGCTTGGAGATGAAGATATATGATACTTTAATTTCTATTGGATTGGGAAAGTTTTGAGTTTTCGCCATCGATTTGGGATTCGTTTTAACCATCCCGGATGTTGTATTTTAACTGCCATTCATCAGCTGGAGATCTGTTCAATATGCTCAGGCCATGATTTCTTGGTTCCCTCATGTGTCGCCGCATCTTTTCATAGAATATTCCAGTATTACCCCTGTCGGTGAATCCACCTTAGCATTAAAACCGGTTTGATCATTGTCACTGGGCAGTGCTCGTAAATGTGTTCTAAGCGCTAATATGTCCCATCGCATTTCTCTTCCGGGGCAAGGGTGCAAAACTGCGATAAATTAATGAATTCACAAAGAATTTTGCTTTGAAAAAGACGTTATACCACCGGGTGAAAGCGAAGATCCACCGACGGTGTCTCTTCAACCACGAATACAACACCAAAGCGAAACTTTTTTATATGGCCGCTGTAGTAGACTTCACAAAAACCCACCTCTTAAGGACTTCAATCAGCTGCGCTGACACATCTTCCCTATTAAAGGACCGTAAATTCCAAGTGCATGTCCTCAACTCGTGATCCTTAAAATGTTTGAAGCGTTATAATCAAAAAGTTGGTCGTATTATCAAAATTATATTCATTTTCTTCAACTTCTACACAAGCACCATTGTAAAATCTTTTCTCTTTCTTTGAAGGCTTATAGGTTCCCTTAACGCATAACAAATTAATAATAATAGCCGCAGTTTCTTTTAAGCTACACCCATCTTGAAACCTAGAACTCATTATTGAATAATATTCGACCACGTCCAGCGCGCAGTGAAGAAAATATAGCGGCCGTAGTGAAGAGTGTACACGAAGACCGTGGAGAGTCGATTCGGCGCCGTTCGTAGCAACTCCGACTGATGTATGCAACGACTTGGCGTATTTTACGTAAAGATCTTAAGTTGAAAGCGTACAATATACAGCCTGTGAAAGAACTGAAGCACTTGAAAAGTTCCAAGAAGATCCGACTTTTTCGAGCACATTTTGTTCAGCGATGAAACCCATTTCTGGCTCAATGGATATGTAAAAAATCAAAATTACAGCATTTGGCACGAAGTGAAATCAAGAACTGCCACTCCATCCAGAAAAAAAAACGGTTTGGTCAGTGGTGCTCCGGTGGAATCATCGGTCCATATTTCTCCAAAAATGATGCCGGTGAGACGTAACCGTCAATAGCGACCGTTGTCGCGCCATGATAACCGACTATTTGATGTCTGAAATTGGCATTTGGTTTCAACAAGACGGCGCCACTTCCCACACATCGCATCAATCAATGGATTCGTGTGATATCACTTTTTCCTGTGCGAATATGTAAAGTCTCAAGTCTATGCGGACAATCCGCTCCGATTCAAGCCTGAGACGTAGTTGTGGCCAACATTTAAAAGAGATAATCTTCAAAAAATAAATGCCAATAAATGTTCTTTCGAGTGATAATAAACATTACCCATTAAATCTGAATTTTCTGTGTTTTTTCTTCAAAATGCTAGGGTACTTCGAAATGGATCACCTCTCTCTGCGTTCGGCTTACCGACTTAAATACATAAGTAGATTCAACAAGCTTCTTTTGTGATTTCGGGTGTGTGCGACCTGCACACACACATAATTACACACATTGGCGCTTCCTTACAAACATTTGTGGACCCTATGTTCCATTAGAGTACCTACAAATATATCCTCTGTATGAACTTTTGTACCAACTCATGTTTCATGTTAATGTGTGGAAATGAAGCTGAGTCAGTTTCGTTTCGCTGGTGGGTTCTGCTGGTACACAATATACGTACAGAGTTTGAACTAATATATTTCAATGCAAATACATAGATCAAATGCTCAAACTAAACAATTAATATAAACTTATATAAAATATATATAAAAAATATTATGTTTTACTAACTAAGCAGATGATATTCAAAACTAAAAAGTATGTTCGAATGTAATTTTTAACAGATATTGCATGATCTCATGTAGGTACAAAAGGAGTGCACGGATGTTATGCAGAGAAAGATTATGTGGTCCAGCTATAGGACAACACAACGTTAATTTGATCATATTACTCTACTGTCCGCGTGGAGTATATATTTAACGTGTACATGGAGTACTCGCGTTGTTTACCAGGTTACAAAAAGTGCATGGTGAAATTTCTGTTTGTCTATACAATGTAATTATCACTTATTGGAAATTTAATAATATATTGTATGTTGATAGCTGAAACGCCTTTTATGGGTGCGTCACTCAAAGGACACCTATACGCCTTATTGTATGCTTACATAGTTTTAATCTCGAATTAATAACGGTTTCTTAAGTATAAAACAACGTACTATCATGTATGAGACATAAGCAAATATATGTTTAATGGTTTATATATTTGGCACTTTGTAAAGTGATCAACTTTACAACTCTATATAAAAAAGCGTTTTTTTGTCTTTCAGAACATCCACAAATTTATTAAAATAAAAATCGAATGAAATAAAATAAAAGAACACATAAGCAAAACATATGAAAAGCTTTCGTTAATTATTTAAATGTAGCAATGTACATACGAATTTATATATCAAAACAACGTTTCCCAACACAGCATTAAATATCAAAAACACTTTTCCGACATTTCAAATGAGTTGGAACATATGAGGAGTATTATTCAAAGGGTTATCCATATCGAGATTCCCTACTTTTTAAAGAAAAAAAAACAAAAATATCAAATTTAATGGAGAATATTTATTATTATTCGAAATAACATTATTTGTAATTTTTTTTTTGTTTTGAAGATTATCTCATTCAAATGTTTGCCGCGGCTACGTCTCAGATGGTTCATCCGTTGAGTTTAATCTTCGATGACTCGTTCAAGCATTTCGACTGGTAGCTGGCGAATTATACGCGTGATGTTTTGCTCCAAGGCCTGAATCGAATCATATCCCCACAGGAAAAAGTCTAACGATGTGATATCAGACGATCTCGGTGACCAATCGACCGGCCCATAATGTGGAATTAGCTGCACACCGAAGTGTTCTTTCAATTATAACGCGATAACGGTCGCCATTAACGGTTACTTTCTCACCGGCATCATTTTTGAAGAAATATTGACCAATGATTACACCGGCCCACAAACCACACCAAACCATTGTTTTTTTTTTCTGGATAAAATTGCAGCTCTTGAATCTCTTCAGGTTGCTCTTCGTCCAAAATGTTGCAATTTTGCTTGTTTACATACCCATTGAGCAGAAATGGGCCTCATCGCTGAACAAAATTTTGCTCGAAAGCGTCAGATCTTCTTGAAACTTTTCAAAAGCCCATAGAGCAAAGCGATGTCAATTGTAAAGGTCGAGCGGCTTCAGTTCTTGCACAAGTTGTATTTTGTACGCTTTCAATTAAAGATCTCGATGTAAAATGCGCCAAATCGTCCAAGTCCTGCGAACGTCGCTGAATCGACTCTCCACGGTTTTCGTGTACATTCTCAGCTACGGCCCCTATATTTTGTTCACCGCATGCTGGACGAATATTATCCCATAATGAATGTTTGGTCTCAAGATATGTGAGGGTGTTGCGAAAAATACGCTCAGTAGGCCGATTATTAAAGTTGAATGATTTGTAACCGTTGTTCAGGAGTAAGTCTTTCCATGATGAAATGCCAAACAATCCTGAACAAAAATAACATGACAGCTTGACACGACTCACGCCTGATCTGTCAAAAGAAGACTATTGAAAAAATTACCTTTACTTGAATCACCCTTTATAATGGCTCAGTGTTTAGTTAGCCTGTCCCCTGAGAAATCATATTGCCATATGCACTGGGATGCGTTTGATGATGAAACTGTAAATGTGAATAAAAATAAATTATAAATTTGCACAAAATTATAACACTAAAGTAACTAATGAGAGTAAAGGCTTTTTAATTTCAAATGATTTTAAATATTAACATTATATAATTTAAAATAACTTAGTGTAAATTGAAATAATTAAAAGAATAGAAATAATTAGGCAAATATTATCAATAAACAAAGAAATAAGAGAAATGAATTAAAATATATTAATAAAAATTAATTTAATAAAATTAAATCAATAAATAATTAATAAAAAAATAAAACAATAACAGAAAAAAATTTAATTAAATAAAAATAAATGAATAAATGAAAATGATAAGAAAAAATAAGGTATTTTTAAATAAAGCTTATTACGAATTGCAAAATTAGATTTCGATGATTTTCTGTATCAATATTGTGACAAAAATGCGAAACGAATGTTTGATGAAAGAGAGAAGCATGCATTTGATCCAGAGCGTAAACCGAGAACATTCGTTATCGAAAACAATTCCATCATTCCAGACAGTAGTTGCTCAGAATCGATTTAGTATATAAGGAAAAAGTCTAACGATATAAGGGCGCAACACAACACAACAAAGCTAATCAGTCGTAAAGTGAACATGTTGGTAATAACAGTACTATGAAGTAAAAAATAGTACATTGTGAAAGTTGTAATATAAGTGATTGTAAATAGTAAAATGAATTGTTAGTTATTAAGTAATAAAAGACTTCTTTATAAACAAGAAGCTGCAAATATAGTTGGCGAGTTTTATTTAACAATCCAGTGACCATACTCGAACGATTTGGCAAATCATTGAGGTTAATTTAGCAAAATCTTAACATTATTAACTTTAACTCACGTCTGTAGAATACCAAATTTCACGGTCTTAGATGCTCTTTTGACTGATTTTTTACGAAAAACTTCATATCCGAACAAATAGGTTATATCGATTCCGATGATTTTCAGTACCAATGTTAAGTTTATTATATTGTGAAGATTGATCGATCGTTTAAATATATAAGTGCATTAGTCTGGTTGGTTGAACTATTTCACAAGCAGAGTTTGTCTATCTATAAAAAATAATATAAAATAAAATCTTATAAAATTGAGTAAAAAAGAAGAAAAAAGAATTGAAATATTATAAAAAATTTAAAAATTATGTGAAAATTAATATAAAAAAGTTTTAAACGAAGTTAATATCATATGGATATGAAAATCTAAATTTCCGCTATTGGAAAAAAACATATGTCATAAATATACAATCTCATATTTATTTATCGCAATCAAAGTAGTATAAAGCTGAAATCGATATCAAAAGAACAACTTTTATGACTTTATTGAACTCATAACTAAGTTGAGAATAGGTGAAAATTATGAAAAATTAGAAGCTTTTCCTCAATGTTCCGCAAATATGTATATATTTACCCAAACTTCACAATATCCTAGCATGTAATACTCCATTTCTCAGATACGTACTGGTATATGTATGCACTGATTAAAAAAATATTAATAATAAGTAAATAAATACATCCAAAATAATTTGTTTTCAATCTCCTTAATGAATAGAGTCTACTTTTATGTTTGTAATATATGTATATGGCATATATATGTACGAAATGGTTCTAATAAGTCCTCTTACCTATATACATATGTTAGATCCACAATATCTACCACTTAATGGAAAGCTTATTTCTCTGTCACCAATTAAAATTTTATTGACATTTTGCCGCCTGCTCTGTCACTGTTTGCTTTTCCCTGCATTTGTTACAATACTTCCGTTCTCATATTTTACTTTCGCTATGTAAAATTACGGTATTCGCGAAAAAAAAAACACTGATGCTTTAATTTCATGTCTTTTCCTCGCAATGAATTGGCTAATTGGCCAAATTTAGGTTAACATTTGCTTTTTAACTTAGGTTTCTAACTGTAATTGGTATACATACGATATGTATATGTGTCGCAAAGGTATTTTTGCTTCGATGTTAATTTTCAACCGCCACTGATATTTATACATATATTTTAATGATTTCTAAGCCAATATATATATATGCAAATTTTAAAACTCGATTAAATCTTAACATTTATTTTCAGGCTAATAAAATTAATTTGTAATAATTTGTGAATTTTCTTGATAATAATAAAAGAGCAGTGAGCATACGATATTTCGAAAAAGTAAGTATACAATTTATTTATATATATATATATATATGTGTATATGAAACAATAATGGAAGAATTTTTATGCGGAAATACTAATGGAATTTAAGAAGCATACTTCAGAATTAAAAGAATAGTTATCACGAAAAATATTAGAATATTTTCTACATTTCATTATCGATAATAATATCATATATAAAAGAAATTTCGTTACAATCCCTTATTTAATTGGTGCTAGGACTACTTGACCTTCTTATTTTCAGACAAATCTGCAGATTTTGACCAGAGTTCTACTACTCTCGTATTTTATTCGAACTTGACGTAATCTAAAGATATGTTTACATATATAATTAAATAAATAATATAATAAAATTTAGAAAATTTACTCAAAAAATATTATCGTAGTCTGGGCTTAAATTGCTTATCTGAAAAAATCGGTCGCATGGTGGCTATATGATGTTGTTGTTGTTATAGTCGGCCGTTTTTAATGATTTCTAAACCAATATTCAATTTATTATGTATGTGTAGAATACCAAATTTCACAGTCGTAGGTACTTTTTTGATCTGAAATTTCAATTGTGAAAAATCGTTCATATATATGCTATAGTGGTCCGATATGGCCGGTTCCAACAAATGACCGCTTAAATGTAACAAGCGTTCTAATTTTGGGTGAAATATATTTAAAATTGAGGGACTAATTTGCATTAAAACAGACAGACGGACGGACAGACGAACAGACGGACATAGCTAAATCAACCCAGGTCGTCATTCTGATACAAAAGGTGTAAGTTTAATTGGCGCTACCCCATCTCCTTCTGGTACTTACTTACTTTGGACCAAAGTAAATTTACCATGTCATGTGCTTGAAAGGTATAACATGAACATAGTGCTGTCTTTAGTCATGCCGAAGCCTTGGTTCCTTTCATGAATATAAGGTTTTCCAATAAGAGTGATATGATTTCTTTAAAAAAGACAACATACAGTACTTGTAATTGCTAAGGAAATTGAAATGTTTTTTATTTAGAGTGAAGTACAATCGATACAATTAAATTCTGAATATGACATCATTCAAATGGCCTCAACGACTTCTTTTGCAGGAAAGAACGAAACGAACCAAATTTTTGAGCACTTCTTCCGCTTATTCAAGTCGTATGCCATGAATAGCACGTTCAATTTTGACTTTTAAAGCTTGAAAAGAGTCTGGCTTATTGCTAAAGATCGATGACTTCAAATAACCCCACTTCTTGGCGGCCATTCAATTCCAAGCCTTTCTCGCAATAATTCGGTTGTTGCACGTGCTGTGTGACACGTAGCCCCGTCTTGTTGGAACCAAATGTTGTTAAGATCAACTTCTTCCAATCGTGGCCATAAAAAGTTGGTTATCATCGTTCTATACCGCTCTGCATTGACAATAACGGTGCTATCAGCTTAATTTCGAAAGAAGTACGAACCGATGATCCCACCAGACCAAAAACCATACCAAACTGTCAACTTATGTGAATGTAATGGTTGATCATGAAATATTTGTGGATTTGCTTCGCACCAGAATCGATAGTTTTGTGTACTTACCGCACCACTCAGATGAAAGTGAGCCTCATCGGAGAAGATGATTTTCTTAAAAATATCTTAAATACAGAACGATTATTTTGATAAAAATACTGAATAATTTGTTAACGTTGTTCTTACGTATATCTTACCATGATGAAATTGTAAACATTACTGAATACAACGAAAAAATGAAATGACGGATCATGACATATTAGAAATGGCTAAAACGACACTTAGAAATCATATCATCCCTTTTGGACAACCCTTTATATCTACTTTTAACGATTTGAACCAAAATCCCATATCTGAAAACTGTTTAAATATTTATTTCATGCGCTAAGAAGTGCAGATTTTTTAAACAAATTTTCGTCAAATTTATATTAATGGTTTGAATAGAAAATTACAGTTTGTTTTTATAACATCATTTTCTTCTCAAAAAACTCAGTTTTTGACATAAAAAATTAATATTTCTTAATTTTTAAATTATCTTCGATAGGTTGAAATATTTATGATGATTTTTAGATGGCTTTTAAAAAATAAACCACTCCTTATGCTAACTAGAAAGATCATAGAATGGCCTTTACTCTGAAATTGATAACCGTTCTATGTGAGTTCACTTCAACCTATGAGCGCTCCTCGAAAATAATGCCATTTCCATATTCACATTTATTTATATGCCAGATAAACTTAGGTGGAACCGAAAATTTAATAGCCGATTGATTTAGGTAAGTTTTTAAGTTCCAGATTATCGCATAACGAGCAATGTGAGCAACTCGATAGATAGACCTTCCTGAATCAGTTTCACCTTATTTCCAACCGTTATTCTCTGAAGGTATAATGACCTTTGAACGAAGTAAAGCGTGCTACAAAACACTTTTCAGAAATAAACAATGACAAACAGGATAAAACAGTGATCTCGAGCAAAAATGGTATTGTTTTTCTAAGGCAGTCATCATCATGATATATATATATATATATATATATATATATATATATATATATATATATATATATATATATATATATGTTTTATACATATTTTATAAAGGAGATAAATACTGCAAAACTTTTCTAAACATATATTACTCTGTTTCTTAAGTACAGAGCATTATTTCCATAATTAAAATATCCATTCATATACACATATTGATTTTATAGAATAGCTATTTAAGCTTATAACATTCATAAAATTGAAAAATCCTGTAGTTTAAGGCCTGTAATCCGGGATTCCTGTTTGCTCAAAAGTCAGTTTTTTAAACAGTATAATTTTGTCTGACGCTAAAAGACTGATTTCATACATAAATATTTGGTCTTGTCTTCAGCCTATCCTTTTCTCAGAAAAACTAACAGAAAAGTTACACATCGAAATTCAACGAATCTACTTCATATTAAATATCCTACATTTATTAGAGGTCAGCTGTTTGAGGGTGCGTATGAGCAACCATTTAATTTGTTATGGAATATTACATAGAGTTTGTCGTTGTAGACAAGCCATTTTCAAAGTTTCTCTGCACGTACTAACTTTTGAACATTCTTCGTATTACAGTCAGTCTGTGCTTTTTGGTTAGCAACACTTTTTTGTTACAACATTGAGGATGCGTTACTCATACACATTGTTTTATGTTATGTATTTTTGTTTATTTAGTAATAATAAATAATTAGTCTTAATGTATATGTACATTATTGAAAACCAATATCAATTTAATATATACAACTGCAGTGACAACGCGTAATTGTCAAACTGTCATTCACAGCAACAATTCTGTCAAACATTATTATATAACAATAACTAAAACTATAACAAATATGTATATTTGTATGTATTATACATATTTACTTATATAACCTCATGTCAGCCTAAAGATAAAGTGACGTGTCTCTTTACCACCTTTTTACTTCACCATTCGCGTAGTGTCTTCCTCGTTGTTATTTTTTTCTATTTTATTATTTCTTTAGTTGCCATGGTAGTGACATTAATGTGTTTTTGCACCCAACTCCTCAAAAGAGTAAGTACTTTGTCAACTATTTAAAATTAAAATAAAAATATATGCATTAATGTGAAACAACTTATTTCGCACCAATTTTCATAGCAAATTCGTATTCTATATAAAGCTCAAAAGAGTCATGAAAATAGCGCAATACCGGTATTAGTACCACTAAAGAAAGATGACTACAGTGGCGGAAAAACGTCTATATAAACCGCCTGCATTCGTTGTATAGAAAGTACAATCACTTTGCTGAAAAATGTAGGTTAAAGTTTCATTTCGAATCCTTTTCTAATCATATGTATTGAAACAAATCCATTATCTAACATAAAATAAAACAATTGTGGTAAAAAACGCAAAAATATCCTTGACAAAAGTCTACAAACACCACGGGTTTACTAGCAGTTTTTTTACTATTTTCTTTATAATTATGCTTTCAATTTGCAAGCATTGAATTTAGTTGTGGTTTTTAGCACACATTAGCATCGACAATGGCTCCGCGAAAAGAAATATCTATGACGTAATAAACTTGGTTATTCAGCACAGAAAAGAGAAGAAATCGCATGGTGAAATTTAAAAAATTTTCATCTTAAATCCACCAAAGGTACAAACCATTGTTCGAAGAAACTAACTCAAAGAGAAATCAGCTTTATTCTGAAGGAAGTGAATGATGATCCTAAAGTTACTGCTCCAAAATTAGCCGAAAACATCGCAAGCTCATCAAGAATGTGTGTCCATCCAAGTACAATTCGAAGAGCTCCGAACGGCTTCCACAGCAGAATGCCACGTAAGAAGCTTTTTATTTCTGAAAAAAATTGTAAGTTTCGTTAGGAGTTCGCTAAAGCACATTTAGACAAGAGAATGGATTTTTGTATTGAGGGTAAAATGGATCGGTTGAAATATAAGTCATTGTTGGAAGCTTGTCTAAAGCCTTCGGTGGACAATTTAGAGCTTCGCGTAGGCTGGATCATTAAGGATTGGTTAGTTTATCATGCTCCAAGGAAACTACATTCACCACCCCAAAGCCCAGATTTTAATGTTATTGAAAATGTCTTGGAGTTTTGGAACGAAAACTTAGAAAATATCAGATATCCAGCTAAGAGTTACTCAAAGAACGTTTTATTGAAGCTTGGGATAGTATTACTTCCTCAGAATAGACAAATTTAGTTTCGATGTCACGACGGTTTCAAGCTATTATTGATGCGAACGGTGGACCAAAATTAAATACTAAAAAAATCATGTTATCTGATATTAACTAAAGTTTTTGCGCTAAGATAAGTTATGTATGTACTGTTTGTAGAATTTTTTCATTGTTGGATTTTCGCTTTTTTTCATAGCTTTACTATTTCATGTTAAAAAGATTTTTTTTTTTGATTGAGGCCATGAACTATCTGGGTGTTTAGGGCGTTAAGTACTGTTGTGGTGCTGTGCACTTTACGAAAGTCATGCTGATGCGTAGATAGGCTCAGATGGTGTGTGAGAGACGTTAGCAGCAAGGCCTCAATTGTCTTCACTACTGTGGAAAGGAGAGATATCGGCCGATAAGACTCTCCTCAACTTTAGTGGCTCTACCCAGTTTCCACATATAGGATATAATTAGAGTGGTCAAAGATAAATTAAGAACCTTGGTGAGGCAATTTGCTCCCACTGTACCCAAATGTGTTAGCATCAGCATGCTTATTCTGTGAGGGCTGATAAATTTGGAGGCTTTCGTCATCCTGTAACTCCTTAAACTTCTTTCTTTGAGAAGCCAATCGCCGCGATTGTGGTTGGAAGTTTGCACAGACGGCCGCTTAGTTGTCTTCATTTTGTCCTCCGAAGAATGCAGTGTGAATTGACGGCTCAAATAGCTCGCTAACATCTTTGGGGCTGACGAGACCTAATCACTGAATGAAATTTCCACCTGATCATCACGTCTCGTCGGATTAAGAAATTGCCGGACTTTAAGAGCTCCGTATATTCGAGTTGAGTTCCCTAATGCGTGGATCTCCGGGATCGGCTAGGCGTAGTACGACCTGCTGAAACCGCCGCATCAGTCGGAATGTTAGCACGAATTCCCGCAATTCGGCCGGCCGGAGTGAAGCGGCTCGCAGCAGACACGACGATGCGGCGGAGGATTTTTCACCATGGGTGACGTTGGTGGGAGCGGGGAGACCATTGAAGGCATTCTCAGTAAATTCCGTGAAGCCGGGCCAGTTAGCTCTTTTAAAGTTAACGAAGGTCCGATGATCCACAGAAACAAAGTCGGGAGGATTGTTGATCGAGATAAGTATGGGCAAATGGTGCGATGCGAGTGTCAGCATAGGTCGCCTATCTGTGCTATTTATCAGACCAGCGCTAAAATCGCACAAAATCAAACGGAGTTCATCTCTCCTATAACTGGATGGTATCGAACTGGGCAACAAGTAACCAGAGATATATATTAAATGTTTCGAGTCTGACCGGTTAGCTATGCCCTGAAATTCCAGAGTAGTATCCCTGCAGTTGATGTCGCCGATAAAAGGAGGAGCTTATATACCTTGCCCGGGTCAGAAGATCTGAGCGGGCGTTCAGTTTCCTCTCTTGGATCGCAGATATTTTCAGGTGCTCCCTGCTCATAAAGTCGACTATCTAGTCGATCTTTCCCTGAAGTCCGTTGCAGTTAAATTGGGTGAGTCAAAAATGTCTCGGAGGGATGTTCGTAACTTGAGGACAGAGGAAGTGATCCGTAGATCTTAGTTTTTGATGATGTGTAACTCGCTGAATTGGCCGCACATTGGTTGGTTCCCAGAAAACCCTAGTCTTATTAGGCAGTGTCATGCCTTTCGGTTTCTATGGTTGAGTTGCTTGCTATCGCTCTTTTCAAAATAAAGCACCTTAATACCCATCATTTTCATATCGCCGCTTTGCAAGCGCTTATAATTTACTCGGTTCTAAATGATTACATTAGATATCAAATACCTTGGTATTTGATGGACAGAGTGATCTCGATCACTTTAAGTAAAGACAGTTAAAAATCCGATGGCTTGCAAAACCTTGTGAAGAGTATTAATTCCGTATTTGTAGAATTTACGTCAAGATCGTGATATCTGCCCCAGCTGCTTAATATGTGAAAGGTATTTCAAAGGAGATGACGCTGTGAGGCGCATATTACCATATAACAACTCGTGCCCAGTTTGATGCCTCTTTTGGCATACGAGGATTATCACGTTTTCAAAAAAAGTTTACGAGTTTCACTTTGGTCGATTTCTTGATAATACGATATCGGATAAGACATTATGTTATTATAAACCCCGTCAATATTCAGGAAATAGTCCTGTGTATACTTTTTGAATGTAGAATCTTTCTCGATCCTCGTAAGAATATCATGAGTCCCGGTATCGATAGAATCGGCCTTAAAATAGATATGATAGTTACCTAAGATCTTGTTCGGAGGTATCATATAGTTGTCCAGAAAAAAATATATATAATTTTAATATAAAGCACAGCTATCTATACCCTGAAACCCCTTATTCACTAACATTTGAAGGTACAATCTTTGCAGTATTTAATGCTGTCAATCTTCTCGTTTGAATTAATTTGCTTCTAAAATATTATATCTTATAAACGATGTGACAAAACTTTAAAGCACTAACTTTATCTGCACCTACTTCAAACATACAGTGGCTCACGGCTTATTTATAATTTTTTTACTATTAATTCACCACTAATAAGCAAAAAACTAGAAACATTAACAAATTTTATGTCACATAATTTTATTTGGTGCATTCGGGCTTTATTTTGTATACGATTTTCACATATGAAACGCTCAATTATAATTTGCACCGTCGAGCTACTGAAATTAACTTGCTCAGCAATTTTTTGCTGCGTTTTTCCATTTTTGAAATGGTGTATAACCGATTCCTGCTGTTCGGTCATTGTATGTTGGCCCATTTAACAAAATTAGTACGCTGATAATGTGAAACTCAAAAGCCTACTAAAACTGGCTTTAAACTATTACTGAATGTCAGTTGTAAGAATTAGAATAGTCCACTACCGTTACCCACGCAACTGGCTCTCGCTACAATATAGACAAATGTGTGCATGAAATAAGCTGTGAGCAAAATTCCTGGAACGCGGCTGCATTTCAAGGTTTTGTAAATGTAAGACTATAATTCTATGAATTTAAGTATATATGTATAAACCTTTTTTTTTTAATTTTAATTATTTTCCATTTTGTGGCAATAAAACTAGTAAGTTTAATCTGGTTGATAAACGCAGGGAGCCACTGTAGCTGCACATAAAGCTTTAAGCTTAGCACTCCATATAAATTTTAAGCTCAGATACATATGAGTGTAAAAAAATACAGCTAAAAGTCCATTAAAGTGAAATAGAATTTATTTCCATAGCAGTCCCTGAGCGCCCATGGGTTTTCAGTTACGACCATTGCGTTTAATTTTTATGTTGAAAAACATATAATCCTTCCTGCTGTTTACTTTTA
This sequence comes from Neoceratitis asiatica, assembly GCA_030068015.2. Lineage (NCBI taxonomy): Eukaryota > Metazoa > Arthropoda > Insecta > Diptera > Tephritidae > Neoceratitis > Neoceratitis asiatica. The sequence continues at coordinate 41,012,735 of CM061529.1, forward strand.
TACATTCACGGGAATAGCGTCATTTTTTTCTTTTATTCAATTTACGTATCTGAATGCAATTGCATTTACATGTAATGCGTATTTTCAAATGAATACATAATTTTCATCCCACGATTCAGGCAGAACCTAGCCTTCAAGCATTTTTACAAAAATCATTTCGTTAAGTGTTATTTGATTCCAATCAGATCAGAAACGGGTGTCTACCGTGGCGGACAAAAGTCTATATACACCGCCTGTATTCGTTGTGTAGAAAGTACTATCACTTTGCTGGAAAATACAGGGATATAGTTTTGTTTGAAATCCTTTACTAATCACATGTATTAATACAAATCCATTCTCTAACATAAAATAAAACAATTATTGTCGATATGCTGTGTAGTTATGGCGGTTAGGTACCCTTTTTTGGTTAATTTTTTTTTTTAATTATGTTTTCTAATTTGCTAATGTTGAATTTAGTTTAAACGCATTAGCATCAAGAATGGCTCCGCGGAAAGAAATATCCACTGACTTAAGAAACTTGGTTATTCAGCACAGAAAAGGGAAAAAGTCGTATGGTGGAATTTCAAAAATTAATTAAACTTAATTGTACCAATAGTACAGACCATTGTAGAAAATTTTGAAAGAAATAAATTCACCGAAAATAAGCCGCGTGATGGCCGCCCTTGAATTTGAAAAGACATCAGCTTTATTCTGAAGGAAGTGAATGATGATTCTAAAGTTACTACTCCAATATACAATATACTCCGAAAACATCGCAAACTCATCAAGAGAGTATCTCTATTTAAGAAAAATTTGAAGAGCTCTAAACGATAACGGCTTCCACTGTAGAATGCCACGTAAAAATACTCTTATTTCTGAAAAAAAAAATCGTTAACTTTGCTTGGAGTTCCCTAAAGCACATTTAAAAAAGAGAAAGGATTTTTGGCAAAAAGTCTTGTTTACAGATGAATCGAAGTTCAATATATTCGGCAGAGATGGAAGAGCAAAAGTTTGAAGCAAATAAAATACTGCACTTAACTCCAAAAATATGTTGGCGACAACTTAATAGTTTCGGGAGCAGTTGCGACATCTGGAGTTGGGAAGTTTGTTTTTATTGAGGATTATATGGATCGGTTGAAATATAAGTCATTGTTGGAAGCTACTCTGAAGCCTTCGGTGGACAGTTAGGAGTTTGGCACCGGCTGGATCTTTGAACAAGATAACGATCCAAAGCATACGGTCCATATTGTTAAGGATTGCTTGCTTTATCATGCATGCCTTGGAGGCACACACCACCTGAAAGCTCATATTTGAATGTTATTGATTATGTCTGGGAGATTTTAGAGCGAAGAATTATAAAAAATCAGATTTCCAGCTCAGCATAACTCAAAGAACGTCTTTTTGAAGCTTGGGACACTGTCTGACTGACACTGTAATACTATTAATCCTCAGAATTGATGAATTTAGTAGCTTCGATGCCACGATGGCTTCAAGCTGTTACTGATGCAAGCGGTGAACCAACTAAATACTAAAAAGATCAGGTTACCTGATATTAACCAAAGTTTTTGCGCTATGATAAGTTATGTATGTACTGTTTGTAGACTTTTGTCCATATTGAATTTACTATTTTATGTTAAAAAATTATTTTTGTTGGTTTTTTATGATAAGGGAAAATAGTTGAAATAAACTCTGCGTTAAATTTTCCAATAATCCTTTTGGACTTTCAATTCAATGAAAACAGGGGGTGTATGTAGACTTTTGTTCGCCACTGCCAAATGAATTGGCATTTTTCATAAAATGCTCGCGTTAATAATTATTTTAATCGAAAAATGATTCAAATGTGATCAGATTTTGCAGATGGGCATTTATTTTAGTAAATAATTTCTTAAGCTATTCTACATGACATTTTTCTTAAAATAATTTTGATATTTTGGTATAAATTCGTGTATATAAAATCTTTTGTTCTCCTCTTTGATTAAGCCAAGATATTAGTGAGCCTTAGTTTCTCCTTAATTCAACTTGGAAGAAAATTAAAGAATTTTTGCTGTTATATGAGTTTATCTGATAAGAAAACGTATAACTATCTCGTTCCTCAATCGGAACTTTCGCCCATACGTGAGGACGTCGATTACCTATGCCTAGTGATATTCTCAGTAAATTATATCCATATCTTTTAGGATAACCAGACAGTATTTAGAGCAGTGAAATCTGTTATAATAAAATTGTAAACATGGGAAGGTCTCAATAATTGTTTCAATAATGTGGCCAAAATGAGTTATAAAAAAGATCAGGATAGCTTATCTCACTAAAAAGGAAGGGTATGTTGATGGCGACCAATTCAATCTAGAATAACCTAAAATAATATATTTATTAATTATATTTCACTTGCTTACAACCGTTTCCTGGCTTCACTCGCTAGCTTATTACTTTTGGTCAAATAGTGACGTCCAGTGAACAATTTTCTTGCTAATAAAGAATTAAGAAAATGAGATTAGTGATATGTTATGATTGGTTCCCTAACAAACCATAAGTTCTGCGGTCTCCGGATTAGATAAAGAAGCGCAACAAACGGGCCAGGTAGTGAAGGAGGGCAAGACGAAACTTCTCCTGCCATCAAATAAACAGTCATATCATTCGCGACTTACCTCCCATGTCACTATTGACAGACATAACTTCAAAGTCGTCGATAATTTCGTCTACCTAGAAACCAGTATTAACAACTACAACAATGTCAGCCTTGAAATTTAACTCAGAATTATTCTTGCCAAGAGGTGCTACTTTGGACTGAGTAAGCAATTGAAAAGCAAAGTCCTCTCTCGACGAACCAAAACCAAACTCTACAAGTCGCTCATCATTCACGTTCTGGCATATGGTGCAGATGCTTGGACGATGTCGACATCGATTGAACGATCGCGTAAGCGATGCCTACGCCAAAGAAGAAAGAGGTTGTAAAAACTTTAATTAAAATAAAGGAGGATAATTTTAATATGGAAATAACTGCAAAATGCAAAGTGATTGAGAAAAAATGAATATGGGACCGTAATTTTCTGTTCAATCCTCAACCTATATTTTTTGGGGGTTTTTGCCTTCCTTTTTTAGTGCAAGTAGACGAAATTTATAAAATAGAGAATGTAATTAGGTTTTAACTTAAAATTTTCTCTATGAAGAAGGACAATGTGCCGCCTTCGTATGTACTTGTATATGCATATATGTCTAAATGCCACGTTTGAGAATGCCATTAATCATCATCATCAACTGAAACGGTTGAGTTTGAATTAGTTATTACCTGCGATAGAGTGACACGATTATTACACCAAACCCAACCAACATTATAATTTGCATATACATATATGTATATCAAATAAAGGAAAATTTAATTAATATTTTCATATTTCGGAACTATGATTAATCCACTTGAAATCAAGTTGCTAATAACTTTTTAGCAGGAATAAAATAAATTTTTAAATTCTCGGTCGCATAAAATTTAAAATTTATTCTAAAGTTTATTCTAAGTTAGAAGTTTTGTTTTTGAGCTTACTGGGTTAACGCTCCATGTAGAATAGTAACATTACCTTCGGCTGATAAATCGATTGAATTTTACATATTCGTTTTTTTTTTTTTTTTGGTACAGAAAATTAGCGTGCTTAAACAGAATTGTTTTAGAAAAGTCATGGCGTGACTACAGTCAAAGCAAGTGGGCGGCTGGTAGCAGCGGGTTGTGGAAATTTTTTTGACAACATATTGTTTTGACATATTCGAAAGTTGTATTTTTTTCTTTCTTCAGAATATCGCGTGCTGAAAACGCAGAACATTTTCTAAACAAATTTATACTCATTGGACTATGACAGTTTTTGGTTCAGTTGAAATGGTTGGGTTTGTGGAAATGCTTTTAATGTTGATTCTTCTATGTTGTATGTGAATACAGGTACGTGTACATACTAACAACATATTTTAACGAAATGTTCCCAATCAACAAACCCAAATGGATGGGTAAGAAGATATACAGTAAATGTTTCAAAAAAAAAAAAAAAAAAAAAAAAAAAACACAAAAAAAAAATGATTGATATCCGCAGCAGTTAAATAACTTTGTTTGTTGCCATGACATGACTGCAATGTTGTAACATATACAACAATTTTAGTATCTATAAAATTGTAATACATATTCACACATCAAGAAATTGTATATAGTCACGTTGTACGAATGTATAGTGCAAAAAAAAGAAAGAAAGAAAAACACTTCTCAGATAAAAGTTATTAAAAATTTATATGGAAAAAATTTTTTGTTTTGAGTATTTAAAAAATTACTTCAATTAATGATTAAAGCTGTTGCTGAATAAGCTAAACCCATGGCAGTTGAGTGCTACTTCTCATGATAATAGTAACTTGCGCACGGGACAAATTTGAAAGATTACTCCCACAGCCAGCAATTCTCGCGCCGATTTCAAAACAAGCTTGAATCAATATTCGAACTCAATGAATTTTACAATGTGTAGCGTTTTTTTAATTTTACTATATGCGAGTAAATTTTTTGAGCGTAATTACCAAATCCACCATAGGGAGAATGTGGTACCGGACATGATGCATTAAAAAAATTTGTGTGTTGTCTCTATCTTGTCTTCAAAAATCTTCTTTAGTGATCAAGAAATTCTGAAAAAATAAAAAATAAATTGCAGTCTATAAACTAAGCCCTCTTTTAGAAAGTTATATCATGTAAGCGAAAATTCAGCTATAAACATATACTAATAAAAATTTTCTTTGTTCATTTTTTCTACAAAAAAAAAAAAAACCTGCGTAAAAAGAGTTCTTCCAAATTATTATTATTCACTAGCTTGAAATTTGGGCTTTTTTTATTATAGAAGGATTTCTGTTCGCGATGCAATGCTGTCATGTACTCATATAAACTAAGGAGAATATTTCCATTTTCATTAAACCAAATTAAAATAACTACTCGATAGTTCGAAATTTTCTAGTTTCCCATTGTGATTAATTAAAATATTAAGATAAAATTAACTAAACAATTCTTTATTAATATAAATAAAACAACGAATTTTGAGAAAATAAAACCTGCTAACCAAAATAAATCCCTAAAGCAAATTAAACGATAAAGTCCTTTTTTTTCAAACAATAAAAATATGAATTCTACTACTACTACAGAATTGGCGTAGGCACCGCTTACGCGACTGCTAAATCAACAATAGCGCACCATTCGTTTCTTCTTTTCGCTGTTTGGCGCCAATTGGCCAAACAAAACCAGATCGAACTTGATATTTCCCACGTAGTGGAGGTCTTTCTCTTTCTCTGCTTCCATGTACCCGCATCGAAAAATTTGAAAGCTGGAATTTATAATTATTTATTCGAACGACTTGACCTAGCCAGCGTAGCCATTGTCTTTTTATTCGTTGAACTATGTCAATGTCATCGTATAACTCGTACAGCTTATCGTTTCATCGTCTGAGGCATTTGCCGTTGCCAAAGCGCTAAGGGCCGTAAATCGGCCGCAAAACCTTTCTCTCAAAAACTCCTAGTGCCATCTCCTTGGATGTCGACATCGTTCAGCCTTCTGCATCATACATCAGTATGCGTATAATGAGCGACTTGTAGAGTTTGATTTTGATTTGTCGGGTGAGGACTTTACTTTTCAATTGCCTACTCAGTTCAAAGTAGCACCTCTTGTCAAGAGTAATTCTGCGTTAAACTTTAAGACTGGCATTGTTGGTACTGTTGATGATGGTTCCAAGATAGTCGAAATTATCTACAACTCCAAAGTTATGACTGTCAACAGTGGGAGCTGAGTTGCGAATGCACTGACTGTTTGTTTGATGAAGGAGATATTTCGTCTTTCCTCCGTAAACGACCAAACCCATTCGCTTCGTTTTTTTGCCCAACCTGGAGAATGCAGAAGCAGATATCAATATCATCGACATATGCCAGCAATATATTGTACTTGATCTATTAGCTCTACTGCTCTTACTATTTCTTCCAGCAACAGGTTGAAGAAATCACCCTGTATGAACATCGTTTGGAATCGAACAGCCCGGAGAGGTCCTTCCCAATTCTGTCTGTTTACAGAGGCGTATAAGTTTTGTAGGGATACCATTTTCAGATATAGCGGAATAGAGACTGCTCCTGTTTTTACTATCGAAGGCAGCTTTAGTCTTTAAAAAAATTGGCGTGCATTGATTTCTTTCTCAAATGTCTTCTACGAGATTTGGCGCCTGGTGAATATCTGGTGATTGGTGAATTTCCAGATCTGAGGCCACACTGGTAAGGTCCGATCAGTTTGTTGACGGTGGGCTTTAATCTTTCACACAATGCGCTAGATAAGGTCTTATATGTGAAGTCGAGGTGGTTTGTCCCACTATAATTGGCGCAGACTGCAGGGGTTCCTTTTTTTTTTTTTGATTGAGCAGAAAAAAACTTAGGCTCCATTTTCCCGTCATGCTTACGTCGGAATATATCCAGTAAAGAAGCTGTTGCAGGAACCTTGTCAATTCTTCGCCGATGGCTCTTTGTTTGTTATTTTTTAAACGGACAATCGATATACTTACTTCATCATAGTCGGACATTGGAACGGCTCTTCCATCATCTTTAATAGGAGATTTGGGTTCACCATCTCCAGGTTCTCTGCCATTCAGCAAGTTCCGCTACATCGAGATTCTGATGGGTGCTCTCAGAGAACAGGAGTGTATGTCAAGTCGTGTAGAAAACTGTGCGGCTGTTCAAATTTGCCAACGTTTATATGACCGTTGTTCCATCCCTGTACCTTCCATCACACTTCTTGGACGGGTGTGAGGCCAGCTTTTAGTCGTACGAGGATAACAACCAGCTGGACAGCGGCACCTTCCCAATTAAGGGGCCGGACATTTCATACAGGGTTTTCATGTTGTTTTTTTCCAAACCCTTAGCGCAAGCACATATGTTTATTGGCTACTCAGAAGAAATCGGGAGCTGATTTAACCATATGCAAGAGATTCGTTTCTGACCACTCCCAGGTGCATGGCAGTCACTTGCGTGAGCTTCTACACATATCCCCAATCTACAAAATTTATATTCACCGTTTTCAATTTTGTCTCCTTGAAAGTAGTCCCCTCCAGAAATAATACATTTGTGCCTTCATTTCTTCCAAACCTCAAAGAAGTATTACATACAATACAATTTCTTGTATTTCTTTGAGCTCTTATAATGTTTCGGTTTCTATCCCCACAATCATCGAAAAATGCCAACCCTTTCTAAATATTTTCTATATTCGGAACAGAGAAAAGTCGCATGAGCAAAATCTTAGACACTTTAATGGGGATTTGTGTTATGAGCGGGTGCTTGCATATATTTCAGACTAAAATATGCTTAGGTTCTGTTTCATTGATATTGATAACTTGGCCTTAGGAGTTGTGATGCTCGCTCCGATATCTTCATTAGTTTTGGAGCGTGCAATAATTACACCTCGCAATATGTTTTCACCCCCGTGAGGATGCTATAATTCTTTTCAAAGCTTATCAACAATCATCTTTAACATTATTTTCTACTTTCTGTTTCTATTAGTTCTGCGATTTGGAACAAGGCTCAGTTTCTTAATCATTCCATTATGTTTGCATTTCGAGCACTTTGCAGAGGTTATCAATCTTGTTGTTCTTATATGGTTGTCTATTATTATCTTCCATTTAAGATTAATTGGTTAAGGCTTTTTGGTCCAGGTGACTTAGATATTGTGTATTTTTTCCTATCTCTTGTACTCTTCTTATCTGTTTTGGAATATATACAAAAGCCCGACTTTTTCTCAATATATAAGTATCAACTAGTATAGGTATTATAAATGTTTTTACGCAATTCATTTATTTAGTGTATGTACTTAAACCTTCCTAAGCCTAACCGGAAGTGTACAAATTTTTAAACTAAATTAAGAAAAGTGTCTCCTTGCACAAGTGTTAGCTAACCGATTGGGTTGATATCTCAGTGCGCCACAGTGTGCCCGTTAGTACGTTTAGAATTTTGGACTGGAACTTCCGTATTTCCTCAATATTAGTTGAAAAGTTGTACCCCACAGTTCAGTACCATATGTCCAAATTGGCTGTAAAACTGCATAGTAAATAAGTACTTTGTAATCTTTAAGCTAACTTCTTTTAATTTCATATTTAATTTTTGGGCATCTATGTGTACATATATCACGGTATAACTTGCCTGTGTCGTACGAGAAAGTGATGTTTGTACTTTTCGCCTTACCTGGATGTCTGCAGTGTATAAATGTATAATATTGGCCCAAGAACATTACCTGGAGGAACACCAGCTTTTACTGAAAACTCCACAGTGATTGATTCTGATTCGTTTACTCTAAGCCGCCTGTTAGACAGGTATGGCTCAATTAAAATGAAGAATTGGAAAGGCAAAGTAATATTTATTTTGTATAATAAATCTTTCGTCATAGCAAAACTCTTTGAACTCAAATGGCTTCCTAAATTTATTAGTAATTTTGTTCGCTTGTTCTATGGCATAAGGTTTTCGTTGGAAACTAAATTGGTGTTCTGATATTACTGTGATGTGATGGATAAAAGCAGATATCTTTGATAGCAAAACTCTTTCAACGAATTTGGAAAACAGGGTAGTAGGCTTATTGATCTGTTAAGATACGGTTGTGTGTGGTATTTACATTGTATGGCTAACACTATTATCTGCAACTTTTTCCACTTGATGGGAAAATAAATTAGTTTCAGAATAGCATCAAAGAATTGAGAGAGTAGTGATAGAATAATTTTTGTTATCCCTTTTAGCATTTTTCGTGTAATATAGTCGTATACTGAAGATTTCTTTGGTAAAAATTACTGAGTCACATTGCATCATTTGCTTGGAACATCTTCCTTAAACGTTTTCCAAAATAATTCACCATTCATTCGTAACTATGCGTCCAGTTACCATCAAGTCTACTAAAGGATTAAAGTTCATTTGTGTCTTTCAGAGCGAGTATTTGTTGGTAGAATTTGGAGTCAGGCTCGTAATAATATTTTATTTTAAGTTGCTAAGGTTTCCGCAGAAGCGAGTATATTATTGAACTAATTATACTATGTTATAGATTGGTTTGCTTTTTCTAGGATTTCTGGTCACATATCGCCTATATACAATTATAATATTTTTTTTTAAATTATATTACTGATAAATAGTTACTTTTTTTAGTTTGATTCTTCTTCATTCACTCAAACTGTATTTGCAATAATAAAATTTCAAGCCACAATACTCATATAAGAAACAATAGTTTATATCTTACTATACAATAGTATATTTCCTAAACTAGCAAACCTACACATACACACACATACACACACTTTGACTCTGTGAAAACTTACACGACTTATGCCCGCTGCAAATTGACATTTTGAATAAATTCGCTTACCTCCACAAAAATTAACCGTTTGTATATCAACCTTGGCCCAAGCGGCGAGGAGATATGCAAAGACATAAATGTGGCAGTAAATTGTATTGTTTGATTGGCCCACATTCGTAAGCCAACATTAACCAACTCGTCGGCGACGACATCAGAACGACAACAATAATGACGACGACACCGATGACGACGGTGTACTCGTACGTACTTACTCGACCAAGTTTATTCTGCTATTGTGCTTCTGTGACCATGCGAGCGTGTGTGTAGAGGAGATTGTGTTTGCACATATACATATGTGTACATACTAATAAGCTAAAAGTGAAATTATGACCTGAGTTGGCAGTATGTTAAAAGACACAAGTTGAAAACTTACAGACCATCCTTCGCCAACCTGAACAGCTGTTCGTTCACAGCTCCACTAAGGCATGCATAGAAAAAGCCAATTTGCCGCAATACATGCATGTTTGAACCAGCCCATGTATGTGTGTATGTAGTGCAGGTGTCATACATATGTATGTTCCTTGATTTATATGAAAATTAAAATACATTTTACAGAGAATTATCTGGAAATTAATTGAATTTCAAAGTATTCTCAATAATTTATAGCCACGAAGAAACTGTCACTCATATTCGTGCATATACCGTAAATATGTTACGTTACCGTTTAATAATTGCAGTCATACATATACAATATACATGTGTACATACATTTGACTGTACAAGTGTATGTATATGTAGATATCGATAAATTTGTATGCATATATATTTCCTTATAGACATGCATACTCATACACATATCAGCCAGCTTGGGTCATTAAACACAATTAGTTGGCCAATAAAAACATTAGGGGCTCACAAGGACAAAGCGAAATTGTGTATTTATGTTTTTATTTTCCATAACATACGAGATTGTTTGGATAACCAGCTCAGCGTAGATCACATTCATATATTCGTATTGTATTCAAATTTGATATGCATATTTGATACATATGTAAGTATGTATGTACTAATTTAAATCATTATCTTAATATGGAAATTCCTTTAAATTCTATTAAATATACTTACATATGTACATAATGTATCCTTTTCACAAAAAATGTCAAAATATTTTTCCAGTTAAAATAAAAGTTAACCCTCGACCAAACGCTCAAGGCAGTTACTGCTTATGAAATTTTGAAATGTGGATTATCTTATACAACGGTTTCTTATGTAAAGGTCAAAAGCTGAATTCTGTCGGCGAAATATGTCAAAATAGATAAAATTACACAGAAATATATGAACGTCAGGTGGAAATAATCATACTCAAAAGTGTTGACAGAATTATTGTAAATTATAGATAAATTTCTAATAAAAAAATTTAAATTTTGCACAATAAAATGAATAAAAAATTAAATGAAAATTAAAAAAATTAATTAAAAAATTAAAATAAAATAAAATAAAATGATATAAAATAAAAAATTTCAAAAATAAAATAATGTAAAAATAAAATTAAATTAAAAAGAAATAAAGTAAAATATAATAAAATAAAATAAAATTAAATAAAATCAAAATAAAAAAATTAAAATAAGGTGAAAATAAAATTAAATTAAAAAAATAAAGTAAAATAAATTAAAACAAAATTAAATAAAATAAAATAAGAAATAAATAAAATAAAATAAGGTAAAAATTAAATTAAATTAAAAAGAACAAAGTAAAATATAATAAAATAAAATTAAATTAAATAAAATAAAAAATTAAAAATTAAAATAAGGTAAAAATAAAATTAAATTACAAAAATTAAGTAAAATAAAATGAGATAATTTTTTTTTGCGGGGAGGATGAGTAAAATACCTACCGCATCATCATTATGTCGTCACGACAATGGTGAGGGTCACTTGCAGGTCACTAAAAAACTAACCTCTGAAGAACCGTTGCCCACCCTGGAACCGCTTACATATTACTTTAAGGTGGTGTTCCATATTTTTCGTCTTGAGATTTACATCTCAGAACCTCGCCCAGGTCCCGCTTTTTCTTGCGTAGTACGATTGTAGCCTGATATATTTTCCCAATTTACTTACCCATAACTTCTGGTTTAAAATTTTTCTTGCATTCATATATTCATTGCCCAATTTTATACATCTTTGCACGAGGATACCACAAAAATACCAAAATTTTCAACTAAAGCACAAACATACCTGTTGGCAAAGTATAAAATGACACTAAAAACCCGGCTAAATACCGGCATGTAGTTTTGTTTATGGACTTTGTATAAATTATTAACTGCCTGCATAGCAAACAAACTTTATCACCACTTGGTGGCTGAAAAAATTTTGGCTATGAAGCAAAAAGGCTGCGTAAAATATTCACAGGAATACAAGGAGCAACTTATAATTGACGCCATCATAATGTAGCAGGCATACCACAAACAAAGGAATATATATACAGCCTATATTGATTACTAAAAAGCATATGAGAGTGTACCACATTCATGGCTCTTGGAAGTGTTAAAGATATATAAAATATAGTGAATAGTTGGGAGATAATACTTAATATAAAAACAAACAAGGTTCTATCACAGTCCACTGCAATACCTATTAGAAGAGGTATTTTGCAAGGGGTCAGTCTAAGCGTTTTGTGCTTCTGATTTGCACTTAATCCGCTATCCTCCATCCTCAATTCAGCTAAAGCTGGGTTAAAAAAAAAAACGCGGACGCAATGCCCTACAAACTCTCTCGCAATATAAACGAGCTCCTGCATTAAAAAATTTCCAGGGGCATATGTTTGTCCTTGGGCCTAGACAAGTGTAACAGACTTAGTGTGGAAAGTGGCAAAGTGGCATCACGGAATTTCCCACTAACAGACAGTGAAAGTATAGAGTCGTTGGGCACTGATGATACCTACAAATATCTAGGTATTATGCAAGCAATAAGAATTCATCATACCATTATGATACGAAGAATCACCGACAGCTATATGCACAGAACAAAGTATCTTCTAAAATCTTGCCTTAACGGAGAAAATGTATTTAAAGCTATCAACTTATGGCTGCATCATGCGGGCATTTAGATGGAAACTGAAGGATTAATATTTGCAATTCCAGACCAAATCATTGCAACTAGAAATTATTTAAAATATATTGCTCGTAAATAAATTGACAATGACAAACAACAGAAACTATACAACAACAGAAACTATACAGCATATCACAGGGTCGTGAGTTATATTAGCAGCCACTGAATACTTGACGCGACATAACAACGCAGCAAAAATTATATACCAGAGCCTTGTCTTATTACAAAAATAAGCCTGCTGGAGTTCTAGATAATGAAGAGTATGAAATCTAATGGGATCGCACGATACTGACAGATAGAAGCGTCCAGCATAACAGGCCAGATGTTATTCTTGTCGAGAAGAAGGAAAAGCGAGCTCTTCTTAGCGATATTGGTATACCCAATTCGCATAATATTCAAGACTGCTACGGTGAAAGGAGAAGGAAATACCACCACAAGCTGGGATTAGAAGTGAATCAGATGTGGCACTTCGACAAGGTTCCAATTGTTCCAATCATCATCTCGTCGATAGGTGTAGTTCCGAAAACGTTGCTGAAGATGCTGGACGGGCTCGAATTAAGTGATAAGTTTTTAAGTATACAAAAAGCAGTTATATTATCAACAACATCAATTGTTCGCTCGTTTTTAGAATAATGAAATGTAAATATCTGTACCTGATTTAGCAGTAGTTTTATATATCTTGTTGTAAATAACCGATATGTGATAATAACCCAAAAAGAAGCAAAATAAAAACTGTAAAAAATAAAAAAATTAAAATAAAAAAAATATAAAAAAAAAATAAAATAAAATGAAATAAAGTAAAATAAAATAAAATATATTAAATTAAAATGTATTAAAAATAAAAATAAAATAATAAATTAAAATAAAATAAAATAAAATATATTAAATTAATTAAATTACAATGTATTAAAAAAAAAATAGTAATATAAATTAAAAAAAATATATTAAAACTAAATAAAAAATAAAATAAAATAAAATACAAAAAAAAATTAAATAAATAAAAAATAAAGAAAAAAATAAATAAATAAAAAATAAAATAAAATAAAATAAAATGAATTGTACAAGTTAACTGATTTCCTCTATCATTTATATTTTACATTTAATTTAGTGAGCTAAATTCGTTTAAATTTCCGAAAAGTACCTGAAAACATTTAATGCGATTTCAAGAACGCTTAATTAGCAATACCGGACATCGGCAAGAACGGGAGTAGCTCAATTGTCAATAAACTAAACCTTTTAAACGACTTAATTGTCTAAATAATGACAGAACAATTGGCATTGTTGTTGTGGGTCGGAGAACTAAAATGCAAGCAGAGTAGGCAATAAGCCACCACTTCAACTGAATTGACAGTCAAACTATGAAAAAAAAGAAAAAACGAAAATAACCGAATGAACAGCAAAGAGAGAACTTTATAAAAATAGGAAATAAATGAATGCAAATTAAAATGCTTGCTCGACAGGCTGAGTGCTCTTTGCCATTCAATTTTACTCTCACAATATTTCAATAGAATTTAATCCTCTTGTAAGTTTATATTAAACCCTTAATGATTGAGTAGCTGCACTTCCCTGTTTTGATTACAAAAAAAAAAAAAAGAACCCGAACTTAATGGATAGACTTAATGAAAGTAGTACTAAACCAAAAGGAGGCGGACAAAAACTACTTATATATAAGAATAAAGCAACGGCGAAAGCTCTCTGCGTTGAATATAAGTAAAAGTACAGTACTATAGGAAATTAAAAAAGCGAATACCACCCATAAACAATCATGCAATTATGTAGGCATCACAATAGAAAAACCTACACAGACTACAAAGTTTCAAGCGTAAAAATAAATAAAAGTTGACCAAACTAAATGCAAACGAAACGAAACGAATATTGTGGAAGTAAAAGTAAGTAGGTACTTAAATTTTTGGGGCATATTGCTCCATGACCAAAAATCGATTAACAAATATACGTAGATACACTTAGGAATAAAATTAAAAAAACCAAAGCACGAGAATTATTCTATAAACTTGTGAAGCGCATTTTCCTGATGGTGCCAACGAAGTCTGAAAGCAAAATTTTCTTTAAAGATGCTAAAGTAATATTTTTATATATAATAATTATACTTTCATATGTCGAAAAATCTTGACTTATAGACCAAAAAATTCATATAACCTGTTTAAACTCAAAATCAATAATGATTTGGGATGACTGAAGAAACTATAAGGAATATAATTTTTCATCAAAATTGTTTTAAAGGGAAATCAAGCATATAGATATTGTTATAAAACATTACCGATCTTTTCTATCAGAAATGAAATAAACGAACAAACCAAATATTTTAAAATTAAAGTTCTTTCATGGCAAGTTTCTCATTCTTCTTTGGCGTAGGCACCGCTTAGGCGATTATAGCCTCCTCAACAATAGCGCGCCACTCGTTTCTTCTTTTTGCTGTTTGGCGCCAGTGAGAAATACCAAGTGATACCAGTTCGCTCTACACCTGATCTTTCCAACGAAGTTGAGGTCTTCCTCTTCCTCTGCTTCCGCCAGCGGGTACTCCATCGAACACTTTCAAAGCTGCAGCGTTTCCATCCATTCGGACGACATGACCTAGCCAGCATAGCCGCTGTCTCTTGATTCACTGTCATCGTTCCATCGTCTGGGGTATTCGCCGTTGCCAACGCGCAAAGGACCATAAATCTTCCGCAAAACTTCGAACTTTTCGAAAACTCCTAAAGCCGACTCATCGGATGTAGACATCGTCCAGGTTTCTGCACCATATGTCAGGACGGGAATGATGAGCGACTTGTAGAGTTTGGTTTTGGTTCGTCGAGGGAGGACTTTACATTTCAATTACCTACTTAGTCCAAAGTAGCACCTGATGGCAAGAGTGATTCTGCGTTGGATTTCAAGGCTGACATTGTTGGTGTTGTTAATGCTGGTTCCCAGATAGACGAAATTATCTACGACTTCGAAGTTGTGACTGTCAATAGTGACGTGGGAGCAAAGTCGCGATTGCGATGCCTGTTTATTTGATGCAGGAGATATTTCGTCTTTCCCCCGTTCACTACCAGACCCATTCGCTTCACTTCTTTGTCTAATCTGGAGAACGCAGAACTTACGGTGCGCCAACAATTGCACACTCTTGTAGAATATTGTACCTCGTCTGTTTAGCACTGCAGCTCGTATTATTTTCTCCAGCATCAAATTTGAGAAATCACACGATAAAGAGTCCCCTTGCTTGAAACCTCTTTTGGTAACGAATGGCTCGGAGAGGTCCTTCCCAATTCTGACTGCGCTTCTGGTATTATCCAGGGTCAAGCCGTATGAGTTTTGTGGAGATATCAAATTCAGACATAGCGGCGTAGAGGCATTTCCTTATCGTGCTGTCGAAGGTAGCTTTAGAATCGATAAAAGGTGGTGCGTATCGATTCTTTTCTCATGGGTCTTTCCAAGATTTGGCGCATGGTGAATATCTGGTCAATGGTGGATTTGTCAGGTTTAAAGCCACACTGAAAAGGTACGATCAGTTTGTTGACGGTGGGCTTTACTCTTTCACACAATACGCTAGATAGGACCTTATATGCGATATTAAGCAGATTTATCCCACGATAATTGGGGTCTCCCTTTTTTGGATTGGGAAGAGCACACATATTCTGCAAAGAAGCTGATGCATACTGCTTGCCAGCTCTTCGCCGCCGTATTTGAATAGTTCTGCCGGTAAGCCATCGGCTCCTGCCGCTTTGTTATTTTTTAAGCGGGCAATCGCTATACGAACGTCTTCATAGTGGGGTGATGGCACGTTTATACCATTTTCATCGATTGGGGTTTCGGGTTCGCCTGCTCCGGGGTTTTCAGTTTCACTGCCATTGAGCAGGTTGGGGAAGTGTTCCCTCCATACACTAAGTATGCTCTGGACATCTGTCACCAGATTGCCTTTATGGTCCCCACACGAGTTTGCTCCGGTCTTGAAACATTCTGTAAGTCGCCGCATCTTCTCATAGAATTTTCGAGCATTACCCTTGTCGGTCAGCTTCTGAAGCTCTTCATACTCACGCATTTCAGCGCCTTTCTTTTTTCGTCTGCATTACATGACAAGTGCAACATATTATTCTGTCATTATCATTTACCAAAAAAGCCTTTAACATAAATTCTAATTTTGATTCTCCTAATGTTTGACTTTTTTTACTATTTCGTATTCACTGACGCTTCATGATAAAAAATAATGGCGGCACGGCTGTTAGTTGCATTGTTTCTGTACCACACCTTGGCCAAAAGAGAAAGAACGAAAGAATTTTAATGAAAGTCGTGTTTGTTATTACCAAACGGCGTCATGACAACAACTAACCAATAACACTTTATGCCAATGCTAACAAAATAGTATAACGGTATAACTATTTAGCCAATTGCTAGGATACGCCATGGCCAACACCCAAAACAATAGTCGTGCCGTGAACGTAAAGCAAGGCGCGTGTATTATAAACATCAAATACCACTGTTAGCACCAGTTTCCAGTCCAATGGAATTTATTCAGTTTTTACACTTCCAGGCAATTCTCTAAATGTAGTAACGAGTAATGAAATAGACATACCAAAATTATTTAAAAAAAAAACCTTTTGGGCATAACGCAAAAATTTGCTCATTTCTTTTAGTGTTGCGTGTTTTTCATCTAAGAAAAGACTAGAAAAATTAACAAAACGATTATAATTACTGTGTAAGTGTATAACCGGTGGCTTAGTTGGTAAGAACGTACTATGTCGTTGAGTCAGAAATTATATAAAATTACAAAATTCACAAAAAGTGTTTGTAAAAAATTTAGTAAAAAAATGCGCAAAGACAAATGTAAATTCGATAAAATTTAATTTTGATTGAACATGAAATACTTCTAAAGTTTTACATAATCTATGCAATTAACTGTACCACAAATGATGACTAAGTGTGTATCGTTCTGTACAATTTGGAATTTTTATGGATCCTTTGTTCTAACTAGCTATAATATAGACTATATATGGGCGCCTGCGTATAACTATTGAAGTAAGTATCTGCAGTACATTTGTAAAGTTTGTTTAATCGATTTTATGAGTATATCCAGCTAAAGGTAAAGAAGAAAGGACAGCAACGATTTATGTGTTATAAGAATTTTATTCGATTTTTGTTTTTTATTGTTAACTATTTATATATAATTATTTTATTTTATTTGATTTTTTTTTATTTTTATTTTATTTTTTTCTTTAATAAATTTTTTATTTAAGTTTATCTTACTTTATTATATTATAAATAATTTTATTTTATTTTATTTTATTTTAATTTATTTTATTTTTATGATTTTATTTTATCTTATTTTAATTTATTTTATTTTTATGATTTTATTTTATTTCATTTTATTTTATTTTATTTTATTTTATTTTATTTTATTTTAATTATTTTATTTTATTTTATTTAACTTTATATTATTTTACTTTATTTAATTTAATTCTATTTTATATATTTATATTTTATATTATGTTATTTTAATTAATTTATTTTTATTTTAATAAATTTTATTTTATTTTTATCTCTTATACTTTAATTAATTTTATTTTATTTAATATTATATTATTTATTATTTTATTTCATTTTATTTTATTTTATGTTATTTTGTTTCATTTTATGCGATTTTGTTTTAATTAATTTAATTTAATTTAATTTTTTTAACTTTTATACTTTAAATAATTTTATTTTATTTTATATTATATTATTTATTTTATTTTACTTTATTTTTATTTTATTTTTGTATTTTATTTTATTTTATTTCATTTTATTTTATTTTAAGTTATTTTACTTTATTGCTTATTATTGGTCTTTGTTTTATCTTATTTTATATATTTTATTTTCAAATATTTTCAAAGACTTTCCCGAAAATGTAAAAATGAATGCATTGAAATAAGCCAAAGGGCACTACTTTGGTCTTCGCTTGTGTACAAAAAAATTTGACGACTAGAATTAAGTCGGAACCATATGGATGTAACAGAACCGTAAAACTCAACACAGACTATATATTTACATATCCAGCTTTCTACAAACGGGCTAAATTTTCTTTTTCAAATTGTACAAATTTGCCCTTCCCGGAAAAGAAGTTTATACAATATCATACCAGCGGACTGAATTTCAAGCAAAACAAACTTGTTCCATGGTCGAGCATTGTTTGTCTAGGCAAATTGTTACCTTCGTACAAGAATTCAACAAAATCGAACCAAAAAATTGACTCAATAAAATCGTTATCTTATCCACTTCATGCAAAAAAAAAATTGATTTTAAAATAACTTGAATTTAAATAGAATTTTTTGAGACCGGATGAAAAGCCACCATTCTGAATTTTGAAATTTCGCCTTCATATTCGTGGCTAGCGACCCCTACAACTCCTATAAAGGAATTTTCATAAAATAACAACTAGTTGGAAAAAAGTCCGGATCCGCCATCTTAAATTTTAAAACTTAGGCTTCATATTCGAAATCAGCGCGTCCTAGAGACTGTATATATTATTAAAAAAAAAAATTATGTTTGAAGAAAGTTGTTAACCACTGCTAGCTTAAAACAGGACATATCTTCTGTCTCGCGGTGGGCCACTACGGCTACATAACGGCTTCTGTCTTTAGCATGTGCGTCGTATGCCACCGATTTCCCTTGGTAAGTTCTCTTGCATTCGAAAAGATTAAAAAAATTACTAATCTAGGTTTTGTTATTAACTCCAACCTAACCTAAGCCTATCACATTGACTCGGCGATGGGCAAAGTATACAGAAGCCTAAGAATATTAAAGTCGTGCGTACCGTTTACCAGAACTCTCATCAAAAAGATACCGGTACTTGACTAATCATAAAAGAGGGATTTTAAAAAATCTTTTTGTCACTATGTCGTTTAGTTTGTTATAAAAAACTTAAAACGTGAATTCTTTTTTGTGTCCTCAATCGAATGAAAGCGCATGCTTCTAACTGGTAATTTGGAAAGAGAATAAAGTCCTTTGGAAGTATATGAGGAGATTACGGTGGTTTTTCGTTCAGAAATTTGTTCACAGTAAAATCATTATGAGTTTTCCCTCTCTCAAATACCACATAACCAACACATTTAATTCTATATTTAAGAAATATTTTTATAAAAAAAAAAAAATCTGGTGTTTCGGAACTAATCAATTGTGTTTTAGCAACGCTTTTCATATACAGACCTTCTTTTAAAGATTACGAATATAACAACAATACTTTCACTTTAACGATTTTGTCTTTGTTTTTTGTGGCTATGAAAAGATCCGTACGTGATGGAGCAAAACGGACTTTAGATTAGTTTTCAGCATATAAAAATGCATTAAGTACAGGTACTTTGATCTGTAGCTGTATTATTTATATTTAAATTTAATTGATAATTAATAATTACAAAATTCACTTTCTGAAAATTTGTATAAAATCGGATGAATGGTTACGGATACTATAAGCTACATACATCTCCTTTATGTACATGATAAGATTCCCCTTGCTTAGCCGTAGACCAGTACGCGGACGCATTGGTGCGAACCAGCAAATTCGGTACTTGAGTTGTAACTTATGTTAGTCTCTTTCATATATTTAGAAAATCGGATAATAAATTATTTTTTTTAGAACAAATCGGTCCCAGATCGCCTTCCCGCTAGAAAAATTAATGTTAGAGTTGAGTTAAGCATAAAGCTAGTACGTACCAAATTAAAAAAAAAAACGAACCAATAAGATGAATCATTGAAATCAGTCAATGCGTTCTTGAGTTATAAGCGTAGTAACAACCATCATTTTCTTTTATATGTATAAATTATTTTATTTTATTTTATGTTTTTATTTTACTTTTTAATTTATTTTATTTTACTAAACTGGAGCTGGAAAAGATCAGCTGAAAAATTTTAATTATTAAAAATAGTAAATTTTATTTCTTATAATAGTTATTGGATCTATCAAAACCCCATTCAGTGAGTCTCCATTTTAGTAGTAACATTCTTTATTGTGAGATTGAATATATGTTTCGGTGAACAGTCTAAACCTTTTCCTCTCAACAACGTAAACGCGGAGGTACCTCTTTTATCTGATGATCTTCGCCAATTTTAAAGACACCAATCATACCGCGTGCTGTTTGACTGTCTAAAGCACTATGATACATCCAGTAACCAGGATTGCTGCTATAGAAACGCAAAATGGCATATCCGAATGGAGGCACCTGCACAGTGTCCTTCTGTATAGGAAAATCATCCGTTGAGCGCTGCAGCAACCCACGTCTGTCGATATCCTTTATCTGCAGTGTTAAAAATTTTAAAATTAGAAAAAAATATATGACGTCAAAAAATAAATATTTTTCACCTGTTTCTCATCCACAATGCTGCCCAAGACATTTTGACCAACCAAACGGAATGTATAACCATGTAAATGCACCGGCGTCGGCTCATTATTATTGTTAACCAAAACTATTTCCAATGCACGAAATGATGGTAAACGCACGACATTAGTGCAAATACACTTGTTCGCCTCACAATTTTGTCCCTTCGCAAGGAGCATAGAACGATTACAAAATACGCCATTTTCATTGTAGAGACCATTAGTTTGTAGGAGTGATATTTTCGATGGCTTATATGTAATATCATCGATTTGGTATGTGGCATCTGCAGCGCCACTATATACCCGACTACCGAGTAGCGTATAATGTGTAGTGAATATGGTATCACGCGTCCACGGCACTTGTTCTAATGCGCTCAGGCCAACTGTAGCCACATTGGTGGCCTTAAAATCAGCTCTACCGCATCCAGTTCTACCAAATGAAACAAATTTATTCAATTTGTATTCATAGTCGCCCACAATGAAATACTCCTCGTTGCCATTATCACAGTTAGATGTCTGCAACACAGGTTTTTGGGGCAGTGCATGTGCTTGACGACTTTGATAAGTCAATATTGCGCCTTGATATAGATTCTCCTTAGCACAACTCTCATAACCGCGCACCTTAATCCAATAACTACGCGCTTGCTGATTCGCTTGCAAAACGAAATCGAAACGTTCGCCGGCAGCCATAAAAAAGCTATCAGCCAACACCGGCACAATATCATTGCCATCTGAGCTAATCATGAGCATGCGATGATTCTCCACCGAGAATTCTATGGGACAGTTGAAAACCCCATTGTAGATAACCCGAAAACGATAGCGATTTCCTTTCGACACCTGGAGGCGTTCATACCGATGACGTGGATCACGATCGGATAAACTCGAAATGTGATTCCTTCCCTTACCGTTAATGAGTAAATTTCTTACACGATTCAAATCCTGGCCATACACATAGTCCTGTATCAACAAAGTGTGCTCTGGCAAATCATAGTCATACAAGTATGACTGCCGATCATTTTCCAACGGCTGCCTGATGATGAAACCACCACCAACGCCCATACTCGGTTGTAAACCAACGTGACTATGATACCAGAGACTACCAGCACGTTCTGCATTAAATTGATAGCGATAGGCTTCAACTGGTTGTATTGGATATTGCGTAACAAACGGTGCACCGTCCATTTCTGGCGTGCGGTACATCGAAATGCCATGCCAATGCAGGCTGATCGGCTCTGCGATGTAGTTGATGACATCAACCACGACCGTGTCATCCACACACACTTCGATTGTTGGTCCTGGTAGCATTTGATTTATAGCCATTATGGGTGTGTACACACCATCACCGTAAATGCATTGTTGCTTCGGACAGGCACCATCGTTATTAAAGCAGCCTTCGCATTCTGCGGTCAGCGCCTGATAATGATGCACCACCAAACGGTAATGGCAAGTAAGTGGTTGATTAGTTTGGCAGCGGCGCTCGCAAGCATGCCGACCCTTGTTGTCGAATGCACTGAAATTGGCTGCTTTGAAGAGAGAGTAGCTGTTGTTGTTGTTGTTTTTGTTATTGTTGTGTATTTTATCGAAATTGTGTAATATTTGTTCGAAATCAATAGTTAGCTTTGGTGTTTCCATTCCATACAAACTATCTGCTTGCTTTGCATAATCAACTCCTTTTGTTTGGCTAATTATAATCTCCTCCTTGTGCTCTATGCCCATTCCTTGTGTCTTTAATGCCAAAAGCAAATATGTGGCCGTAAACGTGGCTAAGCGTTGGTGTAAATATTTGTTCCTCATTGTTCAGTTGTCTTTTAGAAACTGTTTTCGAAACGACTCCCTGCAACGCAAGAAAGTATTTTATTTATTAAATTTACTTTCGCTTTCTTTTCTTTGTCCACAATTTGTCTTTATTTCGATTTTGTTTAAAAATTATATATAAACTTTTGCGGCTGATGTGTTGCTATCACCGCCAAAAGTACAGTTGTACGCGTCGCATTGGTATGCAAGACGCAATTGTTTTGTGTTACAATTGCTGTGCAGAATTTATAAAGAGTGGCTGGAAATAAAGTCTGCATTTTAACCAACGATCGAAAAAATACATAGTTTTTATTTGTTTTTATTTAATTTAATTTTAATTAATTTTGTTTTATATTATTTTATATAATGATATTTAATATAAATAATTTTTATTTAATTATAAATTAATTTAAATAATTTTATTTTATTTTATTTTTTTATATTATATTTTATTTTACTTTATTCCATTTTAATTTAATTCAATTTTATCTAATCTCATTTTATTATATTATATATATATATATAATATATGTTTCTTTATTATATTTTATTGTATTATGAAAAGATTTTTTTATTTCCTCTTTTATTTTACTTCATTTGTAAAGGGTGATTCAAGTAGATGTACTTTTTTCAATAGCCTTTTTTTTGACATTTTCACGCGTGAGTTGTGTCAAGCTGTTATGTTATTTTTGTGCAGTATTGTTTGGCATTTCATCATGAAAATACTTCCGCCTGAACAACGTTTACAAATAATTCAACTTTATTACGAAAACTCACGTTCTGTAATGAATGTGTTTCGCGCTACTGAGCATACTATTCGCGACACCATCACCCTTTTTGAGACCCAGCATTTATTATTGAATAATATTAGGCCAAATAGAGCGCGTCCTGAAGAAAATATAGCAGCCATAGGTGAAAGTATACACGAAGACCGTGGAGAGCGGAGAAAAAACAAAGGTTTGGTGTGGTCTGAGGGGCGGTAAAAGCATCGGTCCATATTTCTTCAAAAATGATGCCGGTGAGAACGTAACCGGCAATGGCGACCGTTATCGCGCCATGATAACCGACTATTTGATGCCTGAAATTTAAGCTCGTGATCTTTGCGACATTTGGTTTCAACAAGACAGCGCCACTTCCCACACATTGCATCAATCAATGGGTTTATTGAGAGAAGACTTCGGTGAGCAGATATTTTCACGTTTTGGAACGGTGTTGGCCACCAAGATCGTTAGACTTTTTCCTGTGGGGATATGTAAAGTATGAAGTGTGTGCGGACAATCCCGCTTCGATTAAAGCCTTGGAGCGAAACATCACGCGTGTGATTCGCCAGTTACCAGTCGAAATGCTCTAACGATTCATTGAAAATTCGACTCATTGGATGAACCATCTGAGAAATAGCCGCGGCTAACATTTGAAAGAGATAATCTTCGAAACATAAATGCCAAAGATGGTTCTTTCGAATGATAATAAATATTCCAAATTAAATTTGAATTTTCTATGTTTTTTTTCCTTTAAAAAAGTAGAAATGGATCACCCTTTATTATTTTAGTTTATTAATATCTATTTTATTTTATATTATTATTTTTTCTTATTTTATTATTAAAATTTTTAATATAAATAATATTGTTTGATTTCTTTATCTTTATTTTTTTATTTGTTCATTTTATTTTGGTTTATATTATTTTATTTTACTTTATTTTATATCTTTTATATATGTTTTTATTTTTTTATATATGGTTTTATTTTTTATTGTTTTTTTTAATTATATTTTATTTCTTTAATTTATTTATTTTATTTTATTTGTTTATTTTGTTTGATTATTATAGTTTTGTTTATTTTTATTTTAATGCTATTATAATCTCAAAATATATATTTGTTGTATATTACTTTATTTTTTTACCTGTTTTTTTTAATATTTTATTTAATATGATTTATATATATTTTATTTTATATATTATTTTATTAACGAAACTGTTAAAAAGAAATTTGGTAAAGGGTTTTCTTTCAATTTATTGTTTTATTGTATTTTATTTCATTTTAGTTTATTTATTTTAACGTAGTTTGTTTTTATTTTATTACTATTTTTAAATTTTTTTAAAGAAAAATTGCGAAAAATTCTACCGAGCCACCCTGCGACAATTACCTAAGTAAAATTGCCTCATGCGATAAGCCTGAAAATATGCAATCATTCGATGTGCCGAACAAAACTCCGAAAACACCAAAGCAATTTAAGTGTTGGCACCGAATATATTTTAAGTACTTGCCATGCGTTCAAAACTACAAATTAAACAAAATATCAAATGACGAGCGTGTTAGGTGAACAGTATTTTAGAGACCTCTAACATTTTTTAATAATCTAAAGAACATATGTACATATATACTTGGTCATTCTTGAATATTAGTTATTTTTTGCATATTTCAATTGCGTGGTTACTCACTATTCTCACACAGCAATATTTTACTATGCCATTATACTGCCAGTATCCTGTACCTTAACATATGCACACACAATAATAAATAAATATACAAAATTAACGAAGCAATCAACGATTTTCCACTATTGAAAAATATATTGAAATGCAAAAATTTTTTTTTAAATGTCGTAAGAAAAAAAATTCGATGATTCTTTCACCTCCCGCGCGCAGACTGAGCCTAGTATTGTAGATGTGACTATGAAGTTTTAGGAATTCTCCCTTCAAATTAATTAAAGAGTGCTCCCATACAACCATAAACACATCGCTTAATGCTTATTAATCTGTCTTTATCCCATAGTGGACTTTAATAATAGTTTTTTAATCCCAATTTAGTTTATAGCAGCCGATGAGCGAATCGGTGCTGCTCAGTGTAAAAGGCAAGTTTAATCACCAAGCTTCGACAATATGTCTGTTGAATTATCCTTCACGCGTGCCCCTTAGTCGGTTGGGCGTGAAGAAGGTAACGTTCGTCGTCAATCATAAAGAGAGTACGCTGGTCCATTGCAACATTACCTTGCAACTATGCGCTTTGTAATCTATCTACTTACCACTTTAAATTGAGGTTAAATATTGATGGCAATCATGCGAATACTGTTATTTTCAACATCAACCAGCCAAATCTGCCTGAAGTTCGATTGCGATTCCGCATGTGTATAGAGCAACCGTTGAGCGGAAGCCTTTAAATGTCGAACATACAGAGAGACAAGTAGATTATCACATTTATCTGGCAATTTACTCACTCAATCACCAACTCACGGTTATCGACAGATCCAATCATATGCTTCCACACTAAGTATCTGTTCATTTTAGCGCATACGATACCAAGCACACACACACACTCACAAGTGCAACATTTTCGCAATCTGCTTTATTTTCGTGTCTAACGGTATACGCTTGGGGCTATTAGTGAAATCGTTCTTCTATTCACACGCCTTTTCTAACGCTTTCCTTCTGTCCGCCATTCGTATACTGTTTTATACGTATACAAATACATACGCATGTACGTACGTACATGCATGCATATATGTACATTTGAATACGTTATAGTATTTCAATTTACGTGCTGTTAGTGTGTGTGTGTGTGCTGTTTGCTCTATAACTATGTATGTACGTGCAACTTTGCCACACCAATTTGTAGCAAGTGTTCTGCCGCTTATAATCACACTGTGCAACAACAACAGAGACATACACTCAACTACAAAAGTAATACATACAATGTACTTATATACATAACACTGCACAGAGACGATCTTTACACACATACATATGTACATATGTATGTATATGTGTCGGTGTTACATCTTTTCCTGTTCTTGCTTTTCCTGGCTCTGCAATTCCGTGTTTCCCGACTAACTTGTATGCACTCCAATGTTTGCCTTCTATGAAATTGGGTCAAAGTTCAAATGTGATAAAAATCGACAGTACAAGTTGTTGTTGTGGAAAATAGTGAAGTGAACGTAAATACATACGCACATACGAGTACATACATACATATGTCGTAGAAAGGCATGCGACCAAAAAAGGTAAGCCGCCTGACGCTTATTCACATACCAAACTGTGCGTGATTGTAAGGATCTTCAGGAGTGTAAAAATGTTTAGCTCCATGTGGGTATACACATGGCTACGTTCACTGTAAGTGCCATTAAAGCTCCGTAAAAGTTTAAAACTCAGCATTTTCCTTTTAATCTATATTTTTATGTTTCGTCCTCGTGTACAGTCTGCGGTGTTGAACTTTCTTTATTTTAAATAAATATCTATACAATAACTTACCAGACTAGTTTCAATGTATTCCTAGTATAGTGGCTTGTTCATATGTTTGAGTGCTAAAATTTTGTGGCATCGTTAATTTTGATTTAGTTAGCACGGCAGTTGTTTCGTCTTTTTCGCTGCTTGCACCTATTGGAAACACCAAGTAAAGCCAGATCGCTCTTCACTTGATCCTTCCTACGGAGTTGAGGTTTCCTTTTCCTTTGCTTACACTGGCGGGTACTACATCAGCAGGGCGAGAAATCCATAAGATAGCAATTCGACATATTCTATCGATAAAAAATAGTGAAGATAGTGATCATCCTCTTGGACCCTACTTGTTGGTTTGTTATTCATCAATTAGGCTTGTTTACTGAAACTGAATATAGAGTGGCATAGAGCAACTCATGTTCGAGCAAAGCAGCAGCATTTCATGAAACAAGTTTCAGTTAATAACTTCCATGATGCAAAAAAGAGAAGTGAAGAATATTGGCTGTCTTAGAAAAACAATGTCATTTCTTTTACAGTTTCGAGGAAGATTTGAAGGAATTTTGCTGTTGAAGAAATGAGGAGTCGGGAACACCATTTCATTTTGTTTGTTAGTATTTATTTCTGGATATTATTTTGTAGCAGGCTATACGTCGCTCAAAGGTATATTGATATTTTTAAATTAACGGTTGGAAGTATGTTTAGGTGAAATGGATTCGGGAAGTCCGGCTAAAAGTTTATAATTATATATAATTGTCATTTCTATAAACGCGATGAAAATTTTTTAAGTTCAATGACTATATTTTTGCAGCTTTGAACTTACTAGCGATCAACTTACTTAATAGAACTCAAGATTTATTTCGAGCATTTTCAAAGGTCCGAGCATTTGAACGACATACATAGGCTATATCTTGTTCAATAGAACATTTTTTTTCTGCAGATCGAAGTGCTCAATAGTCTGAACATTTTAAACCAACCTTTGAGCAGTTGAGCAGTGAACAAGTGTTGCTCGTTACCCTAGTATATAGAATTCAAAAACTTACATACATACATATTAATCGGCTATGAAATGCTCGGTTCCAGCTAAATTTACCTTTCCTTACTTGGCATATATACAAGTACATATGTATGTATATATAAAAATCAATGCAAATTTTGATGAATGCCTATAACTTGAGAACAACCAAATCAAATTGCAGCAAATTTAGGAGCTATAAATAGATATTAGGAGAAGACCATTTTAGTGAACATTGGTCGCTACCCATACAAAATACGTGCAGCAACAACAAATACAAGTAAAATTCCAAAATACGCGTACATTACGTTGTATGTGGTATTGAAAGGAGAGGGAAGGAGTGAAAAAAAAAATGAAAATGAAAATAAAATTAAAAAAAAATTTCAAAATATATTATTTAAGAATCTAATTTTTTCGATTAAAGCAAAAATTTTGAAATTTTTTCATACAAGTTTATATTAGATTTTCTTGAGTTTTTTTATAGGTGTAGCAAAGCACGCTGGGGTCAGCTAGTATGTAAATAAGTTTGAATATATTCTTATTCTTCATAAACCGTCTTAATAAGATCATGCATATTTCAACCAAACTTTCGAGAATAATTAAAAAAATAAAAATATTAATTTTTTACATCAAAAGCTGGTTTCTCTGCTGAAATCAAAAGAAACAAAGTTTTTTCGAAAAATTTCTTGAGAAGAATTAATGACGTTTAAAAATATATAAAATGGCGCTTCCTAACCGTTAAAGCTTTTTTACCTAGCTTCTGCTATAATTTGCGGTCTGCGTCTTGTGGTTTTTTTTTCAGTGAATGGAGGAATCTGAGGGGCTCACATTATATGCCAAGGGGCGATCACAATTAGGAGATTTATTTTTTTAAACTAAATATTTTTTTTAAGCCCATCAGGAACATGAAATGGTATATTGACTTTGGTCAGTAGTAATTACCAGAAGAAGCAGAAATATACCCATTATAATTTATATCATATGGTCAAAAAATTGAGCCAAATTTAGCAATGTTCATCTGACTGACTATCTTCTGTCTTTGTGTTTGAACGCCAACTAATATCTCAGTTTTTTTAGGTATTTTAGGTTGATTTTGGGTTATAAACACTTGAAAAAAGCATCTGCGATCATGTTATTCTATTGATATTCTACACACATATAATTCATCATCAAAATCCTTCTACTATAACATATAAATTTGTTCAGATATGAAGTTTGGGCTCAAAAAGTTCATATAAATTTGTTCAGATATGAGGTTTGCCAGAAAAGTATTTAGGCGCAGAAATTTTGGTATACTACATACGTTGTTGAAAGATCTATTGACACTAAAAATAATTGAATTTCGATAACTATATCTACAACCCTGTGTAAGCGAATGCTAAGATAATTCAGTTTAAATCATGAAGGAAACAAAGGTCTCGGCAAGACCGCAGACAGCACTTTCTTCTTGTTTTTAATAAATTTTCTATAATCTTGTCTGGTCAGGGTTCGAATCCATTACCTCCTGCTTGGTCTAGAGTATGTCTGAATACATCGATTAAACCAACATATTTTGGGACACTCTGAAGCAATATGTACTAAAGGCAGACTACAGACATTCTACTCAGTTTAAGTTCAAATTTCGAAAATATTTTTAGAACGAATAAATAGACCGGGGTAATACTGATTATAAAATATAGACTTAATCATGCTTGAAAACGAATGTGAAGTGAAGCAGAAAGATAAAATAAAATCGCTGGAAGTAATAATTAATGCTATGTGCGGAACTCTGGTCCAAGCCTGCGTGAAATGCCTGCAGAGGTTCATGAAATAAGGAAAGTCAACTAGTAATATAAATGAACTATTGTAATGAAATTGATAAATAAAGGGTGATCCAAGTAGAGGTACTTATTTTAATAGCCTTTTTCTGACAGATCGTGAGTAATTTCAAGCTGTCATGTTATTTTTGTTCAGTATTATTTGGCATTTTATCACGGAAAGACTTGCGCCTGAACAACGTTTACAAATCATTCAACTTTATTACGAAAATTCACTTTCTGTAAAGAATGTGTTTCGCGCGCTTCGCTCAACTTATGATCAACATAATCGGCTTACTGAGCATACTATTAGCAACAACATCACCCACGTTGAGGCCCTGCGTTCATTACAGGATAATAATCGACTGAATAGACCACGGCCAGCACGCAATGAGAAAAATATAGCGGCCGTAGCTGAGAGTGTACAGAAAGACCGTCGTTACAACTCGGACTGATGTATGAGACGAGTTGGCGTATTTTACGTCGAAATCTTAATTTAAAAGTGTACAAAATATAGCTTGTGCAATAACTGAAGCCACTCGACCTTCCCAAGCGACAGTTCCAAGAAGATTCGACGTTTTCGAGCCAGATTTTGTTCAGTGATGAGACCCATTTCTGGCTTGATGGGTATGTAAACAAGCAAACCTGAAGAGGAATCTCTTCAAAAGCTGCCATTTCATCCAAAAAAAAAAAAAAAAAACAACGGTTTGATGTAGTTTATGGGCCGGTGGAGTCACCGGTCAATATTTCTTCAAAAATGTTGCCGTTGAAAACGGAACCGTTAATGGCGACCGCTATCATGGCATGATAACCGACTAATTGACTGAAATTGAAGCCCGTAATCTCCGCGACATTTAGTTTCAACAAGACGGCGCCACTTCCCCCACATTGCATCAATCAATGGATTTATTGAGAGAACACTTCGGTGAGCAGATAATTGCGGACACGTTTTAGACCGGTGGATTGGCCACCTAGATCGTGTGATATCACTCCGTTAGACCATTTCCTGTTGGGATATGTAAAGTCTGAAGTCTATGCGGACAATTCTGCTTCGGTTCCGGCCTTGGAGCAAAACATCACGCGTGTCATTCGCCAGTTACCAGTCGAAATGCTCGAACGAGTCATCGAAAATTGGACTCAATGGATGCACCATCTGAGACGTAGCCACTTCCCACATTTGAGAGAGATAATCTTCAAAAAAAAAAAAAAAAACCAAGGAATGTTCTTTCGAGTGATAATAAACATTCCCTATCCTTTGTTAAAACAAAAAATATAAAAGTTTTCCCTTAAGGGAGCTAAGGCAGCCACAAAACGAGCCGTCACTACGTATATTACCTAACCTCTATATGTGCTTGAAGCAGACTGTTGAAACAAAAAGTAGAGTAATTAAAGACACAAAAATTGCCATGAGACAAAATTTTTTGAATTGGAGTAAACTGGCTGAAAACTATGGTATTTATGAAAATTAATTTAATTGAAAAGTTCAGCTCCGCTTCGCTTAAGCTTCGTACAAAATTCGATGAGACTTGACTCGATTCAGCTCGGTCCCAATCAACTTTCAACATGTCTACTTATTAAGCTAAGCTTATCATGTAATTTCAGTTATTAAATGTATATTGAGCACAACCCTCCGATTATCATATTTATATATACATATATATATTATATTCATACAACTATGTGTGTACGAATATATCACATCCTCAATCAAAAAAAGATTTAGTACCTGGCTTAACTTGAACATTCAATGTATTTGACAACAATTTCATTAAGTAAATTGCTGCTATAAATGCAATAGCCACATAATCGTACGTAAGTATATACTTGTATGTAAGTGGAAGTAAAAGACAGTTGGCTAAAAGAAGGAAAAATTCACGCCTACGTATGTATGTATTGTATGTCTACATGCATATATGTGCAAACAAACATTTGTACACTTGATAAATCTGGATTAGTGAAGTGAAATGGAATTTCTGCTACTGATATCATCTAGCTTGCGAATCTTCTAATATTCTTCTTCATACTCACAATTTTTTATTTCATTTCCATTCTCACAGCTGCCATTTTTTGTCACATTTTTATCGTTTGTCATACATATTAGGATTGTGAAAGTTGGTGCTCCACTGTCAAATACTGCTATCATTTCTTTTGTACACTTGAATACTGTAGGTTGATTGGTCAGGCACACCTGACACTCAAATATCACTAAAGCAAATAGGCTGAGAGTGGCTGGAGAAATCAACGCGAGAAGGTGTGACACTTCTCCTAGAGGAATTCAAATGAAGGCAAAATGTGAAGAAAGTGAGATGTAGAAAAATGATGTGCAATGTAAAACTATATTTACATACATACATATGTATGCGTCAATATATTTTGAGCTTTTAATGTATTTTCAGGTTAATGAATTTTTTTTAGACATCTGCAGGTCATTACTCTGAAATCAGACTATTTTTAGTGGTTAGGGACCTACAATTTTATGGTAGATACGACTATCTGTTAGACTATTACATACACAAATATAATTGGCACTTTAGAAGGTTGGTTTAGGCTGTAGATTGAACGGTAAGTAATTCCGGATGAAGCCTTTCATGTAAAGATATACATACATTAAGAGTGCCTAATCACTTTTTTGTTTCAAAAAATACTATTTTTACGAATTTTTATTTTATTATGCATTTAACTGAATTTACAAAAATTAAAACTCGATTATTTATCAAATCCTTCGTGTTCAATAACTAGATTGTTAAATAAAAGTCACCAAACACTACTTTCTTGCGTTTCATTGGAATCTTTTGTAGACACAAAGTTTACTGGTTTCACCCTAAACCAGTGACGCCACTAACAGATGCCCTAAGCAACTGAACTTTCGGCAGTATACACTGCTGTTATACTACCTATTGTTCGCACATAGTTCTGTCCGTATTGTTTTGTATAATGAACATTCGATACATTCGATCGATTCGACATTCGTATTTGATATTTCATGTACATATCAAATTTATTGCAAGTTGCAAAATTCGATCTTGATAATTTTCGGCGTAAATATGAACTTGAATTTACGTCTTTAGAAAAAAATTTCACGCTCTTTCATTACTTTACGGCGGATTTAGGACACAAAACCCTATAACTGAACAAATTGGTTGTATCGAGGCTATAAGATATCGAATTCCGATTTCGATGATTTCGACCAATACTTGTATATAATTCATAATAAAGGTTCCCTACTTTTTAAAGAAAAAACACAGATAATTAAATTTTAATGGGGAATGTTTATTATAATTCGAAAGAATATTCTTTGGCATTTATTTTATGAAGATTATTTCTTTGAAATGTTGACTCGTTCAAGCATTTCGACTGGAAACTGGCGCATGACACGCGTGATGTTTTGCTCCGAGGCCTGAATTGATTCGGAATTGTCCGCATAGAATTTAGACTTTACATATCCTTACAGTAAAAAGTCTAACGGTGTGATATCACACAATCTTGGTGATATTCCACCGGCCCACAAACCACACCAAACCGTTGTTTTTTCTGGATGAAATGGCAGCTCTTGAATCTCTTCTGGTTGCCTTTCGTCTCACATGCGGCAATTTTACTTGTATACATAACCATTGAGCCCCTGAAAAGGGCCCCATCGCTGAACAAAACTTGGCTCGAAAACGTCGGATCTTTTTGGAACTTTTCAAGAGCCCATAGAACAAAGCAATGTCGCTTGGCAAGATCGAGCAGCTTCAGTTCTTGAACATGCTGTATTTTGTGCGCTTTCAATGTAAGATCTCGACGTAAAATGCACCAAGTCGTTCCATACGTCAGTCCGAGTTGCTGAGAACGGCGCCGAATCGATTCTCCACGGTCTTCGTGTACACTCTCAGCTACGGTCGCTAAATTTTCCTAACTGCGTGATGGACGTGGTCTATTCGGTCGAATATTATCCAGTAATGAATGCTGGATCTCAAGATGGGTGCTGGTGTTGCGAATAGTACGCTCAGAATGATTTCTAAACGTTGTTCAGGCGTAAGTTTTTCCATGATGAAATACCAAACAGTACTGGACAAAAATAACACGACAGCTTGACAATACTCACGCGTAATCTGTCAAAAAAAGGCTATTGAAAAAAGTACCTCTACTTGGATCACCCTTTATAAATGGGAAATACCAAATTTCATGTTCCTAAATGCTTTTTTTTGACTGAGTTTAAAAAAATCCTCAAATATGAAAATATCGGTGTATAGGAGCTATATATTTTATGCTTCCGATTTCGTTGATTTTCAGAACCAACTTGCCATTCGTTATGTTAAAATTTCAAATCCGAAAAATTGGTCCTATATATATTACATGGCCCCAACGCGGTCAGTTCCGACAAATCATCTACCAAGTTTGGTTGGAATATCTCCAAAATTCAGGGACTAGTTTGCGTTCACATAGACAAACGGACATACGGGCCTGGCAAAATGAACTCAGCTTGTGATTCTGATACGATCGGTATAAATTTCGCTGGGCTCTCTCTTCTCCTTTTGATACTTACATACTTCGGACCACAGTTAATATATCATTTCATGTACATGACAGGTATAATTATTTTATGATTTCGTTGCATTTGGAATAATATTTATTTAACCATTAGTTATCGAAAGAAAAACTAATAATTTATTTTAATAGTGCATTCATAAATATTTTTATAATGAAAGCAACAAATTTTAGGCAGATCGCAGATTTGAACTATCTGGCTTTATTCTTCTTTCATTCGAAAGAAAAAAATAATTAGCAATTACCTATTGAAAAGTATGGTCAATTTGCTTGTATGTTTTTCAGTGACCCTACCTTAAGCGCTCTTCTGCATTTCTAATAATTAATTTATGCATCTACTGAATCTATACATACTTGTGCATGTATTTTAATTTTTTAAATTTTACTCTGCAATTTTTATAGCAGCTCATTTACAATTCCATTCAATTTTATTCGCCTTGAATTTCTTTATTCTATTCCATTATGTTTAGTGCTTTTCTTCATTTTGATTAAATTTTCAGTAGCTTGACATATTGTTATTCACATATACATACATACATATACATATACATACATATAGATGCATACAAACAAACGAAGATATCTAACTACAAAAGATGAACTAAGTAGATACACAATTCAGTGAGAGTAAACCGGGAATATTCTACAAGAGGTTCTTGCTCATTATATTTACAAGCAGCTAACGATATTACAGCACTTCCAATAATAAACTTACATAAATGTTGTGCAATAAATTTAGGGTGGAATGTTACGGTCTAAAGTTATCAAAATCATTTAATTCATTTTAATTTTTTGATTTCAAAAAAAAAATTCAATTCTAAATAAATAAATATTAACAGTGTATGATTTGCTGTTAGATCGGCCAAGTTTTTGTTAGAAAGTTTCTTTCATCATTAATTATGAAAAAAGTTCTGACAAAGGACTTTTATCAAGCACAAAATTTCGCATAAAAAAGTTTACAACAAAAAATGGAGAGCTGGGGCTCTTTGCTTAATTCCAAGGTTTTTGGACATGCTGAATTTGAAAATTAGTTTCATTTTGTCATAGAACGACAAACTTTCGGATACTATAAATATGTTTAATAAACGAGTTATCATCATTTTAAAAACAATGATAGAAAACTAAAAAAAAATATTTATAATCGCTTAAAAAAGTAATCATATTTGTATCTATTGTAACGTACAATCATCAGTTAGCACTTACTCTCACTTCTTTTCCCCCGTGAGACTCCTTTTTATATATTTGCACTCATAGGAAGCGCTTGAAAGGCGTCTTGGAAGCGTTCAACAATAGTCTGTATTGAAACTCTCCAACTTTTCTGGTATTTTTTTCCATCTCCTTAATTTTTTGTTAAAATAGTTTCATGAAAGCAGTGGAGATGAGAATGACGAAAATGTAGTTTTAGACTCTTTAGGCAACCCAAGTTTTGAAAGGATTCTTGGATTTATTTGTATTTAAAGTCTTTGTTATTGCATACAAATTTCTCAACGACCTCTTTAAAGACAAATCATTCCCCCTTTGAGGAAGCGATATGGTTGGGATAGATTAATTTGGTCTACAAAAAATATATTCTTCAGCTTTGTTTCTTGAAAACTTTGATATTAAGTATTTGTGGCAATTTTCATCTCTTAGAAGTGACTTTATAAATTTTTTCATCAATTCCAATTTGTTTCAATGATTTGCTCAGTCTCGACTATCGCAGCGAAAGAAATAACAAGTGAGTTTAGAAGGCCCCGATTATTACCCGAGTAACATGGCCAACATTTTTAAGTCTTCGCACATGATAACCATCGTCTTAACATTTTGCTTCGCTTAGAACCGATTGCAAGCTTTTGTAGATTTACTTGTTATGCATGAAATGATCTACAGGAATGGAAGCATATAATGAGCCGTTGTAAAACAGAACTACTTTAAGGTTTCTTTTTAAAGGATCTACGAAAATACGAAATTATTTTTTATTCTTTGAGATTTTAAATATATTAATTTAAAATTATTATAAAAAACCAACTTCTTACGATATCTAAAATAGAAGGAAGACAAAATCTTGCAAAATTATAATTCACTGCTTTTGAACTTTGATTCAAGCAACTCAGTAGCGCTTTTTAGGAAGATTTATAACTCTTACCATATCACTTAGCTCGCCCTGGCAAACAGTTTCGTACTGCTGCCACCTTGAAGTTAAAAATATTCTTGTTTTGCACCATCTCCGTCTGAACTTCGAATTCCTTCGGAACACCCCCATTCAGGTTAAAGCATGTACAAGTTTATTAACTTAGCTTGATTTAAAAGCTAACGCTAGTTATTTCCTATATACAATTAAAAATCAGTATTCAAAATAAATAAAATAAAATTGCATCTATATATAAAGGGTGATCTATTTTGAGGATCCCTACTTTTTTAAAGAAAAAACACAGAAAATTCAAATTTAATGGGGAATGTTTATTATGATTCGAACATTCTTTGGCATTTATTTTTGAAGATTATCTCTTTCAAATGTTGGCCGCGGCTACATCTCAGAGGGTCCATCCGTTAAGTCCAATTTTCGATGACTCGTTCGAGCATTTCGATTGGTAATTGGCGAATGACATGCCTGATATTTTGCTCCAAGGCCTGAATCGAAGCGAGATCGTCCGCATAGGCTTTAGCCTTTATATATCCCCACAGGAAAAGTCTAACGGTGTGATATCACACGATCTTGGTGGCCAATCGACCGGCTCAAAACGAGAAATTATCTGCCAAAATATCGCGGAGATCATGAGCTTCAATTTCAGTTACGTTCTCACCGGCATCATTTTTGAAGAAATATGGACCGATGATTCCACCGGCCTACAAACCATACAAAACCGTTTTTTTCCTGAATGAAATGGCAGCTCTTGGTTGTTCTTCGTCCCAAATGTGGCAATTTTGGTTATTTAAATACCTATTGAGCCAGAAATGGGCCTCATTGCTGAACAAAATTTGGTTCGAAAACGTCAGATCTTCTTGGAACTTTTCAAGAGCCCTTAGAGCAAGCGATGTTGCTTGGAAAGGTCGAGGTCGAGTTTTTGCACAATCTGTATTTTGTACGCTTTCAATTTAAGATTTCGACGTAAAACGCGCCAAATCGTTCCATACGTCAGTCCGAGCTGCCCCGAACAGCGCCGAATCGATTCTCCTCGGTCTTCGTGTACACTCTCAGTTACGGCCGCTATATTTTCTTCACTGCGGGCTGGACGTAGTCTATTCGGTCGAATATTATCCAGTAATGAATGCTGGGTCTCAAGATGGGTGATGGTGTTGCGAATAGTACGCTCAGTAGGCCGATTATGTTGACCATAAGTTGAGCGAAGCGTGCGAAACACATTCTTTACAGAACGTGAATTTTCGTAATAAATTTGAGTGATTTGTAAACTTTGTTCAGGCGTAAGTCTTTCCGTGATAAAATGCCAAGCAATACTGAAAAAAAAAATAACAGGGCAGTTTGACACGACACGGCTATTGAAAAAAGTACCTCTACTTGGAAGACCCTTTATATTTATGGCTTCAGTTTAGACTAAAAACCCGCATTTTTATAAAAATATTTTGCAAAAAAAATCGATTAATACAAATCGAAAGTTCTGTAATTCTTTGAGTATTTTTTTTTTACTTTTCAGAACACCTAAGTGAGATACATAAGAATCCATTGAAATTATGTAGAGAAAATTTTTCTTGTAGACCTATTTAATTCAAAATTTCACTAATTAAAAAAAAAAAAGAAATTTTATCTGGTTTTCTGTGGAATAAACTTCTAATATAACTAGCTTTCCATTTGGGCTTTTCTCTCTCCTTGGAGTAGTAAAATATAAAAGTGAAAAGCAATGAGCAACGCCTTTTTTTTAGAAATTTTTCCACTTCACAGTACACAAAGGATGTCTTGTAATTCAGGCGACTGACCGTTCCTAAAAATATTTAATACATTTACAAATGTATTTTTGTACCTTAAAATGTACTTTGTGTGTTTGTATGTATTTAAAATATTGCTTTTGTCTCCTTCTTCTTTCCATTGAGCCACTTGTGCCGCCTTTGCTTATGCCTTTGCTGCTGCTCATAGTTTGGTCATTTTCATTTCTCAACGGAAATTTAGCATATGTTGGTTAAATTTTTAATCAAATTTTAGTGCCATATGGTAGGTTGGTAATAGTAGCAACAAAAACAAAATACAAAAATGTGCAACACACCTTTTAAAAGTGGGCAAATTTTGAATGGTTTTGGTTAAAATTTTTTAGGACCATTTTTTATCCATACGGTTCAATTTATTCCAAATTAATCGTAAATAATTCTGCGAGATGGTCTTAAATTTTATTGAAATTGGCCATATGGTTAAATTTTATGATAAAATTTGCGGAAAAATAAAAAATTAAAAAATTTTCCTCTAGATGTTTTATGTTATGGATGTGGTAAAAACTGAGAAAGTCATAAAGAGGGTACTAGAAAAATTAAGTCATAAGAATTAACGAATTTAAAACGACTTAGAAAAATTTGATAAGGCCAAAAAAAGCTAATGTAATGAACTACATATCTGATGTATTACATTGTAATGATTTTCGTAATTAACCACGATGATTTCAAAAAATATTTCGAGTTCGGTCGCTGGATTGCTAAATAAAAGTCCACGATTTATTCGTTCGGCTTCTTAATTGCCGGGAATTTACTCAACCTTTATTTGCTTCTTACTAGTTATTTTCCACTCCACACAGTTATTCCTTTCTTAAACATATAGTATACTCTGAAGCTATCATCACGGCGTTTTCTACTCGACTGCCTGCCAGAGTTGTCGCCGCTCCTTTTTTATCTTCCTTCGTATTTGGGATTTCCATCATAATATTTAAATAATTTCATAAAAAATAAATAAAAATTTTATTATATAGTACCTAAGTATAACATATTTTAAAATTCTGTATTCTTTATTCAAAAAATAGTTTTTATATCGGAGCATTATTTTGACCAAACAATTCTCAAGGAGAAAATAAATAAATAATCTTTAAAATGAATATTATTCCGAGAAGGAATATCAAACAATTACAAAAGGT
The DNA here is from genome assembly GCA_030068015.2 of Neoceratitis asiatica. Taxonomy (NCBI): domain Eukaryota; kingdom Metazoa; phylum Arthropoda; class Insecta; order Diptera; family Tephritidae; genus Neoceratitis; species Neoceratitis asiatica. Next base: position 41,051,869 of record CM061529.1, read on the forward strand.
TGACAGAAAACTGTAAAAAAATAAATAACAATATAAAAATATTTATTGTCAATACTAAATCCCTTTTTTGTGGGATAAGACCCCCACGAACATTTTCAATAAAAGTTGAAACTAATTTAATCCAAACGAATCCTTAAAATATGTCACTGTACTACCGTTAGTAGAGTGCAGTTCATCACCAGTGAAGTGAAGCTTTTATGAAAATATATATATATACGTAAATGTATATATGTACATATGTGCACATATGTATATAGAGCTCTACTTGGCAAATATTATGTTTTGCTTGCCTAAAATGTGCATTGTAGAGGCGCTTAGAAGAATTGCATGGAAGAAAGCTTTATTCTAAGAATGACCGAGTGAATGAATGGCTGAATAACTAGATAGATATACAAACGGAAAATGTCGAGTATTTCGCTTGAATGCATGTACCTTTATGTGTGTATGTGTATGAAGGTAGTGCTACTCTTTAAGTTTTTGTTTACAAATTTTGCTGTTTTTATTCACGAAAAAACATGAGGAGCCACTAGAATTCACAATTTACCTACCTCTGTATGTGGCTTTCAACATTAAATTTATTTATGTATTGCAGGTATATGCATATATGCATGCATTGAACAAATTTTATGTGTGTGTATGTGTGTGCGTGTGTGCTGCTAGCATTTGAATTTTCTTTGGCGTTTTTGTACACCTCAATTGTGAATGAATTGCTTCACCTGCTATAGTACCCAAGCTGTTCGCTTTACAGCCCAATTTGTGTTTTTACGTATCCCTTTTCATCGCTTTTCGGGATGTGGTAGCGTGAATGTCTTCATTACTATGTAGTTCTACATACATATATACCACAGATAAACCAAGCTGACCACTTGCATGTGATCTCAAATACACTTCTCTCTAGAAGTGAAGCCCCCAAACTTTTGTGTACCACAAATGTATTTTACTTGTATATTAGAATAAAATAATGAAAACTGGAGTACAGTATAAAAGTGGTTTTTAATTAGTGGGTACAAAGTAAGCAAATCAAAATTTAATTTACTTAAACGCAAATTTTTAAATGCTATGTTCAAGAGATAGAGTATTTTATTGAAAATATTAAATTTTTCTACATATGTATATAGTGAAAGTAGCACAATTACTATCTTTCAAGAAAATATTTTTATCACTTTCCATCCTCATTATAATTCTCCTACAAAGTTTGTTAGAATGGCTAGCAAAAATATCGGTTACAAAAACTTCTGCATTTCTCGGATAGCCTCAATGAGTATAGAATATTACTCAGTTATTGGAGAAGTAAATAAAAATTGATCAAATGGAGTTTGACCACATTTCAAAACCTGATCCAAATGGCTATCTATGCTTGAAATAACCAATCAAAAATTTCATGTAAATTAAAAAAAAAATACTAATTCTATTTTATTTTATTTCATTTAACTTCTTCGTAATTTATTTTAGTTTTATTTTGCCTAGTTTAATTTAGTTTTATTTAATTTTATTTATTTTTTTCATTGTTTTTATATTATTTTATTTTATTTTAATATACCTTTCATGTAGATGAATATATATTTACTTTGGTCCGAAGTATGTAAGTTCGAGTAAGGAGAAGAGATAGATCCACCAAAAGTTATACCGATCATGTCAGAATCAGGAGCTGAGTTGATTTAGCCAAGTCCATCTGTCCATCTGCGTGTTTGAAGTGTTTTTAAGATATTTTAACCAAACTTGGTATGTAGATGCAGGTATACGTTCAAACGATCATTTGATGGAATCGGTAAGATGCGTTAAAGAGCGTGAAATCTGGTATTCTACGCACACATTAAGAACTTCACAATCAAAACCACTGAAGTATCACTGAGTAAATTTCATTTGTTGGCGACAGCTTGGCTGCAGGCCAATAATGTACATTTCATTAAATATAAATATGCTTAAGAATATATAATAACAAACACTAAATTAATTATAAGCGTTTACTACAAGACATTTTTTCCGAATATGTTTTGTGAATGCTTTTGTTAAGAGGAACCGCAATATCAATTATAAATGCTATTTTACTAGCCTTGTCAACCACAAATATATCTGGTCTATTGTGGTCTATCGTGGCATTCGTCAAAACGGTTCGATCATAATATAGAAGCATGCTGGCATCTTCGTGCACTGGTTTCGGGATGTATCTGTAGTGCGGTGTCTTATTTTGGTGAAAGTTGTACTTCTGGGCAAGTTGCAAATGAATTATTTTCGCGATGTCATTATGTCTCTTAAGATACAATGAATTAGCGAGCGTAACACATCCAGCGAGCACATGGTCTAGAGTTTCGCTTCTTATACTGCATCTACGGCATCTGTCTGCAGGAGCATTCACGTCACGAATTATATACTTGACATAATTTCTGGTGGGAACGACTCCATCTTGCATTGTAAAAATAGTCCCTTCCATTTCGGCGTATATTGCTCTGTTTGTGAGCCATAAGTGCGACAATTTTTGGTCGACATGCGGACTCAGAAAATCTTTCCGATATACGCCGTGGGCTATCATTTCAGACCATTTGTGCAGGGTTTCATCCGTTGATATCGTGTTTCTGCTTTCAGAAGGCTGGCTCATTCGCAGTGGAGTATATATATCATCAGCTGATTCTACAGCCCGACGAATTTCAGACTGTGGTGACTTTTGACGTAAATACACTCTGAGATTTAAAATTAGTTTGTAATGCAAAGACCCGATGTCGATCTGGCCCCTTCCACCTTCTTTCCTGGTCAATGTCGTTCGAAAGATAGATGCTTTGGGATGATGAGCTTTATATTTGGACATGACTGTACGTATTATCCGCTGCATATTTTCCAGCTCGGTTGTTGACCATTTTATAACTCCAAAACTGTACGATACCAAGGGTATAGTAAACGAATTTATGGCAAGTGTCTGGTTTCTTTCACCTAAGTGAGTTTTGCATATAGCATGAAGTCGTCTCCTAAACTCCACCACTAGCTTTGTCCGCATATGCATAGTCTCTACACAATTGCTCTGCATAACTCCAAGATACTTATTTGTCTCATCTGATTGCATTTCTTTTATATCGAGGCCTACAGATTCAATGGAAGTGTTCCTGGGAATTACCTTTCCTTTCAAGATAGTTATTTTGCGGCATTTCTCAAAACCAACAGGCATTTGAATGCCATTGGAAAAAGTCTGCCATAAAACTTCAGATCATCTACGTAGAAGAGAAGCCTCAATCGGTATCTTCCACTCTGCCCATGTTTCACTAAATATTTTATTTTATTTTATTTTGTGTTTACTTAATATGACGAAAAATTTATTAAAATAACATCGAGTCAGGACTTTCTCCAGAAAATCCATCTATATTAAACCTAAGCAAAATTTTACCAATTTTTCCCGAAATGCCTATGTATGTTTATAACTCTAACCAAAAATTTTATGGAAATGGGAATCATTTTTAACTGCTTATATGTTTATAGATATATATACATATATATACAGAACGTAAAATTTGACATAATATTCATAATAGTAATCATCCTCATTTCCTACTCCACCTTTTTCAATGGAATTCACGTTTGTATACAGTATGAAAATTGTTGAAAAAGCCTTTTGTTCTGTTTAATGAACCAAAGTTCCGGACTCATTGGCAATCTAAAGTAAATCACTTACGAGTCATTAGATCTTGCAAAAAAAAAAAAAATCCACAAAAATTTAAACGATTTCAACCGGAACGTAAATAATAACTTCGGGCATACAAATAATGAGTAAAAAATATATGTAAGTGTGAAGCACAAAAATATCTACATACAATGTGTACCAGAAATCTAAAAAATGAAAATGAAATAAAATTAAAAGGCTCAAAAAAGCTCTGAGTAAAAACGAATTGGTATAAAATATCCAGAGTTTGACAAACCAACCAAAATGTGCCATTAGTACGAGTACCACTTTTTATGTTTTATTTTATTTTACTTCGCTGGCAACTTGGCTGCACGTTTCAGAGTTTTGAAATATTTTCAAACGCCTCACACCGCGCTCACTTGACACTGCGTGACGCTTGTTATAGTCATGGAAATACTTTAGTAAAATAACTTACACTATTCTTTTATTAACTGCACATTTTTTTGTTGTTGTCTTTGGTGTAGTTGTGTCTGTTGGTTTGCAACTTTGTTATCTACTTGTAGTTGCATGTAAATATATGGGTGTGCATGTATGTACACCTAAGTGTTGTGGAGCAAGTTAAATTTGTTCATTTGTTGTTGGTTTATATTATCATTTGAAGAAATATTTTCCAAATTATGAAAACTGTAAAGTGACATTAATAGGTTGGGTTCGTTGTTATCCCATAGTTGATTGCTACATGACCAACGACTAAGTTTCTGCCCGATTTGAGGAAGAGTTCTTACATACGTAACCTTAAACATTATTTTAACTTCTAATGCAGTAATAACTCAATTTTTGTTTATTTATTTATTTTAATAAAATATATACATATATGTGAATATGTATATTAGTTATAAATATTTATTTATTTTCTTTTTAGCGCTTAACTCAATTGAGCTTAAATAGTAGTTGAATCATCGCAAAGGAAGTGTTCAGGAATTAGCACGGATTTGGGTAAAAAGGTAAGTCAATAGATGATCATTTATTATAATTTATTTAAGATTAGCTTGTTACCAAATCAGAGCATGGCTTTGTTCTTAACAAAATATCAAAATGTCGAGCTGCTAGAACTTGATACTGTCTGCAGGGATTTAGGTTGATTGCATCTACATTAATTATTTTTAAAAGGATTCGCTCGTTAGGGCTTTCATTCAGCTTAGGCTTCCCAGAGGTAGCATACCAGGTCCCCTAATTTTTTTATCTACGCCGATGACCTTAAAGTATTTTCGCAGATTAAACTATTAAAAATTCATCAACTCCTCGATTGAAGAAAGTAATGTCGGTGTAATATTTAAAGTGCAACTAAAGAAGTTTGGAAATCTCGCATCATATTTGCCTGCTATAAAATGAAAATGATTTACTTATAAAATACTAATTTATATTCCTATTAATTCTTTTTATTCTCATACTTATACATAAATATCTATTGTTAGTGCATAAAGAACCAGAAACTGTAACAGCGTAGTTGCACCACCTCGCATTTGCCTACACCACCTACAAACAAACACAAAAATATTGATAAAACAAAGCAAATCCCATGTGCAAGCAACTTTTCGTCATCGTTAGTTGGTGACTTACATCTAAATAAACCTACATACATATTTAGTAAATATGTTATTATTCAATACTTATAACTACTAATGCGCATAATGAAAGTGCACCGATTCCCTTGTAATTTTGTACTTTTCTCATAGTGTTACTCACATTAATCCGGTTTCGTGTGAAAATAAACTGGTCTCAAATGATTTTTAGTTGCTTTTGGCACATTCAGTTAGTTAAGTTTAGATTGTGGTATTGTAATTGTAATTTTTGTATTTGGTATTCAGTTCTGTTGCAGTTAATACATTTTGAACGCGTTAAACTTGTCTGAATTTGAACATTAAATGGGTCTTATTCATGTTTTCAAATATCTGTTTGGATATATTTTAATATTTTATGTAAAACTTTTATGAAAACTAAATAAATAAAAAATATTAAGAACAAGTTGAGAACATTAAAGGAGGAAAACCATCAATTAGTCACCAATTTAAATTATTTTAAATATATTCAATAACACAAGTACATACGATTTTTGACCTGCTGACGGAAAGAACGGAAGGGGAAGAAATCCACTCTATTTGAAGGCTCAGGTGAAGAGCGACCTAGTTTTACTTGGCGCTTCCAATTTGCGCCGAATGTATTGTTTATCATTTACATAAAAACATAAAAATGATCCATTTCGAGATACATTTCTTTAAAAGAAAAAAACACAGAAAATTCAAATTTAATGGCGAATGTTTATTATCGTTGAAAGCACATTTTTTTGCATTTATTTTTTGAGGCTTATCTCTTTCATATGTTGGCCGCGGCTACGTCTCAGATGGCACATCCGTTGATAACAATTTTCGATGACTCGTTCAAGCATTTCGACTGGTAACTGGCGAATGAGACGCATGATGTTTTATTCCAAGGCCTGAATCGTAGCGGGATTATCCGAATAGACTTCAAACTTTACATATTCACACAGGAAGAAGTCCAGCGCTCTGATATCACACGATCTTGGTGGCCAATCGACAGGTCTAAAACGTGAAATTATCTGCTCACCGAAGTGTTGTCTCAATAAATCCATGAATTGATGCGATGTGTGGGAAGTGGCGTCGTCTTGTTGAAACCAAATGTAGTGGAGATCACGTTATTATGGCGCGATAACGGTCGCCATTGCCGGTTACGTTCTCACCGGCATCATATTTGAAGAAATATGGACCGATGATTCCACCAGCCCACAAACCACACCAAACCGTTGTTTTTTCTGGATGAAATGGCAGCTTTTGAATCTCTTCAATTTGCTCTTCGTCCCAAAGGCGGTAATTTTACTTATTTACATACCCAAGTTCGAGTGGATTCAGTTCTTGCACAAGCTGTGTTTTGTACGCTTTCAGTGTAAGATCTGGACGTAAAATGCGCCAAGTCATTCCATACGTTTGTCCGAGTTGCTGCGAACGGCCCCGAATCGACTCTGTCGACTTGGTCTATTCGGTCGAATATCATCTAATAATGAATACTGGGTCTTAAGACGGGTGATGATGTTGCGAATAGTACACTCAGTAAGTCGATTATGTTGACCATAAGTTGAGCGGAGCGCGAGAAGCACATTCTTTACAAAACGTGAATTTTCGTAATAAAGTTGAATGAAGTTGTAAACGTTGTTCTGGCGTAAGTTTTTCCACGATGAAATGCCAAACAATACTCAACAAAAATAACATGGCAGTTTGAAACGACTAACGCGGGATCTGTCAAAGAAAAGACTATTGAAAAAGGACCTCTACTTGGATCACCCTTCCGAAGACGCGGCCAAACGTTATTATTGCTTTCTTTACTTTGTTTAGCTTAGATTCTATATTTATAAAGATTCGACAATTGCAAAATTTAAAAATTTTCAGTATATTGAGTATTTAGAAAGTCGGTTTTAGCACTAGATGGTGTTGATACTCTTAATCCGATTATATCAATCTGAAATGTGTTTGAAAACTAAAATTTTAAGCAATATTCTTTTGTTCTGTAAGTCGTTTTTCGTGTAAACAGTTATTCTTATTTGAAAATGAGTGAAATTTCCGAATAAATACCTTATGTGTTTCTTTGTACCTTATGTGGACGAGGTCTTGGTTGGGAAGTTTTGATGTACTCACCATAAAGACCGAACTTTGCACCATCTGACTACTGTTTCTAACGGCCTCTGGAAAGCTCTATTGATTTTAAAAATCTGGTCAAGTAAAGAGCTGCTAGGAAAGTTCTTCACCGATTAAACCTAGAAGCTCTACCTTGTTGGAATTATGAAGCTACCCGAAAAATGACACAAGTTCATAGGTAATATGGTGCGATTAAATATTACATCTACTGAGTTATTTTTTATCTCCTTATGAGGATAGATATAACACTAACTTAAATAATTATTCCCAACGGTTTACCCACCTCCCGCCTATCCGCACAAAGGGCGCAGTCGGTATGACGTACGGAACTTGTTTTGTTTTTTTAAATACCGGGTTACGATGAGCAGGGGTTTGTTTAGTGTTGGGAACTAAAAACGCTATAGAACAAAAAATCATCAGCTGATTCTTAGGAATAACTTAATTCAAATACAAAATGTTATTTAATGATTAGTTGAGATTTCGCACAATAGTTTTCTTAATATTAAAAAAGCGATTCAGATATGTCAAATGTGCTCGAATGAGAGTTGAAATCAAGACACAAAAAATTCAAAGGCTCGTGAAATTCAAAATTTGTTTTACGAGATTTCAGAAACAAGAGGCAAAAATTTCTGGACATTCCAAACGGAATATTAAATTTTATTTCAAAGAAATGAGGGGCCACAAATTGAGCATGTTATTATTTTAACTATGAAAACCAAGTGTTTCCCGACGACTGGCAAGAGTAGGGAGATCGATAAGTTTCAGACGACTTGTATAAGGAGAAAGATTGTGCTGAATATTGACTGAGGTGCTTCATTTGGTGGGATCAATTTCATCAATAAAAATTGCTGGTTACTGGTTGGAACTCACCATCATCGCGTCACTGATACTAGCTTTATGAAATGAGGCTCAGAGCTGTCTTTGTGCGTTTTCGTAAGACAAGGTCCACAAAATAATAAAAAATAATAAAAAATTTATCAATAAAGCCCTAGCCTAGTGGTTAGTAGCGTCTACTACCATCTGGAAGGTCATGGGTCCGAACATTGGCCAGAAAAACACTCAAAACTATCAAAATTTTAATTGAATTTAAAATTTTAGTTCTTTTCCCTGATTGCGGCCAACCCTCGGCGAGAATGCTGTATTTCTTAGATGAAATGAAAAAAGCCACATAAAAATCCATCATCAGTTCCGAGGCGGCTTAGAACTAACTGTACGTCCCAGCATATGTTGGAAACACATTAAGACGCACACCACGAATTCTATTAGGAGGTCGGCAAAGAATCGCTTTAGCGATTTTAAAGTTCATTCTTATATAGGGTTGTCCAATAAGAGTGATATAATTTCTTTAAAAAAAAAAAAAAAAAATCACACATTAATTTTTAAAGAAATTCGCATGTTTTTTTATTTAATGTGAAGTACAATCGATACAATTAAGTCCTGAATATAACATCATTCTAATGGCCTCCACGACTTCTTTTGCAGGGACTAATTCGATTAACCCAATTTTTTAGCACTTTTCCCACTAAATCAAGTCTCATGCCATAAATAGCACGTTCAATATTGACTGTTAAAGCTTGAAGAGAATCTGGTTTATTGTTAAATCACAACTTCTTGGATGCCATTCAATGTCACAATTTCTTGAAATAACTGAATCTCCAAACCTTTCTCGCAATAATTCGATTGTTGCACGTGCTGTGTAACACTTAGCCTCGTCTTGTTGAAACCAGATGTTGTTAAGATCAACTTCTTCCGATTGTGGCCATAAAAAGTTGGTTATCATCGATCTGTACCGCTCTCCATTGACAGTAACAGTGCTACCAGCTTCTTTTCGAAATAAGTACGGACCGAAGATTCCACCAGACCAAAAACCACACCAAACTGTCAATTTCGGTAAATGTAATGGTTGCTCATGAATAATTTGTGGATTTTCTTCGCACCATAATCGACAGTTTTGTTTATTTACCGCACCAGTCAGATGAAAGTGAGCCTCATCGAAGAAGATGATTTTCTGAAAAAAATCTTAAATGCAGAACGATTATTTTGGTAATAATATTGAATAATTTGTAAGCGTTGTTCTTGTGAATATCTTGCCATGAAGAAATTGTAAACATTACTAAATACAATGAAAAAGGAGACAGATCATATCATATCATCCCTATTGGAAAACCCTTTACATATATAATGAACATGATGATGATGATGATGTCATTATTATCGAGTATTGAATTCGAATATGAAAGCAAGACAAACTTTTGAAAATCAGAAAACATAGAGCAGCTAGATGATATAAATTAAAAACGGCCTTCTCATGGCTGTATAAATATATAAAATTTAAAATTATTTAATATTAAGTACATATGCATGTGCCTATGAATACTTTTTGTATTATACCGAGGTAGTGTTTTATGGTTGCTAATTTTATTACGATTTTTTTACTGTCTTTTGAATGAAAGTAGGTTAATATTTAATGTATATTTTAATTCTTCTTCTTTGGCGTAGTCACCGCTTGTACGATTATAGCCGTATCAACAATAGCGCGCCACTCGTTACTTCTCTTTGCTGTTTGGTGCCAGTTGGAGATACCAAGTGAAACCAGGTCGCTCTTCACCTGATCCTTCCAACGAATCGGAGGTCTGGCTCTTCCGGGTATTCCATCGAATACTTTCAAAGCTGGAGCGCTTTCATCAATTCGGACGACATGACCTAGACAGCGTAGCCGGTGTCGTTTGATTCGCTGAACAATGTCAATGTCGTCGTATTGCTCGTACAGCTTATCGTTCCATCTTCTGCGGTAAGGACCATAAATCTTCCGAAAAATCTTTTTCTCGAAAACTCTTACAGCCAACTCATCAGATGTAGACATCGTAGACCTTCTGCATCATATGTCAGGACAGGAAAGTTTGGTTTTGGTTCGTCTAGAGAGGACTTTACTCTTCAATTGCCTACTCAGTGCAAAGCAGCACATGTTGGCAAGAGCGATTGTGCATTGGATTTCAAGGCTGACATTGTTGGTGTTGTTAGTGCTGGTTCCTATATAGACGAAACTATTTACAAGGTGGATGTTATGACTGCCAAGTTGACTTGGGAGCCAAGTCCACATGACTGTCTGTTTGAAGACAACAGATATTTGCTAACCAAGGTTAGTTGACATAGCCGTATAAGTTTTCTGGGGATATCAAATGCAGACATAGCGGGATAGAAGCAGTGCCTTACCGTGCTATCGAAGGCGGATTAGAATCTGATGAAAAGGTGGTGTGTATCGATTCTTTTCTCTCGGGTCTTCTCCAAAAGAAGCTCACCTAGGTTCTATTCGTCGGGCATGCTTTCATCTGACCATATTCTACAAAGAAGCTGATGCATGCACCTTATTAGTTCTTTCGTCGCCGTATTAGAAAAGCTCTGCCGGTAAACCATCGGGTGAAGAAGTGTTTCCCCCATATTCTGGACATCGGTCACCAAATTACCCCTTGCTCCCTACATGAGCTTGTTCCGGTCTTCAAACCCTCTGTAAGCCGCCGCATCTTTTCATTGAATTTTCAAGCATTACCCTGATGGTCAGCTTCTCAAGCTCTTCATAACCATGTATTTCGGCCTCTTTCTTTTTTCCTCTGAAAATGTGTCTCGCTTCCCTCTTCAGCTCTCTATCTATGTATCTATCCCGCCCCGCACGTGTTTTCTCTGCACTGCAGTTCGCATGCCGCACACTAACGCTGCAGCGGTACAAACGCACCAAAGTAAAATATATATACATATGACAAACAGAGTTAAAGCAACATTTGTGCTTTGTACTTGTAACAATTAACATTCCACATTTGAATGGGTGTTAGGCTAATCAGTAAACTGAGAAAGTATACGGAGCCAAACAGCTCAAAATAAAACGAATTACTGTAGCAAGAAACAGGGAAGAGCAAATGTATTTTTGTATGTATTAAAAAATATCTTTCCCTGATGCGCCTCTTCCATCAAGTTCGTCCGCTAATACCGTAAATATTAGTCGTGAAGTCGATCATGGCAGTTTTCAGCATGCTCAATATATATTAAATGCTATAGTATTACCGTCGATCGATGTATGTTGTTAATACTCTACATCATTAGAGAGGACATCATACATATATTCGCGCTCAGTATACCTAAGAATGCCCGTTAGCAATAGGTTTTCGACAGATTCACTACCCGGAATTGCAAACGGTTGAGTTTTTATTGGAATGGACACCTTCAATTCGATATATGGCACTCTGGGAGCCGGTGGCAGTGTCTTTGTATATAGGTATCATGTCAGATCGACTAAAGTTCAACTTCTGTAACAATGTGAACCTATGAGCTCGGCAGAATAGTCTAATTATTTAGTTGCTTTATTTTAAGCACTACCAAAGCAATACCGTTATGTGAACAAAGTTAGTGCACTCAGTCAACTCAGTTATGCTTGGTTATAATAATAATCATTGCTGGTCTGCAGCATTCGCTACTGGAGTTCTCGTTAGAAACTGAATTGCAACTCAGGCTGTTTCTGCGAATGAGTTTTCTGTAGGTGTGATTATTGTTGATATTACGTGAAGCGGTAAAAATCAGCCTTTGTTACACATTTTGCTTGTTGTTATTATTGTTCTTGCTGCTTTCAAACTGCAATAACTGTTGCTTTAATGTGCTGCCTCCAACACTCGGCGGCATTCGGCATTTTTGTTGCTACAACATTTCTTCTTGTTGTTGGTCAGAAGCCGGTTTTCGTTGCTCTACAAACTTAGATCAAATTTCGGCTCAAACGGTTTTCATTGCAGTGGGGTTTGAGGGAGTGCCGGCATTAGTTAGATACACAAAAACAGTACTAGTGTGCGAAGGAGTCTGCTAACTCGATAACATGTACTCGTAAGTACATTAGGCTGCTCGTTATTTACCATTGACGGGGAAATTTTTTTAAGCAAAATTGTTATGAAGTTTGAAATTTTTAAATTTATGGACGTGCTCCTCAGGCAACCAAAAAATAAAAAATAAAATAAAACTGAAAAATAAAATTATTAAAAATTAAAAAATCACCATCAGCACAATGTGGTCAAGAAACAGAAAAGGTCTAAGTAAGCTTTTCGTTGAAAATAATATTCTAAATGGAGTTGGCTTGTTCATCTCCTTCACGGACATAGATACCATCATATGCTTCTTCTTCTTCTTGCTCTTTGGCACCAAATTCAGACATAACGGCTACATGGCTACGACAAAGAGATAATTTGGTTGGAACATTTTCTGAAGTACTACCAGGTCTAAGCCCACTCAGGCCTTATGCCCAATAATTTCTTTCACAAAATACGCTACCCTCAGTATCGGGTATAAGGTCTTAATACTCATTACTGAGGGAACTTATAAATTGTCGCAGACTAGGCCTTTTTGTGGATTGGGCAGGGCACATTAAGATTCCAATCGTCGGGTATGCAGTCATCCGATGATGATTATATATTTGATTGTTTTGTGTAGAATATCAAACATTACCTTTGTCGGCCCGGCCCTCCAGCTCTTCACCGGTCACCAGCTGCATGCATGCAACGTTGCGAGGTTGCAATCTTTTTTCACTCCCAGGCGGTGCGGATGTTAACTTTCACCATAACAACTTTTGTTGAACCAACAAATTTTTAGGATTTTGAGGATATCTCAGGATCTTTGACGATTGTTTCTGTGTTGTCTCGTCCATAACTTTTGAACAAATTCTTTACACTTTTTTCTGATCAGGTTTATTGATTTATTTTTTTATATACAAAATTGGACACATACCCTAATGTACATATGTACATACAGATAATAGAGATATGCATATGTACATACATCTAATTACTCGAGTCTACTAAACGAGGTTTGTTGTGCTTTATTCTCCTGGTTTCCCACTTCAACTGTGTGTCTGTTAGCAAATTATGCAGATCATTTCTGTTGTTGTTATTATTGTTGTTATTATTGTTATTTGGTTATATGCCACGACCAAGATTAGACGATATGTGAATGCAAGCGCAGTTTACCGCATGTTACATGCCACATACTACATGCTACATACCCAACATCGACACGTCACAAACATGAAAACCATAGTGTCCGCCACCCATACTAGATGAGTACAACAGCCTACAGATCACCGGTTCCACAAGCTGCATGCCGCACGCCACGCCACGCCACGCTACTGCACTCCACGCTTCAGAGCCAATAAGCAAATTTATGCATTTAGAGCTTAGAGCTGGCTATAAGCGTTGATGTGCCCGGTAAAGTGGCTTTGGATTACTTTACTCAGACTGGACCAAATACTTGAATGCAAAGCTTTACTTTTATGTGCGTGTGTAGGCATGTACATTTGTGTGCGTTTGCGTTTAATAAATGGGGCGCAACGAGATTATCTCTGCTTTAGTGATTTTTATTATTAAAAAATAAAATGATTTTAATATTTTCATAGCGTAAAAATGCCACTGCTGAGAGTTGAAATTAAACACCTAATTTTTTAACATTTTGTTGTGTTGTTTTTGTGCGGTCGCATTTGCAGCGCAGTTTATGTACATTCCTATCATGAAAGTAGATATGTTATATATAAGTATATGACTTGACTATTCAAAATTGGTTGGATATTATGGATATGATTGAATCTCTTTTTTATCAGCACACATAACTACAGAAATTTACCTTCAGGTTAATAATCCCACAATCTTGGACCGACTTTTTCGAATAGTTAAATTTCGAAGTAATTAACAGGTGTTCATTATCGATTTGAAAGTATCGGACGAAAATATGAAAATATATTCCTTTCCTTGGAATCCCTTTCCCCAATTTTGCACTGTACGAATCTAGTGTGGTCAAGAGATCCCAAGTTAATATCAAAACAAACAAAAAAATCATAACTTTGCTTTACATATCTTTAATTAGTTCACCAAAACAGCTAAAGCAGAAAATTGGGCTCTAAGTTGATCTTATTCTTCTCAGAACAAACTAATAAAACAAAATTAGAAGTAAATAAGGAAAGAAGTAGCATACAGCAGATAATATAACATTAAACAAAATATTAAAACCAATATTTTTCTAAATTTTCAATGCTTAATATTTTGATTTATTGAAAAAGGCAGTATAAAATGGGTGGTTGCGAAAAATTGGATTTAAATTATTTCAACAGAATTTTTCAACACACTCTAAATTGCGTAGCCTACTGTGGCTTCAAAGTAGATTTCAATTTCGTGTTTGAAGTCAACATTCGTCTCAGCTATTTTTATTGGCTTTCCACAAACATTTCGAACACAAAAGATCGAACGTAACGTTGGCTGTGTGGCATACATACATTCTTTTCAACATTTGGAAAAAAATAATCTCTATAAATCTGAACAGCATTGACGCTAACGGCAGCTACTTCCCCGTTTTCGGAGGAGTCCGGACTAATGATTTCGATGGTCCTCAGTTCGGATGATTTTTCGGTAAAAATTTCGTGAGGGGAAAATCCCTCAGGTGCGCTACGTTTATCTGTGATAGTCACGGACAAGTATACCTCTCAACCATTTACTGGCTAATCAATTTATTTACATTTTTCTTTTCCATTTATACTAGACTGCATGCAGGCAGAATGTTATTTTATATATAAGGAATGATCCATTTTGAGCTTCCCTAATTTTTAAAGAAAAAAAAAACAGAGAAAATTTCAAATTTAATAGAAAATTTTAAGATTATCTCTTTCAAATGTTGGCCGCGGCTACGTCTCAGATGGTCCATCCATCGTGTCCAATTTTCGATGACTCGTTCGAGCATTTCGACTGGTAACTGGCGAATGACAAGCGTGATGTTTTCTCCAAGGCCTAAAACGAAGCGGGATTGTACTCATAGAGTTTAGACTTTACATATTCCCACAGAAAAAATTCTAACGGTGTGATATCACACTATCTTGATTGATGCGAAGTGTGGGAAGTGGCGCCGTCTTGTTGGAAACAAATGTCGCGGAGATCACGAACTTCAATTCCAGGCATCAAAAAGGTATCAAAGAGTCGATTACCATGGGGCGAAAACGGTCGCCATTGACGGTTACATTCTCACCAACATCATTTTTGTAGAAATATGGACCGGTGATTTCACCAAACCACACCAAACCGTTGTTTTTTTCTGGATGAAATGGCAGCTCTTGAATCTCTTCAGGTTGTTTTTCGTCCCAAATGTGGCAATTTTGCTTGTTTGCATACCCATTGAGCCAAGAATGGGCCTCATCGCTGAACAACATTTGTCTCTAAAACGTCGGATACTCTTAGAACTTTTCAAGAGCCGATAGAGCGAAGCGATGTCGCTTGGGACAACATTTTTTGACATACACATATACTTATATCTGAAATAGAGCTTATGTATATGATTAAATTCATAATCACAAGTGGTTAAAAAATGTTTAAAAAGTAAATAAAAACCAAAAAAATATGGGCTGCTTTCGGCCATACCGAAGTCCTTATACCCTTCATAAACATATGAAATTTATTGAAAATTGCAAAATTCGATTTCGGTGATTTTAAGTGTTAATATAATCTTGCATTTACGTTTGTAGAATATCAAATTTCACGCTTCTAGGTGCTTTTCCGGCGGATTTTTTACGCAAAACCTTATATTTGAACCAATTGGTTGTAAGGGGGTCATATAATATAATATTTAGAATTCAATGATTTTCAGAACCAATATACAATTCATTATCATTTTCAAATCTGAAAAATTAGTCGTATATATGCTATAGTGGCCATTTCCGACAACTGATCGCTTAAACGTACAACGGGTACGTACAGTTGCCTCCCAAATTTGGTTAGAATATCTCAAAAACTTAGGAACTAGTTTGGGTTCATACAGTCTGACGGACAGATGGACAGGGCTAAATCAACACAGCTCATCGTTCTGATAGGCTCGGTATAAGTTTTGATGGGATCGATATCCCTTCTCCTTCTCCTTACATACTTCGAACCAAAGTTAATATATATTATTTCACCTACATGAAAGGTATAATAAAAAAGTTCAGCACGTCAAGAACAAAATTTGTTTTAGACCACACGAACAATGAATGACAAAGTCTGCGCTCGTTAAATTAATTACATTTTAATCGCTGCAGTACAGCTTATATATATATACATATACATATATGTATGCTATGTGTATGTGTTTCTGGATGTGTGTATCGCACAATTTTAATTTCAATTTGTAAATTCTTGATAAATCGATCCATTGTGGGCACGTAGAAGTAATTTACATAAATATTGTATATGAGTATATATGTGTGCCTATTTACATATATACTCGTATGTAGTTAAATGAAAAGGCACACTAAAATCCGCTATGCTTCAGTGCCGCGTTTTGTCCCGAACATTCATACTCCCTTCTCATCTCGTATCTCTTCACCCATTCGACAGTAGTCTGTCTACACATCCGTTTCCGTTGTTAACAGCTTCATTGTTGTTTATTGAATTTGAAATGGGCCAACACAGTAGAGCTCAGCACATTTCAAAAGTAACAAAAACAACATTAACACATTGAATGAAAATAGCCAAATGATTATTTTGTGATTTTGTGGCTGTTGCTAGTGTTAAAATAGTAGTGTAATTTACATTATAATCAAAGGCGAATTTAACCCCATTTTATTAAAAGCGAGCTCAAGCGCATTTACTTGACTCTGCGGCGTTCGGTTACCAATTTGTGAAGCTTAAAACCAATCGCGCTGGCAGTTAGCAGTCAGGCCAGCCACTCAGTCGCAGCCGACAGCACCGGATTTGGTTACCGGTGACGCGCCAATGCTTTGTCTTCTGATCAAAAGCGAAACGAACGAGCTGAATACATGCTCAAACTCAAAACTATATATGTATATAAAAATATATATGTATATAATATGTAAATATGCATATATGTAACCATGCAAATGGTGCACGAAAAGCAAATGGCAGAACGGAAAAGGGTGGCGTACATTGGTTGTCAGTCAATTAAGTGAGTAAGAATGTCATAAAGACACAAAATACAAAAAAAAAAAAGAAATAAATAAAATTTAAAGGGAAAGTGCTGAGTTCGGGTGGCACCAAAGCTCTCACCACCAGAAATATAAAATATTTTTTAAAAGAAATTTGGAAAACAATATTCTCCAGCCGTTTTAGCAATCGGCCAAATTATATTTTTCTTAAGTTATTTGGAATTTCTGACACTCTTGGGTGTTAGTAACTAAGATCTGGTAATTAAGTATCATAAAAGAGATACATATTTGTTTTCAAAATTGCTTTTCATATACACAGATTGGTCATGAATTTTTTCAACATTCTGGTTAATGATGGAACACCACTTCATTGACATGTTTGCCGTGGCAGGCCTTGTAATATCCCATTCGTCGACACAATTTTTCAACACATTTCGCTTGGTTGGTTGGTATGATTGGTTTAGCACTTATTCTTTGTTAACGGCTCCATGCAATACCTAGTCCAGCTGGTGAGGCCCGTTGACTTCAACGTGACCGCTTAATATGATTAATTAATACACAAAAGATCGATTATAACGTTGGATGAGTGGCTCGCGGCGTCGTCCTGTTGAAACCACACATCGTCCATGTCCTTCTTCAGTTTTGCTTCTAATTAAATTATTTTTCGCTAATAATTCCAATCGATCTTCAGTCCATTGAACAACACGAAATTGCATAGGGGGTCCGTGAGGCTTTTCGAACTTCGTCGAATTGGTATTGATAGCTGTTCGAGCGCACTTTGAGCAGCAATATTTTCCTTTGAACGCGCCGGACAAGCACGTATGTGAATTTTTTGGTTCAATAACGAAGCACTTTTGCACAAATTGATACACAAACTGCAAAGGAAGGCGAGTTTTTTCGTCCGAATTTTGGGTGAAATTCTCTCGTAGTTTCGGTTTAAGACTCAGCGTTTTGGAAATAGGTATTCAATATTTGCCTAATTGCGCAACTTAACCATTTAGTAAGTTCAAGCAAACCTTGTATTGAATATTTGGCAGATCTGAAACTTCATTGAATTTCATCAGATTAGTTGGTTGAACGTAAACTATATACATATTATTGTTCTCGAGCTGGTCGGCTCGAAAAGTTAGTAAAATGATGAAAAAATACAAATCCATAAAAAAATGTTTTTCTTTTAAAATTTCCAAAACTGAGAACCAAATTTGCAATAAAAAATATAAAAAAAAACACATATAGACGAACAGACTAGCACGACTAAATTTATTCAACTCATCATTCTGATTGCATCAATTTCAAAAGGTCCAACTCTACAACTTCTAGTACTTACAAATATACTTAAGTTAAAATACCACGTTTTGCTCACTAAAGGTATAAAAATCGAAAACTAACTCAAATAGAGGGTAGTAAATAAGAACGCCGCTATTTTATGTGTTTTTTAATAATACATATATACAAGT
Organism: Neoceratitis asiatica; assembly: GCA_030068015.2. NCBI lineage: Eukaryota > Metazoa > Arthropoda > Insecta > Diptera > Tephritidae > Neoceratitis > Neoceratitis asiatica. The sequence continues at coordinate 41,070,562 of CM061529.1, forward strand.
ACATGTACATAATATAATTCAGTGTATACTTACACATATAACTAATATTGCACCCATTATAAATATAATGAACGAATAATTTCTTTGTGAAAAAAGTCAAAATAAAATGAACGACAGAGGTGCGCAGGCGGGCGAGTGACTATATAAATGCGCAACCGAGCGTAACTGACTGTTTGATGGACGATCACCCAGGTGTGACAAATAATTACGCGAATAATGTATGTACAGGAAAAAGTTCATTAAAAGCCAAAATGTACAAACAAACAAAAAATACTAAAACAAAAAAGGTAGTTTACTAAAAAATACGCGTTAACATGAATGTCTCATGTAGTATGCGAATATATACCAAAAAAAAAAAAAAAATACTGTACATACACACCACATTGGTTAGCAATAACCCTCTTAGGAAAAACCATTAACTATGAAGTGGAATACAAACAGTTTGAATTTTTCCAGGCTGAAATACATTTACCAGAAGTTTATGGGTTCAAGTTCTAGTCTAACCAATATCCAAAGTTATATACAATTAATTTTAACAACAAAAAATTATTTAAATTTTTCTAATTGCGGCCAAGTTTCCGCAGGGAATGCTAACCCTGTATTTCTAACATGAAAAAAAATTCTCATAAAAATCCGTAAGTCGTCCGGAAGCGGCTTAGAATAAAATGTTAGTCTCTGCATTTGTGTTAAGCAATATCTAGACTCACAACACAAATTAGAGGAGGAGCTCGGCCGGAAATCGCATAAGCGCTTCTATATATATAAGGGTGATCTATTTCCAGGTTCCCTACCTTTTAAAGAAAGAAAAAAAATACAGAAAATTCAAATTTAATGTAGAATGGTTATTATCGTTCGAAAGAACATTCTTTTGCATTTATTTTTTGAAGATTATCTCTTAGATGGTCCATCGATGGCTCGTTCGAGCATTTCGACTGGTAGCTGGCGAACGACAAGCGTGATGATTTGCTTTAAGGCCTGAATCGAAGCGGGACAGTCCGCCCAGACTTTAGGCTTTACTTATCCCCACAGAAAAAAATTTAACGGTGTGATATCACACGATCTTGGTGGCCAATTGATCGGCCCAAAACATGCAATTATCTGCTCAACGAAGTATTCTCTCAATAAATCAATTCATGGACGCGATGTGTGGGAACTGGTATCGCCTTGTTGAAACCAAATGTCGCGGAGATCACAAGCTTCAATTCCAGGTATCAAATAGTTAGTTATCATGGCGCGATAAGGCTCCCCATTGACGGTTACGCTCTCACCGTCATAATTTTTGAATAAATATGGACCGATGATTCCACCGGCCCACAAGTCACACCAAACCGTTTTTTCTGAATGAAATGGCAGCTCTTGAATCTTTTCAGGTTGCTCTTCGTCCCAAATGCGGGAGTTTTGCTTGTTTAAATACCCATTGAGCCAGAAATGAGCATCATCGCTGCGCAAAATTTGGTTCGAAAACGTCGGATCTTCTTGGAACTTTTCAAGAGGCCATAGAGCGAAGAACTGTCGCTTGGGAAAGTCGAGCGGCTTCAGTTCTTACCCAGGGTGGATTTTGTACGCTTTCAAATTAAGATCTCGACGTGAAATGCGCCAAGTCGTTCGATAAATCAGTCCGAGTTGCTGCGAATGGCGCCGAGTCGATTCTCCACGGTCTTCGTGTACACTCTCAGCTACGGCCGCTATATTTTCCTCACTGCGTGCTGGACGTGGTCTGTTCGGTCGAATATTATCCAATAATGAATGCTGGTTGTCAAGATGGGTGATGGTGTTGCGAATAGTACGCTCAGTAGGCCGATTATGTTGACCGTAAATTTAGCGAAGCATGCGAAACACATTCTTTACAGAACGTGAACTTTCGTAATCAAGTTGAATGATTTGTAGTTTGTTGTTCAGGCGTAGGTCTTTCCATGATGAAATGCAAGACTGAACAAAAATAACATAACAACTTGACACGACTCACACGTGGTCTGACCACATGCGTTTTGCCCAACTAATGATCAACATAATCGGCCTACTGAGCATACTATGCGCAACACCATCACCAATCTTGAGACCCAGATCCAAGTGGATCACCCTTTATAGGTATGTATGATACAGTATACTTATCTGAAACTTGCATATCTTAAAAATGGGAATTTACATTTGTGTTTAATATTAAGAACTTTCTATCTGAAAATCGCGATAATGCCCAATAACAAATCTTGATGGAATTTAAAAATAAAAATTATTTATACTATTTAGAAAATTCAGCTGTTAGATTACAAGCGTTTTTGAGATGCAATATTTGCTGTTGCTTTTAAAGTAAATAATATTATTGTACTAGAAAATATGCATACAAATTTATATCTCTTAGTAATCTTCTTAGTTTCATACTAGTATTAATTCTTTTATCACCTTCAAGTACCTCGATTTAAAACCTGTATTTCCTTTCTGCACTAAAACAACCCTCCGCAAATTAAAATTATTTAAAAAAAACAGCTAAAAGAAGGAAATAGAGTCGAGAATAAATTATAAGTCGAAAAGAAAAAATTTAGTGAGCATAATGCATGCCCACGTTTTTCTGGCAATTTTATATTATATACATATGTATGTACATGTAACTATGTATACCTCAACATGCACAAATGTAATATGTACTAGTGTATGTATGTACATATGTATATTTTCGTATTTCGTTTTGACCAACACATTTTCTGACTCGCCCCTCTGACGTTATTTCCAATACCGCGTGTTCCGTTATTTAGTATTTAAACACCTGCATTTAGCCGCTTGGCAACGCTGATGCGGTCATCGTTAATCTACCACCCTTCTGCACAGCACTTTTGCAATATGCTCTATATTTTGGAAATTTCGCAACTGTTTATTCTCTCTCTTCGTAAGCGAAAGAGAAATAAGTAAGAAAACTAAGAGAGAGTCAAATAAAAAAAGGATATTTTGAATCAAGAGAATCACATCAGCGGCGTTATGTTGACATCCACTTTACCATTATTATGACTATTTACAAAAAAAAATTGAAAAAGTTTGGTTTTCCCTCAACAAATTCTGATACCCTAATTAACACATAATTCTTATAAGCAAATCAAAGAATGGTGATAATTTTATTTATACAAACAATTTTGACTACACGCACTAGTTGAAGACTAAAAATTTCTATTTTTTACTTTCGTGCATGATCTCATCATATTTAGTGCTCTAAGTACAGCAAATAAGTTCAGCACATATTATATTTTGAATGTAATTTCAAAAAACGAATAGTATACCGAATACAAAAAAAAATCAGGCGAATTGGCGAACAGACCTGCAGGGCGACTTACCAGTTTTTAACTACAATTCAACTAGTTCGCCTTTTTATACTAACTACTTCATCTTATATATTTTTTCTACTAGTAAGTAGAATTTTTGACACGGTGATAGTTCATAATAATATAATAATAGCTCATGATATGGTAAAAGTAATTTGAAGCCAAATTTATGGATTTTTGCCATCGATTTCACTGACTTGTGAAACGGTCAGCTTGGTGAAACAGCATTTCGTTTTCCTTCAAATACGGCCGTTTTCCGGCAAATCTCGTCCTTCGGAAGGTCCAATAACGCTATGTAATAGTAGCTGTTGATAGTACTTCCTATTTCAAAGTAGTCACTGAAATTTATTCCATAAGATCCCAAAATATAGACGCCATAACCTAGCCAGCCGACTGCTGAGTTTTTCCACGTTTTGGAGCGGGTTCATCCTGAGCAGTCCACTCGGATGACTTCGGAGTGATATGACGGATCCATACTTCATCGAATGTCACATACAAAAACTCGGATTTATTACGCTTGTACATCTCCAAACACTGCTCCGGCACCCACTTTGCACAGAGCTTTCTCATACCGAAATATTCGTAAACGATATGATGCACATGTTCAGTTGCTATCTTAAGAGTGCCGGCTTTTTCATTCAATTTCAATTTACGGTCGTTCAAAATCATTTTGTGTATTTTTTGATGTTTTCTTCTGTAACAACCTCTTTTGTGCGTCCATTACGTTCACCGTCTGCGGTGCTCATTTCATCCTATCCAAACTTAGCATACCAATCCTTAATGCTTGATTTTCCTGGAGCAGTGACCAGAAACTCGTCATCAAGCCAAGTTTTGGCTCAAACTGTATTTTTTTCCCTCCAAAAAGCAATATTTCATCGACACGCGAAATTCCTATTTTATCAGTTTTTTCACTAACTAATGATCCGACAGTTGTCAAATTTATACACGTGTCTTTTGTAGGTTAGGGCTAACTAAAAATCATTAATTAATTAATTCTAGTAGTACCAGCTATGTGTTAGACCGGGGGCTTTTCAATTGAACTGTTACATGTTGAATTTCTACTTCAATAAAATAAAAATAAAATTTGCGTGAAGCGAGGTTCGAACCTTGAATCTTTTGCACTATACACCTCTAAGCGTATCGTGACGATGCAAGGAGTAATGACATATTTAGCACTTCAACAGGGCTTATTAGGAAATGAAATTCAGCCATGACGTACTAGAAATAACAGCAATATACTAATGCCGTGGTGATGCAAGTTATTACTAGTCCCATTAATGATGAACTGCTTCAATATTTTCCACTCTATGTTTAACATATAAATGCCGGTTTTCAGAATAAATAATTGTAATTAATTAGCAGTGGTCGCAACAGCTGGGTGATAAGCATTGCGTACTACAATTCGGAAGACCTTAGTTCGAGTACAGGTTCGACCAACATCCAAAATTATAGAATATTAATTTTTCAATTGCGGTCGCCCCTCGGCAGGTGTTATAAAACTTTACGAGTGCATTTCTAACATGAAATAAAAGCTCTTCATAAAAATCCAACGGCCGTTCGAAGGCGGCATAGAATAAATCGTAAGTCCCTCCATGTGTTGGTAAAAACATCAAGACGCAAAACCACAAGTTGGAGGAGGAGCTCGGCCGAAAAATCGCCTCAGCGGTTACAAAGCACTTGGGAGAGGCTTTGTAATATTACAGTGCAGGTCGTGAAAAATAATCTAATGATAGTGTGGTATCGAGTAAAAAAGCTCTACATATTTGGTTTTAGAATGTACAGTATCTGTTCCCAATAAATCTATGAACCTGTTCTATTGCGTTGAGTTTTTGTCAAAGTCTAAATTAATAGTGAGGTGAGAGACTTTTCCACTCAAAGACTGAGAGCATCCATTTGCAGAATATAATTTCTATGATTTTGAATATAATTAGCAATAAGCTCATCAGCCGATATGTTACTGCTTTATCGACTGGGTTTAGGGTTTAGGGCTCGGTATCAAAAGGGAGACTTTCCATGGAGCAGGTAAGAACAAATGGGGATTCTTACCATACATATTCTATCAACAAAGCTCAGCGTCAATCCAAATTGCTTCGCACATGGACAATTATCTGTTTCATGTTCCAGGGTTGGCAAACCTGATAACCTTTTTATTTGCGTGGCCGATAGTAAAACCATTTTTTATCAATTCAAAGAGTGTGTGCCACAGCAAAGCGTGGGAGGGTACAGCTAGGCATCTATAAAATCATGCGTTAAGGCTAAAATTTGTTAGAATTTTGGTAGAAACAGGATTTTTCGAAGTTGAAAAGTTAAATTTTGTAAGACTGAATTTTAATATTCGAAATTTTCAAAAGAAAAGAAAAACAGAATTAAAATAGAAAAAAAATATTTGTTTGTGAATATTTCTTTTTTTTAATTTTCAGAAAAAACTTGCGGAATACTACCAGTGTGATCCATTTCGCGGTTCCTTATTTAAAAAAAAAAAAGAACACAGAAAATTCAAATTTAATGGGGAATACTCATTATCATTCGAAAAAAAATTCTTTTTAATTTATTTTACTGAAGATTATCACTTTCAAATGCTGGCCGCGGCTACGTCTCAGATGATCCATCCGTTGAGTCCAATTTTCGATGACTGGTTCGAGCATTTCGACTGGTAACTGGCGAATGACACGCGTGATGTTTTGCTCTAAATACTGAATCGAAGCGGGATTGTCCTCATAGACTTCAGACTTTACATATCTCCACAGGAAAAATCCTAACGGTGTGATATCACACGATCTCGGTGGCCAATCGACCGGCTAAAAACGTGAAATTATCTGCTCACCGAAGTGTTCTCTCGATAAATCCATTGATTGATGTGATGTGTGGGAAGTGGCGTCGTCTCGTTGAAACCAAATATCGCGGAGATCACGAGCTTGAATTCCAGGCATCAAACAGTCGATTATCATGGCGCAATAACGGTCGCCACTGACGGCTACGTCCTCACCAGCATCATTTTTAATGAAATATGGACCGATGATTCCACTGGCCCACAAACCACACCAAACCGTTATTTTTTCTGGAAGAAATTACAGCTCTTAATCTCCTCAGGTTTCTCTCCGTCTCTAATACGTCAAGTTTGCTTGTTTAAATACCCATTGAGCCAGAAATGGGCCCAAAGACTGAACAAAATTAGGCTCGAAAACGTCGGAACTTCTTGGAACTTTTCAAGAGCCCATGAAGCGAAGCGATGTCGCTTGGGAAGGTCGAGTGGCTTCAGTTCTTGCACAAGCTGTATTTTGTACGCTTTCAATTTAAGATCTCGACGCACCAGGCCGCTCCATACGTCAGCTCGAATTGCTGTGAATGACGCCGAATCGACTATCCACGGTTTTCGTGTACATTCTCAGCTACGGCCGCTATATTTTCTATACTGCGTGCTGGTGCTAGTGTTGCGAATAGTACGCTCAGTAGACCGATTATGTTGACCATAAATTGAGTGAAGCGCGTGAGACATATTCTATACAGAACGTGAATTTTCTTGAATGATTTGTAAACGTTCTTCAGGTGTAGGTCCTTCCAGGATGAAATGCCAAACAACACTGAACAAAAACAACATGACATCTTGAAAAAAGTACCTCTACCTGGTACTGTATACCCTTTATAATGATGCGAAGTCAAATTCTAAAAAAAAATTTAGGATTAAGAATCTATACTTTTTATTACATGGGTTAGAACATATCGAGGTTTTGAACTTATTTAGAACAAAAACATCTGTTTTATATCACTAAAAAGGAGTAATGAAAAAAATTTTCGCTTTCTGGGCACTTAGTGGTCTGAAAGATTGTCCTTACCCATCATTCCATGCTAACAGGGTTACATTTTTGAAGTGATTTCGTGAAATGGCCCTATTGTACTTCTTTTGAAATTGCGTTGAATAACATTATTGAACAAACAATATTTGTCACTTCTCCCCTTTATATCTTTTCAATTTATAATGAAACCCTGTATGATCTATTACAGGTATATGTGTGTGTATATGCTGTTACAAAAAATAATATAGAAACAAATTTATATGACACAAGCACGATAATGTTCAAATTACGGTAATACCAACAGTTACAACGGAAAAAAATTATCGATAATTTGAAAATAATTGCATTTTGTCAGGACATCAAAAATGATAAAGTAACTGAAAAGCAACAGTAACAACAGCAAAAACTCTTGCTTCTTATATTAACAAATACCAATTTAATAGGTGGTTAGCGTTTGTTTTGTATATATATATATATATATATATATATATATATATATATATATTTATAATATTATATATTTCTATGTATATGTGTATACTTATTTATTAAAAGTGTTTATATTGCAAGAATAACGTCCAAAAGCCAGGGAACTTTAGCTTACTTCATGTTTGATCGATATGAGAAATGACTTTTTGCAGAAATGACAATTTAAATGTCAAATATTTTATTGATGATTACAAGGCAAAGTTTTTGTTAGACAGCAATGTGTACACATACATAAATATATGTATACTAAACAAGCGACATAAGAAAGTAGGAAAAGGTAAACGTAACTTATTCCTTATCTGAATTTTATTAAACGCATTGTCAAAACATTGAATTTCATTATGGATAATCAAATTTAAGATTTTTCTTAAAATTTCTTCTTTTTTTTCAAATTTCCGGCAAAAATACTAATAATTAAAATATTTTAAAAAATCTATAAGAATGATTTGATTATTTATTTATTTAATGGATATTAGAATTTAATAATTGTAATTAAATTTTTTTTTTAAATAAATAATTTATTTTAATACTTTAACATATTTAATTATTATCTTTATTGGAATTCATGTAATATAACATCATTTTTATACAAATTCGTCGGCAATAATCTCACTAAATTGGAAATGGTCAAATATAATTCATAAAAAAAATTAATCAAAGGAGCTATGAAATTTTCCACCCTCTTTCTATTTTGGGTGGGATTGCCAATTTATAATTAATTTTTTTTTAATCGATGAGAACAAGTGGTTAATAGAAAATGGAACATTATTTATTGCTTTATTCAAGGAAGTTCTCTCACATCAATAATAACTATAAAATATTTTATAGCATCATAACAAGATGGTTTGTTATACATATTCTTTATGATAATTTATATTATATACCCACACTTGTTCGCAAATAAAATTGCCATATATCAAACAATATTTTACGAATTTTCAGGACTAAAACATATATACGTAATAAAAGAGTATATAAACTTGTTAAAAATGTATTGAAACATATATAAAAAAATTAGTGCGGATACGTATATTCGTGTCACGTAATAATAAAATAAAATATAAAATAAAATTTATTATACAAAAAAAAATATATTAAATGAAATGAAATAAAAATTACAAATAAAAAATAACAAAAAAATAATAATAATTACAAAAAAAGTAACTAAAACAAAATAAAATAAATAAATATTAGCGCTCCTAATAGTTGTTGGTTGGTAATGAATTGAATAATACAACAACAGATTAGATGGCTGATGTTGGCTCAGTGGTAGATCACTCGCCCTGAAGTCAAGATCCGTTGGTGTGATCTTTTGCAAAAAAAAATCTAAAGAGGAGATGTGGTGATCTCTGAAACAATCACTTCAAAATACTATAAAATAAGCCTTTCGATTAAAAGCTCATTCACTTATAAGTACAAAAATTTAGAGGCCGCAATAAACAATTAAAATAACTTAAATAAAACAAAATAAAGTAAATTAAAATAAATAAAATGACATAAAATAAAATAAAACGAAATAAAATAAATATAGAAAAAAATAAAAATAAAAATTAAAAAAATATAAAAAATAAAATATAATAAAATAAAATGAAATTAAATGAAATAACATAAAATAAGCAATGCTAAAATAAAATAAAATAAAGTAATTTAAAATTAATTAAACGAATATAATCAAATAAAATAAGCTAAAATAAATTAAACTAAAATTAATTGAATAAAATTAAAGCAAGATAAATAAACTAACTTAACTAAAATGAAATGAAATATAAAAAAGACGACAAATTAAATTAAAAGATAAAAATTAAATAAAATACAATAAAAGGAAATAAAAATAATTAAAATATAGAAATTAAAAATTAAAAAAACAATAAAAAAATAAAATAAAATTAATTAAATAAAAATATAAAAAAAGAAAAAAATTATATTAAATGATATAACATAAAATAAAGTAAAAAAATAATAAAAAATAACATACAATAAAATAAAACAAAAATTAAATAAATGGCATAAAATGCAACAAAGTAAAATAATAGAATAATTTAAAACAAAACAAAATTAAATAAAATTAAATTAAATATATTTAAATCAAATAAAAAATCTTAAAAATAGAATTATATTAAATAAAAATATATAAAATTAAATAAAATAACATATACTATATTAAAAATAAAATAATTTAAATTGAATAAAATAAACCTAAATAAAATAATATAATTTAATAAAAATGAAATAAATTAAGTTAAATTAAAATAAATTAAAATCAAATAAAATAAATTAAACAAAATAAAATAAACTAAAATATATTAAAAGGAAATAAAATCAAATAAAAAAAGATAAAATAAATTGAACTAAATTAAAGTAAAAGAAAATAAAGTAAGACAAAATAAATTACATAAAATTAAAATTAAATTAAATATAATAAAAGAAAATCAACTAAATAAGAGAAAAATAAAACAATATAAAATAAAAAATGATGTAATATAAAATTTCAATCTATTTTATATTATTTCATTTTTCATTTTATTTTATATTTGTTTTCTCTTATTTAGTTGAGTTTCTTTTATTATATTTAATTTCATTTTAATTTCATTTAATTTATCTTATCTTACTTTATTTTCTTTTACTTTAATTTATCTTTATCTAATTTTATTTCATTTCATTTTATTCAATAAAAAAAAATCAACTAAATAAGAAAAAAATAAAATAAGATAAAATAAAAAATGAAATAATATAAAATTTTAATCTATTTTATATTATTTCGTTTTGCATTTTATTTTATATTTGTTTTCTGTTATTTAGTTAATTTTCTTTCATTTAATAAAATGAAATGAAATAAAATAAGATAAATTAATTAATAAAAAAAAAAAAAAAAAAAATTAGCTAATTTTAAAATAAAATAAAGCAAAGTAAAATAAATTTAAAAAATAAAATAAAATAAAGTAAAATAATAAAATTAAAATAATTATAAAATAAAATAAAACAAAACGAATAGCGCACAATAAAAAAAAAATTAAAAAATATTTAATTAAATAAAAAAAGTAAAATAGAATAAAATAAAATACAATAAATTTAAAAAAAAAAATTAAATAAAATAAAAAATTATGAAGTAAATAATATAGAATAAAATTAAATTGAAATAAAAAAATAAAATAAGACAAATTAAAATCAAATAAAAAAAAAAATTAAAAATAATAAAATAATAAAATAAACTAAGATAAAAAAATTAAATATAATAAAAGAAAATAAATTAAATTAAAAGAAAAAAACGAAATTTAAAAAAATAAAATGAAAAAAAGTTAAATATAACTAAATAAAGTAAAATAAAATAAAGCAAACTAAAATCAAATAAAATATAAAATAATAAAAGAAGTAAAATAAATTAAAAAAGTAGAAAATTTGAAAAAAAAATAAAAATTAAAATTAAAATAAAATAAAATAATATATTATAAAAACGAAAATAAAATAAAAATTAAAAAAATATGAAAAGGAATTAGAATGAAAAATAACAAACAAATATAAATATATTTTTAGTTTTATTATTTTTTTCCATTGAGTCATTAATTTTTATTATTTATTTTTGCATTTATTTGTTATTTTTTTTACTATAATATAATATTATATATTTAAAACTTTATTTTTTTTTACAGACAATGAACCAATTTAAAGTACAATATTAAAAACTTTGGAGTTATGTATTTGTTCATAAACAAAATGCCTTATTATTCTAAAATATCTCAATTATCTTCCGCTGCTTCATTTTAAAATAACATAATGAGCAGTTCAGTCGTCTAAAAATACAAAATAAACACAGAAAGTAAACTGAATTTCTAGCGAATCTAACCAACTACACTTAGCGTTTTTCTTGAAATAAGTTTATACATATATTTTTTTCTTTCTAAAATAAATATAGAACTTAACTTAACTTGGGATTGCTACAGGCGTTACGAAAAAGTAGCAGTGTAGCGTAATAAAATGTTTTCATCGCCTACCAAGGCATTTCAACTTGGCCAAAAGTGCTTAAAGCCAATTTACAGTCAAATACTACACACCCACACACACATTCATTAGGAATCAGGTGGGGAGGAAGTTGTTACATAGAACAGAGTTGTATGTTTTCCGGTTTACTTTTTTCTATTTACTGACGAGTGCTAATATCAACTTGTTCCTCCTGTCAACTTATCCTCCTGTACACATTTCTAGAAAGTATAAATAGGGTTTAGTTACAAATGAAATTGAGTTACCAACAGCAACAATAATAACAACAAAAATTCAATGTGGCATAGAAATGTCAAAGCAATACATTTGCCAGCGGCTGAATGGAAAGTGCAAGTGGAATGTGAAAATTCGGTGCTTACGCACATACATATATATACCTACAAATGTGTGTGTTGAAAAGTATTCTGCATAAGCAGAGAAAAGCACGTATATTCATACATATATGTTATGAATAGAATGTCAAGTATGAAAGTGTTTTACAAACATATGTTATGCACTATTTAAGTCAAGATAGATAAGGCAACACTCTCTTATTTATATGTAGATTTAAACAGTTTTCGGAATAAAATTTATTTTAAATATTTTTTTTTTTTGTAATTATAACTGGATTATGTATGAACTAAGTGTTAAAAAATGAAAGGTATTCAATAAATTAAGACTAGTATCGTAATCCTTCAAAAAAGACATAAACGTATAGAAAAAGGACTTGATTATTGAGCTTATTCATTAGCAATTTTAAGGAATCGCACAGACTTAATAAGATCTAGTAAACGTCCTACTAAGCTCTGATTCAATATTTGAATGGAGAAGTTTGTATTTTCGAAGCTGTGAGAACCAGTAAATTATATTTATATCCATTTGTATTGTAAGTTTGTATACCTTATAGTATGAATGTTAGCAATATGTGTTTAAAAATTTGGAATTTTGTATTTTATAAAATTCTCATATCTTTCACATATTTTTACATCACGCAGAAAGTCTTAAAGGACTTGTGTTATTTCAAATGCGATCATCAAACGATTTAATCTTCAGTCGCAATTTTCCTTATTTTTTCCTTTGATATTTTGCAGCATATTGTGGGAAGTTGTTTGTATATAATGTCCTAAATATTTAACCATTTTGTCACCAAACAAAAATAACTGCAGAAACATACATAAGTATATTATATATCAACGGATGTACTCAGATAGGAAGAAGAAAATCGGCTATAAAATAAGTGGTTTTTCGTTAGCCTTGCCCGTTAAGGAACGAAATCTGGAAATAGTTTTTTTGTTTTGAATTTTAAATTAAGTTTTTCATTCATTTTTGTATCTTTCATGTACGTGAAATGATATATTAACTTTGATCCGAACTATTTAAGTATCAGAAGGAGAAGAGATAGACTCATTAAAATTTATACCGATCAGAGCAGAGTTGACTTAGCCATGTCAAGCGTCTGATTGAGCGCAAACAGATATTTCAATTAAACTTGGTAGGCAGATACATAATTTTAGCATATATAAGATCGATTTTCAGATTTGAAATTTTGTGCCATAAATCCGTCAATAAAGCATGTAGGAGAGCGAAAGTCGGTATTCTAAATATATATATAAAGTATAATGAATTGAATATTGGTGTTGAAAATAATTGATATCGGAAGACTGTAACATATATATTCCATAAGCCGATTAGTTCAGATATGAAGACTTTGTCAAAAGTCCGTCAAAAAAAAAAATTTGAAATCCGGTATACTACAGACATGAATTCAAGTTAATGGTAATACTGAAAATTTGATATCCACATGAAAGGTACGAAGGAAGAATTTTTTTTAAATTAAAACTTTTTATTTATTTTTCAATTAATTTAATTTAATTTTTTTTAACAATTAATAAATTTTTTTAGTTTATTCTATTTTATTTTATCTACGTTTGTTTTGTTTTATATTTTTTACATATTTTATTTAATTTTTTACATATTTGATATTTTCAGTCGTTTCCGAACTTTTGTTTTCCCATAAATTATTGCTACGCATTCCCTAGTTAGCAATTTAAAGCCAGTCACTTTCATTGTTGCGCCTTTTTCTAAACACTTTTACGTAGATATTTGTGTGTGGTGGAATATCTCGGCATGTGTGCGCATTTTTCACATTTTATGTGCCACAGTGCTGGTTACTCGGAAGTATATGTTCTTTTCATTTTTACTATGATGTTTTAATATAGTGCTTTGAGCAAGTAACTACTTACTTTAGTTTATGTGCATACATGTATGGGTGTAGCTCTCAAGAAGCTTGCTTAAATTCCCTCAACGCTTGTAAACGGACTTTAGTTTACATTTAAGGACAGATGAAAAAGATTAAAAGAAGAAATTGTACAAAAATCTTAAAAAGAATAAGCACAAACATGAATCTTACCTGCAATTCGATCGCAAATTTATCTTTAATTGGTCTTAAACCATATTTTTAATGCATTTGCTCTAATTTTCGCAGATATGTTGGTCCTTACCGAAAGGCCTAAATATAATTTATCCATAATAAAGTTGGTTTAGCTTTAAACGAATTTAATATTTCATGCTCTTTAATGTTTCAAAAGAACTTTCACCTGTCTGATATAGGAGGAAAGTCTCTTGAATTAAAATTGAAGATAGGCATGCCGGCCGCAATAGCCGAGTGGTTAGCATTACGCACTACCATTCGGAAGGCCAGGGTTGAAGTCCTGTTCAGACCAACCATCCAAAATTATACAAAATTAATTCTTCTAATTGCGGTCGCCACTCAGCAGGGAATGTCAAGTTACCCGAGTATATTTCGTTTTCGTTTGTAGGTGGCTTAGTATAAACTGTTGTAGGTCTCTCAATTTGTTGATAAAAAACATCAAAACTCAAAACCACCAAATGGAGAAGTCCGGCCGAAAATTGCTTTTGTGGTTGCAAATTCCCAAATATATATAAAGGGTGATCCTAATAGAGGTACTTTTCTTAATAGCCTTTTTTTTGACAGATCACGCGTGAGTCGTGTTAAGTTGTCATTTTATTTTTGTTTAGTATTGTTTGACATTTCATCATTGAAAGGCTTACGCCTAAACAACGTAAACAAATCATTCAACTTTATTACGAAAATTCACGTTCTGTAAAGAATGTTTTTCGGGGGCTTCGCTCAAATTAAGGTCAACATAATCGGCCTACTGAGCGTACTATTCGCAACACCAACATTCATTATTGGAGAATATTCCACCGAATATACCACATCTAGCACGCAGTCAAGAAAATATAGCGGCCGTAGCTGAGAGTATGCACGAATACCGTGGAGAGTTGATTCGGCGCCGTTCGGAGCAACTCATACTGACGTATGGAATGAATTGGCGCATTTTAAGTCGATATCTTAAATTGAAAACGTACAAAATATAGCCTGCGCAAGAACTGAAGCCACTCGACCTTCCCAAGCGACATGGCTTCGCTTATGGGACCTTGAAAAGTTCCTAGAAGATCCGACGTTTTCGAGCAAAATTTTGTTCAGCGATGAGGCCCAAAATTTCCACACTTGGGACGAAGAGCAACCTGAAGAGATTCAAAAGCTGCCATTTCATCCAGAAAAAACTACAGTTTGGTATGGCTTGTAGCCCGGTGGAATCATCGCTCCATATTTAAAAATAATGCCGGTGAAACGTAACCGCATACGGCGACAGTTATCGCGCCATGATAACCGACTATTTGATACCGGAAATTGAATCTCGTGAGCTCTGCGACATTTGGTTTCAACAAGACGACGCCACACATCGCACCAATCAATAGATTTATTGAGAGAAGACTTCGGTGAACAGTAATTTCACGTTTTGGGCAGGTCGATTGGCCACCGAGATCGTGTGATATCACACCGTTAGACTTTTTCCTGTGGGGATATGTAGTTTAAAGTCTAAACGGACAATCCCGCTTCGATTCAGGTCTTGGAGCAAAAGATCATGCGTGCCATTCGCCAGTTACCAGTTGAAATGCTCGAACGAGTCATCGAAAATTGGACTCAACGAATGGATCATTTGAAAGAAATACTCATTAAGAAAAGGAAAAAAATGCCAAAAGATGATCTTTCGAATGATAATAAACATTCCCCATTCAATTTAAATTTTCTGTGTTTTTTTTTCATTAAAAGAGTAGAGAGCCTAGAAATGGATCACCCTATATATATAGCGAGTAGGAGAATAATCTAAGCTCTTTTGAGGACGCCCTATTTTTTCAAACATTGTATGGTGAAGTGTGGGTCCGCATTGCTAGTTCTTAGGAGTCGCTAACGAAATTTTTGTTTTTTTATAAGTTCGAAAGGAGAGCTGGTACGATGAGGGGGAGAAAATAGATTGCCTTTCATTAAGGCGCGATCGACGGCAATGCGTGTCGTGCGGGATATTTGCAGATAGAAAACAAGAGCGGCCGAAATTCGTGAGTTGCCAGCTTAAGAAGCTGGCCGACAAGGGTAGTGCTTGAAAATGCAGCGAATTAAGAAGAACGGAATACACTTACGTATGATTCAAAGAGATAGTGTAGAAACTGATGCCTAGAGTGTACCAAAATTAATAAAGAGAAAACTTCTCCAGCCCGTTTAATGGATGTAAAAGTGAAACACCCAGAGAGTGCGAAGCCCAATGAAAAGCCCAAACGATTAGAAAGTGAGTATCCTATATATATAAGAACCAAATAACTTGAACGAATTTCTTTAATTTGGGTTTAGATCTAATAAATCCACCAAATTGACCAAATATTTACCATTTCCAAATCTTGAAATAAATTGAGAGATTTGTAGTTTGAAAAGAAGCAGTTTTTACGTTGCAGCAATGAAAGTATTCGATGCAGTAGCCACCGGTGGAAGCAAAGAAAGAGGAATAGTTACACTCCATTGAAAAGAAACAGTGGAGAAATTCCCAACTAGACTTAATGTTTCCAATTGCCGCCGAGCGGCGATTGACATGCCGTTGAGGGTTTGGCTATAATCGCGTAAGCGGTATCTACGACACTAGCAAAAACGAAGAAGTATAGAAAATCCCTTTTTCATAGAAGATTCTTCACGAAAAAAGGTCTCTTTTAAAATCAGAAATTCATAATCAAGAAATTTTTTGATAATGAACATGTTTTTGGAAATCCTTAGTCAAACTTAGTAATAAAAGGTTACTCAGTAATTATAACTGAAAAAAATTTACTTTTTATTAATTTGTTATATTTAATTTTTTAAATTTTATTTTTATATATTTATTATCAAAAGAGCTGATACCTTTAAGAGAATCGCCTTTATTCCATCACTTACCCACCTTAAAATGCAATTAAATTGAATATTGACATACAAACATGCACACATACATACATACACACATACATACGTACATACATATCTATCAAATAAAATACGACAAGAAAAATCCATCAGCTGCCCACCTGCGAAATGAGATGGTTGCCACACATAGGTACATGTCACAGCATTTTAATGTATTTGTGTAGATAAATGTAATATACATACATACATATCCATATATTTGAATTTGCACGTTCACACATTCAGCCATACATATATGCATTTGTTTGCATGCAACTTGGGCAGGCATACTCAAACATACAAGTCAATTGGAGGCAGACACTTGCTCACATCAACAACAAGTCAGCCAGCCAACCAATCGACCAAGTCAAAAGAGTGTGACAGAGCCCAATTCAGAGAGAGAGAGAGAGTTTGGATTTTGTGTGGAACGTAAGTAAAAAAATAGCTCTTCAAAATTTATCTAAAGAATATGAAAACCACAACAAACGGAGTGATAAAATTTATGAAGCAGAAAGTGAGAATTTCACCGTGAGTTGCCATTGCAGTTGGGGAGAAGTCAAGGATTTGCAACAAAATTAGTAGTAGTCATAAAATCCTCATTTTAAAAATATTTTCGACAGAGGTTAGCTTTCTTTGAGTGCTGAGAGAAATGATTTTCCTACAGATCCTTTTTAAAATGCGAAAAAATTCTGGAATTTATTTTTATTTTTTAGATTTTATGGCGTTTTTTTGTACTCCCTTTCCAATGCTCTCACTAGAAGTATATGCTGTCTACCACTCAGCTCGTTATAATAAAAATTTAATATCTTGCTCCTATGTCTCGAAAAAGGTAGCAGAAACATATGCACATATACAAATTCACATATATATTTCTGGTTACCAAGAGCTACGAAGTTTGGTTGTTAACCAAACAGCTGAGCGCCAAATTTTGTCAGCCGACAATGGAACAACTATAGAGGCAAACAAACAATTCACCTACACACATACATAGCAACATTCATACAAATATTACTCATGCAATTCCGAATAACGTAATACAAAGATACGATGGAGCGAGCACAAGCGAATTGCCGAATGATGGTAGCGATGGAGCAAACGAATGAGCGAACGAATGCGATGAAGTATACCCGAAACCGTGTACACATACGTACCGATGTTAGTATCTAGAAGTGTATAGATGAGGCGATTCATATTGTAAAAGTATTGCACTCGCACTCGTTGTCAACAGCGTATCGTAGATACTTTATCCGTCGCAATTATACAAGCCGTCAGTCTAGTGTCAGATACGAAGTTATTCAGCTCAAAGTGCGGAAGAAAATTTGATCTTATTCTCACCGCATTTGATTTATTAAATAGTGAAGTTTTTAACTGTTTTGAACGAATGAATGAATCTACAGAAAGAAGGCACAGCGCCGTAGAAGTAGTAAAATAAAACAAATAATAAAATTGTTCATAAAAATATTAATATCACAATCGTTGTGCTGAATCAGTAAATGTATCGTTTAAAAAGCATTAGAACTTCAAAAGTGTGAAAAATAATTGAAGAAATATAATTTTAAACAAAGTGAAGAACCAGTATTTTCAAAAAGGCAAAAAAAGAAAATAACTAAAAAAAAGGGGAAAAAAGTTTGAAAACCATTAATAAAAAATTAATTGAAAACCAAAAATCAACAGAAAATTAAAATAAATGTTGCAAAAACAAACAAATCTTAAAAAAAAAAAAATTTCAGTGTTCAATGTTTACACTAATTGTAATTAATAAAAAAATCTCTGTGTTTTACAAATAAAAATCAGAAAAAAATAATATTTTAACTGAAAGAATAATAAAATATAAATGTACATTTCACATTTGAATGTGTTCCAGCAAAGTTAAAAGTAAATGAAAATATGGTTAAGTTGTAAATAAATATCGATTTGAGTGGTAAAATGTTGAAAGTGTACAAATAAATTTATATATATATATATATATATATATATATATATATATATACATATATATATATATATATGTGCTTCATAAGCAATTAAGATATTGGCAAAACAGCTAATGATATGTGTGTTTATAATTTAAATTTTTATACAATTATGTTTTTGAGCCAACATATATTTGTGCTACGTTTTCTATGAAAAAAAAAATTTAAAAACAAAATTATGTCTGAAGTGCAGAATTTCAAATCTAACATATTTACCCGCATTTCAACATCAGAAACAGTGGTGTGTTTTACGCGACGTTTGTTTCGCTTCAAAAATTTAACAATAAATAATTTTCACTTTTAATTCATATTCCAGTTTCTTGCATTTTGTGAATTTCGTTCTACTAAAAATCCGACCGTTTATTTTTTTTTTGCCACTTACTAGCATCTTACGGTATATTTTTTTTAAGCTCAGCTTGAAAAGCAGCCAACTTTGCTTTGTTCGCATGTACAATTATGTGTTGCAGTTTGTGAATGGATATGTGTGTGAGTACCCTGTAGGGAAAAATACTAGTTGTTAACTAGAATGCAACTAGTTTGCATTTTTGCACTAACTAGTTAAACTTCAATCTATTTGCCATGTAAGCAACTGGTATTTTTAAGGCGGTGATATCCTGCGAACTATCATATATAAATATGTGTTGAACTTCTAATTTACCACACACAAAAAAAAATTGAACAATAATTGAATTCGAACCTCATGTGAACCTCATGCGCTATAGTGTTAATCTCTAACCTTTAAGTTATCGGTATGATATTAAGATCGACGACATACTTCATACTTCAACAAAGCTTATTAGGAAATAAAATTCAGCCTTAGTAGTCGTTACTAGTGAACTGCTACGATTTCATGCCATTTCATACTAGTATTTAACCAGAATTTTTACTAACTAGTCTAACTTTTCACTACAGGGTGTGGCTGCAGCTATAGAAAATGTGCGTCAATTTATTAGCCTGCCTTCTTTACGGCCAAGCGCGTAAAATATGTTTTGTAAAGTGTTAGAGGTATAATTAGTGAAAATGGAAATGTAAATCATAATTAGCCAGTAATTAGGCGTAGAGCTTAGTAATTTTTTTGTGGAGCTCAAGTCATACATACATATGTGTTAATGCGTATGTATGTTTTTTGAGTAATTAAAAATATATATATTTTTTTAGAAAGACTTCAAAATCAGTTGGCAGTTTCTAAATCTGAAACGGGCTGAAAAAATGTTTGGTTTTAATATTTTAATATTTTAGAGCAATATTTAAATAAAATTTTATTATTTTTCGACGGATTCAAAATAATTTGGGGTGTGGGGCTTAGGGCGGAGATGACTAGTTTTTTAGAGATGGTATTTGAAAATTGCCAGAGAGATGGGCAAAAGCAGTCGTATCCGACGGACAATACTTTGAATGATTTATTTTTTACTCTTTTTCAATAAAATTTTTTTTTGAACAAAAAAAAAACGGAAAAATTATTAATTTATATACATATATACAATATATAAATGTTTTTTTCACTACCTAAAATATAAATTCATAAGTGTAAGAGGCATTCGTTTGAAATAAAACTATCCTACTGAGTGGTGCCTGATACTAATAAATAGCAAAAATGTAATGGAAAAACCAAATTTTTAATGCCACAAAATTTTTTTTTTACTTATATTTCAGTAAAAACTTTTGTTAATTTTCGTTTAAAAACGATAGTGTATTTTTTTTTGATTTTAATTTTACTGCCGTATAAAATGGAAAGTTGTGCAAAGTTATTTTTCATATTAAAAAATACGAGTTAAAAGAGATTTTGTATTTTGAAACCTTGATCTTAAATATTTGAGTTTGCCTGCTAAAGCCTTTTTTTAAATCTGTGAAAGTTCTAAATAGAAAATAAATATTTCACTCGCACTTTCGTATTTTTCTTAATCTCTCATCTGCTTTTTCTCAGTGTATGTTAATTCAACTTTCCATTCATTCGTTACCAACCTGCTGTCAACTCATCTCAAAATATAGTATGACGAAAAAATAAGTAAAAAATATCCATTTTTAATTAGAACTACTTACCATTTGTGGAAATTCATCGCCCACATTCTAGTATGCATGTGAGTTGAAATTTCGTATTAGAATATTAAATTTTATAAGTTTCTTGACACCGAGTGTGAAGTTTATAACTATTAAAAAAAAGTATCCGAACAAATGTTAGGTAGGCAGAATTTTAACTAAAAAGGGAAAACTGTTTGGTATCGAGCCTAGAAAAAACCACGCAGTCAAGTAATAATAAAAAAAAATATATATATAAAAAACAACAACACAATTGACTAACAATATCCCAGCCATTACTGACTAAAAACAAAATTAAAGAAAAAATCATATAAATTTCATAGCCAAATGGTGTTAAATCACAAAATTTAAGTTTTTTCCCATATAAAATTCAATGAAAAATTCTCTACTAAAATTCTATACTCTGAGTTGCGAATAAATTAAAATTTATGTACTACAAATCTAATGTAAGTGATGCCGCAAAAGCTCATTTTTCTCTAAAGTGCTCTCAAACGCTCTTGCGACATTAGAAAATATTCGAAGCAATAACATTTTCTCGCTCAAACGATTGCAGCGTTAGAGAAGAAAAAATTTATTTTTTATATATTTCATATATAAAAATTTTTTCTAGACAAATCAAATATGTTATTTCCAAATCGTGATTGCGTGCAAAATTGCGGCAAAAAGCAAGTAGTTATTATCTATGTACATACTC
Source organism: Neoceratitis asiatica (assembly GCA_030068015.2). NCBI lineage: Eukaryota > Metazoa > Arthropoda > Insecta > Diptera > Tephritidae > Neoceratitis > Neoceratitis asiatica. The sequence goes on from CM061529.1 coordinate 41,092,122, forward strand.
TTATGTACAAGAGTATATTGAAATACCACAAGAGTTGGTATAAAATATTAAATTTTTGTTTTACCTATTTTAATAAAAAAATATTTGTTAAAATAATATAAAAACAATTTAAATACAGCACAGCAAATTATGTATTTAATTATTTATATATTTATAGGGTTTTCCAATAAGAGTGATTTTATTTCTTAAAAAAAAAAAAAACACACAAATTGTTAAGGATATTCAAATATTTTTATTTAATGTGAAGTACAATCGATACAATTAAGTTCTGAATATAACAACATTCAAATGGCCTCCTTGACTTCTTTTACAATAGCGAATTCGATGAACCGAATTTTTGAGCACTTTTTCCACTAAAGCAAGTTGTATGTCATGAATAGCACGTTCAATATTGACTTGCTGTGTTTAGTACCAGATGTTGTTAAGATCAACTTCTTCCGATTGTGGCCATAAAAAGTTTGTTATCATCGATCTATACTGCTCTCCGTTGACCGTAATGGTGCTACCAGCTTCATTTCGAAAGAAGTACGGACTGCTAATTTAGGTGAACGTAATGGTTGTTCATGAATAATTTGTGGATTTTGTTCGCACCAGAATCGAAAGTTTTGTGATAAGATAAAAGTGAGCCTCATTGGAGAAGATGATTTTCTTAAAAAAATCGTTATCGTTTGCAAGTTATTCCAAGGCAAAATCAGCAAATTTACGACTTTTATCATGGTGCAATGGGTTCAGTTCTTGAGTGAGAAAAATTTTATACGAATGCAAGCCCATATCCTTTCTCAAAATCCGCCAGGTTGTGATTTGAGACATAGCAATTCTTAAACGCGTCTTGAAATCGACAAATTGCGGTCTCACTCGCCAGAATGGCAGCAATATTTTCGTTACTTCGACCGGTTATTTGTCTTATCGGCACTTGAACATTATGTAAAGAAAATGTGCGCTCGAAATTTTCAACAATTCGGCGAATAGCGAACACAGGTGGACGATTATTACGACCAAAAAATGGCAAAAGCGCACAAAAAGTTGTAATTGCAGAATGATTATTTTGATAAAAATATTGAACAATTTGTGAACGTTGCTCTTGCGTATATCTTGCCATGATGAAATTGTAAACATTACTGAATGCAATGAAAAAATGAAATGACAGATCATGACATATTAAAAATGGCCAAAACGACACTTAGAAATCATATCATCCCTATTGGAAAACCCATTATATCTGTAGACATTTACAAAACAACTGCTCTCCAGATATGACGATTCTCCAAGATTTCAAACATATGTAAGCATTTTCAATGCGCATATTTAGTTGTATCTTATCGGTACTTTCATACGACCCTTCGTTCAAATGTTATAGATACCAGTGAAGAAACTTCTCTCTTACTTTTTAGAAACTGCATGTAACAAACATGGTTGAAGTTAAAAAAAACAGATAGTTAGAACGTAAAATCGACAAAGGGACTTGCCTTATTTATAGCCACAGCAGTTTTTTTTTCGTTTTACATTGGACAAAAAAAAATTTTCTTTACGTGACTATCTCTTTTAAAATGCATCTTTAATAAATTTCTATTTTTCAAATAAACTTGACTTGTTTTATGAGAAACAGATTCACTATTTCGCTCAAATAAAATTTAACAAAAGGACTTGTATGAGATAAGATGATTTTCTGTAAGTCAAATTAATTGAAAAAACATTTTTTTATTTGTCTTGTTTTTATTTAAAAACGTAATATGCCAAATTGAAAACAATTGTTTAGAAAACACTTGATTAATAATCAGTGCTCAATTTTAACTAACTTTATGTTTCCATTGTAAGGATCTTACTTTGTATTAAGCATTTAAAATTTTTTTTTTCGGTCTCCTGAAAATTTTGCTTTCTAGAAAGCGGTTGTTTTGTCAAATGTCGACAGATATGTATCGCGAATACGTACCGGCGTTTCAATTGTTGAGAGTCCCCATCTCAACACATACATTCATTCATATAAACACCCTGTGCTTATAGTGATTTTATATGTATTTTTTTGTTTAAATTCTGTAAAACTACTGAGCCGACTTTGTTGTTAATACATAATATTGTTTTTTTTAAATTTAAAAAATATTTTTCTTTTCGTACATACATATGTACTCGTACATATGGGAATGTTATGAGTTTAGATTTTTTTCTACATAAACAAGTATATGAGCCTGAGTCTGGTCGTACTGTTGAATAATTATTATTATTATTGCATATACATATGTATTGCACGTATGTGTGTGTGTGTGTGTGTTTTTATTAAGCCACACAATCAAGTACCTAACGGACGGGACGGTCAGTTTGCAGCTGAGTTGAGTTCAGTTGAGAACGACGCAATGTGGAAGTAATTAAGTCTTAATTAAAGTAGTTAGCTTTATGGGCAAACACACATACATACATGCTAAATATACAAACAAATGTAATATATACTTTTTTTATGCTTATAATATATATGTAGGTATATAAAGCTTTTTATGTCATATACATACATACATACATACATACATATGAACATACATTGTCCGTAAGCAAACGGTCCTATTCGCACAAAAGTCGAACGGAAGGCGCTGTTGGAGAAACCTAACTAATGATTTTTATGAATTGTCGGCAAAACCATTTTACATACGTACATACCTACAAGTAGCATTCGATGATATGTGTGTATACATATATATAACTAAATAATACAATTTAACGTGAGATATAATCATAAGTAGCACTTGCTTGTATTTAAATACGTACATATGTATATATATATATACATATACTTATATATGTATGTATGTATAATATATACGTTTATTCATATATGTATATATATACATATAAATTATGTATATTTCTATTCGCATACATTTAAGTGAATAAATTCATTTTGTTATTACTGCATAGCTATAAGTGTACTAAGTACTGAAAATTTTATAAAAGATAAACTTCAAAAAATTACCAGTACAAACATAGCTTACATACATACATGGGTGTTACTAAGTCACATTAAGCGACACTTTAATTGTTTTCGCTGACCCGTAAAAGAAAGTTCTCGTTTTTTGTGAAAAGCGCTTAAAAACTGACTTAAACTGAGCACATAATGTCGTCATCAGAATGTACGTAAAATATTTTGTATCAGTTTTTATATACTCTACGTATTATGTACATATGTATAAATGTTTCTAGGTATATAAAGCTACAACAAGGAAGTACGTGTATGCAAAAGTGAATTAAACAGAACGAATTTCTCATTAGAAATGGCGATTGGGCGATATGCTCATTACAATCGTTTTTACAGTTAAATAAGAAATAAATAAAATTAAAATAATTTTTTCATTTAAAATTTCGTGAAAAAATTATTTAATTTGACTAAGCCTGAGACTCTAAAGTGTCTCCCAAATTAAACAGTGACAGATAATTTTTTATTTGTTTAATTTGAAAATCCACCCTAGTGCGTTTGTGTTATCATTTTTAATAAACAGAAAATTCTTCAAACTACTAAAATAATTATTTCAAGAAATGATTACAATTATTTTGTTTACAAAGATCGTCTACCTCTCTTTCAAATCAAATATGGTCAATTATTTATATTTTTATAACTTCAGGTAGATTTTAAAACTTCAAAAAAACAAAAAACTTTGTAAAAAAATAAAAAATAAAATAAAGGAAATATAAAAATAATAATAAAATAAAATAATAAAAAGGATAAAATTAAAAAGAAATCTTTTTGTAAAACAATCGCTAACTGTAGGGAAAATATCTCTTAAAAATAGGCCGAAGATATGTAAAAATTTAAAAAAAATTTGGTGCATAGTATATTTTTTGCTGCCAATCGTATATTAGATGTAAAATAGCAGACTAAAATTGTTCAAACAACTATATAAACTTTTTTTTCTAAACTCTATTATTGCTTTGTAAATTATAGAACTAGCTATGGGCCATGATACAAAGAAAAAAGGTAGTTACACTAAATTTTTTATAAGCTCACTATCATTATCTGACTGAAATTGATTATGGAGTTTTTTATACTACCAATTTCATTTATTGTAAAAAATTTAATTTCATAAACCGACAAATATAATGAGGAAAAATATTATTGTATTTAATAAAATTAAGAAAAGCAAAAAAGTTCCATTAATTTCAAAAATGTTTATTTTCCAAAATTTAATAAAAATAAAAATATTTTCAGACTTCTGAAATATAATTTATATCGAGCAAGTATTTTAGTTTGGGGTTAAAAAGAAATTTTAAGAAATATAATAAAAATTATTAAAATTTTTTAACGCTAAATAGTTATATGATATTGTTTAATTAAAATTTAAGGTTTCTTTCCACCATTAATTACCGGGTCATTCACACTTTTCAAAATTTATCTCCGACCCAACTTTCCAACTTCTTACTTAAAACAGTATTTTTTTACACTTTTACAGAAACAATATTTTTTGGTCTATTTTCTTAAAGGTCTTACATTTAGAACTATAACCTCAAAAAAGTCTCTTTGAGGTTATCTTTATTAGCCAATTATCATTATTCTTACTAATCCAAGCATGGGTTCCTTATCTCAGCTAGCTAATATCTCTTTAGTAGTTGAACAAAATAAACCATTAAAACATCTATTATACTTTATATTAAGATACTGTATTGAAAATTAATAAGAGCAATATTAAAAATAAAAATATTAAAATATGGTATATCGGTTCTTAGTTAAATCTTTAATTGTTAATTTTTTTTTTTGCTCTTGGTTGAGGTAAACTTCAGTGTTCATCTATGGTTTAACTCATGTAAACATTTCAAATTTATTTTAAATTGCCAAATTCGATTTTGATAATTTTGAGTATCAATACTTACGTCTGTAGAACACCAAGTTTCACGCTCTTAGATGCTTTTTTGACGGATTTTTGACTCAAAACCTGATATCATAATAAATCCGTTGCAGAGGGCTCTATGATGTAGAAGTCCGATTTCGATGATTTTCAGTACAAATATGCACTCCATAATATTCGTGGATAATATTTATTTTCTTGATCCCAAATGCTTTTTTGACAGAGTTTATACCAAAACCTCACATCTGAAATTCTGAAAATATCGGTGTGTAGAGCTATATGTTATATTCGTCCCATTTTGATGATTTTCAGAACGAATTCATTATATATGTGCAATTAGGCACTTTTAAAATCGGATTTATAACCCAAAATTTTGAATCAGGAAAATCTGTCGTATATATGCTGTTATGGTCCGATCTGACCGGTTGCGACAAATGATCGTTGAAACGTAAAGGTGCATCTTCCTACCAAGTTTGTTGAAATATCTCAAAAATTTAAGGTCTATCGCTTGTCCTTCTGGTACTGACATACTTCGGACCAAAGTTAATATACCATTTCGTGTACATGAAAGGCATAAAAATAAAATGATTAAATTTTTTCATGGCCTTGCAATGAACGAAAATCGTATTCGTATAAAAAAATTTTAATTCTTCAATACCCGACCTTATCTTAACTACGAAAACTAAAAAAAAATTCCTATATCAAAAAGTTAATTCTCGTGAACTTTTGATTTATGCACATACATAACATATGTTATTAGTCTACATATATTTTTCGGCATAAATTGTCAGATATTCCACCAAGTGCCATCAATACTTCTGATTTTATCAATATTCTGTTACTATTTACCTTCCCGTTGACGCAGCTGTCGCTGCAAATATGAAATTGAGGTAAGAATCGTAGTTAAAGAAATTTGAAATAAATGTAGAGCCAGCTGTTCGAAAATATACGCATATACATATAATAGAAGGTGGTGCATACTCGTCTGACAAGAAACAAAAATTACAAAGTAAAACTTTAAAAAATATGAGAAAAAATTATAAATCCGAATATTTTTAACAAAAATAAATGAAACGATAGTTAAACAAAATCGCAAGAAAAAAATATATAACAAGACTTATTAGAACGTTACAAGTCACGATGAAAGAAAAAAACCGACAACATTTTGTTATACAAAAGATACAATATAAAATATAAGAATTAAAAATAAATAAATAAATAACTAAAATATTTTTTTTAGGATCTTAAATAAATTAAAGCAAGACACCACCTTGTTACCCAGCGAAATTCGTTCAGACCAGAGCCCAAAGACAATAATAACATAACCCGTAGGAAGACAAAGAATTTGAAAGACTAAAGTTACAGGTGTATACGCATGAATGTACGTATTTTGTATATGTATATGTGTATGTGTTACGTATAATGCCCGCCAACAAGTCAACAAGGCAAAATACTAAACGAGCCTTGGCAAAACAGAGTGATAGCCGCTAACAGTCAATCCAACAGCTGCCAGCGCAACGAAGCCAGCGACAATGAAGTCTACATAAACAAAATGCCAAAAACAACATAGCAAAAGAATTACCTATCCGCAATAAGAACTAGTAGTAGAAGGTGTAGCAAAAAAAAAGCGGGAGAGCAACACCGTGACCGCAGCCTTAGCAACCAGCTGCTAACTCCCATGCCGCTTAACGACCACGGTTTGTGGTTATGTTAGCGAACTTGGCTTAAATTTTGTATATCTGCCTAAAGTATTAAAACACTAAAATATAAAACTAAATAAAAATAACAACAACAAGCAGCAGGTCGGCTATTTAACAGCGGAAATAAAATATTTCCCAACTGTTGGCGCGTTTTTCGGTATTTTTTTCAGTTTAATTTTTTTTTTTTTTTGGTTTTTTTTTACTCTTTTGTTCCTCTAACCTTTCATTCATTCATATGCCTTTCATCTCTTTCATTTACTTGTCGAAAATTCTTTACTTGTTGTTTTGGTTTTTCATTCAACCAACAACTTTTGCAGTAATTTAGTTCATTTGATTTTCGCGTGAAAATGCCAAAACTAGAAAAGTTCAAAGTTTACTAAAGAAAAAGTTTATCTCTGCAGTGGCGAAAATTACAACTACGTGCAAATATGTACGGTTGCATGTGGACATTGCATATTACGGTCATGGCGGCTGCTAAGCCATAGTTGCAGAAATGAATTTGCTGAAGTGCCATTTGTGTTGTTATTGTTTAAATAACTGTATTGGTGTAACGGTAAATTAATAAAGATAGCATTAAAATATTTGAAGCAGCCTGTAAATTTTCATTCAAGTTCGAATTGGAAAGCACGGTTTTTCTGTTGAATTGTTTTTTTTTTTGCTGCAATTCAATGGGTTTATTAAGGAAGAAAAATGGAGTGGAAGAAAATGATCAGCGAATATTTTTAAGTTGAAGATATTTTATATTTTTAATTTATTTAAATAGATTTTTTTAAATAAATTAGATTTTTTAAATAAATCATTTAAATAATTTTTTTTAAAAACTCAAATACTTAATGAATAAAGCAAAAAAAAAAAAAACAGACTAAAAAAAAATTTAACAATTATTTTGGGCTTTTTTCTTGTTATCGCTGTTTTTCCTACAAATATTTTTTTATTAAAATTAAACTTATCAAACATTTTACCTTTATGGCGAGCATGGTAAAATCTCTGAAATTATGTGGTGAATTTGGAATTGCCTGTCGAGCCTGTCATTTAAGTTAGAAAAACGGCATCAAATACCAGACTATCCGACATTATTTTGTTTTTCAACTTTTATTATATATTTTTATATAAGTATATGTATCGACATGCGTGGAAATAATACGATTTATTTAGTTAAAACAAGAAAAAAATATATTTTCAAATTTTTTGTTTTAAGCCATTAATTCGAAACACGTCGCCTTTGACGCTCGCTATACATCAATACCGTTAAATATTTATGAATTTTTTTATTTATATATATTCATGTATGAATACAAAGCTATGTACGAATGCATGAATATCTTTTTTTTCTGTTTATTTCCTTTAATTTGTAGATAATAAAAAATTTCACGCACGTAATTTGAGATCTTGACAAATTTGACACTCTTACTTTCAAACATTCGTATATGTATATGTATTTACGTATATACATATGTGTAATTACTTACTTGCATGCTGAGGCTATGCATTGCTGTAACTTACATTTACCTATACATATACGTATAAGCACATAATTGCATGTATTTGTAGGAGTTCCTTGCCGAGGTAGTTTTTTTTTTGTCTGAAAAGCATTGTAAAAGAAAAAAAAAAAAAAATTAAAAAGAAATAAAAGTGTGCAGGTATGTTTATTGTTATGTTTATTGATATTTATATTTATAAATATTTGTATTTCTTTATGTCCAAATAAATGTGGTAGCAAATGGTTAACCAGTTTCCGTGCGCCAATCAATTAGTAATTAATCAGTTGGAGTTTTGCAAGAACCGGTTATCATAATTCGGCTAAACACCTCAACAACCACTTAGAGTAGTAAATATATACAATCCTAAATATAAAAATAAAATGTTTTCTCTTTTGATGGCCGAAAATATTATTTTTAATGTATATTAACAAAGTATTAAGCTTAATTTGATATGATTTATGTATATAAACAAGAAAATTAAAAAAAATTATGTTTTAAAATATGCAAAAAAGTTAAAAATAATACAAAAATAAAAATTATTTCAGTGCAGCAAAATCCATAAGAAACGCAAAAATTTTCCAAAACAAGCAAAAACACAAATGTGGTGCAAAACCTATCAAATAACGACGTCAGCACAAATTTATGTTGCTCAACAAATAAATAAAAAAAATAATAACATTTTTCTCTTAATGCAAATGACATTAATACATATTGTAAATTTTCTTTATTTTCAGTTTTTCACCAATTCCATAATTAAATGTAATAAAAAATTTACAAGAATATAAACAAACATATTCTATTAATCGTTAATATAATAAACATCACTCAAAAGATATAACAAAAACAGTATAAAAAATAAAAATAAAAACCAAAAACAAACATTGATATTAAAAAAAAAAAATTAAGCCAAGCTTAAATAAAATTTTGTGTATATTGTGATAGATAGGCAACAAAACGACAACAAAAAATTATTGTGAGCATTTTTCCGCATTTGCAAAACTAGTGAACATTAAAAATTTTAACATAAAATTTACAGCAGCAGTAGTTAAGCAGAAGAAAAATAAAAATAAACAGCAAAAAGTGTAAATTATCATTTCGATAAACTAGATAAAATAAAAAAGTATAATCCAAAAATAAATATTGAAAATAAACTTATTTTCGGTCTTGTGTGAAATATGAAAAAATAAAATATAATATATAAATTAATAACGGCATTGAGTGTTATTACTTAAGAAATAAATAAAACATTATATTTCCAATATCTTGGATTATAAAAAATTGCAGAATATACCAAGAGCAGAAACAAACGGAAATATTTTAAATTCAGATTGGCATTTATTCGAGCATAAATGGTAAATATACATACATGAAAGAAGTTATGTTTTATTTTTTTTACAGACCAAAAAATATTATAGCTACGATAAACAAATGAAATAAAAATAATCAAATAATTAAATACATAAAAATTTTGATGAACGCCTACAACTTCAGAACCACCAGATCACATTGCACCAAATTTTTAGGAGTTATAAAGGGCCTAATGGTTAATGAAGGTTAGCTTTCATGAGATTGGCGCAGCCGTTACAGAGATATGACCATTTTAGTGAACATTGGTCGCTACCCATACAAAGTACACACGTTGTACATATGTGGTGTTGAAAGAGAGAGAGGAAGAGTGAAAAAAAAAATGAAAATTGAAAAGAATTAAATTTTTTTTTAATTAATAAAAAAAAAAATTGGAAAAAATTTAAATCAATTTTTTTCGTTTCCTCTTCCAAAAACAATCAAAAATTCAAAATTTCAATTATATTTTAAATTTTTTTTATGGTGTAGCAAAGCACGCTGGGGTCCGCTAGTATATATATATATATATATATATATATATATATATATATATATATATATTTAAACAAAATATTTACAAAGAATCCTTATTTAAATTAAAAAATTGCTTAGCATTAAAGCATCAAGTGTGAATCGTCACGGCAGTTCTCATAACAATGGTTTGTTAACACAAATTCGTTTATAACTACATATGTACGAATGTCTGTACATACACACATATGTGTAAAAATTAATTTAAAACTCGAATTGAACGAAGCTCAAAAAATAATAATTTCTAAGCAAGTATACTTCCGTTCACACAAATTTGAAGAAATAAATAAATATACATTTAAAGAGTTTCTGGCATACATACGAGTATATCGTTGATAAATTGCAGAAAAAGCCTAACTATTGTTTCTTTCTTCAAGCTTTATTTTACATTTTGGCGACACTTTCATCCAGAATACTTTTCAGTAAAGGTTTTAAAGGTGTTCGCGTACTAACAGGGTTAGATTATTGTTCCGATCAACAGCCAAAATTATAGAAATTTAATTTAAAATAAAAAATTAAGTTAATTTTTCTAATTGCGGTCGAGCTCCCGCAGGAAATGCTAACCTCTCCGAGTGTATATCGAACATGAAAGAAAAGTTTTTCATAAAAATCCATGTATAGTTCGGGGGCGGTCTTTTGAATTTGTCATTGGAAAACATCAAGACGAACATGACAAACTGGGGAAGGAGATTACTAAAAATTCTTTCAGTGAACTTTAAAATGTAAAATATTGAAGTTAAGCACTTCTTACTTGTCTCCATAAAATTTATAAATGTATGTGCTGTACACAATCATTTGGGCACTGAGTCGCAATATTTTGCGTCTTTCAAAAAAGAATATTTACAATTCGAGTGGGTGAATGAATGAATTTCGCAAATGACATTATTGAATCGATGAGTCTATTCTTAATTACATAAATGCTTTTATGTTTATATACATATATCTATGTATATATTTTGGTAGGTATAAACTTATTCCTAGCTAAAGTTGAACAATATTAAAAGTGATAGGTAAGGTAGTAACTAACCTTATAAATATTATAGATACACATACATGTATATACAATTACTTGCAGTTCACTTTAATTGACTTTGTAAAATTAAACAATTTTCGCTATGGTCTTTACTTCTCTCTTTTTTTACTAACATAAATTCATATATACATACAAATGTATATCAGTGGAACTTTATTGTGTAATTTCATGCTGAATAAAATTAAATAACGTTGATGATAGGAAATGAATGGAAACAAATTAAATTGAAACAATATAATTGCCTCCCGGTGATCATGAATTGAAATAATTCAACTATAATTATTTGAAAAAAAAATCAATTGAAATAAAAAGTTTATATTTTAAATAAAAACAACAAAGCATATGTTTGTTTATGTCTCGATCGACTTTTGGTCTACATTCTCCTAAGATAGGATACAGCGGCTGACATTGAATGGCAAGTGGTCAGTGTACATTCTGGACTTATTATGATTTCAATATTAAATAATTCCAAATTATATATAATTATATGTTACATATATGACACGGTAATCTTAGGTTAGGTATTGTAGTTGTGGCTATTCGTGTAGGAGAGCATCAATGCAGGACAGAGCAGAATTATTTACTGAGATTTTTTTTTAACAAAACTAAAATGATAATAGAAGAAAAATGTATATAATTGTAAATAGTTGATTGGCTTTTTGCTTGTGTTGTAAGGGCTATAACAGCTTTATGGACAAATAAAATATATATACAAAAATATTGAAAAATATATACGAAATTAGCGGACCCGGCGAATTTTATTTAGTTATAATTTCATAACTTAAAATTTCATGACTTCAGATCAGTGAACCCCATTTTTCTACGCACTTATTTATCAAATTAACTTCTTCTTAAAAATTTAAAAAAAAATCTATTTCAGATACCATTAATATTTCTTCAGGAGTACCTCAGGGTAGCCATCTAGGCCCGATTCTGTTTTCACTATTTATAACGATATATCATTTCAGATCAAATTTTCAAAACTTTTAATGTATGCGGATGATGTAAAACTTTATAATTCTTACACTTCGGCAAATGAAGATATCTTACTGCAGGCAGACATAAACAGCATGGTTGAATGGTGTAAAACAAATCGGATGCCCCTAAATCTTAATAAATCTAAAGTTATTTGTTTCTCCCGAAGAGCCATACAGACAATTACTTACACTAGAGATAATTACAATTTGGAACAGGTTCACCATTTTATTGACCTGTGGATCACTATGGACCCTAAATTGAAATTCACACATCACATTGGTGTGTTAGTCAACAAAGCCAAAGGCATCTTGACTTTTGTAAAACGTTGGTCAAAGGAGTTTAATGATCCTTATGTTACTAAAGCTCTGCATATAACATTAGTAAGACCTATTCTTGAAAACGGTTCGGTATTTGGAACCCGAGGTATCAAATCTACTCTGGTAGGATGTAGTCTATTCAAAAACCATTCCTCCTATTTGCCATTGAGAAATTTGAATTGTGACTCTCAGTACTATCTTCCTTCTTATACTAGTCGCTTGAAGCTTATCAACCTCCACAACTTCGCCAGTCGTCGGAAAATGCCTGGTGTAATTTTCATGGTTAAGATAATAACAGGATCAATTTTCAGCTCCCTTATTATCTCTGAAATCAAATTTAATGTTAAGTTTAGAATGTCCATACATTTTTGCCCCTTCGTTCTGAAGACTTGTAAAACGAATTCTGAATTTCACAAGCCTTTGCATTGTCTGTGTCTTGATTTCAACTCTCATTCAAGCACATTTGACATATCTGAATCGCTTTTTCATATTAAGAAAGCTATTTTGTAGACTCTCAACTAATATTATATATTTGAAATAATTCTTTGAAAAAATTCTTTGAGCGGTTCCACGTCCACTTTTCGGAAATATTCTTTCTTAAAAACTTCTTCAAATTGGTCAACTGTTTTTATATACATATGAATACAGGCTTCAAATAAATTCTGCAAACGAAAATTTAATATCTCTTCAATACTGTAGGCAAAATACATTAAATAATTTACTTTAAATTTTTTTAGAAATCATTACTTTTTTCCAGCGTGGAAGACCATAAAGAAATATTTATTTTGTATTTGCCATTATCATCAATTTCCTGTGAAAAAGTTTACATAGAACAAAAAAAATAATTTTTTTATTATGCTTTTGTTCTGTCAATGGAATTTGTCGCGAATTTTTCGTGATAAGGTCGATTATTCTACAAAAATATTTGCTATACAGAAATAAATTTGTTTGTATTTGAAAAAAGAATTTATAAATAAATAAATATATTTATAAAATTCTAAAAATTTTAGAAATCAAAATAGAAAAGTATGTAATCCTACCATCATTTGATGCTAACGAGTTGCGTTATAATAACGTGTTTGATATAGCGATAAATATTATATTCTTATGTATATTCCTTTTAATTTTCGATTAAAAAACATGTCGGTTGTAATTCTTCCCTCAGAATAAGTGTGTTAATATTTTGAGAGAACATTTTAGATAAATTTTATTTTAGTTGTAAATAAATAAATTTATTTTTACTTGAAAACTGCATTTCCTCCTCTAGAGTGATCACTGCAAGTTCAGCTTCAACATTGTCAACAAAGTGGTGGAACACCCCAGATATCGAGCTGAAATAAACTTCCATTAATATATCTCTTTCTAAAATTGAATTTCAAGTGCTGTAATCTTTTTATAGCAATTATAAAATTACCTTGATTTGATGGCTTTTAATAACAAAGTGGCAGCAAAGTGTAATTAGAGTAAAAAATTAGTAATAAAAATTTCGCTCCCCCTCACAAGTGCCGTAGCCAAGCGATTTCAAATCAAAATCGACATAATTAATTTAACGATAAAAATTATCAGTTATTAATACTTCTTTCTTTTTTTTTTTGTTCTATACTACAGTGTATAATAAGCGTAAAATAAATAAATTTATTTACATGTACGTGTATATATGTATATATACTTGCCTATAACGTAAAAACAAAATTCACAGATTTATCGGAAACAAAACGAAGTTTTTCTGTTCTTTTTTCATTCAAATAATACCGCCAAAAGGTAAGGAAAAAGTAAGCCAGACCGAGTTTTTTTTTTTTATATATATTTTTCCATGCGTATATACATATGTATGTACAAAGCTAGCTATATATATATATATATCGAATAAACACTTTGTCCGTAAAATATAAAATACATACCTTTCAGTATTTGGTAAAATTTTAATGCTACGACTAACGGTTTTATCTATTGGTATGCCGGTTCGTAATTTGTTGTTCCTTTCCTTATCTCGTTCGGGTTGCTTGAGTGCTTTGACACAGTTTATGTGTAAAAGGTTGTGAATTTTTTGTACACGTATGTAATTCTCATTTGTCATATTTGCATATTAACCCTTATCATTGTGTTCAAATTGTTTTTTTTTTTTTAAGTTGAAATGCCATTTTCTAACTTTTTGACGTAAATTTTGCAAAATTGTTGGAAATAAAAATAATTTTAATTATAAAATCAATAATAGCTTCAGTTATTTTATTTTAAGTATATTAACACCTGTTCTGAGAGCCCGCTTTTGCAACAGCTAAAACAAGTAAGGAAGAAGTATTAAGTTCGATCCCATTCTTCTCTATTTTTTCAACTGCATAGAAAAATAAATTTCATGTTTTAATTCAGAAAATATCTGTTATTTAGTGATCAAAGTTTTTTCCACTTAAAAAAAATTGGTTTTGTGAAAAGTAGACTTGCTTTTGGTTGGATTGGTTGGATTGTGACCATAATGCTTACAGAAAATTCAAATGTACCATTATACAACTTCAGTGAGTGGTCACGTTTATACCCAAAATAAAATAAAAATAATAAATATTTAGGTTATGGCAGAATATGAACAGCATTTTTACTCTTATTTATTGGCTCATTGTGGTATCACTATAAGGTCATGTTACCTCTTCAAATGTGTTACACATTTGACGTATCTAATAAATGTTGCGAGATTGTTTCGTTCCTGTTGACGTTCAACAAGTTATTCAAAGTAGTATTTTCCAAAGAGAAGATATCGTGTGGCAGAGGTGGTGTTGGATGAACTCTTTCACATCTACTTTATTACAGTTGAAATAAAACTCATTAGAGTAGTCATTCTAATGGGGAACCAGTATAGAAGGAATAACATTTAGCGTCTAACACTGATCAAATTGTGAGCCATCTACTACTACTCTCCTTTTTAGTAAAAGTCAGTCTTAGTAGATACTTTGCTGCGAACAAGGGTATACCATCAGCGGGTGAAGAGTTTTTAGGTGTTAAAATGCTTACTCTTTTCATCCGTCGCGCAGTTGCCTGAGGTATCTCTTTGCCCTAGCACCTAAACTATAGTCGTGCCTCTTACGACGATGTTCGGGGTCTGTTGAGTGCGCTTCTAAAGGGTGATCCATTTCGAGGTTCCCTACTTTTTAAAGAAAAAACACAGAAAATTTAAATTTTATGGGGAATATTTGTTACCATTCGAAATAATATTCTTTGGCATTTATGTTTTGAAGATTATCTCTTTCAAATGTTCGCCGTGGCGTGATCTTCTGCTCCAGGAAAAAGTCTAAAAGTCTCCACAGGAAAAAGTCTAAGGGTGTGATATCACACGATCCTGGTAACCAATCTACCTGCCCAAAACGTGAAATTATCTGCTCACCGAAGTGTTCTCTTAATAAATCCAATGATTGATACGATGTGTGGGAAGTGGCGCCATCTTGTTGAAACCAAATCAAATCATCAAATAGTCGGTTATCATGGCGCGATACGGTCGCTTTTGACGACATTATTTTTGAAGAAATATGGACCGATGATTCCACCGGCCCACAAATCACACCAGACCGTTGTTTTTTCTGAATTAAATGGCAGCTCTTGAATCTCCTCAGGTTGCTCTTCTTCCTAAATGCGGTAATTTTGCTTGTTTACATACACATTGAGCCAGAAATGGGCGTCATTGCTGAACAACATTTGGCTCGAAAACGTCGGATATTCTTGGAACTTTTCAAGAGCCCATAAAGCGAAGCGATGTCGTTTGGGAACGTCGAGCGGCTTCAATTCTTGCACAAGCTGTATTTTGTGCGCTTTTAATTTAAGATCGCGACGTAAAATATGCCAAGTCGTTCCATACGTCAGTCCGAGTTGCTGGGAACGGCGCCGAATCGACTCTCCACGGTCTTCGCGTGCACTCTCAGCCACGGCCGCTATATTTTCTTCACTATGTGCTGGCCGTGGTCTACTTGGTCGAGGTCGATAGGTGATGGTGTTGCGAATAGTAAGATGATGAGGCCGATTATATTGACCATAAGTTGAGCGAAGCGCGCGAAACACATTCTTTATAGAACGTGAATTTTCGTAATAAAGTTGAATGATTTGTAAACGTTGTTCAGGCGTAAGTATTTCCATGATGAAATGCCAAACAACACTGAACAAAAATAACATAACAGCTTGACTCGACTCACGCGTAATCTGTCAAAAAAAGGCTATTGAAAAAAGTACCTTTACTTGGATTATCCTTTATATTTCATAGCGAGTTTTTACGAGGTTTTGTATATTGTGTGGGATCGATTAATATGCGTTGGTTAAAGCAGTCATTTGGTGCCTTTCGTGTTTGCACTAAGTTCTGCTCGAAAGACTTAACAGTGATTCGGTAGTCCCATATTCATAACGATTGAGAACGGCCGTTAGTGGATCCTAACTCCAACTTTATCAATAAGTTTTGAGACGTTTGTATTTTAATGTGATCAGGACTACCGCAACTAGCTCGAGACATTAATTTATTCCGTCTGGGGATTGCAATTTGGCCTTTCTTCGCTATAGTAGATATCAACACCAATATAAGAACTGTTGAGTCTTCGTTAAATGCTTTAATTAAAGAAAGTATCTGCAACCAATTGTGAACGTCACTGTACTGATTCCCACTATTTATTTGCATTGAAATAAGCAAAAAAGGTTGTTTCTTATCGCCATGCAAATCTCACATAGATTTTATATCAAATAAAATAAATAGAATTTTTGTTGTTGATAAGATACGATAATTTATCTATTTCTTTGACAAGAAAATCGTTTGTTTTACTTGTTGTTGTTGTAAATAACACGCCTTAATAATCTGCATTGTCGCCAATATTTTCCATTTCGGTTATGTGCTTTCTAAAATATTTATATGAGTGTAGTAAAGCTAGAAAATGTGGATATCAATATAAATATATACTTATATACATTTATACAAAACAATATATGCATATGAATGTACACAAATAACATGCAACAATAAATAAGTAAATAATAAATTCTATTTCAACAAAAATTTCTTGGGTTGTTTGTTAGGTCACAAATTTGGTAAAATTTTCTTCTAATTCAATTAAGCGCAATTACTGCACACAACACTAAATGCCGCACACATATACATACACATATACATACACATATACATAATAACAAATTGACTGCCAATAAATTTTAATTGAATTTCGTACAATTTTTTCCATTGAAAACCGTAGGTTTTATCTTTGAAATAAATGTTTGCACACTTACATGTGTACGTTTGTAATAAATACTGTTTCATAAAAATGTGTATGTGAATGTTAGTGTGTGTGTGTGCATAAAGTCATATTCAATTGATTGATGCGAATGTACCAACTAATGCGAGTCACAAGCTTCAACCACCGGCCTTCAATCATTCACTTCAAGTACTTACTTGTGCTTGTATGTATGAAAATCCATGTATGTGAGCTTGTGTGTGTGCGCTTGCCAATCCACTCACCCATTGCGGTAATTGCCTGTATTAGTGATTCTTCTCTTATTTTTTTCTTTCTATTTTCAATATAATTTACTCTCTTCAACATTTTCATACGCCTTTCCGCGTTCACATATTTACTTTTTTATATGCGTTTTTTGAACTCAAAGTCAAGACAAGTCAAATTTTATAATTTTTTGATCTTTATGATCTTGACAAAGTGCTGGCGTTGTCGTTAGTGTTGTATTCATGTCAACTATGTATGTAAGTGCTCTTGTACCTCTCTCCATTCATTTGGTATTCTGCTGCAACCCGTTGCTTGCCCAATGTCTGTGTGATAAATTGCATTTGCACGGAAACTTTCCAACACAAGGCTTATATTTGAATATATATAAGTTTATATACTTTCGATAATTTTATTTTATTCTGCTATAGTAACATGTAGGCAAATAATTTTTTGATTGCATTGCAGGTTTATTTGACTTTTCATTGTTTGGGTGTGAGCCAGTTCAGCACAAAGGTCAATCAAACACATTTTCCGGAGCCTTTTGGTGCAATGGTGAAATGCAATATATCCAACTAAAAATTCAATTGTTTCTAGGTATATATATATGTAGATTGACAAGAAATGTCAAAATATTTGTTTTAATCGAACAATTTTTATTCTTAAACCGGAATTTAAAAAACTTTTTTTTTTAATTTAATTTTCAATTTAATTTTTTCCCCTCTTTATATCTATCTTTCAACACCACATACAACGTATGTAATTTGTATGGGTAGCGACCAATGTTCACTAAAATGGTCATATTTCTGGAACGGCTGCACCAATCTCATGAAAACTTCACATTAACCTTATCCTGAAATTTTTTATAACTCCTAAAAACTTGTTACAATTTGATCTGGTGGTGAGTTCTCAAATTATAGGCGTTCACCAAAATTTGCGTTGATTTATATATATATATATAGGAACGTTAAAGTTGATTTCTTAAAAGCTTACGGATTTGATTAAAAATAAGAAATAAAAAATACGCCTTAAATTCAGAGAAATTTATGCCACGTTTATACATTTATTTGAGTCTATAGAAGGATCGATATATGTAATTCAATGTTAAAATATTATTTCATGTAAATGTCGGCCGCGTCTGCGTTCGGCCGATATAAGTTTTGTCTACACTTTCCAAAAAAATCGGCAGATATCTCAAAAATAAAATTTTCAACATTAGCTCCCAGTGCGGCAATCGTTATGGGGTTTTCGCTATAAACAAGAATCATAACATAGCCGCCCCACAAAATGTAGTAGAGAAGCGTTAAATCACACGATCCAAGTGACCAATTGACCTGCCCCAAATGTTAAACATACTGCTCACTGAACTCGCCTCTCAGTTAGGTCATTGTTTCGCGTGCTGTGTGTCATGCCATCTCCTTGAAACTACATTCCAGATAAGTCGAACTCCTCCAATTTGGGTAAAAAAAGCTTCTAATCATCGTACAGTAGCACTCGCCGTCCACATAAACGTTCGCGCCTTCGCAATGCTTCGGGTTGCTCTGCACTCCAAATACGGCACGTATCCATTCAACCAGAAATGACCTTCATCGTACAATTTTTTATGGTGAAAAAATTGATTTTCAGTTAACTTTGTCAGCGCCCATTCACTAAAAGTTGTTATATTTTTATTGCTGTATTTTAAAAGGATTCACATCCAAATCCTTCCGAAAAATTTTCCACATAGGGGAGTACAGAATTCCAATTGCTGCGAACGGCGTCGATTCGATACTTCACTGTCATCACTATCGTATGCGTTTTGGTGTTTAACGGTCAAAGGGGCAGCGGCATAGGCATGCATATGGTGTTGCTTTGATCGGAAATTTACATAAAGGCCATGGCAAATGAGCAGGTGAATTACCTAATGACACCTTATGATTCGTTCTTGTACAACTTCGAGCAATTTTACTTCTTCTTTTTTCAGATAAATGGGTCTTAACTTCAATATAATAATCCTTATTATTGTGGTTAGAGTTCCTAATTTCTTTCACATTCTCAACATAATCATTAGTTGTTGTTTTACTGGAGAGTTCAGAACGCGCGTCGTCATTCAAAACTTCTCGATCTTCTGTGAAAACCATTTTTGGTCTCAGAGTATGTGCCAATCTCCACATTTCAAATGCTTTTGAGCAATTAATTACTTTTTCTTTACATAAAACTTGATAGATATTATTTGATTGCGTTTCGTGAATTTCTGAAAATGGTGTGAAATGAATTAAAAACCAAGTTTTTTTTAAGGTGTGATGGACATAAAAACTACTTTGCAGTTTGGTTAATCCTTTTTCGGAATCATTCAATGTAGCAGTAATTTTTCACGAATTGCATATATGTGCTTGTGTGATTTTGAGCTTGAATTCCTCCAATTGAGCCACCACTTATATTCATATTACAGCTTCAGATTTTGTTTAAACATTTTCGAGCATTTGAGCAACGAGCACTCGCATAACTCATTAATTGAAAATTTTCGAGCTGAGCACGAGCATTTCGAGTATTTTGACAAACACTTTGACTTTTTTCTCAAAACTTTTTTTTATATTAATTTTAAATTCATTTATGCAAAGTGTAAAAATCATTTAAACACCAAAGAAATTTAGACCAACAAAATTAAAATTGGTTTATTCCGTTGAGGAGTTGAGCAATAAGCGAGTATCTAGTGAGCTTCGAGCTGCTGCATCTGGAGCTCTAATTCATATCAGTCGACACTGTCGATTGTTTTCTCTTTCTTTATTCTTTTTCATTTCAAACCAACTGACAAAATTATTTCAGCACTACTGTCACCTGAATTGCACACTACCGGCTTTTTGATAATATAGCAGAATGTATGTATGTACATATGCACATAAGAAATATGATAGCGTATTTGTATGAAAACAACAACGACACAGTCCATATTTCAACTGAATGAGCGCCATGCCGCCAATCAACAAGCCGGCTAACAAGAATTGTCGTCGACGAGCATTTTGATATGCAGCATTGCTGTATGTACACAAGTAAATATAAGTGTATGTACATATGTAGATATGTTCCATATGCCGGTGAAACATTGCAACCGTTTTTCCGCTGAATTGCAGTTCAGTGCCCTTTGTTTGTTCGTAGTGTGATAATGGCGTTCACCTGAATTTGGTATATTTGTATATACATACATATATGTTCATTTATACAATATTTTATATGGAATAACGCGCGCAAATAAAATATTTTTTACATAATAATTTTTTGTATATATGTATACATGTATACATGTAGTTGTTTATTTACAAGTTTATTGGAAAAATTTCTCCGCTGTCGATCAAGCATTTTAACGAACGCACCTTTCCTAGGTGACTAGGTTTACATATACATATTCTTATACATAGTTATATATATACAGTTGTATATGTAATCGCCAGTTGATAGCTGTAAGTGTGAATGATACACACCTTCATAACTGTAAACTGACATGTTCACATACACACACATTTAGGCACTGTATTTATGTGGTTGGCAGTGGTATCCTGTTAATGTTATCTTAGATTATAGTTGCACTCCACTGTAGCTGCAACCACCGCCACCAACTCAACACAGGCAATTTATTCCATATGTATGTATGTACATATTTATTATATACACTTACTTTTATATATTTTTGTTCCCTTTTGGCGCGCACGGTTATCCCTTTACCTTCAGTTCGCCAGCGCTGATGGGTTTGTCTTGTTCATTTTGACGGGTTCGCGTTTTTCTCTGCACAATTTTGTATTATCACGCAACTGGAAAATTAGTAATAAGTACTTTCATGCATTATGCATACACGTGTGGCCATTAGGCGCCCAAAAGTCCTACCTACTTTAGCCCCTTGGGTACTAGGACATTTGAAATGCAGACATGCGTGAATATACTCGTATGTACGTTTAAAGCATGTTTTTAACGCTTAGTAATAGCAGTGAGCTTCGCCAACTATTGTATAATTAGGCAATTTAAAATAGTAACGGTTCAATTCAGACTAGTTCTGTAATAAGATATTTTTTATGTTTATGTTATAAGTATACACACACACACATATATATATATATATATATATATATAAGATGTATATAGCTTACAGACAAAGTATTTACATTCATAAAAATAGTCATACGCCCCAGATTGTGTCAGTTGGCGGCTTGCTATGACTGCTGTACAACAATATTTACTATGTTCGTTTACGTGGTCAGCTCAGCGTGATTACGCAATATCCTTCTGTTGTGTCCTTCCTATGCGTGTTTGTAAGTAATAAATAACCTATTTTCTAGTTCACTACATTTTAAGGTGTGTCAACTAATATTTGTTCTCTTTTCTATTTTCACAACCGGTGGTATGACGTTTATACACCTATACGTACAAATGTATGCATGTACATATGAGGACGATATTAAATTACATAAGTACATGCCTAAAAAAATTAAAAAGCATATGACGCACACATTCTTTTCTCGTTCGCAAGTAAATCGTTGGTCTTACCCACCTGCACTGGAAAATTGTGTTTTTTTATGTAATTGAGGACAGTGAACTTTCTTGAACTTTATTTGTTTTTTCTTCACATTGGTTGCACTTTTTGTATAGAGAGAAAATCAAAATTAAGGCAGAATGAATTTCTGTTAACTTAAAAAAATTATTAACCAAATATTAGATTAGAAAATAAAATAATTATTAAAATACTGTAAAATACATATTTGTTGTAATTTGTAAATTGTAAAATAAAATAATATAAAATGTACAGACACTTTCCAACTAACAACTTGACAGTACATAACTCTGCGACGCACGTTGAAGACGTGTAAACAAATGAATTACCGATGTGTAGCAGAATGCGCTATAGTTAGGCTGAGTTTACACACGAATACTTTTCTCTTGCCGAAACTCTCAGTTTGTTGGGGAGAGGGTGACGGAAAAAGAACAGTGTACCGCCTTCTCGTCGTCCTCTCCCCAACAAACTGGGAGTTTCAGCAACAAAAGGATTCGTGTGTAAACTCAGTCCTATTGTAAATACAACACTGCTCTCGTCAACTGTTATCGATTAATAAACTGCTACAAAAATTTGAGCAAGCTGCGCCATTTAGTTTGTTTTTAACGGCCATTGGAAGCAGACAATCTCTTGAGTTTTAACGAAAGTTAAAAAAAATTTACTTCGTGCTCTGATTAAGTATTATTTTTTGCGTAAAATACCTTAACGAAATCAAGGAAAAACTTGACAGATACTATCGGGCCTCTGCGCCCTCAATTTCAATAGTTAAGAAGTGGCTTACTGAGTTTCGTTGTGGTCGTAACAGTACAAAGGACATCGCGTTCAGGTCGCCCAAAAAATGCCGTCGATAAATCAATGGAATGATATTGGACGAACAGATAATAAAACTCCGTAAGGTGGTTGAGACTGTAGGCAATGCAACTGTGCGGATACATCACATTTTACACATTTTAAATGAATATTTAGACAATTTAGTTATA
Organism: Neoceratitis asiatica; assembly: GCA_030068015.2. Taxonomy (NCBI): domain Eukaryota; kingdom Metazoa; phylum Arthropoda; class Insecta; order Diptera; family Tephritidae; genus Neoceratitis; species Neoceratitis asiatica. Next base: position 41,115,275 of record CM061529.1, read on the forward strand.
CGCACGATGGGCGCCACATTTGCTCGCAAACGACCATAAGCGCAACCGTATAACTAATTCCAACGAGTGTTTGGCGATGTTCAAATGCAATCCAAACAAAATTTTGCACCGTTTCGTTGCCATACACGGAACATGGATCTACCAAACCACACCAGAGATCAAAAACAATCAATACAATGGTTTTCTCCGGGTGAACGTGCACAAAAGAAGGCCATGGTGGGTCTTGAAAAGGAAAAAACGATCACAGGCGAATATTATATAGAGCTTTTTTTTACAGATTCGATAGTGATTAGAAGCAGTAACGACCGCATTTGGCGAAAAAAAGCGGTGTTTCATCAGGACAATGCACAGGTTACCATGGCAAAAATTTATAACACTTCGTACTTCGAAAACAACTACCCAGACGAAATATTCTGAAGAATTGGCTGGGCGGTATGAGATTTGATTCGAATAAATAGGTGATCAAAGAAACGAAAAAAAATCTATTATTTGGAAGGAATACAAAATTGGAGAAATTATGGAAATAAATATTTTAATTCAAATAGTCACTGGCATATCAATTAATAAATATCATGTTTTGTTGTTGGGCCATTGAACGGATAGGAAAATTTTATAATCCGTGCACCGTAGCATGCATTTCCTAGACGCTAAGAATACCTTCATTTTTTCTCATTTATATCTGGCCGTCAAAAAACTTTATCTAAAAAAAATAAAAAAAATAAAATAAAATGTAATAAAATATAAAAAATAAAAATTTATAAAAAAAAAATAAAAAACAAAATTAAAAAATAAAAATTTAAAAAAATATATAAAACAATATTTAAAAAAAATAAAAAAATACAAAAAAGAAATTAATATAATAAAATCAAATAAAATACAAATAAATAAATAAAATGAGGTAAAAAAAAATAAAATTAATTAAAAAAATTAAAAAAAAATGAATTAAGGTAAATTAAAAAAAAAATTTAAAAAAAAAATAAAAATAGAAAAATTAAAAATTCAATAACTTAAAATAAAATGACGTAAAAATAAAATAAAATATAATGAAATAAATTTATGTAAAATAAAATGAATAAAATTAAATAAAATAAATAAAATAAAATGAAATAAGAAAAATAAAATAAAATAAAATAAAATAAAATAACATAAAATAATATAAAATAAAATTAAAGAAAATAACATAAAATAATATAACATAAAATAAATAACTTAATTTAAAATAAAATAAAATAAAATTAAATAAACGAAAATAAAATAAAATTAAAAAATAAAAATAAATAAACTAAAATAGTGTAAAATAAAATAAAATATAATAAAATAAAAAAAAATAAAATAAAATAAAATAAAATTAAATAAAGCAAAATAAAATAAAGAAAAATAAAATAAAATTAAAAAATGAAAATAAATAAACTAAAATAAAATAAATAAGAATAAAATAAAATAAAATAAAATGAAAAAAATTAAATAAAGTAAAATAAAATAAATTAAATAAAATAAAATATAATAAAATAAAATAAAATAAAATAAAATAAAATAAGATAAAATAAAATAAAATGAAGTAAAACATGATAATGTTAAATAAAAAAAAAATTAAAAAAATTAAAAAAATAGTGAAAACTAAAATAAGAATAAATAAAATAAAATAAAATAAATTAATATAAATTTGAGAAAAAAATAAAAAAAATAAAATAAATTAAAATAAATAAAATTAAATTAAATAAAATTAAATACCGCAACGTAAAATAAAATAAATTGTAGATTTTTAGATGGTAAATCAAGTGAGAATTAATCAAAAATATTTCCGTTATAATATTACATTATTTCAATGCTACTACGATGTAGGTTACAACAATAATATAAAGGAAAAATTAAATTAAATTTAATTAAGTTATTAAATTTATTTAAAATTAATTTAAAAAAAAAACGAAATAAAATAAAATATTTGCAAATAAATTAAATAATAAATAATCCTTACTCTTTTATATTTAAACTTTTATTTATATAAGTTCTCTATTTCTTTTTGTAAATTTACCTCTGGAAAAATAACTTAAAAAGTATCTTCATACTTTCCGAAAGATTTTTCAAACTAAAATACGATTTTCAGTCCTGACAAAATAAAAATTATATTGTTAACAAATTGATGAACTTTTCAATTCCATTTCGTGTTTATAATCATTTTGATAACTTTTTAATTCACCCGCTCAGGTAGCAAGAACATCATAGTGCCGGGGTATAACAACAATTCATTACAAACTTCTGGTAGCTATTAAAAATCTCACCCTATGTTGGTGTAATGCAGTTTGTTTAACTATCATTAAATTTCCATTTTCCTTAAAAACGCTTTAAGCGCAAAATCAATATATGAAAATTCTACTGCTGTTGTTATTGTTTGTTGTTTGTTGTTTTTTTCTTACTTCTTCATTTTGTGGCTTCCATTCCGCTTTTAAGCGGAAAACTTTAAATTACCATCACAAGGATGAGCCGAAGGAGAAGAGATGCTCAAAATAACTGCTTATATTAACCGTTTTCTCATACAGTTGCTTCATTTGGTGTTGTTTTTGTAGCTATTTTTATCGTTGAAATCGTTTCTGTGCTGTTTTCCGCATTCTGGTCTGCTGCAACACCTTTGCAGCATTAATTGCCGCCATAACAGCGTAACGAAAATCACGCAAACGAACATTAATGCACATACATACATATATGTATGTCCACACATGCTTGCTCACACCATATCACATACATAGGGTAGGCACTCAATTGAACAAGCTTTGTTGAGGAGAAAAACTTAACCTGAACACGCGCTGTGGTCTCTACATCCTTGCACACAAATTGCATATCCAGTGCACTCGGGTAAACCCTCCGCACTTCAAAAACCTTCCACCACTCATTCCACCACCTCATTTTACAATCTCGTCCTTTTTGTTGTTCTTTTTCATGTACACGTTGTCCTCAACATCGTTGTCGTTCTTGTCATGCACTGTCCCAATTTTTTCGGCTAACAATCCACTTGAAGGAACTAGTTTGTAAGGATCATTTTGAGTCGTCTGTGTAAAAAGTAAACGTGCAGGTGGTGAGGATAAAGGTTGTACCCTACTTCAGTTGTTGGCTCTTGCCAACGCGCCTTATACATACAGGGTTCTATTTGATGAAGGTAGTTGCTTCGAGGTGGTTTGCGATTCTGATGGTGCAGTTGAAAACGTGAGGATTTTTTGGTCTCTTCTTTGGCGGCGTGTGCTGTTGATGAGCATGCTAAGTGTCTGTCCGACGCACCGGTGGGCAGTTGGTGAAAATGTGCATGCGGGCGAAAAGTAATAACTGATTGTTTTGGCTCTAGCGCTCGCTACCTGTGGGAGTAGCATCACTCATTTTATTCTACTTTGTTGTTGAATCAAAGCGCTTGGCTTAACTGAAGAAGGGTAGTCAATTAGGTTGAGTGTGGCATTTATTTCTCCGACAAACTAAAAAAAATCTCTTGCTTACATCCACCTTATTTGGTTTTTGGAATTCCACTCAAAATATTTATCTAAATCATTTCGTGACAATTTGCAATGATCCACAAGATTCTCAGCTTACCTTTTAACTACAGGGTTTTCTAATAAGAGTGATATGATTTCTTAAAAAAAAACACACTCATTGTTAAGGAAATTCAAATATTTTTTAATTTTATTTAATGTGAAGTGCAATCGATACAATTAAGTTCTGAGTATAACATTGTTCAAATGGCCTTCACGACTTCTTTTGCAGGAACGAATTCGATGAACCCAATTTTTTAGTACTTTTTCCACTAAATCAAGTCGTATGTCATGAATAGCACGTTCAATATTGACTTTTAAAGCTTGAAGACAGTCTGGTATATTGCTAAAGACTAATGACTTCAAATAACCCCACAAGAAGTAGTCTACTGGTGTTAAATCACAACTTATTGGAGGCCATTCAATGTCACAATTTCTTGAAATAATCGAACCTCCAAACCTTTCTCGCAATAATTGGGTCGTTGCACATGCTGTGTGACACGTAGCCCCGTCTTGTTGGAACCAGTTGTTGTTAAGATCAACTTTAACCCGATTGTGGCCATAAAAAGTTGGTTGTCCATGTTCATGAATAAGCTGTAGATTTTCTTCCCACCAGAACCTACATTTTGTTTGTTTATTTACCGCACCACTCAGATGAAAATGAGCCTCATCGGAGAATATGATTTTCTTAAAAAAAATCGTTATCGTATTCAAGTTGTTCCAAGGCAAAATCAGCAAATTCAAGTCTTTTGTGGTGGTCCAATGATGAAATTGTATTCATTACTAAATACAATGAAAAAAAAGACCGATCCATGACATATTAGAAATGGCCATAACGGCACTTAGAAATCATATCATGGCTATTGGAAAACCCATTATATGTTAATGAACATGGAAAAAAGGGCAAGAAATCTAGTATCTGATCACGCTCTATTTTGCAGCTCGCTCCTTATCCAATCATTCAGTGCTTGCGTTATAATGCGTTAGACTATATTTAATTTGTTCGCTGATGTCTCGACTTCTCAACTAAATATTTATATATTTATATTTATATTTATATTTATATTTAAGCACTAGAAAAAAAAACGTTTGTTTCGTGTTGAAGCTCGCACACTCTGCTAATTGGCAAATACAAGTATAATCTGGTAATTTTTTGTTATTGTGTTGTTGAAAATTAATAACAGCCGCCTACGTGTTGCACAGCCAAACCACAGAAATGTTTAGTTCCATTGTTTTTGTTAGATTTGTGTGTAAAATATTTTCAAAGTTGTTACTCGCTTTCAAGCCATAAAATGCTAATAAAATCGCGTTTGAAAAAAGTTTAGTTTCAGATTATATGCATTCCCACAACACACTACACCTACTCAAATATAATTATCAGGCTGTTACATAAACAATAGATACATAAGTATATAAGTATATCTACAGGCAGATGATCGAGTAATTTTTTCAACTTTTCTATTAGCGCATTAGCGGAAGCTATTTATCAAAGATGACTTTGTAAAAGTAAAAATATGAAGTTATTATTGAAAACTAAACGAAGCTGCATTGAATTCAAGGCTGCTTCTAAAACTATTAGCCTACAAGATGACTGCAAGAGAGTGTTTGAATAAATTAAAGCTCATTATATTGTTTTATTTAGTTTTTATCTAAAAGCATATTATGTATTAGATTTATATAAGAAATGTTTGAACTTACATTTATATACAAGTAAATATCAAGTTTCAAATATTATTTACTTTGGCAAATTAATCAGCATCTAAATAAAGATTTTAAGAATTTTTGCCACCTTTTTTTAATAGTTTTGTAACAAATCTGCATTTTTCCATTAAAGAAAAAATACTGTCTATTCCACAAACCATTTTTAACTACGTTATAATAAAATGAAATTTTTTTTCTTTTTCTAGGTGAGCGACTATTTAAAATCTCTAACCTTAAATCAGCGTAAGTTTATTTGGCCATAAAACAAGATATTCATAAAATATTAATTCAGATTGTTATAACTTTTATTTAATTTATCTTATTTCTTTTTTTTAATTATATTTTATTTTATATAATTTTCATTTATATTTTTTGTTTATTTTTTTTTTTATATATATATATTTTTTTTTAATTCTCTCGTTATTATTATTGGAGAAATACATGTGAGTCTGCGATTTGAATAATTTTATAACTTACTATCACCTTATTATTTTACACCCCTTTCATTTTGATAATTAGTATTATGTGATATAAAACCAGGGCTGGATTTAGATTTCGGCGGCACAGGGCCAATGTCATGTAGGGGCCCTTAAATTTTTGATGTCGTCAACATTTCGAACACAATAAAACACCCATACTTCAGTATCTAATAGATATATTTAAAATTTAGCATACAATTAATAATACACAAGTTCTAAGCAAAAGACGCTTCGCGAGATTTCTTATCTGCAAAAGAGGTAATGAGCTCATCAAAATCCAAACTGCGAAGAATATCATACTCTGAACTGAGGAGAATTAGATTCACCACTCGATTCTGAGCCATACTTGCACGCAGTCTGTTTTTGATAAGTTTTAATATTGAGAAAGATCTATCTCCACTGCAATTCCTGACCATCATCGAAAAATTGATACGAAGAGCTATTTCTGAATAACAAAAAGTTGACTGAAGGATATTTCGTAAAATGATTCGATACAAGAAAAGTTCCACTGATTCATCCTCCTTTTTCGTATAACGCTCTAAAAAAGCAGCAAGATGCTCTTATTCGTTTGCTAACTTAGGCTCTAGATCTGCAGGTTAGAAATTTACTACATTTTTTGCACTTTCAGCTAAGAAACTAATTCCTTGATGAACAGTTTCATACCCAGCGATACGTTCTTCTAAAGACATAATTAGCTGGTCAACAACAGGCAGATAAGATGTGGTTCGAAATTTGTAAAGTAATGAAATCTGAAAATTGTTTTCCGTGTCCAGAAAATTTGTTAGAAATGTTCTCTGAAAATTCAGAAAAATCGTATAGAAAAGAGCCTAGCGCTATAAGTATAACACCTTAATATTGGCAAAGCTGAGCTAGCAGCACGACCGGTTTAAAAAATCATTGATCGAATGCGAAATGTATTTTATTCAGATAATAAATCACTGCAAAAGCATGATTCACGTTTTGCAATTTTCGAATTCATCTGATTTTTATTGTGATTAAAAAATTTTTTTGTTCGTAACGTGGTGGAGGCCCAGGGCCATGGCCCCTTTGGTCCCCCGGTAAATCCGGTCCTGTATAAAACCTTCAATGCCACCGGCGTTACTTAAGTCTAGCCTTTATACATATGTTTGCTAGGTTTATTTGTCTAGAGAAGAGAAGAAAAAAGTGATAATTTTAAAATATTTAAATAGGTTTCTAGTTGAATGTAAGAGTCTCAATTACACAAACATTTATGTACATATGTATGTACAGCGACTTCTATTAATATCTGCGTGCTAAGTTTTTGCGCATTTGTTTCGCCTTCTATTTCATTCACATATTCATTTTATTTTTTTCTGTTTTCTCTATATATTTTTACAACTAATTTTTCTCTTACTAACCTTCAATGCCACGCCACGGTTGTAAAAATTCATATAGGTGTACATAGGTAAGTATATATATATTTGAGAATATTGACGGATTACTGGGGAAATAAATACTTACCTCCTGTTGTGTATTCTTCACATATAATTTTTCATATAACTTGTAGTGGTGTAGTTTTGTTGCGGCTAAAGTACTATTTCAGTTCAATAAATATTGTAAAAATAGGTAATAAGAAATATATAATAATAACAATAACGAAGCGTGAGGTAATAAAAACAGCAAAGAAAATGAAAGGGAAGTTAATATCATAGAATGACGCACTTGAAGGGTAATACGTGAAAGATGACGGTGATTGTAGCAGAAAACAACGTGCATACAAGTTACATATAATATAAACACATACATATGTACAAATTGCATTATATAAAACTGTGTAGTTGAACACCCAGTAAACATAGGTAAAGCCGAGTCGAAATTCGATACGTTTTTTTTATTCATAATTTTTTTTTTTAGTTTTAGTTGCTTGTAAGGTTTGTTGGGCTGGTAGAGACACAGAGCTTCCAGTGCTACTTACATATTTACATACATACATAGCTGCTGAATCTTGTTGTCCCACTAACACATACGCAATTTGCATATACTTCGTGGTTAGTATCTCGCTGAATCTCCATGCAGCATCAGCAACAAATGCAAAAAAAAAAAAGTAAGAAGGATCGTCTTCGGCTATCCCGAAGACTTTATACCTTTCATGAACATAAAATTATTGCAAATCGGAAAATTTGATTCCTATGACTCTCAATGTATATACTAACTTGAATTCACGTCTGTAGAATACCAAAATTTTAAATTGTATTGCTTTTAAATTATAGTTTGACGAAGTTTTGGCCAAGGCTCATATCTGAATAAATCGGTTGTAACAATGTGCAAATCATTATTTAAGTCTAGGGTACCAAATTTCACGCTCAAAGACGCTTTTTGATGGATTCGTATATATGCTATATTGACCCGATCGGTTCCGACAAATATACGTATAAAAGTACCTTTACCAACCAAGTTTGGTTGATGTATCTCATAAGGACATACGGATATGGCTAAATCAACTCTGCTCATCATTCTGATACGAGCGGTAACAATTTTGATGGGTCTATCTCTTCTCCTTTTGGTACTTACATACTTCTGATCCAAGTTAATATACCATTATACATGAAAAGTATAAAAAGAAAAAAAAATATATCAACGACACCGGCTTCACTCTGCAGCGAAAGGCAATGGGTGCCAAAAAAAAAAGAAAAAAGAGTACAAACAAAGGAAAAAATAAATCTCCAATATAAGAAGTGGCAATATTGTATGGATTGATTTCTGCCACATTGTTCTGGAGTAAATGACAACAGAACAATAACAATAACAACAACAACAACAACAACAACAACAACAACAACAACAACAACAACAACAACAACAAGCGCAATAAAGCGATCAAGAACTTGTCAAGAGTAATTTTTTTCTCGCACTGCACCACACATCAGTCCATAAGACACGTATGTATGAGTTATGTGTATGAATGTATTTGCTTGCCCAACATTTTGAATTAATTTTCAACTTTCTTTGCTCTGTGTGCTTATTTGTGGTTGGAAATTTTATTATTATTCTTTCTTATGCTTGGTAAATGAAAGTATGAATGTAGTGAAGAGAGCAAGAAAATCGGAAATAAGAAAATAGAAAACAAAAACGGCAGATTCTACAATAACTAACACCATAATTAGCAAATGACCGTAGCCGCCATTACATCTGTAAATTCCCATGCAACACGTAGCTCGTAGGTTTTGTTGTTGTTGCCGTTGTTACATAGTTTTAAAAAAAAAAGTTATTTTTATTATTTTATATGATATTTGCGGCCGCAATACCCGAGTGATTAGTATTGCGTACTACAATTCGGAAGGCCTGGGTTCGAGTTCAGGTTAGAACAACATCCAAAATTTTAGAAATTTAATTTTTCTAATTGCGGTCGCCCCTCGGTAGAGAATGTCAAACCCTCCGAGTGTATTTATGACATAAAGTAAAAATCTCCTCACAAAAATCTATCGGCCGCTCGGAGGCGGCTTAGAATAAACTGTAGGTCTTCATTTGGTGGTAAAAACATTAAGACGCAAAACTTAAATTGGAGGAGGATATAAATATATATATATATACATATGTGTGTATTATGAAAATATATGAAAAAATATATGATATTTTAATATATTTTAATAAACAGCCTCGAATGGATTGTAGGACTGTGGCAAGTCTAATGACAGAAAACTATCTACTGAAAGAAAATACAAGGAGGTAGGCGTATGTGAGACGTTCGAACGCTTCCACTTATATGAATACCTGGCGGAACTATTTTCATATAGACTTTATGAGAAAAAGCAAAAACAACTTTGGTTAGTTAAATAATGAAGTTGTAAATAAATGCATCATGCAAGGTCAAAACAAAATCCTTTGGTAGAAATTGGACCTCAGTTCAGACAATTATCCAAAACTTTCTATCAAAAGCAGAAATAATATCACCGATATCAAGATCTAAATGTCTTTATGAGCTAAAACAGACAAACACCGTGTCCTAAACAAAATTGAGTTTTCAGCGAAAATTCGTAAAGGCTTTCTTCTTCTAGGCACCGCTAACGCGATTATAGCCTCGTCAACAAAAGCGCGCCACTCGTTTCCTCTCTTCGCTGTTTTGTCAGGTGAAAATACCGAGTGAAACTAGTCGCTCTCTATCTGATCATTTTTGAAGAAATATGAACGGATGATTCCACCGACCCACAAACCATACCAAACCGTTGTTTTTTCAGGATGAAATGGCAGCTCTTGAATCTCTTCGGGGTGCTCTTCGCTCCAAATGTGGAATTTTTGCTAATATACATAGCCATTAAGCCAGAAATGGCCTCATCGCTGAATAAAATTTGGCTCCAAAACGTGGGATGTTCTTGGAACTTTTCAACAGCCCATAGAGAGAAACGATGTCACTTGGGGAGGTCGAGGGGTCCAGTTTTTGCACAAGCTGTATTTTGTATACTTTCAATTTAAGATCTCGACGTAAAATGCGCAAGTCGTTCCATACGTAAGTCCGAGTTGCTGCGAACGGCGCCGAATCGACTCTCCACGGTCTTCGTGTACACTCTCAGCTACGAGCGCCATTTTTTCTTCACTGCGTGCTGGACTTGGTCTATTCGGTCGAATATTATCCAATAATGAATGTTGGGTCTCACGATGGGTGATGGTGCTGCGAATAGTAGTAGTTGAGCGAAGCGCGCGAAACACATTCTTTACAGAACGTGAATTTTCGTAATAAAGTTGAATGATTTCTAAACATTGTTCAGACGTAAGTCTTGCCATGATGCAATGCCAAACAATACTGAACAAAAATAACACAACTCACGCGTGATTTTTCCAAAAGGGCTATTGAGAAAAGTACCTTTACTTGGATCACCATTACAAATCTCATAAGATGGAGATAATGACAATGTTGAAATTTGGTAGCGAGCGTCATCGATGAATGGGAGAAAGACTGAGGAATATGCTTTTTGATTATTATTTTTATTTTCTTTTCATGTAACTCTGTAATTATCAACGTCTACTTTTCACCAGTATATTTCCACATTAGATTATTTTTCAGAAATTTATTTAGTTAGCTATAATAATTTCAGTAAAATTTTCTTTAAAAATTCTCATGTGAACTTAAAATTGAGAATTTTCTAGTTGTGCCTTTTTGAAGGAGGCATGTGATATGTATGTATATGCATTTTTTTATCAAAGTGAAACCGCTTCCTCTTTTACTATGTACTCTTCCATATAACTAGTTACATACATACATATATTAAATTGCTAAAAACTTACAAGAAATCTTTATATAAGTTTAAACATTCACGAATATAGTATTTTATAAAGAAAAGCAAATACGTTAATGGCTAAAGATACTTTGTACAATGTGAGTAATTTAATATGCAGAGCAATGAAGAAAAGCAACAATGCACAACTGTACAAATAGAACTATATCAACCTATAGGAGAGCCATCATAAGTACATATGTGCAATTAGCAATTGTATGTGCATACATATATAAGTACGTATGCATGTTGAAGTGAAAAGCTAATGTTAAAAAAAATAAAATTCTTACTGATCGCAAACTAATATTTAAAGGATGAAATCATAACATTTTATAATTTGATTGGAAAATCAACTAGCAAAAATGAACTAGTATTTAACTAATATACAATTGATGCATGGCAGGATAAGGGAAATTTCGTAATGGAAGTATACCAAGATAAACTAGTTGATATAAAAATACATACCAGTATCATACAACTTCACAACTAGTATCTTTACTTGCAGGGTATACTCACTAGCTTGTATGTGAGAATGGATATTTTTAACCACAGACGCCTTCAAGGCAGAATGCCTATTGCACATTTATCAAATATCATATTTCCATTGTTTCACGCTTGCACGAGCACGCTCATGCTCAATGCTTGCAAATGAAAGCTAGTTATGACTAAAATAAAATTTATGTAACAATTAGTGATTTCTAATAAAAAAACTTTTTATATAAAACAAAATATTATGCCGCTTTTAGGTCTGTGAGTACAAAAGTGGAGAGATCTTATGAAAATTTGAACGAAAAAAAAAAAAATACACTGCGGGATTAGTTTATAATCTTATATAGTATATATATATATATATATATATAACATTTTATTATATATTTATATAACATTTTTCATCAGCTCATGATCCTCAAAAAGGACTCGAGAAGTGTTTTCGACAGAGGCTTAGCGAATCCTCTACATTTTAATGGAATACTATCTTACAAGCAATGTTAACTTTTCAAGAGCCTTTAATGCTTTTGATTGTTTATTGGTATAATAATTATATCATATGGCTTTCCAAAATCTAGAATAATTTTTGCATAATCATTTTTGTATGAATAAACTTTTGTTGCGTTAGAAAGAAAAATGTTAGAGTCAAATTAGTTAGAAGCATTTAAAGAATATGAGTATTATTGATAAAATGGAAATTGTTTTAGTTTCAAATATTATTTTTGAGTATACATAAATAATTTTGGACGATTTTTATTCTCCTAATATGAACCACTCTCAGAAACCGATTACAATTTCCATACAAGGATGATAGAATGCAAGTATTGCATCAGTCACCGCACCATTACTAACAGTTATAAAGGGCGTTGTTTAGACGTGTGTCAAACTAAAACTTATCAAAAATCAGTTTTCGCTAAAACCCATGTGAAAACTCACGTTCCACTCAATGCAATTGATGTTTGTACCATCTTGATCGATATTTTTATCGAGGTGGAAGGCATATTTTATCATATCAAAATATTCATTGTCAAAAATCAAAATAATCACATGAAGAGGTTCAAAGTAGTATCGTCGATGTGAGTAAATCTTTGTTTTCTAAAGGGTATGAATTTAAAATATATATTTATTGGAAGCGCAAGTTAATTGAATTACCTTTTTATTTCGCATGAAATATGTGTTAATTTAAACATCTTTCGGTGGTGAAGGTATACTATTTAATTAGGAAATTAAGCTCAACTCTTTTCGTATCCATTAAGATTACGTGAAAATTCTGTAAAACAAATTTTAAAAAACTTATACATATCAATTGTTCAATGCAATAACTTAACATTTTCTTATTAGTTTCTTAATATGGATGTAAACAAAATCTGTAAGATATGTCAACGAAAACACTAAAATTCGGTGCGAACACCCTTGAACCCACAATCAACAAAACTTGTTTTTAAATTGTTTTCGATGTCAGTCCGAACAAAGTATTACATAAGGTCCAATTGTTGCAAAAAATTGTAGAAAATTGGATCTCTCGGCTGAAATTTATCCGAGCCAGCCGCGGCCCTCACTTGACCGAAATCATTTTTAAACATAATAGCAAACTCTAACATTAAATTATATGCGTTTTATTTTTACTTAAAAGTCACATGTCTAAGGAAACACCCTTTACATTTCGACAAACATCTGCTGTTATACTGACGTTACACTTTCGAAGAATGCTTTTTTTTTGAACCACCTAAAAAATCTAAATTTTTTTTAAATATACATATGCACATATGTAAGTAGTTATAAAAGATAGATAATTCTTTATCATTAAGTTAATAAATGTGTAACAAATAAATACAATTATATAAAATTAACATTTATGTTACATATGTACAGAAACTTATTCAGAACGAATTATGTATACTCGTATATGTGTAGAAATAAAAAAAACCTTAATTGTGTGTGTAATTAAGCATATGACCAAAACAAAAGCTTAATGATAAAACGATTAGGCTGCCGTTGAAAAGATAACGTTAATTGGTTTGAGTAAATAAAGTCAAGTTGATAATAAACTTTCATTGCATTAGATATCGATGGTGAATATCTGCTTATACCCTTTCGAAGAGAAAAAGACAAACAAAATGGAATAATAACTGTTAATTAAAATAGATGTCACAAAGTTTAACTTTGCATAGATAAAAAAAAAAAATTTAAAAAAACACGTGAATGTGTGTGAGATAATTGCAATATTAATGAGTAGTCTACAAATTAAACAAAACATATTTAAAGTGTTGAAAAATATAATTCTGAACTTTTTCATTCATACTAAAGGCTAAAAGTTGAACAAAATAAAATAAAATAAAATAAATTGAATTAATATATAAGTCGAGTCCTACTTATATATATTTCTCAGACAATTGATGCCTGAATGTATGCAGGATTGCAAAAAACTCACTAACCCAATATTAAGTAAAAATAGCGGCTAAATATTAGCGCACTTAAGAGTTGTTGATTAGTAATAAATTGAATAATATAACAACAGATTACATGATAGACTTTGGCTCAGTGGTAGAGCACTCGCCTGTGATGCCAGAATCCGTCGGTTCAATTCCTGGCAAAAGAAGTCTGATGAGGAGATGTGGTGATCTCCGAAACAGCTGTCACTTCTATCAAGTTTTCTTTGCTTTGTATAACAAAATATTCAATTCAAGAGATTCTAACAAAATAGGCATTTGAAAAAAGCTCATTTACTTATAACGACAAACAATTACAGGCCGCATTAAACAATCCATAATTCAATTAAATTATTAAAAGGGGTCAGCGTCTCTTAAATTTTTAATAATTAAACGCTTAATTAACAAATTAGCATAAATCAGTCAAATATTTTAGTAAATGCACAACAAATCACATATCTACATACAAATTTTTGGTAAAAAATTACAAGTCGTAATAAAATCCAACATTTGAACAATAAAAATATTTATCAAATGATGAGAGAAGAAAAAATATTCATGTTATGAAATGAAAGATTAATACCATAATTATTTGGCAATAAAGTTCATCAATAAACTAATACTATGTAAATTTACTTGTGAGTATGTTTTTCAACACAATATGTATAATTGATTGATTTAAATGATAATCGACCAAATAGCTAAAACATAAACGGTTGACGTATTAATGGACTATAGTCAAAAGCGTAAATCAAAAAGCAAATTAAAGAAGACATTTTTTTTTAAATTTTAAATATAAAACTCGAAGTAAAAACACAAGGAAATGAAAACAAATTTCTCCAAAATAAATCACATCGAAACAAATTAACTATATTTTCGTTGTTTGATTTAAGTCTTACACGCGAAACGCACGTATCGCTTGACATTTTTTACCACATAACGCTCAATACATATTTATTGACTGCTTGCTGGAGAGGCGATGAATTATGATTGCCAGATTTAAATCCATACAATCACACTTAATGGCAAATAATACGAAATTGATGGAAAAAGAAATTTCAACACAAAACATACATATTTATATACATTTCAGGAAATTAAAAAAAAAAATTAATACCGAAATGCATGGCTATAAATATGTATGCAAATATATGTCTATTGATAGATGATTGCACTCAACTGGTTTCTTGGAATATTTATATTACCTAAAAAGAATGATCAGTCTTATATAATACGAGTATTATGGTATGTATGGTAAATTATAGAAATGTGTATATATGTATACATATACAACATATCTACATTTGTATTTCAGCACTGATGAGCTAGCATAAAAAAGGTCAATTGGAAAGTCCCCGGCCTAACACATAGACGATGCTACTAGAAATAATTAATTAATGAGTTTTAGTTAGTCCTAACCTTCAGAAGACGCGTGCATGAGTTTGACAGCTGTCGGATCATTAGTTTGTGAATTATAGTATTTTGAATGAAGAAATTTTGTTATTGTGAAAAAAATGGGTAAAAAGGAATTTCGCGTAATGATAAAATATAGCTTTTTGAAGAGGAAAATTACAGTTGAAACAAAAACTTGGCTTGATGACGAGTTTCCGGGCACTGCCCGAAGAAAATAAACCATTAAGTATTGGTATGCTAAGTTTAGAAGTGGTGAAGTGAGCACCGAAGAGGGTGAACACAGTGGACGCCTGAAAGAGGTTGTTACCGACCGAAAACATCAAAAAAAATCCACAAAATGATTTTGAATGACTGTAAATTGAAATTCAATAAAATAGCAGACACTCTTAAGATACTCGTATCAACTGAACATGTACATCATATCATTCACGAGTATTTGGGTATGAGAATGCTCTGTGCAAAGTGGGTGTCGCGTGAGCTCACTTTTGACCAAAAACAGCGTCGAGTTGATGATTCGGAGCAGTGTTTGGAAATGTTCAAGCGTAATAAGGTCGAGTTTTGTGTCGATATGTGACAAATGGATGAAACACGGCTCTATTATTTCACTGCGAAGTCCAATCGGCAGTCATCCGAGTGGCTTGCACACGATGAACCCGCTCCAAAGCATGGAAAAACTCAGCAGTAGGCTGGCAAGGTTTTGGCGTCTGTATTTTGGGATGCGCATGGAATAGTTTTCATTGACAACCTCGAAAAAGGAAGGACCATCAACAGCGACTATTACATGGCGTTATTAGACTTTTTGAAGGACAACATCACAGAAAAACGTCCGCATTTGAAGAAAAAGAAAGTTCTGTTCCACCAAGACAATGCATCGTACCACAAGTCAGCGAAATCGATGGCAAAAATCTATGAATTGCGCATCTTCCGCATCCACCGTATTCTCCAGATTCGGCCCCCAGCGCCTATTTTCTGTTCAGAGATTTCAAAAGTATGCTCGTTTGGAAGAATTTTTCGCCAAATGAAGAGATGAGCGCCGAAACTTAGTCCTTATTTGAAACAAATGACAAATTGTACTACAAAAGTGGCATCGGAAAGTTGGAGGGTCGCTATAATCAGTTTATCACCCTCGAAGAGAACTATTTTGAATAAAAATAATGAATTTTGACAGAAAAATGTATTTTACTGTGATAGTCCGGGGACTTTTCAATTAACATGTTAAGCTAAGATACCATAAGCAGTCAATAATGATAATCAATGAAGTACATTGAAGTCTCTGCTGACTGCTCAGCGTCAAACTATATACACGGGCACACACATACCTTTATATGTGTGTGTGTGTATGTACAAACTTAATTACTTACTCAAATATTCTCATAAAAGTTACCACTCAGCAAGTAAAATTGAAACTATGTTATGGTATGAAGAAGATTATGAGTTTGCCTTTGGCACTAGAATGTCAGATTACAGATTATTTTCTACATTAGTAATGGTTATTCATAGATTTACTCGTATTTCTATACTTTTACGTAAAGCGTGGCAGATCAAAGATGATACTATTGCCCGTTTGTTATACATAATTTCTAGCCTAAGCTCACTCAAACTGAAAACAGTCAGAAGAAGAAATATCAATGCAAAATGAAATGTTATAATAATCGCGACTATTCCTTCCTATTCCTTGATTATATGTAACTCAATTCAGCACTACACTTGCATATGAGATAAAGGCGAAATGATGAGCTTATGATCGAGGAGCACGCACTAGCCTAACCGAGAAATTTAAAAATTCACCTTAGTTTTTAAGCGCAGTTCGTATAATAGATATTAAAATCGGTTGGACAAAAAAAATATATATATAACATATATGAACAGAATAAATATCATTTTAAGTGAAATTAGAATACATATGTCTTCGTGAAGAGATACTAACAGTTAATTTGGCGAAAAAAAAATTATTTTAAATTATAAGACGGACAATATTCTAAAATTTAGTACTCTTTTCCATATTCTACTATAGAAAATTCTCTATTTGCCCCACGCTTATGCGTTTTCTGTGCTTTAAGCAATGATGGCAAAAGAAAACACTTAAATTGTATAACATTGTCCCGTGCGACATAATGGTAAAACTCTTACGAGTAACTCGCAGCTAAAATTATCCTCATAAAATTAACAATATATTTCTAAATACTGTCTTTCGAATTGCTTACTTCGCGAAAAGTACTTAAATATTATTAACTACTTTGCTTGTAAAGTGTGATCCATTACAAGGTTCCGTACTTTAAAAAAAAATACAGGAAATTCAAATTTAATGGCGAGCGGCTTCAGTTCTCGCACAACCTGCATTTGTGTGCTTTAAGATCTCGACGTCAAATACACCAAGTCGTTCCATACGTCAGTCCGAGTAGCTACAAACAAAACACTTTCAGCTACGGCGGGTATATTTTCTTCACTGTGTGTTAGACGTGCTCTATTCGGTGGAATATTATCCAATTATGAATACTGGGTCTCAAGATGGGTGATGGTGTTGCGAATAGTACGCTCAGTAGGCCGATTATGTTGACCATAAGTTGAGCAAAGCGTACGAAACACATTCTTCACAGAACGTGAATTTTCGTAATAAAGTTGAATGATTTGTAAACGTTGTTCAGGCGTAAGTCTTCCCCTGCTGAAATGCCAAACAATACTGAACAAAAATAACATGGCAGTTTGACACGACTCACGCGTGAGCTTTCAAAAAAAAAAAAGGCTATTGAAAAAAGTACCTCCACATAGATCACCCTTTACATATGTATAAATATTGAAGTGCTGACTAAAGAAAAATTTATGTGTTCACCTAACAAGTGAAGCTCTACAAGCGATAAAACTAAAATATCATTGTTTTGTATGCAGCAATGAGCAAAGCAGAAAATCAAAGCAAACATTGTTAAGCAAAATAAGGCAAAAGCAGAGTACGTCCATAGAAAGGGAAAAGAAAAGAATTTTTGCGCTGACTATAATGTCCTTAAATAAAGACATACACAATGATGGAAATACTTATATTTAACTTGGAAAATTGCTAGTATATATTAATATTCATACTATATATGTATATTCCTTTATATTGAAGCGTGTATATTTTTACTTGGAATTGACACTCATATTCTGTAGAGATTATTTACATTTCATTAGCAGCGCATGCGATAAGTGCTTATACGCCTAAAAGCACGCCACTCACTGAGCAATTTTTTTTGTTTGCCGTAGTATAGAAGACACGTGTTATTCTACTGAAAGTTTCATTTTGAATGTTAATTGTTTGTCAGTGCCATCTATATACTTTCAACTGTATATTTGCAAGTGTATTTACATATAAGTATAAATATTTGCATCATGATATGATAAATATTATGCTATTATTACATACCTATGTATATTGTTAAATAATCAGCTCTTATTTGTCTCAATTTACGTTCTGCTCCAAATATCCTACGGCAATTACCAACCACTAAAACGATTTTCGGCCGAGCTCCTCTCCAATTTCTGGTTTTGCGTCTTGATGTTTCCTTCCAACAAATGGAGAGACCTACAGTTTATTCTAAATTGCTTCCGAACGGCCGATAGATTATTATGAGTAGCTTTTTATTTCATGTTAGAAATACACTCGGTGGACTTGACATTCTCTGTTTGAATCTGGACTCGAACCCAGGCCTTCCGAATATTAGTACGCAATGCTAACCACTCGGCTATTGTGGCCACAAAATACAAATTTACAAATATTCATTCCGACCGTGCAACATATATCAACACTTCAACTGAGCTATACAAGCTAACAATGCTACTTTAGCGTCTATTTAACACTTACCTAGCTATTCAGTTACACAAATCAAAATTTTCACTCTCTTTTATTTTTTGTGCGCATTTTCACTTTTGTTTCCTTTACTACTCACGTACTAGATTGGAAACCTTTAGCTGCATATCTTTCTAAGCATTTGTAAATATATCTTTATTATTATGAAAGTCTACTCATGTTATTTACACACTTTCTTTTCTTAAAGCAAGCGTAAAACGGCAACACAGTAGTGGGGTGCTCTGTATACGATTTCCTGCCGTAACAACACGGACGCACCAATTCTTACACCTGTGTATATCAAAGAAAAAATAAGTATAAAAAAGATAAAAATATTAAGTTATATTAGTAAGTTGATATCGTTGTATTTAGTACTGTGTAGGTGCTTATATTTCTTACTAGTGCTACTCCACTCAAGACGTTCCAGACGTTTGCTTGCCATAAACAGCCACATTCAGCCTTCCTTTAGCGTCAACCTTTTATCCTTTCTCTCTTGCAAATTGTCGTTTCTTTTATGCTTACACCTAATATCCTGTTTGAAATTTTAAAGTATAGAGTTATCGGCGATTGCTTATAGCTTTCATCTACTTTGTCTGTAAGCTGCTTGCTTCCGTTTCGTATTATACCCGGCAGACGAACTATATTAGGTTTTTTTTTATGATAATACAAGCTACACTATGATATGCCTTCGATTTTCTACTCACATTCAGACAATTCTGAAAATCTTGATAATAAACAATTCCGACACAAAAAAGTCATAACAAAATCCCAATTATATTAATAATAAATTAATATCCAGACAGGATAACTCTTTGCCCCGAAAACTTAAAATAAGTTCTTTATCTCCGGCAATTTGAGACACCAAGCAAAACCAAGATTTTTAACCAGCTGATCGGCGTTCAGTTCTTCCTCTTAGTCTGCTGTATTTCCTTTTGTCTTCGCTCACTACCAGAACCATTCGCCTTGCTTCTTTCAATAATATCAATATCATCGGTTACGCCAGTTTTTGTATTCTCTTATGGAAGATTATACTTTCTCTCTTTGGCTCAGCAGCTCCTTTTATTTTCTCCAGCATAAAATAAAAAGAGTCACATGATAAAGCGTCAACTTTGCTGATACCTCGTGTAGTATCGAACAGTTCGGATCGGTTCTTCCGATCCTGAAGGATCTTTCAGTGTTACTCAGCGTCAGTTTACACAGCGCGTGTTGCAGTCGCAACGTTGCGACGTATGCAGTATTTTTTCTCTCTGCAGTGGTAAGACCATTCTTATCGTAGCAGCTCTTTTATTGACCTTTGACGAAAACTAATAGTTTTGTTTGTAGGTAGCTTGAAATTACGCGCCATAGGTCACTTATATCGATTTGTTGATGAGTGCTCTCTGAGAGCAGGAGTGCAGGTCGGACAGAAAACTTTTTGGTTGCCTGTTGTAATATTTTCACTTGCTTATTTTGAAAAGGTTTGGCAGTAGCTTTTCAATTTAATTTTATTTTTCTAACCAATTGATTTCTAATATGAATAAAAGTCGGTTATTTTCATCGCGTTCAGTTCCAACTTCGAACTTCGTTTACCTTATTTCTTTATTTATTTATGCATATACATATATAATATTTTGTTATGTTCGACGATTTTATTTTATTACTTCAACGTCTGCTTTAGCCCTTTGCGAATGTCTCGTATTACATGCTGGTTTTTTTTACACATTTTATTCCTTTTTTACTGCCACTGTGTATTCGTATGTATATACTTGTACATAAATGATAGCGACTCGCATTTAGTTGTTATTGCATAAATTTCTTGTGGTAAAATATTGTAATGATGAGGGTTGATATTTCAGTTTTGCTTGATGAGTATTGAAGCTTCGACGCTGCAGTTTAACTGCTTTATCGTCTTGCCTTCTATTGGGGATTATGAGGCTACTTTAAGAGACAGCTTTAAGGTGTAAACCAGTTTAGAATAAGTTACTTAAGCGCATTTTCATGATTCATTTTCATAATCTATTTCTTGAGAATGTTATAGAATCGAGGAATGTATTTAGCTAGAAGGATCAAGGTCATTGTGTGTGTTAGTTAGCCTCGCTTGGAAACCATTATCTTAAAGGTCCAAGAAACGAGCTTGTTCGACTTGTTGAATTATAGCAATAGCGTTGTTGGATGAATTTGTTTTATAGATAATGAAAAGTGGTTGATAAATAAGTAGCAAATTTATATTGTGACAGAATTTTTTCAGATTTTATGAGCCAGTTTTAACTCTTTGCCTGTAATGAGTGTTGCTTGTTCTCACTGAAAGAAAGGGGCTGATAGAAGATGTTTTTCGACTCACTATAAAAATTATTGCTTATCTATAAGTGGTTACTTTTAGCGCTGGTTTAGTGCGTCTCTCACAGTACGTGTAATTAGCTCTCTATCTGGGAGCATAATTAACACATTGGACACACTCAATTTAATAGTGATCTACTCTTGAATGAATTGGTATCATGTGAGGGTGACAAATGAAGGATTGAGATGCCACATGGCCGACAATCCTGCTATGACCTATAACGGCATGGAGTTTGAACCTAACGGATTCAGTCTTTTCTAGCATGAGATCAGGTGCTAATAAGTGCTATATAATCAATTCAGATTAAAAGAAAACTTCAAACTATTTTTCTTACTTTAAATCTCATTTTATACTATCTTTTAAATTTACAAAACTAAGAGATTTATTCAAAAACGAAAATTTTTTATGTATGATATGTATATTTTTATTTGCATATAAGATACTCAAAACGAAACCCTCAAAGGCAGTACATTATTTTTTCGTATGGGTTAGTACTTTATGAACTTTTCTCTAGATTAATTGCTAATAAAAAATAAAAAAAATAATGAAGTGTTGTTTTCTGTGTGCCGAAATCTTTATACCTTTCATGAGCCTACCAAATTTATTTCGAAATGTTAAACTCGAATTCGATAATTTTCACTGTCTATTTTGATTTAAATTTACTTGAGTAGCATACCGATTATCACACTACTACCTGCATATTAACGAATTTTTGACCTAAACCTTCATATCTAAACAAATCGATTATGTTTGGGCTATGTGATATAGTCGACCGATCTGGCCGGTTCCACCAAATGAGTAATACATTACAAAAATAACTCTAAAACTGACTAACCTGCTTAAGTTCAAGCATACGGACGGATAGATGGGCAGAGAGACAGCGGTAAATCAACTCAGCTCGTCAGTCTGATACGATCGGTATAAATTTTTGTGGATCCATTTCTTCTCCTTTTGCTACTTACATAACATATTTCAGACCAAAGTTATAATACCATTTCATGTACTTATACATTAAATGTATAAAAATAAATATGAACAAACTAACTAAGATTTCCATAACAAGCAATATCTGTATGTATGAGTATCATGGAAGAGAGAGCATACAAAGGAAAAGCATGACTAAAGGAATTCTTATAGAATTTGGATTACATATTTGTGAAATTGTATGTACAATGTTTATAGGTAAGTATAAGTACATACATACACAAATAGCAAGGAAATAATGGCACGAAGTATTCAAGTATGTAATTTTTTTCCGATTCGAATTTCAGTAAAATATTACGATTAATATGCTACACATGGCACGATGTAGCTCGATGAATAATATCTTCGATATAAACTGCTTATTGAATGTGTGTATATATCTTAATATGGGTATATAATATATTTTATTATCTTTCGTTTGCGTATTTCTTTCTATTAGTCTTATTTCTGTCCTTATTGGAGCTTGAATGTTCCTGAATATTAGTTTTGTATTGACATTATATTATACCGCAGAGTATACGTCTTTTTACGGTTTAACATTTTGGAAGCAAGAGCACTTGTATATATTTTTACGAAAATTTAAGTGGGATGGTTTAGAAATGAATAGTTCAAAATTGTTATATGCTGCGTCTTTAAAGATTTCCAATATTTAAAAAAAAATCACCCATTTACACGTGACAGAATATATGCCATATGGGGGAAAAAATTATGAAAAAATTAACGAAAAAAATAAAAATAAAAAATAAAAATAAACATAAAGACAAAAAAGAAATAAATAAAATTTAATTAAAACAAAAATTAAATTAAATAAGATAAATTAAAATAAAATAATATATAATAAATTAAAATAAAGTAAAATAAAATGAAATAAAAAAATTAAATTAAATAAACAAAAATAAAATAAACTAAAGTAAAAGTAAAGACCATAAAATAAAATAGAATAAAAAAAAAAACATAATAAAATAAATTAAACAAATTTAAAAAAAAATTTACGAAAAAAAAAAATTAAAAATAAAAATAAATACAAAAGAAGAAATAAAAAAAATTAATTAAAAAAAATTGAGTAAAATAAGATAAATTAAAAAAATATATTAAATTAAGTAAAATAAAATGAAATAAAATAATATAATATAAAATAAAATAAAATATAATAAAATAAAGCCAGTAAGCATATCCACAATTGGTAAGCCCCAAGTCCGGATGGTCTCCACAATTTTTTGCTAAAAAAGCTCACGAGTACTCATTGATAGCTCATTACTTCACATCATTCCTTTAAAATGAAGCCCAAGTACCCTCATCAATGATGAAGGGACAAACTCACCTTCTACCGAAGGAAGCAGAAGACACCAAAGATCCTTCAAAGTATTGTCCTATTACATGTCTATGCAACCTGTATAAACTATTAACATCTTGTGTAGCATCAAAAATATATGACTTTATCAACAGATACAACATTATAGCTATTTAGCAAAACAAAGGATGCAAAGAACAGCTTGTAATAGATTCGGTCGTTATGGAGCAAGCTTATCACAAACAACGAAATATTTATACTGCTTATATTGACTACACTAAAGCGTTTGACAACATTCCACACTCATGGCTGCTAGAAGTGCTAGACATTTGTAAAATATCCCCAAATGTTAAACGACTATTGCGAAAAATAATGAGCTCGTGGCAGGTAACTCTTAACTTAACGCACAAAAATGGCCTCATAAGAACAGCTCCAATACCTATTAAACGAGGTATATTTCAAGGAGATGCTCTGAGCCCTTTATGGTTTTGCCTTGCATTAAACCTACTTTCATCTATATTAAAAAAAACAAATTATGTTTTTAACATAAAAGGACCACGTTCATCTCAACATAAATAAGCTTTCACACCTATTATATATGGATGACATTAAGCTATATACGTCAAATGAACGTCAGCTAAAAACAAACTGGAACTGACCGAAGACTTCTCCAATGACATTAAAATGTCATTTGGTACACAAAAATGCCATAGACTTAGCGTAGTAAGTGGTCGAATTATTATGCGAGATTTTGAGTTAGCAAACAATGAAAAGATCAGTGCCATGTCAGAGAATGATACATACAAATACCTTGGCTTGACTCAAGCAAAAACAATGCATCATTCGGAAATCGTTCGGGCAACAACGGAGGAATATGTAAGGCTAGTGAGAAGCTTGCTGAAGTCTCGTCTTAATGGTTTTAACATATTCAAAGCAATCAACACATTTGCTATCCCCATACACGTTTGGAACGACGAAATGGTCTGACACAGACCTAGAAAGTGACAAAAGGACGACAAGGGTAATACATGCAAAATTCGGAATACATCATCCGAAATCAGCCGTAGAACGTGTCTACTTACCACGAAGACAAGGAGGGCGAGGAATGGCAGATATCAAACATCTACACCAAAGGTGTATATAGTGGTATACAACCTCAGGCTGTTTTTTCTTATATAGACACAACTGCATCCAACTAAATAGACTCGGAATATTTGCTGTAACCGAAGGTTTTATCTGCGCTATACAGGACCAAGTGATTGCAACTAAAAATTATAAAAAATACATCAGCCGTGCGACCATTTATGTCGACGATGCCAAAGACAACCTGAAAGTATTCACCACATTACAGGTGCATGTGCTCCATTAGCAGCCACAGTCAGATATTCGACAAGACACAAAAACGTCGCAAAAATTGTGCATCAGATATGGATTAATTACGGATGAATGTCCGTATTTCAAACACCAAAAAATTTTAGAAGACATTTCAACAAAGTTATACTGGCATCGATCAATATTGCGGGATCATCCCACGTCACACAACAGACCTGACATAACTGTAATCGAGGAAAACCAAAAAAAGGGCCCTGCTAATAGACATAGGAGTGCCGAACAAGCACAACCTGCAAGAATGCCACGCAGAAAAGTGTAGAAAATACCTCAATTTAGCGCACGAAGTTAAGGAAATGTGGAGACTAGATAGCGTCGATATAATTCCAATTATTATATCATCTACGGGAGTTATTCCGAAAAATTTAAACACGGGTCTAGATAAATTAAAAATGGCTGAAAAGCGACACCTGATACAGAAGGCTGTTATCTTATTTAGTACTTCAATAGTTAGAAAATTTTTTAAAATAGAATAATTAAAAAAAAACATTCTTGTAATCAGATCCTTGTATCCTTCAAACATATACTTATTGTTATTCATAACCAGTGCATAGTATTTAATTAATAATTTATAACAATAGTATTAAGTATTTTGTTGTAAAACGACCGATACTTAATGTATACCTTTACACAGAGGAGAAAAAAATAAAATAAAATAAAGTAAAAAAAAATTAAATGAAACAAAATAAAATATATATTTAAAAAAATGAAAAAAAAAATAAAATACAATAAAATATATAAAGTAAAACATTTAATATAAAATAAAATTGAATTCAATAAATCTGCATGTACAAATATAGGTGAGTGCATATGCATATACATTAATTCTATTCAAAAGAATTTAGCCAGAATTTGATTAATATAAAACATAAAAGAAGACTGCAATATGGATATATATTTGTATATAATCTTATATACATATATTATTAAGCTTTTTATTGCCTTACAATATGCTTATCCCCGTATATACATAAATGTTGCTAACAACGGTAATATTACGTAAGCAAAATATATGGTAACATTTTGCAGTTAACCTTTGAAGCATATACACATTCACATACATATGTATATGTACCAATAAATACAATTGTGTGCTTAGCTGCATACCTCAGAATGCGGATTTTTACTGCAATCGGCACCTGTGCGTTAACTCAAGTACCCAAAACATACATACACAAACACATTTGTGAAATGTAATTTGTTTGTTTGTTTATATTCATGTGTGCAGTCAGAAAATAAGGTTTCACCTTTTGACTTTATGGTTATGCTGTATTATTTCGCTTGCAAGCCCTGTTTCCCCTTGACAACCGGATTTCGTTTTTTTTTTGTATGAACACGGTGGACCCTTGATCGTAGTTGCATACATATGTTTGCTTGTATTTATACACCTGTTCGCCTTTGAAACGGTTTCCCTCTGCTTTTTAATATGTTTTTCCTTTACCTTTTCTCAGAGGCACTTCATTTATACATATACTAACGTATGTATATATTTATATGTGCATGCACATGTGAACGCATTTCCTTTGTTGTTCGCTCGCCTGTTACATACATTCACCGGAATATACAGCAACAAACAATAGACAAGCTGCGAGCCGCATTTCGGTTTATCTTATACACTCCTTTCACTTCTCATTTGCACAATGTATGTACTTACCATATATATGCATGTGTGTTACTCACATCTGTATATGCATATCTAAGTATGCACTCAATTGTGAACATGCAAACACTTCACTTGCACAATTCTTTAGCTTCGCACTTTGCATTGCTATTGGTTGGTGGCGGCGCGTTGTATTCATCGGTATTCATTGACAAAAATTCTTCCGTGCGCCGGCTGCAAGAGACGGATGGTATTGATGATGATGTTGCCACTTTTTGCTCGCTTTATTGTGTGTGTATGTGTATGTGTGCGCGGTTTTGTGCTTGCATTTGCTTCAGTGCCTGTTTGCCTCGCCAATTTTTTTCGTATCCATATTTTCGGCTCGATTGAGACTTTTTGCGTAGACGCGTTTACTTGCCGCCAACAACAATTGACAAATAACTATTTTTTTGCGTCTTTTTGTTGGTGTACACCTGCAAATGCAGGTGGTTGTTATCTTTCCCATTAACGTTAGACGAAACTCATTGTTTGAGTTTTTTCGCGTTTTATCTATAACGCTCGGCTATGCTTATTGTTGTTATTGTGAATAGTGTTGCTTTGGTATTGAGGTGGAGAACAATTGTTTGTGCTGGTAACTGTTGATGCGGTAATTAAAATTCAAAAGCATATTTAACTACTAGCTTTTAGCTATTTGAATGACAATAGATTGCTCAATATTACTAAGTTTTATTTTCTGCAACAAACAGCTGCCCCCTCATTGAGAAATATTCCTTCGAATTAGCTATTTTAGTAGAAAATTTTGCAATTCAATTCAATCTATCGAGCAAATATAAAAAGGGGAACAGCATAACTTCGAGAAAACGAAATGACGAAAAACACTTTATAGTGTAATATGAGTAAAAATTTTCAATACAGAACAGATAATCTGCTCAGTCAAACAAATTTATTTTAAAACAATATTATTTCGAGAAATTGTCACGAAAAAAGAAGACGTCAGAAAAATGTTTAAGAGAGGAAAATATCAATTTGATCAATAAATTTGGATAGTAGGCTTGTGAGTAATCAGCTTAGAATATTTCTCAAATATATTTGTTAAATATTAAGTAAATATTAAAAGTCAAACATAAAAAATATATGAATATTAAATAGTAAATAATATACGGGCTTCCAATAAGAGTGATATAATTTCTTTAAAAAAAAAACACACTAATTCTGAGTCTGGTTTTTTGCTAAATACCAATGACTTCAAATAACCCCACATGAAGTAGTCTAATGGTGTTAAATCACAACTTCTTGGAAGCCATTCAGTGTCACAATTTCTTGAAATAATCGAATCTCCAAACCATTCCCGCAATAATTCGGTTGTTGTACGTGCTGTGTGACGCATAGCCCCGTCTTGTTGGAACCAGATGTTATTAAGATCAAATTTTTCCAATTGTCGTCATAAAAAGTTGCTTATCATCGATCTATACCGCTCTCCATTGACAGTGCTACCAGCTTCATTTCGATAGAAGTGCGAACCGATTATTTTACCAGACCAAAAACCACACCAAACTGTCAATTTAGGTGAATTTAATGGTTGTTCATGAATAATTTGTGGATTTTCTTCGCACCAGAATCGACCGTTTTTTTTATTTACCGCAACGCTCAGATGAAAGTGAGCCCCATCGGTGAAGATAATTTTCTTTAAAATAATCTTAAATGTAGCACGATTATTTTGATAATAATATTGAATAATTTGTAAACGTTGTTCTTACGTATATCTTGCCATGATGGAATTGTAAACATTACTGAATACAATGAAAAAAGAGACAGATCATGACATATTAAAAATGGCCAAAAGGACACTTAGAAATCATATCGTCCCTATTGGAAAACCCTTTATGTGCTGGCGCCTTGTAACCGCTTAAATGATTTCTGACCCAGCTCCTCCTCTAATTTGTGTTGTGCGTCTTGATGTTTTCCCAAAATCACAAGAAGGACAACGACGGTTGGTTCCACTAGTAACAAATAAAATATAATGAATATTGAGTAATGTGTTTTAAATATTAAATTAGAATTCACCCCCATTTACTTCTTTTAAACTTGTCCACCACACACAAATAATATTCAAAAAAGTATTGGCAAAAAAGTAATAAAAAAATTTCCGAAATCAATTGAATTCCATTTAATAATTCCAGAGTGAAATATTTATTTGCCTACCCTCAGTGTCCTTAATGCCAACATCCTTACGCTTATTTCCTTTTATCTACTTCCTTATATTTACTTAACTAACGACGGTCTGCGCAGAGTCAGCAAAAATTTAGTCTTCCACCAGCGGCACACTCAGCTACAAATCTCCCACTCCTTCAACTTAATCAATTCAGTTATTTTTTCTCGTCTTTCTCTCTACCAGTTTTCGTTCAACAGTTTCAAAACAACTTCATTTATTTTCACATTGGCTTGCCAGCACGTTTTTTTATTTTGCCTCTCATTCGGTTTTTCGATTTCTTCGCATGGTTGGGTTGGTGGTCGATCATTCTACTGTTGTTCATATATTCATACGCTCGTTAGCTTAGTGATGGTAGACTATGTCAGTCATTTTATTGTTTATACATTTGTCTATGGTCCGGTTGTGGTGAGTTTGGCAAATTCTAAGCCAAGATAATCAACTTTCAAATCTTTCACGCAGGCATGCATACGATGGCAAGTTCCGGGGGTATACACTTTGTATATACTTGTGTACGTACATATAGACAAATATATTTATGTGTGTATGTAAATGAGCATCATTTGCCCCACCAGCCATTTCATGGAAACACAGCCAACAAGCCGTTCACTGCGCCATACGTGTTTGTGTTTGTGGCATTTTATTTTGCTACAATGACATAACACAACAATACTTTAGTGTGCTTGTATGTATGTACATAACAGTGGTTTTATTGTTGCTATTTTCTTGACCACCAACACACGGAGATTCTAGTCTATCCCAGTTAAATTCACATTCAAACAATCTCTTCGATTCCTTGTAGGCTGTTGTTGCTTCCACACACAGTTTTTATAATCTTTTCGGAAATTGCAAAGAGTAATTGAATTTAAAAGTTCGGCACAATTGAAAATCGTTTGAATTTATTGATTTTTGTTTAGTTCTTGTTTTGTAAATTTGAATTAGTATGCTGTGAGCATAACCGAATTCGCATGCTAAATTTGAGAATTGGGTTACTGTTGCATGATTATCTTTCTTTCTGTTTTTTTTTTTTGATTTAATAGTTTCATTTTCTCAACTCAACCTCACACAATTACATGCAAATTTAATAAATGCTTTCTATCTTTCTTTCATTTTAGGTAAGAACTCACTCTTGGGTATAATCACGGCGAACGTTTCATGGAACTCTTAGAATTTGGAAGAATTTAAAGTAAGCTCCTTAAATAAATTATAGGAATGAAATAACACGAATTTCTAAAACGCAATTACTTTGGGAACAGTTTAATTTTAGAAGGTTGCCATCTGTGCGAAAGCTGCAAAAACCGTATTAGAGTTGCCATTTATTTTGATTTTTTTTGTACTATTCTGTAGGTGTGACTATGACTGAACTCATGATGATCCGATTTAGATGAAAGTTTTTGGTTGTGTTCAAGTAGGCTCAATAGCGTCTTAGATTTACATTTCAGCAGCTACCTATTTTCGTAATTAAAAAATTGATAAAAGCCAATAAAATATTACAATAAGAATATCAAACTGAAGACATTAAAGAAAGGCTAAATGAGGAAGTCAATTTAAGTATATTTAAGCAGCATTGCAACCCTTCTAAACATCTTAATTGTAAGCAATGCATAAGACACATAATAAATTACTAAATGGGTACAAAAGAAAAAATGACTTAAAAACTTAATGGTAAAGAGATTTTTGAGGAAAGTTGTCACCTGTTTGAAAATTTGAATACAATTAAATTGATTAAATCTCGTTCAACATGATTTTATTTTGAGGATAGCGAGCTAAAGGACATTATGAAAACTTATAAAGGGTGTTTCTTTATAGAGGTATAGAACTTTAAGTTGGCATTACTTTTCAAGATGGCGACCGATTTAACAGCTGTCAAGTGATTTATTCTCAGTTTTGTTTGGCAATTCATCATGAATAGACTCACGCCTGAACAACGCTTCCAAATAGTCCAATTTTATTTCGAAAATAATGGTTCTGTGCGGAAAACGTATCGCGCGCTACGTCCATTTTAGCGATGTTTAGCGATGAAGCGCACTTCTGGTTGAATGGCTACGTCAACAAACGAAACTGCCGCATTTGGAGTGAAGGTAATCCTCAAGTGTATGTTGAAACACCGTCACATCCAGAAAAACTGACTGTTTGGTGCGCTTTATGGACTGGTGGAATCATTGGTCCGTACTTTTTCAAAAACGATGGTGGCCAGAACGTTACAGTCAATGCTGATCCGTATAGAGCCATGATTACTAACTTTTTCATTCCTGAATTGAATAACCATGATGTCCAGGAGATGTGGTTTCAAAAAGACGGCGCAACATGTCACACAGCTCGTGCCACAATAGATTTATTGAAAGACACGTTTGGTGACCGCCTAATTTCACGTTTTGGACCTGTGAATTGGCCTCCAAGATCTTGTGATTTAACACCGCTAGACTACTTTCTGTGGGGCTATGTAAAGTCATTGGTCTATGCGGATAAGCCACAAACGCTTGACCATTTGGAAGACAACATTCGCCGTGTTATTGCCGATATACGGCCACAAATGTTGGAAAAAGTCATCGAAAATTGGACTTCCAGATTGGACTACATCCGCGCCAGCCGTGGCGGTCATATGCCAGAAATCACATTTAAAATGTAATGCCACAAGATTATCTTTCGGATAAATAAAATTCATGTCAATCGAATAATCCATCGTTGATTTATTGCAGCTTAACGTTCTACACCTCTATAAAAAACACCCTTTAGTAGCAAATATGTTTGACAGATGCCACCTGTTTGCAATTTTAAATATAGGGTTATCCATTTTGCGGTTTCCGCCGTAAACGTAAATAAAATGCATTTAAAATAATTTTTTCCATGAAACTCCTCTTTTATTATAAAGTTTGAACAACTTGACGAATGTTTGTCCGCATAAACACGGTCTTTCGCGTAGCTCCACAATAAAAAAAAAGAAAGTCCAACGGTGTCAAATCGCACGATCTCGGTTGCGTGTTGCATATGAAACCATCATGTTGGAATCATATATTGTCCATGTCGTCTTCTTCAATTGCAGGCCCAAAAAAGTCGGTTACCATACGACCGAATTGACAGTCCAATCATACCTTCAGACCAAAG
The DNA here is from genome assembly GCA_030068015.2 of Neoceratitis asiatica. NCBI lineage: Eukaryota > Metazoa > Arthropoda > Insecta > Diptera > Tephritidae > Neoceratitis > Neoceratitis asiatica. The sequence goes on from CM061529.1 coordinate 41,147,244, forward strand.
AGCGCACCAGACAGTAAGTTTATTTGAGTTCAAAGGTCTCTCTTAAATTATTTGAGAATTCTCGAAGTTCAAAATGCGACAATTTTGCTTATTTACGTAGCCACCGAGTGAGAAATATGGCCCGTCGCTGAGGAAAATTCACTGCTTGTTTTTCAAGCATCAAATCGAAGTAACTACGCCCAGTTCAACTGTTGTGTGAGCTGGACTTTATATGGATTTAGGTGAAAGTACAAGTGCAAAATACGCATGAAAGCTTTTGAGAACGTTGAGAAATAGACAAATTCAAGTCTTTGGCTGCACTTTCAGTTACAACAGCAATATTTGAACGAACGAGCAAAACGGTGATGCGGTTTTATAATATAACCGATCTCTTCAAATATCTTTAAAATTTTACCAATCGCTTGAGTAGTTGGACGATTATGTGCACGAAACGTAGCCCCGTTTGAATCCCCATTTTTGTAGTAGGTTTCAACAATTTTAGCGAGTTGTGCGCGGTTGTTATGAGATTTATTTTCATAATTGGCTGATTTTTAACTAAAACTAAACTTTTTTGGTTTGACAGTCAGGTTTGACAGATGCCAAAATACAGTGCTGAACTTTCATAACCATTATATGTGTAACCCCTTACAATCAAATTGTTATTATAATGAATGATACAATGTGGATATTCAGTAGAAAATATTTAAGAAGGGATTAAAGCGATATTATATTTGAAAATAGCTTCCACCTGTTTGAAAGCTTTCATTTAAAAGATAAATAACACAAATTATATTTTATATTTTGGAAATCAAAATAGAGATATTATAAAAAGTTTTTGTGCAGGATTGCAATCTATTCAAAAATTTAAGTGCAGATGGTTCCAATAGCTTCTGATTGAAGCATATTTTTGATATTTATTTAGCTTTATGTTAGCTATATGTTATATATACTAGACAGCTTCATGAAAGAAATATATTCACAAAAGCTGACCGTAGTCTATTGCAATCATTGCTAGAAATAAATGTGTGAGGAACTTTTTTCAATAATTCTAATTTGAAAATAAAAAATTTTAAAACAGTTAGAAATGTTATGAGATTAATTTGTTTTTAATAAAACACCAAATTTTTACGCTCGAAGGGAAGTATGTAAATATGACTTCAGATATAACTTTCATACTATTTTCAAATCAGAAATGTTGTTTTCGAGTTATTAAATGCTTTTGTTCGACTATGTCCCTTCAATCATCATGCCATTAATGAACTAAAATTTTTTTAGTATGTTGTTGATGCACCGTTAGACAATTGAATATCGCGAATTCAAAACTTTAACCGCTCATATGGAAAATAATCAAAAAATAATAACAATTATTTCATGTAAAAATGTAACCGTGATGATTAAAAATATATAAATAAATAATAATTCTTCCCAATTAATTTTTCGATCAAAGCTAAATTGTACTTTTTTCATATTGATAATAATGTAAGACTTTAATTTTGAGCTAAATTATTATTTTCTGTTTGAAGTTGTAAATCCATCAATAATTATATACAAAAAATGTAGTAATATCAATCATTAGAGAACTATTTCCCGATTGCAAATGACGTGCTCATTTCGTAACCGTGAAAAATCAAAACACTCTAACCGAAAATCGACTTGATCTATTAATTATTTACACCCCAACATACATATATATTAACTTGTTACTATCGCAAAAAAAGTTTTAAATTAGTGAAGATTAATCGCATCTTCTTAAGTTTTAGCACTCCGACAAACTACATAGATTTTCGCAAAAAATCCCAAAGGACTGTGGCAGACCAGAAAGCAAACACTTACAAATTACTCTTGCGTACATATATGTATATTTGAATAGTAAATATATGTCTATACTTATATACATATATGCTTGTATTTGGAAATCAGAAAATTAAAACAACAACAACATCAATAAAAAGTAGAAGTAGAAAAACAAGTAATGTGGGATTTTGTTGGTAAACAAAAAGTTCTAAAGTATGTTTATGCCATGCTTGGCTAGTTGTGTGTGTATATGCGTGGGCGTAATGGGCAACGGATCAGCTGGGTGGAGAATAAAAAAACAAATCCTACTTTAAAGCAAATTGGAGTAAATTGTTAAAGAATGTGGGTAAATGAGTAGAAAGGAGTCTGCTTGGCTGTAGAATTTTTAAGCGATAAGCAAAGAAGTTGCTTGTTGAAAAGCGGAAAACTCAATACTTGCAAAATGAAAGCTCAACTGAGAAATTGCTTTGATTTTTTGACTCGTTGATGGTAAGTTGGCTAACAAATACTAGGGTGAATAGAAAATATTGAAACATAAATATGTAAATATGATGCAACAAATATCAAAATGAAAAGTTATTTTTCTGTTTATTTTAAACTAGTAATAAACTAGTTTGCTCTGCGGTTAATATGATAAATAATATGTCTTTAATTACTTTAGTTTTTAATTATTTAATTAATTAATTTTTCATTGGACATTGAACTTGGCATTGTAGTGAACATTTTGAACTAAAAACTAGCACTTTTTGAACTAATAAAAGACTTGTTTTTTCGTTTACTAATTATAACAAATGCCATCTTTTCAGTAATTGCTGAGTTAAAATTCAAAATTTAAATAGAACATTGATCTCCATTTCGAATAGTATGACGCTACTAGTTTATTTCTGACTGAAATATTTCAAATTTCGTATCTTTAGATAAAGGGATATAGCACAAGGTTGAACTAGAACTTTTTATTTCCATTCTGAAATGGTATGACTATCTTGAGTTATTACAATGTAAAAAATATTAGTGATTTGTATGGGAAACACATTTGGCTAAAGGGTTGGACCTACTAGTTCAAATGAATATAACAGGTTAATTGAAAAGTCACCGGCCTTTCAAAGTAAAACACATTTTTTTGGGCAAAACTATTTTTTTTTTTTATTCAACACAATTCCCTTCAAAGGTGATACGCTAATTATAGCCACTTTCCAACTTTTCGATGCCGTTTTTGTAGTACGATTTGTCTTTTGCTTCGAAATAGGCCTCAGTTTCGGCCATCACCTCTTCATCCGACGAAAATTTCTTCCCAGCGAGCAAAACTTTTGAGGTCTTCGAACTGGAAATAGTCGCTTGGGGCCAGATCTGGAGATTACGGTGGGTGTGGAAGCAATTTGGAATCCAATTCGTGGAATAATGCCATAGATTTCACTGACTTGTTACACGATGCATTGTCACGGTAAAACAGTATTTCCGGCAGTTTTTCACCGATTTCGTCCTTCAAACGGCCCAATAATGCTATGTAATAGTCGCTGTTGATGGTTCTTCCATTTTTAAAGTAGTCAATGATAATTATTTCATGCGTATCGAAAAATACAGACGCCATTACCTTGCCAGCCGACTGTTGCGTTTTTCCACGTTTTGGAGCGGGTTCATAGTGTGCAGTCCACTCAGATGACAATCGATTGGTCTTCGGAGTGAAATGTTGGAGCCATATTTCATCCATTGCCACATGTCGATGCAAAAACTCGGGTTTGTTGCTTTTGAACATCTCCATACACTGCTCTGAATCATCAACTTGTCGTTGTTTTTGGCCAAAAGTGAGCTTGCGCGGCACCCACTTTGCACAGAGCTTTCTTATACCCAAATATTCGTGAGTGATGCACACGTTCAGTTGACATCTTAAGAGTGCCTACTATTTCATTAAATTTCAATTTACGATCATTCAAAATAATTTCGTGGAGTTTTTTTATATTTTCTTCGATGACAACCTCTTTTGGACGTCCACTGCGTTCACCGTCTTCGGTGCTCATTTCACCACGTTTGAACTTAGTATACCAATTCTTGGTGGCACATTTTTCTGGGGCAGTGTCCGAAAACTGTATTTTCCCCAAAGTCATATTTTATCAACACCCGAAATTCCACTCAAAATGCTAAAATTCACCAACTAATGATTTAGTGCTAACTAAAAACTATATGGATTTAATCCTTTATATTTCGATCTACATATGTGTCAGGCCGCAAACTTTTCAATTGACCTGATCCAGTACGTACGTACATATATATAAAGTATAAATAATTTGTACATTTTCTTAACAAGCTTTTGGTGATTTTCTTTTGTGTATGTATTAAAAGTACTTATAACATAATTGCATGTTCAAACTCAGAAATCAATGCAGAAGGTAATAAAATCATAGGAGAAAATCTCGCTGTGGTAATGTGCCATTATTCTTTGTTATTATTTTATTTCTCTGCACTGTGAAGAGCTTAGTTTAAAGAAAAGAAAATAAAATAATAATATTTATGTACTTAATACATATGTACATATATATAGATATAGATATATAGTTATTTCCTAAAATTTCCCTTTGAGATATTACTGATTTCTTTATGCTTTTGTTCAAGGCAAAAACAAAACAAGAGGGGAAATTACATACAACCACATAAATGACGTTTCCAAGAGTGCACGAAAAAGTAAATAAATTCGTTTCTTTTGCTGTTATTTACCTATCATTCGCATGTATTCTATCTTGTATAACATTCCATGACGAAAGAGTTACCACTTGCTTTGAGTGACCACCAAGAGGAACTTGATAAGGCGTCAAATCTGTTGGGTGCGAAGATAGCTTAAATATTTATGTATGCATAGTACCCTGTTCGTAGAAATACATATATAAGTTTATATACATACGTCTACATATAAAATCAGTATTTTTCTTATTTCTCAGTTATACGATTTTCGCTTCATCTATCATATTGTAGCTATGCTGTTCGGTGTGAAAGAACGTCCAGTTCACAGAATTGCTTAAACCTCAAATCTGCTACATATTTATTCATCATACATACATACATACACACATTTGTATATAACATATAGTAATAAATAAATATATACCATTAATAGTGTTCATTCTCACACAATTATGTCTTGCTGTGATGCCATGGGTTTTAGTCTGCGAAAGAAAGAGTGGATTTGTAATGGTTTTGAAAAATGGAAAGAAAGCGGCACATGGGAAAGAAACAGTCTTTAAAGCTTTAATTGTTTTCAGTGATGATTAATTAATGTTTTATTACCAAAAAAAAAAAAAAAAAAAATACACATACTGCAGAGATGAGTTATTTGAAATATGTATATAGGAATAAAATATTTTAATTTAATTCCAGCAGAAAAAACCAAGAATAGTCAAAGAAAAGAAAAAAAAGAAAAAAAATAGAAACATGGAAGTAGATAATGGCATTTAGGTGACGAAAATTTTGACATTTAACTTTGATAGTATTTTAACGGATGCTTAAAAGTGCAATTTAAAAATTTCATTCGCACATATCTACGCTTATAATTCAATATCGTCTGGACCGATTTCGATGATTCGCTTCAATTCGGATTGTCCACCGGTGGAACAAGAAGATTACGAGTGACGAATTCAGGGAGTATATCAGGGGCGACCTATCCGAAAATATCGTATTTAGGTAACAAATTGCTCAGCCGCTGTAGCATTTAAACGCCTATACATACATATGCATAGCTAAATCAATGATATGAGAAATTTAATATTTTGAATTAGTTAAAGATTAATTTGGACTATACGTTATTTCCTCAACACCAACTATAAAAACTTAAAACAACAACATACAGAAAGCCATAACAACGAATCTTCAAGATTTGAATATTTTAAAAATTACTTTTGTGAAAAAATGTTGGCTACGGCAAGAAAAAATAAATTGTATAAAAATTGTACGCTTGTTACCGATTACTTTGACATTTTTTATATTAAAAATTTGGCGAATCGAAAAAGCGGTATGATAACTCTACCGAAAGAACTTCCAATACGAATTTTCAGAGCAATCGAAGCTCCCAAAATTTTCAACTATTATGATTCTCGCCTAAATATGGTGCAAATGCTATATATGTTAGCTCAACCGAGTTAATTCTTTTCCGCACAGTGTCTCTTTATACTTATATACATATATTTATATATATATATATATATTTATATTTATATTTCCAGGATTCTCATATGCCACATATTTATGCGTACAATAAATAAATAAAAAAGCAATGTTTTTTTTTGTTCTCATGAAAACTACAAGTACATATGCCATTAAAATTACAAAAAATTTAATTAAATTTGTTTGAATAAAAACACCCGTACTGACACAAACCGCATTTGATATTGTTTTACCAAAGCCAATTTGTCCAAAAACCAACTGTTGGCTTACGGTGCATGGGAAAGGGTTTTGTTTTGTAGCGGTGGTTGGTTGTTGTTTATTAAATCCCAAAGCACATTTACTGTACCACATTGCACGAGCAGGTACATAAAAATGTACATGAATATATGTATGTATATACAATATATGCTATGTAAACAAGAACATATGTCTGTAAGTTTGTAAGCATGGAAATTGTTTAGATTAAAAAACGAAAATGCCAACATTCAAATATACTTGTATGTATATGGAAAAGAATGATACAAAAAATGACAAAAACAATAGAGGTTTTTAGGGAAATGACAACGCATATTTCCCAGGTGGCCAACGATGAGGCGACACAGAACACCTCGTCAACAATTTCCATTAACAAAAACAGAATGCTATTAGTACATGAAAATACCAGTAAGGAAGAGCTAAGTTTGGGTAGAAATGACTGTTCGCAAATGTAGACGATCAGTAAGCCAGATTTTTTGGAAAATTGATAAGTTGATATTCACTTGATAGACGGCTTTAAAGCGATTTATTTACTTTGTTGAAAGATCGGATTTAAGGAATATCAAGCTACTTAGGGCAGTGCGGTACCTGTTTATTAAGTTTCTTCAAAATGGTACAATTTCAGTTTAAGTTATTCACGTAAAGCTGAACAATTGGGCAAACATATTACTATGGTTTATATATTTATATACTCGTATGACCATACCTGATTAATATGCCGTTCCATTAAAACTATTAACTGAACCATATATTCATCTGTATATACTAGAGCTCCAGATTTTGCTAAAACATTTTCGAGCAGCGCGAGCATTTGAACAACGAGCACTCGCACACCTGCTTATTGCTAATTACTTCAAAATTTTCGAGCTAAGCACGAGAATTTCGAGTATTTTGACAAACACTTTGAATTTTTTCTCAGATCTCGTTCTCATAATTTTAAATTTATTTATGCAAAATGTGAAAATCATTGAAACGCCAATGAAATTTTTACAAACAAAAGTGAAATTTTTATGTTCTGCTGAGCAGTTGAGTTATGAGCGAGAATCGAGCGAGCATCGAGCTGCTCGCACTGTTTGATATCTGGGTATCTAGAGCTCTAGTATATTCATACATTACAGTCGATAATATAAATGCAGAAAATATGGTGTTTTAGTTCTTGACTTTATATATGTTGTTTTACGCGTATTTAACGTGTACTATATGTATGCATGTAAGCAACATGCTCTGCAAGCACAGCTGTGAAATCACTGTCCCCATAGTCTCGGTGAAATCGCAACGAAAGTGAAAAAGTCGTTTCATAAATTACTTTAATTTTTATTTTATATCATTTTATGTTATTTTATTTTATATTATTTAATTTAATTTAATTTAATTTAATTTAATTTAATTTAATTTAATTTAATTTAATTTAATTTTATTATTTTTTGTTTTATTTTATTTTGTTTAATTTTATCTCATTTTATTTTATTTTATTACAGTTTATTTAATTTAATTTTATTTATTTTATATTTTTTGCTATTTTTTATTTTATTTTATTTTTATTTTTTCATTTTAATAAATTTTTTTATATTTAATATATATTTTTCATCCTGATTTCGATACATCATTTGGGTATAACAATATGTTATGACAACAAAAATGAGAGTAACAACAAAATTAAATTCCGAAACGTGGCGAATTCTAACCGAAACAACTAACCATGTGAGCATTAATCAAACAACTACTACAAAAAATAACCAAATAACTAAAATAAGGAAAAGGCTATATTTTCCCACCCACTGACAGCCAAACAGTCAGCCTGTAACCATGAGTTTGTTATCAAAACCGCGACGTTGTTGGCAAATTTATTTTGCTGCCGGTTGTATTCCCAAAACGAATGTCACCGACGCACCAGTACGACTGACAGTATAAGTGCCACTGGTATGGGTTGTGACGATGTTGGAGTCGTTGTAGCCGGCGGAATCAGCAACAAGAGCCAAAAGCATTTTTCGGCAAAAGGGTATTGCCTTCTGCTAACGGCTGTTACCAACGGTTGGCTGCGCAACAGCTGTCTACCTCCACCAGTCTTCTTCTTCCTCGCTAGCCGCCACTTTCGACATGCTAAGCGCGTTTTCATGTTGATGCAAGAGTGCCTAACACGAGCAACATTGCTCCATACCCACACATCTCTATTGGATGTGTGATGCTGAATGGATGTGTCACTCGGTTGACAGAATCAATGAGGCATCTTGTGCCTCAGCAGCATTGAGTAATCACACCAATGTATCGTTTGACATGTAGCAAGCATCAGTCGTAATTATGTGTGTGTGTATATTAACGTATGCATGTTTAAATAGCATACCAAGCAGCAAATGGTTGGTTTGCATAGTAATTCAATGCTATTCCACGCGGTAGCTGTGGCCTGCAAACGCAAATTACTCGTTACTTTGCTGTTTGCTCCACTGCTAATGCTGCTGCTGCTGTTGCAACGTTTACGCATTCGCCAGGGTCATCAAAGTGGCATTTGTCAACATGTGGCTCATTATTCGTTTCATTCATTCCATATTGAATACGCTTTTAATTGACGCGCGTGCGGCCGGGTTAGTACTATGATTGGTAGCGAGTGCAGCACTAAAGGTGGCGAAAAGTGCAGAGGCGCGTCGAGTAATCTCTAATTTTTGCTGATTGATATGAATCAGCGGTGTTGGACCACGGTTGTCGGTCAGTCGGTGGTTAGCTAGTAGGTATATGGTTGCTTCGTTGGTTTCGGCTATTACGTTGATCATAGGTGTGCAAAAGCACAATGTGGCAACTATTATAAGTAACTTGTGATAAGAGGATACAAACGCATTTCACATGCAATTCGGATTACATCCAACAATTTCCTATTAATAGGTTAAGGAGAGAAATCGCTTATTCATTTTCTGTTATAGAAATTTTGATAAGATTCCTTAAGCTGATGAACATAAATCTGTGATGAGTACTTATTATAAATAATTAAGCTGTTTTACTCAATACTTCAAACAAATTCAGTTTAAGGTCTATTATCTACCTATCTATTAATCCTTTATGAAAATATATCAATTTTCAACAGCGCGGTCGTATACCTAAATTGTCAAACCCCTTAATTATTTTTCCGGTATTCTCAAACGCTAAGCCATTAAATTATAGAGAAGATTATATCGAGTTGTATAAGAAAAGTCGTGAAAAATTTAGTTTTAGTGAAAAATGTTATTAATATGGAAATAGTTCAAATATTTTGCATTTGAATTTAGTCGTATTATTTCGGACTCTAACATATACATTAGTGTCCATTGGTCCCTATCAGTTTGTATAAAATAATGGAAAAGTTACAAAAAAATAAATGTTTCTGACCGTGATCTACGATCTACTGAATTTTTTTGCCATAAATCGCTTTTTCAGCACATAAATCATTACTTCTATTTGAAGTATATGGGTTTCCAGTAGTGATGATATGATTTCTAATTGTCGTTTTGGCCATTTTTAATACGTCTTGATCTGCCAGTTATTTTTTATTGTATTCAGTAATGTTTACAATTTCCCCGTGTAAGATATATGCCGATTTTGCCTTGCAACAACAACGATAACGATTTAAAAAAAAAAGTCATCTTCTCCGATGAGGCTCACTTTCATCTGAGTGGTGCGGTAAATAAACAAAACTGTCGATTCTGGTGCGAAGAAAATCTACAAATTATTCATGAACAACCATTACATTCATCTAAATTGAATTGGTGTGGTTTTTGGTCTGGTGGAATCAACGGTCCGCACTTCTTTCGAAATGAAGCTGATAGCACCGTTAATGTCAACAGAGAGCGGTATAGATCGATGATAACCATCTTTTTATAGCCACAACTGGGAGAAAATGATCTTAACAACATCTTGGTGTAACAATATGGGGTTACGCGTCACATAGCGCGTGCAAAAACCGAATTATTGCAAGAAAGGTTTGGAGATTCGATTATTTCAAGAAATTGTGACATTGAAGTTGTGATATAACATCATTAGACTACTTCGTGTGGGGTTAATTGAAGTCATTGGCATTTAGCAATAAACTGGGCTCTCTTCAAGCTTTAAAAGTCAATATTGAATGTGCTATTCATGACATATGATGTAATTTAGTGGAAAAGTGCTCAAAAATTGGGTTCATCGAATTCGTTCCTGCAAAAGAAGTCGTGGAGGCCATTTGAATGATGTTATATTCAGAACTTAATTGTATCGATTGTACTTCGCATTAAATAAAAAACATTTGAACATGGACACATTGGAAAACCTTATAGATTACAAAAATGAAAATTTTAAATTTAAAATTGTGACCTTTTTTACGGCCAAAAATTAAAATTGTGGGGAGTTTTATATTATGGGGATATTCTACATATATAACCTTTTAAGAATATGTTCCTAAAAGGATTTTTCGAAATTTAATTAATTTTCGCAGATATAGCTATTTTGTTGAAGCGGGAACCGAATGCGGTTTTCTCGAAACTGTCTTTTTAATAACGATATCCACGATTTCTCATGTTCTATTGAACCGAATTAGTTGAAATTTAGTGCAAGTCTTCTTTATAGACTCTCATCGCATGAACTACGCTCATCTTCAAATTTGATTATGTACAATTTTTGAAAAATTCGGCCAACTAAAAAATTGTTTTTTTTTTAAACAATTGCCATTTTGTAAAAAATATTTCAGTCATTCTTTCTTTCATAGGCTAGTGACATTCCTCTCGATTAATAATCTTTTTGTTTTTTGTTTTTAGATTCTTAGAAGGGTTGAAATCTTGGTTATGGTAGCGCGTCAATTTTTTTCGAGCCCCACTTTATCAGCTGCTAACTTTTTGAATTTTAAATGTTTTACACTTTTTTCTGTATTCTTGAAATTTGAATAATTATCTTATCAAAAACTGAATAGTAAAACTGTTGATTGTCTTGATTGCCTATGCATATGTTTATGATTTTTGTACATTTATTTCCTTTTAATATCATTTATAATACAAATATAATTATAATTGAAATTAAAAAGTACATCTGAATATGGAGATTTCAAGAAAATTGTCAACTAGAACAAAAAGTATAGAAAATATTTAATCGAGACGACTTTGAACATATAGTTGCCATTCATCCAATAAATTAAACCCACAAAAGATATCGTAAAATAAAGGAAATGGTGGTTATGGTGTAACACGCATCTGGTTGTTAAATAATTATTGTAATTTCTCTTCATTGATATTAAATTTTAATAAAGTACATATTGACCATTATTAATTATGGCTTTATGTAATTTTTGTAAGGGAACTTTATAACTCCATCATAGTAGAGTGGAAGTTCTGTGGTTTATTGCCAAAAAACTTGGCCATATGCATATGATTTGTAGAGACCATAATGAAATGATTTTCATAATTACACTCAATGATTTCCAAAATTCTTCGGGTACGATCACTGGATAGCTAAATAAAAATCCAAATATTTGTTCTTACGGCTTTTTAATTGCCGAAATTTACTCAATATTTATTTAGTACGAAATAAATAAAATTCTATTCACTAAACTCAATGGTTTATTTTTCAATTCTTTATAACACACCATCATTCATCCTTTTCTGAAACACACAACTTACTGCAATGTTAGCGCCACTGCGTCCTCTACTCGTCTACCTGCGATAGCACACTACCGCTCCTTTTATACCTGTCGACGACTCAAACATTCCCGTAGCGGTAGCTTCTGCCGCTCCAAATGGTAGCAAGATCCAGGCTATATGGTGAGGGCATCAAAACCTCCTAAAAAAGCTCCACCAATTTATGACTGGTCATCAAAAATGAATGTGTGGAATGAAACACAATACCTTTTCTAATTTATTCTGATACTTTTTTTTTTGAAGAGCTTCTTCTAAGGTGATAAATTGTTAACAGTAGAGCTCAGAATTAACATTTTCGCCAGGTTGTAACAGTTCATCCCACCTTCTTTGTCCTCAATTCAAGATTTGAAGTCGTTTCGTAGAGGGTTACCGGCCTTTGACCAAAATTTTTTTAGTTTCATATTCTGTTCTTTAATCTATTTTTGATAGACTGCTCATCGCTGTAGCAATGATTAGATTTTGTTGCATTTGAAAAGTTTTTAACTGATGGTAATTCAGTAAAAAAAATTTTTTTTTCAAATAATTCATGTGGCAACCACAACACATCGAACTTCCTTGAGTAGCCAAACTTTTTTAAATGTTTTTTAAACTGTCATGTTAGTGGTGTATAATGCCATCTCCTGACAGCTTGTATACAGGTCGTGCTTCATTTTACCTTTTTAATGGTAAAAGTCATCACAAAACATATTTCTTCTTAAACAATTTACACAACTGTCTTCACAAAAAAAGTGTTGCTTGAAATGTCAGCTTTCAAGCAGCTTTGTTGGACACAATCCATTTAGTGTTGCCAAATATTTATTTGTTTGGCTTATATAATGCGAATTTTTATTTTAGCCAATCAAATAAAATATGAGAATAATTATGAAAATATAGCTCAACATATTGATAAAATTTTATTCATTTTTGGTAGCTTTTAAGAAAACATAGATGCAAGGTTTATTGATATCATACATAGTGGGCCAATGATTGAAACAACCGTCGTCGTTGTGGTTTTTTCATGTAAGGCTGCTTCAACTACCGCTAACATTTGCGATTCCTACACACTACTAATGTATCGAAATGCAACCACAAATCTAGTGCTTCTGAAACCGCATTTACCTTCAATCTTAGTTGCAATGCGGTTACGCTTCCAACGGAGTGGCAATAAACGGATACTTGGTTTACAATAATACAATACAATCCGTACAACAACAAGGCAACATACATATGTACGATATCCCTGCAAAAATTTGTCAATCCTTTGATTCATTAGAGTACCTATTGGATTACTCCTCTGTAATGTGGCGTTGAATCAACTTATGTCTCTCTATCAAGTTGTTGCTAACCGATCATTTATCGTGTTTTAACGTTCGCTATCACTACATGATGTTGCAAATGTGATATAAGTGTTAAATACAGTAAATGTATGAAAGTGAAATTGAGAGAGGTGGCATTTCGGGAAGAAGCTTAAATTAATATTTATTTTCCAATGCAAATAGAACTATTGGGTAAATTAAAATATTTTATGTATTTACTATGAGCATGAATATAAATTTAAGTGATCAATTTTATATTTTAAGCAGCTTGTAATCGAATGTAATTTTTCGTAAATACTCCATAATGTTATACCCTGTACGACCCTAAGACATTGCAATGCTAATTGGAGTTAATATTTTTGTGGTTAGTTTTGGAGTACTTTTTTTATCCACGTGGACTATACATTTCATGCATGTATGGAGTACTCTCACCTTTCGCAGGGGTATAGTGTTTGAAACCAAGAGCTTTTGTATGTGAAGCACTGGTGTGTGTGTGTGTGGCCTGTAAATCGAGAATGCTTACTCGTAAGCGATTTCATATGGAATAGGTTAATAATAATGAAAAAATTGTAAAAAGATGTGCAGGTGTGATGTGGCTGTCGGCAAATATGTATGTGCATGTAAATATATCTTTCGCCAGCATTGTTCGTCACTCAGGCGAGGTTATGCAATGAAAAATGACATTCGCTTTTGAGAGAGTAACATGAGTATGTTTATATAGATATATAATAATATACACCCATGTTGTTCTCTCACTCATAGTTTGTGGTGTAAATGGAGATAATTCCAAAGGCATTCGGAAATATATTGTATTGTGGTACAATTGTTGTTGTTGTTACAGGTAAATTCAATCAGTTATGACATTTTTGATATTATTTATTTTTCATTTTTGTGGTTGAATTTTCTTCATACTCGAACATATTTACATATATTGTTTTTTATTTTATATTCTTTTTCGACTTGTTTTTTGCATTGTTTTTTGAATGTTATACTTGTATATATATATAACTTTTTCTTATTTTAACTGCGTAACTTTGTTTGGCTAATGCATTTTGTATTTGGAATATATGTTCTTTTGTTATTGGTATGAATGCGTTAGAGATATGCACTTTAGGATAGACTTGAAGATATATAGATATGTATGTATGCCATCTTTTGGAAGTTTGTCTTTAGTATTATTGTTTGCTGCGATTCTGAGGAACTCGAATAGACAACAATGTCAATTCAAAGAACCAATTGAATATTAAATAAAACATATATCTATATTTAAATTTTTTTATATTTTTATTTCCTAAAAAAAGCCATAGAACAATAAGTATAGTGAATCCGCCCTAGAAAGGTATTATGTTTATAAATTCATATAATTTTGCTAAAAATAAGATAATTCGATACGGTAAATTTAAGATCCGTTTTTTTACCATTTTCGAAAATATCAAAATTTTTCAACATCAAGAAACAATTTTTTACCGGTTCAAAACATTTTTTTAAAGAGGAAACGCTACATTCAAAATTTCCGTATTTGATTTAAAGCATGTTAAGATTTTGATAAATTTTGAATTTTATTTTTGGATTTCTATGAAATTTAGTATCGAAATTTTTTAAATACGGTAGGTCATCTGGGTCATAAAATTGATTGTGAAATTGTGAATTTTGGTATAAACGAGTTAATATTGCTACTAAAAATCATCGAGATCGTTAGGATATATCATATTTCCCTCTATAACTGATTTTTCAGATATAAGAATCAATATTTAATCTAATTAAGGCGTAATGAATAAAGATATTAAACTTGTGGTATCAAAGTATCTTTTTAGTACCGAAATTTCCTGGAATAATGAGTCGATTCACTATACTTATCGCGTCCTATGACCTTTTCTTTTTATATAACAGCATTTCTATGCGAGTACGGTTTTACTTATTACTACTATTACCTTGCATGCAGTCTTCCGGCAATGACTTGTGTTTCATTTCTTCAATCGTACTTCTCGCAGTCTTACTTGCCACCACAGTGCAGTATGTTGCAGTGATCATATTGCCGACTGAAACGATGGCGATGCTATTGTTTAAACAACAAGAACAACAACAACAACAACACATGTCGCTGATGATCACTAGCTCAGCTGGTTGTTCAGCAACTTATTTTTGTTGTACATTTTTCGTATACGTTTTGTAATTTTTTCTTCAACTTCTTCTATTTCCTAAGTCAAATTGGTTATTTTTCTCGTGGAAATGCAAATTAAATAAAACGAATGTTGTTGGTGAAGTATACCGCTTGCTGCTGAAGAGGTGAAAAAATCGCTATACCAAGCGGAAAACAACTGAAACAAAGCTGGCGTGCGAGGAGCTACAGCTGCGCAGTTGCTTAAATGCTCGTTAGGCGGCAATGTCGGTGCTTTGTTACATTGACCTTTTGATCTAGTTTCATTTTTAAGTTTTTTCTTTACTTCATAGTAAAAGTCATACTTTTTTTATAGCTGTTTTCTCTTACTCCCCCACCTTTTCACATTTTCACTGTGTAGTAATGACTCCATTGAATTAGTTAGTACTTTTTTGTTTTGTTTTCTGCATGATTTCTAACTTCCAACTCATTACATGCAACTATAACATGTAAATAATGTACATCAACCTATATGTATACATACATATGTACGAGTATATACTACATATTTCACTATAAAACCGGAGTAAATTGAACTTTTACTTGACTTAATGCTTGCTTTGCGTTTTTTGTTGTTGCTGTTTCCTCAATTATTGCCTTTGTTTAGTATTCTTCTATTATTCATTGCTTAGTTTGCATTTTCTGTTCACATTGTCTAGAGTTCAGATCTTAGTTGTGAAGTGTAGATCAACGAACACGCATCAACTGTAGATTATATTCAAAGAAGCATATGTTTGTGTGTATAAATGTATATGTATGTACATATATAAAAATAAAGTATTTCGGTTTGAAATTAAGCTACGAGCTTATTCACTTGCATATTAGAATGGAAAGTTCTATTTAAAAAAAAATAATTCCTTCCTAGCTCTCATGAATAATTGGATAATCGCGTGTATAGCACACATTCTAAATATTTATAATGAACCCAGTTGGAAAAGGGGTAATGCGTTGCTTTTTTCAAAAATGAAATCTACGAAATCATAGAGACTTATATAAGCGAAGTGATGAGCGACTCTGTGCCCTTTTTTCAAAGTTTCTTATAAATTCTTCTATTTTATTTCAAACTTTGACGTGAGGAGTTGTCGATCCTGAATACTAATGAAAATATAAAATAATTAAAGAAAATGATAAATAAGTAAAGAAAATATGGGATAAAGTGAGAAAAAATAAATTTAGTGAAATACTATTTCGTAAGTATTTTTATTTTCAAACATATGTATCTTATCAAGTCACCAGAATATCTGCAGAAAAAGGGATATGAAACCAACGTATGTGACCATTTATTCGGGTTAGATAGAGGGCGGGACACGCTTGCAGAAAATATTAAGTTTAGAAGAGTATTGAGGCTTGAAAATACTTCTTGTAATGAAACTTATTTCATATGTCAACTCTTTCATTTTATATATTTTACTATTTCATTAAGGAAAATGTAATGCAGAAGGTAATTTCTCGCATTACTTTTACATGACATTTGCTGTGTTAGAAATAAAATATTCTGTAATGTATAAATGCTGTAAGCGGTAGCTTACTTTCTGCATTACCATACATTACTTTTTCCAAGTGGGAATATAGGAAAAAGTTATAAGTGTGTAACTAATTTTTTTTCTGAATTTTGCTGGGTTTGCGAATGCAAAGTAATTAAATTTTATCTCTGTTGTTTCTTTTTTACTGAAGGGTGTTATCCAACCCAAAAAAAAAGGAAAAAAAAGAAAAGAAAATAAAATGAAATAAAGCCAATACTATTTTTGCAATAATATTCAAAACAATTTTTTAGCACACCTTTTCTAAATACACAACAATATATAGTTTTGTTTTCGCATAAATCCTCAACAGCATCTCAATAGATGTTATAGTTTACTTAACTCGAAGTGTTAGAACTTATCTGCCTCAATTAAAGGGCGATACTAATATCCCATAAGCTTCATCTAAAAGATAGTTTCACTACAAAATACTAGTATTGTCATATAAAATATTGAATTCTTAAGAAAAATGAGTAAAAGTTTGCTTTCAAGATTCGATCGTTTAGAAGAAATCGTACAATATAAACATAAATCAATAATATGTACATATATACCAATAATTCTCGAGTCGAATGTTGCTCACAACTTGAACCGAATTATGATGTGTTTTCCAAAGATTTCCTTCTGTGTTTTTGCATAAATATAGTGGCCCGATCTGGTAGGTCCCGATCGCTTAAGCGTTTAGGAGCATCTTCCCACCAAGTTTAGTTGAAATATCCCAAAAAATGAGTGACTAGTTTGCATTCAGACAGAAACTGTATCAACTCAGCTCGTGATTACGATACGATCGGTGTAAATTTCGGTAGGTCTATCTCTTCATGTACATGAAAGGTATGAAAATGCTGTCTCTGAATTAAAATCACACATTTGGGGTTTTAACCGATGCAAATAATTATACAGATTTACCAAATTTCACTTATTTATTTATTTAATTTTTATTTTTTAATGAAAAGCAAGTTTTCATAATTCCTTCAGTACAGTAAATATACCGTTATTTTCTACAAATATTTAAACAAACATTTCCATGGATAAGCTGAAAAATCGATGATTTACCATGATTTTTCAAATTATATACAAGCATTCGCTACATTTTCCCTTTCACGACATACATGAACAGAGGTATAGAAGAGAAATTTGATATCCCAGTAGAATAAAGTAGCAAGAAAGCATAAAATGTCTACGTATTTAAATCATAACATATATATACTTTTACAAGCATGTCAGCTGCTCAACTTAGAATATATTACTTTTCATTTTTACGTTATGCTCAATTTCCATACCACAAAACCTTACTATCCGAAACGTTAATGGATTTTGCAATTTGTTATCAATTTTTACGTGTTTAACCTATTTTAGACTTTAATTGGCTGTGAGCTCAACCAAGTGAATGAGCTCAACCCAGTGAAATGGTATTTTGATAATAAATCTGGAAATATTTTTTGAATAAATAATATATACATAAATATGGGAGTTTTATTATCGCAAAAAATTTAAGGTTGAAAACAAAAAATTTTTAATTTTAATATGCGTGGAAATATAGGTAGGTAACTGTAGAATTTATTTTATTTTATTTATTATTTCGGTTATTAGTTAATGAGCTAAAAGGTTAAAGTGACAAAGAAAAATGGTAAAAGTGACAGCTGTTCGGAGATCACCACATCTCCTCATCAGACTTCATATGGAAGGGATCGCACCAACGGATCCTGATTTAACTTGATAGTAGGGTTAGTAAGTTTTGTTGCAGCCCTGTATGGTTTCAGGAGTTAATTGCCTGAAAAATGTATACGCATAATTAAGCGGTTAGGTGGGTTTCAGAGGTTAAAAAAGGAATTTTCGCTATTTTTTATATATGCAATCAAATATTTTTTTTTTCAAATAATTGTAATCACCATATCAAAGACACATATTTAAACAGTATTTTGTGAAATTTTTATTCACCAATTTTGAAGACCCAGCCGTTGGTATCTAATCTCCCTTGACATCTCAAAAGAAAATGTTCTCGCCGTGGATAGCATAACACATTATTGGTTCATCTAAAATCAAAAAGCCAAAAATATTTCGTTAGTACATGGATAAATCTCGTTATTGGACGAAGGAAAAAACAAAAAATCAAAATTTGAATTTTTGACAGACTTTGAATGAAAACAAACAGATGTTTTGATCAAATTTTCGCCATGCATTGGCTGGAAAAAATTAGTTGTAATAAATAAAAATCTTCTTTCAATAACCATATAATATTATTACAAATATGTGTGCCAAATTTGAACAAAATCGCTTTATAACTTCTCAAGAAATTTTTTGAAAATAGTCTAGAAATATTTTAAAATTTACTAAGAAAAAAAATCTATTTTTTTTAATTTTCAAACCATTCCAACACCTTAAGTATCAGGCTCAAGGAATATATATACAAGATTCCTAATAGTTTTTGCGGCGATGTTTTCAGAGGTGATGTTTGTGATGAAATTTCGTATTATCCACAAATATTATGAGCTGCATACTGGTACTGAAAATCATCGAAATCTAAAATATATGTCATATAGCCCCAACACAACTGATTTGTTCGGAGATGAGAATTGGATAATAAAAAAATCCGTTTAAAAAGCATCTAGGAGCTTTAAATTTGGTTTTTACACAAATATTATGAATTACATATTGTTAGTGAAATCATCGAAATCGGAATACTATATCATATAGCCCCCCTGCAACCGATTTATTCAGATATGAGGATTTGGGTTAAAAATACTCCAATAAAGCGTCTAGAAGCGTGATGTTTGGTATTCTACAGAGGTAAATTCAAGTTCGTATTGACACTGAAAATTATCAAAATCGAATTTTGAAACTTGCAATAAATTTGATATGTTAATGAAAGGTATGGCCAAATACAGCCATTTTTTCTTGTTTTATTTTATTTTTTTATATCATGTTAATTAATATAATTTTCTATTTTTTTAAATGTTATAACCTAATTTAATATAGCTGTATTTAGTTGAAGTACATTTAATTTCATTTTATTTTGTTTCTTTTTATTTTATATTATTTAATTTTTATTTTTTGGAAGTTAATTATTTCGATTTTCTTTAAATTTATTTTTTTATATATATTTTTTGAATTAATGTAATTTGTTTAAATTAAATTTTTTAATTCTTTTTTATCTTATTTACTTTATTCTAATTTTTCTTTGATAATTTTATTTTTTCTTTTTTCTTTTTTTATAATTTAGTTGAATTTTAATTATTTTATTTTAATTATTTATTTAACTATTTATTAATCAATAATTTATTAAAACTATTTTAATTTATTTCATTTTTGTTAATTTGTTTTAATTTAATAATAATTCAAATAGATTTATTATATTATAATTAACCGTATTTTAATTTTTTTATTACATATTTTGTTTGAATTTTATTTTATATATATTTTATTATTTTATTTTATTTAGTATTATATTATTTTTTTTTTTCAACTTATGTTTTTGTGTTATTTTATTTGAACTTAATCTACTATTTCTTTCTTTTATATTTTAATTTAATTTCATTATTTTATATTATTATTTTTTATTTCGTATTATTTTATTGTATTCTAAAGGTGGTATGAATATCTTTTTGTTTATTTGTTTTACCCTTAGTTGCAGAATAGCCGTTATCCCTGAAATGAGATGATTAATATGTACATATATGAATGAATGGGAGAAATACATAACCGAAATATCAACGAAGGATTTTAAAAACAGATTAAAATAATTTGTAGTAGACATTGCAATATACTTATATAGTAGTTTTTCATGTTTTTTGATTTTTTAGAGATCTAGATATGTATGTAAGTATCTGCGTATACATTTATACATTCTCATATTTGTACTCAGGTTCGTACTTAAATACGTAATACTTAGTATTTAACTAGCTCATTGAAATTTTTATCAATTTCATTCAGCATAATATAAAAAAATACATACACGAAAAAAAATATAAAAAAGTTTGATGATTTTTTTTAATAATAACAAGGAAGTGCCGAGTTCGGCCATACCGAAGTCCTTTTAAAATGCCAAATGCGATTTCGATGATTTCCGACAGCAATATATATTGGGCATATCGTGTTTGAGATATCAAATTTCATGTCTTAGTGCCTTTTTAAGTGGATTTTATTTTACCGAAAACCTCATATCTGATTGAATTGTTTGTATGGGGGTTATGCGATATATTCGTCCGATTTTGATGATTTTCAGTACCAATATTTAATTCATTATATTTGTGTAGAATACCGAATTTCATATTTTTAGAGTCTGTTTTGAAGTATTTATGACCTAAGTTCATACACTGAACAAATCTGTTGCATGGGGACTAAATAATATATAATTGACCGATTTGAAGGATTCCAACATATATATACTTGTATATATCCAATTTGTGATTTTGCATCTTGATGATTTTATCAATAAATGGAAGGACCGCCTCCGAACGCCTGATGGATTTTCGTTAGGAGCATGACATTCTCTGCCCAGGGGCGACCGCAATTAGAAAAATTAATTTTCTAAAATTTTAGATGTTGCTCGAACTTGGACTCCTCCAATCCAGGCCTTCCGAATTATAGTATGCAATGCTACAACCGATCAATACATTACGAGAATATACACGCATACTAAGTTTCATTGAAATATCTTAAAAAACTGATAGGCTAGCTTGCATTCAAACAGACGTACGGACAGACAGACAGGCGGTATAAATTTTGGTGGATCTAACTCTTCTGTACTTACATACTTCGAAGCAAAGTTGCAGATTTTTCTCAAACAATTTTGAGCAGTGCGAACTTTGTCAAACAAAATGTGGTTTTTTTGTTCTGCTGAGCAGTTGAGCAATGTACGAGTATCGAGCGAGCATCAAGCTGCTCGCATTGCTCGATACCCGGGTATCTAGAGCTTTAGTTAATATCATATTTCATGTTAAGAAAAGGTATAATATATAGAATTTCAAGCTTATCAGAAACACTGATTCTCGCTGTTTCTAGCTTCTACCACTTCAAAATATATCCGGCGTAAGTTCGAATATCCCGCTGATAGCTCACTTACATGCATACGTACATTTCTTTCAATTTAACTTTCAATTTCTATTTATATTCCCACTTTTTATGTTATTTTTAAAAGATTTTATGGAATTTGACTACTACTTGAACATATACACAAGCGCACAGACAGTTTGCGTGCTGCCACTTGTTGTCAACAACATTATCAACAGGCACTTGAATGGAGACACAGGCCATACGAAGCACGCATGCTTTTCAAGACTTTTTTTTATTTTTAGGGATTTTCTGTTTGCAAAATCAACTGTTCAACCACTCTAGCTATCGTTTTGTTCATGCAGCTAAATAAGCAAGCCAATCAACGTTCAATGTGTATATATGGGGTTTTATATATATTTTTTGTTGTTTTTTTAATATTTTGCGATTTTTTTTTGTTTCATTGACGTTTTTGGGTTTTGTTTGCTTTGTTACACCGAGTGGATTTATCCAAATTGGCTGAGATTTACTGAGATGCGAATCCATGGGCTCATCTTTTTATGCTAATATTTTTTTCATAGCTTATTGCGCATCGGAGACATGTAAATTCTTTACTTGTATGCATACTTGAGATAAAGAGATGTGCCTTGTAAGTAATACGTTGTTGTATTTTTTTTCGACATTGTCTTTGGTCTTTTGTTATTCTACTTTCTATGGATTCGAGATTCTTTTTTGTACGCCTACATTTTTTTAATTCATTTATTTTTTCTTAATATTTGGCCTCTCAATCAAAAATAAATAACTTTTGGTCTCATTTTATTTCTAACAAATCGTTCTTTCACACATAAAATAACTAAGTTTGAAATTTAATCGAGATTTAAATTTTCAACACAATAAAGCAAGGAAATAGCAGAAATTAATTCCGGCCACAAAAACTGCTTTGCATTTTAGATAAATAACTCAAGAACCGTTCATTAAAAATAAAATCATGCCAGCAACACAACAGGAAGTAGTTAGGGAGTTGCAAGCAATTAAACGATATTGGTTGAGCATGCAAATTGCAATGCATGCTGTGTATGAGTTCATATGTACATATTAAGATACTAGTATATTATATGCGCATGCTGTCCCAGTATCTTTAAATCACTATCTACGCATCTTTGCATGAGTGTTTATACCAGCTTTGAGATAACCACAACGGCAAAAGCGCAGTGACATATGGTTTGCACTTTCAAGCGATTTTCTACATAAATACATTCATGTACATACATATGTATGTATCGACATGTTCCATGTATATGCAAATACGTATTTAAAATTTCCCACAAAACTAAATTGAAGATTAATTGCTATTTGGCCTCAACATTTTGAAATAATTTGAAACCATAAATGTGGTTATATTGAAAACAAAAACTAAGAAGTAAAACAATTGCAATTTCGTTACGGTTTAGATTTCTGAAAATGAAATATGATAATGATAATGTGGAATTTTATTATCATTCGAAATAACAGTCTTTGGCATTTATTTGTTGAAGATTATCTCCTTTAAATTTTGGCCGCAGCTACGTCTCAGATGGTCCATCCGTTAAGTCCAATTTTCGATGACTCGTTCGAGCATTTCGACTGGTATCTGGCGAATGACACGCGTGATGTTTCGCTCCAAGGCCCACAGGAAAAAGTCTAACGGTGTGATATCACACAAGTTTTCTCTCAAAAAACCATTGAAAGATCCAGTGTGTAGGAAGTTTTGTGGTCCTGTTGAAACCAAATGTCGCGGAGATCACGAGCATCAAATAGTCGGTTATTATGGCGCGATAACGATCGCCATTGACGGTTACGTTCTCACTGGCATCATTTTTGAAAAAATATGGATCAGTGATTCCACTGGCCCACAAACCACACAAAAACCGTCATCTTTTCTGGATGAAATGGCATGGATGAATCTCTTCAGGTTACTCTTCGTCGCAAATGCGGCAATTTTGCTTGTTTACATTTACCATTGAGCCAGAAATGTTCCTAATCGGTGAACAAAATTTGGCTGGAAACCTCGGATCTTCTTAGAACTTTTCAAGACCCCACAGAGCGAAGCGATGTCGCTTGGGAAGGTCGAGCAGTTTCAGTTCTTGCACTAGCTGTATTTTGTACGAATTCAATTTAAGATTTCGACGTAAAATATGCCAATTTGTTCCATACGTAAGTCTGAGCTGCTGAGAACGGCGCCGAATCGACTCTCTCAGCTACCTAGGGCCGCTATATTTTCTTCACTGCATGCTGAGCGTGGTCTATTCGGTCGATTATTATCCAATAATGAATGCTGGGTCTCAAGATGGGTGATGGTGTTGCGAATAGTACGCTCAGTAGACCGATTATATTGACCATAAGTTGAGCGAAGTGCGCGAAGCACATTCTTTACAGAACGTAAACTTTTGGTAATAAAGTTGAATGATTTGTAAACGTTGTTCAGGCGTAAGTCTTTCTATGATGAAATGCCAAACAACACTGAATAAAAATATCCTGACAGCTTGATACGATTCACGCGTGATCTGTCAAGAAAAGGCTATTGAAAAAAGTACCTCTACTTAGATCACCCTTTATAAGTAAAACTTCACCATCTTGCTGAATGGAAATAAAATTGAAGCACCAGGTTTTGAACCAGATTTTCCAATTGGCGATGATGGAATAGACGTACTGAAAAAATGACAAAGTAAGCGTTTTGTGTCAAAGACTAACGCCCGCCGTCAAAGAACAAGGCGGTTCTTGTCAGTGTGGCCTAACACTTGGTAAATGCAACAGATATTCAAGATTTGCCAAATTTTGGAAAATAAACTAATAGGAGTTGGAAAATTAAAAATACTCGTTTATATATCGTTGGCCTTAGCAATCGCGTCATTAGCTCAGTTTTCTCCAGCCTGAATAAGGAAGAGAGGCGTATGAGTCCGGTGGTGAAAGAGAACAAAACGAAATATGTTCAGTCATCAAACAAAACAGAAAATATTACTTTTTTATATGCTTTCCCTTTTAATGTATTTCAAATTTGAACAAAAAATATATTGTAATTTTCATTTGGTACTAAAATTTGCTTCTTCTTCTTCTTCTTCTTTGGCGTAGGCACCGCTTACGCGATTATAGCCTCGTCAACGAGAGCGCGCCACTCGTTTCTTCTTTTTGCTGTTTAGCGCGAGTTAGAAATACCAACTGATACCAGGCCGCTCTCCCCTGATCTTTCCAACTGAGTGGAGGTCTTCCTCTTCCTCTTCTTCCGCCAGCGGGTGCTCCATCGAATACTTTCAAAGCTGGAGCGTTTTCATCCATTCGGACGACATAACCTAGCCAGCGTAGCCGCTGTCTCTTGATTCAATGCCGACATATAGCTGTACAGCTCATCGTTCCATCGTCGGCGGTATTCGCCGTTGCCAACGCGCAAAGGACCATAAATCTTCCGCAATACTTTTCTCTCGAAAACTCCTAAGTCGATGTAGACATCGTCCAGGCTTCTGCACCATATGTCAGGACGGAATGAAGAGCGACTTGTAGAGTTTGGTTTTGGTTCGTCGATAGAGGACTTTTCTTTTCAATCGCCTACTCAGTCCAAAGTAGCACCTGTTGGCAAGAGTGATTCCAGGTTGGATTTCAAGGCTGACATTGTTGGTGTTGTTAATGCTGGTTCCCAGATAGACGAAATTATCTACGACTTCGAAGTTGTGACTGTCAATAGTGACGTGTGAGCAAAGTCGCGAGTGCGATGACTGTTTATTTGATGATAGGAGATATTTCGTCTTGCCCTCGTTCACTACCAGACTCATTCGCTTCGCTTCTTTGTCTAATCTGGAGAACTCAGAATTTACGTTGCGGGTGTATGACCAATTATGTCAATATCATCGGCATACGCCAACAATTGCACACTCTTGTAGAATATTGTGCCTGGTCTGTTTAGCTCTGCAGCTCGTATTATTTTCTCCAGCATCAAATTAAAGAAATCACACGATAAAGAGTCTCCTTGTCTGAAACCTCGTTTGGTATCGAATGGCTCGGAAAGGACCTTTCCAATTCTGACCTCGCTTCTGGTGATATCCAGGGTCAGTTTACAAAGCCGTATAAGTTTCGTGGGGATATCAAATTCAGACATAGCGGCGTAGAGGCATTTCCTTATCGTGCTCTCGAAGGTAGCTTTAAGATCGATAAAAGGTGGTGTGTATCGATTCTTTTCTCTCGGGTCCTTTTCAAGATTTGGCGCATGGTGAATATCTGGTCAATGGTCAATTGTCAGGTTTAAAGCCACACTGAAAAGGTACGATCAGTTTGTTGACGGTGGACCTTAGTCTTTCACACAATACGCTAGATAGGACCTTATATGCGATATTAAGCAGACTTATCCCACGACAATTGGCTCAGACCGTAGGGTCTCCCTTTTTTGGATTGGGAAGAGCACACTTGGGTTCCACTCGTCAGGCATGCTTTCGTCCGACCATATTCTGCTAAGAAGCTGATGCATACTCCTTGTCAGCTCTTCACCGCCGTATTTGAATAGGTCTACCTGTAAGCCATCGGCTCCCGCCGCTTTGTTATTTTTTAGCGGGCAATCGCTATTCGAACTTCTTCATAGTCGGGTGATGGCTCTTCTATACTATCGTCATCGATTGGGGTTTCGGATTCGCCAGCTCCGCGGTTTTCATTTTCACTGCCATTGAGCAGGTTGGATAAGTGTCACCACCAGATTACATCCACGGTTCCTTCACGAATTTGCTCCGGTCTTGAAACCCTCTGTAAGTCGCCGCATCTTCTCATAGAATTTTCGTGTATTACCCTTGTCGGCTAGCTTCTCAAACTCTTCATACTCACGCATTTCGGCGTCTTTCTTTTTTCGTCTGCAAATGCGTCTCGCTTCTCTCTTCAGCGCTCGGTGTCTATACCACCCCACACGTGTTGTAGTCGATCTCAAAGTTGCGAGGTAGGCAGTCTGTTTTCTCCCTACTGAAATTCGACATTCCTCACCGTACCAGCTGTTTTTCTGGTATTGTTGAAAACCAATGGTTTCCGAAGCAGCGGTACGCAAGGAATGTGCTAATTCGCTCCACAGCTCCCTTATATCGAGTTGCTGATGAGTACTCCCAGAGAGCAGAACAGAGAGAGTAGAAAACTTGCTGGCTGTCTGCTGTGATTGCAGCTTTTCAACGTCAAACCTTCCTTGTATTTGTTGACGGGCGTTCTTTGCCACACAGAGGCGAGTGCGTTTCTGCTGCTACAAGATAATGATCCGAGTCGATATTTGGCCCTCGGCACGTACGCACGTCTAGAACACTGGATACATGTCTTCCGCCTATCACAACGTGATCGATTTGGTTGCATGTTTTACGATCTGGCGACAGCCATGTTGCTTGATGAATTTTCGTATGCTGGAATCTGGTACTACAGACAACCATATTTCGGGCCCCGGCAAAGTCAATCAGCTTTAGCCCGTTTGGGATGTTTCGTCGTGGAGGCTGAATTTTCCGATTGTTGCACCAAAAATACCTTCTTTGCCCACCCTAGCGTTGAAATCGCCTAGCACAATTTTGACATCGTGGCGAGGGCAGCGCTCATAAGTACGTTCTAGGCTCTCATAGAAAGCATTTTTGGTCACATCATCCTTCTCTTCTGTCGGGGCGTGGGAGCAAATTAACGATAAGTTGAAGAACTTCGCTTTGATGCGAATTGCGGCTAGACGTTTACCTACCGGGGTGAATGCCAGGACTCGGCGACGGAGCCTCTTTCCCACCACAAACCCAACACCAAATTTGAGCTCCTTTAAATGACCGCTCTAATAGATTTCACAAGGACCCACCTTCTTCCGTGCTTGTCCCGTCCATCGCATTATTTGGACGGCGGTGATGTCAGCTGTTAGTCTTACGAGGACATCAACCAACTGGGCAGCGGCACCTTCCCATTTAAGGGACCGGACATTCCAGGTGCATGCCCTTAAATCATGATCCATGATGACGGGGCCATGTGTAGAAGTTCACGCAAGTGAGGAAAGCTTCTGACTGCCATTCACCTGGGAGTGGCCAGAAACGATTCTTTTATATATGGTTCAAGCAGCTCACGACTTCCGGTTTTAGACCAAGTATCCTCTGGGTAGCCAACAAACATCCGTTTGGAGGCGAGCTAAAGTGAGAAGGCGAATACCCTGCGGTTGTGCGTAGGGTTTGGAACCCACCACATAAAAACTATACTCCAATGAAAAATGCACTAAAATTTGCTGCTTTGTATTAAATACATAATTTATTATTTAGGAATTTCCGAAACTCGCCACACTTACGAAACGCAAAAAATGAATTGCACAGAATATACTTTTCACAAGTAATAATTGAAACAGGAGAATAAAAAGTCATGAAAGAAACATTAAACTAAAATTTCAAATCTGCATAAATCATTACTTTGGGATGGCACAAGGTTATTGTTTATATGGGATTTGGTGGGCGCTGCAGGGACTAACACTTAACATAGTAGGTATACATTGTATATTCGTATTTATAATAAAAACAATGAGCTTGTATGAAATGAGCGCATAACAATAAGTTTACATACGATTAAAACGAGGATAAACAATATGTATGCACATATTGAGAAGTTTCGAAACTCCATTTCCATATTTTACACATTCACATTATTAATGAGGACATTGCTGATACACATAGATATGTATATGCACACGCTACTGCTTTTATATGCATATGGGGTGACACAAAAGTGACAGTTAGTGAGATAATAACGTTGAAACACGTCAGATAGATTCATGTATAAGTACATGTATATATACATATGTATATATTTAAGTGGATATCTGATTGTAAATATGCATATATAAAAGAACATTTCAAATAAATTTATTGTTTACACACGCATATTGCATACAAAAACATTCGTATGTGAATAATCAATATATGAATACAAAGTGATGCTGCATAGTTTGTGTAGAGACGATGTACTCGTGCAAGCAAAAAGAGGTGATAAACGTCTTGGTATTGACAATATGTACATATGTATAGTGTAGACTTGTCTCGAAATGTGCGATAGCAATGACTGCATTCAATCAAATTCCCTTAATGATTTTCCCTTTAAACATTTCTGGACCATATGATTTTTCTCTTATAATTGCCATCATAGAGTAATTTTCAGTATTTAGAAAACAAATTTAATTATAATTTTGAATAAATATTTATAATGACATATTAAGAACTTCCTTAAATAATCTGAAATATTAATTATTATAATTTTTAGTCCCTATTGCTTATGCTGCTTAGAATAGCTTAATGTATTTTCTCTAAAAGAAGCTGCTGTATTTTCCAAAATCTATGAAGCAGAGATCATAAAGTCTCAGCTGGTAATTTTTTTTTTGCAAATAAACTTGGATTTAAAAACTGGAAATAAAAAATCTATACTTTTTAATATATCTGTTTAAAATAAATATCGTAAACTAAACAAAAACACCAAAAAGTCTAAGTTTTTCTCAGACGAAAACAAAACTTTGACATATTATCAAACTTCAAATCAAAATTTAAACAATTTTTTTAGCAGATCAGGACCTTTATCGTTTTTTTCAACCATACCTGAACATTGTTAATGCGTTGCATTTATTTTGGTATAATTTTTACAAATTTTGGAACGAGCTTAGCTACACACGCTAGTTGTTCAAACCTTCTGAAGTTCCAAATTGTATGGCATGGAATGCTGATTCGATGATTTTTCCTCACAATTTTTCTTCACTTGTTGAAGTGCTAAAGCATCCAGGGCGAGCGTCTTCATTCACATCTTCACGATCTGTTATGAACAGCTTGAGAATATTGTCTTTGTCTTTTGAATATATACTTTTTTAATGAATACAAGTTTTTTCGTTTAAAACGTCTAAAAGTTTAGAAAGTTACTCTTCTCCAAAGAATATATATCGAACAAACACCCCAAAAGCGAAGGAAATAAAAAAAATGATTTTTTTTTTAAATAATAGGTTTTGAAAACAACTTTATATTTTCACGCTCGAATTTTTTAATTTTTTTTATTATATAAGGTGATCCATTTCGAGACTCCCTTTTTTTTTTAAAGAAAAACACAGAAAATTCATATTTAATGGAGAAAGAACATTCTTTGGCTTTTAGTTTTCGAAAATTATCTCTTTCAAATGCTGGCCGCTTCTACGTCTCAGATGGTCCATCCATTGAGTCCAATTTTCGATGACTCGTTCGAGCATTTCGACTGGTAACCGGCGAATGGCACGTGGGATTGTCCGCATAGACTTTAGACTTTACACATCCCCACCAGAAAAAGTCTAACGGTGTGATATCACATGATCTTGGTGGCCAACTGACCGGCCCAAAACGTTAAATTTTCTGCTCACCGAAGTATTATCTCAATAAATCTATTGATTGATGCGATGTGTGGATAGTGGTGCCATCTAAGTGAAAGCAAATGTCGCAGAGATCATGAGTTTCAATTTCAGGCATCAAATAGTCAGTTTTCATGGCACGATTACGGTCACAATTGACGGTTACGTCCTCACCGGCATCATTTTTGAAGAAATATGGACCGATGATTCCACCAGCCCACAAACTACACCGAACCATTGTTTTTTCTGGATGAAATGGCTTGTTTACATACCCATTGAGCCAGAAAGGGACCTCATCGAAGATCGAAGCGACGCCTCTTGGAAAGGTCGAGTTGCTTCAGGTTTGCACAAGCTGTATTTTGTACGCTCTCAATTTAAGATCTCGACGTAAAATGCGCAGGTTCGTTCCATACGACAGTCCGAGCTGCTGAGAACGACGTCACGCTCTTCGTGTATACTCTCAGCTACGGTCACTATATTTTCTCTACTGCGTGCTGGACGTGTGGTCTATTCGGTCGAATATAATCCAAAAATAAATGCTGGGTCTCAAGATGGTAATGCTGTTTCGAATAGTACGCTCAATAGGCCGATTACGTTGACGTAATTTTCGTAATAAAATTGAATGATTTGTAAAAGTTGTTCAGGCTTAAGTCTTTCCATAATAAAAAGCAAAACCATATTGAACAAAATTAACATGACAGCTTGACACGACTCACGTGTGATCTATCAAAAAAAGGCTATTGAAAAAAGTACCCCTACTTGGATCACCTTTTACAGTAAAGCTATTGCAGTTGTCGAGTACTCAGCAACACGTGTTACCATGCGAAGGGGGTGGGTTCGAATATTGAACAAAAAACCATCCAATGTTGTAAAAAAATATATTTCTAACTACGGCGCCCCTCTCAGAGAATGTCAACTTCTCCCAGACTTTCAGAGTCGGCTCAGAATAAATTTTATATCCCTCCATTTTTTTGAAAAAAAAAAACTTAATATATATTAAATGTATCCACGGCCGGAACAGCGGAGCTGTTAGCAGTGCCATTTTACCATTTCTGAACTTTTATAAAATCGTTACTTACCTTAATGTAAAATCTATTAATGTGTAAATAAACATATTTTGTATGTATGTATGTTTGTATGTCATGTATGCAAATACTTCATTTTGAAAACGTCAAGCTATAAAAACGGTTTTCAATAGACAGTCTTTTGCTCAGAATTGTTCCACCTACTCGTTCACACATTAATGAAGCTTTTCCGTTCTCCATAAAATGCTCTGCCAAGATTAATGCTGTAAATATGCACATATATATTAGCGAACCGACAATGAGAAATTCATGAGCGTTGATAAATTGAATGCTGACACGCAAATCGTTTCTACCCTGCGGTAAAGGATATTAATCTGAGGCGATTAGAGTTAGTGGAAGGACTCCTGCTACAGAAAATGCTACCTAATTCCTAGTGGTAAATTCAAATAGCAAATGAGTATATGAGTTTTTGATGGGCAACGTAGTTGAAGTTCTTCACTACCGAAAACGAGTTAAATTTACATAAGACGAAATTAATAGCTCAAAGAGCCATTAGCAGTGAGAAAAATGGAAGAAATTTTTTATTTTCCGCTTAAAAATGTATACGTAAAATATATACAATAAATAAATAAATTGAATAAATTGTAACATTTAATTTCAAAATAATGTAATACAAGTTTTCTTCTTCTTATTATTATTTCAGACACACTCAATGAATTCACCGTCTTTAGCTATTACAAGTATGTCTGTTATGAAGCGATAAGCTTGAGATTTATCTGCTAGAGCAACATAAAACGACCATTGCAAAGAGGAACGAGAACGTGAGTAATCAAGCACATAAAAAAAGGCACAACATCACTCCCCCAGACAAACGTTTCGATAAAAGCCATCACCATTTCGTCGATTGCGATTAAACGCAGGCCAACGCTGCCGCAAACGCCAGCGAGTGCCCCACAGGTGTTATCGCCCAAGCGACAGTGCGCCACCGCCGTATCGGTTATACCCGCCGTCGCCGCCGCCACACAATTGACACCACAAGTTCAGTACGCCGCCACACCGGCCGCCGCAGTCGCACTCAGTAAAGCCGGTCATCAATTAACCTTTAATCCCGCCGCTGCCGCTGCTGCCCAATACGCCGCCACTGCCGCCCTCAGTGCACATTCACAACATCATCAACATCAGACACACCAACAACAACACCACCACCACCAGCACCACCACAATACACAGGTCGCTGCCGCTGCAGCTGCAGCTGCTGCCGTAGCCCAACAACAACAACGCATCGCCGTTGCCGCACAACATTATAACACATCAGCAGCTGCGCTCCTCAATCAGCATTTGCATACAGTCGCCGCGGCGACACATCCATTGTCACCGGCCGCTGCGGCTGCCGTTGCTGCTGCCGCCGCTCATCAGCAGCACGTTGTTTTACAACAACAGCATCATCACGCACAACAGGCGTTGAGTCAACAGCAGCATATCTATCAGCAACAACAGCACACGTTGCGTCAGCAATTACAGCAGCAAGCGCAACAACAACAACAGCATCTACTTGTCAACAATCCATCGGCATCTAACGCATCCATTACCGGCCATCTAAGCAACAGCAATACCCCGTTAACATCAACAGCGTGCTCCGTTGCTGGTACAACAACAACAGCAACTGGTACATCCATCAGTGTCACCGCCGTAGCGCAAACAGCAGCAGCTGCTGCTAACTCAGCAGTAGTAAGCTCGGTCAACGAGACCTCATCACATTCGAATACATCCTCTGCATCGACCACACCGTCACCGGCGGCGGCGACAGCAGCACAAAACACCATAGACAACAGCAACAACAACAATAATAATTCCAGTGCTCTAAGTCACAGTCCGAATAGCAGTAGCAGTAGTGCGAACAACAACAACAACAACAACAACAACACAACCATTACCAGCAACTCGACAATGGAAAATCAAATGGCACTTGCACCATTGGGATTATCACAAAGCATGGACTCAGTGAATACGGCAAGCAACGAAGAAGAGGTAAGTGATCAGGCTTAAGTGAGAATGTGTGTGTGTAGTACGTAGTTGATTGCCCTCACACATATCTGCAATGTAAATATTTGTACACATAACAATGTCTTTTACATATAAAAGACAACCAGATATCAATCGTTCTGTTAACTTAAGCGGCTAATCGAATTTCACTTGTTTGGAGTGCTTTGGTAAGACCCAAAGGAGCTCGAATAATAATAGACCGTTCATCTCTGTTGGGTTTGTATTGTATTGAGTGGTTTGAACGCTTACAGTTATTTTAGTTAAATATAAACCAAAAATTTTTTGGCTGAAGCAGAAATGCTTCAAAGTTGTAACGAAGTTTCTCTCTTGGCCGGGATAACATCAGCCTCAACAAGGTCGCTCAAATAATAGTTCCTCTGTTTCGCTGTTAAAATATTTTATTATTATAAAATACATACTTCTCAAATATAGCTAGCAATTCCTTCCAACCAGATGAAACCCGTTATCGAATATGTATTAGAATCCCATGAGCTAGAAATCCCTTAGGTGGACTACTTCAAATGTCAATACCTGAAGTGCATAAATGATTACATCTCCTCTTTTAGATATGTTAACTACTGTAGTCGCTAACCTTAAAACTTACCACGTGAATACACAGAGCTGACCAAAGGCTCATCTATCCAAAAGAAGATTGTATTTTAACAGAGGAGTCCGATTTTATTCCGAAGGAAGACTATGCCACAGGCACGCACTCTTTCACAATTTTGGATCTCACTAGAGGCGGATCGGATAGTGCTTTAAAATCGACGAATAATCTTTTCCAAGATTTCACGTATGGTGAATATATGGTCAGTAGTGGATTTACTAAGTCTTTCGCCACACTGATGAAGATGGGCTTTAATTTTGCATACAATACGTTAGATAACCGGTGATAATCGATTAAGTATTTGTGTTCACCATCTCCAAGTGTTGCACTTTCACTGAGGATAATTTTTATTTTGATTGAGCATAACACACTTAGGTTCCATTCGTCGGGCATGCTTTCGTCCGACCATATTCTGCAAAGAAGCTTATTCATGCATCTTGTCAGTTCTTCGCCGACCTATTTGAATATCTCTGCCGATAAGCCATCGGTTCCTGCCGCTTTGTTATTTTTTAAGCTGGCAATCGCTATTCGAGCTTCTTCATAGTCAGACGATGGAACGGCTATACCATAGTCATTGATTGGGGTTTCGGGCTTGCCATCTCTATACACTAAGTTTTCTCTGGACATCTGTAACCAGATTACTTCCTCTCTATGAGCTTTCTTCGATCTTGAAACCTTCTTTAAGTCGTCGCATCTTCTCATAGAATTTTCAAGCATTACTCTTGTCGGCCAGCATCTCAAGCTCTTTCGTCCTCGCGCATTTTGGTGCCTTTGTTTTTTCGTTCGACAACAAAATTTCGGGCCCCGCCGAGGTCAATCAGGCTCAGCCTGCTTGGGGATGTTTGTCCGTAGTGGCGACGAAGTCGCTCTCCCATCACCAAACCAACACCAAATTTGCGCTCCTTTAAATGGACGTTGTAGTAGATTTCACAAGGACCCACCTTTTTCCGCCCTTGTCGCGTCCATCACAATTCTTAGATTTTTCATTTCGACTATTAAGGGAACGGACATTCCAGGCGCAAGCCCTCAAATCGTCATCCTTTAAACGTTTGCA
This sequence comes from Neoceratitis asiatica, assembly GCA_030068015.2. Classification (NCBI taxonomy): domain Eukaryota; kingdom Metazoa; phylum Arthropoda; class Insecta; order Diptera; family Tephritidae; genus Neoceratitis; species Neoceratitis asiatica. The sequence continues at coordinate 41,182,095 of CM061529.1, forward strand.
GGGTTTGTCACCAATCAAATGGTTCTTATGTGGTGGGTCCCAAACATTACACATAACCGCAGGGTATTCGGCTTCTCACTTTAGCGCGCCTCCAAATGTCTGGCTACCCAGAGGGTACTTGATCTAAAACCGGGAGTCGGAAGAACTGCTTGAACCATATGTTAAATAATCGTTTCTGGGCACTCCCTGTTAAATGGCAGCCAAAAACTTTCTGACTGGCGTAAACTTCTACACATGACCCCATCCAAAGGTCAAAAAGCTTTACCAGACTTTAAATTAGAAATCAGTTTAGTAACACATCTTTTGTAAAATATAGCAAAACGTTCAATAGCGTCCTTGAACACAAATACAAATACAATACTTTAGTAGTTTTTAGTATTTGCATTAGGTCATAGTTGTCAAATAAAATGCTTTATCACTAACACTGTTAATCGCCTTAAAGTATGCTATAAAATGCGCTTAAGTGCAAATTACAAGGAATCCTACGATAAACAATATATGTATGTAAGGTAAAAGTGAAAATGGCTAAGAAACTTTATGTATTCGTGCGTTAACAACTTGACAGCGCTACAACGACAGCAACAATGGCAGGTGGCACTTAACAATTTCGAAGCGTGCTTAAAATTTTAATAGCACTCCCCTTTGATACGCTTACAATTTCAGTGAAAGGATAATTTTCGACAAACTACAAAGTGTCACAGCGCTAAAATGCGTATTTTAATAGCCGAATATGATGAAGGTGTGGCGTTGGGCAAGCAGCAGAGTTTAGTGAGCAAAAGTGTGTTGTACGTAATTTTTTTCTACCTCATTTCTTTGTCCCTTTTTTGTTACGCCGAACGTTTAAAATGTTTTCGAAAAGTTAGTTTTTGACATTTTGTACGGCATTATTTTCTTTTTAATTTGAAAAGAAAAATTTATTTTAATATGCAGAATATTTATTTTAAATTAAATTTTAATTATTTTGCATTGCTTTTCATTTTTAAAGCACAAAAAAATTTTGTTTCGAATTAAAAAAAATTATAAATAATGCGTCGAAAGCGTCTTCTGTGCACTGAAAATTTATTTTTTTTTTTACTTTTTTACTACGTTTATGGCATTCATAAATATTTCGTACAGCATTTGTACACACACACCAAATTTTGTATTTATGTATGCGGGAATCATTCAACTTGTCATGATTACAAGTAATCAAGTGCGTAAACTTTTGCCACGCTTGTAATTTGATATTGAAAAGTTGCAAGCAAGTAGTCAAAAACTTTTTAACAGTAAACATAAATAATTCACTGAGTGAAAAGCGAGTAGTGGAAAAGAGCATATTTAGATTAAACCAGCGGTTTTTGTACAGAAGACAGTAAAGGTAGCAAAAAATATTTAATATTGAAAAAAGGTTATGTATTCAAAAGCGTCTTCAACAAATGTTTACTTCGCTTGTTAGCTACAAAAAAGTTTTTAAGCAACTAATTTTTTTGCTATTTAATTTTTTTTTTGCTTAAAGCCGGTTAAAATATTACGTTGATAATCTTAAAAAAAAATTGCTGAAAAAAGTTATTAAACTTTACACGTGAAATGACTTAAATTACATAAAACAGGGATTTTCGAGCTCCTCCTCCAAGTTGTGGTGTGCGTCTTGATGTTCTTACCAACAAATGGAGGGACCTACTATATATTCATACTCTCGAAGGGCTTGATATTACCTGTCAAGGGGCAACCACCATTAGAAAAAAAAAACTTTATTTTTTATTTAAAATAGTTTTCTATAATTTGGGTTGGTGGTCGGATCTGAACTCGAATCCTGATCTGCTGAATGACAGTGCGCACTGCTGGCCACTTTGTTATTCTAGCCACGATCACATAACATACATCCTAATATATGAATAAATATATATAGAAAAAATCAATATGAAATTACTTAACCAAAAAACCCTTCAATGCCAATCGTATGCCCACCTGACGTTTTATATTACACACCTTTGCTTGAACACAGTTTTATGGATATGTACTTGTGGTTGATTGTATACCTATATGTACAGAACCCTTAGAATATCTGCCACAAGCCTTCTTCGACCTTGCCACCCGACTGCTGTGTTTTTTCACGCTTTGGAGCGGGTTCATCGTGTGCGGTCCATTCGGATGACTGTCGATTGGAATTCGTAGTGAAATGTTAGAACCATGTTTCATCCATCGTCATATATCGACGCAAAAACTCGTTTTTATTATGCTTAAACATCTCCAAGCACTGCTGCGAATCAAGGTGAGCTCGCGCGGCTCCCACTTTGCACAGAGCTTTCTCATACACAAATATTCGTGAATGATATGATGTACACGTTCAGCTGATATCCTTAAAGTGCCTTCTATTTCATTAAATTTATATTTATGGTCATTCAAAATAATTTTGTGAATTTCTTTTTCATGTTTTCGTCCTGTTTTTGGCGTCCACTGCGTTCACCGTCTTCGGTTCTCATTTCGCTACATCTAAATTTAGCATATATTAGTGGTTGAATTTCCGGGGCAATTACCAGAAATTCGTCATCAAGCCAAGCTTTTGCTTCAGTTGTATTTTTTCTATTCAAAAAGAAATATTTAATCAACAGGACGGGAACTTTTCGATTGACCTGTTATAAATGCAATTTGTTTCCACAAATTCGAAACCAGTTGTTGTTAGTTGACTTTTTTCAATATACTATTTTCGAAGATTTGGTTAATATTTAAATCAAATAGAAATACGCAAAAATGTGCATTAGTAGCATTTAAAAAAAAATCATTTTAAATCGACTTTAAAAGAAAATTTTTATATTATTTCTAATCAAAAAGCCTTGAAAAGTTAAAAAACTGCTTGAGCAGCAAATTTAAAATATTTGACATTTTTCTTAATGGCTTTTTAATTTTTTATTTTTATTTTGCTAAAATATTACAATAAATTAATAAAAAATTAGTGTTTATCCAAAAATACGAGGGCCGTTGAACCTACCTATTGAAGTAGAATTTTTACGAAAATGTAAAAGTTGTTGTATTAGTTACGCATAATTCTTGCGTAAAAGACCTTCATGAAACCAAGAAAAGACTTGCTAAATAAGGGTTAAGAAATGGTTTTCAGAAATCGTCGATAAAATCCATGGAATGATTTTCGACGAACGGATAATAAAATTCCATAAGGTGGCTGAGTCTGAAGGGGTGATCACAAAAGTAAACGTCTCTTTTGAGATCCTTAAAAAAAAGTTTTTATTCGGAAAGAATACAAAAATTCGAAAAACCCTGCACTAAATGTACAGAGCTAAAAGGAGAAATAAATCCCTTTTTGGCGAAAAAAAAAATATTTTATTAAAAAAATTACTTTTCAAAATTATCGTCGCATATATGGAAATATTAAATTTTATTATTTCAACTGAAAATATTAATATTAGGCCAAATTATCCATCATATATATATTGTGTAGCGAAATAGGAAATCTGTACGGCTATTAAACTGAACGGCTAATAGATTTTTATGATAAGCATTTATTTCATGTCAGAAATATACTCGGAGTGGCTTACGTTCCCTGCCAAGAGGCGACCGCAACTAAAATAATTAGTTTTTAAAATTTCTTTTTCGGTACCCATAACCCTTCGTATGTTACCCGTAGTACGCTCAGTTAACCGCGAGGACAATATGGCCGCATCCATTAAAAAAAAAAAAATTCAGCTGAAATTTTTTTTCATTTAAAAAAAACTATTTTAAATTTTATCTTTTATCTTTTTATCTAACAAAAAGGTTAGTAAACTTAAAAAAAAGTGAATTTTCAAATACATGATTTTTAAAACCACTCTGATTTAAAATGTCCCTAATGTTTCCGTTAGAAAGTTTAATCATCCATAAATATGATCAAAAAAGCAAATATGAGCAGTCCTTTTTAAAATTTTAAGATATTTAATTTTATTTTTATATCACGGCACCCATAGTTGCGTAAGCGAGTACGAGTACAAATCTCTCATACTTCTATATCTTTATTTCCTAAATAATTTCTTTTCCTTCTTTCCCTTTGCCTAAACTCAGGCATGAAAATTTTTCCTCATGATGGGGTAGGTAGGGCTGGTGGAAAAAACCCCGCATACGGTGGGCTAGTTCGGGCTAACACCACCATTCCTGGTAACCACTGTCGCCTACCAATCGACGCCCCATACATAACAACATGTAGTCGTATTTTGACTTTGCTCAGGTAAGTACCGCCAGGAAAACAGAGAGACCCATCAAAATTTGTACGAATTGGATCAAAACAATGAACTTAGTTGATTTGGCCGTATCCGTCTGTCTGTTTGTGCGCAAACTAGTCCCTCAGTTTCTCAGATATTTTATGTGAATTTTTATACTATATTAATTTATTGGAACCACTATAACATATACAGTGACGGACAAATTCTATATAAATCTCCTGTATTTGTTGTGTAGAAAGTACTATCGCTTTGCTAAGAAATGTAGGTATAGAGTTTTATTTTGAATCCTTTCCTAATCAAATGTATTAAAACACATATAAATGCTCTAATATAAAATAAAACAATTACGGTGAAAAAACGCGAAAATTTCATTGACAAAATTCTACATTCACCTCGGGTTTACTAGCAGTTATGTCGATACGCTGTGTTTTTATGGCGGTTAGGTACCCTTTTTCAAGCAAATATTTTTTTCAATTATATTTTCTAATCTGCTAGTATTAAATATAGTAGTGGCTCCGCGAAAAATAAAAGGAATATTCATTGGCGTACGAATCTTGGTTATTTAGCACAGAAAAGAGAAGAAAGCGTATGGTAAAATTTAAAATTTTTTAATCTAAAGTCCACCAAAGGTCTGTAAAAAACTTTGGAAAAAAATGGATCCACCGAAAATAAGCCACGTGTTGACCGCCCAAAGAAACTAACTCGAAGAGACATCAGCTTTATTGTGAAGGAAGTGAATGATGATCCTAATGTGACTGTTCCAAAATTAGCCAAAAAGTCTACCACAGTAGAGCGCCACGTAAAAAGCCTATTATTTCTAAAAAAAATCGAAAAGTTCGCTTGGAGTTCGCTAAGGCACATTTAGACAAGGGAATGGATTTTTTGCAAAAAGTCTTGTTTACAAACGAAACGAAGCTCAGTATATTCGGCAACTCCAAAGCTATAGTACCAGCAGTGAAGCATGGTAGCGGTATCGTAATGGTTTGGGGAGCGGTTGCGGCATTTGGAGTTGGAAAGCTTGTTTATAAATCATTGTTGGAAGCTAATCTGAAGCCTTCGGTGGACAGTTAGGAGTTTGGCGCAGGCTGGATCTTTGAACAGGATAACGATCCAAAGCACATGGTTCATACAGTTAAGGATTGGTTGCTTTATCATGCTCCAAGGCACACACACACCTCCTCAAAGCCCAGATCTGAATGTTGCTGAATATGTATGAGAGATTTTAGAGCGAAAAATTTGAAAAAATCAGATTTCCAGCTCAGCATTACACAAAGAACGTCTTATTGAAGCTTGGGACAGTATTACTTCCTCAGGATTGACAAATTTAGTAGCTTCGATGTCACGACGGGTTCAAGCTGTTATTGATACGAACGGTAAATAGACCAACTAAATGCTAAAAACATCATGTAATCAAATTTTTTCAGCTAAGATTAGTTCTGTATGTGCTGTGTGTAGCCTTTTTTCAATATTGGATTTATATTTTTTGTCATAGTTTTACTATTTTATGTTAAAAAATGATTTTGTTTTTGCTTTTTTATGATAAGGGAAAATAGTTGAAATAAGCTGTATCGTTAAATATTCCAATAAACTTTTTCGACTCTCAATTCAACGAAAACCAGGGGTGTATGTACACTTTTGTCCGCCATTGTATATATTTTCTATTTCTTACTACTTAAAGTATGTATCGCTTGGATTAATTTAAATTTATTAAAAAGGAAAAAACATTAAAAATATAATTTGCTATTTGAAAAGAATAAAATTAGTATGATGTTTGCACTTTTTTTAGGAATTGATTGCATTTATTTTCACGGAACAAAAATATTCCTACATACATAATACAAGCAAAGCAATCAAATTTGATTTGAAAAAAGGAATAAATTTCAAAAAAAAAACCTCAATTATTTATTGCAATCATTTGTTATACACTTTCATGCTATGTGCGGAATATCTTACTGCATTCCCTGCAGAATCGTAAATACCTACTTTAATATGCAGATACATACCCACATATACAAGCTCATATATTTGTATAGCGAAAAAAAAACTCAGTGTAGTCTTATGCGCAATTACATACTTTACATTAAAACAAAGAGAAAAAGGCAAAGCAGTAAGAAAAATATGAATAAAAGTGGTTGAGAAAATATGCACTGCATTGTGCGCACACTCTCATTAAAAATGTATCAATCAAATGTAGTTGCGCCAAAAAGAGCTGAGTTGGACTAAAGCTACAAAAAGCAGGTGAATAAATGGATTATATATATACAGGTGAATTGTATATATGTTTGCAGAAAGATTGTAGAAACTGTTAGCTTATAGTATATTATGAGGTATATTTTTGAAGGTTTCTGTTGCGAAGAGATATTAATTTTTTATAAATCTTAAGGTATAACGGAACACATTTTGGACCCCATCATTCGTTTTTAAGCTGCATAGGCTTACATTTTTATCTTTTAAAAAGTATAATTTATCTTACCTGTTTTATCTTACATCTAAAAAAAATACGGGTTCATCGCTTGGTCCCATAAATGAACTACTTAACGCTAAGACATGCGTGGAATTTTAATCTTCAAAAGTCACTCGAAGATATGACATACGACCGCGGCTATAAAAATACTTCCAACTCAAAAACTCGATTACCATTGCTCTCGTCTGTTTTTAGTTCTATTTCAATTGAAATTAATTTCGTTCGGACTGCAACTAAGTTTCACACTATTTCATCTGCAACATCTTTTGTATTTAAATTAAAAAATATACTTAAGTTGTAAAAAATTAATTTTTTTTTATATGGCATGAGCTCGCCTTCGTCGCACAGAAATAATAAATGTCTTGGCATTCCGAAAAATACCAATGAAAAATTGCATTTCTCTTAAATAAGCTAAAATTACTAAAACGGTGGAAGTGAACACAAAACCGACTGCATTTCAGTACGCTTGTAGTGAAAGTGTAAAATAAGTGTTAGCGGGGAAAGGAAGAAATATAAAATATCTGAAATGCAAAGGAAAAAATTATGAAGAGAAATTTTGATATTTTTTTTAAAAAGTTGCGATAGCCAAAAAAAAAGGTGGGGATATTATCGCATAGAAATATTACAGATATAGTACAAGGGTATAAAAGAAAAGTGCAAATAATAATGACAGTAGATACGGCATCCACATAATAAATCATAAGTCCTAGCTTATGATTTAGAATTTTCCAAGCAAATAAAAATAGTTAATATAAAGTAAAAAAAAAAAAAAAAAAATTCTGAATTAAAATGTAAATTAAAAGAATTAACGCAAAACTAGTTTAAATAAAATAATACTAACTTTTCCAGTGAATAAAATGTAATCTGCCTTTCCTTCTTATCATTCAGTATAACATAGCTTCCATCATTGTTTTACGTAAGAGGTATTCTCTTCTTCTTCTTTGGCGTAGGCACTGCTTATGCGATTATAGCCGTATCAACAATAGCGCGCCACTCGTTTCTTCTCTTTGCTGTTTGGCGCGAGTTAGAAATACCAAGTGATATCAGGTCGCTCTCCACCTGATCCTTCCAACGGAGTGGAGGTCTTCCTCTTCCTCTGCTTCCGCCAGCGGGACTCAATCGAATATATTCAAAGCTGGAGCGCTTTCATCCATTCGGACGACAGCCGCTGTCTCTTGATTCGCTGAACTATGTCAATTTCATGGTATAGCTCGTACAGCTCATCGTTCCATCGTCTGCGGTATTCGCCGTTACCAACGCGCAAAGGACCATAAATCTTCTGCAAAATTCTTCTCCCGGAAACTGCTAAGGCCGACTCATCGGATGTAGACATCGTCCAGGCTTCTGCACCATATGTCAGGACGGGAATGATGAACGATATATTGACAAGAGTGATTCTGCGTTGGATTTCCAACCTGACACTGTTGGTGCTGTTAATGCTGGTTCTTAGATAGACGAAATTATCCACAGCATCAAATTGAAGAAATAACACGTTAAGAGTCACTCTGTCTTGAAACCTCGTTTAGTATCGAACGGCTCGGAGAGGTCCTTCCCAATTCTGACTGCGCTTCTGGTATTATCCAGGGTCAGTTTACATAGCCGTATGAGTTTTGTGGGGATATCAAATTCCGACGTAGCGGCATAGAAGGCAGCTTTAAATCGATAAAAAGGTGTTTTTTTGTCTTCTCCAGGATTTGGCGCATGGTGAATATCTGGTCAATGGTGGATTTTCCAGGTTTAAAGCCATGCTGATAAGGGCCGCCAGATTTAGACCTTATTATATGTGATATTAATGAGTTTTATCCCACAATAATTGGCGCAGATCATGCTCCCTTTTTTTTTTTTTGGATTGGGATAGCACACTTAGGTTCCATTCGTCTGGCATGCTTTTGTCCGACCATATTCTGCAAAGAAGCTGATGCATGCATCTTGTCAGTTCTTCGGCGTCGCATTTGAATAGCTCTGCCGATAAGCCTATACCATCGTTATTGGGGCATCGCGTTTTCCGGGGTTTTCCCTTCTGTTGCCATTGAGAAATATTCCTTCCACACACTAAGTATGCTGTGGACATCTGCCACCAGATTACATCCTCGGTCCCTTCACGAATTTGTTCCGGTCTTGAAACCCTCTATAAGTCGCCGCATCTTCTCATAGAATTTTCGAGCATTACCCTTGTCGGCCAGCTTCTCAAGCTCTTCATACTCACGCATTTCGGCGTCTTTCTTTTTTCGTCTGGAAATGCGTCTCGCTTCCCTCTTCAGCTCTTGGGATCTATCCCAACCCGCACGTGTTGTAGTCGATTGCAAAGTTGCGAGGTAGACAGTCTGCTTTCTCTTCACTGCAGTTCGGCATTCCTCATCGTACCAGCTGCCATTCTGATATTGTAAGAGCCCTTACCGTGGCTAATAATAATAATAATGATAATGTTACCTTAAGGTTCTATTTCACTTTCATTTCTGGTTCTGCATGTCCGGCACCCTGCTTTCGTCTGTTAATATATGTTATGTAAGAAAGAATATGAAAATTATATAAAAAAATTATGTAAAGCATGTTAAGAAATAAAGAAAATTCTGAAAATAAAGAAGTCGACAAGCAGGAAGGCGACAAGTGTAGCTCTTCATCTTAATTCATCCCTTAACCACGGGTGCTTTCAACATTATTTGCTGTTTCTTATCAGCTCACGCTTTGTTCAGTACATACGCAAAAGCCGAATGTATGTTCATGCTTTTCTTTTTTTTTTCTCTTTTTTTTCTTTTTTGATAAACCTGTAATGCAGTCATATACTTTGTGACTTAATTTTCTCGATATTCTTTCATATTATATTGCACTTACGTTGCCCTGCTTTTACATATATTGACTGAGCGTATTTAAGTACTTTTTGAGTATGCGCCAACGCTTAAACGTTGTGCATATCCTGTAGCTGTCACTTTCAATTCACTTTTTGTTTGGTTTTCTGTCTGTTTATTTTTTGACTTTTTTCTCCTCTACAATCTGCTTTTGAATTGGTTCGTACTTTTAGCTGCAGGACAATATGCCTTATACTATATATGTATGTTACGTACATACAAGCAACTACATTCTTGAATATGAGTACATGTAATATATTTGTATGTATGTGTCCTCATATGAATGTGTGCAACCTACGTTACTTTCAACATCTGCATGCATAAATAAGTCAATTAAAAAAGTATGACAGAGGTTGATTGTACATAAATATTTTACTAGGCTCCTGCTATTTCACACGCTCATACACATGTACATATATGCACCCTGTAGGGAAAAATTACTGCTGGTAAACTAGAATCCAACTAGTTTGTATTTTACACAAACCAGTTCATCTGTGTCCAATATTGGTAGTTGATATTTTTAAAACGGTAAGGTATTGGTAACGCATAACTCTGTAAATAAGTTTTCGAATCCAAGACAAAAATACGACGAACAAAACCTCTTCCTTGATTTTAATGTAAATATAAAAAATTTGAAACCTTTTTAAAGGGTGATTCATTTTGAGGCTAACTAACATCTTAAAGAAAAAACACAGAAAGTTTAATTTTAATATAGAATATTTATTATGATTCGAAAGAACATTCTTTGGCATTTATTTTTTGAAGATCATCTCTTTCAAATGTTGGCAGCTTCTACATCTCAGACGGTCCATCCATTGAGTCCAATTTTCGATGACCCGTTCGAGCATTTCGACTGGTAACTGGCGAAATTATCTGTTCACCGAAGTGTTCTTTCAATAAATACATTGATCGATGCGATGTGTGGGAAATGGCGCCGCCTTGTTGAAATTAAATGTCGCAGAGATCACGAGCTTCAACTCCAGGCATCAAATAGTCGGTTATCAATTCGCGATAACGGTCGCCATTGACGGTTACATACTCACCGGCATAATTTTGAAGAAATATGGACCGATGATTCTACCGGCCCACAAACCACACCAAACCCCAAACCGTTGTTTTTTCTGGATGAAATGGCAGCTCTTGATCTCTTCAGGTTGATCTGCGTCTCAAATGTGGCAATTTTGCTTGTTTACATAGCCATTGAGCCAGAAATAGGCTTTATCGCTGAACAAAATTTGGTTCGAAAACGTGCGAACCTTCTTGGAACTTTTCAAGAGCCCATAGAGCGAAGCGATGTCGCTTGGTGAGGTCGAGCGTCTCGACTCTCCACGGTCTTCGGTCGAATATTATCCAATAATGATGCTGGGTCTCAAGATGGGTGATGGTGTTGCGAATAGTACGCTCAGCAGGCCGTTTATGTGGACCATAAGCTGAGTGAAGCGCGCGAAATACATTCTTTACAGAACGTGAATTTTCGTAATCAAGTTGAGTGATTTGTAAACGTTCTTCAGGCGTAAGTTTTTCCATGATGAAATACCAAACAATACTCAACAAAAATAACATGACAGTTTGACACGTCTAACGCGGGATCTGTCAAAAAAAAAGGCTATTGAAAATAGTACCCCTACTTGGATCACCCTTTATAATATTTATTATTAATTTTAATTTTTTTATCACTTATTAAAATTTGTTGTTGTTTATTTTAATCAAGTAATAAAAATTACCTAATTACCAGTCTATGAATAGGGCTTGGGAAGAAATATGTAGAAAATTCAATACAAATTTGAAGCGAACTCATTGTGCTTATTGGTTTTGATTTCTCGTTGGATAATTTATATACGTATGTAGATAGTCTCACTTGTGCTACAGGTTAAGCATCCCTGTCATTGCTGTCTCTCTTTGTTGACTGTTACGGATTTCATTTGTTTTATTACTTTATGTTTACGTGTATGTGTTTACTTTCGTGTGTGTGTTGGCAACAACCCTTTGCTTTACTAAATTTTCATTCGAATCTTACAACATTTCAATTTAAGCTCTTTATGAATGTTTAATAACCTGCCGAGTAAGCATTGATTTATGAATGAAAGCGTTCATGACAGAAATGCCAACAGAATTGATAAAAAAAAAAAAAAAAAAAAAAAAAAAAACTCCTGCCTGTGCCATAGATGATAAAAACTTGAAAGAAAACTATTTTTTCTTTAGTAAAATAAATTATTTCTATACAAAACATACTAACTAAATTGCTTTGAGCTTTCATCGCGCGCTTAGGCAAATTTTTTTTTTTTTAATAATTTTTTTCAATAAAAATATTCTAAAAAAAATATATTTTAGCTTTTAAATACTTGTAAACTTTTTTTTTAATGTTCAACAGATATTTTTAATATGTAATTATTCTCAATGCATGCAAGTATGAAAAACTCAAATGGGAGATCCTCAAGTGTTAGCATAATTTTTCACTTGAGAGGACCTCATTAACCCACATCACAATTCGAAAGTGAAAGTGTAGAACATGTCTAACACACCCATATACAAACAATTCTTTTCAATATAACCGTTATTGTTGCATAGAATTGCAAAGCAAATCAGTGTCTAGCATTCGACAACAAAATTTTTTACACATGTCAATCAATACATAAGTAAATTTACCACTCATAGAATGTATGAAAAAAGCCGTAGAGTATAAAGCCGAAAGTGTGAATACCGAGGCATCCGAATATGCAGCAGGTTAGAGTAGAAAAATGTTAGTTGCCAGGAAAATCTGTAGGTAGCTTAAATGCAGTCACACAAGCCTGCGGCCCTGCGTACAAAGCAAACACAAAAACACACACATTTGTATGCACACATATACATAGTTTCACTTCAAAGCGCAAACACTCGATTTTTGCCGCCTCCTCAACGTTTATGTACACATGCAAGCATATGTTAGTGTACTTTAAAAAATCTCTGTTTTTCTTGCAAAAACACCAACGTTGAAATGTGTAGTATAGTTTATGGCGCGTTTAGAGCACTTTTGAACGCTATTTCAAGTTGCGAGTGTTTCTTGACTAAAGAAAATATCAACAAACCAGCAAGCTGCTGTATACCAAATTGAGTAAATGCTGCGATTCGACATAGTGGAACAAATAAACATATGACATATGTGGGTTCTTGTACATAGATTTACATATATATTTATATGTATGCACATTCGTCTGCGTGCGAAATATTTTCGTAATTCAATAGATACATTCAGCTAGTAAATGCATAGAAATATATGGGCTATATGGACCTAGATAGGACATATAATTTTCATGTATTGTAGCTTTTAGTATGTTTATATACAAAGTCCCCTCGATAGGATTAGACCGAGACCAGCTATTTTTGTGGCAGCTAAGTTATTTTATTCCTATATAATCAAGAGTGTAAATTGCAAGTAAATAAAATTTAAATTTTACTGAAACAATTGTTAAAATATTTATTTTTTCGCATTTCATAAGCAGATATTAAACAACTCAGTAAGAATAATTATTAATTTTTGAAATTTTCATATATATTAAGCATGGTTATGGTGAAATCAGTTTAATCTTATTTGAAATATTATTTAATAAGCGAGTTTTACTGTAATTTCTGAAAAAAAAATTTATGTAGGAGAATATTTTATTTAAAAATCTAAAAAAAAAAATTAAACAGTGTAAAATCGCACGATCTCGATTGCTAGTAACATCGCCAAGATGAGAAATGACGCGGCCGGGAAAATTTTTTCCCAATAAAGTCATATTCGCTCTTGTTGGCACCACATATTGTTCAAGTCATGCCCCACAATTGTTAACCGTCTCGCCGTTATCGTTTTCAGAAAACTAAGGCAAACCTCCGAACTAAAGTGTGCAACAGAAAGAATTTTTTTTCGGATATAATTATTTGAAGGCTCTCGGAGCCCTAAATGCGACAATTTTGCTTATTTACGTATTCACCGAAATTTTCTTTGGAAAATCGAGACACCCTTCTTGTTGTTCAAGCACCCAGCTCACGTAACTGCGGCGTTGTGAATGGTAAACTGGCTTCAAATGTTGTGTAAGCTGGACTTTATATGGATGTAGGTGCAAGTCCAAGTGTAAAAAACGTCATAATGTGCCGTAAGTAAGCCCCAGCTCTTGAAAACATCGAAAAATATGCTACACTGTCACTTACACCAGCGAAATTATTGGTGGAACGAGCTAAATGATGATACACAGGCCTAAAAATTTCTATAACCGATCCAGTGTCTTTAAGGGGTTAGGTGTGTTTCAGATATTAAAAAAAAAAAATTTTTCACTATTTTTTTTTATATATATATACAATCAAATATTTTATTCAAACAATTCACTGTATCAAATATACATATTTAAACAGTGTTTTGTGAAATTTTTATAGAAAATTCCGAAAACTCAGCCGTTGGTACCTCATCTCTCTTGACGTCTCAAAAAAAAATGCTCTCGCCATGGACAGCATATCTCATTATTGGTTAATAAAATCAAAAAAACCGAAAATGTTTCGTAAGTGCATGAATAAATATCGCTATTGGATGAAGGAAAAAACCAAAAAATTAAAATTTTGAATTTTTGACAGACTTTGAACAAACAAACACATTTTTTTATCAAATTTTCGCCATGCTTTGGTTCGAAAAGTTAGTTGTAATAAAAAAATCCTTCGTTTAATGCCTAGATAATATTATTACAAAGATGTGTGCCGAATTCGAACAAAATCGCTTTACAAGTTTGAGATAAACGCGTTTAAAGTTTCAAATTGACACAGACATGGCCTAAGGGATGGAACTTCCAAAGGGTATATCTCTTAGAAATTTACTCTGCTCGATTTGAAATTTTAGGAGAATATTTTAAACATATTTTACAATTTAATAAGATAAAAAATTGATTTTTATTTTTATTTTTCAAACCCACCTAGCCCCTTAATTTTCTTAAATTAAATTTTTGCCAATAGCTTGAATCACGAAACGTCTCCGCGTTTGAATCACCATTTTTGTAGTAGGTTTGAACAATTTTAATGCATTGTGCGGTTGTTAAACGATCCATTTTCATGGAAGCCTGATATTTAACTAAAACGAAACATATTTTGTTTTACAGTTAAGTTTAACAGATGTCAAAATACAGCCTTGCATTTTCGAAAGCACTAAATGGATAACTTTTTACTTACATTTTTATGTCAAACAGTTTCAAAGTTTCATTAATTAATTTGTCTAACTCTTATTTTCCATAAAATTATCATCCAATTTCCTACAGGTGTTATCATTTAAACACGTTATAATACTTAACACCACACTCATACATATGTATGCATGGAAACCGCTTAAAATTGCCGCACTGCGATTCACAGCCTCGACATGCTGACAAAACAATATTTGTGTAGCCATATTTACGCAAGTGGAAAGCAGTCTATCCACTAGCCGACAAATACACCAACCAAACCAAGAATTCTACTGAGCGCAAAGGCACTTTTGAGCTGCGTTTGTGTAAAAACGTATGATTCTATGTACAATAAAATTTACTTTTCCCATTTCTTTCTCGTGCTTTTTTTATATTTTCCTCTCATAATTTTCATTTTTGTCTGCACATTAAAAAACGCAGATCTATATTCCACTCTTTGGAAAATCTGTGTGTGCTTGTCATTGATGTAAGCATAATTCAAAAACTCAAGAAGCCCTGCCAGTGTATGTGTATTTTGGCAATTTTGTTTATTTGTATATGCATTTGTTGAGCGTGTTTGTTTTCAGCATTTGTCAGTATTGTTTTTTGTTTGTTTTTGTTGACTATCTGTAGAGCATAGGATATACTTACATATATGTTGCATTCATGACTTCGCTACCTACACATATGTCTGCCTTCATTGCATTTTCAATTGTGCTTTTGCTCAAGCGTAAAATTTTACTTTTTATGCAGCGTTGCAAATAATATTGAAAGCATATGAAAATACTTTGGAATACTTAAAGTAGTCAGTTTGTGTGTTTATCTAGTGTTTACAACAAATAATTTTTTTATTAAAAAAATCACGGGTTTCAACCACTACACAATCGTTATGATGGTGATTCAGAAACATCCACGCTTAGAAATGTTCTGCGCTCTATACATCAAAGCTTATAAAAGCAATTTGAGATTTCAGGTCTATAGTTTTCTGGTCTTGAGACAAATTATCATCGAGAAAATTTATTAGTATTTTTTTCTGGCATACATATTGTTTTGCTGAGGGCTAGTGAATTGGTTTTAGCTTTGAAATGTTCTGAATGAACACACGTCTTCTCACTGATATATACAAATCATTCTATATTTTCCACTTTCTGGAGCTTTTCCACTAAGAAGTGAGTTCATCTGCTTCCTAGTCGCCTTCTAGCTCTTCTGTCATGAAGCTCGAGTGATTGAAGCATTTTGTGGTGTGCTTCCTACTGTTTCTCGAAAAAATTAAGTGCTCTAAAGTTTAAACTGAGCCACCTCTGAATGGATGATGGATTTTTGTGAGGAACTTTTATTTCATGTCAGAAATACACTCGGAGGGATTCACATTCCCGGCCTATCTAAACACAACCAAAAAAAATCTCTAGGCTCGATCACTAAAAACTCAAAAATTGTGCTAGACTGTCGCAGATCTCCTTAGAATGTGGAACAAAAGACACTATCTCCCGCATCGGTTACCGGTCACAGAGATATAGGGGGAACCTGCTAGGTAAAGTATGACGAAGCATATTTTGGATAAAGAACGCATTGGTTTGCCTTTACTCACATTCCAACTGATACTAAAGGAATTTATTCACAGGCAGAGTAAACGTGGTTCCAAAATTTTAAATTTGTAGTATGTCGAATTGTTTAGAAGTGTAGAGAATATTTTAAAAGTAATTAGGAACTTTGCGGGACATTACTTTATACGACTGCATGAAGAAAAGCCACGAGTCTCAGAAGCTATAGGAAGAGACGATTTTCTACTTGTTATGCGATTGTAGATCTCTAAACATTCATGGATAGCCTCTACCGTATGGTAGAAAGTAAAGTAAGGGACTAAATAAAATTCATAAGGTCAACGTGGATAGCTAACGAGCCGTAGGGATAGAACAATTTTGTTGATATAGCAAAGAGCCTACATACCATAAAGAAATATATAAAAAAATATTCTACTTGTTTTATTCCAATGGTATATATATTTGCTGCATCAATTTTGTCCTGCGGTATCGGCCGTTGATAGCTCAGAAAAAAACATACAAGATGCTGCTAATGCTTTCGTGTCTTCCATTCCTAGTAGGGGTGCTTTTTTAAAAACCTTTTCTATAAATAATGTGTTTCGTGTGCTTCGCTCAAGTTATGGTCAACATAATCGGCTTACGCAGTAAAGGAAATATACCAGCCGTAGCTGAGAGTGTACACGAAGACCGTGGAGAGTCGATTCGGCGCCGTTCGCAGCAACTCGAACTGACGTATGGAACGACGTGATATATTTTACATCGAGATATCAAATTCAAAGCATACAAAATACAGCTTGCACAAGAACTGAAGCCGCTCAATCTTCCCAAGCGACATCGCTTCACTCTATGGGCTCTTGAAAAGTTCCAAGAAGATCCGACTTTTTCGAGCCAAATTTTGATCAGCGGTGAGGCCCATTTCTGGCTCAATGGGCATGTAAACAAACAAAATTGCCACATTTGGGACAAAGAGCAACCTGAGGAGATTCAAGAGCTGCCATTTCATCCAGCAAAAACACTGGCTTGGTGTGGTTTGTGAGCCGGTGGAATTATCGGTCCATATTTCTTCAAAAATGATGCCGGTGAGAACGTAACCGTCAATGGCGATATTCGAACAATCCCGCTTCGATTCAGGATTTAGAGCAAAACAGTTACCAGTCGAAATGCTCGAATGATAATCGATAATCGATAATCGATAATCGATAATTGGACTCAGCGGATGGACCATCTGAGACGTAGCCGCGGCCAACATTTGAAAAAGATAATCCTCAAAAAATAAATGACAAATGAAGTTCTTTCGAATGATAATAAACATTCCCCATTGAATTTGAATTGTTTATGTTTTTTCTTTAAAACAGCAGGGAACTTCAAAATGAATCACCCTTTATAATTATGGAAAAATAGAACTAAAATAACAGGTTTGTTGAAGAATTACATCAAGAAAAAGTTTAATGAGAAAACATTGAACATGAAATTGTTATTATAAAATTTTATTCACTCTTATATGATAAATAATTTTTCCTTCGTCTAGAACTAATGCTTTTGTCATGATTTTAAAAACTGGTTTACATCGTAAAAAGTTAGTTTATAATGGGAAAATTCCGAAAGATCCCGGACTTTAGATAATTTTTTATTTTCACAATAACAACAAATTTTTCTGACTATTATATAATTATTCAATAATTAGTTCAATAAATATGTTGTTTATGATAATGATAATTAAAAATTATATCTAGTCGTATTAAAAAATGAACAAAACGTATTTTAAAGGCTCCAAGCTTTATTAATTTCAACTTTTTAATAATTCACAAGCATTTTTCTATATCAATGCCTTTACTATCGCTTTGGGTTTCCAGCTTTTATAAATGAAATAATGTCAAAGAGTGTACAAAATGAGAGGGAGAGAGACATGGGGATATTTTCACACAATTTGCAAGAATTGTGTATAAAAGCTACATTTACTATTTTTCCGGCTTCTAATATTTTTATTTCATTTAATATTTTTTTCCATAGATGTGAAAAATTAAATTTCCTAGTAAACAGGCGTTGTATGCCACAGAGATTCAAACGTTGGTCAGCGGACACAGTATGATAGTAAAAAATAGTGAGAAAAGTCATTTTTTTCTTTACTTTTTATATTCTCTACACAGCGCAAGTCCTTGGTAATTGTGCCATATCCTGCTGCTTCATAAATCATCGTAATATTTGTAGAAAATATTTAATAAACTGCAATGTGTTTAACGATTGTAATCAGTTTGTAGGTGATAGAGTTAGAGGACGAAATTGCAATAATGTGGTATTTAAGGAAAATTAATTTCCTCTTTCTAATATGTATGTATGGATATAATAGTAGAATAAAGTTTTTTTTTTGTTTATTTGAAAGAACAATTGGGCTAAGGGAAGCTCACGCTGTAAACATATTAAACAATTTGATAAATTTTTAAAAATTTCAAATTTGTGTTTGTTATTAAAAAAAAGACATATTATAACATTCTTCTTATTCTTCTTCTTTTTCTTTTTCTTTGGCGTAGGCATCGCTTATGCGTCTATAGCCGCAACGACAATAGCGCGCCACTAGTTCTCCTCTTTGCTGTTTTGCGCCAGTTGTCAATACTAAGTGAAAGCAAGTCGCTCTCCACCGGATCCTTCCAATGGAGTGAAGGACTTCCTCTTTCTCTGATTCTACCAGCGGGTGGAATACCTTCAAAGCTGGAGTGCTTTCACACATGACCTAGCTAGCGTAGCCTCTGTCTTTTAATTCGTTGAACTGTCTGTCTTTTAATTCACTGTCAATGGCGTCATATAGCTTGCACAGCTTCGTCTGCAGTTCCATCATTCCATGCAGTGTTGGTTTAAAGGGCCATACATTTTCCGCAAAACTTTTCTCTCGAGAACTCCTAAAGCCGACTCATCGGATATCAACATCGTCCAGGCTTCTGCACCATAAGCGTCTTGTAGAGTTTGGTTTTGGTTCGTCGAGAGAGGACTTTACTTTTCAATTGCCTACTCATTCCAAAGTAGCACTACTGGATTTCAGGGCTGACATTGTTGGTGTTGTTAATGCTGGTTCCTAGATAGACGAAATTATCTACGCCTTCGAAGTCAACAGTGTGGTGGGATACAAGTCGCGAAAGCGATGACTGTTCATTTGATGACAGAATATATTTCGTCTTGCTTTCGTTAACTACCAGACCCATTCGCTTTGTTTCCTTGTCTAACCTGGAGAACACAGAAATTACGGTACGGTTGTTATGGCCCCAAACAATCGTACACACAATTTATAACATCATCTTAATGAAGTAAAATAATCTGAAAATATGGATTGATTTCTTGCTTTGGTGCTTAATTTCAAAATTCAAAATTAAAAAAAAAATTCTTATGTGATGCAAATCTGAAAATTTTAACTTTTATCAGCAGTGGAATTTGAAGAAGGAAAGGATTTTAATGCTGATATTTAGGTATTTTTGCTATTGGTGTTTTTTATAGAGGTATAGAACTTTAAGTTTCACTAAAACAACGATGGATTATTCGATTGACATGAATTTTATTTATCCGAAAGATAATCTTGTGGCATTACATTTTAAATATGATTTCTGGCATATGACCGCCACGGCTGGCGCGGATGTAGTCCAATCTGGAAGTCCAATTTTCGATGACTTTTTCCAATATTTGTGGCCGTATATCGGCAATGACACGGCGAATGTTGTCTTCCAAATGGTCAAGCTTTTGTGGCTTATCCGCATAGACCAATGACTTTACATAGCCCCACAGAAAGTAGTCTAGCGGTGTTAAATCACAAGGTCTTGGAGGCCAATTCACAGGTCCAAAACGTGAAATTAGGCGGTCACCAAACATGTCTTTCAATAAATCTATTGTGGCACGAGCTGTGTGACATGTTGCGCCGTCTTGTTGAAACCACATCTCCTGGACATCATGGTTATTCAATTCAGGAATGAAAAAGTTATTAATCATGGCTCTATACCGATCACCATTGACTGTAACGTTCTGGCTACCATTGTTTTTAAAAAAGTACGGACCAATGATTCCACCAGTCCATAAAGCGCACCAAACAGTCAGTTTTTCTGGATGTAACGGTGTTTCAACATACACTTGAGGATTACCTTCACTCAAAATGCGGCAGTTTTGTTTGTTGACGTAGCCATTCAACCAGAAGTGCACTTCATCGCTAAACATCGCTAAAATGGACGTAGTGCGCGATACGTTTTCCGCACAGAACCATTATTTTGGGAATAAAATTGCACTATTTGCAAGCGTTGTTCAGGCGTGAGTCTATTCCCGAGGAATTGCCAAACCAAACTGAGAATAAATCACTTGCCACCTGTTAAATCGATCGCCATCTTGAAAAGTAATGCCAACTTAAAGATCTATACCTCTATAAAAAACACCCTTTAGAACTTCAATAAATACGGGGGATTTTCTTATCACTTTTTCGCAATATTTTTTTGTTAATTCAATTCAGAAACAATCACATTAAATTTATATTAAGGGGTACAGGTTAATACTGCCAAGTAAATTTAAAATATTATATGCTCTTTTCGTATCTATGATGCTCTAGTTGAATATTCTCGCTTTAACAGTCAATAGAAACTGCTCACGTTCATTTAGTTACCTGTTAGCGCAGTTTCTTCTCTTTCAAATGTTCTTGAAACTTTTTGACTGCTCTGCATTTATCAAAAATATGTGGTTGAAATGCAAATTAAGAAAATTAACTTCAAAGTTCAACAAAATTATTGAAATTTTCAATGATTTTCTTTATACTTTGGGCACTTGTGGGTTTCTCACTACTTCATCAAGCGATTTTCTAAATTCCACTCAAATAAAATTTATTTCACAAAGCAACCATACAGTGTGTTTTTTGTTTCATAACACACAACTTAAATTAAATATGAATTAAAATCTAGTAGGATCTTGGCAATCTTGCCCAAAAAATTGTGTTAAAGGACTTAAAAACCCCGAATGATGGAATGTTTTTTAACATCCCATAATCATTAAATCAAAATCTTTGCAGGCTTGTGCTATTCACTCACATTATTGACTGCCAAAACTGACTAACATGTGTCTAAAGTTTAGCTTACTTCTAATTTTGAAGGACTCATTTACTTTTTTATGCGATAAGTACGCGACAAAACTATTTGATGTAGGTTCACAGTCACATTTCTTTTCATATAATTAAAGGAAATGGGCAATAACCACCAGAACCCAGCTCTTTCTCACTTTCAATAACTCCTTTGCATGCCGCAAATAAATAAATAATTGAAAAGCCAAACAAATAAAAAATACATTACAATATTCCACAAGTTACAGTTTATGGCGCCTTGAGGTATGCTACATATGAGCATATGTGTCTTTTATACCAAACGACCCAATTTAATAGTGCAGGGCAGGCATTGCTGTAAGCGTGTTATGTGCAAGTAAAACAAATATATATCAACCGCGTTGCTGTATTTCATATAAACTAGAAAATATATACACATAATTGAGGTTAGTATTTGTATGTAGATAAATATAAATATGTAAACACTATAAAGTAACCAAATAATGTGAAACTTAACTATTTTAATAATATATAAATAATATCGAAGTGAGCATAAGTCATTGCGACTAAGAACTTTCATATCAGTTTTGGTTTTTGAATTTTTTTTAAATTTTGGGATTAAATATGTGTAAACAAAACTGGTATTTCACTAGTATGACACTGCTATTTAATGGGGAAATTCAAAAATCGTGGCAATTGGATTGTTGCTTACATAAAAAACTAATGGATAATAATATTTCCCTGCTGGGAATACAATATATACATATATATGGAATTATATATATAATATAATAAATAACAGTATTTCACACAAAAGCAGAACACATACATAGCAAATAAGCTTTCATACCAATTCTACTTTGTCACAAATGCTTACTTTACTTCTACTTAGTCCGAATTTCTTTGCGCGTTAGCTACACACGTAATGTCCTTATGTGTCCTTATGTGCCTGTGTTGATTTTGCTCTTTGTTATTTTCTGTTCGCTATGTTGTGTCATCATTAACACGCAAGTTATACAAATCATCAAACAAATAATATGAATAAGAAAAGTAAATAAAATAAAAGTCCAACAACGGCGAGGCACGCCATCAAATAACTCACAAAAGAATGAAGGTAAGTCTAATTATCTTTGTATGTATGTGCATTTCCGGTAGCCCTACAGCTATGCGTGCAAATACGACAGCTTTAAAATATTTACTGAGAAAAAGAAACAGCGCAATTTTATCGCTGCCAAAGTGTGGCACTTTATACATACAAAAAGAAAAACCGGAAAAACAGGACTAACATGTTCACGGAAAATTTCAAGGTTGCGTGTTCGTTAGCAGGAGTAATTGATTTTATTTTTTATAATTTTTTTCAAGACTTTTAAGCGTGTTTCACGAGTATAAGATATTCTGGCCAGAAAAGGGTAAACTGTTTTTGTGGGCGCACTCAATTAAATACATTAGCTACAATGAAAGCAATAAAAATAATAATAATTTTTTTTTTTAGATAAAGGTAGGAAATTAAACAAAAAAATAATTGAATAAAATGAAAACTGGAAATGAATTTTAAAAATTAAAGTAAAATTATTAAAAATATAAAAATGCTTCACAAAAGGTAACCGCTAATGCAAAAGTTGTGTTATATACGAGAACATTGCACATACACATATGTATATATGTATATGTATATGACAAATAATCAAGAAAAGTTTGAACTTTCACTAAAAGCTCCGCTAACCATATGCCAATCAAACTGCTGCGCACCGGACCTTTTGATGCTTTGCCACTTTTAATACCTTTTATGTACCTGAAATTATATATCAACTTTGGTCCGTAGTATGAAAGTACCAGAAGGAGAAGAGATGGATAAACCGAAGTTTATACAGATCGCTTCAAAATCACGAGCTGTTCAACGTTCAATTGTTTGTTGGAACTGAAAAAATCGGAGCGCTATAGCATATACGACCGATTTTTCAGCTTTGAAATTTTGTGCCATGAATCCGTCAAAAAGTACCTAAGATCTTGGAGTTTGGTACACTATACAATAGCCGAGGGATTAGCATTGCATACTACAATTTTGGAAGGCCAACATATATATATATAATATATAGATACCCTCGATGATTTTCCAAACCCTTCGAGTCCGATCACTGGATAGCTAAACAAAACTCCCAAGATCTGTTCGTTTCCTCTCTTAATCATCAGGAATTTACTCAACGTTTATTTCATCCTAAATAATTACAATTCTTTACTATACACAATGGCTTATTTTACAATTCTTTATTTCTTTATAACACTCTATTATTTTACGCTTCACACAGTTTATCCGTTTCTGAAACACACAGCTCACTGCAATGTTAACACTACTGCGTTTTCTACTCGTCTCTGGTGTGATAGTTGCTGCCGCTCTTTTCATACCCAAACATTCTGTTAACGCGCTCAAGAATAGGCTGATTATTCGTCCGTCTGCGATAGCTGTAACTGCTCCATTTATTCTTAGTGATGGTCGAAATATTCCTTTCATGCGCTAACTCGTCTACCTGCAGTAGTTGCTACCGCTCTTGTCGTCTGTTATTTGTACGGGAAATTTCCATCATACTGCCACTTCTTTTGTCTGCCTTTTGTATTTGGAATTTCCATTAGAATATCATGAATATATATTTGAAAATGAACTGTTTATTGATTCTGAAAATCATCGTTATAGGACGATTATCACATATACCTCCCATATACCGATTTGTTCAGATATAAGGTTTTGGGTAAAAAATCCGCCAAAAAGGCATCTAGAAGCGTGAAATTATTTTTTTTGCACACATATTGTGAATTGCCTATTGGTAGTGAAAATAATTGAAATCGGAATACTATATCATATAGCTCCCATACAACCGATTTACTCATATATGAGGTTTAAGGTAAAAAAAATCCGCTAAAAACGCATTTATTAGCGTGAAATTTAGTATTCTACAGACGTAAATTCAAGTTGATGTTGACTTTGAAAATCAACGAAATCGAATGTTGTAATTTGCAATAAATTTGATATGTTACTGAAAGGTATAAAGATTTCGGCATGGCCATTTACTAAGCAACATTAAAATAATTACTTTTTTTTGTGGAAGAAATCAGGTGAAGTGACAGTTTAACTGTTGAATTGAATAACAAAATTACTCGTTTTCATTTTTATACTTACTACTGCATCCTCAATCGTTTTATAATGCTAACGAGGGGTATTTTCTTGCACAGTTAAGTTCTATGATATGTTACTTGTACTCTTATAAATCAGTTTTATTCTAGTTAAAAATTATTACATTTATTAATGAACAAAAAAATAAAAAAAAAATTCCAAATTTTATGGCTTTAACAGCTATTTGGTTTGATTTCAGATTTAAAATTCTAGTATTGTTGCCTTTCACTGTAGGGAAGTCAAAACAGTAATCTATTTTCCAAAGAACAGAGCGGCATAATATTTCATAAATAGTTTTCTGAAGTGAAATTCATTCGAAGGAAATTGTTTTGTCATTATTTACAAAAAAAAAAAAAAAAGAGTACACACTCTGAACAAGAAGACGAAATTCGAGCACAATTTTTACTAATAATTTTCTGGGTACAATTGTACTTATATGCGTTGAAATCTCTATATTCATTTTTAATATGAAGAGCTCTTTTATGTAAAAATATATTCATTTATTTTGTTGGAAATTTTTATATAAATAAGTTTTTCATTTTTATAAAATAAATTTCATCTGTAAAATTGAAGGCTTTCGGGTTTGTTTTAAGGATAGAATTATATGGATTTGCTGTGAAAATCGAAATTTCCGGACTAGCTCCAATTTGTAGTGCGCGGCTTAATGGTTTTCCAAGAAATGAAGGCTACTTGGACGGGCTGATTTCCCCTGCCGAAATTCGGTCACTTAATTTTTTATTTAAATTTAATTTCTACAATTTTTAATAATGATCAGACGGTACTCAAAACCCGGACTTTCGAAAGACAATACGCAGTGGGAATTTTTTGTTTTTAAGTCGAAACCTTCTTAAAAATAATACAATTCTTTATTACATAACTTCAAGACTGTACATACTGCATGTTAAAACGTTTGGATTTTTATTTTTGCAGCAGAACTCCATATCCCGACATTAAAAATTCATACTGTACCTAATCCAGACCATTACTTAAAAAAATGCAGACGAGACTCGCGACGTTGCATAAAACAGATTTAACAAAAACCCGAAAAGACAAAATGAGTTTATCTTTTGAAACTCAAAAAAAAAGAAATATCATTTTAAGATCGGTATGCACCTCTAACGAAAAAAAGCTCATATATTTCGTGGATGGAAAAATGTAGTAGGCACGGTAATTTGACAGATGGTTTTCTATTGTGAACAGCACTTTACAAAGGAAGAGGCTATGAGAACGTATATAAACAAAACGAAAACAATGAGTAGAGCGCGGTAAATATTTGTCGCTGATTATGTATTCTTATCTTTTTCATGGGTAAAAATAAATAAAAGGTGTAGAATTTGAAGAAAAATACGTTTGAAAATTAGTCTTCCTCTTGTTTCTCGCGAAATATATATGAAACTATTTATTTCGCTCGTAAGCCTGTGTAGCTGTACTTTCGTATTTGTTTAAAAACTTTAGAAATAATCGGTAGAAAATGGATTTTTTTTCGTTCGAGGTGCGTACTGCTTCTTTAAAAAAAAATTCTTTGTTTTTTGCACTTTTTTATATGAAGTTTTTGGTTTTCGTAACAGCTGCATGCCGATCTTTACAATATATTCTTGAAGTAGGTTCTTTAGTATTTTTTATGCATAAATTAGGCATGGAACTTCAATCTCGCCAAAATATAAAAATAATTAAAAAATCGCCCGAATTTTATACTCTGTTGAGATTTTTGTCCAGATTTCTGGTCTGATCTTGATCGTGTCTGGATTTGATATTTCGTTCTTCGAGATTTTGAGAGACAGTATTTATTGTGCCTCCCATTTTCTCACACGGAAATTTTTCATTTATTTAATTATTCAATATTCCAGAAAATAAGGTGTAAAAAAGAAATTCGAACTAAATGTGTATGCAACAACGAAACGAATCATTTTGCAATCGATCAAGTCTATTGACATGACGTAGTAAGGTTTCCAGTTGATGGCTGCATAATATAGTTGTTGTTGTAACCGCAGAAAATTCCTCGAATCGGACTTCGGGGAGTGACAGTCCTTAGCCGGATAAAAACCGGGTCGTTCCGATTGTCGCGGGACTTGTTGGATTTTAGTCGCAAAGTGTAACAGGGACACACGGACCAGAAAATCCTAAGCTAAAATCTCGAGTAAAATCCGATATTATGTATACTTTAGTTACAATAAAGATTGAAAGAAATCGTAAGCTGTATAAATTTGTATGCCAATTAAAATTCTATTTGTACAGTGTGGACTTGAATTTGCTCGAAGAAAGCTGTTATTCAGATCTATTAACAGCCAGCTTGAAAATAAACCATTTCAAAGATTTGAGCAAGTTTCATATCTTATAAATTTTAACAAATAATTGTATAAAATAAATTTTATTTGATGATGAAGCATAATTTTTACACAATAAAAGTAGTTTACTGAAGCGTGGTAGTTGTGTAGACAAAAGTGACTCCAAACGTTTAGGTCGCCCTCAAGGAAACCTAAATTCAGAAATCGTCGATAAAATCTACGGAGTTATACTAGACGATTGAAAAATGAAAATGCGTAAGTGCCTGAGGCATATCAACTAAGCAGAAAAATTACACTTTGTATAAAAAATTGAGCATGAAAAAGTTATCCGTGTGATGGGAGTGGTTCTTATTGCTGACAATCGACCATAAGGATTAAAAAGGAGTGTTTGGCGATTTCAACTGCAATATTCATGTCGTTTCGGTACCGTAAATTAAAAATATTCTACAAATTTAGACACGTCGACTACTTCCTGTTTCCGTACCACGAGGTTAGAAATTCATGTCAAATGAAGCGGTCCTCACTGAAAAATATTTATTTTATTTAAAAGAGAAATTTGAATTTGCAGTCAGGAAAAACTAAAATACTTGCATTTCCTTATGCATATGTAAATCCCTTAAAGGATACTAGTTCAAAGAAGAAATCTGCAAATAACTATTCAAATGTACATACATATGTATGGGTGTAATCTTCTTAAAAACAGTCTGCTAAGAATTATGTTGCACACAAATCATAAATAAATTTAAAAAAAAGGAAAAAAATACTTGAAAGGCATCACGCAATGTGCAAGTAGTAATACATACATATGAGTAGAAGTTGCGTTTGTCAGTTTTTAGCTAAACCATTAGCATAGCACACGTTTGATGTGGTTTCTAGTTATTAGGTTTTTTTCAGCTTGCCAGAAGTTCAATTTTTTTACTTCTATTTTACTACATTTTGCTTCCACATTTTTTTTTTATTATTTGTTTTGAACTCTATGCTTTTTGAGCGTTTTCTACATCATTCATATTAGCTTTTTTCGGTTGTGGTAATACTAAGCTATTGTATATAGTGCGCTTTTAGGCGCAACTGGTGAAAGGTTTATTGTACTAAAAACGAGACTGCTCAGACCATAAAGTGATTTGTTTTTATTTTTAATTTATCTATTAATTTTATTCATTTAGTTTTATTTTTTAAATTCCATATTTTTTCTCCAACTTCTCCGACGATAAATAAGATGACTGATTTTTTTTTTTAATGTTCAGTTTTCTGCATTGATCATAGGCTTCAGAATCTCTTCAACAAGAGAAAATGATTGCTGTTCCACAGAAGAACGGCAAAAATTTGCTTTCTGTTGAATTAAATGAATATAATTTTCAGTGATATTTCAAGAAATAGCTGGTTTAGCAGAATATTCTACTTTCGACTAGTCTCATTTTTCACGAAACATACCTTGAGTACTTTCATTGCATAAATTCATGGGCTATTTCAAAAGCAGGTAGAACAAAAACCGCACTATTTCACCCCTCACCGTACACTACACTCAACTTGCGGCATACAATGGCGGCTTACAAAAGATTGGTATGAAAAAGAAATTAAAAAATATAAAATTAAGTTATAAAAGCCTCATTTATAAAAATCGATGTTCTATGTGCAGCGCTTAAGTAGTAGTTACAACTGCGTGGGCTTCTATATAAGCTATAAAAAATCTGTATTTTGTAGAGTGCAAAAAAGAGCTGGCTTTTTTCGATTTTCCTTTCATAGGCAGGATGGTAATCGGGTTGGACGGGGATGTACATTATAATGGAGTAAATTAAATGGATTGTATGAAGGAAAAAGTTTTAGAGTATGCCTGCGTTGGTAGATAGGGAAAACTAGCAAAAAAAAAAAAAAAAAAAAAAAAAAAATTTTCAATCATATTTTAAGTCAGTGTGCTCGTAGTTTTTCCATGAAAAGTTTTCTACAAACAAAACAGGCTGGTGTGTATTACGGAAATCAATAGATTTGACCGAAAAAAAAGAAAAGAAATTTATAATGCCAATGAATGCCGATTTGTTAGCATTTTTCATGTATATATATATATATACATATATATATATATATATATATATATATAGATAGATATATATATATATATATATATATATATATATATATATATATATATATATATATCATTGTATACATATATATGTAAATTTGGTAAAGCTTTTTAGTCAAGCGTGCATGATTGAAAGTAAAATAAGTGAAGATATCATGGAAAATAAATTTTGTTAAAAATTTTAATGCCCTAAAAATACTGAATTTAGCTGTTAATAAAAATATCCAGGTGTTAACTTATTGCGCAATATACATACAATAAACATCTAATGCAGCTGATTTACAGCTGTATCTACTTGAATGTTACGTATACGCCCCGTAGCAATTTCATGTGCCCGTAAATACAATATTTTCCACTTAACAGATTTGCTGTAAATTTTTGTATTTGTATTTTTATTTATTTATTTATTTATTTATTTTTTTATTTATTTTTTATTTTTTATTTTTCTTTATTCTTTAACTAAATAAAACACGAGAGTTAAAAAAAAACAGGCAGAAATCATTGAATTGCATCAATGCATTTGAAATATGCTCAAGTTTCAATGTAAAATTCTACTGCTATAAATGCCGCTAGCTATTCAATGCACCCACTCCACAACACTCACGATATCACACACAAGCGAAAGCTTGTTTTGTCTTTTTCATATTTTGTTCATTATTTTTGTAAATATCTCCTGTATTTTTCACATTTTATCTTGCCTTCAAGGGTATTTCACTTCAATTCAATTCTGGTTTTATTGAGTGAATTCTTGTATGTGCTTCCTATACACTTTTCACCTATTCACCACTCAACTTGAATTCGTTTGACTTTCATTTTTGCAAACAGATTTTTCTGTGCTCAGCTCTGCAGCAGGGATGAGGAAGGGTAGAGAGGGGGATAGAGGAGATGCTTTAAAGTTGATTTCCGGCGCAATCGGAATGTGAATTGTTCAACTGTAAATATCGAAAATCAATTGCAACAACAAATTAAGTTGTTACACTATGCCAATTTGTTAGTTGCAACTGTAATATTATATATAGATATGCAGGAATAAATAAATAAATACATATATATATATGTATAGCATCCATAGAGCTGTACAGCACAGTACAGTTATGTTTTATCTCTCGTCAGCAAATTCAGAAATCATATTGGGTTCATGGAGTAGATTATTTTTACAATACATATCTCTTAGTGCATGTGCGTGTTAGTGTGTGTGTGTGTGGGTATGATTTTGAGTGCACCTAAAGTCAATTGTGTAGGTGTAAATTTAATATTTTGTTGTCGACTGCAAAAGGTGCAATTTCCGCTCTAAAAATTAAAAATTTTTTTGCCTTTAATTTTTTGGTATATTGCTTAGCCAAATGGTACAGTATATATAAAGCGGATTTATTTCTGCTTGAAATCTTCGTATATAAACAACATGAAGGCGCAGAAACTGCATGATATTAAATGTGAAGTGGAAAGGGAGTTTATAAATATAATAGTAAATTAATTTGCCTGCAATTCAATTACTTTTATACAGTCGAGTTTTCCTCCACTGCTATTTGATGGTTCAGATTCAGGAAGCCAAAAAATTTGAAAAAGAGTTCAAAAGACATTCAAACACTATAATTTTGTAGACGTGCCAGTGAAACCCGATAGCACCCTTATGGGCACTTCAAAAACCTCTGCCGGCTCATTTACTATTTGTAGACTTCTCTTGTTGGTAGTAGCTTCCAAGTCTTTAAAACTTTCAAATTCAACAGTAAACCTTTGCTGTTCGTCTTGAAATCTGTACATGTGGACTTGCAAGAGAATAGCGTGTCCACTGAATGTAAGTATTAAATAGTCTCTGAATTGAGTTCTTATAGAATACTAAAATGCAGGATGAGTCATCTAATGTAAAGAGTGAACCAAGTAGAGGTACTTTTTTCAACAGCCTTTTTTTAACAGATCACACGTGAGTCGTATCAAGCAGTCATGTTATTTTTGTTCAGTGTTGTTTGGCATTTCATCATTCAACCTAATTATGGAAATTCACGTTCTGTAAAGGATGTGTTTCGCGCTCTTCGCTCAACTTATGGTCCACATAAACGGCCTACTGAGCGTACCATTCGCAACACCATCATCCATCTTGAGACCCAGCATCATTTTTGGATAATATTCGACCGAAGACCGTGGAGAGTCGAGACGCTCGATCTCACCAAGCGACATCGCTTCGCTCTATGGGCTCTTGAAAAGTTCCAAGAAGATCCAACGTTTCCGAGACAAATTTTGTTCAGCGATGAAGCTTATTTCTGGCTCAATGGGTATGGAAACAAACAAAATTGCCACATTTGAGACGAATACCAATCTAAAGAGATTCTAGACCTGTCATTTCATCTAGAAAAAACAACGGTTTAGTGTTGTTTGTGAGTCGGTGGAATTATTGGTCCATATTTCTTCAAAAATGATGTGTGATATTACACCGTTAGACTTTTTTCTGTGGGGATATGTAAAGTCTAAAGTCTATGCGGACAATCCCGCTTCGATTTAGGCCTTGGAGCAAAACAGCACGCGTGTCGTTCGCCAGTTACCAGTCATGCTCGAAAGAGTCATTGAAAATTTTATTCAATGGATGGACCATTTGAGAACTAGTCGCGGCCAACATTTGAAAAAGATAATCAAAAAAAAAAAAAATATATTCCAAAGAATGTACTTTCGAGTGATATTAAATATTCCCCATTAAATTTGAATTTTCTGTGTTTTTTCTTTAAAAATGTAGGGAACCTCGAAATTGATCACAATTTAGTAGTAAACTTACCTGATCAAGAACAAGGATATGTAATTTTTCTAAAGGCTTCTTCATAGATCCTGTGATTTTTTACGCTCCAAGCAATTTGCACGTATGCTGACGGTTGTGAGTGGTCGCTGACGTCATTGTTATTATTTTTCAATGGTTGATGACTTTAATAATTTACATTAACCTAAGCGAAATAATTATATAGAAACTTCAAGCGAAATTTTTCAGAATAACATTCAAAGACCAAAAAATAATCCGTCTTACAGTCTTTAAAATAAATTCCATAAAGGTGTAGCAAAAAATTTCTCGATTGTCGCTCTAAGAGGGCAGAAGTGAATGTCCTTTCCTATAGTTAAGCAGGCTGGAGTTGTGTTCCCTGCAATCAGTCACCAGAACTCCTTTTTATTCCTTTAGAAAACAAAAAGGATTTATTAATTTCGCTGTTATTAGTTATAGATGGAGATTTAAAAAATAAAATAAATAAAATAAATGCATTTTCTACTAATAAAAACTTTTATTGTTTACTTTCAGGTATGTATAAAGTAATAAATTGCCCAATATTAACTGCATGACTACCGAGTAAGTTATTAATGTAAAATCGCTACAACAAATTTTATTTAAATTAGTTAACATTGATTTCAGCTCAAAATATTTAAATTTTATCCCTGCATTTAATAAATGTCAGAAGCACAAGTTGATCACCGAGAGACCCCCGGCAAATTATGCTAAAGATTTCATGTATTTATAATTATGCGATTAAATCTACTATAAAACAATTGCTACTCACAATAATTATATCCCTAATGAAATGACCAAAGACAGCGTCGGCGCTACGAAACGGAACGCAACAAATAATAATCAAAATAATTGGTTAGGCGTGGTCGGTGGTCGGTCAGGCGCTTGTGGCGTGTGCAATGGCCATCAATGTTCACTATTGTCAAGTTGTGCGAATATGGCTACGCTGAGTAATATATAATTTCGCTCATACATACATATGAATATTCCTGCTAATTATTCATGCCGAATGTTGAATTTACCCTAAATAACCGTCGACTACAAACATGCTATGTCATATTAGATATCATAATATAGTTGGGTAATTTTCCGCAAATACAAACACAAACTAAAATAAAAAGGCGACAATCCGGGCGCTTGTATGCGTACATTGTATTGAGACACTGACCAAACACTAAATATTGCGTGTTCATTTGTGCTTTTTTTACTCATTAATTTTACTTTATTTAATCGTGTCGCATACAATGCTTTTAATTGCAGCTTTCCACTTTTGTGTGATATCATTGTTGTATTAACATACTTATTTATATATGTCTGTATGTAACAAATATATGCACGTAAATGCTAATATTATATGAAAGTTTATATAATTACTATTTGAAGCGGTTTTTTCGCGGTTCGTCGCACATTTCAGTTACAACGAGAACATAATATATATACCTCTATATATATATATATATATATATATATATTGTTACGATCTTACTGATTCAACCTGGATGATTTCCCAAATCCTTCGGCTACGATCTCTGGATTGTTAAATAAAAGTCACCAACTTGATTTGCAGTGTCTTTATTCATAAAGAATTTATTAAATGTCCTTTTATTACTCAGTAATTCACAATTCAATTACAATTCACTTCACTATTTACAATTACTTGAATTACAACTTTCACAATGTACTCTTTCTTATTACTCCACTGTAATGTAATCACCAACGCGTTTACTTTACGACTGATTAGCTTGGCAGCGGAGTGTCGCCCTTATATAGTAGTCGGCTGCACGAAAACGAATGCATGGAATTATCGTATCGTTCTCGATAACGAATGTTCTCGTTTTCGCTTCGCATTCTCGCCTCATTATGTATTTATATATATATATATATATATATATATATATATGAGTGTGTGTGTATGTGTGCGTGTGCATTTATATATATTTGGCGCCCGCTTAAGCGATTTTCGACCGAGCTCCTGCCTCAATTTGTTGTTTTGCGCCTGGATGATTTTTTCTACAAATGTAGGGATCTACAGTTTATTCTAAACTGCGTCCGAAAGGCAAATGTATTTTTATGAGAAGCTTTAATTTCATGTCAGAAATATACTCGGAGGACTTACATTTCCTGTCGAAGAACGATCGCAATTAGGAAAATTAATTTTCTATAATTCTGGATGTGGCTCAGGCCCTACAAATTGTAGTATGCAATGCTAATCATTCGGCTATTGTGACCGCATATATATGTACATGTGTATATGTGGCGGCGTCAATAGCCGAGTGGTTATTATTGCGTTCTACCATTCGAGTTCTCCTCTGCCTTGGCAGGGAATGCCAACCACTTCTGATGTGAAAGTAAGAATTAGTTCTTCATAAAAATCCACCAATCAGTTCGGAGGCGATTTAGTTTAATTTGAAGGTACCTCCATTTGTTGGAAAAACTTTAATGATACATACAGCACAAATTGGAGAAGAATCTCGGCCGAAATTTGTGTTTTATTAATAAATTCAGTTGCTCTTTATTACTGTAAAAACAACATCGATAAGTCTTTTGTTATTTTTACCAACTTTAATTAATGGAAAAACAAAAATTCAATATTAAATTTTAGTTAAAATTAAAGAAATATTTATAACAATAAGGTAAGGAAAATTCCAAATATTAATTTCAATAAGAAAAATCATAAATCACAAAATTATAATTTAATTAAAAATAATTTCAATCAATTTTTTGGAGTTTTCTTATATATATGTATATTGAATAAAATATGAATAAAAAGGAAACGAAAGTCAAACTTAATAAATTTTATAATTTTTAAATTTTCAAATAACTTTTTTTTAACAGCTATAACAGTTTTTAAGAAGTCATAAACTGCAAAATTGAAATTTATCTAAAATAGTTTTCATAGCAGTCAACAAATTAAATTGGTTTCGGAAATTTTAAAATACTACTTTTAATTAAAGGAAATTACAATACCCAAAATAGTATTTTATTTAAAATTATTTGTAATATTTCAAAAAAAACTTTTAAAAAATGTTCCAATTTATTAAATAATATTCTAGATCTCTTCAAATCTAGAGTCATATTCATAGTCAAGTAAGAGCCGGCATTAAATAAGTTGCAGTTGGCTCTAACTAAGAGTTAGTTTTGTTAATTTTCTGCACGGTATGAGTGAGTTTAATTTTCTGATAAGCTAAACAAACATGCACAGCTCGATCTTACTATAAATATTCACAAGTTCGAATTTCGCTGTGGAAAAATATGTTATTATCTCTATATCTGTGAAAGAGAAATTCAACGTACACATCAATATGAACTAGTATTTGATTAGTAGGACGGTGATGCGAAGTCGGATAATTGACATTTTATAGAACATCGCCGTGGTAGAAGATCCTGTTGTTAACGTTGAAAAATGTTGAAAGATGAGATAGTTTCAATATTATTATTATTAATCCCAACAGTTTACCCACCTCCCGCCCATCCGCTCGAGGGGCGCTGTTCGCATGACGTACGGAACTTGTTTTATTTTTCATCAATGCCGAGTCACGATGAGGAGAGGTTTGTTTAGTGTCGAGAACTAAAAGAGTTCAGCTACAGAGCAAAATACATCAGCTGATTTTTAAGAATCATTTAAAATATAAAATGTAATGTAACAACTAGTTGAGAGTCGACAAAATAGTTTGGTTAATATGAAAAAGCGAGTCAGATAAGTCAAATATGCTTGAATGAGAGTTGAAATCAAGACACAAACAATGTAAAGGCTTGTGAAATTCAAAATTCGTTTTACAAGTTTTCAGAAACAAGGGGCAGAAATGTCTGGACATTCTGAAGGGAACATTAGATTTGATTTCAGAGAGAATAAGGGGGCTGCGAATTGAGTCTGTTATTATTTTAACCATGAAAATTACACCAAGCATTTCCCGATGACTGGCGAGAGTAGGGAGATTGATAAGTTTCAGATGACTATTATAAGAAGGAAGATTGCACTGAGAGTCCCAATTCAAATTTCTTAAGGCAAATGGAGAAATTGTTTTTGAATAGACTCTAATCTGCCAGAGTAGATTTGCTACCTCGGGTTCCAAATCACCGAGCCGTATTCAAAAGAATAGGTCTTACTAATGTTATACACAGAGCTTTAGTAACATAATTACCATTAAATTCCTTTGACCAACCTTTTACAAAAGCCAGTATGCCTTTGGCTTTTTTGACTAACACACCAATGTGATGTGTGAAGTTCAATTTAGGGTCCATAGTGATCCCCAGGCCAATAAAACTGTGAACCTGCCTCAAACTGTAATTATCTCTAGTGTAAGTAATTGTCTGTATGGCTCTTCGGGAGAAACAAATAACTTTGCATTTCTTAAGATTTAGGGGCATCCGATTTATTTTACACCATTCAACCATGCTGTTTATGTCTGTTTGCAGTAAGATAACTTCATTTGCCGAAAAGTTTTGAAAATTTTATCTGAGAAGATATATCGTTTATAAATAGTGAAAACAGAATCGCGCCCAGATGGCTACCCTGAGGTACTCCTGAAAAAACATTAACGGTATCTGAAATGGAATTTTTAAACCTTACTCTTTGAGTTCGATAATACAGATATGTCGAGATCCATTGCAAATATTTTGGTTGGAAACCCAGTAATTCAAGTTTCTTGATTAGCAACGAGTGACACAATATATCAAAAGCTTTGCAAAGCAAAGTCGGTATATTTACACCAATGCTGCTTCGTTCAGAATGCATCGAAGATATAAGAAGTGTAGTAAATTGTTGGTTGTAGATTTTCTTTTAACAAATCCAAGTTGGGAATGAAGAGATTTAATGAGTCAAATGGTCAGTGATAAGTTATTTAAATAATTTAGGAATCGCAGGTAGTTTAGCTATACCTCGGTAATTTTCTATCAAAGATCTGTTTCCGTTTTAATGAAGGGGTATAATAAAAGATTCTTTCCATACAGATGGAAAAATACTCTCTTTAAGTGATAAATTGAATAAATGAGTCAAAGGTTCGAAACTATACTCAGCGCAATTTACAAGAAAGCGAGAAGGTATTTGGTCAGGACCATACGTGCATGATTTTTTAAGGACTTCGGATGGATAAAAACATCTTCAGACGATATTGTAGGTGTATGGAATATAACTATACTCCTGTGCTTGTATATATATATATATATATGCAAATTAGTGAGAAAGTTTTAATGATATTGTTCTATTCTATTGAAGACAATGTGTTTTCGTCTAAATGTGAAACTTCGTAAATAAAATAAATTTTAATAGCAGGAAATGAAAAAATATTGTCAATATTAAACAGACTGTGACAGGAAATAGACTTACATTTTTTTTTAACTTTGTGAGCAAATATAATCTTTGGAATGTAATATTTTAAAATTTAGAAATTTTTACAAATTTTGTTTGTGAATCCAAAGAAAAAAACTATTTATTTCACTCAAAAAAATAGGAAATAAATAACTGAATAAACTGGGATTAACAATGTCATTTATTGTGAAATATATATACATTAATATCGTATATTTGTTTAAACTTATTAACTATAATTAGAATGAAATGTCCAAATTGTAGAAACATTTTATTAATTTATGAAAAATGCATTAAAATAAAATTTTCTTAATTATTTTTCTAAAGAATGTAGTTAATCATACTCATTATTTAAAAAAGTCGTTTATATAAACCTTCGTTAAAAATATCCATTGTTATTGATCTGCTTTATAGTATATCTGCTTTAAGTACTCAAAGAAAAATTGCACTTAACTCTGATTTTGTATAATAATCCGATTTATCCAACATAATCTTGGAAAAGAAAATCAATATTTATGCAATCAACTATACGTTCAGACAAAAACGCATAAAAACTAAAATTTTATTACTCACAAACAACCGAGTCGCCATCCTGCTGACTAAGCATTTCTCTGCGCTGCCACATTTTATCATTATATTTCCCTCACACAAACATTTATTTGTGGTTTAACTACTTAAACCGATTTCGATGAGTATAAACATATTTATAGTTTTTCTCTTTCATTTTTATACCTTTCATATACATGAAATGGTATATTAACTTTGGTTGGTCCGAAGTATGTAAATACGAGAAGAAGAGGAGTTAGACCCATCGAAATTTATACCGATCGTATCAGAATAAAGAGTAGAGTTGATTTAGCCATGTCCGTCTGTACGTCTGCCCTTCTGTCCATCTCTCTGCTTGAACGCAAACTAGTCCCTCAGTAGTTGAGATATTTCAACCAAATTTGGTAAGCAGATGTTCCTATACGCTTAAAGGATCATTTGTCTGAACCGACCGCATCAGATTTGAAATTTTGTTCCATAAACCCGGCAAAAAAGGACCTAAGAACATGAAAATTGTCATAATTGACACACATACTCAATCAAAAAAGCATCTGGGAGCGTGAAATTTGGTATCCATCAAAAGTAAATTAAAATCGAGATCGGTATTTTATAATATAGCCCCCATACCACCGATTTGTTCAGAAATGGTTTTGGGCCAAAAATCCTTCAAAAACATAGTCCACGCTCTTAGATTTGGTATTATACAGACGTGTAATCAAGCTTATAATGACACTGAAAATCATCGAAATCTAATTTTGGAATTTGTAATAAATTTTTTATGGTCATGAAAGGTATAAAAACTTCGGCATGACCAAAGGCAGCCCTATCCTTCTTGTCTTTTTTTCTCTTTTTTTCTTCGCTTTCGACCACCTACCAAGCTGTAACTTTCTTATAAATTTTCCTCAAAATATAGTTTTTGCAGTATATTTTTTATGTGAAATTAGTAATGTCGTGTTTGAGCTTTGCTCATGCATTTTGACCTTTACTATTTTTCCATAAGCTTAACAAGTTGCGTGTTTGCTTGTTTATGAAAAATATATGTAAATATAAATTTATTTATATTGTTATTGCATTTGCGGCTGTCAAATGAGGAACATATATATATATATATACTATATATATATTATATATATATATATACATATATCTGATGTTAACGTCATTTCTAGAAAAGATGTTGTTGTGGTTACGTGTTTAGTTCAATTTCTCATTATGTATATACATACTTCTCCATATTCCTTTGGTTTACCTCACATTTCTATTTTGGATTATAATCAAATGTTGTCACTTTTATTGTTGTATTATTGTTTTGTTCTACTCAAATTACAAAAAACCGCATTTAATGTATATTTAATTTACATAGGTGCATATTTTCTCTAGAAAAAATAAGTAATTCGCTTACAACAATGATTTACTTACATATAAATTATAGTTGCACCGAACCAACCACAATACAAGGAACATAAAAATATATATTTATATGGATTAAATTGTATGTAAAAAAAAATATAATATAAAATTTGCATAACTCCCTGCTTATTGCATGTATTGTTATAGTGTATTTGCTTTAATACTTATTTTTGGACTATAGTTCTTTAATAGGCTGTACACTTTGAAAGCAGAGCTGTAGACATACACATGGCAGAAAAAGTCTGTGTTCACTAACTGTATTAAATTATTCAACCAAAAAAAGTTATGCATTTAAAAAAAAATCACTGTTCTATTTTCACTTATTTTGAAGACAATTGTTTGAAGAATGTTTGAACAAAATTTTGTAGAATTGGAGCTGCGTCGTTCTGAGCTAACGGGATTATAGAACAGCTACTTAGTTGAGCAGAAAAAGTGTGCGTTCACTTTAAAAAGCGATGGTTTGTTGCATTGAGAATACAAATTTTCTATGTATAAATATAG
This sequence comes from Neoceratitis asiatica, assembly GCA_030068015.2. NCBI lineage: Eukaryota > Metazoa > Arthropoda > Insecta > Diptera > Tephritidae > Neoceratitis > Neoceratitis asiatica. Next base: position 41,221,399 of record CM061529.1, read on the forward strand.
GATAAAATTATTGCTTTTTTGACTATGGACCAAAGCGAAAAGAAATAGGAATTGGCGAATGGAAAATCATTGTTGGTTTGTGGCAGAATGGTAAAGGTTTATCGAGAATAATAAACTACTTCAAAGAAACAAAATCTTATGAGTCTAAGCAAGTTCTGGACGTCCAATAAAATCGACGGAATGAGAAGAACGTAATCGGACCATTCTTGTGAAGTCTAAGCCACGTCTAACAGCAAGCCAATTTTCAAAAACATTGCATTAAAATACCAAAATAAATTATGTCCAGATGCGGTACCAAAAAATGTTGAAAAGAACCGATTTTCATGGCAGAGTCACACGAAGAAATCCCTTCATATCAAGAGTAAATCGTCTCAAGCGGATTGCCTTTGCAAAGGAGCGCTTAAACAAGCCTCCCGAGTTTTAGAATAAAGCTATTCTTTCAGATGAGAGTGATAAGTTTTGCATTTCTGGGATAAAAGACTGTAAGACTATTTGGAAGAAAAGCGAAACAGTGCTGGAGAATCAAAATCTTGTACCTACGGTAAAGCACGGTGGTGGAGGTGCTATGATGTGGGGGTGCTTGGCAAGTTCGGGTGTAGGAAGATTTCAGTTTATTGCGTCGATCATGAACAAGCATGATTATCTTAATATTTTGCAAACAAATTTAAAAAAAAAGTGCAGTAATGCTTGGACTCGGTGAAAAATTTATTTTCCTACAGAACAGCAACCCGAAGAGCACAACAGAAATTATTAAGCTTTGGTTGCTGTACAATATTCCTTAACAACTGCGTACACCCCCGCATTCACCTGATCTTAACCCTATTGAACACTTATGGGATGTATCAGAAAGAAAAATGAGACAACGTACTATAACCAGCCAGGAAATGCTTAGGAGCGCGCTTGAAGAGGAATGGGAAGCTATAAACCCAAAAGTAATAACCAAACTTTTTGGGCCAATGAAAAACCGCCTTCTAGAAGTCATTAAAAGACGTGGTTACCCAACAAGTTATTTGACTTAATACATATTTTTAATCTTTAGCCTTTTGTATCATTGTACTTGAAGTGAACGCAGACTTTTTTTGTTTGATAGGCCTTTTTGTCTATATGTGCTCATATTTTAAATTTATATTAATTATTGATATCAAAGTTTGTGTACAGTTACTTTTTATTGAACTAAATAAAATAATGTGAAAAAATTTATATTTGATTTACTCTATTCGACTTTTCATGGTGCAAACAAAATATACTTATATGAACGCAGGCTTTTTCTGTCATGTGTACTTACTGTACTTGCTCCAGGTCAAATTATTTCAGTTCTACAAAAGCAAAATTAAATTTAGAAGGAATATATAGAATTTTTTATTCTCCAGAGTGTCTTCAGTAATTTAATTTAAAAAAAAAAAAAAAAAAAGAATTATATTAAATTCAATTTCAATATTTATCAAGAGAGTGGTGAAAATCGCTTACCGATGGCTATAGCGCAAGAATATACAATATACCTAAGCCACCACTCTTTATTTAAGTTCAAATACAATAATTTCAGTGGCAAAAATAAATAAATACATATACTAACTTAAAAATAATTGCACTCAAGCACATTTTATACGTAAATACATACATAAAATATTTTTAATTAATTGAAATTCTCCGCATACCACAATAGGCAACATTTGAACAATTTACGATATTGTTGCTATGGTTGTGACAACTGTGTAAACCGCACAGCACTGCAGATTACCCATCGCTGATAATAACACTTCAGACGCTTCCATCAACTTTATCAGGACAATTTAATCGGAATTTATTAGTACGAAGTCATAACACACTTGTACATACGTAAATACCCCACAGTCAAAAGAACTAGTTAGCAACCATTTTGAATCTAATTAGTATGAAAAACAAGTTCATTGAATCGGGTATTGGCAGTATGCAATTGTACCAGTGCAAAACTAGTCCCGAGTTTGAAAAAATACAGTTTAGTACAAAATCTAACTTGATTAAAATGACTCAAAGTTAGTTAAATATTAATGGCTTAAGAAATATTTAATTCGACTGCTTGGAATGATTAAATTATATTGCTTTTAGCTTGAAGAGCTACTAGGAGCTAGCATTAGGATAGTTATGGAAGTACGCGCCTGTCTGAAATATGTTCTTAATGTGGAGAATGCACGTTATATTGGTACTAATTTGTTGTCGGTTCATATATGTATGTGTTATATATAATATATATTTATACGTGTTTGTATATTTTTTGTTTGCTTTACAATTTCAAAATATCAAATATAAAAATATCAAATCATTACTTCGCATATTTAGAAAAGTCCACAAAAAAAACCAAACATTTATGGTATGGGTTAAAATAGAGTTTTAATATTAATCAAAAATGTAAAAATTAAACTAAACATTAATTCCTATTGTATTATTGGCTTCAATTTTTCATTTTAGAACTAGTAGAAAATTAGTATTTTTTCAAGCAATATTCCTATAGCACTATACACTCGCTAATAAGTATGTAAATGACACACGAAAAGCTGGCCAAATGGCCAAAATAAATAGAAAAATTATATGTATTTGTATACACATACACATGTGAATACATTAAATATATACGAGGTGTGTTCAAAGGAAAAGGTGAGTTTAGATTTTTTTTTTTTTTTTTTTTTTTGACTTATTTAGTCATCAGCACCTATTTTGTCCCCGTCGGATATAATGCACTTGTGCCAATGCTTTTTCCAATCCTCGAAACACTTCTGAAATGCGTTTTTGGTATGACCGGAAGGGTTGATTCTAACTCGATCTCATCAATTCCGGCAAAACGCTTTCCTTTCATTGGTTTCCTTAGCTTTCGGAATAGGAAAAAAATCGCAGGGAGCCAAACCTGGTGAATACCATGGTCTAGGCATGATTAAGGTTTTGTGTTTGTCTAAAAAATCAAGAAAAACCATTCATGTGTGAGCTAGTGCATTATCGTGATGCACAATCCACGGTTGTTTTTCCATAATTCCAATCGTTTGAGCCGTATTGCTGCACGTAAGCGTTGCATAACTTCCTTGTATTATTCCTTATTAACTGTACGACCTTTTGGCAGGAACTCATGATGCCTCACACCATTGTAATCAAAGAAAAGAGTGAGAAAATTGGGCCTTGGTTTCGACGCCATAACCATATACTCACGTTTCGTCACCAGTTGTGACCCGTTTGAGTAAAACCGGATCGTTGTTGACGTCATTCAACAACTCCTGAGCGATACTAATGCGATATTACTTTTGCTCAAAATTTAACAATTTCGAAACAAACTTCGCTGCAACACGTTTCGTGCCAAAAACATTCGGGAAAATTGAATTGCTTGAACCGATTGATATGTCAACATTCTCTGCAACTTCCCTAATAGCGATTCGACGATTTTCAAGAACAATTTATTTTACTGTTTCTATGTTTTCTTCGCTTGTTGACGTGGTCGCACCTTCATGACGCTCATCGTCATCAACATCTTCTCGGCCTTCTGTAAAGCGCTTGTACCACATACAAAGACTTTTTTGAGACAAAATGGATTCAACGAATGCCACAATCAACATTTCAAGTGCCTTGTAGCACTTTATTCCATTTTTAATGCAAAATTTAATATATATTCTTTGATCCATTTCCTTCAAAAGTCAAAAATCGAAGAGCACACAAAAACGTGACTTACCTCTTCTGTTGTCAAAAACAAACTACTAATTGAAATTGGCTCCTAATGCAAGCACATGATAAACATGTGTCCGATTATAACAAAAACAAAAGATCGATAATCGAATGTACACAGCCCGCGACAAATTAAAATTCACCTTCCCCTTTGAACATACCTCGTATATCTACTCAGCAGAAAAATAGTTTGTATAAAAGTAACTTAAAAGCGATTGTAAATGTGAACGTGCTGAATTTATTTACAGCATCAATTCTGTTAGTATTTTTATATTGCAAAATAATATTTTAGTTTTCCCTCAACATTGAATTCTCATTTCCGAAGTGAACACTCAACGCTCTTTCAGCTTTTATAAAAAGTTTTGCTGGTTGTTTTGTGCCATTTGTCACAACTTGCTAAATACCTATAAGGGTGTGCATTATTCTAAGAAACTATTTGTAAACCCTGATTTCTGACGAATCTACTCTTAAAACTTGATAAACATTTTTCATAAATAAATAATTTATTTATAAATGCTTTCGATTCTTCCTAAGTACTCAATGTTTACTTTTTGGTTAATTTATATGCGCTGGCGTACCATATGTCATTACTACAGTAGTAAATCACATATAACAGCCGTCCTTACATCCTTAGTTGTATTCATGCCATGCAACTGTAACTTGGTGAATACATATTTCCTTGGCTTCGTGCTAGCATAGGTTTTCCAACGCTAGTATAACTTGCCTGATTTTATTATTCAAAGCACAAAAACAAGTATCTTTTCCATACAAAACTAACAGCGAATGCAGTAGTGACTAATAAAATTTTGTAAATGCTCAGCAGTTGAGGACCCAACATGTACAACATCCGGTTTAATTCATTTCCGTCTACACAGTAGTTTCCCGTCGAGCATCCTCATACAGCCCTAAGCACATCCTTAGCGGCAATGCCACTTTTTTTACAGATTATTTTAGGTTTTTTTTTCATTTTTTTTTTTTTTCAAAAGAACAGCAGCAACAAGAAATTGCTGCCTCTTACCAAGCACATTTCGTATTTACATTCTGCCAGCCTGTGAACATTCATTGAATTACCACATTTCTGTGGCTAAGCGTGCACGGTTTTGAGTATTTGTGTGCTTGCGTTGCTTCCCTATTACCAAACATACCACACTGTTCCTTTGGAGAGACATGAATTGTGGTTTTCTTGCTTATAGTCTTAACTATCACAGCTACTTTTAGGTTTGAATATAAATATAAGCAACGAAAAGCTAAAATAATAATGTCTTCAAAATGTTATTAGTATTTTGATGCACTTTATAGGGATAAGGTAATATGGAATAGATTTTTTTTGCTTGAAATAGATACGTAAAATACTGTAATAACTTATACGCAAATTAATCGAATTTATAAATACTATTTCTCTTCGCTTCCCAGTCAATAATAATTCAATTTGATAAATACTTAAATATATTCTTACACTAATTATAACATCAAAATTGAAATTAACTGAATTATTTTATATACAAAGGAAAAATGTATTCCATCGTTTATTTAATTAAAAAAAAAAAATGTTATTTACGATGGCGATTTCTGTAAAATGTGAAATGTCGGATTGTGCGACAGCTTCATACTAGTGAAATACCAGTTCATTTAGGTACATGCGTTGAATTTTAACTTCGGAAACATTAAAATCATAAATTTTGATTTCTATTATCGTTATTAATGGGTGGGTCATAATCAATTTGCATTTTTGATATAAAAATTATGAATTCTCATAAAAACCTTTTATCCATTTGATGAATACTCCTTTTGTAAGAAAAAAAATTTAAATTAAATGGAAGTAGAAGCTAACAGGTCAGTTGGACAGTTTCCGACCTGACACATAGATGGCGCTACTAGGATTAATTTATTAATGATTTTTAGTTGGCCTTGACTTTCAAAAGACGTGTGTATAAATTTCACACCTGCCCAACCACTGGTTTGAGAATTATAGCATTTTGAGGGAAAGAACTTTTGTGTATTGTGTAAAAAATGGATACAAAGAATTTTGCGTGTAGGTAAAATATTTTTCTTGAAGCAAAAAAAATACAGTTGAAGCAAAAACTCCGTATACTGCCCCAGGAAAATCAGCCAGCTAAGTTTAGACGTGGTAAAATGAGCACCGAAGACGATGAATGTAGTGAACGCCCAAAAGAGGTTGTTGCTGACGAAAATATCAAAAAAATCCACAAAATAATTTTGAATGACCGTAAATTGAAATTTAATGAAATAGCAGACACTTTAAAGATATCAACTGAACTCTTACATCATATCATTCACAAATATTTGGGTATGAGAAAGGTTTGTGCAAAGTGGCTGCCGCGCGAGCTCACTTTTGACCAAAAACAACGACGAGTTCATGGTTCGGAGCAGTGTTTGAAGATGTTCAAGCGTAAAAACCTTGAGTTTTGCGTTGATAGGTCACAATAAGTGAAAAATAGCTCCAGTAATTTACTCCAAATTCCAATCGACAGTCTTCCAAGTGGAATGTACCCGATGTACCCGCTCCAATGCGTGGAAAAAGGCAACAGTCAGCTGCCAAGGTTATGGCGTTTTGAAATGCGTATTGAATAATTTTCATTAACTACATTGAAAAAGGAAGGGCCATCAACAACGACTATTACATAGTGTTATTGCACGGCCGCATTTGAAAAAAAGGTGCTATTTCACCAAGGCAATACACGGTGTCACAAGTCAGGAAAAGCGATAGAAAAAATTCAAAAATCCATGAATTAGGCTTCGAATTGCTTCCGCGGCCACCACATTCTCGAGAGCTGGCTCCCAGCTATTATTTTCTGTTCTCAGATCTCAAAAGAATGCTCAATGGGAAGAAATTTTCGTCGAATGAAGAGGTGATCGCCGAAACTGAGGCCTATTTTGAAGCAAAGGACAAATCGTACTAAAAAAGTGGTAGCGAAAAGTTCAACTGAGCTATGTTGCATAAGAAAACATAAATTTTCCCGAAAAAAAATGTGTTTTACTATGGTAGGCCGGAGAATTGAACTGTCTTTTTATACGAATGAGTGTAGACTATATAAGAAATATAAAATTAAAATTTCGAAAGTAAGTACAAAAGCCCCATTTATGGAATCTTGCAATTTTAATTTGAAGGAGTGTGAAATTGCCAGTCATGTAAATTTAATAAATGAAGCTGTAAGTAGAAAGTGGTCAAAATAATCTCTAACAGAAGCTCAAGAAATCGTAGGTATATTAATTATAGTTAACTACACCTCAGTTGTGTGTGCATTTTGTTGCAGTATGAATGGTGCCATTGCATTTCTGTCAGCAACACTATCGTTAAGGCTGAGCTTGTACTTAAACAGTGTTGGTAAAGCGTATTTAATTTGTATGTGTGTGTGTGTACATTATTCAAAGCCGATTACTGCAAATGCCGGCAATCAGTGTGAAATTTATCTTACACTTATGTACAAGCAACTGGCGTTATCAAATGCCAAGCAGCGCCAATGTAGTCCACTAACTGTACTGTGACATGTATGTAGGTATTTTCGTACATATCCTTATATGCAGATACTTTGTCTCAGGTCGCATAACACGCTAAGTGAAAGGAAAAGGCGATACGCTCTCCGATTCGCTCACTCAAACATTCACACACTTATGCAGCGACATTCTCACGTACTTGTAAGCATGTGTATAAGCAAATTCTTGTACACATAATTTGGTTGACACTTAAATAAAATTACACAAATGCGCATTAAGCGTGTGCGCACAATTTATTTAAAACTATTTTAAACGATTAAAACAATTTCCACTTGACGCTTTCGCCTACTTACCGTGCACACGACAACTACTCTTTATACACATATGCATATACATACACATATGTATGTTTATAAGCTTAGACGTTTTCAGCAAATTCTACTTCTGCTCGGATATGTCGGCAAAGTGGCCTTATAAAAACGTGTTTACGTTACATATACAGTGCCGGACAAAAGCTTACATACACCCCTGGTTTTCGTTGAATTGAAAGTCCAAAAAGTTTATTTTAAAATTAAATGATACAGTTTTTTCGAACTATTTTCCCTTATCATAAAAAACCAACAAAAATAATTTTTTAACATAAAATAGTCAAGCTATGACGAAAAATGCGTAAATCCAACATTGACAAAAACCTACATACAGTATATACTTATCTCAGCGCAAAAACTTTGGTTAATGTCAGGTAACGTGATATTTTTAGTATTTAGTAGGTCCACCGTTCGCGTCATTAACAGCTTGAAGCCGTCGTGGCATCGAAACTACTAATTTTATCAATTCTGAGAATATAATGCTGTCCGAAGCTTCAATAAGATGTGTTTTGAGTAATGATGAGTTGAAATCTGATTTTTTCTAATTTTTGGTTCAGAAATCTCCTAGACATGTTCAACAACATTCAAATCTCGGCTTTGATGTGATGTGTGTAGCATGATAAAGCAACCAATACTTAACAATATGGGCCGTGTGCTGTGTATCGTTTTCCTGTTGAAACATCCAGCCTGCGCCAAGCTCCAAACTGTCCACCGAAGGCGACAGAATAGATTCCAACAATGACTTATATTTCAACCGATCCATATTGCCCTCAATAAAAACAAGCTTTCCAACTCCAAAGGCCGCGCAACTGCTCCCCAAACCATTACGTCATCATGCTTCACTGTACGTCCTGTATTTTTGGCGTTGAGTGCAGTATTTTCTTTTCTCCAAACTTTTGCTCTTCCATCGGTACCGAGCAAATTGAACTTCGCTTTGTCTGTAAACAAGACTTTTTGCCAAAAATCCATTCTCTTGTCTAAGTGTGCCTTAGCGAACTCCAAGCGAAGTTTACGTTTTTTTCAGAAATAAGAGGCTTTTTACGTGACGTTCTACTGTGAAAGCCATTATTGTTCAGAGCTCTTCGAATTGTTCTCGGATGGACACACATTCTTGATGAGCTTGCGATGTTTTCGGCTAATTTTGGAGCAGTAACTTTAGGATCATCATTCACTTCCTTCAGAATAAAGCTAATGTCTCTTCGAGTTAGCCTCTTCGGGCGGCCCACACACGGTTTTTTTTTCGGCGGATCCATTTTTTTCAAAGTTTTTTACAATGGTCTGTACTTTTGCTGGACTTAAGGTTAAAATTTTTGAAATTCCACCATACGATTTCTTCTCTTTTCTGTGCTGAATAACCAAGATTCTTACGTCAATTGATATTTCTTTTCGCGGAGCCATTGTTGATGCTAATGTGTTCAAACCACATCTAAATTCAATACTAGCAAGTTAGAAAACATAATTTAAAAAAAAAATTGTAAAAAAGGGTACCTAACCGCCATAACAACACAGCATATCGACATAACTGCTAGTAAACCCGTGTGGTATGTAGACTTTTGTCAAGGACATTTTTGCGTTTTTTCACCATAATTGATTTATTTTATGTTAGAGAATGGATTTGTTTGAATACATGTGATTAGAAAAGGATTTAAAATAAAACTGTATACCTACATTTCAGCAAGTTGGCAGTACTTTCTACACAACGAGTACAGACGTGTATATAGACTTTTGTCCCCCTCTGTATATGTTCATTATACATATATACAAGTTTATGTAATTGTATGCATACTTTTACATAGTTACTTATGTACAACATATATTTAAAATTTTATGTATTGTGCACGTTATTTGATGTGCTGCTCTATGGCATAAATGCTAATGTAATTATCGGATCACTTAAGCAATTTAACACTTAGTAAAATTACTCAGCGCACACAACAACAACTAAAAGACCATTCAAAGCAAAGAAAAAAAATATTCTTATACCTTTGGTAACGATGGCTGACCCTTTTTCAGTACTAAATTGTAAAAAATATTGGTTTTTAACGATTTTGTTTTCAGAAAGAATCAACCAATTTTTAACGTAGTGTATTCCATTATCAAAATTTATGCCGATCAAAATTTTCATTTCCTCTCCAATTATTTTATAAATTATTTAATAACGACCAACTGACTGAATTGCAGTTTAATTCTATACAATTCCTGAAAAACAGAATTTCTTCTAGCTATTCACAGCAAAAATAGCCGATTTGCATGCCAATAGTTTTTAAGTGGCGAACTGAAGCGATACTTGCTCTCCGCTGATTATAGCAAATGAATGAGTAGCTTTTGTAAATTGCAAATTTGCAAATCTCCGTTGAGTATATGATCAAAATGATGTCAGATCAGATATGTTAGTTAGTTAACAAGTAATTGCTGGTTGCTATTCCACTTATTGCCCTGCTGGCCCACCAATTGGCATTATAGCGGCAACACGATGGCGACGACGAATTGGCGGATTTCCCTTTCAACAAATCACAAAATCAAACACGATAAAAAGAGTGAAGGTAAAATTGGAAAAAAAAATGTATAGATACACCAGTATATAGGTGTATACAGATGAAGTACATTACAAATCAACAACAAATCAACTATTAAACGACAAGCTAATGATAGAAACCGCTCATTGCTCATCAACGGCAATCTATTTACCAGCTGTGCTGTTTGTTGCTTTTGCATACATTAATCTGAGTGTCTGTGAATTTAATCTGTATGTGGGTTGGCATGATTTTGCTTGGCTTGCTGTTGTACGTTGATTACTAAAAGATTCTCATTACTGCCAAACACCAATTTGCAGGCAACCACATATAAACATACATATATATGTATATAAGTAAGTACATAAGGCTTAGTGATTTTTTGCTACAAATAGCAACATAATAAGTATTTATTTGCCGTTAGGGCAATCAATATAAAATACCATGCCTGAAGAGTATGTAGGACAGCCTGGGGCAGCAAATATACTCAGCTCACGCCAAACTACATATATGAGATTTCAATAAATTCACTTAATAGCAATTTCTAGGTAATTTTTGCATATTATTTGTATGTTTGCCATTGACTTACTATTAAAAATACATTCCACTAACACATTTCTCTAGAACAGCTTCCACCAATATTTCTTCGAAACCGGGCTTTTTTCGTGGTCCAAAGAGTTTTTCAAAACTTTTTAACTAATTTATTTTTCAAAGACTTATTTGAAATAATATTAATGGCAAGAATCTAAATTTTTTAAAATATATTATAAGAAACAAGTTTTAAAAATAATAATTTCCTAAAATATGTTTGTTTGAGCAACAGTTTCTCTAAATACCCTTGTAGTACCAACTTACTTAAACTAACTTTATTAATCCATGCAATTTTCGACAAGCTGGTAACCCTGCTTCTCTTTTGATTTCTCATTATACTCGCATTTAATTCTTTACTATTTGTATTTTTTATTTATTTAAAAATAAATACAATCAGACGAAGAATTATAATTTCGATGGTTAAATTAGTTAGCATCGAGTTCGATTATTAAAAATTGAAAAATTGAAATTAAAAATATATTAAAATTGTTTTAAATTTTGAACATTGTTGCAATCACAACTTTACTTTTTTGCCCTTTTTCCTGACGTCTGCAGTAGCCGAGTCGATAGCAGTGCGTGATATCATGCGGACGTAAATGTTATGGGTTCGAGTCCTGGCCAGACCGACATCCATAATTATGTAAAGTTGATTGAAACAAGAAAGAAGTACCTGCCTCTACACCTGTCACTAACGTTTCCAATTTCGAAACAATTTCAAACGGTTGTGTGGGGCTATATGTCAACAGATTAATTGAAAAGTCCCCAGACTACCATAGAAGCACATATTTTCATTTTTCGTTCATTTCATTTTTTATTCAACATAGTTCCCTTCAAGGGTGACACACTGATTAAAGTGACTCTCGAACTTTTCGATTTGATCTTTGCTTCAAAATAAGCATCAGTTTCGGCGATCACCTTTTCATTCCACGAAAATTTCTTCCAAGCGAGCATTCATTTCATATCTCAGAATAGGAAATATTCACTGGGGCCAGCTCTGTTTCATCCATTCTCACATATTGACTCAAAAACTCTGGTTTATTGTGCATGAACATCTTCAAACACTGCTCTGAATCATAAACTTCTCGTTGTTTTTGATCAAAAATGAGCTCGCGCGGCACCTACTGTGCACAGAGCTTTCTCATACCAAAATATGCGTAAAAGATATGGTGTACACGTTCATTTGATATCTTTAGAGTGTCTGCTATTTCATTAAATTTCAATTTGAGGTCATTCAAAATCAATTTGTGGATGTTTATCTTGATTTTTTCGTCGGTAACAGCCTCTTTGAAGCGTTCACTGTTCTCTGTGCTCAATTCACCGCGTCTAAACTTAACATACCTATCCTTGATGATTGGTTTTCGTGGGGCAATGTCCGGAAACTCATCATCAAGCCAATTTGTTGCTTCAACTGAATTTTTTCTCTTCCATCCATTTTTTTTTCACATTAACAAATGTAGATTCACTTAAAATGCTATAACTCACAAACTAATGATCGATCAGCTGTAAGATGTATACACGTGTCTTTTGAAGGTTAGGGCTAACTAAAAATCATTAATTATTCGGGAACTTTTGAATTGTCCTTTTCGACTGTCCGGCTGGGCAACTGAATATGAATGTAACTTAAAGAAATTCGTACTAGACTTGGTTGGACGGACCGACGGGCAAAAGGACGAGGCAAACTCAACTCGGACCAAAGTTATCATACCTTATCATATCCACGAAAGGTATAAAAATAGTTGAATTTTCTTTTTGGAGCTCATAAGTTGAATTTCCATTACGGTACTTATATTCAAATCAAGAAAAAGAATAGCCTAGCGACAAAGTCTCCCTCCCACCACAGATTCTACACCAAACTCGTGCACCTTTATAAAGTCCTGCACGGGTTGGTTACCGCATCTTGATTACTCACGTTTCTTGGGTGGACGATTTGGACGCCATAGCAGGATTTGCGTATAGTTCTGCGACTGTAACTTCTTACTAAGAAGCTAAACTTCAACCCAATTGCTCCTAAAAATTGAAGAATTCTCTAAATAAAAAAATATATATATACTCGAATAGTCAGCATCAAAAAATTTTCGAATCGTCAATCGTTAGTTTACTCGTTGTATTTATTGAGTAAATTATATCAACCATACTATTCGCTATCTCTCTCTCTCTCTCTCTCTTCCACTCTCGCTCTCTTTTCCAGAATTATTAAATCGCCCACAGAGCACTTATTGAACAATTGTTTATTGCAAATTGTTCGTGCTAAGGCCCTGTGAATTATTCTGGTTGTATGTTAGGTGTGGTTGAGCGTCAATTAAATACATGTACGTGACATTACATATTATGGCTATTGTTTCAGTTTTTTTCCTTTACTTCTCAACTTAATTCCATTACTTTTTTATGTGTTTAATGTTATTTTTTTGTGATTGCATCAGCTGCCAGTAAATAATATTTGTGAGCTACTCACTAATTAAGCTAATACATTTCACCTACCTCAAGATCATCTAATAAAGTTAATGGCTGTCTCAAATATAGCAACAAATACTTCTACAACAATAAACAACAGGTGTGTTGTTATACTATTAAATTTATATATATGTATTCGAAAGAGAGAAAATCGGAATACTGTTTAACTGAACTATGAAATTAGAATCACATAGAAATATATATTCTACTACCTTGTTGAAATTTCAATAAAAAAAGTTAAAAAGAAAATGCTTTTGACTGTAAGATTTTGATATCTGTAATCTCGAATTTAAGATTTCAAGCAATCTTAGAATAGGTAGGTAGGTAAGTAGCGCTCGAAATATTTTAGCATCGGGTCCAATAAACCCTGTATGCGTCATTTTTGCACTATCGGGGTGAAGAATCAGCAAGACTTAGTTACATGAGTGCATGCCTGACGATGGGAACCTAAGCGTGATTTACAAAATACATCAGAAAGACAAGACTCCACATTCTGTGCCAATTTTCGTTGAATAAATCTCCTCAGTTAACATGCTGATGAGACTTTAACAGTGTAGCTTCCGACTTAGTCGATGGTGGATGGACAATACCTGTGAAGAAAGAATCGATGTACGGTGTCCCCTCTTCGATTTTAAGGCAGTTCCCTATAATACAAAAAGGAACTGGCTCTATTCTGTTATATATGAATTGATATTCTACTCCACTTTACGGCTGTGTTAGCTGACCTTGAACAATACCAAAATCTCTGTTAAGGATCTCTACAAGACATTCGATAGTAAATGAGGTTACAGCTGGTTCTCTAAATGTGACTTATTTTAATAATTTCGTCAATCTAGAGAACACTATTAACTTGAATAATAATGTCAGCCTTGAAATCTAACACATAATCACTCTTGTCAACAGTTGCTACTATGAACTTAGTAGCCAAATTTCGAGAGAAAGGTTTTACTGAAGAGTTGCGGTCCTACGCACATTCGCAGCGGCGCATATCGCAGATGATGGAACAATGAACTGTACGAGATTTGATTGTCCGCCTGATTTAGCCATGTCCGTCTGTCTGTTTGAAGGCAAACTAGACCCTCAACTTTTCAATAATTTCAACTAAACCTGGTAGGAAGATGCATCTATACGTTGGAATGATCATTTATCGGAACCGACCGGATCGGATCACTATAGCATATATACGATCAATATTTCAAATTTGACATTTTTGGTCACAAGTCCGTCAATAAAGTACCTATGAACGTGAAATTTGGTGTATTACATAAACATAACGAATTGCAAATTGGTACTGAAAATCATCGAAATCGGACGAATATAACATATAGCCCCCATATAACCGATTTGTTCAGATATGAGGTTTTGGTTGAAAAATCCGCCCCTCGGCAGGAAATGTCACTCCCTCCTTGTGTATTTCTGACATGAAATAAAAGCTCCTCATAAAAAGCCATCAGCCGTTCGGAGAATAAACAAATGGAAAGACCTTTGTTGGTAAAAAAACACTAAGATGCAAAAACAAAAATTGGAGAAGGAGCTCGGTCGAAAATCGCTTCATTTACATAGCGCCAAATATATATTTACTTATTTAATATATATTTGTGTAATTTTAACTAAAATGTGTACATTCATTTTCAGTTTGCACTAAATGTAAGCTCAATTATATTTAATTTTACATTTTATTTCAATTCTACTTTCATGTACTATTCGTGTACAAACTTCTTTCATTAAACATTTGATTTTGTCAACTATTTTCTATAGATTTATATTCTTTTTTTCCACCTATTATTCAACTTTATATTGTTGCTCATTTTGATAATGACTGCGTGATTAAATGAGCATGTATACTGTATGTATGGCTGTGTGGGTGTGTGTGTCCTTCATACTGCCTTTATCGTCTATTATTATGCTGCTGTGTATTAGAGCCGCAGCGATTGTTGGAAGTACAATTAAATCAATTTTAAGTAATTTTTAATTAAAACAATTTCTGTTTCATTTGGATCGTGTGTGTGCTTTCATGCGCAACGGGAACAACAAATTATTATTTAAATCAATGACACACGCCCGCCCACAAAAACTATTATATTTTGGTGTTAATTTGTATATATGTATATACGCGTATATGCTGTAGTTGCGTATAGTTTGATTAAATGATGGTGCGCACATACATATCAAAATGTTTTTCATAAAATGTATAATATCATATTTAAAATAACCATTGTCATATATTCTAGTGTCCGAATATTAGTTTTTCACAGTACAGTCGTAGGACTGTTGAAATGAGTGGTGCAACAAGCTGGAAACGAGCCTGGGCTATTTAAAATTTATTTTCTCGCTTTCAATAGGAAATTTCCATACTTACATACCTCCAGGTGTATTTTTGATATATGATAAATTAAAAAACCGAGACGAGATCATTGATTATGGCTTAGGCTGTTATGAGGCGCAATTTATTTAGTTTTCCCTTAATTTACATATTTACTAAGGAGTATTAACCTAGATATGCCTATAGTCATACAGATAATCAAGAAAACTTACTACACTGCACCAGGGCAAAAGAAGATGAGATTAGCGTTGATCATTGTTACAAAGAACCTGTTAAATGATAACAATCAAACGATATTGCCGAGAGAATACCTGCTCAGGCCCTTTGTATACATGTTATCTTAATAACTCCATGGAAAGAAAATCCATAGTTTAGATTAGCTTAAGATGGCTTATCCTGTTAAAGTTTATTTTTCATGGCTTACTTTCAAAGAATTTGGTTCATTAAGAGCTACTAATTTTTTTCTAATTCTTTAGTTTTCGCAAAACTACTCGTTACAAGAATTTTTAACCTCAATTTTGCAAACGCGACACAATCAATGAAATATTCAAATGATTAAAGTACATTTCTAACGCATCCGTAATAAGGCAAGATCCTAAAACTGTGTGAACATGATTTGCACAATTTAGCGTTAGAGCACCCAATGTTTGAGAAAACTAGACCGAAAAATTTAAAAAAAAACTTCACGGCTATCTGCGATAATCAAAGGCCTCTTAAGTTTGTAATTGCAAAGTTGTCGTGACCAAGGTAGAACGAATGATGTTGGAAAATGCTAAATTCGATTTCGATGATTTTCAGTGTTAATATTTTTTTTATTTAAAGTGAGTAGAAAACCAAATTTCATGCCCTTTGGTAGAAAACCAAAATTCATGCCCTTAGGCACTTTTTCGAGCCATTGTTTTATGACTCAAAATTGTTTGTGTGGGAACTAAGTGATATAGTCGACCGATCTGGCCGGTTTCGGCAATGTTCAATACTTTAATAAATACACTCACAGACTTAGTTTGGTTTAAAGATCACAAAAACTGAGCGATTAGTTTGTATTCCAACAGGTCGTTATTATGATCATATCGATATAAATTTTGGTGGTACTATATCTTCTTCATTTAGTACTTACATATTTCGGACTAAACTTTATATACCATGTACATGAGAGACATGCAAATAATTGAAAGATATACAAATGTGGTTGATCCAAGTAGAGATACCTTTTTCAATAGGGTTTTTTTGTCAGCTCTCGCGAGAGACGTGTCAAGCTGTCATGTTTTTTTTGTTCACTATTGTTTGGCATTTTATTATGGAAAGACTTACGCCTGAGAAACGTCTACAAATCATTCAGCTTTATTACGAAAATTCACGTTTTGTAAAGAATGTTTTTCGCGCGCTTCGCTCAACCTATGGTCAATATAATCGGCATATTGAGCGTACTATTCGCAATACCATTACCCATCTTGAGACCCATCATTCATTATTGGATAATATTCGACCGAATAGACCAGGACCAGAACGCAGTGAAGAAAATATAGCGGCCGTAGCTGAGAGTGTACACGAAGTTAGTGGAGAGTCGATTCGGCGTCGTTCTCAGCAACTCGGACTTAGGTATGGAATGATTTGGCGCATTTGACGTCGAGATGTTAAATTGAATGCGTACAAATACAGCTTTTGCAAGAAATGAAGCCGCTCGATGTTTCCAAGTGGCATCGCTTTGCTCTATAGTCTCCTGAAAAGTTCCAAGAAGAACCCACGTTTTCGAGCCAATTATGTTCAGCGATTATGCCCATTTCTGGTTCAATGGGTATGTAAACCAGCAAAATTGCTGCATTTGGGGCAAAGAGAAAACTGAACACATTCAAGAGCTGCAATTTCATCCAGAGAAATCGACGGTTTGATGCGGTTTGAATGATCGGTTCATATTTCTTCAAACATGATGCCGGTGAGAACGTAATCGTCAATGGCGACCGTTATCGCGCCATTTGATGCCTGAAATTGAAGCTCAATTAATCAATGGATTTATTGAGAGAGCACTTCGGTGAGCAGATAATTTCACGTTTTGAGCCGGTCGATTGTTCACCAAGATGGCGTGGTATCACATCGTTGGACTTTTTCCTGTGGGGATATGTAAAGTCTAAAGTCTATGCGGACAATACCGTTTCAATTCAGGCCTTGGAGCAAAACATCACGCGTGTCTTTTGCAAGTTACCACTCGAAATGCTTGAACGAGTCATCGAAAATTGGACTCAACGGATTGGATGGACCATGTGAGGCATAGGCATGGCCAAAATTTGAAAGAGAAAATCTTAAAAAAAAAATGCCAAAGAATGTTTTTTCGAGTGATAAAAAACATTCTCCATTAAATGTGAATTTTCTGTTTTTTTTTGTTTTTTAAAAAAGTAGGGAACCTCGAAAAGGAGCACCCTTCTTAATGTTGCAAGTTCGGCGAGCCAGCATTAGAAGCCTGTATGACCATTCTCATGATTTTATGCACTGTTAATCACACGGTCATTTCTTTTGACGACAAACTCACCTCACGCTTGAATGATAAAAGAAAAATCTAAAAGACCTTTGACTGAAGACCACTGACAGTCCGAACGACCCTGAACGGGAGACCGTTCGCAGAAGGTAACGTTTTTACAGATTGCTAATTGTCACTGAGCATTTACATAACTCGATTCTGAAGTTTTAATTTTTTTAAATAAAGCCAAAGGTAAACGCTTAGGGAAATTTCGTCTTCAAATTCGTCTTACAACATTTTATATTTGTAGCATACTCGTACTTAACCATATTGATCTATGTACTTTTTAACCTACTTTTCCTACTTTCTTTTTCAGTTCAATGTCAAGTTCTCACACTGATTCATATACATATCTTTCAATTATTATGTTTTCATTTATTGCATAACATATTTTTCTTTATTCAAGGGAATAACTCGTCGTCTGGTATTCTTATCGAATTCTTGAAATTTATTCTTAGCATTTAGCTGAGTACATTGAGAACTTAAAAGCGATTGAAGTGTACTTAGCAGGAATGAAAAAGATTTAATACATACTTATATAAGTATATATTTCTGCTTAACTTATGCGCATATGTGGTAGTATATATGTATATGTGTTGGAATTTTGTTTAAATACTTTGTATTATGTCACAATAGAGCGGCATGGTAGTTGAATGCAAAGTGTGTGGTCAAGTAAGCTGATGTCAACCTAAGCTCCCGCTACTATAGCTTACTTATAACCCTGTAGGAAAAAAAAATTTACATTCATTTGGATTTGAAAAAAAAGAGAACCAGAGGGCTGTCATTTCCAACTACTGATGTTCAATTTTAAATAAACGAATCATTAAAATTTTAATATATAGATTTTATCACTGAAAATATTTAAAAAGACTTGCGTAAACATAACTTTTAAAGGAGTTAGTTCGAATACATATAATAAAAATCAGAATAAATTTCAAGATAGTTAGGAAGGCTATATTATATATTTATATATTAATTTTTTTTTTTATTGCGAAAGTTGCCATCAGAGCATTCAAAATCTTCATAGTACTACAAAAGCTTAGTTTAGCTTACAAAAAATGAAATTTGCATGCCAACTATATGTGGGATTTTTCTACAGGGAATGTAGCAAGCGATTAGAACACTGCACATAGGATGTTTATATACAATAGTTTCGACTTAACTATGTACATATGTGCTTATATATAAGTATGTATGCTTAAATGGATGCCCACTTGTTCGCATGCAACAGCGATAATGCCATCACCGACATATGTCAAGTACATTTATTTAATTGCCATAATTAGTTAGGCACTAAAAAAACAAAAAAAAGTAGAACTTGCTTTACGAAGTGCAACGAAGTAATGGAATTCTGAATGAGTGCGAACAAAAAGAGTGCGTTTGTATGACTGTAGGCAACATGGAGGCAGAGAGCAAATTGTTGCCGCTTAAGTGTTAAAATACAAAAGTTGGATGCCGTCAGCTTTGTATTGTTGCTTGCGCATGCTGTAGAGTGTGGAATCAAGTGTGGCAGCTTTGATACGTCAAACTAAAATGAAACAAAAGAAAAAGCTTTTTTTTGTTATAAATATGTATATTGCTAAAAAAATGAACAATATCGTCGTTAGTCATTAACAGGGCATGCAATAAATATGTAAAAGATTTTGTAGAAACTTACAAACAATCGTAAAGAATTAGAAGAGAAGAAGAGAATTTATATGTTAAAATCTGCGCGCTGAAATCGTGGGAAACCGAATATTAGCTATTTGGAAAAAATTGGTCGAATATTGCTCTAAGACATAACCTGTTGAAAAGTATGAAATTACAGAGTTAAATGGTTCAGTATTTTGAGTTAGAGTTTTTTATTGTGCTTCCTTCTTCTTCCTTCTCCTTTGTAATTGACTTGGGCCAATCGTTCTTTTCCTTCTTAGACCTGTGGCGTTCGCAGAAACTAAGTGAAGATATATATATATATATATATTGGCCGAGCTCTTCCTTCAATTTGTGGTTTTACGTTTTGATGTTTTTACCAAGAAATAGAGGAACCTGCAGTTTATTCTAAGTCGCCTCCAAACGCCCGATGGATTTTATGAGGAGCTTTTATTTTATGTAAGAAATACACTCGGAGGGCTTGACATTCCCCGCCGAGGGGCGACCGAATTTAGAAAAAATTATTTTCCATAATTTTGGAGGTGGATGGAATCTGTGCTCAAACTCTAGCCTTCCTAAAGGTAGTCCGCAATATTAACCACTCGGATATCGCAGACGCCGAGCCCTCTTTTTCAATAACCTACTCAGTCTGAAGTAGCATCTGTTGACAAGAAAAGATTTCAATCGGTATACGCCAGTATTTGTGTACTCTTATATAAGATTATATCTTCTCTGTTTAGTTCAGCAGTTCGCAATATTTTCTACAGCAAAAATTTAACTAAGCAGCATGATAAAGAGTAATTCTCTCTGAAACCTCGTTTGCTACCCAACTTACCGATTCTGACGATGCATGTAGTTTTGCTCAGAGTACGTTTACGAGTGAGTTCTTTCAAATAGATGAAGCGGTGTGTCAATTGGATTTCCAAGGGCCTTTTTCAATATTTAGCACTAGATTTAGATCTACTAAGACCAAACGCACACAGTTCGTTGGCAGTTGGCTTTAGTCTTTCACATAATATGCTCTATAAGGTATAATATATCTTACTGAGAAGACTGAACTCACTATAATTCGCACAGACTGTATGGTCCTTTTTATGAATTGGACAGAACATACTAGGTATCCAATCGTGCGGTTCACTTTCATCTGACCATAGTCTGCAAAGAATCTAAAGCATGCTCTTTGTCAGTTCTTCCCCAGCCTATTTGTAACGCACATTCTTTTTTATACTTCAAAAATAATATTGATGAATATTTTGCTACTTGCTCATTATATTAAAAACAAAGTTTTGTGATAGACAATTACGAATTGGGTTTCTTTACCTCAAAATGGATGAAAAATTATAATGTCTTAGCGAACTTCTTCGAAAAAAATTTATAGAACGTCTTTCTTTGAAACGCGTTTCTTCTTTCTGACTATAATACTCGTAATATTCCATATCGCCTCTAAAAAAATCCACTTCGGCTGAACTCCTCCTCCAATTTTGGATTTGCATATTTAAGATTTTTCCTGCAAAAGAAGAGACCCACAGTTTTTTCAAACGCGGCGCGACCGCAATTTGAAAAATTAATTTAATGAAATTTTATACAAATTTTAATATTGATGTGGCCGGGATTCTAACTCATGACTTTCCGTTTTTCCACCCGTCTACTGCATCAACATACAACCGTTAGCTGAACAAACTTACTATATCCTATGTATTTGTTACAGTTGTTGATAGAAATGCGTTGCGCTTGGCATTAGCTAAAGAGGAATGTGTTCCCATTGTGTTTTTGCAATTAAATAATAATCTGTTTGCACTTATTTACAACTATGCACACATATATACATATATGTATTTTTATACATATAAACTAAGGCATTTAATGTCGTTTATCGAGTGCGTTTGCCCATAGAAATTGCGTTGTCGCCGCGACAATTGCTATGCTTAATTGATAGCAATTTCTCCTTTTGTGTCGCACAATTTTTCTCATCTAATTTCAGTGTTCACTGCTTTTATTGTTATTTTCATTTTGTTTTGCTGTTTGTATTTGTTTTGGATTCTTTGTCTTCTCCTCTCCATTCATTTTTTTTTGCAACTTTTAATGGCTGTGTGTGGGTTTCGTCGCACAATGAATCGGCTGCCCGTTGTGCCTATTGTCAGAATACGCATTCATTCATTCACTTGCCGCCCACATATATGTACGTATGAGCAAGTGCCTACGTTCTTCATCGCTGTTATCGCTAATTTGTAATGTTTCTTTAGTCATTGCTCATCACAAGCTATTTGCAACAGATGTTCCAGCTTCATTGTCTAACTCGTCGTGGCGAAGTGGCGACACAGCGTATTCTTCATGCCGCATGCTGACACACAGAGAAATATCTATATAAAACACATACAGAAATGTGCATGTACATTTATGACTAAATATATTCACAATAATGTTTTTCTGTTGTTGTTATTGTTGGTATTAGGATTTTTTTGTATGAAATATTGTTACTGAAATTATTGTTTTTTGTTTGTTGCTTTTGCCAAGCTGCACTCCCGCATGTATGAAAATCTCATGATAGAGAAAATTATTGGAAAGAAATTTGGTTAAAAAGAAAAATTCATCTTAGCTGTTTAGGACTCAAAATAAATAATAATTTTCAAAGGTATATTATTTGAGTGTGTGCGGTCGTCCTACATTGCATTCACTCTTCTTTAGTTTTTGAGAAAAAATTTAACACATATTATTCGACCAGCGCCGTATTTGTCTGGTTTGACTGTGTGAGAGTCCTTAGCTGGATATAAATCCGGGTCGTTCCGGTCCGACTGTCGCGGGAGCTATTGGATTTTAGTCCCGTCCTACGATAGGCATGCCTTACCACGGAAAAATTCTTTAATTCCTAACATGCAAGGGAAAGCCTGGTTTAGCTCTATGTGAATTCTGGTTATTCCATGAGATCAAAAGATCGCTTCGGGAAAACCATTTTGAGATGGGTGAGAAGATTAAGCGAGAATTGCTGAAGGAATATAAAAATGGTTCGAAAATGGCAAAAAAGGCATATGTGTCCAAAAAGAAGAGATTACTTTGAAAGCGATGTAGCAGATTTAGTTGAATGGTTGAATATTTTGAATGTTATATATATGATGTGATATCAAATACGGCTTGTTTTTAATAATTTTAATATCCTTAAAATCAACTTTTATTTTAAGTTCAATTACATTTTAAACATAAATAATAATTTTGATAGACGAACGTTATTGCTTCTGATACTCCACGTTTTTTCGTCAATATTCCCATATCATGGATTCTTCTTAAAATACCGCGATGCCCTGTAACTCCTTTATTTTTCATACGCGTTGCCAGCTTATTAACGTATATAAACAAATTGACAAAATAGTTATCGCTTAATGTCAAATATAACAACAAAGTCTCTATCTATAATGCATTTATAAAATCGAGATTGATATATGGAATTCAATTACAAAGGTGCCAAGCTAAAACCTTAAGAATAATAATTACTGTACACGTATAACGAAAATATTCATAAAGACCTAAGCAATCGCATCATAAAATGAGAGATAGAAATAACGCAAAAGTACGTGATAAACCTACACAATCATCCAAACTTTTTGACTTACAGCCTGGCCTCCGCAGCGAGCTAAACCCATTGGTGAGGTGGGAGCTTTTTAAGAACAACCCTGTACTTGTGGAAACGTTATATATTAACAGATTTAAAAATGATTTATTCGAATGAAACTCAATAAGGAGATTAGGTCCAAGTTTCCAACACTCAGTTTCTTAAATTTTATCACTCATTGTTAGGCTTCATATTTCCAAGCAGATCCAATATAAATATGCAAATATTTATATAAAACAAGAAAGAACTGCTGTCTTTGGCCATTCCGAAGTCTTTATACCTTTCATGAACAAATCAAATTGGTTTCAAATAGCAAAAATCAATTTTGATGATTTTCAGTGTCAATATAAACTTTAATCTGCGTCTATAGAATTCCAAATTTTACGTTGTTAAATTACTTTTTGGCGGATTTTAGGAAAAATCAGTTGTATGGGGGCTATATTATATCGAATTCCGATTTCGATGTGTTTCCCTACCAATATGAAATGCATAATATTTGTGCATATTACCAAATTTCACTCCACTAGATGCCTTTTTAGCGGAATTTTAAATCCAAAGCCTCATGATATTTTAACTGGTTTTGTACCAAAACCTCAGATCTGAAAATATCGGTGTATGCAAGCTAAATTTCATATACGTCCGCTTTTCAGAACTAATATGCAATTAATTATGCATGTGTAGTATAACAAATTTCAAGTTGAAGTACCTTTTTGACGGATTTATGACCCAAAATTTCATATCTGAAAAATTGGTTGTATATATGCTATAGTGATCGTTTAAACGTATAACGTATGCATCTTCCTACCAAGTTTCGTGAAATTTTTCAAAAATTTAGGGACTCGTTTGCGTTCAATCAGACAAACGGACAAACGGACAGACGGACAGACGGACATGACTTAATCAATACAGCTCATGTATCTGATACGATCGGTATAAATTTCGTGCGTTTATCTCTTCTTCTTCTGGTGCTTACATACTTCGGACTAAAGTTAATATACCATTTCATGTAGATGAAAGGTATCAAAAAATTTATTATTTATTCAGTTATTTTCTATTATTTAAATTCTTAAAATATTTTTATCACTGCCTGCTCCTCTCTTCAGTTATGCCTTTAATTTAGCGTTTTTTTAATTAAAATTTGTAAACTGTTGACAACTATTTTCAATAGCTGTAACAAAAGTAAAAATTTGAGGAAATTTGGTGAAAACCAAAAGCTACTTGTTCGCAAAATATCGAAAGTTTTACATTAAGCAAAACGCAAATGCAAAAAAAAATATGGAAATTACGACTGCCCATAATTCCTCAAAAACTTATTTTTTTGTGGAAACAAATTTGAAGTTGAAGTAAATATAGCAGATACTATTGAATTAATTTCTATTTTGTCACAAATTCTCGTTCTATTTAAAAATAGTTTCTAAAAACGCTATAATATAAGTGAATTTTCGCGGATATACCAACTGAAATGAACATAAATTGCTTGCTTGACCACAATGTAATTTGCTTCAACGCCTATATATTAAAAAAAGAATATATACGTGCGCCTACAGTAATGGATTTAAAGCTAGTATAGTTGTAAAGAAAAAAATTCAAATAGAGATAAAAAATATATTGGTCCGATTAATTGAAAAGCGGCAATAAAATTTTTATTTTTACGTGAATATATTTGTAGTGCTAGTTGAGATTGGCATTTGAGAGCAGAAGAAAAACAAAACAAAAGTCAGAAAAGAAGTGCAACAACCTCTATCAACAATTCATCCTCTCTTTTTTTTGCTGCCACCAACTTTATACCTGTTCGCAAAAGTTACTGAAACGATGATAAATTATGCATAGCAAAGTGCTTTCCCGCAACCCAACTGGTTATCATACCATTAAACGTTTTTTGTATCTCACTGGTAAATGTTAAAATGGGCTTAACATTTAATGGTAAAGTCAAACCGAAAAAACAACAATTAAAACAAAAAATAAAAATAAAAACGCATTTGATAAATGAAACATAATGTGCACACACATATATGGAAAGTTCCTAGCACAAACAACACAAAAATAATATGAGTATAGAAGTTTGCGAAAAAATATGTCACTCATACGCCACGTAGTGCCAGTCACACGGCAAGCATATAAAAGTTTGAGTTAAGCCAAAAAAAGAACAAAAAACAAAAACATTCCCTTAAATACTGATGTTAGTATACACTTGTTCGTAGCCTGTAGAAAGCAAAGTAATGTTTTTCCCCATTTTCGCGCCGTGTGTTGCGCAAATAAACAGTAAAGTCAAATGAGCGACGAGCAAATATGACCTTTTGTGCCACATACCGCAAAAATAAAGAGAGTGCAACTCTTTTTTTTCATCATTTTAACATAACGGTTTGCCAAATACTAAAATACGAGCACACATATATAAAAATATAATCAAAAGTGCATAAATAATATATATTTATCTCTTATACATATATACATGCTGTGACGGCACTTCGGCTCTTCATAAACAACATACTGGCAGTGTTGTTGCACTCTATGGGTGCTCCTCGAAATTTTAAATAATTTATCATCATATCATAAAATTTAAAAATTACGACTTCCTACACACACACTTATTCTGCGAAATATTTTATATATATGTAATTTTGAGTGGAAGTAATGATTTTGACGGTCATGGGAAATATCTAAACCGCTTTTTTTGGAAGTTATACACACGTTAAAAGCCAAAAAAAATATTTTCTTCCACTTACGCAACACCCGCTATATTAAATATATGCTTCACTTCAACTTATGGTTTGATATTGTCAGGAAAACGAAGACTAAAAACCTAAAAGTCTTAAAAACCAACAAACATCTTTGAATATACCATAAATAAATAAAAAATATTGCAACGGTCAATTGAAAAGTCCCCGGCCTACCATAGTAAAACCAACTAAATTTTTTTTTTCAACATAGTTCCCTTAGAGGGTGATACACTGATTATAGCCGCCTTTCAACTTTTCGATACCATTTTTGTAGTGCAATTTGTCCTTTGCTTTAAAAGAGACCGCAGTTTCAGCCATTACCTCTTCATTCGACGAAAATTTCTTCTCAGCAAACATTCTTTTGAGATCTGAGAACAGGAAATAGTCGCTGAGTGCCAGCTCTGGAAGACGAGGTGGATGCACAAGCAATTCGAAGCCCAATTCATGGATTTTTGCCATTGGTTTCACTGACTTGTTATACGATACTTTGTTTTGGGAAAACAGCACTTTTTTTCTTCAAATGCGTACATTTTTCAGCGATTTCGTCCTTCAAACGGTCCAAGAACGCTATGTAATAGTAGTTGTTGATGCTCCTTCCTGTTTCAAGCTTGTCAGTGAAAATCGTTCCATGTGCATCCCTAAATGCAGACGCGTCTGAAGTGTTAGATCATCAACTGTAACATATCAATGCAAAAACTTGAGTATATTATGCTTTAAAATCTCCAAACACTGCTCCGAATTATCAATTCATCGTTGTTTTTGGTCATAAGTGAGCTTGCGTGACACCAACTTTGCACAGAACTTTCTCGTAACCAAATATTCGTGAACGATATGATGTACATGTTCAGTTATTTTCTCTAGAGTTCCTGCTTTTGTCGATAACAACCCCTTTTGGGAGGAGCGTTCACTGTCTTCGATGCTCATTTCATTTCCTGGAGCAGTGCTCCGAAACTCGGCAAGCCAAGTTTTTGCTTCAACGGTATTTTCCCGCTTCAAATAGCAATATTTTATCAACACGCGAATTTCCTTTTTATCCATTTTTTCACAACAATAAAAGTTGCTTCACTCAAAATGCTATAATTCACAAACTAATGAGCCGACAGTTGTCAAGTGTATACAAGGGCCCCTTTAAAGTTAGAACTAATTAAAAATCAATTTCAAAAAAATTCAAATGTTTTTTATTCGATATGAAGAACAATCGATACATTTAAGTTCTGAATATAACATCATTCAAATGGCCTCCACGACTTCTTTTGCAGGAACGAATTCGATAAACCCAATTTTTGAGCACTTTTTTTCAAGTCGCATGTCATGAATGACTAATGACTTCAATTAACCCCATGCGAGGTAGTCTAATGGTGTTATATCACAACCTCTTGGAGGTCATACAATGTAACAATTTCTTGAAATAATCGAATTTCCAAACCTTTCTCGCAATAATTCGGTTGTTGTACGTGCTATGTGACACGTAACCCCATCTTGTTAGAACCAGAAGCTGCTAACATCAACTTCTTCCAATTGTGGCCATAAAAAGTTGGTTATCATCGATCTATATCGCTCTCCATTGACAGTAACGGTGCTACCAGCTCCATTTCGAAAGAAGTACGGACCGTTGATTCCACCAGACCAAAAACCACACCAAACGGTCAATGTAAGTGAATCGACAGTTTTGTTTATTTACCGCACCACTCAGATGAAAGTGAGCATAATCGGAGAAGATGGTTTTCTTAAAAAAATCTTTATCGTTTTCAAGTTGTTCCAAGGTAAAATCGGCAAATTCACGACATTTATGGTAGTCCAATGGCTTCAGTTCTTGAGTGAGAAAAATTTTATATAGATGAAAGCCCAAATCCTTCCTAAAAATCTGCCAGTTTGTGGTTTGAGACAATCCCAATTCTTGAGAATATCTTGAAATCGACAAATTGCGGTCTTCAGCAACACTTTCTTGAACGGCAGCAATATTTTCATTACTTCGATCGATTTTTGTCTTACTGGCACTTGAACATTATGCAAAGAAAACATACGCTCGAAAATTTCAACAATTTGACGAATAGCGAGCACAAGTGGACGAAAAGTTGCAATTGCAGGACGATTATTTTGATAATGATATTGAATAATTTGTAAAAGTTGTTCTTGCATATATCTTGCCATGATGAAATTGTAAACACTACTGAATACAATAAAAAAATGGAATTACAGATCAAGACATATTAAAAATGGTCAAAACGACAATTTGAAATCATAACATCCCTATTGAGAAAACCTTTATTTGAGAATAAGATATAGCGAAACACTTTGCTTTATTAAGAGGACCTTAAGTTAATGAAATGGCAGCCAACTAGCTGATACCATCAAACTAAATTCCAAAATGTTTCCAAAGAATGACAAAATTTTGCATAAAAAAAGGTAACTTTTCACCGTGAAAACGGTCATCGGAAAAAATCCAGCTATGCTTCGCCATGTTGTAGCAGCTCATAATGCTCAATTTCTTTCCAATCATAGCATGCACATTGAGCTTCTTTAAGTATCCAACCTTTTTTAAATGCTTCCAAACAGTCGCGTGAGTAATACCTAAGCTAGCTAGCTATCTTCTGACAGTCTGCAAGTCGGTCTTGCCTCACAAGTTGCAGAATTTTATTGGCGTTTTGAATGTTTGGGCGACCAGTGCATCTTCGACATAGAAATTTTCGAAAAGTGTACAAGGAAACCTCTCCTCGGTCCGGCTTTCACTTACATAATTTTTCGGTAAATTTTTGCAGCAGTTTTACATTTTTTAAAGCACAAATGCTTCACATATTTCTTTGGAAATTTCTCTCTTTTTTCAAATCAAATAACTTTTCGCATGAATGACGGTTTACAAAACTGTCTTCATGAGAAATTTTGCTTAAAATGTCAGCTTTCAAATACAAGTTATGTTAGTTTGACACAATCGGATTAGTCCGTTGTCCGAAATAAGAGTATCAATCAAGTATCAAGTATTTACCTAGTAAAATTCAAGTGAGCACTTACCTTGATGTATGCTGCTCAACCATTTGGAAAAGATTTTATTTTGTACTGTCACATATTTGATATTATCCGTTTAAATGTACGGCAACTAGAAAAACCCTCTACTCTAGCAATGCAAAGTGGTGATTCCATCTTAATGCTGTAAGCAAATGAATTTTAAATTTGATTAACTTATTTTGTATTTCGTTAAAAAATAATTTAATGAACTGCTTCAGAGGATGTCAACCTCAAATCTCCGCTAGTTTGCCTTTTTAAACATTTTCACATTAGAATTAATAATCACAGATTTCCTTTTTAGAGTGCATGAACGCGATTAATTTTCATTTACCATAGACGCGTCAAGTCAAAATTGTTTTAACCAAACCGTTAAAAAGGAGCCATGTTTTAATGTAGGCAAGCACAGTGTTAACTTAGTCCCATACATACAAGCAGGTTTATAGACATGTTCATAGGCATAAGCGCACTTATAAACTTCCGTATAAAATATTTACTGTCACCACCTTCTGTGGCATGCAACATGGTCGTATAAAGAAACCACAAAACACGTAAAGAACAACTTAAAAGTGCTCATTAAATCCAAGCATACCTAGTGGTTTAAATATATCTTACATATGTATATATCTAAACATCAGATGAATCATAGAACATGCAAAAATATATAAACATATAAACGCACTTAAATATCTTTGCAGCCGCTAATTTTGTTGCAGAAACCAAAATCATAATGTAGTTCATGTCTCGGCATACTAATACCAATATACACGTGGGTTATATGTATGTCTATGTATGCACAATTTGTTGTTTGGCGCATGCTCATTTATATATTTATATATATATATATATTTGTAGATATAAATTGCTACAAAATGTGGTTACATCATTAGTACTATTGCCAGTTTGCCAACATATGACTAAACAGAAGGCAACTATATGCACATACATGATCGTCTTAGGTTAGTTTGTAGTTTGCACTCATATAGCAAGAATACATAAGTGCATTAAGGAGTTAGGTGGGTTTGAAAATAAAAAAGAATCGATTTTTTTTTTGCTTTATTAAAATATTAAATATGTTTAAAATATTCTGCTAATATTTCAAATCGATCCAAAGTTTGAAAGTTCTGTCCATCAGGCTATGTCTGTGTCAATTTGAAACTTTAAACGCGTTTTTCTCAAAACTATTTTTTTAATCGGTGGACACGATTTCTCGAAAATTTTTAAAGCGATTTTTTTCAAATATATTACACATTCTTGTAATAAAATTATCTAGTCATTGAATGAAGATTTTTTTTATTACAACTAATTTTTTCGGCCCAATGTATGGCGAAAATTTGATCAAAAAATGTGTTTTTTGTTTAAAAGTCTGACAAAAATTTAAATTTTAATTTTTTGATTTTTCGTTCGTCCAATAACGAGATTTATCCATTTTTGATTCTAGATCAATCAATAATGAGTTATGATTGTTTATATATATACATGATTGTCTATATATATAAAAATAGTGAAAATTCTTTTTTTTTAACCTCTGAAGCTCACCTAACCCCTTAAAGAGTTCGCTATTTATCAATCATTTTTATATTTTCAGTCCTCAATTTTAATTTGCAGACACGAAAGTACGTATACGTAACCCTATGAAGGCCTATAAGTACAAGTATAAGTATAGTTAAACGAAACTAGAAGGGCATCGGCATCATTGCAGGAAATTTTGGTACTAAAAATCTACTTCCATGCTGCAAGTTCGAAATCTCTATCTTTAACGTTTCCGATTAAATAAAATATACCAATAATCAAAAAAGATCGTTTTTCTCAGCGGTATGTGAATTGGTTGATTTAAGTGTTCGGGCCACTCTAGAGGGCCACAAAAGAAGCCTTTTTTGAGATTTCTTCGGTAAAACTATTAAATAAATCTGATTTTTGACAAAAGAGATTTATTATGTATATAATTAACTGCTTATAACTATTTTTTAAGAAAAATTTATTTAAAAATTGCGGCTATACAACGTTCTCCCTAGGATGTATCCATTTTTTCGGGAACCCCGGCCGGTCACACTGCTTGTATATAGAAATACCTACAGAAGTACGAAGGATTTTTTCAATATATGCATTTTTGACAAAATGGCGGGTCTCTAAAGGAAAGAAAAACAATTTGACCTAAAAAATTGCTCGAAACTTGTTAATAAATGAAAAAACTATGCAAGATAAAAACAAAATCATATGTACTTCTGTAGATAATGTATTACTGAAAATGTTGTAAAAATTTCAAGTGAATCGGTGGTGAATTGTTTGAGTTATATTTCCGGCCAACTTGAACAAAGCAGTTTTGAGACAAACCCCTTAAATGAAACATGAATATTTTCCATAAAATTTTGAAATAGAAAAAACATAAAAGGACATAAAAAATTTTGTACAGAAATTTTTTTTTTAATGTGATCTATTAAATGATTATGGAAAAATTATTTTCTGGATTTTTTGTTATCGCTCACTGATGCAGTAGAGATGTTTTATGCAAAATTTCATAAGCTGTATGTTAAAAAAATATTTCACCCATTCTGAGGTCTATCTAACGCTTTCTGAATTCCAACTGATTTTCATAAAAAGCACTTGACATTTTCAAAAAGTAAAGAAGAGTTTAATAATCTAAATTCTAATTTACACTTTTTAATATTCAATTGACGCTTCTCATACTCAACTGATAGTGGTGTTGCGATAAAATTAAAACGGCGACCCTAATGACACTGCTCTACATAAGTACGAGATATTCGTGACGCAATAAAAAAATTTTATTCGCTTCCTCCTACTGTAGCCTGTGGGTGGCAAAAAGTCATCATATGACAAATAAATATATATAAAAGCAACCACAATCATCTCATGTAGCAATTGCGCACTCACACCAATACTTTTTTGACTGACTTATAAATGTTACGTGCCGCTAGAAAATTTATTGGTAGCAAAAATACTTATTCATGCAAGTCAGACAGTTACGTACATACATACATATATGTAAAAATATATTTAAGAAAACAGCCAGTAGCATAGCATATGTACACTTATGTGCGTGCTGCAAAACGCGATGCTTCTCCTTACTCTTTATTCCTGAAACGTACTCATCGTAGACATTTAGTACTCATACGGCCTGTTGGCCTCCCTTAGAATATATATTACGTGAACTTCGTTTGTGGACATTGAGCTTATGGTATGCTACGTTAAGATTATATTTTATAATAAACTTTTTTTTGTCTTTCTCACTTCTCTATCATTAACCTTTTCACAGTAATGTAGCCTAAGATCAATGGCAAGCTGTACACATAAAACAAAAATATACTTGTTTTAGCAAAAAAAAATTTTATTCATTCATATAGATCGCAAACTCCTTTTATACCACGTCATCCTATATATATTTATTATACACGAATATACTAACCAAACATATATATCTTTCCTGGGAATAAAAGATTGTGATAGTGGCGCACTGTGTGCAAAGGAAATCCATCAAATTTCGTGACTCTGTTGTTTTACAATATTTTTATAATCACATATACTTTCGAAAGTGTGTATGTTTGTGTTTTTTCAGAGGTAGTTCTCTCTCTTACTATACATTTTAATGTATGTATGTATAAAAGTTATAGCCTTAAGGGTTACTTCCAACAGGCGCGCACTTATAAATTTATGCCCAAGCGTTACTACGTAAATATGTTTGTAACTATATGTCCATAGTATAAATAAATAATTGCATGTTAAGGTATATTTAAACGCAAATATAGGTATTTATATGTATATATATGAGGCTACAAGGTTGATTCCTCTACGCTGCTGTCATATTTATTTATCTTATTTAGAATAAGTTGACATTTTTAATAGACTTTATCATATTAATCTCATTCTTAGCTACTCATTATAATGAGATAAGTGGCGTATGCTTCAAGCTAACTTCGTTGGCATTCCAGACACGTCCAATTCCACTTTGGCGTATTATGTAGTTGTTTGTATATTACATCGAAATAGGGGTTGCAGTTCATAGGTCATAATTATGCATGGATAAAAATTAAGGAAATGAAACTGTTCTCTTAAACCAAACAAAAAATGTATACTTTGTTTATTTAACTGAATGTTTAGGCTTTATTTTAAGTTAAAGGTAAAGGCCGTCAATTTGTTTCCTCATACAGTAATTTCTTCAACATATTTTATAAGCGCAATTTTTTTCAAATAAACCCTACTTTGCCAAAGCATAACTCTAATATACACATATAACCGTTATTTAAGACACTGAATTTATATAAATTGTTCGAATTTTATTAAATTTGTAAAATTCAAAGTCGGTAATTAAAGATCTGCATAAGTCGAAATGTGCTTGTCATTATTCTCATAAGTGAAGTTTTCCTTTACATTTACAAATTCTGCTCTATGTTAAGTTTTCGTAAGAAAAGAATAGGACGAGGTAAGCCACGAAAATTTATATTCTATATATCTACAGTTAAAATCAAAAGTCAGTATACGTTTACAATAGTAGAGGAGCTCACGATGCTAAATGGGGATTTACTCGAGCGTCATAGAGACCTATTGAGTTGCGAAGTTTAGATAGTAAAAAGAAAAAAATTTATATGATGTATACCTTTTCATTGGTGGGGGGAGCGGCTATAGATTTTCGAAAATGTAAAAAAAAAACTCTTGCATGTACACACTCAAGCGCGTCAGATATTGATAGAATCCATGCTATGTATTTTTAATAATATACGTATGTGAATCTGATATTTGCATGATGGGGGTAGTCGTATGGATAGGTTGAAAATGAGAAAAGAAAAAAATTTTATCGAGCGCGTCAGATTTTTAAGGGGATTTTAAGTGAACCTAAAAAAATGCTTTCATCTAATAATCTGACGATTTGAATGTGACACAAACTCGCGGCCATTATTGCAATGTGCTAAAAAAATTCACATTTTAAAATACTAAACCGTGTCAGATTAAGATATATATGGTTCATCTCCATGTCCTAGACTAGGATTCGCCTAATCTGATAATAAAAAAAAATATTTTTAATTTTGTTAAACCATTGAAC
The DNA here is from genome assembly GCA_030068015.2 of Neoceratitis asiatica. Lineage (NCBI taxonomy): Eukaryota > Metazoa > Arthropoda > Insecta > Diptera > Tephritidae > Neoceratitis > Neoceratitis asiatica. The sequence continues at coordinate 41,255,303 of CM061529.1, forward strand.
TTAATAGATTGAGATGTACCAGCAGCCGCAGTAGATGTGGAATCTACAGTAGAATGTGATTTGGAGCACTCTCCAGAAATGGGAGCATGTGATTCGGAGCTATTCCCAGAAACTTCCGATGCATTGCCACGTTCTACTACACTTTGATGTTCTACATACTGAACGTCACGCGGTATTTTTACTGTTGTAAATAATTTATAGCGCTGTGCGTGATATATTCCATTTAATGACGATTCTATCGAAAGTTCAAGATTATCGTATTTTATTGGAGATTTCGGATTTTCGTTTTGCTACGATGATATTCTAAAATATTTATATATTTTTGTAATGTTTCTAATGTAAATTTAATTGTTTTTTTGCGAAGTAGTTTTACCACAAAATATACACTTTATCACCCATAGTTAATATTTTGAAACTTTAATTCACATAAATCATATTTAAATAACAAAATAAGCCCAAAAGAAAGAAAGAAATACGTTGCAAATGATATAATGCCACGAACGAGCTGTGTGATCAGCTGTGATAATGTCATGGCAACAGAAACCAGAGTGGGAGCGTAGTTAGAGAGTAGTAGTTTGAGAAAAAATGGGAGAGAGAGAGAAACGCGGAGAGGAGAATATAGGCATCACGTAGCTGCACGTATTAAGCTTTATCGACTAATTTTTGTTATTTCGGCTTGTAGAAATCGTCAGATTATATATTTTTAGTTTCCATTGGATTATTTCTTTCAAAATAAAAAATAATTCAGCCACACTCGAGAATGTCGAGAGGACGTTTTTTTTTTACAACTTTGCAGCCCTCCCCTTCCTCTACATTACCACCAAATTTTCAGATTGGTGGATTATACACTTTTTAGCATGTAACTAACTCACTCTACCTTAATCTGATGCGCTAGAGAATTTCTGATTATCAATTTTTTTTTGCTAATCCGATACTTTTTTTTTTCTCGGGCGGCCATATACTTATATATAGGGCTTATATTTGGTGGAGGTACTTATCCGGGTACAAGGTATCCACTTTTATATTAATCTGCCACGCTTCAGTAAATCACGAAATCCCTGCTTGAGCTTACCTACTCTAATATCTTTAAAATTTATTCTGATTAGTTTTTTTTTTGTATTTGAATACATTTTTAAAGACTCTCGGTTTTTTTTTATATAACAAAAAACAAAAAATATAACAAAACAAATCTCAAAAATCAGCACAACTTAAAAAAAATTAATATCAAAAATAATATCAATAAAGCGAAAAATAATTGTAAACTTTTTATTTAATACATTTTATTTATTTCCTGGCTGATCCAGCCATACTTAGATATAACAGTATGTTATAAAGGTAACGATTAATTCCAAAGTATTAAGCTTCTAATTATGTTATTCGCCCATTCTGGGTAGAATGTAGAATTGATTTGAGCATTAGGCTCCCGACAAAAAGTAGTGGATAACCTCTTGGTCTTTTTCTTATGCCCGTGAGGCATTTGAGGCTACGTAGCTGGCTATCGCAACTGCTCGAAGAGCATTGATGGGTAGATACAAAAGATATGAGATTGCAAATATATATATCCAAAAGAAAATTGCATTATCGCGCATATGCAAAATTTTTTTTGAATAGGTCGGTGTATGGTTCACTTTTCGGATAAAAGTATTGTCCATGTTAAGCTAAGGGAAATGCTACCAAAGTAGCAAATTTTAAGTAAATCGATCAACACATTCGACTTTTTTCGAATAGGTAGGCCCTAGTAGCAGGTAAATTGACAAGTCCCCGGCCTATCATAGTAAAACAAATTTTTTCGGCAAAATTAATTTTTTTTCAACATTCACTTCAAGGGTAATATACTGATTATAGCGACCCTTTAACTTTTCGATACCATTTTTTTAGTACGATTTGTCCTTCGCTTTAAAATGGACCTCAGTTTCGGCGATCCTCTCTTCATTCGAGGAAGCTTTCCTCTTTTGAGATCTGAGAACATCAACTTTCATGAAGAGTATGCATTAATTTTTCCAGCAACTGTATTTTGTAAGTTGCTTGTATATATTTAGGTGTACCTATATACATTACCATATGCTCTATGCTCATGTTCATAACTACAACAACATGGAAAAGAAATTTTATTCCTTTTATACCTTAAATTAACGTTGGCCCAAAGTAAATATGTAGCAGTAGGATAAGAGAGTTATCCACCAAAATATACATATACCTATTGGTCTGTCCATCTTTTTGTACGAAAACTAGTAATTTTTGAGATATTTCAACAAAACTTGGTACGCAGATGCACTTTTATATTTGAAAGATCAGGTGCTCGAACTAGCCAGATCGTACCACTATATCACATAGTTCTCTTACAGCCAATTTGTTAAGAAATGAGGTTTTGGATAAAACTTCAGTAAAAAAAAATTTTTAAGAGTCAAAAAAAGTATTTAGTGGTAGAATTTTGCGACACATAGTTATTGTTATATATTAACTTAATTAAATTTATTTTTTATGCTCAACCATATTTTTCCTCCGAACCAATCGTTTTTTTTTTTTGACGCATTTATGAGAAAAGCAAAAGTTGCGAGAGAATGAATACCTGTTTTTATATCATTTCCTCCATCATATATTTTTTATTAAAAAAAATTGAGAAAAGCACTTTAAAATTTAAAGTATACATATGTATATATATATATTTTAATTGTAACAAAGAGGCATATTCAAGAACTTGGAGTTACTGTACTAGGTTGTAAAAAAAAATGTTTTAGTTTGTTTTGTTTGCTTGTCTGTCAACGTGAAAATCTTCAAAACTGTGATAAATTGTTTGTGGTTTACGCAAAAAAAGAGTGGAGCACAGAGTTCGTACAGTTTTAAATGACAATGAATTTTCCTTGATTTTGACAAAGATTACGTAAAATAAAAAACAGAATACACAGGAATTGTGATTTTTGTTCTCGTGTTCTCAACCTTATAAATTTTCCTTGCCTCGAAGCTACATATATTGTAACTTTGTATGACAATACTTTTTTATATTTTTTGTGTTGAATATATGTTATTAGATATATTTTTTTTATTAATTCTTGATATAATCCAATTTTTTCTTTTTTTTCAGGTATGTTAAATTGTATTGTATTATTATTATACGAAATACTCTCACAACTACGGAGGTTTGTAAATCTTACAAGAGGTAAATTAATTATTTATACAAAATAGGCGGTAAAAATCTAAAACTTAACATGAAGTTTTGCAAAAAAAAAAAAAAAAAATGCAAACCACACTTTGAAATCCCATCCAAGGGAATACTATAAAATATATTTAAGTCTTATTTTTTTTCTTAAGAAGCTAAATATATATTTTATATATATTTATAAAATATTTTTTCACATGATGCAATTTATTTATTATATTTAAAGTCATTACGCAATATCTATATGTTAATAATGACAAAATAAAAAAAAATAGATTTAATTTTTTTATTATCATGACAAATAATTACATACTTTAAAAGATACAATAAACAATTTTAATACATACTCATAAATTTAAAAAAAAATTGTTAAAAATTATAAAATTTTGATCATTTTTTTAATCCCACATATATAAACAGTAAATATATATACAACTGTATACAATATTCTGCATATTGTTTCACAAACTTATTGTCTTTCTTCGTACTCTGTTCCTGTAGGGGAAATTCAATTTTCCTTTTTCTAATGAAAATAAAATATTTAAACTTCATTTAACCCAAAAGCCACGAAGCAATGTCATTATTTATTTAACAACAGAAAATTTTACACCCAACATAAACGTGTGCAAAGCTTGTTGCAAATAATGATATCTATCCTCCATACTCAAGACCACTTTAGTAACCGCAGCTGGTGTCAAAAGCTAAATGCGATAGGAAAAAATCAGTCAGAAAACTCAAAAAGTCCAGCGCAAATTGCGATTTGTAATGACAAAAAGAAAAATACACAAAGAGAGAGGGAGAGAGTTTTGCAGAAAAAGGTCTTTGTACAAAAAAGAAAAAAAAAATATTTTTAGTTTTACCATAAACAAGTAATGCATTTTTTATAAGAATAGCCAGAAGTGAAACTGCAGTGGTGTAAAATAGTGAGAAGGAAGAAAAGTAAAATATTGCCAAAAATATTTGCTTGCAGATCAATAAAAAATGTAAAATATACTAAAAGCAAGGATGAAAAAAAATGAAAAAATGGAAAGAATTTTCTTGTATAATATTATAGATATTCATACATACAAGCATACCTGTATGTATACACACCTAAATATCTGCATTCGTATATTTCAAGAGTGTCCGCCATTTACCTTAATATTAAAATAAAAAGTAAAATATTCTATATATCTAAGCACTCGTACATACCAGCAAAGCACTGAACATTTGTTAACACTTTTGTTGTTGCTACTGTTTTACTGCTGATTTTGCATTAGGTAGTTTGTAGACTGACAAAGTAATGCATATTAGATGCGCTTAAATTTGTTTCTCACACCTGACGTGTAGCTAACGAGCAGAACATAACACTGGAGTGCCCATTTGAAGGTGTATAGATGTATAGATATATAGAAGAGTGCATAGACGTATTCAGTAGTTGAAAGGGTAGGTAAATATAGTATAGCTGGAGGCTAAATATAATACAGTTGGATGGTAAAATAGTACCTAGTAAATAAATATAATAGCAGTTTGAGCAGTATACGGACAGAAAGGGTATAACTTTCTATAATTTTTCGAAACCTTCTATAATTTTTTTTAAACACACTAATTTATATATTTCATATCAATGTGGTTAAGCATTATTTTCTTTTTTTCAGATTTGTGAAAATTTTCCTTCTATTTTTGAAGTTGTTCCTTGTTCAGTTCAACACCTTCCTAGCATATACTATACTACTAATCGTTCAACTACAACACCAGCCATAAAGACTATAAACAATGAAAAAGAAACTCAATTCGCTGAAATACAACCTACGTTTTCATAAAAAAAGCAAAGGATAGTTAAACAAATATAAGCAACAAAAATAAATTAAAAAATTCGTAGAAAATTCAAAGAAAGTTATTCAGTGTTAGTTTCTATCTATTGTTACTCAATTGGGCTTTGTCTTAAGCCATTTCAAATGTGACAGCTGTCAGTTTTATTACAAATCAGTCAGAATAAGAAATGCTACAAAAATATAGCTATTAAAACAACGAAATACAAATAGACTAATGGTTAGGCGCTCTCACTGAAAACTAAGTATCTACTTAAATAAAATGCTGGACATTTTTAGGAAAGGCTTTGAATATACTTAAATAACGAAGCGAAGCCGAAGCATTTTAAGCTAGACCCGCCGAAATTTAAACCGATCGTATTAGAATCACGTGCTGAGTTGATTTAGCCCTGTACGTCTGTCCGCCTGTCTGTCTATCTGTTTGGTCGCAAACTAATCCCTCAATTTTTCCGATATTTCAACCAAAGCTGATAGAAATTGAATCACTAAGCACATATAAAACTGATTTTTCATATTTGAAATTTTGGGTCATAAATCCATCAAAATGTAGCGACCTGAAATTTGTTATACTACACGTACCATACGAATTGCGAGTTGGTTCTGAAAATCATAGAAATCGGATTACTATATCAAATTGCTTTCATACAACCGATTTGTTTAGATATGAAGTTTTGGATCAAAAAACCTCTACAAAGGCATCTAAGAGAGTGAAATTTGGTATTCTGAAGACATAAATTCAAGTTCATATTGACACTGAAAATTATCAAAAACGAATTTTGCAGTTTGAAATCAATTTGAAATGTTCATGAAAGGTATAAAGACTTCAGTATGATAGAAGACAGTCGTTCTTTCTTGTTTTTTTTTTTTTTTTTTTTTGTAATGATGTTGTTTCTCATTACGTTTAGTAGACTGTTAGGATTGACAGAATTAAAATTGAAATTTTATTGAAAATGGAATATTTCCAAGAGTTAAAGTTTTTTTTTCAACGTCACTTAACAATGTTTCATACTAAAATAATAAACGCAAAATTATATTTCCGTAGCCTCTCTCTTGTTTAGTCATTACGTTCCGCTCTGCTGATGACAGCCACAAAAGAAAAACAAACACGTCTATTAGCTCCAAATATTGTATATAAAACTTCATAAAACACCAACTGTACTTTAAAACACGCAAGCATTGGGTGCTTACTGCATTGGTACGTGGCAGTGCGGCTACTTCATGACAGGAAATCGTAATGGGAGCGTTACACTGTTCTACGTTCTAACCGATATCATATGAATTTTCATATTTTTGCGCATAGTTGCGCATGCGCACTTGATTAACCAAGCGCAAATTTAATTGCAAGCCATTTATAGAGTGTTACAAATACATAAATAATAATTACTGAGAATTGGTCACACACATACATATATACAAGCATGCTTTCTTTCATCTAAGTTTATATGTTTATATACTTTTGCTTATATATTTTCTATTTTCGTATTTACGCTGGCATTTATTTCGCTCATCTAGGTTGGCCAGTTATTTCTTAGCAATTTTGTGCTGCGCGTTGTTAACAGCATAGCTGGCAAATATGGCTCTGCAATTTCACATATATTACTTGTTATGGTAAATTATATTTTATCCGCAAGCACGTATTGAAGATGAAGCTGCTCGAATTAAAATGTATTTGATTCAGATAAATTCTAGAACAGTGCTCCTAAGAGATAGTGCTTAATCAATGGACGTGAGTCTATATAATCAAGTATTTTAGCAAAAAGAAATCTGTGTGCAACGAATTCAAGAGAATACAATTGATCGGTAATTGATGAGTTTTCATTTCAAATTATTACTTCTCTTTTATCACCTATGAGCATCTGTTATTTCTTTGGAAAAAATTTTTGAAATTTTTTTAATAAACATTTACAATAACTTTTAAAATGTATATAAAATTGAAATCGAAGCAACAACTAAGGCACTAAAACATAAAACTATGTATGCGATCCTTCAAATCGTCAAATTGTTTATCAATATTTATGTTTAGGTAGTCTGAAAAGCGTTGGAGTGACAAATAATTAAGTACTTTTAGTAACAAAAAACTCAGCTCTAATCTATTTCTCAGATTCTACAAAACAATATAAACTTGAAAACAATTTTTTTTTGTACCTTCGTCTGGATGTCTTTTTCGATATATAGATAGTATCACTCCTAAGTTCCCACTCGTGTGAGCCTGAAAGTGTTCTTTCATTACTGAAATTAATTTAAGTTCTCAACATGATTTTTATGCTGCCCTGAACGTAATTCATTTCATTTCTCAATTTTTTTAGTTTTTTTAGTTAGAAAGGGTCTGGGTCTCTAAAATCCCTGTTTTCGACGTTTTTTCCAATTACCAAAGCAGTTCTCACTTTTCAGCGTATCTTTTCGGCTTTTTCAGCGATTCGATTTTCAAGTCTTTGTTTAACGCCGTTCTTTTATGGATAACTCAAATATGGCAAACTGGAATGCATCGTATCAGATTTGACCCGATCGTAATTTTTGACTTGATAGTAGTCTCACCGTGTGTTACATTTGAAGTATTTCTATCAAATCTTATGAGATAACGAGATGATTTGATTTAGCCATGTCCGTATCTTTACACATTCCTACACACAATCACGGAAGCAAATCGAACCAAGTACAAACCAACTTCCCATATAACGGCAATTTTAAAGAAAAAAAAAAATCGAAAATCGCCATAATTCATTAATTAAACGTGCAAATAAAATCATATTTTTTAAGGGACCATTGCATAAATATAAAAATGAGGGATGGAAAAATATTTCGGTCTGTTGGTGGCACCACCATCTCTGGGCCACAAAGTTTATCTCAGAAATCACTGAACAGAAATCAATAAAATTTGATATTTATAAATCCAATAATCTAGTAAGAGTACGTATTGAATATGGTGCAGCATTGATGAAAATCGCTGACAAAGTTCCAGAAGTAAAAGTGCCTCCAACAAATCTGTGAATTGTGAACAAGTTCCGTGAATTTGCGGCCTGGCGTTGTCATGATGAAACAACACCCTTTCTATTGATTATTTCTTAACGCTCTTTTGAAGAGCTTATGATATGCTGGTTAGTTGTTGATAGTACAACTCAGAATTGACGATTTCTCCCACCATAGATTCAGCCTCATCTTCTTTGACATTACGTCGCACGTAAGTGATGCCTAATGCCTACACTATCGCCTGACAGACTGAACGCCGGTCTTTATCCACTAGTAACAGAATTTCATCTACTTTTCTACTAACTGACAGACCATAACGAGGTGCATCCTCTGCTGGGTCCAGCATTCACTGACACAAATCACACAAAGTTTGCGGTACATTTTTGCTGCACCTTTACTTTTTTATGGTTGAAAATAATCGTAAAACGTAGTTCTATGGAAATTTCAGTGCGACAAAGTTCGCCGGGTTCATTAGAATGTATTCTAAATATTTATATATATACTTATATACATACATTTTATTAACCATTTCTCTGACGTAATTAGCTTTTAGAAGTAGAGCGCCGTAATTTCAGTTTGACTTTTCAAAATGGTTTTATTTGTTTTAGCAAAATCTCAAATATATTGTAGCAAATATGAAGGTAAAACTTATATTCAATTATCCATGCATAAGTTTACATATATACATTATATGTATATATACTTATAGAGTTACATATGTTTTTGTTTACAGCTTTGACGCAGTTATATTTTGCTGATTTTTTGCAGTTGATATGAAAATCCCATTTGTCTGATTGTTGCCGGTGCAACGATTGCGATGCGCCATATTTTCGCCACACACACATATTTATACATATATAGTTGCAATATATACAGTGGAGAGCAAAAGTCTACAAACACCCTCTGGTTTTAGCGCAAAAACTTTAGTTAATATCAGGAAATATGATATTTTTAGTATTTAGTTTTTCCACCGTTCGCATCGAAGCTACTAAATTTGTCAATTCTGAGGTAGTAATACTGTCCCAAGCTTCAATAAGACGTTCTTTGTATAATGCTGAGCTGGAAATCTGATTTTTTCTAATTTTTCGCTCAAAAATCTCCCAGACATTTTCAATAACATTCAAATCTGGGCTTTGAGGTGGTGTGTGTGTGCCTTGGAGCATGATAAAGCAACCAATCCTTAACAGTATAGACCGCGTGCTTCCGATTGTTATCCTCCGGTAGATCCGGCCTGCGCCAAACTCCTAACTGTCCACTGAAGGCCTCAGATTAGCTTCCAACATTGACTTATATTTCAACCGATCCATATTACCCTCAATAAAAACAAGCTTTCCAACTCCAAATGCTGCAACCGCTCCCCAAACTATTGCGTTGCTCCCCCATGCTTCACTGTTGGTACTATAAGTATATTTTTGGAGTTAAGTGCAGTGTTTCCTTTTCTTCAAATTTTGGCTCTTCCAGCGCTGCCGATTATATTGAACTTCGTTTCGTTTGTAAACAAGACTTTTTGCCATAATTCCATTCCCTTGTCTAAATGTGATTTAGCGAACTCCAAGCGAAGTTTACGATTTTATTGAGAAAAAAACGATTTTCACGTGGCGTTCTACTGTGGAAGCCGTTATCGTTCAGAACTCTTCAAATTGTTCTTGGATGAATACACTTTCTTGATGAGTTTGCGATGTTTTCGGATAATCATTCACTTCCTTCAGAATAACGCTGATGTCTCTTCGAGTTATTTTTTTCGGGCGCCAACACGCGCCTTATTTTCGGTGGATCCATTTTTTTCAAAGTTTTTTACAATGGTCTGTACTATTGGTTAACTTAAGTTTAAAATTTTTGAAATGTCACATACGATTTCTTCGCTTTTATGTGCTGAATAACCAAGATCCTTACGTCAAGGGATATTTCTTTTCGAGGAGCCATTGTTGATGCTAATGTGTTTAAACCACAACTAAAATCAATAGAAAATATAATTTAAAAAAAATAGTAAAAAAGGGTACCTAACCGCCATAGCAACACAGTATATCGACGTAACTGCTAGTAAACCCGTGGTGTTTGTAGACTTTTTTCAAGGATATTTTTGCGTTTTTTCACCATAATTGTTTTATTTTATGTTAGAGAGCGGATTTGTTTCAATACATGCGATTAGAAAAGGATTTAAAATAAAACTGTATACATTCATTTGCTAGCAAAGTTATAGCACTTTCTACACAACGAATTCAGGTGGTGTATGTAGCCTTTTGTCCGCCACTGTATACTCCGCGTCTGGCAAAACTATTTTATATATGTATACATAACTATATTTATTGTTGTTTCCTACGTATTTGGTAGGAGTAATAAATTTTGGAAGCACACGCAACACATATGTGCACATACATATATATACACGTAGTAGTATTATAAACATGTTTAAATGTATGTATATATATTTTTGTGCGCATGTTGATGGCAGGTAATTGGTTTACCCGGTTAGTTGTGAACAAACATCTACATATAAGTTTATGCTTATATAAACAATACAATATAAATTTACTTATATGTATGTTCATATATCTGTATGTAGAAATATTTGTAGCTCCTGTCGCAAGGTTCATTATTTTAATCATATTGTGGCGAATGTTTATTTCTACTACTCACTCACTTGCATGCGCACACACACACATAAATGCTTACATTTTTGCCGCAATTCTTATTGTTGTCTGTTATTTTTGCTATTTTTGTTGGTATTATCTCATATTTCCGCCTGTAGTGACGAGTCATAATTAGCATGAGGAAGCATTATGTTATGCTGCATTACTCACGCCCAATATCCGAGCTTCTCGAGCTCAACGTTGTTGAGTATTACCGTTAATGCTGTTTTGGCAGCATTTTACTAAAGTTGTGGTTGTTGTTGTCGGTGTGCTGATTGCCGCATTTCGCAATGTTGATTTTACATTGTACAGATTTTAATTTTGATTTTCCTTTTTTAATTGGTATGCTTTGCGGTGCAATGCGTTCGTATACAAAACGTACATACATACAATACATACACACACACACACAACCAGGTATGGGCTTTTACACTGCTGGTGCTGGTATGAACCATGCAGCCGGTCGTATAGAACGCGACTGTAGTTTCCCAAAATGGAATTTTTAATATACTCCTCAATTGCAATTAACCACATTTGGGTAACTTTCGTACAGCGAACAGTCGACTTTGACTGTTGAAACAGTGGCCAGCTCAAACTCAACCCTTAATTCATACATTTTGATGGTATCTTATATGCATACCTCATTGTCGAGAAATTTAAAGTAAGCTAAATTCTCAATGGAATGATGATTTTTTTTTTTTTTTTTTTTTTTTTGGCAAAAAATAAATATAAATTAAGAGCGAATGTTAAAGACTGATTGGAATAACTCAATTTTTGATGATAAATTTAAAAGGGTGCTGGAATGCAATGAGTTAAAAAAAAAGCTTTCGACATGAGAGACCAGTATTTCAACTTCGACTTCAAGAGATTTTCATCAATGTATTGATAATGGTTAACTTCATCCTGTTGCCATGGAATATGTGATAAATTCCTCTTAAGATCTCCACATTATTGACTTTTGTTCTAAAGTGTCCTATATACAAGTAGATAACAATTATTTGATAGGTAAAGTTGAGAAACCAACCGCAAACGGCTCCGTTTAAGCCATGTAGTATGCTCATTGTGTGCCCTTGCTATGCGTTTGCGAAGATTAATTATTAAGGTCATTACTAAGCAGAGTTTAACCAAACTTTGTAGGTATAGGGATAAAAACTCTAACTAAAGTACGTGAGATAAGTACAGAAGTATACTTACTTCTCATATAATGGAGCTTCTATTTTTGAACGATCAGTGGATTTAATATAAATATTAGCAGATTTTTAATTTTCGGTTCCACCGAAACTTAGCCTTCGTAACTTATTTATACTAAGACTGATTCAAAGATTGCACTGAAATGTCATGCCTAGTAAATAAACTGAAATTTTTGTACGGCAATTTGATTTTACTGAAACTACTTGTAGGCAATCTATAAATATTTCCATGAGGTGGAATTACTTCTCGGTTAAGTGAACAAGGATTTTACAAATTTTAATTATTAAAAAGAATTTAGCTGCCACTAAAAAGTATTTAACAACTGGACTCTTGTAAATATAACCGAAAAATCCCATATTTTCTCTTATTCGAACTAAAATTATTATGATTGACCTCACGCGTTGTAATAAAAAAAAAAGTCTTCAACCAATATTTCACCAAAGGTCATACCAAATTACCACAAGCAAAGTCAGCTAGGTGATTTAAGTAACCTGACGGTATGAGTGATGTCATTTTTACATAAAACAAATTAACAAATCAGCATATGCGCAAAATGAAAACTCTACCGAAAAAGAAAACACAAGAAATAAATGAATAAAGAAATCCTTGAGTGCAAAAAAAGTAGCTTTAGTGAACCCGCTGGAATTGCGTTTTTAATTATTTGCTCATGAATAGCAACTCATTAACATAATGTGCGGCTTATGCCACAGCCGTTGTTGCTTTTTATGTATGTATTTATATATGTATGTATTTGTGTATGTATGTATGCTATGTACGTATGCGCTGCAATTCTACTTTTGCTGACTGTGCCACCATTTGTTTGGCTTAATATTTTCTGTTGTAGTAGCATAAAGTTCGCAAAATTGTTTAACTTTGCTTAAGTAAATGTAAATTAAGTAAATGTAAATTCAAGTGGCTTGCAGTTGTGGCATGTGGCATGTTACTTTACCACTTTATAGCAACGGCTATTGCTCAGCTGGTCGACCGGTTAATAAACTACAGCAACAACGCCAGTGGCTGTAAAAAAAAAAATTACATTCAACTATGGCTTTGCATGCATACCTGTATTCACGTCGTTGTTGTTGTTGTTGTTGTTGTTGTTATATTTGCATCTTAGTGCTTTCCCTCGCTGCGTTAATTCCTGTAGCTGTTGCAAAAGTGGTAGCTGTGTAACTGTGCACAGAAGATTTGTGTTTAAGGACAAGCGTCGGCAAGCGTGAAGCTCTCTTTAAGAAGCTTATTTTCAATTTGTTAGTATGTCTTTACGATTTATCAAGGATAAGCATTATTTGCATAAATTTAGATTTTATAACTTTTCAAAATTTCATAATTAATATATAAATCACTTCTCCTCAGTAATTAAAAAGCTTCTTACAAAAATCCATCAGCCATTATAAGAAGATATATAATATCTGTATATATTTTCAACAAAAGGTCGAATTAGAGCAAATAATCGCTTTGCAGTCGTTTCTTGCAAATGTAAAAAATACTAGCAGACACGATCACACGTTGCTGAGCTATTTTTATTTTTCTATTTTGTTGAATACAAATATTATAAATAGTATAGCTAAGAAGTAATGAAATTAATGCAATGTCAAGGGGTCTAGAATTTTCAAAAAGTCATTTTTTTTTGGAATATTTCGAAAGCATAGTGTTCTAAGAGTATACTGTTAAAATTTTATAATGATATCTACAGTATTTACGGTTATACAGGTCTTTCAACAGGTAGCCGTCGACCGCTCGACCTCATACACTTCAAACTTTAAACTCTGAGAACAGCTTTTTTCTGCTCGGCGCAGGTAAATAAATAATATTTATACGAATGATCTGAAATTTGAATATGCTAGTAGCTATGTACCGTAGCATGAAAATTTTATTATCATGATAACATCTTCCTTTTTTAGCAGAAAAACTGACAAAAAATAAGCCTGTCTCGGTTATCGAAATTCAAAAATTCACTAGTTTTTAAAAAAAATTTTTTTATAAACTTGGCAGAGGATATGGCTAAACTTTTACAAATTAATAATCTTCTTGGTTTTTGTGTTCCAGATAAGTACAAGAGCCAAAATTTCTAGCGCGACCCACATCCATTTTTTTGAGAAGATCGACTTCAGGAGCAATTTTAAAATATCAATTTTTTTTTAATTATCTAAGTGTTTTTGCATTCAATATAAGTTCTAAAGTATACCTACAAAGTTAAATAATTTTTATTATTATCGTTTTAAAAAAATATTTAAAATGCCGGAAATTTACGATCCCTAGAAAATCTTCTCCCCTTGAAATTCTTTTTATATTAATAACCCATTCATACATTTTTATTTATGAGTCGAAAATTTGAATATGAATACCTCCAAGTGAGAAGAGCGGCACTACTTTGATATACGCTTTAGCGCAACAATAATTAAGCGCATAAGAATTATTTGTAATCGTTAAATGTAACTGCAAATCACATTTAGAAAAAATTTAACTTTTTACAAAAAAAAAAAAACTAATAGAAATCGATCAGTAAAATTAAGTTCCTCAATAAGATCACTATCTGACAAACTTCCTGGAAAGAAAGTAATTTCATTTAAATCGAACAATAAATCCAATTTTTTCTAATAAAATGGTACTATTCCATAAAGACGAATTTTTTTGGAATAGTTCTGTTCCTGGTTCACTTTCGGAAAATAATATTAATTTAAATCATTCTTGAATACATTTAAGCACACATAAAAATTTCATCAAAGTCATCTCAACCGTTTAGGAGTTGAATTGTAAACACACGCTAAGAAAATGTATATACATACCCAATTTCTGGTCAGGTGAATTAGGTATTAACTAAATATAAGACAAATGAATAAGTGTTTAAGAATATTCCGAACACACCTAGTGGATAAACTTCCGGCCTGAATACGTCTTTTCCAGGTGCAACTATGTTCTACATAAAACGGCAACCTTTTTTTTTTATTAAGTGTAGATGCGAAGCATCGAAAGCCTTAACCCCGTCAGTGTGAGACTCTAACCCATTAAAACCATCTCCCCCGTACAATAACCTCTGGTACTACATTTCAGTATTTCGTCAAGTGGCCGTTTGAGCTAATAGCTCACTAGTCTGAGCCGATATCGTCTGTCGTTATTTTTGTTCAACCATCCTGGTTGCAGTACTCGTCACCATTTACTACGTACGTAAGTTACCTGGTCAATATGATGCACTATTTCGGCTGCAATACTGCTAACTGCATTCCACACATTTGCGCTTTTAGGCCGACAACCTCGCTTAGTCTTCGCCGCTGTCCTACAAAGCAGTGAAGATGAAGATTGAGTGATTGGCGTCTTCTACGACTTCTGGACCACCAGGTTCACATTATGGGTTCGGTTCATGGTCAAAGCGGTGAAGATAGCTTTTAAATTACTCGTGACCACTGATTACTTGCGTTAAATAGAAGTACACGTGGCCTTGCTTCCTGCCTAGCCATACCACTAGATCAGGTATCAGACGGTGAGTCCACCTTCCCTTAGCGCTGTCATTCCATCTTATCTGCCAGCGAACTATCGACAGCTGCCATTCGACGTTCTTGATACTGCTGTTTCGTTCTTCACGTTTTAGTTTCGCTAACTCGATTTGTTTCCGCGCTGCAATATCGAGGGAAAATAGCCCGGCAATAACTAAAACTGCTTCCTCTGATACCATGCGGAAAGCAGCGCAAACACGAAGTGTTCACCGACGGTAAGTAGACCTAACGCCACAGATGTAGGATTCTATTTCCAATGCCGAGTTCCAAATCGTAGAGCCATAAAGGATGATGGCTTTCACTAATCCTGCGAGAAGCTGCCTGTTTTATTGTCGCGGTCCACTGCTTTTGCCATTATTCTATTTAAGACAGTGGTGGCTGCTGCGGCTTTATTATTTGCGTATTCGAGGTAGAAAAATGCAAACCTTGCAGCCGTTTATTCGTTTTGGTGCCATATAAAACAGATACAAATTAACGAAATTTTGAAATTGTAATGTCTCAGTTTCCTTTAAGAAACAAACAAAAATTTTAATTTTTTTAGCGAAATATATATTATATATACATAGTAGCTGTGGTACAGCATTCCATCATCGTTGTTAGATACACTGACTTTTAATCTGGATTTTAAGAAATGAAAAAAAGGAAAGCTTTTGAATTTTTATACTCATAATTTCATTCATTTTGTCAAAGTGCTCGTAAAGAAATTTAATTTTATTTATTTTTCTAATTATTTCATGTCTCTCCCCATAGTCAATATACGTACTTCCGAGAATTACTACTAAATTATATGTATTATTCAAAGTAGAATAGTAGTATTAACATAAATACATTTAAAATAGAAATACAAAAGCTTTACGCAAATCTCCCATTCAAAGCAATTTAAAAGTAAAAACAATTCCATATTTATGGTTCACTAATTAGAAGCAAGAGATATATTAAATAGCGGTTTATCATTATTAAATCACGTAAACTATAATCACAAGCCGATAAATAACATTTTGCTATTACAATGGTGGAATTTTCAAAATATATTTTTAATGAAATAATTACCAATATTCATGTATAAAAATTGTACAAACTTAGTTACATAAAGAATGTTAAAAATTTCAAATATTATTCTATGTAAATATATAATTTTGGTTATTTTAACGGTATTTGTCGACTTTTTAGTGACAACGCAATTTTTTGTGCGATTTTCAACAATTTGCTGTATTAAATAACGAATACTAAAACATTTTCATGCTAATTTGTTTAAAAATTTGGCCATGATGGCCTTGTGCAAATGCAGAGAGAGAGAGAGTGCGTTCGTTGATTGCAAATATAATAATATTTATGTATGATATGTGTTATGTTACGTACGGGCATATACAGTTAATGAAAGTGTTCACAAGTGTATTTACCTTCGGGCTGCTCAATGCGGTTGTTATATATTAAACAAAAGTCAAATTTATATTTTTCTTTTATTTTATCGTATTCAGTTAAAAAACGCTTTTATTTGATTTGTTTTGTATTTATGTATTCATATTGAGGTCGTTCGTAATTTGCTCGTAAATATATTCATAGTTAGTTTATTTGTAATAATTTTTGGTTGAAAATGAATTTCCAACTGATTACTAATAAATTTAATAAATATTAAGGCCAAAATGGGTCATATTGGAATATTCTACTACGATATTTTTCCATTATTTTGTTAGGATTTTGTTGCGATCTGTATTACAGTATTTGAAAAAAGCGAAACAGGGTTTTTTATTTTTTTTTTACTTAAAATGTTATTTAAGACAGTTATGAGACTAAATTCAATATAGTTTTTACTCAGATATTTTTTGAATTTTACTTCAATATAAACTGACGTAACTTCTAAAAGCTAGGGAAATGGCAGTGTATCATTTTAAATTTACGACATCACTTTTCTCAAAAAAATAAAAAAATAAAACTATTAAAAACAATTTGAGGTCATATGTAAGAAAAAAATATTCACTAAAATTCCTTTTACAATAATTTGAGTCTAAGTCACTTATTAAGCAATAAATTATCAATTTGAGAATATCGTTGACACATTTCCAAAACAAATGAAAGTGAGTAGAAAAAGCAATAAAGGCAAACGTTCGAATGTGATGCGAAATAAATTGAACAACAGAGAGGGAATTTCAATGTGAGCTGATAATTTTAATGGTTAGGAAATTAAAATTGACTAATAGTAATTACTAGAATGTGCTTATCGATTAATTTGAAAGATAAAAATGTGAAATTACACATTTCCTATTGCGGTGGAATATAGCGTTGAATTAGCACAATTTGGCCGAACGTGGGCGGCTCATGTAGAACTAGTTTATGAGTATATGTGCACAAACCAAATCTATTCAAACTCCAGTGAAAACCCATCATTTTATGCATAATATTTTGTTATTATTTTTTATATTATAATTTTTTTTTATTTAAATTTTATTTTATTTT
Organism: Neoceratitis asiatica; assembly: GCA_030068015.2. Taxonomy (NCBI): domain Eukaryota; kingdom Metazoa; phylum Arthropoda; class Insecta; order Diptera; family Tephritidae; genus Neoceratitis; species Neoceratitis asiatica. The sequence goes on from CM061529.1 coordinate 41,273,007, forward strand.
ATATTTCTCTAAGTTTATTAATTTTTTATTTATTTTATTTTATTTTATTTTCTTCTTCATTTTGTTAAATTTAATTCATTTTATTTAAACTTATCTAATTTTTTTCACATTAATTTATTTTATTTTATATTATTTTATTTTTTTTTATTTCAAAAAATTTTATTTTATTTTATTCTATTTTTTTTACTTTATTTTATTTTTCTTTATTTTAAATTATTTTATTATATTTTAATCTTATTTTATTTTATATCATTTTCAATTATATTTTTCTTTTATTTTTAGTTTTATTTTGTTTTATTTTATTTTAATTTGTTTTATTTGCACTTTACTTGAATTTTATTTTTTTATATATTTTATTTTATTTTATTTATTTTGGTTTTATGTAATTTTAGATATATATTTTTTATTCATTTTGTTTTCTTATTTATTTTGTTTCATTTTAATTTATTTAAATTTATTTAATTTTTTTTCATTAATTTATATTATTTTAAATTATGTTATTTTATATATTTTATTTATAATTTCATTTAAATTTAATTTAATTTAATTTAGTTTATCTTCAGTTCATTTCGCTTTATTTTGATTTTTTATAACAACTTAATATCTTTCTTTTCTAGCCTTTTTTAATTAATTTAATGTAATTTTTTTATTTTGTTTTTTCTTGTTTTATTTTATTTTATTTTAAGTTATTGTATTTTGCTTAATATAATTTTATTTTTATTTTATTTTATTATATTTTTGTTTTAATTTATTTTATTTTATTTTTATTTTTTGTTACTTCATTTTATTTTTTTTTATTTCATTAATTTTTTTTTTTAATTCATTTAATTTTATGTTATGTATTTTATTTTATTTTAATTTATAGTAGTTTACTTTATTTTACTTTTTTATTTTATTTCATTTAATGTAGTTTAAATTTATTTTATAATGTTTTATTTTTTTAATGTATTTTATTTGGTTTTATTATACTTTATTTTATTTAATGTGAATTAATTTTAATTTTAATTTTTTTAATTTTGCTCTATTTTTTTTTTTTTTTTTTTATTATAATTTTTTTTTTCAATTTTTTTTTATTTTTTTTGTTTTATTTAAAGTATTATAAGTTTATTTTTAATTCATATTAAGTCGTGGGGGCTGCGCGTTAATTTTAAAGGAAATTGAAATCTTCAAAGAGCGGAACGGAGAAAATAATCGGCTATAATAACACTCGGATTGACATTCGTGATGTTTATTTGTATTTAATTATACTTAAATTCTGCTGAATAGTAATAAATTTCACAATAATTTTTTTTCCATTTATTTTATTTTTATTATTTCTCTTATAGATCAATTTTCAAAGTAAAATAGTTAAATAAAGTTCATCAATGTATAGACGCATATGTACATACGGGCCACCAGCAATATTTATCACTTAATGCATCATTGCTTATGTGGCACGTCAATTAAATTTGTAGCTAACTGTTGGTTATGTAAAGATGGAGCGGCCAGGCCTGTTATTAGCTTTGAAACCACACCTTTGGTGCAAGTGGTACATTCATATTTGAACGTTGTACTTTTTGGTGTTTACTATTGACGCGTGTCAATGCTTCAGCTCATTTCCGGTTTTTAAATTGGTATTCACGTCTATAAAGTCAGAGAATACAAAAATAGCAAAATATATAAAGCAACAAAAACTACAATAGCAAATAATATTGTTCTCAACCAGTGGCAATTTGGTGCGCAACGCACAGTAAACCAACAAAAGGCACTAAATACCATTTAGTTGCCACATTACCATCAGCTGGTGAACTCGTTTACTCGAAAGGCAATATACATACATATAATCGTACATGAATATATATGGAAAACGGCTAATGTATCAACTAATTTGCAACATTATGCGCTATATTATGTATATCATAAATTCATTTGCGCTTGTGTTTGTATCTATTTAACATATATGTGTGTGCGTGTTAGCACCTTAAAACAACAACCCTCTATCCTGTGATATACTTTTGTAAGTATGGCTACCCCATTCTCTATCGTCGGTTGTGTGTTGAAAATTGTGTTGTGCCGCCGAGCAGAACGGCGCACCGGAAGTCGTTAACAATGCAATCTTTTCTATGTGTTTGTCATTTGTATGCGTGCAACACACGTGTCCGCGCCCATCAACGGACTAAAGTCTATGTATTACGGAAATGATATTAAAACTTAAATAACCTCGACTAGTGATAATTTTCGATTGAATAAGCGTGCTAACTAGGAGCTAGCTATAAAACAAATACGCACTGGTCATATATGTAGACTATAATAAGTCAATATCGATGAACACTAGGCCGCATGTAACGTAATGATTTTTTTTTTTAAATTTAACTTTATGAATTTTTAAGAAAAAAAGAAACAAGAAAAAATCTATAAATTATTTAAAGGCCACAAATATTCAGTCACATAGTTCCTTAATAATATTTTTTTTAAGATTTGCTCTGTTTGAGATGCGCGTTCATCACTCCTAACTGTATACTGTGTTATGCTACATAGAGACAGATTGGCATCACATGAGATGGTTATGACTTTTTGTCTTTCTTTTGTAGTATTTCAGTAACTTTGAATTTGGTGTAGTGATCGGGTTGTTTAGTTTTTTGTTTAGTATTTTGTAAACTAAATATTTAGGAAGGGGCTCTTGAAAATGGAAAAGGTTGATTGAAGTTTTTTTCATAATATTATTTATTACATTACCAGTGAACAAATGGGTTTGACTGTGTTAAATTATTAGATACTAAAAGTTCTGGCCTCGCGTTGTTGTAGTTTTCTGTATTTTGATTAATTCAGATTTTATAGTTGGTGTTGTAAAGGAGGTAATTGATAAAGAGCTACGTGCCAATAATTAATTTTTAATTTAACTTTAAACTAAGTTAAAGCCACCTACGTACCAAATTTCAAGAAAATCTAAAAAAAATGATATTTTAGAATAAATCGGTCCCATATCCACTTCCATAATAATTTGAATCATTAAAATAGGTCCAGGTGCTCTTGGGTTATAAGCGTAGTAACTAACATCACTTTCTTTTATAGAGGGTGATCCATTTCGAGGTTCTCTACTTTTTTAAAGAAAAAACCCAGAAAACTCCAATTTAATAAGGAATGTTTACTACCATTTGAAAGAACATTCTTTGGCATTCATTTTCTGAAGATTAACTCTTTCACGTGTTGACCGCGGCTACGTCTCAGGTGGTCCATCCGTTGATAACAATTTTCGATGACTCGTTCGAGCATTTCGACTGGTAACTGGCGAAAGACACGCGTGATGTTTTGTTCCAAGGCCTGAATTGAAGTGGGATTGTCCGCATAGACTTTAAACTTCACATATCCCCATAGGAAAAAGACTAACGGTGTAATATCACACGATCTTTTTGGCCAATCCACCGGCCCAAAATTATTAAATTTATCTGCTCACCGAAGTATTCTCTCAATAAATCCATTGATTGATGTGACGTTTAGGAAGTGGCGCCGTCTTGTTGAAACCAAATGTCTCGGATATCACGAGCTTCAATTTAAGTATTCAAATAGTCGGTTATCATAGCGCGCCAACGGTTGCCATTGACGGCTACGTTCTCACCCGCATCATTTTAGAAGAAATATGGATCGATGATTCCACCGGCCCACATACCACACAAAACGATTGTCTTTTTCTGAATAAAATAAAAGCTCTCGAGTCTTTTCAGGTTGCGCTTCGTTCAATTGCAGCAATTTTGATTGTTTACATACCCTTTGAGCCAGAAATGGGCCTCATCGCTGAACAAAATTTGGCTCGAAATCATCGGATCTTCTTCGGACTTTTCAAGAGTCCATACAGCGAAGCAATGTATTTTGTACGCTTTCAATATAAGACATAAAGTGCGCCAAGTCGATCCATATGTCAGTCCGAGTTGCTGCGAACGGCGAATCGACCGAATCGACTCTCCAAGGTCTTCGTGTACACTCTCAGCTACGGCCGCTATATTTTCGTCACTGCTTGCTGTACGTGGTCTATTCGAATAGTACGCTCAGTAGGGCGATAATGTTGACCATAGGTTGAGCGAATCGCACGAAACACATTCTTTACAGAATGTGAAATTTCGTAATAAAGTTTAATGATTTTTAAAATGTTTTTCAGACGTAAGTCTTCAAAAAGGCTATTGAGTAAAGTACCTCTACTTGGATCACCCTTTATATACTCCTATAGATTATGATTGATATGGTAGGAGTGTTGCTAATGTGAGAAATGTCAGTTTATTCAATCATTTTGAAAATTATTGTTTTCGATATTCTGTATGAGCAAATATTAATAAATTATTAAAATAATAAATAATAAAAATTAATAAATTAATAAAATTAAATATTATTCAAATATTTTCATAATAACTAGTCGTAAACCTTTGCATAGCTTTGGTGGATTGAAGTTACGCAAAAGAATGACTGATGAGTTCCTTCTTAGAAGAGGTTTATGTGACGTCATTTCTGTCTTATCCAGTGAATTCTATAACCGAATCAGAAATTTAATTACGTTTTTAGTTTTCTAAGAAATTGGTGATCACCAAGTGAAAAACATAGCAAGTGTTTGTTAGGGATCTATCATATTTATTCTTCCTTCAAAATATTTCGAATCTTTTACCAAACAAACATATCTTCTTTAATTAAACCTTTCATGAATATAAAAGGGTAACTTTGGCCCGAAGAATGTAAGTACCAGAAGGAAAAGAGATAGACCTACCAAAATTTATACCGATGGTATCAGAATGACGGGGTGCATTAATTTAGTCATGACCGTCTGTCAATCTGTCCATCTGTCTGTTTGAACGCAAGCTAGTCTTTCAGTTTTTAATATATTTGAACGAAACTTAATATAAGGGTGTATTTTTGTAATGTATTGACCATTTGTCGGCACCGGCCAGATCTGACTACTATATTATATAGCTCGAATAAAACCGGTTTGTTAAGATATGTGATTTGGGTCTACCAATGGTAGATGCTGCACATTCTTATTAAATGGCTCTAGTGGTTGTCGAATGTTCCAAACTGACATCTTTGTAAGTAGTGCCTTTGCCCGACTGTCCCATTCACTCCATATGTAACTGCTAAACTCGGTGTATACTAGTTGCGAAACGAACAAGAGTGCAAATTACCTTTTGGTCGTCGCAGAGATATATTATACGGATATATACATATACGATTACAAGTAGGGTTTTTCCAATATGCAACTTTCAGACTCAAACACCATTACTTGGGTATGGGGTTTTATTTAAGGCTGTTAGTAAACCGTTAAACCATGTTGTTTTCCATGTCAAAAAACGGTACCAAGTCTTTGTTTTTGCATTTATGAACAATACATACAGACACACCGTCTTCTAATAGAAGATCTGCATTCTTGATCTTAAAATTTCTCTTATAGTTTTTGGAAGTTCTAGATCTGTCACAAGATTGTTTAAATCATATTTTATGCAGCTGGAGATATGATGCACTCGACGTAAAATCGGTTTCTGCTTACATTGTAGAAATAGCTGCAAATAGTGTAATGGGATAGTTAATGATCAAATTTTTCTTCTTGGATACCTGGGTACCTATGCCTTGCCCAACGCAAGATGTCATACAACAATGGCAATCATTAATATAATTTGTAGACTCTCTCAAGATCACTTTTTCTCAGACTAAAAGCATATGATTAACAGTATATACGGTGGGTCCATGCTTTACCTTGATCCCCTGTTCTAAGATTGTCGGCAGGAGGCAGAGGGAAAGGTGAAAGGTAACCCTGGAATGTATTCAACAAATCCAAATGCTCTTGAAGAAACTCGAGGGTGAGCTCCATAGGAAAAATTAGAGTGGATGCAGGATGACCATTCCTCTTTTAATCTGGTGAATGTATTGGGTAAAGCTGGATGCGGAGTGGTTACTCACTTTAGAGTCATCTTACGCAAATACACCCAGGCAATCAGAATTATTGGAGTAACATCCTTTATAGCTGTTGATCAGTGTACAGTAATACAAATTTTTTCTATTAACCAACTTATAACTTATTTTAAAAGACCACCTGTGCGATTACCTCTATGTTTGCTACGCCCATAGATTCTAGGAAAACATGTTTGAATTTCATGTCGATATATTTCCGGTTTAGAATGAAATTCAATCATAAGCCGAATTTTCAGATTGAAGACCATCGCGCAGAAAAACAGCATTTGTTGCTATGTTTAGTATAGAATGGCGAAATACGTACTCGTATATAAGACCTGAGGTCTTAAACATCAAACCACAATACATGAAGGAAAACGAGTTCTTTGAAAAATTAAAAAATTATTTCTTTAAAAAGTAATTTTTTATAAAATCGGACAACCCTTCTATACTCTCACACTAGTATTATAATTTGACATAATTGAAAGCATTGGAAGCAATATAAGCTTATTATAACCTTCTAATATACCAAGAAAAAAATTTAAATATCCTTTATTCCCACTAAATTGCACTAACAACAAAACAACAACAATTTAACATAGCAAGCAATGCAATTAAGACTCACAAGACTAGAAAAAAAATTAAATATTACCTATTGCCTCGGCTATTAAAAATAGATTCTGATTGCCAGATGAAATTGCGTTGCGTTGGCAGAGAGGGAGTTAATAAGAAAATATGCCGAGCTTGGCACTGGTTAAAACCACAACTGCATTATTTGTTAAATGCTTCATTGGGCTTCTTAGGCCAAAGGCAAAGCAACCTACTTATTTACGCATACAAACACTTGCTTAAATGTATATACCTATACACCACTAGCCATACGTTATCTGGAAATTCATGTTTGACATTTGCGAATATTGCATTATTTCCTATAAACTCAAACCGCAAAATGGCCGAAAGGAAAATCTGTAGGCGGCGCTTTGGCTGTGGTTTTAGGTGTGCAAGTGTGCGATTGTGTTGGTATGTGTAAGCTAAAGCGTGGGGTATTCTCTTGCAACTATTTGGCAGTAACACCTCACACAGGCAATTACGATTTGCCAGAAGAAAAGCAATTTCGAAAAAATAAATATAATCAAATAATGGAAATTTCATGGTTGGTATTTACTTACACATGTGTACGTCAATGATTGACAACGGTTTGATGACGGTCGATGTAACTAGAATTTTTCTGCGGAGCATGAAAATCTCACTATAAATTTATTAGGTAAATTTTTGTATGATGAAAGAAATCGTTAACGTTAGCTACAATATTTGGTAACTTTATAAAATTTAGCTGGACACTAAACTATTTATTGCAAAAGATAGAAATGTGTATGGTTTTGCAATGAGGGTGATATGATTTCTTTAAAAAAAAAAAAAAAAAACACACAGTAATTGTTAAGGAAATTTAAATGTTTTTTATTCAATGTGAAATAGAATCGATACATTTATGTTCTGAATATAACATCATTCAAATGGCCTCCACGACTTCTTTTGCAGGAACGAATTCGATGAACTTAATTTTTGAGCCCTTTATCCACTAAATCAAGTCTTATGTCATGAATAGCACGTTCAATATTGAAATTTAAAGCTTGAGAAGAGTCTGGTTTATTGCTAAAGACCAATAACTTCAAATAACCCAACAATAAGTAGTCTAATGGTGTTAAATCACAACTTCTTGGATGCCACAATTTCTTGAAATAATTGATTCTCCAAACCTTTCTTGCAATAATTCGGTTGTTGCACGTGCTGTGTACCACGTAGCCCCGTCTTGTTGAAACCAGATATTGTTTAGATCAACTTCTTCCGATTGTGGCCATAAAAAGTTGATTATAATCGATCTTTACCACTCTCCATTGACAGTAACGCTGCTAACAGCTTCATTGTGAAAGAAGTACGGACCGATGATTCCACCAGACCAAAAACCACACCAAACGGTCAATTTAGGTGAATCGACAGTTTTGTTTACTTACCGCACCACTCAGATGAAAGTGAGCCTAATCGGAGAAGATGGTTTTCTTAGAAAAAATCGTTATCGTTTTCAAGTTGTTCCATGGCAAAATCAACAAATTCACGACGTTTATGGTGATCCAATGATGGAACTATAAACATTACTGAATGCAATGAAAAAAAGACAGAGCATGACATATTAAAAATGGTCAAAACGACACTTATATCATCCCTATTGGAAACCCTTTATAATTGTTACAGACATTCACCTCCTTACATTTTCGGAGTAATTCATTCACTCTCAAGTGGCAACGCTGACATGTTCTCAGCCGACGAAAATACTGGGCTGCCCAATGGGCCTGAATTCACAATGGTGTTCGTTTTCAACATTTTTGGAATTCTCGAGTCCGCAAAGCGTAGCACTCATCAATAATCGTCAACTATTCCTGAACAAATTTAATTTTCTTCATAGGAATCTAACATATAATATATATTTTTCCAATTTGATATAAATTATTTATATGTTATGAATAAACTTTTAATATGACCACCATCTTCATACGTTAATGTAATGATTTAAATCTAATAAAAAAAATTTTGATATCTATTGGCTATAAGACTTGTGACTTTATACAATTTACTATTCTGTGTATAAACTTATTAATAAAAATTAGATATTGAATTCATAACATTTTCAAAAAAATTAAGTATTTTTCTAATTAATCTCAACGTGGCTGAAATTACTACCTTGCAAACTGAAATAAAAATATATAGATCCTATACCACCGATTGGTTCAAGTATGACCTTTTGAGTCCCAAATCCATCAGAAAGGCATCTAAGAGCATTCAAAAAATATTGAAACTGAAACCATCGATCATGTTTATGAATTATGTAAAACTCCGTCTTGGCAGTTGTTTATTCTCATTTATATCTGAGCAACTCGGTTGTATGGAGCTATTTGAAATAGGCGTCCGATTTTAGGTGTCGATATTTATTTGAATTTACATGTGTAGAATTTCAAAATCCTGTTATCAGGCATTTTATTGAAGTTTTTATTATCCAAAATCACATATTTGAACAAATCGGTTTTATAGGATGGTCGATCGATCTGTCCAGTTGCGATATATGATCAATAAATTACAAAAACCCACCCGCGTACTAAGTTTCGTTCAAATATTTTAAAAACTGCGAGACTTTTTTGCGTTCAAACATATGGGCCTAGCTATATCAACTCAACACTCCATTCGTGTTCGCGAAATACGTAAAAATGCGTGTTTTAAAAAATATGAAATTTATGGCTGGTGTCAGTCATATACTTATATTCTTCATTTTTTAAGCCTAACCAATTTAATATGGCAAGAATGGCTGACGTTGGGCTAACTCCCATATACGAAACCGCTTCTGTTATTATTTTTTATGGTGGCATTCGAAATAGTTAGACCAACAAGAAGAAACGAATCTTATGTTTATAACTATGTAAACATAACAGTTCAAATGAAAAGTTAAGGGTGATACACTGATTATATCGACTTACCAACTTTTCGATACCATTTTCGTGGTACAATTTTTCCTTTGCTTCAAAATAGGTCTCAGTTTCGGCGATCGTCTCTTCATTTGACAAAAATTTCTTCCCATCGACCTTCCCACCGAGCATTCTTTTGATATCTGAGAACAGGAAATAGTCGCTGGGGGCCAGATATGGAGAATACGGTGGCTGCGGATGAAATTCGAAGCCGAATTCATCGATTTTCGCCATCGATTTCTCTGATTGTTGACACGATGCACTGTCTTGGTGAAACACCATTTTCTTTTTCTTTAAATCTGGCCATTTCTCGGTGATTTCGTCTTTCAAATGATTCAATAATGCTATGTTATATTCGCTTTTGATGGTTTTTTCTTTTTGAAGGTAGTCAATGAAAATTATTTAATGCGCATCCCAAAATACAGACGTCATAACCTTGGTAGCCGACTGTTACGTTTTTCCATGCTTTGGAGCGGGTTTATCGTGCGCAGTCCACTCGGATGACTGTCGATTGGACTCCGCAGTAAAATTATGAAACCTTGTTTCATCCTTTATCATATATTGACGCAAAAAGTAGAGTCTATTACGCTTGAATATCTCCAGACAATGCTCCGAATCATCAACTTATCGTAGTTTTGGGTCAAAAGTGAGCTCGCGCGGCACCCACTTTGCACAGAGCTTTTCCATACCAAAATATTCGTGAATGATATGATATACACGTTCAGTTCATATCCTTAAATTGCCTGCTATTTCACTCAATTTAAATTTACGGCCATTTAAAATTATTTTGTGGTTTTTTTCGATGTTTTCCTCGGTAACAACCTTTATTGGACGTCCACTGTGTTCAATCTCTTCGGTAGTCATTTTTCTACATCTAAACATAGCATACCAGTAATTGATGGGTGATTATCATGGGACAGTGTCCGGAAACTCGTCCTCGAGCCAAAATTTTGCTCAAACTATATGTTTTTCTTTCTAAAAGCAATATTTCACAATAAGAAAAACAAATAATCATCCAACAGCTGTTAAATTTACTAACTTAACTCATTAATTAATTAATTCTAGTAGCGCACTCTATATGTCAGGCCGGCGACTTTTCATTTGACATTTTAAATAAATAGTATAAATGCAAAAGAAAATATTTTTGAAAATTTTTGATTGAAGTGATTGCAGTATTTTTAAATTAGCACTGGGATTAAAGTCTTCGTTTCATTTCGATATGCATTTCTATACAAAAATTCAAAATACCTATTTTAACTATAAATGAAAATTCCTATCATGTGTAAACAGTAAACATTAGGCCATATCGCATAATCTGAGTTTAATTACTAGAAAAGTATGAAAGTAAAATGATGCAAAGCCAATTAATGTTCGTAAAATATCATAAATATAAGTCAAGCACTTTCAAAATGAACTATTTTTACATATACGTACCCACACATGCACATGTAGACTATTGCCTTTGGAGTAAATGCAAGCAAATATTTATGCCAGACACCATTGAAATGCAAGTAAAAGTGAAATAAATACAATTCATTGCATACTTTCAGGCTATAGAGTGTAAAAGAGAAATTCAATTAAAACAGCAATTGTGTAAGTGTTTGTGTGCATGTGTTTAGTAATAGCCCACAGTGATATGAAGTTACTTCTATTGAACTAACGGCAAAACGTATATATACGCACACATTTACAAGTTAGAACATAGCGCAAAGCGCATAGCATATATGAATATGTATCTAATCTATATATATATATTTACATATACTCTTATATACATTTGCTTTCAGTTCAACGTAAAATACTTTGCCATGCTTTTCCATTTTATATATTTTTTTAATGAAGCAGCAACAACTTCCTGTTTATGCTTTGCATTTTATAGGACCCTATTCAATTGAAAGCTGAAATTGTAATTAAAAGCGAAACACTGTCGTTATTGAAGGAAGCTGATAGTTGAATGATGCGAGTAAAAAATTTTAACTCTCTCTCCATATTCGAATGTATGTCTACCTCACAACATATATATGTAAAGGGTGTGTTTTATAGAGGTATAGAACTTTCAGTTGGCATTACTTTTCAAGATGGGGACCGATTTAACAACTATCAAGTGATTTATTCTCAGTTTGGTTTGGCAATTCATCATTAATAGACTCACGCCTGAACAACGCTTGCAAATAGTGCAATTTTATTTCGAAAATAATGGTTCTGTGCGGAAAACGTATAGCGCACTACGTCCATTTTAGCGATGTTTAGCGATGAAGCGCACTTCTGGTTGAATGGCTACGTCAACAAACAAAACTGCGGCATTTGGAGTGAAGGCAATCCTCAAGTTTATGTTGAAGCACCGTTACATCCAGAAAAACTAACTGTTTGGTGCGCTTTATGGGCTGGTGGAATCATTGGTCCGTACGTTTTCAAAAACGGTGGTGGCCAGAACGTTACAGTCAATGGTGATCGGTATAGAGCCCTGATTACTAACTTTTTCATTCCTGAATTGAATAACCATGATGTCCAGGAGATGTGGTTTCAACAAGACGGCGCAACATGTCACACAGCCCGTGCCACAATAGATTTATTGAAAGACACCTTTGGTAACCACCTAATTTCACGTTTTAGACCTGTGAATTGGCCTCCAAGATCTTGTGATTTAACACCGCTAAACTACTTTCTGTGGGGCTATGTAAAGTCATTGGTCTATGCGGATAAGCCACAAGCGCTTGACGCTTGTATTTGGATGACAACATTCGCCGTGTTATTGCCGATATACGGCCACAAATGTTGGAAAAAGTCATCGAAAATTCGATATCCAGATTGGACTACATCAGCGCCAGCCGTGGCGGTCATATGCCAGAAATCATATTTAAAATGTAATTCCACAAGATTATCTTTCGGATAAATAAAATTCATGTCAATCGAATAATCCATCGTTGTTTTATTGCAACTTAAAGTTCTATACCTTTATAAAAAACACCCTTTATGTATATATTTGTGCAAAAGATGATGTTATGAGCGCCCATAAATGCAAGTGGTTTCATCTTTCATATACCGAAAAACTTAATAATTCTGTTTTGGAAAAATTTTAATATTATTCAAATTGAAAAGTTATTTTCTGGATTTTTGGTTAATGAAATCAGATTTCTCTTACTTTGAAGTGAATTGCAATCACTTACAAAAATAAATTAAAAAGAAAATCTTCAAATGAGAAAATTAAATAAATCGGATAGGTAGAGCTACACTGTACACAAACCACATTTTTTTAAATTGCATTTACTATATAACATGAGCTAATTAGTAAAAATTGCGGAGACCTTTACATAAACAATGCTTTATCTTATGAAAACTTCTACCAGAATAGACGCTGCCTTGAAAAAAAAACACTTTTTATTAATATATTTTATTTTATTTTTACAAATTTGGCTCTACAATCAATCTTTTATCATCATATATCTTTATTACATACCAATTATAAAACTGATTAAGTTCGTACAATTTTTTGTTGTAATATATTCTAAGCTCAAAAAGAATAAAATCTCACGAAGACTGTATATTTGAGCCAAAGTTAAGAACTCACGTCTTACCTCCGGTTCATAAATGTCTCATAAATTGGAGTCTTATAGGCTTTATTATTTTCATTTTATGTTATTATATTATTTTGAGGGTAAAAATCGGGATTCTTAATGTTGTTTGGACTAAATAATAGTGTTTTCATGAGAGTAGCAATACTTCTATACCACTACGAAGACGTTGAACAACACTTTAATATCGCGAACTTTTTACACCAACACGTACATTATATGTGCTTATGAGGTGATATCACATATTTTTGTATATCTTTTAGCTTTGTGTATTCATCAAAGCTTCTTATCTTTTGTACCCTGTACCAAGAAACATGAAAATAATACAGATGAAACTCAACGTAAATATGTTTCACTATGTACTTATACTTCAATAATTAATTGCTTTTCACTCACAGTGGATAACATTGAAAGGATATACAATCACTGCAAGAGTATATGTGAACGTATTCTCGCACTCAATTTACATACTTTACTTACCTATTCATCTGTTTCCATTACAGTGGCAAACAGGTAAATACAGATAAGCGCTTTTGCCTATATCACTTCTTTCAATTTTACCCATTCTCTTGCATTATAAAGGGTGATTTATTTCGAGGTTCCGTACGTTATTATCATTCCAAAGAAAATTCTTGGCATTTATTTTTTGAAGATTATCACTTTCATATGTTGACCGCGGCTACGTCTCAGATGGTCCATCTGTTGAGTGCAATTATCGATGATTCGTTCGAGTATTTCGACTGGTTACTGGCGAATGATACGCGAGATGTTTTGCTCCAAGGTCTGAATCGAAGCGGGGTTGTCCCCATAGACTTTAGACTTTACATATCCCCACAGGGAAAACTCTAACGGTGTGATAACACACGCTCTTTGTGAAATTATCTGCTCACCGAAACATTTTTTTTACAAAAAATCCATTGATTGATGCGATGTATGGGAAGTGGCGCGGTCTTGTTAAAACCAAATGTCGTGGAGATCACGAGTTTCACTTTCAAGCAACAAATAGTGGATTATCATGGTGCGATAACGGTCATCATTGACGGTTACGTTATCAACACATCAATTTTCAAGAAATACGGCCCGATGATTCCACAAACCACACCAAACCGTTATTTTTTCTGGATAAAATGGCAGCTCTGGAATCCCTTCAGGTTGCTCTTCGCTCCAAATGTGGTAATTTCGCTTGTTTACATACCCATTGAGCCAGAAATTTGCCTCATCACTGAACAAAATTTGGCTCGAAAACGTCGCTTCTTCTTCGAACATTTCAAGAGCTCATAGAGTGGAGCAATGTCGCTTGGGAAGGTCGAGCGGCTTCAGTTCTTGCGTAAGCTCTATTTTGTACGCCTTCAATTTAAGATATCGACGTAAAATGCGCCAAGTCGTTCCATACGTCAGTGTAAGTTGCTGCGAACGGCGCCGAATCGACGCTCCACGGTCTTCGTGTACACTCTCAGCTACGGCCGCTATATTTTCTTCAATGCGTGCTGGGCGTGGTCTAATCGGTCGATTATTATCCAATAATGAATGCTGAGTGCTCAGTAGGCCGATTATGTTGACCATAAATTGAGCGAAGCGCGCGAAACACATTCTTTATAGAACGCGAATTTTCATCATAAAGTTGTATAATTTGTAAACGTTGTTCAGGCGTAAGTCTTTCCATGATAAAATGCAAAACCATACTGAACAACAATAACACAACAGCTTGACACGAGTCACACGTGATCTCTCAAAAAAAAGGCTATTAAAAAAGGATCTCTACTTGGATCACCCTATATAGCATTTTAAGGGTGATCCTTCTGTAAAAAGTTGGTATAATGCATTAAAGTAGAAAAATGTGCCGCTATTTGCAGTGCTCTATGTTAACCCTTAAATAACGGATCGGGAAGTCACTCTGATTCGAAAAATAATAAAATAAAATACTTTTATGGAAAAAATTTTAAGGTTTAATTTTAATCAAATATTTGAATTTGTAGTTATCGCGCAAGCTATTACCCCGAAAGCGCAAAAATCACATTTCGTGTAAGAAGGTTAACTACAGTTTGTCAGTCCTCCTTCGTTATCAATATAAATTTAGTAAATTTCGCTCTTTCATTGTGTTTTTCCCCCAACTTCTTCAAATGTTAAAAAAAGTAAGAAACATAAAAATTTATATCACTTAAATGAAGACCACACTTTACTTAATCTACTTTCCGCTATAAACAACAACATTGAACAAGGGTAAAAATAAAGTAAAAGAAATAGAAATGAAAATATGAACAAACAAGCAACAAAAAAAATGCAACACACCACAATTTATGCGGCTATTTAAAAAAGGATAACTGTTCCAAATGGATGCTCACCAGCCACCCACACACATATCGGGAGCAATAAATACTTATAGTTTAATACAAGCGCACGCTTGTTACTCCTCGGACATGAATTTAAAATTAGCTGAAATATATGTATATACAGACGAGTATGTGGATGTACTATGCGAGTAGATATATTAAAGCATGCTGACAAATAATTTCATTACTTTTGAAAGAAATCGCTATGGATGGTGACAACAGTGACACAGAGTAAAAAAGAGAAATATCTGCAAAAACAACAATATCTGAAAGACAACAACAAATAAATTGTGCTCTCAGGCCATAAAAAATAATAATTGATATATTGTTTGCTGAAACATCTTCGAAACAGCAGAATCTCACAAAAACTACCACATGTTTCATATTTAAGTGAGCTTATTTTAGTTATACTCCTATGACAACGTCTCGTAATTACAATTGTTAGCCTCGCCATTGATCCTGTCTTTCTTAGGTCTATATTTTTATTTGAGCTTTGATAATCGTGCTTTTTAATGTTTTTATACCTTTCATTTACATGAAATCGTATATTAACTTTGGTCCGAAGTATTTAAGCACCAGAAGTAGAAAAGATGGATCCACCAAAATATATACCGATTGTATCAAAATCACGAACTGAAATGATTTAGGCATGTTCGTCTGTCCGTCTGTCTATTTGAACGCAAACTAGTATTTCAACCAAATTTGGTACATTTAAACGATCTTTTGTCGGAACTGGAAAGATCGGACCACTATAGTATATACACGAACGATTTTTCTGATTTAAATTTTTTTGTCATAAATTCGTCAAAAAAGTACCTAAGATCGTGGAACTTGGTGTACTACATATGCATAATGAATTGCATATTGGTAGCGAAAAGCATCGTATTCGAACGAATATATCATATAGCTCCTATCACCGATATATTCAGATGTGGGGTTTTGGTCAAAACTCAGTCAAAAAAGCATTTGGGTGCATGAAATTAGGTATTCTACAGACAGAATTGTTCAGATATGAGGTAAAACAATCAATTAAATAAACATCTAGGAGCGTGAAATTTAGTATTATGCACTAATATTTGTGAATTGCAAATTGGTAGTGAAATTCGTTGAAATCGGAATACTATATCATATAGCGCTCCTACAACTGATTTGTTCAATTATGAGGATTGGGATCAAAATCCGCTAAAAATGCCTCTAGGAGCGTGAAATTTGGTATTCCACTGACGTAAGTTGCACTTTACATTGATAATAAAACTGATCAAAATCGAATTTTGCAATTTTCAATAAATTTGATATGTGCATGAATGGTATAAAGACTTCCGCATGGCCGAAGACAGTCATTCTTTCTAGTTCATTTTATTTCATATAAGGCTTTTACTATCTTTAATAATTATCTATATAAAAGGTCTATTGGAATTTTTGAACAGAAACTGAATTTATTGAACTAAAATTAATATATACATAATATATAAATACTATATAATAGTAAAAATATATAGTATATAACTAGAGAACGCTTTAATTATAACTAGTAAGTCTGAAAGTATCCTGATTTATTTTGAAGTCTAAAAACGATGAGATTTCTGAGCTTCTACCCGCATAATTAGCTCTCGAAAATGTGTTAAACTTGTGGCTTTCTTATATGAGAAAATTTTAATTGATAATTTATTATCTTTCATAAAATCAATACGCAAACGTCAAGCTGTGAAGTTGTGTTTATCTGCGCCCTTTGAAATTTTTAATATTAATTAAATAAAAATTCAACTAAATTCAGTGTTATTGAATATTTTTGCAGCATTTTAAAGAAAAGTGTTACACATATTATCTTAAATAATTTTGTATAAGTAAATTTTCATATTCATTTCCTCTAATACTTGCCAAGTTATTAGTTCTTTGAATTGTACCCAATTGTTTTTGTTCTTGTTCATTTGTTTTGTTTGCTCGTTCTCTTTTGCTTGAATTATAACTAGTAGTTCTGTTAATATTCTGACTAATTTTGAATTCTAAAAACGTTGAGATTTCTGAGCTTCTACTCGCATCATGAGTTCTCAAAAATGTGTTAAACGTGATGTTTAAAACCTTATTAAATGATAAATTGTGATTCAATATTGAGCCTTAAAATACAATATATATATTTTTAAATTCATTGATTTTTTTCTTACTCAAAAACCTGCATTTTATTTTTTTTCTTTAAAATTTATAATAATTATTATTAAGTCTTTCACTAATTTTGTAAATATTTTGGCTTAATCAAGTTTTCACACTTTTTTCACATCTTGAACTAATTTCTTCACAAAAATTCCCTCTATGACTGTTTTCTGAAAAAAATTTGAACAAATAGTTCCCAATCGAGTTTCGCAGAAAGAAAAAAAAGAAAAAATATATCTTATGGCGGCCGTAATAGCCGAGTGGTTAGCATTGCGTACTACACTTCGGAAGGCCTGGGTTCGAGCCTAGGTTCGAGCAACATCCAAAATTATAGAAAGTAAATTTTTCTAATTGAGGCCGTCCCTCGGCAGGTAATGTCAAGCCCCCCGAGTGTATTTCGTATTTGTAAATAAAAGCTCCTCATAAAAATCCGTCGGCCGTTCGGAGGCGACTTAGAATAAACCGTAGGTCTCTCCATTTTTTTTTTTTTTTTTGGTGAAAACATTAAGACGCTAAACCACAAAATGGAGGAGGAGACCGGCCAAAAATCGCTTCAGCGGCTACAAAGAGCCTAATATACATAATATAAATATATATATCTTAGCATCAAAATATATCAAAAGCTTGTATGTATTAGTTTTTTTCTTTTTTAAATAAAATGCTCATTACTTTCTTGTTACTAAAAGTACTTTTTTTCATTTAATACTTTTACGTTAATATTTTTGAATTTCCTTAATTTTGTTTTTCGTTTTTTTTTTCAAAATGTAGAGTCGAAACGCCATTACACTCCATTCCCTTTTTTATTTTTATCACCGACAAAGTGATCTTTTCATTCACTATACTGGCTTTACTACGGACTAAGATGAAGCTTGAATACGCAAAGATATACGACACAATTTTATTATAAACAATTTCTTATTAAAAAATACATTCGATTTTATAACTAAAAGCAATATAGAGTTAAACTGTGAATCAGTTGAAAAAAGGCAAAAAATAATATTATTAAATACAGTCTGCTTGCTTATTAAGAATGAACCTAAGAATTTTGGTTTTGTATTATTTCTAAACTATATTAAAATCCTTTCCGGTTCTGCGCAATAGGAACGTTGACTCCTGTGGGAGGTATTTGAGAAAGAACAACAAGTAAAGGAATGATTTCTAAGTGTCGTTTTGGTCATTTTTAATATGTCATGCTCTGTCTTTTTTCATTACATTCAGTAATGTTTATAATTTCATCATTGGATCACCATAAACGTCGTGAATTTGCTTCCTGGCCTTGGAACAACTTAAAAACGATAAAAAATTTTTTAAGAAAATCATCTCCTCCGATGAGGCTCACTTTCATCTGAGTGGTGCGCTAAATAAACAAAACTGTCGATTCAGTTGCGAAAAAATCCAAGAATTATCCATGAACAACCATATTACATTCACCTACATTTGCAGTTTGGCGTGGTTTTCGAACTGTTGGAATCATCGGTCCGTACTGCTTTCGATACGAAGCTGGTAGGGTCGTTACTGTCAATGGAGAGCGGTATAGATCGATGATGACCAACTTTTTATGGCCACAATTGGATGAAGTTGATCTTAACAACATCTGGTTCAAACAGGACGGGTCTACGTGTCATACAGCAGGTGCAACAGCCGAATTATTGCCAGAAAGCTTTGGATATGCGATTATTTCAAGAAATTGTGATATTGCATGACGTCCAAGAGGTTGTGATCTAACACCGTTAGACTACCTCGTGTGGGGTTACTTGAATTCATTGGTGTTTAACAATAAACCAGATTCTCTTCAAGCTTTAAAAGTTAATATTGAACGTGATATTCATGACATATGACTTGATTTAGTGGAAAAAGTGCTCAAAAATTGGGTTAATCGAATTCGTTCCTGCAGAAGAAGTCGTGGTGGCCATTTGAAAGATGTTATATTCAGAGTTTAATACTATCGATTGTACTTCGCATTAAGTTAAAAGCATTTGAATTTCCTTAACAATTAGTGTGTTTTTTTTATAAAGAAATCAAATCACTCTTATTGGAAAATCCATTTCCGTTCAAGCCATATTTCAGTAAAAGAAATAAAGTTCAAATTGCATTGCGAGCTATTTAGACACAAATCTGTAGCTTGACATCGAACATTTTGGTAATATGAACTTAAAAAGAGTCCTTAGTTTTGACTTATTTATATGTTCAAATTCTCGAACAAAACTACGGGCGGCCATAATGAACTGTCAAGAAGTTGATTATAGTAATCAAATAAAATGAAAAAAAAGAAATCAAATTTAAGTTAAATCATTAAGACATCAGTTTTATAAATTTTTTTTTTTGACTGAATTTTAAACATTCGTGAGCAGTAGTAAATATAGGAAATCCAAAGCAGTTTTTTATTTATTTTTTGTTGTTGTTGAACAACAACAAGTTTTTTTTAAGTCGCTTTCTTTTGCTTATTTCATTTAATTTTCCATCCAAGATTTACTGTTGTTTATAAATTTAAAACTTATATGAGCTAAATTAAACTAATTTATTTTAATTAATAATTATTTTCTTTCATAATATTATGTTTCATTTAACTTAATTCTTAATCTCTAGCTGAATGCAACCATATATTCATATCTTTGAATCTTGCCATACCATAAATCCTTGACACATTTTTCACTAATATTGAAATGGGAAATATAAAAAAAAATGTTATTGATAGATTACGGTTTAACCCTGGGACTGTAGAGGCTATAATCATAAAATACGGTTACAAATATATTAAAAGTGAATCAAAAGAGAAGTACCATAGATATATACATACACACGTATTTTTAAAATACACTTTTCAATTATTAAATTACTGCACTGTCAATATGTATTTATGTACCTGTATTTGTATGTCAGTATATGTTAAGGCAAATATGCTACCGACAGTGTTGAAAAAAAAAATATATGTAACTGCATATAAATAAAATGAAATTCTGCTGCTTGACGTAGCATGAAAATCGTGTCGCATCCTTTGGGCGACTCCTTTGGACACTCATCGGAATAATTTCTCATGTATGCTACCATATATTTTTTGTTAGTGCGAAAGCATGCAAAACATACTTTATTCTTTGTAGTATTTTAAGTATATGCAAAAGTTTGTCAATACAAATGAGTCTGCAAAATATACCTATATACGTATATGTATGAGATAACTCACTTGGCTCAGTTGCAGTATGTTCTACGAATGCCTTTTATTACATATTGCATCTCAGACGCTGGAAAACGCATAAGCTTGCACTCTACTTTGCTTTTGAAAAATTTATTTAACCACTGATACGTATATACATGCAAGCAAATACTTATGTTACATATAAAATTACCAAAAAACGAAAACTGTCATAGTAGTCTAAAGTATGCCATTAGCAATGAGAGATATTTTCAGCACTGGTTCAGAAATACACTATATTCATAGTACTTCAAAGTGTGCAAAAACACCAATTTTGAAAACAAAAATACAAATTTAAATAATTCACTTTGATGATAAACAAATGAGAAACAACAAACAAGTTGTTTTTGTAAGTTTTGTTTTACGTACGTACTCCTTAAAGCACATTTTCCAATGTTTTTAAATTGTTAGTTTCGTAATTGGCGCCGATGTGGCCTTTTCGGACTAATTCAATGTGAGTCGATAAATTTGTAGGTGTAAACTAGTACTACCTTTCAGCCAATTTAATACACCATTGCAGTGTGTTAACAAAAGAAAACTTGTCTCTGCATACATGCTGGGCTAAAACTTTTCTCGAAGATGAGTTTTAATAAAATTGACATTGGTTGATGATGGGAAGCAAACGCATGCCATCTCACATGGACTTCATTGTCCTTCTCGCAAAGTGATACAGAAGCGGACGGTATTTGTAAAGTTGATGTCCTTGTTGTGAATCTCTCAACAGTAAAAACAGATGTTTAAATGAAAGAGAGAAATCAAATAAATAATTTATTTAAATAAAAGAAAAAAGAATGTTCAATAATAAAGGACAAAAGTAAACTGTGTGAACACCCATGCAGCAAAACAGCAGTAAACGATGTATATGGCTGTCCTTCGAATGCTATGACTCACAATTATTGCAGAGGAACTTTGTTGACGGCGGCTGGCTTGTTAAGGGCAAAAAGTTCAGCTACGTGTTAAAATGGAATACACTGCGTTGTTTTCTGCAGAAAAAAATGTGATAAAGTTTGACTAGTTCAACAGTAGGCATCCGCTTTCGCGCAGCATATGCGCAAACAGTCCGGCTTGCAACAGCACCACCTGCAATATCAGCGGATGTGTCCGCAGTAACTGTCAAAGAGGACATTGGAAAATGTACCGTAAGGAGTACGAGTACATAGGTAAAACAAAACTAACAAAAACAACTTGTTTGTTTGTTATTTCTCATTTGTTTATCATCGATTTTTTCTTCTTCTACAAATTCTTCGTATTCGCATGCTTTACTCAGTCACCATTTTTCTACCAACAACAAGCATACACCCCTTGTTACTGATCATGTTTGCAATATTTTATGTTTTGTTGTTTTTCAACACCGTTAACTTGCGGAAGCTGCCGCCTGTAGCGTTGCTTCCATTTTTATTTGAATTCATTCATTTATTTCAATTTTTTATCTGTAACTGCTTGTTGTCATCTTCGTCGTCGACGTCCTCTCGCATATTGTTATTTATTGTCCGTTTAACTCCCATTAGGGTTATTTTACTACATATATAGTTACATTGCAATGCGTTGCAGAAGAGCGACTGCAGTTAATTTTATTTCATGGCATCTTCCTTCGGCGAACTTAACATTTGTCTGACGTCAGACATTTTGTTATTGTACAATTTCTTTTTTGTTGTTGTTGTTGTTGTTATTTTTACACGTTTTTCGCAAATAAAATTACAAATTTGCATAAAACTGAATGAAATAGTTTCAATTGAACGAACGGGAGGGCGGGCGCTCGTTGGCAGATGGGACGGAAGAATGGACAATTGGGTACAATAAATAGCGCAAGCGACATTAAATACGTATGGCAGGAAACCAAAGGCAATGGCAATAGTGACGCGCTGTTGGTGAAAGGAAAATGAATATTTACAAGCATTTAATATTTTATTTTTCCTGAGTGTTGTTGGCAGTGTGAAAATCTGAAATTATTATGACTTAAGTCAGTCAAGCAGGAAATTTAATAGTGAGTGAATAAGGTAGTTGTGGAATAAAAATATTAAAAAATAATAATTTAAATGAGATGTTGTATGGCTTTTAATAAAAACAAGTGGTGTAATATGACAGCGTATAATTTTTACTTGGAGTCTTCAACATAAACAAAATTAAAGATTTTATAATTTTTCAAATTACTTTGGAGCAATATTTTTTTTAATTCGAATCGCCCAACACTCAGATAATTAAGGGTGGATCATATATATATAAAAATAAATTTGTTGAATTTTTTTAGCACTGCGATGGTTTCGATAAGAGTTCTAAATGAGAAATAGATACATATATTCCGCGAATCACATAACTTAACAATAGATCGAAGAACAAAAATCATTTCGAATACCCAATTTACTGAATTACAAAATATTGCTCGCTGAAATCTCTCTAATTTTCCTAAATGCATTTTTCCTTCTTTAGCCTTTGACGCTAATGCATTTTAAAATATACTTTGTCCTGTTCCATTGCCTGTTTTACGAAAAAATAGCATTACCTCTTTATCATGTATATATAAAGGGTGATCCATTTCGAGTTTCCCTTTTTTTAAATAAAAAGTTATTATCATTAGAAAAAACATTTTTTTTTTTTTTGAAGACTTTACTTTACATATCCCCATAGGAAAAAGTCTAACGGTGTGATATCACATGATTTTGGTGGCCCAAAACGTGAAATTATCTGCTCACCGAAATGTTCTCTCAATAAGTCCATTGATTGAAGCGATGCGTAACGCCGCCTTCTTGAAACCAACTGTCGCAGAGATCACGAGCTTCAATTTCAGGCATCAAATAGTCGGTTATCATGGCGCGATAACGGTTGCCATTGACTATTACGTTCTCACCGTCATCAGTTTTGCAGAAATATGGAGTAATGATTCCACCAAACCACAACAAGCGTTGTTCTTTCTGGATGAAATGGCAGTTCTTGAATTTCTTCAGATTGCTCTTCGTCCCAAATGCGGCAATTTTGCTTGTTTACATACCCATTGAGCCAGAAATGGTCCTCATCGTTGAACAAAATTTGGCTCGAAGACATCGGATCTTCTTGGAACTTTGGAAGATCGACCGGCTTCAGTTCTTCCACAAACTTTATTTTGTACGCTTTCAATTTAAGATCTCGAAGCAAAATGCGCCAAGTCGTTCTATACGTCAGTCCCAGTTGCTGCGAACGGCGCCGAATCGACTCTCAACGGTCCTGGTGTACACTCTCAAATACGGCCGCTGTATTTTCTTTACTGCGTCCTGGACGTGGTCTATTCGGTCGAATATTATCCAATAATAAATGCTGGGTTTCAAGATGGGTGATGGTGTAGCGAATAGTACGCTCAATAGAGCGATTATGTTGACCATAAGTTGAGTGAAGCGCGCGAAAGACAATCCCTACAGAACGTGAATTTTCGTAGTAAAGTTGAATGTTTTATAAACGTTGTTCAGGCGTAAGTCTTTCCATGATAAAATGCAAAACCATACTGAACAAAAATAAAACGACAGCTGGACATGAGTCACGCGTGATCTGTCAAAAAAAGGCTATTGAAAAGAGTATCTCTACTTGGATCCACCCTTTATATTGTAATATTTTATTCTGAATTTTGTAATTATAAAATTTTAAAACTTTTGTGAAAATTGTCCAGATAAAAATTTTACATAATAAGATTTTTCAAAGTTAAAATGTCCTCATAAATTTATGATTTATGAAGGAGAATACTAAGCTATAATTTTTTTTTGTTCAAAAAATAAGAACAAATAACATAACGCATATAAAATGATTTTGATTTGAGACATGAATAATAATTTTAAGCTTTGTCGCATAAGAATTGTACTTGAATGAAAAATTGCATTATTTTTATTAAATTTGAAATGAGATATATGAAATAAATGTTACTTAAACAATGTCATTCTAAGTAAGCAGTAAATCTACTGGATTTATAGTGAGGTTAGAATGTTGTTCGAATTTTCTAAACATTAAGTATGTATATCTAAAATATTTAGCAAAAAACCGAAAGATGGAAGCACATACAGATTAAATTTAAATTGATTTGGTAAATCTATACTTCTATATCATCTCACAAAAATTTGTATTTTTCTCCTAGACTTTTTCTGGAAAATAAAAATTTGTTTAAATTAATTGCTAGAAAACACTTAAATAAATATATACTTAATAAATAATTTTCTTTCACTTTCAGGTATGTTGATTAATTTTTGTTAAATATTTGCAAAATTTATTTCAAAATATTTATGGTAAGTTTAAACAAAAGTTTCTACAACAAGTAAACTAATATCTATATTCAATATTTACATGTTTATATAACAATTGAAAACTCAGACGACAAAAAAGAGTTATTTCCAAATTTCTAATGAAAAAATTAAAAACTTAGAAACATGATAATAAATAAACTCTCCTACTTATGATTTTTATGATTCAAAAATATTTTTTTTTGTCTATAAAAATCAAAACTAATAATTACATTTAACTCATTTTTAATCACTAGGAAAAAAATATAAAAATTTATTTGCATTTATTCGATCTAATGAAACTCTTATTTCCTACTTTTAACTATTTTGTTTAACAGGACAATTCTTATAACTCCCCACAATATTTCAAAGTATAAAAACCTTACATAGGAGAGTTGGCTATTCTGTCAACTTCAAAACTTCCGAAATACAATTTGAAAGACCCGGTGATGAGCAGCTCTTAATGATGACTTTTTTTTATAAAAAAATAAAAAAAATTTAGAATTAATTGCTGCGAAAATATGAAAGCGTGTTGAAAAGAAAATAAATTGATAAATAGGCTAATGAAGCAATAATTTTATACAAAATTATATGCGTCAGAATTCCTAAAATCTTTCAAATGGACTAGTATTAGGGTTTTTTTTTTGTTGGTAATATAGTCAGCTGTCTTAGCCGTAAGAGCCCAGTAAATGTATAATTGTATTTCTTATTTATTTTTCTGATTAAAACTAGTTGGCTCTTGTTTTTCGTATTTGGGCTCTTTTAATCGGCGCTAGACCGAGTGGTTAGCATTGCGTACCGCCATTCGGAAAGTCAGAATTCGGGCCCAGATTCTACCAACATCCAAAATTATAGAAAACACATTTCATAAAAAAAAAGCTCCTTAAAAAAAATCCCTCGGCCGTCCTTCCATTTGTGGGTAAAATATAAAGACGCAAAATCTCCATTTGGAGGAGGAACTCGGTCAAAAATTGCTTCAACGCCAAATATAATCATGGAATATGTAACACCTATCACTTTGAATTAAATTTTTGTTTTCTTTAGAGGTAGTCATTATTTTTTATCTGCATTTAAGCATCTGTTTTTTATTTTTATAAACAACAAGAAAATATTTTGTTATTTATAAATATATTTAGTTGGGCGTGACATAAAAAAAAAAAAAAAAAAAAGAATGAAGTGCTGTCTTCATGGCCATGTCTTTATATTTATCATTAACCTCTCAAATTTATTCCAAATCGCAGTAACAGTATAAACTTGAATTCCTATCTCTATAATACGAAATTTCACGCTCTTAGCTGCAAATGGTCAATGCATTACTAAAATATACTGGAATACCAAGTTTCGTCCAAATATCTCAAAAACTGAGAAAGGAGTTTGCGTTCAAACAGATGGACGGACGGACGGGCGGACGGGTGGACGGACAGACGGCTGTCATTCTGCTACGATTATAAGTATAAACTTTTTTGGTTCTATCCCTTCTTCTTCTGGTACTTACATGCTTCGGACAAAAGTGAATATACCATTCCATGTACATTGTTTCTGAAATAAACTACTTTATAACTAAGGTAGTGATTATTTGTACGTAACAAATTCTCAGGGATAAGCAACACATTTCATAATATAATCAAAATATTTTTATTTTGAATATTTTCTTATATTGAATATATAAAAAAGGAGAAAACTCTTAACAACGAAGTTTAATTAAGTTAAATATGAGAGTTTAAAAATAAAATATTAAATGATATAACAATACTTAATTTTTTTTATTATATAAAAATAAAAATAAATTAAAAATAATAAAATGAAAATTTTAAAACTTTAATCTAGTTAATAATTTCAAATACAATACAGTAATTAATAAATTTTAATTTTAATTTATTAATTTATTATTATAATTTTTTAAATGGCACCTACAACACAAATCTCGCATTTTACTTAAATTTGAACAATTAAAAATAAAAAGTTTTCCAATATGATATGATTTCAATGTGTCGTTTTGGTCATTTTTAATATGTCATGATCTGTCATTTTTGTTCATTCTATTCAGTAATGTTTACAATTTCATCAAGGCAAGATATACGCAAGAACAACGTTTACAAATTATTCAATATTATTACCAAAATAATCGTTTTGCATTTTAGACTTTTTTAAGAAAATTATCTTCTCCAATGAGGCTCACTTTCATTTGAGTGTTGCGGTAAATAAACAAAACTGTCGATTCTGGTGCGAAGAAAATCCACAAATTATTCATGAGCAACCATTACATTCACCTAATATTCATCGGTCCGTACTTCTTTCGAAATGGAGCTGGTAGCACCGTTACAGCGCTATAGATCGATGATCACCAACTTTTTATGGCCATAATTGGAAGAAGTTGATCTTAACAACATCTGGCTCTAACAAGACGGCGCTACGTGTCACAACACTTGGAACAGCCGAATTATTGCGAGAAAGGTGTGGAAATTTGATTATTTCAAGAAATTGTGACATTGAATGGCCTCCAAGAAGTTGTGATTTAACACCATTAGACTATTTCTTGTGGAGTTATTTGAAGTCATTGGTCTTTAGCAATAAACCAGACACTCTTCAATCTTTAGCAGTTAATATTGAACGAGCTATTCATGACATACGACTTGAGTTAGTGGAAAAAAGTGCTCAAGAATTGGGTTCATGCAAAGGAAGGCATGGAGGCCATTTGAAAGATGTTATATTCAGAACTTAATTGTATCGATTGTACAAGTACATCATATTGAATTTAAAAAACATGTGAATTTCCTTAACAATTAGTGTGTTATTTTTCTTAAAGAAATCAAATCAATTATTGGAAAACCCTGTACTTAGCTCCAAAAAATATTTTATATTAATTTACTTTGCTGCTTTCGCAAAGCTAAAATATATTTAAAAAATAAATTATAAAAACTTTTTGGCCGCAGTACATACATATATGTATATAAAGAAAAGTGATGAAGGCAATATTTCGGAAATCACGTTACATTCAAACGCGTACCATCAATCAAGCGTGATGAATTTGTGCCAGACAAATTGATGACACAATGATAAGTGAACAGAAATAAATTGCTTATACCATGCATATATAAACATTTATATATATATATATATATATATATATATATGTATATATATGTGTGTGTATGTTTGTATGTGTAAACAGAAGGCTACATAATGCTGTAAAACATGTCCTTCCATACAAAAATATCCTTTTCAATACGAGTTCTCAAAATAACCAAACACATTATCGATCTGAAAAAAAAAACTCATCTTAGCAGTACTGCCAACAACAACTTCCCAGAAAAAACATATAAAACTAAAATATCAAGTGCAAAAAAAAATTGCACAGAGAAGAGTTCGCTGAACGCGAACTGTGAAAACAGTAGAGATACGCACACAAATTCAGCACTTGTCATGTGGACAGTAGCAACATCCGCCATCACTACAACATATCTACTACAATTACCACTATTAGTTGCCAACACTATTGGCCATATTTTTGTATGTATGCTTCAAGGTATACTTATAGATATCCTGTGTATGAAAATTGCCAATATCGAATGTTGCAGTAAACTATATGTTATTCTATATACAGCCACGCTTATTTGCTGTTGTTATAATAGACAATAACGATTGTAGTGATACGCGTTGACAGCGTCTACAAAATAGCTATCACTAAACGAGTCGTGCTACAACAACATAGAGGAAACGATGGTCAATGGCAGTAATACACCGTTGCACGGTGTTATTGTGAATTTGACAAAGTGTTTTTCCGCAATTTTATTTTATTTTCTCATTTTGTTTCGTGTCATCAATATCAGTGTTGCAATGGATACGCTGTAGTGTATGTCAGTGGAATAGTTTAGTAAAGGGTGTTGGAAGGCGAGAAGTGTCATTATAAGCGTTTAACCATTGAAGGTTTGTTTTCCCGCCAGCGTGCATGATTATCAATCAACGTTTGTCTGTGGAATATGACTAACTGATAAAGCACAGTGTCGCGAGTGCAATCAAAAACGAGAAAATAAAAATAAATATTATAAGTTACAAACAAATAGTGTGAGTAACCGATGTTAGTAATTCAAATTGTACAGAAAAATAAGAATCTTAAACTTTATAAACAATAATGAAGAGTTGATAAGATAAATTTCCATACTCATTGATTCCGTTAATAATTTAAATGTAGTTAAAATCCGTCGAATCTCTTTTTGCCGAAAATTTGTGAAAGTAGAGACTAATGGATACTCTTTTAAATTCTAAATTCGGACTTCTAACTAGAGCTCTAGATATCCGGATATCGAGCACTGAGAGCAGCTCGATACTCGCTAATTGCTCAACTGCTCAGCAGAACAAAAAATGTTCAATTTTGTTGGTCAAAATTTCTTTGCCGTTTCAATGATTGTAACACTTTGTATAAATAAATTTAAAAATAATAAAACCCAACTCAGAGAAAAAAGACAAAATTTTTGTCAAAATACTCGAACTGCTCGTACTCGTGCTCGAAAAATGTCGAGTATGGAGCAATGAGCAAGCGTGCGATTACTCGTTGCACAAATGCTCGCACTGCTCGAAAACTTTTGAGGAAAATCTGAAGTTCTACTTTTAACCAGTTTTGTGCGTAGCTTATATGGAATTGCGACGCTGTGTGAAGTTTTATTGATGTTTCTGAGTATTATATAATATGTATCAATACATATGTAAATATGTTTGTATGTTTGTAACCGAATCTGCTTGTATGCCGAACGTGACAGTTAAAACTATTTAATGATTACATGCACTGCAATGTAGTAGCTTAAAGGATAAAATCAAATATTTTTACTTAAAAATCGCGTGGTTCTAAGTAGTATATATTTTTTTAATTTATCGAGGAATAATTAAGATTTAATGACAGCAAGTAAATGCATGGATATAAAATTCAGACATAGCTGCGTAGAGGCAGTTCCTTATCGTGCTGTCGAAGGCAGCTGTAAAATCGATGAAAAGGTGATGTGTATCGATAGTTTTCTCTCGAGTCTTCTGCAAGATTTGGTGCATGGTGAATATCCTGTCAATGGTGGATTTACCAATCCTAATTCCACACTGATAAGGACCAATTAGTTTGTTGACGGTGGGCTTTAATCTTTCACACAAAACGCTAAATAGGACTTTATATGCGATACTGACGAGACTTATCCCACGATAGTTGACTCGTTTTTTGGATTGAACATAGCAGCCTTAGGGTGCATTCATCGGGCGTGCTTTTGTTTAGCAAAGAAGCTGGTGCATGCCGACGATTTCGATATCATTGGCTTTAAACGTATTCCTGCAGGTTCTACTTTCTCCAGGTTAGACAAAGAAGAGAAGCGAATGAGTCTGGCAAGACGCAATATTACTGTCACCAAATAGAGAAAGTCATCGCATCGCCTTTCACTTCACTTTACTTTACAGTCATAGCCGTAAATAATTTCATCTACCAAGGAACCAGTGTTAACAATACCAATAATGTCAGCCTTGAAATCCAATACAGAATCACTTTTGCCAACAGGTCCTACTTTAGACTGAGTAGGCAATTGAAAAGTAAAGTTCTCTCTCAACGAACCAAAATCAAACTCTACAAGTTGCTCAGCATTCCTGTCCTGCTATATGGTGCAGAAGCTTTGATGATGTTGAAGTCCGATGAGTCGACTTTAACAGTTTTCGATAAAAAAGTTCTGCAGAAGATTCATAATCCTGTGTGTTGGCAACGGCGAATACCGCAGATGATAGAACGATGAGCTGTACGAGTTATACGGCTACATTGACATAGTAAAAAAAAAAATGAAAAAAATGAAAACGTCAACTTCCACTAAACTTTTTCTTGAACCTCCTACTTCTGACCCATTTCATGTGTATTGCAATAATATCAAAATCAATGATGGTGATAACATAATAGGTGAACGCGAAACATATTCGTTTTGAAATTGTTATAAAAAAAACTAAAAATTATTTTCAAAAATTTTGCCTTTGTGGAAACGCCATATCAAACCGGTTAATGAAGGAATTGCACACCATGTACTAAATATATTAATATATTCCCTCTTCTATAGCAAGTGAAATGTCAATAATCTACTATGCGACATTAATGGAATGCACCGTCTAGTGAGTTCCCTTATTAACTGTTATTTGCTTTTAATTATTTTATATTTCAACTGGGCGCCTGCTTTAAACCCCATATTTATCTTCTATTAATAAAAAAAACAAAACAAACACATTTTGTTTATAATTTATTCAACTTTTATGCCACTCTGTACTTACTATTATAAAATGAAATTTATGCTTCGACACATGGTCACGTGTTTCCAAATCCATTGTGGCTCGCACACATAAATTACTTTTTCTTCTCTACTTACGACATTCTGCGCCTGTGACTTTGATAGAATAAACTTTAGCATTTTAATATTTTAAACATACTGATAGACATACATACATATTTTTCACTCCTCCTTTTTTTTGGTGTGTTCTTATTGTTTTTAGTTTCTTTGTGTAACTTATTTTTTTTTTTGCTTGTTTTTTATATTTAGCGTTTTTGTGGTGAAATGTAGGAAAGTTTGCTTGCATCGTGTCCCTTCCCAAGACAACAACTATACAACTTTGATAGAAAATGTAGCGGAGTTATAGTAAATACCGAAAAAAAAAAATAGGAGAGGGATAAGAGAGAAAGCGGTAGATGCTGTAAAAGCGAGTGCAATCGGGATATGGGAGCAGTCGTCGGAAGCATCGGTTCCACTAAATAACTTTAGCAGAAAAAGTTATAATAACTATTTTTGACACGTTTTCGTGTTGTCAACTATAAATTGTTATCGCTACCGCAAATGTGTTCTATAACATGCACGACACATATGTATAGATATGTGAAAGTATTTATATCACTAAAGTGTCGTGCAACATATGCGTCAACATGCTACAGAGAGCTTGAAACTATTAGAATTTCTTTTTCTCTTTTTTTAATTTAAATATAAGTAAAAAAATTTCGTTTGTTTGTTTGTATATATAATATAAATATTATAATAATAACTGTATAGTAGTAAGACCAAGAGCCTTTGTGAATAAACTACTTTAATGGGGACTAAAGTTTTACTAAAAATAGCAGGCATATATCTAAAAAGTTTACTTAAATCCCCTATGGACTTAGTATCGAATATGAAGTGCAAATAAATATGTATTTCTTTTATTTTAATATTATTAGTGTGATTAAAATGCGTTTCTTCGAGTTTGGTTTAATGTTTACTTCTCACTTGTATGAAAGGGCGTTATAATGCCTGGCGCTAATAAATACCAGCTGATGCTCGGTACGAAGGAAGTCTTCTTTACTAGTTTTTTTTTTCTTCCATCTTCCTTGATAATGACTGTTCGTTACTTTCAAATCCAGGTTAAATCATTCGGCTTGCACATTATTTACAATTTACAAAGTGTCCAGAACGAAGATGAGACTTTGATGAGGCGGTCGCAATAGCCGACTGCAGGTTCGAGAAACATCCGAAATTATAGAAAATTATTTTTTCTAATTGCAATCGCTCCTCGGCAGGGAATTCCAAGCCATTCGAGTATATTTCCGATATGAAATATATGGTGATCCATTTCCAGGTTCCCTATTTTTTTTAAGAAAAAATCACAGAAAATTCAATTCTAATGGGAAATGTTTATTATCATTCGAAAGAATATTTTTCTGCATTTATTTTTTTAACATTATCTCAATCAAATATTGGCCGCGGCTACGTCTCAGATGATCCATCCATTGAGTCCAAGTTTCGATGAATTGTTCGCGCATTTGGATTGGTAACTGGCGAATGACACGCGTGATATTTTGCTCCAAGGCTTCAATCGAAGCATGATTGTCCGCATAGACTTTATACTTTACATATCCCCACAGCAAAACGTTTAACGGTGGATATCACAAGATCTTGGTTAACGATCGACCGGCCAAAAACGTGAAATTATCTGCTCACCGAAGTGTTCTCTCAATAAATCCATTGATTGATAAGATGTGTGGTAATTGTGACCGACTTGTTGAAACCAAATATCGCGGAGATCATGAGCTTCAATTTAAGACACCAAAGAGTCGGTTATCATGGCGCGATAACGGTCGCCATTGACGGTTACGTTCTCATCGGCATCATTTTTGGAGAAATATGGGCCGTTTTTTCTGAATGAAATGGCAGCTCTTGAATCACTTCAGGTTGCTCTTCGTCCCAAATGCGGCAATTTTGCTTTTTTACATGGCCACTGAGACTGAAATGGGCCTCATCGCTGAACAAAATTAGGATCGAAAACGTTGGATCTTCTTGGAATTTTTTAAGAACCCATAGAGCGAAGCGATACTGCTTGGGAAGGTGGAGCGGCTTCAGTTCTTCCACAAGCTATATTTTGTAGGCTTTCAATTTAAGATCTTAACGTAAAATGCGCCAAGTCGTTCTATATGTCAGTCCGAGTTGCTACGAACGGCGCCAATTGCTGCTACGGCCGATATATTTTCTTCACTGCGTGCTGGACGATTAAAAAAGGATCCGGAAAGCATGTACGAATAGTGAAGATATTGATTAACTATGTTTTCAATAGAGTTAAATGAAGATTAAAAAACAATCTTTACCCCCTTTTTTAAGGTAAAATCACTGATAATCACTCTATTCTACCTTAACCTCGGCTCTCTCTCTGAGTATCAGATGGCTCTGCATTCAGTGCAAAGGTTTTTTTCTAGTATTTGTCATTGCTTATTTTTAAATAAAAATATAGATATTGCAAAAGCTGGTTTTAGAACGTTGACTTAACTAAAGTTTAACATGTCAACTACGACCAAACCGCAGAAAAGAAAGAAAAGTAAGGAAAAATGATAACTCAAGGAACCACACATGTACATAACGAAAAAGGTTTTTTTTCATAAACATATTTTAGTTTTGTTAGTAATTTCCTTAATATTTTTCCTTTTGGCAGCTGCAAGCTAATATAAATGTCATAACCGTCAACTGGATGACAACCATGCCAAACGGGAGCAACAATATTTTAGGTGAAATAAGGAAAGAACAAAGTTAAGCAAGTTTTTGGGGAGTTGAAAGCGATCGCAAAATATATAAAATAAAAGCTTCGAATATTTTTTGTTACTTATTTTTGGTTTTGACACTTTATGGAGAATTTTTTGCCAATGCTTTTTTCAGTTTATTTTACTTTTATGTCATATTTCTATTTTTTTGCAGCACTTAATTTTTCCTTTTGTTGTTAACAACTTAACTTTTAGTAACAACACAAAATCTGGATGGTACTTTAAAAGGTGAAAGAAAAATCTAAATAGCTTGAAAAGAAAAATATTGCTTAAGCTAATGCCCCAATATATATATATCTATATATATAAATATATAAGAATAAATCTGAAATAAAATAAAAAGCTCCTCATAATAGGCCGTTCGGAGGCGGCTTAGAATAAATTGTAGGTTCCTTCATTTGTTGGACGCAAACCCACAAATTCCTCTAATTTGTGGGTTTGCGTCCAACAAATGAAGGAACCTACAATTTATTCTACAACAAATGAAGGAACCTACAATTTATTCTAAGCCGCCTCCGAACGGCCGATTATGAGGAGCTTTTTATTTTATTTCAGATTTATTCTTGTAGGGCTAGACATTCACTGCTGAGGAGCGACTGCAATTAAAAAAATGTATTTGCTATAACTTTGGATGTTGGTCGAACCTGGGCTCAAACCCTGACCTTTTGAATGACGTTGCCGCCACCATGCTTAACTGTTGGTACTATATTTTTGGAGTTAAGTGCTGTGTTTTCGTTTATCCAAATTTTTGCTCTTCCATCGCTGCCGAATATATTGAACTTCGATTTGTTTGTAAACAAGACTTTTTGCCAAAAATCCATCCCTTGTCTAAATGTGCCTTAGGGAACTCCAAGCGAAGCTTATGATTTTTTTCAGAAATAAAAGATTTTAAGGTGGTATTCTACTGTGGAAGCCGTTATCGTACAGAGCTCTTCCAAATGTTCTTAAATGGATACACTTTATTGATGAGTTTGCTAATTTTGGAGCAGTAACTTTAGAATCATCATTCACTTCCTTCAGAATAAAGCTGATGTCTCTTCATGCTAGCTTATTCGGGCGGCCAACACGCGACTTTTTTCGGTGGTTCCATTTTTTTAAAGTTTTTACAATGGTCTGTACCTTTGGTGGACTTAATTTCTTCTCTTTTCTGTGCTGAATACCCTTACTCGTACGTCAATGGATATTTCTTTTCGCGCAGACATTGTTGATGCTAATGTGTTTAAATCACAACTAAATTCAATACTAGCAAATTAGAAAACATAATTTAAAAAAATATAGTAAAAAAGGGTACCTTTTGTCAAGGATATTTTTGCATTTTTTACCATAATTGTTTGATTTTATGTTAGAGAATAGATTTGTTTCAATACATATGATTAGAAAAGGATTTAAAATAAAGCTGCATACCTACATTTTTCAGCAAAGTGATATTACTTTCTACACAACGCCACTATATATGCAAAAATTCTAGGTAATTACTAGTATTACAAGAATAAAAGCATTTGCATAGCGCCATTCGTGGTTATTTCTAATATGCCACGACTGAATATTATTTTCTAATAAACTCTGTCGAAATGCGCAGTATGTGGCGGCTTAACATCATAGCGTTAGCCGAGTGTTTAGAGTTTGTCATAGTAGTCCATGAGATATTCGAGATTAGAATCTGCTCGTAGGAAAATTCATCTTAATTTTTTATTTATTTATTTTATTTTTGGCAGAGTAAAAATTCAATATGCAGAAATGAACTATTATTTACCTAGTAAGTAACTTATATGGGAATATGGAAGGCCAATTGACAGTTCGAAAACATCGCCAGTCAGTGTAAAAATGGAAACTAGTTGGATTCTCGTTAAAGAATAGTATCTTTCCCTACAGAATATTATATATATATATATATATATATATATATATATATATATATATATATGTGTGTGTGTTGCCACTAACAAAGTCTATCTACACAGCCCTTAAATTGTGACATGTTACAGCAAAGTTAAAAGTCAATATGTGAAGCCCATGGGATATGGCGAGTAATCAGAGAAAAAAACAATTTTTTTCTCAAATAGTTTGAACTAAAATTGCCTTTAACATTTTCTAGTGAAAATTGCGAGTATGCACCACTACTTTTAATCGCTGTTAAAATCGCTCTTCATTGTCGCCGCTTAATACAGCCAAGCAATGTGCTCATCCCTGCTTTCTTTAATATGCAGCGCATCTTAAGTAAATGTAACTTTTTTGATTTTCTTTAATTTTTGCTATTTTTATATATATATTTTTTGTTGTTATTGTATACTCTCATAATTTCATGTACAAACCTGCCGCTTACAGGTAAGCAAGCAGTCACTCAATCAACATTCACTTGCTGCCGGTGCCATGCCATTGTTTGTGGCATAACAGCCATGGTGTATAGAAGAATGGAAATAATCATATTTTGACATGAAAGTGACAGCTAAACGCTGCGCAATATGCGTCATGTTGAATAACAAGACTTGCAGCAATAGCGACTTTTAGTTTATACATAATATATATATATACATACATACATAAATGTACAACTAAGCAGTTTTGTATGTTGTATCATATACAAAATATGCTATGTGCCAGTTCATCGCCGTGCATAAAATAGCTTTAGAAATTTCTGAGCAATTTTCAAATATTTATCTTTTCTTTTCCGTTTTTCGGAAGCACTGAGCTTACTGTTCCTGAGAATATGTACATATGTATATATATCTATCAGTGTAAGCATAAAAGTAAAATGTTCTACATTGATAGCGAAAATACCAGAGCTGATTTGTTGGAATTTCTCAAGAGATTGAAGAGGTTTCTCAAGGGACAACAATATCCAACGACTATAGGTACGCACCGGATTTGCTTAAAATATATTGGAAGTAGGACAAATTAGTGGATCAATTCAATATAATTTAATTAAAAAAAATGCAAATCTACAAAAGATTACGTATCCTTAAATTACTTAAAAGAATTTTCAAAATCTTGATTTTAAAATAATGTTACAATGCACTTATAGCCAGCGATTTGTGCATTTATACATTTGTGCGTCATGTGGCCTGTCAACGAGTGCGTGTGCGTTGTCGTTGTCGCCCTACGACAGCAATATTCTGCTACAACACTGTTTACCGGTACATAATTTCTACTTACCACATGTGTGGCACGTAGTCTGAGCACTTTGCTCCTTCAACACAGTTCACTTTACTGTGTTTTTTTTTCTTCATGCTGAATAGCTGAGATTACTACTCTTTGATTTATCGTTTTATCACAAAACTGTTGGCTTATCGGGTTAATGTCGTTTTTTTACTTTTATTCTATTTGTTACCACTTGACAGAAAAAAAAAACTGCTTACGGAAAGGGAATATTCCAAGTATGAAAAATGTTTAATATTATTTTCTTAAATTATTATTTACTTCATGATTGTTAAACTATATAAAGGGTGATCCAATTCGGGGTTTCTTACTTTTTTAAAGAAAAAAACACCGAAAATTAAATTTAATGGGGAAAGTTTATTATCATTATCTCTTTCAAATGTTGGCCGCGGCTACGTCTCAGATGGATCATCCGTTGAGTCAATTTCCGTTAACTCGTTCGAGCATTTCGACTGGTAACTGGCGAATGACACGTGTGGTGTTCTGATCCAAGGCCTGAATCGAAGCGGGATTGTCCGCATAGACTTTAGACTTTACATATCCCCACAGGAACAGTCTAACAGTGTGATATCATACGATTTTGGTGGCCAATCGACCGGCCTGCAACGTGAAATTGTCTGCTCACCGAAGTGTTCTCTCAATAAATCCATTGAGTATTTTTGAAACCAAATGTCACTGAGATCCCGAGCTTCAATAGTCAGTTATCATAGCGCGATAACGGTCGCCATTGTCGGTTACGTTCTCACCGGTATCATTTTTAATGAAATACGGACCGATGATTCCATCGGCCTACAAACCACATTAAGCCGTTGTGTTTTCTGGATGAAATGGCAGCTGTTGAACCTCTTCAGGTTGCTCTTTGTCCCAAATGCGGTAATTTTGCTTGTTTGCTTGTTTACATATCCATTGAGCCAAAGCGGACCTCATTGCTGAACGAAATTGGCTCGAAAAAAAATACCTTTTCTACGTGGGTGACAGATCACGCATGAGTTGTGTCAAGCTGTCGTGTTATTTTTCTGCACTTTTGTTTGACATTTCATCATGGAAAGACATACGTCTGAAAAACGTTTACAAACGTTCTGTAAAGAATGTGTTCGCGTGCTTCGCTCAACTTATGCTTAACACAATCACGCAGTGAAGAAAATATAGCGGCCGTAGCTGAGAGTGTACACGAAGACCGTGGGGAGTCAATTCGGCGCCGTTCGCAGCAACTCGGACTGACGTATGGAATAACTTGGCGCAGTTTACGTCGAGCTCTTAAATTGAAATACAACTTGTGCAAGAACTGAAGCCGCTCGCCCTTCTCAAGCGACATCGCTTCGCTTACGGGCTCCTGAAAAGTTCCAAGAAAGTTCGTCGTTTTCGTGCCAAATTTTATTCAGCGATGAAGACCATTTCTGGCTCAATAGCAAAATTGCCGCATTTGGCACTAGGAAAAACTTGAAGGGATTCAAGAGCTGCCATCTAATCCAGAAAAAACAACGGTTTGGAGTGGTTTGTGGATCGGTGGAATCATCGGTCTATATTTATTCAAAATGATACCGATGAGAACGTAACCGCCAATGACGTTATCGTGCCATGATAACTGACTATTTCACTAGTTGATGCCTGAAATTGAAGCCCGTGATCTCCGCGACATTTGGTTTCAACAAGACGGCGCCACACATCGCATCAATCAATGGATTTATTGAGAGAACACTTCGTTGAGCAGATAATTTCATGTTTTGGGCTGGTCGATCGGCCACCAAGATCGTGTGATATCACACCGCCAAAATTTTTTCTGTGGGGATATATAAAGTCTAAAGTCTATGCGGACAATCCCGCTTTGAGTGAGGTCTTGGAGCAAAACATCACGCGTGTAATTCGCCAGTTATCAGTCGAAATGCTCGAACAATTCATCGATAATTGCACTCAACAGATGGACCATCTGAGACGTAGCCGCGGTCAACATATGAAAGAGATAATCTTCTAAAAATAAATTCCAAAAATTGATTTTCGAATGTTAATAAACATTTTATTTGAATTTTCTTTGTTTTTATCTTTAAAAAAGTAGGGGACCTCGAAGTAG
This sequence comes from Neoceratitis asiatica, assembly GCA_030068015.2. Classification (NCBI taxonomy): domain Eukaryota; kingdom Metazoa; phylum Arthropoda; class Insecta; order Diptera; family Tephritidae; genus Neoceratitis; species Neoceratitis asiatica. The sequence continues at coordinate 41,312,180 of CM061529.1, forward strand.
ATCACCCTTTACAAGTTCTCGTGGTGGAGGCTGCATTTTAATGCTACTATGCCAAATATTTTTTTGTTTCCTCAACGCGTCGTTGAAATCGTCCATATTTTCTCACGTTGCTCTTCTCTTTCGTCGATATAAAGTAACCTGGGGTAAAGCATGTAATGCAATAGTTACCGCGACAGCCCGGAACGATCGGATTTCAATCCGTCCAAGGACTGTCACTTCCACTGTATTCACCGATGCCCGATTTCGGCGTTTTTTCTGCGGTCAAAACAAAACAACAACAACAATAATAATAATAATAATAATAATAATAATAATAATAATAATAATAATAATAATAATAATAATAAGAACAACACCAACAACAACACAAATAATTATGAAAACTATCTAAATTGCGGATGAGCGAATCGGTCCAGTAACAATGTTTTCATAACATACATACCCGAAAACGAGCTAGTGCTCCTAAAAGTAGTCACTGTAATAAATGTAAAGGGGTTGTATTCATTTTTTCATATTAGTCTCAATACTTCCAAGAACTTCAACCAACTGAGCAACAACATCTTTCTAAAAAAGGATCAGGGCATTCCTTAAGCGTTTGTGTTTGGTCTCCAACAAAAATGTAGATTCTCTTACGCGGTAGCTTTTTTTTTTTTTTTATTCCTTAATTTTTTTGCGTGGTGGAAGATGTAACTGGGTTAAATAGAAATTTAGCATGTACATGGCTCAGGGCTAACATTTTACACGCTTCATACGCGAGACTACGTGTGGCATGAGCAAAGTTGCATTTTGTTTATATGTAAAATCTAATCGCCTGTAGTCCAATGAGCTAAGAATGTCCTAACATATATTTATTGCTTATTAATTCTTAATGTATTGTTTATTATATATATTTGTGATATACTAAATATTATTCGCCTAAGGTTTAAAGAATATAAGCGATTCCTAAAATTTCAAAAATATTAAACTGAAGTCACTACAGAGATTTTTAAATTCGAACCTTCGTATAGTGCATTTAGACATACTGATTCAATTTTTCAATCAACACCAGCCAAGCTGATTTAATGGCATTAGACCACGAGTTGGAGAGCAGTGGGCGAGTGGCACCAGCAGCGCATTGATTTGATTATTATCAGTCGTATTGACGCTTTCGCTCACACATTTACTTTCGCTGCCCACATAGCGGTATTTGCTTGCATACAAACACATAAATATTGGTTTAGTACTGAAGAGCTCTTTAGTATTTTGATTTTTTTGGTTCTATACATTTTGCATTCCGTTTTTCTAGTTTGCGGCTGTCTCTTTTAATATTTTTTCAATTTTTTGCAGTGCCCTTTTCAATTACCAACTATTTTGTTAAGGTCAGCAGATTTTTTTTCTTCTGGTTATTACTGTTTTTTCCTCTGTTTGTTGCTTAGAAAATGGAAATCATCCCATTGACTGTGATTTTGAGGCATTGACATAACTCCAATGGCAAAGGATATCCCTCGTTGTTTTGTTGTTGTTTGTTTTCATTTTGTTTAGTGGATTGCATAAGGAAATTGGCCGTTGTTGAAAAGTTTGGCAACAGAGCATTTCAAACCGCATATGTAAAAAAGAAAAGAAAACGAAAAGCTTAAATACCAAAAAAATGAATGAGAGCGAACCATTCAAGCGCAACAGACAGGCAGACATACTGTAGAAACGGTAGCAGCGGTGAACCATTGCACAGTATAAATAATGACATTGGGCAATATGCTTATATGTGCGACTTCTAAACGTATACACATGTGTACATATATGAATATGTACTGCCGTGTGCTTATGTAAATAAACTTGAAATTGACTTTACCTGCCACGGAGGTCAGAGATAGCCACCTATGTTGGCAACAACAAGGATCTCAACAAGTTTATGCTGTATCGAAGATAATGAAAACATACGACAGCTGCCAAGCAGCAAACACCGATGATTAACCAAAGCGAAATGCAAACATTTAACCATAAATATCTTGCAGCAATGCAGATACAAACTGTAAGTTCTCGGCAGTATATGGCAAGTCAGTGGTAATATGCAATTTTCGCAGAGTCCATTGCCTTATTTATAGCATCAGATTAATTTTCGTTTACCTCAGCACAAAGGTACACGTGCATATACAAATACATATACAAACATAGAAAAGCATCACTGCAGACATATGCTGTATTTGCCTGCTAATTGTTTGTGGCATGCTTGATACCGCTTTTATATCACTTTGTGCGCTAAACAAAAATTTTTTCTTACACTTTTGAGTTTGTTTTTTATTCTACTTATAATTGAACCATAACGTTGCTGCAACACTTTCTGGCAACTTTATTAATTGGCGACAACTGTGCGAATTTATAAAATATAGCAAGCAAATGATTTGTGTTATGCAGCAACATTGACAACAACAAAAAACACTGCTAGGAAATCTAAAGTTGCTTCAAGTGGCAATGATGCATTGCTGGTCGCTGCCTTCATTGATAAATTGTTAATGTATTTTTAGCACACAATTATTTAGTGTATTTGTAGTGACCTAATAGCAAGGAATTTTCACAAAGTTGATTTTTTTCTGCAAATTGAAAATTAAATTGGCTGGCACTAAGTTGGAAATTAATTTTATAAAAAAAGTAAAGGGTCTTCGCTTCTTGTACCGTCCCGAAATCCAAAAATTAGCAAATGTATCGCATTAAATAGTTCGTAGTAATTGAAGTGGTTAAAAATACAATATATGTGCACGGCAAGATATGATAATGTCTTATTTTATTTTATTAATTATCAGTTCATAATTTTTTGTTATATTAAATTTTATTTTATATAATTTTGTTTAAATTATTTTAATTAAATTTTTAAAGAATAATTAATTCTATTTTTATTTATTTCACTTTAATTTGTTTTATTTTATATACATTTATTAAATTCTATTATAATTTATTTTATTATTTTATTTTAATTTATTTTCCTTTTGTTTTGTTTAAATATATTTTATTTTATTTTTATTCAATTATTTCATTTTATTTATTTTGTTTGACTTAATTTTTATTTTCTTTTATTTTATTTTGTATTATATAAATATACAAATTCTATTTTATTTTATTTTAAATAATTATATCAATATCTATTTTATTTAAGTCTATTTATTGTATTTTAATTTATTTCATTCCATTTTATTATATTTTGCTGAATATAATTTTATTTTATTTAATTAGATTGTATTATTTTTTATTTAATTTTGATTATTTTAATTTTAATTATTTCATTTTAATTTTATAAATTTTTTTATTTAATCTAGTGTTATATTATTATACTATATTTGTTCTCTTTATATATTTTTATATATTATATTCTGCTTTAATTTATTTTGTGATTAGATTCCTTTTAATTTTTTAAGTTATTTCATTTAAGTTGTTTTAATTTAATTTTATTTTATTTTGTTTTATATGATTTAATTTACTGAATTATATTAAGTTCTATTTTAATTAATTTCAACTAATGCATTTTTTATTTTGTTTTATTTATTTTATTTATTTTATTTTATTTTATCTTATTTTATTTATTTTTTTAAATTTATTTTTATTTTTATTTTATTTTATTTTTTTATATTTTATTTATTTTATTTAATTAATTTTTTTAATTTTTTTATCTAATATAGTTTTATTTTATTTCATTATAGTTTATTTTATTTTATTTTATATAAAATTATATTATTTTATTTTATTTTGTTTTATTTTATTTTATTTTATTTTATTTTTTATTTTAATTTAATTTAATTTTATTTTATATTATTTTATTTTAGTTTAATTTATTTTATTTATTTTAAATTATTTATTTATATATTTTTGTTCTGTTTATTTATTTTTTTTATTATTTTTTTTATTAACTTTTTTATTTTTATTTTTTTTTAATTGTGTTTTATATTTTTTATGATATTTTTTTATCATATTTTATTTTATTTATATTATTTTATTTTATTTTATTTTGTTTTTTTATTTTATTTTGTTTTGTTTTGTTTTATTTAATTTTAAATTTATTATAGTTCTTTTTATTTAATTTTATTTATTTTTAATTTGTACATATTACCAGCGGATGACCGGGCCACACTTTGTTGTGGCTTTCTGTATTTTGTCCAATTTTTTTTTCTAATTGGTGTTGCAATGGCTCATTAAAGCTCTAATTAAGCAACAACTTAATTAAAATTTGAATTTTTTTATTTGGTAATATTGATCTATCTACCTACTTGTAAATACGTTTCACTAATTCACTACTTAAAGGCTCTCACGAAAATGCCAATATGAAATCTTAAAAGTAAAACAGCCTTCGGTCACAGAAAAATTACGTGACACAGTGAAAACAACACATACGGACCTATGCTTACATCCTAATTATCCTAAATTTGTGTGTATGTCGGTGATCCCTTTCCCGTAAAGAAATGTTTCAAGCAAATTGAATTTTTTTCGAATCCATGATTTATTTAGACATATCATCTAAAATTTTAACCAAATTGAAGCATAAATAATCATTCACTCAAGTCGAGCCATAAATAAGACCTCGAATAAGAGAGAAAAGTGCTGTTCCTGCTAATCTAAGCAAAAAGCTACCTATTTACCGAATTTTCAGCAAATTGAACCATAAATACGACTTTTTCGAGTATAAAAAATAGATAAAACAATTTTGAAACGTACACAAATCAACATAATTTTATGTTTTTTTATTTATTTTTATTTTTATTTTTTTTATTCATTTAAGTTTTTTGTTAGTCAAAATTTATTTGTAGTCATAAGAAAATGACTACCTACTTTGATAAAAAAAATTTAATTGAATATTTTTGTTATACAACAAAGAAAAATTAGTAGAAGTGAGAGTTGTTTCGGTGATCACCACATCTCCTCATCAGACTTCTTTTGCCAGGAATCGAACCGACGCATTCTGTGCTCTAACAAGTGAGCCAACGTCTGCCATGTAATCTGCTGTTGTATTATTAAATTTTTTTACTAACCTACAACTATTAAGTGCGCTAATATTTAGCCGCTATTTTGACTTAATGTTGTGTTAGCGAGTTTGTTTTATATTATTTGAATTATTTTAATTTATTTTTCTCATATTGTTATTTTTTTATTTTTATTTAATATAATATTAGTTTTGTATAAATTTAGTTATTTTTTTTTTTTACAAATTTTTTATATTTATTTTGTGTTTATTTTTTTCATTTTTATTTTAGCACGCATAACTAGCTCTACTCTTTCTGCTTTAATCATGTATATTTCTCTTTCAAAGTTTCTTTTGAAAAATTCCATGAAAGCTTATTAATAACGATAACGGAATTTTATAGCAAAAAAACTGCCTTGGCTTAGATATCTCGTTATGACATTGCACCAATATAATATTTTCATATTAAAATTGTTAAATTATTTAATTAGGCTTCATTGAAACGCTTTCATTAATATTTCTTTTGAATTTCTTGATTGTTTGTCTGTTAAGTTTCACGGTCAATAAGTTGCAAAGATTTAACAGTTATCTCAGTAAATCATACCAACAAGTAGATGTAAAATTATGCTTAAATATGAATAAAAAGCTAACGTCTTTCATTTAATTCAGTCATTTTATTTATTATTGGCAAATAAATGAAGGAAAAGATTTTCTGAGAATAATAAAAACTGTTTTCGGTTAAATGCAACACAGTTATTAAACTGAAATTACTAGGCAATACATACATACATATATACGTCCATATTAGTGTACATTATATATACTATCACTGGACAACACACATATACCAGCCTTCAAAACAATCTAAACAAATTTAATCAAAACATGGAAATTTTCAATAACGCAAATGACTTTTTGTATGCCAATAGAACGTTGAAAACAATAAAAGGGAAAGTAAATTACCTAGACGCACATACAATCTTATTACCTAACATATTGCATAGAGTATGTAATAATATTGCTTTTGTTGCACAGTTTTGCCTTTTTGGCTTTTAGAGTGGAGCTTTATGCATGTTACAATAAAATAGTGCTGGAGAACTTGTTTTTGTAACATTGTATTCAACTGCCATAGAAAATGAAGGCTGTAAGGTATTTATGGGCATTGTGAAGGTCCTTGTGAAAGTTGTTGTTGCTTTTAGTTGCTTTGGCGTTGTTGCTGTGTAGAATTTTCATTATCGCCACCAACATGCTACTAAGCAACAGGTCAATTCTGTATACTTTGCATGTGTTTCAAAAATGTAATTTAATTCTGCTTCTGGTAGTGATAATAGCGTTCCAAGCATCAAGCTGCTATTGTCACTCTTCTTCCATTCAATAATACGTTTAACCGCATTTTTACCCTCCTGAACAGCTTTTATCAAGACTTTATTGCATTTTTGCTGTGCCCACTTTTGGCTGTGCTTGTGTGTTGAGACGCTTCAACTTGATATACATACATATATGAAACTATTAATAACGATATCACCTTCAACTGTTTCGTAGAAATTAATTTTGTTCCGAACATGCAGCATCTGCGGTTTAGGGGATGTTAGATGTAGCCTAAATTCTTTCCTATCACACTTAACAAGGCTTGTTACTTATTTTCAGTTTTTTCCAGTATCTACAACTTAGTTATTGCTATTGGCTTCTTGCTGTCTATTATGATATCTATAACTCAAGAGAAGTGTAATAAAATAGAGAAGTCTAGAATAAAACATAATAAAATAAAATAAAATTAAATTAAAAAAATAAAATAAAATAAAATAAAATAAAATATATAAAAATGAAATGAAATAAAATATTTTAAATTAAAACTAAATTAATTTGAACTAATAATATTAAAAAAAAAATTAATTAATATTAAGTAAAAAATTTAAAATAAATCAAAATTCAATATAATATAATAAAATAAAATAAATAAATTAAATTAAATAGTATAAAATAAAAAAAACATTAAATTAAATTAAATTAAGTAGTATAAAATAAAATTAAATTAAATAAAACAAAATTAAATAGCATAAAATAAAATAAAATTAAATTAAATTAAATAGTATAAAGGAAAATAAAATTAAGTAAATGAGCTGTATTCAAAGGGCTATTTGTTTTAGAAACATTATTTTTTCATTAAATATTTTGTTATACAACAAAGAAAAAATGGTGGAAGTGACAGCTGTTTCGGAGATCACCACATCTCCTCATCAAACATCAAAACAGTAAATTAAATGAAATTAACGAAGAAAAATATTTATTGATCAAATCTATGTTTATATGGCTGAGTTGATGCCGTCATATATACAGTCATGAGTAGAGAGACCTTTTAAGATTAAAAAAAAACCATTGAAAATCATAGTTAGAAATCTACCGTGAATCTACTATGAATTTTAACTTCTCTAGACGACTTTTATATAGTACCGCATCAAAAATTTGCCACGGTTTCATAATGCACTACTTTTAAATAGCAGGTTGCTTTGATTTTTTTTGGTTTTTTTTTTTTTTTTTTAGTTGGGATTTTGAATCAGATTCTTCCTTATAAGACTGAATAATGGTGAACAAATCGTACACAAATATCGGTCTAAATGCAATTAATTTCATTCTTAATTCTTATTTGTCAAAATTTAATTTATAAAATTAGGTTTTTTATAATTTAAATTTAATAAAATTGATTCTCACAGAAAACTATTTTCGATAAATGTATAATTACAGTATTCTATCACTGACACAAAGATTTTATATCTATGAATGCATTTTTTATATGTACACCAAAACGTGAGTGCCAAACGTTTTCCGAGCATATTTTTTGCCCTAAAAATCTGCGATTTTTTCAGTATTTGCCAATACTGCTAGAGTTTATTTATTTATACTCCACAGCAAACACAGAGTTCACAGTAGATAGAAAAAAACTATTGTTCGATCATTTTGTCATTCTGTCAATTATGCAGCAGTTGCTCGTACTTATACATATGTATTTTGTATTATATTGTTTTACTTTTCAGTATAGTAACTAGAATTGTAAAATATGTAAGAAATGTTAGAAAAAATGTCCATAAATATTGACTTCACTTAAAATAGAAAAAAACAAAAAATATCCTAAAATAGTTTGTAAATATTTATTGTACGAGTATATACTACTGCAAATGCTAAATGCTAAACGGAAGCTTAAAACCGGAAATAAACTGGTCATAGCTACAGTGGCTACAGTGTGTGTGTGATATAATACATAAAAACTCATTTCCCAATGAACTTGCTTGTCAAGTGTCCATTTTCATGAGGCACAGATGAATTTTAAAATTGTGAACTGTTAGTTTTAATTTTTTTTTTTTTTGAATTCTGATATTTTAGGCGAATTGAATAAAAATGTGGAATTTAGATAAAAATTTCAAAATTACAATTTTCGAATTCAAGTATAAAAAAATTCTATTCTTAAATATTTATAATTGCAAAAAAAAAAAATTAAAATTTATTCAAAAAATCATTAAAGATTTTTGCAGTAAACTGTGAAGTTTTCGTTTGATTGCAAAGCACATAACGCCAATAAGGTTTGCCACAAAATTTTTGGCACAAATATCAGCTAACTTAATTCCGCTTTTCATCAGCTTGCCAACAACACAACAACAGCAGCGAAAAGAAGTCTCACCACACTCCGCTTGCTTATGCATTATATATGTAGTTGTTGGTATTTTTGTTGTTGTTGCTGTTAAGGCATTAGTACTTACAACGTGATGCCTGCTCGTAATGTCATGTGGCATGTACGTCATACTGGCAATAGAGTACGTGATGCCGCATGCAACATTTTGAGTAAGTATATATGCACTAATTTTATCTACAAACATATATACATAGATATGTACGTATGTACATACATAAACGCCACTCAGATTTTTAGTTGTGTGTAGGCTGCTATCTTTGCGAGCCCTACACACATATATATATAAACGGGTTTGTATGCTGCAAACGTGCTCCAGGCACTGTGTCATGTTTACTGGACCATTTATGGAGCAATACATGTTATTTGAAAATTTTTTGTGTGGAAAAAACCTTAAAAAAATAATAAAAATTACACAAAAATTATATGTTGAAAATCAAAAAATTAAATCCAAAAATAAATAGCAAATAGGTAAAGAAAATTGAGCGCCAAATATGAAGACACACTCAAATACCGTCAACTTCAGCACGTACTGAATAGATATATATATACTCGTATGTCCATATTGCTGATGATTTTACGAAAAACTTCTTTCCCAAAAATATAAAAGGAAAACTTCACCAAACCACTAATTTTCTTTATCTTCTTCTTTTTCTTTTTCCTTCTTCTACTTCTCCTGTAAGCAACATTCATTCTATAGGCAGGAAATGTAGGCTTGATTCGCTTTACTTTATATTACGTCGCAGTGCCAGCACTTAACCCGTTTCGCTATGCAACGTGCCGAAAATATGGGTCGTCCGCCTCTTGATTCTTTATGCGAATTTCATTACATTTCATTCATTTCTTTTTTAAATTATTTAAGCGAAAATTCCTTGTACGTATGCAACCTACGTGCATTTCTCTTCACTGCAGACTTTCGTTTGTGTACAGTACTAGCACTTTGGTAATAATATACATATCTCCAATACCATTTTCCTTTTGCCGGTTGTAGTCTCACAGTTAGCTAACGGTGAATGCACTTTAGTGTTTATAAGTGTGCCCGTAAGTATTCATCAAATAGTAAAATCGATGAGCTCATTGCTAGTTCAACGAATGCAATAAATTCTTTGCAATTTACTCTCTAAGTACTTTGTAGTATTGCATTGAAAATATGAGTGAAACAAAAAAAAATGATTGAAAAGTAGGATAAGTGAAAGGATTTTAAAGTGAAATTAAGATAAGCTAATATTATAGGGCATTAGCAATCGTGAGGCATTACAAAGATATAGCACATTTTAATTTTTTTTTTTTCACTATTCTATTTTTGAGTATTAGCTAGAAAAAAGTGCTGTTCTCGTCCAATGCCGAAGTCTTTACACCTTTTATAAACATATAAAATTCTTTATAAAATGCAAAGTTCGAATTTGACCATTAGATGCTTTTTTGTCGGTTGTTTGATCCAAAATTTTATATTTGAATGAATCTATTAAATGGAGGCTATGTGATATAGTTCTCAGAATTCGATGGTTTTATGTGTACAGAATATCAAATTTCTTGTTATTAGATGCTTTATTGAAGTATTTATGACACAAAATCACATCTCTCAAAAATCACTAATCGGTTGAATGGGAGCTATATGATATAGCCGATCGATTCTGCAGTTTCCTACAAATGAGCAATACATTACAAAAGTGTATCCGCATACTAAGTTTCGTTGAAATTTCTCAAAAACTGAGGGCTTAGCATATGTTCGAACAATCGGACGGACAGACGGACTGACGCAAATGGCTTAATCAAACTTCTGATACAATCATACTTCTTACCTTATGTTTTTGAATGTGCTGAATCTGAAAATACCTTAAATTTTATCTAGAAACTGACGCTGTCAGACAATATAGGCATTTATAATAAAATAAAATTTGGAAGTCTAAACAAATTTTATATTTATAATTGGATAGAAAAATTATTTTTGCCTAAAATATACTCATTAGTAAGTACTACAAATATTGGATTTTCCAATAACAGTGATATGATTTCTTAAAAAAAAAACACACACACTAATTGTTAAGGAAATTCAAATGTTTTTTATTTAATGTGAAGTACAATCGATACAATTAGGTTCTGAATATAACATAATTCATATGGTCTCCACAACTTCTTTTGCAGGAACGAATTCGATGAACCCAATTTTTAAGTATTTTTCCACTAAATCAAGTCGTATGTCATGAATGGCACGTTCAGTATTGACTTTTAAAGCTTGAAGAGAGTCTGATTTATTGCTAAAGACCAATGACTTCAAATAAACCCACAAGAAGTAGTCTAATGGTGTTAAATCACAACTTCCTGGAGGCCACTGAATGTCACAATTTCTTGAAATAATCGAATCACCAAACCTTCTCGCAATAATTCGGCTTATGCACGTGCTGTGTGACACGTAGCCCCGTCTTGTTGGAGCCAGATGTTGTTAAGATCAACTTCTTCCAATTGTGGCCATAAAAAGGTGGTTATCATCGATCTATACCGCTCTTCATTGACAGTAATGGTGCTACCAACTTCATTTCGAAAAAATTACGAACCGATGATTCCACCAGACCAAAAACCATACCAAACTTAAAATTTAGGTGAATTTAATGATTGTTAATGAATAATTTGTGGATCTTCTTCGCACCAGAATCGACAGCTTTGTTTATTTACGCACCGCTCAGATGAAAGTGAGCCTCATCGGAGAAGATGACTTTTTTTTTTACAAAAATCGTTATCGTTTTCAAGTTGTTCCATGGCAGAATCAGCAAAGTTATATCTTGCCATGATGAAATTGTAAACATTACTGAATACAATGAGAAAAAAGACAGATCATGACATATTAAAAATGGCCAAAACTACACTTAGAAACCATATTATCCCTATTGGAAACCCCTTTATTTGCTATTTCCAGTGCGACTCATTTTCAGACATTTCTTACATTTTTGCTTTTATGTAGCATCTAAAAGGTCCCTCTGCCATCATTAACTTTCCTTGGTGTTCTTTTTCCCTGTAACGCGTTCACCCTGTACTCACGTCTTATTCATTTCCTGGAAGGATATTAAAATAGGAATAAAGACTATGTAATTTTAAATTCATTAGACAACAAAAAGCTTGAAACTCTTTTAAAATCCTTCTAACGTTCTTTCGACTACGTGTAACTCCATCGTAGGATAACTGTTGGTATAGTGATTTGCTCGATCTCTACTATCCCATAGATAAAATAAGCACGTGAAATCGGTTAACCTAGATTGTTTCCCAAGCAAAATTTTCAAATCACCGCACATTTACTTACCGTGCTTTTTTATTTTAATTTGCAAAGAAGCTATTATCGGTTTTTTGAGATGTACAGATTGAACGACAGGAATGAAGCTTAATGATTTGAAGAATTTCTGAAAATACTATACGCCATTGTGCTTGGTCATATAAGATCTATTGCCAAAAGTAAATTCAGCAAGGTTTAAGGGAACTACGAAATCTCTTACCAGATAATTTAAATTAACGGAGAAAAACTGTTGATGGATTTCTATTAGGAGCCTTTATTTTATGTCAGTAATACACACGGAGTGGATAAAATTTCGTGCCGAGGACTGACTACAACTAGAAATTTTCTATAGAAGTGGATTTAGGTTGGGTCAATATTCAAAGTCATAACCTTTCATATGGTAATACGTACTACTAACCACTGGACTATTGCAGCCATCGTACCCTATACGAGCTTTATATATAAAGCCACTCGTCCAGTATAAATCATCAGGTATAAAAAATTAGCCTTGAAAAATTACAATTTTCATACAGAGTCACAGTTTTATGACATATCTACTGGTATTAACTTTTTTAGTTTGTATTGCATTCTGAGATTTTTTATACAGAACAAGATATTTCAATTTAATTTTTAAATGTCTTTTCATCTCCTCGAAACTTCAAGATTTTCTACCTGCTCGACTGCTGTAGAGCCTCCTTAGTATCGTCATGAAGCTCAGAACCCATAATTTTGACACTGCAAAATCCCGCTCCAGTTAAAATAGATTAAATTAAGTTCAACACGTTACTCTATGAGGAGTTCATTAACTTGGTGTTCTACGAAACAGTATGCTTATCATTTAACCATTTTTCTTTAACCACCTTTAAATCGTATGCACACTAAATACAATTTTACTATCAAATTAACATCATGTTATGTTGTTCATATACATAATTCTGACTTTTACTTCCGCTATTTACACACACGCACGCACAGCCCATTCACAAAAGCCCTTACACCGGAATTCAGGCACATATGTTTTCCATTGCCTACATTACGGCGCACAGCGGTTTTAGCCAAACTCCAATAAAGTTGTTCATGCGGAATAATTTGCTATTTAATTTTATGAGTGTGGTGAACTCTGATATAGCAAAAAAAAATGGAAGTAATATGTATATATATATTGTATATACATATGTATAATGATATTATTATTAGAGCTCATGGACCTTAATATTTATTTAATACTAATAATTTTTGTTTGGAAAAACTAAAAATAAATTTAAAAAAAGGTAAACCAAGTTTTAAGCTAAAAAATCCGAAATTTTTTTTTTAATATTTTATATAAATAGAAATAAAATGTCTAGTTTAAAGATTTATGAATTTTGTATGTGGGGTACTGCTAGATGGCACATGAGTCTATTCGTTCAGAAAACCTGTATATTTTAATCTATTTCGATGAAATTTGAAAAATATGATGTGAGTTGCTATGGTTAGAAAAACCAAGAAAAAAACATGAAAATTTTAATAACAAAATTGGAAGAGCAGCTTCTATGTATATAAAATAAAAGAATTCTTAGTATACCTAGAAGTAGTCGTTTTCAAAAAATATCACGTTTTTAGAGTTGCGTAGAGCAGTAAGAGCAAGCGTAACCCTATTCTATAGTTATGAAACACACAGTAAGAAATAAAATAAAATAAAAGCATTTCTTTTTTTTTTTTTTTATATTCAACTTTAACGATTGCGGAACATTTCTGTAAAAATAATTGAACAAAGGCGAGCAATTGACACACTTTTTAGGGCGACTGGGCATGAGAGCGAAATAAATAAATGGCAAAGGGTATAAAAAATAATAAATACAGAAATAGACGCACATAGAGTTAACCAGCAAATATAAATATGTATGTATCTACGGTATAGCATTAAAATGTGAGTGAGTAGCATGTGACTGTCTTTTGTATATGCTTGAAAAATTTTTAAAGAAATTTTCCCAAAAGAAATACTTAATATTTGAAATTCACCAAATAGTAACAACAAAAATTTATATCATTTAGTTAGCGTAAGTATATATTCATATCCGTTATTCATGTATGCATGGATGTATATGTAAGCACAAATGCTTGTTATCAAACGACAACATAATACTACCAAAGTCAATGATGTACGACCGTCCAACGACCAAGCTCTGATAGCCTCTACTTGTAACGCCTAACATTGTTGTTATATCGATTACGTAAATTCACTCAAAACATACACACTTATACACACATAGAGGCATCGATAAACATCATCGACTAACGTCGACTGGTTTACTGCCTTCATGTACTTCACTTGGTAAGCCCGCAGGAATCAAAGTGAATTTTGTTAGTAACAGCACAGCATCAGAGAATGGCAATCGGCTATGACTGCGCAAGCAACGGGCATCAGATGCTTTTGGACAATATGTTTTCAGCTTGTCTTTTTTATCGTTTTATTTATGTGCGACAATTTTTCACAATCTATTTCCTTTTTTTTTTTTTCTTTTTCTTTCTCACAGCATTTTTTATCTTTATTTCAGAATTTTTTTTTTTTACTTTTTGCTGTATGTGGTCGGTATTTTTGTTGTAACCGCCATATAGTATTTGCCAAATTTTTTCTTACCACCTATCCCTTTTATCGTTGATTTTTGCATTTTGTAGAAAAAAAGTGAGCAAAAAGAAGAAATGAATGTAATTTCTTTAGTTTCATATTTGTTGTTGGTATTCAACATCTTGTAAGTCCATAAATGGCGATAAGCTGTCAGTCGGCCTTTTCTACTTGCTAATCTAAGTTTTCATGTGTTTGTGCATCTAAGAGTGGCACAAAAGAGTGGCATTTAAGCTTTTTTCTTAATCAGTTTTTAAACATCGAACTTGAGGCAACTCAAGCAGCAGAGTTTAAGAAATTTTTGAAAAAAATGAGATGAATGCTTAACGCGGTCTCAAGACTCAGTTTTTCATGAAGTGTTTAAGACACTGTTGGGATGGTTGGTAAATTTTCCAGCAAATACTTTCTATTGGTTCTGATATCCATATAATTTAAATTGTTTCCTAACGGTAAACCTATAATCGGTATTTGTTTCCTGAAACCCATAACTGGTATTTAAGATTGTGAACTTTTCTATAGTGCACTGAGTAAGTTTTTATGAAATTAATCTATTTCTAATAATTTCTCAAGCAAATTTATACATATGTTGAGCTATAGATTTTTTAAGATTTTCTGCAAACCAATAATATCGTCAAAAGAAAAAAATTATTTAAATTTCAATATATCCTAGATCAAACGTACATGCCTAAAATTACTAATAGATTTTCACCACAAATTTTTAATTAAAAATTACTTATAAAATAAAATAATTAAAGGCTAATTTATGCTCAAAGCATATTTGAGGACGTTATCAAATTCTGTAATGAAATTATTTACTCTCAAGTCAATTGTAATCTTTAAAATCCAGCTCAAACTAAACATGATATGCTAGGTATATATACATTTATTTCTCTCAAAATGGAATGTACGTAACTAATTAATTAATAATTCACACATACAAAGAAGAGTAAAATAATACGAGTATTTAATAAGCAGCATATGCATTGAAAAATTAATTACTATTATATTACGATATTTAGTAATATTACTCACCAGGCGGTCGCGATAGACGAGTGGATAGCAGTGCGTACTGTCATTCAGAAGGCCTGGGTTCGTGCCCAGGTTTGAGCAACATCCAAAACTATAGAAAATTTAATTTTTCTAATTACGGTCGCCCCTCGACAGGGAATGTTAAGCCCTTCGAGTACATTTCTGACATGAAATAAAAGCTCCTAAGGTCGTTCGGAGGTGGCTTCGAATAAACTGTAGGTCCTCATTTGTTGGTAAAAACATAAACACGCAAAAACCACAAATAGGAGAAGGAGCTCCGCCAAAAATCGCTTCAGCGATTACAAAGCGCCAAATATATATAATATATATATAATATATATATATATTTATATATAATCAGCAAATAAAGAAAAAGTTGCTTTAGTTTTTCCATGTTTTCAAGTAAACTAAATTTATATAAAAACAGTAAGATAAATTAAATAAATGTGGTTTAAGTATAACAGTGAATTTAAATGGAATACATAATTAAGGATTAAATAATTGCATTACAAATTTCATGCTGACGTTTGCCAATTCAATTTGCTGAACAAACAAATAATGTACGCTTTTGCTTGTATAAACACAGGGTGATATATTTCGAGGTTCCCTACTATTTTAAAGAAACAAAAAAACGCAGAAAATTCAAATTAATTGGGGAATGTTTATTATCATTCGAAGGAACAATCTTTGGTATTTATTTTTTGAAGATTATCTCTTCCAAATGTTGGCCGCAGCTACGTCTCAGATGGTCCATCCGTTGAGTTCAATTTTCAATGACTCGTTCGAGCATTTCGACTGGTAACTGGCGAATGACACGTGTGATGTTCTGATCCAAGGCCTGAATCGAAGCGGGATTGTCCGCATAGACTTTAGACTTTACATATCCCCCACAGGAAAAAGTCTAACGGTGTGATATCACACGATTTTGGTGGGCAATCGACCGGTCCAAAACTTGCAATTATCTGCTCACCGAAGTGTTCTCTCAATAAAGCGTTCTCAAATAAATTTCTCACCGGCATAATTTTTGAGGAAATATGAACCAATTAAGTCACCGGTCGACAAACCACACCAAACAGTTGTTTTTTCTGGATGAAATGGCAGTTTGGGAATCTCTTCAGGTTGCTCTTCATCCCAAATGTGGTAATTTTGCTTGTTTACGTACCCATTGAAACAGCAATGGACCTTATCACTGAATCAAATTTGGCTCGAAACATTGGAACTTTTCAATAGCCCATAGAGCGAAGCGATGTCGCTTGCGAAGCTCGAACGGCTTCAGTTCTTGTACAAGCTGTATTTTGCACGCTTTCAGTTTAAGATCTCAAGAAAAATGCGCCAAGTCGTTCCATATGTCAGTCCGAGTTGCTGCGGACAGTGCCGGATCGACTCTCCACGGTCTTCGTGAACACTCTCAGCCGGTATATTTTCTTCACTGCTTGCTGGACGTAGTCTATTCGATCGAATATTATCCAATAATTAATGCTGGCTCTCAAGATGGGTGATGGTGTTGCGAATAGTCCGTTCAGTAGACCGATTGTGTTGAGCATAAGTTGAGCGAAGCGCGCGAAATACATTATTTACGGAACGTGGATTTTTCGTAATAAAGTTAAATGATTATTAAACGTTGTTCAGGCGTAAGTATTTTCATAATGAAATGCCAAACAGTACTGAACAAAAATAACATGACGGCTTGACACGACTCATCTGTCAAAATCTGATTTGTCAAAAAAATGGTATTGACAAAAGTACCTCTACTTGGAGCACGCTTTATAATTATTTGTTAATTTAAATATTTCAAGCTGAGAGGACAAACAATTGAACAGGTAAAGAAATAGTAAAATGAATAGCTTATTAACAAATATAATAGCAAAGCTAAATAATGTTGACTTTTAGTGTCAATAATTATTTGTGTACTGAATTCACTAGCATATCATATTTCACGCTTTAAGGTGCTCTTCTTTGACAAATTTTTGATCCAAAATCTCCTAAAAGGTATAGTGTGCATGCTGTGTGAACAAAATATGAAATTTTTGTTTACTTTAATTTGTCATGTATATAAAGTGAATGCATTTGTGTTTATGATGATTGTTGTTATTCAAAAGGAAAATATTTTGATTATATTATCAAAATGATTGCATTATCAGACTATGTAGACAACTCCTTACGGTCAATTATTATTTTAATTAAATGCATTCGAATAACACAAAGCAAATTTTAAAATAAATAAATGGAAAATCCGAAATCAAATATTCAATAATATTTAATAACTTTTTTCTCTGTTGATACTTAGTATTTTTTGCTTCTTATATTAGACAAATAATGCTGTGGGAAAACCTTTTTCAGTAAATATTTATTGAAAAGATGGATGAAACATCTATACTCATATGTGGCGTGTCGATTATTTTATTAAGATTTTATAGCGTTTTAGTTCAAAAATAAAAAAAAATTTGCGTTTCAGTTTTAATTACAAAATAAAGCTGTGGTGCGTACAAAGAAAATCCAAGAAGTTACTGATTTGACTTTACTTCAATGTCATTCTATCAGAAAATAAATTACCGCTAGGCTTATGTACTAAATATTTCGGTATATTAAAATAAATTAAAGAAGAATTAACAAAAGTGAGAATTAGGATGAGTGGAGACAGAAAACTAACACAGTTCGTTCAAGATAAACGGGGTGCTCCACATATATATAAAAATATTAAATGTCGTTCGTATGGCGGCGATACAAAAATTTACTCGCTAGGAGGTGCTGTGATCGAGATACTTCAAAATACTGTAATTACCTTACGATTTGTCACAAATTTTTTATATATATTTGTACTCAAAAAGTATGCCATAGCGCTGTAGATGTTATTTCGAAAAAAAAAAAATAGTATCACTTGAGAAATAAAAAAATAAAATAAAAAGTATAATAAGATTTATATGCATATATCAAAAGTTTATATCGAAAAAAAATTTTTATCACTGAAATATTACAAGATGTTTCTCAAACCAAAGATCATTAAAAAAGACTTAAGGGAAAATTGTTTTCACTGATGTACAAAAAATTTTTTAAATACAAGTAAACTGATTAAGATTGTAGGTTAGGTTACGCCGCATCACTATTCCGCTTGTGTAACTGTTGGTACCTTTGTAGGGCTAAAATGGAGATTTAGTTTAATTCGAGGAGAAGTAGTAGTTGCGAATTTTTACTGGCTTAAGAGTGTATTGATATCCAATTCTGAGTCTATATCTAGTGCTCTGGACAGCGAAAGCTATGGAAGTCTAAGACGTGTTTTAGATGATGGAACAAAGCAGTGGAGGTTTTCAAATGTCTCCGTAAACTGGTGTCACGACCTTTCATGAAGTCTATAATTGTCCTGCTATTCTCGAAAGTGTGGCCTAAAAGTGGATGGATTTCCTTTCTCATTCAATGTGATCTTGGTGATCCCACAGTCCATTGAGGTATTACATTTCCTTCTAACCCATTTTCCTGCTCTCAGGAAAATATCATTGTGCAGAGTTTTTAGCATTCTCCCTCCACTTTAAACATCCCCATCAGCTTGCTTGCTTGATATTTTTTAATTTTCCCATCTGCAGGTATCTTATTTTAAAGAGTATTTTTGCGTAACAGTCAGAGTGTAATTTCTTTAGTAAGTGAATGAAGTGAAATTTTACAATTCGGGTAAAAAATTAAAAAAGCTTTAAAAGGCATATATGGAAGGCGGATGATGAAACATTTTATTTGTCAACTCTTTAAAATTTAATCAACGTTCAATACTGGGGTGGTCGTTAAAAATAAATTCTTTCAGGCACCCAAAAAAACATTCTTTTGGATGAAAAACTACTTGAGAAATTTTACTTTTTGATTTTAAACAAAAAGAACTCGGCCAATTGAAGTTCATTTTTCGATAAACTTTTAGTTTTTTTTTTGAAATATCTGTCACTTTATTTAAATTTGAAGAAAGGATTTTGAAAACAAGCTTGTAGGAAATTTAATTCTCTACAAAAAGGTTTCTTTCGGTTTTGGATGAATTTCATATCCCATCGCATTAGTAAACTTATAAACTCTATTAAATCGGTGATTTTAACACAGAAGACTTTATTTATTTTGTTACTTCTATTTACAGTTAGTTATTCAAATAGGTTTAGTTAATAACCGCCAAGTTATATTTAATATTATTTATTTATTTTCTAAACGAAAGTGTGCAAATTTTTTTTCCCAATTCCAAGCTTTGAGTAAGTAAAATGAACTTCAATTGGGCGTCGGCACGTGTTCTTTTCGTTTTAAATCAAAAAGTAAAATGTTCTCCGTAGTTTTTCGTCAATGGGATGGATTTTTTGGGCCCCTGAAAGAACTTAGTTTTTAACGATCGCTCTTTTCTATACTACAGAAAACAATTAACAATTAGGTAGAAGAATAATCTTAACAGAAATCCTATCCTATCCTATATATCCTGTTCTATATACAATATTATATGCTTCTATTTATGTACAGTATTGCAAAACTAAACAAAACCATACGTAATACTTAAAAAATGTAAATAAATATCAAAACTAAAATACATATAAATCAATTTTCATATATATAATCCGTACCACTTCATCGGTAAATCACTTCAAGTGTCATCATTCACTATGAGAGTAAATAAAATTTAATTGCTTTGATTGATTCAGCTTTCAACTTTTATTTACCATTCAAATTGAACGAAAGGCAGGTACAGCAATCAATGAACGCCAAATCAATGCAGCTAACACTCAGCAGCGGATGAACTATGATGACTGTCAGTTATATGCGCCTTTATTGTCAAATAAAAGCCGATATGAATACAAATGACAAGTTAAGTCAACACTCCAAACATCCAAACATTACACTGCAGTGCAATGATAATAAAGGAGAGCGCACAAAACTGGACATTTCACAAAATAAACAAAGGGTGAGAAATTCGATTTGATTTTATTGCAACAAAAATCAAAACAAACAAATTTGGTAAATTTACTGCAGTCACTGACAAAAAAAACTATTGTAAAATCTTGACAAAAAATAGTAATAACAACAAAAAATGGCAAAAAGTATTGAAAATCCTTCCCTCCAATTTTTTTTTATTTTATCTGCTGCAGTTATTAGTCGCTCAGCTGTGTCAATAACTCTTTGAAACAAATTTAAATTGAAAATCAATATAAAACACAAAAATCTTTTAATATGGCAACGCCGCAACGTTAAATAGTAGAGATTAACTCAGCGCCGGACGGTGCAGAGAAAAATGTAAACGTTTATAAAATAGACAGACATGTAAGCACACTATGAGAGACAGTTAAAAAGCGAGTATGTCGAACCAGTGAACACAGGCAGCCAGTCAAACTGCCAGGCAGTGTTGAAAAAGTACAGCGAACAGGGCGTATGAGTGACAAGACTGCCACTTATTAATACATATCTACTACATATATACATACACTTTCTTGAGCTGTACATTTGTATACTATTGACTAGCGCGATTCATACACACACTTATAAAGAGTGATCCACTTCGAGGTTCCCTAGTTTAATTTTAATGGGGAATATTTATTATCATTCAAAAGAACATTCTTTGGCATTTATTTTTTGAAGATTATCTCCTTCGAATGTTGGCCGCGGCTACGCCTCAGATTATCCACCCGTTGAGTCCAATTTTCGCTGACTCATTCGAACATTTCGACAGGTAACTAGCAAATGACACGCGTGATGTTTTGCTCCAAGATATGAATCGAAGCGGGATTATCCGCATAGACTTTAGACTTTACATATCCCCACAGGAAAAAGTCTAACGGTGTGATATTACACGATCTTGGTGGCCAATGGACCGACCCAAAATGTGAAATTATCTTCGCACCGAAGATATTTATTCTCTCAATAAATCCATTGGTTTATGCGATGTGTGGGAAGTGACGCCGTCTTATTGAAACCAAATGTCGCTGACATCACGAGTTTCAATTTCAAGCATCAAATGGTTGGTTATTATGACGCGATAACGGTCTCCATTGACAGTTACGTTTTTTGAAGAAATATGGACCGATGGATCCACCGGCCCACAAACCACACCAAACCGTTGTTTTTTCTGGATGAAATGACAGCTCTTGAATCTCTTCAGATTGCTCCTTGTCTCAAATGCGGCAATTTTGCTTGTTTACATACCTATTGAATCAGAAATGGGCCTCATTGCTGAACAAAATTTTGGCTCAAAAACTTCGGATCTTTTTGGAACTTTTCAAGAGCTCATAGGGCGAAGTGAGCTTGGGAAGGTCGAGCGGCTTCAGTTCTTGAACAATCTGTATTTTGTACGCTTTGAATTTAAGATTTCGACGTAAAATGCGCCAAGTCGTTCCATATGTCAGTCCGAGTTGCTGCGAACGCCACCGAATCGACTCTCCACGGTACACACGGGTACACTCCCATCTACGGCCGCTATATTTTCCTCACTGCGTTCTGGACGTGGTCTATTCGGTCAAATATTATCCAATAAGAAATGATGGGTCTCAAGATGGGTGATGGTGTTGCGAATAGTACGCTCAGTAGGCCGATTATGTTGACCATAAGTTGAGCGAAGTGCGTGAAATACATTCTTTATAGAACGTGAATTTTCGTAATAAAGTTGAATGATTTGTAAACGTTGTTCAGGCGTAAGTCTTTTCATGTTGAAATGCCAAACAATAGTGAACAAAATTAACATGAGAGCTTGACACTACTCACACGTGATCTGTCAAAAAAAGCTATTGAAAAAAGTACCTCTACTTGGATCACCCTAAAAAAATAATATATTTTTATGCTCCAACATCGTTTATTTGGAGTAACATTTATGGGTGGATGCGTATAAAGTGCAGTACTGTTGACCTTACCGATTTCATTACTGTCACAACTGCTCTATCATTGCGTTTATTTTTCAGCTATTTTCTCTCTTTTATAAACTTCCCTAAAGTTATTTTTCTCGTTTTGAATTATTTTATTTTTATTTGCTTTGTTTACTGTAAGTCGCCACTCATGTTTTTTTTTTTAACTTTCTTGTATGTTTTCACTGATGAACTGCAATTATGAACATGACTTTATTTATATTGCCTTTGTAGGGATTTGCAATGGAAAAAAATTTGAATTAAAAATCCTTTATTAATGCTTTCCGACAAATTTTTGCACAACTGTAGACTTTTTATGGCTCAATGATTAAGGGTGGTTCTCGCTGAAAATAAAGTTAAAAAGTGACTATGCTCTTATGTTTGTGACCGAGTTTCTCCAGAGGTAATGCGGCGAGTTTGCATCTCGCATCCGACAATTACCTTGGCTTTGCTTCACTGCACTTCAGTCAATTATTATCCCAACAGCGATTGAGGTGGTTTCATATTGTCAACGTGCGGCGTGCAAATAAAACTGTATTTCTAAGCGTAGATCTCAGAATTGAGAGAATCCGTTTTGTGAGGAGTACTTCTCTTCAACCTTAATAGAGTCACCACACTATTCGTAAAAAATCTTCAATATTTTGTTTATTTTGTTTCTGTCTCTTTCTAACGCTTTATGTAATATGTTCTGTAGCTGTTTTTGTTATATTGACATTGCTGGGTCCGGGTTCAATTAACATCCAAATATATAGAACATTAATTTATCTGATTGCTATCGCCCCACGGCAGGTAATGTCAAGCCCTCTGGAAAATTCACGTCGTTTGTGGCGGTCCATGGATGAAATTGTAAACATTACTGATTGCAATGAAAAAAAGGAGATCACGACATAATAGAAATTACCAAAATGACACTTAGAAATCATATCATCCCTATTGGAAACCCCTTTGAATATAATATTTTTGTGATATTGAAATAAATA
Source organism: Neoceratitis asiatica (assembly GCA_030068015.2). NCBI lineage: Eukaryota > Metazoa > Arthropoda > Insecta > Diptera > Tephritidae > Neoceratitis > Neoceratitis asiatica. The sequence continues at coordinate 41,335,504 of CM061529.1, forward strand.
AATTTTTAGAGATTGCTGATGATCGGCTGTCGAGTTATGTGCTGAAGTTTATGATATTGGTCAAATCGATGATAATGTTTCTGTGCAGTTGGTAGAAGATGAAATTATTTCAAACAGTGAAAATAGAGACGACGAGGATAACCTGCTAGAAAATTTACCCAGTTATGGGCTGAGTGGTAAGAACGGTCATGTTTGGTCATCTATTCCGCGTCAAGTATGACACTAAGGCAAAAAAGAGAGCCACCTGGCAAGTTACAAAAACAAGCAGTATGTACATTTAGTCCAATAAAATCAAACAAGAAAGCAAAAACATTTTGCAAAAAACGCCTATTATTCGCTTGCTCTGAACAGCGCAAGGATATTTCCCTGAACAGTATACATAATTAGACTAAAATATTTATTTCAACTATGGCAACAAGTGCCATATTTTAGTATAATTAATATATCTCAGCGTGAAAGTAGTTGATGTTTTAGTTCGACTTAAAAATCTTGGGGTAATGTGTCATCCCTGTTGTCGTTTGTGTATATAAAAAAATATTTCCTGTCGAAAGTTAATGTCATAAACTAATAAAACTAAACAAAAAAAAGAAATAGAATAGAATGCAAATATTTTTTTTTTTTCCTATAAGTATAAATAAAAGCTCAAGTTAACTGCCCGAACCACGTTTATCAAAATTTAGCAATTATAATATATATATATATTTCACAATAAAATGTTTGTAAGAAAAGTACATACAAACTAATGCATATGTATTAGTTAGAAATGCGCATTAATGAATGTGTATTCATACCTATAAATACGCTATATTAGTTAAGCTAACGGTATGCATACAATTGCATTAAATCAAATTTTTTACATGATTTACATTTCACATCAAACTGTCATAAACAGTTGAATATTCAATGTTAATAAGCCAATAAGCCAATTGACATTTGCATACCCTCAAAAGGACCTTACATGCATATTTGCATAGGTATTTACGTAATTTTAGCAGCATTGCTTGTGTACATATTTGTGGTATGGTTAACCATTAAACTCAATGGAATTTAATTACTACCGCAGATATTTTACCCAAACCGCTGCATACATACATACATATGTAATTATGTGTAGATGACGCATATAATGTATGTTGGGCAGTTTTTTTTTTGTAAATGGTATATTCAAAATATTACCCACCCGGCAATTGAAAACTAGAATTTATATCCAAAGGCCTATTTTTGTTGGAAAAATTATTTTTCATTGAATATTTTGTTATACTTGTTTGTACGTATAAGTATAACAAAATATTCAATGAAAAATAATTTTTCTACCAAAAATAGGCCTTTGAATACAGCTAATTTACTTATAACCAAAAACAATTACAGGCCGCAATAAACAAACCATAAATTAATAACTTCGAGTAATTTTATTTTATTTTTATTTTTTGTATAGTTAGAAAACCGCTTGATATGACGATATTTGTTTTCTATATTTGGACGGAAATCTCAAGTACAAAAAAGAGTGGTAGCGACTACCGTACGCAATCGAGTTGAAGACTCAGAAGTAATTACACTGGTGCGAAGTGAAACGGAAAATAATTATGTGATAAAGAGTTGTAAAATAAACCAGTGTGTATAGTGAAGATAATTTTAAATATTTGCGAACTAAATATACAATTAGGAGGCCGAACAATTAAGAGGCCGAATAAACAAAATCTTTTGCTTTTTTTTAGCAATCTAGTGATCGAACTTGAAGGAATTGGGAAATCAACGGGGATAATTAGGAAAGCCGTTGCAATATTTAATTTGCGCTTTGTAATCGCTGAAGCGATTTTCGGCCGAGCTCCCCCTTCAAGCCGCCCCCGAACAACCGATGAATTTTTATGAGGAGCTTTTTATTTCATGTCAGAAATACAATCGGAGGACCTGACATTCCCTACGTTGGAGCGAGTGCAATTACAAAAACTTATTTTCTATAATTTTGGATATTGCTCGAACCTGGACTCGAACCCAGACTTTCCGAATTGAAGTACGCAATGCTAAGCACTCGGCTATTGCAGCCGTCTAGAAAAGACTTATTTAGAGCTTCTAAAAATTCCAAAAAAAAAAATTTTTTTTTCATTAAAAACTATGCATTAACGCTATTACATATTTTTCCACGAAGTACACTCTGATTTCCCATCAAATACCGTGTACTACCATGGCAGCTGCAAACGTTGTGCTCTCGTAAACGATGAAGGGATTATTAGGCTTTCCACAATTACAATTTTACCTATTAATCAGTGCAATTTCAATGTGAAAGTTATTTAAGTGAAATATGTAAATTATAAGCTTCATGCGTGCTGTTATTGGTAGTTAGCTCTTGTCATCGACTAGGATTGACAGGTGCTGCAAATATCTGCTAAACTGATAAATATTAACATGCAATAGTATAATAATAATTATAATTGGCAGTTATATTATAAACACACGTACATACCAATTTTCACTGAAACCATAGCAAATTTACACCAAATTTATATTATGACAGCAAAAGCACATATATAAATGCTGTTATAATATATACACATAGACCATAAAGTATGCGTTCACCCAACACACTTTTTTAAGTAAAGTAAAAACACAACTAAAGAAGTTAATTCAGCTAAAATTTTTTACATTAATTTGTTCATTATAATTTTAAGTTGAAAATGCAAAAGCAAAAATCTATATACCTGTTTCCATTTTCGAGATAACGGCATCTAAGTGTACCAATAAGTAAACATAGACACTCCAAAGGCTGCGTTCGGTCTTATAATTATTTACAAAAACTTTAAAAATTATAAGGAAAAATTATTTCAAATATTTTCTTGGATAACCACGTTGCTTTAATACCTCACTCAATCGGTTTGGCAGTGAATTTACCAACTTATCTGTTTCCTCAGCTGTAATTCGGGACCATTCTGCCAGCATAACTCTTCGCAAAACCTCTTTACTTGTTATTATATGCTGACGAATTATTTTTACTATTATATCCCAAAGGTGCTCTATAGCATTGAGATCGGGTGACGGAGAAGGCGCTTTAAGCTCTCTAGGGGCATTGCACAAGAGCCAAAGTCTGACTATTTAAACGGTATATTTCGAATGTACTTATATATCCCGTTGAAAGCACAACGTCGAAGATAATCCTAGATTCTCTGCACTTTGTTTCAAGTTCTTTTTTAAAATGTTTAAATATCCCCATTTATACAAATTCAAGCTGACCCACACCTCAGCCGCCACACACCCCTACACCATATTTCCACCACCACCATGTTTCACTGTACCAACAAAATTTTGTTTTTCAAGGGCATTTCCTGATTTGCGCCACACATTTGGCGATCTTTTATGCCGAATATACAACATTTGCTCTCATCCGAAAAAATGACTTGCTTCCAGAATTCCGGAGAGTTATTTCTGTTGACAAATGATATATAAGGTTTTTTCGAGCGACTCTATCAAGATATCCAGCTTTACCTAAAATATTTCTAGCAGTTTCTGCACAAAATTGTTTTATTAAATGTTTTATTTACGTCATTGACTATATTTGTTGATGTAATTCGCGGGTTAACTTTCACCAGATTTATTATTTTGCGCTCTTTCCGTGCTGATAATATTTTTGGACGGCCTGATCGGTGTTTCGACGATAAAATACCAGTTTGCTTGATGGAGGAATACGTTCTTCCAATAGTTTGTCCAATTTTTTGGTAACTTTCGCGATCTTTCCACAGTTTAATAATTATTTTTCATTCTGAAGCACTAATTTCTATCCCTTTGGTTTCCATTCTTCCATCCATAAAAGACAATAGAAAATATGCAAAAAGAAGAAACATCTTCATGAAAAGTAACGGTATTCTCAAATCAAGTAAACTAAACGCAGACTTTGTGGTGTCTATGTTTACTTGTTGCTGCACTGAGATACCGTTAACTCGAAAATGGAAATAGGAATTGGGTTTTTGTTTTTGCATTTTGAAGTGAGCAATATAATGAATAAATGAATGTATAAATTTTTAACAGAATCAACTATTTCAATTGTGTTTGTACCTCACTTCAAAAAATGTGGTTTGGGAACGGAGACTTTACGATCTATGTGTATATTGTTTTACGTCATATGCCCAGAAGTTATTGAAGAAATCTGTTTCTCTTCATAAAATAAAATTAATTTAATAAATACATAATCCTCTCATTTACACAATTCTCAAAAGTGTCAAATTGGCAGTTGCTGAGTACTTCTTTAATATTATATGAGACTTCTAATTGGCATTGTTTCTTTGTTTATATAATATGTACAATGCAATTATAAGTTAGTACAGTATATTTACCTGAACTTACATGCATTATGTGCATTTATCATATACAATTTCAGCAACAAGTAATCTCTGTAGTCCTAAATTAATGGATATTGATGGCAATAAAACAACAATTTACCCATTAAGGGTTAAAATTTATTTATTACCCAAATGAGTAACAAATGACTTGTACTTTAATAGAATTTATAATTTTACAATACACAATATTAGCACATATAACGTATGCAGTTCAACTCTAATAACAGCTGACTCACAGATTATGGAGATAATACACAGGCATTTTGCAGGAGCAAAAAAAAAATTAAATATTTTCATTTTTAAAATCTTATGGATTAGATTTTTTTAAATGTTTTTTTTTTTAATTTATTAATAGCTTAGATACCAAAAAGTGGATATTCTATAGGGTTTGCCAATAAGAGTGATATGATTTCTTTAAAAAAAAAACACACACTAATTGTTAAAGAAATTCAAATGTTTTTTATTTAATGTGAAGTACAATCAATACAATTAAGTTCTGAATATAACATCATTCAAATGGCCTCCACGACTTCTTTTGCAGGAACGAATTCGATGAAGCACTTATTCCACCAAACCTAGTCGTATGTGATGAATATCAGGCTCAGTATTGACTTTTAAATCTTGTAGAGAGTCTGGTTTATTGCTAAAGACCAATGACTTCAAATTACCCCACAAAAAGTAGTCTAATTGTGTTAAATCACAACTTCTTAGAGGCCATTCAATGTCACAATTTCTTGAAATAATGGAATTCCCAAACCTTTCTCGCAATAATTCGGCTGTTCCAAGTGCTGTGTGACACGTAGCCCCGTCTTGTTGGAGCCAGATGTTGTTAAGATCAACTTCACCCGAGTGTGGCCATCGATCTATACCGCTCTACATTGACATTAACGGTGCTACCAGCTTCATTTCGAAAGAAGTACGGACCGATGATTCCACCAGAACAAAACCCCCACCAGACTGTCAAGTTAGGTGAATATAATGGTTGTTCATGAATAATTTGTATATTTTCTTCGCACCAGAATCGACAGTTTTGTTTATTTATCGCACCACTCAGATGAAAGTGAGCCTCATCGGAGAAGATGATTTTCTTAAAAAATTTGTTATCGTTTTCAAGTTGTTCGAAGGCAAAATCAGCAAATTCACGACGTTTGTGGTGGTCCAATGATGAAATTGTTAACATTACTGAACACAATGAAGAAAAAATGACAGATGGCCAAAACGACGCAATTATATCCCTATTTGAAAACCTTTTAGTTGCTTTTTAAATCCTATTGCTAAATTTTAGAATTTTTTTTAAATATATTTTATACAAAATCAGCTCTCTAATTTATCGCATACTATGTTGAGATGATGTAACACATATCGGCTGAAAAGTCTCGGGCTTAACATAACAAACGCAATGCACAGTGAACACATTTTGAGTGGGCTCAATATCCAAATGCATAATTATTGTCATATTTTACTAATAATTTTGCTAAATTTTGTGTTTTAAGTTTTGTGATGATTTAAAATATACACATACGAGTATTTATAGAAATTAAAAAGTCGTTCGTAATAGAAATAATTTAACACTACATGGTTAAAAAATAATAAAAAAATGCACCAGTAAATCAATCGCGATCCGTTCATATCAGCTCTATCGTTCGTGATCGAGTAATACTTGTTGGTTGTCTGGTTCGATCGCGATCGAAGAAAATGAGCGAATGTTGCATTTTGGTCGATCGCTTATTTACTGAGATCGGGACCATAGCTATTCCTACGACCACGTTTAAAGTAAGCAGAATTCTGCTTTATGGTTGTTTTTGATGGTGCGAGCAGTATTTTTCCCCACCAAATGCAGTGTAAAATTAAAATAAAAAATTTTGTTTGATTTCAATTTTCGAAAATAAAAAGTACTGACATAGTGAATATAATGCAACCTTAACATCTTTTTTTGAACATTAGTACTAACTGAAAAAGTAGTGATTGCAATAACTCTTGGGCTATCTATGTGTTAGGCTTGAAACTTTCCCACCCTTGTGTTATATACAAAGAGTGATAAAAGTAAAGGTACTTTTTACTTTTACTTAAGCCGTCATGATATTTTTGTTTAGTATTGTTTGGCATTTCATCATGAAAAGACGCCTAGACAACGTTTACAAATCATTCAAATTTATTGATTATTTTCACGTTCTGTAAAAAATGTGTTTCGCGCGCTTCGCTCAAATTATGGTCAACATAAGCGGCCTACTGAGCCTACTATTCGCAACACCCATCATTCATTATTGGATAATATTTGACCGAATAGAACACGTCCAGCACGCAGTGAAGAAAATATAGCGGATTTAACTAAGAGTGTACATGAAGATCGTGGAGAGTCGATTCGGCGCCATTCACAGCAACTCGGACTAACGTATGGAACGACTCGGCGCATTTTACTTCGAGATCTTAAATTGAAAGCATAAAAAATATAGCTTGTACAAGAAATGAAGCCGCTCGAACTTGCCGCATTTGGAACGAAGAGCAACCTGAAGAGATTCAACAGATGTCATTTCATCCAGAAAAATAACGGTTTGGTGTGGTTTGTGGCCCAGTGGAATCATCGGTCCATATTTCTTCAAAAATGATGCCGGTGAGAACGTAACCGTCAATGGCGACCATTAATTAACGCGCCATGAAAACCGACTATTCGTTGCCTGAAATTGAAGCTCTTGATTTCAGCGACATTTGGTTTCAACAAGCCGGCGCCACTTCGCACACATCGCATCAATCGATGGATTTATTGAGAGAACACTTCAGTGAGCAGATAATTTCACATTTGGGTTCGGTCGATTGGCCACCAAGATCGTATGATAATCGATTCAGATCTTGGAGCGAAACATCATGCGTGTCATTCGCTAGTTACCAGTCGAAATATTCGAACGAGTTATCGATAATTCGACTCAACGAATGGACCATCTGAAACATAGCCGCGGCTAACATTTGAAAGAGATAATTTTCAAAAACTAAATGTCAAAGAACGTTCTTTCGAATGATAGTGAACATTTCCCATTAAATTTGAAGTTTCTGTGTTTTTTTTTCATTAAAAAAGTAGGGAATCTCGTATCACCCATCATCATTATCATCGTGAAGCCTTATCAAAAGCCATTGTTCCAAATTTTGAAAACCACAAATAAATTACTTAAAAAATTAGTAGCAGTTTATTAATAACAATTATTTTTTGTAAAGAGCTCCTGCTATTTCTAAAAGTTATCATATCAGAGAGTATGCTGAAATTCCTTTAGTTTTGACTAGCATAGCTAACCGCAAAAAAAAAATGAGTTTTTACAAATACGATTCATAATAATTATTTGAATAAACTTGTACAATTATTTTGACAAAATTTCATTCGAAATTTCAAGTTTCTAGAAGATAACAAAAATTCAAAAATATGCGTTAATGGCTTAATTTTTGAACCGAAATTAAGTTTTTATTCAAACTTTTTATCCTAGCGTTGACGAGGAATAACTCTTTGGGGCACATTAAGACAACTTAAAATATAATTAAAATAGTTAAGATAGCCTTACTTAAAAAAATGTTATACCGTAATGAAGTAACCCTATGGATTTAAAAAACTAGTTAAATGTGGTAACTAACGATCTTTCGTCATATATATTGCCCTTAAGAGACTTCTTTTCCTTTCAGTCAGCATTTGTCGTTATTAGATCCCAAACATTTTCTTAACAGCAACAAGTTCATTTCCAAGTTCTTCTCTATAGCAATAAATTTTATGCGAACTATGCCAATATAAAAAATAAAATGAAAAAATTGAAATTATTTGTGTTACATGACCGCTCCCATTGACTAAGCCTATTTTTACGCTAACAAAAATCACACAAATCTTCATAAATTTCAATTCTTGAATTTAAATTAAATTTTTAATAAATTAAGCTTTTATTTACTTCAATTAAATAAATTAAGAAGATGTACCTTTTCGTTTCGACTGTGCAAAGTGCCATTGAGTTGCTAACCAACTGTTGCCATGCCAAATTGGCCAGTACACTTCACACAATTAGCCAATTTCATTTGCAAATGAAATTAGCTTTTCTTTCATTTGTCTACCAATCTCCGCAGCACATGAAAAGCCTCAATTATAGTCAATAAAGTTAAAAGTTGATGTCGGTGCTGGTGGTGGTGCTGTTTGTAGCGAATAAGAATCTTTTGCAGTCATTTATACACACAGTTCACCAGCTGAGGAGTGGGAAAGAAAGCAGCCAGAAAGAATTCCAATTGAAATCGTTCAACATCTTTACAACTTAATTCCAATTGAAATTTTTCGACAAGTGGCATTTGACCAAGTTGACTGCAGGCCAATCAAGTGGGATGACAGAAGGTCATAGTTTATTTGAAATTTTAATATGCATTGAGATGTTTGAGATTTTCAAACGTTGGTTTAAGCGATTTATGTGCTTGTGCTGGGAACTTTTGCGGAAATAGCTTTCAAAGCTCTTTCTATGTTAGCTAGTTAAATGATAAATTTCGCTTAAATAATTAATTAAGTAGAAATTTCAATATAATTAAAATAATTTTTTCTTTTTTGTCTCTCTTTACAGGTATGTTCTGTATTATTATTATATATTGTGTCAAACAAGTACTGGAAAAATACAACTAGTAAGTGGCATATAGACTTTTAGATACTAAAGCGAATATAAGTGAATTAAACGGAATTTTCATGTGTATAATTGAATCTAGTTAAATTAAAATTAAATTTATTAAATATTTTTCATTACACTATTTCACAAAGTTTAGCTTTTTATAGCCCAAAATAAATTCATACAAATATTTTAATATCAACATTTGTTATCCTGGGTTAAGAGAAATACGCGTTCATTTTTCCTTTTGCCAACTCATAATTTTTTTTTTCTTTTTTGGCGTGACACGGAAATTAACTATTTCGGTTTGATTTAAAATGTCAAATAGAAAATTTAAATAAAGGGCTGATCATTTCTATTATATTTCTGCACATTTTATGTATTCAAGAGAGTCAAGACCGATTGTAGATTCATTAAAAAGTATGTGCCCAATATGTGTTGCGAGAGCTATAAAGTCGTCTTACGCCATTGGTTCTCAGAAGAAAACATATTCCGTATATGGTTCACTAATACTTTTTATAGAGCTTAGTAATAATGAGCTTTATTGGCATTGAGATACAATAAAAAATCAAAAAAAAAAAAAAAAAAAATCCAACACAGTTTGTGCCTGTAATTCGAGTGAAAACTGGGGTCGAATCGTCTGTTCCGTGAACGTACAACGCGTCACGTGATTTTGTGTTTTGGGTATGATGACATCCACGAGTGAATCGCTGATCGTAAGTTCGTTACGAATTGTCATATGAACACAACAAAACAATCGTATACATACGAAAAGTTAAGCAAATGCCATTTACTTCATAAGTGAAACGTATCACGCAGTTTTGTTTCGTATGAACCGTTCACGGGTCAGCTGATTCATGAGCAGAGTGTCTTGGTAATAATCCCGCTTACAGTAATAGAACTTTTAAATATCAGAGCACAGCACAGTTTTTTTTAAAACGAAATAAAATTATCTGAATTTTTTTTAAATATAAAGTGAATATAAGTGTTATTTTGCTGATATCCGGGGAGTTTTTCAAGGAGTCAATCAAACCAAAAGAAATAAAAAAACAGAGTGCTGCTGTCCTGACCCAACCCAAAGTCTTTATACCTTTCATGAAGTGATCAAATTTATTATATTTATATATTATAATAAATATATATATATCTTTCTTTTTTGAAAAATTCAACCTAAATTAGTAAAAGTTAATAATAAGAATTTTCATCCAAGGCATGCAATTTGTGGAAACTAAGAGAATTAACAATGGCAATGCAATGTGAGAATATCAAACGCAACACAATATTAAAAGGATATAATTAATAATTAAATAAATTCCTTTTACCCTTACAAATTATGCCCGGAAAATTTATAAAATTATAAGTCCTTAAAAAAGTCATACACATATGTATAAATTAGCAGAGGTCTAACTGGTCTAACTGGTCTACACAAGTTGGGACATCGAATTTAATCTCAGTAAAAAGCAATGAGCTACTAGTTAATCCATTAGGAAGTTTGACTACGAACAAGGCGCCCAACATTTCTTTGCGAGAGTGGGTAGACTCATAAGCTTTAAATGGTTGGTATAGGGAGAAAGATTTAACCTAGACTCCCATCGGAAATATCAAAATGTTAAAATTGTTTTTGCACAGACTCTAACGTATCGGAATGAAATTGATAATTATGGTTCCATATCAAAGAACCATATTCTATTATTATTATTAATCCCAAAGGTTTACCCACCTCCCGCCCATCCGTACGAGGGGCGCTGTTCGCATGACGTACGGAACTTGTTTTATTTTTCATCAATGCCGAGTCACGATGAGGAGAGGTTTGTTTAGTGTCGAGAACTAAAAGAGTTCAGCTACAGAGCAAAATTCATCAGCTAATTTTTAAGAATTATTTCAAATATAAAATGTAATGTAACGATTAGTTGAGAGTCGACAAAATAGTTTTCTTAATATAAAAAAGCGAATCAGATATGTCAAATGTGCTTGAATAAGAGTTGAAATAAAGACATAAACAATGCAAAGGCTTGTGAAATTCAAAATTCGTTTTTTCAGAAACAAGGGCAAAAATGTCTGTACATTCTGAACGGAACATTAAATTTGATTTCAGAGAGAATAAGGGGGCTGGAAATTGAGCCTGTTATTATTTTAACCATGAAAATTACACCAAGCATTTCCCGACGACTGGCGATAGTAGGGAGATTGATAAGTTTCAGACGACTTGTATAAGAAGGAAGATTGTATTGAGAGTCTCAATGCAAATTTCTTAAGGCAAAGAGTAAAGTAATTGTTTTTGAATATACTCTAAACTGTCAGAGTACATTTGATACCTTGGGTTCCAAATCACCGAGCCGTATTCAAGAATAGGTCATACTAATGTTATATACAGAGCTTTAGTAACATAAGGATCATAAAACTCCTTTGACCAACGTTTTACAAAGGCCAGACTACTGGAATGCTTTATTACGGAAGACTTATCACTTATAAATGACAAGAATAGAATCTGGCCGAGATGGTTACCTTGAGGAACTCCGGAAAATACATCAATCAGTTGAGATAAAGTATCTGTAAATATTCTTTATTCAATTAATCACTTAAAGAGATAATTTTTCCTTCTGCCCCTTTTTCCTTAAATCTCCGAAAAAGCCGTACAGATAGCTACTTAACATACACAATAGATAGCTACAATTTAGAACGGGTTCACCCTTTTTTGTTAGCTGGATATCACAATACACTTCAAACTGACGTTGTCTTTTGTAAAACGATGGTCACAGGAATTTGAGGATCTATATGATACTAAGGTTTTGTATACAACAGTATACATATTCTGGAATGCGGTTCGATAACTTGGAACCTAAAGGAATCAAAACTAATTTTATTGTATAGAATCTACTCAAAAAGATTTAATTCATTTTGCCTTAAGAAATTTGCATTGGGAGTCTCAATATGGTCTTCCCCCTAATACTAATCTTCCGAAACTTCTGAAACTTCTTCGCGCTTTCTAGTCGTAGGGAAATGCTAATTAATTTTCATGGATATAATAATAACAGGGTCAATTTGGAGTCCACTTATTCTACCATCGTATCAGAATCATACGTTTAAATTATCATTTGTCGGAACCGGTAAGATCACTATAGCATACATAAGGCCGATTTTTCACATTTGAAATTTTGTGTCATAAATCTTTCCGTAAAAAGTACCTAAGAACGCGAAGTTTGTTATGCTACACATACACAATGAATTGCATTGCATATTGATTCTAAATATCATCGAAATCGGACGAATATAACATATAGCTCCCATACACCTATTTTTTCAGATGTGAGGTCTTGGTCAAAACTTAGTCAAAATAGCATAAGAGCTTCAAATATGGATATAAGACTACTATATCATATAGCTCCCACATACCCGATTTGTTCAGATATGAGGTTTTGGTTGAAAAATCCGCCACAAATGCGTCTAAGAGCGTGAAATTTGGTATTTTCCAGACGTATATTCAAGTTGATATTGGCACTGAAAATGATCAAAATCGAGTTTTGCAATTTGCAATAAATTTGATAAGTTCCTGAAAGGTATAAAGACTGCGACATGGCCAAAGACAGCCGTGCTGTTTAAGAAATTTATTTGGTCGAAACTCACTCGACTACTTTGTCGACTGTCTCGACTTTTTTTTCATTAAAATATTTAAAAAAAAATTATAAGTAACAAACAAATTAATTTTGCTACTAAATATGTTAATGTTCGCTGCTTTTGGTTTTTTATTCACATACTATATGTATGTGAAAAGTCAGACAAAAGCCATCGATCAGTGTCCGTGAGTCAAAAAATACGAATTAAAAGCATACAAATCTACCCGAGAAAAATTCGCACGAAAAGTAGAACAAATTAACGAAAATAAATATATAAATTAAATTTTTGCAACTTGGTCAAATCTGATAAGCGAGGACAAACAAAAGCAAAACTGCAACACACACACACACACATTCAACACACAGAAATTAGCATTCACACAACGCAGGGAAACAAAGCGAATAAAATAGAAATAAATGAATGAAACTTCTTACGAAATAAAGAGAGGAAAACGCTAATTACCGCGTTCACACACAGACACACACAAATACTTTTGGTTGTTTGCTGTTGCACAGTGAAAATCCGCAGCGATAACAATTGTTGGTGCACCAATAATGTGAACAATAATATATATATACAAACAAACACAAACTAACTCAGACATAGCAACAAAGTAATAACAAAGAGTAAATAAAATAAATTTTGAAAAAATATATATTACAACGGCGTTGCAGCGATTAAGCAGCACAATGCGACGGCGAAAATGTCAAGCACAATTATTGTGGCCAAATTGTAAGGATAGAAAACAACAAAACAAACCAACAACAAAAGGCATATGTATGAGTATTTGTCTGTAAGCCGTATATTTAAACTTCCACAATTTAACAAAGAATAAAACAACAACAACAACAACAACAACAACAACAAAAACGAAGTTGTTGCAGTTGCCGAGAATAATGTCATTGCTTGCTAGCTGAAAACCTAAACAAAAAAACCGTAAAACAATGAAAGGCATAAAAGAAACACCAGCAAATCGGAGCGAAAAATTGCCAACCCACTGCAAAAGTGGAAAGTAGCGACAAAAGAATTTGCCAACAATACAAAAAACAATGACCGGCTACAAGGCGCAACAACTAACTTTTCCCAAAACACAATTTAGAAGCGGAGAAAGAGGGAAAGCGCAAGCTCGTGCAACGAGTTTTAAGTGGACAGATCCCCTTAACTACATAGCACTTGCATTCTTTTGACTTGATTGCCTAAAAGACGAAGGCGGCGTAACAAAATGCAATGCACAAACTATTTGCCAGCGAAAGAACATTTAGTGCTAAGGAAAATTCACAGGAGACACAATCAAACTAATTGAAAGAAAATAGTGTCCATTCATAGAGCCATCATCGGTTCTCTCTCTCTCTCTCTCTCTCTCTCTCTCTCTCTCTCTCTCTCTATCTCTTTCCCTATGTAGATCCAATCGACTGTAATTGAACAAAATTATTTACATACATATTTACTTGGAAAAGTTGAGGTCATTTAGTGTACAGGCACAACTTAAGGTTATTATATATATAATAATATAAATATATATATTTGGCTCTTTGTAACTGCTGAAGCGGTTTTTGGCCAAGCTCCTCCTCCAATTTGTGGTTTTACGTTTTGATGTTTCTTTCCAACAAATGGAGAGACTTGCAATTTTTTCTAAGCCGCCTCCGGCCGACTGATGGATTTTTATGAGAAGCTTTTATTTCATGCCAGCAAGATTTATTTTCTATAATTTTGGATATTGCTCGAACCTGGACTCGAACCCAAATTTTAGTACGCAATGCTAACCGCTCGGTTATTGCGGTTATTACTTATATGCTTTTGCATGACTGGAGTGTGGTTGCAGCGCAGCGCAGGTGACACAAATTCAAATAAATCCTAAGTAAACTCAAAATTAACAAACTTATTTTGCAAAATTATCAACAAGCCTTAGTATAGTTTTAAAGAATTGTGAAGAATATGAGAAAAAAATGAGAAAAACATACTTATACTTTAAGTAGAGAAAATAAGGTTAGTTAATTTGAAAGCTTGCGCAAGTATATCCGAGTCCTTTTTTCACTTTTTTTCAACGAGATGGCCGCTGACGTCCTATATCTCATATATCTCATCTCTGCACAATCTATGGTATTCGACATTACCAATGCGCAAAGGGATCATAAATCTTCCTCAAATCCATTATTTCGGCAACTCCTAGCACCATGTTATGAATTTCGTCTACCAGATCTAGACCCATTCGATTCGTTTTCTTATTTAGTCTGTATAACTGTCAAAATCATCGGCATTCGCTAGCAGTTGTACGCTCTCAAAAGAGATTATAATGTCTCTGTTTATCTCTGCGGCCGTTATTATTTTCTCCAGTATTAAGGTCGGTATGCAGCTCTAACGAAATCCAAAAACTCCATATCAAAAAAGTGAAAAAAACGACGAAAATTTTTTTTACGAAGCAGTACGCACCTCTAACGAAAAAACTCGATTTTCTACTGCCAATTTCTAAAGTTCTTAAGCAATAACGAAAGCACGGCAACACAGGTTTCCGAGCGAAATTAATAGTCTCACATATATTTCACGACAAACAGGAACAAGACTAATTTTCAAGCGTTTTAAAGCAAGCTTATTAAGCAATTTATGTAATAGTTTTAATTTTTTCATTATGGAAAACTTTAGTATACATAATCAGCGACAAATATTTACCGCGCTCTATTCATGTTTTTCCTTTTTTTATTTACGTTTGCATATCTTCTTCCTATGTAAAGAGCTGTTCACAATAGAAAATCATCTGTCAAATTTCCGTGCCTATTACATATTTCCATCCAAAAAATATACGATTTTTTTTTCGCTTGAGGTCATACCGACCTTTAAGTTAAAGAAGTGGCGCAATAAAAAGTGACCTTCTCTGAAATCTCCTCATTTGGTACCTCACGAATCGGAGAAGTAGCTCTTTTTCATATTATCCTTTCATAGAAAGAAGAAGTAGTAGGTGTCGATCTTTCTCTCATGAATTTACGCATCGTGATATCTGCTCAATGCTGAATTTTCGAGGTCTAAAGACACAATTTAATTTTCATACAATCCATTAAATAATGTCTTGTATGCAGTATTTGAGGATGATTATCTCATGAAAATTTATTACAGATTATGGAGTCCCCTTTTTGTGGTTTGTGCAGCATCTAAACAACTCAGCCGGTGAACCATCCAAGCAATCACTATTCGATCATAGTCAGATATTGTGACGTCTTTTCCACATAAACGATTAGGATATCGTGTTCACGTTCTCTTGGTGTTTCAATTTGGCTCTCATTTAATATGCTGGAGAAGTATTCCTTACAAAATCTCATTATAGTCTAGAAATGAGGCGTTAGATAACCTTTTTGTGTGCTACATAAGCATGCTCTGGTCTTGAAGTCGCTGCATTGCTTAATAAAATTTTGGAGCATTATCCTTTCCGGCCAACTTCTCAAGCCCTTCATACTCACGCATTTCAGTCTCTCATTTTCTCATATGAATTTTATCTAATATATTAAATTATAAAAAGCTTTAAAAAATCCTTATTTAAAATTCCTAATATATTATAAAACATGAAAATAAATTCAATTCAATGCCTGCATTCGTAAATCAGAAGTAGTTTTGAATATTTGTTTTTATTACTTGAAGTAAAATATATTCTTTGCAAATAGCTCAGGCGTTTACTTGTCATTGTCTGTACCGCAGAGTTCGTTGCTTATTCTTTGGGACAACCAAGTTAGGTCTTCTTCTTTTTGTTTTATTTATTTCACCAATTTTTTTTTCTTGCTTTTTGTTTCTAAATTGCTGAGTAAATAACAACAAGCAAGTAAACAAAAAGGAAACTTAAATAAACATTTAACTTGTTTTCCGCTTTGCCACTGCAGTATCATCTTCTTTCAGCTCGTATTGTTCATTCACTCTTGTTGCTTATACGACATGGCATGTGGCGTCAAGGCGTTTGAGTTTTAATGCATCAGCAGTGAAGTCTACATTTTTAATTCTTACATTCACACAACAATAAAACGTTAGTAAGAAGAAGAAGAGAGTGTTACGGTATTTTACTTAATACATTTCACTTGTTTAAAAACTAAAATCTTTCCTTCCTTTTGTCATGCTGCAAGCGTTAATTTTCAAATATGTGTATGAATATGTTTTCATAATTCTAAAGGGGGATCTAAGTTGAGGTACTTTTTTCAAAAGCCTTGTTTTGACAGATCACACGTGAGTCGTGTCGAGTTGGCATGATATTTTTGCTCAGTATTGTTTGGCATTTCATCATGGAAAGACTTATGCCAGAACAGGGTTTACAAATCATTCAACTTTATTACGAAAATTCACGTTCTGAAAAGAATGTGTTTCGCGTACTTCGCTCAACTTATGGTCAATATAATAAGCATATTGAGCGTACCATTCGCAACACCAGCACCCATCTTGAAACCCAACATTCATTATTGGCTAACATTAGACCGAATAGACCAAGTCCTGCACGCAGTGAAGCAAATATAGCGGCCGTAGCTGCGAGTGTACACGAAGTCGATTCGGCGCCGTTCACAGCAACTCAGACTTATGTATGGAACGACTTGGCGCATTTTGCGTCGAACAAAATACAGCTTGCGCAAGAATTGAAACCGCTCGACCTTCCCAAGCGACATCGCTTCGCTCTATGGGCTCTTAAAAAGCTCCAAATAGATGTGATGTAAGCAAGCAAAATTGCCGCATTTGGGACGAAGATAAACCTGAAGAGATTCGAGATTCAAGAGCTGCCATTTAATCCAGAAAAAACAATGGTTTGGTGTGGTTTGTGGGCCGGTGGAATCATCGGTCCATATTTCTTCAAAAATGAAGACGTGATCTCCGCGACATGTGGTTTCAACAAGATCACACCATTCAATAGATTTATTGAGAGAACACTTCGGTGATCAGATAATTTCACGTTTTGGGCCGGTCGATTGGCCACCAAGATCGTGTGATATCACACCGTTTGACTTTTTCCTGTGGGGATATGTAAAGTCTGAAGTTTATGCGGACAATCCCGCTTCGATTCAGGCCTTGGAGCGAAACATCACGTATGTCATTCGCCAGTTACCAGTTGAAATGCTTACTCGTTCGAGCATCGAAAATTGGACTGAACAGATGGACTATCTGAGATGTAGACGCGGCCAACATTTGAAAGAGATAATCTTCAAAAAATAAATGCCAAGGAATGTTCCTTCGAATAATAACAAACATTTCCCATTAAATTTGAATTTCTGTTTTTTTTAAGTAGGGAACATCGAAATGGGTCACCCTTCACATTCTCTTGCCGTTATGGTCGTTACTGCGTTACATATTACTTTAATTTTTATTCTTGCAATTCTTTTTAGTTTCAAATGCTGTTATTTGATTTTAGTTATTTGTAGCTTTTACAATTTCTACTGCAGCGAACTATGTTAGCTCTAGAAATTATTTTTAAGCAAATGTGGGACAAGGATAAGGACACTTTAAACATTCTTTTTCAACTGACATACAGACATGTATATGAGTTGGCTTTCTACTTTCGAATGGTGGTAGCATGCTTTCTGTTCTACGCTTTCTTCTTTGTTATTTTGATGTCTCACGATTTTCTAGTATTTATTTGTTGTTATTATTGTTTGTCGTTTTGCTTATTTTACACTTGACACTACTTATTTATATTTACTGTAGCAGCGTGTCTTATTTTATTTTTTTCGTTATTTCTTATTCCCTTTCTTCCGCGTTTCTATTTGTTTTGTTATTGTTATAACTATTGTTTTTCATTTTGTTTTATTTCTTTAGTTTGTTATTTTCTTCTCTGCTTGCTTAACACTTTTCTTTTGCTCTATGTTTCAAGAATACTTGATATAGATCAACAACAATAACAACTACTTATATTGCAATGTATGAGATGAAGGCGGTGTAGTGGACTGTGATTACGAGTGGAAGTTATTGTATGCGTTTGGGTGTAAGTAAGCATATTTGTTTTTAATTTGTCTCCTGTTGTTGTGAGTTCATACATAAATATGTGTAAAAATATTGAAACTCATGAACATATCTGCTTGTTAATAAAAGTGTCGGCCGTAAAATGAAAGGTCGCTAAATGCATGAAAAAGGACGGCATATACTTGGTAGGGACATAAATACTGTTACAAAATTAAACATACGCATTTCAATAGAAGAATTGAGCATACCACATAATTCCCATATGATTTATAAAATATAACCTGTAAAGCGTTAGTCTGTATCGGGAATTCTAAATTGTTTGAGTTTTCAACATGGAATGGTCAGATAATGAAAACCCTATCGCTGTTATAGCACTTTTTAAGTGGGAAATGAAAAAAGGTGTATTTTCAAAACACTCCGTCCGCTCGGCATTAGCCGCATGTTCGTCTACCGGTGCATAAAACTATTTGAGGAGACTGGGGATGTTAAAGACCGCCACCGGTCGGGCCGTCCACGCACAGTGCGAACGCCGCAAGTCATAAAAGCTGTCAAATCAAGAATTCAGCGAAATCCGCTCCGAAAACAGAAAATCATGACCCGGGAGATGAATGTTTCACAAAAATCCATGAGTCGAATTATTCAAAAAGACTTGGGACTTGGGGCTTTCAAACGCCGTACCGGACATTTGTTGACTGCAGCTTCGAAAAAAAAAATAGGGTGGTAAAATTCAAACGTTTTTTGGTGAAGCACGCTGATAACTTGCACAAAATTTTTTAGCGGGCAGGAAAAATTTAATAAACAAAACGATAGGGTGTATGCACGGTCATCTAAGGAAGCATCTGAACTGATTCCACAGGTCGAAAAAGGTCATCACCCAGCTTCAGTCGTGGTTTGGTGGGGTGTCTCTTATGATGGGGTAACTGACTTGCATTTTTG
Source organism: Neoceratitis asiatica (assembly GCA_030068015.2). Classification (NCBI taxonomy): domain Eukaryota; kingdom Metazoa; phylum Arthropoda; class Insecta; order Diptera; family Tephritidae; genus Neoceratitis; species Neoceratitis asiatica. The sequence continues at coordinate 41,354,909 of CM061529.1, forward strand.
GGAACAAGGGGTCAAAACCATTAATTACTTTTTATTTTATAGCATAAAACTTGTGTAACAGTATTTATGTCCCTACTAAGTATATTTTAATTAATCTTCATTTTTTACTTCATATTACTGCAAAGCATATCAGTCATTCTTTTTTTAACGAAGTTTATTGATAATCAGAAAAACAATTTGAGCGAAGTTCTGATCAACTTGATATTTTCAGAGAAAATAAAATTTTCTCTCAACCATCTATTAATTGTTCCCCTTGAAAAACTGTAACGGTATTCGATGCCACTCGATTTTACATATATTGAATATCTTACTTTCTCTTATCTCTCAATTCTATACACCACCAAAGCCCTCTTTGAGTTCTACCTAATTTTTCTCGTGTGAAAGATCGACGCACTTAACTTTTTAATCACAAGACATAGTTACCTTTCTAGCTGTAGCAGCCGCTAAAACTGGCAAGTTGTATCGATGGGGAGAGGATGTAGCCGTGGTATGCCGACCCTCTTTGTGATCGGCTGAATTTAAATTGTCCTATAATGACTTTGATATACCTTTCACTAATAAAGAAAAAGATATGCGAGTACATATAACAGGTCAATTGAAAAGTCCTCAGCCTGCCATAGTAAAACACAATTTTTTTTTTTTTTTGCAAAATTTAATTTTTCTTTTCACAGCTCCCTTTAAGTGTGATGCTTTGATTATAGGGACCCTACAACATTTCGATGCCATTTTTGTAGTGCAATTTGTTCTTTACTTCAAAATAGGCCTCAGTTTCGGCGATCACCCCTTCATTCGACGAAATTTTCTTCCCAGGGAGCATTCTTTTGAGATCTGAGAACAGGAAATAATCGCTGGGAGCCAGATCTGTATAATACTGTGGATGCAGAAGCAAACCGAAGCCCACATTACTACGCTTAAACATCTTCAAACACTGCTGCGGATCATCAACTCGTCGCTCAAATTGATCTTCCGTGGCACTCACTTTGCACACAGCTTTCTCATACCCAAATATTCATGAATGATATGATGTATACATTCAGTTGATATCTTAAGAATGTCGGCTATTTCATGCAATTTCAATTTACGACCATTCAAAACCATTTTTGGCGTCCACGTCTAAACTTACAGAGCATTTCAATCCTTCATGGTTGATTTTAATGTGGAAGTGTCTGGAAACTCGTCATCAAGCCAAGCTTTTACTTCAACTGTATTTTTCCCTTCAAAAAAGCAGTGTTTTATCAACATACGAAATTCCTTTTTATTCATTTTTTTCACAATAACAAGCCAAAAGCTATAAAATTTATACAGGCGTCTTTTGAAAGTTAGGGCTAATTAAAAACTATTAATTAATTAATTCTAGTAGCGCCATCTATGTGTTGGGCCGGGGACTTCTCAATTGACCAGTTATAAACTTTTACCAGTATATTGGGTGATTAAAAAGCTTCCACAGTATTCATTAATTTATTTATAATTTTAAAGAAGTTCATAATTAAGTGATAATGGTCAATCATATATGACGTTTTTCGGGTAACTTCATAATTGCAGGAGCGTAAATCTTCTCTAGATTACCGGCGAAAAACTGTGTTAATGGTTCTTCGGTTGGCCAATTTTTTACCACTAAGAGAGTTCTACAAAGACTGCAACAAATGGTAGCCAGATAGTGCACGAAAAAAATTATTTGAAATATCAACTTTCAAATAAGAAATAAGAACATCAGCAACGTCTAGTAACAAAGGTTAGCGGATACTTTTATTAAACATAATATATGTGATATAGTTTGCCCGTGTGTGCTCATTTCTCCAATCAATTTTTGAGTTTACTTTTTTTTTTTGGATCGTCATCGGATGCGGTTTGATTTTCTCTTTGCATGTTCTTACTGACTTGGGCTTTGTGTTTACGCACTTAATTGCATTGGCTATCAACTAGAAATCTAATCGATTTTCGTCTGAAAGCGGTTACCTATTTACCACCTTCCTTAACGGGCACGATCTCTGCTTGGAAGGCAGTCTAATAGACATTGAGTTTGAAGTTCTTTTGGAGAGGGCACAAAATACTCTTGCTCTTGTTCCTGACCGTCATTTAAAGCCAGCAGTATATAAAAATGTCTGCTTAGTTAATAATAGCCTTACCTTTCACCCAGTTTTCCCTACCCGTCAGAAGGATTACGTTTCTTGGTCATATTGTACGGTGAGGCCAAGTTCTGTGCTGTCAATAAGGAGACTAGACACAATGGTTTAGAACTTTTAGGGGTCAGTTGGTGCTGCTTCATATGTCGCTTGTATATCGAATTCGCTTTGTAACGTCTGAAGCGATTTTCGGCCGAGCTCCTCCTCCAATTTATTCTAAGCCGCCTCTGAAAGGCCAATAGATTTTTCTAAGGAGCTTCTTATTTCTCGGGATACTCATGTAAATACACCATTTGTGGTTACAGACCCAATTTTGGCGTAATATCGTTTCCACAGGTGTACCAAATTAGAAGCACTTTACTGACCCTGCTTTCAACACATTCACTCTTCGAATAGAGTTATTTTCAAGAATTATATTGAGATACTTGACCAGATTGGAGGTGCTCCAATATTGCTGGCTTTACAGACAGTAACTTAGCTACACTTAGTATTACACACTGTCCTCATTTTTACCTCTAAAACTCTACTGTGGGTAACCAGTAACAGTAACACAAAATTAATTAGAAAATTTTATTTTATGAATATTTAGAATTTTAAAGTTTTGCGTTTGTCTATCTGCAACACACACTGTCGAACTCATCAGCGCAGATTTGGGTACTGAAAAGGCAAAAACAATAGGGGTATTCTCTATGTCTAGGAAATGCATGCTACGGTGCACGGAAAAATTTCCTATCTGTGCAATGGCACAAAAACAAAACACATGCAAAAAAATATGCGATGATAGGAAAAATATCCTATACAAAAACCTATGTAAATTTATTTCCCACAGATAGCAAGAAGGAGAAAGCAACCCTGTGCCGTGTTGTTGTTATTGTTTCACTTGAATATGTCACAAGTTTGCAATTGGGGTGCTCTCGATCTCTAGCACAATTCCATAGAAAATATTTGCATAGTATGCATTTCCTGGACATAGCGAATCCCCCTAATAAAATCATTTTACTTACACTTTAATAAAAACATTACCATTGCAATTGCAACTGTGCTAATGACGATTTGGAGGAAGAATAAAAATAGAAAAAAGCAATCTATACACCCAAGCTTAATTCCAGCAACTGAAATGGAGGAAATATATAACAAATGAAATGAAATCACATTTGCATCAATTTTCCCCACTTCAAATGAGTCGATGTTTTTAGAAGACTTAATTAATTTTCCAACAACCAAATGAACGAATCAACTACATACATAACAAGCAGTTTGGCATTGGCAATTTCAAATTGTATATATTTGTTTAGAGGTGTGTACATATGTATGTATATACTAACTAATTGCTGTGAAGCTTTTGAAGTTGATAAAATGCTGCCGAAAATGAGATTATATGCCAGGGTTGCCACACTTACGTCAAATACCACAATGTATGAAGAAGCGGCATAGCGTCTGCATTAGAATGCATAGTGCTGCACTGCGCTTGTTAGTAAATTCTAATGTTGACTTTTGCTACAACAACAACAACAACAACAACACTCACATACAGAGCACGCCTGTCACGCAGCTAATATAGATTGAAGTTGCAATTGCAACAAACTGCCACTTACAAACGAATACATACATACATAGACTCGTATATAAACATACATAAAGGGTATTTTTTTATAGAGGTATAGAACTTTAAGTTGGCATTACTTTTCAAGATGGCGACCGATTTAACAGCTGTCAAGTGATTTATTCTCAGTTTGGTTTGGCAATTCATCGTGAATAGACTCACGTCTGAACAACGCTTGCAAATAGTGCAATTTTATTTCGAAAATAATGGTTCTGTGCGAAAAACGTATCGCGCACTATTTTGTTTAGCGATGAAGCGCACTTCTGGTTGAATGGCTACGTCAACAAACAAAACTGCCGCATTTGGAGTGAAGGTAATCCTCATGTGTATGTTGAAACACCGTTACATCGAGAAAAACTGACTGTTTGGTGCGCTTTATGGACTGGTGGAATCATTGGTCCGTACTTTTTCAAAAACGATGGTGGCCAGAACGTTACAGTCAATGCTGATCCGTATAGAGCCATGATTACTAACTTTTTCATTCCTGAATTGAATAACCATGATGTCCAGGAGATGTGGTTTCCACAAGACGGCGCAACATGTCACACAGCTCGTGCAACAATAGATTTATTGAAAGACACGTTTGGTGACCGCCTAATTTCACGTTTTGGACCTGTGAGTTGGCCTCCAAGATCTTGTGATTTAACACCGCTAGACTACTTTCTGTGGGGCTATGTAAACTCATTGGTCTATGCGGATAAGCCACAAACGCTTGACCATTTGGAAGACAACATTCGCCGTGTTATTGCCGATATACGGCCACAAATGTTGGAAAAAGTCATCGAAAATTGGACGTCCAGATTGGACTACATCCGCGCCAGCCGTGGCGGTCATATGCCAGAAATCGTATTTACAATGTAATGCCACAAGATTATCTTTCGGATAAATAAAATTCATGTCAATCGAATAATCTATCGTTGTTTTATTGCAACTTAAAGTTCTATACCTCTATAAAAAACACCCTTTACATACATTTTTATGGTGTACATGGCAGTGCTTGAGGTTTGTGGTACTGCACTCTGTTGGCTGACGCTGGGACGCTGGTGTATTTAATATTCATAGATTTGCCGTTTGCCATGTTGCGGGTGATGCCAAACAAGCGCAAGCGCTCACACTCACACCTATATAATACAACAAGTGTATGGTGGAATGGAATTCATAAAGATGCATACCTCTTGCTGATTGCCATTTTCATTGCTGCTGCTTTAAAGTGTGCAATTCCAATGTTTGTTATGTATGTGTGTGCGTGTGACTTTTGCCATTGTTATTGGTATTTGTATTATTCGTGCGCTCACCGCCGCATGCAAGCGTTAAGGCATTAAGTTCGTACGTGTCACGTATGCAATTGGGAAATTCTCTTGCTCATCCGCGCACCAGCCCGCCATCGCCAAACAAGCCAGCCAAGTTGGCATTTGTGGCATCTTTAGAATTTGCCACCAAAAAGTTTCAAGTATTTGTTGCATAATAAGCTTTTCACTGATTATCACTCATTAGTTTGCCTCAATGGGTACGAGGAGTACGTTTGCATGCTGGTACTAATGTGTGTTATGCTGCCTGCCGTAAAATTGTGCAAACGTATGAAATTTCAAAGGGAATTTTTGCCAATGACAAGCTTAACTTCAAATTGTAACGTTGGTATGAGTATGTCATGGTAAATACCTTGAATACCTTGCAATGTGTGACAACCTGACATTCGTTATACATAAACACCTAGTACTTGGATGTTTATGTATGTTTTTATGCATGAAATAAAGTATGGATTTACTTTTCTTTAAGTTTCTCGATGACCCAAATTGATACCGTCAAATAGATAAAGTGGCGGGAAATTTTAATAAAACTTAGCTAACTTCTTAGTAGCTATGAATATGTGAATAATTCGCAACTAATAAGTTTAACTAATAATAAATTATTTAAAACATGAGAAATGGTGAAAATCCCAACGTCGCTCGTCATTCTGATACGATTTCGGTATAAATTTCGATGGGTCTATCTCTTCTCCTTCTGGTACTTACATACTTCGGACCAAAGTTAATATACGATTTTATGTACTTGAAGGGAGTGAAAATTGTTTTTTGGCATATATGAAATTGTCTACGAGTATATATAAATATATTAAGGGTGATCCAAGAAGAGGCACTTTTCTAATAACCTTTTCTTGAGAGATCACGCGTAAGTCGTGTCAAGCTGTCATATTATTTTTGTTCAGTATTGTTTGACATTTCATCATGGAAAGACCTCCGCCTGAACAACGTTTACAAATCATTGAACTTTATTATGAAAATTCACGTTCTATGGTCAACATAATCGGCCTACTGAGCGTACTATTCGCAACACCATCACCCATCTTGAGACCCAGCATCCATTATTGAATTATATTCGACCGAAGAGACCACGTCCAGCACGCAGTGAAGAAATTATAGCGGCCGTAGCTGAGAGTATACACGGCTCGGAGAGGTCCTTCCAAATTCTGACTACGCTTCTGGTATTATCCAAGGTCAGCTTGCATGGTCATATGAGTTTTGTGGGGATATCAAATTCAGACATAGCGGCTTAGAGGCAGTTTCTTACCGCGCTGTCGAAGGCAGATATAAAATCGATGAAAATCGATGAGTATCGATTATTTTCTCTTGGGCCTTCTCCAAGATTTGGCGCATAATGAATATCTGGTCAATGGTGGATTTGCCAGGTCTAAAGCCATGCTGGTAAGGGCCGATCAGTTTGTTGTCGAAAGATAGGACATTATTATATATGTGATACTAATGAGGTTTATCCCACGATAATTGGCGCAGATCGTGGGGTATGCCTTTTTTTTTGGATTGGACAGAGCACACTTAGGTTGCATTCGTCGGGCATGCTTTCGTCCGGCCATATTCCGCAAAGAAGCTGATGCATGCACCTTGTCAGTTCTTCGCCACCGCATTTCAATAGCTCTGCCGGTAAACCATCCTCTCCCTCCGAATGTCTATACCTCCGGTATCGATTGGGGTCTCGGGTTCGCCATCTGCAGGACTTTCACTTTCACTTCCATTGAGCAGGTTAGAGAAGTACTCCCTCCACACACTAAGTATGCTCTGGACATCTGTCACCAGATTACGTCATTTGTCCCTAGATGAGCTTGTTCATGATGTACTATGACATAAAAATCGAGGAACACAGAATGCCTCCACTGCGATAATTGAGACTTATTTCCACCGTCACATCCGTAAATCCATGTTTCGTCACGTATTATTATATATTTCAGTAATTCTTCATCGGCCGCGATAGGCGTGAGATTAACATTGCGTACTACCTTTCTTAAGGCCAGTGTTCCAGCGCAGGTTCGACCAACATCCAATATTTCAGAAAAATAATTTTTTTAATTGCAATCGCCCCTCGGCAGGTAATGCAAACCTTCCGAGTGTATTTCTAACATGAAATAAGAGCTTCTCATAAAAAATCCGTCAGCCGTTCGGAAGCGGCTTAGAATAAACTGTAGGTCCCTCCATTTGTTGGTAAAAACATCAAGACGTAAAACCACAAATTGCTGGAAGAGCTCAGCCAAAAATCGCTTCAGCGGTTACAAAACGCCAAATATATATAATTCTTCAACTTCGTTGACTTTACTTAGTAACTCACGAGCAACCTTCATTCGGTAAGCCTTGTATGCCTGCCCCTCCGACCGCCCATCCGTCCATTTACAAGAGAACTCAAGTAAGTTTTCAGCTATTTTTATGAAACTTGGTTAACACATTTCTTGTCACAAGTACAAGTACGGGAGCTATTGAAATCGGAGCAAATTGAAATTGAGCTTTCACAAATCGATAATCGATTTACAAAAATTGGTATAAATCACTAACCGAAACCGAGCAATCAACCGAAAAATATTTCGGTTGGTCTAGTAAGAACACCATTCGCTTGACTCACCATTGAATTTAAGGCATTAATAACCAGAACTCAACGAAACTTTTTAAGATAGCTTCTTTGACTGGCAGACACAAAACTCTCAAAGTCGGCTCATCGGTTGTCGACACCATCAATGTTTCTGCACCATATAGTAAGACGGGAATGGTTAACGACTTGCATAGTTCAGTTTTGGTTCTTCGAGAGATGGCTTTACTTTTCAATTGCCTACTCAGTCCTACAAATGCTACTGCTGGCAACACATAATTTCAATTCTTGCATTATAGTTGGTATTAATCCTGCTTCCTAGATCAACGAAGTTATCTACTGCTGTCAATAGTCACGTGGGAGCCAAGACGCGAATACAGATATTTTAGGAGATATTTCGTCTTGTCCTTGTTCTCTAACCTCTTAAATTCTCGGTATCCATCCCACCCTGAACGTTTCAAGTTCCATTACAACATTGTAAGGTAAGCAAGATGTTTATTCTCCACTATCGCTTGGCATTTCTTTCGTGCCATTTCTTTTTCTGACACTGTCGAAAACAAAAGCTTTCAAAATTTCTGATTATTAGAACATTGGAAAGTAAAAATTTTTGAATTAGTATATTTTGGCTTAGTGACGCTCTCACTTTAAATTAACATACTTTTTGTTTGGTAAACTTTCAAATGCATAAATTTCCAATGCCAATTCCCATAAAATAGTTCAAGGTTTACTTAAATACTTCGTCTTGTTACATATGTATATATGAAAACCTTTCATATATGAATGACATGTTCAGTGTTTAACGGCGCTCAGATACAACATACTCGTACGGCAATGAAATAAGATATTTACATAAAATGTGTAATTAAAACAATCCCATAATCGCTTTGTCTTACAAAAAAAAATTTACCCACCTTTTATTACACCCACATATACATATATCTATTTTTCGGCAGCAATGCAACGCTTAACTGACAGCCGCCAATGACGGGCATAAATCTTTTCAAAATCTTACAGTTTTCTTAATTTTTTATTTTTCATTTTGATTTTTAATTTTAACTACCAACAGCAAATTGGAGTTAACATAAACTTGTTATTGCCCATGAGTTCTGAGTTGCACACACTGGTTGCGTAGGCAGGTTGCAAACAGTTTACGTAAACATACAAGACAAGTTAAATGCATGCATACAAAACAAAACATACTCGGCTACGTACAACATGTAAATGTGGCAATATTAAAGGCAATTGAACTGTCAATCGACAATGTCAATGTGCAGTAATTTTATGTTTCTGTTTTCTATGCACAAGAATGGTAAATGGTAAACAGCAAGCGCGAAATACCGTCCGAGTGTGCGCATACGAGTGTGTTTGCATTTAGTATACGACCAAGTGTGACTACGTCGCTGCAAATATTTGTGGACCATATGGTCCATTGGAGTACTTATTGGATTAATCCACTGTAGTCAACGTTGGACCAACTTACGTATCGCTATCAGTTTTTATTAGCGGATCAATGCTGGTGTTTTCACGATCGCATTTACTACACGAAGTTACAATTGCACAATAAGTTTTTTTCACTCGTATACTGAAAATGTTAAAAACTGAAATTGAGTCAGTTTCGCTTCGTTGGTGAGGTGTTATATGGTGCTGGTGGTATGTTATATATTTATTAGTAATAAATTATTACTATTAATACTCGTATACCTTTTTATGATATACATATGTTAGGCATTAGAAGCATTACTCCAAAGCATATTGTTTTCGAAACTAAAAAGTATATTCGAATGAAATTTTTCACAGATACTCCAAAATATAATCCCTTGCAGGTACTCCATGGAGTTGTGTTATCGAATAGTTTCAAAACTAATATCCAGTAGGTAGTTCATGCAGTACTCGTATGTTATGCAAAGGTGGAGGAGATCACAATGTTAATTGAACCTATTTTTTTTTTTTTTTTGTATGGATTGTGGTTGGTTTTAGATTACTCTATTGTCCGCTTGGAGCATATATTTCACGCGTGCATGGAGTACTCGCGTTGTTTGCAGGGGTAAAATTGCAATGCCAAACATTGTTTTGTTTACATATATTTCCACTTGTATTCTTCTTCTTTTGGTTCTCTGTTAATTCAACATTGCAACATTTATCATATCATCATTGTAGGTTGGACGACAGCGATATGACAGCAGCATGACTTATAAGACTGCTTTGCTGTCGCTATGAATTGTAGCGTCAAATTGAATTAAGGTGATGAAATGTGACAAATCAAAGGCAATTTGAGTAGTTGTTGGGGTGTGTGTGTGAATACTAAAAATTTTACAAAAAAAAACCTAAACGAAAAAAAACTGACATAAATTCTCAAAAACCGTTTTTTACCTGTACATAAAAGGCGGCTCTACTCAAAAGAATTCTTAAATTAAGATTTTTATGAACGTAAAATTTGGCTAAACATAAAATATGTCCAAATATAAAGTCTGGCAGAACGTCAAGGATTGCAAATATCGCTGGTAAAAATATTATAACTTATAAAGGGGTTTTTTTACAGAGATATAGAACTTTAAGGTTGCATTACTTTTTAAAATTTAAGAGCTTGCAAATAGTGCAATTTTATTTCGAAAATAATGGTTCTGTGCGGAAAACGTATCGGGCACTACGTCCATTTTAGCGATGTTTAGCGATAAAGCGCACTTCTGGTTGAATGGCTACGTCAACAAACAAAACTGCCGCATTTGGGGTGAAGGTAATCCTCATGTGTATGTTGATACACCGTTACATCCAGAAAAACTGACTGTTTGGTGCGCTTGATGGGTTGGTGGAATCATTGGTCCGTACTTTTTCAAAAACGATGGTGGCCAGAACGGTATAGAGCCATGATTACTAACTTTTTCATTCCTGAATTGAATAACCATAATGTCCAGGAGATGTGGTTTCAACAAGACGGCGCAACATGTCACACAGCTCGTGCCTCAATAGATTTATTGAAAGACACGTTTGGTGACCGCCTAATTTCAAGTTTTGGACCTGTGAGTTGGCCTCCAAAATCTTGTGATTTAACACCGCTAGACTACTTTCTGTGGGGCTATGTAAAGTCATTGGTCTATGCGGATAAGCCACAAACGCTTGAGCATTTGGAAGACAACATTCGCCGTGTTATTGCCGATATGCGGCCACAAATGTTGGAAAAAGTCATCGAAAATTGGACGTCCAGGTTGGACTACAGCCGCGCCAGCCGTGGCGGTCATATGCCAGAAATCATATTTAAAATGTAATGCCACAAGATTATCTTTCGGATAAATAAAATTCATGTCAATCGAATAATCCATCGTTGTTTTATTGCAACTTAAAGTTCTATACCTCTATAAAAAAACATCCTTTACATATATTGAAAATAAATTGTAGCCAAATGAAAAATATAAGTAAATATTGTTAAATATAAAAAAATTGTTAATTGCGATATTATTATTTTCTAGATTTACGTGTTACATTTTTTTTATTTTAATCTTATCAAATTTATATTTTATCTTATTTCATGTATTAAATATAAAAATATTTAACTCATGAATCTAGAAAACATTAATATCGTGATTAGCAACTGGTTGTGATCTGCTTGAAATAAATCTTGACACACTAAAAGCATTTGTATTTGACTATTAAAATATTTTTTTTATAAATATTTCAGTTCGAAATAGGTTTGTGTTTTTCATTATGACGAGATATTTTTAAATCCAAACTTTTCCCTACCCAATTTTAACAATGATTACAATCTCACCTTTCTACCCTTATTTTCATGTGGAAATATCCTTCGTAACAGGTCGATTGAAAAGTCTCCGGCCTCACACATACATGACGCTACTAGAATTAAATCCAAATACTTATATAGCTAGCATTAACCTTTAAAAGACGTGTGTATAAATTTGACAGCTGTCGGATTATTAGTTTGTGAATTTTAGCATTTTGAGTGAAGACACTTTTGTTATTGTGAAAAAAATATGGATAAAAAGGAATTTTAAGTGTTGATAAAATATTGGTTTTTGAAGGAAAGAAATACAAACAAAAACTTGGCTTAACGGCGAGTTTCTGGACACTGCTCCAGGAAAATCAAGCATAAAAGAATGGTGTGCTAAGTTTAGACAAAAGAGGTTTTCACCAACGAAAACATCAAAAAATCCACAAAATCATTTGGAATGACCGTAAACTGAAATGAAATGAAATAGCCGGCACTCTAAAGATATCAACTGAACGTGTATATCATATCATTCACGAATATTTGGCTATGAGAAAGCTCTAGGCAAAGTGGGTGCCACGTGAGCACACTTTTGACCAAAAACAGCGACGAGTTTATGATTCGGGACAGTGCTTGGAGATGTTCAACCGTAATAAATCCGAGTTTTTGCGTCGATGTGAGGCAATGGATGAAACGTGACTCAATAATTTCACTCCGAAGTCCAATCGACGATCATTCGAGGGGACTGCACACGATGAACCCGTTATGGCGACTGTATTTTGGGATGTGTATGGAATAATTTTCATTGACTATCTCGAAGATGGAAGGAACATCAACAGCGACTATTAAATAACGTTATTGGACCGTTTGAAGGAAGAAATCGCCGAAAAATGATCGCATTTGAAGAAAAGGAATTGCTGTTTCATCAAGACAATGGACCGTGTCACAATTCAGTGAAATCGATTACAAACAGCCACGAATTCGGCTTCGAATTACCTCCGCTTTCACCGTGTTCTACAGATCTAGCCTCAGCGACTATTTCTTGTTCTCAGATCTCAAAATAATGCTCGCTGGGAAGGAATGTTCGTGGAATGAAGAGGTGATCGCCGAAACTGATGCCTATTTTGAATCAAAGAACAAATCGTACTACAAAGATGGTAACGAAAATTTTGAGGGTCGCTTTAATCAGTGTATTGAAGAATTATCTATGTTGAATTAAAACTATGTTGAACTATGTTGAATTAAAAAAAAAATGAATTTTTGTCAAAAACTATGGTAGGCCGGGGGCTTTTCAATTGACCTGTTATACACATACGCTCAATAATTGCAAATAATTCCCGCGCCCGATGAATAAACGTAAAATTCAGCAAACCAGTGAACAAAAACCAGAAACAGCCCGGACTGTACTGAACCCGAATAGACGATTGGGGAATGTCGCGGTTGCACTTGCCTCTTACAATGGATATCTGAACATATGTTCAATAGCTGATATAAAGTACATTGCGATGAAATAAATAGTGTTGAGATACAAACTCGTTTTAAACTCGAGTCAGTCATTTAAAAAAGCGAACCAGAAGAATGAAAGCTGGCGGAATGAATAATAAAATCGTTAGACAAACATCTGAATAAGTTGTGACATTTCAAAATGCGTTTTGCATAAACACAAAAAAAGAATCTAAAGTGCCCACATAATCTTAAAGGGATACTAAAGTTAAGCTCACTAAGTAAGAATGGACTATTGATAATACTTTTTATCAACTTAGTTAAAGATAAGACTCAAAGCATCTCTCTACAAATATGGAGTGTAGGCAGATTAATAAAACTTTAAAATAAATTCACATTAAACCTTTTTTTTTTATATGTAACTGATATTTTATGTAAAATTGTAATTTTTTCCAAAAGCCAACACATGTTAAACGCTTAAAAGCATTTTCAACAGTTTCCATATTTTAAATGGGTCAAATTAATTAAAATGCCATATCCAATTAAATGCCTCGATTAAAAGTGCAAACGTTGCAAGTCAGTGGTTGACAAATGGTAATATATTTATGCAAGTTACGTGCATATGTGTATGTGTATTGCATTACGCACAATAATTATTTAACTTTTTATGCAATGACATCAGCATATAGCAGCCACTAACGAACTTTCATCCGCTCACAAAATTGTCCGAAAGCTCAAAACCCCAAAGGTAGATAATTATTGACAACAAAAAAATCTCAAACGCTATGCTCTCCGTTAAGCCCCGACCTATCCGTTCCAAGCTCAAGCCAAACAAGAATGCAGACTACCGTCAATAATAACACGCCAGTCATTTCTTCTCTTAGCCGTCCGGCACCAATTGGAGACACCCTTAACCCACTTCTCTCTCCACCTGATCTTTCCAATGGAGTGAAGGTATTTTGCCTTCCTCTGCTCCCACCGTCGGATGCTGCATCGAAATTTTTCAGAGCTGTAGTGTTGTCGCCAATACTTAAACATGGACTGTTCTTTAGGATCAAGCTCTTATCTTTTACCAATGGTGGCCCTGCAGCAGTTTAAAGCTGCCGATGCGGTTTTCTTAGTCTCCACCCTGTTTGTCTTACAGGAGAGTTTTATATCTAAAATTGTTCGTAAATGTTTCACGAATACCATTCCTCCTATTGAGAGGAGCCATCAATTCCAACATTGTTAGACTTCCTGACGAATAAGTCAAAATCTGCTGTTGTAAGCCAGAGTAAAGCAAAACTTGACTTATTAGCCACTCTAATTAGTACACCATTCAGGTGCTCGTGTCTGATATCATACAGAACACTTAAGAATATATTTCTGACTGACCACTTTCGCTCCACTATATGCATAGGTGACCACCTTGCCGTCACTGTTTTTCAGCTTCTTTAGTAAGACGGTAACAGTTAAGATCCCGGTAAAATGGGAACAGAACACCGCCTTATGGAGTACCTACATTGTACTTACATTCAAGGTGTAGATTTCCCCATGCGCTCGGGCTGTGGCTTACGTCGCAAGATAATTCTATACACTACTCTTCATTTGTGTGTTTTGCAAAATCACTGTTCTGTTATGTGAGAAGTAGGTGATATATTCATCTGATTTTCCCCTCAAAGAATATACCGTTCATTCCTAAGGCTATATGTGCCAATTTTCATCATATAATCTAACTTTTTGCTCAAATTATTCTACAGGAGGAATGGACGGATGGACACACAGACATCACTAAATTGATTTACCTAGTATTTTACCTTAAGTATATATCTTCTCGCCACATGTTGCACGAAACTATGGAAATTCATATTTATATGTATATGCGCATATTTCCCAGCATATATATATGTATATAATTGACAAATTAATTATGGAAAATTAGGTAAGGGAATATCATAAGTAAACAAACATATGTATGTATGTGCATATTAACTACTTAGACGAGTTCAGTAAGCCAGCCAATTAATAGCTTAATATATACACATCATAATTTGCACGCACACACAAACAAGTTATGTATGTGTATGTAATAGCGGAGAAAGAAAATTATGCGTAAAATACTCTGACCAATTCCGGCAATATCCCAATCCAATTATTGTTGCATGCCCAAGAATTAAGTCGAAACCAAAGCAAATATATTCAATGTATTGTTGTTGTATATGTACATAAATATTTATGTGTATATTTATGGATATAAATTCTATCTACCATTGATCATTAAATTTTTGTTGCTTCATACTGTCTTAGCTGACTGCCTGCCTGCCTCCTTGCATCAGCTGTCACGGTAATATATCACATAATTAAATAATTTATAAGCAACCTGATAATATAATGCAGCAAAAACAGCAGCACTAGCAAACAACAACAAAACGCTCTCCACAAACTTGGTTGCAACATTGAATATTAAATTTTTCTGTGCTACACGCTAGTGAAAATTCTAGTTATTCGCTGTTTTTTATTTATTTTCAATTCTTTTTATATAAAACTCAAGTTTATTTAGAAAAAGATCTAAACTAACAAATTGTTAGCTAAAAAGTTGATCCTTGGAGAGTGGACGACCCAGCATTTGGTTTAATAATTATACTCCTTCTAATACGTTTGCGTCTCACTCCCTACCACTCTACCATCCACTGCTTCACGGCAACATTACATTTTCTACACGACGAAAGTGTTAATGAGTTTTAATTATTTAAAGGCACATAGTGTGGCAGTTTTTATTTTTTATTTTTTGCTACTTTAAGTACTTTTGCTGCCATTTCGTACGGTTCCTCGAACACGACGCTCATGCAATTTGCTTTAAATAACCAAGCACTGCAAGCACTCGTGGCTGCTGCCTCTTTTATAAATATTTATATTTTAGGGAAGACCAAGCATGTCGCATGAAAAATTTCGTAGAAATTCTTCTTGATTTCTCTTATAATCTTTTTTTTTTTTGTACTCACTCTAATGCTGCCGCTGTTGACTGCCAAATAGTCAACGGCGAAGTCACTGGCCACCACTCTTGTCCAAGTGCTTAGCAAGTTTTTAGTTACATAAAATTGTTAACACTGATTACTTGTTACAAGCAATTTATCGCAGTTAACAGTGGTGACAGGGAAATGGTAGCAGGAAAAATATTTGCTGTAAGTAAATATTGTTACTGCAACAGCAACTTGCAACTCGCAATTCAGAAGTTACAATGACACAACTAATAACATGGGCAACGCACTGGCAGCTGCTTCTTTAGATACATTAGCCTTGCAATACATATACTTATATACACTCATACTGATCTGACTCTTGTTGCTCGGCATCTACACTGAAAAGGTTCAATTCTTTTTTCAAACGCAAATGTTTAATGAATAAAATTTTGTTTAATAATATATATGTGTGCGTTTTTCGTAGCTCTCATTTATTATATATAAATCTGTGTTTATTTATTAGCATAATTGGTGAACTTTTTCGGAACGTTGTATCCTTGCAGTTTGCTTTTTGTTACCAAAATATCAGTAAAGGAAATAGCAATAATTAACACTACCAAACCATCGGTATGTTCTGTTCATTTTCCATACACTACGCGTTTTACATATTCTTATACGCTAAGCTAATGTGCGGAATTTGTTGTATAGTTACGATAGACGAGTGCTCGAATCTCGATGTAGAATTGTTTCTTTTTAATTTTATTTCTGCAAAGTAGACGTTCAACATGTTTAATGAACTAGTATTTAACTAGTATGAGCTGATGCAAAGTCAGACAATTGATATTTCGCAGGAAATCGTCAATTGTTAACATTTAACATAAGAAATATAGGGTTTTCCAATAACAGTGATTCCTTTAAAAAAAAAACACGCACACACACACTAATTGTTAAGGAAATTCAATTGTTTTTTACTTAAACCCAATTTTTGAGCACTTCTTCCACTAAATCAAGTCGTATGCCATGAATAGCACGTTCAATATTGACTTTGAAAGCAAGAAGAGAGTCTGGTTTGTCGCTAAAGACCAATGACTTCAAATAACCTCACAAGAAGTAGTCTAATAGTGTTAAATCACAACTTCTTGGAGTCCACTGAATGTCACAATTTCTTGATATGAGAATAAAAAACATAAATCCAGCATTGACAAAAGTCTTAACTTATCTTAGCGCAAAAACTTTGGTTAATATCAGGTAACTTAATCTTTTTAGTATTCAGTTGGTCAACCGTTCGCGTCAATAATAGCTTGAAACCATTGTGGCATCGAAGCTACTAAATTTGTCAATTCTGGGGAAGTAATACTATCCCAAGCTTCATTAAGATGTTCTTTGAATAATGCTGAGCTAAAAATCTAATTTTTTCTATTTTTTCGCTCAAAAATGTCCCAGACATATTCAATAACATACAAATCTGGGCTTTGAAGTGGTGTGTGTAATTGCCTTGGAGCATAATAAAGCAACCAATCCTTAACAAAATGGGCCGTGTGCTTTAAATCGTTATCTTGTTGAAAGATTTAGCCTATGCCAAGCTCCAAACTGCCTACCGAAGGCTTCAGATTAGCTTCCAACAATGACTTATATTTCAACCGATGCATATTACCCTCAATAAAAGCCAGCTTTCCAACCCCAGATGCCGCAACCGTTTCCCAAACCATTACGTTGCCGCCATAATGCTTCACTGTTCGTCCTGTATTTTTGGCGTTGAGTGCAGTATTTTCGTTTATTCAAAGTTTTGCTCCTCCATCGGTACCCAAAGAATTGGACTTCGCTTTGTCTGTAAACAAGACTTTTTGCCAAAATCCATTCCCTTTTTTAAATGTGCTTTAGTGAACTCCAAGCGAAGTTTACAATTCCTTTCAGACATAAGAAGCTTTTTACGCGGCGTTCTACTGAGGAAGCCATTATCGTTCAGAGTTTTTCGAATTGTTCTCGGTTGGACACACTCTTAATGAGCTTGCGATGTTTTCGGCTAATTCTAAAGCAATAACTTTAGGATCATTAATCACTTCATTCAGAGTACAGCTGATGTCTCTTCGAGTTAGTTTCTTCGGGCGACCAACTCGCGCCTTATTTTCAGTGGGCTCATTTTTTTTTCAAAGTTTTTTATAATGAGCTGTACTGTTGGAGGACTTAAGTTTAAATTTTTTTTAAGTTCACCATACGATCTCTTCTCTTTTCTGTGCTGAATAACCAAGTTTCTTACGTTAATTGATATTTCTTTTCGCGCAGACATTGTTGATGCTAATGCGTTTAAACCACAACCGAATTCAATACTAGCAAACTAGAAAACATAATAAAAAAAAAATTAAAAAAGGGTACCTAACCGCCATAAGAACACAGCATATCGACATAACTGCTAGTAAACCAGTGGTATGTGTAGACATTTGTCAAGGATATTGTTGCGTTTGTTTCACCATTATTTTTTTATTTTATGTTAGAGAATGGATTTGTTTTAATATATGTGATTATAAAAGGATTTAAAATAAAACTGTATACTTATATTTTTCGGCAAAGCGATAGTACTCTCTACACAACGAATGCAGTCGGTGTTTGTAGACTTTTCTTCGCCACTATCGCATACAGCCAATAGGCAATGGCCGAGTGGTTAGCATTACGTACTACAATTTGAAAGACCAAGGTTCGAGTCCTATTTTGAGCAACGTCCAAAATTGCAGAAAATTAATTTTCCAAATTGCAATCGACCCACTGCAGGTAATGTATTTCTGGCATAAAATATAAGCTCTGGGCGCACAACATAAATTGGAGGAGGAGCTCAGCCAAAAATTGGTCGAAAATCGTTTCAGCGTTTACACAGCGCCATTTATATATAATATTTACATATGTATAATTTTTTTTAAATTAGATAAATAGTGTTTAAAAATACATCAATTTACTCTAACTAACTTAATATTATAATAATCAGCATTTGCATTTGTTCAGAGGAAAAGTCCTAAAGTTAGTTTAGAAATTAATGAGTAGTTGCTTTGGTTACCATAAGTCAACAGGATAACATTCAAGTAAACTTCTACATTCACATACTAATTAAATGATATTTTATTTTAGTTCCCTAAAATCATAATCATTTCATCATTTAATTCAGAATTAATTAATTCTCCAAATTCAGTCTCTTTTCGATTTCAAATGAAAATGATTCTTTTTACTAATAAAATTTTTTTTACAAATAATTCATATTTTAAACAAATGTCATATATATACTTACGAACATACAATACTTGTATCTACGTATGTTTCTTTGTTTCAGCAGAAATCATATACAAAGCATTAATTTACTACTGCATAATATTTGTGTTACCATAACAACACCAAATTAACTCAGTAAAATAGTAAAATAAATAAAGTGCAACAAACAATTATCCTTGTGTATGTACTATGTGTGCAGTGAGTTATGAAAACAGTAAGTACATGGACAAATTGTGGAGGAAGAAAATTACTGTTTAAATCACTGCTGCAGCAAAAACAAAAACAAAAAAGAGTCATACGATAAATAAGTATTAATGAGCTCATAGTCAAATGTGTGAAGGAAAAGGATCTCTGCTTACAAAACAAACAAACACTTCACGACAAAAATTTGTTTGCAAAAATATGAATTTGAATAAGTTAATTCTGCAGAATACCCAAAGGAACAATAATGCAAAAAAATGTTATGAAAGTAATACTAGAAATATATAAAATAAAATAAAATTGAATAAATTAATAACGAATAAAGTAATTCTAATGAAAATAGAAAAATAAATATAAAAAAAATTAGATAAAATGCAATAGAAGAAAGTAGAAATAATAAACTAATAAGGCAAGTCGAAATAAAATAAAAAATAAAATAAAATAAATACATAAAAAAAAAAAATTAAAAATAACATAAAATAAAATAAAATAAAATAAAAAACAATAAAATAAAATAAAATTAATTAAAATATACTAAATTAAAACAAAATAAAATAAAATTATATAAATTAAAAAAAAAAATAAAAAACAATAAAATAAAATAATATAAAATAAAAGAAAACAAAAGAAAATAACATAAAATAAAATTAAATTAAATAAAATTAAATAAAATAAAATTAAATAAAATATATAACATTGAAATAAAATAAAATCAAATTAAATAAAATTAAATTAAATAAAAGAAAAATAAATAAAATAAGATAAATTAAAACAAAATAAAATGAATATAAATTGAATAGAAATAAAATAAGTTATATAAAAACTAAATAATTTATTATATATAATAAAATTAAAATAAGGTAAAATAATATGAAATAAAATAAAAATAAAATAAAATAAAATTTAAAATCTAAAATTAAAATAAATAAAATTAAATAAAAGGAAAGATGAGAAATTTAGACAAAATAATATAATAAAATGAAATAATGCAAAATAAAATAAAAAATAAGAAGAATATCCATATTCGGTCATACGGAGGTTTTTATACTTGTCCATGAATAAATCAAATTTATTGACAAATTTCAGCGTCAACAGTTATTAGAAGAGTCATGAAGAGAGTACCAAATTCTGCGCTTGTAGATGCTTTTTTGACGGATTATTGACCCAAAACTCATATCCGAGCGAATCGATTGATATAATCTACTGATCAGGGCGGTCTCTACAAATTATCTATAAATTATAAAAATACTTAATTTCGTTCAGATATCTTAGAAACTGAGAGACTAGTTAGCGTTCAAACAGATGCAAATTACTAAATCAACTCAGCTCGTCATTGTGATCATTCCAGTACAATTTCTGAGGGTTGCATCTGTTTTTCTTCTGGTATCTACAGACTTCGGGCATAAGTTAATATAGCATTTCATGTTCATGAAAGGTTTAATAAGAGTAAATGAAAAATAAAAATAAATAAAAATTAAAAATAAAAATGAAAATGAAAATGAGAACAAAATAAATTAAAATATATATGATTATTAATTAATATACATAATAATAATTATAAAAATTAAATATGATAAAATATATTTAAAAAAAGTTAAACAAATGGTAAAACAATTTGGAATGAAATTCCCTATTGGTCATAAATAATTTTCTGCAATAACTGTTGATACTATTACTTTCTGATGCAGCATAGCAAACATCAGCAGCAGAAAGTGCTAAAGTTATAATACTGTATGCATATGTAATCAGAGCGTATGTAAACACGCTTTTCCCTCTACATATGAACTTGAGTATTTGCACCAAAAGTCATTTGCATATAAAATAATATACCGGAACTGTTTGCCACATATGCTCGAATAGAGTCATTACAACTCTGGCATTTTGTGGGGTTACATTTCTAAGAGATAAATAACCAGACTCAGTTAAGTATGTCTTTGTTGTTATATAGCGTTTGGTGTGTGTAAAACCCGCAAAGGGAGTCACTAACGGCATCATGTCAGCACTGTTAGTTAAGACCTACGCATAAGGAAATGCAAATAAGATATTTATGTTTTAGTTGTTACAAATACATACACATATATACTTGAATTCAACTTCCTTGTTGTTGTTATGAAACAGTTGAACAAGCAGTCAATCTTGCAACAATTTCTGTAAAACCCTCTGACACACACAACATAAAAAAAAACTGTCTCATGCATGCTTGGTAATCCTTGACACTGGTTGCAGAAGGCCAATAATGCCAACAACTATTCCAGATATTTCCATCGCAATGTGGGCCAATGTTGCGGAGCCGTTGATGAAGTTGCAAGCGTATAACAGCAACTGCAACAACATGAGAACAAGCCAACAATTATTACAAGACTCAACTATTACTGAAACAACAAGAAACGTCGCAGCATAGCTCACATATATATATGCATGGCTTTTTCTATATATGTCTATACATATATACATATAAATGGTAATCGAGCCAAATAGTATTTCCGTTTTTCTCTCTCCCTCTCTCAATCTCTCTCTCTTTGCGTTCACGGTCATACTCTTGTCCGAGCGAACAGCAAACCACTCATTAAGCCCTGCAGCCTGTTCACGCGTTCATAGTAACTCAGATGCACTTGTGTAAGAGTCGAAAATCCCATTTAAATGGCCAGCTCAGAAGCCATCAACCGGTCAACCGGTTCAATGATTGTCTGTTGGCAGAAAAATAAAAATAAACTGTTGCAGTGCGGCATCCACAACAGAAGCAGACGCAAAAAATACTTTAAAAAAATCCACATAAACATACTCATGTGAAAAACTTGTGCAGCCACACTAAAGCCACAGCCACAGTCACGCTTGGCATCCGGTAGTTATAAGTGTGTTCTTGTTTCCCTTGGTATTCTCTAACTACGAGAGCCATTGCCAGCCGCTTGAACTGTCATATGGGTTTGTCTAGCAGGCTGGCTAGCTGCTGGCCGCCATCACTTTATCTGACTTTCAGCTCTGTCATGGTTGTACGTCGGACATTACTTTGTGTGTTCTCTTTGATTTTCTTTTGCCTTTACTTTGCACTGCGGCAGCTTATGTCCGGTGTCAGCGGGGTTGTTGGCCATCAAAGTGGCATTGCCACAATGGCTATTCCTTCTGTGTTTTTATGCCTCTTTATTTCTATGTTTCATTGCATTTTTCTGGTTCACAATAATGCAGTAGAATTTCAGGCGCTTTTTAGACATTTAACAGGTTAACGTTATTTCCGTAAAATTTAAAAGTTCGTCTTTTCGATTCACAAATGTAAGTAAGTACTTAAAATAAAATAACTTTTGTGGAGCTTCAAAGGCAAACAAGGCGATTGACTACTTCCGCGTAACAAGCTTTTTAAAAAATTTTCATAGAAAACACCTACTACCAGTTCAAAATAATACCAGATATTATTTTTTTCTCTTATTTGTTTCCATTTCAATTGCAAGCTGTTTAACAAGAAAATTTCCATTTTGAAAAAAAAAATATTAAAGGTCTTAACTTTTCATCTTCCATATTTTATAAATAATTTTCATTATGTTTTCATCTTGGTCTGATCGGAACTAGAACTCGGTACTATGCGCAGATGGCCGCCGAGCGGGCAACTTTTAAGCCTGTTAATTTAAAAAAAAAATTAATTTGTTTTAAAAATCGTAAGTCACAATATTTATATATCAATTAAAAAGGTATTTTTTACAAAATTTACATGCTATATAAAAATAAAATTAAAAAAACTGCAGCAATGCGAAAATGCTTCAAATGCGAAATGTTCATCATACGCCGTGTATGCATAATCCTCTTTGGTGTGCTTTAAATGCCAATTTATGAGTTCGGCTATGGTAAAGTGCCAAGCAACAAGCACTATTTACAACTGACCATGGGCGCTATAAATTTTTAGTAGCAATTTTTTTTTATAAGCTGCTCATACCTGTCCATACGTGCACATACAGTTATACATTCTTGCACACTATGAAAATTGCATTACTCCACCTTTTACATGCTAATAGCTGCACGCAAGCAGATTTTTATTATCACAGTATCGCACGCACTAACACAAGTATGTTTATATACTATGTATATATACACATACATATTTCTTATTCCACTGTTAGTTGAAAGTTGCTTGTTTTTATGGTTGACTCTATAATTATTTTTTTTAACGCTTAGAAACAGAAGATTTTGATGTTTTTTCAGTGAAAGCTGTAATTTAATACGTAAATGTTATAAGCTAATGCTCTTTAATGTAGGGTTATAACAGATAACGCTAACAAAAAAATATTCTCAATATTCTAAGAAAAAACTAAGGTTTTCACAAAATTATTAACATTTTATTTTTTGTTAAGCTCTAAATGATGGTTTTAATATGTTCTAAATATAAGTACGTACTTATCGTAGAAAACTTTGACGGGTTATTACTAACACAATACTTTATATATATATACATATATTTATTTTGCTTTAGGTATTTTATTTATAAATTCTTCCTTAAAATAAACGTAGCAAAAGAAGCTTGCAAATTAGAAAACAACCATCCTTTTTAGTCCATAATTCAAGCGCCCTCAACATCCATTAGCACTAATTAGGAAAGGAAAACCGCAACTGAAGCGTTGATGCACAAAATAAACCAAATTATTTAAATAGTTGCTTTCTTCTGCCTAAACATTTTTCTAAAAATAATATGCCAACCGAAGTGAAAGTCAGAACTTTTGAGAAAAGTAAAGAAAAAATTTAATTTAAAAAAATATAATGACATAAAATTAGGTTAAATTAATATAAACTAAAATGAAATAATGTAGTAGAAAATTTAAGAAATAATATTAAAAATAGGAAAAAATAAAATAAAACAAAAACACATACAATAAAATAAAAGAAAATAAATTACATTAAAATATAATAATTTAATATAAAATAAAATAAAAAATAATAAAATAAAACTATATTAAACTACTTAATGTAAAATAAAATAATATAAAATAAAATAATGAAGTTTAAAAAAATATATAATATCTCAATACAAAATTAAATTAAATTACATTAAATAAATAAATACTATAAAATAAAATTAAACTAAATAAAATATATTAAAATAAAGATATGTGTAATAAAAAATAATAAAACAAAATAAAATAAATTAAAATTAGAAAAAAATTAATTTAAAATAATTTTAATACAATATAAACAAATAACATAAAGTAAAAAATATAAAATAAAATAAATAATTTAATATAGGTTTAAAAAGAAAAAAATAGAACATTATATATAAAGGGCGATCCATTTCGGGGTTCTTTACTTTTTAAATTAAAAAACACAGAAAATTCAAATTTAATGGGAAATGTTTATTATCATTCGAAAGAACATTCTTTGGCATTTATTTTTGGAAGATTATCTCTTTCAAATGTTGCTCGCAGCTACGTCTCAGGTGGTCCATCCGTTGAGTTCAATTTTCGATGACTCGTTCGAACATTTCAACTGGTAACTGACGAAAGACACGCGTGGTGTTTTGCTCCAAGGCCTGAATCGAAGCGAGATTGTCCGCATAGACTTTAGACTTTACATATATCCACAGAAAAAAGTTTAGCGGTGTTATATCACATGGTCTTGGTGGCCAATCGACCGGCCCAAAAAGTGAAATTATCTGCTCACCGAAGTTTTCTCTCAATAGATCCATTTATTGATGTGATATGTGGGAAATGGCGCCGTCTTCTTGAAACCAAATGTCGCGGAGATCTCAAGCTTCAATTTCGGGCATCAAATAAGCAGTTATCATGGCGCGATAACGGTCGCTATTGACGGCTACGTTCTCACCGGCATTATTTTTAAAGAAATATGTACCGATGATTCCACCGACCTACAAACCACACCGAACCGTTGTTTTTTCTGGATGAAATGGCAGCTCTTGAATCTCCTTAGGTTACTATTTGCCCCAAATGCGGCAATTTTCCTTGTTTACATACCCATTGAGCCAGAAATGCTCCCTCATCGCTGAGTTAA
This sequence comes from Neoceratitis asiatica, assembly GCA_030068015.2. Taxonomy (NCBI): domain Eukaryota; kingdom Metazoa; phylum Arthropoda; class Insecta; order Diptera; family Tephritidae; genus Neoceratitis; species Neoceratitis asiatica. Next base: position 41,380,043 of record CM061529.1, read on the forward strand.
ATTTTGCTCGAAATCGTCAGATCTTCTTAGAACTTTTCAAGAGCTCATAGGGCACAGCGATGTCGCTTGGGAAGGTCGAGCGCCTTCAGTTCTTGCAAAAGCTGTATTTTGTATGCTTTCAATTTAAGATCTTGACGTTAAATGCGCCATGTCGTTCGATACGTCAGTCCGCGTTGCTGCGAACGGCGCCGAATCGACTCTCCACGATACACACGGCTACACTCTCATCTACGGCCGCTATATTTTCTTCACTGCGTGCTGGACGTGTTCTATTCGGTCAAATATTATCCAATAATGAATGATGGGTGTTGCGAATAGTACGCTCAGTAGGCGGATTATGTTGACCATAAGTTGAGCGAAGCGCACGAAACCAATTCTTTACAGAACGTAAATTTTCGTAATAAAGTTGAATGATTTGTAAACGTTGTTCAGGCTCATTCTTTTCATGATGAAATGCCAAACAATACTGAACGCAAATGACAAACAAAAAGAACGTGACAGCTTGACACGACTCAAGCGTGATCTATCAAAAAAAAGGCAATTGAAAAAAGTACCTCTACTTGGATCACTCTATACAATAAAATAAAATAAACAAAGATAGAAAAAATTTATATATTTAAATGAAATGAATTAACAGTTTTTATTAAAAAATTAAGTAAATTTCGAAATTTTTAATATATTTACCTTATTTAATTATAATCTTGGCATAGGACATTGGGCATAAGCATTCACTTTGCTTGATATTTGCGCAGCACTTTTAGTAACTTATTATATTTTAATTATTATTTAAAACTCTCTCTTCATTAAGGTTGTGGCTCCATACGGGTAAGAAATTTAATACATTTTTTGCATATTGAAAAAGTGATTTAAATTATTAAAAATTATTACTAACAAATGTGCAAGATTTATTGCATTACTCTGCATCCGAGTTCGCAGCATTTATTCTTGCCACGATTTGTGGCATATTTTGTGTCTGCCTGCACGTTGTTTGGTTTTGAAAAGTACGAAATTAAAATCATTAATCAGGCAGCGGTCGGAATGTGTAACGTGCCATTGCAATTCAGTACGAAAAGTACGAGAAAAGTGTAGAATCACTTATTACATAGATGTCTATGAAATATGTTGCTGCCACACCTGCATAATAATTGTTGGCGTAGCACAATACAGCTTTAATTGAATTTTTATGAATTCGAAGGCTTATTCAACTGCAAGTGAGAAGCGTTGATCTATGGCAAAATTTTTACAACGCAAGAGAATGTTTCAATTTAAATATGTAATTCATATTAGGGTGTTGGTAAAGAGTCAAAAAAATTTAATTTAATAAAATTTCATTATTATTTGAGCTTTGAGCAAATAAAAAAACACAATACAACACAAACAAAATTGATAAAGAAGAAGAGAAGGCATAATCAAATTTTTTTTGATTACTTTGAGTCTATTTTATTTAGAAAATAAACACTTTAATTACCCTAAAATTTTTGTATACAAATATCGATTTTACTACAAATACAAGTAGTTTTAACATTGTTTGGGAAAATACATATAAACTCATTGCGAATGGAATAATTTCTGAAATATAATTAAGTAAATGACTGTATCGCGTGCGAAGGTGTTAGCAATAAAATAACAATAAAATTGAAGAAATAAAATTTTTATGGCGTTGCCTGGATTAAGAACTCTGCAGTGAAATCGAAAATTTAGAGAAAAGCAATTCTTCAAGCGAATAAGCGATGCAGCTGGCAAAAAAGGCAAGAGCTCAGATTAGAAAAAAAGGCATAGTGGAACAGATATTTTTAAGTATTATATTTACTGTAAACCTAAAGCCTATGAATAGAAGAAAAGAGAAAATTACAGTAGCTGTGGTAGCTTGTTTCATGAGTTTAACAAATTTTACTTTATTTAACATTAGTTTACCTTATTTAATTTCATTTTATTTTAAATTTCTATATTTTATTTTATTTATTATAAATTATTTTAATTTAATTTATTTTTTATTTTATATATTTTTTTTCAATTATTTTAGATTATTATTTATTATTTTGTTTATTTTAAATTATTTATTTAAATGCTAAGCTTTTTAAACTTTTTTATTTTAATTATATTATTTTATTTTATTTCATTTCTTATATAATAATAATATAATAATATAATCATATTAAATGTTTTTTTCTTTCCGACCATATATTTTGCATAAAGGCGCTCAGAAATAAAAACATTTTTTTTTTTGAGTAAATAAAATTTGTATGTAAATAGTTTAGTTATTGCTTTCTTGATTATTTAAGTCAACAGTTTGATGTTTTATAACTTTAGTTGCTTAAAAGTGGATATAGAAATACATTTGCATAATCATAAACAAAAAATAATAATATAAAAAAAATTCATGGCGGGCCGTAAGCACTGGCAACTAGTGCTCATTTGTTTGTAAAATAATAATTGTATTGAGGGATTGGCACAATTTTCGGAAAATGGATTTTTTTCTTTCAAATGATACATTATGGTCTCAAAAATGTTATCGCGAAAGATTATGACAGATAAAAGTTTCTAAATGCCCCATTTTCGTTCTCTAGTTGAAGCGTCTGTTTCGGTCAGTAAGGCATACTCAAAACTTTAAACGCGTTTGTCTCAAAACCAATTTTTTGAAGTTGGCCGGAAACATAACTCAAACAATTTACCACCGATTCACTTGAAATTTTGACAACATCTTCAGAAATACATTATCTACAGAAAGAGGTAGGATTTTTTTCATGTATAGTTTTTTTATTAACAAATTTCGAAAAATATTTTATACATAAAAATATATAAAATTTATATAAAAATGTAAAAAATTGTTACTTTTTCCTTTAGAGACCCGCCATTTAGTCAAAAATATATATATTGAAAAAATCCTACGTACTTCTGTAGCTATTGCTATTTACAAGCGGAAACCATTAAACAACTTATTAAAATAAAAAAATTACAGGAGCTGTTCCTGAAAAAATGGAGACATCCTAGGGAGAACGCTGTATAGCCGCCATTTTTAAATTAAATTTTCTTAAAAAATAGTTATAAGCAGTTAATTATATGTATAATAAATGCTTTTTACCAAAAATTAGATTTATATAATAATTTTCACGAAAAAAAAGTTTCAAAAAAGGCCTGTTTTGTGGCCCTCTAGAGTGGCATAATCTTTTAATATTTTTTATTCAATAAATAAGTAATAAATAACTGAAAAAAAAAACTTATGGCTTCTATGAATAAACAAATAAAAAATGACCCGAGCTGATTATAACAATTGATTGGCTTAATCCGTTTTGTAGCTTAGACTTCGATTTTACTCCTAATACTCCGTTGCCTCTAGTGATAAAAGTTGTATTTGCGGTTTATTACCTAGTGTACCTTACATCTCTTTCGACGGTATGCGTATCATTTTACAAATTTATTACTTTTAATTTAATAAAATGAGCATTAATTGTCAAAAACTAGTTATTGACCATATTAAAAACTAGAACCCATCTTAAAATAGAGAATGAAAATTTGGATTTAACGTCATAAATTATCAAAGAAACAACTCTTGGTTGACCTATTTCCAAAACCCTTTATATTTGTGTAATAAAAGATATTGAAAAACTCTTGATAATTTACAAAATTTACAACAACAACAAATAAATTCATATTATATTTGTTTATTTAATATTTAAAACTGTTTGCTAGAGAATATTTTGGATAGGTTTTGCTTAACTTTGACAAAGAAAAAATTTATCTAACTACTAATCTTTTTTTTTTTTTTTTAGCATATAATTTGTATATTTTATTGATTTTTAAAGAATTTTGTATAACTATTGTATATTTCAAAATTTTCATTAAGTTTTTCATAAATTTAAATTTTGCACAATTTTACTGATTTCCAAATTTAGCTACGCTCCCGCGCAAAAATCTCACATATATAATATATACGTGGTAATGAATATGTGTTTGGTTAAAAATATTTATTTATACACGAGTGTCTGTGACAAGTCATCTGCTAAATTACAAAAGAGATTTTCCGATAGAACACGCTCACGTTCAGCTTGTTGATATACATATGTTACATATATGTATATATATATATATATATATACACACTTAAACGCCTTTGATAAATATGTATGTCCATGGTCGTGACCACACATTTGCTTGTATATATAAAAACTTGCATACTGTTAACTGCATATGTATGTACTTATCTATGAACTTAACTTATAAAATCCATATGTTGAGAAATTGTAACATACATACATACCTCTATATATATAAACAGGTTTTTTTTTACCTTGAAATCATACCCCTCACCCGCACAAGAATAAAATACGTTTAGTGATTGCCATAGACGTATGTGTTAAAAATATATATTAACACTTCTGTACTTGCCTTTTGACAATGTCGGTCGGATGGGTTGGTTGCCTATCAGCTTCAGACAGGCCACCAGTGTTTGTATGCGAAGATATGAGGGTTGCCATTGTCATCGCGATCGCTATCAGCAAAGGTGTTACATTATCGTTTTTGCTCATGACAGCTTAGTTGGACATGTATATGCACATCTACATATCCATACTCGTATATGTGATATGTTGCGTTTGTTGGCGGGTTCAAAAATGGCGTTGCCTGCAAAGCTAGTCATATCTGCCCTCGAGAATCATTGAGTTCACGCCCGGTTACCCCTTAGTGTCCCATTCGCTCGTAATTCGCTTAATGAATTCAGCGTTTATGATGGTTGGAGATGTTAGTTTTTCTTCTTTTTCTTGCCTTTTGCGTGGCTTGCCACCCAGGCTGTTGGTGCTTCTATAATTACGCACGCTTTTACATTATCATACATATGTGTATATACACAGGAAGTGCATACATGTGTACATAAGTATGTTTGTATGTTGATTTGCTAAAAGAAGCGCAATGACACGAGACACTTTACTTAACCCATGTACATACATATAGGCACACATATTTATAAATACTCGTATACGTACATATATATTTGTGTATGTGCCCGTGAAGGCATTCATTCGGTCATGATGTGACCCAAGTGATTTTTCTGTTAATTTGCTGCCACTACTCAGGCACATTACTGCTCTTGCATATAGTATGTATGTAATATACATACATATGTATGCGGGCAGGCATACATAATTGCTTCGCAGCTTTTTCGGCTTCTCCATTGTATGTAGTTAAAATAAAAAAAATTTTTTTTTTTTGTTTTGTGTCGTTGATTCTGATGTAAACATCATACATGAACTTTCGAGAGGACCGAAGTGCACGCAAACATTTGCATAATCAAGCTTACACGCGCGTGCAATGAAACTACAATGGACGCGCGATTATGTATGAGTATGAGTCAGTTTTTTGTTTACATACATATGTATGCATAATATCCCTCACGGTGGTGCTAGCGTCTGTGTCATCGGCGGGAAGGTGTGAGTTAATTACGCTATCATGGAAAATTGCTTTCTATCATGACATGCGTACACACATACATACGAATATGCGAATATCTAAATTGTTGTTATTACCTTACATCATTTTTTTTCGAAAACTAAAATTTAAAAATGTCAGCTAAAAGCTTTCCATTTAATTTGTTCATAAATTTTTCGAAACTAGCAGGCTTATACATATATACAAATTTTGCCTATTTACATAAGATTTATATTTTAGCTATTACCAAACTATTTATTTTTATATATTTTTTGCAGGTTCGTACCCTCTTCGTAAGCGGTTTGCCAATGGATGCAAAACCACGTGAGCTTTATTTATTATTCAGAGCTTATGAGGTGAGTATTAACACTAACAGTTCACCTTTTTTGCTTACTATTAAATATTATAAGAATACTCGTATAATATATGTGTACTAGAGCCCAGATTTTGCTCAAACATTTTCATGCAGTGCGAGCATTTAAGCAACGAGCATTCGCACTCGTTGTCATGACCCAGTACTCGAGCCGAGCACGAGCATTTCGAGTAATTTGACCAGCACTTAGACTTTTTTCCCAAAAGCTTTTTTTTATTAATTTTAAATTTATTTATGCAAAGTGTTAAAATCATTGAAACGCCAAGGAAATTTTGTCAAACAAAATTAATTTTTTTTGTCCTGTTGGACAGTGAGTGATGAGCGAGTATCGAGCTAATCGCAGCGCTCGATACCTGGCTATATGGAGCTCTAATATATAAATATATTTAAAATTAATATAAAAAGCCCAATTCAGTACATTCGTAAGTTTAATAATTAAATTATTTATTAAAGAGTTATAGGAAATAGAAATTTTGGAAAAATCGAAAGATCGTTAGAGGGTTAAAATTCTTTAGAAATTTATTATTTGGAAAATTTTAAAAGAATTATGTTGAGACAAAAACTGTAAGCGAAGAATTCTAAAGCACTACGAATGTATTTTCCTTGAATATATGACACTTATGAAAAAAATAAAAATAATATAAAGTAATCAAAAAAATTGAAGAATATAAAAAAATTAAAATGTATTACAGAAAAATTCAAACGAAAAAAATTAATTTTACGGGCCTCAGTATTTTCCATAAATCAGGTTAGAATAATTTATGTTAGGTTAAAGTAATTAATGAGTACACGTAAGTCACCGAACGGGTTACTTATGAAACCGACATAAACGTCTTTCGATTATTTCATTCAAGTTTCTAGCAGTTGTCGTCTTTACTCTCTTAAAGCAACTGCTTCGTAGTGCGATTATTCACAAAGAAAATGACTTAGTCCAGTCTCTCTGCGTCCGTGCGTGAAATAACATATTCTTTCTTTAAAGCTACCGTAGACATGTTGACGGTATTGCCCTGGTCTTTTATATGGTATGTTATTGCATTCCGGCAACCATAACCGGTTTAATAATACTAACGAGGGAACAGATTAAAGAATGTGCCGCAATTATCTGCCGTTCCTGATTTTATTGCTGCAGATTCCAAATGTTTAGTGCTGATTGACTGTCCGAAAAAATAATATATATTTCATGCCTCTTTTCAGTTTAAAGTACTTTTGCAGTTGTAAAAATTTATAGTTGCTATGTGCATACTTTTCTCAAAGTTCTGCGAACATTGTGTAGGTTCTCATAACTACATTCCTGAGAGCATCTTTATTTTTATATTTAGAGTCTTATAAGTTCTAGTGTAGAGCATAAAATCTATCTTAATACGGCTAATGCCTAAACCAGTGTTAATTTTATCAGTCCGCATTACTCTGCTCAGCATGGGATGGAATTTTTCTATCATTAAAACTATCTGATCGTACGCGATGACTCTGTAGCGCCCTCCTCCTCCATGTCCCCCAGCAAACGGTTTCTCTTAAATTCAACCAAGAAGAGACTCTATCTTGTGAGCTTCCACTGCTTACATTCCTGTCTTCCGATAATCCCGCGAGCTCAGTTTTTTTTTAAATTAAGAAAGCCCAAGGACGTCATATTGAGTACAATTCCATTCCTATACAACAAACGAAAATTTTTAATATTAATTTTTCTTATGTTGTATATATAAATTGTTGGAGAAATTAAGTAAGCAGGTCTCTACAATTAAGTTGCATACTTAAATTTTCAACCTCAAAAAAAAAAGAAGAAGAAAAGAAAAAGAATGAAGGGCTGCCTTCGGCCATGCCGAAGTCCTAATACCTTTCATGAACATATCAAATTTATTGCAAATCACAAAATTCACGTTGCCCTTTTAGTGGTTTTTTGACTCAAAACCTCATATCTGAACAAATCGGTTATATGGGGCCTATATGACATAGTCGTCTGATTTCAATGTTTTTCAAAGCCAATTGTATTTAGAACTTAGGTACGTTTTGACGGACTTATGATTCAAAATTTCAAATCTGACAAATTTGTCGTATATATGCTATAGAGGTACGATCTAGCTGGTTCCGATAAATCTATGTATCTGCCTACCAAGTTTGGTTGAAGTATCTGAGAGATAAATATGCGTTCAATCAGACGCACGAACGGACATGGTTAAATCAACTCAGCTGTTCATTCTGATACGATATCGGTATAAATTTCGGCGGGTCTATTTCCTCTCCTTCTGATACTTACATACTTCGGTCTAAAGTTGATATACCATTTCATGAACTGAAACTCCCCAGACTGGCACTTAATAACCATGCGTTAGATACACCGTTGTGACCTAAAACACTTCCCATAAAAAAAATAATTTCCACAATTTTTTTTTTTTAATTCAATTTAGTGATTAAAATGTTTTAGTGCCTTATTTAATTAAATGAAAAAAATTTTAATTTCATATCTTCTAAAAACGCGAAATCGTCTTTTCACCCATACTTTATTACAGGGCTATGAAGGATCTCTCCTAAAAGTGACCAGCAAGAATGGCAAAACCGCATCGGTAAGTAATTGAGTTATTAAAACATGTTTCAGCACATTTATATGGCACTCCCAAACTCCTACAAAACTATCCACACCACTAACGGTTTTATTTTATTTTAATACGCAATTTATAGCCTGTTGGTTTCGTTACATTCCACACTAGAGCCGGTGCGGAGGCAGCTAAACAGGATTTACAGGTAATATTAATTTTGAAATTTCAGAATAAATTGAGCTTAAAAATTTGTTAATAATGTAACAAAAAACAGATTTAATATGAGAATGTAAACTATTTTGTATGCAATTCCAATCGCTATAATGGCACTATAATAAAAAATAAATGCAAAGAAATTAAAGTTTAATAAAATAATAAAGAAAGCAATTTGAGTTTGCAAACATTAAGCGCAAATAAGTTAAACAACAATAAAAAAGCAAGCAGAGCTGCCTTTATATCGTGCGCACAAAACTATTTATATAATTTACCCATTGTATGTATGATCGATGTAAAATACGCAAATTGCAGGCTTGGAGTAAACACTAGATCCTTTTTTTAACACATAAAATATTATCAGAATAAAAAATAAAAGTTAATTTCAAATATATCGCTGTAGTGGTTTTGGTGCTGATTAAAACATTTAAGAGAGAAATACATAAAAAAGGTTAAAATTTTGCAAACCGTGCGCTAAATATACTTTGCGAGTGTGAACGTATATTAGTGCAAAGTGCTATATTTCAATATTTATACAAATTTAAATGAATTTAAGTATGTATGTAACTCAAATGTTTTACTAATATAAAAAAAATTTATATTTTCCATTAAATAAACATTTATTGATTGCAATCACGCTTTGCAAATTTTTGTATTATTACTCCACTGCGGCTTGCCTCACATCAAGGAAGAGAATTTTATTTATTTTTTAATGGAAAAATTAAATTTTTACAACCACACTCATTACAGCGTAAATTGAAAGTGACTATTTTTAGTGAAGGTAAAATCTGAACTCCATAAGAAACTTTCGAAACAAATTAATGCAATAATTTACCACAAAGTAAAAAACAAATAAACAAAAACGTTTCAAAAATTCCCAAATATACTCTTACACCAATACTGCTTAGTTCCTTTTGAATATTTAGTTTTTGTTATAATTATTTACATTTTTTGTATATCTTTTTTCGTCATATCAAATGCAAACAACACGCCTTATCTTCTACCTAACCCTTATTGTTTTTCTTTCTAAGTTTCAACATCAAACGTACGTACAATCAATTACCTTTACGTCACTTCTGTTTAAGCATTAACAATTTCAAAATTTCCTTGTAGTAGTTTCTTTTAGTTCTGGTGCATGCATGGGAAATGAACACAACCACCGGCACCACCAAAATCTTTTACACCAACCTTCTAAAGACCCTAAGAAAAGTATTAGAGTTGTTATTCTTTTTTTTTTTTGCATATTAATAAAATGTTCAAAAAACTCCGCCGAACATATTTGTTCTTTAGTGCCTAAATTCTGATCTTTTAGCAAAAATCAACGATCATTCCACTTTAACGGCAATACTAAAAAAATTATGAATTATCCTCAGATAAATATTTTGAAATCATGGTCTCAATTTAAAAAATTTGATATCAAAGAAAAATAAAAGCACTCGGAGCTTGATTTAAGACAAAATTAATATTTTGCATTAGACCTTGGGTGCCTGCCAACTACTTTCGTAGAATACAATAGTTCCTTTTGCATTTGTTTAACTATGAAAATTACTGCGTCGTAAAAAATGTTAATATCAAAAGGTTCAAAAGCCCCGATTTTAGTGGCTTTCAAAATTCACTAATCGCAAAAACTTATTATTCCAGGAACTAAATTCAGAAACAACTACTTCCAGATCAGTTTTTTCATGCCTGGCATTTAGGTTTCTCAACTGATGGTTTCTTAAAAAAAGCGAATGAAGTTTTAATAAAAAACGTTTGTTTTTGTAAAATGAAATTAATTCATTTAGTAAAATAAAATAAATATAATATATAATTATATAATAAAATAAACTATTAAAAATAGAATAAAATAGAAATAAAATAAAAAAATAAAACAAAATATAATAAATATTATAAAAAACCATAATATATTATAAAATAAAATAAACAATAAAAAGAAAAGAAAACAAAAAGAAAATAAAAAAGAAAAGAAAATTAAAGAAAGGAACAGAAACGTAAAGAAATTAAAATAAAGGAAAAAAAGAAAAGAAAAGATAAGAAAATAAAATAAAATAAAAAAAATTAAAAAAGGAACTAAGACCAAATAAAATAAAATATAACAAAATAAAATAAAATATGATATATTAAAATAAAATAATATAAAATAAAATAAATAAAGCACAATAAAATAAAAAATTACATTAAAAAAAATTAAAAATTAAATTTAAAAAAAAAATAAAATAAAATAAATAAAAATAAAATGAAAAAATAAAATTAAATTAAATTAAATTTAAAAAAATAACATAAATAAAACCAAATAAATAAAATAAAATAAAAAAATTAAAAGAATAATTTTAAACAAAATAATATAAAATAATAAAAAAAATATCAATAATGTGAAATAAAATTAAATTAAATTAAATAAAAATAATATAAAATAAAAAATAAATAATGTAAGATAAAATAAAATAAAATAATATAAAATGAAATTAAAATAAATAAAATATAATAAAAAATAAAATAAAACAAAATAAAAAAAATTAAATTAAAAAAATTGAAAGAACAATATTAAACAAAATAATATAAAAAAATGAAATTAAATTATGTAGAATAAAATAAAATTAAAATAAAAATAATATAAAACAAAAATTAAATAAAACAAAATAAATGAAATAAAATAAAAAAATTAAAAGAATAATATTAAATAAAATATATAAAATAAAATAAATAAAATAAAATAAATTAAAATAAAATAATATATTTAAAAAAAATAAAATAAAATAATAAAACAATATAATAATATAAACTAAAATAATATAATATAAAGTAAAATAATAAAATAAATTAAAATAAATGAAATAAGAAAAATATAAAAAATATAAAAAAACAATAAAATGAAATAAAATAAAATGAAATAAAATAAAATTTTAAAAAAATATGAATAAAATAAGACAAAATAAAACAAATTAAAATAAAATAATTTAAAATAAAAAAAGTTACAATAATATGAAATAAAATTATAAAATAAATAATATAAAATAAATTAAAATAAAATAAAGTAATATATATATATATATATATATATATATATGAATTTGAATGAAAATAAGTTAAATAAGGTAAAACAGAATCATTTCAATTAAACGAAAATAAAATAAAGTGCTATAAAGTAGAGTGAAATAAAATAAAAAATAGAAAATAAAATTTTAAACAATTAAGTAAAGTTATATAAAATAAAACAAATAAATAAATAAAATATATTTAAAATCAAGTAATTTGAAGTAATGTGAAGTAAAGTAAAATAAAGTGAGTTAATTAAAAAAAAAATATTAAAATTTTACCATAACCCTATCGTGCTTAAAAATTCCAATTACGAAAATTTTTAACGTAGAAGCTACTTTTTATCTAGAGCATACCAAAATTTTAGATCATTCGCCGGGACATTTTTATTGGTAAAAACATCCCGATGATTCCTTTCTGGCGCCAATTCGCTAAGACTTTAATTAGAAAACAACTCAGTAATACTGCCAACGGCTGATAATTATTTTATGCCTCAGGATAACTAAAAGATATTTAGGATAACTAAAAGATTGGATCACGAATGAATATTTCGAAAAATAACTAAAAATTGTAAGTTAAAAAAAAAAACTTTTCTAGTCAGCTATAAACATTCCTTTCTCGTTTAAAAGCTAACTCTAAATTATCGTAGTAGACAAATTTTATTTAAATCAGTAACAAAAAAAAAGCACTAAATATCAGTTACGATTTCGTGTTTTTAATGATTTTTTTACTATTATAAATTTCCCAAGTTATCACCTGCTAGGAAAAGCGTAAAATTTTACAGTTCTCAAGAGCGCCGCTATAAGTTTTCAAAGTATTTTGCAACATAATTTTTTAATATTTGGAATTTTAGGATCAACCAATTTTTCCCATTATGAAGACATATTTGATCATACTCCCTTACTCGCCTTCTATCAAAATAAAAAATTCAAAAAAAAAATAGATTACTTATTCGAGAGAACAAGAAACAATGGACAAAAATAAAAATCAAACCTAAATTCCTCCTAATTTTTCAATTCATTTTAGCTCTAAGTGATTTTTTATGTTTATAAATATTTTATGAAATCTTTTGTATACAAAAACACAAATAAAATACACATTGACATGCGTATAAGCTAAAATAAACTACAACTCCCTTTCGGAAAATAATAAAATCAAGCGAAAACATAACCACAACTGTGCAATTTTACACAATCGCACACACACAATTCCATATAATTGAATTGCATTATATTGCTGGTATAAACGTTAAAGCAATTTAAAAGTGTTTATACATGCCTATACCTATAAAATACTATAAATAATAATAATAATTCTTGTATACATACATATTTATGCCAGTTTCACCCTGATTGTGCATTTTGTAGTGTAATTTTTTATACATTTTCTTAATTAAAAATTAAAACACACCATAAATCTTTTGAGCTAGTAAAAGAAAATGTTAAAAGCAATTATTTTTGGCGAATTGACGCGTTTTCAAATAGTAAAAATCAAATATAAAAATTCTTAAATTGTTTCAGCTAAAGAAATCTGAGATAAAAAAATTTTACAATAAAAATTTGATTGTATTAAATTTTAACAATACTTAAAAAAAGATTTGTAAACTTTGAAAAAAAATATGGTATCAACAACAAAACAGTTTATCTTATAGCAAACTTGTTATTTTATTAAATTTGATTATTTGCTTAAAGAATAAATTTCAAAATATTTTTTTAAATATTAAAATGAATATGATTACAAAATAATTGCAAAGTCAATTACAATCCGTCATACCGCTCATTTGCAGCAGGGTGTACGTTTCGATCCCGATATGCCCCAAACAATTCGCTTGGAATTCGCCAAGAGTAACACGAAAGTGAGCAAACCCAAACCACAGCCCAATACAGCGACAACAGCCTCACATCCTGCATTGATGCACCCACTCACTGGACGTAAGTAAAGAATGTTAAAAAAAATCAAAAACAAAAATAGCAAAAAAATGCAAAGCAATCAAATGTTAAGTGCAACTCTTTTATTTTTGCTTTTAGCCGTTTTTGTTGTTGTTCATATGTATTTGTATTTGAAGTGCTTTTAATTATACTTACTGTTTAACAAAAAAATTTATTTTTATTTTTTACTTAATTTATTTGGATTTTTATTTCGATTAATAGCTCTCTAATTTTGCTTAGTTTGCAATCAATGGCTTTCTATGTATTTTCTATATGTATTCAAAAAATAATAATATATAATTATGAGGTATATATTTTATTGATGTAAAAACAAGGCTATAACAAATAATAGTGACTACTGAATTCTATGACAAAAGCGCACTTAATTGATTTCCCCTTTATTATAATATGCATATATGAAAAACAGTTGTAAAGCAAAAGGTTTTAACACACTTTCCCTATGAATTAAACTGCTTTAGAGCACCTGAAATGTTTAAGTGAGATACTTACATATAAATATATAAGTGCATTGGATTAATTTAAAAAAAAACTCCTAATTATTTTGAGATAAAGAAAGAATTTTCCATGCCCTAAGCAAACGTTTTTTGCACTAATTTTCCACCACGTGGTTTCTCACTAACCAACGTCACCCAACCCACCAACACACTCACCACCACCTACCATCACGAATACAGTTACCACGCCACTTATATCATCACGTTAAAGAGAAAAAACACAAAACAATACAAATACACTTGCAGTCACGGCAGTTACACGCTGACACCCATTATAAAAATCACACAAACAAAATTCATACAAAGAAAAACAAAGCGATTTTCAATAATCATACAATAATAAATTTATACAGCGTCAATTTATGCGGCCTCGCGCATTTGATTAAAGTATTTACTTTTTCAACTTGAAAGCTATTTACGGTTCATATTTGCAAACAGACAATTTTGATTTAGTGTCGCTGTTAATGGTTTTTTATTCAAAAATGGTATGAAAACGTGAATGAAAATATAATAATTCAATTAAAAGTAGAAAAAATATTTAAAACAAAAAAATATTAATCAAATTTTATTTAAATAATTAACAAAAATACGAGGTATGTTCAAAGGTGAAGGTTTTACTCACTGTTTTCTTTGATTACAATGGTGTGATGCATCGTGAGTTCCTGCCAAAAGGTCGTACAGTTAATAAGGAATACTACAAGGAAGTTATGCAAAGTTTGCGTGAAGCAATACGTCTCAAACGATCGGAATTGTGTAAAAACAAATCGTGGATTCCGCATCAGTTCACACATCAATGTTGATGCGTGATTTTTTGGCCAAAAACAAAGCCGTAATCATGCCTCAACCAACGTATTCACCAGATTTGGCTCTCTGCTCCTCTTTCCTATTCCCAAAACTAATGAAACCAATGAAAGAAAAGCGTTTTGCCACAATTGACGAGATCAAGTCAGAATCGAAGAAAGAGCTAACCGAAGAGCGCATTTCAGAAGTGTTTCAAGGATTGGAAAAAAGTTGACACAAGTGTAAACAATATTCACCATTTCCTTTGAACACACCTCGTAAATATATTTTTTATTTGATATGAAGTGTAACAAAAAATTGTGAAGTATTTATTTTTAATTAATCTTTTTTTTTTAAATAAAGAAATTTAATTTCAATATGAAAGAGGAAGAAATTTACAATAAAACTGAATTAAAGCTAATTTTAAAGCGAAATATCGCTTTCCGACCAATTTCTATAGAATTCATTGAAAAATGAATTAATTATTTACCATGGACTATATATGTGCAGAAAAAAAAATCAAAAAATTATATTTGTGTACATTATGCTGAAGTATTTATCCACTTACAGCCAATTCCAATGTCTATATCAAGATATATATAAGATTCTATGGCATAGTATTATTAATCCTTATTTCAAGGTAATCTTAACTTACTAAATTTAGCTTAGAAAATATTTATGTTTTCTATGACATCTCGTAATTTCGTAAATCTCACAAAAAAACTCAACTTGTTCTGCTGATCTCTAATTTAGATTACTGAAAAGCTTCAGTTATGCCTTTTTTGAACGTCACAGTCACTACGTCAGTTATGCTTCATATTAAAAATAGTATATTATGAGTTCAAAAGAATCGGGTTTTCCGCATATTCTGCAAAAATACAATACATACATAGAAGTACCATTGATATATGATTTCCTAAATAATGATAAATTAGCGTTACATTAAAAGAATAATTGCATTCAATAAATTTCAACTAAATTACCAGATTTAATAATAGTTGCTGAGGCCGTAACAGCCGACTAGTAGGCAGTGCTTGCTACCCCGCGAAGTTTCAGAGGTTCGAGCTCTGGCTTGACCAAAAATATTGGAAATTAATTTAAAAAATGATTAATTGAAATCACTCCTCGACAGATAATGTCAACCCAACCGAGTGTTTTTCTGACATGAAATAAAAGCTTCTCATAAAAAACCATCAGCCGTTCGGAGGCGGCTTAGAATAAACTGTGTATATCTCCATTTGTCGCAAAAAAAAATTAAGAGACGCACCATAAATTGGATATGCGAAATTATATACACGTATATATATATATATATATATATATTTGAATATGCCCTTAGCAATGCTGATGCCAACAGCAAGTAATGTTTCTTCAAAAAATATCTACTATATTCAAATACACATGTATGTGGCTAATGTACAAAAATTTAATTTTTTACGGAATTTAATGTTTGAATTAATACTGAATAGCATAACTTTCAATGACCGAAATAAAATTGGAAAGTAATAAGAAAAAATTTATTTTGTTGACTAAATGCGCTCTTGTCATGTTTTCTATTTTGAAAACAAATAATTTTTTTTTTAATTTGTGTTCCTATGTTATAACAAAATACGTTCAATTTACAAAAAAAAAAAACAAGATTTCAAGATTTCAGAAATGTATTTTAAATTTTCATTCTTTAGTTCCCTACAAGTACACTTAAGTGAAATGACATATGAACACAGATATATGAATAGATATAATTACACACAGTTGTCAATAACCTTTGCAGGAAAAAATATATAAATTCGAAACATATTAATACCTTAACAAAAACAGTTTTAATAATAAAAAAATTTACTCCACCAACTGTGCATATCAAACCATTAACGAATAAAATACAATATACAAATATAAAATTTTTTTTGTTTTTAATTTCTTCCAATATTTCGCCTATATACTTCGTTTAGTTGCTTTCCATTCGTTTGCACCGAAGCGATATTGTCCTCTAACAAAAAACAATTTCTCTCTTTCCGCACAACACTTAGATTTGGGTGGACCATTCTTTCCAGGCGGACCGGAATTATGGCATCATCCGTTAGCCTATTCGGCAGCAGCCGCTGAATTACCCGGTGCAGCTGCCTTGCAGCATGCAACACTAGTGCATCCAGCTCTACATCCGCAGGTGCCGGTACGCTCTTACCTCTGACTAAATACAGATAAAGTTATCGAACAGCCTATGCATCAAGTGAGTATGAATAAACTACGTAATCACTATTTTAATGGCTATAATGATTTTCACCGATTTTCTCAAGTAATCGCAATTTTACTCTCTACTCCTCTCTTCACAACACCCATGTCAAACATGCAGACTCAAATGACTGCAATGACACAACATCATCAACAAGCAACCGCTTTACATCCAACAACAGCTATGCATATGTCCGCTGCTGCTGCTGCTGCTGCAGCTGCTGGCCTACCGCCGGGTGCTGCCGCAACTGGGCCACCAGGTCAGGCAGCAGCCAGCGGTCATACACCACATCATCATTTTTTATCCAGCCCCGCTTTGGCGAGTCCAGTTGGTTCCTCGAATAATCCAACACATCCATCAAATCCACCATTAGCTGCGAATGCTCCCTGCTCGACACTGTTCGTTGCCAATTTGGGACAATTCGTATCCGAGCATGAACTCAAAGAGGTCTTTTCCAGGTGAGTGTAGAGTTCTGTATATAGTAAGTAAGTAATTTTTGAAAACTTGCATACATATTAATGTTTTTATATGCTGTATTTACTTGAAAAATTTACGCAAAGCAAATCAGTTATTGAATTAAGTAAATATTTAAACAAAAGATAAGGAAATTTTTAAGTTAATCACATTTCAATGAAATTTTCTTGTCTCTACTGCATATTTAATTGTGTTAGTAAAATTATCATTATTTTTAAATTTATTAATATATTATAACAAAAACTCAAAATGGCACAAAAAATCACAGCAATTTAAAATAAATACTAAATATAAAAAGTATTTTACTCACATTAAAAATAATTATTAATTTTTTTTATTTTAATGTACATATTTATATACATAGATAAATAAGCATTATTTTTGAAAATTCTTCACATGCACAATTTGAAATTCTGAATTTCATAATGTTAGTGTAAAAACGAAAAAATTCCTAATTACATTTGCACGCATTTTTATCCGAACAATATCATATTTAAAATCAATTAAACACAACATATATGTGCATATGACTTTTTTATTCCCATAACATGCGTATGCCTGTTGGAAATTTCGCTGTCCGGGTTAAAAATGTTCAAAAATGAATTTAGTTTTGACAACTGCATATATATAGAAAATTTTCTTTCAGAGTAATTGCCTATGATTAAGAAATTTGGATTTTTTGATAAACTAAAAACTGTTTTTTTATGATACAAATGATTTACGATAATTTCACTTTCAACTTCAGCTTTTTCATACTTCCTCAAACAGCCCGTGAGTGCATTTAAGTACTCTTACTCGTACGACACTTGTTAATATATTATATTAAGATATTATATTATTATTATTTATAAATGAAATCATATTTTAACATATTCGTTGGAGAAAAACAAAACAAATTTACTTTATTCGATATTTATTTTTTGCGAATAATGCTGATATTATTTCATATTTTTCAAATATACAATAATGTATAAAACATACAATGTAATTTATTTTAAATTATTATATTATATAGGGCTTTCCAATAAGAGTGATATGATTTCTCCACAACCTTTTTTGCAGGATCGAAGTCGATGAACAAAATTTTTGAGCACTTTTCCCCCTAAATCAAGTCGTATTTCATGAATAGCACGTTCAATATTCACTTTTATAGCTTGAAGAGGGTCTGGTTTATTGCTAAGGTCCAATGACTTCAAATAACCCCACAAGAAGCAGTCTAATGGTGTTAAATCACAACTTCTTGCAGGCCATTCAATGTCACAAATTCTTGAAATAATCGAATCACCAAACTTTCTCGCAATAATTCGGCTGATGCACGTGCTGTGTGACACGTAGCCCCGTCTTGTTGGAGCCAGATATTGTTAAGATCAACTTCTTCCAATTGTGGCCATAAAAATGTGGTTATCATCGATCTATACCACTCTTCATTGACAGTAATAGTGCTACTAACATCATTTCGAAATAAGTACGAACCGATGATTCCACCAGACCAAAAACCACACCAAACTGTCAATTTAGGTGAATGTAATGGTTGTTCCTGAATTATTGTGGATTTTCTTTGCCCCCACAATCGACAGTTTTATTTATTTACGCACCACTCAGATGAAAGTGAGCCTGATCGGAGAATATGATTTTCTTAAAAAAAATCGTTATCGTTTTCAAGTAGTTCCAAGGTAAATTCAGCAAATTTACGATTTCCTACCTTAAAATCCGCCAAGTTGTGATTTAAACATTCCCAATTCTTGAGAACGTCTTGGAATCGACAAATTGCGTTATTCAGCAACCTTTGCCTGAACGGCTGCAATAATTTCATTACTTCGACCGGTTCTTTGTCTTATTGTAAAGAAAATGTACGCTTGAAATGTTCAACAATTCGACGAATAGCAAGCACATTTGGACGATAATTACGGCCATACAATTCCAAAAGCGCACGAAAAGTTGCAATTGCAGAGCAATTATGTTGATAATAATATTGAATAATTTGTAAACGTTGTTCTTGCGCATATCTTGCCATGATGAAATTGTAAACATTACTGAATACAATGGAAAAAATGACAGATCTTGACATATTAAAAATGGCCAAAATGGCCCCTTAGAAATCGTATCATCCCTATTTGAAAACCTTTTATACTATATTTTGTTTTATTTTATTCTATTATCTTATTTTATTCCTTTTTTATATTATTTTATTCTATTTTATTTCATTTTATTTTTTTTCATATAAAAATTATAATATTTTTTTTATACTTTATTTTATGTTATATTATTTATTTTATTTTTTTAATTTATTATTTCTTCATTTTTTTAATTATATTTTTTATGTTTTTTTTATTTAATATTATTTTACTTTATTTTATTTAATTTTATTTTATTTTATCTATTTGAATTCAATATATTTTATTTTAGTACGAAATATTCATCCATATAATAATATTATTTAGAAAATTTCCTACAGGCATATGCTTGAGAATTAATGTTTCCAAATTTCTTGAGTTCATATATACTTAAGACTATTTAAGACTATTTCCATTTATTAGCAAACCTCTATGCATAAATGTATAAATAATATAATCAAAAATATATGTAAAGAATATATGTAAAGGGTGTTTTTTAGAGATGTGGTTTTCAAAAAGAATTAAAAGAAAGAAAATGAAGAATTTAGCTTTAATACAATTTCGACCAAGTAACTGCCGCGGCTGGCTTGAATAATTTGCAGCCGAGAGGCCCTTTTCTATCACTCTTTGCAGCAATCGGTCGAATATAAAACAGTCTGCTCATTTTGAAATGACAAACCAAACTGGGTACGAATATAAATGAAGGTACAGCTATCAAAAAGACCAATTCCAAAAAAGTAGTTATTATCTCATTGAAAACCACACGTCTAAAAAAAACACCCTATACATTTAGTTTTTATTCACAAATTTTCAACAAAAGCTACTGCATCGTATAATTGTTTATATTTCTTATATACAAACATACCTTATCACAGCAACAAGAAAAATTATATCTTATTTATAAATTTAATGATTTGTTACTGAATTATTTGAAATTGCACACACACACAGTATGCCTGGCTTTTGTCGCCTCCGAATGCACACAAAAGGTTCGCACAATATCACTTCTACTACTCCTACTACTACTACTACTACTGCTAATAATAATACTTCCACCATCACCAATGCCACCAATATAAGCACATCTTCCACCAATTCTAATGCAAGTGCAGCAACAGCAAATAATATTAATAATATCAACAACAATGTCAGTCATCCCGTTGCTTTTATTGAGTTCAAAGATACCGTTAGCGCTGCTACAGCCAAACAACAATTGCAAGGTAAATATTTACTCTCCTCTGATCGTGGCTCGATACGCATTGAATTTGCGAAAACTAAAATGATCAACGACACACCAACCGGCATTGGCAATGCCAAGCACAGCAACAATAATAACTATTGCGTCAACAATAGAATCAACAATGAGACTCTGTCAATGCAAAAGGCAAACAATAGCTTGAACACGGCACAATTATTAACGGCAAGCAATATTGCTGCCGTTGCACCAACAACAGCCACATCTATGACACTTATCAGTAATCATCAGCCGCAACCGCAACTAATCATATTGAATGGATATGCAGCACAACATCAGCAGCAGCAACAGCAGCAGCATGTTATGCAGCAGCAACAACAACAACAGCAGCAACAGCAGCAACAACATCAGCAGACAATATTGCAAACAGCTGGCGTCGTACAACAGCATGCCATGTTGCCGCCACAACATTTCATTGCTACCAATAATGCAGCAGTAGCATATCCAGCTGTGGGCACTGCTTTACCGACTATTTCGGCGATTGGACCATCATCGTTGGCTACAATTTTTACTAGCACCAACAGCACGATTAATACCAACACCAATAGCACCACTAATCTAAATAATAACAATAATAACATAAACAATATTAATAATAATAACAATATTGTGCACAATCGTTCCACCGCACTACCACCGCCTACTGTTGTTGTAAACTCACTACAGCACCAACTTCATCCAACTCAGCACCAAAATCATCTCTTTAGAGACGTACGTATTAAGTTATCGATATTAACAAAATCGATGGCAAGAATTAAATATTTTTTTTTAATTATTATTATTTAAGTTTTTAATTATTTTATTTATATTTTAATTAATATTTTTATATTACTATTTGCATTAAATGCGTGTGCCGAGCAATGTTTTTAAATTGAAACTTGTAAGAGTTTTACTACATTTTGGTGCTTATTTCTGTATATATTACATATTTATATTGCAGTAGTATATACGAGTGTACCACTATGTGTTAGAAGCTTTTATATCTTAATTTCACAATTATTTGTTTGCTCACATACATTGTTTATGCCACTAAGGACTCGCTTCTTTTAAATTATTAATATTAAAAATTACAAAAAAAGTATAAGTTTTAATTAAAAAATCCTAAAATTATGAAAATTTATAAAATTAACTTTTAATTAGCAAAACAAAACATATAAAATATATAAGAAAAATTAAAAAAAAAAATCTAAATACAAAATAAAATAATACATGGTAAACTAATTGAAAAAAGTATAAAAATTGAAAACACTTTATAATATAAATTAAATATAAAAAATTATATAATTTAATTTATTCAAACTTATAAATTTAGCTAAATAAACTAAAATGATATTAAATGAAATAAACAAAATAAGATACAATAAAAAAAAGTAATTAAGTTAAAGAAATTAAATGAAATTAAATACAATAAAAGAAATAAATATGAGATAAAATTAAATTAAATTAAATTAAATTAAATTAAATAAATAAAACTAAATGAAAGGAAATAAAATAAAATGAAATATAATAAAATCAAATAAAAAATAACAAATTAAAATAAAATTGAAATACATTAAATTAAATTAAATTAATTTAAATTTAATTTAATCACATTTGATTACAATAAACTAAAATCAATTAAATGAAAATATATTAAATGAAGTGAATTATTATAAAATTCAATTAAACTATTCTAAATTAAAAAATATAATAAAAAATATATAAAAATAAAATAAAATATGGTAAATTCATATAAAAAATTATTTTAAAAAAATTTATAGTATTGGGTTTTCCAATAAGAGTGATATGATTTCTTTAAAAACAAAACACACGCTAATTGTTAAGGAAATTCAAATGTTTTTTATTTAATGTGAAGTACAACCA
The DNA here is from genome assembly GCA_030068015.2 of Neoceratitis asiatica. NCBI lineage: Eukaryota > Metazoa > Arthropoda > Insecta > Diptera > Tephritidae > Neoceratitis > Neoceratitis asiatica. The sequence continues at coordinate 41,402,776 of CM061529.1, forward strand.
ATAACATTAAGTTCTAAATATAACATCATTCAAATGGCCTACACGACTTCTTTTGAAGGAATGAATTCGTAGAACCCAATTTTTTAGCACTTTTCCCACTAAATCAAGTCGTATGCATCGTATGAATAGCACTTTAAATATTGGTTTTTAAAGCCTGGAGAGAGTCTGATTTATTGCTAAAGACCAATGACCTCAAATAACCCCACAAGAAGTAGTCTAATAGAGTTAAATCACAACTTCTAGGAGGCCATTCAATGTCACATTTTATTGAAATAATCGAATCTCCAAACTTTTCTCGCAATAATTCGATTGTTGCACGTGTTGTGTGAGACGTAGCCCCGTCCTGTTGGAACCAGATGTTGTTAAGATCAACTTATTCCAATTGTTAACCGATGATTCCACCAGACCAAAAGCCACACCAAACTGTCAACTTAAATGATTGTAATGGTTGTTCATGAATAATTTATGGATTTTCTTCGCACCATAATCGACAGTTTTGTTTATTTAACGCACCACTCAGATAAAAGTGAGCCTCATCGGAGAAGATGATTTTCTTAGAAAAATTCGTTATCGTTTTCATGTTTTTACATTACTGAATACATTAAAAAAAAGATCATGACATATTCAAAATGGCCAAAACGACACTTAGGAATCATACCATCCTTATTGGAAACCCCCATATAACATATATAAAGGGTGTTCTTTATAGAGGTATAGAACTTTAAGTTGTCATTACTTTTCAAGATGGCTTTCCGCACAGAACCATTACTTTCGAAATAAAATTGCACTATTTGCAAGCGTTGTTCAGGTGTGAGTCTATTTATGATAAATTGCCAAACCAAACTGAGAATAAATCACTTGACAGCTGTTAAATCGGTCGCCATCTTGAAAAGTAATGCCAACTTAAAGTTGTATACCTCTATAAAAAAAACACCCTATATAATAAAATTAAACTAATTTAATTTATTTAAACTAAGTAAACTAAAACAAAATGAAATGAAATGAACAAAAAAAGATAAAAATAAATAAAATAAAAAAGTTAAAATAATTAATATAAGAGAAATTAATTTAAAGAAAATTAATCACATTAAATAAAATAAAAATAAAAATAAATTAAAAAAATTTCAAAAATAAATATAACATAAAATGTAATAAAATTAAATTATATTAAACTATTTTAAATTAAATTTAATTCAATTAACTTAAAATATAAAATATTATAAAAATAATTTAAATTACACTAAATTTAAAAAATTAAATTATACAAAGTAAAATAAAATTAAATTAAATTAAATTAAATTTAATTTAATAAAATAATACATATATTTAAAATATTGGTATGGCTAATCGAATAAAATTGATTTAAAAATTTTCACATAGAACTACTTAAAGTTTCAATATTTAAACCACCAAATTCCATCTTATAAAATTGAAGTGTGTTCAGAAATTAATTATATCACCTTTCCCATTCTTATAACAGTTTATATAGGAGTATTATCATTAGAAGTGGCTCAATGAGAACTTTTCGAAATGCTTAATAAATTTAGTCCTTCGCGAATGATCAGCACAACCGTTACTATACACAATCAAAATTATAAGCATAGATATACATAAATACATATATATGTAGTGCAGCATTGGCTAACGCACATTTCTAAAGCATTTACTATAACATGCATTATAGGAATATATTTTGCAAATATGCAAAAATTGTATTTTGCTCGTAATTTTTCTAAACGCATGAGTTTGCAAGTACAGCAGACGACTTAGGCAGCGTGAGTAATTGAAATGCTAATATGCTGCATAGCTACTACCACTTATAAAGTGTTCTTGCCACCAGCTCATTGAAATTCACTGTGCAGCAAGTGTAGGTAGCACGAGCCGAACACTAAGCGAAAACGTAAAAGTGAGCAATTTCTTTATGGCATTAAATAAATACGAACAGATAAAATAAAGTAAAAATGTTACAACGCCGGAAAGTATGCTTTTACTACAAATTATATACACCATATAGTTATGTGTGTGCATATATTTTCATACGCGTTAAAATGGCATACAAAAGCGACACTAATGGCCAGTAAAACTAACCAAAAATAGAGGAGTGTAGGAGTGCGGTGCACTTATCCAGCTTTATACTAGTTTTTTTTTAACGTTTTTAAAATACTAAACTACAAGCTTGAGTACCTTATAAATTTGTTTTTAAATTTGTACAAAAGGTTTATTAAAAATGCAGGTTAACGAGGTAATGGAAACAGATACACACACATAGACCTACACATCCAGGTATTTTTCTACACTTACCACGCATTATAATTTCTAACTGGTTTGAAAAAATACTTAGTTTTCTACTAGAATTTTCTGATTTCATTTGTATTGGTCCGAAGAATATCAACCTGGTATCAGTTCATATATATATTGGTCAAGGTCTTATTGTAAATTTTGACAAAATTTTTCATTTGGTTAAATTTTAAAGTTTGAGTCAACAAACTTAAAACCGATGTACATGAAATCTTTTACTTACAACAGTATTAAAAACATGATTTAATTAAAATATCCACATATTTTTTGAAATATTTTTATTTATTTTTTGCTGAACCATTACTTTGCTGACTATTTTGAATTGTTAATAACGCAGTGGATTTCTGATCGAAATCTAATAATTGTTATCTCTACTCTTCTAAATATTAAAGATATCGACTAGCTGTACGGAAGAATATATTTTATTCTTATTTTATTTATTAGATCATTATATTTCTACCGATTTTCATCTCATCGAACGACTTCATATTAAAAATACTGTTTGTTTCTATTGAAAATAATATAATTAACTGACTAGATCTTTCTTGGCAAACTAGTTTCTAAATAGTTTTGAACTAGTTCATTTAACTGCAAGGTAATGGTTTGACTTTAGAATGAGCTTCCCATATATATATATATATATATATATATATATATATATATTAGTTTATATATGTGCAATTGAGTAGTTTACCCTTTTGACTTCGTTTATCAGGGTACTGAAATTGTTATGAAATTGTGGCATCAACACAAACTAATAAACAAACAAACCCTGCAGGGAAAAATATTAGTGGTGAACTGCTAAATATTACTGGTGAACTGCTATACAAATAACGAACTGATATGATTTCAACCCATTTCATACCCGTATTCAACTAGAAATTTTGTATACTAGTATACGTTTTCACTGCCTGGAATATACAATCATTTGTATGTGTGGATACTTATTTTGCATTTAACATTAAAGAGAGTGCAAAACAAATGTAGATATATGTATGCCTGCCCATTTATTTGCTTGCCGCTGGTGTATAAAAACCCGCTAGACAGTAAAATTTGCAACATTACAAATATATACTTATATGCATACTCGTATGTATATATTTATATTGCTTTACCACCGTTTAGCCTTTATTGGCATGTCGGCAGTTACCTCGTCCCTTGAGTGTTGAAATCAATTTGCGAAAGGTGAAACTTTTACGAAATCCCAAACTGTTGGGGAGAGAGCTGATTGCATGGCAATAACGCGTATTATGTTGAACGAGTTTAATAGTTTAAGTGGCGCGCATTTTACGTGCATACGTGTGAGCGTGCTTGCATTAAACCCGTGTAGAAATTTTAGAATAAAATAATTTAAAAATGTCCAACAATTCTATAAAAAAATAAATTTTAAATATTTCTAAAAAATTAATAAATATAACTAATTCTATGATGATGATTTCAATTTCGTTGGTTCTCTGAATGGTTGGCGTAACTTTTACCTTTGCATATCTCTACAAAAAATAGACCTGTGGTGTCAACACAATGCGTAAAAGATCTATTGTAATATTTGGTGTGTGACACGTAGCGATGTCTTGTTGAAATCATTGTCATTCTCTTTAACATTTGGTAACAAATTCCTCGTTTTCTCGAATCAATGGTTCTCATGCCTCACCAATCGGTCACTACATTAGCTTTTCCATGATTGTGAAGTTTCTGTGCCCCAAATACGTACGTTTTGTTTGTTAGCGTAGACGCCGAAGTCAAAATAAGTTTCAGCGAAAAAGATGATATTTCGGTAAAAAATACTTTTCTTCTGCCAAATGATGTTTAGCCCATTCAGCGAAGCGAAATCGCATCGGATTGTCATCAAGCTTCAGTTATACAACCAATTGGAATTTATAATTCTTCATACCGACGTATCTATGCAAAATCCTGCACGATTTCGAGCAAACTTTGAGTTAAATCAGCAAGTTTCAGTTTTCCTCTGAGCGCATATGTACATGCCTGAATATTTCGCCAAAATTTCGTGCGTAATTTTCTTACAGTGCGGTTTGAGGACTCATCATTTTAGAAGTAAATTTTCAATATTTTCCCATTTTCTTTAAACGTAAATTTTTAACTAAACTAAACATTCCGTACTGAATATTTGGTGCACCGTCAAAAGATGGCGAAGCTAAAATAAACCGTAGTTCGAAACACAAATCTCTAATATATTTTTATGTAAATTTTTCTCAATATGAAAAACTAATTTTGTTTGTTATTTCACGGACCTTTTCTACCTTCAGTGTTTTTCTGGGAAAACACACCCCCTTTCATTGCGTTGTACAACTGACAGAGTGTGTGAAATGTTAATGAAGTAAAGCAAAATTTTACAATAGGTATAATCATTTTAACAAACGATAAAAAACAAGAAGGAAAATTTGTTTTAAAATTATTAAATTTGTTATAAGAATACTCCAGCCTCCATATTCGAAAGACAAAAGATGGCTTAGTGTAACTTTTCCCATTTTCAAAAATAAATAAAAGGTTAATGGGCCATCGTTTTACAGCCGTAGAAATCATTCAAATCGCTTCGCTGAAAGAAGTGTTTTAGGGATTGGAAGACACATGTTCATAATATCTAAAACAACCATTCTGAAGACGGTAATATCAATGTAGACGAATAAATAAATATTTGGTTCAAAATATGAAAATTCTCTTTTTTTTTTCTTTTTGAGCATATCGCGTCTTTTATTGAATTTGATTCTAGATTTGTGGCAAGATCAATTGAGTAGTTAAATCTTGAGTAACGTAAACATTTTCTTTAAATAAAAAATCGAATTTTTTGTCTAATTTTGAGAGCTCACAAGTTTGTCTAAATTCAATTTAAAGCGAACAAAATTATTAAAACTAATCACCATATTATAAGGGTCGCAAAAACAACAATTCCATACTTTTATTACCACAAAAATAATATTATCTATTAAATTAGTATCTAGGCCCCGATCCCTGCCAAAAGTAGGGAGATGTGGTGACCTACAATACATTTGCCCATTTTAATATTTTTTCGCTGGTCATTTCAAATTGTTTTATTCTTTAGTGTATTTTATTCAGTTTGGCTTTGAATTCAAAAAACTAAGAAAAAATAAACAAATTTAGCATTTTTTGTATATAAAATGATTGATAAAATATTTAAGTTTTCCGCTGAAACCCAAATATTTACCTTTTCTTACTTCCATTGCTTTCGGGTACTTGGTATTATAAATTTTGGATAGAAATATAAATTTACATATGTGGAAATAAAATAATCTAATTACACTGAACAACAAAAAACCTTCTTACACGTACGTAAGAAACATGGTTGATAAGTGTAGAATTAACCACTGATCAAAGATTTAAAATACAAAAAGTTCCAAAAGATTTTTATTATTGTATCTTCAAATTACAAATTTTTTGTATCCAAAATGTTGTAACTGTTATTCAGATTTCGAATAATATGGTTATTTTATTTAAGACCTCTGTCAACTTATAATATATAATAGTTGATTATGGTTGACATAGGACGGAGTTACTATTTAAAGCAAATTTTTTAAGGTAGAAAATTTTAAATTTAATTTTAATGAAAATTGTTTGAGTAATCTAATATATTGGTTTCGATTTTACAGATACTAAGATGCTTTTCCTCACTTTTCACCTAAAGTCCCTAGCAAACTGATCTAAACCAGCCAGATTTCAATTCTATAGAAAAAATAATATGAGAATCAGTACCCAACTTTTTGTCTATGTACATATTTTTTTTTACTAAGTTAATCGTTTTGAATAATTTTTCAAGGAACCGACTTATTCGAAAAATCGTATTTATGCTTTGATTCAACTCAAATTACTTACTTACTTTAGGCTTAGATTAATATGAAAACTATTTTCTTTTTCTGGGAGGGGAACCAAAGACGGACTTATGCGAAAAAATCGTATTTATGGTTCGATTTATTTGAAATTTGATACATCAGTAGGCTTTTTCTTAGATTTACCAACCAATTAATGATGGATAATCGTGTTAACGCGTATACCAACTTCGTTTCCTCCGGAGAGTGGATCGACTTTTTCGAAAAAATCGATCGATTTATTTGAAAGTGGACTTGAACCGATGAACTGGTTTTCTTACTCTTTCTCCTTCTCTCTCTCTGTTATGCGCTAGCATGTCATAATTATTGACTTTATCCGAGTCACAAACATTCAATGAGCGAATATTCTCGTGCTGCTATACGTTACACCAGAGTATTCTATAAGTATTTCCAAAAATTGTGCTTCATGTAAGGCGATGTTATAAAAATGAGAGCAGGTGAACAAATATAACAATTACCGTGTACTTTGTTTTTGCTTTTGATTAGTGATTGCCAAAATCATGGAAACTTCTTTGACTTTGAAAACTGCATAGATTCTCTATTCCACTTTTTTTGCATAATCATAAAATCGCAGTTCTCAAAATTTTTACATTTACAAATAGAAAATCAAATTAAATTCAAGCAAACAAAATATAAGCTGGGAAATAATTTCGACAATATCAATGTTCAATGAATGATAGAAGTTGAATTCGCTGCCATGATAACATCACCTTGTTAAATTTGCCTTGGTTTCATGACGATTCTTTTGTTTTTAATTACTCTACTTTTTATAACTTTAGTAGTGAGCCGCGGCGTGCTTTGTGACACCTATAAAAAAATCGAGAAAATCTAATGTAAACTGCTAGCTTTGTATGAAGAAATGTCAAAATAATTTTTTTTTTCGAAAAAATTTAATTCTTAAAACAGAATTTTTAAAAATTTTTTTTAATGTTATTTTCATTTTCATATTATTTCACTCTCTCTCTCTCTTTCGATACCATATACAACGTAATGTACACGTATTTTTGAATTTTACATGTATTTGTTGTTGCGGCATGTTTTTTGTATGCAATGCTCACTAGGTCCTATCTCTGGAACGGCTGCGCCAACCTCATCAAAACTTCACATTAACCTTCTCCTAATATCTCTTTATAACTCCTAGGAATTTGGTGCAATTTGATGTTGTGGTTCTCAAGTTATATGTAGGCGTTCATCAATTTTTTTCATATTTTAATATTTCTCATATAATTTTGCCCAAAAAGTGTTTCAGGAGATTACTGAGCCGAGTTGTTCCATCCTGCTCTAATGCTTTTTTGGAAGCTGTTCTGTTCTGTTTGAAATCGAGCTGCTCTACTTTATTTTCAGTTTCAATTAAAAAACATAAAATTTGAAAAAATTTTCCACAAATAAATTGACAAACGAATATTTTGAATATTCAAAAGTGATCGATAAATTTAGAGCTGGAAAATATTCAGTTTTTTATATTCATGTTTTTTTTATATTAATTTGTTTTGCAAGTTTATTTTTCATAAATTTATAGTGATTTATTTTTTTCGTTTAAGAAATAGTTTTGAAATATATAACAATAATATGACTAATGATCCAAGCACAAAATTTAAATTTAAATTATTCGTATATTGCACATACTTATGTTATATCCACCCGTACGTATATAAAATTTATTTATACGCAAAGTCTGCATTTAAATTTGGATATAAATATATATATATATATATATATATATAATACATAACAATTAAAATTGTTACATAATTTTCTCATTCCCAATCTCACAACCCCCTCCTTTCACTTTCCAGAGGAGCGGGTATGGAATCAAGGCATGATTTATTTAATAAAAAAGCCGAACGTGACATGCAGCATCATCAATTTTTAATGACAACACCGACTTGACCCGTTACAACAGCAGCAACGGCAGTACATCATCAGCACCAACCACAGCAACAACAGCAGCAACATTACACATCGCACTACCGGCAGCAGCAGCAACAACAACAAACAAACGCAGCGACTATTTCAACGCATCTTAATCATCAACATCACCAACATCAGCAGCAGCAGCAGCAGCAACAACAGCAACAACAACATTATGCAGCAAGTGCAGCAGCTGCCGCTACATTAGCCGCCACACATCACATACCAACAACACTTATAACTGGCGCAACACCAGGCGCGACAGCCGCTGCTACTGGCATTTACTCGTATGTTTTGCCAACAACAACACATATTGCGGCATAGTACGGCAATATCATTGACAGTAATTATGGTTATTAGTTTTCGATGGAACAATTGCAGCAGTAACAACAGCAACAACAACAATGGTGGTAAACTAACAAGCAGCAGCTTTAAATGCAATTGCAGTGGGCATAGAACAGACAGAGAAAGAGAGAGAGAGAGAGAGAGAGAGAGAGAGGAAGAGAGAGAAGGGAATAATAGCAACAACAGCAAAATAATTTTGAGTTTGTCAACAAATGCAAAAAAGGCGCTAAGCAGAGAAAGTAAGATGAAAAAGTGTATCTATAAAGCATGAAGTGGTGGTCATGCGTGAAGTGGAAAATATTTAAAACCAAAAAAAAAAAATTATTAAAAATATATACCAAAAAATAATGAATAATTTATGTATAGTATACAAAAAAATTAAATTAGCAGACAGTAAATTACATACCACACACATACACATATACATTTACTAACATTTATTGTATGTGCGTAGTTTAGTGGAATATGGAAAAATAGGAAAGTATTAGGAATTTTCAATATTCAAATGTAAAAATGAAGCATTTTTCCGTTTAACTTTTATTTGCATAAAACTTTCAGCAAGTTGCTAATTACTGCATTCTTCAATTATTTTTCACACGTTTTTCTTAATTAGAAAGAGTTTTGCTTTTTTTAAGTACTCCAATGCACATAATTTATATTTTTCATTGTGTTTAATTTTGTGGCATTCAAAATTTATATAAAAAATATTTTTCTTATTAAAAGTCACAATTTAATTTCTTCAACATATTTTATAGAAATTTTGTATGCAAATTTTTTAAAACAAAATTAAATTCATTAAAAGGAATTGATAGAACTAAATGTCAAGAATTTAGAAACCATATTGTGCTGTTTTTAAAAAATTTTATATACATACATATATGTATATACATGCATATTTTCACACTTCATTATTCTCTAATTATTCAAATTTTATTACAAAAGAAAAAAAAGTGAATAATAAATGCAAATACACATACACATGTACATCATGAAAAATAGGATGGTAGATTGAATTATTATGAATTAAAAAACAAATATTATTATTACATATAAAACAATTTTAAAGTAAAGAGAACATACATACATACATGCATAAATATATAAAATAAAAGAAAATTATTTATAGCTTAACCGAATGTGCCCTTTAAATAGCTCTCTTTCTAGGATTATATGAAAAGTATAATTATTAAAAAATAAAAATTATTACAAAAATTAAACAAACATAAACATATTACAAAAACAAAAAACTCGGATAGTACCAAATGTAAAAAATTTGTAAAATTATACATTTTATTATTAACAGAAATACAAATTATGACGAAAAAATAAGTGAGAGAAATGAGTAAATTGAAAAATAATACATACCAAAACTGCTGAGTAGTGCGCATAATTACAAAAAAAAACATAGTAATTTTGATAATGCAAAATAGAAAAAACAGTTTTCATAACAACAATTGGCAAAAGCAGAGCGAAAAAGTAGGCCACCCAAAAAAAAAAAAGGAAAAATTTAATAAATTAATATAAATTTAAGCATAGAACATATGAAACTACCAAACAATTTATAAGGTTTCCAAAGAAAATTATTAAAAATAAAAATAAAATTATCTCTAGAGGAAAATAAAAAGTAACTCGAACGTGTAACGACAACAAATAGGAGTAGGCTTGAAAACAAAGCCTGCTAAGCGGGGCTATTTAATTATTTTGACTGTGCGCTGTAGCTAAAAGCTGACCACGTGATGTAACGATGAGCTGACCAAGCTGAGAGTAGAGAGTGTAGGAGAGCGAACATTTATTTTGCTACATTCAATGCAATCGCTCGCAAGTCGAGAGTGACGAGTAGCAGTGTGTCAAGCATAATGGAAGAAACTCTAAAAATACAAAAATACAACAACAACAATACCAATCAAGTTAAAAACAATGAGCTAATTGACTAACTAATAAACTGATTATATTACATACAATTTACAATTAACACACTTTTCTACCACTTCAACCGTTATTCGTAACTAAAACTTTTTTTTTTGGGAAACTTACAGACCGTACTACTACATAGAGAACATATACTACATACATACAACTGCAAATTATATGCATATTGAAAACTTACTAAAAACTTAAACTTCCGCCCAGTTTATATTGAAAACTTAAGCACCAATCCAAAGAGATAGCGCAAAATGAACATGATGGAGCAAATAAAGCGAACAAAGAACAACAGTAAAATCAAGAATATATAGAAAAAGGGAAAATAGAAAGACTTGACAAAAGCAGAAAGACTTAAGAGAGCGATTTTTAAAGTCAAAATGCATTGAAAAAAATCCGAAATAAAAAATTTAAATAGAAAAAATTGAAAGAAAATTTTAAACGAAAAATATAGCATTAAAATATATCATGACATATCATCTTATGTAGCATATAAAGAAAATACAAAATATACTCATTTCAGTAAAAAGTTTATTAAAGTGAAAATAACTAAAGTCATAGTGGTAAAAAAAAAGCTATGGTTGGAATGATAGAAGCAAGTGGATTAAATCCAGACAAGGGAGAATAAATACTAGATAATGCTGAAGTTAGCATACAAAAAACTATACAGTACTAGAGAGAAATATTACAATATATGTATTTAGAATTAATTTTCAAATCATGATTATAATTTTTTAATTAATTTTTATTTAATTTTATTTTTTATAATTTTTACGCTTTTACTATTTTTCTTCGAATTCTTTTGATGAATTTTTTTCCAGGCTAATATTATTACAAAAGAATTGTTTATTTATAAAATATACGAAAGAAGTAAAATGTATTTATATAAAAATTAAATTTTATTCAAGTAATATCTATCAATGTAAACAAGATTTTTTTTTTTCAATTCCTCTAGAAAGTTGCATACGTTGGCGTTGGTGCATTGATAAGCTCCATATAAATGCATATATATATATATATGTATATTGCAAAAATGTATATGTATATATGAGAAAAAATATAAATGATGATGATTATTTGCAATGTTGTTTTAGGCGTATAAATATATTTATTGTTTCATTCTTTAATATGTGAAGAAGTTTGCAAAAATTAGTATTTTTAAAGTAGAAAATTTATGTGTTTTTCATTACCAAAGTTGTCCTTACTAAAATATATTAAAAAAAAAAAACTATACAAAGTGAAAATTTAATTAAATCAGATTCTTAATACTTATATTAAACTTAACATATATTGTAATTTTTGTTCTTATTAATTAATTAATTAAATAATTAATTATTCAATTTACTTTTTTCTTAGCTTAGTGTACTAGACATACCAAAGGAAATTCAAATGGTTAAAAATTTATAAAATATAATTACATACATATCTACATAATTATTAGTGTTATATTACAAACATGCCTACCTAAATATGAACATTCATACATAACTACATACAAACGTGCATGCGTGCGAAAATTGCTGTAAATGCTAAATATTTATTAGTAAATTACTTACGTAAAATACATAATATATGTAAAAATTTATAAATCAACAATTGAAATAATACATAACGGTCGGGAGTCGTCAATACAAAAAAAAAAAACTAGTTATCATTATTTGTACATTATCCTAATTTGAAAACAAAATATTTAATTTTCCCTAAAACGCTTCGTTTCGTTTAAAATAAAGAGATACTTTTTCCAAAATACATAGAAAAACATGCCTACTCATACTTACAAGCACGTATGTACATACACATACATGCAAGTAAATAGTTTGTATACATACATTAGTCGGCATAGGCATATTCCGTCCAATAATATTTTGTTTATACAAATGTATATTTAAAGTTTAATTATAGTGCATGGTTACGTACATACATATATGTATGTAATTCTTTTTTTTTCGCGCGAAAAATGCTGGTGATTAACGAATTCTAGCATTTCTACCGTCAAACGATCACAACAAAATGAGGTTAGAATAATACATAAAAATATATAGTTTTAAAAATACATATAAATAAATTTATGTGTAATTATCCCTACTTGCGCATATACTCAATTAAAGCAAGCAATTTAAATTTTAAAGAAAATTAAAACTACTAAATAGTTATTTACGAAAAAAAAATTCTTTTTCCAAGAATTATATGACTCGTCTTTGGAGTCAACTGATTACTAAATGCATATCATTAACTGCGCCTTTTTCAAAACTTAAAAAAAAAAACATATTGAATATTTAAAGAAACTAAAAAATACAAACGAGTATAAGTATAATATAATAAATACATATTTATGAAGTAGTTAAGTGTGAAAATTTGAAAATATTACACTCTTATTTTCGAAATTTTATCAATAGCATTTAAGAAATTCAAAATGTGCAAAGAAAATCTTAAATTAAATAAATTCAAATATCATAATTCAATTGTTATCTATAAATGTACACTTTAATATGTTAAGTGTGTCATTTCAATTAAAAATCAATGGCAAAATACACATATAAATGTTTAGAGACTAGAAAAACTAGTGGTTTAAAAATGATGAGCGAGAGGAATTAAAAAAGAAAATTGAATAATTAATTCTAACAAGTGGTCGATTTGGCAGTAAAAATGTAGAATTTTTAAGGGTTTCAACTAAAATTTTCCAACACTCCATTGAATCTATGTTAATAAAATACGTTCTCAAAGTCTTATAAAGATTTCAAGTGTAATACAATAGTATTATTTTGTTGAAACTTGACATTTTCTTTTTTATTTATATTATTTCAAACCATTTTACTTTACTTTTATTCATTAAATTTATTTTAATTTATTTTAGTTTATTATATTTCTGAATTGATTTTATTTAATTTTTTAATTTTTTTAATTTTTTTAATTTAATTTTTTGTTTCTTATTATATTTTATTTCATTTGATTTATCTTTTTTTTTTTCATTTTATTTTTTATTATATTTTTTTCCATTTTATTTAATTTTTTTACTTAATTAATCTTTTTTATTTTACTTTCTCTTTTTTTTGGTACCATTTTATTCCAGCAGCTTTGCAAAAAAATTACCAATTTTTATTTTTTTAAATTTTGTTTTTTAAATTTTTTTTTTATATTTTATTTATTTTTATTTTATTTTTTATTTTAACATTTTTTTATTATATTTTATTTCATTTTATTTAATTTTTTTAAATTTAATTAATTTAATAAAAAAAATTAAATTTTTTTTTGCTACCATTCTATTCCAGCAGCTTTGCACAAAAATCACCAATTCTTCAACGCGCTTTTATTTTTTATTACACATTTGTTTTCATTGCAAAGCTTATAAATACTTTTAATATTTATAAAAAAAAAATTAAAAACGCAAAGAAAAGTAAAGAAGCTAATATTTATTTTTAACTGATATTGTATTAGTTTTAAATTATATACTTATACATATATGTACATACGAGGACGTATACATAAATTAATCTTAATTACAAAAATATATAACAAAGCTAAAGATTGAAAGAAAAGACAAACCAAAACTGTAGAAGCGAAAAAAGACAAAAAAAGCAGGCAGAATGGACAAGCAAAAACAATTTACTAAACGAAAAGTTGAAAACCGCGGCAACTTTATTTAAGTAATAAAACAGACAAACAACAAAAACATATCTTTGAACCTTAAATTTTTACGATTTTGTAAAGGTCAAAAATTCAAAACAAATGCCGCCGTAAAGACGCTTAGAAGAATTAAGTTTTAAACTTTAGATGATAAGTGGTATTTTACTAAAACTAATTACAGCTTAACACACACACATACATACATATACATGCAAACAACCATAAGCAAATAATGGAATTATTATTACGTAAAATTAGTAAAACGAATGAAATATTAGCAAAAAAATGCTTGTAAGGATATGTAGAGCAAGCATATACAACATTCATACATACATACATTCATAAATAAAATGTGAAATGAAACAAATTCAACTATTAAACTCAAACACAACAAATACATATCAAAAAAATTAACAACTTTTACATGGCAGAAAATGAGTATATATTATAAGAAATAATTAAATAAACAAACTGAAATCAGCAACAACAAAAAATTAGTGGAAAACTAGCGAAAGAATAAAGGCGAAGAATAAAAATTAAGAATATTATCAAATAGGCATTGAGGAAAATTGTACAATTTTAATTTGTATTTATTTATACAAAAAGTGTGTATAATGTTATATTTACCAAGGAGATGAATTAAAAAACGTATGAATAAATGCAGAAATTTATCTCAAAAGTTAAATAAATCAATTAAATTTACATATACAATACAAAAAGGTAAATACATCTCTACATACATTTATGAATATGAAGAAAAAAAGCGATTACCAAAAAATAAATACAATTTTATTTATGTTTAAAGCAAAAAAAAAAGAATAAAAAAATATGAAATAAATAAATATTGCAAACAAAAACAAAAACGCTGCATGCAATGTGAGCAATTTTGTAATTTAAAATAAAATAATAAAATTCAATGAGATTGGTATGGTTGATAAACAAAAAAAAAATGATGGAAAACAAAATAGCAGGTATTTTTTATGCATAAACGCATAAGAAAAAATTATAAATTATTAGGGAATACATTATACAGTTAAATAGTATATGCAAAAAATACATATATACATATATTTGTATTGTTTGAAGTACACAACAAAATTAAATTAATTTTAAGAAAAGAATTTTAATAATTAACCATAATTAGTAAGTGCTTAAAAAAAACTTTGAAATTGCATATATCAATAAAAAATTTAAAAAAAATTGCATAAAATTTTCCAAATAATTTTGTTTTCCCATTTTTCGCCACTCATTGATCGATTAAATGCCTTATCATGCCGTAAATTTATTATATAATTATGTACTAATTACATGAACATTATTTATGTTATACCATAAGCACCACACATACATACATGTATGTAGACGCATAACCAAAATAGTTAACGCTTTAATAACAAATTTTACAGTTTATCTAGTGTATACAATAGTATAAATATTAACTTGATTATTAGCGTCCAAAGTTTAGGTTTAGTTTTCATACATATACATGCATGTGTGTGTGTGTGTATTGTATTCCTTTTTAATTGTGAAGCTCCTTAAATAACTAAAAGTAATTAATTTTTGTGTATTAATAAATATTTTTTGTTCGTTCAAAATAAATTTATTTGGTTGTTTTATTTTTATTATTATTATATTATATAATTTCGTTTTAAAAAGAATTTCCGACAATTTTGAAGAATTGGCCTAATTGAGTGCTTTATTCGTCATCTGGTAGATAACATAGAGTTCTAACCTATATAGTATATATTAGAGCTCTAGATAACCGGGTATCGAGGAATGCGAACGGATCGATTTACGCTTAATACCCGCTCGATACTCGCTCGTTGCGCAACTGATCAGCAGAACAAAAAAATTAAAAAATTTTCTGTCAAAATTTCTTTGGTGTTTAAATGATTTTTACATTTTACTTAAATGCATTTAAAATTAATAAAAAATAAGGTTTTAAGAAGAAAGTCAAAGTGTCAAAGAAATTTTTCGAGCAACGGGCAATGAGCAGGTGTGCGAGTGCTCGTTGCTCAAATGCTCGCAAATGCTCGAAAATGTTTGAGCAAAAGCTGGAGCTCTAGTATATATACCTTAATATGTATATATATATTTAATGAAAACAAAGTTTTTTGGGATATTACAATAGAATTTTGAGGTTAGGTTCAATAGGGAAATCATGATTTTTTAAAAAAATTTCAAATCTTCCTTTCAATTTTTTAAAGGGGAAAAGTAATCATATTGGCCATATATGAAAATGTACAATCCGAAATAAAAATTCCAGAATGTAAGCTTAAGGAAATGTAAACATTTCTTCTATTTCGAATATTCAAAAAAAATTTCAATTTATGTTTTGTTTTTTGAATTTAATTTAATTTTCTGTTTGTAAATGCAAAATTCTTAGGAATTGTGATTTTGTGAGTGTGATTTGTGGAATTTGAAAAACCAAGGAAATTTCCATGATTTTGACATACACAACTAAACTGTAATTTTCCTCTCCAAGATTCATTTGATTAACTTTGTTTATAACTTTCGAGTTTTTATTGAAATTGCGAATTGATGTTTTAGCTACTTATGGTTGTGGTACCAATCAGTTATTGGTTCGGTCGTGTGAGCTGCTGACAAAAGTATATTTCAGTCAGATTATATGGTTTAACAAATACTTTGCGCAAATCTCTTTTAAAAATTGCTGTATTTTTTTTTGCTGTTTTTACACACCTCCTTAGATCGATTTATATACATTCAATTATTACGTAATTTATGAGTAAATGTCGGTATGCAATTCTAACGAAAACCAAAAACTTCATATAAAAGAAGTGCAAAAAAGCGATCTCCTTCCTATGTAAAGAACTGTTCACAATAGAACATCATCTGTCAAATTTTCGTGCCTACTACATTTTTCCATCCACGAAATATATGAGTTTTTTTTTTCGTTAGAGCTGCATACCGACCTTAAAGATTTGTACTCAGCTCAAAGAAATATGCTCACGAAAAAGAATATATATTTCATAGATATAAAAATGTAACAGGCACGAATTTTTCACACTCTGATTTTCTACTGTGAATGGTTATTTTGATAGGAGGAAGTTAGGCAAGCACATGGAACGGAGTTTTAAAAATACGGAAAATTTTAGAAATTTATGAAAAAAACGAAAAATTCGACCTAACATCATTTATGCCGCTTGTTTCAATACTTTTGAAAGCTAGTATTCTATATGTGAGACTAGTTATTTCGCGCAAAAGCTTATGTTATGTGTTTTGTTTAAAAACTTAAAAAAAAGGCAGTAGAAAATTATTTTTTTTTTCGTTTGTACTATTTTTATGGAGTTTTTGTTTTATGCTTAAGATACGTAGCAACCTTCAAATCAGAAAAAAAAGCCGAAAAGGTCTGAGATTTTCAGTCTTTTTTTCACACCTCCCTACGTCCTCAAAAGCAATGTTCTGTTTGAAAGAAAATTCGATGCTCAACGAAAATGACAGCATAAGTAGCGGTATAGCATAATTCAAATTTAAAATTCGACTTTCAATTTTCGGTTGCCAGTGAGGATCGAAAATCATTTACAGCTCATAACAAAATATTGATTTTTCTGACAGTGTCAGTATATAAAAATTGTAGGTTTATCTATTATTTCATATTCATTATTTCACAGAAGAACAGTATTAATTTCATTTTTAATTTGTTTGGTTTTTTTTTTTTTTTTTTTGAAGAAATTTAGTTGAAACAAATTATATTCCTTAATCATGCAATTAAAATAATCTTCATAAACATTATATGATTATTTAATTTTCTTAATATCTTATTTCTACTATATAAATATATATTTTAGTAATAAAACTTTAGTCATAAATGCTTTAATAATGCATATGGGAAAATAATGTACTTAGTAAGAAAAAATAATTAATGAAAACCTTAATGAAACGAATTTTGAATTAGTGAAATTTTTGCATAAAACATTTGGAAAATATACATATTCGTACATACATACATACATAGAATAAAGTGAAATAAAATACAAAACCGATATACATAAATACAAAATAAATGAAAAGTGAAAAAAGTAATACAAAAAGGTTTATGTACTAAAAAGAAATAATAAAAATACCAATAATAAAATAAAATTCTTTGAAATAAACAGTAAACTAATACAATTTAAAAATAAAAAATCTACAACTTATAGCGAACTACAACCACAGGCAGTGGTTTCGTTTACAAAAACTTAAGGTATAAAAAAGACGCTTGTCATTGAAAAGAATGACAGAAGTTGATAAAAATGCAATGAAGTTTGTAAATGTATTTTAGTGTTAGATTTAAGTAGACAAATTGGACAAGTAAAGCATAAAAAATGGAAAATGCTTAAGGTAAAAAAGTAAAATATTAATAACTACACAAAACAATTATTAATTAAAATATTGCATATGAACCACTAAATGCATAAATAAATACAAAAATTATGAAAAAAAAACATATAAACAAATTTAATACAATTTATAACAACAAAAAAATACTAAAATATTTAGCTTTTAGGCAATGTTGTTTGCGTCACAAGAAATAAAAAATAAAAATAAATTATTGGCAATGATTTCTTGCAAAATGTTAAACAATTAAACAATTTTACTGAAAGCCCCGCGGCATGTGCAAAGGAATGCAGTGAAGTGAAGCATATGGATAATATGGATAAATGGAAATAAATACTTGAACACATATCAATTTCGTGCCCGATAACAAAATAGAAGAGTATAATAACTATATAAATAAAACATACATGCATACATATACTTATGTACTTGTATACACCTACATACATATATAAATAATATTTAAGTGTATGGAAATGGAAAAAAAAGTTTTAATATATTATAGCATACATATATGCATTCTACATACAAACATACATACTTATATGAATATTGATATTTAAAATAAAAATATATGTTGTGCAATGATGATGAAATGTATTGTATACCCTCATCATTAATGACGCACATATATACATACTTATATCTATACTTACATACAAACTTACCTAAAAAAAAAAAAACAAATACAGTCGCAGCCCATTTCAAAATTCGCAAAAAAAAAGAAATTTTTAAATGTTAATACAAAACTTTTGAATTTGCTGTTTTTTCACCAAAACATACAAAACACAATAGATATATACATATTTACATGCATATGAAAATGCCAATGCATTGTTAGCGTATGAAGACTACATACATATGTACACTTGATGACATGAATTTGATGCTTTACCTTAATAATTTTTCAAGAAATTTTACAAACTGATGTATTATTGAGAAGAAAAAAACTTTATTGTACTTACATATAAATAAATATATATGTATACATACATATATGTTATATAAGCATTTTAATGAGAAAAATACAAAAGTTTACAATCAATTCAAAAGAAAAAGAAAAAATAAATGGATTTTCAAACTTTATTTTTGTAGCTACAAAATAACAGTGAAGGAACAACACAACATTTCAACTCATTTTCCAAATTAATTCAATCAGCAGAGAAAGAAATGCTCAAAAATGCAGCAAAAATGAAAGTAAAAAAATCATAATTTTCTTCGAATATTTTATAAGATTTCTTTACATACACACACATACATACATTTGTATATATAGCTCTTTATTTCTTTTGCTTGCTAACTAAACTTACAAACACATCCATTACACGCATATTGAAAACAAAAAAAGGACAAACCAACAAATACTCTTACGTACTTACAAGTATAATTCAATTAAAATCATAAAAACATTAAACGTAAAAAATATATATATGTACATAAAAGACAAGCCTTGTTCTTTATACATACATACATTATACATGAAAAAAAAACTGAAATAAAATTAATGAATTAATAAAACAATAAACAAAATCTGAAAATAAATATAATACAATATTAAAAAAAAGGAAGCAAATTAAAACCAAACAACAACAAGTAAAATAATGATATTTTAAATAATATAAAAGTAATTAAATATTTAGCGGAAATATTGTACTATTGTGAGTTTAAACGTATTGTTGCATTCAAAAGTGGAAAAAAATACAAACAAACAAAAATTATTAGAACTATAAGAAAATAATTGTTTACTTAACTGAACGACGTACAGAGTATAGAAGGGGTAAATATTGCAAAAAGAAATAATGGTAAAAAGCACGAAAGGCTTACAACAACAAAAGCGAACACGAAAATTAATTAAACACTTTTAAAATATATTTTGAAAACCAAAGATAATCTATTGGCATTCATTAAATTAATTCCTATTAATCACACATTAAACAAATCAATCCCATTTAACTTAAATGGAAAACCTACAAAACTCACAATGTGATTTTTTTTGTACTTTATTTTTTTTTTTTTTTGTATTCTTCTTACTGAAAATTGAGAGTCCAAATTTTATTTGTAATAAATCCATAAATACATCAATATTAATTCACAAGCATTTGGATAGGAGTTGGCAAACATTTCATAGCATGAATTGCATAGATACATACTACTTATACATATGCATAGGTACATGATATGCTACGTATGTATGTAAGTGAAAAAGTGTAAGCAAATAAGAAAAGAAAACAAAAAAATAATAAAGTTTTAAATTGTTTTGTGTAATTGTAATGAATAAATGTGTTGTGTTTTATTTATTTAATGGTGGTAGTATCCCCTGGCGGGGTAAAGGATGTAGTCCTGCTTTTGAGTATGCAGTAACAGCTGTAAGACTATTCCCAATTTTTACTCTTGTTCTCTTGTACTCTTGTTCAAGATGCAGCAACCAACCCGTGTGGGACCTTATATTATGGCTAGAAGAGAAGAAGAAGTTTCATTAGAGCTGCTCCAAAATATTCGGTGCAAGGTTTTGGTGAAGCCTAGTTGCAGCGTCTGTTCAGCGGTGTGACGGCTGCCCGTGGGCATCGGTCTGGAGGTCCTAATTCTTCTATCTACCCGCGCAACAAGGTTTTACGCAGCGCTTATGAACCGCCGCGTAACAGATCAATTGAACAGTCCCAGGCCTAGCATAGTAAGACACATTGCTTTGGCAAAATTCAATTTTTATTCAACATAGTTCCCTTTTCGATGCCCTTTTTGTAGTACGATTTGTCCTTTACTTCAAAATAGGCCTCAGTTTCGGCGTTCACATCTTCATTCGACTAAAAATTTCTTGCCAGCGAGCATTCTTTTGAGATCTGAGAACAGGAAATAGTCACTGGTTGCCAGATCTGGTTAATATGATGTTTGACGCCCAATTCATGAATTTTTCACATCGATTTCACTGACTTGATGAAACAGCACTTTCAAATGCGAACGTTTTTCGGCGATTTCGTCGTTCAAACGGTCCATATAACGCTATCTAAAAGTTGCTGTTGATTCTTTCCTTTTATAAGGTAGTCAATGAAAGTTATTCCATGCGCATCCCAAAATACAGACGACATAACCCTGCCAGTTGCGACGGTTGCGTTTTTTCACGCTTTAGAGCGGGTTCATCGTGTGCAGTCCACTCGGATGAATGTCGATTGGATTTCGGAGTGAAATGATGAAGCCATGTTTTATCCATTGTCACATATCGACGCAAAACCTGGGGTTTATTATGTTTGAACATCTCCACACACTGCTCCGAATCATCAACTCGTCGTTGTTTTTAGTCAAAAGTGAGCACGCGCAGCACTCACACTGCACAGAGTTTTCTCACACCCAAATATTCGTGAATGATATGATGTGCACCTTCAGTTGATATAGAACCATCTCTGCTATTTCATTCAATCTCAATTTATGCTCATTTAAAATCATTTTGTGGATTTTTTTTTGATTTTTCGTCGTTAAAACCTCATTTGGGCGTCCACTGCGTTCACCGTCTTCGGTGCTCATTTCACCACGTCTAAACTTAGCACACCAATCCTCGACCACTGCAAACGTTTTAAGGACAACGATTTAAGGGTATACACCTGGAATGTACGGTCGCTTAATTGGGAAGGTGCCGCTGCCAATTAGATTGATTTTTTCCATTTCTTTTTAATTCAGCGGCCAAATGTTTGTCGGATTCGTGATAGGAGAGACACTCAGTCTTGAGGCCCGAGCCTTTTCATTCCCATCGCTGGATGAGCGTCTACCCACAATCTTTGATGTAGAACTTCTTCCATATATCGCTGATGTGCGCACACGTTCTGAAGAAAATAAGGACGATGTCTTTTAAAGATGACCTAAAACACACTCCTTAGCGCTGTATTTACCGGCGTCTCCCGATCGAAAACCTCGACACGAAATCGATTATGTTGTAATAGACAGAAGAAGTATCTTCAGTATTTTGGATCAACTCAGACCATAACCTTATAACAAAACAAAACGAAGATTCGAAGTCGAAAAGCTGCAACGACAACAGACAGCCGAGTT
Source organism: Neoceratitis asiatica (assembly GCA_030068015.2). Classification (NCBI taxonomy): domain Eukaryota; kingdom Metazoa; phylum Arthropoda; class Insecta; order Diptera; family Tephritidae; genus Neoceratitis; species Neoceratitis asiatica. Next base: position 41,425,110 of record CM061529.1, read on the forward strand.
AGTTTTCTACTCGACTTACACTTCTGTTTTCTGAGTGCATTAATCAGTGACTCGATATAAGTGAAATGTGCTTTGTACAACTCCAAACGATAGAACATGTTTCCAATAAGGTCAAAAGAAGAGCTGTAACGATGAGCATTGCCGTGCCGCAGTGAAGAGAAATATGACTGTCTGCCTCGCAACGGTGCGAGCGACCTCAACACGTGCGGAAGTAGGAAAGATATCAAGAGTTGAAGTTCAAAATGTGTAAGTATAAAGAAATTGACAAACTGACCTCAGAGGTAAGGCCTGAAAATTCTATGAAAAGGTATGGCGACTTAAAAAAGGCTTCAAGACCGGATTCTTGGTGGTAATCGAAAATGATGGCGCGAGTATATTGAATTTATGGGTAGAGAACTTTTCCAGCTTGCTGAATGGCAGTGAAACAGCTCCCTTTCAGAATATGGTCGTACGAAACCATGCCCCCCGATTGGAACCTTTACAACCTCCTGCAGGTTAGGGCCTCAAGAATTTACCCGCGGTAAGACATACCTGTCGTAAGAGGCGAATAAAATCCAATAGTTCCAGCGAAAGTCGGGGCTCTATACCTGAGCGACAACATAAACAACATCGGAACCTTTGTGAGCTCTGCCCAATCCATAAAAAGTGGTACCCCTCAGTCTATGCCAATTACCAACAATGATTTGAGGTTAAAATGGTTTTTAGAAAGTTAATACAAAATTCTAAATCACTTTTCTGACATTAGTTCAGTTTTGAAATGCGATCTTCAGTTAAAATTGAAACTCAACCCCATTCTTGAGCAAAAAGCCTCAAAACACGTTTTTCAATCACAACGTTGTAGGTTTTTAAATTTAATAATATATATATATAGAACGATTAAATTTTAATATTGACAAAAAGTGGTGTTTCCTCTTTTGTCCCAAACTCTTTTGAATATCTACAAATATTTTCCAATACCTTTATTTTGTCCACTACTGTGAAGGTTTGTGTCTTTGCTTGGAAACAGCAGCATGCTGGAACATGAGATTGAAACAGTGCAGCATGCTCGAACAGCTGCTTTTGACAGCTACATATTCTTGTTGGTTTATTTATTGCAACAGAATACGTGAAATTTATAAATAGCTTCTACAAGTTCGAAAACAAATATTTAAGTTAAAAGTAAAATGTTTTGTTGCTTGCGAACTTGTCTTAATGGCAATTTTGGAAAGTCAGGCTCCTCAGCAGCGAATCGTTTGCGTGAGCCCGACATATTTCTCGATTCATCATTTTCAGGTAAGGATTTTCAATACATACATACATATGTATAAACAGCAAATGAAAACATATTTCTACAATTGCTTTTCAAAATACTACACTTACACTTTATTTTAAATTTTCTTGCATTTATACATGCGAAATTCTACAAACTGCAGGTCCTGATGTTATACTACTATCGAGACAGCTACGAATAACTGGGTCTGGTGGTGCCTTAGCTACAGCACCACTAGTGCAATCCAAATCATATTTTGAAATAAAAATCCAACAAGGTGGCAGCTGGTCAGTAGGTTTAGCAACAAGACAAGCAGATTTGACGAAAAAATTTGGCGGCTGCGATAGAGAATCATGGTGCCTGTGTTCAGATAATGCAATACGACACAATGATGAAACCCTCCGTCCCGTTGTGGTCACAACGCAAGAACCAATTAGCGCTGATAATACAATTATCAATGAAGCTGCGCATTCTGCCGGCCTAATTGGTATTGAAGATGTACCTGAAGATAATGTGCTGGGCACTGTTGTTAATGTTAGTAATGAAAATTGCAGTAATAACTTAATTGCACACCCCGTACACAGTTTTCCCGACGAGGGAGATATTGTGGGTATAGCATTCGACCATATAGAGCTAAATTTCTACTTTAATGGAAAAAATATGGATGTGCCATTTCGAAATGTCAAAGGCACCGTGTATCCGGTTATATTTGGTGAGAATTCACGATCGTTAAATTATTTAAATTATTTTATTTTAAAATGTGCATACTTTCAGTGGGTAATGGCGCTATTGTAGACATTGTATTGGACAACTTCAACTATGGACCTCCGCCTGGTTTCGACAAAATTATGCTTGAACAATCGTTGCTCTAAATTTCCCAAATTTGCAGCTGTTAAATATTTGTGTGAAGAAAATTATAGATTATTACATGTAAAAGCAGAACAATAACCTATTAGTATGAAAACAGTGGTCATATTAATTAATATATTTTATATTAATATTTAAACTGTTTTAATTAATGAAAAATATGTATATATGGTCTATAACACGATATTGATTAAGGCGAAATTTTTTTTTTATTATACATATATCTAGTCAAATGTAACCTATTTAAGTATTAAAATGACTTCCATTTTTTATTATTTCCATTAGGTAAAATAATACTAAATGAATAATTAGGATTTTCTGTAGATTACTAAAATCTTGAATTTATTTTATAATTGTGGAGACTTTGTATATTTAACCTAAATGTGCGCTTTATTATTATATATGCGCATTAAGCTAAGTTATAGAGTTAGACTTAAATGGTTTATAAGACATATAATATATATTAAGTTAAATTAAATTTATTAAATATTGAACAATTCGCTTTCACTACTTTAAATCTACCACAAAATTTATGCCGAAGAAATTTATAATATAAAAACTTTGTAATTATCTATGCATGTTTGAACATGAAACTATGAAATCATTCCACTACATTCAAATATTCATGATATTGTTAGCTAAAAAAATTAATAATTTAAAAAAAAAATTTATAAAAATAAATAATTTATTAAGTGTATGTATAAATTACCCTAAAATGTTAACAATAAAATATGTTAAAAAAAATGTATAAAAAAATAAAATAAAAGGAACTTATTACCGAGATTCAGCATAACGCCAATACTCACAAGCGGAGCAAGTGGGAAGAGCACTTAAAGTCCTGCAATCTGTCCTCTGGAGTAACCAAGCTCTGGACTACAGTCTAATCGCTGTCACATCCGACGAGACGTGATGATAGGATGGAAATTTCATTCGGTGATCACGCCGAGGTGCGCGAGCTATTTTAGTCGGTTACTTACACTGCCCCCTTCGGTTGACAGAACAAAAAGACGAGTAACCCGCCGTCTGCGCGAACTGCTAAGCACCAGCGCGACGCTTGGTTTCTCCAGGGAAGAGGTGCAGTGGGTTATCGGGAAGGCGAAATTCCTCAAATCCATCGGCCTCGTCGGAATAAGCATGCTGATGTTAAAACATTTGTCTTTGACTACTCTGATTATACCCGATATGCGGAAACTGGGTAGAGTGGTCCCGCTATAAAGGATATCTCTTCTTTCCCCAGTAGCGAAGACAATTGAGGCCTTGTTGCACCCATCTCTCATACACCATCTGAGCCCAGCTACATATCAGCATGGCTTTCGGTGCACAGCACCACAACTGCACTTAACGCCATAAACACTCAGATAATTCATGGCCTTAACCAAAATCGATCCTGTGCGCGAACTGTTCTAGTAGCACTGGGCCTGTCGAATGCTTTCGACATGGTTAATCACGCAGTGCTACTATCGGACATTGAGGATTCCACATTACCGCCTGGGATGTAGAGGTAGGCCATGAATTACCTGAGTGGTCGACAACCATCGGTTGACTTTCGAGGTCAAACCTCAAAGCTACGGAAAATTAAACAGGGGGCTCCGTAGGGTGGTGTCCTCTCCGCGATGCTGTTTAATTTCTATATTTCGAGGCTTCCTCCACCACCACAGGGCGTCTCTTTGATCTTATACGCCGATGACTGACTGTTCGATTTTGGCGTCTGGCCAGGATGTTGATAGCCTTTGTTCGAAAGTAAACTGCTATCTCGCCGACCTTTCCAACTTCTTCACTGCATGACATCTATATCTACAACTCGCGAATTCCTCTGCCACCCTTTTCACCAGGTGGACGAAGAAGTACCGACTATAACTCAATGTGAAGGTCGATGACGTACAAATTCCGACCACGAACAACCCAAACTTACTGGGAGTCACATATGACAGCCTGCACTCTTTCACTAGCCGATAAGACCTGGGGAAAGTCAAAGAAACACTACTGGTAACGTACAAGGCAATTGGCCGGCCGATCGTAAACTATGATACACCGATTTGGACGCCGGGGACTAGCGAAACGGAGTTGAAGAAGCTCCAGACTTGTCAAAACACCGCCACTTAAGGAGCATAATGTTATGCTGTAGAAGCTGAACCACCACCTAGGCACATCAGGAAAGGAGTACTTGACTATCACGACGCCGTACGGAAATACAGACAAGACCCGCTGGACAGCACGGCGTTCAGACAGGCCATAAACACCATCCACTGAGAGTCCGTTAACACCTTTGTGAACTCTCTTCCCGTTAATGGTGTTCTCGGGTCCAATCGTCACCTATACCGGAACAAGAGCTCGAGCTGCCTCGAAAGGCCCGCGTAAACCTGGCACAAATAAACCCTGGATATTGTAGAAGGCTTAACTCCTACCTATCCCAGACTCGACCCTGACATACTCAACACATGTCCCGCATGCAACGAATCCCCCAACGACACTAACCACCTCTTTGCATGCCCACTTAATCCGATTCATCTAACGCCCCTCTCCTTCTGGTCCGAACCCATCGAAACAGCACGTTTCCTGGGCATCCCGTTAGATGACCTCGAGGACTAAGACTAGACCTACTTGACCCTAGACGGGGTTAGCAAAGCCGCTACAACAACAACAACAAAAACGAAAACAATAAAACTTGCAATCATGAAACAAACAGACGATTGTGTTTGAAAATAAAGAATCCAGAAATTAAAAATATTTCATTTACAAATAAGTTTATATAAAAAAGAGGTCAAGTAAACTTGGTATCTTTCAAAAATTAAGTTGATAATTGAAGAAAAAAAATTTTAACAGCGACTATAAAAATTATAAAATTAACTCACACTACTCCGCAATTTTTGTAGGTCTGTTATGTATATATGTCAGAAAAATGGTAATATTTTATTTGAAATTTTAGATTTAAAAAAATTAAAAAATTATTGCTTCACTTCAAAATTTGAATAAAATTCTATATAAATATTTATTACAAAATTTTATATTAAAAAATCAAAAAAAAAAATTAAAATACGAATGTTTCGCATATGTTAGATTCGAAATTCTCAGTTTATGAAGGCTACAACAATAAATGTCAGGCCGCGTGAGTTGCAAAATATAACATTTCGCTCACTAAACTTTCACTCATATCCTTTTCTTTTTTGGTTTTGCCGCAGGGTGAAATCATACAAATTCATATTGGACAAGCTGGAGTGCAAATAGCGAATGCCTGTTGGGAATTATATTGCCTCGAACACGGAATTATGGCTAATGGTGCGCTGTGCCAAATGCCCAATGACGATTCGTTTTTAACCTTTTTCGGCATTTCCGGTATGGCGTTAAAAGTGGTGCCACGCATTGTCATTGTCGATACGGAGCCCACAGTTATTGGTGTGTGTGTGTGTGTGTATATTTTAATTATAATTTCCTATTAATATTCACATATGTACTTCCATCTTTACTGGGCCCGCAGATGAAATACGTACTGGCGCCTATCGTTATCTCTTTCATCCAGACACTCTTATAAGCGGTAAAGAGGATGCCGGCAGCAATTTCGCTCGCGGTTATAATCTCTTGGGTCATGACCTAATCGATCGTACAATGGACGCTATCCGTCGTGTGGCGGAACAGTGTCGCAACTTACGTGGTTTTCTCATATTTCGTGCCATTGGTGGTGGCACAGGCTCCGGTTTTGGCACATTGCTGCTGGAAAGGCTTTCGGATGCATATGGGAAGAAGACAACAAAAGCCGAGTTTTTAGTGTTCCCATCACCCTCGTGAGATAAATAAAAAAAACCGAAAAGTTTTACTCTTCAAATCATTATTCTTTTATGCATTTCAGTCTGTCACCCATTATTGTAGAGCCTTATAATGCTTTACTCGCCACACACTATTCGATGGACTATGTAGATGTGTCTTTTATTGTCGATAATGAAGCACTGTATGAAATCTGCGATACAAAACTCGGTGTTCCAGCGCCCACCTACACAAATTTAAACCGTATTATAGGCCAGGTAAGCGTTCTCCTTCTTCTCAGTTAAGCCTTAGCCGCTTTACATACCTATTCATTTCAGGTTGTTTCGGCATTTACTGCGTCTCAGCGTTTTCAGGGCACCAACAACGTGTCCTTTGAGGAATTTCAAACGAATCTAGTGCCATATCCACGCATTCACTATCCACTGCTCACCTATGCGCCACTTGTGCCAGTTAGCAAGTTTCCCTACGTGAATAGCAATGTTGAACAGCTGACACAAGCATGCTTCCATCCAGGTAATCAAATGGTGCGTTGTAATCCCACGCTCGGCAAGTATATGGCTTGTGTGCTGCTTTATCGTGGTGATGTTTCGCCGAACGATATTAACTCCTCCATCCAGCAAATTAAATCATCACGTACTGCACGCTTCGTGGATTGGACACCGACGGGTTTCAAAATTGGTGTGAATAATATGCCCCCTGTATTTGTGCCGGGTGGTGATTTAGCTCCGACTTCTCGTGCGGTCTGCGCCATTTCAAATAATACAGTTATTCGTAGTGCTTGGTGTCGGCTTGTTAGTAAGTATGACAAATTGTACGATAGACGGGCTTTTGTGTATCATTTTGTGGGCGAAGGCATGGAGGAGGGCAGTCTCCTGGAAGCTTCACAAAACGTTTGTTCACTTGTGGCTGATTATTACGAAGTGGAAGCCTCGGGACGAGCTTCGACAACCTTATCAAACGAGAATGAAGAATAAAAAATAAGTAAATTTAAAAAAATTGTTATAAAAAAAAAAATTAAACCGATTAAAATTATTTGTTTCTATATAATCTAAAAAATATGCAAATCGTTTAATTAGTACTCACATTTGTATGTAAAGGGTGTTTTTTATAGAGGTATAGAACTTTAAGTTTGCATTACTTTTCAAGATGGTGGCCGATTTAATAGCTGTGAAGTGATTTATTCTCAGTTTGGTTTGGCAATTCATCATGAATGGACTCACGATCATCAAGTAAGTCGTAGATTCGTCGAATGGGCCCAAAACGAGATTACCGTTGTTCCCGATTTTCATAAGCGAATTTTGTTTAGCGATGAAGTGCACTTCTGGTTGAATGGCTACGTCAACAAACAAAACTGCCGCATTTGGAGTGAAGGCAATCCTCAAGTGTATGTTGAAACACCGTTACATCCAGAAAAACTGACTGTTTGGTGCGCTTTATGGGCTGGTGGAATCATTGGTCCGTACTTTTTCAAAAACGATGGTGGCCAGAACGTTGCAGTCAATGGTGATCGGTATAGAGCCATGATTACTAACTTTTTCATTCCTGAATTGAATAACCATGATGTCAAGGACATGTGGTTTCAACAAGACGGCGCAACATATCACACAGCTCGTGCCACAATAGATTTATTGAAAGACACGTTTGGTGACCGCCTAATTTCACGTTTTGGACCTGTGAATTGGCCTCCAAGATCTTGTGATTTAACACCGCTAGACTACTTTCTGTGGGGCTATGTAAAGTCATTGGTCTATGCGGATAAGCCACAAACGCTTGACCATTTGGAAGACAACATTCGCCGTGTTATTGCCGATATACGGCCACAAATGTTGGAAAAATTCATCGAAAATTGGACGTCCAGATTGGACTACATCCGTGTCATCCGTGGCGGCCATATGCCAGAAATCATATTTAAAATGTAATGCCACAAGATTATCTTTCGGATAAATAAAATTCATGTCAATCGAATAATCCATCGTTGTTTTATTGCAACTTAAATTTCTATACCTCTATAAAAAACACCCTTTATATGTATACCCAATTTTTTCCCTTGATTATGATCAACGGAAGTTCCTCCGTGGGCAATTACTGATGATAGTGGTGGATAAACTGTTTAACCTGTTCCAGCTCCGTTTTCTACTATGCTACTAACTAATAATTTTGGTATACGCGAAAATTACTCGTCCCCAGTACAGTGCTCTATCCATCTATGTCTAGTGGCTGGTTAGTAAAGACATGTGAACCGACGATTTTTTAGTAACTAACCTGGAAGCAAGAGATAGTTCGGAAGAAAATGTTGATGCTTTTTTCAAACAAATACGACTTTGAAGTTCTAACAAGATACCAAGTCTAACGATGTTAATATTAAGATCAAGATGGCCGAACCGCACCCGTGAAAGTGTTGCTCAAGCGTTTGTTGAGCTGCACAAGACCTACTCGTCCAGAAGCGGACAACTTTTTGACAGAGGAGCGCCTTTTTGTTCCTTGTCTGAAACCGTTGGTATCAGGCCCGGCAGTTAATATGGGTGAATTTGTGGACGTTTTAGAAAAATTTATCACAACAAAGTTTCATTAATAATCACACCATAAAAGGTTTAAATTTTTTATTTTTGAATTTACCGCATGAACACAAATTAACTTTTCGGCTACTGCTATACTAGGGGCGACACAGCCGAAACACCGAATACTTTCCAATTCCAATGGATGAAACTTCGGATGTGTCTCGAATCGAATAAGTTTCTGTTTGTTTCAGAATTGTCTCTAAAAATTTGACTGCGAAAGAATACTTTATTGGATGCTTTTCAACTACCAACACGAAAGCAGAACCCTTTTTCAGCCTGGTCAAGGACATTTTCGACAAACATATTTTTCCACTTCCCAAACTCAGGGACCAGTGCTACGATGGTGCAGCCAATTTTTCGGGCAAAATCACAAGACTGAAAAAGCGAATCCTCGAAGAAGAGCCTTGAGCGTTATGTGTACACTGCAATTCTTTTCCAAGATATCATCGAAAGCATTCCATTTGCTAGAAAATTCATTGAAGTCTCAATTAATTTTGTGAGACACTCGCCGCAATGCATTGCATAATTGGAGGAGCTACAGGGTGAAGAATAGAAAGGGCAACGATTTACCTGCTCTGGTAGCGGTACGTTGCCTGACCAGTAAAAATTCAAAATTGGAGGTCATTAAAACGAGTTTGAGACTTATTCACATGTAGTACAATTTTTTACATATTTTTTACGCATAAAATCTCTGAAGACTGCGAATAACACACATCTAATGCAATTTTTCCACGATCGTTCTAAGGATAGTGAATTCGGCAGGGCCGTATCAGCCAAAGCTTCAGAGTTTAGTGACGAATTGTTGTCATTCGAGTGTGTTTTTTGTCTGAATACGATAATTGAAGTCTTGGACTACGTAAATATATTGAGTCGAATCTCTGTGTCATCGATTCTTATGAAAAGAAAGAAGCCGACTGCCGACGAACGACGTTTTGAATGCCAATATTTATTCTTACAATAAATTGCCTTAACGACCATTTGATTTCATCTCTATTTTACCTTTTTTTCACACCCCACCCCTGTATACAACTCTTCACCCTACGACTGCTCAGTCAAGCTAAACATGATATATTGTGCCTGGATGGTATCCATTCGCGCAGAATTACAAATGTTTGGAAGTCTAAATCCTGTGTAGACAAATCTGAACGCTAAGTTTCGAACTTTCTGTAAAGAAGTTTATTACGCCTTTCTTCCAGTAGCTCCTTCAATGAAGACATTAAAGCGTAGAAAAATCCAAAGTGATATTTAAATCCATGACAGTTGTGAAATATAGAATATATAATGAAGGCTACACTATAAGAAAGGACGCTATATAACCGCTAAAGCGGGTTTCGGTCATACTTCTCCTACAAATGGAGAGATCTCAGTTTAAGCCTCATCCAAAGTGTTCATATATTGGCTTGGTCCGGGAATGGAGCCTATCAGACAGCACTTAATAGCATGCACTTCTACCTGACACTTGAACTTATGATAGTGAATCCTAAAACCCCCTTTACGTTGTAAAGGAAAATAAAATACAAATACATAAATGTAATGTACATGCTGTGTGACCAGTCCGTACCTTTAGTTTAACGCCGAAACCTTTCTGCCAAAATATTGATGACATAATTGCCGTAATTGCGTGAAAAATAACTTCATCAATGTGGTTTAAAACGTCGAGGCATTGAAAACTGTGACGACAGGCAAGCCGTCACGTAACCTAAATGATCGATGATGGATCACACTCGATTACAAATGCGCATAATGGTCCAACTTGACGTGTGACGCCAGGTCAACGCTGTGTTGGTATATATTATGACGACGAACAATCATTGTCCGCACATTTACCGCCAGCATAAAACAAACATCAATGGCAACAATGAGAGATGGACAGACAGACAGAATGCTCAAGACAACATATTTGCAGGGTGCGTGCCCCAGCAATTACCGGTCTCACAGCCGCACGTCTCTGGGTCACAAACGCGCAAGCATGAAGAGCAAACAAACAATACGGTAATGTTAAAATTAAGTATTTATAGGCGCACAAAAACCAACAAACTTTCAACAAACATTCCTTCATACAAGCATACTTCACGCAACGACGATGAAGAGCGATTCAAGCGCATATCCTGCCCCTTATAATAACCCATAATTAAAAGAGTAGTAACCTTTTATTTTAGCCACTCGCATTGGCAATACACGCGCTGCGTATATGCAACGTAAACGCAAGAGAGCCGTGTACGGCACACCGAAACATCTGGTCATAGCAACGCCAGATTTTGTGCCAGTCTGTGCCTCAACCATTTACCGCTTAAGTACACAGATTTTTATATAAATATTTATACACTTGCATACATATTTTCGTCTTTGTCGCTTACTTGCGGCAAGGTCTTTTCCTTCGTCTCCTGGGCAATCGTGATAGATTCGTACGCTGTAGCCTTAATGTTCGCTTATCGATTATCCTCTTTTCGATGCTTTTGATACTCACAATTCGCTGGGCTTTACTACTGCGCTCCACCAGATTATCTTCGTGGATGTTGATCTTTCAACTTGCGTGCCTTATTCCTTACTGTATGCACCACCAACCCGTTTCATTTCAGCTCTTACCGTAAGACAAAAACAATGCCACCACAACAGATTGCAACGTGAAGATTGTGCTTTTGTGGCTCACTTTGTTGCAGATTTAGGGAAATATCGCACTTTTTATGCCGTTGTGGTACTGCCTCGCTCTTGAAATTATTTACGCCAGCCCTCAGTGTTTTTTTTTTGTGCGTCAGTTCTTGCTATATCGGCTGGTATTATCGTGAGAACCAATGCGTGTGTTCTGGCACTTTTGGCGAGCTCGACGAGTTAAACTTACTTTGAAGAAATTTTTTTTTGGGTTTGACTTAAGTGTTAATGAGCTAAAGGAAATTTCGGCGAATACGTGGCAAGACCGCCAGCTATGTTGAAATTACCACACATACTCGTATTAATGATGGATTCAGCAGAAAGCTGCAATTGTTGGGAATGCTATTGTTTTGTTTATCTAATATGTTTGAATTTTTTTTTTGTGGATATGCCAACGATCGCAAGCTGGTCGATATGGCCTTAAGAAGATGAAGTACTGATATCCATTAATAAATATCAGGAAAACTTTGACAACTTTGTTCACTAGGTAGCCTAGAAATTCCACATATCCAAAAATATTGAAGTTAGTACCATAAAACGTCCTTCCCTTCAGCTAAAACACAAGCCATGCAAATATTGATAAATTAATAAGAAAAAGTGTATTAAGTTTTAATTTCACTCTATTATACTAAGTTTTTTTTGTGTTATATAATTTAATTTTCTTTTTATTTTATTCTTCATTTTATTTCATTTTATTATATTTAATACCTTTTATGTACATGAAATGGTAATTTTACTTGACCCGAAGTATGTAAGTGCACGAAGGAGAAGACAAAGATCCCCTAAAATTTATACCAATCATATCAGAATGACGAGCTGAGTTGATTTAATCATGTCCGTCTGTCCGCCTGTCAGTCCGTCTGTTTGAACGCAAGCTAGTGCCACTATTTTCGAGATATTTCAACGAACCATATGCAGTTGCTCTTAACGATCAATTGGAAAGTTCCCGGTCTGACACATAGATAGCGCTAACAGAATTAATTAATTAATGATTTTTAGTTAGCCTTAACCTTCGAAAGACGCGTGCATAAATTTGACAGCTGTCGGGTCCTTAATTTTTAAATTATAGCATTTTGAGTGAATTAACTTTTGTTTTTGTCGAAAAAATGGATAAAGAGCAATTTCGCATGTCGATAAAATATTGCTATTTGAAGCGGGAAAATACAGTTGAAGCAAAAACTTGGCTTGACGAGTTTCCGGGCACTGCCCCAGAAAAATCAACTATCAAGGATTGGCATGCTAAGTTTAGACGTGGTGAAATCAACGTCGAAGATGGTGAATGCTGTGGACGCCCAAAAGAGGTTGTTACCGACGAAAAAATCAAAAAAAAAATCACAAAATGAATTTGAACGACCGTAAATTGAAATTGAATGAAATAACAGATACTCTAAAGATATCAATTGAATGTATACATCATATCATTCACGAATATTTGGGTATGAGAAAGCTCTGTGAAAAGTGAGTGTCGTGCGTGCTCACTTTTGACGAAAAACATCGACGAGTTGGTGATTCGGAGCAGTGTTTGCAAATGTTCAAGCGTAATAAACCCGAACTTTTCCACCAATGGAGTAAACATGGCTCCATCATTTTACTCCGAAGTCCGATCGACAGTCATTGGAGTGGACTGTACACGATGAACCCGTTCCAAAGCGTGAAAAAACAAACGCAACAGTCGGCTGGCAAGGTAATGGCGTCTGTATTTTGGGATGTGCATGGAATAATTTTCACTGACAACATTGAAAAAGGAAGGACCATCAACAACGACTATTATATAGGGTTATTGGATCGTTTCAAGGAAATCGTCGAAAAACGGCTGATTTTGAAGAAAAAGGAAGTGTTGTTTCAGCAAGACAATGCACCGTGTCAAATCCGTCCAAAAAGTAAACAAGACCGTGAAATTTGGTATGCTACACACATATAATGAATTGCATTTTGGCTCTGAACATGATCGAAATTGGACGACTCTGATATAAGACTCTGTTCAAAACTCAGTGAAAAAAATATCTAGAAGCGTGAAATTCGGTATTCCACAAAATTCAAAATAATGTTGAGACTGAAATCGAATTTTGTAATTTGCAGTAAATTTGTTTTGTTCATGAAAGGTATAAAGACTTCGGCATGGGCGAAGACAGTCCTTCTATCTATGTACGTATGTATGTATGTATACATTTACACTTTTGTTATTAATATTTAATAATTATAAAAAGCAAATTTCAAATAAAATAAAATATCATTGTTGTTGTGCAAATATTGCAAATATTGTTTCATATATAGAATGCAATTTTAAAATTGCTAATCATTTTACAATATTCGTGAGAAGATTCACAGCCTATTTTGTATAGCGGTTGTAGTGCGCCATATGGTCAATTGCTGTGCCAATGAGGAGGAGCAGCTTACAAAGCTTGGAAAAAGGTGCCTGCGGCAACTTTATACGCTAAAGCAGTTACAGAATCTCACAAACCATAAGTGCTTTTTGTTAGCTCTTACGTGTGTACACATATGCATTAAGATGCATACATACATATGTATGCACATATATTTGTATATACAAAAATTAACAATATTTTTATGTGATTTTTTATGGATTTTTTGAATAAGTATTCCTCCTAGGCTAACACCCGCTTCTACTTGCACTATTGAACCAGTATCTTGGCCGCTGCGATTTCGCAGGCGCAATGAATTCATAATAATATAATTTGCTTTGCCAAAGAGAAATTACCGTACTTGTATTGATACTTGTATACCTATGTATGTAAAGGGTGATCCATTTAGACGTTACCGAATTTTAAAAAAAAGAGCACAGAAAATTAAAATTTAATGGGGAATGTTTATTATAATTCGAAAGAACCATTCTTTGGTATTTACTTTTTGAAGATTATCTCTTTCAAATGTTGGCCGTGGCCACGTCTCAGATGGTCCATCCGTTGAGTCCAATTTTCGATGACTCGTTAGAGCATTTCGACTGGTAACTGCCGAATGACATGCGTGATGTTTTGCTCAAAGTACTGAATGGAAGCAGTATATTTTAGACTTTATATATCTCCACAGGAAAAAGTCTAATGGTGTGGCCAATCAACCGGCCCAAAAGGTGAAACTTCCTGCTCCCCGAAGTGTTCTTATTAAAACCAAATGTCGCGGAGATAACAAGTTTCCATTTCAGGCATCAAATAGTCGGTTATCATGGCGCGATAACGGTCGCAATTGACGGTTACGTTCCCACCGGCATCAGTTTTGAAGAAATATTGATCGATGAAACCAACGGCCCACAAACCACACCAAACCGCTGTTTTTTCTAGACGAAATGGCAGGTCTTGAATCTCTTCAGGTTGTTCTTCGTTCCAAATGTGGAAATTTTGCTTGTTTACATACCCATACCCATTGAGCCAGAAATGGACCTCGCTGAACAAAATTTGGCACGAAAATGTCGGATCTTCTTAGGACTTTTCAAAAGCCCGTAAAGCGAAGCGAAGCTGTGTTTCGTACGCTTTCAATTTAAGATCTCGACGTAAAATGCGCCAAGGCGTTCCATACGTCAGTCCGAGTTACTGCGAACGGCACCGAATCGACTCTCCACTCGCGTGTACACTCTCAGCTACGGCCGTTATATTTTCTTCACTGGGTACTGACCGTGGTCTCAAGATAGGTGATGGTGCTGCGAATAGTACGCTCAGTATGCCAATTTTGTTGACCATAAGTTGAGCGAAGCGCGCGAAACACATTCTTTACAGAATGTGAATTTTCGTAATAAAGTTGAATAATTTGTAAACGTTGTTCAGGCGTAAGTGTTTCCATGATGAAATGCCAATCAATACTCAACGAAAATAACATGACAGCTTGACACGACTCTCACGTGATCTGTTAAAAAAAAAAGGCTATTGAAAAAGTACCTCTACTTGGATCACCCTTTGGTTATACTTTTTTTTGTACTATATTCACATATGAATACGCATATCAGTTCATACGAGTAGAAGCGAAAACTCCTTCCCTGAAATAGTTGCCAGTGGCGATAGAAATTTTAAGATTGTTCAACTTCAACTGCAGCTCTTACAATATGGATTTCCTCAATTTTTTTCTATTTTTTCATCAATTTATTAATATTTACATTGCCAAATGTTACCAGCTATATAGGGTGTTTTTTTTATAGAGGTATAGAACTTTAGTTGGCATTACTTTTCAAGATGGCGACCGATTTAATAGCTGTGAAGTGATTTATTCTCAGTTTGGTTTGGTAATTCATCATGAATAGACTCACGTCTGAACAACGCTTGCAAATAGTGCAATTTTATTTTGAAAATAATGGTTCTGTGCGGAAAACGTATCGCGCACTACGTCCATTTTAGCGATGTTTAGCGATGAAGCGCACTTCTGGTTGAATGGCTACGTCAACAAAAAAAAAAAACTGCCGCATTTGGAGTGAAAGTAATCCTAAAGTGTATGTTGAAACACCGTTACATCCAGAAAAACTGACTGTTTAGTGTGCTTTATGGGCTGGTGGAATCATTGGACGTAGTGCGCGATACGTTTTCCGCATAGAACCATTATTTTCGAAATAAAATTGCACTATTTGCAAGCGTTGTTCAGACGTGAGTCTATTCATGATGAATTGCCAAACCAAACTGAGAATAAATCACTTGACAGCTGTTAAATCGGTCGCCATCTTGAAAAGTAATGCCAACTTAAAGTTCTATACCTCTATAAAAAACACCCTATAGTTATAGTTTTCCTATGTATTATGTATTAAACACTTTAGCTACGACTGTACAACAAGCGCATCGGACAAATATCTTTCAATATATAATTTACATTTCAGAATTTTTGAGAGTAACACAATTAAAGTAAATATGGTATGAATCTTAAGTTCTGAGTTCAATGAAAGTAAGGAACCATCAGGGGTAGCTGCCAAACTATTTTTAGGGGAAAACATATTAACATATGGAAGTCGTTCTGACATCTAAAAGAAGAATCATAATCGCACTTCTTAGACTTTGCGATGCCGAAAACTTTCATCATTTTTCCATAATATGAAAATCAATCTAAAATTAATCTATATATTTTTCAAAACCTACAATTTTTAATGTATCCTTTATTTTTTTTACATACTCGTATCTAAAATAAAAATAAAAATATAAATGAAAAATTGAATATGGCTTCCAAAAGTAATATAAATATAAGATGCTGTTTCATTAAGTGTAGTGCGTTGTGTGTCCACCGCTTAATAAAGCGTTTTCCAATAGGAATTATATGATTTGTAAGTGTTGTTTTGGCCATTTTTAATATATCATGATATGTCAATTTTTTTCATTGTATTCAGTAATGTTTACAATTTCATGCATGGACCACCGTAAACGTCGTGATAATTATTTTTTTAAGAAAATCACATTCTCCGCTGAGGCTCACTTTCATCTGAGTGAAGCGGTAAATAAACAAAACTGTCAATTCTGGTGCGCAGAAAATCCACAAATTATACATGAACAACCATTACATTCACCTAACTTGACAGTTTGGTGTGGTTTTTTGTCTGGTGGAATCATTGGCCCCTACTTCTTTCGAAATGAAGCACGTTAATGGAGAGCGATATAGATCGATTATAACCAATTTTTTATGGCCATAATTGGAAGAAGTTTACCTTAACAACAACTGGTTCCAAAAAGACGGGGCTACGTGTCACACAGCACGTGCAACAACCGAATTATTGCGAGAAAGGTTTGTAGATTCGTTTATTTCAAGAAATTGTGACATTGAATGGCCTCCAAAAAGTTGAGATTTAATACCATTAGACTACTTCTTGTGGAGTTATTTGAAGTCATTGGTCTTTAGCAATAAACCAGACTCTCAAGATTTAAATGTCCATATTGGAAAAATTGTGCTCAAATATTGGATTCATCAAATTCGTTCCTGCAAAAGAAGTCGTGGATGCCATTTGAATAATGTTATATTCTGAACTTAATTGTATCGATTGTACTGCACATTAAATAAAAAACATTTGAATTTCCTTAACAATGAGTGTTTCTTTCCTCTTTTTTTTTTAAAGAAATCAAATCACTCTTAATGGAAAACCTTATATAAATATAAAATGCAGTTTCGTTAAGTGTAGTGTGTTGTGTGTCTACAGCTTTATAGTTGCACGGTGGAGAGTGCCTTTGGTTAGGCTGATGTATGGGCTCTACTCACAGTTGTGTAGGAGATGAAAAGAACAATAGTACCATTGCAAGCAACAACATGCGAACACGAAATCGTAGTTGCCATTTGTCAATAAATTAAATAAAATATAATTAAATTATTAAATTAAATAAAGTAAGCGAATATTACATAAAAATTAAATAAATAAAAAAAATGGCAAAGCAGAAAGTATTTTCATTCTGTACCTAGCAAATTGTTAATTAAGAGACAGAAGTAGAAGAAAGTTTTGAGCAAGTTGCGCCATTTGCACCAAAGAAGGTGCGTCGTTCTGCCAGCAAGGTCATAGTCATAGTTTTTTTGGGATAAATGAGATGTCATTCACTTCGATTACCTTGAAAAGGGTAAAACAATTTCCGGCGAATATTATTCAGAGCTCTTGGACATATTCGATATTGATTTGCCTATTGCCTGTATTGAAATGCCTCATGCCAGCCAGTATTTCTTGTTTCCAAACCTGAAGAAATGACTTACCGGAAAGATATTCCGCTAGAATGTATAAAGCTAAATGGAGATTATATTGAGAAATAAAACGCTTATTTGCCTAAAACAGTATATATTTTTTTTCAAAAGTCACTGACTTATGAAACTACCTCCGGATTATTGCCCGAAGAATTTTAGAACCTCGAGCATAATCCAACGCCCTTTCGCTGCACTATCGTAAGACCTTAATATTCCTGCCATGGTTTCTGACGGACAGGGTAGTAACTCCACGTGATATACATTAAAAGAAGCTCCCGACTTGGTGAACTCGTCAATGTTTTCGTAAATATCTCTATCACCAGGGATTATAGAGGTGTTGAGTTGACCTGCTAGCGAGCTTAGAGCCTTCCAACAATTGTTGTCGACGCTTGAATTTATCATTGACGGCGATAAGTCTATCCCAGCACATAGTTGAATTCTTTATCCTCCTCTAGTAATTCACTAGAGCTTCACAGGCCCTTTCTATACCTAGTACTACCGCTTAGAAGATGCTTGCTAAGCTTAATACACGTAAAGAAATTGAGGTTTTAAGTTCTTTGGAGTATATTCGGACTCATCGGTGTAGATTAAGATCATGTATTCCTATCTTATGAAACCTCTTCTCCATTAAAATCTAGAGGGTCTCCTCACCTGGACGCTACTATTGGAATATATTTTTGGAGGATAGAGTCTGATTTAATTTGATTAAATAAATACATTATCACTAAATAAGTCTGTGAACAGAACCTGCTGCGAACGAAGATGTCTATAGGCTGTTGATACAGAGGCATGTTAAGCGTATCTGTCGGACAAGACTTAGTGGCTCCTGTAACCGCTGCACAGGCTGCTCTTTATAAAAGATGTATTAGGTTAGATTCAACTAGTTCACTCCAATTAATTTCACTTAGACGATCCCACATTTATAGTGTTAATAGACTACATACGACCAAAGGTGCAATGCTACACTATTTATTGTGTACCTAGGCTAAATAACAATATCACTCTCTTCGCAAACACTTTTATCCATTGCCAATTCAGTGTCCACCAGTTTTTTTTTTATGTCAAGTTAGCTTAGCCTCTGCCTGCCCAACGTCAGATACTCACAGATTACGTGATCTAAAGTCTTCGTATGTTCTCTACATATCCTGCACTTGCTATCCTCTACCAGATCTACTTGAAATTAAACTTATACGACGCCAAAACGCACAGTTCCGCTAATAGTCATACTGGCAGGTAGCAAGTGCGGCTATCGCTAGTAAAAACTTCGTGAGATTTTCGTCATAAATTTAGCTTATAATTTTTGCGATTCTGCAGGTTTTTCCTTGTTCCCGAAGTCTATTCGCCTAATGAAAAAAATAGCTTCTTGCATTTTTTTCACTTCTCTGAATGAGACTGGTAACTCCATGGTTACGTCCTTTTCTAACATTATTCAGTTCATTGACTATCTTATCTCCTTCGATAATGGGCACCTTTCTTTTCTTTCTAGCCTCTAAATGTCGCCTTAGTTATATTGTAACTGCAGCCAATAGATGAAGATATATGTATTACACTTTATACCGATATACTCAGCCCGAGTAGTTGAGTTGATTTATCAATGTCCGTTTCTCGGCTTATCTTTGAACGCAAACTAACCTCTCTGTTTTTAATATGTCTTGTTAGATATGCGTCTTTTGAAGTATTCATAAGGAACGAAAGAGCAATGTGTACCGTTAATTCTTGAAAGTTTGAAACGTTCAGTTTGTATTATTTGTTACGTTAAATTGTTATTGTGGCAACTCTAACATCCAACACAGTTGGGTATTTAAGAAAACACCAACCTGTTGTTGGAAAATTATTTCTTTTTTTATTGCAACAATGGGAAATTCAAAAGATTTCCATTTTCCTTAAGTGCAATTTTTCTGCGTTGCAACAAGCAAGGCGTTGCATCTCTGCTTATTAGCAAAAATGGGCGAGTGTATGCCTACATATATTTATGTATACTCGTATACCTGTGCAACAAAACAGACGATCTTCACTGCAGCAACTCAAGTCCCAATGTTTATTTGCTTGTTAGATCGCCAGTCAGTCAGTGCTTTGTCCGTCTTTTTTTTCAAATACACATCTGTCCGTCCACCCAACCGTCTGTCCGACCACTTGCAGCTCTTTTATTCATTCAATTTGTCAGTTGGCGCAACATAAATTCGCTTCGAGCTTTGGCGTCTTTAGTACAAGTGATGTGCGCCAAAGTCAAAAGGTTATCGGCTGTTGGAACAGTTGTTACACTACTGCGGTGCTTTGTTTAGCCAAGAGGCCATACATAAAGACTCGTAAACGTATAGTTGGGCGCATAGCGGCACGTCATGTTGCGTTGGTGCAAATAGACAAGTGTTTGCATATGTGTGCGCATTGCTTGTTGCATGCAATAAAATTATTAGTAGTAATATTTGTGAAATATTTGTTTTCTAATCAGTAAACACCAATCATATTAACAATTTGAATATGACAGGAAAATAACTGAAAAAAAAATACAAACACGGAAAGTAATTTCACCGTATATATAGAGTACACATATACATACAAATATAAAAACAATGAATATATAGTACATATATATATAGTACATATATATGTATGTATAAATCTTTATTTAAATCTCTTTGCACGATAAATTTATGCTTACATAAACTCTTACATGGTGGGGTATGTGGTAATTGGCGAGTTTATGTATGTATGTTTTTCTATATCTTTTATTTCGATTAGCTCCCAAAAATATGTTAAAGGCAATGCAATAATTTATGCTCCTCAACTAAAGATGGGGCGTAAATTATTATCTATTCAATTGGCTTTTTACTGGCGTTTAGACCTAAAGATTTATGTTCGTAACTGTTATGCGTCGGGTTTTAATAAAATAAAAACTCGCGACTCGTCACAGTTGACATACATACCGTCATAGATAATTTCGTCTTTCTAGGAACCGGGATTATAAAGGTTGATCTAAGTAGAGGCACTTTTTTCAATAGCCTTTTTTTTTTTGAAAGATCACGCGTGAATTGAGTCAAGCTGTCATAATATTTTTGTTCAGTATTGTTTGGCATTTCATCATGAAAAGACTTATGGCTGATTAACGTTTACAAATCATTCAAATTTATTACAAAACTTTACGTTCTGTAAAGAACGTGCTTTGCGCACTTCGCTCAACTTATGGTCAACATGATCGGCCTACAAAGCATACTATTCTCAATACCATCACCCATATTGAGACCCAGCATTCATTACTGGAGAACATTCGGCCGAATAGGCCACTTCCAGCACACAGTGAAGAAAACATAGAGGCCGTAGCGAGAGTGTAAACGATAACCGTGGAGAGTCGATTCTGTGCCGTTGACAGGAACTCGGACTGCCGTAAGGAACGACTTGGCGCTCGATCTTCTCAAGCGGCATCACTTCGCTCTATGGGTTCTTGAAAAGTTCCAAGAAGATCCGACGTTTTCAAGTCAAAATTTGTTCAGCAATCTGGCTTAATGGGTATGTAAACAAGCAAAATTGCCACATTTGCGACGAAGAGCAACCTGAAGAGATTCAAGAGCTGCCATTTCATCCAGAAAAAACAACGGTTTGGTGTGGTTTGTAAAAATGATACCGGTGAGAACGCAATCGTCGATGGCGACCGTTATGGCGCCATGATAACCCACTATTTGATGCCTGAAATTGAAGCTCGTGATGTCCTCGACATTTGCTTTCAACAAGACGGCGCCACTTCCCACACATCGCATTAATCAATGGATTTATTGAGAGAACACTTCGGTGAGCAGAAAATCCCGCTTCTATTCAGTTAAACTTCACGCGTGTCATTCGCCAGTTATCAGTCGAAATGCTTGAACGGGTCATTGAAAATTGGATTCAATGTATGGACCATCTGAGACGTGGCCGCGGCCAACATTCGAAAAAGATAATCTTCAAAAAATAACTACCAAAGAATGTTCTTTCGAATTATAATAAACATTCCTCATTTAATTTGAATTTTCTGTGCTTTTTTCTTTAATAAAGTAGGGAACCTCGAAATGGATCACCCTTTATATAAAATAGAATGTGTGTATGTGGTTTATAGACACCGAAACCACTTATCCGATTTTGTTTAAATTTTCAGGATTGAAGCCCGCAGAGTGTTTTTTCCGGAAGTGGACCTGGAGCCAATGTTTCAAAAAATCATATTTATGGCTCAATTCACTTGAAATTAATTTTTTTGAAGGATATCGGGTTCAATATCCGAGACAAACAAATTTTTGTGCGAAGGTATATTTTTGTCTAGGCCAACAAATGCCGGAAATTTACCAGGGAGCGAGTTCGAATTGCTTGAAATTTAAAACGTTAGTATATTTTTGTCAAGATTAACAAATATCATACTTTTTCCTCGGGAAGAGTATCACAGATCGACAAATCGACGAAAATAAGCTTGATTCGGATAAATATATAAATCGTTCGTAGACCAAGGCAAAGGCGTTTGGCTCAATTCATGGCATTCATATTTACATTTTCGTGGAAGGCTTTGAGTGGAGAATAATCTCTGACTATCTCTGGTGATAAGTCAGCCGTTGTAATAAGCAATCACCAAATATTGTAGGTACATAAATACAAATATGTAGAGCGGCCATTAATACAGTAATATGTTGAAAATGTTGGATTAGCTGCAACTAAAGAAAGCAAAGAGTAATTTTTAACTCTGGTACTTCAAGTGATATATCAAAAACATCTGGTGTACCTGAAGGCAGTCATCTTGGTCCCTTAATATTTCCCTTATTTATCAATGATCTGCCAAATATGGTTCGTCTGTCTAAAGTACTTATGTACGCAAGTGATGCCAAGCTCTTTAAATCAGTTCGTTCTATAGAATATGGAGAACTCTTGCAACTTGACCTAAATGATTTGGTAAGGTGGTGTGAAGTGAACTGTATGTCGTTAAATTTAAGCGAGCGTAAATATATATCCTACTCTAGAAATTTTTTGCAATGCTTTGCCTATATGATTCAAAATCCCAATATTGAACAAGTTACTGACTTCATTGATTTGAAATAATAAGGCTAAAGGAGTCCTAGCCTTTTTTAAATGGTGAGTGGTGGGAGTTTAATGACCCATATATTACCAATTACTTTACACCTCACTTGCTAGGCCCATTTTGGAATATGGTTCCGTTGTATGAAATCCAAACTATCAATTACGTAGTGACAAATTGGAATCCGTACATAAATAGTTCTTATTATTCGCGTTAAGGAATTTACCTTGGGATGCGGTTAAAAATTTCCTTTCTTATAAAAACAGATTAAGGCTTATGAATCTGCCTTCACTACAGAGCCGACGAGAGATGCTTGGAGTTTTATTTTTAATTAAACTGGTAAGACGTATTATCAATAGTCCATTCCTAATTAGCGAGATTAACTTTAGTATCCCTTTAAGATAATCTAGATACTTTAGGCCCCATTCCTTGTCTTTATGCAAAACAAATTTTGAAATACACGACCAACGATTTTTTTTACATTCCTCCAGCTTTGATTGTATAAAGAAATACAAAAAAATGAGTTTTAAACTTATAAATTTTTTTCTCAACGTTCCTTAATTCGCAAATTACTTTATAGCAGGTGATGAGCAAATCTGTAGCTGCTCAGTGTAAGAGGCAAGTGTAACCGTGACCTTCCGCGATCGGTCTAGGATTCAGTACAGTCCGGGCTGTAGCTGGAACTCAGTCATCGATCTGTTGGATTTCACGTTTATTGACCAGGCGCGCTCCTCGGTCGGTTGGGCGGTAGGATGGGCAACGCTGAGTTGCCAGAAGCAAAAAAACTGCCAGACATTGATATAGAAATATGCGGCCACCATGATTGGAACTACTAATCGAAGTGCCTTCTTATCTCTAATGGAGAAATACACAAAGAGTTTTTACCAAATACTAAATATTTCATCGGATTACTTATTTAAGTTTTTTTATGTCCTATGAAAAATTATTTTAACAAAAAAAAAAGTATTAAAAATATTACCTAAATATTTTTGTGTAAAAATATCTCTAAATAATAGATTAAGAATATCTCTAACAAAATTATTGTATATATATATATCATCAATGCTCGCACATTCATTAGCTAAACGTTTCATGTTCACTTACACGTTAGATAATTGCGCTTGAGTCATAGAGGGCATGTCAAAAGGCGAAACAAGCTAAATGGGCTTTTAACACTTTGGCTTAAACAAATTCCCATTCATAAACAAATCCATAAAGAGGTATGTGTTTGCCAGCAAAAAAAGGCTTTGTTAAAATCGTTTGTATGCTTGTATGCTGTATGATATATTCATTTTAACCCGTGTACCTATTCATACATTTATTTCAAACTTGTCTACAAAAGTATCTACAGAAAGCCACTACTTCTGAAACGTGATTAGAGTTGCTTAAATTTTTACACTGACTGGTCCATCTTCCACAAATTTTTCATACCAACTGTTTATAATCTACAATATCCTACGAACGTTCAATTGTACGATCATGCACTAGTGGCATACTACAGAAATACTAGTTCAATTACGCATATTTAAATATCACAGCAACAAACGTATTGAAGGCAACAGTTATTATTCCTATTATACATTATTTGTAACCAATATCGAACTAGTTTAATATCATTCATTAAATACTCGTTCAAAGTTTTGAATTAAAATTTTTAATTTAACTCTTCAATGCTTGTACATGGCATTTTTAGGGGTATGTGTATTGTAAGTAAGTTGGCACATGCTTCACTCTGACCGACAGAGTGTTTCGCAATCCAGCAGCTACGAGCAACAGCAACTAATGCAGTTAGTAGTTGCATCATGTCCAAAACTTTGTGTAAAAATGAAGTCATTAGTGCGAACGCTTAGCAACACCGTAGTCTAGGCGGCACAAGTCGTGTCTCTGGCCAAAAGTTCATACTACTTGTGGCGTGAAGATAAATTAAACAATACTTTGTGAAAAATATGGTTTAAGTTGTGTTGAATACTGCCCGTGTGAATATAAAATACTAAATGCATTAATTATAAGTAATTTCGAATGCTTTGATTTTATGAATGAAGTTTCTTTTATAATATAAACAGTTATAAATTAAACTTTAATATGACTGTTAATCAATTAATATATTTCTTTTCAATGAAACAAAAGAGATATAATATTTATTAATGCGGTCACAAGTAAACCTTGTAAGTAAGGGGTAGCAAACTAATTTAAAACTTAATACAAATTCAAAAAAAGAGAGCAGGAGCTTGGTTCACATACTGACTTTCAATTTTAGGTTTAATCTAAATCACTCAACAAAAGGGTTTTACCTCGAACATTGATTACCGAATATTCTCATAATATGTTATTACAATATTCTCATAATATATTCTTTGTGAAAAAAATATATTTTATCCCGGTCAATTAAAAAGTCCCCGACCTGACACATATATAATGCTACTAGAATAAACTAATTAATGATTTTTGGTCAGCCCTACCCATCAAAAGACACGTGTATAATTTTGATAGCTGTCGGATCATTAGTTTGCGAATTAGAGCATTTGTTACTGTGAAAAAAAAATGGATAAAAATGACTTTCGAGAGTTGATAAAATATTGCTTTTTGAAGGTAAAAAAAAAATACAGTTGAAATAAAAACTTGGCTTTATGACGAGTTTCCGATATGTGACAATGGATAAAACATGACTCCATCCTTTCACTCCGAAATTCAATCAACAATCACCCGAGTGGACCGCATACGATGAACCCGCTACAAAGCATGGAAAACGCAACAGTCGACTGTCAAGGTTGGATCTTGGTTTTGGGATGCGCATGGAATAATTTTTATTGACAACATTGAAAAAGGAAGGACCATCAAAAGCGGCTATTACTTAGCATTATTGGACTGTTTGATGGACGAAATCGCCTAAAAACGCCCGCATTTGAAGAAAAAGAAAGTGCTGTTTCACCAAGGCAATGCACCGTGTTACAAGTCAATGAAATCGATGGCAAAAATCTATGAATTCGGCTTCGAATTGCTTCCGCATCCACCCTTATTCTCAGGATCTGGCCCCAAGGACTATTTCCTGATCTCAAAATAATGCTCACTTGGAAGAAAAATTCGTCGAATGAAGAGGGGATCGCCAAAACTGAGACCTATGTTGAAGAAAAGTAGAAATCGCACTACAAAAATGGTATCGAAAAGTTGGAGGGTCGCTATAATCAGTGTGTTACCCTTGACTGGAAATATAGTTGGCCGGGGACCTTTCAATTGACCTGCTTATTTCTGATGAATGAATTATTTTATTACTACTACATGTTTAACATGCATCATTTCTAATCTGTATTCTATACAATTTGTTAAACGTATATGTTTAAATATAGGGTTTTCAATAAGAGTGATATGATTTCTTTAAAAAAAAACACACTAATTGTTAAGGAAATTCAAATGTTTTTTATTTAATATGAAGTAAAATCGATACAACTAAGTTCGGAATACAACATCATTCAAATGGCCTCCAAACTTCTTTTGAAGGAACGAATTCGATGAACCCAATATTTGAGCACTTTTTTCCAATAAATCAAGTAATATGTCATGAATAGCACGTTCAATACTGACTTTTATAGCTTGACGAGAGTCTGGTTGCTAAAGATCAACGACTTCAAATAATCGCACAAGAAATAGTCTAATGGTGTTAAATCACAACTTCTTGGAGACCATTTAATGTCACAATTTCTTGAAATAATCGAATCTCCAAACCTTTTTCGCAATAATTCGGTTGTTCATGTTGCGGTGTGCCAATTATAACCTTTCGATTTTGTTGGTTCCGACAAATTATTTATACTTTACAAAAGTAAATCTACACACAAAATTTTGATTAAATATCGAAAAACTGAGAAAGTAATATGTGTTCAAACAAACAGACGTAGATTCGTTCAGTTAATAAAAAAAATATGTACATATGTATATAACGAGTTTTTCTATATTTCGAACAGCGTAAGCATGACAGTGATCTGGTGCCTCAAATTAATTGACAGCGTCGGTGAATGAATTAAACAGCTTACTTCTCGAGTTTTGAGTCACATGGCTTTGTCTCTCCTCTTAATCTTGACCGGGAATCTTTTAGGGAAGAGGACTGAATTTCTTTCAGTGTAATTGCTTTGCAGTTGGCTTGAAATTCGCCGCACAGATCTAATGAAAGAAAATTGAGGAAAAAATTTAGGACTCTCATAATAAGAATAGCTGTAATGAGGATAGCTACGTATCGATGAACTCTGTTTAGTTTGCTCCTAGTTTCGAGTGCTGCAATTGCATTTTAAAAACCAGGACCTTTACTTTGCGGCTTGATTCAAAAGAAACTCTGTACTATTTCGACTAATTGGTATTCTGAAGCTCCTAGGGTATGAAATTTTAGTACGAACTTTTTTACAACATTCTTCCTCGAAAATCTCTTCCTTCAATTCTATATAATAGAAAATCTTATAACCCAATTTTACAATAATTGAGTCGGTCATTTCTAATAATAACCACGTATGTATGTATGTAAGCGCATATTCATGACATTAAGAAATAAATTCTTAACCACAGACTAATGTTAATACTATAGATTATGCAGTATATACACCTCGCCGCAATAACAATTTCGTATAAGTTTATGGTTTTCACATATTCATTTAACTACAGCTCTGTTCATTTGCCTGTATGTCATAGTGATTGCCATTTAAGGTAGTGCAACTTGTAGATTAATTACGCGCTCAGCTGCCATTGATGGTGTCAGCAGTGTGAAGTCATTTTCAAGTTGGCCAGTTGCCCAGTTCAGCACATACACCATAAAAATTCAAAAATTGAATTCATTTTATTTTACATAAAAGTATCTAGAAAGAAAAATTATGACCGAATAGAGACTTAAAAAGTTCATTTTTGAGTCTGATTTATATATTTAATACATAACAGGTCAAATGAAAAGTTCTTGGCCTACCATATTTTTTAATCAACATAGTGCCCTTTCAAGTGTGATACACTGATTATAGCGACCCCAACTTTTCGATTCCATTTTTGTCGTACGATTTGTCATTTGCTTCAAAATAGGCCTCAGTTTCGGCGATCACGTCTTCTTTCGACGATAGCGAGCCTTCTTTTGAGATCCGAGAACAGGAAATAGTCGCTGGGGCCAGATTTGGAGAATATGGTGGCTGCCGAAGCAATTCAAAGCCCATTTCTTGGATTTTTGCCAACGATTTCATTGACTTGTAACACGGTGCATTGGTTTGGTGAAACAGCACTTTCTTTTTCTTCAAATGCGGTTTAAAGCCGTCCAATGACACTGTGTAATAGCCGCTGTCTATGGTCCTTCCTTTTTGAAGGATGTCAATGACAATTAGTTTTGTGCTTTGATGGTCTATGATGAAAATACGTATTTATTGTATTTCTTATCGGCACTTTCCAAAGGATCGCAAAAGACTAAAATAGCACTATTTAGTGAAAACAACGTAAGTTGGCTTACTAGGTATGTAAATGTCAATGTCAAAAGAATCTTTGTTGCTCGCGATGTGAAAACTCAACTTCAAATCAAGAAGCCTATGATGATAACTTCCAATTTCGATAATTATCACGACAAATGCTTGATATCATCGTTAATATTAAAGCTGAAATACCCTACGCCGAAAAGTTGAGATGAACGGGACAAGAGTAAAAGAAAATAAAGCCTTTATGGCTGGTATTATTCACATCGAACGGAAGGCATATATCCAAGATACGCACCTGCCCTTGCGCAGGAAGACATTCAACCGTTTGCGACTAAACTTGCACCCCTGCTTTCTGAGAGCATACGTTAAAAACTCGCCAAAAACAACTGCGGGATAACGAAGCAACGATAAAGAAGAGATGATACGAATTTAAAATCATGCAGTCGCAAGATTGCCTTACTCTTTTATTCACCTATCAATGAAAAAGATGCGGTATAATTGATGTAGTCCAATTACAGTTGTAAATACAGTTGCAATTAGAGTTTCAAGACTATATCCAATTCCAATAATGCAAACGTGTGAAACCTGGGGTCATAGTTAAAAGAGAGGGAGTTTTAGTGGAGTCACTCGGACATATTGAGTTTCAGAATGAACTAAAGTCCAGTACAAAAGCACTTAATATCCAAAAATCATATTCGATTAGGTTATAAGACCCTAAATAATGCTAGAAGATTCGCACGGTCCATGCACTTCAATACATAGTAGGCAAAAATGAGTATCGTGTCTATCGTGCGATTTCTTTAACTTAATGGTTATGAAAGTAATTCATACTGTGGAGCCAAAGCGAGAGTCAAGATCCTCGGAACTGGGTACATTAAAAAGAAAGGTTATGCTAAAAATTTACCGCCCTTTGCATACTGACGTCGGCGAAGACATACATAGTGCAGCGAATTAATGAAAAACGGTTACGGGGACCTGACTGTCAGGTTCTTAAGTTTTCAATTTCAAACTTGCTGGTAGGAAGATATAAACCTCTTCTTGCTGGAATTAACAAGTAGAAAGAAGCCTTTCTTCGGTAATAATGTCTGGCCAATCAATTATTATTAATCCCAACGGTTTACCCACCTCCAGCCCATCCGCACGAGGGTCGCTATCCGCATGACGTATGCACCTTGTTTTATTTTTCATCAATGCCAAGTCACGATGAGGAGAGGTTTGTTTAGTGTCGAGAACTAAAACTGTTCAGCTACAGAGCAAAATTCATCAGCTGATTTTTAAGAATTATTTCAAATATAAAATGTAATGTAACGATTAGTTGAGAGTCGATAAAATAGTTTTCTTGTCAGATATGTCAAATGTGCATGAATGAGAGTTGAAATCAAGACACAAACAATGCAAAGGCTCGTGAAATTCAAATTCATTTTACAAGTTTTCAGAAACATGGAGCAAAAATCTCTGGAAATTCTGAACGGAACATTAA
Source organism: Neoceratitis asiatica (assembly GCA_030068015.2). Classification (NCBI taxonomy): domain Eukaryota; kingdom Metazoa; phylum Arthropoda; class Insecta; order Diptera; family Tephritidae; genus Neoceratitis; species Neoceratitis asiatica. The sequence continues at coordinate 41,454,766 of CM061529.1, forward strand.
ATTTGATTTCAGAGAGAATAAGGGGGCTGGAAATTGAGCCTGTTATTATTTTAACCTTGAAGATTATACCAAGCATTTCCCGACGACTGGGGAGAGTAGGGAGATTGATAAGTTTCAGACGACTAGTATAAGAAGGAAAATTTTACTGAGAGTCTCAATGCAAATTTCTTAAGGCAAATAGGAGAAATTGTTTTTGAATAGACTCTAACTGGTCAGAGTAGATTTGATACCTATCCAAATCACCTAGCCATATTCAAGAATAGGTCTCACTAATGTTAAAAAGAAGAAGAAGAAAAATGCCACAAATGATATCATGAAGCATTATAAGGGAAGCCACTTTGCATTTTAAGTCATCAATTTGTAATAGATATCACATGCCCAACATAAGGTACATTTTTATTTATGTATGTATGTATGGAGTATATATAGGAGTATGTAAATATACAAATTCGTTTAACTATACGGAAAGTCAATTACATATAAGAAACTGACTCGAAAATTACTTTCTTTAGTTCTATTGAGGATTGTCATATACTTATATGTATGCAATTGCACTCAATATTGTGCATAGAAGTATATACAGTGGCGGGCAAAAGTCTACAAACAGCGACTGTATTCGTTGTGTAGAAAGTACTATCACTTTGCTGAAAAATTTAGGTATACGGTTTTATTTCAAATCCTTTTCTAATCACATGTATTAAAACAAATCCATTCTCTAACATAAAATAAAACAATTATGGTGAAAGAACGCAAAAATGTCCTTGAAAAAAGTCTACATACATAACGGGTTTACTAGCAGGTACGTCGATATGCTGTGCTATTATGGCGGTTAGGTACCCTTTTTTACAATTTTTTTCAATTATGTTTTCTAATTTGCTAGTATTGAATTTAGTTGTGGTTTAGACACATCAGCATCGACATTGGCACCGCGAAAAGAAATATCCATTGACGTAAGAGACTCGGTTATTCAGCACAGAAAAGAGAACAAATCGTATGGTGAAATTTTAAAATTTGTGAACTTACACCACCCAAGGTGCAGACCATTGTAAAAGACTTGGATCCACCGAAAAAAAGCCACGTGTTGGCCGCCCGAAGATACTAACTCGAGGAGACATCAGCTTTATTCTGAAGGAAGTGAATCGTGATTCTAATGCGACTGCTCCAAAATTAGTCGAAAACATCGCAAACTCATCAAGAAAGTGTGTCCATTTAATAATAATTCGAAGAGCTCTGAACGATAACGGCTTCCACAGTAGAATGCCACGTAAAAAGCTTCTTATTTCTAAAAAAAATCGTAAAATTCGCTTGGAGTTCGCTAAAGCACATTTAGGCAAGGGAATGAATTTTTAGCAAAAAGTCTTGTTTACAAACGAAACGAAGTTCAATATATTTGGCAGCGATGGGACAGCAAAAGTTTGAAGAAAAGAAAATACTGCACTTAACTCCACAAATATGTTACCAACAGTGAAGCATGGTAGCGTCAACGTATTGGTTTTGGGGCGAATGCGGCATCTGGAGTTGGAAAGCTTATTTTTATTGAGGGTAATATGGATCGATTCAAATATAAGTAAGTTTGGAGATTGTGGCAGACTGGATCTTTGGACAGGATAACGATCCAAAGCATAAGGTTCATGTTGTTAATGATTATTTGCTTTATCATGCTCCAAAGCACGTACACACCACCTGAAAGCCTAGATTTGAATGTTATTGAATATGTCTCGAAAATTTTTGAGCGACAGATTAGAAAAAAATCAGACTTCCAGCCCAGCATTACTCAAAGAACGTCTTATTGAAGCGTGGGACAGTATTACTCCCTCAGAATTGACAAATTTAGTAGCTTCGATGCCACAATGGCTTCAAGCTGTTACTGATGCGAACGGTGGACCAACTAAATACTAAAAAGATCAAGTTACCTGACATTAACCAAAGTTTTTGCGCTAAGATAAGTTATGTATGTACTGTGTGTAGACGTTTGTCATATATATATATATATATATATATATACCTATATATATAAATAAATAAATAAATATATATATATATATATATATATATATATATATATATATATATATATATATATATATATATATATATATAAGGGAAAATAATTGAAATAAAATGTATCATTACATTTTCCAATAAACCTTTTGGACTTTCAATTCAACGAAAATTTGGGGTGTATGTAGACTTTTTTCCGCCACTGTAGTCTGTTGCAGCAGACTCCACTTGCCACAACTGGCCAATTTGATTTGCAAATTGCGACATAATGAATTGTGCTTTCGTTCTGTCGTCGTCAACTTATTGGTATTATCTTACTGTTGCCCGAGAGCTGGCTGGCTGGCTGGCAGTAGATCTTGCCAATGCAAAATTGTTGGATCGTTATCCACTTTGTCATGTGAGTTTTGCATCATGTGCAACATGTATTGTAGTTAGGTATTACCCATTTTGGTGCGAACCGTGATTTGTTTCTACAAATTATGTCATTATTCTTGCCATTTTTGGCCACACTGGCAATCAGCTGATGACAATCGTTTACCAAGTCACAGATGCCACAGGCGTATCTGCATATCGGCACTCCACCAACAGCAACAATAACAACAAAAACAACTGCAATTGGTCGGTTGCAAGTACGGTGAGTGACCGCATGGTGTAATATGACAACCGATTTGTGTCTACGATGTGCATGGCGATGTAAACATTCGATAAGTGCCTCCTAAATCGGGGCAATTAAAGTGCGTTTGCTGTATTGGCTTTAACGTGTGGAGTTTTAGTGTTTCGATGGCAATCGGTCACATTTCATTTCGTTCCACGCTTCGTTGGAGGATTTCAGTTACGCAATGTGATAATTTGAATGCAAAAGTTCATATGTAAATGTTTAGCAATCTTACGAGGAAAATTATAATATTTTCGTTATCTTTCATCAGGAAAACATTTTCTTAAATGCCTTAAGAATTTTATTATGTCAATGTCTTTTTACAATACTCTTTTAATACTGAAGAAATACCGTAATAACTTCTTTTTGTTACAATTTTTGTATTACAATGAACTCACGATAATATGAACTACTTCAAGCCAAGTCTTTTCATTTTTGAAAGGTCGTTGGATTCGAGGTCTTTCTCCTCCTCAGATTTCACCAGCGGATACTGCATCGAATACTTTCAGAGTCGGAGTATCTTCATCCATCCTAGCCAGCCTAGCCTCTATCTCTTAATTCGGATTGTGTCATTGTGTATCTCATGCAGCCCAACGTCACCCATACGCAGTACCATGAATAACGTTCATGATTCTGCGCCATAAAATTGGACGGAAATGCTGAGCGACCTGTAGAGTTTGACATTTAGTTGTCGAGAAAGGGCTCAGACCAAAGTAGCATCAGTGGGCTAGAGTGATAATGTGATAATGAGTTGGTAATGAGTATTCAGAGAGCAGGAAGGCAAGTAAAGTAGAAAATCGGCTGGTTGTCTGCTGTGATTTTGAACGTTGAACCTTTCTTGTGTTTATTGACAGTCGTTTTTGCTGCACAAGAAAATTCAACATCTTGTGCCGGAATCTGGTGCAACAGACAATCATATTTCTGGCTCCAGCGATGCCGATTAGCGTCAGCCTGATTGTTGATGTTTTGTCATGGAGGCTGAATTATCTGAGTGTTGTGCCAAAAATACCTTCTTTGTCCGTCTTGGCATTAAAATCGCTGAGCACAATTTTGTAATAATGGTGGAGGAAGCGCTCGTAGTTGCGTTTTAGGCACTCGTAAAAAGCACCTTTGGTCACATCGTCCTTCTCTTCTCTCAGCATAAGTCTAACACCAAATTTGCGCTCTTTATTTTGGCCGCTAGTCATAGTAGGTTTTTGTTTACATTTTTCATTGGGACAAAGTTTTAGGTAATGGGTCCAAACCTAAGCAGAATAATTTTGGCAAACACATACACAAGTCCTGAAAATTCTAAGGGCATTGCAGAGTGTTGGGGGTTAGCAAACAAATCGAAAAAATTTGCTTGGAATTTATTTATTAGCCAGCACGAAGTTTTGCTGACCATAGTTCGCCTCCGAACGGTTGCTTGTTGGCTACCAGAGCAAACTTAGTCTCAAACAGTAAGTCGTGAACTGCTTCAATCATATGCAGAAGAATCGTTTCTGGCCACTAACAGGGAGTAGCAGTCAAAAGCTTTCCTCACTTACGTGGACTTATACACAGATTCTCATCTTTGAAGTTAAACTAATACTAATAACAATTAGGCTATAGTTCTGTTAAAAACTTGTTTCCAACTGTCTGGGTACGCAACTGACAAAGGTTCCAAATTTCAGCAAAAACGAACACACAAAATCAGAAGTTTATTAATAATGGAAAAATACTGCAAAGAAATAAATAAAATATGTAAAATACTACTGAAAACAAACTATTTGGCTTAGTTCATTGGTTCGGTCACTGCGCATGCGCAACTGGCCAGTGTCACCGCTTAATCAATTTTAAATGCCCGCATTGGCTACACTTCCTCAAGCTGCCGCCAGCTCAGCGCAAAAAATGTGCCAACAAAATGTAGAACGCAAAAGAATTCTGTTCCCTGTTTTACTGAGTTGCTGTGCCTCCAGCAGCCGCTGTCAACTCATGCGAACACATATAACATTTACGTTCACCTGTAAGTACATATGTACATATATTGCACGCGCCAATTTCTGTCATCGCTGCTGTTCAGTGACTACCCCAAAGCTGAAGTCTGTCGCATGAATCTAAGCGTGCACGTAAATCACTTGACTGCCAACCGTTCGTTCTTTGTGTATCGGTGTAATATTTGTTGCGGTGTCCCTTCCAACAAAAAAATCGACATAAGAAACATACGAGACATGTGGTCAAGCCGTGTAAGCCCGCTGACACTCTGTGACAAATTGAATTGTGTTAGTTGGACCCATTGCCCTTGCCGAGGCTGTACATAATGATCATTAATGTCATCTTGATAATTTTCATGTTATCTGTTGGACTTTTGAGAAATCATTTTAATAATGTCTGCGGAATTCGAAGATGGAGCCTGCCACTTTGCAGTAGCGGGATAACTAAAGAGCTCAAAATGGTTTTGAGCTGGTTTGGCTTGCTAATCGCTTTATTTGTTAAATTGCTTCAGTGTTTTCATAAGTTTATTAAATCAAAACTTCTCATGTTTCCCTACACTTACATGCACACATTCTAAAAATTCTAAGGATGTTAAACTGTGTAAGGATTTAGTAAACAAATCGAATTTTTTTTTTTTTGGAATTTATTACCTGTTGCAATAAACTTTCTGAAAGGCAGCATGCAATTTTTCAGACGGTAGACTGGTTCTTATGTCCTAAAGCATTGATTTAATGGCTGAGTTTAAATCAAAGTAGACTCTTAGACAATAACATTTGTAATAATGGCAGTCTTCTCTTTGCCAACAAGCGTCCATGTGAATCCGGGTGTATAAATCTTGTTCAGTAACATTCATAAGAGTTTAACAACTCTTTCATAAAAAAATTTGTTAGAATAGTCCAGTCAACTTAGATATTCGAAGCTAAATAAATTCCACACCAAGCCAAAAAACGCTTGAGAGATTGCTTAAAATACAATTAAATATGAAATATGAAAGTTCCTTATCTCTCCCCTGTAAGGGAAAAATTTTATTCAAGTTCCAAAGTCAAAAAATGAATTTTTTCAGCGATTTTTAGCAAAACGGTAAGTTTTATCATAAAAATATCTCAGACAAAAATTGTAGATCATAAAATTATCTACAAAAAATGTATGGATACTTATTTCGTCATAATATGCCAACTATGGGGTAGTGTACTTAGCGCGTTTTTTAAACGTGGTTTCCCCAGTAGGCGTATTGCACGGGTCACTTATGATCCTACTTAATTTGAAACTACTGCAAAATAATGAATATTAGCAGAGAATGAAAATATAAAAGCAAATTAAGTTTAAAAAAAGTAGTGAAATTTAATTGTCTGAGTCGTAACTTTCAAATTCTTCTTCTTGTTCTTCTTCGTGATCTTCTTGTTCTTTTTCGTCTTGTTCTTGTTGTTGTTGTTCTTGTTCTTCTTGCACTCAGTCATGTAAACTGCGTTAATAGCGATGTATTGCATGTCGCTTCGTTGGAATCAAACGGATCCTCTACTGTTGGTGATTAAATATTAGAACACGACCGGTCTTGACAACGTGCATATACCAGAGAACATAACAGTCCGACTTTGTTGCAACCACATTTAGCACTGCATCCATTTTTGCAGTTGTTTAGCAGTTTTTCCGGCGCAGGTCGAAGTTTGCACTGGTTCTAATGATTTGTTGATAAAGTTCCAACCCCAGTCTGTGGGATCTAGCTGATAACCAAGCCACACTTGAACTTGGTAATATACCCGAAAAAGATGTTGATGAGCAGCAACTGAGGAAGACAAGCTAATTGTAATTGTGTTTTACTTTTGGTTTTATTAACGAAAGTGATAATTTCTTGTCGAGTTGAAATACTCTTTTTAAAAACTTCAGCACATTGAACTAAATTTTGATTTTAAAACAGCTTTTGCTGTAGCATCGTCACGATTCTGAGCTATTTCCAGAATTAAATCTTTAAATTGAAGTGTACTTACTTGACTGATTCGACAGCGAATATATATGGGTTCGCTTTTCTCATACTCTTCATTCAATTCCTGGCCATAAAATATGCATTGTTCTTTAAAACAAAAAAGCTTATTCACTAGAGCGTAATCTAGTACGAGGAGGACTTTTTGTGGATGTGCTGGTTTCTTGTTCTTCACGTTGTCTTTTATTAGCTGTAACAATAGAAGACTTTCGAGTATAATTTTTAGGACAATTTTCATGTATTGTCACAGATTTTTGATTTTTATGATATTCCGATAATTCATCTGCTCTTTCGATACTTACATTAATTAATGTCTTCATACCACGTTCAACAGTAACAACTTCACTTTCAGTTAAAAGTTTCGCACAAATAAAACAATATTCGGTAATTTTTGTTATCAAATTCAAAGCAGCACGATATAGGTTAGGATAAACACGTATTTTCACTACCATATAATATCCATTATTTGAGATAGTTTCAAATTAAACAGAATCACAAGTGACCCTTGGAATAAGCCTACTGGGGAAACTATGTGCATATTATGACTTTTGCAACTTTTCGAATCGTTATATCTCAAAAACCGTGGCTCATAGGAAAATAAGTACATTTTTTGTAGATAATTTTATGATTTACAATTTTCGTCTGAGGATTTTTATGATAAAACTTACCGTTTTTCTGAAAATTGCGAAAAAACATTTTTTTGAAATTTGACCTTGAATAAAATTTTTTCCTTACAGGGGAAAGATTGGGAACTTTCATATTTTATTTTTAATTGTATTTTAAACAATCGTACAGATTTTCAGTTTGTTGGGAATTTATGTAGCTTTACTCTCATTATTTGGTCCAATTTGACCGGACTAAGAAACATAATCTAAAAATATTACATACACCGTTATATATTATTTTATATCCGATAAAAAATAGAATGAATTGTTTTGGGCAAAGGAAAAAATTATTCAAAACAAAGTTTAAATATAAAAAAACAGTTTTTAATTTTATTTTATTTTAGGAAACTGGTGCCAGAAATCACTTTCAAAGCTACTTATTTGCAGTGAAAATGAAATCTACAATTGATTACATTAGAGATGACATTTCATAAGATGCGTAAGATGAAGCAATTGCACGTATTTACCATAGTTTTTTTTAAACAAAATCAAAATGAAAACTAAAAAAAACAGCAAATAAGAGCTGTCTTCGATTCTTACGAAGCCTTTGTACCTCTCACGAACATTTCTGATTTGTTTTTACCCCTTGTCTGAACAAATAGGTTGTATGAGGGCTATACGTTATAGTGGTCCGATGTGGCCGATTCAATAAAATGATCTTCTTCCTCTTCTTTAGCGTAGATACCGCTTACACGATTATAGCCGCATCAACACTAGCCCGACACTCGTCCCTTTCTTTGCTGTTTGGCACCAAGTGAAACCAGATAGATCCTTCCAACGGAGGTCTTCCTCTTCCTCTGCTTCCACCAGCGGGTACTCCATCGAATACTTTCAAAGCTGAAGCGAACGGCACGGCTACGCTGCCTCTTGATTCGCTGAACCATGTCAATGTCGTCGTATAGCTTGTACAGCTCATCGTGCCATTGTCTGTGGTATTGGTATAAAGGGCCATAAATCTTCCGCAAAATCTATCTATCGAAAACTTCTAAAACCGACTTATCGAACGTCGACATTGTCCAGGCTTTTGCACCATATGTCAGGATAGAAATAATGAGCGACTTGAAGAGTTTGGTTTTGATTCGTCGAGAGAGGACTTTACTTGCCTACTCAGTCCAAGTAGCACCTGTTGGCAAGAGTGATTCTGCGTTGAATTTCAAGGCTGACATTGTCGGTGCTGGTTCCCAGATAAACGAAATTATCTACGGCTTCGAGGTTGCGACTGTCAGCAGTCACGTGGGAGTCAAGTCGTGAATGCCATGACTGTTTTTTTTTTTTGATGAAAGGAGATATTTCGTTTTGCCCTCGTTCATTAACAGACCCATTCGCTTCGCTTCTTAGTCTAACCTGGAGAACACAAAACTTACACTGCGGTTGTTATGTATTGTACACTCTTGTAGAAGATTGTGTCTGGTCTATTTAGCTCTGCAGCTGGTTATTTTATCCAGCGCCAAAACGAAAAAATCACACGATCCTTTGTTATCGAACGGCTCCGAGAGATCCTTCCCAACTATGACTATGCACCTGGCAGTTTACATTTAGTTCCTTGTCTTGCTGGCGAGAGCAGCTTTAAAATCGATGAAAAAGTGGCGTGTATCGATTATTTTCTCTCGGGTCATCTCCAAGATTTGGCGCATGATGAATATCCGGTCAATGGTGAATTTTCCCAATACGGGTCGATCAGTTTGTTGATGGCGAGCTTTAATCCTTCACACAATACTCCAGATAGGACTTTATATGCGATAAAAAGGAGGCTTAATTGGCGCAGACCATGGGGTATACCTTTTTTGGATTGGGCAGAGCACACTTAGGTCCCATTCGTTAAACTTTTTTTCGTCCGACCATATTCTGCGAAGAAGCTGATGCAAACACCTTGTCAGTTCTTTGCCGCAGTATAACTCTGCCTATAAGCCATCGGCTTCCGCGTAACATAATCAATTTTTTCAATTACAATACATTCATTAGTAACATAAGCATTAAGCACATTTAATTTTCCCAGTACGACTAGTACACTTTTGTTTGTTGGAGGCATCCGGAAGGTTTTTCTGAAGTATTCAATAGTACTCTGCTATCACTGAGATGTTTCTTCTTCACTGTAACGTTTTTCCATCTCGTTAATATCTTAATTAAATCGTTAACCTTGCTTTCCATTCACATCTCTCAAATTTACTGGATTATGGTCATATACAAGTATATAAGTCAGTAGGCAACTTAAAGCATAAAAAACTTTTAACATTATTTTAAGGGTTTTTTTTGTAGTTACGATCTTTGTTATTGCCTAAAAATTTCCTCATTATCTCCTTAAAGGCAATTCACCTTTATCTTTGATCAGCCATAAGCCTTTTAATATCTGATTGAACGAAAACACCTTCCTTCGACTTGGCCCCAGAGAGGCCTTGAAACCTTGTTATCAAGTATTTGAGCAATTTCCATCTTTTGGGTGTATCTTTACATATTGCTTAATCAATCCCTGATTTGGTGGCTTTTTTGGAATTAAACACTGTCACATTACTTGAAAAAAGTAACAAGCACCGCATTGAAATCGGATATCAGAAAGCGTTTTTCTTGTTCTAAAAGCAATTCCGAACTCCTTCAACACATCGTTTGCAGACTTTACAAGGTTCTCACACTTTATCATGAACTTCAAGTTTTAAACAAAAATATGCACATGTTTTTTTTGTGTTTCTTCTAGTTTCGTTCAGTACATTGAATTTTTTGCATTATTTTTTAAAAAATTTCGATTTTTCCAAACCAAATTCGGATGAAATCGTACTGTGTGAGGAAGTCAGGTGGTCAAAAAAAAAATGTTTATTGAGGATCTACAGCAGAAGACTATTACATTTACTAAAGTGGATGTAGTATTGCAGAGAGGTCGGAACTTCCATAACTTCTAGAACTTTTTATGTTGGGACGAACAGACAGATTGGCTGAATCGATTTCCATGGAAGTATATATATATATGTAAATAATTCTATATCTAACCCGATTATTTTATGCCATTTTAAGCCACTGTTTTAGGTGGAGAGTATAAAATAAAATGAAAACTTATAAATGAAATAGTTTTAAGTAACTCCATTAAGCGAAATTTTTTGCACTATTGCTGAGCTCTTTAAATACTTTAAAAACTTTAACGAAATGTTAACATAAATGAGAAATAAGAGAGAGCATATTTTTGTGTATTCTTCTTTTTCAAAACCTATTCGTTCAATAACTCAATTATTTAAATCCTTACAGATTGCCCTGTTATTCCACAGTGCTCACAGTAGCTACAGATCAAAGGCACAATTAGTTTTATAGACGCCTGAAAATGGATCTTTATCTCAACACCTTTAGCTATTACAGCAGTAAACAGTAAGCTCGTGCAATAGTTAAGGCAAATGCAAAGAAAATGTTTTATTGAAATATGTAGGTATGTGAGTGATTGCCAGATTATAATAGTAAATGTATTAACATTGTCTATCCGCTAAGGCTTTGCATCGCTAGCTTGGCTCACCATCGCAGCGGAGTCTTCGTACTGAACGCTCAAAATTGCAAAAACGTGACTAACCGACGATAATCTCAGCCTTGAACAGCGCCACACAATGCCTAGTATTGCTTCCAAAATGCAACCGAATACTTTTTGGTGTTGTTAGTAGGCGGACGAGCAGCAAATTGCTGTTCGCATTGTTGGTCGGTTGGTCAGTTGGTCAGTTATGATCTAAGTCATGACCGTAAACTTGAATTGCTAACAAAACGGTGATGAATTACATATGAAGACATAAATTTATTTATTTATGTACTTTATTCGGCGAGTAATGAACATTTATTAGACGACCAAATGTGTTTACAAATTTAAGAAAAAAGTTAATACAATAGACTTACATAGAAACGCATGTTCATTTATTAATATATATATATTTTTTATCTTAATGTCTCGCGAAACGCGTTACTCGATGGCCGTTACTGGGATTTGTTTTTTCGTGAATTAAAAAATGTATATGGTGGTTTAGTATCATCTATGATAAGAGCTTGCAAAAAAACTGTTGACACTAAGTGCATCCCTCCGCTCTCGGTCAGATATCAGGATAAAAGAAAACTTAACTGAAATGAACATATTGAAAGCTCTCCAAATTTGGAATACCCGCAGAATAGTCATTACGTCAAAATGGGACTAGGACCTGAAATGGTTTACAACAAACCCAGCATCGCCCGACCTTTCGATCGACCGATGAGTGCGCCTGATGACAAACGTAAAATCCAACAGACTGGTGACCGAAAACCAGGCACAGCCCAGACTGTCTTGAATCCGAGGCCGATCGCAGAAGTTCACGGTTACACTTGTCTCTTACACTGCGCAGCTACAGATTTCTCATCAACTGCTATAAAGTAAATTGCAGTTAAGGGACGTTGGGAACAAAGAGATAATTTAAAAGTTTAAATAAGCTTAACAAGCCTTAATCGGCTTTTGAGAGGAAGAAGATTTTTATTCGCGAATAATAAGAACTGTTTTTGTACAGATTCCAATTTTACACTATGTAATTGACAAAGTGTTTTCCATATAACGGAACTATATTCCAAAATGGGGCTAACGAGTGAAGTGTAGAGTCATATGGTAATATATGGGTCATTAAACTCCTTAGTCCGACGTTTAATGAAAACTAGATCTCCTTTAGCCTTAATAGCACAGAAATTTATATGAAAATCTAGCTTAACGTCAATTGTGACACCCAAGTCAATGAAGCCAGTAACTTATACAACATTGTGATTTTGAATCATATAGGCAAAGTATTGCAAAGATTTTCTAGAGTAGAACATATATTTACACTTATTTAAATTTAACGACATACATTACACATGACACCACCTTAACAAATTATTTAGGTCAAGCTTCAAGTATTCTCTATGTTCTATAGAACGAACTGATTTAAAGAGCTTGGCATCACCTGCATACATAAGTTCTTTAGACAGACGAACCACATTTGGCAGATCATTGATGAATAAGAGGAATAGTGAGGGATCGAGATGACTACACAAAGGTACACCAGATGTTACTGACACCTTGTCAAATGAAATCTTGCTCGGTGATTTGGAACTCGAGGTATCAAATCTACTCTGACAGGATAGAGTCTATTGAAGAACAATTCCTGCTATTTGTCTTAAGAAATCTGCATTGGGACTTTCGGTACAATCTCCTTTCTTATAATAGTCGTCTGAAACTTATCAATCTCCCTACTCTCGCCAGTCGTCGGAAATGCTTGGTATAATTTTCTTGGTTAAAATAATAACAGGCTCAATTTTCAGCCCCCTTATTTTCTCTGGAATCAAATTTAATGTTCCATTCAGAATGTCCAGACATTTTTGCTCCTTGTTTCTGGAAACTTGTAAAATGAATTTTGAATTTCACCAGCCTTTGCATTGTTTGTGTCTTGATTTCAACTCTCACTCAAGCACATTTGACATATCTGACAAGGAAACTATTTTATCGACTCTCAACTAATCGTTACACTACATTTTATATTTGAAATAATTCTTAAAAATCAGCTGATGAATTTTGCTCTGTAGCTGAACGCTTTTAGTTCTCGACACTAAACAAACCTCTCCTCATCGTGACTCGGCATTGATGAAAAATAAAAGAAGTTCCGTACGTCATGCGGCAGCGCCCCTCGTGCCCATGGGCGGAAGATGGAGAATAATAACATCGGTTTGATAAACATTTTTAAAATCATTACTGACAGGAGTAATGAATTCCAGTAGGTTCGATGAGGTGGATTTAGATTTACAAAACCCCTTTTGCGAAGTATTAATAATTGATCACACTGAGTGAGCTAGTTGGTCAGTTATAATAACTTCAAAAATTGTGGAAATAATACATAGCTTTACACTTGCCAAGGAAGTTTATGATACAAGATCTACTACCATATTTATGTACAGTTAAAATATATGACTCTTTCCATAACGAGGGAAATATATTTGGCTTGATTAAGGCATTGAATATGTTCGTTAGTGGTAGATATAGAAAATCAGCACAGACCTTAAGTACACTAGAAGGGATATTATCTGGACCGCATATAAATGAGCTTTTTAGAGTGTTAAGGTGGTAGTAAACAATATCAGCGATAATACAAGGCACTCTTACACAATCGAAGGAGGATAATTTGTAAGGGTAAGAAACAGATTGTGTGGTTGGAAGTGTACTCGGCGCATAATTAGATTCGAAAAAGTCTGCAAACATATCTGCGATTCTAAAGGGTGTTTTTTATAGAGGTATAGAACTTTAAGTTGCAATAAAACAACGATGGATTATTCGATTGACATGAATTTTATTTATCCGAAAGATAATCTTGTGGCATTAACGTCCAATTTTTGATGACTTTTTCCAAAATTTGTGGCCGTATATCGGCAATAACACGGCGAATATTGTCTTCCAAATGGTCAAGCGTTTGTGGCTTATCCGCATAGACCAATGACTTTACATAGCTCCACGGAAAGTAGTCTAGCGGTGTTAAATCACAAGATCTTGGAGGCCAATTCAAAGGTTCAAAACGTGAAATTAGCGGTCACCAAACGCGTCTTTCAATAAATCTTTTGTGGCACGAGCTGTGTGACATGTTGCGCCGTCTTGTTGAAACCACATCTCCTGGACATCATGGTTATTCAATTCAGAAATGAAAAAGTTAGTAATCATGGCTCTATACCGATCACCATTGACTGTAACGTTCTGGCCATCATCGTTTTTGAAAAAGTACGGACCAATTATTCCACCAGCCCATAAAGCGCACCAAACAGTCAGTTTTTCTGGATGTAACGGTGTTTCAACATACACTTGAGTATTACCTTCACTCCAAATGCGGCAGTTTTGTTTGTTGACGCAGCCATTCAACCAGAAGTGCGCTTCATCGCTAAACAAAATTCGCTTATGAAAATCGGGAACAACGGTAATCTCGTTTTGGGCCTATTCGACGAATCTACGCAAGCGTTGTTCAGGCGTGAGTCTATTCATGATGAATTGCCAAACCAAACTGAGAATAAATCACTTGACAGCTGTTAAATCGGTCGCCATCTTGAAAAGTAATGCCAACTTAAAGTTCTATACCTCTATAAAAAACACCCTTTATAACAATCACTCGAAATTTCATCATTCATTTTCATAGATGATGGAAATCCATAAGTCATTCGTTTCGAATTAACAAAATTATAGAATGATCTCCGGTTTGCGTTAATATTATTACGAACAGAAGAGTCTAGTCTTTTGATTTTTCAAGTACTATAATTCCGCATTGAACCATAAAGCATATGAGCTGGCTTATTTGCTCTAGGTACACACTGTTTAATGCTTGAGTGTAAAGCACTGTGAAGTACGAAACGCTATCTTCTACATCACCGTTGTACATTGGCCAGGAAATCGCAGATAACGCATTTCTAAGAGTAATATAATTTGCTTTTTTAAATAAAGAAACAAGTATTTTGTGGTTTCGAAACATTTATGGAACATTTTAAATTAGGAGGATAATTCAAGAGAGGGATGATAAGCATATTCAGGCAGAAGGAAAGGATCTCATCCAAAAATATTAAGTCCAACGTCTTTCTAAATATATTACGAATGCTATTTATTTGAAAAATACCCTGGTCAGAAAACTCATTTAATCAATCCTGAACATTATCTCGCGTTGAGCTAGGTAGAAGTAAATTATCATTGATATTCCATGATACATTGGATGAATTGAAGTCACCAATTAAAACAATACTGTCAGATGTCTTAACCTCAGAGCGTAATGACTTTAACTGTGACAAATAAAGGAAATAGGTTGGGAAGTCAAAATTCGGCGGGATGTAGCTGGCGACAATATAAATACTTTTATTCATTTGGCGTATTCGAACACTGAGAAATTCCATCGCCTCAGATTTCGTAAAATGAATTTATTCAGCAGAAGGATCAGTTTGAACACCAATAAGCACCACCAATTTTTTTTAAAGATTTCAAAGTTGGCTTTACACAAGCATCGGACGGCCCATACTGACATATGGAACAATAGTAAGTTGGCCGATATTAATGAAGAAGCGCCGTATCAAACTATTGGAACAGATGGATGCTACCTTATCTTTCTCCAGCAGGTAAGAATGAGCAGGAGGCAGTTCCATTAGCTACAGTGAAGATATTCATATCTACAGTGCTCGGTATCAATTAGGTTTCAGGTAGACAGCCGAGCGGCAATTAAGGCAATTAAAGCAATTAAGGCAATTAAGTACGTCAACACAACAGGACAAATGGATGTAGAATGCAATGAAAAGTTAGACGAGCTGGCTAATGCTGCCGACCGTCAACAGCATACATATTTTAAAGAAATTAAAACAGAGAGAGAATTGCCTGTACCGCGAGCATACAACTCGTCATGTAATTTTATGAGTTGGGTATGATTATATCCCTGAACGAATGGCTGATCGTATGCTTGTTATGAACTTTCATAAGAACACAAAAATTAAAACAATCGTATATATATGAAGAGTAAAACAAATAAATAAATTTATTTCATACGTGAAACATATCATGTAATTTTGTTTCGCAGTCGCTTGTTGCAAGGTCCCCAACCTCGCCTTTCAACCAACCATCCAACCAAGTGCCCAAAAAACAACAGTTCTTAAAATGCACAAAATCAAAACGGTCTGAGATTTCTCATTCTATATTGATTTTAAGAATTTAGTTAAATAAAAATTATCCTTTTCTTATTGTCTTCCCACAGACTACTTTGCCGCGAGAAACTGCAAAGGGTTTGTTTTTTTGTTTAGGGTTCTGCAATAAGAGTGATATGATTTCTTAAAAAAAACCCCAATTATTTTTAATTTAATTCAAATGTTTTTTATTTAATGTGAAGTACAATTGATACAATTAATTTCTGAATATAACATCACTCAAATGGCCTGCACGACTTCTTTTGCAGGAACGAATTCGATGAACACAATTTTTGAGCACTTTTTCCACTGAATCAAGTCGTATGTCATGAATAGCACGTTCTACTGACTTTTAAAGCTTGAAGAGAATCTGGTTTATTGCTAAAGAACAATGACTTCAAATGACCCCACAATAGTCTAATGGTGTTAAATCTCAACTTCTTGGAGGCCATTCAATGTCACAATTTCTTAAAATAATTGAATCTACAAACCTTTCTCGCAATAATTCGGTTGTTGCACTTATTGTGTGATACGTAGCACCGTCTTCTTGTAGCCAGGTGTTGTTAAGATCAAATGTTTTGTTTATTTACCGTACTACTCAGATGAAAGTGAGCCTCATCGGAGAAGATGATTTTCTTAAAAAAATCGTTATCGTTTTCAAGTTGTTCCAAGGCAAAATCAGCAAATTCACGACGTTTATGGTGGTCCATGGATGAAATTGTAAACATTATTGATTACAATGAGAAAACAATGACATATCATGACATATTAAAAATGGATACAACGACACACTTACAAATCATATCATTCCCATTGGAAATCCCTTTATATAGGACATATTTGACAACAGTTAATCGGTGTGACTCATTCTCGGTGATTTCATTGATAGTTAGCTTCTTAGTTTCTATTTTTCTGAAACATAACGGAGGAGTCCAGTAAAAAATACTGAAGCAGATGATACTCTTATCCAGACAAATTCTGTGAAAATAGTATGCAGCTAGCCTGTTCTTTGTCCGACAAGACATTTCGAGCGACAGGCAGACTATAGTAAAATAGTTCATACTCGTACGAGTATATGTGAATCTCAAGGCTGTAAGGTATATTTAATATTCAACTTCGCTTGAACTTACTTACCTCAAATAATTGAACAATCATTCAGATAAAATTTGTAAAGCTTTTAAATCTTAATATCTGAAATCTAATGTGAGTGATTCGCATAGAAAAATATATACTTTAAAGAAAAACTATCTAACTATTGTAATCAAAATAACCTGCTCCGCTTAAGTGCCGTTTTCCCGTCAGTTGCCTGCTCCATTTGATGAGGTGCAAAAATTTCCATTAACTTCAGAGATAACAACGTTTACTTATTGCTACAGCAGTAGCAGTAGGAGCAACAACGTTAAGATTGAGATTAAAATCGCATATAGTTATACATGCACGTGTATATACAAGTAAGTATGCGTGTATGTATGGATATATTGTATTTGCAAATATTTACGATTATGCATGTTTTTGTGGCGTTAACTTCGCTCTAAATTACCATAATCCGTTATATTGCTGCTGCCACCTGCTGTTGATAGTAACACTTTTGAAAGTAATCATTCATAGGAAACATTTTCATAAATTGTTACAATTTTTCATAATCATCGTCATCAATATCGAAATAGCCAACATAAATACATAACATCGCAGACTGTAAAAAAACCATAAAAAATAATTTCTACATACATATATGTATATGCGTAAATGTTGTTTGTAAATCTGGAGATGTATATAAAATTCAGAGTTTTGCTTAAAAAACCAATGCTTCTATGTATATAATATGATGTTTTGAGAAATCTTAAAAACAACCGTCACCGTTGTCACCGTCGTTACAAAATAAAAAGAAGAATTAATATTAAGAAATTTATTGGAGAAAACTATTCCAAACCTAGCTGAAATGGTATCCATATTATATTATTGATTTTATATTAAATAAATAAAAAATATTTAAGAAGTGACAGCTTATAATTTCATGTCATTCTTGGTGTAGTTTATTTTATTTTAATTTAATTTTTATTTTATTTTACATTAATACATTTGAAGGGGTGTTCCATTTCGAGGTTCCCTACTTTTTTAAAGAAAAAATACAGAGAATTCAGATTAAGTGGCGATTTTTTATTACCATACGAAAGAACATTTTTGGCATTTTTTGAAGATTATCTCTTTCATATGTTGACCGCGGCTACGTCTCAGATGGTCCGTCCGTTGAGTTCAATTTTCGATGACTCGTTCGAGCATTTCGACTGATAACTGGCGTACGACATGCGGGATCTTTTACTCCAAGGCTTGAATCCAAGCGGTATTGTCCGTATAAACTTTGGACTTTACATATCCCCACAGAATAAAGTCTAACGGTGTGATATCACACGATCGACTGGCCCAAAACGTAAAATTATCTGCTCACCGAAGTGTTCTCTCAATAAATCCATTGATTGATGCGATGTGTGGGAAGTGGCGCCGTCTTGTTGAAACCAATTATCGCTGAGATTGAAGAAATATAGTCCGATGATTCTAAATCACACCAAATCGTTGTTTTTTCTGGATGAAATGACAGCCCTTGAATATCTTCAGGTTGCTCTTCGCCTCAAATGCGGTAAGTTTGCTTGTTTACATACCCATTGAGCAAGGAATAGGCCTCGCTGAAAAAATTTAGGCTTGAAAACTTCGGATCGATGTCGAAGCGATGTCGCTTGGGAAGGTCGAGCGGCTTCAGTTCTTCCACAAGCTGTATTTTGTATGCTTTAAATTTAAAATATCGACGTAAAATGCGCCAAGTCGTTCCATACCACAGTCCGAGTTGCGCAGTCCGGCGCCGAATAGACACTCCACTGTACACACGTGTACACCCTCAGCTACGTTCGAATATTATCCAATGAATGGTGGGTCTCAAGATGGGTGATGGTGTTGCGACTGGTAAGCTTAGTAGGCCGATTATGTTAACCATAAGTTGAGCGAAGCGCGTGAAACACATTCTTTACAGAATTTTCGTAATAAAGTTTAATGATTTGTAAACGCTGTACAGGCGTGGGTCTTTCCATGATGAAATGCGAAACAATACTGAACAAAAATAACATGACAGCTTGACACGACTCACGCGTGATCTGTTAAAAAAAAGGCCATTGAAAAAAGTACTTCCACTTGGATCATATCTTTTGTGACGGTAGCGTTTACGCAGTTATAGCCAAATCAACATTAGCGATTATTTTTTTGGGATGTTTGGCGCTAATTAGAAATACCAAAATCGAATGACCTGGTTTTCATAGGTGCGTCGAAGTGAAGGAGCTCTTCTTCCTCTACTTCCGCCAAAGCGGAGTGTCTTTATCTATGCAGGTCTTTCATCTACAGCTCTTATCATTTTCTCAAACATTAATGAGTATAAAGCCCTGTCTGAAACCTCAATTGGACCCGAACGTGTCGGAGGTGTTAGTCTCAATTCTGACAGTGTTTCTGGTTTTATTCAGCATCAGTTTGAACAGACATATAAGTTTTTGCAGGTGTACCAACTTCAAACCTAGCGGCATAAAGACAGTTTCTTTCCTTGCAGGTCTTTTGCACGATTTGAAACTTGGTGAGTATATGGATAGTGGTATATTGTCAGGTCTATACCCACAGACGTAAAGTCCGATCAGTTCGTTGACGATGGTTAGTCTTTCAAACAAAATGCCAGTTAAGACCTTATACTCGTATGCAACATTGAGAAGGTTGCTCACACAATTATTGACGAAGATCGTGGGATGCCTTTCTAATTCCTTCCCTATTCTATATTCTAAAAAGAAGTTTATGCATGCACTTAGAGACACAGGTTCACCAGTGATGTAGTGTCACTTCCATCCAGCAGGCTGGAAAAGTGTTCTCTCCATAAACTCAGTTAGCTCTGTACAACGGTCACCATATTACCTCCTTGGGTCGTACAAGAGCGTGTTAAGATTTTTAAATTTTCTGCAAGTCGTCGTATGTGCTCATACAATTTTCGAAGATTATCCCTGTCGACTTAATTTGCATCATGTGTCGGGTTTAGCTTTTTTTTCTGTATTCGAAAACTGTTTGTTTCTCTCTTTAGTTCTCGTTATTTATCTCATCACACATGTTCCGTGGTCGATCGCAAAATTCGACGTAGTCGGTTTCCCCACCTTTCTAGTAAAAAACTAAGTGTTTTTCCAGCAGCGGTATGAAGTGAGCTTGCAATGCTGTCCTTATACCGATAGGTTAATGAGCGCTCTCAGAGAGCAGGAGCGGAATTTGTTTATAAAACAGGCTGGGTGTATGCTGTGATTTCAGCCTTGCGACGTCGAACCTACCATCTGTATAGAAAGTGTGCTTGTGAAAGTTTCATTAATTTATTTTTATTTTCTTTTACTTTATTTTCGGTAATTTTCCTATATTTCGATACCTTTATTGTACATGAAGTGGTATATTAATTTTGGTCCGAAGTGAGTAAGTACCAGAAGGAGAAGAGATACACCCACCGAAATCTATACCGATCGTATCAGAACGACGAACTGAGCTGATTTAGCCGTGTCCGTCTGTCCGCCTGAAAGAAAGAAATTAAGAACAGAAAATTCTGTATTCTGTAAACGTATGATAAATTAAACATTGGTATAGAAAATCCTCGAAATTCGGGGACTTTATCATACGGCCGCTATACAACCGATTCGTTGAGATATGAGGTTTTGGGTCAAAGATTTGCAAAAAAGCATCAGAATTTGTATGAAATTTCTTATGCTACTCCAGTAAATTCAAATAAATATTGACTTTGAAAATCGTTTAAATCGAATTTTGCATTTTGAAATAAATTTGATTATCTCACTAATTTTTATTTTAATTTTATTTATTTCATTTTGGTTAATTTATTTTTTTTAATTCTATTTATTTTTATTTTTTATTTTTTATTCATTTTTATTTATTTTTTTTTAATTTAATTTTTTATATATTTTTTATTTTTTTTTTAATAAATTAATTTTTATTTAATTTTTTTTATTATAATTTACTTTTATAATTTTATTTTATTTTGTTAGTTTAATTCATTTTTTTTCTCTATTTATTTTTATTTAGGTTCAAAATAAAATATTATTTTTAAAAGAAATAATACGAACTTTAAGTGAAGATTTCTCCGTCGAAGCCTTGGCTGGAAAATGAGCTTGAAATACAATGGGGAGTACCACAAATCACGAGACGTATGTACAGTTTTGCTGCTACAAAATGTTAAAAGATGCAAAAACATTCATCATCGCTCATTCAACAAAAAATAAGAGAATAAAAAAAAGAACATAAGTTCACCTCGTTCAGTTCGCATTGATATGCTATTCGGAATGGACTTGAACCAGCTTTTTATGCCAACACCAACAGTGTTGGAGAGTGACGAGCGGACAGGCGCAAGGCGACAAAAGGTAACACACTATAAATTAAACGCATTTGCTTGGTCCCGCTGCGCCTATATAACGCAGCAAATGAACAGCTACAAACGTTGTCTGACTAGGGTCGCGATACCCATTAAGGATACGTCGCGCTGTTGTGAAGCAATAAGCAACACCAAAAGCAGTCGAAGCATCATCAACAAAAAAAAAAAACACTGACCGTACGACCAGAAGAATAAGCAGAACTGCGAATGAAACATTGGCGCACGAACAGGTGGCAATGGTCCTGACAGGTAGCCATGGATTTGAAAATGCAGCATAAATGGTTGTGTGGAATTTGCTGTAATTTTTATGTACTTACTAATTCGTTTGTTGCACGGTTGTGCGATGTGTTGCAGTCACTGGACGGCGGTCGATTTTACAAGCTGCATACATACATACATACATGTATTATAGATACTCGTAAATTAAATTTGCATTGATGTTGCTACTGACGTTGCTGTGGTTGCGGCTATTTATGTTGCTACGCTTCAAACGGTGTTGCTGTTGCCGCTGTTGCCACACCAAATTGGGTAGGATTATGTGCGCATCTGTCGGATTTGTGAACTCATTTTGGTCAATGAGGCTAACAGCAGCAGCCGCAGTGGCAGCATAGCATCCAAAGCGTTTGCTAAAACCAATTCAATTTGTGCATGCAAAACACACAACAACCATATTGAGGCTGAGCAATATCCAATCGCAACCGCAACCACAACGTTTTAATAATAGCGGTCTTATTGCAGATGCGCGTGCGCTATGTGGCAGCTACTGTGGCACGGCTGGCGGGTAAGAGGAAAAATAAAAACTTATTAACAATTTCCAAAAGGACGTGCGGCATTTTTAACGTACGACAGGAAATCACGCGACATGCCACTGCAACAACCGCAAGTGCATACAATCACAGCAATGAGTGGAACAGTTGCAGCAATAGTACACGCATAACAAAGAATATCTGTGTCCTACTTACAGGCCTTTAGGGAAATTTTATTTTTGTTTGTCAAAATTTTAGTTTTAAACTTGTACTCAGTGGTTCACTTTGCCATTAATTACATTTATACCAGTCTTCTGCTGGTTGTGACTTCAGAACTGGCATATACCATTGCCAAATTTGGAAAATAATCGCTAGAAAAGAATCGACCCAGACCACCTCTTTGTCGACTACAAAGCTGCCTTCGATACCTCGAAAAGGAGCTGCCTCTATGTCGCTATATCTGAATTTGATATTACTGCAAAACTTATACGTATATGTAAGCAGACGCTGAGCAACACCAAAAGCTCCGTCAGGATCAGGAAGTAGTATCGGACCCGTTTGATACCGAACGAGGCTTCAGATGGCTCTTAATCCTGATTTCTTCATCATAATGCAGCAGAAAATAATTCGAGCTACAGAGCTAAACAGAGAAAGCACAATCAAAATCCAACTCTACAAGTCCGTTCATTATTCAAGCCAAGCTATATATTGCAGAAGTGTGGGCCATTGCAAATTCGATAAGTCGGCGCTTGAATTTTTTGAGTGAAAGGTTTTGCGGAAGGTCTGCTAAATTACGAGTTAGGCGAATACCACAGACGATGGAACAATCGATTGTACGAGACATACGACGCCATTGGTCATAAACAAAAACATTCCAGCTTTGAAAGCTTTCTACACAGTAACCAGAGATAGGAGCAGAGGAAGAAGAATGGATGGAAAGGTCTAAGGTGAAAAGAAGAGACGACATCCGTTTCTTCGTTAACTCTGTCTATTACTATAATAAGCATAAAAAATGGCTAAATTCCAGTACAAAGGTTCGTTTATTTACGAATTAAAGCATTAGCCGAAATACGAGCTACCTTACGGAAGGTCACGAACTGGAAACGCCGGCCTTTTCGATTGTATTTCTGAATGAAATAAAAACCTTTTTAAAAAAAATCATTAGTGAACTTGAAATTTTTCTAATCACCTACTAGTCATTACTCCATTTGTAAGAAATACATTAGGACGCATACCACAAATTGGAGGAAGAGCTCGGTAGAAAATCGCTTCAGCGGTTAGAAAGCGCCCATTATGTTATATATATATGTGTTTTGTAGTAATGGAGTACCGACACCAATTTCAAAGTTCTGTAATCCTTCCCTTCTGAATTCCCAGGCTTGCATCTTTCGAGGCAAAGTAGTCTTTCACTAGCATTCGGATTCATAAGAACTAACTCTCTCGCTTCCAACAGGGATGTATATTGTGCAATTGTTAAATTGCGACCTGTCAGTTAATGCCACACTGTGTATGTCTTTTTTAGTCTTTTTTTAAATTTCTTTCCTTGCAAATTGAATTGCACATTTTTATTTGGTATGCAATATTTTATTGTTGAAAAAATATTTAATAAAACGTGCAGCATACCATGCTATCAGCTAAGAGCAGTGATTGGGAGGGGAGGTGACCAGGTGCCATTGATAGTATCGATGGCAAGCAATTGAATGTATGAATAACTGTGTAGTCGAGTATTGAACTTGATGCATATAGTAAATACATATGTTTGCCTACATGTTAAAGCTGTTACATACATATGTATATGTACATGAGGGATGTCTAAAAATGGTAGAGTAGTTAAAGTTTGGATGAAAAATTTTGTTATCTCGAAATGCAGGCGGAAATACTTACGCCTCTCTAATTGACGTCAAAAAAAAAAGGTTGCTTCCTGGGAAGGGATTATATTTACGTCTTGATCTACATTTAACTGAGAAGAGTCACACATTTTAACTGTGATAATTTAATTGTCATTTGCGTCAATATAAATGATCGAGTGATGTAAAATTTACAAAATCTGTGCCATGGTAAACGATACTACTGGAAAATACATATTCTCATCAAAGCCATCGATTTTACTATACAAAGGCTCGTTTCTCGAACATATTCACATATAAGTGAAAGCCAAGTTGAATCAAAAGTGTCGAGTACGATGAGTAAAAAGGAATTATTGCCTCATAAATCTACTTATTAGCCAATTGAATATAGCAGGTCAGTTGGAAAGTCCCCGACCTGACACATAGATGGCTCTACTAAAATTAAATCCATATCGATTTTTATTTGGCCCTTACCTTCAAAAGACGCATATATAAACTTGACTGCTGTCAGATCATTATTTTGTGTATTATAGTATTTTGAACGAAACAACTTTTGTTATTGGGAAAAAAATGGATGAATGGGAATTTCTAAAACATCAAAAACAATCCACAAAATTATTTTGAATGACTTTCAAATAAAATTGAATGAAATAGCAGGTACCCTAAAGATATCAAATGAACATGTACATCATATCATTCACATATATTTGGTCATGAAAAAGCTCTGTGCAAAGTCGGTGTCGCACGCGCTCACTTTTGACCAAAAATAACGAGAGTTGATGATTCGGAGCAGTGGTTAGAGATGTTTAAGCGTAGTAAACTTGAGGTTTTGCATATATATGTGACAACGGATGAAGCACGGTCCCGCACACGATGAGCCTTCTCCAGAGCGTGGAAAAACGCAGTAGTCGGCTGGAATAATTTTCATTGACTACCTTGAAAAAGGAAGGATCATCAAAACAACGAATATTAGCGCTATTCGACCGCCTGAAGGACAAATCAGTGAAATCGATGGCAAAAAGCATGAATTTTTTTTTCGAATCGCTTCCGCATTCATCGTATTCTCCAGATCTGGCCCCAATAACTATTTTCTGTTCTCAGATCTTAAAAAATTCTCGCTGGGAATAAATTTGCGTCGAATGAAGAGGTAATCGCCGAAACTGAGGCCTATTTTAAATAAAAGGACAGATCGCACCACAAAAATGGTATCGAAAAGTTGAAGGGTTACCATAATCATTGTATCACCCTTGAAGGAAACTATGTATGTCGAATTAAAAAAATCAGTTTTTCAAAAAAAAAATTTTTTTTTACTGTGATAGGCTGGAGACTTTTCAATTGACCTGTTAGTATATGACCCTTGCATTTCACATTGCTCACAGAAAAGAGTAAAACTACATTATCAGATAACCCTAATAATGTGAACGCTACCGTTGTAATGTAGTTGACACCGTTTGTCTTCGCCTAGTCTTAGGATAAGAAACAAAATTTACTCTTGTATGCATGTATGTTGCAGATATCAAATGTCATGCCATATTTGCAAGCAAATGTCACACGATACATAACATATCTAAATATGAATCTGGTACAATAAGAAAAATTGCATCTGCACACACAATCGTCCCATTAATCAAAATCACACCAGATTGAATTTTCGGAACAATTGGAATGTACATCTCTATACTACACTTTGCATTAAAATAAGTAACATAACAGTCGAAAATTCTTCAAAAGATGTGGCAACAGAAGGTTTAAAGATTGAAGTATACTCTTGATCTGGCAAATCTACCATTGACCAGATATTCACCATTCGCCACATCCTGGAAAAGACCCGTGATAAAGGATCTATACACGCCACCTCTTCTTCGATTTTAAAGCGAATACCGCATTTCCAGAGTGATTCACATAGTTCAGTGCATCAATAGACAGCGGATACGTTGGCGGGGTTATGTTGCCTGAACGGATGAGAAAACTACAACTTTGAAAACTTGCGATGCAGTACCGCCAGTGGAAGCAAAGGAAGAGAAAAATCTACATTCCGTTGGCGTCTAAGCCAATAAAGAACAAGAGGTGACTTAAAAAGAAAATCATAATTGCGTTTGGTTTAAAAAAAAAATCAAAATTAAAAAATAAGAAAGATATATATATTCTTCGAAATTCAGAAATAAAAACAATTTAACCACAATTTTAATCTAATAACTGTGAAACGAATTGCTTAATTTATTTTCAGCTAAGTTTCAGTCTAATCGGGATATAGTGAACCCCCGCTATAATCGATATAGTGAACACCGAATTTTTTACATGGAGTACTCTAAATAGTGAAAAATCTAAAGCCTCGAAATAATGAACAAAAATTTAAACGCAACGGTAAGGATAATGTGACAAACAAAAACAAAAATTAACCAGAAATATTTATTACTGGAATAGCTGCGGCTATTTGATGCAAGTTTTTACTTGTTTCTTGTCGAGTGCAAACCGCTTATGAGTGAATGCGCTTTTCTTTGTGTCTTTAAACAATTTTGTGTGCTACAAATTTATGTTATCATGCCTGCGAGGAATTCCTTTCGTTAAAGCAAAAATCTCAAATTATTGAAAAAATCTGTAAAGGCGTAATATTATATCCCACCAGACGATTGGAGCATCGAAACGGAAGACTCTTCGAAAAGGCAAATACCCCCGCATGGAGAAGATGTTATACAAGTGATTTATAGCTCAGCGAGAAAAAAAACTGCCCAGTTACTAGGGAAATGCTTAGGGAAAGGCAATAAAGTTACACGCTAATTTTCAAGAAGTTGAGGGTAGCTTTCATACCAGCACTGGGTGGGTATTTGTACTTAAATCTCGCTTTAGAATCCGATTATTGAAAGTGTGCGGCGAGAAATTATTATCAGATATCCAGGCAACTGATCACTTTAAACACAAACTCAAAAATATCATTTACGAGTTGAATCTTTGCGAGGATCAAATGTAAAGGGTGTTGTTATAGAGGTATAGAACTTTAAGTTGCAATAAAACAACGATGGATTATTCGATTGACATGAATTTTATTTATCCGAAAGATAATCTTGTGGCATTACATTTTAAATATGATTTCTGGCATATGACCGCCACGGCTGGCGCGGATGTAGTCCAATCTGGAAGTCCAATTTTCGATGACTTTTTCCAACATTTGTGGCCGTATATCGGCAATAACACGGCGAATGTTGTCTTCCAAATGGTCAAGCATTTGTGGCTTATCCGCATAGACCAATGACTTTACATAGCCCCACAGAAAGTAGTCTAGCGGTGTTAAATCACAAGATCTTGGAGGCCAATTCACAGGTCCAAAACGTGAAATTAGGCGGTCACCAAACGTGTCTTTCAATAAATCTATTGTGGCACGAGCTGTGTGATATGTTGCGCCGTCTCGTTGAAACCACATCTCCTGGACATCATGGTTATTCAATTCAGGAATGAAAAAGTTAGTAATCATGGCTCTATAGCGATCACCATTGACTGTAACGTTCTGGCCACCATCGTTTTTGAAAAAGTACGGACCAATGATTCCACCAGCCCATAAAGCGCACCAAACAGTCAGATTTTCTGGATGTAACGGTGTTTTAACATACACTTGAGGATTACCTTCACTCCAAATGCCGCAGTTTTGTTTGTTGACGTAGCCATTCAACCAGAAGTGCGCTTCATCGCTAAACAAAATTCGCTTATGAAAATCGGGAACAACGGTAATCTCGTTTTGGGCCCTATTCGCAAGCGTTGTTCAGGCGTGAGTCTATTCATGATGAATTGCCAAACCAAACTGAGAATAAATCACTTGACAGCTGTTAAATCGGTCGCCATCTTGAAAAGTAATGCCAACTTAAAGTTCTATATCTCTATAAAAAACACCCTTTACAATGCAGACGAGACGAGTTTGTTTCGAAAAATGCTTCTTGAAAAAACGTATGTCAGCCAGACCGAAAAATCAGCTCCGGGGAGAAAAGCAGAAAAGGCCAGAATTACTTTTCTCGCGTGTACAAATTCAACTGGGTAGCATAAAGTTAAGCCGTTAGTAATTGGGCGTGCCAAAAACCGCGCTTCGTCCCTCAGGTGTATAAATATTGCACTTTAAACACCTAACCGTTTTACGGAGTATTTATTCCTTTTTAATTGTTATTAATTATTAATGATATTGCGAAGTGGAATACAGTTGATTGTGACAAACCAATTGATTTAGATAAAAATGCCGATGATACTGAAGA
This sequence comes from Neoceratitis asiatica, assembly GCA_030068015.2. Lineage (NCBI taxonomy): Eukaryota > Metazoa > Arthropoda > Insecta > Diptera > Tephritidae > Neoceratitis > Neoceratitis asiatica. The sequence continues at coordinate 41,482,929 of CM061529.1, forward strand.
ATCTGATGATGACGGCCAAGCCGAAGGGCAGATCGGAAATATTATAAAAACTACAAAAGCTATAAAAATCTTCGATGAAGCTATCGCATGGGCTGAAGCCAACAGAGCTGACTACGCTGGCATAATAGTATTGAAAAGACTACGCGAAATGGCGGTCCAAAAGTCAATTTCCGACGGCAAGAAGCAAAAATCTATTACCGAATTCCTTCAATAAACATCCATATATAAATTTTGTATTTTTTATTTAAATTATATTCCAATATAATATATATAAATTTATTCCAATGATCTGTTGAGCTTACATCTACAAGCATGAATTTTAAGTAAATAAAAAAAAGTTTTTGAATACAAGATGTCAACTTTAATATAGTGAACAACCTGGATATCATGCAGGCCATGCAAAAAATAGTTTACTATGTCCAGATTCGACTGTATATGTTAAATATACCTTTTATTTCTTATAATTATACTTGAAATTTTTCTTTGAAAATTCAATTATGCGTCTAAGAGCCTATGTATATATGAGCTTTGTGGCTTCGATTTAAAGCACCGACAAACACTCTGTAACTGGCATAAGTTTTCACGCACCTTTGAACTCTTTGCATATAAGTGACATAACGTACATATGTATGTATGTATGCACGCAAGGGTGAGAAAAAATCTCCTTGAAAATAACACTATTTCGGGCTTCGGTACGAGATAAAAGTTATGTACGCAATCAGCCACAAATCTTATTGAACTGTCGATTGCAATGGCAATGCCAGTAATGAGGTTTGATTGCCTGCCATGGAAAGCAAGAAAAGTGCCTACGAATACATATGAGTACATATTCGATATTGTAGTCTTAATTCAGCCTCAAGCAGAAGGCTTTGTTGGAATATGTAGTAACAAAAAAAAAACTGTGCTGCCGCGGCAAATGCATAATAAAGCCATAACAAATAGGAAGTCTACATGTATGTATATGTGTATATATGCTATATATATACACATACACACTCGCCGTTATACATTTGCATATGAGCATGTATAGCCCAAAGGCAAATGTTCGGCTTATCTATTGACACAAACACACGTTTCAATATAAATTGCATTGGAAATCCGAATGTGAATAGGAATAACAGGCAATTGAACCGTTGGACCAGTGAAATATAACTGCATACACATAAATATGTCTGCACATACACATGCACATATATTTATTGTGAACTATTTTAACCAAGTGCGCAAGTGAACCATAGCAGTGTGTATGCAAATATCCCAACCGGTTTGCAAGTCAACCACCCACAATAGGCGAACGGTGCAATTAACTGTGCAACGGTGAAATAAAAAGCAAGTAACTGCGCTGTGGCTTGAGAAGAGGACTAACAAACCGCAAAAATCCCAACTGCAGACAATGACCATAAAAGCTACTTTGGCCATAAAGAAAAATTGGTGCAACATAAAAGCAAACAAGAACAAGAAAAGATGTTGTCTTCTTCAGTCATGCCGACGGCTTTATACCTTTCATGAACATGATTTTGTACGATTGAGACTCTCCACTTGAACCAAAGCTCCAAAGAAAAAATAGCAAGAGGTCGAAATAGGACCATCCAGTTTCGTTGACGAGCACGGTGGAAGTACTACGCACTCTGATTCGAAGGCGTGCATCACCGAAAATTTTCCAGTCAATTTATGGACCTTTGCTCATTGACTATGATGGAAAGATGAGCTGTACGAGATTTACGACGACATTAACACATATGTATATATTTGGCGCTTTGTAACCGCTGAAGCGATTTTCGGCCGAGGTTCTCCTTCAATTTGTGGTTTTGCTTCTTGATGTTTTTACTAACAAATGGAGGGACCTAAAGTTTATTCTAAGCAGCCTTCGAACGGTCGATGGATTTTTATAAGGAGCTTTTATTTCATGTCAGAAATACACTCGGAGGACTTGACATTCCCTGCGAAGGGCACCCGCAATTATAAGTAGAAAAATAGATTTTCTATAATTTGTATGCTGCTTGAGCCTGGACTTGAACCCAGGCCTTACGAATTGTAGTAAGCAATGCTAACCACTTGGCTATTACGTCCGCCAACGACATTAAAATAATTCCCGTTGACCCTATGGGAGAGTAAATTCCAATGGAATCTGGTTTTAATTTATGTCTCAAATTGGCGCCGAACGGCTAAGAAGGTGAACGGACATTGTTGTTAACTCGGCTTTAATCGTGGTGTTTAAACCAATAAAAAAGAGGAACCGGAACGACCGGAATTTTTTATGTCCTCAGCTGAGGTCAAAGACGTCCGAGAGTTTTGAACGACAGAAAAATGTATGTCCTGGCCGCGCATAATACAGGGGCTGTGTTAAAGAGCGCAAGTGTGGTATTGGATTTGTGATAAGAGAGAGAGTACCTGTTGACGAACACTGACATTGATGCCACTGGATGGGTATATAGACACAATTCGAATCAGCTTGAATTTCTTTAACGCATCGCTACTTGGGCCCACATTCCGACGAAATCATGCTTAGTAATTTTAGCGCCGACAAAACAGTCTGCAGGTTCAGCCTCCATTACAAAACATCTTCAAATTGGTTTGAGCAAATGTTGTTGTCTCGAGTAACACGATCCAACACAGGAAAAGCTATGAAACTATTTCTTTGTCACTAAATCGTAAAACTTGTCGCAGGACAAGTCCACGGTGTTTTATATACTTGAACTCTCCGACGTTTTAACATCGATTAGGATCTTTATATTTTCGAGTTAAGCTATAGTTCTGCGCAGGCGATTCTTACTCGATTTGAATTCCTGGCTCTGAAAGCACTCGACGGTGTAAGGGAGTTATAGGCAGCATTTCAAGTTCTCCATTGTTGTCATATATATATTGTAGAGAAATAGAGAGAAAAAAGGCCGAGACTGAAGAAGATGAGAAACTCGCCGAGAGATAAAAAGCTGTAACATTTAACGGAACATGCGACGACATATATACCGAGGCTGTTCCTTTAATAATTACAAAAAGTGTTCTAATAAATGACATTCCAAGCATATCTACTTTACGAAAAGAACACTTTTACAGCCTGGTTTATTGTAGGGATGATCTTAAAACTCCATAGATGATGAACCCAAACGCCCAACAACATTTGATGCGGATGGAGTGGACGTTCCCCCAAATGGTAACAGAAGTTAAAAAAAAATATTAAATTGAACTCATGATCATGAAAGGTATACAAAAAATATCAGAGGACACTATACACGCGCACCCAGCTGGCGGCAATGAGGGTCTGGATGCCATGGTTACCATCTCACAACTAACATCGGCATTCCACTTGCCAATTGTGGCGGATAGCGGTCGAGAAGGGTAGCTATAGTGCGCGATAAAGAAGTTAAGTGCCCCGCTTCTGACACGCGAGTTTGTGGCAAGGCTACATGAATTGGCGGCGGCAACAGTAGCTTGGTTACGCTAATACCAAATTGTCGTCTTCTTGGAGCATCTTGCGGTTGTCAGCATCATCAGTGCAGCATTTATCATGTGCTTTAGAGAAATATTAGGGTGAATACAAAGAGAGTTGAAAACGTATAGAGTTCGAGAGGCAAGAGAATAGAAATCGTCAATTTAAGAAGAAAAAACTAACTTATTTTGTAACCAAAAAGAACTGCTCTTAAAATTGTTTTTTAGCTAATGCCGTTGTAGGATGTTGCACTAATTTTAATAATACATATGTGCATATTGCATATATAGCAAATATTCTCTTCTCTCATGAATTCCTCTTTAGACTTTACATCCTCACTTAGTACTAGTGGAGAATTCATGTCTGGAACACGTGTGCGTCCTCCGACACAACATTGTATATCTTAACGGACAGTAGCGTTTGTTTGTGTCACCGGCGTGCAACATGCATTTGCATCAGCCTTTGCGCTGCGACCACCGGGAGTCGTCGACATGTGTAGCCCTGGTCGACAAGGTAGCGGCGGCCAAGACGCTGTCATTTGTATTACGCGGATTTATCTATGATAAATGGTGTTGGCTCATGTTGCATGAACGCGTGCTCAGTACATACAACACACCTGCATATATGTACATATGTATACTTATATATATATATATATACATACACAGAGGCATGTAATTTACAAAGGTTCAACAGTTGGTGGTGTTGCCAAGAATTTGCATTCAAACCACTAGGTATTACACTAATTCTTAAGTATATGCACATATCTGCATACATACATATGTACATGTACATACAAGCGTAGTCGAACTTGTTTGACGTCATTTTACATGAATTTTCAATTTTCATTTAGTTTGTTGATACGCAGCAGTTTCTTGTGGAACTGGTCGTGTTTGACAAATTTTCTATCAATTTTGTTGGTGAGAGGTGACAGGTCGCCAAATGCTGAATGTATAAACAAATGCTCGATTTTCGCAAAAATTCCAAAAGTATTAGGATTAAATTTGCACCAAATTACTCAATGTACAACTTTTGTAATGCCCATAGAGAATATGTATGTTCTTGTTGGACTTAAATAATTCCCATATCCAGTAATTGCTTTGAAGCGTTTTGCTACCACTCAGCAAAAGAGAACTTAGAATTCTTGTATTATCCCTAATACCCTTCATTAAATCGAGGGAACTGTTCACAGAAGAATAGTTGGGATAAGCGGAGGAGCACAATAAGCTATGGCCGCCCGCAGTCAGGTCCTTAACCTCCTCTTTCAACGAACTAATCAAAATGTAAAAATGAATTTCTGTTCGTTTGTCTTACTAAAACTCTAGAATGGCTGTGCCGATATGACTAATTTTAATCTTAAAACATATGTGGAAGGGTTTAAACGGTTAGAAACATCATGGAAGTGGATCAGTAATTTGATATGCAGCCGACTTTAAAATGGGCTTAAAACGAACACTATGCTACTTTTTCTTGCGGGAAGTTGACCCTGGATCGACTTATTAGAAAAAATTATATTTTCATATGGAGCCGTTTGCCTAAATTAGGATGAGGGCCACTTTCTCTTCCTGGTAGTGGATCTGAGATTGAACTCAAAAAAAGATCGAGATGCCGAGGGAAGCAAGAAGCATTTACATAGTCATACCATAATTCAATTTCGATGATTTTCAGTGCCAATATTAAATGAATATTATTCATGTCTGTCGAGCACCAAAATTCTCATAAAAAGCAAAATGCAGAAGAGGGGGTGTATGAAAAGGTTGAGAAACTAGTTGATTTGAGTAATACACGAGAAGTCTAAGAGAAAATATATCGACGTACTGAAGGTTCCAAGAACGGAGCTTACTTATCTACAACTCAAAGCGTTGCTTTCGCCATACTAGACATGGAAACGGAACGAATGATTCGGTACAGAACAAGGATAAGACGAAATATCAAAGGAACATTCAGCGCATCAACATCACAATCAACACTAACAACAATGATAGACTTGAACCCAACGCATAATCACTCTTGCCAATAGTTGATACCTTGGATTGAGTAGGTAAATGCAGAGCAAAATATCTGTCGACGAATCAAAACCAGACTCTACAAGTCACTAACTGATGAGTCGGCGATGGGAGTTTTCGAGAGAAAAATTATGCTCTGATTATTACTCCAAGATTCATCTGAAACCTTATCAATAAATAATGAACATATTTATATTTTTACTAAATAACAATTGAGAAGTTCCACAAAGTAGAGGTACTTTTTCCAATAGATATATCACGCATGAGTCGTGTCAAACTCCCATGTTATTTTTGTTCAGTATTGTATGGCGTTTTATCATGGAAAGACTTACGCATGAACAACGTTTACAGATAATTCAACTCTATTAAAAAAATTATTTTTCGGTAAAGAATGTGTTTCGCGCGCTTCGCTCATTTTATGGTCAATATAATCGGCCTACTGAGTGTACTATTCGCAACACCGTCTTGAGACCCAGCATCATTACTGGATAATATTCAACCGAATAGACCACGTCCAGCACGCAGTGAAGAAAATATAGCGGTCGTAGATGAGAGTGTACACGAAGACCGTGGAGAGCCGTTCGCAGCAACTCGGACTGACGTATGGACTGGCTTGGCGCATTTTTCATCGAGATCTTAAATTAAAAGCGTACAAAATACATTTTGTGCGAGTCGATTGGCCACCGAGATCGTGTGATATCACTCCGTTAGACTTCTTCTTGTGGGGATATGTAAAGTCTAAATCTATGCGGCCAATTCCGCTTCGATTCAGGGTTTGGAGCAAAACATCACGCGTGTAATTCGCCTTTTCTAAGTCTAAATGCTCGAATAAGTCATCGAAAATTGGATTTAACGGATTGACCATCTGAGACGTAGCCGCAGTCAACATTTGAAAGAGATAATCTTCAAAAAATAAATACCAAAGAATGTTCTTTCGAATGATAGTAAACATTCCCCATTAAATTTAAATTTTCTGTGTTTTTTCTTTAAAAAAGTAAAGAAATTCGAAATGAATCATATATTATTTTCACCACGAATACAATACGAGTTCGAAAATTTAAAAAGCGAGGGAGTTTGCCTTCGGGAATACGCCTCGAATTTAGCATCGCAAGTTTTTATGTTTATTGGGTAAAAGAGAAAATAAGAAATAAAAAATAAAAAATAGAACGACTGATGTGTTAAAATCAATAAAAGGAAGTGCAAATAAAAATTCTTTACTCAAATGAAAGTTGTTTCTTTTTTGTTTTTGACATATTACGAGGAACTGAAAAAATTTGCATAATGATGAAGGCAGATGAGTAATAAGTAATCTTCAGTTTTAAACGAGCCCAGCTCTACCTTCATTGTTATTAATTAAATCGTTTATTTCATTATTATTATTATTTTTTCATTAAACATTTTAATATCTCACCTTAACATCCGGTGCCAGCGGTAAATGATTTAACATTAAATTTCCATTTGTAAACAACTATTACTAGATACATTCCTGCATACAGGTATACTCGTCTACACACGTTATTCCCTGTAGAAAAAATAAGATTAACTGCTTAAAAATAAAGTCGAAATATTATATGTACCTTATGGCTGATAAAATTACTCTGGGAAGTACTGTGCCACAAAGAGAAATATTTAGTTTGCATAAGAAATATGGTCCAATGATGAGTTTCATCAGAAATTCGTCCTTTATTCAATTTGTTTCAGGCGTATCTGCCTATAGAACTATACAATTCGAACAGCCGAAATAAACGAAATTCATAACAGATTTATTATGAATCGTAAGTGCGTCATAATATCAAATAAAAATTCACCCGATCGTCAATTTTTATCAGGGTCGAAAATTCAAATTTAATGGAGAATGTTTATTATCGTTCGAAGGAACATTTTTTGGTATTTATTTTTTGAAGACTATCTTTATCAAATGTTGGCCGTGGCTACGTCTTAGATGGTCCATCCGTTGAGTCTAATTTTCGATGATTCGTTCGAGCATTTCGACTGAAAACCGGCGAATGACACGCGTTATGTTTTGCTTCAAGGACTGAATCGAAGCGGGATTATCCGCATAGACTTTAGACTCTACGTATTCCGACGGGAAAAAGTCGAACGGCGTGATATCACATGATCTTGGTGGCCAGTCGACCGGACCAAAACCTGAAATTATCTGTTTACCGAAGTTTTCTCTTAATAAATCCACTGATTGATGCGATGTGTCGGAAGTGGCGCCGTCTTGTTGAAATAGGATCTTCTTGGAACTTTTCAAGGGCCCATAGAGCGCAACGATGTCGCTTTGGAAGGTCAAGCGGATTCAGTTCTTTCACAAGCTGTATTTTGTATGCTTTCAATTTAAGATCTCGACGTAAAACGCCAAGTCGTTCCATACGTCAGTCCGAGTAGCTACGAACGGTGCCGAATCGACTCTCCACGGTCTTGCTGTACACTCTCAACGACGGCCGCTATTTTATCTTCACTGCGTGCTGGACGTAGTCTAATCGGTCGAATATTATCCAATAATGAATGCTTGGTCGTTACGAATAGTACGGTCAGTAAGTCTTTTCATGATGAAATGCTAAACAATACCGAACAAAAATAATACGATAACCTTAGACGACTCACGCGCGATCTGTCAAAAAAGGTTATTGAAAAAAGTACCTCTACCGACAACTGAGGAGGTATGTACGGAATTTGTGGAAAAAATCGAGAACATAACAAAAAGTGGATTTGAGAACTGTTTTGTGGTTTGAAAAAAATGTTGGCATTATATATGTGGAAGGCTACTAAGAATCGGGCAAATTAGAAAATTTCTGAATAAAGAAACGAATAATTAAAATTTCTTTTCCAAGAGGGTTCATATGAATTTGTATATATATTCTAATACTAAGAAATCTATTATAGCAACAAAAACAGTTGATATTAAACAAGTTCGAAAACAAGTAAATTATTCAAATCGAAATAAAATTTGCATACCGCATCCGTCACTCAATTCATTCATAAATATATATAAACCAGCGCACTGTTAATAGGCGAGTTTTAAAATTTAACTGCTGATTTTTTTTTAATAAAATTGTTTTGTAATTGAATGAAGAGAGAAAATGTAGCGTACCCAGCGCACGCACATACATACACATATATGTAGACATATAAAATGTTATAGTCCCTGCAGTGCAAAGGTAGACTTATATTCAAAAGTTCAAGTTAAATACTAGTGCGAGATAGAATGAAATTATACCAGTCCGGTAGTTGTATAGCAGTTCACCAATAACGAGAACAACAATAAATTTCACCACCATGCCATTCATATGTTGTTGTTATATTTCGTATGACACGGTTGAATTTCATTTCATAATAAGCTCTGTCGAAGTGCGCCTTATACCGTATATCTTAACGTCGTCAAAGAAGCCGAGTGGTTAGAGCCTATCACTGTATGCGTGAGGTTCACGTATCGAATCTCTTTGCAGGCAAATTCATTTTTGTTTTTATTTTCAATTTTATTTTTGGTGAATTAGAAGTTCAACACATACTTATATATATGGGAAATAGATGGAAGATGAACTAGTTAGTGCGAAAATGCAAACTAGTTGGATTCTAGTTAACAAGTAGTATTTTTGCCTACAGAGATATCACACACAGCCACATGCGTATGTGCATACTGTGACACAAATAACATATGTATATATATGTACAAGCTACAATACTGTCTTGTCAGGTGTTGTAAAAAAAGCTTTGCCGTCAAAAGCTTTTTGAAGTTTTCAATATTTCAGCCGCTGAAATTTATGAATGAATTTAAAGGTTGGTCGATAGTGGAATTTTCTGGTCAACAACACATTTTAAATACACATAAATACGTTCACGAATGTGGGCGATTTGTTTATGTTTTTAAGTCTCGTTTCGTGCCGTAAAATGTCTTGCGTAATTCAATTAATGAATGAGGAGATCGTTCGCGCAATTTTTATAGTAAATAATGGAGAGGAGGTATGCTGGTGAAGTGTTAAAATTGGTGATGGTCCATGATGTTGTGGTTGTTAAGACCGCCGAGAGATCAAACACTTTATGCATGCACACAAATGTAAAAAAAATATAAGTATTAACGAACTCTATCCAAATATTAAGATGAATCTATAAATTTAGTGAGCTGCATTAAAAGAAGGTCAAGAATGTGTGAATGGCACTCGCCTTGGATGTCCATAAATATCAACAACCGTTGAAAATGTTGAGAACGTAAAGAAAATTATTTCAAGGAATCGTAGAATCACTATCAGAATGTTTCTAAAGAAGGCGGCGTATTGGTTATCTATTGATATTAAATTAAAATTGCTTAAAAATTATCATAATTGCAAAGGAATCATTGTTATATGATTAAGACATCGACATTAAAGCTCGATCACCTTAAGGGAAAAGTCTACTGACACCAAATCAGCCCAACATGTTTCATAAAATGTAAAAGTTTTGCTAAATTATCACAAGGTTGTATACGGTTGCTTGGAGCAATACAAAAAAAAAAATAGTTTTATGGTAAATAAAATGATGCACCTGAGTATTCACCTCATTGCAGTTGAAATGGTTCTGAAAAGTCCTTCAGTTTCAGTGATCAACTCTTCATTCGACGAAAATTTCTTCCCAGCGAGCATTTTTTTGAGGTTTGAATACAGGAAATAGTCTCTGAGGGTCAGATTTGGAGAATACGGTGCATTCGGAAGCAATTCGGAGCCCAATTCAAGGATTGTTGCCATCGATTTCATTGACTTGCGGCACGGTGCATTGTCTTAGTAAAATAGCACTTTCTTTTTCTTGCAGCTTTTTTTCCGCGATTTCGCCCTTAAACCGGTCCAATAGTGCTACGTCGCTGTTGATGGTCCTTCCTTTTTCAAAGTAGTCAATGAAGATTATTCCATGCACATCCCGAAATAGACGCCATGACCATGCCGGCCGACTGTTGCGTTTTTCCACGCTTTGTGGCGGTTTCGTCGTGTGCAGTCCACTCAGATGACTATCGATCTGTCGATTGGACTTCGGAGTGAAATGACGGAGCCGTGTTTCATCCGTAGTCACATATAGATGCAAATGCTCAGATTTATTACGTTCGAACATCTCCAAACACTGCTCCAAATCATCAACTCGTCGTTGTTTTTGGTCAAAAGAGAGCTTGCGCAGCACACACTTTGCGCAGATCGTTTTCATACATAAATATTCGTAAGTGTTTTGATGTTTACGTTCAGTTGATATCTTTAGAATGCCTGTTATTTCATTCAATTTGTCATTTCAATTTCATTCAAAATCATTTTGTGAATTTTTTTAATGTAATAACCTCTTTAAGCGTTCATCATCTTCGGAATCCGCTTCTAAACTTAGCATACAAATCCTCGATGGTTGATTTTCCTGGAGTAGTGTCTGGAAGCTCGCCATCAAGCCAAAAAACAATATTTTGTCAACACACAAAATTTAATTTAATCCATTTTTTTTCACGATAACAAAGTTTGCTTCACTCAAAATGCTATAATCCACTTATTAATGAACCGTTAGCTATCAAATTTATACAGGCGTCTGTTGAAGGTTATGTGTCATCCCGTAGAGTTTCTAATTACCTTTTTAAAATGGATCAGAATATGAATTATCAACACAAGAATGTTTTTGTTTACTATAAAAATTAGCGGAGCTTGGTTGGGAGTTTTCACAAATATAGTTTTATGTCCTATTCGTCCACTCACGCTATCTCTTACTGAGAATTTCAAACTCATTGCTTTTTAAGTACATCAAGGCTGGAAACATAATTTCAATCAATTTTAAAATATTAATCGATTTTTCAATTTTATCAAGATTTTTCTTTCAAAATTAAAAAAAAAAATGAAATAAACTTGTTCCAATTTTTGATTTAAATAATTTTAAAGGCCAAAAAGACAAAAAGGCTTTCTACACCAAGTGCGATTTTTTATTTTCCAGAGGTAAAATTTTGGATAAACACCCTTCATGTTTCCACTATGCTTTGCTTCAAACCTAATAATATGCAATTCAAATTAGTATCACCATTATCTATGCAAAACTGTTACTTTATAAAGTATTCGTAACCGATTAACATCATTCACTACGAAGAATTTTATTTCATATTGCTTAGCTCATATTTGTCATAAGCCATAAGTTACAAGTTCCGTGAATTAAAAAAGCTTTGCTTAAAAATCTATTTATTTTCACAGGAATTTAGAATGTCGAAGAAATAATGAATTTAAAATACCCTCACCTTATAATTAGCTAAATATGTATTTTTTTTTGCATAAATTTTATATTATTCTAATAATACGCATATTGAGGCAATGAGTCAGTGGCATTAGAGCAAGTACATGGTTTCATTCACAATTTAAGTAAAATATTATTTTCTTCATAATTTCATTGATGAATCTGCCCAAACTCATTTGATTCAGCATCGACAGAAGTGAGAAACGTAGAAGTATAAATCTTTTTTCTTTTTTTTTTTTTTGCAAAACATTTAGTAGTTGCGGAAGAGCTGATTTACTGAATTAAACATTAATAAAAACCATTCATAACGCTTTGATATAATATATATATACATATATATAAGTATAATGTGATTATTTAATTTGTTGATTATTTCCGTTGCGTGGGTGTTACTATACGAATATGTATATATCGTACAACGGTAATCAAATTGACGGGTGCCACTTGTACATTTCATGATTAATTGTTGAGTATTCGTTAAATTTGTTTACTCTCATACACATGTATGTATATGTTATTTAGAATTTATTTATTTCAAATGTATAAATATTTTAAACTCTATTAATTTCGCATTATTTCGTTTCATAATATTTTATTTTATTAAATTTAGTTCTGCTTTATTTAATTTAATTTGAATTATGCTAGTTTTATTTAATTTCATATTAGTTTATTTTATTTAATTTAATTTAAATTTTTTTTTAAATTATAGTTTTTTTAAATTTTAATTAATTTGTTTATTTTCAATTGTTTAACTACATTATATTTCATTTAACTTTATTAAGTAAAATTTTACTTTGTTTTATTTTACTTAATTATATTATTTTTTTCCGTTTTATTTTCCTTTTATTTAACTTTATTCTTCTTTTAACTAATTTTATTTAGTACTGTTTTCTTTGAATTTTCTTATCTCCTTCATTTTATTTTTTATTTTGCTATACTTTATTTTAATTTATTTTAGTTCAATTTATAATTTTTATTTATTTTTTTTTATTTAACGAATATTTTTTAGCTTTAATCGGTTTCTTTCTCTCTCTTATATTTCATGAAGTTAGTTAATTTTATTTTATCTAATAGTTTTTAGTTTGTGTTATTTAATTATCTTTTGCCTTATCTTTTTTTAATTTCCTTTTAAAGGGTGATCCATTTCGAAGTTCCCTACTTTTTAAAAGAAAAAGAAAACACAGAAAATTAGAACCTTCTCTGGCGTTTATTTTTCAAAGATTATCTCTTTCAAATGTTAGCCGCGACTATTCTTTCAATAAATCCACTGATTTATGCGATGTGTCGGAAGTGGCGCCGTCTTGTTAAAACCAAAGTTTCAATTTCAGGCATTAACTGGTCGGTTATCATAGCGCGATGACGGTTGCCATTGACGGTTACGTTCTTACCGGAATCATTTTTGAAGAAATATGGATCGACCCACACACCGCACCAAACCGCTGTTTGTTCAAGATGAAATGGCAGCTCTTGAATCTCTTCAAGTTGCTCTTCGTCTCGAATGCGGCAATTTTGCTTGTTTACATACCCATTGAGCCAGATTGGGCCTCATCGCTGAACAATTTTTGGCTCGAAAACGTCGGATCTTCTCGGAATTTTTCAAGAGCTCATAGCGATGTCGCTTGGGAAGGTCGAGCGGCTTCAGTTCATGCACAAGCTGTATTTTGTACTCTTTCAATTTAAGATCTCGATGTAAAATTCGCCAAGTCGTTCCATACGTTAGTTCGAGTTGCTGTGAATGGCGTCGAATCGGCTCTCCACGGTCGTCGTGTATACTCTCAGCTGCGGCCGCTATATTCTCTTCACTGCGTGCTAGACGTGGTCTATTCGGTCGAATATTATCTCATAATAATTGCTGGGTCTCAAGATGCGTGATGGTGGTGCGAATAGTACGCTCAGTAGGCCGATTATGTTGACCATAAGTTGAGCGAAGCACGCGAAACACATTCTTTACAGAACTTAAACTTTCGTAAAAAAGTTGAGTGATTTGTAAGCTTTGTTCAGGCGTAAGTCTTTCCATGATGAAATGCCAAGCAATATTGAAAAAAAATAGCATGACAGCTTGACACGACTCATTCGTGATCTGTCAAAAAAGGCTTTTGAAGAAATTACTTCTCCTTGGAACACCCTTTATTAAATTTTGTTTTAGTTTATTTGAAAATCTATGTTACTTTATTTTATTTCCCTTGTTTTATTCTGTTTTTTTTTTTGAATTTTATTTTGTGTTATTTTATTTCATATTAATTTGAATAAGTTCCTTTTATTCTATTACATTTTTTTTGTTTTAATTAGTTTTATTTTATTTTATTTTACTTTTTTTCTATTCTTCGTTCTATTAATACTTATCTCATTTTGCATTATTTTTATATATATTTATTAATCTTTAATTTATTTTATTTTTTTGTTTCATTTTATTTTAATTAAATTAATATAATTAAATTTTTTGTAATATATAATTATTATTTAATTTAATTTTACTTTATTTTATTTCTTTTAATTTGTTTACTTTATTTTATTATATTTCTGTTTATAATATTATAATTAATTTTATGTTATTTTTTTTTTTAAATATATTTAAAAGAATTTTTTTTTTTGCCTATTGCTAAGAATTTGATGACTTCATATATTGTAAAATTTACAAAGTTTTTGACTTTTATTTAGTCTAATCTTAAAAAAATGCACATTTATGTATGTTTATAAGCTTTTTATGTTTGGTGAGACTATTTATGTATGCATGTGCACTCTCAAAGTGGAAGATTTAATAAAATCTAAATTTTAACCCGCCGCGTTCTCTTTATCTCACATAGAAAAACAGGTTACATTTCCAACAATTTGTGTATCTCACATAAGAAATAACGACTAAGATATACACGTAATTTCGCTAGTTTACTGTGGCGCAGACGCACGTATCGATTTCATTCAAAAACTGTCAACGCCCTACTCCGGCCACTCTCCTTGGCGCCAGCAACTCGGAGTCCAGCTCCGCAGCTCGTTCACTTGAAGATCAATTAATTTCACTAAAATGCGCTATTAATTTGTGCTGTTGTTGTTTGTACGGCTTGGCCGCTGGAGCTGTTATGTTGCACAATATGCGCCAATTGAATTTATAGGTATGGTTTTGTTGGTATACTAAGTGCTTGCCGTTAGTTTCGATGAGTTTGCAACTCGAAAGAGCGGTGATCTCTGCTGCAGCTACATTTTAGCAGATATGCAAATTGCCTGTCAAAGTGATTAAATGACCGCCCTCTCTTTCAATAATGTATTTTGTTTTCAACAGGTTTTCTAATTTTTCTTACTTTGTGACGCAGTTGTGCTTGTAAGCTCGCTCGTATGTTGCCTTTACCTTATTGGGTAGATAAGACAGCGTATTGAGGTATCTATTGTTATAGCTACCAAATGCGATATGCATTGGTTAGTTGTCGGTATTAAAATAAATAAAAATTTAATTAATTAATTTTAAATTAAGTTACGTAAATTTTTTTGAATTTTATGAGTAAATCCATTGTGCCACACCTTATCAAAAGATTGAGCCACATCGAGAAAAACGTACGCATAAATACAACTGGACTGCATTTCCACAAAACAAAGCGGTAACAGGTCCAAGGTAATCAGATTTAATGCTTTTATTATTTGTAATATACTTCGATAACGTTTACAGCGGAAACTGAACCGTACAATTTTGATGTTTCCCTATTTTTTTGAAGACAATAAAAAAAAACACAGAATATTCAAATTTAATGGGGAATTTTTATTATCATTTGAAAGAACCTTCTTTGGCATTTATTTTTTGAAGATTATCTCTTTCAAATTTTGGCAGCGGTTACGTCTCAGATGATCCATCCATTGAGTCCAATTTTCGATATCGATAATGTGACAAATGTGATGGTTTGCTCCAAAGAGTGAATCGAAGCAGGATTATCCCCACAGTAAAAAGTCTAACGATGTAATATCACTCGATCTTGCTGGCCAATCGGCCGGCCAAAATCGTGAAATTATCTGCTCACCGAAGTGTTCTCTCAATAAATCCATTGCTTGATGCGATGTGGGAAGTGGCGCCGTCTTGTTAAAACCAAATGTCGCGGAGATCACGAGCTTCAATTTCAGGCACCAAATAGTCAGTATCATGGTGCGATAACGGCCGCCATTGACAGTTACGTTTCCATCGGATTAATTTTCGCAGCTCTTGAATCTCTTCAGGTTGATCTTCGTCCCAAATGCGGCAATTTTGCTTGTTTACATACCCATTGAGTCAGAAATGGGTCTCATCGCTGAACGAAATTTGGCTCGAAAACATCGGATCTTCTTGGAACTTTTCAAGAGCCCATAGAGCGAAGCGATGTCGCTTTTAATTTAAGATCTGTTGCGAACGGCGTCAAATCGACTCTTCACGGTCTTCGTGTACACCATAAGTTGAGCGTTGGGCGCGAAACACATTCTTTACAGAACGTGAATTCTCGTACTAAAGTTGATTGATTTGTAAACTTTGTTAGGGGTAAGTCTTTCCATGATGAAATAACAAGCAATACTGAACAAAAATAGCATGACAGCTTGAGACGACTCACTCGTGATCTGTCAAAAGAAGGCTATTGAAAAAAGTACCTCTACTTGGATCACCCTTTATAAGTGTGTCATACTCCATCTTAATCGGTGGATTGTATTAATGTTGTAGTTAACATCGTTCCATCGTCTATTGCTACTAATTCTATAACAGTTTCACAGAATATTTCTCTCGGATGCTCCTAGTGTGATTTATAGAATGTTCTCAAAAGAACATTCTTATCTGAAACGTTGCCAAGCTCCAAACGGTTTGGTGAATTCCTTTTCATTTCTAAAAGAGCATTTGGCAGCAAACTAAGTCAACGTGGTGTAGAGTCAGCTCCTTTTTCACCTATCTGCTGCTTTGAAATAAAGGAAAGGGAGAAAAGCGATTTGTTCTTTAAGTGCACCACGTTAAATCTTATAGGCCATATTGCCTACCACTATGATCCCTCTGTGTTTTAATATTCTGCAATTTAATATGTATAGTTCATATTCATGAAAGGTGTAAGAAAATAGATAAATATATTAATATAAAATATTATAATTAACTCAGCCTACACAAGCATGATGATTTTATGATTTTCAAAAGCAATTCGAAAGATACTAACCCACGCAAATATCCACGTGCGGAAAAGAGTTAGCAGTCAATCGATTTGAACAAAAATTGAACGAAAGATATCAGTTAAAAAAATTTCCACTTTTAAGACTACAACATGTCAATGCGGTGAGTTGTATAAACGCGGTCATGCAGCACGCGCGGCTATTTAATTAATTATTGAAGAAAATGTAAATGGCTTAATTAGTGAGGTAAACAGCGCAAGTTAAAACTAGCTGCTCACAGCATGCATACACACGTAATGGCATTTAAAAGCACCGGAAATGTATGATCATTAAGATTTATATACATATATGTGCAGTTTATATATATTTCTACATTATATTATTATGCGTGCATATGCGTGCACTAATGTGTACTTATGAAGTTAACCAGTTCATTTTTGAAATCAGCTGTCAGGAAATTTACACAAAAATTAATGTTATTGCATAATTTTTTTCAATAACAAGAAGTCCAGACACTGCTATTTTTGGAAGTTTATTTTAAAGCCTATCTTTTTAAACAACTCATGTGTATAATTGAATTTAAAGTATTTTGTTTTTATTACTGTTAGCAAAATATTTTTAAATAGGTATTTTACGAGAATTTTGGTAATAGCATACAAACATTTTGTTTAAACAAACAGGAAAGAACGGCTGTCTATGGCCATGCCGAAATCTGTGTACCTTTCATGAACATATCAAATTTCTTGCAAATTGCATAATTCCATTATGATGATTTTCAGTATCAATATCAACTTGCAGGGTACGAAAATTCACGCTCTCAGATGCTTTTTTTCGGACTTTTGATCCAAAACCTCATATCTGAACAAATCGGTTTGTATGATACAGTATTCCGATTTCG
This sequence comes from Neoceratitis asiatica, assembly GCA_030068015.2. NCBI lineage: Eukaryota > Metazoa > Arthropoda > Insecta > Diptera > Tephritidae > Neoceratitis > Neoceratitis asiatica. The sequence goes on from CM061529.1 coordinate 41,500,579, forward strand.
ATGATTTTTCCAACCAATACACAATTCATAATATATGTGCATAAGACTTCGCCCTCCTTGATGTTTTTGTGGAAGGGGCTATAAGATGTGGTTTTTCGATTTCGATAATTTCCAGTACCAAAATGTAATTCATTATGTATGTGTAGTATTACAAATTTCACGTTCTTAGGTCAAAAGTTTCTAGTATGAAAAATAGGTCGTTATATGCTACATGGGCCCGATCTGGCCGTTTCCGACAAATGCTCGTATAAATGTAAAAATGCATCTGCCTACCAAGTTTGGTTGAAATATCTCAGTGGTAGGGAGTAGTTTGCGTTCAAACAGACAGGCAGACCGACGGACATGGCGAAATCAACTCAGCTCGTGATTCTGATATGAGCTTTCTTTTTTTATTAAATATTGGAAATTGGTCTCTCAAAAAGTATTAATAAGAATTTCGAATATTTAATTAATACATAAATGTTCCTCATCCAAATCATTATTAAATCATTTAAAAATTATCAGCCATGGGCAGAGATTTAGCACACTTACATGGGTCTAAATTGAAAATAAAATCTTCTGGTTCGAGAGGCTGTAGGAACAGGCCAGTAACAAAATTCAGAGAACAAGTTGTCAGCTTGCATTGTACAAAAAATATACTAAGCTTCCAATTTTCGAGACCCAATCTTTCATTTCGTTTTACCAACCGAATGCGATTCAGTAACAAAAGGGTATAAGCCATCAGTATAACAGAACAAATCGTGATAGTTAGCAGCACATTTTTGCTCGACTTGCACTCCTCCTCTCTTCATTTCAATCATTCAATGCTGGAGAGCTAAGCATTGTTATTTTAAGCTTTATTAGTGCCCCAATGCATTTCTCTTATATAGGTTCAATTCGGTCTTACTGGCTGGCTGTTATGCTTTGCATAGACCTGCTGGTCTTTAGTAGTGCCAGGTGGAGATTCAGGTTGATTCGAGTTGAAGTCAAGTCAATGCTTTTATCGAAGTTTAAGAGAGCCTTGATATTTGAATATGATAGTTCTTTTAGTCCTGAGGACTGCACGTCTCTTAGATGTCTGTAGAAAGGTTATTTATTTTTTACTCAAAACACTTTCAATGTAAATGTCGTTCATATTTTAAAAAATACATCTGTGTTTGTTAGTTCGTTGTTATTCAAGATTCAATAATGATATAAAAAATGCTTAAAAAAATCACGGATTGGCACTTGTCCTTGTTTATTACATTAACGTACTGATATTGATATTCCATGCCATTTTCTGAATTCCACTTTTTAGTGAAAGCAAATTTGAAAATATTTCAATTTGAAATGTTGGTGTCCTGCATTCTATGCTGTTCATTTCAATTTCATTTTGTTTTTGAAGATGAAGTTGATATGTTCTGAAATCCGAATCTACGCAAATATATATATTTTCAAATAAAGTTAAAATTTGTTTGTGGATTTAACCGACGGATGTGAAAAAAGTAAGTAGAATAAAATTATTTTATGAAATCTTTAAATATATATATTAAATATTTTAAAAAGTATCTTTTGTAAGGAAAAACATATGTATGACTTGATAAAAAATTCTATAATGCTGTGCTTTATGCAAGCACATAGCGATTTGGTGAAAAGGCTTCACAAAAGGCGACATAAGGATAAAAACAAGGAAGGAACAATTGTGGAAGCAGCTCACCATAAAGGTGAACAACAGTGGCCCCCCTCAACTGCCTTGAAAAATGAAGGATCATCAACAGAGCCTATTACACAGCGTTATTGGACCGTTTGAAGGACGAAATCGTCGAAACAAAAACGCCAAGACCTTGTAACGTATCACAATTCAGTGAAATTGATGGCAAAAATCCATAAATTTGGTTTCGAATCGCTTCCATCGTATTCTCCAGATCTGACCTCCAGTATCTATTTCCTATTCTCAGATATCAAAATAGTACTCGCTGGGCACAAATTTTCGTCGAATGAAGGGGTGATAGCCGAAACGGAGGCCTATTTTGAAGCAAAGGACAAATCGTACTACAAAAATGGTATAGAAAGTGATGAGTGTATTACCTTTAAAGGCAACTATGTAGAATAAAAAAATTAATTTTTCAAAAAAAAATGTTTTACTATGGTAGATCCGGGACTTTTCAATTAACCTGTTATATGCCATAATACTTCATTATTACCAGCTATGCTTAATATGTAATAGCAGATATTTTTTCAAATCTATAGTTTCAAATAAAAACATGTTTAACATATCTGAAAAAAATTTCGATTTATAATAGTTATACAAAAATTAGCTTTCTTTGGGTTTAGCCTAAGTAAATGAAAAAATGCAACATCAACGTTTTATTTTAAAGCGAGTATTTCTGACAGTTTTTTTCAGGTTTCTAAATTTTAATACTTTCCCAAAATGCTAAAAAATTTCATATAACCGGCAAGATTTTTTTTAGATTTTTCCCTACTGGAGGGGTACTGTGCGCCGCAGTAAAATAAATATTCGATTCCTTCACGGAAAATTACATAAAAAGAGACAAAAAAACAGAAGGGAAACGTATTGGACGGATGATCGAAACTTTCAAAATCGCAGAATATTTCCTAGGCAAAGGGTTAATCTGGGGGGAGCATTCTCGACCCCGATTAATTGCGGTTTAAATGAAATATCCAGGAGCTATGCAACTCATCAATTTTAAATTAAGAAAAAAAATACAGTTCGCAAAAACAACCACAATTTCGAACATCTAAGTTTTTTCAAATCTTTTGCACATTTATTTAATCGGTTCGAATAATTTTTACAATGGCACTTTGTACATAAAAAAATCAACACTGAAAACATTTAGCAATGACGTATTTAATAACGTCAATTATTTCTAAATTATTTACTTACGGTATATACATATTCGATAAATTAGTTGCGTATTACAATATAACATTCTTGTACAATAACAATACAAAGTAATAATTTACACTGGTGCAGAAGTATATAATAATTATTATTATTCTAAATAGACACTAAATTATATAATACTATAACATAGTTCAGTACAATATTATTACTTAAATTAATCGATCATTAGCTTAATTTCGATATGTAAGAGTTTTTTTTTATAGACATGAGGTTTTCAAGAGCACTAATATGCATTTTATTTTCAATATTATGGCCAATACTTTTATAATATGATAAAGGTTTGCTATTATGTTTTAAAAATGATTTCGGGCGAGTGACTGCCGCAGCTGGCCTAAATAAATTCCAGACAAGAAGCCCAATTTTTGCAGCAATAACGCGCCGAATACAAGTCAGTCTGTTCATTGGCAAACCCTATTGAGTATAAATCAAGTAACAGCTAAAAAAAGACCAATTCCGAAAATAGTATTGCCTCACAGAAAACCACAATTCTAAAAAAAAACACCCTATGTATGTTGATGTTTGATTAATTAAAGCTGACTCTTAATATACATTTTTTTTATATTCGTTCATTATTTAATTTTTTCTTTTCTTAGCTTTGATATGTTTATAACTTTGTTTTAGCTACTTATAAAATTTTTTATATGAGTTTAAAAGAATAGAAATTTTTTAAATTAAAAAATTTAAAAAATTTTAGAAAACAATCTATAAATATAACATATTTTTTAATTCCCTGTTTCTCTAGATGATGTTATATAAATTACCTCTTTAAGTATTCCACAAAAGAAAAAAAAAACAAAAGAAATTTTTTTAAAGCTATTCATATTCATTTTTATATGCATTTTAAAAATTAATTTTTGGAAAAAACCTACCATTTTATAGGTTTACATGAAATTACTAATATAAACAAAATTGATTTTCAACTTTTTTATTATAATTCTTAATGTAAATTTCATTTATATTAATAGAGTTAAAAAAAATTAGAAAATGGATAAACATACTTAATTTTATTATTATCTGTATTTACCGTTAAGTAATACTCTGTTTCCATTTTAGAATTTAGAGGGTTAGTTTGATTAAATCTCGTTGCCAAATCTGCATTCTTTTTATTACTTTCACCAGATTAACATTAGTCGTTTTGCATTTCATTTCATTTTATTTTATTTTAATTTAATTTAACTTAATTTATATAATGTTATTTTTATAACTTAATTTAATTTTTATTTATTTATTTAAAGTTTTAAACTTATTAGTAAAAATTTTATTTTATTTTATTTTATTCTAAGTTATCATATTTTATTTTAGTTTATTTTGCTTTATTTTATTTTATTTTTTTATTTTATTTTATTTTTTTTATTTCTTTATTTTTTTATTGTTTATTTCTTGTCTTATTTTATTTAATTTTAATTTTATTTATTTAATTAAATTTATTATATTTTTTTATTGTTTTATTTTATTCTATTTTATTTAATTTTACTTTAATTTAATTTATTTTATTTTTTATTATTATTATTTTTTATTTAAACATATTTCTTTGATTGTATTTTATTCTATTTTATTTTATTTTCTCATTGTTTCATTTAACTCAACTTATATTATGTTATTTTTATAATTTAATTTAATTTTTTATTTATTTATTATTTTTTTTAAATTTTATTAGTAAAATTTTAATTAATTTTATATAATTTTATTTAATTTGATTTATTTTAAATTAATTTAACTTAATTTATATTATGTAATTTTTATAATTTAATTTAATTTTTTATTTTTTTATTTAAGCTTTTAATATTATTAGTAAATTTTTTATTAGTAATATTTTTATTTTATATTATTTTATTTTATTTTATTTTAAATTATCATATTTTAATATAGTTTATTTTGCTTTATATTATTTTATTTTATTTTATTTATTTAATTTTTTTATTATTATTTTTTATTTAATTTATTTCCTTAATTGTATTTTATTCTATTTTATTTTCTTTTCTTTTTATTTCATTTAACTCAACTTATATTATGTTATTTTTATAATTTAATTTAATTTTTTATTTATTTATTAATTTTTTTAATTTTATTAGTCAAAATTTAAATTTATTTTAAATTATTTTATTTTATTTTATTAATTTTATTTTATTTTAATTTATTTATATTTATTTTATTTTATGTTATATTATTTTAATTTTTTATTTTAATTTATTTTGTTTTATTTTATTTTATATTATTTTTTTTTTTTTTTTTTTTTTTAATTTTTTTATGATTATTTTGTTTATTTTTTTATTTTATTTTATTTTATATTATTTTAATTTAGTTAATTTATTATATTTTATTTTTTTTTCTTGTTTTATTTTATTTTATTTTTTTTTATTTTTATTTTATTTTTTTATTTTTTTATATTATATAATTTTAATTATTTTAATTAAATTTTTTTATTATATTTTTATTTTTTTATTCTATTTTATATTATTTTATTTTATTTGAGACTTTATTTTATTTTGTTTTATATATTTTATTTTATTTTGTTTTATATTATTATATTTTATTTTAATTTATTTTGATTAAATTATTTTATTTTGTTTTGTTTTATTTTGTTTTGTTTTATTTTATTTAGTTTTCATTTTAATTTCATTTACTTAATTTGTATATATGTATTTTAACGTTAGTATTACATAAACTACTCAATAAGTTTAAGCAATAAAATGAATCTACAAATAAATATACATTTTTATTATTAATAAAAATATGCTAAGCTGCCAGGTTATATTGCACAACTGGTCGTAGCCTATGACTTATGTAACTAATATTTGGTATTTTGCCTTTGGTTCTTCGACATTTGCGTGAAAGCATTTTGAAGTTTTTCTACAATTCGATTTTTGGTTTTCTTCCTTACGAACTATATTTATTATATCATTGCGATCTAATTGCTTATACAAATGTTAGTATTTTTAGCTCTTGAAATTAACGAATAATAAACTTAATATCGATTTTGAGTATTGGCGATAGCGTTTAACTGTACTTTATGCTATTATAATGCTAGGAAAATAATGTTAAACATAAATATTAATTATATACAACCTCTATAAGTATATATATTTATATATATATATATATATATATATATATATATATATATATATATATATATATATATATATTATTTTTACTCTGCACTTCTAATTATTTATAATGATAGCGCAGAGACTCAACATCCGACTCGTCATCACTAGACGAGGGCGGAGTTTCAAGGTTCGCCACCGCCACATCGAGATAATCCTCGTTCGCCAACAACAGCTTATCCAAATTCTCCACAATCTCCACAAATGTTGGACGTGCAGTGGCATCAAAATGCCAACACTGACGCATCAACATGTATATATTCAATGAGCATTTAGGCGGTTTCTCCATACGCTGACCGGACATTAGATAGCTATAGAGCTCCTCCGCTGACATGATGGTTGGGTAGGGTTGCGCACCAAAAGTCATAATTTCCCAAAGTAATATGCCATAGGACCAGACATCACTTTGTGAATCGTAGAATTTGTCCTGCAACGATTCTGGCGCCATCCACTTGATGGGCAGACGTCCGTTGGTATTCTTACGATAGTAATCCGTATCTTGTATGTCACGTGCCAAGCCGAAATCTGCAATTTTCATGACATAATCGTCGCTAACTAAGACATTACGAGCCGCCAAATCGCGATGTATGCAACGTCTCGAGGCCAAATATTCCATGCCGCGTGCAATTTGGAAAGCAAACGAGATGAGATGCTTCTCGGTGAGATGATGTTTTGGCAGCGGCAGCTGATGTTGTTGTTCACCGTAATCTTTAAGCGTGCCAGCGGCTAGTGGACGATTTTTGTTGAGGAAATCTTTTAGATTTCCATGTGGTGCAAACTCTACAATTACATAGAGTGGACCCGATTGACTACAGCAGCCGAGTAAATTTATTATATTTATATGCTTGCCAATTATCTTCATTACTTCCATTTCGCGCACTAAACTTGCAATATCATCATCAGTATGTCCTTCCTTCACCATTTTAACAGCGACAATAGAATTATTCACCTCGGCCATAACGACGCGTCCAAAAGCGCCTTCACCGAGTGTGGCGCCTAAAATGAGTTGAGAACGTGGTATTTCCCAATTGGAGTCCAAAGGAAATTCGTATTCATTGAATGGTGCTGGCTCCGAGTTTGAGCTCTGCAACACGGTTGTGCGTTGCTTTTCTATCTTAACCACCGGCATTATCATGGTATCCATCGAGCCGCTAGAGTCGCCACTAGGCGGCTTATATATGATCACTTTCTTCGTCCACTGATGTACCGTTTCAATGCGTTGTTTAAGCAACTTTTCATGCTTCACTTTGCGCAATACATAAATGAAGAAAATAAGACAAACCAAAGCGAGCAACACCATTACTGACACAATACCCCATATCTCATAGCCGTGCATAGATTTTGATATGACGCGCGCAGTGTTGGGATCTTGCACACGCAAGTAAGCGCTGCTATGCGACTGACCGAGCCCATTCATTTCAATGCAAGTGTACCAACCCTCATTGTCCGGTGTCACATTAGTGAAATTCAAAATATCTACATCTTCGACGTTTTTGAGAAAAGTTGTATTCGTCGAGCAGACACTTCTATTGCACGGTGTGAACGTCCACGTTTTCTTGCTATGTAAGTCCGATAAGTAGACACATTCCATGTGACCGCTGGCATTTAACGGCAGCGTTAAATTTGCCGGCGCTTTTAGTATAATCGGTTTGTGATTAACACGATCGCTAATAATCAATTTCGTTGCGTGTTCAATACAACCCAAATAATTGCACACCTTACACTTATAGATGCCAGAGTCCTCGGGTACCAAATCCTCCATATGTATGCCCCATTTCACCTTTCGCACACGTCCCATATGCCGTAAGATCTTCGTATCATTGCGTGTCCAAGTGATATTCGGCTCCGGTCGTCCCAATGCTGGGCATGCGAGTTGTATGTAACTACCTGATGGTTTTGAGTGTATATTTGGTAGTATTTTCGAGTTCTTGAAACGTGGTTCAAAATCATCGGGTGATTTTGGTTCGCTGCCATCTGTGTTAGGGACGCTACCATTTCCGCTTACCACAGCGCTTGCCTCGTCAATGCCCATGTTTTCGTTGTCGCCATTTTCTGCTGCCGCCTCTGTGCCAAAATCCTGTTCGCTACGCTTTTGCACTTCGAATATTCCCTCGTCATAATCGTTGAGCTCTTGCGAAGTGGGCTTACGTGCTGTGACAGCGCGCGGTTTTTGCAGTATGCAAAATATTAAAATGATGAGGGTGAACATTTTTAGGAGTTCCGAAATTGCGCCCATTGTGGGTAACGTTGCGCGTGTGACTATTACTGCGCGACTACTGTTTGCAGTTCTTCGCCGGCTGGTTGCTGTGGCAACGCTGCTACCGCGGCGTAGATGTCTATTTTCGTAATTTATGTGACGATGCTGTGGTTTATGACTCCCGGTGTCTGCATCGGCATCGGTGACTGTGGCGGCGGCAGCCATACTTTTCCTCCAACCGTGTCTCAAGTGATCTTGGCTGCCTGTTGCTGTTGCTGTTGCTGTTGCTGTACACTTCACTCGAGTTGAACTTGTTGTTTTCGGCATTCTAGCGTTCGTAGGTATGTCGCGTGTTTCATCCATTTTTAGTTACAGCCGCCGGTTTATTTTTATATATGCCTTGCAAGGGGTGCACGTTGACACATGTGCGGTGTATATGGTTTTGTCGTGCGGATACTTTAGGTTGTGTGTACACTGCTGTTCTGTTGTTGTTGGTGTGGTGGTTCACGTTTCGACTTCTTGATTCACCGGAAATCCACTTTAGTTTCTTTTAATTTGAGACTTTTCTATTTCAACTTTTAATTTATTGTTTATACTTTGGTGCTTATGATGGCTGCTGCTGGAGTTGTTGTTGTTAGTTCTTAGCTATTTTACCAGTTGCCACAATTGTCGTTGTTGTTCCTGTTGTTTACTTTGCATTTGAACGCACTTCAGTCGATTGAGAGCAACATGTGTTTTTCCGTTCGTTTATCATTTGACGATCGACGTTTGCTATTTGATCACTTTGCGCTGCTGCGTTGATCCCCTGAGTGATCTGTTGCGACAATCACCTCTTGAGCGGAAATATCTAAATGTTGCGTAGATAGTTATGCTTCTTAATTGTTTTTGTTATTTTATATGATTCTTTGGTTTATTTATGCGTTCCTCTGCTGTCGCCGGTGAAGGATTTATTTGCTTCGTGAAGTTTTTTCTTAACGCAGCTGCGGTAATGTAGTTGTCAAAATGCTTTGATGACAGATTCGTTGATTACTTTTAAAGGCTTCTGTAATGAAAATAATAAAATAAAGCAGAAAGCGGTCTTAGTATTGAAATAACGAAAGTACATTATCAAAATTCTGCAAAGGTTGTTATGTCTTTTGCCTCAGAAATTGAAAAAACCATATAAATTTTATATTATTTTCAATTGCATCGAAATTAAGTACACTCCAAATCTGTCCTTTAAATATATTATATAAGATTAATATTAGAGCGTTCCTATAGCAACACGTAAAAAGTGATATCAGTAGGCTGCCAAACCAAATGCCGTGTTCCTAGTTTTCATTTTTTGCAACAATTTGTAGATAATTTTAAAACGGGAACCACGAATTTCATCAATCATCCCAACGACCTTTTCATGCATTTGTAATGGTATCTAAAAATAAATTATTTTTCATGTAGCAGCAAAGAACGCCCGTCAACAAACACAAGGAAGGTTCGATCTCTGAGAGCACCCATCAGCAACTCGATATAACTAAGCTGTGGAACATAAAGCAAACTCCTTACGTACCGCTGCCTTGGAAACAATTGGTTCTCAACAATGCCAGAAAAACAGCTGGTACGATGAGGAATGTCGAACTGCAGTGGAGAGAAAGCGAACTGCCTACCTTGCGGTTTTGCGATCACCTACAATACATGGCAATGAAATTGAAAAGTATAGTCGTCTCTCGACGAACCAAAACCATACTCTTTACAAGTCGCTCATCATTACTGTCCTGACATTTGGTGCAGAAGCGTGGGGGATGTCGACTTCTGCTGAGTCGGATATCCAAACTCTCTCATCGTCCTGACACACGATGCAGAAGACTGGTCGATGTCGACATCAGATTAATCGGCTTTAGGAGAAAAGAGTTTTGTGGCAGATTTATGGTCCTTTATATCAATACCGCAGACAATGGAATGATCAGCTGTACGATCTATACAACGACATTGACATAGTTCAGCGAATCAAGAGGTAGCGGCTACACTGGCTAGATCATGTCGTCCGAATGGACCAAAGCGATCCAGCTTTGAAAATATTCGATGGAGTAATTTAGGAATCGGAGCTTTTAAAATAGAAATTCATTGGACTTTTTTGACAGAACTTAGAGGCGGAGCTATGAATAATTTTTTTGCAAGTTTAATCTTCTAAATATCTATAAGCAAGTGAACTTAGAACACTGTTAAGATAATGATCAATTAGCGATTTTTCGAAAATTTAAAAAATGTATCTCAATAAATTCGAGATTTTATTGGACTTACTCAAAAGTGGAACTCATAGCTCCAGTAACAGCTGTACTTCTTGTCATTATAAAGAAGTAAAAAAACAGTTTAGAAAAACTCCAAGCTCCTATGATCTGAAGTTGGGATTAATAGAGAAACTTCTCTCAAGGCACATGAAACAGTCCAAAGAATGAAATAGACAATAAATAGAAAATATATAATTCTTCTACTGTTCTGAAATGATTTTTATTAATAAATTATAATGCAAAGGTACAGTTGCGATCCGTATTTCGCTGCCGAGAAGATAAATCAATCATGCAGCAACGATTGTGGAAATAAAATGTGATCTTACCATATTAGACTGAGCAAAAACCAGTGCATGTTAATTCTTAAATCAGAATAATGTGGAGAATCTCATCAAATGTCTTGGAAAAAACCATTATACCACTTAATAACCTGATTGAAAAGCTGCAACGTAACCGCATGAGAAGCCAGCTGAGTTACAATAGACACTGTAGATTGACCTGGGATGAAGCACTTATGCTCTCGACAAAGAGATTAATTGCTTTGCCAAAAATAAAAATACTTTTGATATCAGCCGATATATTCGTTTTAATAGTTCACTAAATTACTATTGCAGCGTCTGTCCATCGAAAGTATGGCTTCGATTGGCGTCTGTTTTAAAACAGCCGACTCTTCCATCCTGTGCTCACGCGATAATAAAATCACAAACAATAAGCAAATTAAATGAAAAAAGAAATGTGATCGAATAAACAAGAGAGTTTTATAATTTGGGGTTGTGCTTGTATCATTTATGTTCATATGTATGCCCATATATGTGAGCAAGGGTTCTGTAAGTACCTGTTACAACTATAAAGTGGGAGAATTGGATTTGGGATCACAATAATTATAATATGATTGTTTTGATTAATCATTAATAAATATTTAAATTCGAACACTGTTTAAATACTCTAAAATCAATTTATTTTAATATGCAAAAAAAAGTGACTTCGACTATTTGCTTGATTAAATTATTTATATAACTTTCATGTACGTGAAATGGTATAGTAAGTTTGGTCTGACGTATGTTAGTACCAGAATTAGAAGAGATAGACCCACCGATATATCCGATCGTATCAGAATCACGAACTGAGTTGATTTAGCCATGTCGGCCTGTCCATCTGGCCGTCTATCTGTTTGAACGCAAGCTAGTCTCTCAATTTTTGAGATATTTCAACCAAACTTGGTAGGAAGATGCGTTACGTTTAAACGATCAATTTCGGAACCAACCCGATCGGACCACTACACTATATATACGACTGATTTCTCAGATTTGTAATTTTAAATCATAAATCCGTTAAAAAAATGCATACGAACATGAAATTTGGTATACTACACATCTAAAAATCATCGAAATCGGACGAACATAACCCATAACTCTCATACATCGAAATTTTCAGATGTGAGGTTTTGGTCAAACCTCAGCCCAAAAAGCATTTAGCAGCATAAAATTTGTTATTATCCACAAATATTATGAATTACATGTTGGTTTTGAAAGTCATCGAAATCGGATTGCTATATCATATAGCCCCCTTTCAACAGATTTTTGCAGACTTGAGGTTTTGGGTCGAAAATCCGTCAAAGAAAGCATCTAAGAGCTTGAAATTTGGTATTCTACAGATTTAATTCAATTTGATAGTGAGACTGAAAACTACAAAATCGAATTTTGAAATTTGCAATAAATCCGCATGAGGGGCGCTCTCCGCATGATGTACGGAGCTTGTTTTATTTTTCATCAATGCCGAGTCACGATGAGGAGAGGTTTGTTTAGTGTCGACAACTAAAAAAGTTCAGCTACAGAACAAAATGCATCTGCTGATTTTTAAGAATTATTTCAAACATAAAATGTAATGTAACAACTAGTTGAGAGTCGACAAAATAGTTTTGTTAATATGAAAAGCGAGTAAGATAGAAAAATGTGCTGGAATTAGAGTTGAAATCAAGACACAAACAATGCAAAGGCTCATGAAATTCAAAATTCGTTTTAAAAGTTTTCAGAAACAAGGTGCAAATATGTCTGGACATTCTGAACGGAACTTTAAATATGACTTCAGAGAGAATAAGTGGGCTGGAAATTGAAACTGTTATTAGTTTAGCCATGAAAATTACACCAATCACTTCCCGACGACTGGCGAGAGTAGGGAGATTGATAAGTTTCAGACGACTAGTATAAGAAGGAAGATTGTATTGAGAGTCCCAATGCAAATTTCTTAAGGCAAATAGGAGAAATTGTTTTTGAATAGACTCTAACTTGTCAGAGTAGATTTGATACCTCGGGTTCCAAATCAGCGATCCGTATTCAAGAATAGGTCATACAGATATACAGAGCTTTAGTAACATAAAGATCATTAAACTCCTTTGACCAACGTTTTACAAAAGCCAAGATGCCTTTGGCTTTGTTGACTAACACACAATGTGTGAAGTTCAGTTTAGGGTCCATAGTGATCCCCAGGCCAATAAAACTGTGAACTGTGTAATTATATAAAGTGTAAGTCATTGTCTGTGTGGACCTTAGGGACATAACTTCACATTTTTTAAGATTTAGGGGCATCCGATTTATTTTAGACCTTTCAACCATGCTGTTTATGTCTGTTTGCAGTAAGATACCTTCATTTGCCGAAGTGTAAGATTTATAAAGTTTTACATCATAAGCATACATTAAAAGTTTTGAAAATTTTATCAGAGCAGATATATCGTTTATATAAATATATATATTATAGTGAAAACAGATTCGGGCTAGATGGCTACCCTAAGGTACTTCTGAAGAAACATTAACGGTATCTGAAATGGAATTTTTAAACATTACTCTAGGAGTTCGATCATACAGATATGTGGAGATCCACTGGTTGGAAACCCAGTAAGTCAAGTTTCTTGATTAGCAACGAAAGACACGCTTTATCAAAAGCTTTGCTAAAGTCAGTATATATTACGTCAACGCTGCTGTTCTTTCTGAACGCATCGATGATATAAGAAAGTAAATTGGTGGTAGTAGATTTTCCTTTAACAAATCCATGTTGGGAGTGTGATATAAATGAAGAGATTGAATGAGTCAAATGGTCAGTGATAAGTGATTGAAATAATTTAGGAATCGCAGAGAGTTTAGCTATATCTCGATAATTTTCTATCAAAGCTATGCTTCCTTTTTATGAAAGGGTATAATAAAAGATTCTTTCCATACAGTTGGAAAAATACTCTCTTTAAGTGATAAATTGAATAAATGAGTTAAAGGTTCGAAAATATACTCAGCACAATTTACAAGAAAGCAAGAAGGTATTTGGTCAGCACCATATGAGCATTAAGTTTTTAAGGACTTCAGATGAAGAAATACGTCTTCAGGTGATATTATAAGTGTATGGCCAAGTTAACCGAACATAATTAATATGGGTATATGAAATGTATAAAGACAGCCGTTCTTTCTTGTTTTATAATAAATTTGTGCTCATACTAAAGCCAATACATTTTTGGAATTGAAGTATATACCCGTAGATATATATATGTATATGCATATAACATATGTGTTCACTATTAATTTCGAAAACATCCTCCTAATCGGCTAGTTTATTGTACTTATAAAAGAGCGGAAATACTATGCAAATATTTATGAGTACACAACAATATCAGCTAAAATTAAATTTCGTGCAATTTAATTACGAAGAATTTGTTGATTGTTTAATTTCTTTAAAAAAAATTATTAAAGTATTTTTTGTATGAATATGTATTTTTTGCGCCAGCAATCTGAAATGTGGCGTAATAGACACTTTAATGTACATTGAATTATTCTAAGATTATTTTACGTTGATTGTAACCTAATATTACGGAAATCGACGTAATTGCATTATTAATATTTCGTGATTACTTGCAATTTTTATGGCTAAAGGAAATCAAAGTAGTGAGATTAAAGTGAATGACGAAGGTATAGGATCAAATAAAATAATTTGAAATAAATAAGCTCTGTAGAATTTTTTAATAATATTTTATTTTACTTCTATTTTAATTTATATTTAATTTAACTTAATTATTTTAATTTAATATATTTTAAATTAATTTTTTTTTAAATTTTTTATTCATTTATTTAAGATAATTTTATTTATTTTACTTTACTTCATACCAAATACCTAATTTCGTTTTATTTTGTATAACTTTGTATTTTAGTTACGTGACTTTATTTTACTTTCTTTTATTTATAATTTGATTTTTAAATTTAATTACAATATTTAACTATAATTTAATTAAAAATGTTTTATTTTACTTTATGTCATACTATTTAAATTTAATTTGTATATTTTATTATTCGGCCGCGATAGCCGAGTGGTTAGCATTGCGTACTGCTATTCGAAAGGCCTGGGTTCGAGCCCGGGTTCAAACAACATCCAAAATTATAGAAAATTAATTTTTCTAATTGCGGTCGCCCCTTGGCAGCGAATCTCAAGCCCTCCGAGTGTACTTCTGACAGGTAAAAAAAGCTCCTCATTAAAATCCTTAGGCCGTTCGGAGGCGGCTTAGAATAGTAGGCCTCTCCATTTGTTGGTAAAAACATCAAGACGCAAAATCACAAATTGGAGGAGGAGCTCGGCCGAAAATCGCTTCAGCGGTTACAAAGTGCCAAATATGTATATAATGTCTTCTATTTTATTTCATTTTATTCTTCTTTAATATATATTTTTATTAATTTAACTTAAGAAAATATTTTTTTCTTTTAATTTTAATTAAATTTTTATTTTTTTAAATATTTTATTTATTTTTTTTATTTATTTTTTTTTTAATATAATTTATTTAATTTTGTTTTATTTAATTAAATTAAATTATTTATTTGAATTCTCAAAAGAAAATTTTATTTAAATTTAAATCTATATATAAAATTTCATTGTCCAATCTTAAATAACACTCAATTTGTAGCAAGAATTACCCAGTAGGAAAGCGAATCCATCGTACAGACGAAACTACACATGAGTGACGAATGGCAATAACATCATGATACTCAGTCGGATCGCAATCCACGTAGTTAAAATTTTAATTCACCAGAACTTGCGTATAAATTATAACTGGAATTCAGTATATACATATAAGACATCTCTAATTATTGATTTATAACCTCTGATGCGATTTTTGGCCGAAATTCTCCTCCAATTTGTGTTGTTTTTCCTACAATTGGAGAAACCTTCAGTTTATTCTAAGCCGATTCAGAATGGCCAATAGATTTTTAGGAGGAGCGTTTTATTTGTTGGCATTACCTGTCGAGGAGTGGCTGCATTGGGAAAAACTATTAATTTTTTAATTAATTTTCTGTAACTCTGAATATCCACTCGGCTACTACGACCGGCAGAATTTTCTTGTATCAGATATTTGTTTTTAATGTCCTGGTCTTATTTGGTAGAAGAGCTACTGTCCCTTTTCTTACAGGGAGTGTATGAAATAGCTATGAATGAAAATTTGCGCGCTAAAAAGTAAAAAAAAAATTCTTGCAAAATCAGAACAGTGAAAACCTTTGTTCTACGTCTTCACTTTCAATTTTTTCCTTAGTATTTCAAAATTTATTTTCACTTTTTCTACTTTCTCCCTATCTCACTTTCTTCTTCGCCGAGTGTAGAAAAGGCGCGTGAGTGCAAATTGTTAGGTTGTGCATTTACTCAAATTATTTTTTGTTGACGAAAGAAACAGATTTATTTTAATTTTTATTATTTTTGTGCTTATCTCATTCATCATCTCGTTTTGGGCATGAATCTGTACTTACATATGTAACGTATTCATATTGTTGACATAAATGCTTAAATATATACATTATGGGTGATCCATTTCCAGGTTCACTATTTTTTTAAGAAAAAAAAAAAAACATAGAACATTCAAATTTAATGGGGGATGTTTAGTATTATTCGAAAGAATATTCTTTGGAATTTATATTTTGAAGATTATCTCTTTCAAATGTTGGCCGCGACTACCTCTCATATGGTCCATCCATTGAGTCCAATTTTTGATGACTCGTTCGAGTATTTTGACTGGTAACTGGCAAATGACACTCATGATGTCTTGCCTCAAGGCATGAATCGAAGCGGGATTGTCCGCATAGACTTTTAGACTTTAAATATCTCCACAGGATCTTGCTGGACAATCGGTCGGCCCAAAACGTGAAATGATCTGCTCACTGAAGAGTGCGGTGTGTGGGAAGTGGCGTCATCTTGTTGAAACCAATTGTCGCGGAGATCACGACCTTCAATTTCAGGCATCAAATAGTCGGTTATCATGGCGCGATAACGGTCGCCATTGACGGTAATTATTTTTGAAGAAATATGGACCGATGGTTCCACCGGCCCACAAACCACACCAAACCGTTGTTTTTTTCTGGATGAAATGACAGCTCTTGAATCTTTTCAGGTTGCTCTTTGTCCCAAATGTGGCAATTTAGCTTGTTTACATACCCATTGAGCCAGAAATAGGCCTCATCGCTAACAAAGTTTTGCTTGAAAACGTCAAATTTTCTTGGAACTTTTCAAAAGCCAATAGAGCGAAGCGATGTCGCTTGGGAAGATCGAGCGGCTTTAGTTCTTGCACAAGCTGTATTTTGTACGCTTTCAATTAAAGATATTGACATAACAGGCGCCAGGTCGTTCCATACGTCAGTCCGAGTTGCTGCGAACGGCGACGAATCGACTCTCCGCGGTCTTCGTGTACACTCTCAGCTACGGCCGCTATATTTTCTTCACTGCGTGCTATACGTGGTATATTCGGTCGAATATTATCCAATAATGAATGCTGGGCCTCAGGATGTGTGATGGTGTTCCGAATAGTACGCTCAGTAGACCGATTATGTTGACCATAAGTTGAGCGAAGCGCCCGTTCACACATTCTTTACAGAACGTGAATTTTCGTAATAAAGTTGAATGAGTTTTGATGAAAATGATGATGAAAAGCGAAACAGTGCTGAACAAAAATAATATGAGAGCTTGACACGACTTACGCGTGATCTATCTAAAAAAGACTAGTGAAAAAAGTACCTCTACTTGGATCACCTTTTTGGATACTCGTATAATAGCTTATGGTAAATACGTCACTTTAGTATTTGTATATTTAGGCTCAACAACACATATGTACATACGTACATTTTTGCCTCTTTAAATCATTTTCAGTATTAATTAAAATGTCTCACATATATCCGGTGAATTTCTTTAATGGCGGCGTGTGCGCTGCTCTTCCTGTCTCTACATTTTCTGCTACCACGCTGAGTTTTAAAACAATTTACTTAAATACATACATATCTATGGACATATCCATATGTATGTACATGCATGTATATATGAATTGCAAAATTTTTTTGTTTTCGAAAACAATTTTAATACTAAATAAAATGATATTTTAAGCATTTTATATATATATATTTTTTGTTTGTGTATATATGAATATATCACACATACGTGCATTACAAATTTGTTCGTATTTTCCGCGCTTACATACGCTAATTATTTGATTCCATGAAAATTTCACTTTGAGAATAAATTTTATTATAAACACCAAAGCTCCATAAATACATATGTATTTACTTATTTGCTTATTTTGTGTATATAAGCACCTCTGCGCTTCTACTTGTTGATAACTTATGGAACTTTCTGCGGGTATCTAAAACAAAATATTATTTTGTGCACGGCGTTATGTATGTGCATATGTACATACATATGTATATATGTAGATACGTTTAGCGTTTGAAACCAATAAATATTTGTTTTGCACCTCATAACAATTTTATACACGTACCTCGAAATACTTAACCGTTCACGCTATTTCTGCACTCGTTGTGTACTTAATTATACACATTTTCAAATTTCCACATTTTCCTCAATTAGTTCGGATTTGAAAAAAGGAATATGAAATATGTATGTATAGTTACCGTTTTGTTTTCACACTCCCTACACTGCTGCCTCTATATACCACAGTTTTTATTAGGTAAGTAGATATACATAAACTCATATATGTACGAATGAGGCTTTTTCAATTTCCATACATATCTTAATTGGCTTATTTTTGAGCCTTCACATCTCACTGTTTGTTCTTAATTGGAGCAACGTTCTATTCAAACTGCATGCCAGCATCGCTCACCAACAACGCGCTCACTCGATCTGATCGTCCGCATATCCACTTTGGCTACAGCAATATTCTTCTTCCTGTGGCGGCAAACGACCTGAAGCAAATATTGCTACTCAATAGCTCAGAGATCTGTTGTATAAATATTTAATGCTCACTACCGTTATACGCCTGCGCTTGTAATGGGGCTCGAACATGGTAGATCACATAGATACATATGTGGTATGCATGGGTGTGCATACATACATATGTTACATATATATATATATGAGATACTTCCGCGCCTTTTGCCTCTTTGAGCATATTTTAGTATTCATTAAAATAATAGTAATTACCCATTGCACTCACTCACTCACTCACTCCCTCACTCACTCCCTCAACAGCTATAATTCGCACTCGGCAATTACACTCAATTTTGAATACATTTTTAGCATACTGAAATTTCAGAAAAATTAAAAGAAATATACTAACCCCCATTTCGTTTATAGAAAGCTGTTCATACATATATGCATCACATATGGATGTACTTATCTACACATATGTATGCATATGCACATTCATACATACATTCAATACATACAATTCATAGTATACAATCGTTCAAAAATTTCCTTTATATTTCAGCTCAACCGCTGTACAGCCTTTCTACATATCCCGCATCTCTGTTAATTGTTTTATTTTTTATTTATTTATTTTTTATTTTTTTTGCCTCTTGATTTCGAAGCCACAAAACCATATGTTGCAAGCATGTTGTTTGGTCTATTGGCCTGTCAATTTGTCGATCTGCCGATCTGTCACACCGTCTTTCGAGCGATGCAACATTTCAACATTTTAAGTTTTTGCTTTTAGGTAGATTTTTGTGTTTTTTTTCGCATTTGCGTACCATTGAACGCGCTCAGCGTCATTAGTAGTGGGTTCGCGTCGCATGAAATGCTATTAAAACAGGAGTTCCAGCAACAAACGATGTATGCAAATATGTACATATATACCAAAACAACAGCACAAACAGATAATAAGTATATAACAACAACACCATGTTTGTATTTACTAAATTAACTGCAAACTCAATGCCTCGACAAGTACACCCCAAACCCATTACCGTTGCGATAATCATAGCTGCACTGACATCAAATGACATACAAGGGCAAATATTGTTCAAAGTAGGCATAGAACTAAGAGAAGGCAATCGTACCAATCTATTTTTACTCATTCATTTATCCATGTTTGTATGTACATAGGTATACATTTTAGAGAATCCCCCTACATTTATACCCACGCTCATACTGATAAACTAAACATTTTATACTGCGAATACTAATGCGAAAAGCCAATGTGATAAGTTTGGTGTTGGAACTACGGTTCTAACGAGTAGAGTAGGCTTTATGTTAGGGCATGTTCTGGGAAAATTGTTGTTTTTGGCTCTTTAGCGAGTTTTTGTGCGTTTAAAAATATTATATATCTGTACCTACAACGCAATAATATCTCTGAAGAGGTTCTAACACAAAATCCAAATATAGCGAATCACTTAGATCAAGGCTAATCACAGTGATTCATTCCCTTGCTTTGGTCACCCGATCGCCTTTATAAACCAACGAGGAGGTACCGAAATTCGGTCGAATACTTTAAAAAAAAAAGAGAAAGAGGAGAAGCGGTGGTTAATTTGGACCTTGGTTATATATACTATGAATATTGATCTGATCATACGGTTCCTTTTCCTTTCACTTGAATTCCCTATATAATTTTAGTAGGTCGCCAACTTTTGCTCTTTCCATGCGACAAATATTGTTTATAAAAGCTACAAGATTCCAATTACCTTTGAAAGGTCCCCCTTTTTCAACGACTATAAGTCATACGACCTCTTTCGGAATCAGCTCGGCCTAGTATAGATATTGCTATGCATTATTTGTCTGGATGAATCTGCTTGTTTGTACCTTGTTCCATT
The DNA here is from genome assembly GCA_030068015.2 of Neoceratitis asiatica. Classification (NCBI taxonomy): domain Eukaryota; kingdom Metazoa; phylum Arthropoda; class Insecta; order Diptera; family Tephritidae; genus Neoceratitis; species Neoceratitis asiatica. The sequence goes on from CM061529.1 coordinate 41,521,077, forward strand.
ACATGGCCTTGTGACCAAAGGTCCGTTTGTGGTATAGTCTGTTTTGTTCAGACATTTTCAGAAGAGATCTGAGACAGCCTAGCACGATTTAATTGTTTACCATGATCAATTCCAGCGCTTGGATACTTGGCCTTAACTGAAGAGGATATGCTCTTCCTGAGTATCAAGTTCACATGTTTTTTTGCAACTTTAATAATAACAATGAAAATTACGGCGTAGAACACACTGTAGTGAATCGACAGCTTAAATGAAAGCTCTAACGAAAGGATACGCGAAACACCTCCATTCACTTTAGTATCAAGCTTTAAATCATCTGTGTGCGTTACCAGCCGGAGCTCAAATTCTGCACTGTCGATGTAAAAAGGAGGCTGATTTAGTTAACTTCGGCGAAAAAATCTGAATTTCTCTTTCACTCATCGCTTGAGCTTTATTTATGGCGAAGTTAACAATGTTACGTCTGTCATTCTTCTCTCTGTTTTTTGGTGCCAATAGGAGATACTAAGTTAAGCCTTAATAATCTCAATGAAAATGAAGTATTTATATATTTTCGAACAACTGCTTGATAAAAAATATCTTAATTTACCGGATTATAGCCATTTTACCATAATTTCGTTCTAACATATACGATATTTGTCATCGTAAAACGCAATGTAATATTACGGATTTTACAATACGTTATGAATGCTTGAAATATTTAAGAAGAGGAGAGGAACCTGCACAAGGCCAATACGTTGCATCTAAACATGCTAATAGGTCAGAGCAACCCAACGCATACTAACCACGTAGTTCCTTAAGAATCAAACTTAAATAACCCTTAAAGTAAACGAGTATATGCATAATGCACGCTGCGTAACTTTTTAAATATATAGTAAATGCAGCTCTTCGTACCGTCCAATTTTTAAGAGTTCAGAGTCGGTCCGACTAAAATATTTTGATAACTTAATATAAATAAGTGTTTAACTCTGAGTAAAATATGTAAACAAGTCGTGTGTGGCTTTGAGTGTCCGCTAAAAGATAGGAAGCTTTGGTGGAACTACTCCGACAAATTCTAACAAAATAGAAGTGTTGTCTTTCGTCATGCCGAAGTCTGTATAAATTTCATGAATGTTTGAAATTTAATATATAATATTTTTTTAATTTTGTTCGCTCCTCGGAATGGAATGTCGAGCCCATTCTATTTCGAAGATGAAATAATATCTCCTCATAAAAATCCATCGTCCGTTCGGACGCTGCTCAGAATAAATTATCGAAAAAATGCACATAGATAAGTACATATATACGTATATACATAGATTTATGTGTATATATATATATATATATATATTTGGGTTAAATACAATTTTTTTTAAATAATTAGTTTTATGGGGGCTATTTTATACAAATTTCTGATTTCGTTAATCTCTGATGTAAATATCTAATTGTATTTAGATGCATGGAATTTCGTGTTTCGAGATGCATATGTAACGGATCTTTCATCTAAAACCGCATATCTGAACAAATCGTTTTTATGGGAGCTTTATCTCATATTAGTCCGATTTGGCCGGTACCGACAAATGATTGTATAAATATCAAAATACATGGGAAAAAACAAGCAGTTCAGTCAAAAAAAAAAAATACAGTTTTTATAAAATCGGTTTCTTTATTGTTCCTTTAATTTGTCAAGTATTTATTATACAAACACCCCTTTTACGGTTAGCGTCGTCGACATAAAGTGAGATTTTATCGATAACTATTGACAGCTATTGACACATATGAGTTATTGCCGTTGTCGTCGTCGTTGTTCTCGTCGACGGTAAATGACGCAAAATCTGCCGACACAAAATTTACAGACGACTAGTATCAAATTTTTCAAGAATTTTTTTTTTTTTAAATATGAAGTGTTTAAATATCGAAAGGATTTCAATAAGTCTTGTCTTCAAATCTGAAATTAAAGAAAACTTAAAAAACTAATAGAATGATTCCTCGAATTAGCAAATCCGCGAATTTAAATTACAACATTTACTTGTTATCTGACAATCTAAATATATTACAGTTGCCTTTTGTCCTAACTTCGTTTTTGCTCTTTTCTCATCACTTGAGCTTGATATCAGTAAAAAAAGAACATTTTAAAACTAAAAACTTTGCATAAAATTGTGATTTTCACGAAACAGCCGACGCGGAATGGCAAATGATATTTATTTTATAGATAAACTGTCGCAATTTTCACAACACTTTTCGGCAATAGCTATTTTGCGTCGACCTAACAACGACAGCGATACTAGGCAATGCGAAAACCGACACGAGGTGATGAAAAACGACGAAAACCTTTCATGCACATTAAAATGATATGAGGCTTTGGTAAAAACTTCGTCAAAAAAGCATCTAAGAGCGTGAATTTTGGTATTTCACAGACGTGAATTGAAGTTAATATTGACGCTGAAAATCATGGAAGTCGCAATTTGCAGCTTGCAATATATTTGATATGTATATGAAATGTATAAAAATCCGAGATGACGAAGACAGCACAGCACTTCTTTCTTACATTTAAATAGTTTTATTTTATTTTTGGCTTTAAGAGCTTCATTTCCAGTAATTAATTTGAGCACACTTTCGATTTTGCAGACGTTTGGCGTACATATTTGAAAACAAAACAAAAAAATGCATTTTAAGGAATATCTCATGAGTAAAAACTTCACATTAATGCCATCCATATGTTGCACAGACGTTGATTATTCAGCTGGAATTAGGTTGCCGGAACAGATACTATATAAGAGTGTATGAGTGAGTATATGAATTGAGTACATTTTAATAAATTCTTCGTAGTTTTGCATGCGTATACATATTTATAATACTAAGGTATTGCAGTGTTGCATTAACTTTTGTTTTAAAATTGAAAAAGTGATATTTAGAGAAAATGTTTACTGCCAATGAGCGTATAGAATTTATGGATAATATTCTTAGTCAAGCTAGAGTCGGTTCTGAGTTCTAAGTAATTTAGAGCATGTTCTAACAAAGAATGCAATTTATTTTAATCATACGAGTGGTCGAATTTGAAAGGGCTATTTCGGGGCCGTCTGAAAAGTTAAAGCTGTTGATAACTTTGTGAAATTTATCTAAATATCAATTCGGATATTTTTTTTTTTGTGATTTGGTTAAAAAGATATGATGAATACTTATTTTGAAGGAATTGAAGGAAAAATGTAGTAGGCACGGAAATTTGACAGATGATTTTCTATTGTGAACAGCTCTTTAAAAAGGAAGAAAATACGCAAACGTAAATAAACAAAACGAAAAACATGAGTAGAGGGCGGTAAATATTTGTCGCTGATTATGTATTCTTACCTATTTCTTGGCTAAAAATAAATAAAAGGTGTAGAAATTGATGAAAAAACTAAAAACATTAAACAAATTGGTTTATAAGCTTGCTTTAATATGTTTGAAAATTAGTCTTCCTCTTGCTTTTCGCGAAATATATATGAGACTATTAATTTCGCTAGGAAATCTGTGTTTCCGTGCTTTGGTATTTGTTTAAAAACTTTAGAAATAGGCAGTAGAAACTGGAGTCTTTTTCGATCGAGGTAAAAAAAATTATGGGCATCGTTTTTTTGCAGTTTTTTTATATGGAGTTTTTGGTTTTCGTAAGAGCTACATACCGACCTTAACTCGCCACCAAACAGATGTTTTTGGGCTATCCAGTGAATACTTGGTATCGGACAGGAAGTTATGAGCTGCTTGGACCATAAGTAAAATAATCGTTTCTGGCCACCCCAAGGTGAAAGGTCCGAAATATAGAATTTGTTATAAAAGTTTTTTCGAAAATATAAATAGCATCACGGATGAGATGCATGAAACGTACTAAACTAGCACTGGTAAGAGTTATATAAATCAAAAAAAAAAAAAAAAAAAAAAATTAAGAAAGGAGAGGTAACTATATAAAAAATATTAATAAGAGATTTTCTAAGATATCTAAGAGCGAAGGGTGTTTTCTAAAAAGGACCGTAGTTCAAAATTTACCGCGAGACTGTAAATTACAAAAAAAAAAAAATTCAATAAAACCATGACGGTTCGTTTATAAACACATATCGATAAGCGAACAAATTTAATTTTAAAAAACTTTTTTTTTTCTCCTAGACCATTTTTAGTAAATGCTGCGACCTTAAAACTCTTCCCACTGCCACTTCTGCTACTCCGTTTGACGTGAGCCATAATAATAAATGCAATTCCAGATAGAACTTTTACGTCGCGTTACGTAACAGATTGACTTTGGCGGCGATTATGAATACATACAGTGGCGGACAACATACACCGCCTGCATGTGTTGTGTAGAAAGTACTATCATTTTGCTGAAAAATGTAGGTATACAGTTTTATTTTAAACCCTTTTATAATCACATTCATTAAAACAAATCCATTCTCTAATATAAAATAAAACAATTATGGTGAAAAACGCAAAAATATCCTTGACAAAAGTCTATATACACCATGGGTTTACAAGCAGGTATGTCGATATGATGTGTTGTTATGAGGGTTAGGTACCCTTTTTTTACAATTTCCATAACGTAAGAAACTTGGTTATTCAGCACAGAAAGGAGGAGAAATCGTATGGAGAAATTTCAGAAATTATAAACTTAAGTCAACCAAAGGTACAGACCATTGTAAAAAATTTGGAAAAAAATAATTCACCGAAAATAAGCCGCGTTTGGACCGTCGGAAGAAACTAATTCGAAGAGACATCAGCTTTATTCTGAAGGAAGTAAAGATGATTCTAAAATTACTGCTCCAAAATTAGCCGAAAACATCAAAAGCTCTTCAAGAAAGTTTGTCCATCCAAGAACAATTCGAAGAGCCGTGAACGATAACGGCGTCCACAGCAGAATGCCACGTAAGAAGTTTTTTATTTCTAAAAAAAAATCGTAAACTTCGCTTGGAGTTCGTTAAAGCACATTTAGACGAGGGAATATAATTTCGGAGAGGACGGTATCCAATTGGGCAACTTGTAACGGGAGGAATATATATATTAAATATTTCGAGCTCGACATCGCCTGACCGGATAGCTATCCTAGGGTGATATCCCTGCGGTCGATGTCGCCGACGATAAGACGATACGGCACGGTGTTGTGTAAAATGAAGGCCAAGCCTCCACCATGATCTTTCTCGCGATCCTTTCTTATTATGTTATAGCCTGCCCGGCTCAAAAGATCTGATCGGGCGCTCAGTTTTGTCTCTTGCATCGCAGCTAGTGGCAGGTGTTCCCGGCTCATAAGGTCGACTATCTCGTCGATCTTTCCTTGGAGTCCGTTGCAGTTAAATTGTACGACCCTAAGGTGTCTCGGGGGAACGTTCGTAACACGGGGGGTGAGGGTAGGTCTTTGTTGTTGCAGCTGTGTCACCCGCTGTGGTGGTTGTCGCACATTGGTGGTAGTTGGCGGCTGCGTAGTATCTACAGGCGGGGGTAGCATGGGACAACGTTAGCACTACTCCACTCACGAGTGCTGCGCAGACCAGAGCACGACTGAAAGTGGCACCAGCCAATGCATGGTCTGACACACGGAACAGACTGTGCGAGGTACTAAGAGCTGCTGATTAGCCTCCGCATGGGAGGTGGAGCTGGATTGGTTTGGGGGAGGGTTGGGAAAAGATGATTGGGAGTCATGCTGCGGTGAGCTCCGTTGGGTCGTAGAGGCCTGGGGGGAGTTATCCAAAGTCGGTAAATGTGCAGAAGGCACTGCCGTATAGGCTAGAGGCGCAGCTGGGCGATGGCAACATGGGGCCACGTAACGCGTGGTCCACTCCCTATGGATCTTAAGGCCTCAACAGGTCTTAAGATGACTCCAGCCATTGCACTGGTTGTATCTAACCGAGGTGGAAGAATGGTGGAGTCGTCTTTGGCACACAAAGCAGAAATAAACCGTCGGACCAGGGTTGGTTTCTACGCCAGTCCTGATGAGAAGGATTTGGAGCAGGCCTGCAGCGAAATGTTGCTCCAGTGATGCACTAAAATTTATTTATTGAGGGTAATATGGATCGGTTCAAATATAAGTCATTGTTGGAAGCTAATCTGAAGCTTTCGGTGAACAGTTTGGAGCTTGGCGCAGGCTGGATCTTTCAACAGTATATCGATCGAAAGCACAGGGCCCATATCGTTAAGGATTGGTTGCTTTATCATGCTCCAAGGCAACTAAGCACACCTCCTCAAAGCCCAGATTTGAATGTTATTGAACATATCTGGGACATTTCAGAGCGAAAAATTAGAAAAAAAAATCAGATTTCCAGCTCAGCATTACTTGGGACAGTTTCACTCCCTCAGAATTGACGAATTTAGTAGCTTCGATGCCACGACGGCTTCAAGCTGTTACCTGATATTAACCAAAGTTTTTGCGCTGAGATGAGTTATGTATGTACATATGTACCTCATGTAGACTTTTGTCAATGTTGGATTTGCGTTTCTTTTTGTCATAGCTGTTTTTTTTTAATTATTTTATGTTAAAAAATGATTTTTTTGTTTTTTATGATGAGACAAAATAGTTGAAATAAATTATATCGTTCAAATTTCCAATAAACCTTTTGGACTTTCAATCCAACGAAAACGGGGGGGGGGGGGGGTATGTAGACATTTGTCCGCCACTGTAAGTAACGTTGGCGCCAAATGCGTGCTAAGTAAGGGCCAACTCTTTTTTTTAGCTTGATCGCTTTGACTATTGATTGAATTATACTCTCTTTCTGCATATTAAACAGAAAAACTTTTTCAATTGTTACTTACAACTGCAGGTTTAAAATTTTTTAGTGAAAAATAATACAGAAGAAAAATATTTATTTTGTAATAGGCATCCTTCACACCGATTTCAAAATCAGATATGTTTTGCACAGTAAAAAGTTGTATCTGCAATTGGATTTAAATGTACTTTATCTCTAAATGAGCGGTAGATAAAAACACACTATGGGTATTCTTTAAGTCTAGGAAATGCATGCTTTGGCACAACAACGAGACACATGGAAAAGAAGTATGATACGATAAGAAAAATATCCTATACCAAAACCTATGTATGTATATTTATTTCCCACAGATAGCAAGAAGGAAAAAACAACCCTTTGCCGTATTGTTGTAGCACAATTCCATAAGAAATATTTGCATAGTATGCATTCCCTAGACTTAGCGAATACCCCTACTGTGTTGTACCTTTGAATATCCTTAAATTGTATTTCACCTTTTAAAAAATTCCTTCCCTTTAATGATCGGCACGATTTTTTATTTTAGATTTCAATATTGTAAATACATATGTATGCTTTTGAAAAAAGTAATTATTTATAATATTTTTTCGCAGCACTAATCATTTCCATTCACCAGCATCACAAATCACATAAAATTCTTTGAAATATTTTTTTTTAATTTTTATAATATTTTTCACTTTTATAACTCTGAATATTAATTTTTTTATTTAGGTATATACGTATATATTTTTAATTTTTCACACGTTTTATAAATGCACAAATGAAATAAAAAATTTACTTAATATGCTAAATTTTCAGTCATTTTCTTGACCTACTAAATTAAAAAAATATCAAAATTTTCTTAAAAATCGCGCATTTGCAACACACAACAATCCTCGTTCGCGGCAAGAACAATTCTACATATGAAACCAATTGAGCAGTAGTGATCTCAATTTTATAGAAAATGAGTGCTTTCTCATAATTTTTCCAACTCAAACAGGCAAAATGCAGAGTTCAATGGAGCGGACAGTAAAAAAACAGAATTTAAATGGTTCTGAGTGCGGCCGGTGCGTCGCGCAACATTTAATGATGTTTATTTATAAAATTGTTTATATTGTTGATCGGCACGCACGCCAATATACTCGTACATATATATATATATATACATATATATGTAGATACATATAGATGCAGAGATGACGGGGGTAGGGTGGTAAAATAGAATTGCTTCTGCGGTAGCACCGGATTGAAATTTCTCTTGCCATTCAATTGATCAGCATATGGTTATACCCAATAAACACTGAAGGTCGCATTCGAAGCAAATGATTGAAAGCATATTGTCTCGATATTATTTTTAAGGGTTCCATTCAATTTCAAAACAATTAAAAAAAAAATATTCTCAAAAGCATTCAATATACGTACTAAACTGAATGAAATATTTAAAACAAAATATATCTTTATAGATAAATAAATAAAATAAAATAAAGAAATGGAAAGTTCCGGAGGTGCTAAAGTTTTGTAGTGATGTGGTAGGCCAGAAGCTGGGGTTTGAAAGCTACTGTTTGTTGATGAAATAATGGACAAAACTCTATTCTTAAAAAAAGATAAAATATTGTACGATGGTGTCTGTTATAGAACATTCCTCACACCCTGAAAACTGCATCTATGTCCCCAAAATTTAACTGGATTGAACATTAATGACGTTATTTGAATTGCTGCGTTCGAGAGCAATATATTACAAAAATAATGGACCAAAGTAAATATATCTGGAAGAATGGGTGAAAATAACTTCTGATGTTTCGAAAAAATTGTTCATTCAATGCAGAAACGTTTGCAAGATGTAATTAAAAATAACGGTAAAAATACATAATTTTAAAATATTGTTATTCCCCATTGAAATGAAATTTTATACAAATATGGTCGGACGAAAGCATGCCTGACGAATGAAAACTAAGTGTGCTCTGCCCAATCCGAAATAAGGATATCCCAAGGTCTGCGCCAATTACCGTGGGATAAGCCTCCTTAATATCGCATATAAGATCCTACCTAGCGTATTGTGCGAAAGATTAAAGCTCACCATCACCAAACTGATCGACCCTTGTCAGTGTGTCTTTAGATCTGGAAAATCCACCAAATCTAAATGCACCAGAGAGAAAAGAATCGATACACACTACCTTTCAATCGATTTTAAAGCTGCCTTCGAGAGCACGATAAGGAAATGCCACTACGCTGATATGTCTGAATTTGATATCCTCACAAAAGTCATACGGCTATGTAAACTGACCCTGGGTAAAACCAGAAGCGTAGTCAGAATTTGGAAGGACCTGTACCAGCCGTTCGATAAAAAACGGGGTTTCAGAAGGGGTGACTAATGATCGTGTGATTTCCTCAATTTGATGCTGGAGAAAATAATATGAGCTACAGAGCTAAATAGACCAGGTACAATATTATACAAGAATGTAAAATTATTACCGTATGCCGATGATATTGATATCATTGGTCATTAAAACTGCACCGTAAGTTTTACGTAATCCAGGTTAGACAAAGAAGCGGAGCGAATCGGTCTGGTAGTGAACGAGGGCAAGACGAAATATCTCCTGTCATCAAATAAACTGTCATCGCATTCGCGACTTGGCTCCCACGTCACTGTTGAGAGTCATAACTTCGAAGTCGTAGATAATTTCGTTTATCTAGGAACCAGCATTAACAACACCAACAGTGTCAGTCTTAAAATCTTATTCAGGTGCTACTGTGGACTGAAAAGGCAATTGAAAAGTAAAGTCTTTTCTCGACGAACCAAAATCAAACTCTACAAGTCGCTCATCATTTCCGTCCTGACATATCGTGCAGAAGCCTGGACGATGCCAACATCCGATTAGTTGGTGTTAGGAGTTTTCAAGAGAAAAGTTTTGCAGAAGATTTAAGATAAGCTGTAGACAACGGCTACCCTGGATAGGTCATGTCGTCAGATTGGATGAAAGCGCTCCAGTTTTCTAAGTATTCGATGCGCTACTGCTGATGCGGCTAGCTGTTAAGGAAATTAAGTCGTATGTCATGAATACCACGCTCAATATTGATTTTTATAGCTTGAAGAGAGTCTGGTTCATTGCTAAAGACCAATGACTTCAAATAACCCCACAAGAAGTAGTGTAAAAGTGTTAAATCACAACTTCTTGGAGGCCATCCAATGTCACAATTTCTTCAAATAATCCAATCTCCAAACCTTTCTCGCAATAATTCGGTTGTTGGACGTGCTGTGTGACACTTAGCCCCGTCTTATTGGAGCCAGATGTTGTTAAGATCAACTTCTTCTTCCAATTGTGGCCATAAAAAGTTGGTTACCGTCGATCTATAATGCTCTCAATTGACAATAACGGTAATACCAGCTTCATTTCGAAAGAAGTATGGACCGATGATTCCACCAGACCAAAAACCACACCAAACTGTCAATTTCTCAGATGAAGGTGAACATCATCGGAGATCATTTTCTTAAAAAGCTCGTTATCGTTTTCAATTTGTTTCAAGACAAAATCAGCAAATTCAGGACCTTTATGGTGGTCCATGGATGAAATTGTAAACATTACTGACTACAATGAAAAGAAAAATACAGATCATGACATATTAAAAATGGCCAAAATATTCCTATTGGAAAACCCTTTACATATAAAAAATAAAATATAGAAGCGAAAAGATGAAAAGTTCGTTATTAAAGATTCTCCAGTAATTACAGTTTTAATAATGAAACCAAAAACGAAAAATATTATGACAGCTGCCCATATATATAAAAAACCCAAATCGCGATTCGCAAACGATCGGTGAAAGTAAAAACTTAAGACAGGCCAGAAACTTCGGATTTGCTGATCTAACGCTATGATAATATTATCAAAAAGCGTATTCATTGTGCTTATTGGGTATTCACTCGCATATATGTACGTAATAATTCAAAAAATCAGTATCGAGAAGAAACAAAATTGCGAACAAAAACATTGATAAATAAATGAAAAAATCTAAATTGAATCATGCTGCGAAACTTTATAACCATCAGCGGTATGAATTGTTCGAGTAATATATTTATATACACACGAACATGTGTAAAAAGATAGACTGTATATATGTGTATATATACTTGTAAATGGGTGCGAATAACATTTTAAGTATAGAAAAATGTGTACATACATAACAGATCATTTGAAAAGTCCCCGGCCTGCCATTGTAAAACAAATTTTTTTGGCAAAATTAATTTTTTACTCAGCATAAAATCTTCAAGGGTGATACACTGATTATAGCGACCCTACAACTTTTCGACACCATTTTAGTAGTACTATTTGTCCTTTGCTTCTCTTCATTCCACGAAAATTTCTTCCCAGCGAGCATTCTTTTGAGATATGAGAACAGGAAATAGTCGCTGGGGCCAGATATGGATTTTTGCCATCAATTTCACTGACTTGGGACTTTGTTTTGGTGGAACAGCACTTTCCTTTTCTTCAAATGCGGCCGCGCATCCCAAAATACAGTCGCCATAACCATATCAGCCGACTGTTGCATGTCAACATAAAAACTCTGGTGTATTACGCTTGAGCATCTCCAAACACTGTTCCGAATCATCAACTCATTGTTGTTTTTGGTCAAAAGTGAGCACGCACGACACCCACTTTTCACAGAGCATTCTCATACCCAAATATTCCTGAATGATATGATGTACACGATCAGTTGACATCTTTAGAGTGCCTGCCATTTCACTCAATTTCAATTTACGGTCATTCAAAATAAATTTTTTTTTTTTTTGGTGTTTTCGTCGGTAAACACCTCTTTTGGGCGTCCACTGCGTTCATCGTTTTCGGTGCCATTTCACAACGTCTTAGCTTAGAAAACCAATCCTTGATGGTTGATTATCCTAGGGCAGTGTACGGAAACTCGTCATGAGGCCAAGTTTTTGCTTCAAATGTATTTTTGCCTTTCAAAAAGCAATATTTTATCAACACCCCGAAATTCCTTTTTATCCGTTTTTTCACAATAACAAAAGTTGCTTCACTCAAAATGATAATTCACAAGCTAATAATCCAACAGATGTTTTAATTCATACCCGCGTTTTCTGAAGTTTAGGGCTAACTAAAAATGATATGGATTTAATTATTTCTAATTCCATCTATGTGTTAGTCCGGGGACTTTCCATTTAATCTGTTATATGAGTCTTAATAAAAAATGGTATAAAATTGCTGTCAGTAGTAATAGCTAAACATTTCAAAAACTGTTCGTACATAAAGGGTTAACCAACTAGTGGTTTCGAAAGTGCAAACTTAACTGTCAAATCAAACATTTATTTATTTATTTTTAGCATTTATGAAAATGGATCGTTGAAAAACTGCAACGATGCATTAGAGTTTTGTTGAAATCTACTAAAAAAATGGTGATTCCAAGGTAGCCACCTCTCGTGCTTTAAGAGGAGATTAAGGTGCAAATAATCGTTTCACTACGTAATTGGTGAAGTTTTAAAGAAGTTTGAAGAGACTGAATTATCGTACTTGAACACCTTAAAGCCAACATTCGTCAAGTTATGGCTGAGTAACTGCACAATATTGCCAAAAGTGTTCGAAATTTACCTGAAACGAATCGAAGTTTGGAAGAATTCACGAGGCGGTAATTTGAATGATGTTGTATTTCGCATATAATGTAAAGGTTCAAACTTTTCAAGAAAAAAGGAATTTCATGAAAAAAAATTTAAATGTATTTTCCGTTGCATAAGAAGACTAATTTGATGGATTTTGTTACTCACGTTTCAAATGGATTTAGGGAAAACAAGAATATTGATGTTATACTATATACCGACTTTAATAAAGCATTCGACAAAGTAAATCATATAATACTTATTAAATATTTATTGAAAATCTAGATCTTCTTGGAGTTCAACCAAGTTTTCTCCAATGGATATCTTGCATCATTTTCAATGGGATTCCCGCAAAAATCTTCCTCTTTAAAACTTATAAATCTGCCCACACTTTCTAGTCGTAGAGCCACTTATTTTACTTATTTTAAAATCTTGTAAAACAAATTAATGAACTATATGAACCATTTCACCGTTTATGTCAAGATTTTAATTGTTTTGCCCAACACATTCGATTTAACAGTTTCACTTTTCGTAACAAAAAATATTATACTAACTTCTCTTAGCAAGTTAGTCACTAAATTTTTTTGGTAGTATAAATAATCTTATATTTCAGCTGATGTATTTGTTTTCTGTAGCTGAGCAGTTTTAAATCTCGACGCTTAACAAACTCTTGCTTTCATGACTTGGCAAATTCCGTACGTTATGCGGATGGCGCCCCTGGTGTCGGTTGAGTGGGAGGATAGTAACCGTTGGACTTAATTAATTATTTTGGAATTCGCAAAATGGATAGCTCTGTACAACATAAAATTCAGCCCTATTCTGCATTTCGACTCGAATCGAAATTTTCTCCGTTCGCCGGATTTGGTATTCTGTGTTACGTTTCGTTTCGATCAATCTTCGAAATTTTCGATTCTATCCAATTTTATGTATTCTGCATTTCGATCTTAGCTACGTTTTTGTACGTTGTAATTTAGTTGGCGGAGAACAGTTTGATTGTATATTTTTGTGTTTTTAAGTAACATAATTTTAACAAAAATGTTAGTAAAACATGATTTTGATAATTGGAAAAGTCATAACTTTTTTTAGTTTAATTTGTTTAATAATGCTTCTTGATATAACATAAAAACAACATGAAAAATTAGAGAGTTTTGAAATAACGTTGCCGAAATACAGTTGATCCACCAGTAAAAGACTCCATGATTTCGAGAAAGTTGTATAATGGCATTGACACTGTTGAGTGACACATTCCTATATTATAATCTGCCGAACACTATGTTGGTAACTGCCTTCCGTAAAAAATCGCAAATCTGCTGCTACTCGATTAGGTAGAGATAATCATGTCAAAGTACTAAAGTACTTGATTGAGTTTCTTGCGAAATACTATCCAGGACATACTTGAAAGCATCTTTATTAAGTTTGAAGTTTTTTTGAATCTAAATAACGAAATTTGTTATATAAAAAATTACCAATTAAAAACTCAATTTCATAAAATTCATCACTCATCTGAAATGGATAACACTTGTTTTGCTATCCTCATGAAATATTGTCTAGACTATTGATCCCATTAACCGTTAAAAACAAGATTTTATTTATATTTATTTGAATTGTACAAAAACTGTTTGCATTTGTTTGCTTTGTTTTGTTTCAATTTCACACATTCAGCTGACTTCGAAAATACATTATCTCTTCCTCTTCTTCTTTCGATTCGATCGTAAATCAGAATACCTAATTTCGATTGTGGCGGAGCGGAGAGCGGGAACGTAATCGAAATGCAGAAAAGCCCTGATTAATTCATAATTTTTAATACCAAAAAAATTTATTTGGTTTTTAATGACCATAAAAATGTAAAAATTTAATTTTGAAATAAATTTCTATTTAGACATATGTATATGTATGTATGTATACATATGTGGATAAAAATATCCCTGCAAACATTTATGGACCATATGGTCTATTGGAGTACCTATAAATATACTCCTCTATGTCAAATTTTGGACCAACTCATGTTTTTACACGAACTTTGTGCGTCACGACCATTCTTCGTGTTACGCCGATCGCAATCACTACACGAAATTACAATTGCGCAATAAGTTCTACACTCGTATACAGAAAATGTGTGGAAATGAAACTGAGTCAGTTTCGTTTCGTTGTTGAGCTCTGCTGGTATGCAAAAAGAGTTATTATAATATATAAGGAATTATTATTTCAATGAAAATACGTATAACAAATACGCAAACTAATATATGTTATATATTTATTAAGAATAGTCTATTAATATTAATATAAATTTATATAAAAAATATTATATTTTACTAACTTTCACCATAGAAAATGCTATTCTAAACTAAAGAGTACGTTCGAATGTGATTTTTCGCATATACTCCAAAATATAATCCAATGTAGGTACTCCATGGAGTACTCGGGTGTTATGCAGAGATGGATTATATGGTCCAACACAATGTTAATTGGACCATATCTTTCGTATGGATTGTGGCAGGTTTTGGATTACTCTATTGTCCGCGTGGATTATATATTTCACGCGTGCATGGAGTACTCGCCTTATTTGCAGGGATGTTCTCTGGCTCTCTATGTATTAGATTCACATACATGTTATTGCTCTTTGTAATGAATGAAATTAATCTATTGTCCCCAGTTTTGATTCCGCAAATCAAAATTAATCTGTGTATATGTATGTATGTATGTACGTATACTTACATTTGTACAACCGCTTTGTAACGCAAAAACATTTGCACTGTACATTAGGGTCGATCTATAATGGGCCTATAGAGGGGGCAAACGAAAAATTGTCAAAAATTTAAAATTGATTTTTGTGTTTAGTTCCATGTTTGCTTATTGTGTGATAAAACGATCGGACGCTATGCCAAGTTCCCTATGTAAATGATGAAGAAAACGCTGGAAATGGCGAGCACGAACTTTCAATCGATGAAGTTCCATGACCCAAAAATGATAAAAGCGATAGAAGCTACCTTTCAGGCCATTATGGCATTAAAGAACTGCGAAGATGCATGCATCAGCTTCTTTTTAGAATAGAGGCTTATGAAAACATGTGTGAAAGGTTAATAATGCCCAGCGTCAACGATTTGACCGGACCTGATCTGTGTGACTTCAGTCTTAGCAGATACATTGCATTGATCAGATACTCATCATGCGTAAAATTTTGGAAAATGTCCGTGAGAAAAGGATCTAATCGTTAGGGAAAGGCTTAGTAAACCACATATTAGAGGAGAAGTTCGTTAGAAAATGGTTACATTTATTATAAAGTATCAAGTATCCGATGATGCCTCCAGCCCAAAATTTGCACCAAACGGTGACACGCTGATGATGTATTTGCATGTAGGTCCTCCGGAGCTCAAATGCGGAAGACAATTTTGGGATTAATAAAACTATCAAGGCGAAAGATGATTTGGATCGAAAAATCTGTAGCCAAGCTCTCATTATTTTTAGGACATTCTTCACTTATGATTATATGTTTCTCCACCTTACTTACCTACACAAATCGTTTCTTATTTAATCAAATTTGGCGACAATTTAAAATGCCAAGTGAAGCCACATTCTTCTCCACCTGATCTTTCCAACAGAGTCGAGCTGAGCTATGCTATTGTCGACGTATAGCTCGTACAACTCATCGATCAATCGCCTGCGGTATTCGCCATTGTAAATGCGTAGGGGGGACGTGGAATGGATGGCACGAATGCGCTAATTGTTTGTTTGATGAGAGAAAATATTTTGTCTTTTTCAGCGTTTGGAAAATGGGGAATATCTGGTCTGTAGTGGATCGTCTTTCACAACATGATCGATTGGGTTGCATTATATACGATCGAATGACATTTAAGTAGTAGCTTTCCACTCTGGATTGCCAACCAGAATTTTGATATCGTTGCGGGGGCAGCTCCCATAAACGATCACAGATATGTCAATCTCACGAGTCAATAAATCATTAGAAGTCGTAGCCCAATGCAGTTTGACGCTGCATTTGTTCTGCTTTCAGTTTATTGAATCCAGCTACGTTTTTTTTATCAAGAATATATTTCACCAATTTTGCTCACAGATAGGATGGCAAGGTCATCCGCATCATACTATGTTTAAGTTCTTGGCTATGAAAATATGTAACATTATTATTTAATATTTATTTAAACAATAAAAACAACAATTGGAAATTGTTGTAAATTTATCACATTATTCTGTAATAATATTTAAAAATATCAAATTTTAAGAAAACCCTAATGTAAATTTGAGTGCCTTGTAAGAGAGAGAAGAGAGAGCAGAGGAGCTAGTTCAAAAGAAACAGTGCATAAAATGCCAAAAGAGGAGACTTAAAGCGTGGGGTCTATATATAGATATAAATCTAATCTAATGAAGCCCCTAGAAATTACCAAATTTACTGAAATCTGTGTTCTTGGTTATGGGGTTTAATCTCAGCAATTCTTGTGGCCATTCTGATTAATACTGCATTATATCTTTTACTCTTTTACTCACACGACGGCTATTTCAAATTTTCAACTCCACTGTATGCGATTTCTCCTTAAATAGATGAGCAACATCGGGGATAATAAAAAAACCCAGAGTAAATCGTTGTTGTACAGAAAATATTTTGCTACAATCTAGAGTATAATCTGCTAAAAGTCAATGGCTCGTAATTTACTGTTGTTGATCATATTGGATTAAATGGGGTTGCTGTGCTCATTGGAAAGAAATATTACTCAAATTATGGTAATCTGCACTCAAGTGAAAGAAAAAATTTTGAGTGACATTGGCTGGAAATATTTTTATATTTTACTATGCCTTGTAGGAAATTCTTCATTTAACTCAAGCAATTCCCAAACACAAGGAAAAATATCTTCATAATATGTGTATAATCTCTTAATCTAATTTAGGTCATACAAAATACTTTTATCATTAATTTTTTCGTATTTCTATGGCAATTTGTGGCTCAACTTCATAACTTAATGTAACTCTTGGCATATGTACGATGTCTTCATACTTAAAAGTGGTTGAGAACTTTAGAGTACGTACTAAATTTATTAGAAGCACACGCAATGAAAAATCAGCATACCGAAAACCTGTAATGATGGAGAATAAAAAACAAAAAAATTAAAATTATAATATTAATAATAATAATAATTAATATGTTTTATAAATATCTTAACCTGAATTCTCTCGTCAATAAGTTAAAAAAATTTATAAATATTTTCTTTGCTCACCTATACAGTTACGGGCGCCTTTCGAGAAAGTCAATAATGAATATGGATGACGATTTGCGACATTCTCAGGTAGAAAGTTATCAGGATTGAAACGATCAGCATCTGGACCCCAAAGTTCTTTACGTCTATGTAGTTCATAAATTGGTAGTATAATTTGCATACCCTTTGGTAGAGTTAGTCCCGGTTGTAGTTCTGTTTCCTTAACCGTTTGCCTACCAATGTACGGTATTGGTGGCGCTAAACGTAATGCTTCAGCGATGAAACGATCCAAGTATGAGAATTTCTTTAGATCCTCGTATTCAACTGATGTAATGCCATCGGGATAAATACTACGCACTTCTTGAAAGACACGTTCTTGAATTTCCGGATGCGTTGCCAGCATTACTAAGCATGAGAAAGCGGCACTAGCTGAAGTCTCATAAGACTGAAAGGAGAAGAAATTTCATCTGAACTTTATCTTCAAAACAAAAACAAAAATCAGAACACAATTGTTATACAAAATTGTACGTTTCTTAGGCATGGCTGAGTGTGGAAATCATTTAGACTAAATAAAAAATATAGCAAGTATTTAATAAACTAACTTCCTTTTAAATAATTGAAACGTAATGAAATACGAAATATGTTTTATTCTATTGTTATTTAGAACATTACTTACCGCTGCAATCATTGTGAAGCACTCGATTTCCACATCCTTTTCAGTAAATTGTCCTTGACGCATTGCTTTTAGCGTTAGATTGATTAAGGATTGTTTATCCTCATCGAAGCTTTTCATTTCATCTGAATCCACTTGCTTGGCCAGGTTTTCTTGAACTAACTGGAATCAGAAAAAAAAAATTAGCGGAAACTTCGAGCCGAACCGAGCGTTAAATATTATAAAAACTTTCTGAATCAATCTTAATAGCCTTAATAGCCAATAATAAACCTTCTGTTTTTAATCTTAGCAAATAAGCTCTTAAACTAGTGCTAAAATACCAAAGTTATTTTGAGTCAGCGCCAAATAATTATTAAACGAAACTAACTAAATTAACTAACTAACTAAAACATCTTAAATAACACATAACGAAACATAAAATTACAAAAATTGTAATCTCCGTATGACTCTTTGCAACGACGTTTGCTCTCACGCGATTTCCGGTTTCGGTTGCTGTTTTGCTGACTTTATGAACGTCCGCAATTTTCAGGTGTTTAAAATTTCATCATGCTTTATGTAATGGTAATCTGGTTACTGATACACAGTGGGCAAAAATGTTATCAAGAGAGCACTTCTCAGAGCTGCTTACAGGCAATGTCTTCACCAATCCCGCCCCTGGAATAAATAACCAGAAATCACTAATCCGCGACAATAGACATCCAACCACAAAGCAAAGTTCGAGATGCAATTAGGTGAAAAAAGCTATAAGGCAGCAGGGGCTGCCGGTCTGCCTGTGGAGTTGTTCAAGGCTGTAGGTGTCATTATCGACAAAACTAACGTTTTAAAAGGCGCTCATTTGGCCCTTGCAGAAGTGTGGATTGTGTCGAAGACGCATGCAAGAGTGTTTGTAGTGTTCGAGAGAAAAATATTTTACAAAATATACGGTTGAAGACAATTATCATATTCGGATGAGTCATTAGCAATTACGGTAGGGCGTAACTGGAAAATGGGTTGTAATGGCCACCTAAGTATATACTTGTATATATTTGTATTGTGTTATGGTACGATTGAAGATAAGGATATTCGGTTTTCTATTGTCCTTTCACTAGACAAAAAGACTTGGAAATTCAGCTAATTTCAACGAATTTATTAGACACTTGCTATAAATCAGAAAATATGACAACTGGGGAATTCAGCAGTGTAATACTCGTCATCCGATGAGTAGGCACTAAGGTTTTTCGTGAAAAAGGTTTCAAGAAAAGTTTAGTTTTAAGTGTACGGTCCTAATATATACTTGTATATATATATATATATATATATATATATATCTGATAAAGGGTGATCCAAGTGGTGCTACTTTTTTCAATAGCCTTTGGACTCTTGAAAAATTCCAAGAAGATCCGAAGTTTTCGAGCCAAATTTTGTAAACAAGCAAAATTACCACATTCGGGACGAAGAGCAACCTGAAGAGATTCATGAGCTGCCATTGCATCCAGACAAAACAGCGTTTTGGTGTCCATATTTCTTCAAAAATGATGCCGGTGAGAACGTAACCATCAGAGGCGACCGTTATCGCGCCATGATAATCGACTTGATGCCTGAAATTGAAGCTCTTGATTTCCGCGGCATTTGGATTCAACAATATGGCGACACTTCTCATACATCGCATCAATAAATTTTTGAGAGAACACTTCGGTGAGCAGATAATTTCACATCAAACATCACGCGTGCCATTCGCCAGTTACCAGTCGAAATGCTCGAGCGAGTCATAGGAAATTGCACTCAACGGATGGACCATCTGAGACGTAGCAGCGGCCAACATTTGAAAGAGTTAATCTTCAAAAACTAAATGCCAAAGAATGTTCTTTCGAATGAAAATTAACATTCCCCATAAATTGTTTTGGGGTTTTCTTTAAAAAAGTAGGGAACCTCAAAATGGATAACCCTTTATATATATTTATATATATTTGGCGCTTTGTAACCGCGGAAGCGATTTTCGATCGAGCTCCTCCTCCAATTTGTGGTTTTTGCGTCTTGATGTTTTTTACCAACAAATGGAGGAACTTACAATTAAATCTAAGCCGCCTCCGAACGGCCGATGGATTTTTATGAGGATCGTTTAGTTTATGTTAGAAATATACTCGGAAGGTTTGACAGTCCCTCGCAATGGACGACCGCAATCAAAAAAATTCATTTTGTATAAATTTGAATGATGCTCCGAATTGCTGTACGCAATGCCAACAACTCGGCTATTGCAGCCTTCCTTTGTGCATTGACAATGGCAAATAGCACAGAGGTTGGAACGATGAGCTGTACGAGATATAAGTCAGCATTGATATAGTTCAGTCCATGGGTACGTTGGCTAGATTACGTCGGCCGTAGGGATAAAAACCTTCTAGTCTTGAAAGCATTCAGTACCCGCTGGTGGAAGCAGAGGAAGAGGTTCACTAAATCACTTGGTATTTCCAATTGGGACCAAACAGCGAAAATAAGAAAATAAAGTTATCAATAAAAAAAAAAAAAATACGATTGGTTGCTTTAGTAACGTTCCAAAAATAAAAGCAGTATGATAGAAAAGTGGCAACTCAAGAAAGAGAGAATTGATTTATGATTTTTTTTTTAATCCTTGACATTGATTGCCATTAACGCCTCTATAGGCTAAGCATAATTTATATGGAAATTTTCTTAATTTTTTTAAATTTAATTCAAGAGTTTCCTTACAGAGATCAAGAGGCAAAGAAAGCAATTAAAACAATTCGGCTCTTAATTCTATATTCTAAAAATAATTTACTTACGGTTCGCACTAGCTGTCGTACATATTTCAAAATTCTATTATATTCGGGTGTATTAGCAAGAAATCCCAAACCGACAGATGAGTAAACTGAATTCTGCGACATACGTTGAATTAAGCTGTGGAATATAAAAAATAATAATTATTTTATTAAGACAATTAAGATTATTTTTTCTGCTCAAAAGAAAATCACTTACATATTGAATGCATTCATAATCTCTTCATATTTCTTAGTACCTTCTTCTAGCCTTATGCCCATGATTGTCACTGGAATTTTATAAGTAAAAAACATATTTGCATATATACAAAAATATTTCCTTTTTTTTTAACAATCAGCATGTAAACCTAAAATTGGCCTCTTTATGGTTTATTACTCACATATGCTCAGCTGTAGGCCAAATGACTTGATGACTGCATATACATCTTGTTCGCCACCACCAGCCATGTCTGCTAGTTTATTCTCAACATTTTTTGCATTTTCATTGAAAAACTCGAAGAAGCTCATAAGATTATTATGACCGAGGAAGGGGCTTAATGCTTTGCGATCTAATCTCCATTTTTGCACTGTGCATTTAAAAAAAAATGTGAATCAAACTAAAATATAAAATTCTGATAAAGTAAAATATTTCCCCTTCACCTGGACTAACGATGATACCATTTATGACACCATTATGAAAATGTGTATATAAATCTCTCGCCTTGTTCAGAAAATCCGGTGAAGATGTTACTTTTTTGATAACTTCAGGCTCAACAGTAATTATGTATGGTGTGGTGGCTACCCATATGCAACCAGTTAATTGTTTTATTTCATCGAAACCGCGCGACACATTGCGATAAACCTCTATAATTGTGCCAAGATTATCAAA
Organism: Neoceratitis asiatica; assembly: GCA_030068015.2. Lineage (NCBI taxonomy): Eukaryota > Metazoa > Arthropoda > Insecta > Diptera > Tephritidae > Neoceratitis > Neoceratitis asiatica. Next base: position 41,542,878 of record CM061529.1, read on the forward strand.
ATTTTTTTTTTTTCGAAATTAACAAACACACTAATTGAATACAAAACACATACTATTTAACTGAATAAATTGATAAGCAATGCCTATAAATGGCAAACCCCATTGTGTGGGGAGTTTCGAGGTTATATTTTGATAGGATCTTCTTTTATGGTACAAACTCCAACTAGCTGCGAGTAATACAACGGCTGCCGTTAGGATTACCGTATCCAGCGAAATCAATATATTCATTTTTTTAACCGCAACGGATAACTTAATTGAAAGGTGATAACTAGGTTCTGTTTACTTAAGTGAGAAATATTAAATGCGGCACTAACTTTTATAGACTCTCACTTAGATATAAATGCATTATAAAAAAAATTCATACAATACACTTAACTAGTTATCTCATTATTAAGAAAAAATTCAAGTCTTAATTGCTTAGCGGTTAAATCGGATATAAAAACAATTATTATAAAGAAATAGGAGCGGAAGAAATTAAATTTAGCATTTAATTGATGGAAACTATGTTTGAATTTTATATTTCTATTGATATTGTTACCATGCCGTCAGTGGTGTCGGCGTTGGGAGCATATTAAAGGGGATTATACCAGTAGTTTAATGGTTAGCAGAGCGTGATGTCATATAGAGGGTCATATATTCGAACCATCCTTCACTATTTTAATCTTCAAGTTTTTCTAATTGCGATTACCCCTTGGCAAGGAATTTCAACCTGAACCTCAATAGTATTTTTCACAGCAAATAAAAGCTCATCCATAAACCCCATCAGGTGAACGGAGGCGGCTGATTGTAAGAAAAACATCAAGATGCACACGACGAATCGGAAGAGAAGCTCGATCGAATTTCCTGGTGACTATCGTGACTAGGGCATGTGACGGTGTTGATTTTGAAAAAAAAAATTTATTAAGTGAATAAAAAATTTTTATTTGATTTGGCATGCTTTTCGGCTCTCCTGAGCTCTGCTATGGGCTCGATTGATTTGGTCCTTCTCGGCCAGACCCTTCACACCCCAACTTTCCCAAAAAATTCTCTGATAGTAACTTGACAAATCTGCGTAACATTTTTCTTCACATTCTTAACATTTTTATCAGTTATGAAGTTGTTGGAGCTTTCAAGACTTCAATCTTCTGTGCAAAGCTTATACCATTTCCAAACACTTTTTTAATTCAGAGTACACTCGGTCAATCGGCGAAAATTACTGTGTGATGAACTACCTCAATATCAATTAAAGTGTGGACTTTTGCCGGTGTGCCAAATCTTGAAAAAATACCAGTGAAAAAAAGAATTACCACACACTTCTTCCTCGACCTTCGTGACAACACGACAACATCGCTGTAGACATTCATAACTGAGAAATCCTAAATAATTTAGGAACCAGCATCAACACCAATAACATTACCAGTCTTTAAATCCAGTGCAGAGCTACGCCTAACAATTGGAGCTACTTTGGACCAAGAAGGCATTTGAAAAGTACAGTCCACACTCTACAAGTCCCTTGTATTAGGCGCAGAAGTGATGACGACATGGGCGCTGCAAGTTTTCAAGAGAAAGATTTTTGGAACAATTTGTGGCTCTTTGGATATTATCGAAAGGATGGAACGATGATTAGGAGAGCGCGGCTACGATTTGATACCTTCGACATAGTTCCATAAATACATTTTAATCAAAATTTTCAGATTTATCATTTATATACGCGGAATTCTTCATTCTCAATATCTAAAGAGCTGAGAGACTAGTTTGCGTTCAAATAGATGGACGGACTGACATTTCATGTCATTGAAAGTTATAAAAAAAAATCTTTTTTTTTTCAATTAGTTTCCGATTAATTTGGATGCTGGTCTGACCAGGGTTCAAGTCCATCAACCTCCGCATGGTAATATGTATATACATTTGGCTATTGCGACCGCCGATTCTTGATAACACTTGCAATCAATAGAGAGATAGAATAGACGAAAAAAGTTGAAACTGTTGACATTTAACTGAGATCTAAAATTAAATCTCCATTTAGCTACACCTCTGTGAAAAGTAATAATGAAGTAATGTATACTTTTAATATAATCAAAAGAATTACATAATTCGCTTTTGAAATTTGGTAGTGTGTATACAGTAGGCGTCACAAAAAACTTTTTATTTAAAATATAAAATAATATGCCCACTGAAATTCCAGACCACGGCGCAAAATTTTAAGTTATGGGTTTTCAACTAAAAATATTATATAAAAGCGACAATTGCAGGAATGACAACAGTAGTTATGTTAGTATTAATAAGTTTACAAAAATTTTTTTTTATAACCTGGCATGCTTCGTGACCTCTCTAGTAAAAAAAAAATCTGTACTAATTTTGAATACGTTACTAAAAAATTTAATATTTTTAACCCGTTTGCTCCTCCAATCATGTTATTGTACCGCTTTGAGTTCGTTCCTTAAGTCTTTTGTAATTGTGTAACTCATCGGAAAAGTATCAAAGTTTTAAAAACGACCTTCTCGAAAATGCTAAGTATCCGACAGTAATTTCATTATATATATATATATATATATGGCGCTTTGTAACCGCTGAAGCGATTTTCGGCCGAGCCTTCAATTTGTGGTTTATACCAACAAAGGGAGGAACCTACAGTTTATTCTAAGCCGCCTCCGAACGGGTGATGGGTTTTTATGAGGAGCTTTTTCATTTCAGAAATACACTCGGAGGGCTTGAGATGCCCTGCTGAGGGGCGACCGCAATTATAAAAATTTATTTTCTATAATTTTGGATGTTGCTCGAATCTGGGCTCGAGCCCAGGCCTTCCGAATGGCAGTACGCAATGCTAACTACTCGGTTATCGCGGCCGCAATTCATTACTGTATATTTTTATACTTCAAAGCTATCATTATATGATTGTTGGGTATGTTTTTTTTTTTTTAATTTTATAAATTTTCAAAATACTCCAACCACCCTTGTCACCCAATTGCTTTGTCTCGCTTAATATGGTTTCATTTGGAAAAAAACACAAAAATTTTGCTATAAAGAAATCTGTATAAGAGCAGAGTTCACCCATTATTTTCATGTGTTTTTAGATATAACCATTAGTTATAGAAATGTACTCTCCGTAAATATCAAAGGAGGGGGTTAATAAATTTATATTAAATGTATAGGGTTTTCCAATAAAAGTGATATGATTTAAAAAAAAAAAAAAAAAAAAACACACACACACACTAATTGTTAAGGAAATTCAAATATTTTTATTTATTTAATGTGAAGTACAATCGATACAATTAAGTTCTGAATAAAGAAAAAACATTTGAATTTCCTTAGCAATTAGTGTGTGTTTTTTTTGTTTGTTAAAGAAATTATATCACTCTTACTGTAAAACCCTATATAAATAATATATTTTTTTGCCAAGTTTCAGTCGAATAAGCGTTTTAACTACATATATGTATACTACTACATATATATATTAAATAATAAATTAACAATTTCAATTACAGTATGTTATGCAATGTGTAACGTGTATGTTTTTCATAACAGTTTGCACCACTTAAATACAAGCAATTAAGTCACAGTACGAGCTTTTAAAAAGAAAATAATAATTACTTACAAAACTTTGTGTCACTTACGTTACACTTAGATACAATTTGCAGTCTTGTGCTTTTGCTTTTAAAACAATAACAATAAAATGGTCAATTTTTTTTTTTTGCTTAATACTGTGCGCTTGTGATTATTGCAAGTTTTCGTCATTACTTACAAGAACACGAAGGCATAAGTACGTGTGCAATACTTTAACAAGCAAGAGTTAAAAAAAATTTGTTCTTTCTTCTTTGTTGCCATAATTGTTTTCATTTATTTGTTAAACCGCTTTTCCAACACCAAGCAATTTCTTGGCACTGAAGATGCTTTTCCTCAAATGAAAAATTTTTTTTTTCTGAAAAAATGTAAATACGACACCGAGTTGAGGTAAATAAAAACCACACAGTCGCCGAGACATGCCATTTAATGTCATTTGCCAACTAAATTCAAATCATCTCTTGAAATTGCTGCTATTAAAGCTAATCACACGTCAAAATAATGTACCAAACGCGTGCCAACACAGCTTGCTTAGTTAAATGTTGCGGACGCTTGCGCCTTTCTAGTAAGTGTTGAAGATTTAGGAAAAAACCAAGCAAATGAGTAAAATAATAGCGATTCTACGTCTACCTCTATATATGTATGTATATCCATGGTAGTGTGTGCATATGTTCACTTTAGTGCCATTTAAGCGCCAATTTTATGGCAACCATAAGGTTTACCAAGGTACAGTTAAAGTGACAGCATCGCCGTACCGCACATGGCGAAGGTGTCGGCAATAAAAATTCTGTCGTGAAAGTAATTCTCTTGTGCAACAGTGTACTCGTATGTAAATAAAAAAAGATTTAGCCATACATCTAGTACAGACTAATATGTACATTAGTACCTTGTTGTCTCGGCTGAGACACTCTGAGATGATTTTCGACAAAGGGACCTACAGTTCATACTAAGAAGCCCCCGAACGGCCGGTTGATTATGAGGAGCTATCATGATCTGCAAAAGGTCAAAGCTGGATCGCTTTCATCCATTCGGATGACATGGCCTAGCCGGTGTAGCCGCTGTCTCTTGATTAGCTGAACTATGTCAATGTCGTCGTATAGTTCGTACAGCTTATCGTTCCATTGTCTGCGGTTTTGGTGTAGAGGACCATAAATTTTCCGCAAAACTTTTCTTTCGAAAACTACTAAAGCCTAGTCATCAGATGTCGACATCGTCCGTGCTTCTGCCCTAAATGGCAGGACTAGAATGATGAGCGATTTGTAGAGTTTGGTTTCGATTCGTGGAAAGAGAACTTTGCTTTTCAATTGCCTACTCAGTCCAAAGTAGCACCTTTTGGCAAGAGCGATTCTGCGTTGGATTTCAAGGCTGACATTGTTGGTGTTGTTAATGCTGGTTCCTAGATAGACGAAATTATCTACGGCTTCGAAGCTATGACTGTCAACAGTGACGTGGGAGCCAAATCGCGTATGCGATGACTGTTTATTCGAAACATGCGATATTTCGTCTTGCCCTCGTTCACTACCAGACCCATTCGGTCCGCTTCTTTGTCTAACCTGGAGAACGCAGAACTTACGGTGTGTTTATAATGGCCAATGATATCAATATAAATATCATTGGCATATGCTAACAATTGTACACTCTTGTAGAAGATTGTACCTGACCCATTTAGAAATCACTCGATGAAGAGCCTCCTTGCCTGTAACCTCGTTTGCTGTTGAATGGCTCGGAAAGGTCCTTCTCAATTCTGACTGCGCTTCTGGCATTCATCAGAGTCAGTTTACATAGCCGTATGAGTTTTGTGGATATATCAATTTCAGACATAGCGGCGAAGAAGCAGTTCCTTATCGTGCTGTCGAAGGCAGCTTTAAAATCGATAAAGAGCACCTCTTGTATTATATATATTATTTTCTGTCGGGTCCTCTCCAAGAGTTGGCGCTTGGTGAACATCAGGTCAACGATGGATTTGTCAGGTCTAAAGCCGCACTGATAAGGTTCGGAAAGTTGGTAGACGGTGGGATTTAATCGCTAGATAGAACCTTATATTCAGTATTAAGGACGCTTATCCCACGGAAATTGCTGCAGATCACGAGGTATCCATTTTTTGATTGAGCAGAGCATACTTACGTTTGATTCAACGGACATGCGTTCTTCCCAACATATTATGCAAAGAAGCGGAAGCATGTGCCTTGTCAGTTCTTCGTCGCCGTATTCGAATAGATCTGCCGGTAAGCCATCAGCTCCCGGAGTTTCGTTTCACAGCTCCCTTATATCGTGTAGCTGATGGCTGCTCTCAGAGTGCAGTTATGCGAGACGAGTGGAACACCTGCTACCAGTCTGCATGTAGCCTGAGGAATTTTCGTGTGCAGGAATCGTTTACTACAGACAATCATATTTCGGGACAAGTCATTCAGCCTGAGCCCGTTTGGGATTGTTTTTTTGTGAGGGATGAATTTTCCAATTGTTGTGCCAAAAATACCTTCTTTGCCCACCCTGGCGTTGAAATCACCTTGCACAATTTTGACCTCGTGGCGGGGGCAGCGCTCATAAGTGTATTGTGGGCTCTTATAGAAAGCATCTATGTACACATCATTCTTCTTTTCTTTCGCTTTGAGGCGAGTTGCTGCTAGACGATCATCCACCGGGGTGAATGCCAGAACTCGGTGACGGAGATTTTCTTGCGAGGCCATCATCCAGCTGGGCAGCGGTACTTTCCCAATTAAATAACCTGACATTCCAGGTGCATGCCTTCAAATCATGATCCTTTAAACGTTTGCAGGGGTCGTCATCTCGTCACAGTTTTAGTTCTCTTGGCTCTTGGCTCTCCCTCATTGCTCTCCGACAGGACGTTGATAGCATCCAGTTGCGAAGGCGGTTAGAATCTTCAAGCAATATAATAAAGTCAAAAATTGAAAAACACTTGAGGGTTTACATTTTAATAATATTTACCTGTTTTTCTGTATAAGTACATATCGCTGTTATTCTCCTGCTTTTTAGTTGGCTATCAAGTTGACTATCGAAATTCGGTTTCGCTCAAGTTAAACGAATCTTCCACTTCTCGTAGCAAACCTCTATCCACTGACGAAAGAAAACGTTATTTCCTCATCTTTGGATAAAACATATGCCAAATACTCAAAAGACATTTCAGTTTATGTTCTTTTGCTTTTTTTTTTTTGCGTTTTCGCGATTTGTTTTTTATTTCAACTTTTATCCAATTTTTTTCAGCCTAAATAAAACATGAAATATTTTGTGATGGCACTAACAACTCGAATCTTTAAAATTGTCGTTAAGTTTTTTTGTAACGACCCGAAAATCGTTATAATAACATACTGAATTCCACCACTGGACTCCATTTCCCTTGATAACGCTTTCCCATTAAGGGTATATACTGATGGTATCTATCTTCCCGTTTGTCACTCACAGCACCCATAATTGCCGGAAGTAAATCCAAATGTCATTATGAGTTCATCAATAATTCTTTATAATTTCCTAATTTCTGGTTTACAGAATAGTTCTGTACAACATTCACAAAATATTGCCAGGCACATTTTTTCTGGTCATTCAGTATTCCCTCAAAGATTGCCGTATTTGTGCACCTGAAAATATTCCGTCTTTAATATTTGCCTCACCGAATTATGAGCAACGGTGATAAAGAATGTCCTATCTAAGCATGAATTGAACTTTTTTTTGTGGATTTGGTTGTAGTAATACATTTTATTTGAGTCAAACAAAACTAAAAATCACTTGCGTGATCTTTTGATTCCGTCCAAATTATTGGTAAAGCTAATGGCAAATGTCCAGTTTGTTGTGTAACCCAACCTAATAAAAATCTCATAAACGTTACACAGCATTTATGTAAAACCCAAGATATATCTTGATTCGTCACACAAAATCTGAAAAATTGGTCGTATAGACATACATATGTTATATTGGTCCGATCTGTCCGATCCCGACAAATGTTCAAATTTATATAAAAATACATCTGCGCATCTAGTGTGGTTGAAATATCTCAAATACGTGAGACTAGACGGGCAGAAGGACATGACTAAATCAACTTAGCTCTTCGTTCTGATCTATGTAACTCTTCTCACTCACTCTAATGATGTGAGTACGATAAATATTTCTTTGAAAATAAATTTAGCCATCAAAGGTTGCACGACCAATTTGCTGAGGCATATGGTTTTCCACTCAATTAACCAGTTCTCTTCCACTTCGAATTTCTAATACTTACCTAAGTAAGAAATATATGTTTATTTAAATATAATTTATTGTTGCCTAATATTACATAGCATAAGCATAAAGCAAGTACAACGTAAAAAAAACAAAAAAAAAACATAGTTACAAGACAAGTAAACAAATCTTTGGCACAGCGGGTGTTATGTTAACCCGGTCAAAACAAATGAACTGCATGAAAGATGAGTGGCCTGTTCTACACTTTGTGGCCCCAGCTGAATTTGCACGCACTTTAACTTTTCTAGACACTTGCCGCAATCGTTGCTGCTTGAGTGAGTGAGTACTTGTGCTTTAGCGGCTTACTAAAAAAAAAAAAAAAAACAACTGCTACGAGCACATAACAAATTGGTTGACGGCATGCGGCTAGTTGGGCAGTTATAGAGCCGTGTGGCATGCGGCAAACGCCGCTAGTTGGTAAGAAATATTGGTGATTTAAATGCAAATCGTTGAGTACTCATCCTCTTGCATAACTGGCTAAAGACATTTATATAACTGCGTATAAGAACGTGGTCCTACGATCTTGAGGAAGTCAAACGAAGTGAAGTGAAGTGAACAAAAGTATATCTGTATACGTGCTAACTTGAAGCTAATAAGACAAACATGTACTTATACATATATGGATATACATACACACCTGGGAAAAGGATTTACCGTAAATTATTTTTTACAGATATACACATACACACTTACACTTGACTAGATTTACTAGATTTAATATGAATGTCAAATTCAAAACTTTTTCAAAATTAAAAGAAGCTTAAATGTGTAAAATTATTTTCCAATTTCCGCCATTTCAGCATATTTTTTGAATTGTGACCGATTATCGCGTGCACGTGCTGTCAAAGCGCATTTCCGGTTTCAAATTTATGGCATTGAATATAAGCAACAACAAGAAAAATATGTTGCTATGTCTCTATTTCCATTCATTCATCTCTTGCTCCATTCTACAAATAGTTATTGAAAAATAAAATGTATTTACAGCAAACAATGTGGTCTTTATGAGATTGGACATTGATATGGCATGCAACAATCAACATAGAGACGGGATGCCCAAAGTACAGCGTGGAATTAATGGTAAAAGCCAAAGTCATAGGACGGCCGCTCAGTCAGTCAATGGAACTGTTGGAGCTGTCAGTGATCATGCTGGACTGATTGATTTATTTTTTTCTGTTAGCACAACTGGAACAAAAAATCAAAGCTGCGATCTTCATCTCTCATCACCGTAGGATTTATACACGTAAGCCAAGACAAATTTAATTCAAGCTTTACGCTAATTGACTTACGAAGTGATCGACAAGTCTTGAAAGAGCCGAAAAAGTGGGGCAATATTATTTCGGGAAACGAAAATGTCGTAAATTTCTGGGTTGGAGTTAGATTCAGTTTATACATTATCGTAATCCCATCGGCCGAAAATCGCTCCTGTCGTTACAAAGCGCCAATTACAATATAAAGGATTTTCCAATAGGCATGACATGATTTATAAGTATCGTTTTGGCCATTTCTAATATGTCATGATCTGTCTTTTTTTCATTGTATGCAGTAATGCTTATAATTTCATCATTGGACCACTATAAACATCGTGTATTTGCTGCCTTGCCTTGGAACAACTTGAAAACGATAAAAAAAAATTTAAGAAAATCATCTTCTGCGGTGAGGCCCACTTTCATCGGAGTGGTGCGGCACAGTTACTGTCAATGTTGAGCGATATAGATCGATGATAACCAACTTTTTATGACCACAATTGAAAGAAGTTGATATTTCCAACATCTGGTTCCAACAACGCTACGTGTCACACAGCACGTGCAATAACCGAATGATTTCGAAAAGGGTTTGGAGATTCGAAATTTTGACATTGAATGGCCTCCAAAAAGTTGGGATTTAACACCATTAGACTGCTTCTTGCTGGATTATTTGAAGTAATTGGTCTTTAGCAATAAACCAGACTATCTTCAAGCTTTAAAAGTTAATATTGAACGTCCTATTCATGACATAGGACTTGATTTAGTGGAAAAAGTGCTCAAAAATTGGGTTCATCGAATTCGCTATTGTAAAAGAAGTCGTGGAGGCCATTTGAATGATGTTATATTCAGAACTGAATTGTGTCTATTGTACTTCACATTGAATAAAAATATTTGAATTTTCTTAACAATTAGTGAATGTTTTTTTTTTTTTTAGGAATCATATCACTCTTTTTGGAAAGCCCTATATAATCTGATCTGACTCGGACTGATAAACATCTCCAAAACAAATATTTTAATACAAAAACAAATATATTATTATTTTATTTTTAGTAAGAAAATGTAGAAGGCATTTTCGTTTGGGAAACAAATGTAAATCAATAAATTAATAGCGGATGTTGAATACAGAAAGTTCATACGCAGGCCTACCATAGATTCCGACGAAGCTGCCGACGTGGCAACGTCGGAAAAATTCTATACTCCAGCTTGATCAGGAAATTTCGAAATTCGTGCTATTAGTATCATTGATTCCGAGTGAAACGGAACTTTGACAGTTCTTCGTGATAATTTTGGTCGTCGGGAAAACAAAAGAAAGCAAGAAAGAAGGAAGAAAAGTACAAATTTAAACAGTGAAATTCTAAGTCAAAGCAATAAAAATGTAAGAAGTGTTGTAAGTGGGGATATGGTGTATAAATTAAATATTATTTTTCAACAGATCAAGACCAACCACCGTAGTCAGTATGAGAGATTACTGAATTTAATGTCCGAAAGAGCAGATATTGTACACGGTTTTCCCAAAACTTCTGAGCAAAATGTTAACAGCAAGAAGTTGCCGTGCATTTAAATAGCCTCCAATTAATGATACCACCACCGGGAAAAAGTAAATAGTTGAAATAAAAAGCGTTCAATAACAAAATGAAAAAGAAAATGGAAGAAATTTCCACAAGCTTTGGTGTTCTTAGCAAGGCAAGCGAATCTTTTGCCAGACCGCAATCAGAAATATTGACAGAAATGCTATCGCAATGCTATCCTTTTTTTTATTAATTCTGCATTTTGACCAAATCTGAATTTTGTTTGGATTGCTCTCAACAAAGTACACAACAACAACAGCTGTACTACGTGAAAACTTTTTTTAGCGCTGATTCGAAGTTGGTGTAACACGTGGCAGCGTGGGAATCGCTGATAGCATTTTTCATGAATTCGTGACGGTAGATTTTTTCCTGACGTTAGTTCACTCGGAATCTGTGATAGGCCTGATAATCTGGTACTATGAGTAATGTCGAACTATAGTTCAGAGAGAACAGACTGCCTACTTTGAACGTTGAAAGAGTTCGAATTGCGTGCGTATGAACAGCTTGATAAGTTGGCTGAGAGAGTTGAGACCGAGTAATGTAAGAACCAAGGAGGTTATCTGGTGAGCGATGTCCAGAGCATACAGACTTATGGATGACAGTGAAAGTTCAACAACCGGAAACGATGATCCCAAATAGATGGTGATGGAAAATATGTTTCAATACCCGACAATGATGAAGTTCGAATAGCGATCGGCCGCTTAAAAACTAAAAAAAACAGCGTGAGTCGAGCTTTTTAAATATGACAGCGAAGCACTGACAAGGTGAATGCGCCAGAATATGAGCTATTTGCAGAATATGATCAGACGAGAGCATGGCCTACGATTGGAGCCTATGTGTGAATAAATAAAACCCCTAAAAGATTAAAGGCCATCGTTTGCGCTCTGATGGGACGTTATCAGTGTGGCTTTAGCCTGGCCTAATGAGTTCACCATTGATCTGATATTCACCGTGCGTCAAATTAAAAGCTGTCTTCGACGCCACGTAAAGGAGTTGCCTTTATGCCACTATGTGTTAATAAGCTGTGAGAGGTAAGTGCCTACACTGGCCAACACTAACCAAAATAACGTACCTCTGCTCCGACGGAGAATCAAGTGGAGAATGACATGGTTTGACTTGATTTTTCAAACAGCGAAAGGAAGGAATAAATCGCGTATGTACGGCAGTGAAGGAGAAGGAAAAGACGTATGTGGAATAAATATCGGCTGTATGGTGGTGTCTATGAACTTTACAAAACCACATAAATATGTTAATTAGAAATTAATATTTAGTACTAGTGGGTAGCAGTTATTATTCAGAGAATTAAGGTCCGACGAGCATCTCATTGGATGTTATCGACGTTTAATCTTCTGCGTTTATTGCAGGACAAGAATGATAAGTGACTTATAGAGTTAATTATTTTTACGTCAAAAGAAAATTAAATATTTTATCTTTCGGCGTCCATTATACAGCGTTATTGGAACGTTTAAAGGACGAAATCGCGGAAAAACGGCCGCAGATCTGGCCTCCAGATGAAACTGAGGTTTGTTTTGAAGCAAAGGACAACTCGTACTACGAAAACGGTATCGAAAAATTGGAGTGTCGCTGTAATCAGTGTATCGCCCTTGAAGCAAACTATGTTAAATAAAAAAAAAAATTTCCAAAAAAATGTTTTTCACTATGTTAGGCCGAGGACTTTTCAATCGACCTCTCACAACTTTGCTAATGTATATGTAAATACCTATGGCATTTCCTATAGTAGCAAATTTCCTCATCTAGGGCATAGAAAGTTATGGACACAATTTCCAGTTGCAGATGCTACACGTTTCATATAGTGAGCACCATGCGAACTTCTGGCCACGTTTGCTTTTCCAGCTGCTAATTTTGCTTGGCCAGAGTGTAAAAGTTAAAGAAATTCAGTAGTATTAACATATTTTGAAAAGTAACTTAATTTATTTAATCATCGTGGGAAGTGAACAGTTAGGTATATTCGGAAATGCATTTTGAAAACTTAACACTTAATCCAAATACAATAGTTGACACATTCACAATTGGCGCAGCATTAAAGTATATCTCTCTATTTCACTCGTACCGCACATCTGGACCACCCAGTCAAATAGATATTTTACATTCATACATACATACTTATACATACATATAATCCATTAATACCGCGTATAAATTTCCATATACTAATTCCTTGCATCAGCTCATAGCTTTATCAATTCTTTGTCGATTACAGTTTTATTTATATTGATTTATGTAAGAAGTTGCCACTGCACTGCAACACCTGGGACAGAGAGATTTGTTATCTCAAGTCAGACTTGAATAACTTTGAAAAAGTGATTTTTCGACTTTAAATAAACGCAACACTACTACATCCATATACACACATATATATATATGGATGCATGCGGTCAAGTCAATAATTTGATGGCGGCAAAATGGCATTCTTGTGCTAATCAGCAACAGACTTTATGTGACAGTTTTAGTGTCAAAAAGCTGGGACACACGTGCCACACACAACGTTCAAAGCGTGATGGTGAAACATAGAAACAGCTTGGTGATGAAGATAATAAGCTAGCCAGAGCAATAAGCACTACTCGTATGGCTTGGCAGTGTAATATATATATGAATGTATGTATGCATGTATGTATGTATATGTGCGCGTACTGACACCTCGATGCTTCATAAATATCACACTTTCATTATGCTGCATATTGATTATTTAATTTCATGTCTTTATAGCGGTACGAGCCATCGCCTTTCTATTGTTATCATAGATTAAATGGCTTGTAGACCACCAACATATCGACATAGGAGTATATGTAATCATTATAACAATGAGATGGCTCAGCCAGCGCTGCCGCTCGTTAACCCTTTGGTGTGCGTTGAGTGCGTGTGGTCAATGGTCGTTTCTATTATGTTTTTTTATTTTATATTGTTAATTGAAATTTATCTAGTTTAGTGTGTCGTTTCAATGTTGTGACACACCTTTATTTTCCATCGCTGTTCCTCTTTGAAAAAAAAACACTGGATTTTTATTAGCCTTTTGTAGACTTTTTGTGTTATAAAATGATAGTAAATCACTTTTTATGGCTTACTCTTTGTTTACTATAATTTTTCACGTTTTTATATTAGTGCATATGATCAGTGAATTCAAGCAATTTTATTAAATCATATTGATTTATTACTTTTAACACTAAATTCCAGTAGTTGAATGGTTTCATAGCGAAATAATTTTATATGTGAGTTGGTTGCTTACCTATGTATGTACATATATTTTTTATATCGATTTCTCCTGCTTGAAAAAAGAATTGAAATAAATATCACATTAATTATTCTTCTCATTGTCATACTCATATAATGGATTATCATAATTTTAAGTGATCCGCATCCTATCATCTTAGAAATAAAGTAAAATTAATATTGGGCCGCAATAGCCGAGTGGTTACCAGCTCGAGCTGCCATCCGTAAGGTCAGCATTTATTTATGCTTTCCATGGTCCGACCCAATCACAATTGTACTTCCCATTTAACGCTCAATATCCCGGTTCATTGACTTTCACACATAGTGCTGCCATATTATTTTCATTAAGGACAAAATTTTAAAATTATTTTTACTTTTTTCTAGAGCCGTGGCTGGGTTGAATTTCCAACTCCGATGAAATCAAAATCTACACTTAATGGTTAATTTTTTATTCCTCTTTTTCTACGCTGAGCCTATAAACTCGTATTGTGCTAACTCCGTATGCGACAAATGTGGCCCAAATTGGAGTATTATTCCTGGTGCAGGAACAGTGAACTATGCAGCGATAGTTAGGCTCATCCAATTCTACTTTGTCACCGTCTGGTGGCCGGCTTGTAGGAAAACCCTTTTAGGAGCTATACCATCGGCCATGGAAACTCTCTTCATTTTTCTTTCAAATTTAAATTAGATTTAACATTACTAAGACCTACATGAATGACAGTATAGCACATACCCAAACATTACTTCTCATACAATTTCTGGAAGAACTGAACTGCACTTAATTCCACTAGAATCCCGGACAGGAACGAATGGAAATAAAAACGTTCTGGATCTATCTTCACAGACGGCTCAAAACTCGATGATTGCTCAAATCTACGGTCACAATTGAATCAGTTACTATATACTTTCATAAAGTGGTTAGATCTCTCCCGAAAAACTATTCGACGTCAAAAATAGTTATAAAATGCAAAAGAAATCTGAATATATTTAACAAAAAAAAAATGCAGTCTTGATTTGGTAACTAGTTACAGGACATCTCAGGGAATTTCGTGACGGACGGTCTAGCGAGAAAAGGAACCATTTTATTCACAATAAGATAAGGACAGCGTTGGATAATTGTATTGGGGCATTTAAGCCTATCGGACTGGTTCTACATCAATGTAATGATGGGTATAATAAAAAGACACTGCCTAATGGGGCTTCACGTGAGGACAATTGGATTTTATTCTAAAAAATTTTTTCCAAGCTGCAGAGACAAACGGGAAGAAGAGTTTGGCAAGCACTACCATATGTTGATTTCCAGCCCTGGTCCGATCCGATCAACATGCAAAGTTATAGAGATTTAGTTTAACTAAAAAAATTAAGTTAATTTTTCTAATTGTGGTCGCAACTCGGCAAAAAATCTTAACCCTACCTTGTGTATCAAACAAATCATCCAAACCAATAATTATTACGTTGCATCACAAAACCTAAGTGTACATGTAAGTAAAAACAGGACCCATGGAAATTTTAACTGACAAAATTCAAATGATGTGTCCATGAGTCAGTTCGAACACAAACTAATCTCACAATTTTTGAAACATACGAAAGGAATTTTGGTAAAGCAAATTCAGTAGGCCTCCTTCAGTGGGCAAAACTCAAAACACTTGTGCCTGCCATATGAACTTTTTTGATATAACAGCTTAATTGAAAAGTTGGTCTAGCATAGTAAGACGCATTTATTTTTTCGAAAAATTCTTGTTTTTATTCATTTTTGTAGTAAGATATGTCCTTTGCTTCAAAATAGGCCTCAGTTTCGGCGATCATTTCTTCATTTGACGAAAATTTCTTCACAGCGAGAATTCTTTTGAGATATGAGAACGGGGAAAAGTCGATGGGGGTCAGATCTGGAGAATAAAGTGGATACGGAAGCAATTCGAAGCACAATTCATGGATTTTTGTCATCGATTTCACTGATTTGTGACACAGTTCATTGCCTTGGTGAAGCAGCACTTTCTTCTTCTACAAATGCGGCAGTTTTTCGGCGATTTCGTCCTTTAAACTGTCCAATACCGCTATGTAATAGTAATAGTATTTTATTTTTCAAGGTAGCCAATGAAAATTATTCCATGGGCATCCCAAAATAAAGACGCCATAACCTGGCCAGCCGATTGTTGAGTTTTCCCTTTATTTTTCGCTTTAATTGTGCGGGTTCATTGTGTGCAGTCCACTCGGATGGCTGCCGATTGGACTTCGGAGTGAAACGATGGAGTCATGCTTAATCCATTGTCACATATCGACGCAAAAACTCGGGTTTATTGCGCTTTAACATATTCAAACACTGCTCCTAATCATCAACTCGTCGTTGTTTTTGGTCAAAAGTGAGCTCGTGCGACAACCACTTTGCACAGAGCATTCTCATACACAAATATTCGTGAATGATATGATATACACGTTCAGTTTATATCTTTAGAGTGCTTGTTATTTGATTTTTTATTTGAACATATAGAATTTATTGTTGTGTATTTGAGAGTTAAATATTAATCTTCATATGTGAAAAATCGGGGAAATGTGGGCTATATGATATAGCCTTCCACTTCCGATAATTTTCAGTGAATTTTCGTAATAAAGTTGAATTATTTGTAAACGTTGTACAGGAGTAGGTCTTTCCATGATAAAATGCGAAACAATACTGAACAAAAATAACATGACGGCTTGACACGACTCACGTGTGATCTGTCAAAAAAGTCTATTGAAAAATGTACCTCTACTTGGATCACCCTTTATATATGTACAAGCTGAATACACAGACCACGAAATCTGTCGGAATAAAATTAAAGATATTTTTAATGATATAAGTTATAAACGTTTAAGCTATTTTTTGTTTAATAAATTTAACTTTTTCGTGTATAATGTCCGTTACTGTCAATAGAGAGCGATATAGATCGATGATAAACAACTTGGTATTCAGCAATAAACCAGACTCTCTTCAAGCTTTAAAATTCATGACATACGACTTGATTTAGTGAAAAAAGTGCTAAAAAATTGTGTTTGCCGAATTCGTTTCATGGAGGCCATTTGAATGATTCAGAACTTAATTGTATCGATTCTACTTCACATTAAATAAAAAACATTTGAACTTCCTTAAAAATTAGTGTGTTCATTTTTTTTTTAAAGAAATCATATCACTCTTGTTGGAAACCCCTATATTAATCATTTGTCGAAAGAGGCCAAACAAAAAACTTGATCGGGGTTGCATGGACGAAATGGAAATTACTTCTATTGTAACCCTAGCAGCTACATTCAAGACGATCCATTTAATTCTCATAACAAATAAATAAAATTGTATGCTATTTTATTACCGTTTATAGCATGAATTTAATTTAGTATGGTATTATATAGTAATATGTAATATAAATAGTATTTAACAGTACAATACTAATAGAAATATGGAGCAAATCATCATTTGCTGCAACATAATATTTGAAAAGTATGATGCAGTCGAACTCCTCGCCTCAGCAGTTCTATCAGACAACTCCCCTATGTACACTTGAGCATTTTAAATAAGTACAAAGTCATGAACATATTGTTTTAAGATTTTTCGATCTGTTTCATGCTAATATCTTAAATTTTCCAATGTTACCCTGAACAGCTTTTCAATATTGTAACTGGCATATTAATAAGATCTAGGACCTGTTATTTGAGGGGACAAGCGCGCATTATTGAAAATGGTCTGGCAATGCGAGTATTTTCATCAGTTGATGTTCTAATCTCACCACTTTTATGTTTGTGGATGATCCATTATTTAATAATATATTGTTTTTTCTATAATTTACTAAAGCTTTTCCCTCGAGCTATCACACCTGGCAGACGTTTTATCAAAATTGTAAGAAATTAAAAAAAAAAAACAATTAAAAAGTCGTATCGCTCATTTTGAACTTTCTGTGGGTTTTTACGAAATCATATTTTGCAGCAATTCTTAGACGGAACAGCAGAAATAAAGCAAAAAAAAAAAAACACACAAGTTCGTAATTGTGACTTGTAATTTTTTTCTCTTTGGCCTAAAGAACCATAGAGCGACTATAAAAGTCTACACAATCGTACCATTGTAAAAAATGAGGTCAATTTAGATATTGTTTCAAGAGACCTATTAAAATATACTGGGCTGAAGATAGATATTAAGCCTTCGATTGAGTATAGTACAATGTTTCTTTAGTTTTGTTGAATTACGAAGTTCGAACTCATGTCTTCAACACGCTGCCTGGCTTGCGGCGTCGTAACTTCTGCATATTGCAAAAATTTTCTCAGTAGCTGTGAGTATCCCTAGATGAAGTAATGAAGATGGGGGCACAAGTAAAGGCAGTTTAATACCACAATTATGCCGTCGTTGCTCACACCTATTCTCTTATTCCCTTGCTCTCAGAAGTATTTTATGATTTTAAATGCTTTAATTGACACGTAATGTTTATTGTTATGTATAACGGTAGAAAAGTACAACGAATATTCAGTTTTCAAGCGAACTTATTATTTTAATCATTATTTTACGGCATTTTCTCTTCTCTCACTAATATACTCTCATTTTATTTTTGGTGACCACTGGTTTACATCAAAATATATTGGTGCTGAATGAATGAGTGTAAACCAATTTCTGAGCGATACATGAGAGAAATGTTGGAAATGCTAGGAGAAATAGGGAGTGGGAGAAATGAGATTTCAATAATTATCTATAATAATATAATAATAATAATTTATCGATCCTTAATCAGGAGCTGAAGTTCGTATATTTCAGTTCTGCAGGCTTCTTCTTCCCGTGGGACGAAATGTCATATTTTTTTGGTTATGTTGCCGGAAATTCGGTATGCTTTGGTAGCGATTCTTGGTTTTTCCACCAAAGTGAGTGATCTACGTTGTTGGGATGTAGCTACTGATTTAAAGGATTTGTGATATTCTTTTCGATATCTTTTATTTCATGTATCCAGAAAATTTCCACAGCTGAGTGCATTCCGCCGCGTAAAGACGCTGGTATTTTAGATTATGCCGTACAACTTGATATGAGTTTTTATCTTCATCCAAGTCAACACGTAGGATTAGTCGTTGATCGTTTAAGATCCGATCTGTTTTTCGAACTTTGTAAGCAGCTCTGTTTTTCGGAGCTGTAGTCTGTAGAGTGAGACTGTTTTGGATGCAAGTTCTAGTCTCCGGCTTCAGACAGTTTATTTTAACTTAACAGTTGATTAAGCTTAAGTAACAAATCTTTAAGCTTAAAAGTAATAAATCTGAAATAGTCCAAAAGTTCAAAAGAAGCTCAAAATCGATGCAGAAACATCACTATTATTACCAAATGTCAAAGTAGTCAATATTTGAGTGTATTTTTAAATTGCGTTCGCTTACATTAATTGCCAACATCTAAGTTCTGAGTAGAGCAGATGCAAAGGAATACTGAATAATCGAATATTCTTTACCACCTTGTTAGTGAAAAATTTCACATGTATCTTAACGTTTTCTTAATTTTAATTAAATTATAACTCCTCCTCTTCAATACCTCTAAAATACTCCATATTAAATACACAGAGATTAATATACTTTTTTCAACTAATTCCCACTGCATGGCGCTTTGTCAGGTGTAAAATACAGATTTTTTCACACTCTTTCCACACCTCAACTCTGTAGACAGGAATTGTGCTCAAAAGCATAATATAAGTATAAACGATAGGCAGGCCGGTAATACATTCGCGCAAGGTTAAGAAGGCGCTTGTAAACTGCATGAGCTTAACTTAATGGACCATCTGTGGCCGACAGCACACTTTTGCATTTGTAAAAATAGCAGATCTTGTTTTCTTCATGTTAATTTTAATGTTACATGTTTTTGTGGCGCTAAATTGCTGCTTCGAATAATTGATCAATTAAATCTATTTTCAAGAAAAGTAAACATATGCACGAGATGATCTCGAAGAGAATGAAAGATATATAAATAAAAAAAGGAAAGAAATAATATAAATAAATTAAAAAGAAACTTGTTAATGAGCAATGGAGCTCTCGGGTAGTAAGTCAAAATTTTCCTTCCATAGTTTTGATTTGTTTAATAAAGTAAAATATTTAAAAAATTGTATCAAAACAGATATTAAGGAAATTGGCAACAGCTCTTTATGCATAATTTTTTTTTTTTTTTTTTTTGTTTGGGAAAGACATAATAAATAGTATATGTACATAATATAAATGAAAGAATTGGTTTGTGATGATATGAGAGTTTCTATAAAATTTTGGGGAAAAATGGAATGGAGAGTATAAAAATACATGAAATTTTATAAGCACACTCCGAGTCAAAAAAAATGCCCAGAAATGGTATAAGATTTTCACAAAAGGTCCACGAACGTTAATGACGACGCCTGTCCTGGGCATCTAGAGATTTAACTTTCTATTACTGTGATAAGAAAGGGAAATTTTTTTATGGAAAATGCCGAATTCTCATGAGAGAAGTTGGTGACGAAGTATCATCTGCCTCATGCTATTAATATTTTTGGAAACCTTTGGGCATGAGGCGTGTGTCAGTGGAGATCATTTCAAAATGATTGAATTTCGATCAAAAAAGTAGTCGCAAAAAACGCACTTAGGAATTACTTTAAGTCATTAATGATCGTGATTTACTAGCATGGTTGTTGTTGTTGTTGTAGCAGCTAGCTAACCCCGGAGAAGGTCATCTAACGGGAGGCCCAGGAAACGTGCTGTTTCGACGGGTTCGGGCGAGAGAGAGTGGGTTTGTTAGATGAGCCGGGTTGAATGGGCATTCAAAGAAGTGGTTAGTGTCGTGCGGAGGTTCATTCCAAGCGAGACAAGAGTTGAGTTCCCAAATTCAGGGATTTACGGGATTTATTTCTCTCTATCTAACATTTCAGTAGGACCAATTCTTTGTCGATCTTGTTAAAACCATAAATTTCGTTAGCGGCTGTACATAGGTGGTTGAGATGTCATCCCACAACTCCTTTACATCGAGTTGTTCATGAGAGCTGGGAGAGCAGGAGTGCGAGTCCAGTAGAATTCCGACTGACTGTCTGCTGTAATTGCAGCTTGTCAATATTGAACCTTCGATGTACACTAGATGAATACGGATTTTGGTAAGACGTTCGTCAGCCGAAGTAGGTGATCTACCACAAATTTTTTCTATTTTATATAGCCATCGTAGTGCATGTCACAAAGGAATTACTCTCATCCGTGCTTGTCCCGCCAATCGCATCTGATCCTTAATTTTGACGAAGGCATCAACGAACAAAGCAAAGGCAGCTACCAAATTAAAGGGCCGGACTTTCCAGGAGCATGCCCTCAGTTATAATGTAGTCAAGTATGTCAAAGTGATGTACTTCTTGGTGATAATGGTTTCTCTCATGCCATAGAAAGACCTATGTGGCTTAAGTAGTTCTAGGATTTAACTTATTTACTGATCGTTAAAAATGGAAATTGGCGCTTGCTACATGATCCAACTGTCTCATTGCTCCAATATGTTAGCGATTTTTCTGTAATGAGTATTTATCGATAAAACTACAATCATATCTTGATATTAAACGATTTTACAGGGAACGCAGACGTTTGAAGAGGAAGGAATCAGATGATCTAAAAAACTAATGGCTCTGTAGGAGATTTGTCGTAAAACCAGACTATGATCAAATATAGCCATGGCATTTCATGAGAACATGTGGAAAGGTTAAGAGGCAAATATTTTGAGGAAGAAGGAAGATCTTCCAGTGAGACTGTTTCGGATAGCAGAATTCGCCTTTTTATAGGCCTATTCAAGATACTTACTACTACTACTATAAGGGACCACTCCAAACAGTACATAATCCAGACACTATGTATGTTAAAATAGACATAGCGAAAACCCGACCACACATAATACAGATAACACAATATCCAGACAAGACCAAATCCCGATAATATAAAATCACGACAGCTCTTTATCCCGGCAAAAACATTACTTTTCGTCTTCATTAAAATTTTTCCATCAATTTACTGAAACAATTATGTATGTACTTAGATATGATTGTCACTTTATAATCGCTGAAGCGAGTTTTGGTCGAGGTCCTCTTTTGGTTTGTGGTGTGCGCTTTGAATGTTTTTCAAATAAATGGACCTAACGTCGTTCGTGGATTATCAGAAAAAAGTTTCATGGGGCAATTCATTCCTGATTAGTTTCTTAATACACTGACTATAACGGGTGGTCCATTTTGAGGTTTTTAAAGAAAAAAACATAGAAAATTCAAATGAAATGGGGAATATTTATTATCATTCGAAGGAACATTCTTTGGCATTTATTCTTTGAATATTATCTCTTTCAAATGTTGACCACGGCTACGTCTCAGATGGTTCATCCATTGAGTTCAATTTTCGTTGCCTCATTCGGGCATTTCCACTGATAACTGGCCCGCATGATGTTTTGCCCCAAGGCCTGAATGGAACCGGGATTTTCCACATAGACTTTAGAGTTTACACAGGAAAAAGTCTAACGGTGCGGTATCACTCGATCTTGGTGGCCAATCGACCCAAATCGGCCCAAAACGTGAAATTATCTTCTCACCGAAGTGTTCTCTCAATAAATCCATTGATTGATGTGATGTGTGGGAAGTGTCGCCATCTTGTTGAAAACAAATGTCCCGCAGATCAGGAGCTTCAATTTCAGGCATCAAATAGTTGGATATCATGGTGCGATAACGGTCGCCATTAACGGAAATCATTTTTGAAGAAATATGAACCGATGATTCCACCGGCCCACAAACCACACCAAACCGTTGTTTTTTCTGGTTGAAATGACAGCTTTAGAAAATCTTCAGGTTGCTGTTCGTCACAAATGCGGCAATTTTGTTTGTTTACATACCCATTGAGCCAGAAATGGGGCTCATCGCTGAACAAAATTTGGCACGAAAACATCGGGTATTCATGGAACTTTTCAAGATCACATAGATCAAAGCGATGTCGCTTGGGAAGGTCGGACAGCTTCAGTTCTTGCACAAACTGTATTTTGTAAGCTTTCATTTTACGATCTCGACGTAAAATTCGCTAAGTCGTTCCATACGTTAGTTTGAGTTTCTGCGAACGACGCCGGATCGACCTTCCACGGTCTTTTTGTATGTATCTGGATTGAGTCGTGTCTGGATTATTTTTTGTACGGATTTGGTAGTGTCTGGAATATGTCTGATCTGAATTTGATCGTGTCTGGATATGTGTTTCGGGACTTTTTCGGGTTTTCATTATGCACCCAAACTAAAGTAACTTCTGCAATGTCTTAATTGTATGGCTTGAAAGTATCGTTACTTCTCATTATTGGTGATCCAGTGAAACTGAATTATGGTTTCTCGGTACCTAATTTACTCTTATTTAAGCATAAGTTCAACAAACTGTGGAAGAGGACCCCAGACAATTGAGCACCGCACCATGAAAGTGCGAACGAAAGTGAGTAATGTAACATATCTACGGTAAATACAGACACACACTTGGTGATGTGAGGATATTGAGAGAGCAGAAGTGTAATAAATACGGGTTAATTTAATAAAATCATTAGATGGGCTATCCGCGATACGCGACACTGTCCGAAGATGTAAAAACATTAGATAACGAAAGTGAAGATAAAGGGCAGGCGAGAGAACAAATGCGGGTATTATGATTTTAATGGAAACGGTGCAATGGGTGACCGTTTAATGCATGTGGACTGCAGGCTGGTTTCACTTGCGTCGCATTTAACGAAATGATAATCGCTTAGCGAGTAGCACAAAATGGTGCGCCAGCGCACGTGCTCCGCTAGATGAGATCGGATCAAGTGAATCTTAATATATAAACTCATGTATGGGTGTGTGTGTATGAGTTGTAAAAAACTGTAATTTCCTGATTATCACTTTAGGGATAATTTAGCTACTGGCGACAGCCGCAAATTACAAACAATTCACAGCAATTGTTGTTGTAATGTTTCTTGCGCTGCTGCCGTTGTTCACTTTGTTGCATTTCTATGTGTTTTTTCTTGTTGTTGTGTTGGTGCATTGGTGGTGGCTGCAATCGTCACAAATATTTAAGTGGCGCGTGCTGACAACGATTTTACATACAACGTCACTGATAAAGGCAACAGTAAAAACGGCAGCAGCAGATTGTTAAGGAAATGCTTTTTAAATTACAACAACAATAAATGCATAACAAACTAAAACCAAACGAGTTTAAAACTTTTCCAAAAAAAATGACAATTTATATTTCACGCTACAGCCCTCTCTTCAAGCGCATCTTCATCTCTGCCAATCTGCACTGATTGCATACGACGATCGCTTATGAAATGCCTGCAGGATGCAACCCTGTATATGTAGTTAGTAGTTATTATTTGCACTGATTTGCATGCATATTTTTTTGTCTTTGCATAGTCTTCAGAGTCTGCTCATAAGTGTGCGCGGATTTTCCGCATTCCTTTAGCAGCTTTGCATGGCGCGAAAATATTTTAGAATTATGATTAGTGTCGGCGACTTGGAAAAGTTGAACTGTCGTTCAGCTGGTAATTGTAGCAACTATACATTAATTTTTTGTAGCAATCGAGTTTTATCTTTTTTTTGGGCTGTGGTGTCTGCTTACATGTCTATTGGTTGGAGTTAAATGTAACATACATTTGTACATATGTATGTTTACTTCAAATTATTTGTAGGTAAAAGTTATAATATTTATTCGACAAATAACTTTCAAAATCCATATAAAGGGTGTTTTTATAGAGGTATAGAACTTTAAGTTGTAATAAAACAACGATGGATTATTGGATTGACATGAATTTTATTTATCCGAAAGATAATCTTGTGGCATTACATTTTAAATATGATTTCTGGCATATGACCGCCACGGCTGGCGCGGATGTAGTCCAATCTGGAAGTCCAATTTTCGATGACTTTTTCCAACATTTGTGGCCGTATATCGGCAATGACACGGCGAACGTTGTCTTCCAAATGGTCAAGCGTTTGTGGCTTATCCGCATAGACCAATGACTTTACATAGCCCCACAGAAAGTAGTCTAGTAGTGTTAAATCACAAGATCTTGGAATTCACAGGTCCAAAACGTGAAATTAGGCGGTCACCAAACGTGCCTTTCAATAAATCTATTGTGGCACGAGCTGCGGAACATGTTGCGACGTCTTGTTGAAACCACATCTCCTGGACATCATGGTTATTCAATTCAGGAATGAAAAAGTTAGTAATCATGGCTCTATACGGAGCACTATTGACTGTAACGTTTGGCCACCATCGTTTTTGGAAAAGTACGGACCAATGATTCCACCAGCCCATAAAGCGCACCAAACAGTCAGTTTTTCTGGATGTAACGATGTTTCAACAAACACTTGAGGATTACCTTCACTCCAAATGCGGCAGTTTTGTTTGTTGACGTAGCCATTCAACCAGAAGTGCGCTTCATCGCTAAACAAAATTCGCTTATGAAAATCGGGAACAACGGTAATCTCGTTTTGGGCCCATTCGACGAATCTACGCCTTACTTGATGATCGTTTGGCTTCAATTCTTGCAGGAGTTAGATTTTGTAAGCACACAAACCAAGATCCTTCCGCAAAATCTTCCATAAAGGGGATGGACACAGATCCAATTCCTATGCGCGATGGCAGATGGACTCATTCGGGTCTTCCTCAATGCTACGCTCTACAGCAGCAATAGCTTCTTCAGTACGCACCGTACGGCGTCTCTGGGGATGCGAGCTATCAATAAAAGTAAACGTGGTGCGAAAACGTTCCATGGTTAATCGAACTAACTGCTCTGATGGACGATTTTGTCGACGATAAAATGGACGTAGTGCGCGATACGTTTTCCGCACAGAACCATTGTTTTCGAAATAAAATTGCACTATTTGCAAGCGTTGTTCAGGCGTGAGTCTATTCATGATGAATTGCCAAACCAAACTGAGAATAAATCACTTGACAGCTGTTAAATCGGTCGCCATCTTGAAAAGTAATGTCAACTTAAAGTTCTATACCTCTATAAAAAACGCGCTTTATATCATAATTAATTAAGCTGAGTCTAGTGTTGTTTGGCGCTATTATTAGTAAAGAAATCCATTTTCAATGACTATCAGCAAAAGGCGAATAAACATGAAACTAGAGGCTTCTCTTAGGATACAGTCAATTGCCATACTTTCTAAATACATAGGATTGATATTATGATCTTTTTTCGGAAAGTAATCTTAGTTATAGTTAATCGATTGAAATTTCGTAATGAAAAAAGCCATTTAGAAAAGAAAGACACTAAGATGGAATCCAAGAATCGTGTTGCGGAGGCTTATTGCGTTATTGTTCAGGCAAACATGCTTGAAAAGCTCAACCGGTAAGTCATATGCCACAGCCGCTACGTTATTGTCTTTTCCATTGCCTTCGATTAAGAATTCGAGTTCACCATATTTGACTGCTGCACTTTCATTGCCATTAAGGAGGAGCTCCCTTCATAAACTAAGTATGCTCTGGCCATCAGTCACAAATTTGTTTTTTTTTCTGTACTCACTCCAGGCCACCCTTCTTTTTTGTTTGCAAATGCGTTTCACCTTCTTCGCACACTATGACGCTAAAATCCCCATGCCCGATTTCGACATCGTGCGTTCGAGGCGCTCATAGAAAGTACCTTTGATCATGTTGTCCTTCTCTTTCTTGGAGACGTGGGCGGAAATCAGCGATAAGTTGAAAAATTGCGTAACGTTCGTCAACCGGGGTGAATGCTTCTAGGACCCGGTGATGTGGAGTCTTTCCCACCACAAAACCAACACCAAACCTGCGCTCCTTTAAGAGGATCAGCTGTGCAGCGGCACCTTCCCAATCAAGGGACTAGAAATTGTAGCTGCATGTTCTCAAATCGAGATTCTTAAAACGTTTGCAGCCGTCGTCATCAAAAACCTCAATCTTCTTACAATATTTCCATTCAGGACGAAGGCAAATGCACACAAAAAAGTGTAAATTGCAAGATTTTCTTCGATATATATATGTAGATATATATTCCTTATTATCGTACCTCAGCTATTGTAAAAGGTCTATTGAAAAGTCCCCCACTTGGCACTTGGATAGCACTACTAGACTTAATTAATTAATGATTTTAGTTAGCCCTAACCTTCAAACGACGCGTGTATAAATTTGACAGTTGACAGATCATTAGCTTGTGAATTATAGCTTTTTGAGTGAAGCAACTTTTGCTATTGTGAAAAAATGGATAAAATAGGATATCGCGTGTTGATGAAATTTTTAATTTTGGAGGGAAAAAATACAGTTAAAGCAAAAACTTGGCCTGATGACGAGTTTCCGGACACTGCCCAAGGAAAATCAACCATCAAGGAACGCAGTGGACGTCCAAAAGGGATTTTTACCGACGAAAACATCAAAGAAATCCACCAAATGATTTTGAAAGACTGTAAATTGAAATTGAGTGAAAAAGCAGGCACTTTAAAGATATCAACTGAATGTATACATCATATCATTCACGAATATTTGCGTATGATAAAGTTCTGTACAAAGTGGGTGCCGCGCGAGCCCACTTTTGACTAAAAACAACGACGAGTTGATGATTCTTAGCAGTGTGTGAAGATGCTCAAGCGTAATAAACCCAAGTGTTTGCGTTGATATGTGATAATGGGTGAAACCTCGCTCCATCAATTCAATTCGAAGTCCGATCGACAGTCATGCAAGTTGACTGCACACGATGCACCTGCTCTAAAGCGTGAAAAACGCAAGAGTCGGCTAGCAGGGTTATGGCGTCTGTATTTTGGGACGTGCATGGAATAGTTTTCATCGACAATCTTGAAAAAGGAAGGAACATAAACAACGTATATTACATAATGTTATTGGACCGTTTTGAAGGACGAAATAGCTAAAAACGACCGCATTTCAAGAAAAAGAAAGTACTTTTTCACCAAGACAATGCACCGGGTCACACGTCAGTGAAAGCTATGGCAAAAATCTATGAATTAGGCTTCGAATTGCTACCGCACCCATCGTATTCTTCAGATCTGACTACCAGTGACTATTTGCTGTTCTCAGATCTCAAAAGGATGCCAACTGGGAAGAAATTTTAGTCGAATGAAGAGGTGAAGCCCAATCTGAGGCCTATTTTGAAGCAAAGGATAAATAGAACTGCGAAAATGGTATCAAAAAGTTGGAGGGCCGCTATAATCAGTGTATTACCCTTGAAGTTAACTAATAAAATAAAGTAATGAATTTTGCCTTATAAATATGTTTTACTATAGTAAACCGAGGAATATTCAAATGGCCTTTTACAACAAGTTGAAATATTTTCAACACTCAATCGACCTTAATGTTAAAGAGCAGTTTGTCTCGCCCTGAAACCAATTTATACTTTGGGAAACAACACTAACAGGGTCTCTGCAACTCTAATAATTCAGAACAATGAAAGTCCAAGTTCTCATAATATAGTATTTTTTGCCTTTGAAGAATGCAGACTTTGAACTAACAAAACTGACAGGTAGGTCGAAACTTTTCGTAGAGGACTTAAACAAAAATTTACTAATTACCACTCGTATAGGAGAATGTTCAGATGTAAGTAACAAATAACGAAAAGCTCAGATATAAATCGTTTTATAAATTGCGATTACAATACATCGGAATAATTCGATAAACATATCCGATGAACCAAAACTTTACGATAATGATTATTCGCGAAAATTATTAATTCCTAAATGGAAAAATTTAAATTTTCTTATTTCAAAAAATCCTTCACGAAATAGTGATATATGTACATACACATGTGTACCAAACTCTGAGCAAGTCTCACCAACAAATCTCTGAGAGTGAATTACCATTTAACAGATCGCTTACAGCATCTCTCTTACTCTCTTAATTCGAAGATCGAAATTTGAATTGAAAACTCACCACACCACATTGCATCAATGCATTATACTTGCATATGTGTGTATATGGTATATGCATTCACATAGATGTTGCATTAAGTTGGGAATGGGGAAACATTTCGGGAAAGCGTACTCTTTCTTTAAGGTATTCACATATTTACATAAAATAAAAAATTTCCCCTTTATGTTTCGAATATACTTATACGCACTTATGTATGTATGTTAGTAATTAAGTAACTTCGAATATGAGTTGCATATGGCATGTTCGAAGATGTTGCAACAAAATGTTTTTATGTTTTTATCCAATGCAATATTTAAGCTCCACCCTTTTCGGGTTTGAATGCACTTGTACATATTCACGTTCATATAAATGTATGTAAATGTAAATAAATGTTAATAAATGTGTGTACCTACATACACATTTACATATCCTACATTGATATTGGTTTTATGCGTGTGCACTTTTACGCTTTTTAAGCGACACTCTCAATGAATATCACACCACACAATTTCCATTTATTTTTAAACTCACTTTCACTTGCTGACAGTGATAAAAATTGTATAACTTTCGATTGCTGCCTTCTTTTATTTTAAATTGTAAATTTATGTTACAGATGAGCTAGCGGCTACTAAAATTTCAAATACTTCAGATATTGATACGTAATGGTCTTCAACATATAAACACATAAAATCTGTAAGCAAAATATTAAAAAGTTAAAAAAAAAATCATCCTCTTTTATAAGAAACTTCCATATTATTATAGATCAGAAGCTAATTAGGAGGTATTGACATTCGCGCAATCGCTTTAAGAACAAAATATCGTGGCGCAAAACTAATGTAAAACTACTTGGTTGGATATATGAAATACTTTCAAAGATGATTGGTACATTCGAAAATTTTTAAAACGATATTAAATCAAAAATAGCCGCTAGAAATCGCTTAAAATTGGCATCGATATCGTTTTGACATCTACTGAACTTTACGGTTCTGTTTTCAACTTTAAATATCAAATCGTAATGATATGGCAACCAAATTGGTGGAGTTGTATTCAAATAAAACGAATTATTTGCCGAGCTAATTATAAATTTTTTTCGATATGGAATATAAATGGAGAAAATGATAACCATACATATACGTTTTGTTTTTGCACTTACAAATATTCTAGTCTATCTAAAGGAATAGAGTGGTCTCTTAACAGACGCCGCCTAACTTGCTTATTACTTTTCCAATTGTATTAATTATACAGAAAGTGTAAAAGCGCTCATTTCAAAACTAAAATTAAAAATTTCGGTCGATTCAATTTTTCAGTTGTCAAATAATCTGCTTGCTCATAGCTAACTCCGAATATGATTGAAATCTCGTGAATTTCAACAGAATTCAAACTCACTCTCCCGACTTGCAATTTCGATTTCGAATAAAAATCGTGCAATTTCCAGTCTACGCTCGATAGTATGAAATGATAGTTTTCCAACCAATCTGCAATGCAGTTTGAATGTATTTGCTAAAATTTACAATAGAATACATAAATTTTACTAAGGTAAAGCTTTAAATTTTATTTAAAAATTCTATTTAAAAAGGCCCCATATAATCCCCCCTTTATAACAATTAAGAATATATCAAATTTATTGCATATTGAAAAATTCGATTTTGATAATTTTGAACCGATGAAAATATAAATTTGAATTGGCATTTGTAGAATGCCAAATTTCATGACCTTAGATGCTTTTTTTACTGAGTTTTAATCAAGGTCTCATATCTAAACAAGTCGGTGTATGGGAGCCGTCCGATTTCGATGATATTCCGTACCAGTACGCAATTTATAATATATGTATAGAATACCAAATTTCACAATATTAGGTACATTTTTTACGGTCGTATATATGCTATAGTGGCCTCGATCTCGCCGGTTCAGACAAATGATTGTTGAAACTTATATGTGCATCTGCCTATCAAGTTTGGTTGAAATGTCTCTAGAACTGTGGGATTAGCTTATATTGAAACAGACGAACGGAGAGACGGACATGTTTAAATCAACTTAGCCACTCAGCCATTTTCTTGTATTTGGGGAGTTATTTCCAACTGCCTTAGTTTTAATCACATGATACCTGGTAGGTGTACAATTACGAACCTCACTGCTTTTTCTGAGGACTGCCTTTCCGCTTTTATTGAAGATACCATATATGAGGTGTGTTCATAGGAAAAGGTGAATTTTTTTGAAAATTACTTATTTATTCATTCATATCTAATTTATCCCCTTCAAAGTAATCCCCCTCGGATATAATACACTTGTGCCAACGCATTTTCCAATCCTCGAAGCACTGCTGAAATGCGCCTTTCGGTATGGCCATCAGCTCTTTCTTCGATTCTAACTTGATCTCATCAATTGTGGCAAAACGCTTTCCTTTCATTAGTTTCTTTAGCTTTTGGAATCTGGTGAATACAGTGATTGAGGCATGATAACAGTTTTGTTTTTGGCCAAAAAATCACGAATAAGCATTGATGTGCGAGCTGTTCTGTGTTTTTTTTTAATTAATAATTTTTTGTGTTTTTTTTTCCTTAAAAAGGTAGGTAATCTCGAAATATATCACCATTTATTATTCAAAATCAGTTAATTAGATATTATGCTTTAATATTTTCCTCTTTTTGACAAAATAAAATTTATTTTTGAAGAATAATCGCTTTTTTATAATCTTTATCTGCAGATTATTCAGAAAATAAAAACGAAATAATTTAATCACACTTTACAAAGGTTTTGCTGGTACACTGAATATTGAGCCTCAATCTGGAAACAGTTGAATCGACTCATAAAAATAAATTAAAAAATATGAGTATGATCCACTCAGATCAATGTCATTAAGACCAAGTTGAGCATTCGCAATTTCTTATATTCATAGCTAAGTAGCTTTAACGTTAAACTATAATCTGATTAATTAAATTTAATAAAGTATAAAAATAACCATAACGATATGCTCGTTTCATCAATAATCTATCGGTATTTCCTTTGCCGATATCGATCCCAGCAGATCTCAGGGTCTACGGAACATCCAGTATTTATTGGAATATTATTAAAACACCCTCGTCTCGTAGCCGTAAAATTTAATTAACAACCACTAATCAAATTGCAATTTCAATTCTTTTTTTGTTATGCAATTCATAAATGAAATGCATACATAATACTTGCTTATAAATTATGTGGGGTTAAGTAGCGTTATTTTACAGCTGACAAATGACAAAGAGCTTTGCTGGTGGCTTCTAGCGCATGTAAATTCCAGCATGTTAATGACTGAAATGATGAGAATGCAAGATTGTATTATATGTGGCGTGTGTCACACATTAACATTGCAGTCACATTTAATTAAGTTGTTAATGCCATCGGAAAGTGGCTTATGCCACTAGCCACCCAGACGTTTTGTCGTAATGAATGAGGGGCTGGAAATTTACATAACATACATGCATATATAGATATGTATGCATATTTACATAGTGTTGCAATTGCAGTGCACCCCAACATCAGCGCCCAATGCGTTAACTAAGCATATCGTTGACATTTGTTCAACCGATGATCGTCAAGTGGTATGCCACCCGCCATGTCTACTTGCCACTTGCACATTTCTACAGTGTGGATTTCACATAACAAGCGAAATGTGGAATAAGTGAAAGGATTGCCTGTCAAAATGTTTGCTAAATTTATTTATTGCCGCTAAATACAATTATACCAGTGGTGGCAAGTGGCAGTAACTGCAGTAGCGACAACTTCGTATGACGGCTTAAATTTAATACTTGCTGGCGCCTAGTAAATCGTCATAATTGTCACGTTTAATGCTGGGTATTTATTGAAATCCTTAGCGTACTTAATATATTAGTATATATTTAATATATTTAAAATTAATTTTAATTTTTCTGTATCTGTGCCGAATGTTTATTGGCTTGTTAAAATATTGTTTACACTTCTCTGAACCTAGATAAATATGTACGAGATGTGTTCAAAGGAAAAGGTGAATTTTGAATTTTTTTTTTGAAAAGTACATATTCATCAATATCTATTTTGTCCTTATCAAAGTAATGCCCCTCGGATATAATACACTTGTGCCAACGCTCCAATCCTCCAAACACTTCTGAAATGCGCTTTTCGATATGGCCATCAGCTCTTCCTTCGCTTCTGACTTGATCTCATCAATTTGCGACAAAACGCTTTCCTTTCATTGGTTTCTTTAGTTTTGGGAATAGGAAAAAGTCGCAGGTAGCCAAATCAGGGAGTGAATACGGTGGTTGAAGCATGCTTACGGTTTTGTTTTTCAAATGTCAATAAATCACGAATAAGCATTAATGTGTGAGCTGGTGCATTATCGTGATGCAAAATCCACGATATGTTTTTACACAATTCCGATCGTTTGAGCCGTATTGCTTCACGCAAACGTTGCCTTAACTTCCTTGTAGTACTCATTAGTAACTGTACGACTCATGAACTCATGATGCACCACACCATTGTAATCAAAGAAAACAGTGAGTAAAATTTTCACATTTGATCGAACGTGGCGTTGGTCATGGCTTATCTGACATTGGGATGATTTGGCCTGGGTTTCGACGTCATAATCTTATATCCAAGTTTCGTCACCAGTTATGACCCGTTTGAGCAAACCCTGATCGTTGTTGACGTCAATCAACAACTCCTGAGCGATACTAATGCTACATTGTTGTTGTTCAAATTTTAGAAATTTCGGAAGCAAATTCGCTGCCACATGTTTCATACCCAAAATATTCGAGAAAACTGAGTGGCATGAGCCGATTGATATGCCAACATTCTCTGCAACTTCCCTAATAGTGATTCGACGATTTCCAAGAAAAATTTAGTTCACTGTTTCTATGTTTTCTTCGCTTGTTGACGTGGTCGCACCTCCAGGATGCTCATTATCATCAACATCTTCTCGGCCTTCTGTAAAGCGCTTGTACTACTTATAAACACATTTTTGAAACCAAGTGGACTCACCGAATGCCGCAGTCAACATTTCAAGTGTCTTGGAGCACTTTATTCCATTTTTAACGCAAAATTTAATATACATATATTCTTTGATCCATTTCTTTCTAAAGTCGAAAATCGAAGATCACACAAAAACGTGACTTTCCTCTTCTGTTGTCAAAAACAAAATCGAAATTAGCTCTTAATGCAAGCACATGATAAACATATGTATCCGATTATAATTAAAACAAAATATCGATAATCGAATGTACAAAGCCCGCGAAAAATCAAAATTTACCTTTTCCTTTGAACATACCTCGTAGGTATAAACGCCGTTCAAATACGCGCCGCTGTCTTCAAAAGTTAATTAAGTCAGAACCAAAAAAATAAGCACAAAGAGATCGTTAAATTGCCACAGTTAAGCAAAGGCCCAATTCATTAGCTCATAGAAAAACCTTGCAGTAACAGCACAACTTTTAAACTGGGACCCACATAACATAAGCTCCTGTTATGACTACCACATATTCACCACTTACCCCTTTTACGTCGTTCGTGTCATCATGTGGCGCCGTTGCGTGTCAAATGTACATCAACTGCGTATGTTTTGGTTGTCGCACTCAGCTAGTTTTCATTTTAATATGATTTAAGGCTTGTTACAGGTGTCCATTTGAATACTCATTGGTTTTCGACTGTTGCTGCTGGATGCACTACGCCGACTAAACTCTTGTTGGTCTCATTATTAAAAATGTTTTTTTGTTGCACATTTTTTTGGCATTTAGTTAATATTTTTAGTTGAAATACCGCTCAACTCAAACCATCGACGGATGTACGTTCACGCAAACGACATTAAGGTTGTTTAGATGTATACGACTCCAATATGTGCATGTAAGTACATACATACATACTTTACATTCATTTGAGTATGAACTACTTTTACCATTGATTGAGTGATGGGCTACAAGTTGAGAAAATTTACATAACAGATCCACTTTAATGAGGTCTCGCGAGTAACAGCAGAGGTTGTTCCTTAACGGGTATTAATCGTTTGCATGCATATTTATTATTATGATTAATTCTTTTAATTAAATTTGTTTTATATATTTATTTTTAAATTTAATTAAAAATTATTTTATTTTATTATATTATATTTTAGTGTATTTAATTTTTTAATTACATTCATTTTTTTTTTTTTTAATTCAAGTAAATTTTATTTTATTTATATTTTTATTTTTATTTATTTTGTTTTATTCCATTTATTTTTATTTTTATATTAAATTAATTTTATTTTCTTTTTATCTAATTTAATTTAATTTTTTTTAATTTTAATATTTATTTTATAGTACATAATTGTATGGTAATTAATTTTTTACCTCCTCCAATTTTATACTTTTTTACTTATTTATTTTTTTTTCGCGTACTTTATTTTATTTTATAACATTTTTTATTTTATTATAATTTTTTTTCATTTAATTTTCTTTTCTTTTTATTTTTGCTAATTTTCGGCATTTATGAAATATATTCAAATTAATTACGTTAATCATTTTATTATGCTACATCACATTGCAAACCAAAATCTTAAAGGGTGATCCCTTTTGAAGTTCCCTAATTTTTTAAAGAAAAAAAAATACAAATTGAATTATCATTCGAAAGAACATTCTTTGACATTTAGTTTTTAAGATTATCTCTTTCAACTGTTGGCCGCGGCTACGTCTCAGATCGTCTATCCGTTGGGTCCGATTTTCGATGCTTTTCGACTGGTAACTGACGAATGACACGCGTGATGTTTTGATCCAAGGCCTGAGTCGAAGCGGGATTGTCCGCATAGACTTTAGACTTTACGTATTCCTACAGGAAACAGTCTAACGGTATGATATTACACGATCTTAGATGCGAATTGACCGGCTCAAAATGTGATATTATCTGTTAACCGAAGTGTGAGCGATGTGTGGGCAGTGGCGCCGTCTGGTTGAAACCAAATGTCGCGGAGATCACGAGCTTCAATTTCAGGCATCAAATAGTTGGTTATTATGGCGCGATAACGGTCGCCGTTATTGGTTACGTTCTCACCGTCATCATTTTTGAAGAAATATAGGCCAATGATTCCACCGGTCCACAAATCACACCAAGCCGTTGTTTTTTCTGGATGAAATGGTAGCTCAGAATCTTCAGGTTGTTTTTCGTCCCAAATGCGACAATTTTGATTGTTTATATACCCACTGAGGCAGAAATGAGCCTCAAAATTTAGCTCGAAAAACTTCACATCTTCTTTGCCTTTTCAAGAGACAATAGAGCGAACGATGTCGCTTGGGAAGATCGAGCGGCTTCAGTTCTTGCATAAGCTGTATTTGTACGCTTTCAATTTAATATCTCGAAGGAAATGCACCAAGTCGGTTGAATCGACTCTCGGACGAATATTATCCAATAATGAATGCTGGGTCTCAAGATGGGTGATGGTGTTGGGAATAGTACGCTCAGTAGGATGTTGACCATAAGTTGAGCGAAGCGCGCGAAGCACATTCTTTACAGAACGTGAAATTTCGTAATGAAGTTGAATGATTTATAAACGTTGTTCAGGCTTAATTCTTTCCATAATAAAATATCAAACAATACTGAACAAAAATAACATGACAGCTTGGCACGACTCACGCGTGATCTGACAAAAAAAAGGCTATTGAAAAAAGTACCTCTACTTGGGATCACCCCTTATTTTCAAACTCTATGTTTGCATAAACGCCGACAATGATACAACAACAGCAGTGCACAAGTGCACCAAAGCTATGAGACAATAATCAGTATATTAGACCAAAAGCCCACATCCAGATGTCTAGTAAATTCGTCACTTCAAAATTTACGAACGTACACCCGCACCGCACTACCGATGAGTTGCATGAGAAGTTTGCATGTTTGTTGCAGGTAATAGTGCGGTATCTCATTGTAAGTTGCCGAGCACCACGCAAAAGCTTACAGTTGTTACCCGCAAATCGCACTGAAGATTTAGTATTAGGATTAACACAAGTGTTTGAACGACCGAAAAATATTGGTGTTGCAAATTATACATACTACGCAATCAACGCGAGTACTCCATGCATGCGTGAAATATATACTCCACGCGGACAATAGAGTAATCCAAAACCTGCCACAATCCATACAAAAATATGGTCCAATTAAAATTGTGATGCCCTAGGGCTGGACCATATAATTCATTTCTGCATAACACCCGAGTACTCAATGGAGTACCTACAGGGGATTATATTTTGGAGAATATGCGAAAAATTACATTCGAACATACTCTTTAGTTTCGAATACCATCTGCTTTGGTGGAAATATGTTCTAATATATTATTTATGGTGTGAATTTATATTAATATTAATAATTTATTGTTAATAAATATATAATATCTATTAGTTTGCGAATTTGTTCTACATCTTTTCATTGAATTAATAATAGATTCTGCACGCCTTTTTCGTACCAGCAGAGCTCAACAGCGAAACGAAACTGACTCATTCCCACACATTTTCTGTTTACGATTATAGAACTTATTGCAAAATTGTGACTTCGTGTAGTGATTGCGATCGGTATAACACGAAGCATGGTTGTGCCGCACTAAGATCGTGTAAAAACATGAGTTGGTCCAATAGATCCCACAGAGGATTATGTTTGTAGGTACTCCAATGAACCATATGGTCCACAAATATTTGCAGGGTATATTTACATATACCCGTATGTATGGTA
Source organism: Neoceratitis asiatica (assembly GCA_030068015.2). Taxonomy (NCBI): domain Eukaryota; kingdom Metazoa; phylum Arthropoda; class Insecta; order Diptera; family Tephritidae; genus Neoceratitis; species Neoceratitis asiatica. The sequence goes on from CM061529.1 coordinate 41,580,208, forward strand.
GGGTGCCCCAAAAATTATGAAGTAAATTTTATTTGGACTAACCCTGTAAAACAAAAATTATCAAATAAATTTTTTAAAGTAGTTGCTTAACTTTTTGAGTCATTTTTATTTAAAAAATACTGAATTGAAAATTGTAATTAAAAAGCTGAGTAAATTTGAGATCTGATATTGATAATTTAATATGTTAATCTTTAAAGAAACTATTTGTACTATATTAATTAGTTAGACATGCTCCGATTATTGAAAAAAAAATTACTGTAAATTTTTTTATTGCGAAAATAGATTGATTGATAATAACCTAAAAGTATATATTTTTAATCTGGTTGTGAGTATGGAGAAAATATTTATTTGGACCACCCTAAAATGTGTAAATTATGAAGAGTTGAAAAAAAGTTCACTTGCAGCGTAAAGCATGGAGTTTGTAGTAAAACCGCCGCTTCCTTTGCACCATAACAACTCCAACACAACAACGCTAGAATCTACCAGCTTCAATATGAACCACTACTTTAGTGTACTCCATCCGTGCTCAACCCGTACTCCATTTGCTTTACTCTTAAGTTAACATATTTGATTAATGATTTGGGTGTTCCGCGATAGCACACAAATTACCATTCTGTTGCGACAGGCACATGTCAGCTGGGGTTTGAGTGGTCAAATATTTTGATGTCCGGATTGATATTGTTGTTGTTGTTGTTATGCGGTCTATTAGGTACCACATACATATGCAATTCATAAATGCTGGCTGTTTACCGCCTGCCCGTCCCCACTGCTAGAAAAAAACCGCTTACCTCATGCACTACATTCAATGCATTCACTGCATTCACTGGGCGGCTTTGGCAGCTGGCAGTTGGCAGCACTTTGATGGAGCTAAGTGGACTCTGTGGCGTTGTGGTTGTAGTTTGGCGCATTTTTTAATAAAGCCGAAAAGGCTGTAATTTGTTCGTGTAAGATTGTATGGTGGTGCAACTATTTTGCAAATGCTCACTTGTTGTTGGTGTTGTTGTTGTTGGTTTTGTTGTTTTGCCATGCCAAAGATGGTGATGATGCACGAAATTTATCGTGCAATGTGTGCATTAATAAAATAATTTCGACATTTTATTGATAAATTTATTGTTGCAGAAGCCGTTAGTTTGGGCGCATTAGCAGCAGTTGCAAGTTGCATGTTGTAGCGTTACTGACCAATAGTAAATCGACTGGACATGGTGTACATAGAAATACATTTTTATGTACGTGCTAGTGTGTAGAAAAATTTGAGTGATCGACTGAGCTTATTGCATAGAATGACTGGAATGCTCTATTTTTTTATTTAACTAATTTTTTTTAATTTTCAAATTTAGTTTTAAAAAAATTTTATTTTATTTATTTATTAATTTTTTTTTTTTTTTTTTTTGGTAAATTGCATTCCAAACCGCATATAAAATCAACGGAATACAAATACAAAAATGAATATGAGTATGGAATCGCAGTTAAAAAAGATGGTCATGATGTTGATGATATTGGTGTATCGATTGGATTATGTCATGAAGGTATGAAAGGCGTGACTGCATAATTTGTGAATTTCGAACCAAAAAAAACGGCGAATGGAAGTAACTCAAGTGCGGTCGAAAATGAAGATTATGTCCATTATGTGACTTTTTCCTATTTCCAAAGATAAAGGCAATCTTAAGGGACCGTCTACATACAGCCGTAGATGACATCCAAAGAGCATCGCTGAAGGAATTCAAAATGTGTTTCAGTGATTGGAAGAATTGCAGGCCCAAGTTTATAATCTCTAGTGGGAACTATTTCGAAAGCGTCAACCTCAATGTGGACAAATAATTAAATATTTTGTAAAAAAAAAATATAAAACTTCGGGTTATTTTATAAAAACACCTAGGAACATATATGCAAGCCCCATACACAAATAAACTTTATTCTCTGTGTGATAACTGTCTTACTGAACGCTTATATCAGTTTTGATTTATATTTTTGGCAGAGATTCTCCTCCAATTTGTGGTTTTGCATTTTGGTGTTGTGACAGATTGCTATCATAATCGAAATGAATGCTTGGGTTTCTCAATCAATTGAAGAAAATTCACTAGACGGAACTTAAAACTATATTTAACTCTCGACACGTCACGACTCATTTCTAAAAAGGATCATAATCAAACCGTGGCAAATATATGTAAAATGCATCATGGGCCGCGCGAAATGAACAACCAAAGCATAAGAACTTTAAGGTATAATTGTGGTGGGATTTCAATGGTTTACTCTTCTTGAACTGATTCGGATGTCTATTGTCCTCAGTTATTTAGACGTGATGTTACATCATGATCTCACAATTTTTTGATAACCCATCAAATTTAACAGAGATAAATTGGGAAACAGTGTCAAATCTATTTAATATCCCTACCTAGTACCATCGGAATATCATATCCCATTGCCTTCAAAATCTGTGGAATGGTTTAACTTCTTCTTTAGGCTGTTTAAAATTTGTGGAATCAGCTTTTCTCCATTGAAAACTACTTCGAATGGCTTCTTCAACTTATCGAATAAAAAAGGGTGATGAAAAATCTCTTTTACTAATCTCATTAACTAATGTTTGTTGTCAAGGTAAATTAAAATGCTCTGATCGGTCAGGAAAAACGACCAAAGTTTTTCGAAAAAATATAAAATAAAATTCAAAACTTATTTATAAGTACTAAGTAAGGGAGTCATGTTAGCCATACTGGACAGTTTGGCGTCCAAGGACTGAAAGCCCATGAAATATACTCGTACTCTACTATCATTGGTTTTCAGAATCAGTATGTAACATATAAATTTGAACTAAGCAATTTTTATTATTCAACTTACAGTGGTTTTCGCATTTCGATTCGGCAGCCATTTAACACTGAGGTCGAAAGATTAGACACGTGCCAAGTAGATATCTTTGTAATAAATCAATTAGGCTGACCAGAACTCTGTTTCCAGTAGTTTTTTGACATTTTCACTTTTTCTGTGTTAATATAATATTATTTCACTATTTTTATTGCTTGCTGCGAGTTATTCGATTTAAAGTTGTGATACGATCCCGGCAGCCGTTAATTTGTCTATTAAGCATACAATTTGTGTGCTTATATTTCTAACTGTCAAATAAAAAATAAAACAAAATTTGTGTGCTGCAATTTTTTATTTTCCTCTTCCTTTTTTGCTAGATTTGGCCTCTTGGCGGTCCACTGCTGCTTTCGTCTTTGAAGTGTGCCAGACTTAACCTAAAATTAGATCGTTCATTGATAAAAAGCGTTTGCTCCAATAAAAATATGTTAGAACAAGAAAATTCACATATACACTTACGAAGCATACTAACGGTTATATTTACCACAAAACTGGTAATTGACGGTGAGCATATAGTTAAGGGGTTGAGCACGGGTACATTTACGTACTGTGCAATTAGTAGAAATCATGTTGATCTCAACCATTGCACATGTGCACTTGGGTTTGTATTTAATTTTTATTCGATAAGGTGGTTCTATAGATACTATAAATGCTATACTAACGAATTTAGCCAAAATTTAAGGTCTAGATGAGTATTAATAAGTTTATATATTGCATTCTGTGGGTGGGCGAAAAAGCTCTCTTTAATCTAGACAGCCGAAATAACGGATTTCGTAGTATAACCACAATTTGAGGCATTAATATTTCATACCTCAATAAGAAAATAGGATTTGGAATAGCTCTTGTAAGGGTTCGAAGCCATAACACTCCCGCTTGTAGTACACGGTGCTACTCATCCATTTAGAGTGGTTGTCCAGCGCTAGAGAAATAATATTTATATGCCAAACATTTTTACCATTGTTATTTTATTTATTATATTTTAATCTCATTTTATTTTATTTTGTTTTATTTTATTTTATTTTATTTTACTTTATTTTATTGTATTTATTTTCTTTATTTTATTTATTTTATTTTTATTTTATTTATTTTATTTATTTTATTTATTTTATTTATTTAATTTTTATTTTCTTTTATTTCATTTATTTTATTTCATTCTATTTTGCTTTATTTTATTTTATTTTTACTTATTTTATTTTAAATTAATTTATATTAATTTTTTTAATTTTATTTTATTCTTTTAAATTTTTTTCATTTTATTTTATTTTATTATGTTTTATTTATTTTATATATTTTATTTTATTTTTTTATATTATTTCATTTTATTTCATTTCATTTTATTTATTTTTATTATATTTTTATTTTAGTTTTTCTTTTTTATTTATTTTTTATTATTTATTTATATTATTTTATTTTATTTTAGTTCATTTAATTTTATTTTCATATCATTATTTGATTTTATTTAATTTTTTTCTCTCTTTTATTTTCTTTTAATTTGTTTTATATTCTTATCTTTTTTTATTATTTTTTTATTTATATTTTTTTATTTTATGTTTTTTTAATGTTTTTTATTTTATTTTGTTTTTTTTCCATGTAATTTTATTTTTATTTTTAATATTGTCTTTTCGTGTTATTTTATGTTATTTTATTTTATTTTATTTTATTTATTTTGTTTAATTTATTTTTATTGTATTTTATTTTATTTTATTTTATTTTCTTTTTTTCATTTTATTTTATTTTCTTTTCTTTTATTTTATTTTATTTTATTTTATTTGATTTTATTTTATTTTACTTTATTTTATTTTAGTCTATTATATTATTTTATTTTCTTTTATTTTATTTTGTTTTATTTTATTTTTATTGTATTTTATTTCATATTATTTTATTTTCTTTTATTTTATTTTATTTTATTTTAATTTGTTTTATTTAATTTAATTTTATTTTATTTCATATTATTTTATTTCCTTTTATTTTATTTTATTTTATTTTATTTTATTTTATTTTGTTTTATTTTATTTTATATTATATTATTTTATTTTCTTTTATTTTATTTTGTTTTATTTTATTTTTATTGTATTTTATTTTATTTTATTCAATTTCATCATATTCTATTTTATTTTGTTTTAGTTTATTTAACTTTGCTTGTTCATTTTTTTTTCAAATTTTTTTTATTACTTTATTTCAGCTCTTTTTAATTTTTGTATGTTATTTTAATTTGACTTGTGTTTTGTAAGTAAACGCATATCACCCTAATGTACAATACAAATGTATTTTGCTTTGAAACACGTTTAGTGAGAGATATATTGTAGATGTATCTGCGTCTTCTAACCGAGCACCTTCCTTGCTGCCAAAATTTAATATAGGCCAACACTTTGCCGCCAACAAAATCTCATATACGGGCATACATAGGTAACTTGTAGTACATATATATATATATATATGTACATATATTTAAACGCATCTACTCTTAAGCCTCTTATGGGCTTCCCTAGTTGTTGCTATGGTTTTTATCTAATTTATTGGTGTTTACATTAAGCAAAAGCGCACATTAGCTTGGTTCTAATGTTTTCCTCCATTCTATTTACCATTCTGGCATGTTCTAACTTTTAAGTGCAACAAGCTTTGCTTGAGCACCAACATTCTTTATAGTGGCCTATGCGTTTTGGCATAAGCTATGCTGCATTCAGCCAAAATATATTACAAGTATGCAAGAACATACAAAAGCTCATGAATATGAACATAGTCCGAAATATACATTGCAGAGAAATATACTAGTTGTTAACTAGAATCTTACTAGTTAGCTATTTCTGCACTAACTAGTTCATATTCCATCCATTTCCTATGTAAGCAACCCATATATTTTTAACACGGCATTGGCTCACGGGCTACAGTGATATTAATTTTAGTCTACCTTTTCACTTCTGGGAACCTGCAGGTGAAGTTAATAATTGTGAAGAAGAATCTTACCTTTTGTTTGCATTTCAAAATCTCCCGATTCATCCACAACTCATTATTGTAGGTCAATTGAAAAGTTCCCAGCCTACCATAGTAAAACACATTTTTTTAGAAAAATTAATTTTTTTTATTCAACATAGTTCCAAGTGTGATACACTAATTATAGCGACCCTCATATCATTTTCGCAGTTCGATTTTTCCTTTGCTTCAAAATGGGCCTCATTTTCGGCGATCGCCTCTTCATTAGACGAAAATTTCTTCCCAACAATCATTATTTTGAGATTTGAGAACAGGAAATAGTCGCTATGGGCCAGATTTGGAGAATGCGGTGGATGTGGAAGCAATTCAAAGCCAAATTCATGGATTTTTGCCATCGATTTCACTGACTTGTAACACGGTGCATTATCTTAGCGAAACAGCATTTTCGTTTTCTTCAAATACGGCCGTTTTTCAGCGATGTAATAATAATATGTATTAGTCGCTATTGGTAGTCCACACTTGATGTTTATACCAACAAATGGAGACACCTACAGTTTATTCTAAACCGCCTCCGAACGGCTGATGGATTTTTATGATTATTTTTATTTCATGTCAGAAACACATTCGGAGGGCTTGATTGAGGGGACATATTCCCTGCCGAGGGGTGACCGAAATTAGAAAAATTTATTTTCTATAATTTTGGATGTTGCTCAAATCTGAGCTCGAATCCAGACCTTCCGGATGGCACTACGCAATTCTAACCACTCGGCTAGCGCGGCCGCACTTTTCCAAGATAGTCAAGGAAAATTATACCATGCGCATCCCAAAATACAGACGCCATAACCTTGCTAGAAAACTATTGCGTTTTTCCATGCTTTGGAGCAGGTTCATCATATGCAGTCTACTCGGATGACTCTCGGTTGGAATTCGGAGTGAAATGGTGGAGCCATATTTAATCCATTGTCCATTGATCGGTGCAGCAGCTCGAGTTTATTACGCTTGAACATCTCCAAACACTGCTCCGAACCATCAGCTCGTCGTTGTTTCTGGTCAAAAGATAATATAAGATGTACACGTTCAGTTGGTATCTTTAGAGTGCCTGCTATTTCATTTAATTTCAATTTACGGTCATTCAAAATTATATTGTGGGTTTTTTGACGCTTTCGACGTTAAGAACCTCTTTTGGGCATCTACTGCGTTCACCGTCTTCGGTTTTCATATCACCACGTCTAAACTTAGCATACCGATCATTGATTGTTGATTTCACTGGGGCTGTATCCGGAAACTTGTCCACAAGCCAAGTTTTGCTTAAAAAGCAATATTTTAGCAGCACGCGAAATTCCTCTTTATCCATTTTTTTCACAATAAGAAAAGTTTTTTCGGTCAAAATGCTATAATTCTCATATTATCGATCCGACAGCTGTCAAATTTATGCACGCGTCTTTTGAAGGTTGGGACTTACTAAATAGTAGTAGAGTCATCTATATGTGAGGCCAGGGACTTTTCAATTGATCCTCTTCAAAAAATATGTCCAGTACAAAGCTAAATTACTTCATTTATTCCATTCAAATTGTATATGAAAAATTTATTGCTGGCTATAACCATTACTATTTCCGCTACTAATGAACGCTTGCAAATTCGCCGAAGAATTTCAATTTTATAATAGATTGGTACCCAAAACGCTTTTTTTTTTTTGTATTTACATATATACTTATATATATATAGTATACTACGACAACCTTATTTGCATATATCTAGTTCACAACGAACTGGTATTATTCTAATACGCAACGATGGTACGCCTTTATTCCTTAGATACCAGTTGAAAACTAAAATTTTTCCAGACTAGTTTAAATTCTGACTGCAGTAAGCAAGTTATGGCATGATTTTAGTTAGCTGTACAATAAGGAAGAGCGTATTATTAGTGTCTGGCGGTAATGGATGCATAAAAAAGGTCATGTATCTTGCCACATTATGATGCGTTATGCAACATGACTAAAGCGGGCGTAGTCAGTTAATCACATCATGTTAGGCATCACTTACTTTTTGTGTATATACATTGTTTAGTACTATTATTATATATGTACGTATACTTGTATATGTATATATGTTAAGGGTTAGAAGTTATGAAGTACGAGAGAAGCGAAGATTATTTAAGATGCAATGAAAGATAAAAAAAACCAGATAAATAACGGATTTGTAGCATTAGCGGTCTCGCAATTCATTTCTCCAAAGGTATATTCAAATAAATAATGAAAGTTTTACAATCACTTGAAATAATTACAAAAGATCTTCTTCTTCAATTGGAGAGAGCTACAGTATTAAGTCATATCGGGATATTGAATTTTTATGCCAGACTCATGCCAGAAATACGCTCCGATGACTTTCCAGATATCGGTCTGGTTAGAGCCTGAACCCACAACCGTACTAAATTTGGTAGCCCACTCCTTACTAGTTAATTATTATTGATTAGACAAACATCCAAACCTTGGAAAAGTTTTATTCTAAATATGGTTAACTCTTGTCTGAGATCTAGAAAAAACTAAAACTCACTCCATACACCAGAAATAGATAGAACAATTTTTATCTAACTTCGTTACCTCGTACATCAGTGAGCGAACCATGGTACATTCTTTCCTCTTGCCTTTAGTAGAAAAGGCCTCTAGGTGTTTGCTTCTCCCTGCACTAGTACCATTGATTTTAGCTTAAATCTGCACTAAAATCAATTTTATGGGAAACTCTAATGATGACATCTGACTTCCAAACCACTTAAGCACAATATGTAAATATTAATTTCGCTAACTCCCCCAATCTTTTCAGCTTTACTCAAGTCTTTGTGAGCTAGCTTTTATTGCTGATGATTGTAAAATACTGGAACTTATGAACTTTGTTTGAGAACAAGTAGCTGTCATACCGCTTTTTCTCTTTCGTATTGGCAGATTTCATACCTTCAATCTTGCCCTTCTTAAAACACTGGATAATGGTTTAAAGGTTAGAGAATCAAAGTCGATATAAGAATATCCATAACTTTTACAATGTCTGTTACCTTGACCGATCTTAGACCAAGTACCCTCTGGGTAGCCAACAAACATCCGTTTGAAGGCGAGCTAAAGTAAGAAGATGAATCCCCTGCGGTTGTGAGTAGGCTTTGAGACCCAACACATAGAAACAATACTCCAATGAAAAATCAACAAACAAGAGTTTCTTCTTCTGATAACGACACCTGTAAACATTTAAATGATGAAGATTTGAGGGGATCGGAAATTCCAGGTGCTTTCCAACCCCTTAATTGGGAAGGTGGCGCTGCCCAGTTGGTTGATATTCTCATAAAACTAACAGCTGGCATCAATGCCGTCCAAGAACTGTGATGGCCGGGACGTGGACAGAAGAATGTTGATCCTTGCGAAATATACCACAGCAACCATTTAAGGTAACGCAAATGTGGTGTTGGGTTTGTGGTGGGAGAGAAATTCCGTTGCCGGGCCTTGGCGTTCACCCCGGTGGCTGAACGTCTAGCAGCAATTTGCATCAAAGCGAAGTTCTTCAACATATCGTTGAGTCGCGCCAACACTCCGACAGAAGAGAAGGATGATGTGATCAAAGATGCTTTCTATGAGAGCCTAGAACGTACTTATGAGTGTTGCCCTAGCCATGATGTTTGCTAGGAGATTTCAACGCCGGGATGAGAAAAAAATTCTTCAAGCTACATGACTAACACCAGGTCGAAAAGCACGCAACCAAATCGACCATGTGTCAAACACGAGGAAGGTTCGACGTCGAAAAGCTGCAATCAGAGAAGACAGCCAGCAGCTTTTCTACTCGGCTTGCACACCTACTCTCTGAGAGCACTCGTCAGAAACTCGATATTAGGGAATGGAGCTGTGGAACCAAAAGCAAACTCCTTACGTACCGCTGCTTCGGAAACAATTGGCTTTCAAGAATGCCAGAAAAACCGCTAGTACGATGAGGAATGTCGAACTGCAGTGGAGAGAAAGCAGACTGCCTACCTCGCAAGTTTGCAATCGACTTCAACATGTGCGGGGCGGGATCGATACCGAGAGTTGAAGAGGAAAGCGAGACGCATTTGCAGATGAAAGAGAAAGAAGCCGAAATGCGTGAGTGTGAAAAGCTTGAGAAGATTGCCCACAAGAGTAATACTCGAAAATTTTATGAGAAGACGCGGCGACTTACAGAAGGTTTCAAGACCGGATCAAGTTCAGTATCAAGGAGGTGACAGATGTCCAGAACATACTTAGTATATGGAAGAAACACTTCTCTAACCTGATCAATGACATTCAAAGTGAAAACCCCGAAATCGTAGAACCGGAAACCCCATTGATGGCGATGGTATAGACGTTCCATCACCCGACCCGGCAGATCAACCAAATTGCTTGCTTAAAAAATAACTAAGCGGCGGGAGCCGATTGCGTACCGGCAGATCAATTTAAATAGATGGCGAAGAACTGACAAGGTGCATGCATCAACTTCTTTGCATAATATGGTTGGACGAAAGCATGGCCAGCGAATGGAACCTCAAACCAAAAAAAAAAAAATGGAGATCCCACAGTTTTCGCGTGGGATAAAACTACTTAATATCGCATATAAGGTCCTATCTAGCGCATTGTGTGAAATATTAAAGCCCACCGTCAACAAACTGACCAGGAAAATCTACCATTCGCCAGATATTTACTGCCGCTACGCCGCTGTGTAAGCTGATAGATAGAAGCGCAGTCAAAATCGGGAAGGACCTCTCCGAGTCGTTCGATACCAAACGAGATTTCAGAAGGGTTGACTAATGATCGTGTGATTTCTTCACTTTGTTGCTGGAGAAAATAATGCGAACTACAGAGCTAAATATACCAGGTAAAATTTTTAGCATATACCGTTGATATTGATATTATTGGCAATAACAAGCGCTTTGCGTTGTAATCAAATAAACAGTCATCGCATTCACGTCCTGGCTTCCACGTCCCTGTTGACAGACATCACTTCGAAGTCGTTGATAATTTTGTATATCTATTAACATCAACAATGTCAGCCTTGAAATCCAACGCAGATTCACTCTTGCCAAGAGGTCTTACTTTGAACTGAGTAGGCAATTGAAAAGTAAATTCCTCTCTCGATGAACCAAAACCAAACTCGAGGTTAGAAAAACTTTAAAACACTCACCACAAATTAGAGATGAAGCTCGGCCGAAAGTTCCTTCAGCGGCTAAAAAGCGTAAATTAGAGATTCTCTCTTTTTGGCCTAACTATATCGAAACAGCATGGCTGGATTATAATTTAGATATCTCCGATTGCATTATCTAGCACCCCAATCACATTATGAATTAACAAATAAAAATTGAAAACAATTATAAAAAATGATAATTAATGTTTGAAAAGCTAGTTAGCTCCAAATATAAGAATTTTTTTATAATAAGCCCACCCGGTTTTGAATCGTGTGATTGGTTAAGTGAATATAAAAAAAATCGATTTGACTTTAGAATAAGTTTTTTAGTGTATACTTGGTGGTCGCTTGCGGCATTTGCTCGCAATTCTGCATACAAGAATGTTCAATACAAACATTGACAACAACAACAATGACGTCGCTGATAGTGACTGGGTGTTAAAAAAGTCAACACATAAACGTGCATTCATAAATTTCTACTCGAGACGGGGCTTGACAATTGTCAATGTGGCAACATGCGCACACAACAAGAGGTACGAGTAAAAATAAAAGCACACGCGCGTGCGTACACACACATGTGAGTGTTAATATAACCACAGCGTCAAGGGCTTTTGGTCGTAAGTTTTCCTTGTGGAATATAGTTTTGTTACGAAAATAGACATCTCATTGTCACCGACAATCCAGGTTTGCCTTCAAAAAGGTTGGGTGTGGAACGCGAGTGCGGTTGCTAGTGCGTCGAAAGTAAGGTTGGTTTCATACATATGTACATACTGGTATATTAGGTGTAAGTATTCAGCTGAGCTGAGGTTCCTTTATTGTAGCTGCTGTCAGAAATTTCCATTATATTTGTCTCCTTGTTGTTGTTGTTTTAGGTGTTTTAACGCTTGATCTGGTTTGGTTGGCATTTTTTATTATGCCTCAATGTGGCATGATAAGCAAAAACAACTAAATAACCATGCAACCAATGCAATGCCAGTAGGTACTATCGAATTGAACGTCTTGCCAGCCAGATGTCTGTCCGTCTGCCTGCCAAAAGCTTTGCCGTCCATCGTTTTTGCTTATTTTTCATACAAATATGTGTTTGTATGCATTATAATATGTTGTAGGCACTTTTGCCCTTTTCCATGTTCACAACATGTATCTTTCCTGATTTTACAAGATGTTTCCTGTCTAAGCGGCGGCATCGGCATCACATGGCCAATATCCGGCTCGCCGATGATATGAACTCCCTCTCTCTGATTCACTAAAAAAACTCGCTGCTTTGATTCGTCCTGTGCCAGATTTGTAGGAAAAAGTGTTGTATGTGAATATTTTTTTAGAATCAGGAGCGACTTGTTGCGCAGCGTGTAACTCGACTCTGTTCACCTAACAGTTAGATGAAGCCTCATAAAATAATCACAATCAAATATTTGCAGAAAAATTCGAAAAATGTTCTTAAATTTATAATAATTTACAGTATTGCTGTTGCTTTTGAAAATTGAAGTAATCCTTAGACCATTGTGTATTAAATGTATTTTCTGCGCCCAGTAAGCACATCCCTTTCATGATATCACTCTGTGGTGGTCGACACTTGAAAAAATTACCTTCGGAAGCAAACTGTATAGAGTTCTGCATATGGTCTGCAGCTATACTCCTTACAGCAGCTTTACTATCGACTCCCTCCAACTGAGAGCTCTTTTCAATTACCACTACTTGCACGGTAAACTAGGAATTGTAGTACAGGATACGTGAAAATATAAAGTACCGAAGGAGTAGGATTACACCACCTCCAGTATCTATGACGACAATCTCTTTCCACAAAAATCCCAAACAGGAACAAATGAGTGAACACAAGCGGCCTGAATCGGAAACTCATAGCCATCTTTACAGAAGGCTCCAAACTCGATTACAAAGTGGGCTGTGAAATTCATTTTTCGATGCCCCGAATCAATATTTTAATCACAGACCATTGTGGGGTATTTCCGGCAAAAATTACTCATTGAAACCCTCTACACGAATCAGGTGTACATCTGTCCACGACAAAGTATATGCTGAAACTAGACTTTGCCAAACAAGCAAACATTGCATGGGTGCATGATATAACGTGCAATGTGATCGAACCTATTTGGCGGGATTTGGACGCATCATGGCATCTAAGAATACGATAATTGTAATAAGAGGTCACTGCTTAAAGGGACTTGTCAAGGCTGTAGCGAGGAAGAAGAGGAAGAGTTAACTCTATCACTGTCCAGCCTTGATAACTCCACGAAACAAGTAGAAGTGATACGAACATTTGAGAAGCTGAAGGTGATGGAATCCCCACATCGGGTTCACAATTAGCCTATAGGCCCAGTGTGCGTTGATCACTGACCAACAGCCGCATCAAAACAACCCAACTGAATTATTATTAATTAATTACAACTTTTTATTTCGAGTTGCTATCGAGCTAAAGAGAGCTCTGTGTTGCCGAAGATAGCACTACCTTACTTCTTATATTTGCTAGTGTAAGCATATTGAATTTCGCATAAGCGCCAGCCAAGCAGGGCGGCCGACCGCATGCCAATTGCTAGACGATCAATGAGCCAAGTCATTAATTTAGACATTCTCAAATCGATTATATTAGAATGTCATAGGCGCATGTTGAACATGTTGGATTTGAACAAATAACAACGTAAAAATCGCTGACCGTCATGATAAAGTTGAAAAAAATAAAAAATTTACTTTTGCATTTGTTTTCCTACCATTCATACCTACATAAATACAAAAGTATGTTTATATGAACCTGCATTCCATTATGAACTTTTTCTAGCCGTCGTTTTTGCGGTACACGTCCCCTCATGTCTACCACTTTGGGCCCACCAAAGCGCATCAAATTTAGTATCCATTCACCGATAAATAACAATTTGCACACCAAACAAGTTCAACCATATAAATTTTTCTATAAATTTGCCTATAGCCCATTCAAAGCAGTCATCTGAAGTAGTGCGGTGGGGTCGCGTTTAAGTGGGGTTTTTGTGGCCAGCCGTAAGGCACTTCTCTTGCCGACTGACACTTTTATTGGCCAATGGCTTATTTGGCATTTAATTCCGCTTAAACTTGCTGATTAGTGGCTCGTTTGCAAATCAGTGTGAAATAAATTTTACACTTTGCGCACTCGCAAATACGCAAGTAGCTGGATTCATATTCTCGTATGTTCGTCTAGTTGTTCATATGCTCGTTCAATTTGTTGGAATTTATTTCGTTGGCAATTGTAAATTTGTTAAAATTGTTTATTAAAAAAAAATGTAAAAAAAACAACAAATAAGATTCTTATATACTTGCAGGCCTAACAAGGTGTCGTTAACTGTTTTTATGATCCTTCAAACTTATAAAATTTTATTGTACTCTAATTGGTGTTGAATGCTGAAAGAGAGACTTTATGAGCTTGACTAGCAAATGAGTAGAAATTATTACTGTTATATTTTGCCCAGCGAAAATCAGACACCATAAGTTTGTTGTTTTCATTTCTGTTTTATATTTGTTTGAGAGGTGCGAATGGGTTGACCGTTGCGGTTGAAAACTACAAACACAACTAAAAAAATTCAGGTTATGACAACATAATTCCGAATACTTTTATTGAATACACGTTTCGATAATTAAAAAGTGGTATGTAAGATTTCTTAATATTTGTAGCTTTGTAACCGCTGCAGTGATATTCGGCCAAGCTCCTCCTCCGATTTCTGGTTTTGCGTCTTGATGTTCTTGCCAACAAATGGAGGGGGGACCTACAGTTTATTCTAAAGCGTCTCCGAACGGTCAATGGATTTTTATGAAGAGCCTTTAGAGCTTTCAAAAATACACTCGGCGGGCTTGGCATTCCCTGCCGAGGGGTTGCCCCACAATTAGAAAAATTGATTTTCTATAATTTCGGATGTTGCTTAAACCTGGCCTTGAACCCAGGCCTTCCGAATTGTAGTACGCAATGCTAATCACTCGGCTATCCGTCCGTCAGAGTCTTACACTTCAAATATTGCAAAATGAGCAAAAAATATAAATGCGTTGGTTTAGTACCAAATACATAAAGGGTGATCCATTTCGAGGTTCTCTGATTTTAAAGAAAAAACCAAGAAAATTTTAATTTAATGATGAATTTTTATTATTATTTGAAATAACATTCATTGGCATTTATTTTTTGAAGATTATCTCTTTCGAATGTTGGCAGCGACTACGTCTCAGATGGTCCATCCGTTGAGTCAAATTTTCGATGTCTCGTTCGAATATTTTGACGGTTAACTGGCGAATGGCACGCGTGATTTTTTGCCTCAAGGCTTGAATCGAAGTCTAACAGTGTGATATCACACGATTTTAGAGGCGAATTGACCGGCTCAAAACGTGATATTATCTGCTCACCGAAGTGTTTTCTCAATAAATCTATTGATTGATGCGATGTGTTGGAAGCGGCGCCGTCTTGTTGAAACCAAATGTCGCGGAGATCACGAGCTGCAATTTCAGGCATCAAATAGGCGGTTATCAGGCCGCGATAACAGTCACATGGATGGTTACATTCGCACCGTCATTATTTCTGAAGAAATATGGACCGATGATTCCACCGGCCTACGAACCACACCAAACCCGTTGTTTTTTCTTGATGAAATGGCAGTTCTTGAAAATCTTCTGGTTGCTCTTCGCCCCAAATGCGGCAAATTTTGCTTGTTTATATACCCATACAAAATTTTTTCGAAAACGTCGGATATTCTTGGAACTTTTCAAGGGCCATAGAGCGAAGCGATATCGCTTGGGTGGGTCCAGCTGCTTCAGTTCTTTCACAAGCTGTATTTTGTACGCTTTCAATTTAAGATATCGACGTAAAATACGCCAAACCGCTCTATACGTCAGTCTGAGTTGCTGAGGACTGAGCCGAATCGACTCCCCACGGTCTTTGTGTACTCTCCCAGCTATGGCATCTATATTTTCTTCACTGCGTGCTGGACTTGGTCCATTCGCTCGAATATTATATAATAATGAATGCTGCATATCAAGATGGGTGATGGTGTTGCGAATAGTACGCTCAGTAGGCCGATTATGTTGCCCATAAGTTGAGCGAAGCGCACGAAACGCATTCTTTGCAAAACGTGAATTTTCGTAATAAAGTTGAATGATTTGTAAACGTTGTTTAGACGTAAGTCTTTCCATGATGAAATGCCAAACAATACTGAACAAATGTAATATGACAGCTTGACACGACTCACGCGTGATCTGTCAAACAAGGCTATTGAAAAAAGTACCCCTACTTGGATTACTCTTTATATATAGCAATTTAAAATATAGATATTAGGTTTGAAAAGTCACGACCACTTATTATTATTTTATTACTAGATGCTATTGATACCCTTAAAAAGCTGACATTTCATTTCAGAAAGTTCTGTAAATCGTTGTTCGTGTGAAAAGTTATTTTAATTTGAAAATTAATGAAATTTCCGAAGAAATACCTATGTCAAGCTTTTTTACTTTACAAATTGACAGTGAGTGATTCGGAATTAATGCACCGACCATATAAACAATTTTTCGTTTGCAGACAGAATAGTCGTTCGCCAAACTCTTTGATGGAATCATGATGCTACCCGAAAAATGGTCATAGACAATAATGTTCATGACAAAGTATTTATACAATATTGTAACGAATTTGCAAAGTTCGCCTCGATGATTTTCCAAATCCTTCGACTCCGATCACTGGATTGCTAAACAAAACTCCCAAGATTTATTTGTTTGGCTTCTTAACCGTCAGGAATTTATTTGTACAGTAATGACAATTTTCGCCTTTAGCCAACGGCTTATTTTACAAATCTTTATGATACACACTTATTATCTGCTTCACTCAGCTCATCCGTTTCTAAAACACACACAGCTTACAGCAGCGTTAACTCCACTAAGTTGCCTACTCGTTTCCTCTTGTGATAGCGGCTGCCGCTCTTTTTATACCTGTTCACGCGCTTAAGGATATTCGTTTGCCTGCGGTAGCTGCAGCTGTTCCGTTTATCCTTAACCGCTTGTAATTTCCATTACGCTGTCTACCCTTTTCTTTGTCCTTGGTAAGGGTAATTTGCATTATACGGCCGCTGCTTTATTTTCGGTCCTTTTCGGGGAATTTCACTTACATTGTCACTTATTTAAATCCGTTCTTCGTATTTGGGATTTTTCGTCAGAATATATTTATTGCGAATTGCAAAATTCAATTTCGATGCCTTTCAGTAACACCAAATTTCACGCTCTTATATTCTTTTTTGGTTGGGGTTTTGCTCAAAATATCACATTTGAACAAATCGATCTTATATATGTGGTATCTGGCCGGTTCCGAAAAGTGATCTTATATATGTTTCTGCGTACCAAGTTTGGTTGAAAAATCTTCAAAACAAAAGTCGGACGGACAGACGGATATGGCTAATCAACTTAGTTTATCATTCTGATCAGATTGGTATAAATTTTTGTGGGTGTATATCTTACATACTTCGAACTAAACTTAATATATCATTTCATGTAAATAAAATGTATAATAAATTAAAAATAAACCGCTGAAGGAAGACTAAAATCAAGTGCTCTCAATATATTCCTCAAATAGTCGATCCTAAGTCTATTCCTTAATCTATGTAACTATTAACTAAAAATAGGATACCCACCTGTTTGGTTGAGTTCTGTTGATTAATCTCTTAAATATTAGATCTTAGTAAAACGTTGTGGCGGAAAGTAAAAAGCATCTTGCTTTTATATCATCCGTTTTCACGCATTTTCATTGGCGCCAATTCTTTTGAACCAAAGAATGTGTGAACTAAGTTTCATCAAAATATCTCAATTCTTTCTTGAGTTGACATGCGGCCGACATGGCTAAATCGATTCGTCTGGTGATTCCATGAATTTTGTTTTATGAGCATCTACCTGGATTACTTTATGCCGTTACATACAAGCCTTGGCTGAATAAACCCAATAAAGGGTTTTCCGAAAGGGATGATATGATTTCTGATTTCTGTCGTTTTGGCCATTTTTAATATGTCATGATCTGTAATTTTTTTTATTGTATTCAGTAATGTTCACAATTTCATCATGGCAAGATATACGCAAGAACAACGTTTACAAATTATTCAATATTATTATCAAAATAATCGTTCTGCAATTGCAACTTTTCGTGCGCTATTCGCCAAATTGTTTAAAACTTCGAGCGAACATTTTCTTTCATAATGTTCAAGTGCCAATAAGACAAATAACCGGTCGAAGTAATGAAAATATTGCTGCCGTTCAGTAAAGTGTTGCTGAAGACCGAAATTTGTCGATTCCATGCCGTTCTCAAGAATTTGGACTGTCTTAAACCACAACTTGGCGGATTTTGAGAAAGGATTTGGCTTGCAGCCCTATAAAATTGTTCACACTCAAGAACTGAAGCCATTGTACCACCATAAACGTCGAGATTTTGCTAATTTTGCTTTGGAAAAACTTGAAAACGATAACGATTCTTTTAAGAAAATCATCTTCTCCGATGAGGCTCACTGTCATCTGAGTGGTGCGGTAAATAAACAAAAATGTCGATTCTGCCGCGAAGAAAATCCACAAATTATTCATGAACAACCATTATATCCACCTAAATTGACAGTTTGGTGTGGTTTTTGGTCTGGTGGAATCATCGGTCCGTACCTCATTCGAAATGAAGCTGGTAGCACCGCTACTGTAAATGGAGAGCGCTATAGATCGATGATGACGAACTTTTTATTGCCACAATTGGAAGAAGTTGATCGAAACCACATCTGGTTCCAACAAGACGAGGCTATCTGTCACACAGCGCATGCAACAACGGAATTATTGCGAGAAAGGTTCGGAGATTGATTATTTCAAGAAATTGTGACATTGAATGGCCTCCAATAATTTGTGATTTAACACCATTAGACTACTTCTTGTGAGGTTATTTGAAGTCATTTGAAGAATATTCAAAAATATTGTGAACCGAACTACTCAGTACCAAATGAAGTTTCAGACAAGGTGACTTGATGGACCCATGCTGGAGAAAATACTATGTGCTGTAGAGCTAAAGAAAGAATAAAACTTTTCTATAAGAGTTTACAACTTCCATGCTGCATACTGACTACTACTCCAGACTAGAAAAGAAGAGAAAGCGAGGCTAATGGGTCTGATAGTAAACGAAGGCAAGACTCACGTCACTTTTGACAGTTAAGAGTCAAAATATTGTCGAAGATATTTTTTGGTATATGCAGGAGCCAGTATCAACCACAACAACATATTCAACCTTGAAACCCAACGCAGTATCACTCTTGTAACCAGGAGCTACTGTGACTTAAGTTAAAGCTCAAATTTACTGGAATAGATCTCTTCTGAAGTCAAGGACGTATCCATCTCATATGTTTATTTTAAATTAAATTACAAATGTATGACAATTGGTAATCGAAAAAAAATTCTGCTTTGATTATTTCCACCATTGCTGCCACTATTTAACACTGCTCTCAACAGGTTGTTTCATCTCAGAGTGTTATCAATAAATTTAAATTGACATTTCACACATGATATGTCATTTGATACTTTTTTCCATCGTACTGTAGGTGTCCAATATTTTGCTGCGAAGCATACAGAACAAGCACACAAATGACAGATCCGCAAGAGAAACGCCTTAACCGCCACCATTGCCGCAATCTGCCTTTCAAAACAGATTGGTTTGGCGTAGAATATGATTTCATTTTAACATACAGGTTCATGTAATCTCTTAAGGAGGACAACTGCGACAACATGGACCATTAAACAGGTCCTTTTGTCTGCCGCCGAGACACAATTTTAGCACAAATACAAGCGATAAGACAAAGGAACCAACAATAACAATAAGAAAAACAAAAACAAAAACAAAAAGAGCAAAATTTAATTTTAAACTCAAATAAAAGCAGAAAACCTTTAATATGCTGTGTGTAAGAGGAAAAAAATTTGCAGAATAATAAGCAGCAGCAACCTCCGGCTTGTTAAGGTCGCCAAGTTCATGTTCATATGTAAAAATCTAAATATGTTTGTGCGCTTACGTTTGCATATAAGTTCGTATTTACATATATTAAGTTTGATTTGATTTTTTTCCAATGTAATTGCTAACAAACAGTGTTCAACACCATTAAGACTCACCACTCGGACCGCAACAGCAACGGGCGACTTTTATCAAATGAAAGGAAGAAAAAAATCCAAAAAAAAAAAAAAACACATAAGATTGGTATTGAAATAAAAAAAGGTAAGAAAATAAATAAAATTCTGATAAAGTTCACATTAAAACTCTCATTTTACAAAATGTAAACATGTTAAGCTAATAAATATAAATAATCACACTTATTACCGCGCCACAGCATGCCAAACGCTTGTTGCCTCGGCATCCACTGCCATGAAGACACTCCGCTAAGTCAAATGACCACTTGACATCATGACTGTTGTCGCTTCGGACCGATCCAACGTGACGGTGCGGCCCGGCACCTTATCAGTGCGTGCATTTCGCAAAGGTGTTGCCAGCTGATTGGCTATTGCACTGTAATCCTTTGGCCGGCCTTTGGCGTTCGTTAATAAAAAGCCGTTAAAGTAGCAGCAGGCGAATCCTCTTAATCAAGTGTTAGCAACAACATTTGTCGCTTTTGTGTCATAATCGGCATGTGGCAGGGGAAAATTTTACTTATTGCTTGACTCATTTGGATAGTGAGGGAAAAAAATTAATTAAATGTAATTATGAATGTGTATTGCAAATGACAAAATGAATATGATACATCTTGGTGCGTGTATATACATAACACATATGTATGTACAAGTATTGTACTGCTATCCGAGTAAAGTGAAAATTTGAGACTTAATTATGTTATAAATAAATTTATTCACTTAAACGTAAAGGGTTATTCATTTAGTGGTTTCGAAAGTTCAGGGCTGTATTTTAACATCGGACCAAATATAAAATGCATTTAAAACATTTTTTCTCGTGAAATTCCTTTTTTATTATAAAGTTTGAACCTGGAATATGTGAAACACTACATCATTTAAAAAACTGAATTTTTGCAAACTTCGATCGGCATGAAATAATTTTTGTTTTAGTTAAAAGTCAGGCATCGCTTAACAATCGCACAATGCGTTCAACTTGTTGAAACCTACTACAAAAATTGTGATTTAAACGTGGCCAAGTTTCGTGCTGTAAGAGAAGTTTATGGTGCACATAATCGTCCCACTACTCATGCAATTGGTAAAGTTTTAAAGAAATTTGAAGAGACTGGATCGGTTACAGATATTGTAAGGTGTGTGCATCATCGTTTCACTCGTTTCGCCTCAAATATCGCTGCTGTAAATGAAAGCGTAGTCGTTGACCCGACTTTCTTACTTCATAAAAGTCTAGCTCACACAACAACTGAAGCCATCTGGCCGTTCACAATGCCGTAGTTACGCCCATTGCGTTCTTGAACAACAAGCAGAGCACCGCGATTTTTCCAACAAAATTTTCTTTTGTCCAGAGATGTGATTGGACCTTACTTCTTTGAAAACGGTAACGGCGAGACTATCACTGTCAATTCGGAGCATTATGGTCGTATGATAAACGAATTTTTTGCTGCAATTGAAGATCACGACCTGGACAATATGTAGTTCCAACAAGCTGGTGCCATATGCCATACAACATGAGCGAATATGGCTATATTGCACAAAGATTTCTCGGCCGCGTAATCTCTCGTCCAGACGATGTCAATTGGCTTCCGAGATCGTGCGATTTGACATCTATGGACTTTTTTTTGCGGGACTACGGACAAGGCCATGTTTATGCGGATAAACCTTTAATTCTTGAACACTTGAAAACTTACATTCGTCAGGTTATGGCTGAGATACTGCCAAATATGTGTTCGAAAATTACCTCAAACGAATCGAATTTCACCAAAAAGTGGTCGAAAATTATTGCAAGCTGATCGAAGTTTGCAAAAATTCAAGCGACAGTCATTTGAATGATGTAGTGTTTCACACATAATACCAAGATTCTTTCACTTTATAATAAAAAAAGGAATTTCATGAAAAAAGATTATTTGAAATGTATTTTATTTACATTTATTTTGGAAACCGCAAAATGGATGACCCGTGTAACTGAAGATTTGCATTTGCTGTAATATGAAAATCTACGATATTTTAAAATTAATCTGCTCCTTGGCTGTTTTCCTCTTTCAGTTTTGTTGAATGATTTCGATGGATTATGGGTCTGAATATGAGAAAAATATTTTAAAAATTTCATTACATTAGGCTTTAAAGAGTGCGTTGTGGAAAGGAGCTTAGAATCACATTGAATTCTATTATTACTCTACAGTATAGCTAGTGGCTACGGCTCAAACACGAATTTTAAGAAGGAAAAGTGGAGAAAAGTGCTTAAAAACCAGAGCTGAAGAACTGAATGAACGATCTAAATTGACCAAATGATACAGATGTGCTTTGGCATGAAAAATATCATGAAGGAAATGCTTGCTCTTGAAATTTGTTGTGAACATGAAATTGTATATTAACTTTGCTCCAAAGTATTTACAAGTACATAAGAACCAAAAGGAAAAGAGTGAGATGCACCAAATGTACACCGATCGCACCAGAATGACGAGCTGAGTGAATTTAGTTATGTGCACCTTTCTTGGTAATCAGAGAAATTTTTTGATATTTATATTATCACTTGGAACCGGCCAGATCGGAACACTATAATACGTACAAAAAAAAACCGTTTTTTCAGCTGGCAACCAAGGATCTATAAGCTTGGTTGGTATTCCACAAACTTACAAATAAATATTGAAACTGAAAATTATCGAAGTCGGATAACTACTAACCGAACAAATAAATATTGAAACTGAAAATTATCGAAGTCGGATAACTACTAACCGAACAAATAAATATTGAAACTGAAAATTTTCGAAGTCGGATAACTACTAACCGAACCAGCCAAATGCATAGCTAATAAACTGATACAACCTATCTATTGAGAGCGAAATTTTGAGTATAGGCGACGAAAAAAAAATGTTCAAAGTAAGATTCAAATATGAATTTTCATAAACGTTAGTTATATCAGCCATGAATCGCTCACAACTAGAGATCAAAAAAGTTTGGAAATTCTCAATTTTGATTACAATGCAGATAAAGAGGAAGAAAATGTGTTCTTCATTTTCTGCGGAAGAAGTTATTTGCAAGTATGTTTTTTCTTTAAAAGACGGTAGTAGTAGTATTCAAAAAAATACAAGTCGTCATGACAAATTTATTCTGATACGTCTGATACTTTACAATAAACATAGTCTAAAACTCAAAAAGCCAACTCATCGGATATTGTCAACATACACGTTTTCGAACCATAAGCAGTTTGAGTATTGGCTAGGCTAGTGCTCGAACCCATGATATCTCGCATTGTAATATGCACTGCTAAACATTCGGCTACTGCTGAGAGCCACTTCAGCGTTGACTCGCTTAAGTAATCAATATAATTGAGAGTATGACAAGGAAAGCTTCTAAGAACAATATTAGAGCATCAGACTGTTACATATAAATTGAAAGTTATTCAGATGATATTGTTTGATTTACCTTTGCAATACAGTGGAGGTATATTTTATTATTATATATTCTCTCTTTACCGAATATCGCTTCGAAACAACATCTGTAGTAGAATTATGTAAATTTTATCGATAATATTGGGTGGCTATCGCACCACCAAAAAAAATCAATTCATGCGAAAAGCACAAGGAGAAACTATAAAAAAATTGTGATAGCAATATTTTAATAAATGAGTTGGAATGGATTACAAAGTTTCCGCTCTCTAAATTGAGCTTCCACTAGTGCCTCCAACAAATGGTGAGTTTGATAAAGCAAAAATTTCCATTGCATGCCGAAAAACATCGAAAAGTTGAATGCGTCTGTTACTCTATGTATCCGCCGGCTTATGGATGAATGGCTCATGGCTAACCCCATTGCTCTCCAACAGCACGTTGATAATATCCCGTTGCAATGAATCGGAAGGTGGTTTGAACCTTCAAGCAATTTAATAAAGTTAAAAATTGAAAGTTGAATTATTTACCTGTTTTTCTGTAGATATCGCCGTTATTCTTCTACCTTTTAGTCGGCTGAAAATGTTGAGAAATAATTTCTTCAACTAAATCTAGGGTTTGTCGATATAACTTTCGAAATTCTGTTTCACTCAACTCGAAAGGATCTTCCACTTCTCGTAATAAACTTCTATCTACTAAAGCAGGGTGTGTTATTTCCTCATCTTGGGATAAAACATATGCCAAATATCCAAAAGACATTTTAGTTTATTTTCTTTTGCAATTTTTTAATATTTTTTTTTTTTTTTTTTTAATTTCCGATTTGTATTTTATTCAAACTTTTATATTATTTATTTTAACCTGAATAAAATATGATATCTTTTGTCAATGGCGCTAAGACTCGCAAATTTTTATCGTTTAATTAACAACTTATCGTAATTAACTACAACCGCTGATCAATCGATAGCGATTATCGTTAAAATATGCATATCGAATACTCGTTCCGAATATCGTTATAACAGCATACCGAATTCCACCACTGGACGTTTTTCGGTTGATGAAAGCCGAGGCTTCTTGATGAAAATTCCATTAAAAAAAAACAATGAAAAAGTTATTTCATATCGAACCAATGTCAAAAATTCGATAATATCGAAATAATTTCTATAACTAAAAGGTTTTTAACATAAATAGAAACAAAATTTTGCTGAATTGTTATTTAAGAACCTCCCTATTGAACCACAAAATACATTATTTAATATGACTTGTGTACTAATTTTTTGTCAGATCCATTAATTCGTACATACTATCAACTTACTGTTCATTATGTATGTGTGTGTGCATCAGAATTGTCTCCGAATCGAAACACATAAATAAATAAATACAAATAAAGTGGAAAACGAAAATGAACAAAAACAAATTACCAGCTGACAGTCGGCATAACAGATAAGCTAATCATTCATTGCGGCAAATAGACGGCAGACGCCGCGGCAAAAGATGTTTCCATACAGATATTACTTGTACACCAATGATGTTACCGTAAAATGGCATTTACAGAAAACATGGCCATTCACATCGCCGGCAATACTTTTTGCTGGCATACTTATCGCGCAAGCAGCACTAAAAGCAAAAACATAACAAGAAAATATATTTAAATATGCAATATGTAGCAGCAGCAGCGGTGGCAGCAATAAGACGCATGCCAACAATAACCGAAAACAAAAACAATAAGGAAAAAACAACAACACAACGATATATTTGAGATATGGCCAACGAAAAGAAAAAGAGAGATAAAAATGCTGGAAGACTTACAACTGCAGATGATCGAAGAAAATAATTAAATTGAAAAGTGCTCCGAAAAGGAAAAGAAAGGTAAAACGAGCAGAAAAGCTGCGGCGAGGCGGCATTTCAGGTGATTTAAGCAAATGAAGTGAGTTAAAACTGTTAGTGGAACGATTTGTTGTTGTAACGCGTCCAACGGCTTGTGCGCCAACTTATTATTTGTTGTAACGAACGGTCAAGTCGGAGACAGTTCTTCCTCATCAGTTTTTTGTTGGGCGCTAGCGAGTGGCGAATTGCAGCGCCATTGCGCCATCGCTGACCACTTGTTGGACGCCGCTGCCGTCTGCTTGTCGGTCTGCTGTCTCACTGTCTGCCTGCTGCTTGCTTGCCAGCATTCATAGTGAATATGAATGATTTATTGAATTTAAATCACTTGTATTGGCATGAGTCCTGCTGTGAGTTTGTGACATTTTCGTAAACGAAAAATGTCAGTTAACAATTTTTATTAGCGCTGCTACGGCTGCGTTGCTGTAAAATAGTCGGGATACTCATTTGGGGATACGTATAACGTATATATTATATGTAGATAGATAGACCGCCGAAATAAGTTAGTTGATCTGCCTATGGCTGTAAATAAAACTAATATTTGCATATTTCACTTTTGAATAAGATGCATTTCCAACGGTGAAGAATGGAGAGGTCCAAGATAGGGTCGGCGTCAGTTGCTGCACACAACTTCCGACGGAAGACGCCCATCAAATATGCGATGCATGATTTGTAGTTGTAATTGGCACTTTATGAGCGCTTAAGCGACTTGTAGGCTGCTTTTTGTACTATCGAAGATACCTCGCTGTCCAATGGCTGGTCGATATTATTGAAAAATTATTATTTTAATATCAGAATTTGTAATCATGTTACCCTGATTAGTAGAACAGCTAAAACTGCCAGCAGTGTCACGGAATTATTAAATCTGAAACAACTAAGGAAGTATGATATGTAAAGAAGAAGACTTACACCCGACTATGTCAGGTATACCAAAAAAATAATGATTGACCTACCATATAACCATACCATGTGTCAACCATTTCTTACGGCAGCGAAATTTCCCAATTAATCAACCGGACATTACAAGCGTACGCACTCAAATGATAGTGCGTAATACACTTACTATGGTCGTCATCAAAATTAAAAGGACTGTGCCTATTGTCTTTTATCCACTGCAGTCATATTTTAATTGATACTTGTAGATCACAAAACCAGAGCACAAACTCGATGTGTCTCCAATAGTGAACAGGCGCATAAGACATCAATGGGGCAATGTACGGTAGTTCTTATGGAAACTTTGATTCTTTTAGTCGTGATCCTAGGCACCACGCCTATTGTTTACCTCATTTGAGAGCTCCTCACGGTATCAGGGTAGGCGACGTGGCAAAAAAGTAGAAATTAAGCATAGCACTTGAAAGCCTAAAATTTTCCAGGACTTTCACTGTCATCCACATACGTTTTGGGTGGATATGAACACATCTACTTTATAGTGAAGAAGCGTGGACGATGACGACATGATTCGGCATTAGGAGTTTTTACAAAGATGCGTCTATCATAAATATCTGGCAGACTAATTTCTAGGGAACTAGGAAAATAAATGTAGTTGACACTTCGAGTTTGGCTTCCCACAATTTTCCGCCTTCGATAGGCTTATAGCTCTGTCGGCTTGTGTACTCCAGCCCTTTTAGAATACCAAAAAAAGCTGATGGTTAATTAAAATGTCAAAATGAAGGGCACAAGGCCCACTGAAGCAAGCTGTTGCCGATTGAATTGTCTAAAAAGTTGATCTGGACATCTATAAATCTGAGATTGGGAAAGCAAAAAGTAAGATGTTGAGGTGTTCTTCAAATGTCTAACTCCTACTTATACATTCGCGAAGTATGTAAGTATGTGAGACGACTTACCCCTATCTCGGCGAATTGTGTGACAGTAGGGCATATGCCGATGGCGTCGCGGATAATCAAAGTGTTATTTTTTTCGAAGAGCGGGAAAAGCTATTTCCTATATAAGCAGCATAATCCTAATGTCCTGAATACTATTGCGACATTGATGGAGGAAGCCCTTCAATATATTTATATAAGAGCTTTGATGTAAAGACATTGCCCGATATTTATAATCGCTGACCTGATTTTTGGTGCTCCAATTTGTGATGTGCTTCTTAATGTTTTTTTTTTTTTGGAAATAGAATCAGGGTTGACATTCCCTACCTGGAGACGGTCGGAAATATAAATTTATTTTGTATAATTTGGATTTTTGTTTGTCCAGGATTAGAACTCATGATCTTCCGCATAGTAATAGCAAACGATATTCACCATATTCTTCCTGATACAATCAGGGTTTTTTTCATGAGACTGAAGTGAGGGAATACATGCTTAAAACGCAACGTCAATATATAAACCACGAAAAGTGCACTTTTCCTCCTAACATCCTCCTCTAATCTTATTTGTCACTGTTCTTGAAGGCAAATATCGATAAAAAAAAGCTTTGGTTGTCACATATATTTGAAGGCGCGCTATAAGCAAGTGATAGAACTTATATCTTAAGACAGTACACAGGGTCCACATAACCATAGATAAGGTTAAGTTGAAGAGATTGCTCGACGTCACCAGTTAACGCGTGGAGTTTGCAAAACTGAGCAATTGATGTACCTTTTCATACGGTCGCCCAAGCCTCTAAAGGTTGCTACCCTTGGAAAATCTAAATTAATCTTTCAGAGGTTTCAGGTTCCTCTTCCTATCTACAACTTCTGTAGAAGTCGGTTGATGAAAGTATAGGCTCTCTGTGTGCCTGCGCAATAGATGAAGCCCTGTTAGAAGGCTCATAACTGTAGATATCTAATTTCGTTTAAGCGCGATAAGCTAACGTAACGACCAATTTTTTCCTATGTTGACAACCATTAAGAATTTTCCTTCTTAAGTTACCATCAGTAATGAATAACTCTATTATAGTGAGCTTACAAATAGAGAGCGGCATGCCCATGGGAAAGGTGGAAGGGAATAACCCTACTTTGCAAGCTCGTCCAAGCACTCATTCTATGTTGAAAGAGAACTGCTAGTCATCACTTGAAATGATCTGCGGCAATTCTCTACTGTTTTCGATTTCATTGTTATAGATTGCAATACTCTTAATGCGGCCTTGCTATGGGTGCAATTTCTTGTTAGTACCATTGAGCTGATGCAATGACTACTTCATGCTTAACCGCCATTTCTGTATGAAAAACAATATAGCGATCCGGTAAACGAATGGATTTGCTAATACCAAGCTCCCTCGAGTAGACTCCGCCAACAACCCTGTTACGTAGTTTTGACCATAACCATATGAAAATTTGCTGATACTATCTTATCCCAATGGCTTCTATCCAGGATAACTACCATGGAATCTGTCGTCAAGCCAGTGAAGTTCATGAGAGGTAATCCGTTCTTACTTGAGATGAAAAATTTTAGGTTTCATATGGCAGAAGTCGCTGATTGTTACATAAACTAAACAGCTATTAATCATTCAACGTTCGGTTCTCACTGACATTTCAAATTCAGCGTTTGACCTGCTTAACATTATGCGCAGTAAAGAATTTGTCGACTCTGGAAGCAGTTTATTATTGTTCTACCTATGTTATGTAGGTTCATTAAAAAAGTATGGGTATATGATATATTACTCCGATTTGATCACATTATTATAAATATCATGAGACGCAATAATTTAATTTGAAAATCGTGATCACTTAAGGGCAAAATAACAATAATTAATCACATTTTTCTTCGTGCACTGATTCCAAGAAGTTCAGATGAAAAATATTCTTGTTTGTGTAATTAAATGAATCACGATTCAACAACTTCATCCAATTTCTAAACTAAAATAAATCTTTTTCTCATAAAAACACTGCATTACCCTCAGAGCCAATCAAAGTCACAATTAGAGCGTTAAAAGGCTTTCGTGTATCTACAAATTGTCTAAAATACGCTTAATAATAAAGTTATTAAATTGTTAATGAGACAAGAGACAAAAGTTATTTTATTTCAATTTACTAGCCAGTTAAAAAGTCATTAACATCAAGTGAAGAGTCATCCAACAAAAGTGAAGAGTTGCATGTACCAGGTGTGCTCAAAGGAAAAGATGAATTTTGAATTTTTTGGAAAATTACTTATTTAGTCATCAATATCTATTTTGTCCCCTTCAAATTAACCCCACTCGGATATAATACACTTGTGTCAACGCTTTTTCCAATCCTCGAAACACTTCTGATGGCCATCAGCTCTTTCTTCGATTCAGACTTGATCTCATCAATTGTCGCAAAATGATTTCCTTTCACTGGTTTATTTAGTTTTGGAGATAGGAAAAAGTCGCAGGGAGCCAAATCTGGTGAATACGGTGGTTGAGGCATGATTACGGTTTTGTTTTTGGTCAAAAAATCACGAATAAACATTGATGTGTGAGCTGGTGCATTATCGTGATGCAGAATCCACGATTTGTTTTTCCACAATTCCGATCGTTTGAACCGTATTGCTTAACGCAAACGTTGCATAACTTCCTTTTAGAATTCCTTATTAACTGTACGACCTCTTGGCAGAAACTCACGATACCCCTCACCATTGTAATCAAAGAAAACATTGAGTAAAACCTTCACATTTATAGAACTTGGCGTGGCTTTTTCGGTCTTGGTTTATCTGGCAGCTTCCATTGAGATGATTGAGCCTTGGTCGACGACATAACCACATGCTCACGTTTCATCACCAGTTATGACCCGATTGAGACAACCCGGATCGTTGTTGACGTCATTAGACAACTACTGACCGATACTGCTGCGACATTGCTTTTGCTCAAAATTTAGCAATTTCGAAACAAACTTCGCTGCCACACGTTTCATGCTTAATACATTCGAGAAAATTGAATGGGATTAGCCGATTGATATGCAAATATCTTCTGCAACTTCCCTAATAGTGATGTTTTCTTCGCTTGTTAACGTGGTCCTAGAGATGGGATGCTCATCGTCATCAACATCTTTTCGGCCTTATAAACTCTTTTTTGAGACAATGTGGAAAAAATATGTGTGCGATCATAACAAAAACAAAATATCGATAATCGAATGTACACAGCCTGCGAAAAATTATAATTCACTTTATATTTTGAACATACCTCGGTTGTAATTTTTTACATACACATATGTAATTACACAATACAAAAAAGTATTAAAAATAAATTAAAATTCAAAACGAAATTTGTTAACTACCGAAGCGACAAGCTGCATCCACTTTGATAGGGATACATATTGAGAATTTATGATGACTTGATTAGCCGCTAAGTAAAGTGCGACCACAGAAGACATACATATGTTACTTAATATTTTTATGACACTCATCATTGGTAACTTTGTTTCAGCGTCATGTTTTTTTGTTTTAAAATAGTCTGGTTTCGACTATAAACATTTTATTTCCTTTCATAACGTCATTTAAAAGTTATTTTCCTTTGTTGATGTTTTTTGTTATTAGGGAACATTGGCATCTTGTCAAAGAGTGGCTTTCTATTTTCCAAACAAAACATTTCTTGTTTTCAGCTAAAGATTAATTGACTTTTTTTCTAGTTTCACGTAGCTGCTAGAGCCATATACTTGTGTATATGCTTCATAGTGTTGGTACAAGTAAATAACCGTTAGAGCCGAGTTTTATGTATCTCATTAAGTAATTTATTGGAAAACAATGTTGCTCCTATCTATTAAAACGCGGCGTTTCGGATTTTTTTTAAATTTTTTTTTATGTAGTTTATCCACTTTAGTTGGTTCTTAAAGTAATAAGTATCCCAAATATACGACAGAAGTAAAAAAAAATATGTTAAGAAAGTAAATATACAAATTGGAGTAGTAAATTAATAAAAAATAAGATAGAACGGTTGTCTTCGGCCATGCCGAAGTTTCTATACCTTTCACGAACATATCCAATTTAATCAATCAATATGAACTTGAATTTACGTCTGTAGAATACCAAATTTCACGCTCTTAGATTACTTTTCGGTGGTTTTAGTACGCAGAAACTTATATCTGAATAAAACTTTTGTATGTGTCCATTACACCAAACTTCACGCTCCTATATGCTTATCTAATGGATTTTTAACCCAAAATCTCACAGTTGAGCAAATCAGTTGAAATAAATGCTTTTTGACTGAGTTTTGGCCAAAACCTCACATCTGAAAATATTGGTGTTTGGGAGCTATATTTAATACACGTCCGATTTCGATGATTTTCAGAACCAATTCGCTTTGTTTGTGTAGTATACCAAATTTCACGTTCCTAGGTACTTTACTGACGTATTTATGACACAAAATTTCAAATCTGAAAAATCTGCTATAGTGATCCGATCCGGTTTGGTTGAAATATCTCAAAAATAGACTAATTTGCGTTGAAACAGACAGACGGACAGACGGACAACAAATCAACTAAGTAACTAATTCTGATATGATCGGTATACATTTTTGTGGGTCTATTCCTTCTCATTCTGGTACTTACATACTTCGGTCGAAAGTTAATATACTTTTTCATGCACATGAAAGGTATAAAAGTGACGCAGCTCTGCAAGTTCTTCCTTCAAATTTTTACAACGACTCGATCAATTTTTAGTTGACGAGTAACAATCATTCTCATATGATAATAGAAGAAAAATATACAATGCAAGATCCAAAATAGTTAAGCAAATAATTAAAAGCAAATTGTAATCGGAAGAACCTACTTTTCAATTCCATTTTGGAAATAATACCACAAAATCAGAACATTAAAAATGCTACTAGAATAAGCAGAATAGCTAGAAAGGACGTTTGCTTTGTCTTGAAATTCAAAACAATAATTTTAAATTTAATAGAATCCAACATTAAATGGATCTAACGACTGCTTTTAATAACGTATATAAAATTTGTTTATTTTTATATTTTTTACACTTTGTTATGTCCATCCGAAAAATATGACTTTCCTATGAGCCCCCCATCGGCCTGTTAGAAAGAGGAAGGTTTTACAAATTCACGAAAAATTAGAAGCTTTCTCTGTCTCTTGATCCATATAAGGAAAATCTTGAATTAATTTAAAAAAATTAAGAAAATTTTCTTATAAAATTAAGGGGTGATCCATTTCGAGGTTCCCTAATTTTTAAAGAAAAAAAAACACAGAAAAAATTTGAACTTTCTGTGATTTTGGGAAATGTTTTTTATCACTCGAAAGAACATTCTTTGCCATTTATTTTTTGAAGATTATCTCTTTCAAATGTTGGTCGCGGCTACGTCTAAAAAGTCTAACGGTGTGATATCTCACGTTCTTCGTGGCCAATCGACGTCGGATCTTCTTGGAACTTTTCAAGAACCCATAGAGTAAAGCAATGTCGCTTGGGAAGGTCGAGCCGCTTCAGTTCTTGCACAAGCTGTATTTTTTACGGACGAACAAAAATAGCATGGCAGCTTGGCACGACTCACGCGTGATCTGTCAAAAAAGGCTATTGAAAAAAGTACCTCTGTAGATATTTGCACCAAAATGTTAGTGACTGTAGAGTCACAGAAAGCTAATTTGAGTCCAGGTTGTATTGGAGCTGTATTTGGAAGCATTAAAACACCCTTTACCAACCCTTAATATGGCTCTTAATAGAAGAACTCACTCTAATGTAATGTTAATGCGACTCATTATCATCGGAACAACTGAATCGGAATAACATTGAGTGGGTTCATGAGACTTAATTTTTAAGAAAATCTCCTTGATATGATTATTTATTTTAATTTCATTTAACATTCATAAATAATTTCATAATTGCTATTGATTTATACAAATATAAATTGAAAATAAACAAAAAAATCACTAAGAAATTACAATATATTTCATCCAGTGAATTTAAAAAAAAAAAGTCCATGAAAATGTAGTACGTTTATAACCACTATAGGTCAACTGCGCGCGAAAATCCTTTAGGCCATTCAGCTGTGACAGCTCAAATCACATAAGTCAAAAGCTTCAATTATTTAATGGCCCTAAGCAAAGTTAACAAACGTTCAACAAATGATGTGTATGTACGTGTGTATGTTTGTGGATATCAGTAATGTTTGGGCCAATTGTTTCACTCGCAGTACATCTAAGAGGCGTGATGCTCTCACAAACACATAACAATAACAACAAATGTAAGCACAGCAAACACTAATGGGTAACCAGTTGAACACCTTCAGCGCATCAGAGGAAAATCACAGTAATTTTATGTTTAATGCCATCAAGACGCTTTCCCATCGTAAATCATGTGTAAAATTTATAGCAATATTTAAAGAGAATGTTTCCGACAATAGACAAACACAAAGCAGCATATATATGTACATGTTTACATGCAAGTACACATCTATTTTACATAACATACACACATATGTGTCTCCCCCGCTGTTGGGCTATTACCATGTTAGAAATTGTGACACAAACCGGGCAGGTAAGGCATATAACAAGCAGACTGAGTATGCGTTATACAATTTATATATATATATATACTTACATATATTTGTCTGTATTTCTGTAAAATAGTTTATAGTATTAATATGATTTTATTGCTGCCACACCAGGTGCTTCAGTCATCGTCGTCGTTGGGAGTGCAAGCCAAACATTTTATGATCGATCACCGAATTATAGCACGTCCGTTTGGTGAAATCAGGGCAACGGTGTGCGATTCGTGAGCATTTGCATTATTAAATTGATTTCAGCTATGGTACATATGTATGTATGTTTGCCAATATGAATGAAAAGTCTAGCATAAATCGACGGCATGACAAAAGTGTTTACTCAAAAAAAAAAAAAAAAACATTGATCCATTCACACATACAATCATAGCGTAGCATAGGTCCATAATGGCACAGCTATTAGTTTGAAAATCAATTTTATTTAATTCACAGCGTCGCTCAAATGCCACTCACAGGGCTATGTTATGGCAACATGGACTTTGCCGTCGCCGTCGTTACAAGTGTGACAAGTCGAAGCCTAAATTATCTATTTATTAAATTTATGTGAGCAGTTTGATTATAACATTATGTACATTCATATGTAGATGTGATTAGTTAGGCGTTCAAACATCACCACCAAATATTCATGCATATGTCTGAAAGTACGTAAGTTCACAATCATCACGATTTGGCATTAAAGTCAATTTGACCTTAATTTTAGCTGTTTAATATATATATATTGTTTTGATGCCGATTATTTCTGAGAGCTATATATGTATGCATATATATTATTATCATTAATAATAATAATTATGGCAAATTTACTAAAGTTAGCGATCACGAAATCGCCATAAAACTGCTAGTGATCTAATCCCAAATGTTTAAATGGCATTTTAAATTGTTTTAAATGAAATTTAAGTAATGAAATTGTAATTATTTCCAAAAATCTTGCCTCAATAAAATATTAAGTACGATATATATAGGGCTTTCCAATAAGAGCGATATGATTTCTTTAGAAAAAAACACTATATGTTAAAGAAATTCAAATGCTTTTATTTAATGTGAAGTGCAATCGATACAATTAAGTTCTGAATATAACATCATTCAAGTGGCCTCCACGAATTCTTTTGCAGGAACGAATTCGATGGACCCAATTTTTAGGCACTTTTTCCACTAAATCAAGTCATATGTCATGAATAGAACGTTCAATATTGACTTTTAAAGCTTGAAGAGAGTTTGTTTTATTATTAAGACCAATGACTTCAAATAAGCTCACAAGAAGCACTCTAATGGTGTTAAATCACAACTTCTTGGAGGGCATTCAATGTCACAATTTCTTGAAATAACTGAATCTCCAAACCTTTCTCGCAATAATTCCGTTGTTGCATGTGCTGTGTGACAGGTAGCCCCGTCTTGTTGGAAACAGATATTGTTACGATCAACTTCTTCCAATTGTGATCATAAAAAGTTCGTTATCATCGATCTATAGCGCTCTCCATTTACAGTAGCGGTGCTACCAGCTTCATTTCGAATGAGGTACGGACCGATGATTCCACCAGACCAAAAGCCATACCAAACTGTCAATTTAGGTGAATGTAATGGTTGTTCATGAAAAATTTGTGGATTTTTTTCGCACCAGAATCGACAGTTTTGCTTATTTACCGCACCACTCAGATGAAAGTGAGCCTCATCGGAGAAGATGATTTTCTTAAAAAAATCGTTATCGCTTTCAAGTTGTTCCAAGGCAAAATCAGCAAATTCACGACGTTTATGGATGTTATACAATGGAAAAAAAGACAGATCATGACATCATTAAAATGGCCAAAACGACACTTAGAAATCATATTATCCCTATTGGAAAAGCAAATTTTGTTATTGTGCTTGGCTTGATGACGAGTTTCCGGACACTGCTTCAGGAAAAACAACCAAAAAGAATTGGTATGCTAAGTTCAGACGTGGTGAAATGAGCAGCGCAGACAATGAACGCAGTGGACGACCTAAAGAGGCCGTGATCGACGAAAGCATAAAAAAAAAAACGACAAAATTATTTCGAATGACTGTAAAAAATGAAGAAAGTAGCCGGCACTCTAAAGATATAAACTGAACGTATATATGTTATAATTCACGAATATTTGGGTATGAGAAAGCTATGTGCAAAGTGGGTGCCGCCCGAGCTCAACGACGATTTGATGATTCACGGATGAAACACTGCTCCATTATTTCACTCCAAAGTCCAATCCACAGTCATTCGACTACCTTGAAAGAGGAAGGACCATTAACGGAAACTATTACATAGCATTATTGAAGGACGAGATCACCGAAAAACGGTCGCAATGCAATCGTGTCACAAGTAAGTGAAATCGATGGAAGAAATCCATGAATTAGATTTCAAATTGCTTCCGCATCCACCGTATTCAGCAGATCTGGCACCCCAGGCCTATTTTGAAGCAAAGTACAAATCGTACTACAAAAATGGTATCGACAAGTCGGACGATCGCTAAAATCAGTGTATCACCCTTGAAGGGAACTTTGTTGAATAAAAAAAAATGAATTTTGCCAAAAAAAAAATGTGTTTTACTACGGTAGGCCGAGGACTTTTCACATGAACTGTCTTATGTGTGTATGATATTATATTAATTTGAGGTAAATATGCTCACAGTGCTCTGATTATTAAGCATAATTTCGAAAATACTAATATTGTGAGTAATGTAAACAATAAATTCAAACGATGATTGGACTTCAAAAAATCAAAGAAACCTCATTTTTAACAACCCCACGTATCTTGTCTCGCCCAAATTCCATGCTTTCAGATAAACTTCAGAGTGATAAGAAAAACATATTTTAAATTATTTTCAACATATCTTTATTATTTATTGAATCTGCTTCCCATAGGAAGCCTAACGATATGTTATAAAATTTAAAAACTTTATTAAATATACGTATTAACCCATTTTCTTGGAATGGGAGTCTGCTGAAGTGTCGCTCCTTAGAAGGCAAGTTTATCTCTTCTCTTCCGGAGCGTTTTACTTATTGCGTCAGGCCGGGTTCGGATGATTATACAGTTTTGTTATGTACTTTTCTTTAACGACCTCTGCTTCTTCTTTAATGTTAAGTATGTTTAGGTCCTTGTGGATGTTTCCGTTATGCATGTACCATGGTACACACGATATAGGTCTTAGAATTTTAAATTGTGATCTTTGTAATATATTAATAATTGTCTTACAACCTGTACCCGTAACTGGATTCCGTACATTCAAATCGGTTTTATGAACGCATATTAGGGAAGAACTGCATTGTTAGGACTGAGGCCAGATTTTTTGCTTAAAAACCAATGCAAATTGGCAGATTTAAGCTTCAACCGCTGTTTTTTGGTGGAAATGTGCCATTTCCAGGGTAATAAACGCGCGTCTTCCGAGATATGTTATTTTGTTAGATTTCGTGATAGGTACATTGTTGACCTTGATATTAGGATCCGCTTTTGACTATAAGGTTGAAGTGATGTGCTTGCATTTTTTCCCTCAACTTTCATACGCCATTTTGCTAGTCATTTTTCAATTAATTTGATATGTCGTTCTAATACTTTTGTGGTAGCAACATTACATTTGTGCTGGCTTATTATAGTAGTAGCTTGAGTAACGACAAGAAAGACGGTCAGGCAATACTCTCTGAACAAAATAGTTTTCCTTATTTCATTAGCTATGCGACTTTCTCATGGAATTGTGCCATTTGTTTCGTGAAGAAAATGAGAAATATTTGGTGCAAAAATGAGAAGCTTGGAAAGGCAAAGCAACAGGCTGATTGGTCTATATAATAATGGTAGGGTTGCGTCGTTACCTGGGTTAGCTTTCATAATCAGCTGCAATTTTCCCCCTTTCTAAACGATTTTTTCATATGAATTTTCATAATTTTTTCTTCTTCGTATATGAATGAAATTTTTAACTTTATTCTGCTTTATTAAACCGAATCCTTGTGTCGGCGGTCGATGAACTTGTCATTTTTGGCGCAAGCGTTGTTTGTTTCGAAACGGCAATGTCGTGTTCACTCGTTTTTTCGGGATTAATCAAACTTGAATGGAATCGAAATCGATAAAGAGCGATGTGATAAGCTATATTTTTCGATTAGTTTTTTGGCAAAAAAACAAACAACATAGTCATAGTCAGGTTGCCAACACCCGAACAGACAATGCGTAAAAAATTGGAACATTGTATTTAATAAAAAAGAGTTATCAAAATCGGACTACGTGGAATGAAGATATGCGTCGTCATAGATTAAAATCAATGAATTATTCCTCACCCTCCTCTACTTCTCCAAGAGTTAATTTATAAATTCTTCAACTTAACAAAAAACATTTCCGTAATATGTAAAGGAAGAAGTAGAGCTAATCTATGCAGAACGATACCTCTTTGTCAAATTACAAATATATCCAACCATAATTTCAATTTCTTTGAAGATAAAAAGATAAATTTCTTTCCTAAAGACCTACTCCTCCTTTACATTTCACAGCGATTATAATTTTTTCTTTATAGATGATCATGAGTATGGACCCGACATCTCTTTCATGCTTTTCATCATTGCAATTAATAAAAATATTTGATTTACTTCCATTTGAATAATTGTTATAAAAAAAGTCAATATCAATATCAGTTGGGCAAAACTCGTCGACAGTAGAAAATCAGCTTAACCGTCAGCTTCCCTTACCTGTGTTGTTAGTCCTGGCAACGGCTGGGAGAATTAAAAGTGAATATAGCCACCAAAGGAGGGAGTAAAATTTACCTGTTCTACACATCACTGAGGGAAAATTTGGCAAAATCTCACAAGATTTGAGTAAAAATAGAGATATGATTTGATTTGAATAAAATTTAGTAAAGAGCAATTAATCAACACTAAGTTCGGTTTGAATGCCAGTACTCGACAACGGACTCTTTTACCCACCGCAAATCCATCGCCCAATCACCGGGGGCTCACCTCCTCACTTTAGATCGCTTCTAAATGGAGACACTTGCGTAGATTTCTACACATAAAAGATTTAAATAATTGTAGTTAATAAAGGGTGATCTTTTTCGAAGTTCCCTAATTGTTTAAAGAAATTTAATGGGGAATGTTTATTATCATTCGAAAGAACATTTATTTATTTATTTATTTATTTCAAAAGTTGGCCGCTGCTACGTCTCAGATGGTCCATCCGTTGAGTCCAATTTTCGATGACACGCTCCAGCATTTCGACTGGTAACTGGCGAATGACACGCGTGAAACTTTAGACTTTACATATCCCCACAGAAAAAAGTCTAACGATCTTGGTGGCCAATCGACCGGCCCAAAACATGAAATTATCTGCTCATCGAACTGATATCTCATTAAATCCATTGATTGGTGCGTTGTGTGAAAAGCGGTGCCGTATTGTTGAAACTAAATGTCGCGGTGATCACGAGCTTCAATTTCAGAAGAAATGTGGGCCGATGGAATCATCAACCACACCAAACCGTTGTTTTATCTGGATGAAGTGGCAGCACTTGAATATCTTCAGGTTGATATTCGTCTTAATATGACAATTGTGCTTGTTAACATACCCATTGAGCCGGAAATGGGCCTCATCGCTGAACATATTTGGCTCGAAAATGTCGGATCTTCTTGGAACTTTTCAAGAGCGCATAGAGCGAAGTGATGTCGTTTGAGAGGTTCGAACGGCTTCAGTTCTTGCAAAAGCTGTATTTTGTACACTTTCATTTTAAGACATAAAGTGCGCCAAGTCGTTCCATACGTCAGTCCGAGCTGCTGCGATCGGCGTCGAATCGACTCTCCACGGTCTTCGTGTACACTCCCAGCTACGGTCGTGGTCTGTTCGGTCGAATGTTACCAATAATGAATACTTGATCTCATGATGCGTGATGGTGTTGCGAATAGTACGCTCAGTAGACCGATTATGTTAATCATAAGTTGAGCGAAGCTTGCGAAACATATTCTTTACAGAACGTGAATTTTCGTAAAAAAGTTGAGTGATTTGTAAACGTTGTTCAGGCGTCTTTCTTTTCAAGTCTTTCCATGATGAAATACCAAACAATCTGTCAAAAGAAGGCTGTTGAATTAAATTAAATCATAAATAAATACGATCCTAGCACCGAAGGCTTTCTTTCAGAAATCATATTTTTGCTTGAGCTCTTCGGCGAAAATTTACCCCTTCTCCCGCCGCTGGATTCGTTCCTGATGTATGTTGATATATATAGAAATCATGCTTTAGCATCAATTTAACTATCCACATAAAATCTGCACTGTACAGCTAACGGCACAAGCTAATTAAAAGCACGGATTGCGATAGTTTTAATGAAATACATTAATTGTTGTTAATTGAAATAAATTGCATGCGAAATGAGCGCCAACAAAAACAATTAAAACGGATTAACGGAAGAAGTCAGGAAAGTTCAAAATTAAATGATGCGAATAACTGCAAACTGGTAAAGTATAAAACTGCTCTTTAGCGGTTATAATTAAGTGAGGGTGACCAAGAGCTTGTTAATTTAACAAATTACAAACGCGTTGCAAAACGGAAGCAACACCGGAAAGACAACCAAAAAGATATTTTCATTAGACACGAGTATAAGTGTAATTTCCATTTTTATTTTCGTGGAGTGTTTTGAGGGTAAAGTGTATAGACAAGGAGCTCTAGTCAATTTGTGAGCATGTCTGTATGTATGAAAGGTTTACTATAAATATATTCATGCACATATATATTTTTTCTTTCAATTAACACTTTAAAATCAATCGGGCGACAGGAAGGTCCTTGCAAAGAATGCATTTTCATGTTTGTCGCTCATAAATTAAGCCGCGTTCAGAGCGTTGGATGTGGCGCGTTTTTTGCACTTCATCGATGTGGCGATCTTCGAATTGTATTTACGTGTATAAAGCTTTCCACTGTTGTTGTGCTTGTTGGCTTGCCGACTTGTGTGCAGCGTAGCAGGCAGCAATGGGCAAGTGCCAAGCGTTAAGTAGCATCTACATACGCTTACGTGTGTGTATGTATGTTTGTAAGAATGTAAGTGCTGCACGCATTTAAAACACTTTTTCTGTTGCAAGTAATTTATCATTTGGTATAATTTATTGCGACTAGTTCGAGTGCCGTTGACGCTACTGCGCCTATGGATGGATGCAAAGCCATCATCAGCAGTCGCAAGCAGACTTTATAGCATCAGCGTAACCGTATATGATAGTGACAGCGTATGTTTTAATATCTGCTGATGTACATACGTGGCTATATGTAGGTATGTATGTATTTGTTCATTATCCTTCACTGGTTTGTTTTCCGTTTTGTTTATTTGGTTTTGATGAAAAATTGCTACCATCTACGCAAAATGTTATCAGCGCCATAATTAAATAACGCCGGGAGGTAGAGCCATACAAACAAATGAACTGCCCAAGTGTCAACCGCATGCTTAGCTGTGTAATCCATAAGTGAATTATATCAGTTGAAAGAGAATTATGAAACGGGTTTCAATTTCATTTGCCACAAAAAAAAAATAAGTGGTTATGGCTGCATGCCGCTTCAATGGGGAGACTCTAAAGATGCACTGCGAAAATTCATTTGTAATCAATATATTTACGATTGAGACTTTAAGAAAAAAAAACGAGAAGCAAGGACTGTCTTCGGCCAGGCCGAAGTGCTTATACCTTTCATGACCATATCACTTTTTTTGCAAATTGAAAAACTCTTTTCGATGATTTTCAGGGTCAATATTAATTTGAATACCAAAGTCCAAGCTCTTAAATTCTTTTTTACAAGATTTTTGACGCCAAACCTTATCACTAGACAAATTGGTTATATCTGGGCTATATGGCATAATACCAAATACCAAATTTCAAAAATTAGCCGATTTTGGTTGGTTTTTACAAATGCACTTATAAATATACCAGTGTATTTGTATATCAAGTTTGATTGAAATATCTGAAAAACAGAAGGACTAGTTTGCATTCAGTATGACTATATGTACTCAGCTCGTCATTCTGATGCGATTGGTATTTTCGTGGGTCTATCACTTCTCCTTTGGTACTTTTTATGAACATATCACATTTATTGGATAGAATTTCAGCATTAAATATTCAACCCTTCTTCATTTCGACTCTAATCGGAATTTTCTCCGTTCGACGGATTTGGTATTCTGCATTACGTTCCGTTGCGAACAATTTTCCAAACTTTCGATTCTATCTATTATATGTATTCTATTCATTTCGATCGCAGTTATGTTTTTGTACGTTGTTACTTAGTTGGCGGAGAACAGATCTGTTGTATATTTTCATGTACTTAAATAATATAATTTCAACAAAAATGTAAGTAAAACATAATTTTGATAGTTGCAAAAGTAACGGAGCATGTTTCCTTAGAGTTTTATGAGCTTAATGATGCTATTTGATACAACACAAAAGCAACATGAAAAATCAAGGAGTTTTGAAACAATCTTGTCCAAATATATTTGATCCACCAGACTCCATGACTTCGAGAAAATATTGCAGTGACATTGACACTGTTGACTGACACATTCCTTCACTATAATCTGCTCCAACTCTGTGTTGCTAATGGCATTCCGTAAAAAATCGCAAATCAGCTACTACTCGATTAGGTGGAGATAACTAAGCAAAGTATTTGATTGTGTTTCTTGCGCAAAAATATTCAGGACATAACATACTTCAAAGGATCTTTATTAAGTAAAAAGATTTTTCAATCTAAATTAGTAAATTTATTATAAAGGATGATCCCAGAAGGGGTACTTCTTTCAATAGCCTTTTTTTGACAGATCACTCATGAGTCGCGTCAAGTTGACATATTATTTTTGTTCAGTATTGTTTGGCATTTTATCATGGAAAGACTTACGCCTGAACAACGAAACAACAACAAGTTATTCAACTTTATTACGAAAAGGCAATCATGCATACAAAATACAGCTTGTGCAGAAACTGAAGCCGCTCGACCTTCCCATGCGACATCGCGTCGCTCTATGGGCCCTTGAAAAGTTCCAAGAAGATCCGATGTCTTTGAGCCAAATTTTGTTCAGCGATGAGGCCCATTTCTGGCTCGATGGGTATGTCAGCAAGCAAAATTGCCGCATTTGGGACGAAGGGCTGCCTGAAGAGATTTAAGAGCTCCCCTTTTATCCAGAAAAAACAACGGTTTGATGTGGTTTGTGAGACGGTGGAATCTTCGCTCCATATTTCTTCAAAAATGATGCTGGTGAGAACGTAACCGTCAAAGGGGGCCGTTATCGCGACATGATAACCGACTATTTGATGCTTGAAATTGAAGCTCGTGATCTCCGCGACATTTGGTTTCAACAAGACGGCACCACTTCCCAAACATCGCATCAATGAATGAATTTATTGAGAGAACACTTTGGTGAGCAGATAATTTCACGTTTCGGGCTGGTCGATTGGCCACCAAGGTCATGTAATATAACACTGTTAGACTTTTTCCTGTGGGGATGTGTAAGGTCTTAAGTCTATGCGGACAATGCCGCTTCCATTCAGGCCTTGGAGTGAAGCAGCACGCGTGTCATTCGCCTGTTACCAGTCGAAACGCTCGAACGAGTCATCGAAAATTGGACTCAACGGAAGGACCATTTGAAAGAGATAATGA
Source organism: Neoceratitis asiatica (assembly GCA_030068015.2). Taxonomy (NCBI): domain Eukaryota; kingdom Metazoa; phylum Arthropoda; class Insecta; order Diptera; family Tephritidae; genus Neoceratitis; species Neoceratitis asiatica. Next base: position 41,623,534 of record CM061529.1, read on the forward strand.
TCAGAAAATAAATTCCAAAAATTTTCTTTCGAATGATAATGATATTCTATATTAAATATTAATTTAATTAGGGAGCCCCGAAATGGATCGCCCTTTATAAAAAATGTACAAACTCAATTTCTTAAATTTCTTGTATTTATTGGAATTTTGCAAAAATAGTTTGCATTAGTTTTCTGTGGCTTGTTTCAATTTCCCACATTCACATGCAACCATGTGATTTCGAAAATGCATTTTCTTTTCCTCTTCTTCGGAGAGGAACGTATTCGAAATGCAGAATAGCCCTGATTAATTCTCATATCTGAAAAATCGTTTGCAGGTGGCTACATGATGTAGTGTTTCTATGATTCTCAGTGTTAATATTAACTTGAATTTACATCTGTACAATACCCAATTTCAAGCCCTTAGATGTTTTTTGAAGAATTTTTGATGCAAAACCTCGTATTTGAACAAATCGGTTATTTAGGGGATACGTCTTTAGATTTCGATGATTTTCGGTAATGATATTTATTTTATTTTCGCGCATAGCTAAATCAATTTTGGTGGATCTATGTCTTCTCCTGCTGATACTTGCGTACCTATGACCAATGTTAATATACCATTTCATGTACATGAAGGGAATAAAAAGAGAGAGAACGCGTATTTCATCGTCATCAATTGGAAATTTGATATCATCATCTCTCCACATTTAGTATTCTTTATTTCCTATAGAAAAATGATCCAGTATTGAAAAATTCGCCAAGTGCACAAAAAATTTTTTTTTGGTGAAATTTTCAGTCTTGCTTGCTGTTGTGACTGTAAGGTTGCCTGATGAATCGTTCTATGTGTGAGCCTGGTATCACAGACAAGATAGTTCCAACGATTTCGATCAGCGTTAATCCCTTTGCGAAAATATCGGCAAGGAGATTCTAGTTTTCGGCTATTCTAAGAAAGATACCACGCTGAATCAATAACTTGTTTCGCTCTTTAGCTTCATTGTGGATACAACAAGAGACGTCTAGTTCTATCTTCAGATGATTTTTCTACCTATACTAAGTTATATAGAGTTGTAGGTACGTTCACGTATTGTTACCGCAATAGCCGAATAATTAGTGTTACGTACTACAATTCGGAAGGCCTGGGTCCGAGTCCAAATTCGAGCAACATTCAAAATTATAGAAAATTAATTTTTTTAATTGCGGTCACCCTTTGGCAGCGAATGTCAAACTCTCTGAATGTACATATATTTGAGATGAAATAAAAGCTCCTCATAAAAATTCATCAGCCGGTCAAAAGCGGCTTAGAATAATTTCTAGGTACCTCTAATTAGTTGGTAAAACCATCAGGAAGTGAAACCAAAAATTGGAGGAGGAACTCGGCCAAAAATCGATTAAGCCGTTACAAAACGCCTAATTTATTTCCTCTTCTTGGTGGATGTTCAATTAGAGATATTGACATCATCGATCGAGCTTTTCTTAGACCGGATATGGAATCGGAGCGTATTTATATGATAATGAATGAGTACAAAGTGAAAATACCTCCTGTCATAATCCACAGTCAGAGCATTTTCGACTCGGCTCCCGTCACGCTTGACTGTCATAACTTTGAAGTCTTGAAGTATGGGAACCGGCGTTAACACCAACATCGCAGATCACGCTTGTCAAAAGATGTGATTTTTGGCTGACTAGGAAATTGAAAAGCAAAGTCCTCTCTGTTGGATAGATCAGGCGGAGAAGCACCACACTTTATTTGGTGTATTCATTTGCCGTCGAACAACGAAAAAATAAACTAATGTAGTGTTATTATTTACAAGGCCAATAAAGAAGAAAGAGATGATATTGGTGTTATTCTACCACAAAACTCAAACCGAGGTAGGGGTCCTTTATAAGATTAGGTGGAAAACTCTAACATTTTTCGCTATTATCTCATCCAATGTTCCATGGATTGGGTAGGTAGGGGTCCTTTATAAGGTTAGGTGGAAAACTCTAACATTTTTCGCTATTATCTCATCCAATGTTCCATGGATTGGGATTGGTAATATCAGTATGAATTTTTGTGAAACCAGATCACTAGAGAGCTTTCCAATCAAGGAAACATCGTGCTATGGCCCAACCTACGTCACTTTCTTTCGCACTTTAGTTGAACTTTGATCGGTTGATAGAGTTTTACTCATAGGACGCTTCGTCTAAGCTAGGCCGAGTGACCCGGTGTTGCTTGAACCACATCCACAAAATATTTAATTATAATTATTTGTAGCAATTTTCTTTTATCAGAAATTCCATCTGCTTCATTTAAGTGCATCTTAGATTGGCATCAAAAATGTTATTCCTTTATTGGGCATAAATTCCAAAACACCTTTCTTTGGTATCTCCGTATTTGTATAGATTCTTCATATTCCATCATCATACATAATTAAGTGGTTACACATTCGTTTATATTTCCCGCAACATTTGCCATTTATTACAGAACAAGAAATTCGATTAAGTGTATATCATTACAATAAATCTTGCCGCTGATAAGCAATAATACATATTTTTCATTATGTTTGTTTGTTGTTGTTGGTCGAATAGTAAATAAGATGTTTATCGCATCCGTTTGATCATTGCGTAGCACTCGAAATCGTTTCGCGCTTTTTTACACTTATCAAATGCGATAATCTGAGGAGTACATTTTGGACAAGCCGTGCAGCACGTGAGCCACAAAAACAAGTAACACTTGACGTACATACACATATACCCCAACAATCGGCACCGATCGATATGCCGCAATCACTGTTTTGTTGGTTCGATGGATGGATGGATGAACGGTAGAGTGAATACACAGATAACTAGATAGATGGATGGATGGATGGATCACCGATGGTCGATTGGATATGTGTGTGCGTCACAACTGATCGATCGATCGATCGACTTACCGATCGGTAGAGATTGTATTGATATCTGACTAGACTGCCATAACAGTACCAAAGCAGGAAGAGGAGGAGGGAAGAGTGAACATTAAACTCATTAACGCAATAATTAAGACGACAACACTGTTTTTAAGATAACACCAGCGGCTAACAACCGGCAGCCCAAACACTATGAACGCCACAATTAAGGCAAAATAACAGCAAAAACAAAATCGGAGAAAATCAAAATTAAAAGGGGGAAGAGAGATATGCAAGGCGTGAATGTGCGCACGATTCCGCATTCAATGTGGCGACCACAGAGCACAGCTGTTTGGTAGGCTTAGGCAGTTATTAACCACATTCAGACTTATTGTTGTTATTATTGTAACAGCGGCAAGTAGCTATGACATTGGTCATCATGATCTGTTGCAACGCAGTACACACTTAATAGGTTAGATACTCGTATGTGTACACAAGCCGCGCTCGATTTTCCTCCCTGGCATGCGCTCACATTTAAGCGGCACTTAATTGTACCTACGATAATGAAACCTTTAAGTCGATCCTCACAAACGTGGTGTAATACAGAGCAGCACACAAAATTTCATACTTTGGTTTCAATGTGTGCACAAGGTTGACGCAAGTGCGAGCCCAAACGGAGTTCAGATGTGATAAAATGATAAAGGGTCCGTACATCAAACGATGACAGTTGAGCTACCAGATTTCCACGACGATTTGAAACAAGGTGCAACCATAAGCCAACATACCGAGTGTAAGTGTGCGTCTGTGTACCTTTGGTTTCATATATACTCGTATATGAATGTGTGTATAGTGTGAGTGTGTGTGTGGTAGTCTTATGAAGGCGATACGATCTCTCAAGTCGTGTTTTTCGAGTGCGTACTTCGCACTAAAATGCTGCGATTTCAAGTGCCGATAACAAATGTTACTACACCGTTGCTGGGCTTTGGAGAAATTGATTTTTCACAACGTTGTAATAACAATTTTTTGTTTTTTTGTCTCACCTCCTTTCGTTTTCAATTCCAGAAGCGGCAAGTCATTTTACGCTTCATTTAACTTGTAACGCATTTTTATATTTATTTCATATTATTTATTGCATACTCGCAGATATTGCCACATACTTGGTAGTATTCAATATTGAAAACGATTTCAATTTTAGTTAATTTAGAAATAGAAATTGTAAGATTTTGGTATGTGAAGGGGCCAGAGAGAGAGTTGGAATTTCAGATCGATTTTTATAGCTAAAAAATTAGTTTTTAAGAAAGGGTCGGGAGTGAGTAAAAACTATGATCCTTACTACATTTCTATATTACATTCAGCAACCGAAAATGTTAAATATGCACTTTTTTCAATAAAAACTGAAAGCGTTCCAAATATTGGAGATAGTTTTTTGGTATTTTAAACTTAAATTTTTCCGCGATATATGTTATAAATATTCGTACTAAATCATTTTTCATTTTTCTTTTATTTTTTTATCAAAAACAATTTTCCTTTTCAAATAAGCTTTTTTATTAACAACACTGGTCAACAGTGGGTACGGTGCCAAGAAGCTGAAAAAACAACATTAAAGGATTTCTCATACTCTTATGTATACAAATTTCTTTTACGCGATTTTCGTGAATGGAATGAAACAGGGCAATAGCGTTGCATCTTCCAGTATCTTGGTGTCTCTCTTTCATTGTTTTTAGGTTCTGGTGAAACCACTCCTCTATATGAAGCACGATTATCTGGAAACTGATCAATATGACTGTGGAGATAATGCATTTTGATGGGCATATTACGTCCTAGCAGGTCAACCCGGCTACATTTTTTTTGGGAAAATTCAGTTTTTTATTCAACATAGTTCCTTTCAAGATGATACACTGATTATATCGACCCTCCAACCTTTCGATACCATTTTTGTAGTACGATTTGTACTTTGCTTCAACATAGGCCTCAGTTTTGGCAATCCCCTCTTCATTTGACGAAAATTTCTTCCTAGTGAGCAGGCTTTTGAGATCTGAGAAACGGAAGTATTCGCTGGGGGCCAGATCTGGATAATACAGCGAATGCGGAAGCAATTCGAAGCCCATTTCATGAATTTTTGCCATCGATTTCATTGACTTGTGACACGGCGCATTGTTCTGGTGAAACATGACTTTCTTTTTCATCAAATGCGGCTGTCTTTCGACAATCCTTCCCTTTTCAAGGTAGACAATGATAATTATTCAATGCGCATACAAGATATGTATATATATTTGGCGCTTTGTAACCGCTGAAGCGATTTTCGGCCGAGCTCCTCCTCCAATTTGTGGTTTTGCGTCTTGATGTTTTAACCAACAAATGGAGGGACCTACAGTTTATTCTAAGCCGCCTCCGAACGGCTGATGGAATTTTATTAGGAGCTTTATTTCATGCCATAAATACGTTCGGAGGGCTTGACATTCCCCGCCGAGGGGCGACCGCAATTAGAAAAATTTATTTTCTATTATTTTGGATGTTGATCGAACCTGGGCTCGAATCCAGGCCTTCCGAATGGCAGTGCGCAATGCTAACCACTCGGCTATCGCGGCCGCCAACCAAGATACCGATTCCATAATCTTGCCAGCTGACTGTTGCGTTTTCCCACGCTTTGGAGTGGGTTCATCGTGTGTAGTCCACTCGGATGACTGCCAATCGGACTTCTTAGTGAAATGATTGAGCCATATTTCAGCCAATATCATATATCGGCGCAAAAACTCGGGTTTATTACGCCCTCAAAACACTGCTCCAAATCATCAACTCGTTGTTGTTTTGGTCAAAATTGAGCTCACGCGGCATCCACTTTGCACAGAGCTTTCTCATATCCATTTATTTGTGAATTATATTATGTACACGTTCATTTGATATCTATAGAGTGCCTGACACTTCATTCAATTTCAATTTACGGTCATTCAAAATAAATTTGTGGATTTTTTTTTTTTAATGTTTTTGTCGGTAACCATCTCTTTTGGGCGTCCACTGCGTTCACCGTCTTGGGTGATCATTTCACCACTTCTAAGCTTAGCATACCAATCTTGGATGGTTGATTTTCCAGACACGGTTTCCGGAAACTCGTAAACAAGCCAAGTTTTTGCTTCAACTGTAATTTTTCCCTTCAAAAAGCAATATTTTATCAACAAGCGAAATTCCTTTTTTTTCAATTTTTGCACAATAAGAAAATTTGCTACACTCAATATACTATAAATCACAAACTAATGATCCGACGACTGCCAGATTTATACACGCGTCCTTCGAAGGTAAGGGCTAATGAAAAATTTAGTAATTTCAAGAAATGAATTCCACGGAAGTAGCTCCAAACTGGTCATGAAACTTGAGAAATCAGTCTCTCTTATCAATATTTTAATCTGTGGGTATTCAAAACTACCGTTTTCTCATTACATAAAGAAAATATTGCTCATTTTAATAATTTTTTCACAAATTTTTTCATTAAACTTAGCAAAATGTGCAAAGGAGCAATATAAATGTATCACTTGTAACCAAAGGTGGGTTTATTTCATACTGTTTGCCTATTTTCAACATCTCACATACAGGCCAATCTCTTCTTATCCATGGTTGATTCTAGGTACGACTATCCCACAGTAACCACTTGGTTTTTCTAAAGAGAAGTGTTTTTTTTATTCTCTTCATTGCGTTCATATCAAATTTCGCAAACAATTTGAGGTATCCAAGGCTTATTTTCATCTATAGTTCGAGAGTTAAAGTTGCCATGCAGCCGTATAGACCCCATACAACCAATCTGTTAAGATATGGTAGTTATTAATTATTAACAATAAATCCTAAAATACAATAGAATAAATTTGTTATGTTCATGAAAGTTATAAAAAAGGCAGATATCCTTTTTTCTTATTTGTTAAGAAACTCCCTCTGTATCATTCTTTTTGATTTTAATTATTTCAGTTAATTTCTTAGCTTTAATTTGTCATTATTAGTGTGGTTTTCTGCTCTCGATTGAATACTCACGCACTGCTAACAATTTTTTTTTGCAAACAACCTTTTTCTTTCATGTCTGACTAAAAAATCATTTCATTACAATAAAAAAGTACAAGAAAGTAATACAGAATTCAAACGATATGTGATGATGTATATGTATATGTCATGCCCAAATAAGCTACAAATGTACAATTGATATTATTTTAACACCGTAAAAGGGAGATCGCTGTCAGCAAGCGTGTTGTAACTACTTGATGGATTGATTCCACTACAGCTTGTAAAACATGATTATGAACAAGAGTGAAAATCTGATTTTCAGTAAAATAAAAAATATAATCTTTCGACATACAATGACAGGAGTGATTGAGTGGGGTGCTCTGAGATGTGAATATAATAAAAAAATACTCACAATTCGCCTATCAGGTACAATTTTGCCCATTTAATACATAATTATACGTGGTTTTTTCAAAAGGTTACACTCCCCTGCTCACACATCGTTGCTTTCGAGCGATTATTTGGCCAAAACCAACACAGCAATGTTGCCGCAGGCACCGTATTCCTCAGATCTGGCATTCTGAGTGAAGGATGAGCTGAAAAAAATTACCGCAAAAATTAAGTTCTTTAAAAGCTTTGAGTTTTGGGTGAATAAAAATAGACATTCATGAATAAATAATACTTTTTTTAAGAAATTCAAAATTTCCGATATTTTTTGTATACGAAAAAAAAACATCGCAAATTGAGAAAAGTAGAAATTTCGAAGTTACATTTTTGAATCTATTAGTCTATTAGTTTATGTGCAGGTTAGCATCTCGTATTAAGCTCAATTTAAGCACGCTAAACAGGGAAAAATATTTGGTTTACCTAATAATTACAGCAGGTATGCTATGACCTCCATCACAAGAACAATTATCGCACCGAATAATCCTTGGGTAAGCGCAGCCTTTCAACATATACTTTATATGTAACGCATGAAAACATTACTCGAACTCCTCTATTTTGGCTCTTACAAACAGGCTCTTACAATAGGGATTTTCGGCCAAGCTTCTCTTTTCTTCGATTTTTGCATCTGTTGATGTTTTTCTGCAAATGGAAGAGTTCACAAATAAAGCCCCTCAAAGCCATACATGAATTTTCATAGGAAGTTACATTTAAATATTAGGAATATACTCGGGAAGTTGACTATCTATAAAAAAAATAAAAATAAATCAGCTATTGTCAGCTAGAAACTGAATCTAACATCCTCCATATGGTATCAATCATTTCTACAAATTTCATTAAACTGTATTGACATACTGTCACAAGCCTGAAACTAATATTCGAGGAAAGCGATACACCTTTTTCTTCTTCGCCACAAATGATACAATTAATATTGTATTTCGATTATGTTAATTAAATTATGAGCATACTTTTCACTTGACTTCAAGTTTTCAATTCAATTAGAATACTCAATAACTAAAGAAAACTAAAAGCAATTATAACTAACATTCAATTATAAAGGAAACCATACGATTTCATGGAACTGACCCTGACCAATCAATAAATCAACACATCAACAGCCTTCCGAAGTGATTTCGACATGCAACGAAGCCTTTGATTGACGACTTCAGGAAAAGTAATGAAAGCAAAGAAAAGTAATGAAAGGGTGATCCATTTCGAAGTTCCCTAATTTTTTAAAGAAAAAACATACAAAGTTCAAATTTAACGGAGAATGTTTATTATCATTTGAAAGAACATTCTTTGGCATATATTTTTTGAAGATTATCTCTTTCAAATGTTGGCCGCGGTTACGTCTCAGATGGTCCATCCGTTGAGTCCAATTTTCGATGACACGTTCGAGCGTTTCGACTGGTAACTGGCGAATTACACACGAGATGTTTTGTTCCAAGGCCTGAATCGAAGCAGGATTGTCCGCATGAACTTTACACTTTATATATAACGACAGGAAAAGTCGAACGGTGTGATATCACACGATCTTGTTAGCCAATCGACCGGCCCAAAACGTGAATTTATCTGCTCACTGAAGTATTCTCCAATAATAAATCCATTGATTGATGCGATGTGTTTGAAGTGGCGCCGTCTTGTTGAAACCAAATGTCGCGGAGATCAGGAACTTCAAGTTCAGGCATCAAATAGTCGGTTATCATGGCGCGATAATGTTCGCCATTGAAGGTTACGTTCTCACCGACATCATTTTAGAAGAAATATGGACCGACGATTCCACCAAACAAACCACACCAAACCGTTGTTTTTCTGGATGAAATGGCTGATCTTCAATCTCTTCAAGGTGCTCTTCGTCTCGAATGCGTCAATTTTGCTTGTTTTCATACACATTGCGCCAGAAATGGGCCTCATCGCTTAACAAAATTTTGAGTGATGTCGCTTGGGAATGTCGACCGACTTCAGTTCTGGCACAAGCTGTGTTTTGTCCGCTTTCAATTTAAGATCTCGACGTAAAATGCGCCAAGTCATTCCATACGTCGGTCCGAGTTGCTAATAACGGCGCTGAATCCACTCTCCACGGTCTTCATGTACACCCTCAGCTACGGCCTCTATATTTTCTTCACTGCATGCTGGACGTGGTCTATTCGGTCGAATATTATCCAATAATGTATGCTGGGTATCAAGATGGGTGATGGTATTGCGAATAGTACGCTCAGTAGACCGATTATGTTGACCATAAGTTGAGGCAAGCGCGCGGAACACATTCTTTACAGATCGTGAATTTTCGTTATAAAGTTGAATTATTTGTAAACTTACTCCATGATGAAATGTCAAATGACACTGGAAAAAAAATAACATGACAACTTGACACGACTCAGACGTGATCTGTTAAAAGAAGGCTATTGAAAAAAGCACTTCTACTTTGGATCACCCTTTACATACAGTCATATTTAAACATATGTAATAGGGTGATTCTTAAATTCTTTAAGGTATTCTCTTAGCCCATATTGATATACCAGCCCATTGTAAGTACATGCATATGTTAGCTGAGAAAAGTTTTCTCAAAGGTACTTTATTGTTTACTTAGTACCATGGCTTTCTAGTTTCGTAAGATAATCTCACATGCATTTTTATTAACTCAGGACCTTAGTCAGATAACTGTAGTAGTGCCTTTTCCATTGTGACTTGGCTTAAAACGGGGGATTTCTTTAATTACAGCGAAGGTAGAAGGAAAGTAGCTTTCTTTCAAAGCTCGACCTCGCGATCACATTGAGTGATCCACTATAATTTTCGATTTTAGAAAATATTTTATTGCCAACGTGGTCCCCATTCCCAATACTTCGGAAAAAAGTATGAATTGCAGAGTTTGCGAGCAAACCCATCTTGCATTTTTGAGAAACTATTTTACAAGTATAATTATACTTTTTCAATTAAATTTTTATCTCAAATATAATAGAGACAATTAATTTAAAATTCTTGAATGTTCTTGAAAACTAAAAAATCTCAATTTTCTTAGAGTTTATTCATAAGTAAATATCTGTGACTTTGTTTATAATTGTAAATTTCATTAGTACGTAATGTTTTTTGACATGAAAATAAGAATTAAAAAAAGAAATGTACAACATTGACACACCCTAATGCTCATACCTTCATAAATATGCATTCAATTGTTTAAAGACCTAATCGACCGTAGAAATAAGATCGTTCATGCTTCTTAGGGCACATTACATTCCACACATTTGTGGTATTGCTGCACGAAACCGCATAATACTAAATACTTGCATACATATATACACATGTATGTATATACATATATCTGTAATACAGTGGAAAATCTGTAACAATTTCCCCTACGTTCTACCATATTCTCAAATTATTTGAGTTTATTTTCCTCTCAACCGCACAGCGGTAGATCTGGCTCCCACAATTAATCATTCGTTAACAAGTTCTTTTGGGCTTGACTTTATTTGGTAAACCATTTTCACAAACAACGCATGGACTCAAGAGGAAGTCAAGGTAAATATTTATTATGAAGGTGTGTGTTTGTAAGTAGGAGTAACTACGTGTATGCACTTGTGCAATGAACTAAAACGCTTTTTTTTTCTTTTGCCAAATTGATTGGTGGATTCGCAGCCCTCTTTCACAGTTCAAAGGTTGGACAGCTCAAAAATTTATTACGATTTATTTTATTCAAAATGTATTGCGAGGGGAATGATGTGAACTTTGAATGATAATTAAAAAGAAACTGTAAAATAATGTACATATAGTGTTTAGTTAAGCATCCATGTAATTCCATGAATAAAATTGCTTTCACACAGTAAATCATTGGTTTATATGAAGCTTTTCTGGGTGGTCAAGAGATGTATAACAGTCAATGGTTCCATGAGAAGGAAATTAAGTTTTGGAAAAATTCTTTTTATATTTTATAACATATAAATATTGATGATGAATGGTGTTTATGTTATAATAAGTTGATGATGTGCCTCCTCTGCTCAGCTCACTTACCTTGTGAGGATGCCAGGAGCATTGGAAATTTACTAAATATACTATTCTATTAAAAAAAATTATAAAAAGCATTAAATAAATAAATAAATAACATAAATAAATAAATTCTATAGAAAAAAAAAACAAAATATGATAACATAAAATAAAATAAAATAAAATAAAATAAAAACAATTAAATTAAATTAAATTAATTAAAAATAAATTATATAAATATAATATAACATAGCAAAAAAAATATTATATATAAAAAAATAATGTTAAATGGAATTTAAAAAAAAATAAACAATAAAATGATTAAAAATAAAATAAATTAAACTAAAATTAAAAAAACTTAAAAATAAAAAAAAATATAAAAAAAATATAATAAAACAAAATAAAATAAAATAAAATAAAATAAAATTCAATACAATAAAACAAAATTAAATAAAATAAAATAAAAAAGTACACAACTAAAAAAAAAATATATAAAAAAACAATATCACATAAAAAAAAATAAAATAAGACATATTAAAAAAATAAAATAAAATAATTTATTGCAAAATAAAAAAAATTAATATAATACAAAACAAAATTAAATAAAACAAAATAAAATAAAATATATTAATATAAAGTTTTTCAAAATAAAATGAAATAAAATAATGCAAAACAGCACTAAATTAAATTAAATTAAATTAAATTAAATTTAAAAAAATTAAATAAATTAAAATAAAATAAAAAGTAAGCAAACAAAATTAAAAAAAGAATGAAAAACAAATAAAATAAAATAAAATTAAATTAAATTAAATTTTATTAAAAAAATTAATATAAAATAAAATTAAAAAAATTAAAAATAAAGTTAAAATAAATTAAAGCAAAATAAAATAAAATGGAACAAAACAAAGCAAACCAAAAACAAATAGAAAAAAAATTAAATGAAAATAAATTAAAGAAAACTAAAACTAGGAAAAATAAAATAAAATGAAACGAAATAAAATAAAATTAAAGTATATCTATATAGACACATTTAAAATATTCTTTGTGTTGCTTATTGAAAGGAATTGCTTTAATGTTAACTATTCATACATACTGGTAGTAATAATTACTTTGTTGACATGTCGAGTTCATTAGCGCTTAACCCTAAACACAACACAACCAATTGACAATACTTGCATATGTTTATTTGAACGAACCGATTACTTGGTTATTTCTATAAATTAGTGGCTTTGTATTTTAAACTAATCCACTAATTATGAATGTTCTTCTCATTTGGTCAAATCGACATTATGCTTGTAGCTGCTCACCCTCATCACATTTGATCTGGCAATGTCTGCCGGCAAGTGCAACAATTTCTAAAACAAACTCCGATCAAGCTGCTACCAATTTGGTTTACAAAATGTAGTTTTCATGTGCCACCATGCTGGGGAAATTGCATTCTTATGCAAATTATTTGATCCCAAAAAAATTTAAATTAGAAATTTAGAATGCCACTGATTTGGATATTGAAAATTGTTTAGTTTTGTTGTTGTTTTACTTAATGGTAACTAACCTGCTGCATTGACTACCACTGTCTGTCTTGCTTTGTTGTTCCCTTTGGCTGTTTAAACACGCTTTGTTTACTACACACAAATTTGTTGTGCACATGCGTAACAACCGAATGGTGTTATTGTTTTTTATTATTGTATTTTTTATTTTTATTTTTTGTTGAACCGTTATTTCCATGTACGAAAATTAGTCAATGACAGTCGTATTTTCCGTCAATGGCCACTTGTTGAATATTAATGACTTCTTTACGAAGTAGTTAAGTAAATGAAGCAGCCGAATATACAAATTTACATACATATTTGTATGTACATATAGCTAAATGAAGTAGAAATGAGCATATCACCTTTAATATTCAACTCATTTACAACTCTGATTGGAAGTAATTAATGCCGTTAAACAGCAGTGTATATTGCATGTTATAAATAAGTATATACTTATATATATATTATTTTTATTTAATATAACTGTACACAAAGTGAAAATATATTTTACCTTTTTGTAAATAGTATTTGTATCAAAAATCCTAAAGCCGTAAACTTAATAATCTATTATCGCATTTTCATAGCTAGCGAAAGGCCACTGAAGGTTTTGTATTTAATTATTTGAAATTAAATAAATAAACGCTTCTACTCCACTAAAATATGACATTTTTACTTATGTATAATATTTTATTGAAAATGGCGCCGTGTCACAGTGGTCGGAATTGTATGGAGCGAACAGCCCTGAATACTTTTACTGAATATATCGCGTTAAAATATTTTCTAAAAAGTAATAATAAATATAGTGGTCATAACTTAACCCCCAAATTGTTATTACAGCATGTAGTACCACCTTCCGATCCATAGGAAATAAATCATATTAATAAGCATGAAGCCGCATAGTATTTATTTCGGTATTTAGCGCATCTTTCAATTAGCTTTCGACCTAAGCCAAAAGTCTGAGTGGGCAAGCCGTCATTATTGAGAAACTCTCCCCGTATTTTCATCATTTTATATACCAGATTTTATTACTATTTTTCCTTCCTAGTTTTGGGCTTTTCCTTCAAGGGATTTAATTTGCCAGACTAGTAAATTAAATTTATATGACCGGTGTAAAAAAATATTCAAACAAGTATGAGCAGTGAAGTGGAGACAATCCGATATCAAATTGATCCAATTCAATTTCTCTTTGCTTGCATTGCTCACTATTAATCGTTTGCGAAGGTTTAATGCTACATAGAGCACTTTGAGAATGAAGTCCAGGTTAAGGCATTGTATATCTTACCATCTACTATAGTAGGTTGATTATGAGGAATCCATAATAATATTATCAACAATAACCTAATGTTCACGGGATCGCTTAAAACTTCATTACTATTTTATCCTTCAGTTCGACAATTCAATTTTTAGTTTAGTCCAACAAGCTTTAAAGCTCTATTTCCGCGTGAGATTCACTAACAGTTATATTTTTTGGATAGCCTTTCTGTTCTTCTGTCACGATCTTATCTACGGGTAGCTGCAAAAAAGGTCGGCAGACATTTTAGTGTTCACCGACTCATGTGTAGAGTAGCAAGTGGAGAAAGTTTTTAACTGCCATGCACCTGAGAGTGGTCTGGACCAATTATTTTACAAATGGTTCAAGCAATGGGTAGGGATTATTCTCACATAAAAATGCTTCAATGAAAAATAGAAACAATAAACCTCGGTTGATTGTGAACTTGGCCAAAGTTTTAAGGATCACGATTTTAGAGCGGTCCCTTAATTTGGAAAGTGTCGCTGCTGATGTTCAAGCGAGACTAAAGAATTACATCACCGCTGTCCAAGAAATTCGATGGATGTGACAAGGACGGAATAAGATGGATTCTTATGAGGGAGGAAAAATTTTGTGTTGGGTTTCTGGTAGTATCGTCGCAATGCACATCAAAGGGGAGTTCCAAAGATGTTTTCTATAAGCGACTAGAATGCATCTATGAATATTGCCCTCGACGCGAAGCCAACTTCGAACTACAACAGGCTATTCAAACATTTAGATCTTATCTAGCATATTGTTGATATATTAAAGTCCACGATTAAGGAACTGCTTGGACCTTATCATTGCGGCCTTAGTACTGGGTGTGTAAGCTGACGTTAAGCGATATCATAAGAGTAGCGGGAATTGGAAGCTGTTCCGTACCAGAAAAAAACAAGGTACAATTTTTTTGTTTACAAAAATTTACAATTACCATCGTTTGTCGATGATATCGACATCACTGGCCTTAGCAACTGCGCCTTAACAATCTGCTTTCTCAAGATTAGATGAGGATGCTAGGCGAATGAGGAGAAGAGGAAATATCTATTGACATCAAACAAATAGTCAGCGCACGCCACGTCACTATTTATTGTTATATCTTTGAAGTCATATAGTTATGACTTCGTCTATCCAGCAAAATTAACAACACCAACAATGTCAGCCTTGAAGTCCAACGCAGAATCACTTCTGCCATTAGGTGCTACTTTGGATTAAGTAGGCAATTGAAAAATTCACTCTGCGAAAGAGTCAGCAAACTAAGGTTGAAGAAAAGACTTCTGGCTCATCTACGAGTATGGACATGAATATTTTATTCGCCGCAATTTCGCAAATGAATGCCAACATGTCACAAATGATGGATGAACAGGATGCCAATAT
The DNA here is from genome assembly GCA_030068015.2 of Neoceratitis asiatica. Classification (NCBI taxonomy): domain Eukaryota; kingdom Metazoa; phylum Arthropoda; class Insecta; order Diptera; family Tephritidae; genus Neoceratitis; species Neoceratitis asiatica. Next base: position 41,638,973 of record CM061529.1, read on the forward strand.
GGATGCCAAAATGTCAAACATTTCAGAGAAGTTGGATGAACAGCATGTCCAGATGCTGCAGAAGTTTGATGAAAAGGATGCCAAGATGCCGCAAATGCAAGACCAGGATTTACGTACGTCATCCCGGCTCATACAGCTTAAAGAGGGAGTTGTTAAAGAATGCGCAGATCTCAAAAATAGACAAGACAAAATCGAGGAGCGGCTAGACAAAAAAGAGGATCTAATTGAGACCAAAGTCAACGAATTGGAAGGTCGGCGCAAAACAAAATAGAGTAGCTAATAGAGACCAAAATTAGCCAATTGGAAAGTCGTGTTCGCGATTTTCTTTCGAATTGTCCAACCCTTTCGAGGAGCACCCCCAGGATAAAAGCACAATCCTTTGACGGCACAATCTCTTTCGAGATCTGTAAGCTACATATGAGAGAGATGACTACGAGGCACTAGTGCGAGCCGCGCAAAGTCGCTTTGGTAGCGAGCATAGAAGATAAATCTATCGGATGGAATTAGAGAACCGTTATCTGAAGTCCAAAGTGACTCTACAGCAATTTGCCTGTGATATTGAGAGGCTAGCTCATTTGGATTATGGAGATAGTCATCGAGAATACATCAAGAGAATAAAAATTCCGAGGGTTGTCAGTGGAATAAGAGACAAGTATAGCAATATAGTATAGTATAGCAAGCGAATCCAAAGCCAACATTTACTGAGACAGTCTCGTATGCTCAGACACAGGAAACGGCCGCGCTCTTGTGCAAACCAGCGTACACAGCGAACTGTGCGAATTCGGAAAGTCCAAATGTGATGAAAGGATTCTGGGAAACGTCGAAATTACTTAAAGAGAAGTGTGATAGTGGTACAACCGCCAAAACGATGAGGACCAGGATTTGCTACAACGTTAGAAGGTCAGGACACCTCTCTCGCGACTTTAATATGGGGTCCACGAGACAAATCGATAACAAGGCGAGCAAAACTACTATCAGTGGATATGTGGATGGTCATGATGGCGAGTACTAACTGTGGATACGGGCGCGTCAAACTCCACCATTCGATCCGACGTGATCACCAAGGAAATTAGTCCATCGCACGGAGCTAAGTTGACAACAGTAACTGTTGAGAACACCAAACAAATAAACAATATCGAATTCAGACCGTTGGAAAACCAAGAACCAAAATAATAGCGGTTCACTTGAAAGGCTTGACACGTTTGAAACAGATAGTGTGTCTGATCGGGGCGATAAGACTTAGGTGGAGGGCAGTGTGATAAAAATTCCCAGTGCAAAGGACAGACAAAAGGAAAAGGAAGGAAAGAATTGCAACATAGACCATTGCGTACAGTAAGGAATTGTAATTATTGAGGACTAAAAGGCCAAACGAACAGATCTTGGGAGTTTTATTTAGAAATACAGTGATCGGACTCTAAGGGCTTTGAAAAGCATCGAGGGTAGCTGCGAAAAACGTTACAATATATAAATATATATATATATATATTTATTTTTTTTTTGGTACTAGATAAAACTTTTTGAGCCCTTAATTCCATAAAATCGGTTTGAGAAGTTCGAAAATATAAAAAATTGCTGAAAATACTCATTGTACACAGATTCTGTGAAGTTTTTTGCCGCTTAGTCTTCTAAAAATCAAAATGAAAATATTTTAATAAGAAAACTGTGTTCAACAATAAAAATATATTATATTTATTTTCAAATTAAAGAAAAAGCAAACGAAAAAAATAATAAAAATCCAATTTCTATGCTACAACAGAAGCCAAAACAAGAAGTCGTGATTACACAACTCATAACTCACTACAAACTAAGTGCACATGACATGGAGGATCCTTACAGTGTTGATGACAAAGCAACAATAACAACAACCACAAGTTGAACGACAGTAGTTGTACATTAGTGACAGCAATGGCACGCAGTAGCAACAGCAACAACAGTAGCACCACTTTAGGGCTTCATTGCTGACGCACAGCAAACCGAAACCAACCAGCAGAGTAAATCGTACAGTGGCACAACCATCACCATTCATTCTATTTGCTGATGCTTGTTGTTGTCGTTTCTGGTTAAGTGCTTGCAGAGAAATGTGCGCATTTTCACACTTTTGCGCGAAAGTATTGTTTAATTAAAAGCGCCTGCACGTTTACGCGATTCTTTCGTTCGTCTTCGCGTTTGCCTGATTGCTGCAGTTGCGCACATTGACCGTGATGTGGCCGCGTGCAACAGCCACATTGCCACTCGCTGTCACACCGGAGTGCTACTGCAATACCATAGAAAATGGCAATAGGAGGGTCGCGTCTGATTTTGGACATCAACACACCGTAAAATCGTCATCATCATAATCAAAGTCACTCGCAGGAATTAGTGGAAACAACGCGCTGGTCGGAGAAGAGTGGAGAAGCCAAAATGAAAAGGTGCTGACTCTGAGCCTCATGGATTTTGTGCGATGACTGTGGTAATAACAGTACGACTAGTTTGTTGCACTTTCATCTTGTGCGAGGTATATTAAGTGTGTTCTCGTAAAATATATAATTTGACGTTGATGAAAGGCAAATCAGCTAGGACAGTTTTCCAAAACTTTGCAAAAACAGGAATAATAACTTTACGTGCAACTAAGAAAAAAAAATTATAGCTTTTGATAATAAATATGTACGTATGACGCCCGAATTTTGAAGAATTTTGTATTCTCTTTCTCCTCAATAACATCACTGAACAACCGTCAACACCGCCACAATCACCGGATTTGTAACTCCTTTAACACACATTGGGGAAAGTAACAAAAGAAAACACACCTTTACAAACTAATCAGAGTTGACGCCTGGATTCGGGCCCAGGTTCGACCAACATCAAAAATTATAGAAAATATTTTTTTCTAATTGTGTTCGTCCCTCGGCAGAGAATTATCACCGAGTGTATTTCTGACACGATATAAAAAGCTCCTTGTAAAAATCCATCGGTCATTCGGATGAGACTTAGAATAAACTATAGGTCCCTTCATTTGTTGGTAAAAAATCAAGACGCAAAACCACGAATTGGAGGAGGAGCTCCACCGAAAATCGCTTGAGCGGTTGAAAAGCGCCAAATATCACTGAAGTGGTTCTCGGCCGAGCCACATCTTCAATTTGTTCTGAAGGTTTTTCTATGTCAGATATACATTCGGAGGGGTTGACTTTTCGACCTAGAATACCGCATATAGGGTGTTATATAGGATACTGTGAAAAATTTTGAAGTCCACCGATACCGAACTGATCGTATATTAAATCATTCGCAAAATCTTGGCTAATACTCATGGTAGCTATGTTCGAATTTGGTATCCCCACAAAACTTATATGGCTGTGTAAGCTACTCCTTCAGAATCCGTAAGGACATCTCCGAGCCACTAGATACTAAGACAGGTTTCAGCACAGGTAGCTTTTTATCGTGCGACTTGTGAGAAAATAATCCACGAGTATATTAAGTACTATATGCCGATGATATTAACACAATTTCCACAATCTAGGTACCAGCAATAGGGCCAACAATAATGTCAGTCCTGATATTTCATGCGGAATCGCTCTTGTCGACAAGTGCTACTTTGGATTGAGTAAATAATGGAAAAGAAAAGCCCCTTTCGGCGAAGCTGTGAAACTTGCTCATCATTCCCATTCTACTACAAAGCACAGAAGCTTGGACGTTAACAACATAGATAATATGAGTCGGCATTAGAAGTTTTTGTGCAAAACCCCGGAGATGGGTAACCCGAAACCCTAATCGATGACGATGGTATAGAAGTGCCATCACCCGACTATGAAGAAGTTCGAATAGCGATTGCCCGCTTAAAAAATAACAAAGCGGCAGGAGCCGATGGCTTATCGGCAGAACTATTCAAATACGGCGGCGAAGAACTGACAAGGAGTATGCATCAGCTTCTTTGCAGAGTATGGTCGGACGAAAGCATGCCTGACGAATAGAATCTAGGCCTGCATTGCCCAAACAAAAAAAATGGTAGACCCCACGGTCTGCGCCAATTATCGTGGGATAAGTCTCCTTAATATCGCATACAAGGTCATATCTAGCGAACTGTGTGAAAGACTAAAGCCCACCGTCAGCAAACTGATTGTACTCTATCAGTGTGGCTTTAGACCTGGAAAATCCACCACTGGCCAGATATTCACCATGCGTCAAAATCTTGGAGAAGTTCCGAGAGAAAATAATCGATATACACCACCATTTATCGATTTTAAAGCTGCCTTCGACAGCACGATAAGGAACTGCCCCTACGCCACTATGTCCGAATTTGATATCCCCACAAAACTCATACGGCTATATAAACTGACCCTGGATAATACCAGAAGCACAGTCAGAATTGGGAAGGACCTCTCCGAGCCGTTCGATACCAAACGACTCTTTATCATGTGATTTCCTCAATTTGATGCTGGAGAAAATAATACGAGCTGCAGAGCTAAATAAACCAGGTACAATCTTTTACAAGAGTGTGCAATTGTTGGCGTATGCCGATGACATTGACATAATTGGTCATAACAATCGCACCGTAAGCTCTGCGTTCTCCAGGTTAGACAAAGAAGCGGACCGAATGGGTCTGGTAGTGAACGAGGGCAAGACGAAATATCTCCTGCCATCGAATAAACAGTCATCGCACTCGCGACTTGGCTCCCACGTCACTGTTGACAGTCACAACTTCTAAGTCGTGGATAATTTCGTCTATCTGGAAATCAGCATTAACAACACCAACAATTGAAATCCAACGCAGAATCACTCTTGCCAAGAGGTGCTACTTTGGACTGAGTAGACGATTGAGAAGTAAAGTCCTCTCTCGACGAACCAAAATCAAACTCTACATGTCGCTCATCATACAGTGCAGAAGCCTGGACGATGTCTACATCGGGTGAGTCGGCTTTAGGAGTTTTCGAGAAAAAAATTTTGCGAAAGATTTATGGTCCTTAGCGCGTTGGCAACGGCGAATACCGCAGACGATGGAACGATAAGTTGTACGAGCTATACGACGACATTGACATAGTTCAGCGAATCAAGAGACAGCGGCTACGCTGGCTAGGTCATGTCGTCCGAATGGATGAAAGCGCTCCAGCTTTGAAAGTATTCGATGGAGTACCCGCTGGCGGAAGCAGAGGAAGAGGAAAACCTCCACTCCGTTGGAAGGATCAGGTGGAGAGCGACCTGGTATCACTTGGTATTTCTAACTGGCGCCAAACAGCAAAGAGAAGAAACGAGTGGCGCGCTATTGGTGATGACACCATAATCGCGTAAGCGGTGCCTATGCCAAGGAAGAAGAAGAAGCTCTTTTCCTATATTTGGTTTGACGATTTTTATAGAAGAAATTGATAAGAAATAACTTTCGCGCCATCCGAATGCATCTCTTTCTTATACAAAATTTCTTATTTTTTTATTTAAGTTGCTTGCGACGTGATTGCGAGTGATTAAATTGCTCTAAAAAATTTACGAAATTATTTTCGCTTATAATTCGCGAATCATGTTGCATTGTTGTCACATTTGACCACAGCGCAAGCACTTGCACAGATCCTCACTTTGTACACGATTGTTGTAGTGTTAACAACATTCACTATTTTTACCATTGCATTCATTCATTTTCAGCTCTTTGGCCACCTTCTTTCACCCTGCCTCATGATCTCCTGTAGTGTTATCATTGTTGTTGTGTTGTTATTTTTGTTTTTAAGCGTCACTACCAATGCCGCTGATGCTGACGCTGCTACTGCTGCTGCTGTTTTGTGTATGTATGTGTGTATATATGATTTGGCCAGAGCTCTTGTTGGTGATTGTTTGCTTGTTGCCGCTGCATGATGTTGCACATTTATGCCATTATTTGTATTTCTTGCTCATACGCCGGCACTTGTAAATACGTTGTTGTTGTTTTTGCTGTTGTTGTTGCACTGTTGGCTGCTGCTCACTTAACAATGACAATTGCTGGGCTGATTATTTTGACTTGATAACGAGCTGCTTCAACAAACAGCAAACAAAATCATCTCGCTGCACTTCGCCAGAAACGTTTTAGACGCGATTTTTTTCAATTTTATTGTTGTTGTTTATTTTTTTTTTTTACTACATTACATGCACGCGTGCGTGTGCATTGTGTGTGTTATTCAAAAGTGGCCAAGTCATGAAGTGATTCAGTCGTCATCAATTTGAATCCTTTGTGCGCTTTATATACAATCCTTTCCGAGTGGCAAGTAAGAAAGTAAAGTGTTGCTCTCGATTTGCTACGCTTTGCAAATTATTGCTGTAGCAATTATTTTCGCTTTGAATGTGCAAAAAAGAAAACTAGCTGGGAATAATATTGCATGTTACAAAGTTGTGAAAACGAGTCACAATTTGTTAAATGAGAATTTCTGGATTATATGCAAAGGCTTAAGGGGTTAGGTGGATTTCAGAGGTAAAAAAAAGAAATTTTCACTATTTTTTATATATACAATCATATATTTTATTCAAACAATTCATCATATATATAATTAAACAGTATTTTGTGAAATTTTCATTAAAAAATGAAGAAAACTCAGCCGCTGGTACCTCATCTGCCTTGACGTCTCAAAAGGAAATGCTCTCGTGGTGAACAGCATAACTCATTATTGGTTCATCTAAAATCAAAAAACCAAAAATATTTCGTTAGTACATGGATAAATCTCGTTATTGGACGAAGGGAAAAAAATTAGATTTGAATTTTTGACAGATTTTGAACAAAAAAACACATTTTTTGATCAAATCTTCGCCATGCATTGGTTCGAAAAATTTAGTTGTAATAAAAACAAAATCCTTCGTTCAATAACTATATAATGTTATTTCAAAGATGTGTGCCAAATTTGAACTTAATCGCTTTATAACTCTTCGAAAAATCGTGTCCGCCGACACCTACCCTATTAATGAAAATTTTTGCGATCAACACACAGAAATAACTTTATAAAATATATTGGTGCTTTGTAACCGCAGAAGCGATTTTCGGCCGAGCTCCTCTTCCAATTTGTGGTGTGCGTCTTGATTTTCTTCGAACAAATGGAGGGACTAATAGTTTATTCTAAGCCACCTCCAAATGGCCGACAGATTTTTATGAGGAGCATTTATTTCATGTCGGATATATAGTCGGAGGTTGAAAAAGTCGCATGATAGAGAATCTAACTTTCTGAAGTCCCGTTTTATATCGAACGGCTCGAAGATGTCCTCTGCCGGATCTAATGAAACTTTGATATTGCCTAGTCCCAGCTTACACGGCGCATAAATTTTGCAAGTATACTAAAAAATGCGGATTTCGTGCAGTCAAAGGACGCTTTAAAATCAAAGACGGAATGTGCACGTCTATTCTCTTATCATGAGTCGCACTTTTTCGCATGGTGAATGTCTAATCAATGAAGGATTTGCCACATTTGAACTGTGAGATGGTTGGCTTTAGCCTTACACATAATACGCAAGATCACGCTTTACTTGTGATATTGTGAAAGATATTCTTAAGGGGGAGGGGGTCTAGAGGTTTTTAAATTCGATTTTTTGCATATTTTTTAAGTCTGACTATTTAAAAATATGTCTGTAAAAGGACTTTTCAAAATTCAAATTATTTTCGGAGATACAGGTATTTTTCTGAGGCGGCATCCATATCGGTTCGGCCTTTACGCGGATCTTTAAACCATGATTCTCTCATGATTTATCAAGTTCTACTGGACCGATTTACTTGAAATTTTTGGCGAGTCATCTTTATAGACTTCTCTATGTCTGGTACTACGATCATTTCAATTTTTAGATTTAAAAAAAATTGGAACAGTCAGAAAAGAAGGTTTACTAAAAATATTTTTTTCAAGCAGTCGCCATTTTGTGAAAATGTTTTTTTCGACTTTTCCGTAGTTCCAGACATTGCGACATTCCTCTAGATTAATAACCTTTTTTTCGGATTGCTAGAAGGACTGAAATCGTCCGTATGGTCACGTACAATATTCTTTTTTTTTTTGTATTTTTCTCAAGTTTAAATAACATAAAAAGATGGATAGTAAAAATATTGATTGCTTTCATTTCATGGAGCTTCAAAGATTACCTAAAACTCATCCCTCTAGACTAGAATACCTCCTTAATATTAAAAACATTTTTATACAACTTAATTATGAAAAGGAGCGGAAGCATACACTTCGTCGGTTCTTCAAACCATATTTAAATAGCTCAGTTAGTAGGCCATTGGCTTCAGCCATTTTTTTATTCTTCAAATGCCAAATTGCTATTGAATCTTTGGAACGTCTAAGTTATCGACAACACAACTTTTTCTCGCAGAACTTTCAAGCATTTCTCCTGTTGACCATTTACCCAACTTCTTCACACTCATGCATTTCACTTGTTTCTCTATCCTTGTGCATTTGTCTTAGTCATAGAACACGCAGCGGTTGATATCAAAATTACGAGATAGACGATTCGTAAGGAGTTTGAAATATCTACCAATATACCCTAACTAAGTGAAGTTAAGTCGTGTTTTTTATACTCATACACTTTATGTAATTATGTAAACAGTGTTTGTTGTGGTTTTTTGTTTTCGTTCGGTATCTTTTGAAGCCGTCACATTGTTATATTAAAGAAGGCATTTACGCCTCGCCAGTGTGCATGTTTGCGGCACTTGCGAGATAGGACGCCAACGTACTAAACCCTTGGCTCCGTCTCCTATCGCTTTTTTCATATTTCCTTGCGAGACCGCCGCCAAGCATTTCTTCACAACGACAAGCTTTAGCCGGTTGGCTCTACGTTCTACGTTTAAATACTACTTTCCACTTCTTTATTCTTAGCTTCGTTAGGCCTATTGAACGTTTTCACAGCCATTGGCACAAAAAGAGCAGCCCGACCCATCATCATTTGTGTAAGTATTCCCTAAAGCAGTCATGCCCGATCAGGGATAGTGTCAAGTAATTATCCCTTTCGCCAAGCTTTCTTTCTACCCACCCTTCTATGCTTCCAATAAACGTGTGTGCCCATCTACCATTCGTCGTCTCGTCCCAGTATTCCTGCCATTCGTTAATACTTGTTTGTCTTTCTTGTTTCTTCTCTTCGGTTGTTGGGCATATTTACAGGTGCTTTTGGTTTTGTCGAAAGCTCTTTTATGTTCTGTATCCATAACTTTTGGAGGCAAAAGGCCAGCTATTATTCCAACTGCCTCGAATGATACTATCCGGACTTCGCAGGCAACCCTGGTTGCGCTTAAACGGAATTTTGACTTCGCCTTTTCTGCATATGTTTTGCGCTGCAGTGCTGATCTCCATGTAGGTGCGGCGTACATTAGGGCAGACTGACTCACCCAGCAGTGCGCGTCTGCTGCGGCTAGGTCCCCTAATGTTGGCCATTATCCTGCCGTTGGTAGGCTGCCGTCACCCTAGCCGCTTTCTCACAGGCTTTATCAACATGGCTCTTGTAGTTTAACCACGCATCTATCGTGACACCAAAATTTCTTCAGTTTTCTAGATTGCTAACTCGAGCTTTGTTACTGTAAGTAAGCCATTGCTTTATTCTTATTGTCGCCTGCGATATCATCAGCATATCCAATTATTTGCACCTCGTTTGGAATAGGGAGGCGCAGCACTCCATCGTACAGAACGTTCCACAGCAAATGACCCAGTGATGAGCCTTGTGGTATCCCAAATGCTACCTTATAGTTTTGTGGTTCTTTGTCCATGCTGAAACTGGTGATCCATTTCGAGGTTCCCTACATTTTTAAAGAAGAAAACAAAGAAAATTCAAATTCAATGGGGAATGGCCGTGGTTACGTCTCAGATGGTCCATCCGTCGAGTCCAATTTTCGATGATTTGTTCGAGCATTTCGACTTGTAACTGGTGAATGACACGCGTGATGTTTTGATCCAAGGCCTGAATCGAAGCGGCATTGTCCGCATAGATTTAGACTTTACATATCCCCACAGGATAAAGTCTAACGGTGTGATATCACAGGATCTTGGAGGCTAATCGACCGGCCCAAAACGTGAAATTATCTGCTCACGAAGTGTTCTCTCAATAAATCCATTTAGTGATGCAACAAGTGGGAAGTGGTGCCGTCTGGTTGAAACCAAATGTCGCGGAGATCACGATCTTCAATTTCAGTATACAAATAGTCGGTTATCATTGCGCGATAATGGACGCCATAGACGGTTACGTTCTCTCCACATCATGCTTGAAGAAATATGGACCGATGATTCCATCGGCCTACAAACCACACCAAACCGTTGTTTTTCTGGATGAAATGGCAGCTCTTGAATCTCTTCAGGTTTCGCTTCGTCCCAAATGCGGTAATTTTGCTCGTTTACAGACCCATTGAGCCAGAAATGGGCCCCATCGTTGAACAAAATTTGGCTCGAAAACGTCGGATCTTCTTTGAACATTTCAAGAGCCCATAGAGCGAGGCGATGTCACTTGGGAAGGTCAAGCGGCTTCAGTTCTTGCACAAGCTGTAGTTTGTACACTTTTAGTTTAAGATATCGACGTAAAATGCGCCAAGTTGTTCCATACGTCAGTCCGAGTTGCTACGAACGGCGCCGAATCGACTCTCCACGGTCACGGTCTTCGTGTATACTCTCAGGTGCGGCTGCTATGTTTTCTTCACTGCGAGCTGGACGTAGTCTATTCGGTCGAATATTATGCAATAATGAATGTTGGGTCTCAAGATGGGTGATGGTGTTGCGACTGGTAAGCTTAGTAGGCCGATTATGTTGACCATAAGTTCAGCGAAGCGCGCGAAACTCATTCTTTACAGAACGTGAAGTTTCGTAAAATAGTTGAGTTATTTGTAGACGTTGTTCAGGCGTAAGTCTTTCCGTGATAAAATGCCAAACAATACTGAACAAAAATAAAATTGCAACTTGACACGACTAACGCAGGATCTGTCAAAAAAAGGCTAATAAAAAAGTACATCTACTTGGAATGCCCTTTAGTAATAGCCTATGTGACAGCTAGTTTGAAATTACTTTCAGCAAATATAGCGATGATTTCTTGGTTTCAAGGATTCTTATGATATGAGGCAAATAGGCCGAATTAACGGCGTTTCTCACATCGAACGCGACTACCGCGCAGTATTCCTAGGAACTTCTATTGCTTTGTTCGCAACATCGGTTAGCATTTTGATTGCATCAATCGTCGAATGGAAATTGTCCATTATGAGCTGCTACAACTTGAGGAAACGAGCAATCCTAAGCCCTACTGTCAATAATTTACTAGCTCTTCAAAAATAGCGTCCGAAATTGATCAATAAAAATTTATTGTTCTTCATCATGACAAAGTCACACTATATACATACTTTCTAGATGACCGGGCAAAACTTTACGGTTAGGTAGCTTAGATGCACCGATCACATAGCCTGGAACTTGCATCATCTGACTATCATTTTTTTATGTCTCTGAAAACTCTCTTGATGGTAAGAAACTGGCGGACCAAAGAGCCGCTCAAAATAATTTGGCCAAGTACTTCGCACATAAACCACAGAAGCTCAACACTGATGGTATCATGAAGCTACCCGAAAAATGGCCAAAGGTCATTGATAATATTGGTAAATGTGTACTTGATTAAAATTAATTTTCAAAAAGAAAAATTTTCCACAAATACGCTGCGTACACTTTCCTGAATACATATACTGAAATATTTTATATTAATTTTTGAATTGTTCCGTAAGCTCATAACTCATTGTTGGTTTGGTACAATACCATTATGTATATACATATGTATGTATGTTCTAGGGAACATCCTTGCTTGGGGCATCATTTTTCAATTTTCAAAACTTCACTTTTGTCTATGGAACTTTCAAAGTGTCCACGACACTGTCGACCAACACAAAGATAAATGTTTCTATACAACAATGTTGGATTCACCAAACCATCAACGAACCAAACAACAAACAACGGTCAGCGTGAACAACAAAGATCATTTAACAACACAAAAACGATTGCGTTGACAGGCGACGCAGAGTAAAATAAACGAAAAATCAAAAGAGAACATTTCCTCTACTGTCACTGAGTATAAATATATACATACATATGAAGGTATTGTAAGCTTTTTCGCTGTTATTACATATATCATTGCTGTTGTTTGTAGTCTTGTAGTTGTTGTTGGTGATGACGGCAGACGCTGCGCTAATGCAGCGCTAGAAGTCGAAGGTGGCCATAGCGATGGCGGGAACAGTGATTGCGGTAAATGGTACCTAGCAAATGGACCTTGCAACAAATTCGCTGCGCTTTGTTAGTGATGGCTTTATGTACGGTGAATGCCACACACATACGCACTCATAGCATACGCAGTCCAGTCAACGCTTGTGGTCCAACTGAGTTTTTGAACTCTGCACCATTTGCCGTGCCCATACACTTAGCAACGGCCGAAGCGCGCAATCTATGCCACAGTGCGCTGTGTTGCCGCACGTTTTCCATTTCCACGTTCGTGAGACATTCATGCTTGACATGTAATTGAGTGCGATGATTTCTGAAGATGCCACTCCTGATCTCCCTCCACTAGCTCGGCTGTGATAGTACCCGTTGCAATAGATGGGCTCAGAATGCATGACTTAAGCGGTTCGCCCCCATGCCACTTGCCACTCTGGCTATCCGTATGCTGTGTGCGTATGCGAGTATTGTGTATGATTATTCGACTCAACGTGAGTTCATAAATCGCATTAACATTGTCATCCGGTTGAACATCGTCCTGTATGTATATATGTATGTTATGCTTCTCCTACTCTTCGCTCAAAGTCCAATTCCGCACTTGGCAGCTGTGATTTGTTTATAGTTTACAGTCTCCTAAATACAGGCGAATTTTATCTTTACAGTTATCGTAGTTAGTTTGCATATTACATGGCAAATGCGCGTAAGCTCTCGCGAAGCTAAGCCAAATAATGATTCTTTTGGCATTTAGTGATCTCCTTGCTGCAGCACCGGAAGCTGTATGTATTTTTGCAAAGATTTTTGTTATTTGTTGTGTGACATTAAAAGACATTAAAATGTTAGTATTTCCAAGAAGAAAGTTACCTGAGGAAGCTTAGCGAAGAATACTGCGACATGTTTTTGGATGCAACGAATAACGTTTATTCTAAAATAAATTTGCACAATTGAAAATCAACAAGTGATGGGACCTATTCATATTTCATGTCGCTATGATTTTTTTTTTTAATTTGAATGTAGATTTACCCAGGATTCCAAAGGTAAGTAACGAAGAGCATGGAAGTGGTATCACTATAAGGTTCCTCCCATCGCGGCAACAGTTGGGCATACATAATAAATTCTGTAAGATCGTCGATACTTGCTGCAGTTGCCCCTCGGCAGGGAATGTCAAGCCCTCACTTTGTATTTCGAAGATGAAATAAAAGCTTCTCAAAATAATCCATTGCCCTCTCGGAGGCGGATAAAAATAAATTGTTGGTCTCTCCATTTGTTGGTAAAGCATCAAAACGCACATTACAAATATTAGAAGGAGCCGAAAAACGTTTCTCCCAAGTCTTGGTACAACATTTCTCAAATTCTTGGATAACATCGTAAGAAGAAGGCATATAATGAGAGCGTTCTATCATATAGAAGGAATTTTAGAGAAAGAAGATAAAGATATCGATTAAAAAGAGGAAACGAATTAGAAAATTTAAAACGCCACAATTCAATTGAAACAGCGAGAGACGTAAAATTTGGGTTTTGAAATTTCTAAAAATTTTAATGACAGAATATTAATTAAATACAAAACATTAAAAAACATTTGCGACAGAAATAAATACTGATAACTAACGGATCTACTTTCCAATCTTAATTTTTTTTTAAATAATAACGGATATATACTCGCTTAAGGGGTATCTACGCTAGTTACTTGTAAGTCTAATTTCTAGTGATGGGCTTTAGATTATCGTTGTTACAGTAAGGTGGAAGAGGTGAATTGGCAGCAGATATTGTATTTTTTGGAAATTGCATTTGAAGCCTGTTTTTTAACCGAGGCGGTCTAAGGTACAGGATTTATTTATATTAATTGCCAGTCGGTTTATCTGACTTTCTGACTAATTGATTAAAAATTAGTTTCAACTAAAAGTAGAGCAAAGCTTCAAGGATGTATTGAGTCAGTTGATGAATGCCTTAAATATTCGAATTTGAGTTAAGCGGAGGGTGGGAAGTAAAAAGTTCGTTATGTTTAATAAGGTTGTTTTAGTTGAATTGCAAGTATCGAATAATAGCCTGTAAAAAATATGAATTTCATTGCACATTTAGTTACTAATTTATCACGATTAAAAATACCAAAAATAACAAAAATACCCCACTTGCATAGTGTCCGTATTTGTCACCCAAAAATGTGTGAATCAAGTTTCCTCATAATATCTCAATCTCCACTAGAGTTATTATGTATACGGACGTACAGCTGAGTGTAAAAATACATATTTTACTCAATAACTATATGTATTCCTATTAAACATTGTAAGTAACAAATCATACTTGAAACGAAATCTCGTATACAATAGCTTCATATTCGTTATAAACAAAAGCCCAGTTGGGAATATTATCACTTGAAATAAAATTTAAACCTTTACTGATTTTAAAGAATTGATAATAACAAATTGGAAATTTTCGAAAAGTCACAATATATCGCTCAAGTGCGTACATACATACATACATATATACAAGAATTGAGCAATGACTGTTTGTGCGTAAATATTGAATAACCCTGCACAAATTTATGGACCACATGCTCCATTGTAGTAGCTATTAGACTAATCCACTGTACAGTGTACAGCATTGGACCAACTTACCTGTTGCCATCAGCTTGTTTTTAGCCGATCATTCCCCGTGCTTTAGAGATCGCAATTACTACACGAAGTTGCAATTGCGCTATAAGTTTCATACTCGTATACCTCAAGTGAATGCAACTGAAATAGAGTCAGTTTCTTTATATTAGTGAGCTCTGCTGGTACATACAAAAGTTAGAGCTGTATATTCCAATGAAAATATAATAAATATGCAAATTATAATATGCTAAACATATATTAGTTTATGATATATATTAGCTTTTACTAGTATTTTACACAAGCAGACTGTATTCGAAACTAAAAAGTTTGTTTGAATGTAATTTTTCGCAGGTACTCCACAATATAATCCCTGTCCTGGTACTCAAGGGAGTCGCTTTATGGAGTAGTTTCAAAACTACTTTCCTGTATATATTTCACGGGCGAATGCGGATGCTATGCCTAGGTTGTGTATATGTTAATTGTACCATATATTTTGTATGGATTTTATAGTGGTTAGTTTTGGAGTAATCTACTTTCCGCATGGATTATATATTTCACACGTGAATGGAGTACGCGCGCTTTGCAGCGAAATCCATGCTTATTCATAAATATATGTATATATAATTGTAAATATTGTGTTTATTATAAGAGCAATGATAGAAGTACTTATACCTGTAGCTGCTTCCAATTCATCAAAAGTGAATTGAAAAGATTTCATGTTTGTGATTATGTCACAATTACCGAAAATGTCTTGTTGTATGAGCCGCGGCGTGAATGACAACATTCAACAATTTTTTTTTTTGAGACTCCTTACATTTATATTCGAATATTTATGATAGCATGCTTACTTACATACGTACATACATGGATTTTTATGATTTTAGTGTGCAACATTGCCACCGAAATCAGATAAAACAAGTGTATTTGCATCAGATCGGAGTGGGAAAGCAAGTAACCAGACCGAAATGCTTACAGAAGACAGTTGAATAGAAAGTCAACGTACGGACTGTGAGACAATTTGTCTGTATGAATTTGAATGTGGTTTGTAGTTGGGTAAGGTGCATCGGTATGCTTACTCGTTTTATGAAAGGTTTTTTTTATTGTTATTTAATGGCTTTTAAAGCGCTCTATACTGCTAGAAATATGCTTATACGCTTCAATAGTGGTTGTTCTTTGTAACCATTATATTAAAAAAAAAATCAAATAAACAGAAAGAAATTTTGAACTGTGGAATTTGTTGAAAAATTGGAACGAAGCGTATTCATAACTCGTTACAAACATATTCAAAGTAACTGAGAAATGTCAGTAATCGCATGAAAGGAATAGCAAGACAAGGCTCAACAATAATGCCAGTGATCACCGTCAGATCGGAAGTGGCAGTTACATATACATATGTATGTGTGTATAAAGATACGAACATAATGGAGTCACAACAAAAAATCAAATAATCTATTACAATAATGGAAATTTAAAAAGTTACATTTACAATAAATAGTCTAATGTCTGGGGCTGTAAGTTAGGAGTAGAAGTGAATAATAAAAAAGAAAAAAGAATCATAAAATATATGACATTAATCCAGCGACAGGTAGAAGTGCATGAGAACATCGTTCGTTCGTTTCTTGACTTACCACGAATTAGCTGTTGACAAAGCGCTTATTGACAGTAATGTATTGTGCTCTACAAAAGAGTTCACACTCAGCTCAAAATTTGTCTGACTTAAATGCGATTTTAGTAGAACAGGAAATGCTTGGCAGCTCATAAATAGGTGTTAACAATAAATTTTATAGCAATCATTTCTTAACTGTAACAATTTCTTAGTCCATACAATGGTATGCTTATAATAGTTCTCACAGTAAAAATTCTTCACTTGACTCACTACGCTGGAATATGATTAGCAATGATCGGCTACACGTTGCTGTGACTCTTTCTTATTTTGTTGATATCTGATATTATAACTGATATTGTTCATAATAATACAGTTAATTCAAAATATTAAACTTCTTAATATTTTGTGGACCTATCTGCATATGTATCTCAGGGGAAAAAGTATATGCGCATGGACGTAATTTGAAATAAAACAGCAGGAAACACCTTTCTATAGTTATTATTAGTATCAATAAAAACAAAAGCAAATCAATTTCAATATGTTTTGTTTTAAATAATATGAAAAATCTTAACATTTGCGCTTCTTAGGTATTAAGTATATGTGTACAAAAATATAAAAGGTGATCCATTTCGACGTTCGCTAATTTTTTAAAGAAAAAAAACACAGAAAGTTCAATTTAATGGGGAATGTTTTTTATCATTCGAAAGAACATTCTTAGGCATTTATTTTTTTAAGATTTTCTCTTTCAAATGTCTGAGATAGTCCATCCGCTGAGTCCAATTTTCGATGACTAGTACGCGCATTTCGACTGGTAACTGGCGAATGACACGCGTGAGATTTTGCTCCAAGGCCTGAATCGAAGTGGGGTTTGACCGCATACAGTTTAGATTTTACATATCCCCACAGGAAGAAGTTTAACGGTGTGGCATCGAACGATCTTGTTGGCCAATCGACCGAGCCAAAACGTAAAATTATCTGCTCACTGAAGTTTTCTCTCAATAAATCTATTGATTGATGCGATATGTGGGAATTGGCGCCGTCTTATTGAAACCAAATGTCGCAGAGATCACGAGCTCCAATTTTCAGGCATCAAATAGTCGGTTATCATGGCGCAATAACGGTCACCAGAGACGGTTACGTTCTCACTGACATTATTTTTGAAGAAATATGGACGGACGATTCCACCGTCCCAAAAACCACACCGAACCGTTGTTTTTTCTTGATGAAATGGCAGCTCTTGGATCTCTTCAGGTTGCTCTTAGTCCCAAATGCGGCAATTTTGTTTGTTTGCATACCCATTGAGCCAGAAATATGACTCATCGCTGAACAACATTTGGCTCGAAAACCTCGGATCCTCTTGGAGCTTTTCAAGAGCCCATAGAGTGATGCGATGTCGCTTGGGAAGATCGATCGGCTTCAGTTCTTGCACAAGTTGCATTTCGTACGCTTTCCATTTAAGATCTCGACGTAAACTGCGCCAAGTCGTTCCATACGTCAGTCCGAGTTGCTGCGAACGGTGGCGAATCGACTCTCCACGGTCTTCGTGTACACTCTCATCTGCGGCCACTATATTTTCTTCACTGCGTGCTGGAGGTGGTCTGTTCGGTCGAATATTATCCGATAATCAATGTAGGGTCTCAATATGGGTGATCGTGTTGCGAATAGTACGCTCAGTAGGCCGATTATGTTGATCATAAGTTGAGCGAAGTTGACAGCTTGACACGACTTACGCGCGATCAGTCAAAAAAAAGACTATTGAAAAAAGTACCATAGTAAACACACTTTTATGGAAAAATTACAGTTCCATTCAACGTATTCCCTTCAAGGGTGATACACTGATTATAGCGGCCCTCCAACTTTTCGATACAATTTTTGTAGCAAGATTTGTTCTTTGCTTCAAAATTGTCCTCAATTTCGGCGATCAAATCTTCATTCGACAAATATTTCCAAATCTGGAAAATTCAGTGTAATTCGAGTTTTGCGATCGATTTCACTGACTTGTGGCACGATGCATTGTCTTGGTGAAACAGTACTTTCTTTTTCTTCAAACGCGAGCGTTTTTCAGCAATTTCGTCTGATGTTGGTCTTTCCTTTTTCAAGGTAGTCTATGAAAATTATTCCATGCGCATCCCAAAATACAGACGCCATAACCTTGCCAGCCGACTGTCACGATTTCCACGCTTTGAAGGATTGTGCATTCCGCTCGGATGACTGTCGATCGGACTTCGGACTGAAATGATGGAGCCATATTTCAGTCGTTGTCACATATTGACACAAAAACTCGGGTTTAATACTCTTGAACATCTCCAAATGCTACTCCGAATCATCAAGTCGTCGTTGTTATTGGTCAAAAGTGAGCACCTATTTTGCACAGAGCTTTCTCATACTTAAAAATTTGTGAATAATATGATGTACATATTCAGTTGATATCTTCAGTTTGCCTGCTATCCATTTTTTTACAATAACAAAAGTTGCCTCACTCAATATGCTATAATTCACAAGCTAATGATCCAACAGCTGTCAATTTTATACATGCGTATTTTGGAGGTTAGGGCTAACTATAAATAATTATTTAATTATTATTTTATATAGTTTTAGCGCCACCTATGTGTCAGGTCTGGGAATTATCAATTGACTATATATACGAGGTGTGTTCAAAGGAAAAGGTGAATTTTGAATTTTATTTAAAAGGCGATATTTATTCATCAATATCTATATATTTTTCCCCTTCAAAGTAATCCCCCTCGGATATAATACATTTGTGCCAACGCCTTTTCCAATACTCGAAGCACTTCTGAAATGGGCTTTTCGGTATGGCCATCAGCTCTTTCTTCGATTCTGACTTGATCTCATCAATTGTGGCAAAATGCTTTCCTTTCATTGGTTTCTTTAGCTTTTGGAATAGGAAAAAGTTGCAGGGAGCCAAATCCGGTGAATGTGGTGATTGAGGCATGATTGCGGTTTTGTTTTTGGCCAAAAATATCACGAATAAGCTAATGATGTGTAAGCTGATGCATTATCGTGATGCAAAATGCACGATTTTCTTTTCAGCCATAAGCTCGATTTTTTTTACTGATCGGTTCTAGATGCATTTCCCGAAATAAATATTATTTCCTGTCTCAATTTAGACAAAAAACTATCAAATCGAACAATAAATAATAGTTTTTCGGAAAAATCGTTCCCTGGTCCACTTCCCAGAAAAGACAAAAATGATGAATTTTCTCACTGGATGGTAAAAATAAACGTTTACTATATAATTGCCTATCGACATTTAATTTTTGAGTCTATTTTCATTTTCATTAAATTATTTATTTTAATTATTAATATTAATTATTATTATTATTTATTATTCCCAACAGTTTACTCCCTCCCGCTTATCCGCACGAGTGGCGCAGTCTGCATGACGCACGGAACTTGTTTTGTTTTTCATGAATACCGAGTAACGGTAAGCAGGAGTTTGTTTAGTGTCGAGAACTAAAAAAAAAGGTCAGCTACAGATCAAGAGTTCATCAGCTGATTTCTAAGAATTGCTTAATTCAAATAAAAAGTATTATTTAATCAATGACAGTCGAAATCAAGGCACAAACAATGCAAACGCTAGTGAGATCCATATTCGTTTTACAAGTTTTCCGAAATAAGGGACATAAATGTCTAGACATTCTAATTTAAAAAAAAAAATTAGCCGTAATTATTTTAAAGATGAAAAACACACCAAGCATATCCCGGACTGGAAAGAGTAGGGAGGTTATTAAGTTTCTGAGGAGCAGTATTAAGAGGAAGTCTACATTGAGAGTGCCAATAAATATTTCTTAGACTGAGTTTACACACGAATATTTCTGTCGACACTTAGTTTGCAGGGGAGAGGGCGACGACCAAGAGAGCAGCGTACCGACTCTGTTGTGCTCGGTTGACACGCTTTGTTATCTCATTCGTTTGTGTCGATTTTGACATTCCCTTTCATTTTTATTTCACAGTCATTGTAGCTGTTTCAAATTTTATACGAATGAATGTGATAACTATGGAAATTGAAATTTTTTTTAAGAATGAAAAAAAAGAAATGCCAAAAAATTGCTCAGACAGAATCTCTCCGTGTGAACATGGCTGGCGACAGCAAAAGAGAAATTGACGATAAAAAGCGACAAACATATTCGTGTGTAAACTCAGACTTAATGAGGAATTATTTTTGAAAAGATTTTATTCTATCTCAATATATTTAATTCTTTTTGATTTTGCATTAATTAATTTTATTTTACGTTTTTCTCGTATTTTACTCAAATTTTTATTTTATTTTTTTATTTTCTATTCATTTTTATAATAAACGGATTCTATTTCTTTGTCGGTTATTATAAAATATTTTTTCCTGCCAAAGAGCTTTCAAAACATTATTTATCATAGACAAAATTTGCGATTTGCAAACTTAATGAAGTAATTTGAAACCTAGCAAACAGAAAAGCCTCTAGTGATGTAACCAAAAATATTTACTCCTACCTGCTTGTAAGTATTTGCAACACTTCCTTTAAAATTCTGCGACTGGCGGACAGCAGGCAGCTCATGGATATTTATCACGGAATACTTAAGCACGCTCAAAGCGTAGACATTTGTAAGCGTCCATTTACATATGTGGACTCTCCAATGTACATATGCACATAAGCATACATACATGCATATGTGTGTTTGACCCCACTGCCATGTAATTTCCACAAAAATAAATTATTTGATTTGATTGAGCTAGAAATGAGTTCGTAAAATGCCTAAAGCATTCAACGAAATTAACTGAAACTCCTTTTTCATGTGTGCAATACGGAGAGCTCAACGCAACGCAATGCCATTGCATGCACCCACATGTTGCATATGTATGTCTACGATGTGGTATGCATACTCGTATGTGCTTTGTTAGATATAGTAAGTGTTTATAATGGAAATCTATATATATATTCATTTACAATAGCTTCATGTTGGGTCTACTTGCTATTTGGCTAAACTATTTTCAAAAATACTGTCAAAGGAGGAAGGCTTTTTGTCGGTCGGTTATATATTTCCCTGCGATGCAGAACTAACTTATTTATTAGCGAAATGGTAGAGAAAAAACGGATCGACTTAGCTATTACCACTTATCTCACGCGTGGTGAAATCTAATTTTACGAAAGAGATAGACTCTCTTGAATTCTCTCTTACGAAAAATATAGTGTCAGCTGATGAGCAGGGAGAAACTCCAACTGAAACTCGCTAAAGATACTCTGTGCAGGCTACTATTCTGCACCAGTGTAGGAAACGTTAATTAAGGTACCAAATATCACAGTCTCCCAAATCCTACATAATCATTTCCTCGCAAAACCTCAATGGCTGAGTGAACTGACGATGAACAATGGCACAATTTGGAGAAAATAATGCGAGCTTAAAAGGCTAAATCAATGTAGGCTAGATCGTTATTAAAGGTTGGTAGCGCAAAATGACCCTTTAGGCTTCCACATCCGAAGCCCCTTTCTAAATGGAATTGACCCTGGTTTCTATTAGCGGTTTACTGATTTTTGTTTGACAGATTTTTATTAGTTTGGAATTTCGATACTCCGCGGAAATCGCTAGAGTAACGGTCCCGACCCGTTATAACCATGGCAGGCCTAAAAGTACGTTCCAGGGCATTTGGTTACTGCAGGTAAGTAAATTACTGCAAGAGTCGGGAGTCTGAACCTTTGATCGGCACGAGGAGTATTCTGGTCCTAAAGGGACTCCAGTACCTCCCAAATTGCTTGTATAATTATATCTAGTTAGCGTCTAGTGACTTTTTCTACACCATAATACATTCACATTAAGAATGGTGGGGACAGAGCCACTTTAGAAAAGGAGCACTTAATTTCTTCACGGATGGGTCAAAGCTTGATGGAAATGTCGGTGCGGGGTCTTCTGTTTATTCTTCCAGACTATTGCAGTGTTTTTCAGGTGGATATTCCTCTCAGCAAGGGTTCGGAGCTTCGTAGAGTAGTTTTTGTGATACGGGTAATATTATCTGAGTAAATATCGGATAATATGGCATTGGACTCAATTAAGGTGATCTTCAAAATAGTAAAGAAAAGCTCCCCATCACTGTCTGCGCCACCGGTTAATGCCGGATAAAATTGAAATAGGCGGTCATCTATGAACCCACATAGCAGTCTGCTCCTGAATATTGGGGCATTAAATTAGCTTAAGAATTTTCTATGTTTAATAACAAACTTTTAGGAATCTCGACGCAGCACCCGCTGGAAAAGCAAAGCAAGAGTTCAACGGAGTTTAGATGAGGATCAAGTGAAGAGCGACCCCACTATCGAAAAATTAATTATTCCATGTGCATCCCAAAATGCAGACGCCATAACCTTGCCAGCCGCCGTTTGTGTTTTTAGACGCTTTAGTGCGGGTTCATCGTGTATAGTGCACTCGGATATCTGTTGGAGAATGGGGTCATGTGTAGAAGTTCACGCAAGTGAGGAAAGATGAGGAAAGCCAACAAACATCCGTTTGGAGACGAGCTAAAGTGAGAAGGCGAATCCCCTGCGGTTGTGCGTAGTGTTTGGAACCCACCATATAAAAACTATACTCCAATGAAAAATCAACAAATGCCTCAGATGAAACATTCCCCTTTTGATGACCACCCCTGCAAACGTTTAAAGGATCACGATTTAAGGGCATGCACCTGGAATGTCCGGTCCCTTAATTGGGAAGGTGCCGATGCCCAGCTGGTTGATGTCCTCGTAATATTAAAGTCTGACATCACCGCCGTCCAGGAAATGCGATGGACGGGACAAGGACGGAAGAAGGTGGGTCCTTGTTGGGTCTACTACAGCGGTCATTTAGAGGAGTGCAAATTTGGTGTTGGGTTTGTGGTGAGAGATAGGCTCCGTCGCCGAGTCCTGGCATTCACCTCGCTGGATGAACGTCTAGCCGCAATTCGCATCGAAGCGAAGTTGTACTCGCGACTTGGCGCCCGCGTCACTGTTGACAGTCACAACGTCGAAGTCGTAGATAATTTCGTCTATCTGAGAACCAGCATTAACAACGCCAACAATGTCGGCCTTGAAATCTAACGCAAAATCACTCTTGCCAACAGGTTCTACTTTGGACTGAGTAGGCGATTGAGAAGTAAAGTCCTCTCTCGACGAAAAAAAACAAAACTCTATAAATCGCTCATGATTCCCGTCCTGACATATAGTGCAGAAGACTGGACGATGCTAATCGGGTGAGTCGGCTTTAGGAGTTTTCGAGAAAAAAATTTTGCGGAAGATTTATGGTCCTTTGCGCGTTGGCAACGGCGAATACCGCAGCCGATGAAACGATGAGCTGTACGAGCAATATCACTACTTTGACATAGTTCAGCGAATCAAGAGACAGCGGCTACGCTGGTTAGATCATGTCGTCCGAACGGCTGAAAGCGCTCCAGCTTTGATTGTATTCGATGGAGTACCCGCTGGCAGAAGCAGAAGAAGAGGAAGACCTCCACTCCGTTGGAAATATCAGGTGGAGAGCGACCTGGTATCACTTGGTATTTCTAACTGGCGCCAAACAGCAAAGAGAAGAAACGAGTGGCGCTCTTTTGTTGACGAGGCTATAATCGCGTAAGCGGTGCCTACCCCGAAGAAGAAGAGAAGAAGACATCTAAACTTGGCATACAAATCCTTGATGATTGATTTGCCAGGGGCAGTGCCCAGAAACTAGTCTTCAACTAAGTTTTTGCTTCAACTGTATTTTTACCATTCAAAAAGCAATATTTAATCTACAAGTGAAATTCCTTTTTATCCATTTCTTTCACAATAAGAAAAGTTGCTTCACTCAAAATGCTATAATTCAAAAACTAATGGTCCGTTAGCTGTCAAATTTATACAAGCGTCTTTTGAAGGTTAGGGCTAACTAAAAATCATTAATTATTTCTGATAGCGCCAACTATGTGATGGGCCGGCGACTTTCCAATCGACACTTTATTTTTCACCCCAAATAGTGAATATAATTGTGCATGAAACTGATTGAAAAGCAATAGATGTAATATGAAATGAGCCTAATCCAACAAGTGGCAAAATAATGGAAGCTGACAGACGAAACGGAAATCTATGTTTGGATCGCAATCTCTTTTTTCCGGCATATTCCACTGTAACAACATTCAAGCAAACTATCAATCGAATTCTCGGCATTTTGAAATTTATAATGCATCCATGTCATTAGATCTATTAAAAATGTTGCTTCGCTTTGGTCGTTTTGCTGGAGCCATTACTTCTTCTGCACGTATGAAATCAACACCGATTGACGATGTATGGATTATGATGAAGGAGTAGTACCGGACTTGGTGCAGAAGTGCCGGTAATTGCGGTCTAACAGCGTATTACAAAGGCTTTTGCATTTTGGCAAAATCTCTGATGCAAAAAGGATTCGTTGTTGTAGGCACAAATAGAAAATTTGTTTTTCTATTCTTTCGGCTGAATAAAGAGACAGGATCCTATAAAAAATTTCGACATCTATATCAGATTTTTTGCGTCTATGTATTGTCAACACAATATCACACACAAGCCACAGAAGCTTTAAACAAATATATACCGTTGTATACATGAATTTTTTAGTGAATTAATAAAAATACGAAACAACATTTTTCTTTGAGAACGAATAAATCTGTTTTTTTTTTCAATCACTACTGTATTTAAAATAGTTTCTACAATACCCTTTTAATAAAGTATGTTTTCTCATAGATGGGATAGGAAACTTTCATACAGCTGAAATCTTGTTTTTTTTTGCTTTAGCTTATTCAAGTACGAAATATTACCTATTTGGGCACATATATATTTACATTATTCTGTATCAAAATTTAGCGCTTCAACGCTACTATATGGTGGCGCACAGTCGAATTAACATAAATTTCCGTTTGAGAAGTGCAGCATTTGCTGACAAATTGACTGCACTAACGAGACTACTTTAAGCATTTCCAACACTGATTAGATAAACACGAAAATGATTTTCCGAAATTGGCTTAATAACATACATACATACATATATTTATACCGATTTAATGTTGACAATTTCTCTGGTCGAGCATACCAAGTTCCGCATCTACTTTACCATTGCCAGATTGGTGGAGGCCGTAGCCTATTGATGCATGACACTATTTAGTTAACAGCGAATGCAACCTTTTTAACTTAAAATTAATTCGATACAATTTTACACCATTAATTCACCGTTTGGTTGTTAGCTAATCGACAGACGTTATTTTAAAAGTGAAAAATTCGTTGCCTTAAGTGAGCAATTAAACGGAGCGTAGATCAAAGGACAGCGACCGCAGTTGCTAAGCCTTAGATGGACTGCTCATATCGTCGCCGTAGAGGTCGTTTATACTGGTTGCGTATTTAAAAGGTATGACAGTTGTGGACAGGTGGATGCCGGCACAGCAATTTTAAGGGGGAACTTCTGTGCAAGACTAATGCATATGTATGTATACTATGTCTAAGGAAATTTGTTAAAATTAAAAACAAAAATGTAAGTAATATATTTTCATATTTGGTTTTCCTAGCTCACCGTCGCCCGAACTAATTTGTCCAATTAAATTACCAAAAAAAAAAAAATTATTTAAAATTTATTGTATATACCAAAAGAAAGCTCGTGAACCTCTTTTCTCGTTTTGGATTAATCATTAATTCGTTTCGTTTGTTTTATTAGTGAACCTGTTGATTTTGGTTTATACATGTTGTTGTAGCTTCTGGTGCAACCTTTTAATCGGGGCGCGCGTTTTAAAAAGTTATTTGTATTTTTAAGTATACAAGTACATGTGCTTTTCAGTGGACTACTTACAAAACTATGTATAATCCAATTACTAATGGTAATCTCGCTTATATGAAAAACAAGCGTAAAAAACCCAAAATATATATGTTATAAATCGAATTTGTCATCAGTTAGAGAATAGCACAAAGTGAGTCCATAAAATTAGTTCAGTCCCATAAATTGGTGGATTTGCTTTGTTGTGTGAGGCTTGGCGTTTCACTTAACAACTTTAAATTAGCATAATTAATAATTATTTGCATTTATATGAATGTACGTAGCAGACAAATTAAAATCATTTACAGTTTGAAAAAAAAATCTCATAAATAGTGCGATAAGCCGTCGCGGCTTATTTGCTTTGGTTTTAAAATTTAATTATATAAATATATTCATTTTTTTGTGTGTTTACGTATGTATATATGTTTGTAGAGACAACCTATTGTATTACTATTACTATTACTTTAGATTTCTATCTAACGGGTAATCCATTTCGAGGTCCCTACTTGTTTATAGAAAAAATGCAAAAAAAATCAAAGTTAGTTGGGAATTATTTTTTATCATTCAAAAGAACATTCTTTGGCATTTATTTTTTGAAGATTATCTCTTTCAAATGTTGGCCGTGGCTACGTCTGAGATAGTCCATCCGTTGAGTCCAATTTTCGATGACTAGTTCGAGCATTTCGACTGGTAACTTGCGAATGACACGCGTGATGTTTTGCGCCAAGGCCTCAATCGAAGTGAGGTTGTCCGCATAGACTTTACACTTTACATATCCCCACAGAAAAAAGTCTAACGGTGTGATATCACACGATCTTGGTGGCCAATCAACCGGTCCGTAACGTGAAATTATCTGCTCACCGACGTTTTCTCTCAATAAATCCATTGATTGATGCGATGTGTGGAAAGTGGCGCCGTCTTGTTGAAACAAAATGTAGCGGAGATCACAAGCTACAATTTCAGGCATCAATTAGTCAAATAGTCGGTTATTATGGCGTGATAACGGTCGCCACTGACAGTTACGTTCTCACCGGCATCATTTTTGAAGAAATATGGACCGACGATTTCACCGACCCACAAACAATACCAAACCGTTGTTTTTTCTGGATGAAATGGCAGCTCTTGATTCTCTTCAGGTTGCTCTTCGTCCCAAATGCTTACCGCATTACCAAATGCGGCAATTTCGCTTGTTTTGTTTGTTTACGTCAGATCTTCTTGGAACTTTTCAAGAGCCCATAGAGCGTAGCGGTGTCGAATATTATCCAATAATAATGCTGAGCCTCAAAGTGGGTGATGGTGTTGCGAATAGTACGCTCAAGAGGCCGATTGTGCTGACCATAGGTTGAGCGAAGCGCGCGAAACTTATTCTTTACAGAACGTGAATTTTCGTAATAAAGCTGAATGATTTGTAAACGTTGTTCAGGCGTAGGTCTTTCGACGATGAAATCCCAGACAATACTGAACCATAATAACATGACAACTCGACACGACTTATGCGGATCTGTTAAAAAAAGCTATTGAAAAAAGAACCTTTACTGGGATCACCCTTACAATTCATTACAGTTACGTTACTTATTATTCTTTCTCATAATTGATAAGCGCTTCCAACTGAATATAGTCGAATCAACAAGAACACGTGACTCATTTCTTGTCAGGCGAAATGCGAATGCGATGACTTTATGATAGAAGATATTTCGCTTCCCCATAGTTTACTTCTGGACCCGATCGCTTCTTGTAAAAGATTGCCCTTTACCTGTTTAGTCCTGTTGCTTGTGTCATTTTGTTCGGTGTTAAGTTAATTAAGTTCAACGAAAAGGATCAATCATTTCTTAATGAACGGCGCGAAAAGGTCCACGCTAATTCAGCCGGAGCTTATAACGTTATTAAGTGTCAATTTACAAAATCATATATAGTGTTTGCTAAATTAAATTGTAGCAGTGTAGATGTAGACCTGCAACCTAAAGGAATCTGGTCAACCACAGCGCACTTATCCCATCCAACGTTATCAAGTGTTTCTTCTACCTCAAATATGGATGCTACGATGCCTACATCACAAATACCGAATAAAAATTATTTGCCTGCAGCTATCGTTAATGTTCAGAAGAATCAAGGAAATTTGGTTCCATGCCATGTGTTATTAGATTCTGGTTCGGAAGTGTCCTATATTTCCGAAATTTGTGCCCAAAGGTTGGGCTTACGTTGGGCTTACGTCGTACGTCATTCACGCATACTTTTTTCGGGAATAGCTTATGTGAAGAGTAGCATAACACGAGGATGTATATCGTTAAATCTTCAATCACGTGTATCAAACAAAGGGATATTAGTACAAGTACACGTTCTAAATATCATAACGACACCTCTACCGGCAACATTAGTTGAAATATGTTCTGCAAACGAGTTAGACGGTATTGATCTTGCTGACTCATATTTCCACGTGCCGATTGATATGCTACTGGGATCCCAATACGTTTGGGATATTTTCGATTGTAAAAAGAAATTTGACGCATGACGGCCCATAGCCATATCAACGATTTTCGGATGGGTAGCCACTTCAATCACCGATGACAAAGGAAATTCTTCAACTTCGCTTACAACTACTGTAAATATTGACAAATCACTACAAAGATTTTGGGAGCTTATTGTCGCAGATGACGCCATAGTTGAAGAATACTTTTCCCGTACAATAAATCGTTGAAGCAGGTAATAAATATATTATGAACCTTCCATTTAAAGAAATTAATCCATTATTTTCAGATACCCTACAAGGAGCAATTTCCAGGTTTTATTCAATATAAAAACGTTTACTTAGAAATCCGTCATTGAGATTACAGGATATAAATTTTATGAGTTGGGTCATATGCGTGAAGTACAACCATATACAGACATACCTGAAAAATCTAATATATTTTACATTCCACATCTTCCGGTGTTTTTGATGGTTCCTTTACTGATTCCAGTGGCGTTTCCTCAAAGAACTAATTATATGCTGGACCTAACAGTTATCGAAATTTATTTGCAATTTCTTTAAAATTCCGACTTCATCGATTTGTTTTTACGGCGGATATTGTCCAAATGTTTCGCTAAACTTGGATTGGTAATCATCATCGAGATTTCCAAAGAATCGTTTGGAGAGAGGATCCCAATCCTCCACTAAAGCACTATCAGTTATGTCCGCACTATCAGTTATGGGACAGCATGCGTCCCGTTCTTATCAGTAGAATTCTACAACAGATAGCTCTAGGTTATAAATTACAATTTCCCCGTGGGAAAGACTTTTACGTTGATGGCGTTTTGACATGTCCCGACTAAGAAGAGGAGTTATTGCAAATGCGCGATGGCTGGTCAAATTGTTAAAAATGACGGGAATGGAACTCGAAAAAATTCTATACAATTAACAGATGAAATTACTAAGTTCTTGGAACTCTGATGATAAATTTAAATCAAAAGTAGCATAATCCGCAACAAAAAATATATAGCAGATATGTTATTCTTATAGCGTATTAGATTATTTTTCATGTCATTCCTCAACAGATGCTATTTATCAGCTCTTCGTCGCTGTGTTTGGACATGATTATCCGGTAAGCCATCTATTTTCGATAATATTCTACTACCAGTTAATATTAAGCAGCAGAATCTCCCTCTTATCATCAATTCAAGCACCTACGAATCTCGTTCCCCTTCCCGACAATCGGAACTCTTCGATGACAGTGATGTTCAAATAATAACTCGAATATATCGAAGTACCACCACTGAGTTAGTACTCCTTCAGCAGAAATCATATGGAGTGAACTGCATTCAATTGTTCTTTTCTTCCATTTTTTGTTGTTTCACCATCCTGTTTGTTCTCATAATAATGTGGTCATTGCACTGCCTTTTTACGCTGTCAACAGGTGACCCATATATGATATACTTACATACACATGTGCATAATTGTAAACATAACCACCTACACAATCGTTAAATGGCATGTAGATTATACCAAATAAACAGCTGATTGCATTGTTACGAATATGAATAAGTCAACAAAATACAAAAAATTCCGCTGACAAGTGTAGAGTGAGATAGTGCAATTTTAAAACGCATGCGTGAGCATAAAGAGAGAATTGGAGATTTGGAGACGAAATTCCAATACATGGAGACCAACTGCGCAACATCACAGGATGTCGTCTGAGGAATCTTTAAATTGATTTTATCCAGCAGCAGTTACAGAATCAGTAAAATCCGCACCCATTTTGGAAAAAGTCAAATTTTAAGTTAAATTTTTGTTAGAAAAAGTGTTAGAAAATATTGAAAATAAAGGGAAAAAGGTAAATTCAGTGTTTGGCCTTAAGCTGACGTATTAAAAAGTGTTTATTTGTGCCAAAATGTTGCTGTTTTAAAGTAAGAAAATATTTTTAATCATAAGGGCGTTGAAAAAAAGGAAAAGAAAAGCTGGAAAAGTTATGAAGTCAATGTTTTACGGAGGTTTCAAATAAAAGGTACAGCGCATTTGGTGCAAGGAAGTTGTGCTCTACTCCAGGCACAGCATTTTGGTAACATTATGGCACGGTTTTGGACATATCCATGGTTGAACGGCAGCCTGGGGCTATTCGCGCTGCTATTGGTATTCACACAACTACAAAAAGGCAAGTTTGAAAAGTGTTATATAGTACGTTATTGATATTAAAAAATAGTATGAAAATGATATGCCATATTCTATAATTAATATGTTTTATTGTTAGCTTTAGCAAAGTAAAGTACCATGAGCAGTATGTATGTATAATAAATAAATACCAACAACCAATGCTGCCTATTTAAACCTACCCAATTCTATATATATATATATATATACACATTTTTTTTAGCTTTATGTAAGAGTGTGGAGCAAATGATTTGATTTTTTTCTAATTTATGCAAAATGGAAGCTTTGACAAATATTTAAAATTTTTCACTAAGGATGAGAAATTTTTAAAATTTGTTGAAGCTTATAACCCAAATATAAAATTAAAGAAATAGTAGCCTTTATACATAGAAACGCAGCTGGCGTTATTTTTTTTAATTTTTTTTTTTTTTAATTTATGCGAGTTTATTCCAAATCCTCTAGGAAATTCCAACGCGTCTTTCGTTTTTCAACCATTTTCATATATTCTTTTTCAGCGCGCCATATTAGTTATTTATTTTTTGTTTCAATTTTTTTATTTGCTTACCAATCGCTTACAAATCAATGCATCTAACTCTTGCATACGCATTTATATACATACATATGTATGTATATGCACATAAAATCATGCATAAATAAATACCAAAAATCGTTAAAGACAGAAAAAGCATTTGTTGCAGCGACATATGTATTTTTTTCTTTTGCATTAAATTAGAATTGTTAGTAGTGCGTGAAATTGCCGAAAAAGAAATGTAAATTTTAATTTATTGCAAAATTAAAAAGTTGCCATTTTATTTAATGCTTAAAATGCATCCTAAAACTTGCTGTTATTGTTATTTATACTTGCAATTAGTGTAAGTATTTAATATATATAACTACATATACAATATTTGTATCATACATGTATGTACATATGTATATTTCATGATTTTCAATTCATCATCGCTACTGCAAATGCAGCAGAAATTACAAACAAACAAATGAACAAAGTATTTAAAAAAAAGTTTAATTTATATGAAATTATTTCTGAGCGTGTTGTCGGCTACACTTTTTCAGTTGTGTTAAGAATCAAAGACGAAGCAATAAAAAATTTATGCAGAGAAAATGGCATAAGAAACACTTGATAAACTTTACTTTCACTCTCAACGCTAAAACAACGCACTCTACCACATTAGTTACATACGTATATAACAACATATATACTACATGTACAACAGCGTTTGCTTTTAAGCTATTTAAACCAAACTTAAATAGTATCTGTTTCCTTCCCTCTACAGCCACCTGCACGCTGCAATTGTTTCATAAATTAATTTTTAGCGTCAAAAAAATAATAATACTAAAGGAAAGCATTACCTTTTACAAAAAAAAAAAAAAAAAAAAAAATATGATAATAATGTATTATATAAACTACAAAAATAAAAAAAAGATTTCTGTATTAACTGCCGAATCTTAATTCATACTCCTTCTGAAACCGAGCATTTTCAGAACTAAGCAAAAAAATATTATGCAAAAAATCATAAAAGTTATTAAGGTTACGAAAATGAAGCGTTAAATGCAAGAACTTGAAAGAGCACTAAAAAATTAACACACATGCATTTAAACCAAAAAAAATAGCGTATAGTAAAGAAAAACTCACTCCGCAAAAATACATCATTTTTCAGAGCAAAAAATAAAAAATAATAATAATAAAAAATTAAACATAAGAACGCCTAACGAATTTGCAGCACTTTCAAACACAAAACGATTCCACAAAATATTCACTAAAATCTGTTTGCAAAATCTACCTTCAAATTAAGCCATTGAATTTACCATTTGCTATCTTACATACAAAAACATATGTACATCATTTTGCAACTCTAAAACCACTGTATACCGTTCTCTATGCCTCCATTTCTCTAATACATATTTCTCTCCAATTTCAACGCACCCTTACTAACAAATAAATAGTATAAATCTACCACGATTCAAAAACATATTAACGCAGTTCCTTGTATGCGTTCAAACAAAGAAAAAAAAAATAATAGTAATAAAATTCTAACTCTACCAGAGACATCCTAAAACAATCGAAGTTTATATCGCTCGAATCAGGCAACAATTGTTTACACTTCTCATATTTCCAAGATACATTTTTTTCTCTCGCTCTCTTCCTAACGTCACTTTGGTTTTCTACTCTACAACTGAACCACTCTAAACTGTCTCTCTCGCTCTCTCTCTCTCTCTCTCCACCAATTCGTTTCCTTTATTATTATTATTATTATTATTATTTTTATTTCAAAAATTTTATTTTGATTACACTTTTCGTGTTTACCTGCTTGTTGCGGCAATTACTATCATATCATCACTCTCTGTCCCTCCTCATGCATGAATATCATTATAAGAAAATGTTAAAAAAATGCGTTTTAAAAAATAGTTTAGTCACATCTAGGTTTCATACATACATACATATATTGGTATTATACATATGGAGACATAAAATCAACGTGTTTTAACTATAAACATTGCAGTGACTTTCAATGTTGCTTGCATGTGCATACCGTTATATACACATACATACATACCTACCCACATTCCATAAGTGTTCTGTTCTTATTTTTATTAGAAAAATTAAAAACAAAAAAAATTTATGTAGCAAAAATATTAAAACTTGAATATTCATAGTCTATTGCATTACAATGAAGCATCGAAGAAGATTCAATAAAAAAAAATTAGGAAAAAAAATTAAATGAAATATAATAATATAAAATATTATAAAAAAAATACCATAAATCAAAATAAAATAAAATAAAATAAATAAATTCAAAATAAAATAATATAAAATTAAATATAATTAATTCAAAACAAATTAAATAAATAAAATCGAATGAAATAAATTAAAATAAAATAAAATAAAATAATATAAAACAAATAAAATAAAATAAAACAAATAAAATAAAATAAAATATTGAAAA
Source organism: Neoceratitis asiatica (assembly GCA_030068015.2). Lineage (NCBI taxonomy): Eukaryota > Metazoa > Arthropoda > Insecta > Diptera > Tephritidae > Neoceratitis > Neoceratitis asiatica. The sequence goes on from CM061529.1 coordinate 41,672,635, forward strand.
ACAAATAAAATAAAATAAACTGAAACAAAATCAAATGAAATAAAATAAATTAATATAAAATGTAATCAAAAAATTATATAAAAAATAAATAAAATTGTATTTAAGTTAACAAAAAAAAATTTAATAAATTTTATATATAATTAAATAAAAAAAATAAGAAGCGCCATTTTCGGCCATGCCTTTAATGAACACACCGAAATTATTGCAATTGTAGAATTATAGAATGATTTTCAGTGTCACGAGCCAGAGCTCATATCTGAAGGAGTCGGTGTATGGATGTCGGTATATGTTATTGTCGTCCGATTTCGATGATTTTCAAATACCATTTTCTTAGATACCAATAAAAAAAAATTGTACTTGAAAATCGTCGAATCACTATTAGGGAAGTTGCAAAGGATGTGGGCATATCAATCGGCTAATGTCATTTAATTTTCTCGAATGTTTTGGGCGTGAAACATGTGGCAGCGAAGTTGGTTCCGAAATTGCTAAATTTTGAGCAAAAGCAATGGCGCATGAGTATCGCTTAGGAGTCAAGAACGAAAAAGGCACGTCAAGTTCGATAAATGTGAAGGTTTTGCTCACTGTTTTATTTGTTTAAAATGGTATGGTGCATCACGAGTTCCTGCCAAAAGGTCGCACAGCTAATAAGGAATACTACAAGAAAGTAATGCAACGTTTGTGTGAAACAATACGGCTATAACGATCGGAATTGTGAAAAAACAAATCGTGAATTCTGCAATTCGATAATGCACCAGCTCATACATCAATGCTTATTTGTGAATTTTTGGTCAAAAACAAATCCGTAATCAAGCCTCAACCACTGTATTCACTAGATTTGACTCCCTGCGCATTTTTCCTATTCCAAAAACTAAAAAAATCGATGAAAGGAAAGCATTTTGCCACAATTGATGAGATCAAGTCAGAATCGAAGAAAGAGCTGATGGCCATACCGAAAAGCGCATTTCAGAAGTGCTTCGAGTATTGGAAAAGGCGTTGGCACAAGTGTATTATATCCGAGGGAGATTACTTTGAAGGGGACAAAGTAGGTACTGATGAACAAATAAGTATTTTTCAAAAAAAATCTGATTCACCTTTTCATTTGAACACAACTCGTATATAGTAGTCCGATCTGGCCGGTTCCGATAAATGATCGTTTAAATTCGGCTCTTCATTCTGACACGGTCGATACAAATTTTGGTGGGTCTAGCTCTTCTCCTTCGGGTACTAACTTACCTCTGACCAAATTTAATATACCATTTCATTTAAATGAAAGATTTAATGAAATAAATTAAATGAAAAACAAATAAGAAATAAAGTAAAATAAAATGAAATAAATCAAAATAGATTACGATAAAATAAAGAGAAGGAAAATAAAATAAAAAATATATTTTTTTATTGTTTAATTTTTGATACTGTGACGAAAATAAAGACATTTTACAAATGATTGAGACATAATTTAATAAAAGATTGTAGGAATAATAGAAAGATAAATGTACATTTCTGGTGGCATATCCCCTTACATAATTTAATAACTAGTCTAGTAGAGTTTTTCTTTTCAGCCATGAGAAATCTGCGTGGGTATCATTAGACTAACGCCCAACTCGTTTGGATTCACTTGTAGAGGATCATGATAATTTGCAGCATTTTCTTTTTTAATTTCATCCTTAGCAAGCGGGATTTTTAAATCGCGTCTTAGACTTCAATCTTTGGAGAACTTCCAAATTTGAATTCGATACAGTTACTGATAATTGAATAATGTACGTCTATACTGGCTTCGAGAGTAGAGGAGAGGAGATTGACGATATAACATCATTTACATATTAAGACACTTTCTTCCAAGGACTTTTCTCTTGATGAATATTGTGCTATTTATGTTAATCGTCGGTCCAAATTGCAATTGGGAATTAGGATGTTATTAAATTTGATTTGTGGAGATGCGTTTCTCCTAATAGTAAATGCCACATGAGTTGCTTTTCATTGCTCAGTCGCAAAAATAGAGTTGGTAGGTGGTAGGTAATAAAGTAGGATTGGACTTAGTATAAGATATGACAGACGTTGGCTCAAATATAGTTTTAATAGTAAATTAAAGTTCCCTGATATATTCTTATTTAATTTTAAGTAATACACCTTTGTGCCATACTCTGTCAAAGGTTTGAGGTATGCCCAAAAAGGTAGCTGAGCAGAATTTTGTTTGCTAAAACGTCGATTGAATTTTTTCTACCAACCTGAGGACTTGCTAAATTATAGAGTGTTGTTTCGTAAAGCCGAGTTGAGGGTTTAGAATTAATCGTTTGAGCTCGATTGGATTCAACATTCCTTCTAGAAAGAATTTCTCGACACTTTTGACAAGATGGTGAGGAGGCTAATAAAACGACAAGGCTTCACTGCTTCTGCTGGTTTCACTGTCAGCTGGCTAGGTTTTAAACAGCTGAATTTATTCATTGTCATTTTCTCATTTTCATTTGATAAAATTCTGCAATGAAAGTGGTGGTCACTTGTAGTAATGTGCGGAGAGAACACGTTTTGTAGATGGTCAGCAAAAAGTAGCAAAGGTGATGGGGGTTGGTTCCAAACTATGAAGAAATTGATGCATTTATAAGTCCTATTGTCGCAATAGAAAAGCTTTTAGTCTTTATCTTCATAAGATAAAGTCGGAAGCTAGATTATTCTCGCCTGTCGTTTTAAACTTATTTTAGTTCCCATGAACGTCCTTTGATTTTTTGAGCAGGAGTGGATTCTCTGACAGCCTCTTCTATGCATATAATGAGGCATGCAGTGCTCTCAATAATAACTTTCTTTACTTTAAGAGGCAGTTTTGTGCAAAGAGTCAAACTCGAAATGGTTTTAAAATATGTTCAATTGGTGCCACTATTGCAAAGCTGGCAGCTGGCAATCACCGGTGAATAATCTGAGGAAAGATCAATACTCATTTTGTACACAAGTTATATATTTGATCAGTATGTAGGTACTCCGGTGCATACTTCTGGATGCTTTGCTAGCTAGGCTCGTGAGAGCGCTCTCAAAATCCACATTTTTTGTAACATTTTCCAACCGTGCCACTGCGACGAAATAGTTTCGCCCTGGGATCTCTGAAGAATTTTTGGGATTTTTTTTTTTTTTTTTTTTTTTGATAATTAAGAACTGAATAAATGAATATTTTTGCACATTTATAGCTAAGTTTGGAAAATATTTCAATAAATACAAACAATATTTGTTCTCAATGAAAAGTTATGCATAACTTAAAATGATTTTCTGATGAAAAATGTTTCGTTTCATTATTGACCAAATGGTACTAAGGCTTCTTTACCATCAGCTGTTCAAAATTCCTTCCTTTGGCTTTGCTATCAGCCCAAAAAAAGGATAATAGAGGAACGCATTTATCTACATTTTTAGAGAGTTTCGTATCTAGTCATCTTTGAGCTAGCGGCCTTTTGTGGATGTTAGCCGAGATTCCCAAGTATATTTTTTGCTTCGCTATTTATGTGCTGTTTAGGTTAGATATAGTTGGCAGAGGTAACTAATGATTCAAGTTGATCTTCAACTATGTTATTTGTCGCTTTCATTTAATCTTTTCTATAGTGTGTAGATAAAGCAAAATAAAGTAAAATAAAATCTAGCTTAAATTTAGTTTAATTTGATTTAATAAAAAAAGTATAGTGTAAGGAAATTTAGTTATACATCAATCAATGATATTACGAAGGAATTAGCTAAAAGATATTTAATGTAGATATAAAACATGAAGAAAAGAGCCAAGAATCTAAATTTCTGAAATATAAAATTTACATATCGAAATTAGGAAATCTGTATTTTCAGAGAATGTTGTCTCAGAATACTCATCCTGCCATTAAAGGTTTTCAGTTTTGTTATATAAAATTAGTAAAAATGAAGAAAGTTTATGCATGTGATTCGCCATATTTCCAACATTCAATTTTTGTTTCCTGCGTACATATTTTTATTAAATTGCAAAACTTGTCTTTACATAAATATTATCTAATAATTTTTGCATCTATTTCTTAGAATACACCACTCAATCCCCAACTACTATCTTTTTCCTTCTATCTAAACAATAACTACATACATACACATACAGACACACCTAATTATTTGGTTTTAACTGTCTATTTATCTGTGGCATTGTGCATTTAACCAACAAACATAAAACAATAAAAAAAAGAAACTCCTTTCTTTGCATCATAGATTTTTTTTTTATAAAATATTATTTACTCGTGTCTCATAGTAAGTGCATCCGAAGATGAAGAACGCTTGGTACGTGATCTCTTTCGTGGGTATAACAAACTTATACGACCCGTTCAGAATATGACACAAAAAGTTGGAGTAAGATTTGGTTTGGCGTTCGTACAGCTAATCAATGTCGTAAGTGTGCATTACTACTACTACTACTACTAGTACTAACACTGTTACCGCCATCGCTAATACTAATTACTATTAACTACTACTAATCGTACATATCATCGCTACTACTAATTTACAATAGTATAATTACTATAACTGCTTATTTCGCTGACTTTAGATAAAACTTTACACTTTATTAAAAATGACTAGACGAACAAATATACATAAGTACTAAAGGGTCTTTCGATGGTAGAAAGTTGTGAGGTTAAATCGCATCTAGTTCGTGTTCATGGTCTCAATATATACGCATATAGTTGCGCTTTAAGATACTTGAGAGTATCTGAAATAGAAAATTATAATAAATTTACCCACATTTGAAAAAATTAACGTTAAATAAACTGATGGCGTACATTTCCGTATAAATCCACCAACGATTCTAAAAAATCTCTGTGTAAACATGGCTTCTCTCTGATTTCGTGGTAGACTTCCATTTGTGGTACTTAAGCCCTTTACGCATGGCTTAGTGAGCAACGCTGAGAGAGCAGCGATCTTATTGAGGAGATTTATGGAATTTTGCTAAACCAGTATAAATTTATTAAATCAATCTAACGCCCTATCAGTCTGAATAGAACATATTTAATGATTGTGTTTTCTACCAGAAATAATACAGTTTAGAGCTATAAAACTATAATCCAAATATTTTTAAAGCATCAGAGCAAAAGCACAGTTATGTTGGTTATACTCATAAATAAAGAATCGTTCATATAACAGGTCAATTGAAAAGTTCCCGGCCTGACACATAAATCACGCTACTGGAATTAATTAATGAATGGTTTTTAGTTAGCTCCAACCTTCAAAAGGCTCGAGTATAAATTTGACAGCTGCCGCATCACTATTTTGTGAACTACAGCATTTTGGGTGAAGTAACTTTTGTTATTGTGGAAAAACTGGAAAAAGAAAATTTCGCGTGTGGAGTAAATATTGCTATTTGAAGCGGAAAAATATAGTTGTAGCAAAAACTTCGCTTGATGACGAGTTTCCGGACACTGTCGCAGGAAAATATATTAAAATATATTTGGGTATGAGAAAACTCTGTACAAAGTGGGTGCCATGCGAGCTCACTTTTGAACAAAAACCAACGACGTGTTGATGATTCGGTTTGGAGATTTTAATGAGTAATAAACCCAAGTTTTTGCGCCGATATGTGACAATGGATGAAATATGGTTCAATAACTGTAGGTCTAATTATCGATCTAATATAAAATGACATCATGCTTCGTTTTGGTTTCAAGAAATCTTGAAGAAGATTATTTAAAATTTTTAAAAGTTTTGTCTGATTTAATTGGGCTACTTTCAAAAGAGCATCACACATCCTTTGAGACTTATCTAAGAACTAAATCGGAGCAAATAAAATATATATTTTTAAATACATAATATATGTGCCTGATCGAAGACTCATTATCGAAAAAATTAAAAAAATTACTTTAGCAAAGTTAATTTTTTTATTCAACATAGTTTCCTTCAAAAATTTTCAATACCATATTTGTGAAACGATTTTCCCTTAGCTTAAAAATAGGCCTCAGTTTTGTCAATCACCTCTTCAATCGTCAAAAATTTCTTCTCAGCATTCTTTTGAGATCTGAGGACAGGAAATAGTCTCTGGGGCCAGATCTGGAGAATACGGTGGCTGCGGAAGCAATTCGAAGCCCAATTCATTGATTTTTGCCACCGACTTCACTGACTTGTGACACGTGGCATTGTCTTGGAGAAACAGCACTTTCTTTTTCTTGAAGTGCGGCCATTTTTCGGCGATTTCGTTCCTCAAACAGTCCAATAACGCTATTAAATAGTCGCTGTTGATGGTCCTTCCATTTTTAAAGTGGTCAACGATAATTATTTCATGAGTATCGAAAAATACAGACGCCATATCCTTGCCAGCCGACTGTTGCGTTTTTTCACGTTTTGGAGCGGGTTCATCGTGTGCATTCCACTCGGATGACTACCGATTGGACTTCGGAGTGAAATTACGGAGCCATGTTTCATCCATTGTCACATATCGCTGCAAAACCCCGTTTTCATTAATCTTGAGCATCTCCAAATACTGCTCCGAATCATCAACTCGTCATAGTTTTTGGTCAAAAGTGAACTCGCGCGGTACCCACTTTGCACAGAGCTTTCTCATACCCAAATATTTGTGAATGATATTACGTACATGCTCAGTTTATATCTGTAGAGCGCCGTTATTTCATTCAATTTCAATTAATGGTCATTCAAAATCATTATGTGCATTTTTTTAATGTTTTCAAAATTTCATTTTATCAATTTTTTCACATTGACAAAAAACATGCTTCTTTCAAAATGCCATAATTCACAAACTAAAGATCCGATAACTGTCAAATTTATACACGTTTCGTCAGCTATATACCAGTTCGGTGACTTTCCAATTAGAGTTACTTCTTCAGATTTTCGAGGGAAATAAAATAAAATTACTCGATAAAAACACATTTAGGATTTCACACCGAAAAGTAAGGGAATATTTATTATACTTTATGGGAATGCAAAAGGAAAATATTTTTTTTTTTTTTGTAGAAAATTCTGACTGCCCTTAACTGCTGAAGTTCTTCTGCACATGAATTTGACTTCTATCATATTTTCAAAGTTTATTTTGGCAAAGTTCTCTGTCAAATGAAAGAGTTTGAGAAATTCTAAAAGAGAAGCACCGTTGCCACGTACTCTCAACTTACCACAGGCTATATTGGAAAACCAAGTTGATATTTGAATTTAGTTCTATCGTACTGAAGTACATAAGACATAACTACGTACTGTACGGTATACTACGTTAAATCACAATACAATACTCACACAAATATAATTTAAAAACGAAATGTTAATTCCGTTCTTTAGTCATGAGCATTTATTTCAAATAAAAATATTATTTTACATTAATTTTTAAGAAATTTTTTTTTCGATATTCTGTGTAAATACGGGGTTTTTAGTGAAAGGTCATACAAACACACACACATATATATATATATATATATATATATATATATATATATATATATATATATATATATATACTATGAAATAAAAATTTATTTATGTATAGAGAAAAATAATAATTTTTGTAAATTTTAAACGTTTAATACATATATATATTGTATATAAATACATATTTATAGGCGTTTTTATAATATTTTTTATAAATATACTTGTAAACACGCTATGTATTCATGCCAACACACAACCATGCAATCATACATTATTTACTACAATCATACATACATAATTACATAATTTTTTTCTTATTAACTGTTTCATGAGAATATTTTTCATTTTAGTTTTTTCCTTTATTATATTTTATATTATTCTTTGTTGTAATTATCCAAAACATAACTTTTCACTGTATTGATAATGAACTCCTCCCCTTCATCGTTTATGTACGAAATCTCTAAATGAATTTAAAATTGTTATACTCACACACAATTCTGTATAACTGCCCGAATTCACAATCGAAAATCCGAAACTGAAAATCCAAAAACAATGAAAAAAAATTAAATACAAAAATTACATAAAAAATCACTATCGAAAACCTCAGAATGAGAAAAATCAAATTATGAAATCAAACGTTTGGTTACGTTTGGTTTGGTACGATTATCAATTGCAATGGGACGAGGCTGACTACGGTGGTATTGGTGTACTTCGTTTGCCGCCAGACAAGGTTTGGAAACCGGATATTGTATTGTTCAATAAGTGAGTAAAAAAACATTATGAAAATAATAAACATTTCGAAATTAGTCAAGTGTATACAACATATTCTGTAAATAAATAAAGACATTATATATGTATGCAGATATTCATTTCTTCTCAATTTTTTTTTTATAAAGTAAATATATATATATATATATTTTTAAATAGTATAACTTTGTTTAATATATTTATAATAATTATAATATATTATTTTTCTTGTTATTCAATATCTTAAAAAAAAAATATTACAATAATATAGAGTTTTCCAATAACAGTGATATGATTTATTTAAAAAAAAAACACACTAATTGTTAAGGAAATTCAAGTGTTTTTTTTTAATGTGAAGTACAATCGATGCAATTAAGTTCGGAATATAACATCATACAAATGGCCTCCAAGACTTATTTTGCAGGAACGAACCCAACCTAATGAACCCAATTTTTGAGCATATTTTCCACTAAATCAAGTTCAATATTGATTTTTAAAGCTTGAATAGAGTTTGGTTTATTGCTAAATACCAATGAAGTCAAATAACCTCAATAGAAGTAGTCTAGTGGTGTCACAATTGCTTGAAATAATCGAATCTCTAAAATTTTCTCGCAATAATTCGGTTGTTGCACGTGTTGGATCCCGATATTGTTAAGATCAACTTCTTCCGATTGTGGCCATAAAAAGTTGGTTATCATCGATCTACACCCCTCTGCTCTCTGAGAGCACTCATCAGCGACTCTATATAAGGGAGCTGTGGAACGAAATAACAAATTCCTTGCGTACCGCTGTTTCGGAAACAATTGGTTTTCAACAATACAGTGGAGAGAAAGCAGACTGCCTACCTCGCAACCTTGCGATCGATTACAACACGTGCGGGTTGTGATAGATACCGACAGCTGAAGAGGGAAGCGAGACGAAAAAAGAAAGAGGCCGAAATGCGCGAGTATGAAGAGCTTGAGCAGCTGGCCGAGAAGGGTAATGCTCTAAAATTCTAAGAAAAGATGCGACGACTTACAGAAGGTTTCAAGACCGGAGCAAACACCTGTAGGGACAATGGGGGTAATCTGGTGACAGATGTCCAGAGTGTACTTAGTTTATGGAGGGAAAAATACTCCTCCAACCTGCTCAATGGCAATGAAAGTGAAGACCCTGGAGTGAAAACCCAATCCATGACGATGGTATAGAAGTGCCATCACCCGACTATTAAGAACTTCGGATAGCAATTTCCCGCTTAAAAAATAACAAAGCGGGAGGAGCCGATGGCTTACCGGCAGAACTATTCAAACACGGCGAAGAAGACCTGACAAGGAGCATGCATCAGCTTCTTTGCAGAATTGGCTGGGAAGGACCTCCCCTCCCAAACGAGGAGTCAGACAAGGAGACTCTTTATCGTGTGATTTCTTCAATTTGATGCTGGAGAAAATAATACCAGCTGCAGAGCTAAATAGACCAGGCACAATTTTTTTACAAGAGTGTCCAATTGTTGGCGTATGCCGGTAATATTTATATAATTGGTCATAACAATCGCACCGTTAGTTCTGCGTTCTCCAGATTAGACAAAGGTGCTACTTTGGACTGAGTAAGCAATTGAAAAGCTCATCATTCCCGTCCTGACATATGGTGCAGAAGGGTGGACGATGAGTCGGCTTTAGGAGTTTTCGAGGCAAAAGTTTTGCGGAAGATTTATGGTCCTTTGCGCGTTGGCAACGGCGAACACCGCAGACAATGGAACGATGAGTTGTACGAGCGATACGACTACATTGACATAGTTCACCGAATCAAAAGACAGCGGCTACGCTGACTAGGTCATGTCGTCCGAATAGATGAAAGCGCTCCAGCTTTGAAAGTATTCGATGGAGTACCCGCTGGCGGAAACAATGAAAAAAAAAGACAGATCATGACATATTCAAAATGGCTAAAACGACACTTAGAAATCATATCACTCTTATTGGAAAACTCTATATTTTTAATCACTCTCTGCTACCTATTTCTAATACTTTTCAATTAACATTTCACAATCTTAAGTGCTGATGGCAACTATGAAGTACGGTATAAGTCAAACGTTCTGATCTATCCAACGGGCGAAGTACTTTGGGTACCACCGGCTATCTATCAGAGCTCGTGCACCATTGATGTCACCTATTTCCCATTCGATCAACAAACTTGTATTATGAAATTCGGTTCATGGACATTTAATGGTGATCAAGTATCATTGGCTCTGTACAATAATAAAAATTTTGTCGATCTTTCCGATTATTGGAAATCCGGTACGTGGGACATAATTGAGGTGCCGGCCTATTTGAATGTCTACGAAGGTGATGGCAATCATCCAACCGAAACGGATATAACATTCTATATAATTATACGTCGGAAAACTTTATTCTACACAGTGAATTTGATACTGCCAACTGTGTTGATCTCATTCCTGTGCGTTTTGGTGTTCTATCTGCCAGCCGAAGCAGGTGAAAAGGTAATATCCAACCATTGTTTATATGGTTAATAATGTAATGATTAAATAAATAAACTGATTTTTACAAAATATTATGCTAAACTAAATTTTATATTAATATCAATTCCTTAATTTTTCCCCACCCAACTAACTGCAGGTCACATTAGGCATAAGCATTCTGCTGTCACTGGTTGTGTTCCTGCTGCTCGTATCGAAAATTCTACCGCCAACTTCGCTAGTGCTGCCACTCATCGCCAAATATTTACTCTTCACTTTCATTATGAATACGGTTTCCATTTTGGTCACTGTCATTATTATAAATTGGAATTTCCGTGGTCCGCGCACACATCGCATGCCCATGTGGATACGCACGGTCTTCTTGCATTATCTGCCCGCATTTTTACTCATGAAACGTCCACGTAAGACCAGATTGCGTTGGATGATGGAAATGCCGGGTATGAGTATGCCCGCACACCCGCATCCAACGTACGGTTCACCGGCTGAACTACCCAAACACATAAGGTAGGAAATCTTAGATTAAGCGCGCTGTTGTTTGGTTGGTATTCCATTTCAATCTTTTTTTCAATTAATTACCCTTTATACAAGTATGTACATATGTAAATTAAAATAATAACTAGCATTTCCTTAGCGCTATTGGTGGCAAACAATCAAAAATGGAGATTATGGAGCTCTCCGATTTGCATCATCCTAACTGTAAGATTAACCGTAAAGTGAATAGTGGCGCAGATTTGGGTCTTGGCGATCAATGTCGGCGTGAGAGTGAATCATCCGATTCGATATTACTCTCACCGGAGGCCAGTAAAGCCACAGAAGCTGTTGAATTTATTGCGGAACATTTGCGTAATGAGGATTTATATATACAGGTGAGGGCTGATAGTAATTTATAATAATTGTGTTAATTCCATGTCACATAGACGATGCACCAAGAAGAGAGATTGCGTATCAATATCGCACTTCTACCTAAAGTCATCGAAGTATCTAGGGGAAATTCCTCTTAAGCTGCTCGAGTACCACGTTTTTTGCTCCTGTCGCCTTCCATCTCTTTTTCGATGTTATCTTTGACACATATTGTATTGTATCTTCTCGCTCCATCAGCTTTTAGAGGCTGTCTAAAAGGAGCTATAAAAGAGAGTTTATTGCTTAAAGCATCTTCTTTTGCCACAACGTTCGGAGAAGACCTTCCCAACTCTGATATGGCTTTTGATGCTGTTCAAAGTCAGCTTAGAGAACTCCATTAATTACTTAGAAATATGAAATGCAAATATATAATTTTGTTGGTAGTTCATTTGTCTTGCTGTCGAAGGCAAATTTTAAATCGACGAAGATTCTTTTCTCGTAAGTTTTTTCCGGATTTATGCCATAATGACTGTCGTTTAGTCGATGGATTTGCTACGTGTATAGCGACGCAGATAAGTTTAACTAAATGATAAAATAAATTGTTAGTCATAGGAAAGATTAGGCTATGCTGGCTGTCTCATACGCCCAATGGCAGTACAATGTAATTTGAGATGTGGTAGATGTCGTTCGAGACCTCCATGCTCTATACGAAGAGCGACCTAGTATCTAGCTTTGAGACTTCTAGTTGTCCTCATAAACGCGAAGCCTCTAGATATTTGAGTCGTGTTTTTGATAATGCCCGGAGGAAAGAGAGGAGGTGCCATAACGTCTCACTCATGCCTGACTTATTCTGCCTGTATAACTTATGTCCATTTTGCCCGCATGCAACGACAGTAGGTTGTATCTTGTCATTAGCCCTAAAACCATCCTGCAGTCCTTTCGAGATCGCGTGAGCACAAAATAAACATATTTCCCTTCGTTACGTTCATGCATGCCCTTGGCGACCGTTAAACTAGATGTAATGATGCATTTTACAGCTTCTTCGTCAAATACAGAGTATTTAGCTTTGTTTTCGGTATATTATGTTGTGATGCTTTTGGCGATAATCAACTACTTCTTCCTAAATACGATATTTTTGGCTGGAACTAAATAGATTTGCAGTTGCTACACAGCAGCCCCACGATCCTTTGATTATCTACTCTTAAGAACGTTTTCTCACGTAATTCATACGCTGTATGATTGAGGCTTTTATTAAATAAATCTACGTATATTTTGCAGTTCCTCATGTTATTTCCTGCAGTATTCGTAAGCTCTGCAATAAATGAGAAGCTCGGATGAAAATCGCTTCAGCGATTACAAAGCACCAATTATGTATACAAATATTAAAGAGCTCCGCAGCTTTCCTTATAGCAAGAACTTCTGCATATAAAATACAACAGAAACCCAGTATGAAGAGTTGTTTGAGGTCCAGTTAACGTAAATGTTGAAAGTTTCGTTGGCAGACTCGACGTGTCTGTACCAACCACCCAGCGAGAAACCTTCTTTCCCAGGTAAATCGTAGTCTGCTCTGTATACATTTTCTTTGCTTATAGAGCTATTTCCGAAAGAATTTGTAGCAAATTCTGCTGGCACCGCCAATCTGCGTTGTCTTCCAGAGTAATATTGATAGCAGTAAGATCGAGCAAATTTTCAAGCGCAGTTGTTTGAACAGAAATTTGCGCCTCTATTAATAAGAGTGCAGTGAGCAGTGCTTTTAGATATGAAGTCTTACTACTACCTGGGGGCTTAGCGTCAACACTGATAAAACCGACTTAGTTTTATTCACAAGGACGTATGAAATTCAAAAAACCTTAATGCATAAATGCCACTACTTTTCTATGGCAGTTTAGCATGATGGAGGGCTGCGGAAAGGCAATATTTGTGGAATGACTTGAAAAAGTACATACTCTCGATGCTTACCATTACGGGAGCTCTTAAAATAACACTAGCGGCGGCCCTTCATGCGATTTTGAATATACAACCGGTAAACCTAGTGGCGAAAAACATATCGCACCTAACTGCTACAAGGTTAAATACATCACCTTAGAATCAGGACATTCCGACACAGTAGTATAGTGCTGGTATTATGAAACGAATAGACAACAATGCCCCAGTCCTGACTTTCGGAAAGCAGCTATAATTGTCGCAGACGGATGGAGCAACTGCATGAAGCTGACACACATAAAAGGATAATTCAAATTTACGTAGATAGTCGAGCGGTTATTAGGACTTGATTTGATTATAGCACGAAGCCTGTAGTGGTTGCACTATGTAAAGAGGCAACCAACTTTGTTGGGTACCTGGACAATAAGACATCGAAACCAAGAAGATAGCCGACACTAAAGATGGAATCTTTATAGAACCGGACTTAACCATGCCAATTCCGGTTTCTCTCATCGAAATGAAATATGAGCAAAAAAAACTTCATATATCGTCAATGTAACATACTCGTACTTTGGGAACGTACGTACGTACGTTTGGTTTTTTGAAACCGTTGAAGGGATTTCGGTCGATCTCCTCCTTCAGACAGTGGCCGAGGATAAGGTGATGGATCTTCATTCAGCATGGGACAAAGAGCCTATTTCAATTCCCTAAAAGAACAGTTCTTCAAGCTAGAGATACAGCACGAAGTGTAGCAATATTGGGCTTTGCTCGTGTGTAGTTTTTTGATGCACGAAAAAAGGGCAAGTTAATATCAAACTACCATTTGGCTGAGTAGAATTATATTCAGCTTTTTAATTTTAATTGCTCTCAAAGAGTACTTCACTCTTGAATCACATACACATCATTATTATTCAATATATTTTGAGTTCAATAGACCACTGCATTAAATTTCTTAATTTTTTTCCTTAAAGACTCGTGAGGATTGGAAATATGTGGCAATGGTCATTGATCGTCTGCAACTTTACATCTTCTTCATTGTGACTACAGCCGGCACCGTTGGTATACTTATGGATGCACCCCATATCTTTGAGTATGTGGATCAGGATCGAATCATCGAAATTTATCGTGGAAAATAAGTGAAAAAATAAGAAATAAACAGTATTAATATACATTTGAAATTCAATCAATTTTCCAAACATTAAGTGCGGATTTTGGCACTAATCCGTTGTTAGTGAGGAGTTATCACAAACGAAATTTCGAAACACATGCACTTCACAATTAAACTCAAAAACAATTTTCTGGATTATTATTATTGTTTAAAAAAACTGTCAAATCATGTTAACATAATATTTTCAGTATTAAGATTTAAATAATTATACTTAAGGATTTTTAATTAGGAACAATAAGTTAACATATGTATGTGCAAGGCTTCGTAGAGGAAATTGTTATGCTAAGCGGTCAAAAAACAAATATATGAATTTGCTTGGAAAAGTAATAGCAAATTTTATTATAAAGAAGAAGAAATTCAGTAACAGTAGATTTTAGGAAGCAGGCGATATGAAAGACTTAGCGAATTAAGATTAATTAGTGCAGTTAGGCACAGTACCAAATTGACTAGCACAAAATAACTCTCACAACGGTACTCAGTAGTAAAATTTCTGTGAGAAGTTTTTTTTTTGGAAACGAAAATAAATGTATGAATTGTAAATGAACACAAAACTTTTATTAACACAACAGCAACCGATTGAATAAAAATAAATATGCTTCCAGAAAACTCTGTGTTTGCATATCAATTAGGCTAAGTAACTAGGTCTATCTCATATGTTATGTAAACCATGGAATGTGCAGTTAAATATGTAAATTGTAAGGGTGATCCATTTCGAGATTCTTTACTTTTTAAAGAAAAAAACACAGAAAATTCTAATTCAATGTGGAATTTTTATTATCATTCAAAACGTGAAATTATCTGCTCACCGAAGTGTTCTCTCAATAAATTCATTGATTATTGCGATGTGTGGGAAGTGGTGCCGTCTTGTTGAAACCAAATGTTGCGGAGATCACGAGCTTCAATTTTAGGCATCAAGTGGTCGGTTATCATGGCGCGATAACGGTCGCCATTGATGGTTACCTTCTCACCAGCATCATTTTTGAAGAAATATGGACCGACGTTTCCACCGGCCCACAAACCACACCAAACGGTCGCCAAGGGAATTTTTTTTGGCGAAATGACAGCTTTTGAAATTCTTTTGGTTGCTCTTCGTCCCGAGTGCGGCAATTTTGCTTGTTACATACCCATTGATCCAGAAAAAGGCCTACTCGCTGAACAAAATTTGGCTCGTAAACGTCGGATCTTCTTGCATAAGCTGTATTCTTGCATAAGCTGTATTTGTACGCTTTCATTTTAAGATCTCGACATAAAATGTGCCAAATCGTTCCATACGCCAGTCCGAGTTGCTGCGAATGGCGCCGAACGACTCTCCACGGTCTTCGTGTACACACTCAGCTACGGCCGCTTTATTTTCTTCACTGCGTGCTGGACGTGTCTATTCGGTCGAATATTATCCAACAATGAATGCTGGGTCTCAAGATGGGTGATGGTGTTGCGAATAGTACGCTCAGTAGGCCGATTATATTGACCATATATTGAGCGAAGCGCGCGAAACAGATTCTTTACAGAACGTGAATTATCGTAATAAAGTTGAATGATTTGTAAACGTTGTTCAGGCGTAAGTCTTTCCACGATGAAATACCAAACAATACTGAAAAAAATTGAAAGTTGAAAAAAGTACATCCACTTGGATCACCCTTTATATCTTAAAGTATTTCAAAAAGACTATAAATTTTGTAGATTTCAATCATTTCTTCTTCATTTTGTTTAGTGCATGGAGCGTTTATACATTTACAAGTGAATATACAGGAGCACGCCATTTGTTTCTCATTGTCACATTTAGGCGTCAAATGGAGACACAAACTGAAGTCAGTTACTACTCCCTCTTATATTTATAACGGAGTGGAAGTCTTACTCATCCTCTTTCTCAGCTTTCAGAAGTGCTCTTATCTATCGTTATGACCAAGCGAGTATACCCGCTGTCTCATAATTCACTGAACAATATAAAAGTAGCCCAAAAGCAAAGGGCCGCAAATTTTCGACAAAACTTTTCACTCAAAAACTCCTAATGCTGACTGCTCGGTTGTCGTTTTTGTTATTGTGGTCGCAAAAATATTCCCCAAATTTGGAGAATACCTCGGGAGTTATAGTTCTTCAACGTAAAAAATCCGGATCATTCCTGTATGAAGAGCCGTCTGTCGTGGGAATCTTTGCATTTCATTCGCTTCTTGCTACAGATATGTCTTAATGCGGTCAAATTCTTTAGCCCCTTACCCGAAGGTGGTCAGTAAGCGACTTGAGCATGCTTATTTTTACGCCGAGTTAGGACTTTGCTTTACTACTCGGTCTTGGTGATTATGCTGACATTGTTGTTGCTCATTCCCATTTTTTTTTTGTTATTTTCATTAATTATAAGGTTTTTGAGTTGGTTTATGTTATTGTTTGCGAAAGTGAAAATATTACGTCAGTCTGAGTGGTGGCGGCCGCGATAGTCGAGTGTTTAGCATTGCGTACTCACAATTCCAAAATTATAGAAAATAAATTTTTCTAATTGCGGTCGCCCCTCGGCAAGGTACGTCAAGCCCTCCGAGTGTATTTCTGGCATGATATAAAGCTCCTCATAAAAACCCATCAGCCGTTCGGAGGCGGCTTAGAATAAACTGTAGGGATGTTAAATTTTCATTGAGTTTCACGGCGATTATTGCGGTCTATCGCAACGTTGCGAGGTATGCAGTCTTCTTTTTATATACTACGACTTTGTCAGAAATTAATAGCTGCATACATAGGGTGCCTGAAATTACGAACCGCAACTTATTTACATTGAGTTGTTGAAGAGTGCTCTCAGAACATAGGAGTGCAAATAGAGTAGGAAATCATTTGGCAATCTGTTTTGAATGCAGCTTGCTGACCTCGAACCTGCATCGTGTTTGTTGATGGCCGTTGTCCCGCCGTTTGGGCTGAACTTTCTGACAATTATAACAAAGCTGTCTTCTTTTATATATATCAACACATTTGTCTAGAGAAGTTAAGTAGTTTTTTTGATCTTACGGACGTGTTTTCCCGATTCTGATTTTTACAATCAAATTATGATGTATACTGCACCGAGTATTAAGGTACTCTTATGTAACGTTGAACGTAGATATTCAGGTGTCAATGAAGGATTAGGGAAATGGTCGGCATAGCAGAACACTACTTACACTTCCACTATTCGAATTTTTGGGTAGACTTTAATGAAGAGATTAATAAAGAATGGAGTGTTTTAGCTATTGCCGTTGGCGTCGGCGTTGTCGGTGTGACGTCGATGACGGCATGAGGTTATGTCGACTGAAAAACGACGACGACGTTGATCAGGCCAACTATAATATTAACGATTTCTTTTAAGTTAGATGTTTTTTTTTTTTTGTAGATTTTTAATCCAAATCCTCATATCCGAACGCTTCGGTTGTATGGGTACTACAGGAAATAGTCCTCCGGTTTCGATGGTTTTCAGTTTAATTAATTATATGTGTGTAGAATACCGAATTTTATATTTTTAACTGCTTCATTGAAATAGTTATGATTCAAAATTGCACACCTGAAAAAATTGGTTTTATTGCAGCTGTACTATATAGTTGTACGGGTTTTCCAAATTTCAGTACCAATATTAAGCTCATTATATGTGTATAGAATCTCGAAACCGGTTGTTTGGTATCTATATGATATAGTCAACCGTTTCGGCAGATTCCGAAAATGATCAATACATTATAAATATACTGCCGCATACCAAGTTACGTTGAAATATCTCAAAAATTTGCGTTCAAACAGATGGACAGAAGGACATGGCTAATTCAACTTAACTCGTCATTCTGATCTGATTGGTAAAAATTTTGGTGGGTCTATCTCTACTCTTTCGGACCACAATTAATATACCATTTCATTTACAGTGAAGGTATAAAATATATATTTATTACCTTTGAACTGCAACACATTCGGACTACTACAGCAACATTGATGAGAGAGTTGTCAATAAATTGAATCAGAAAAGTCACGCCAAAAATTCTGCTAATTGAAAACACACAAAAAAGAGAATTGGACTCAATAACATATTAAATTTTTTGCTGCCGCTTTATAACCAATTCGTATATCTCAAGTACCAACCGAACTGAAATTAACTTTTAATTTATGCACAGCATTGGGCTGGTTTACCTATGAGCAGGCTTGGGACAACTAGCCAGCTAACGGCCTGGCAGATCTTTAAGGGAATTATGAGGCAGCCGCCCATTCGAAAGTCATGGGCACACGCGACAAGCAGAACTGGCATTGGCAGCGGTGTGGACTCAGTCTGGTGCAACAACAACATTAACCTACAGCAGAACCGACGTGCGCAGCACACTTAAAGACATAAAATCGTGATTTACCTTTGCCTATTTGAATTGTTTTCTCTCATCCTCTCAACCTACATACATACATACTCACAAGCAGACATTAAAAGAAATCATCATTTAATGTTTTTATTTTAAATTTTTATTTTAGTTTCTTTTTTTCTTTTCCGTTTAGTGTCAAGCTTGCCGAGTTGACACTCTGACACCAACGAGGTGGTGGTGTCGGCGACGCGGCCGTGGTGTCAGCGTGTCGACATGTTGCTGCGCGCCAGCACCATAAATTGCTCGAAGCCGTGTTTAAAGCAGGTCGTGAGCCACACTTTCGGCCAGCCAGAGTTGAGCCGCCAAGTAAAGTTGAACGCCAGTGAAGTCAGCACACTAGCTGTACTACTGCGGCATGGCTAGAACGAACGAGTTCCACTCAACCAGCAACTAGAATGAAAACACACGCACATACAAAAACATTAACACATACGAGTACGCCACTCACTCATAGGTGTATGTATTTTTTTTTTTTTTTTTTTTTTGAAATTCTTTTTATTTTTTTATCTAGCTGAAGTGGCTAAAAATAAATTTAAAAAAAAAGAAACAAAAAATAGTAAAAAAAATGCGAATTATGAAAATCAGTCTCACAGACATTCATTCATAAGAAATTTGTTTTAGATTTAGCAAATATTCTTGAATTGGCATTGTGTTCGTGGAGCTCCATTCAACACTTGGTGCACTTAAAACTGAATAGTTTGAATGAATTTTATATTCAAATTAATAGTTTGTTTTTGTAATTCAATTCAATCAACAGCCAATTGAGGTTTTGAAAGTCACAAACGAATGGTATATACACATTTACATATCAACAGCACCGCTTACATATATACATACATACATAGATATGTCGGACAAAGTCGAGCTGAGTAGTTTTGTACTGAAATTCTAATGACAAGCATTTTATTAATGTTCATTTTCTGCTAATTCAATTTTTTAAAGCTTTAATTTTGCGATTTTGTTTTGAAATGCTGTCATAGTTCGTGATTGTGACTGTACAACATCCGGTGCGAGATTGAATTATAATTATTCTTTTTTTCATTTCTGTTTTCCAATTTGTCAAGTTCAACAGCAACAGTGTCAGTCAAACACCTTTACACAACTATTTGTAGTATAAATACATGTATATAGTGGTGTACATATATATAAACAATGGAACAAAAACTAAATTGTGCGCTTGGCTATTTATCTTTGGAATCGTTAACATTTATCTTTAAACACGATTTTTTATAACTTTGTTTTTTTTATTGTTGTTGTTTTCTTTCAATTTAGAGCATATAGAATTACCAAACAATTTGTTTCAATGTGTTCTTATTGTAAAGCAGAAATGTATGAAATTGAGATGTGTCATGAAAGTTACTTTTTTTTTTAAAGAATATGTAATGAGTTCTTATAAGAAATTTGGTTTACAACTTTGAGAAAATATAGTTAAACAAAAATACTTGGCGTAATATTAAAAAATATCATTTCTTTATATATATACACATAGAACATAAAGTCTGCGTTCACCCAACACATTTTTTTAAGTAAAGTAAAACCATAACGGAAATAGTTAATTCAGTTAAAATTTTTTACATGAATTTATTCATTATATTTTTATGTTAAAAATGCAAAAGCACAAATTTATATTTCCATTTCCATTTTCGTTATAACGGTATCTAGTGCACCAACATGTAAACGTAAGCACCACAAAATCTGCGTTCAGGTTTATAATTATTTATAAAAGCATTAAAAATTATAAAGAAAAATTTAATTTAATATTTTGTTGGATAACCACAATGTTTTAATACCTCACTCAATCGGTTTGACATTGAATTTACCAACTTATCTGTTTTCTCAGCTGTAATTCGGGACCATTCTGCCAGCATAACTCTTCGCAAAACCTCTTTACTTGTTATTATACGCTGACGAATTATTTTTTCTAATATATCCGAAAGGCGCTGTAAAGGATTGAGATCGGGTGACTGAGGAGGCGTCAGTCTAGGGGCATTGTATAAGAGCCAAAGTCTAGCTATTTGAGCAGTATGCTTTGGATCGATATCCTGTTGAAGCCAAAATGTCAAAGATAAGCCTAAATTCTCTGCACTTTGTGATATGGTTAAATATCCCCATTTATCCATTGTCGATTAGATAAATTCACACATTCCCACACCATTAGCCGCCATGCACCCCCACACCATAATTCCATTACAAGCATGTTTCACTGTACCAACAAGATTTTGTTTTTCAAGGGCAGTTCCTGATTTGCGCCATACAATTTGGCGGATATACAAAAATTGCTCTCATCCGACAAAATGACTTGTTTCCAGAATTTCGGAGACTTATTTATATAATTATGAGCAAATTCAATGCGCTTTCGTCTGTTGGCAAGTGAGATATAAGGTTTTTTTCCGAGCGACTCTACCATGATATCTAGCTTTACGTAAAATTTTTCCTGCACTTACTGCACAAATTGATTTTTTTTAACGTTTTATTTACGTTTTCAACTATATTTGTTGGCGTAATTCGCGAGTTAACTTTCACCACAATATTTTTGGACGGCCACATCGACGCTAACATATCGGTTTGTTTGAAATTATTTACTAAGCGCTTGACGGAGGAATACGTTCTTCCAATAGTTTGACAAATTTTTCTAAAACTTTCGCCATGTTTGCACAGTTTAATATTTATTTTTCTTTCTGAAACACTAATTTCTTTCCCTTTGATTTTCGTTTTTTCAAACTAATATTAAAATACGTTACGAACTCTTTAAGTGATTAATTAGAATTAAAGACCATAGAAAATATGCAAAAAGAAGAAACATCTTCATGGAAGGTAACGGTATTCTCAAATCAAGCAAACTGAACACAGACTTTGTGGCGCCTATGTTTACTTGTGGCTTTACTAAGATACAGTTATCTCGAAAATGAAAGTAGGAATATTAGTTTTTGCTTTTGCATTTCGAACTGAGAAATATAATGAATAAATGTAAAAAAATTTAAATGAATTAACTATTTCAGTTGTGTTTGTGCTTTACTTTAAAAAATGTGTTGGCTGAACGCAGACTTTATGGTCTATGTGTATATAACATATATACATATATTTTTGACGTTTTGTAACCGCTTTTTGGTCGAGCTCCTCCTCCGATAATATATGTACTTTAAAATTTAGTAAGTTGGCAAAGTAAAGTTTTTACGATGACGGTTTTGATGCCTGATTAAAACTGACTGATAGGTGACGCTGCAATACAAAGGTTTGTTTTGAAAAATAATGATAAATAAAATTATTTGGAAAGAGCTGGTCAGTTTCTTCGAGTTGTTACTAAAATCACAAATATTGAGAAAATATTTAAAATTTTGACAAGATTATGCTATTAATTAGAAGGAAGTGCTGTATTTTGATATTAATATGTTATTTATTACAAATTTTTCTCAAGCTTTTAACAACTTAGTTGTGGCAATTGTGGTAAGAAATCACATATCTGAAAAAATTGTTGTATGGGAGGTCTATGGTATAGTGGTTGGATTGATATGCCTTTCGGCACCAATATTTCATATCCTAAGATGCTTAAGGAGTATGGGGTCATTTGAAGTTCAGGCAAGTGAGGAAAATTTTCGATTGTCATTCACTTGGGAGTGGCCAGAAATAATTATTTTACATATAGTTCAGTTGCTCACGACCTCCGGTCTTAGACTAGGTTTCCTCATCAAGTTAAATGGCTATCGCCAAATCGTAAAATACGCAACCAAATCGGTCATGTTGTGATAGACGGTAGACATGTATTCTAGACATGCGTACGTTCCAAGGGCCAAATTACGACTCGGATCATTATATTGTAGCACCAAAAATACGCACCCGCCTCTGTGCAACAAAGAACGCAACAAGCACAAAGAAGGTTTGACGTCGAAAAGCTGCAATCACAGCAGATAGCCTGCAGGTTTTCTACTCGTCCCGTTCACCTGCTCTCTGACAGCACTCATCTGCAACACAGGGAGCTGTGGATCGAAACATCAAACTCTTTACGCTTCGAAAACAATTACTTTTCAACAACGTCAGAGAAACAGTTGGTACGATGACGATTAGATGAGGTAATCCGGTGAAAGATGTCATACATAGATGAACATACTTAAGTTATGGATGGAACACTTCTCCAACATACTCAATGATAATGAAAGTAAAAGCCCAGGAGATTGCGAACCCAAAACACCAGTCGATGACGATGATATAAACGTTCCATCTCACGA
Source organism: Neoceratitis asiatica (assembly GCA_030068015.2). NCBI lineage: Eukaryota > Metazoa > Arthropoda > Insecta > Diptera > Tephritidae > Neoceratitis > Neoceratitis asiatica. The sequence continues at coordinate 41,695,693 of CM061529.1, forward strand.
ATATGAAGAATTTCGAATAGCAATTTCCCGCTTAAAAAACAAAAGGGCGGCGGGAACCATAGGATTACCGGCAGAGCTATTCAAATACCGCGGCGAAGAACTGGCAAGGTGCATGCATCAGTTTCTTTGCAGAACATTGTCGGACGAAAGCATGTATGATGAATGGAACTTATGTGTGCTCTGCTCAATCCAAAGAAAGGGGGACCCAACGGTCTGCGCCGATTTTCGTGGGATAAGTCTCCTTAATATCGCATATAAGGTCCTATCTAGCGTACTGTGTGAAAGACAAAAGCCCACCGTCAACAAATCTTGAAAATGATCCGAGAGAAAAGAATCGATACACACCACCTTTTTATCGATTTTAAAGCTGCCTTCGACATCACGTTAAGGCACTGCGTCTACGCCGCTATGTCTGGATGTGATATATGAAGTCGTAGATAACTTTGTCAATCTAAGCACCAGCAGTAACAGCACCAACAATGTCAGTCTTGAAATCTAACGCTGAATCACTCTTGCCTACAGACGCTACTATGGACTGAGTAGGCAAGTGAAAAGTAAAGTTCTCATGACGAGTGGCGCGCTATTCTTTATGCGGCTATAATCGCGTAAGCGGTGCCTATGCCAAAGAAAAAGAAGAAGATGCTTAATTATAAAAATTTTGATAAGAAATCACATAGCTCAGCAATCAATATTGTAGAAGGTATGTACATGTTAAAGTATAATTCCGCTGATTCCGACAACTAAGTAATTGTGCGTGACGGAAATATATTCGTATATCAAATTTCTTTTAAATATCTGAAAAACTAAGAAACTAGTTTAGGTTCACACAGACAGAAAGACGGAATTAAGTAGATTAATTAAAAATTAAAAATTGTATAAATATAAAGATAAAACTGCTCACCTCCACCGAACTATACTTGCTGAGTAGTAACGCATGTTTCATAGTCGGCCGGAAAAAAACTATGTTACAGTATAGCTTCATACGGGGCATCAACTTCATTCCTTGCTGTACATTATTACGGTGCCTTCGTTTGAACTGACTTTCTGCATAGACACTTCACTAACTTAATTCGTTGCAGAAGTAATTTAATAAGTCAAAGTGCCTGAAGGGTAGAAGCAAGCAAGCTTCTTTAGGAATAAATGGCAGGCTTGAGAGAAAGAGATTTTCTTGTCGTGAACTTTCGATCGGATCACCACATCCGTGAACTTATCGGTCATTTTACGTAGGAAAATCATGTTTTACGTAAATAGTATGAATGGAAAGGGATTCTAAAAATTAATTTATTTAAACGAAAAAAGTAATGGAGGAAAAAGATGAAAAAATTAGACTGAGACAGCTAAAAGTCTAGATTAGTCCAGATTTGTATATATAAGTATAATATATTCAAAATATTTATGACTACACATATAAAATACTGACAACTTATAGTCATTTTGATTAAAGCAATACTTTACAGAACCGATTTGGGACGAATAGAATTGAAAACAATTGGCAGCCGTTAACTCTGATTTGGAACAACCGTCAGTACCAAGAAATGCTTCGATGCGGTCGGTGTTTTGTTTTTAACTCAACACGGTAATAAAGTAGATATTATGGCTGGACTCAGTAGCCGAGGGGTTGGTAAAGCATGCTACTCTGCGGATGGTCATCGGATGAAATCCGTGCCAGCCCAACCTCTAAAATAATATAAAAAAAATTTTGTTTTTATTTTATATTTCTCATAACAATTTATCCGTTCGGATGTGAAGAGTTGCCCGTAATTTTCAATTTTTACTATAATTGAACTATGATTTATAAAATAAGCTTATTATATTGTTAGGGTCACAACTCTGTGTGCATTTTCTAAGCTGACTTTGATATTTAAATAGCGCTAGTAGGTTTTTATAAGGAGTTTTTATTTCATGTCAGAAATACAAACTCCGCTTGACATTTACCGTGAACGAAATTGGTTTTCCTACTTCTTTACTTTTAAATTGCCTACTCAGTCCAAAGAGCACTTGTAGGCAAGAGCGATCTGTGTTGGATTTCAAGGTTAATATTGTTGGTGTTGTTGATGACGAAACTTAATTGTTTCTGCAGCAGCGGCACGTGGGGAAATTTAGAAATCGTTCCACAGTTCCCGGATGCTGATGAGAGCTCTCAGAGAGCTGGTGTGCACGTCGAGTAGAAAACTATATGGCAGTCTGTTGTGATTGGAGCTTTCCGACATCGAGCCTTCCTTGCGTTTTTTGACGGCTGTTCTTTGTTGCAAAGATTCCGAGTCAATATTTAGCTTTTGAAATGTACGCACAAATAGAATACTGGAGACAAGTCTTCCGTCTATCACAATATGATCGACTTGGCTGCGCGTTCTTCGGTCCGGAGGCAAGCGTGTAACTTGATATATTTTCTTCTGCTGGAATCTAGTACCACAGACAGCCATATTTCGGGTCCAGGCGAAGTCGAACAGCCTCAGCTCAGTGATGTTTCATCGGGAAGGCTGAATTTTCAGACTATTCCGCCAAGGATGCGTTATTCATCCACCCTCATAGGTACGTTCTAGGCGCTCATATAAATCATCCATCCTTGGTGAAGTAGTCCTTCCTTTCCATCGGGACGTTAGGACGAATGTGCGATATTTTGAAGAACTTATTTTTGTTGCGGATTGTGGCTGGACGTTCGCCTACCGGGGTGAATGCCAGGACTCGGCGACAGAGTCTCTATCACAATACAAATCCAACACCAAATTTGAGCTCCTTTAAATGATCGCAGTAGTAGATTTCACAAGGACCCACCTTCTTGGACGGCAGTGGTGTCAGCATTTAGTCGCGGGCTTTCGGCTTCTCACTTTAGCTCGCCTTCAAACGAATGTTTGTTGGCTACCCTGAAGATACTTGGCATAAGATCGGAAGTCGTGAGTTGCTTAAGCCACATGGCATGACATTACTGCTCCAAAATCTTCGATTGGCAACTAAAAAGCTTGCTGATATAGTTGGTATTGCTGATGAAATTGAAGACCATTCCGGCTAATTAAAAAATGTTTCGCTAATTGGAAAAAAATCGACAAATGTGCATTGCATCGGCTGCTCAGCAGAACAAAAAAAATTAATTTTGTTTGTCAAATTTCTTTGACGCTTCAGTGAATTTTAGACTTTGCATAAATAAATTTAAAATTAATTTAAAAAAAAATGAGAAAAAAGTCTAAGTGTTTGTCAAAACACTCGCAATGCTTGTACTCGGCCCGAAAAGTTTTCGAGTAATGAGCAATGAGCAGGTGAGCGAGTGCTCGTTGCTCAAATGTTCGCACAGCCCGAAAATGTTTGAGCAAAATCTTCAGCTCTACTATAAATTAACAAATTTAGAAATATATAATGACGAGTTGCGAAAATAATGCCAATCACGAATTTATTCAAAATTGGAAGCAGTACGTTTAAAAATATAATTGCCAAGCATAGATTTAAATTTACATATGCAGAAATAAAAGAAAAAAATCATAATATCGTAATAAAATGAAAAATACAATCAACCCATCAATGATTCGGGAAAAAATAATAATTATTATTATAATTATTAATATGTACATATGTATGTTATTAGGCTCCTTTTTTTAAAGAGAATGTGGTTAATTTCACTTCTTCGGCTGTGGCTGCTTCAAATTATTTTCAAATTTACCACAATGCAATGCAATGCAATCAAATATTTGTTACGCACGAATATTTCATGGCATATAAAAATATTATACTAAATGGAATATTTAATTAATTTCCAATAATACTTGCAGACGCAATCAGCTAATTTCTACACACCGAAATACACATACGTACATACATATGTATGTACATATCGATTATGAAGCAGACGAGTAGCAGCTGATATGACATGTGGCTACCTAACGGCAGTAATGATGGCGGCGCTGGCGACGGTTCAAACACTTTTAATATCAATTTCATGGTTTTACAGTCGCATTGATGTAGAAATTAAAATGCTAATTGAATTTAGGCGCAAAAGAGAATTCTTGATTCTTGAAGTGCTTTCATCTAAGCCGTTCTCGCACAAGAATGTCAAAAATGACATTGATAATTTTTGGATTATGAAAATTTTATGTGCTTTTTCTTTGAAAGAGCCCAAATGATTTTCGCTGATAATTTAGCAGCTGTTTGAACAAATTGTCTACGCTGTAATGTAATGGTGTGATGACTTGCGACATACAATTTAGATATGTAGCAGGTGTAACTTCAGCTTCATTGGAACGATGACTTGTCGGCATTTCTTTTGTTTCTTGTTTTTTTTTTTTCATCTAAATAATTTGATTATTCAGTAGAAATTAAGCCATCAAACTTATTGAACTCATTTGATTAGAAGTTGTGGTAAATTGAAAATTGGACGAGATAAAAAATCTTAGCTTATTATTAACTGTGTGGAGCTGAAAAATATTACTGGATGAATGTATACATATATTGTACAACAACGCAGGTAGCAAATGAGTCGCACAAATGGAAATTAATTGGAAAGCACGTTATGAAAATAAAAAAAAAGTAATAAAAATTTTCCAAAAAATATATATAAATTTAGGATAAATTGGTGGCAATGTGGATGACATATAATTTAATTTAATCTTTAAGAAGAAGATATATATACAATAAGGGGTTGGATTATTTCATCAGAAGTCACTAACTTCGAACGAACGAACGAAGCACGAACTTGATATAATTTGAAGCTATGTTCACTATGTTTATTACACACATAGACCATAAAGTCTGCGTTCACCCAACACATTTCTTAAAGTAAAGTACAAACACAACTGAAATAGTTAATTCATTTAAAAATTTTTACATGCTTTTATTCATTATATTTCCCAGCTCGAAATGCAAAAGCAAAAATTGATATTCCTACTTTCATTTTCGAGATAACTGTATCTTAGTAAACATAGGCACCACAAAGTCTGCATTCAGTTTGCTTGATTTGAGAATACCGTTACCTTCCATGAAGATGTTTCTTCTTTTTGCATATTTTCTATGGTCTTTAATTCTAATTAATCACTTAAAGAGTTCGTAACGTATTTTAATATTAGTTTGAAAAAACGGAAATCAAAGGGAAAGAAATTAGTGTTTCAGAAAGAAAAATAAATATTAAACTGTGGAAAGATGCGAAAGTTCCGGAATTTTCGACAAACTATTTGAAGAATTTATTCCTTCGTCCAGCGCGTAGTAAATAATTTCAAGCAAACCGATATTTTAACGTCGAAACCCCAATCTGGCAGTCCAAAAATGTTATTAGTACGGGAAGAACGCAAAATAATAAATCTGCTGAAAGTTAACTCGCGAATTACGCCAACAAATATAGTTGAAAACGTAAACGTAACGCTAAAGAAACAATTTCGGCAGAAACTGCTAGATTAGCTAGATATCATGGTAGAGTCGCTCGGAAAAAAACCTTATATCTCACTTGTCAAAAGACGAAAGCGCATTGAATTTGCTCATAATTATATATGTAAATAAGTCTCCGGAATTCCGGAAACAAGTCATTTTTTCAGATGAGAGCAAATTTCGTATATTCGGCATAAAATGCCGCCAAATTGTACGGCGCAAATCAGGAACTGCCCTTGAAAAAGAAAATCTTGTTGGTGCAGTGAAACATGCTTGTAATGGAATTATGGTGTCGGGGTGCATGGCAGCTAATGGTGTGGGAATGTGTCAATTTATCTAATCGGCAATGGATAAATGGGGATATTTAACCATTTCAAAAAACAACTTCAAACAAAGCGCAGAGAATTTAGGCTTATCTTTGACGTTTTGGCTTCAACAGGATATCGATCCAAAGCATACTGCTCAAATAGTCAGACTTTGGCTCTTGTACAATGCCCCTAGACAGCTTAAGACGCCTCCTCAGTCACCCGATCTCAATCCTTTACAGCGCCTTTCGGATATATTAGGAAAAATAATTCGTCAGCGTATAATAACAAGTAAAGAGGTTTTGCGAAGAGTTATGCTGGCAGAATTGTCCCGAATTACAGCTGAGGAAAGCGGTAAGTTCGTAAATTCAATCCCAAACCAATTAAGTGAGGTATTAAAATAACATGGTTATCCAATAAAATACTAAATTTAATTTTTCTTAACATTTTTAATGCCTTTATAAATAATTATAAACCGGAACGCAGACTTTGTGGTGCATATTGGTACATTTAGATACCGTTATAACGGAAATGAAAATGGAAATATAAATTTTTGCTTTGGCATTTTTGTCTTAAAAATATAATGAATAAATTCATGTAAAAAAATTTTGTTGAATTAACTATTTCATTTGTGTTCACTCAAGATGTGTTGAGTGAATGCAGACTTTATGGGCTATGTGTACATAAAAAGGTAATATAGAAAATGATTTGTTTTAAATTAACTCAGCACAAGAGAGGCATTATTTTGAAGAATGCAAGCTCGAAATAACAAATAACTCGGAATAAAAAAGAAAATGGTGATAAGAAATGTGTGTCAAAGCAAAGAAAATTCGTTCCATTTCCGAATGCGAAAAAAATGTGTCAAGAAAATGATGTGTTCTCGAAACGACTGTTGTTATTCTACCTTTCATGTATAGGAAATGGTATATTGAAACCGATCGAATCAGAATGACGAATTAACCATGCCTGTTTTTGAGATATTTCAAAGAAACTTGGTAGGCAGCTGCCTACGCCTTTTCTGAAATTTAGTATTTTACACATACCTAGCAAATTACACACTGATTGTGACACGGTGCATTGTCCTGGTGTACCACCACTTTCCTTTTCTTCAAACGCGGCCGTTTTTTGGTGATTTTGTCCTTCAAGCGGTCCTATAATGCTAGGTAATAGTCCCTGTTGATGGTCCTTCCTTTTCCAAGGTGGCCAATGAAAATTATTCCGTGCGCATCCCAAAATACTGACGCCATAACCTTGTCAGCCGACTGTAGTGTTGTCCACGCTTTGGAGCGGGTTTATCGTGCGCAGTCCACTCGGATGACCGTCGATTGGAATTTGGAGTTAAAAGGATGGAACCATGTTTCATCTATTGTCACATGTATATGCAAAACTCGGATTTATTACTCTTGAACATTTCCAAACACTGCTCCGACTCATCAACTCGTCGTTGCTTTTCGTAAAAAGTGAGCTTGCGCGCACCCACTTTACACAGAACTTTATCATACCCAAATATTCGTGAATGAGAGTGCCTGCTATTCCATTGAATTTCAATTGACGGTAAGAACAACTTTTGAGCGCCCACTGCGTTCATTGTCTTCGGTGCTCATTTTACCACGTCTAAACTTAGCATACCAATCATTGATGGTTGATTTTTCTAGGACAGTGTCCGGAAACTCGTCATCAAACCAAGTTATTGCTTCAACTGTATTTTTTCCCTTCAAAAAGCAATATTTTATCGACACAAAATTCCTTTAATAAATTTTTTTGACAATAACAAAAGTTGCTTCACACAAAATACTATAATTCACAAACTAATGATCCGACAGCTCTCAAAATTATATTATTCAAAAGACTGAATGGTTAGGGCTAACTAAAAATTATGAATTAAATAAATCTAGTAGCGCTATTTATGTGTCAGGTCGGGGACTTTTCAATTGTGTGTGAATTTTTATATTCTAAAGACGTGAATTCGGCATGACCTTACTTACATTACTTTTATTCAAGAGAAAAAATTTGCACACAGGTTTAAATTCAATTTGGTTTGACGTCAGAAAGTAATAAAAAATGCACTTAGTAAAATTGTACTCAATTTACGCTATAAAACAAAATATATCACTCATAACAATTATTTATTTATTTATATTGTTTATGTAACATTCAATATAATATTTTTTGTTTTAAATAAATATATGTTTAAAAAATATTTTTTACTTTTAAAAAATTTAAAAGATAAAAAGATTTTTCTGTATTTTTTTTTTACCTACTTTGAAATTCTTCTTTATTATTATTTGAATGCCTCTTTAGCAAAATTCAAATTACTAGGCGTTGCTGTTAACACATACTTACACAAAAGTTAAAGAGTTTTTAGAAAAATAATTTAGAATAGTAAAATAAAAAACAAATAAACAGAAATGAGTAATAATAATGCAAAAGAATGGGTAAAAAAGTGCCAACTTTTATAGCCTCAGGCACGTGTATGCAATTTTCATTCATACATTATTCATTCATAATAATGCGCATGCGCTACGGCCACGCCACTCGCAAGGAGGAGGTACTTTTGTGAAGTCTTTCGTTTATTTTCTTGTTGTTGTTGATTTATTCTTAGTATGTTGTTTTAAAGGTCCACTTATTTATGCTTAACTTTTGAAAAGAGTTTAGTAAAATAAATGTTTTTTCTGTATTTAATTTTTTGTTCATATAAATGTAGCGCAAACTAGTTTTTTTATATCTGTAAACAGTTATAAAAATAGGTATTGATTAATATTTTCCATTAAACATTCAAATAAAACTTATATACCAAAATATACAATAGTAGTAGTTGTATCAAGAAAAAAAAAAAAAAAAAACGTGAAGGTGCGTTCCTGGTTCAGTTCAGAGAAACAGATTCTACTCTTAACCAATTATGTTTACGAAAATATGTGTAATAAAATTTTTGAAGTTGTTTTCGTTAGCCTCTAGTTAGAATGAAGTCGCGGGAGCCGATAACCTCTTATCACCATCTTCACTGCGTGAAGTCTTTGCATCCAGTAAAAGAACTTAGTGTAATGCTTTATAAAATATCTGCTGGCCCTACAACGTATGGCCCATCTCAGCGGACAACTGCTAGAAGCAGAGTCGTCCGTCCGACGCAAGACGGATGGACTCCAATTCGCAATACCTAACATAAGGTGTTCTAGTCTAAAGCGTTGCATTTTAGGTAATCTTTGAAGCTACGTGAAAAGAAAGCAATCAATATTTTTACTATCCATCTTTTTATGAAATATTTATTGACTTTAGATAAAAACAAACAAAAAATTTGAAACAAAAAAATTTTATTTCCACGAATTAACATCAGATGAAGTAGGGGGTCTTGAAAAATTGTTACGTGACCATACCCACGATTTCAGTCCTTCTAGCAATCTGAAAAAAAAAAGATTATTAATCTAGAGTAATGTCGCAATGTCTGGAACGACGGAAATGTCGAAAAAAATGTTTACAAAATGGCGACTGTTTGAAAAAAAAATTATTTAACCTTTTTTGGATTTTTGAATTTTTTAAAAACACTAAAAATTGAAATTTACAGGTAAGCTTAGTTCCAGCCATAGAGAAGTCTATAAAGATAACTCTCTAAAAATTTCAAGTAAATTGATCCAGTAGAACTTGAGAAATCGTGGGTATCGTTTTGAAAAAGCCAGTTTCGAGAAAAACGCGTTTAAAGCTCCGCGTAAAAGCCGAGCCGATATGAATGCCGCATCAGAAAAATACCTGTATCTCCGAAAACAATTTGAATTTTGAAAAATCCTATTACATACATATTTTTAAATAGCTAAATGTAAAAAATATGAAATATTAATCGAATTTTCCAGAGTTCTGTACTAGAATACCCCCATAAACGCCGTGAACGGTTCATTCATAAAGGAACAATCAACGCTTTTCTTCTAGCTGGAGCCTGAGCACCATCTATTGCAGGCAGGCAGCTGGAATGACTTGGGCTTGGTGAAGTGTTATTCGTCTCGCCTTTGCAAAAGTGTTTAGAGCTGATGAGTCTGTAATTCATCCTAACGAAGGTTATGGTGGTGGGGAACTATTTTCCTAACTTAGAACTTAAAGATCGTCTTTTATATATTTTATGAAAAGCCAGGCTTCCAGCTTGCAGTTTCCAATTAAAGCCCTTTCTAGACATCTAGCGAAGAGAATAAAACGATCTGTGAAGCTAAGTCTATATATACTTTAATATTTTCTATAAAACGAAAAGCAGAGATGTGGTAGTGAACGAAGACGAGTCGAAATATCTCCTGTCATCAAACTAACAGTATTCCCACTGCTATTTGGCTCCCATGTTGCTATAGACAATGAAAACTTTGCCGTTTTAGATAATTCCAGTATCAAAACTAGCAACAATTTCAATACTAACAAGTAAAATCATCTCACGAAAAACTAATGCTAAACTCTCCAGTTCTTATAATCGCGGACGATGAAAACATCAGCTAAGTCAGCATTAGCTCTTTTCGAGATAAAGACTTTTTGAAGAATTCAACGACGACTAGTACCGCTTATGTTGGATCAATAAGCCATTGCGAACTAATCCAGCGAAATAACAACAAGTTGCTCTGGTTAAGCTTTATCTTTTGTACGATCAGAAGGGCAAGTGCTTTGAAAGTTTTATATGCAATAACCGCAGAAAAAGAAGAATGCCCCCTCCCAAATGTAGCAAGTACCTTTTAGAGTAGCGAGGATTTTAGGAATAGCAATAGCTAGTATGCAAAGTAAAATTCAAATTCAATGGAGAACGTTTTATAATCATTCTAAAGGAAATTCTTGAGCATTTAATTTTTGAAGATTATCTCTTTCAAATTTTGGCCGCGGCTACGTCTCAGATGGTCCTTCCATTGAGTCTAATTTTCGATGACTGGTAACTGGCGAATGACACGCGTGATGTTTCGCTCCAAGGTCTGAATCCAAGCGGTAGTATCCGCATAGACTTTACATATCCACACAGGAAAAGTCTAACGATGTGATATCAAACGATTTTGGTGGCCAATGAAGCGGTCCAAAACGTAAGCTTTCTGCTCACCTAAGTGTTCTCTCAATAAATGCATTGATTGATGCGATGTGTGGGAAGTGGCGCCATCATATTGAAACTAAATGCCGAGGAGATCACGAACTGTAATTTCAGGCATCAAATAGTCGATTATCATGGCGCGATGACGGTCACCATTGACGGTTGCGTACTCACCGGCATCATTTTTGAAGAAATATGGAACGATGATTCCTCCTGCCCGCAAACCACACCAAACCGTTGTTTCTTTTGGATAAAATGGCAGCTCTTGAATCTCTTCAGGTTGCTCTTCGTCCCAAATGCGGCAATTTTGCTTGTTTGCATACCCATTGAGCCAGAAATATGACTCATCGGTGAACAAAATTTTGCTCGAAAACGTCGGATCTTCTTGGAACATTTCAAGAACCCATAAAGCGAGACGATGTTGCTTGGACAGGTCGAGCGGCTTCAGTTCTTGCACAAGCTGTATTTTGTACGCTTTCAATTTAAGATTTCGACGAAAAAGGCGTCAAGGCGTTCCATACATCAGTCCGAGTTGCTGCAAACGGTCTTCGTATACTCTCTCAGCTACGGCACTGCGTGCTGGATGTGGTCTACTCGACCGAATATTATCGAATAATGAATGCTTGGTCTCAAGATGGGTGATGGTGTTGCGAATAGTACGCTCAGTAGGCCGATTATGTTGACTATATGTTGAGCGAAGTGCTCAAAACACATTCTTTACAGAACGTGAACTTTCGTAATAAAGTTGAATAATTTGTAAACCTTGTTCCGGCGTAGGTCTTCCCATGATGTACTGCCAAACAATACTGAATAAAAATAACATAACAGCCTGACATGACTCACACGTGAAAAAAGGCTATTGAAAAAAGTACCTATACTTGGATCACCCTTTATATGATGGAGATATCTATTGAGTTCGAATTAGGTAGTCTCGGCAGAACTGTTTGGCGGAAGAATTATGGTCCTCTGCGTATGGCCAACGGGGAATACGGGAATACCACAAGCGATGGAGCGTCGAGCTGTACTAGATTTGCGACGACATTGATTGATTGGAGTAACGAAAACACTCCGAAAATACTCTTCTGAAAGTTTTAGACGCAGCACCCGCCGTGTAAGGTAGAGGAAGAGGAAAAATCAGATAGATAAGAATCCGGCTTCACTTGCTATCTCTAATTGACGGTTAAGAGGAGGGACGACTGGGCGATATTGACGACTTGGCTACAACCGACTAAGCCAATCAAGAAGAATCTATTGTAAAAAAATATGTATAGGTAAAAGTAATTATTATTCAATACTAATTATTTTGAGGAAATGATTTGTCACATCATAAATTGCTATGGCATAATTGAGTTAAATTGACTCATCACCAGTAGAAGCGGTGTAGGCTAAAAATTAATCGCTTTTTTATATCCGCTTGACACCATTGAGTAAAGGTGTTGCTGTAGTTATTAACAAACAAAAAATTTATTTGTAAGTGCTTACATACATATGTATGTATATAGAATTTTGGCGTTGCAGATTTTTAATTTCAAACTTAACGTTTTTATTGTTTAGTCACTCACATACATGTGAACAATGAAACGCACCTCAACACCGTTTTATGCCAAGGGTGCACAATTGAAGACATGAGACCCAACCCAAACGCTTGCCATAAATCGTTTTTATTGCCATTTCCTCTTTACAGAAAAATTACATAAGAATTCTATTTATCTTCCTCGATTTAAAGTGCTACAAATTTGTTATGTTGCTGTTGTTGTTATTGTTTTTGTATGCCATTGCAACATTGGCCGTACTGCTGTTGATCGTTGGTTGTTGAGGTTAAAGTATGAGTTGTTGTTGCTGCTGTTGCTATTATAGTTCGTTTTGAGTTGTTGTCACGCACCCCATGAAAACACCATGAAACCATTCGCCAGTACAAGAAATAAATCATAAAATTCGTACACTTTCGGGCAGACACTATTGCGAATAAAACAAGAACAACAACAAAAACCTTGGTACAACCAACATTGCAGCCGTGAGCTTATAGACTCACCATGTCCATAATCACATGCGAATATATTCTTAGGTGTCTAAGATATTCCAATATTTTTAATTTTTATTTTTATTATTATTATTTTTTTCATTTTCGTATGTATGTATTTTTTTTTTGTAAAATTGTAACAGCTTCATGAATATTTGATTTCATTTGATTTGAATACTTTATTGTTACGTTTCGCCCTCCAATATGCCACCTCAGCATGTGCACTCGTACACCACACATTCACACTTTCTTTGCTTCATATGGAAATATGTATGTATGCATGTAACTATTTTTTTGGTATTTACTGCACTATTAATAATAATATTTTGCCTTCATTGCAAAAGCATTTTTCATACGAGTACGGCGCACTTTTTCAATTTGAATAAATAAATTGAGTTACCACCTTAAATATGGCGTTTATTATAATATCGTAATCTTCGTCGCCGTTGCCGTCGACCACGTCGCCAGTTCTAACCATCGGTTGGTTGGTTGGTTGGCTATTATGTCAACAAGATGCAAATTAGCCAAGAATGAAATTCTTTCCATAAAATAGTTAACCATAACCAATGCGATTGAAGCAGGAAACGAGCTCATTTTGCCATTTAAGCAAAAAAAAAAAAAAAAATTTTAAATAATCCGTTGTGAGTAGAATTTATTTAATAAAACCCACGCAAAACTCCTAATAATTTAAGGTACAATGTTTGGAGAAATTATGTCGAAAATTTTATATATTAAAAATTATTTTTAATTAACATGGACTGAGAGGTCCCTGGCCTAGCAAAAAGATGGTGCTGGTTGGTTGTAATTTATTATCTTCAGCGGTTTTTTGGTTAGAAAACTGTTAAAAATTCATGATATGCTACTCATATGTTTGTGAGCTTTCGGGTTTGGAGTGTGACTATTTTTGCTATTTTCAATTAATATCGTAAAACACGTGTTAAAAGAAGGTGTTTTCTTTATATTACCTGAGCATTTGACTTTGAGAAAGCCCTAACAGCAACAAATAGACGGATGAAACATATATCCTTCACTTTACTACGGAACCAAAACGATCGTCATTTGTTTAGACAACAGCTGACAATCCTCGTCCAAAGTTCCCGAAAGCACAACAATCGGCTGAAAAGGTTATATATATATATATATTTGGCGCTTTGTAACCGCTGAAGCGATTTTCGGCCGAGCTCCTCCTCCAATTTGTGGTTTTGCGTCTTGATGTTTTTACCAACAAATGGAGGGACCTACAGTTTATTCTAAGCCGCCACCGAACGGCTGATGGATTTTTTATGAGGAGCTTTATTTCATGCCAGAAATACGCTCGGAGGGCTTGACATTCCCTGCCGAGGGGCGACCGCATTTAGAAAATTTTTTTTCTATCATTTTGGATGTTGCTCGAACCTGGGCTCGAACCCAGGCCTTCCAAATGTCAGTACGCAATGCTAACCACTCGGCTATCGCGGCCGCCAGTTACATAGCTGAAAAGGTTTAGACCTCGGTGTTTTGGGAGGTGAGTGATGAAATATTCATAAACTATATTGAGAAGGGAAAAACTACGCATTCCAACACTGACAGGAAATTTCGAATAGAAAGATTAATGTTGTAACTTAGGCCTACTTTTAGGCAAAAGATAAATCGTTCTATAAAAGTGGTATTGAAATGTGCCAATGGATAGAGATAACCTGGATACTCATTGCTAATATTGAAAAAAGCGCGTTTTCTTTGCTAGGCCAGATACCTTTCAGTGCGTGTAGATATCGTGAAATTATTGTTAAATAATTGTACGATCGGGATAACTTGGTATTTCGTGCGAAATTATAGAGGACCTCGCAAAATAGAATCAGCAGTCTTCCCCTTCGTAGCTGGCGGTCATATTTTAGTCATAACTTATATTCACATCCAGCTATGTGCCTCACCACTAGATAGCTTGCCTAGAGGTAGTGTGGAGGTCCACTGAAATCATTTGCAGCTACTGCATCTAGCAGCAGTGTTTGCTTCTATCAAATTAACAGAGTCTAGCCAACGTAGCTGTCTCATCTCTTAGAAATAACAATGTCGCTGAATATCTGGAAATGCTTCGGCCAAACCACAATGTTAACTCAGCCGTTGTTGTCTCGTACAGATGGCGCTACTAGAATTAATTTCGTTATTGTGAAAAAAAATGGATAAAAAGGAATTTCGCATGTTGATAAAACATTGCTTTTTGAAGCGAAAAAATATAGTTGAAGCAAAAACTAGATGCGAGTTTAGATGGCGAGTTTCCGAACACTGCCCCAGCATCTAGCATCAAAAATTGGTTGCTAAGTCTTGTCGTATTGAAATGAGCACCGAACGCTGTGGAGGTGCACAAGATGTTGTTACTGACGAAAACATCAAAAAAAAAATCCACAAAATGATTTAAATTACCGTAAATTGAAGTTGAAAGAAATAGCAGGTACCCTAAAGATATCAACTTAACGTGTACATCATATCATTCACGTAATTTGGGTATGAGAAAGCTCTGAACAAAGCGGGTGCCGCGTGAGTTTATTTTTGACTAAAAAAACGACGAGTTGATGATTCAAAGCAGTGTTTAGAGATGTTCAAGCGTAATAAACACGAGTTTTTGCATCAATAAGTGACCATCGATGAAACATGGCTCCATCATTTTAACTCCAAAGTCCAATCGATAGTCATCCGAGTGGACTGCGCACGATGAACCCGCTCCAAAGGGTGGAAAACGCTACAGTCGGCTGACAAGGTTATGGCGTCAGTATTTTGAGATGCGCACGGAATAATTTTCATTGACTACCTTAAAGAAGGAAGGACTATTTAGCAGCGTTATTGGACCGTTTGAAGGACAAATTTGAAGGAAATTGCCGAGTAAGTAAAATCGATGATTAAAGTCCATGAATTGGGCTACGAATCGCTTCCGTATCCACTGTATTCTCCGTATCTGACCCCCGCGGCTGTTTTCTGTCCTCAGACCTCAAAAGAATGCTCGCTGGGAAGAAATTCTCGTCGAATGAAGAAGTGATCGCCAAAACTGAGGCATACTTTGAAGCAAAGGACAAATCGAAATACAAAAATAATATCGAAAAGTTGGAGGGTCGTTATAATCAGGGTATCACCTTTTAAAAAGTGAATTTTGCCGATTTAATGTGTTTTACTAGGCTGGGTGTAAGCCGGGGACTTTTCAATTGACCTTTTACAACCGAAAATTACAGAAATTTAATTTAAAATAAAAATTTAAGTAAATTTTTCTAATTGCGATCGCTCCTCGACAGGGAATGTCAAGCCTTCCATATGTTGGAAAAACATCAAGACCACACACCACAAATTGGATGAGGGGCTCGACTGAGAATTCTTTCAGAAGTTACAAAACACCAATTATATTTGTATAATCTAATGTAATATGATAAATTTCAAAATTCACCTTATTTTTTTTTAGCATACCCCTATATATGTGCGAAGTCACTGAGTCTTCAATAAACACGAAAAATTGCTGAGAAAGAAATTTAGCAACGTGTGGACTTGGAACTCCATCGAAATACTTACTTACTTACTACTTATGACCCCTGTGAAGTAGGGCGTGAAAATGCCAAGCCAGAACCCGAATATAGCACAAAACTACTCACTAGCAAATACCTTTCCGAGTCAGTTGATAACTTTTAATGAATCGGTATTAGAAAATTGAATTCAGAAATCGTACCAAGTATTCTCTTTTTATTTAAGAAATGTGGAAAATTACATGCTCCGGAACTGCCATTTTGAACTGTTAACTAAATTTGATCCGATTCGTCATCACATCGGTTGGAATTTTTTGTGTCATACCATTATTTCTACACTTTCTATGTTTCATTATTAGTACTTCAAACACATGAAACCATTAAATTAACATAATTTCAAAATAATATTATTGAATTCGTGAAATCATAAATAAAACTATAAAAGATAATAAGATAAATAATATAGACACAATAATGTAATCATTTTATGGCACAATAATATATTTACATAAGCACATCAAACCAGTTGGTACTCGTACAATCGATCTAAACAGACTCCGCTTGACCCGTCGAGTCAAAGGTGTCATGAAGACAACGCGCCAACCAAAATAAAAGCCGCACACACACGACGCAACAATTGAGTTGTCAACTGCGCAGATTAAATAAGAATTTTAAGCATATTAAATTGGTTGATGGCGTGTCGTTGTGATTGTTAGTGGCCACCTGAAGACCACCCCAAAGTCACAATGCTGTGTCTTCATCATACGAGTACAGAAGAGCACTGCATGTAGACTTTGCAAGAATGCGTTGTTGTAAAAATGTTCAAAGCCAATTTATGTGTGTTTTCATTTACTATTATTAACGGGTTTCTTTATTGCAGGATTTGCTCCTCCTCGCCATTTAATGTCATATTGATTGTGGCTTCAAGCCAACAACACTGTTGCTCACATATGCCGACTTTTATGATCTTTGCTTAGTCTGAGTTTTTTTTTTAATTTTAATTTTATTATCTGCAATATCTCAATAAACCCATACTTAAAAGTGTCAGTTGAGGTCATAAAGTTCACATTTAGGCATTTGTGGTACGAACATAATATAGTTATCTCATTGTAGATACATAACCTTATGTATACACGTATTTTTTCTAATTCTTTTTCGAATTGCTGTAAGAGTAACTGATCGTTGGAAAACTCAATGATGCTAGAACTAAAAGTTAGAACCGGATATACAATTTCAGTATTACTTTTATGAACATGAAATGGTATATTAACTTTGGTCTGAAATATGTGTTTACCAGAAAAAGAAGAAGAAGAAGAAAGAGATAGACTCATCAAAATGAATACCAATATGATAAAAATGAGGAACTGAGTTGATTCAGCCATGTCCGTCTCTCTATCTGTCCGTACGTCTGTTTGAACGTAAACAGATCCCTCAGCTATTGAGATATTTGAACGAATCTTATTATGCAAGTGTGTTTTTGGAGTGTTTTGATTATTTGTCGGAACCGAGACTAGATCGGTCGACTATATCATTCTCCCATTTCCCATCATTCAACCGATTTGTTCTGATATGTTATTTTGGATCAAAAATCCTTCAATGAAACATACAATTCTACACACATATATTGAAGTAAACTTTCGTGCAGAAAATCATCGAAATCGGAAATACTATATCTCAGCGTCCCAAATAACCGATTTGTCCAGATATGAGCTTTTGGGTCAAAAATCCGTAAGAAAAGCATCGAAGGACGTGAAATATGGTATCATTCACACGCATATTCTAACATAAAGGGTTTTTGAATAGGGCTGACATGATTTCTAAGTGTCGTTTTGGCCATTTTTCATATGTCATGATCTGTCATTTCTTCTTTCATTGTATTGAGTAATGTTTACAATTTCATCATTGGACCACCACAAACGTCGTGAATTTGTTGATTTTGCCTTGGAAAACTTGAAAACGATAACGATTTTTTTAAGAAAATCATCTTTTCCGATGAGGCTAACTTTCATCTGAGTGGAGCGGTAAACAAACAAAACTTTCGATTCTGATGCGAGCAAAATCCACAAATTATTCACGAACAACCATTACATTCACCAAAATTGACAGTTTGGTGTGATTTTTGGTCTGTTTGAATCATCGCTCCGTACTTCTTTCGAAATGAGGCTAGTAGCACCGTTACTGTCAATGGAGAGCGATATTGATCGATGATAACCAACTTTTTATGGCCACAATTGGAAGAAGTTAATCTTAATAACATCTCGTTTCACAAGACGGGTCTACGTGCCACAACCGAATTATTGCGAGAAAGGTTTGGCGATTGGATTATTTCAAGAGATTGTGACATTGAATGGCCTCCAAAAAGTTGAGATTTAACACCATTAGACTATTTCGTGTGGGGTTATTTGAAGTCATTGTTCTTTAGCAATAAACCAGACTCTCCTCAAGCTTTAAAAGTTATTAGAACGTGCTATTCCTGACATATGACTTGATTTAGTGCTCAAAAATTGGGTTCATCGAATTCGTTCCTGCAAAAAAAAAAAAACGTGGTAGCGGTTTGAATGATGTTATATTCAGAACTTAATTGTATCGATTGTACTTCACATTAAATAAAAAACATTTGAATTTCCTTAACAGTTAGTGTGTTTTTTTAAATAAATCATATCACTCTTATTGGAAAACCCTATATATGTACACCGAAAATCCTCGAAATCGGAAAACTATATCTTTTATCCCCCATACAACCAATTCATTAGGTTTTGTGTCAAAATTCCATCAAAAAGGCATCTAATAGTGTGAAAAACGTTGGTATGCTACCTACGTAAATTCTAATAAATATCGTCATTGGACGTAGTGCGCGATACGTTTTCCGCACAGAACCATTATTTTCGAAATAAAATTGCACTATTTGCAAGCGTTGTTCAGGCGTGAGTCTATTCATGATGAATTGCCAAACCAAGCTGAGGATAAATCACTTGACAGCTGTTAAATCGGGCGCCATCTTGAAAAGTAATTCCAACTTAAAGTTCTATACCTCTATAAAAAACACCCTTTATTTCAACCAAATGGAGATGAACGAAACTTCTGTTGGCTTAAGATCGGTACGCAGCTCTAACGAAAAAAACTCAAATACTTCATGTATGGAAAAACGTAGTAGGCACAGAAATTTGACAGATGATTTTCTATTGTGAACAGCTCTTTACATAAGAAGAAGATATGCAAACGTAAATGAACGAAACGAAAAACATGACTAGAGCGCGGTAAATATTTGTCGCTGATTATGTATATTAACGTTTTCCATAGCTAAAAATAAATAAAAGGTGAAGAAATTGATGAAAAAACTAAAAATATTCTATAAATTACTGAATAAGGTTGCTTTAACATGTTTGAAAATTAGTCTTTTCCTTGTTTGTCGCAAAATATATGTGAGACTATTTATTTCGCTCGGAAACCTCTGTTGCCGTGCTTTCGTATTTGCTTAAAAACTTAAGAAACAGGCAGTAGAAAAATGAGCTTTTTTTCGCAAAGCTTTTTACACTTTTTTATATGGATTTTTTGGCTTTCGTTAAAGCTGCATACCGACCTTCAGAATGAAAAATGTTTCACCCTAAAAATATAATATTAAATATGTTTTAAAAATGCTGCAAGAGCAGATAAAAGGAGATTATGTTGCTAATCTGTGGCTCCTAATAAAGTCATGAAACCGTATATTCCAAAACAAAGTAGAATTTAAAACGATGACGCATACTATCTTTACCACCATCACCTTAGGTGTACTATTTCGTAAATTTTTTTTATAGGATACCTGCAACTTGTTCAGAACACGCCCTCCACATTTCAAATCTCTACGATAAGCGGTTTAGGCTGTGCTTTGTCGTTTAAACTTGGAAGCGGTTTCTCTTCGAAAAAAAGTATTCGGACATTTTTTATATGTAATTAACTGATCTAAAATTTTTATACAACTGATTTTATGATAAAACTTATCGTTTTACTGAAAATTACGAAAACCTGTTTTTGGGAACTTTGACGCTGTGTAATTTTTTTAGACGTCGGATCGATGAGGATGTTTTAAATTTAAGTTGTTATACCTTTCATGTACATGAACAAATTGGTCCGAAGTATGTAAATACCAGAAGGAGAATCGATAGACCCACCGAAATTCATACCGATCGTATCAGAAAACCGTCTGTCGGTTTGATCGCAAACTAGTCCCTAGTAAAAATCATCGAAATTGGAATAATATATCATAAAGCTCCTACACAACCGATTTCTTCAGATATGAGATTTTGTATCGAAAATAGGCGTAAAGTGAATATGCACAGTAACAGTAACTGTGTTTATATAAATTTATTAAATTATTTGTATTTCTGTTATGAAGGAACTAAACAAATTTTTGGTACCAAGTGCGAGCAGACTTCTATAGGATTTCGAATACGGTTCAGACAGGACCAAAAAGCTATTTTCCAATGGTAACAACTTTCGTTCGAACCTTCTATATCAGAACAAAGTTACAAAGTGTACATTATATCAGAAAAACAGGAAAATCGCTCGGCCAATCAGTCCTATTCGACGGATTGTATGAGTATAAGTACAAGTAGTTGTGGTAGTTTTAGCGTTTAGTCTCTTCTTCTTTTTTGGCGTAGGCACCGCTTACACGACTATAGCCGCATCAACAATGGCGCGCCACTCGTTCCTTCTCTCTGATGTTTGGCGCAAGTTGGAAATACCAAGTGACGCCAGGTCGCCCTCCAACTGATGCTTCCAATTCATCTGCTTTCACCAGCGGGTACTCTACTGAGTACTTTCAAAGTTTCTTGATTCGCTGTACTATGTGTACGTCGTCCTATAGCTCGGACAGCTCTTCGTTCCATCGAATATGAGGCCATGGCACACGCGCAAAAGACCATAAATCTTCTCAAGACTCCTAAAGCCGAGCCATAGGATGCCGACATCGAGACTTCTACACCATATATCAGCACGGGCATGATGAGCGACTTGTAGAGTTTGGTTTTGGTTCGACGAGAGAGGACTTTACTTTTCAATTGCCTACTCAGTCCAAAGGAGCACCTGTTGGCAAAAGTGATTCTGCGTTGGATTTCAAGGCTGATATTGTTCGTATTGTTATTGCTGGTCCTCCTAAAGGCGAAATTATCTACAACTTCGAAGTTATTACTGTTACAAACAAGGATCAATATGTAAAAATTTTAAATTTGCACCGCAACTATGAACTACAGCGAATCCGGTAAGAAATCCCAATTGGTTTCTTTGTATTTGGTGGTGGATTCTTCGAAGAGTTGTTTAAAGGCCAAGGCGCCAGTGGTGCTCTTTGGATATGATTGCAGATCAAAAATAAATGAGGTTGACTTAAGGATCCATGCAGGTTCGAAGCTGCGGTTTAGATGGTAAGGTTTTATATTGAATTCAAAAGATTTTGCGAAATCGAAGGATTTTATTATTTTTGCGGCTAAGTTTTGGCATAAGCTGATATGTTGTAGCTTTAACACGTTCCGGGATTAATGGCTAAGCCAGCCACGTCTAAGTAATTTTTTTGTGCCAGATGTGAGAAAGGCGTAAAGAGGTATATTTAACTGTTGAACATTGGGTTTGGCACAACATCCTTCGCTGACAGAAACTTTTAGGCAACGGTCAAATATTTAACAAAAAGCAACAAATTTCCTTTCCTTAGCTCTGATATGGAAATTATTTAAAAGCAAGGTTAATAGTCAAGGGTTTCTCTTTATTTGTTGACGGGACGACGATAAATGTTGGGTTTGTTAACTGAATAGTTGGAAACCCGGGAAAGTCACTTATCATCTTTGGATTACTTAGTTTCATTTTTTTTCCGCTCATCTGCTAAAATAGCCAACCGGTTTTGCCCTACAAGAGGAGACCCAGAGGCCATAGTTCTTCACTTACAAATGTCACTACCGATAGTGGAATAACTGAACCGAGAAAGAAAAAAAATATTAAAATTTTTTGCTCCAATTTAGCACGAAAGAAAAACTGTATGTCGATAAACGAAAATAAGAGCAAGGGCCACGAAATGCATAGACAACGAAAGAAATAACGGTCAATTGAAAAGTCCCCGGCCTGTCACATAGATGATGCTACTAAAATTAATTAATTAATGATTTTTAGGTAGTCTAACCTACAAAAGACAAAAAGACAAAAGCTCTCGGATCATTAGTTTGTGAATTATAGCATCTTGAAGGAAGAAACTTTTGTTATTGTAAAAAAATGAATAAAAAGAAATTTTGCGTGTTGATAAAATGATGCTTTTTGAAGGGAACAAATGCAGTTGAAGATTTGTATGCTAAGTTAAGGCACGGTAAAATGAGCACCGAAGACGATGAACGCTGTGGATGCCCAAAAGAGGTTGTTACCGTCCAAAACATCAAAAAAAAAAAATTAACACAATATGATTTTGAATGACCATAAATTGAAATTGGATGAAATAGCAGGCATTCTAAAGATATCAATTGAACATGTATATCATATCATTCGCAAATATTTGGGTATGAGAAAGCTCTGCTCAAAGCAGGCACGCGCGAGCTTACTTTTGACCAAAAAAAATGACGAATTGATGATTTGGAGCAATAAACCCGAGTTTGGTAGCGATATGTGGCAATGTATGAAATATGGCTTCATCATTTCACTCCGAAGTCTAAACGACAGTCATCCGAGTGTACTGCACATGATTAACACGCTCCAAAGGGTGTAAAAACGCAACAATCGGCTGGTATGGTTATGGAGTCCGTATTTTGGATACAAATGTATATATATTGTTACGATCTCGCTAAATACACCTCGATGATTTCCCAAATCCTTCGAATCCGATCACTATATTGTCAAATAAAAGTCACCAAGTATATTTGCAGGTTCTTATTTTATAAAGAATTTATTAAATGTCCTTTTATTATACAGTATTTCACAATTCACTTCACTATTTGCAATCACTTGTAATATACCTGCCGCAATGTACTATTTTTTATTACTTCACTGTTGTGTAATCACCAACGCGTTAATTTTATGACAAATTAGCTTTGCAGCTTTGTGTCGCCCTTATATACTAGTCGACCGTTCGCAACGAAGCCTGGAATAATCGAATTGTTCTCGAACATGTCAGTTATTAGTTTCTCTCTTTCATCTGATATTCGTTTCGCATTTTCGCCACAATATATTTATTTTGTAACCGATGAAACGATTGAAGGCCGAGCACTTCCTTCAATTTGTGGCTTTGTGTCTTCATATTTATACCACCAAATGGTGGGACCTACAGTTTATTCTAAGCCGCCTCAGAACGGCCGATGGATTTTTGTGAGAAGCTTTAATTTCATGTCAGAAAAAGACTGGGAGGGCTTGACATTCCCTGCCGAGGGGAATTAAAAAAATAATTTTCTATATTTTTTTACGTTGCTCGAATCTGGATGTAAACCCAGGCCTTCCGAATTGTAGTATGCAATGCTAACCACTTGGCTATCGCGGCCGTGTATTTTGGGATCCGCATGGGATAATTTTCATTGATTACCTTGAAAAAAAGGACCATCAACAGCGACTATTGTAAAGCATTATTGGACCGCTTGAAGGACGAAATCGGCGAAAAACGGCCGCATTTGAAGAAGAAGAGAGTGTTGTTCCACCAAGGCAATGGCCTGTGTCGCAAGTCAGTGAAATCGATGGCAAAAATCCATGAATAGGGCTTCAAATTGCTTCCGAATTTCTGTTCTGAAATCTTAAAAGAATGCTCTTTAGGAAGAAATTTTCGTCAAATGAAGAGGTGATCCCCGAAACTGAGGCCTATTTTGAAGATAAGGACAAATCGTACTACAAAAAAGTTAGAGGCTCACTATATTTAATGTATCACCCTTGAAGGGAGCTATGTTGAGACTTTTCAATTGACCTGTTATGTTTGCACACAAATAGTGCTAATCGGCTACTGATTGTGCAATTTTTATCTTCGCATATTTGTGCGAATTCTAGATATTGCTATTTTCCACTGAGAAATTCTGGACATATTCTCGAAATGTTCGACACTTTGTTGAGCACCCTTAGGCAAGGGCATGCTTTTTCCCTGACTAGAAATTTTATTGAAGAAAATTTTTAAAAATATTACCAAAAATCGTCTAAGACTAGAAATTAGGATTAAATTTAATAAATTATGACTTGACATTCTTTAAAAGAGGGGACAATCAGTTAAGCTTTGTAAGTGTAATATAAATTTTTGTTTTTATTTCATATTAGGGGGATTCTTCATGCCTAGGAAATGCATATTGTGCAAATATTTCCTATGAAATTGTGCTAGAGATCGAGACATATTCAAAATTGTGACATATTCAAGAGAAAAAATACCAACAACACAGCATAGGGTTGCTTTTTTCTTCACAGGGTTGTATATTGTTTTGCATGTGTTTTGTTGTTTTGCCATTGCACAGATAATAAAACTTTGCTATCCGTGAACCGTAGCATGCTTTTCCTAGACATAGAGAATCCCCCTATTGTATAGATCTTCATAGGAATGAAGTAGAAGCAGAGGAAAAGAAAGGATAAATATGATGCTTCGTCAACATCAAAAAGTGTATTTTCTACATTTTCTCAAATATATTTATGTGCGGTGAGCGTGTCTGAACTTCTCGATATATCATAAAGCCACAAACTAAATGTCATAAAAACCGGAACCATTTATTCTTTTATCACCCAGTATTAGAGATCGGTCTTCGCAGTTTAAAAATTGTCATCATATTTCGGATTTTTTTTTAAAGATAAATAAGTGCTCTGCGCAACACTATGTAGCTCGACTGTAATAAGCGTACCAAATACGAAAAAATGTAATCAAAAGAACGCTTTTCCGACTTGCAGAATTTTTCTTACGTATCATTCTTCTTTGGCCAAAGCCCAAGCCAAATTAGTGCATATCATCCAAATAGATCGACACGATACTTATTTTATATATGTATAAAGATTTTATTTTATTTTATTTTATTTCAAATTAATATAATTTAGAATTGCGGTTGAGTACCTCGTCAAATTTCATTTTCATTTAATTTAATTTAATCCATGCCGATTTAATTTTATTATTATTATTTTTTTGTACTAATATCTTTTGTTTTACTTTAGTATTATCCTTTTTTTTAATTTTTTATTAAGGGATTCTATTTCTAATATCACGGTGTGGCATCAAAATAATTAAGTGTGTATGTGTGTACTAAATTTATGTGTGTGTGTGTGTTTTTTTTTTAGATAAATGAGATTCTTTTGTATTTTCCATTTATAAGGCTATATAAGTTGCGGTGCATTAATGACATTGCAGCTGCGAGTTATACTAAAACAATTCATTTTATTTTTATATTTATTAGTTCGATATTAATATGCATATAATAATGCTACAAAATAATCTATTTAGTAGATGATTACAACTACAATAATAACAAATTGTGCAAGCAAAATTTGATACGTTGCAACTGCAAATAATAGCAACAGGTAAGCTTGTGAATAAACAGAAAATTTATCAATGAAGCCACCCACGTATCTGCAGTAGAATATGCCACTGCAGCAGCTGGCGAGTAGTAGATAAACGGATCAGCGATGCAGCCAACGAGTAGAGCAATTTCGTACTTTGAATCTACCTGTGTATATGTACATATGTTTTTACATATATTGATATGTATGACGTAGGTGGAAATAATGAATGGCGAGCTTGTGATTACATGAGCAAGTATGTGTGTGGCTAATGAATCGATTGTTGTTGTTACATTTAGAAACCCCACTGTAATCACCGATACAAGATATTTTTATTTATATTTTATTTTTATAAGCAGCACTAATACCGAGTAAATCTATGAAGATAGAGAGAGAAAAGCTGTAAAGCTCATTGACTGCGAAAGCTTTTAAAGTTTTTTACTTAAGCTGTTGTAGGCAGTACAGATTATTGCAATGTGTAGTGTATTCGTGCATGTGAAAGCTGTATGAGAAACGGTACATCCAAGTATGTACGTATCTTGTGGGCGTCAAAATTATAATTATGAAATTATAAGGCACAAATAAACAAATTATTTCATTAAGTACATGCTAAATCCACTTTAGAAACAAAGTAGGAAGTTTCCTTCAAAGTTCTTAATATTAGCTTATCGTTAGAATTCCACGCTTGAAGAAATTAATATTATTGTTTTCCACTTGTTGGTGTTTCACTTTTTTAAAGTTTTTCTAAACGAAAGAGGCTGTTGGTGGATATTAATCATAATCATGCTTGTGGGCAAGAATTTAGCTATGACTAATCAGCTCATCTGCAGGCACGTTGATTCGCTCTTTCATGCCATAATTTAGGATTTAAGTGTGGATTTAATCCAATGCGTAAAAAGAGACCCAAAGGAGGTTCCTTTTGCACCCGACCTGCAAAAGAACGTTAGGTAGGTTACCGAATAACATAAAAAACAACAACATAAAATAACCAACTGGAGTAAATGTAACCGATTTGAGTTGAAATAATTTCAGTAATACCTGACCATTGAAAAAATCGAATGGAAATTATCACTAAACATCATATTGTTGGAAAAATTTAAATCAAACTTCAAAATTCAGTGAGACTTTAAAAAGGAACAGTAAGTAAAGTATATTTTTTTGCCAAAGATTCTTTGGAATAAGTTATTTCGTTTTGTTTTCGCTTAAATATTTCACAATCAAACTTTTTTATATTTTGACAGCTCACACCAGTGTTGTAAAGCAAATGTAAAAGTTCGGATAATTCAAAGCTATACCTAATCAGAGTGACGTTGGAACCTAGTCGAATGCGTCTACAATTGGTTTGATGACAGACGATATAAAGTTATTGCATAAAACTGTACCTTCCCTGTTTAGCTCATCAACTCGTATTATTTTGTACGGCATTAAATAAAAAAAGGCGAATGATTTGGAACGATCGGAGAATAAAAGTGTGTGAAGTGGCTGGGGCTGTAGGCATCTCATCTGAGTACATCACATTTGGATGCCGCGATAACCACTTCAAAGGTGCGTTTGGCGATGTTCATCCGCAGTCCAAACGAATTTTTGCGGCATTCATTAACATAGACGAAGCATGGAGACCAAAAAACAATCAAGACAATGGGTCTCTCGGGTGAAGGTACACCAAAGAATGCTAGGGTGGGTCTTTTAACCAACTAGGTCATGGATATCAGGGTTTTTGAGATGCTCGGAATGTGAAACAAATCAATTATCTTGAAAAGAGAATCACCGGCAAATATTATTCAGATCTTTTGGACATATTCGAAATTGATTTGAAGCAGAGTCACATGCAGTCGTGGCGAAAAAATGGTGATGTTTCATCAAAGCAATGCTCTGCTGCACACGTACCCATCACCGAAAAATATCTCAAATTGGGCTAAGAACTGCTAACCCATCCAACATTACATATCCAGATTTAGTCACCTGCGTCTATTTTTTGAAAAACCTATTATTTAAAAGGGAAAAAAAATTGGAAGCACGTTATCTTTAGTCAGTATTGCTTGGAATTTTATCATGGAATGACTAACGGCTGAACAACGTTCACAAATCATTCAACTTTATTACAAAAATTCACGTTCTGTAAAGAATGCGTTTCGGCCTACTGAGCATACTTCCAAAATTCCATACTTCCATCACCCATCTTGAGACCCAACATTCATTATTGGATAATATTCGACCTAATAGACCACGTACAACACGAAGTAAAGAAAACATAGCGGCCGTAGCTGAAAGTGTACACGAAGACCGTGAAGAGACGATTCGGTGCCGTTCGCAGCAACTCGGACTGACGTATGGAACTACGTGGCGTATTTTACGTCCAGATTTTAAACCGAAAGCGTACAAAATATAACTGATGCAAGAACTGAAGCCGTTCGACATTCCCAAGCTACATGGCTTCGCTCTTTGGGGTCTTGAAGACTTCCAAGAGGATCCGACATTTTCGAGCCAAATTTTGCTAAGCGATGAGGCCCATTTCTGGTTCAATGTGTATGTAAACGAGCAAAATTGCCCTATTTGGGGCGCCAGTGGAATCATCGGTCTATATTTCTTCAAAAAAGATACGGGTGAGAACGTAAACGTCAATGGCGAACGTTATCGCGCCATGATAACTAACTATTTGATGCCTGAAACTGAAGCTCGTGATATCCGCGACATTTGGTTTTAACAAGACGTCGCCACTTCTCACACATTGCATCAATCAATGGATTTGTCGAGGGAACAATTCTGTGAGCAGATAATTTCACGTTTTGATCCGGTCGTTTGGCCACCAAAATCGTGTGACATCACACCGTTAGACTTTCTCCTGTGGGGATGTGTAAAGTCTAAAGTCTGTGCTGACAATCCCGCTTCGATTAAGGCATTGGAGCAAAACATCCCGAGTGTCATTTGCCAATTACCAGTCGAAATGCTCGAACGAGTCATAGAATATTGGACTCAACGGATGGACCATCTGAGACGTAGCCGTGGCCAACATTTGAAAAATATAATCTTGAAAAAATAAATGCCAAAGAATGTTCTTTCGAATGATAATAAACATTCCTCATTAAATTTGAATTTTATGTTTTTTTTTTAAGTAGGGAACCTCGAAATGAATCACTCTTTATAACTAATTCAGTACATCATGAAACTTCGAAATGGATAATCATGTGAAGTAGCTGATAGTACTATCGAGATTTTATTGAGTAGAAGCACCGATATTTAGCGCTGATCTATGTGCCTTCAGAAACCTGGTACGACAGCAGTATAAGTAGAATACGTCAAGAATGAGTAGGTTTTAAGATCACCGGCCCAAACGAAAATGAAGTGAGAACAAACACAAAACAAAATCTGAAATATTGAAACTCTCAGTAAACAAGCTCTAAAGAAGAGGCGAAACGAGCACAGCGTGCAGCATACCACATATGAAAACCCACACAACCCCAAAACCAACTGTTGCTCAAGGCACGAGGCAATATCCAATAAAAATCAGAGACCAGCATATGGGGGCTGACAATCAGGCACACGCATGCACAACCTTACATATACAAATACGCCCCTGGAAATGGTTGAGGCTTAGTACGAGTTAGAAGTTAAGAAGATGAAAAACAACAACAACATCAACCATGCATAAGTTTAGTTGAAGGAAAAGCAGTTGAAATTTTGCGGGGGTATACAAACACACATACAAATATACACATGTACAGAGACAATAACATAGCTGTATAATGTGAAGCATTGCTGCGGATTGGCGCTGACGAGATTGCCGCGACGTTCGTGGTGGGGGCGTTGGCGGCGTAAGCGCGAGTAAAAAATATTAACAACAACGGGGGAAGCATTTGCCTACACGCGCAACTAGAAGTGTGACAAAAGCGCAGCTATGTTTATATGAATATATAAGTACTTGTATATATATATGCACTCAAACAAGCGCAAATATACCCACACAAGAACCCACACGCTTACATGAACAAATATGTATGTATGAATGTAATAAACAAGGTATCTACATATATGGATACTTAGCTCGCCTTTGCGCGCAAATCCAAGCAAACATACAAACATACACAGGAAAAAACTATGTAAAAAAAAAGATGAAAAATTAAGGCGATGATCAACCCACGATCGCCATACGCCATCGCCAATGCCGAGCTATAGAGCTTACGCCGGAGCAAAGTGTGAGGCTGAGGCTGAAGCTGATACCTATGTTGATGGCGATGCTGTTGCTCGAAACGTTGAATGAACCGTGAATGGAACGGACGACGACTTGAATTAACGCGCTAACAACACCACAACGAGTAGATATCGCGTGCAACTCGGCATCGGAGAGAGTGATCTTCCAGCAACCGGTGCCAATATCGCCACCACCACAAACCAATGCCGGTGTATCAGTGTAAGCAAACAGTTTAGCTTGAAAAAAGCGCGATCAATGCGATCTTACAATCTACCGATCTTAGTGAGCGTATTTGAAATGGAATAAGAAGTGAAGCATTAAAATAAAAACAACAACAATATAAGAAATAAACAAAATTATTAATTATAAAAAAGTTACAAAATAAAAAAGCTTAGTTTGTGACATCCGGTACAAAAAGAAGACTATCGGGGCTTCGTGAGTTTGTGTTAAAAAAATATATATATTCCTATTGGCCCTATGTGTGGAGTGTAGAACTGCAAATTTATGAAACTCAAAGGCGCTGCATCTAACTCGCTATTAAAGCTTTAAACGCACGTGCAAACGCCGCCGCTTACATTCTGCCGCCGGCGCAGGACCGCCTAAAGTAAAGTGCAAATCAAAAGTGACCATCTTTTCTAAGCAAATAAAAATCAAATTGCGTGTTTCAAATCTAAGTGAAACCATCTCCTAACTAAGTCTAGTGAAAACGCTTAATAATCTCCTGCGTGTGCGCAGGGCTTCTTATTCTTTACGCAGCCTCAGCTGTAAAATCTAGGCGGCATTGCATTTGAATTGTATAAACCGCCGGCTTCGCGACGTTTCTTACAACTCGTCCGTGCTTATGCATGTCCAGCTGGAGTGAGTGAAATGAGCAAGTAAGTTATACGCTCCAGTATCCAGGTGCGATCGCTATCAACTTGTGTGTGCCACACCGTGTTATTTCGCCATTTAGGCAACATTTATGCATACAACCAAATCCGCCTTATCGGAAAACAGCATCTCGCGTTGTACGACACCGGTCGGACGCATTTAGTAGAGAGCGCGTGCGCGCTACCGCAGTTGACACTCGTAATTGAAACTACTACCTCTAGGTATAGCGTACGTAACCTATTGGTTGTTGCTTGCAACGCGCCGCCAGTGCGTCTGTCAACGCCTATCGTTTTGCCACCATCTCCGCTGTGCCATTCAGCGGCGGCTTTCTGCATTCATATGTGCGCCGGTAATTAATTATGTTAGCATCGCGTAAGTTGACAATCGAGGTGAAATCACAACAAACATTTTAATACTGAATTTGTGGCTAGAACCTTAAGAGAGATCTCTACGCTGATTTCAGTTTTATTAACTTTTGGCATATGAACTTGAGTTAGCTGTTTCCTGTATTTAATGCGTGCCATCACGCGCACAATCCATTGTTGTAAGTATAGTTTTAATTGAGTTGGTAGTTATTGCAGATATAACAATAACATTAAGGATACTGTTAGGTAAAGTATGAATTTGCTTATCTCTCTTAACTAGATATGTTTAGAGGCGATCCCTATTCTCTTCTACCTCGTTGCTGTATGCACAATTTAAGTTTATTTTGACGAGTGCGCAATTGAACTGTGATCGCTTCATACTTTAGAAGCCCTTCCTCTCCTCCCTCTGCTGCTGTTATCCATGCAAACACCACGATCTCGCTAGTCATGAATCTAACCACCTCCTACTTGAAGCTTTGTACTGTGCGACACCCAAGTTCAGCTTGTGCTATTAAGGTCATATTTTTAATTATATCATTTTACAGAAAACGCAGAAAAAGTCTGCGTTAAGGAAAGTTATGCATTTTAAAACAATCACCATTTATTTTCACTTATTTTGAAGATAATTATTTGATGTATGCTCGCTTGTGGCAGAATGGTAAAAGTTATCGGGAAATCACGTAAACTGTTGGGAGACAGTACTCTTCTGTGCAGAGAGTAATAAACAAATTCAAACAAACAAAATCCTAAGCGCAACCTAAGCATTCTTGTGAAGTCTAACCTACGTCTAACAGCAAGCCAACTTTCAAAAGATATTGAATTAAAATACCAAAAGAAATTATGACCAGATACTGTACGAAAAGTTCTGAAAAGAAAACCATTCATATCGAGAGTAAATCGTCTCAAGCGGATGGCCTTTTCGAAGGAGCATGTAATAAGCCTCCAGAGTTTTGGAATAAAGTTATTATTTCAAATGATAGTAAGTTTTGCATTTTTAGGAAAAAAGGCCGTAAAAGCGAAACAGCGCTGGAAAAGCAAAATCTTGTGGTGGAAGTGCTATGATGTGGGGGTTCAAGGCAAAATCGGATGTAGGAAAATTTCAGATTACTGAGTCGATCTTGAACAAGCATGATTATCTTAATATTTTGAAAACAAATATAAAAGAAAGTGCAGTAACGCTGACACTCGGTGAGCAATTTATTTTCCAACAGGACAACGACCCAAAGCACACAGCAAAAATTGTTAAGCTTTGGTTGCTGTGCAATATTCCTAAACAACTGCTTACACTACCGTAATCACCTGATTTTAACCCTTTGAGCATTTATGGAATGTACTAGGAAGAAATATTAGACAGTGTACTATAACCAGCAAGGATATGCTTAGGAGCGCGCTTGAAGAGGAATGGGAAGCTATAAGCCCAGAAGTAAAAATCAGGCTTGTTGGGTTAATGAAAAACCATCTTCCAGAAATCATTAAAAGACGTAGAAATCATTAAAAGTTTATGAATGATTTATTGTTTTCGACTTTTCATAGTGGAAACAAAATTTACTTAGATGAATGCAGACTTTTTCTGCCATGTGTATGTCCCGCATGTACTGACCTTCCGTATAGGACTCATCTAACACTCCTCTTTCTTTGATCCAAGCACGTCGAAACACTTCGTTTCCTGAGCCTCCCGTTAGACTAACTTTACTTTTTCCCAACCACTACAACAGCAAGATTTGGACACTCGTAGATCCCAGAGAGTTAACCGCTTTAATCGTTGTTAATTCAATGTCATAAGTCTCTTCTAAAGAAAGCACAATGATCCAAATCATGTAATACTGCGTGATGAAATCTAACAACACCTAATTATTCTGATCTTTTTCTTTCCATTTGCATTAACTCTGCCACATGGTAAAGGTCATCTGGAAAAGCGACTTAATGATTCCGAAAACTAAATAAATTCAACTCTTCATTCTGATCCGATTGGTATAAATGTTCTAAGTTAAAATACAATTTATGTTCCTAAAAGATATAAAAACACACTCAGGGAAACTGCTGGGCTTGCATGTACGTTTACCAAGTAAGTGTTCCTCTGTCAATATGCGGCCTGCTCCTGTATAGTTGTACATTGAATCAGTTCAACTAGCGGGCACATGCTTGTTTGCGAGTACCTTCCGGTCTTGAGTAGACCGAGCATCACCCAAAGGGCTCCCCCCGCTGCTGAAATTACCCGGTGGAAGAGGTGGATTCATCTATACACTTTCTCGCTTTCCTACGTTTGCGAGACTAAGGCCGAAAATATTGGGTCCGCATACTTTTTCCGATATAGAAGATTTAAAAGATATTGCTATTAGGTGCCTTTTGCTAATTTGTCAATTGTTTCAAGCGGTTTGCTTAAAATTCCTCAAACGGGCTGAGTCTGATTAACTTCGACGGTCCTGAAATATGGTTGTCTATAGTACTAGATTTCAGCACACGAAAATGCATCAAGCCACATGGCTGTCGTCAGATCGAAAAACACCCAAATAAATCGAGCATGTTGTGATAAACGGAAGAGAAGTATCCAGTGTTCTAGACATGCCAAATATCGACTCAGATTACTATCTTGTAGCATCAAAGATACGCATCAGCCTCTATGCAGCAAAGAACGCCCGTCAGCAAACGCAAGAAAAGTTCGACGCCGAAAAGCTGCAATCACAGCAGACAGCCAACAGGTTTTCTGCTCGGCTGGCACACCTGCTCTATGAGAGCTTGCTGATGAGTGCTCGATATAAGGGAGCTGTGGAACGTAATAGCAAACTCCATACCTACCGCCGCTTTGAAAACAATCAGTTTTCAACAGTGTCAGAAAAAGAGCTGGTACGATGAGGAATACCGAACTGTAATGGAGAGAAAGCAGATTGCCTACCTCGCAACTTTGCGATCGACTACAATACGTGGGGGATGGGATGGATACCGAGAGCTGAAGAGGAAAGTGAGAAGCATTGAGACAAAAAAAAAGAGGAAAAAGCCGATATGCGTGAGTATGAAGGTTTCCAAACCGGAGGCCACTCATGTAGGGACCAAGGAGGTAGTCTGATGACATATGTCCAGCGTATATTTAGTGTATGGAGGGTACACTTCTCCAGTCTGCTGAATGGAATGGTATAGACGTTCCATCACCCGACTAAGGTGAAGGTCGAATAGCAATTCCACGATTAAAAAATAACATAGCGGCGATATCCGATGGCTTACCGGCAAAGCTATTCAAATTCGGCGGTGAAGAACTGAGAAGATGAAAGCATCGGCTTCTTTGCTGAATATGGTCGGACAAAAGTGTGTCCGATGAATGGAACGTAAGTGTGCTCTGCCCAATCCAAAAAAAGGGAGAATGGATGAAAGTGCTCCAGCTTTGAAAGTACTTGACGAAGAATTTAATTGAAATAATTAAAAGTGAAATATCTGATGCATAAAATTTTTATTTAAAAGAGCTTTTCTAACGTACCTTTTTCAATAAATATGTATATTATCACGCTGTTATTACCAGAGAGAAAAGAAACAACATATACTCGAATAAAGCATGCGTATTTATATACATAAATATTTAAAATAAAGCTTTTCTTCGAGAGCTTTTCATTGATGAAAATTTCGTATTTTATCCATTCATTGACAATTTTCCATTCATTTGTCGCTCTCTCTCTCTCTCTCTCGCCCAGTTAATGCTTAATTGTGTTCTCATTTGCGCTGTCGGCAGCAACTTCGCAATTCACACATACATATATTCAAGCATACGTATGTACTTATATGTATGTATTGTTTTGATAAGCGAACAACAGTTTTCCACAGCTTTTCCATACCATTAAAACTCGATTGATTCCTGCTTCAACACCCACTACACTCACCATAGTAATACGCCTGCACACGATAATAATAGCGATTCTGGCACTTTCCAATCAGTATTTGCTTTAAGTTTATGCTCTTTTTGCCCGAATATGGTGTGTGTACAAGGTATATGAGGTTTGTTCAGATAACAACTAATCATCGATTGGTTTATTTGCAAAAAAGCAAGAATGCCGTACAAGCTCAAAAGAAATTATTTTAAGTTCGTGGAGAGGCGCCAGTTTCAGTGTTGCCACTTTCATTCTGTAAATTTCTATGTACGATATGAACCTCAACTAATGTTAAAACATAGCCCAAACTAACTATTTTTATGGAACAAAAATCACAATAGATGGTAAGTAATGGATTGTTTGCAATAAATGGTGAAACAAGGAAACAAAATCAATTTTTTTTAATGCATTGATTTTGATGACTGTTGTTTACTAACTCAAGGTCACCGATTTCTACTCGATCATTTTTTTTCTTGGGCGTCTTTTGGTTGTGTGATATATTTTTGTATTAGTCAAATTTAATTTTTAAAGCAAATGAGCTGTCAAGAAAAATCTGTAAAAATGATATCAACCATTTTTTTCGTGGTTCTATACGTTTTTAAAGAAAAAACACAAAAAATTCAAATTTAATGGGAAATGCTTATTATCATTAGAAAGAACATTCTTCAGCATTTACTTTGCAATGTGGCCGCGGCTACGTCTCAGATGGTCCAGCCGCTGAGTCCAACTTTCGATGACTCGTTCGAGCATTTCGACCGATAACTGGCGAATGACAAGCGTGCTGTTTTGCTCCAAGGCCTGAATCGAAGCGGGATTGTCCGCATAGACTTTAGACTTTACATATCCCCACAGGAAATAGTCTAACGGTGTGATATCACATGATCTTGGTGGCCAATCGACCGGCCCAAAACGAAAAATTATCTGCTCACCGAAGTGTTCTCTCAATAAATCTATTGACTGAGGCGATGTGTAGTAAGTGGCGCCATCTTGTTGAAATAGGCTATCATAGCGCGATAACGATCGCCATTGACGTTTACGTTCTCGCCGGCATCTTTTTTGAAGAAATATGGACCGATGGTTCCACCGGCCCACAAACCATACCAAACTGTTTTTTTTTCTGGATGGAATGGCAGC
Organism: Neoceratitis asiatica; assembly: GCA_030068015.2. Lineage (NCBI taxonomy): Eukaryota > Metazoa > Arthropoda > Insecta > Diptera > Tephritidae > Neoceratitis > Neoceratitis asiatica. The sequence goes on from CM061529.1 coordinate 41,731,749, forward strand.
TCTTGAATCTCTTCAGATTGCTCTTCGTCCCAAATATGGCAATTCCGCTTTTTTACATACCCATACCCATTGAGCCAGAAATGGGCCTTGTCGCTGAACAAAATTTGGCTCGAAAGCGTCGGGCGGCTTCAGTTCTTGCACAAGCTGAATTTTGTACGCTTGCAATTTAAGATCTCGATGTAAAATGCGCCAAGTCGTTCCATACGTAAGTCCGAGTTGCTGCGAATGGCGCCGAATCGACTCTCCATGGTTTTCGTGCACGCTCTCAACTACTGCCGCTATATTTTCCTCACTGCGAGTTGGAGGTGTCTGTTCGGACGAATATTATCCAATAATGAATGCTGGGTCTCAAGATGGGTGATGGTGTTACGAATAGTACGCCCAGTAGGCCGATTATGTTGACCATAAGTTCAGCGAAGCGCGCGAAGCACATTCTTTACAGAACGTGAATTTTCCTAATAAAGTTGAATGATTTGTAAATGTTGTGCAGGCCTAAGGCTTTTCATGATGAAATTCCAAACAACTGAACAAAAATAACATGACAGCTTGACATGACTCACGCGTGATCTGTCAAAAGGGGGCTATTGAAAAAGTACCTCTACTTAGATCACCCTTTACAGTCGTTGTGTAGTAGGAGTCCATAAAGACTAACTTTGGAATCCCTTTGGACACCCGTGACAAGTACTATCTCCGTCATATTGTATGTAAATCAATTATGGAGTCTTTGCGATAATGGGCTTATAAAAAAATGCTAAATCATAAGTATCAAACACCAATGATTTGGCGGGAGAATATCAAATCATTAAGATGATTGTGATATTTTGTGTGTTCGATATAAGCGTGATTAATAAAAGAAAGCGAAATGATATTACCCTAACTTGTTATCTGTTACTCGATCAGTTATGTGTTCTATCAATCAGTTATGTATCTATGCGTCATTTTCTTCAGTAAGTAAAAAGCTCTTTTTCAAGTGATGAAAATTGGTCAGCAGATTTTAACACTGATATTTCTTTTGGGCCCCAACCTTTTAATCAGGAAGAGTTCAATGAATTAATCAGAGACTCTGAACTTTCTAAAAAAGCATTGAAGATTCTAACTTCTCTATTACAGCAAAGAAATCGCTTAACATCATTAACAAGAATTCCATACTATCGTAAGCGAGAGACAGAGTTGCTTTTATTATTTTCTGAAGAAGAGAATCTTTGGTTTTGTTCTGATGTTCCTGGTTTATTACCCAAATGAATGAAGTTTATTTAATGATGAATATGCTACCGCACGTGCTGTTGTGGTTTGAATCAAGTACAACGAACGCAAGTATCTCATATGTGTCGGCCTAAAAATGGTGAATTTTTTCTTGAACAACAAGGAGACTATACAAAATATCTTTATTTTATTTATCAGAAAAATACTTCTACCTTTGTTATATATGTAAGTAATTGCCCTATGGGACTATCGTAAAGTACTACGACGCAGGGCTAACCAAGCCTTTTGGATAAAACATCTAAGGGATTTGAAAACTGATTTTGGCTACTTGAATCGCTATAACGCAGTCGCTTTAATCTTTTCTGTTCTTCAAGAACCTTTGCGGTCCAGTGCTTAAGAAAATTCCACGCTTTTATTGATCACAGTATTCCCTAAAACAGCCATGACTACCTGGAGAATTCATCAAATAAAAATCACCGTCACCATAGCTTTTTCTAAGCCAGGTTTCCACAATTCTAATCAACCTGTGAGTCCATCGTCATTTGAGGGATGTATTCCACAGTGTTTGACTCTCATTTATACTCGTTTATCTTTCTTCTTCGCGCTCTTTTGCTGTTAGAGGCCTACCGATATTTTTCTTCTCTCAAACAGTGGAATTATAGCAGATATGACTTCAACAGCTTCCTGCGACACTGTGCGGAAGCACTGCTTTTGTCCCGCCAGTTGTAGTCTCGCTGTTGTTAGCCATCTCTTTACTTCCAGTGCTGTAGCCCTGCATATGCACTCGATTTGATGCAGTTCTTTTGCCACAGTTATCACTGCAATATCGTCTGTATGCCCTATTATTTTCACTTCTTTCGGCATTGGAAGGCGAAGGATTCCGACATATAGTATGTACCATAGAAGTGGACCCAGCACTGATCCTTGTGGTACTCCATCTGTCATCTTATATCGCTTGACGCCTTCGTCCGCGTCATGTAGCAACACTATATTACACAGATAGCTTTTAATATTACGCAGGAGGTACGGTGGCGTTTTAAGGATCTCCAGTGCTTGAATCATATGAGGGTCCAACATCGAAAGTAACAACTGCGCAGTATTATTTGGTGCCGTACATCCACCTACTGCCCTCAGTGGCTTTATCTGCTATTTCGACCAGTTTTTTAATTGTGTCAATGGTCGACCGTCTTCTGCGAAAACCGTATTGGTGTTTGAAAGGCCCTTCTTCGAGCAGTTTTTCCATCCCATCACATATTATCCGTTCGAAGATCTTACCAATAGTTTCAATCATATACAGTGGCCAGTATGAGCTTTGGTCCCCTGGTGGCTTGTTAGGTTTTGTTAGCAGAACCAGGCGTTAACTTTTCCATATATTTTGAAAAAGACTATAGCGCAGACAGTTGTTGAAGACTTCTATGAATGATATGGTTTTGCATTTTATAGCAATTTTTAAGGCCTTATTCGGAATGCCCTTCAAACCAGGTAGTTTTGCATTACCGAAAAGTTCGAATGCTTGCACTACCTCCATGTCCTCGGCTAGCAGAAAAACCGGAGCCATTTGCATGTGTTTGTTGTTTTGGAAACAAAGTTTCTACTACATCTTTTAGTAGTACTGGATAGATCGGCATTTGTCCTTTACCGCCTCTAACCTTCGACATTATTGCCTTATACGCTCCACCCTACTTTTTCTAATCGCTGTTTTGAGTTATTTCCGTTTTCTCTTAAAAATTTCACGGAGTCGCTCATATTCCACAATACTTACAATACTACTTCTTTGATATTGTCTCCTCACTGTTTACAGCTATTTCTTCCCTCGGCGATTTCGCTATTCCAACGTTATACTAGCTTTCGATGGAATTCGAAGTTTTTGTTGATCATTGTAGCATCACAAGCTCTGCTAATATGACAAATCAATAACATCGCTTGCTTCTTCCGCATCAATTGAGCTGCTTAATTCTACGTCCATCATCCAACATAAACGTCTTCGTCCATTGAACGTCTTTCAACCCTCTGTTTTGTGCTTTTTCACCATAACTATGCGTATATATTTAACTTACCTAACATTCCGTCTTTCCTGCTAGTGCCCTAGTGATAATCGCAATGCCAGTTATGGAGCCCTATCCATTATTTTCAAAAGTGGTTTTCGTTCCCGTGTTTAGTATAATCACGTCAGTTAGTACATCTACTTCCCCATTCCACTGTCCAGGCGTTGAAATCTCCCGCTATTATATTTGGTGGTGTTGTTTTGTACATCTCTAACTAGATCGTCAAGAATCGTTTTATACTATTCTAGCGGTAAACTTGGTGGCACGTAACAACTATAGATGAGAACACCATAAACCTTTGCTCTGGCATAAGACGTTTTATCAGTCAGTGGTCGGTCTATCTTACACTGCTTTGTTGCCGCAGACCCATATTGCCACTTTTCCTGTGACATCTGAGACCTCTGTTCCTACATTCAAGCTTTTATATTGCATTATTACATTATTTTGGTTAGGTAAACTGGGCATCTTTTACTACCAATTTAGTGGTTTGTTTTCGCCCTTTCACTAATTTTACAGGATGCGCGAATGCTCGGTTTCTTAAAGCAGTCTTTAGAAAAGTGCCGCTTTTCTCCGCATTTCATACAACATTTGCTTCTGTTTTCTGGGTTTGTGCACTTGATTGCTACGTGATCATATTCTAGGTATCTGAAACATTTTTTAAGGTTCGTCCTCTCCCAGATTCTGCCAAGCCAGCCAATTTCGGTTAGTTTAATTTCAACCTCGCTGCCAAGACTTTGCAAATGTCTTCTTTGCATTCATTCGTGTTTTTTTGCGATCTTATTAGCTCAAGCAGAATCTTTCCTTTAGCTGTTTTCCAAATACGTGCCATATTTTCGCCCACTTCTTTTAGGGTCTCATCTTTTTTAAACGCTTTCAGGATAGTACTGTAGGATATGTCACCGGTTTTTGAGTTGCTTCTTAACGATCTTGTCCGTGCAGACCTTCCTATTTGCTTTTTCTGGCGTCCGACCTAGTTTTGATCCTCGCTTAAATGGATCTATTGCTATGTTTTCACATATACTTGTAGCATTATCTGATGGTTGAAATGGATACCAAACGGGCTGAGGCTGATCGACTTCGCCATTGCCTTAATTATGGTTCTCTGTAGTAAAAACCCACAGCTAGATGGATACTATTAGCATCAAATATGACGAGGAATGCGAGACGCATATGAAAGCAAGAAAAGAAAGAGACCGAAATGCGTGAGTAGGAAGAGCTTGACAAGCTGGTCGACATGGATAATGCTCAAAAATTCCACTTAAAGATGCGGAGACTTATAGAAGGTTTCAGGACCGGAGCATACGTTTGCAGCTCCAAAAGTGGTGATCTAACCACTGGTATCCAGATTATACTGAATTTATAGAGGGAATACTGCTTCAGCCTGCATAATTGCAGTGAAAATGAAAAACCATTAGACTCGGCTATAATCGCGAAAGCTGGGTCTACGGTAGTAAGAAAAAAGAAGACTGAAGAGCTTAGCTTGAGCACGGGATTGGAGAAGATTGGTCTTGCAGGTAATCTATAGTTCCGGGAAAATAAATGTGGTAAATGAACCCCTTGTGATCAGGGAATGCATAATGCTAAGGCTTATGAAGCTGGAATTATTGAGGGTCCACAAATAAGAAAAACGGTAAAAGAATGATTTTGAAAAAATTTCTGTATTGAAATACTTTGGATTTAAAAAAATGTTCGTGGTAAACAAATTATGGAGGTTATACGAATCATATTGAACTGATGTCACACTTTCAGTGGCTTGGTTTTTATATAAAGGTCAAATTACATTTCCTCCATAGCCATTGGGACTGTTTTCCTGTAAATCTCGATGATCTGAGTGAAGAACAAGAGGAACGATTCCACAAACGACTGTAAAATTCTAAAAGTCAAAGCGCTTCATGGACGATCATGTTAAACAAAAAGCTAATTTTACTCGAACAGTCGCTTTGAACATAGTGCAAGCCTTCTTCATCTGTTTTAGTTTACTTTATCTTCTAAACACATTTGGTTCGAGTCGTATTTAGTTCGTCTTACTAACTTATGTGTGTTTACCTTGAGACAGGAAGATTGTTTGCCATTAAGTTTGATAATTAGTTATAATTGGTTTCATTTGCCGTGGAAACTATGGGCGACGTTGGCTGAATTGCAGAAATAATTACAGACAAGAAATAATTAATCAACACGTCTGAATACGAACATATCATATATATGAATATAATATACACTAAAGAAAGCTTTCAGTTCCTTTTTTATACCATTCATGAACGTGAAATGGTATGTATACTTGTATTCACTTTGTTTCACATTATGTAAGTATTAAAAGAAAAAGAGATAAGCCCGCCAAAACGTATACCGATCGGATCAGAACAAAGAGCTGAATTGATTTTACCATGTACGTCTGCCCGTCTGTTTGAATGCGAACTAGTCCCTCATTTTTTTGAGATATTTCAACCAAACTCGATACGCAAATGTATATATATATAATTAGATATGCTCATTTACCGGAAACGGCCAGATTCTTCTACTGAAATTATAGACTCCTTATACCCGATTTGTTCAGATATGGCAAACTCTGCAAAAAGAGCACCTTAAAGCGTGAAATTTGGTATTCTAGACACGTACAGTGGCTCAAAACTGATTTCATGCAGATTAAACTTGTATTGCCATAAAATGGAATATAATGACAATTTAAAAAAAAAAATGCTGATGTATATATATTCCCTAATGCTTTACAAATAAAACAAACACTGTAAAGTTCGTAGAAGTACAGCCTTACATCTACAAAAGCATCTGCATCCCAGTAATTTTGCTGACAGCTTATTTTATGTACGCACTTGTCTATGTTGTAGCGAAAGACAGTTGTGTTTGTAACGGTAGTAGGCTTTTCAAATTCTTACAACTGGCATTCAGTAATAGTGTGTTTTTTTGAATTGCACGTTATCAGCGCACTAATTTCAGTTAAATGGGCCGACGTACTACGATCGAACAGCGAGAATTGGTCATAAACCATTTCAAAAATGAAAAATTGCTGATATAGTTCATGTAGGTAGTGCGACAGTGCAATATATAATTGCGCTTTATTTGTACGAAAAATTAAAGAAAATCCCAGACTAAGAGCTTCAAAATAACCACAGAGGTTCAGAAGGAGCTAGATGAATAATTTTATGCTGAAACTGTTCATCGGTTACTACATTCGCACGACTTCAATGGCCGAGTATCCCGAAAGAAACCATTCATTAGCCCACAAAAAAAAAAAAACTAGGCCGAGCTACCTTTGGCAGGAAGCAGGAAACCAAGGATTTTGATTTCTGGAATTTGGGTTACCCTATAATTTTCGGCATTATCAGGACAACGATTCTAAGCAATTAATAAATCAACAATAGTGCAGACGTGGCTAATATGGAATTGCCCACATGTAATGAATCCACCGTCCCAATTACCCGATATGAACCCGATCGGGAATTTATGGTCTTTGTTAGAAAATAACATCCATAAACATCGCATAAGTAATAAGCAACAACTAAAAAGTGCAATTTCGGAAGAGTGGAACAAAATCGGAATGAAAGTACAAAAAAAAATTTTTTGATTGCGTGTTCCATCTAGACTAAAGCTATATCTTTTATAAACTACACATTCATATCAGCAACTAGGAGTTTGAATTAATTCGACATGTGTTTTGTTGTCAATATATAGCATTTCAAATTTTATAGTTGAACTTGCATGAAATAAGCTGTGAGCAACTATAGTTATAAATTAAAACTGAAAATCAAACGGCTATATCATATATGCCATATATATCCTCTTTTTTTTAGATATGTGAGTTAATATTTAGTTCTGAAATACAATAAAATAAATATGATATGTTCATAAAATATATAAAGGCTTCGGCCGTAGTCATACTTGTTTTTGTGTATTTTCCTCAGTAACAAATAAATTCTTTGCCATTTACGATTTCTCTTAAAGAGACTACGGTTTGTTGTCATCACACTTATTAGTTTTTTTTTTTTTAATTAATTAATTTATTAATACATTACTATTTAATACGTAAAAGTCAATGCTACCAGGACGAAATGTCGACAGTTGAACAACCCCATACTTGTAAAATACTAGTTCGTTCAAATATGATGAAATATCAGTAATGAATTACAATTTTGCGCGCTGGTCCTGTTTTTCAGTGTAAAGAACTACTGTAACACTAGTTTATAACGAATTGGTATGACCTCAACCTTCAAATGACAGTTTAGTTTATCGCAACAGACAACATACGATATGTTTATCTTTATAATTGTATAAATATATTTCATTTTGACGTATTGGTAATTCCGCTAGCTACACGCTTTCTCCGTGTTACTGTGACCACTAAGCTTAATAAACAATGAACGAGCAAACAGAATGATACGCAAATCAACTTTATGATTAGTACGTATGTAATTGATAGACAGTTCAACGCACATTTCTAACTTCTAAACCAACGCAACACGCCCACTTACCTATGCTACTCATTTTCTGTCGAAGAATGTAAATGTTTTGATTTACGTACTAATGCAAAAATATATGTATAGTCTTTTGTGTTCAGTAGGCTCCCGGTAAATATTTGTTGAATTGAAGGGACCGAGTAGGGAGTATGAACACAGTTTATAGGGCTCTTTTCAGTATTGAATTACAGATTATACTCGTTAAATTTATAGTAAAGATTTGGAAACATAGGTTTATAGAATTTTAATTAAACAGAAGAAAAATATTTACACCAAAAATAATATTTATTAAATTCTTATCTACACAAAAGCTTTCTTTTGCGCGATTTTCATGAATGTGGTATAGCAGGAAAATCACGTTGCATCCCCCAGTAGTAGCCCACCATATGCTGCTTCTATCGGCCTTGGTAGGTACCTAGTTCCATAGTTTTTAGGTTTCAGTGAAACCGCTCCCCTTGTTCTTCATAATTACCCACCTTTATCTTTTCACTGCTTAGACTAGGAAATTTTCTCTAGCATATTCCATTTTTATACAACACTTTTACAAATTGATTCATTAAACCTACTTTTGATGTGCAAAGGGAATAATACAATTTTATCTTTTGTAAACAAAGATGGTTTTTTTGCATTCTGCTTTCCCATCTTTAACAACATCTGACGTACAGGCCAGTCTCTTTGTGTCCAGTGTCGATGCTTGGTACCACTATCCTATATACAATAAAAACATGTGTCTTTGGTGTATTGCCTTAATAAGAAGTTAACAGTCTTCAGTTATAAAGGTTTTCACAATAGAGAGGTCGTAATCGTCCACCTGTGCTCGCTTTTCGTCGAACTGTTTAAAATTTCAAGCATACATTTTCTTTACATAATGTTCAAGTGTCAGTAACACAAAGTACCGGTCGAAGTAATGAAAATATTGCTGCCGTTCAGGCAAGTGTTGCTGAAGACCGCAATTTGTCGACTCCAAGACGCGTTCTTCAGAATTGAGACTGTCTCAAACCACAACCTGGCGGATTTTGAGAAAGAATTTGGGTTTGCATCCATATAAAATTGTTCTCACTCAAGAACTGACGTCATTGGACTACCTTAAACGTAGCGAATTTGCTGATTTTGCCTTGGAACAACTTGAAAACGATAACGATTTTTTACGAAAATCATCTTCTCCTATGAAGCTCTCTTTCATCTGAGTAGTGTGCTAAATAAACAAAGCTGTCGATTCTGGTGCGAAGAAAATTCACAAATTATTCATCAACAACCATTACATTCATCTAAATTGACAGTTTGGTGTGATTTTTGGTGTGCTTGAATCATCGGTCCGTACTTCTTTCGAAATGAGGCTAGTAGCACCGTTATTGTCAATGGAGAGCGGTATAGATCGATGATAACCAACTTTTTATAGCCACAATTGGAAGAAGTTGATCTTAACAACATCTGGATCCAACAAGACGGGGCTACGAATTATTATGAGAAGAGTTTGGAGATTCGATTATTTCAAGATATTCTGACATTGAATGACCTCCGAGCAGTTGTGATTTAACACCATTAGACTCCATCTTGTGGGGTTAACTATATATTGACAATAAAAACACATATCTAAAAAGTTCAAACTCCCACTTGTTGATACCAATGTGTAGTTTATAAAAGATACTCCACTTGTTATTTTTTAATTAGAAATAATCAATTTGTGATCAAAAAATTAGAAACATTAACAAGCTTTATATCCCAGCTTATATCATGCAGTGTAATTTTTACGAAAAATAATTTAAATTATTTAATTAAAGCTTGTTTAATATTCAGTGTGATATCCGTTAGCTTTTATTACAGCTTTTATTCTAGCTGGGACAGGGATTCAAAAAAAAAATTTTTTTTTGTATTTTCAGTTCCGATTTTGTTCCACTCATCCGAAATTGTACTTTTTAGTTGTTCCTTATTACTTATGCGGTGTTTATGGATGTTATTTTCTAAAAAAAATCATAAATTCTCGATCGGATTCATATGTCGGGTGACTGGAATGGTGGGTTCATTACATGTGGACAGTTCCATATTAGCTACGTCTACACTGTTATCGATATGTGTTTAGGATCGTTGTGCTGATAATACCAAATATTCTGACGTATCCCAAGTTTCTCGGCACTTTGGTGTAGATTTTCTTTTAATGTATTAAGGTTTAACATTTTATCCATAATACCCTCCACAAAGACCAAATTTCCAACGCCGGCTGCAGACATTCATGCCCACACCATATTTCATAGTTGGCCTTATGTTAAATCTCTGAAGGTGGATTAAGCCATGAATGGTTCCTTTCGTGATACTCGACCACTGAAATCTTGGGCATGTAGTACTCGACGAACAGTTTCAGCATAAGATTATTCATCTTGTTCCTTCTGAACCTCTGTGGTTACTTTTTAAGCTGTTAATCGCGGATTTTCTTTAATTTTTCGTACAATTAAAGCTCAATTATTTTTTGTACTGTCGCACTACTTAAATTAGCAATCTAGCAATTTTTCGCTGCAATTTTTCATTTTTGAAATGAAATTAGTACGCTAATTCAAAAACTGCACTAAAACTTCAAACTATTACGGAATCCCAGTTGTAACAATTAGAAAAGCCTACTACCGTTACAAATACAACTGGTTTTCGCTACAACATAGTCAATTGCGTGCATGAAATAAGCTGTGAGCAAAATTCCTGGGATGCAGCTGCATTTCAAGGCTGTTCGTAAGAGTGTACTAGTACGAACTTTACATTGCTTGCTTTATTAGTAAAGCATTGCGGAATACATATATTTTTTTAATTGCCTTTATTACCATTTTATGGCAATATAAACTGATAAGTTTAATCACTATATACAAAAGCTCCGCTGTAGATTCTTAAGATCCTTTAATAAATTGTTTAACTCTATATGGGTAAAATATTTTGGCACTCTAGACGTTGTTTAGTCGATATTAATATCATTAGGCATTACGCTATAGGTTTGTTCAAGCTACGAGTCACGGGTGGAACCAATAGTTGGATAAGTTACTTGCTCGTAATGTGGTGAGAGCCTTCTAGCCGATTGTAAGGAAGTGATTTTTTTGCCCCCTCCATTACATAAGCACCCACCCCTTCATGCGACTTATTATGCCATTGACCGATTATCTCAAGCGTTCATAGCACATTTTGCGAACTTTGGAACTTTCTCGCAATGACAACATTATATCAAAATCAATATATTTATAGAAAGATACTTATTACAGCAAGTTAAAAAAAAATCATGGGGTAGCCAAAAAACTGCATTAGGAAAAATATAAAAAAGCCTGTCGAGTGATGCCAATGAATACCCAACACAAAACCACTAACTAGATCTCTGCACAAAAATGTTTGTTCATTTGTGGTGGGGTGTTATTTAACCATTATCAACTTAATTCCATTAATTTATTTAAACAGTCGGTCGATAAATAAAGCAATACCTCTTAAGCTTAATCTACGAAGAATACCGGATATCTTGCGTTGATAGCATTCCCTACAAAGCTATAAAAAAACGTTAAAACTGTTTTAAATGAAACGCAAAACATAGGTGATGCAAGGGAAGCATTTTACTTAGTACGATCAACGCTCTAGACGGCTACCATGTCAGACATTTTAATTCATTAGATGCAGCTGTCCAGATTTGTAGCCTTTATGGATTACGCTTAGAGCATTGAACCGGAGAATTACGAATACGAGGAGATAACAAGAAGGGAACAGCCATAACCACGTTAAAATCGACACACGAAGTGAGCAAACCCTTTTTCTCGGCAAAGACCAGGGTTCAGCGATAGGACCAATATCAGTTGCAATAAAATTTGACCAGACAGATCGGCCCTTAATCGAAAGGAAGAGAATTCTTCTAAATAGGAACTCCATGAACGTTGCAACCGCACACCGTGTTATGAAGATTCATGTTAATGGATGGGCTACTTCAATTAACGACTTGGATCGAAGCTGCAGGTACATAGACGAAGAGGAGTCCGCAGAGGATTTCTTCTGTTACTATCCAGCCCTGTCCGGCTCAACAGCGTTTCTTTAGTCATTTTCAATTCGACCACCTAGCAGAACTTGCTTCACCAAGCGTTAATAATGTCGTCGGTTGCGTAAAACGCATTATATGGTTTGAACAACTAAGAAGTTGAAAAGAATATCTTTTTACAGGATCATAATAGGTACCCAAACATTCCAGCAGCCCTAAGTGCGCTTCATCAGGGCACCGTGATCGAGAAACCTCATTGACTAACAAACTAGAGCGTGGAAAGCTTGCCCCAATCAGATATGAACAATAAGCTTCGGCTGAGAAACTGCATTCTTAATAAAGATAGCTGTAAAAGATCTCGAATTGAGATATTGTATTTGGAATGTTCTTGAAGGTGCTACTGCCAACGTTATTGATATTTTCGTACAGATTAGTCAATCTTAACCACCACCGTCCAAGAGAGGCGCGGGCGAGCACAGAAGGACGGTAGATCTTTGTGTTATTTACTTCAACGGTCAAATAAAAGAGCGCATTTTTGGTGTTCAATTTGTTGTAATAAAGACTCTTTCACCGTGTATTGGATAAGAGTTCAGTCATTTATATCTAGCCAAGTTTTGAGACAGACCCATTTCATTATCGGTCTCAACAACTACGTCGTTATTAAAGGGTGATCCAAGTAGAGCTGTCATGTTATTTTGTTCAGTATTGTTTGGCATTTTATCATGGAAAGACTTACGCCTGAACAACGTTTACAAATCATTCAACTTTATTACGAAAATCCACGTTCTGTAAAGAATGTGTTTCGCGCGATTCGCTCAACTTATGGTCAACATAATTGGCCTACTGAGCGTACTATTCGGCCAACATTTGAAAGAGATAATCTTCAAAAAATAAATGCAAAAGAATGTTCTTTTGAATGATAATAAGCATTCCTAATTAAATTTGAATTTTCTGTGTTTTTTTTTTTTTTTTTAAAAGGAGGGAACCTCGAAATGGTTATTATTACTACTTTTGTTTTACATATATGAAGAAAACAAAACGAAGGGATCTAATAGTTAACGAGCACGTAGCGAACGATGAACAAACTCCATCAGTCACTCATATTTCCTGCCCAATGTTTAATATAGAAACGTGCCCGATAACAATATCCGAAGAGTCGGTTTCGATAGTCTTCAAGAGAAAAGTTTTGCGGAAAATTCATGGTTCTCTGCGTATAGCTAACGGCCGCAGACAATGAAACGAAAAACCGATATTAACAGAGTGGAGCGAATTAATATACAGTAACTACGCTGGGTAGGTTATATCGTCTGAATAGTTGAAACACTCCAAAGGAAGATCTTCCATCATTTTGAAGTATCCGTTATGGAAGAACCTCGCTTCAGTTGATGTCTGCAATTGACGCTGCTGTTAACTCGGTTATAAGCACGTGGTTTGGTTTTTAATTTTAGAAACTTTAAGTCAGGTGCAAAGGTGTTGTGTACGTCACACCTTCAATTTGAGTGCTCGGTATAAGTACTTATTTTAAATCAAGCGAATATCGTTAATTATAATTTTTTTTATCCACAATAGAACTAAAATAAATTATAAGCAGAAATTATCCAGAAAAACAGAAACAAAAAAGTCAAGTTCATACTAATTGCAGTTAATCTGAACAACAAGAAACAAAACAAGTTTTTCTATCTTTCACGGTTGTTCTTTACGTATGTGTGTATGGGGGAAGTTTGTTTTCTTATGAAATATTGCTATATTAATATTACTTTGGGTGGGTGACAAAGGTGTGAGCGTTATATTTGTGCTTGATTTAGTCGATGTTAGTAAAGGGTGTTTTTTTATAGAGGTGTAGAACTTTAAGTTGCAATAAAACAACGATGGATTATTCGATTGACATGAATTTTATTTATCCGAAAGATAATCTTGTGGCATTACATTTTAAATATGATTTCTGGCATATGACCGCTACGGCTGGCGCGGATGTAGTCCAATCTGGAAGTCCAATTTTCGATGACTTGTTCCAACATTTGTGGCCGTATATCGGCAATAACACGGCGAATGTTGTCTTCCAAATGTTCAAGCGTTTGTGGCTTATCTGCATAGATCAATGACTTTACATAGCCCCACAGAAAGTAGTCTAGCGGTGTTAAATCACAAGATCTTGGAGGCCAATTCACAGGTCAAAAACGTGAAATTAGGCGGTCACCAAACGTGTCTTTCAATAAATCTATTGTGGCACGAGCTGTGTGACATGTTGCTCCGTCTTGTTGAAACCACATCTCCTGGACATCATGGTTATTCAATTCAGGAATGAAAAAGTTAGTAATCATGGCTCTATACCGATCACCATTGACTGTAACGTTCTGGCCACCATCGTTTTTGAAAAAGTACGGACCAATGATTCCACCAGCCCATAAAGCGCACCAAACAGTCAGTTTTTCTGGATGTAACGGTGTTTCAACATACACTTGAGGATTACCTTCACTCCAAACGCGGCAGTTTTGTTTGTTGACGTAGCCATTCAACCAGAAGTGCGCTTCATCGCTAAACATCGCTAAAATGGACGTAGTGCGCGATACGTTTTCCGCACAGAACCATTATTTTCGAAATAAAATTGCACTATTTGCAAGCGTTGTTCAGGCGTGAGTCTATTCATGAAGAATTGCCAAACCAAACTGAGAATAAATCACTTGACAGCTGTTAAATCGGTCGCCATCTTGAAAAGTAATGCCAACTTAAAGTTCTATGCCTCTATAAAAAACACCCTTTATAAATCGCACTACCCTCATACGCATCAACACAGCACAAAGCTCGAAGATATGCTGTCAACAATATCGTCATTGCAATGCCAATGAATGTCATTATAAGCATTGTTATCATCTACAGATAACATCATTACCATGTCGTATTCACACATCATTTATTGACCTGTTACCAGCTTTTTCAACGTAGAGCAGGACGAGGACGACGAATAGCACCAGCATTATTGTCGTCACTATGCACATTGATATTATGCGTTGCGCCGCAGCATATATACATATGTAGATATGTATGTAAATGTGTAGCGAATTTAGGCGAAATGTCTCGGCAGCCGGCAGCCCTAACACACCAAAAATTTCGTATAGTCCTTAAATATAATATGTATGAGTGTAGTCGCTGTTTGTTTATCTACGCTTTATTTCCTGTGCTTTTACCTTTTTTCGTTTGACGCCGCCAACGCTGGCCGAGCATTCAATACACCCACTCATTGAAAGAAGTACAAAAGTACTAAATACATACATATATATGTATATGCAAACATATAAATGTAACTGTGTAGCTGAGCAGCTTTTCCGCGCTTTCTTTTCCTACTCAACTTTTCCACTACACCATCAGCGCTCCCGCTCATTTGTCTTTTAGGTATTTTGCCGCGTTTATTTGATATCTTAGGAAAATCACATTCCTGGATGTCGCTTTTATTTTCGTTTGCACCTTCGCATTCATTCATACACATATATGTATATAATTTTCGCTTTCGTTGGAATTTCCTACAACCATCTGCCCACCATTTGACGCTTACACATTCGCCGCCCAACTTCGGCAGCAGCACCCACATTGTTTTTCACTCGCTGTCATCGTATGTTCGCATCTACATCGATCTATATATGTACATGTGTGTATGTTTTCGCCTGTTGCGCCATTAGCTGGTGGCTATGTTTGTTTTGCTGTTGTTAGAACTTGCGCTGCTATAGTCACAGCCAACGCTGCTCCTTTCGCTGCTACGATTGTCATTTTTACGAGTATATGCGTACTGTTGCTGCTGTTCACTTTCGTCGCTATCAGTAGCGGTTTTCCAAATTCACTTTTACCGGCTAGCCGATAGTAGCGACTTGGTGGCTCGACAGCTCGTCAGCGCATCTCTCCCGGCGCTTGGTATAGTGTCTCAAGAATTTTGCGTTATTTGTTTCGTTTCGTATCGCGCCGATGAAAGTCGCGGCGCCCGCAGCATTATTATCATACAACATTTATACAACGTATCTAATTTTATACTAAAATGTGGGAAATTCTTTGTAGACATGTAGTATCGTGACAAAATTTGCTTGTGGAAATTAAGCGAAAATTAATTAAATATTATATTTGTTTTTCTTTTTAATTTAATTTAATTTTTCCCATTTTAATTTTTAATATTAAAATTTATTTTTATTTTTTATTTTATTTTTTAAATAAAAATAAAGGCTGTGTAAAAATTTCCGCGTGCGTATGTTATGCAAACGTGAAAAAATGACCAAGTGGTTTAACGCGGGTAAAGTGCATACTCGTATATACATATATGATATTTGTTTTGCCGTCGGACAACTGAATTTATATGAAGAGTTGGACTAAAATTTGTGATTTTTTTTTTTTTGCAAATGATATACAACAAAATTTTGTAGTGAATTACATACATATCTGCGAATATACATATGTAGACACATATATATACCATACAAAATACAATTGAAACAAAGCTCAATTCTTAAATAATACATTTTTGATATTAATAAAAAACATACATATAATTAATTGGCCACTGAAAAAGTATACAAGGAAAACTCCTCGAGCTTTTGTGTGTGTGTGTAGTGTCAAAATGGTTTTACCACGAAAATTTACGTATTTGCTTGTATTGTAATGAGATGAAATACTGTATGATAAAAACGAGTTAACTGATTTGGGCTTAATGGAAAATGGTATTTTATGAAAAAAGTGAAAAAATATATGTAAAAAAAGTTGAAAATTTCCAAAAATGGTCAACAATTTATAATAAACTACAACGAAAAGATTTAAAATACGGCTAAGTACTAAATAAAAGGTAATTATTTGAAAGCTACAGAAACAATACGAAAAAATTCAATTAACATATGTAGATGAAAACAATTTTTGCTTTGCACACCTTTGAAAAATTTGTTTCTGATAAAGTTTTTTTTTTTTGTTAAGAAAGTTCGAGAACACCAAAAATTTCTTCCTAATAAAGGGTTTTCCAATTCGTAGGATTTGATTTCTAAGTGTCGTTTTGGCCATTTTTTATATGTTATGATCTGTAATATTTTTCTTCATTGTATTCAGTAATATTTACAATTTAAACAGAGCAAGATATACGCAAGAACAACGTTTACAAATTATTCAATATTATTATCAAAATAATCGCTCTCAAAATTGCAACTTTTCGTGCACTTTTGCAATTTTATGGTCATAATAATCGTTCACCTGTCCTCGTTATTCTTCGAATTGTTGAAAATTTCAAGCATACATTTTCTTTACAAAATGTCCAAGTGCCAATAAGACAAAGAACCGGTCGAAGTAATGAAAATATTGCTACGGTTCAGGCAAGTGTTGCTGAAGACCGCAATTTGTCGATTACAAGACGTTCTCAAGAATTGGTACTGTCTCAAACCAAAACGTGGCGAATTTTGAGAAAGGTTTTGATTTTGCATCCGTATAAAATTATTTTTCCTCAAGAACTGACCTCCACCATAAACGTCGTGAATTTGCTGATTTTGCCTTGCAACAACTTGAAACGATAACGATTTTTTTAAGAAAATCATCTTCTCCGATAAGGCTCAGATTCATCTGAGTGGTGCGGTAAATAAACAAAACTGTCGAATTTAGTGCGAAGAGAATCCACAAGTTATTCATGAACAACCATTACATTCATCTAAATTGACAGTTTGGTGTGGTTTTTGGTCTGGTGGAATCATCGGTCCATACTTCTTTCGAAATGAAGCTGGTAGCACCGTTAGTGTCAATGGAGAGCGGTATAGGTCGATGAAAAACAACTTTTTGTTGGAAGAAGTTGATCTGAACAACATCTGGTTCCAACAAGACGGGGCTACGTGTCACACAGCACGTGCAACAATAGAATTATTGCGAGAAAGTTTTGGAGATTCGATTATTTCAAGAAATTCTGACATTGAATGGCTTCCAAGAAGTTGTGATTTAACACCATTAGACTACCTTTTGTAGGGTTATTTGAACTCATTGGTCTTTAGCAATAAGCCAGACTCTATTCAAGCTTTAAGAGTCAATATTGCATGTGCTATTCATGACATACGACTTGATTTAGTGGAAAAAGTGCTCAAAAATTGGGTTAATCGAATTCGTTCCTGCAAAAGAAGTCGTGGAGGCCATTTGAATTGTGCTTCACATTAAATAAAAAAACGTTTGAATTTCCTTAGCAATTAGTTTGTTTTTGTTTTAAGAAATCATATCACCCCTATATATTCTAACTAAGTTAGTTTTTTTATTCCATACGATTAAAACACTTCCACGAGATTTAAAAATGTTCTTTTCCATGTTGAAAAAAAATGGTTGAAAAGTTTTTTTTCTTTTCAAAGATACAACCATTTCTTTTTGAATATTTTTTTGTTTGTTTTAAAATGCTGTTCATAATGGTTAAAAGATTTTTTGAAAACAATTTTCGAGCTTTTTTAATATATCCTACCGGAATGGGGATTTTGCGAAACTCTCTGATTTTTTTTTCCAAAGTTACCTGTAACCCCAGATCTAGTTTGAAAAAAAAAATTATTTTTCTTCTAAATAATGCATGATTTCATAATATTAATTGAATGTCCATTTAGAAAACTTAATGCGAGTTCAAAAAATAAATTTAAATAAAAGTTTACATCCTAAGGACTAATAAGCAGAAAGACGTTGAAAAACTTATTGTACGCATAAAAACGCCGCGCAGTTACTGTAACTACAATAGCGCGTGGCGCAAAAATTCTATCTGCCCACGGCTTTAGTTTGTGTTTGACAGTCATTGAAAGCATACGAACTAAGGAATTTTAACGAAAATGGAAAAAAGTGAATTTCGTGTGCAGATTAGGGGCCACAAATAGGCCTTTTTTGAGACTTTTTTTTCGGGAAAACTATTATTAAATCTGATTTTTTTATTAAATAAATTTGATTTTTGACAAAAGACATTTATCGATACATATAACTAACTGCTTATGGCTATTTTTTAAGAAAAATTAATTAAAAAATGGCGGCTATATAGCGTTCTCCCTAGGATGTCTCCATTTTTTCGGGAATCACGGCCGGACACACACCTCCTGTAATGATTTTATTTAAATAAGTTGTTGAACGGTTTCCGCTTGTATATAACAATAGCTACAGAAGTACGTAGGATTTTTGACAAAATAGCGGGTCTCTAAAGGAGAAAGTAACAATTTTGGCCTGAAATTTTTTTTGAAATTTGTTAATAAAGAAACTATGCAAGATAAAAAAAATCATTCCTTCTTCTGTAGATAATGTATTTCTGAAGATGTCAATATTTCAAGTGAATCGGTTGAAAATTGTTTGAGTTATGTTTCCGGCCGACTTCAAAAAGGTAGTTTTGAGATAAACGCGCTTAAAGTTTTGAGATATGCCTTACTGACTGAAAACAGACGCTTCAACTAGAGAACGAAAATGGGGCATTTAGAAATTTTTTATCTGTCATAATCTTTCGGGATAACATTTTTGAGATCATAATGTATTATTTGAAAGAAAAAAAATCCAGTTTCCGAAAAGTCTAGAGTGGCCTAACCCCTTAAGCATTCTTTTTTGACGTAAGTAAATCAACACCGAAAACAAGGAAAAACTGATAAATACTATGGGGACTCTGAACCATAAATTTCAATGGTTAAGAAGTGGTTTACTGAGTTCCGTCATGAAATGACATTGGACGATCGGAGAATAAAAGTGCGTGAGGTGGCTGAGGCTGTGGGCCTTCTCAACTGAGCGGATACAACATAAATATTTGGACATGAAAAAGCTATCCGCGCAACCATGTAACCACTCCAAAGGAATGTTTGGCGATGTACAACCGCAATCCAAACGAATTTTTGCGAATATTGATTTGAAGCAGAAACGATCGCATTTGGCGAAAAAAAGTGATGTTCCATCAGGACAATGCACTTATACACACGTTCATAAATTGGACAACGAACTTCTACCCCATTCAGCATATTCTTCAGATTTAGCCCCGTGCAACTCTTTCTTATTTTCAAACCTGAAGAAACGAAGACACCTTCACAAAAAAAACGCCTAATATTTGGAAGGAATACCAAATTCGGAAAAACGCTGAACTATGTTGATAAAAAAAATGGTTATTTGCCGTTAAAATTTTTTTTTTCAAAACTCACTGAATTATCAAATCGCGCTTTTACGTGCATCTTCTAATTAAAAACATCATCTGTTATAAGCTCTCGAAATTTCCGATCCTACAAAGGCTCTTCTTCAATCACCATGGTTCATAGTTTTCACAAAGGTTTTTATGAATGTCATTTTTATGAGAAATCTTTAGAAACATTTTTAAATCTACTAGTCACGCTGTTCATTGCAGCAAAATGTACCTTTTTTAGTATCAACATCAAATACTATTTCGACTGTTCCACTAAAAAAAAAAAAAAAAGCAAAATTTATTATGATTATCACCGAATAAATACAACGATGAATTTTCAATCAGCACAATTATGCTATAGGTTTTGAGAATATTTTATTTTTTCAAATAATATTGCTCCTGACCAATATTGTTTTTTTATTACGGTTGTCAATCCCATCTTTGAAGTACTTATTAATGTTTAATTCATCAGAAGTTGCTAAAAATCTCATTTCTTGAAGAAGCCCCGTAGAATGAATACAACATACCAAGTCATCTTTTTTAGAAAAATAGATCCTAAATTCCTCTTGTTTTATGCCAAATTATGAGGTATACAAGCATGGAAGGAGCAAATCCGTTTGTATATCTTAGCTTAGTTGCCAGACCGGACGACTATAACACATAGGCCCACTCACAACCGATATATCGGAAATCGGAAGACCACATCAACCGATTCGCTCAGATGTGAAACTTTGGATAAAAAATCCACCCAAATAACATATAATAACTGACATTTGGTACCCTACCTACGTAAATTTTAATAAATATTTACACCGAAAATGATCGAAATCGAATTTTGCCGTTTACAGTAAATTTGATATGTTCATGAAAGGAATGAATGATGAACATGATCAACTTAATTGGCCTACTGAGGGTAATATTCGCAACACCATCACCCATCTTGAGACCCGGCATTAATTATTGGATAATATTCGACCAATCACGTCCAGCACGCAGTGAAGAAAATATAGCGGCCGTAGCTGAGAGCGTACACGAAGACCGTGGAGAGTCGATTCGGCGCCGTTCGCAGCAACTCGGACTGACGTATGGAATGACCTAAATTGAAAGAGTACAAAATTGGCTTGTCCAAGAACTGAAGCCACTAGGCCTTACCAAGAGACATCGCTTCATTCTATGGGCTCTTGAAAAGTTCGAAGAAGATATGACGTTTTCGAGCCAAATTTTGTTCAGCGATGAGGCCCATTTCTGGCTCAACGGGTATGTAAACAAGTCCCGCATTTGGGACGAAGAGCAAGCTGAAGAGATTCAAGAGCTGCCATTTCATCCAAAAAAACAACGGTTTGGTGTGGTTTGTGAGCCGGTGAAATCATCGTTGCATATTTCTTCAAAAATTAAGCAGGTGAGAACGTAACCGTCAATGGCGACCGTTATCGCGGCATAATAATCGACTATTTGATGCCTGAAATTGAAGCTCGTTATCTCCGTGACATTTGGTTTCAACAAGACGGCGCCAGTTCCCACACAAAGCATGAATCAATGGATTTATTTAAAGAATACACTTCGGTTAGCAGATAATTTCACGTTTTGGGCCGGTTGATTGACCACCAAGATCATTTCATATCACATCGATAGACTTTTACCTGAGGGGATATGTAAAGTCTATGCGGAAAACCTCACTTCGATTAAGGCCTTGGAGCAAAACATCACGAGTGTCATTCGCCAGTTACCAGTCGAAATGCTCGAACGAGTCATCGAAAATTTGACTCAACGGTTAGACCATCTGAGATGTAGCCGCGAACAACATTTGAAAGAGAAAATCTTAAAAAAATAAAAGCCAAAAGTTGTGAACCGATACAGCACCCAATTTTTTTCCAACAAGCTACTCTTTTCAGATAAAGCATATTCAGTATCTAGATCAGTTAACAAGGCGATGAAAAAATATGGTTTTCATGGTTTTCAGTTATTTTATTTTTTTAATTTATTCGAAAACGTTAGTTGGTAGAGGTCTGTTGAGAGGTTTTTGGTACCAACATATTCTGAAATGATAAGCCCAATACTATTCTGTGGCCGATTCGCTATGCTTATCGTCCTATGGCCTTTATTTATTTCTTTTAATTTATTTTATTTTATTTCTTCTAATTTTAATGTTTTAAAGAAAGTCATTTTTCTCTCTTTTTTCAGATAATTCAATCGGCATTTGGAAAAATTAATAAAATTCAGTGCTCCAACCGGTTTCGTCCTATTAAAGACTGATTTTGTGATTTAGCGTAAAATCAAATCAAATAAAACAAAAATATCCATAATCAAAAATAGCAAATTTAAAAAAAGAGTAGTAAATACTTCAGCCAAACGAATTGAATTGAAAACAAAGATACATATATACTAAGTGCATAAAATACAATAATTCAAATTCAAACATGATCTTTTTTAGTGCTTTGTGTCAGTGAAACCCCCAAATGGAGAGCAAATCAGCGTGTAATTTAGTCGTTTTATTTTCAGTTCTATTTCCGTTTCATTTGTGTTTTACTTCTTATTGTGTTTTCTTTTTGTGCGCCTTTTTATTTCATTTAACGCGTGAAAATGTTGTTAGCAATGCGTCGCGAGAGTGAACACCATCACACCGCAGTCACAGCAACAGTACCTCCAGCAGCTACAGTAACAACAGCGTCATCTGCATCCGCATCAGCAGCAGCCACAAGCGCCGCTGTTACTATAATTACCTCAGATCCGACACAACTCAGTAGTATATCGGCCACGACGAATGGTCTATTAGTGCCCAGTGTTAGTTCAGCACTTCAGCTGTCACCCAACTTAAGTGTCGCAGCAAACGTAACGTCTTGTACGCTACAACACCATCATCTGCAACAGCAACAACAACAGCAGTACGCACAACATTTGCACCAACAGCAGCAACAGCAACAAGCTGACTCATTAAATACACCCACAACACCATTGCTAAACTTGGGTCGTAGTCCGTTGCAATTCCCGCCGCCACCACCACCGCCCGTACCTATACAGGGAGGAGCACAATTTGGCTTTTATACACCCAGCACGGGTGCAGCTACTTACCTGCATCCCCACTACACGCCACTCCCCTCAGATATACCAACATCAGCTGGTACGTCGCTGGTGTCTGTCAACACCGGAAGCGCATCTTTGGTGAATGGTACGCAGCGTTGTAGCTCAGCTCAATCGACGGAATTAGACGAATACGTTGACATCTTACAAGTACAGCAATTGCTGTTGGACTCATCAGCTTCAGCTAGTCAACAAGCATTGGCCACCGCTAATGGTGGTAACACGAGTGTTAACAACACAACTTCTGCTACGCCGAGCTCACAACAGAGTTTACCGAAACCGCGGCCACGCTTGAATTTGCAAAAGGCCTCCGAATACGCTGCCCAAGTGCAAGGTGAGTTGTAGACATATACATAAATTTTTTTCGTGTTTTACTTCAATATTGTTGAAATTGTGCTAAACGTATGCATCTGCACTGAAGGAAAGAGAACTTTTCTTTGAAAGACAAAGTTTTCGAAATTTTAAATTTACTTATTGACACCCCCCACCCCTTCCTGGAAATTTTGGAAAAAAAATTTTTATCAGAGCAGAATGTAGGGTATAATGTACGTCCCATAAAACGATGTAATGCTAAGCAAAAAAAAAATTAAGGAGAGTTTTGTAAGTAATAAAGACGGAGGCCACCTACTGAACATTTTATTCCGATAAATGGCTTTGTCGAGTACCAGTTGCCAACCTATAACTCAATATAACCAGTAATTTTCATCTCTTATCAATGATAATCCAACCAAATAGAGGACTAGAGAAGACGTAGCACTTCTTTCTGAGATTATTGTCTAACATTATAACATTATTATAACATTTACTTCGATAGTGAGAGTGCTCTGGATGGCAACTGTCTGTAGTAATACAGTAAACATGTCACAGCATCCTGGGCAATGGGTAGTCATTAGAATAGAATTATTGTGCAAGAAAGCTTCCCGCAGTTTATTTCCTTCCGAGCTGCTTTCAATATCGGTGCAAAAAATTTTCCAAGATTTTAGTTCTTTTTCAAAAGGTCAAATTTTTCACGATGAGCTCAGTTCAATCAAAAAAAAAACAGATCTTGTCATATAAGTGGACGCAATATAAAGGGTGATCCATTTCAAGGCTTTTAAAGAAAAAAACACAGAAAATTCAAATTTCAACTGTTGGCCGTGTCTACGTCTCAGATGGTCCATCCGTTGAGTTCAATTCTCGATGACTCGTTCGAGCATTTCGACTGGTAACTGGCGAACAACACGCGGGTTCTTTTGCTCTAAGGCTTCAATCGAAGTGAGATTGGTCGCATAGACTTTAGACTTTACACATCCCCACAGGAGAAAGTCTAACGGCGTGATGTCACACGATTTTGGTGGCCAAACGACCGGATCAAAACATGAAATTGTCTGCTCACTGAAGTGTTCTCTCAATAAATCTATTGATAGATGCGATGTGTGTGAACTGGCGCCGTCTTGTTGAAACCAAATGCCGCGGAGATAAAGAGCTTCAATTTCAGGCATCAAATAGCCAGTTATCATGGCGCGATAACGGTCGTCATTGACAGTTACGTTCTCACCGGCTTAATTTTTGAAGAAATATGGACCGATGGATCCGCTGGCCCACAAACCACACCAAAATGTTGTTTTTTCTTGAATCTCTTCAGATTGCTCTTTGTCCCAAATGCCGCAATTTCGCTTGATTACATACCCATTGAGCCAGAAATAAGCCTCATCGCTGAACAAAATTTCGCACGAAAACGTCGAATCTTCTTGGAACTTTTCAAGAGCACATAGAGCGAAGCGATTTCGAACGGCATCAGTTCTTGCACAAGCTGTATTGCGTACGCTTTCAATTAATATCTCGACGTAAAATGCGCCAAGTAGTTCCATAGGTCAGTCCGAGTTGCTGCGAACGGCGCCGAATCGACCTCCACGGTCTTCGTGTACACTCGCAGCTACGGCCGCTATATTTTCTTCACTAAGTGCCGGTCGTGGTCTATTCGATCGAATATTATCCAATAAGGGATGCTGAGTCTCAAGACGGGTGATGGTGTTGCGAGTAATATGCTCAGTAGGCCGATTATGTTGACCATAAGTAGACCGGAGCGCGCGAAACACATTTTTGACAGAACGTGAATTTTCGTAATAAAGTTGAATGATTTGTAAACGTTGTTCAGGTGTTAGTCTTTTCACTCACGCGTGATCTGTCAAAGAAAGGCTGTTGAAAAAGTACCTCTATTGGCATCACAATCATTTGTATTGTATTACAACTTTCACAAAATACTTTTTTTTACTTCAAAGTAGTGTTATCACCAACACGTTCAATTTACGACTGATGGACTCTGCAGTTGTGTTTCGCCCTTATATTCTGAATCTATTGCTAGCAACTACAGCCTGGACTGATCGATTCGTTCTCGGTATCTAATGTTCTCGATTTAGGCTCTAAAGCATGCCAGCTATCTCTCTTTCATCTGACATTCGCTTCGTATTTTCACCACAATACATATTCAGAGGCAGCCTTTCATTGGGACACATACCACTTGGTCGACATCAAAATTTAATACACAGACTGGGTTGAGTAGAATTCCAGGATCTCGAGATGCTCTCTTCTGCTGTTTTGCCGCGACTCAGAACTTGTACATAAAATTGAAAAGATTTTAGGAATTATCTGGAAGGTAATTTGAATTAAATCGCTTAAAATTCCTAGTATATGCCCAGCGCACTGACAGCGAATGTTTTCCAAGGAACTGGTATTTCGTGGGCTGGGCAGCTATAGAGATTGTGTTTTCTCTGAGGCTGAGTTTCGTTCAATCTAAGTGCAAAGTAGCTTGTTTGAAGTTTGTCACACATGCCAATGGGAAGTAACTACATTTGAAAGTGTCGCGGCATTGAAACCATTATGAGAACAGCAGCAAAGCGCTAAACTCTATATATATTTTGCTCCTAAAAAGTGAACGAAGTGCTAAAAGTTTCATCCGTTTCGCCTTTCTGTTACTACAAATGTAGCAGAATATTTGTCAGGACTCAGTTCTAGTCCCAAAATTGTGGAGTAAAGACCATCAAACAGGTGTGCGAATATGCTTAAATGTTAAAAATCTGGAGAACTTTTAGACAAAACTCATATTCAATCTGTATGTAGAGTGTGTGCGTGTGCATTTTATAAATTGTAGTAGTTTTTAAAATGTATATAGTTTTCAAAGATATTTTGCAAATTGATCATTTTTATCCAATTTTCATTCAGCGGAATCTCCATCTTCTCGTCGTATGCTCCTCGACTATCCCAGTCCATATTTATACAGTAATCATTATCATTCGTCGCCCAGTGAGGACCTCGTTGCCCTCTGGTTCGGCAGCAATGGCTCAGGTGAGTACAACAACAAAGTTTATTGCAGAACTACTTAATTTTGGTTATATTATTTTATTTTATAATATTTTTTTCTTGGTTCTGTTTATTATTAAATGACATTAAGTTCATGCAACATTAGTTCAAAAAGACACGCGTCGGCCAATTGCAAAACTGATTAAAATAACAAACTGATAGATAGAAATGGAAATGCCTGACACGAGCGCCGTCTAGACGCTAATCAAGTGAGCTGTTGTTATACACGTAAATGCATTTGCATTCGCTCAACTAACATATATAGGTAGATATGGATGTATATATGCGTATATGAATGCATGTGGGCATGAACTTATGCAGAAACTAAACTCCACTTGTGTACACATACATACATACATACATATGTATTTATATACGTAATTTAAATAAATTAAGAGACTTGAGCTGGTGTGTGGGGAAGTCGTGATAAAAATGTCTCCAAATATGAAATAAATTTCATAAGCAGGTTCCAGAAATTCCATCGTTTCAAATATGCTATGAATAATCGTAAATACCCCGCAGGGAAAGGGACTAGTTGTCAGCACGAATTCTAATTGTTCACATTTTTGCACTAAAAAGTTCTTCTTCCGTATTTATGACTTGTAGGCGATTGATATTTTTCCAGTGAAATGTCAATTTTCGCATTATGCAGCAGCTTCATACTAGTCAAATACCAGTTCATCTATTTGTGTTGAGTTTCTAAAATACTAGTGAATACTACACCAAGAATTTTTGTATGGGCTCACTGCAGACTATTTCTACATAGATACATATATACTCGAACAAAATGTGAACATTTTCTTGAGAATGTGCTAATTTCTTATTTGTGGCAACATTGTTAGCCTACTCGCTGCATACCGCTAATGACGGACCTAGCAGTGCGTCAACATTAGCCAGATTAAATGCATAAAATGAAACGATTAATTAATAATTGCAACAACTCAAGTGTGAACATTTATCATGGCAAGCGCCAAAAACTGAAAGGTAAATTAATAATTATATCGCGTCAGTCGGACGCCGCAGTGGACGGCGAACTCAGTTCGACCGAGATTTGGCACAATCGCGTACTTTTGTCACCCAAAATAAGGCGTTAGCGCATTTAGATTTCATAATGTCATTCTTGTCGCCAATAGCATGCCACAGCATGCCATGCCACGCGTCCATACCACCCAATATTGCACGGACTACATAAATTTGCATAGACGCGCGAGTACGAGTCGTGTGGCAACCTCTGCCACATGCTCCACTTCCAACATATCACTGTTAATAAATCGTTCAAAATCATTTCAAATCCTGTCAAATGTGCAAGCTTGAAAGTCCAATTGTGCATGTGTATATGTGTGTGTACGTTTAAAATAAATGTCTGACAGCTCGCGCAAATGTCATTCGAGCAGACATTTTACGCCTCTTAAGTATATATTTCAATTCAAGAAAATCTCAACAAAAAAAAAGAAACGAAAACGCTTCTGCGTCTAACCGGTGATGGTCCATGAGGCATATACGCCTAAAAGGAGCACAAGTGGCAAAAGTTTAAATATACATACATATGTACTTAACAAGTTAATGAAATTTTAATTTCGAATTATTTTTTTGTCACTGCGGTGATTTTTGATGTTTTTACCAACAAATGAAAGAACCTACAGTTTATTGTAAGCCGCCTCCGAACGGCCGATGGATTTTTATGAGGGGTCTTTTATTTAATATCAGAAATATACTCGAAGGGCTTGACATTAACTGCCGTGGGCGACCGTAATTAGAAATATGAATTTTCTATAATCTTGAATGTTGGCCGAACCCTTTCATTCCGATTGGTATTACGGAATGCTAACCACTCGGCTATTTCGGACACCATTTTAACTACCATTTAATTATACTTAACATCATATTTTCTATAATAATTTGCTAATGTGTCTGTATGGGCTTATTGTCCTTAGACTAAATAAATAAATAAATAATTGAACATCAGATGTAGTGATTTGGCAGTTTGAAAATTGTGTGACTTGACTTTGGTCAGAGCATCTGCAATCTGCAATTGTACAGAGTTTTCATTCGATCTATCAATCTGTTAATTAAGCATGCTGATTCTGACAGCGGCTTACTCAGTAGCAGATCTGTCAGCTAATTTCGAATTTTGAAATGGTTCAATATGCCAAGGTGACTCTAATTGCATCCTCACGCTGAGCACACCCCAGCTGATCTAGTAACTTTTTCCAGACACTCAGCGAAGGGAAAACTGTTAATACCTTCATCAAAACATTCGCAGTGTTTGCTTTCCATAGTTATGGTTTTCAAATCCTCCTCGCTATACGATAAGTAAATGTGTATGTGAGATCGTAAGGATGTTTATAAATCTACTCTGTACAATGAGTGCTTCTTCTTCGATATGCATATCCACCTAAGAACCAAGATTTTCTTGCTCTTTCATTAAAAGGGTTACATTCCTCATCCATAGAAGATAAATCTTACAGTGCAGGTACAGTTACAGTCTATGCAATGACTTCACTTCGAAATGTGAGCGTTTAGTCTTGGGCTGACAATCCTGAGCACCTTATAAGTAATTTAATTAAACTCTTCAGAGTTTTCTATTAGAAGCTTGTCGTGTCTTAACGGCTTAATTCATCTATAGTAATAAATAGGTTGTAAAAAAAAATAGTCTGGACAGCGTAAAGCTGCTTCTAGATATTATAAGACATTTTTTTTTTTGGCAAAATCAAATTTTTGGAAATCAACAGTGATACCATTTTTGTAGTATGATTTGTAATTTTACTTCAAAACAGTCCTCAGTTTCGGTGATAACCTCTTCATTGGACATAAATTTCTTCCCAGCGAGCATCGAGCATTCCTTTGATATCTGAGAACAGGAAATAGTGGCTGGGGGTCAAATCTGCGGAATACAGTGCAATTCGAAGCCCAATTCATGGATTTTTGCCATCGATTTCAGCAACTTGTGACGGTTCACTCCCCTGGTGAAACAGAACTTTCTTTTTCTTCAAATACGGCTGCTTTTCGGCGATTTCGTCCTTCAAACAGTCCAATAACGCTATGTAATAATCGCTATTGATGGTGATTCCTGTTTCAAGGTAATCAATGAAAATTATTCCATGCGCACCCCAAAATACAGACGCCATAACCTAGCCCGGCGGCTGTTGCGTTTTTCCACGCGTTGGTTCGGCCTGTGCAGTGTACCGGATGACTGTCGATTGGACTTCGAAGTGAAATGATGGAGCCATATTTCATCCATTGTCACATGTCGATGCAAAAACTCGGGTTTATTAAGTTTCAACATCTCCAAACACTGCTCCGAATCATCAACTCGTCGTTTTTTGGTTAAAACTGAAGTCGTGGGTGCCACGCACAGAGCCTTCTCATACTCAAATATTAGTGAATGATTTTTCAATAGTTATCTTTAGAGTGCCTGCTATTTCATTCAATTTCAATTTACGGTCATTCAAAAATATCATCATCATCAAACATTAAAAAAAATCATTTTGTGTCGTCCACTGCGCGTACCATCTATTATTATTATTTCCCCACGTCTAAACTTAGCATAGCAATCTCTGATAGTTGGTTTTCCTGGGCAGTGTCCGGAAACTCATAATCAAGCGAATTTTTTGATTCAACTGTATATTTTCCCTTCAAAAAGCAATATGTTATCAAAACGCGAAATTCCTTTTTATCCATTTTTTTCACAATAACAAAAGTTGATTTACTCAAAATGCGTCTTTTGAAGGTTAGGGCTAACTAAAGATCATATGGATTTAGTTACAGTAGCGCCATCTATGTATGTAGGTCGGAAACTTTCCAATTGACCATGGAAATGGAGGTCCGTCGAGTAGTTAAACTATATTGGAAATTCTTAGAAGTAACTTATAAGCCACTTAAAATCAGTTCTCTATAAGAAATGAATTCGCTCATTAAAATGGCAGTAATACCCAATTTGAAGCAATAGCTGACCATTGTCCGTAACAAAAAATAAGTTTTTTTTTATACTTTTATACTACACATAAACGCATATTTTCTCATGTACCGAATTAATCAAATAATAATGCATGTAATAGTCTACTCATAAGTAAATGAATGAAGGCATTACATTGTAATGAAACCATTTCACAGCGAACTTCACCTCATTTGCGCTGAGCGTAATTGTCGCTGCAACTTGGGTGATCTGTGCCAGCTTCAAGCCTTCTCAAGGCATCAATAACAATATAATGTTGTCGCTGTTTTTGTTGCTGTTGCTGGCTGCTTCACACTTGACACTGAGTGTCAGAGAATTTACCACGGTGATTGCCAATGATGGTGAGTGAAATGCATGAAGCAATTGCTACAAAAAAAACAACAAAAAAATACAAAAAAAAAAAAAATTAAAGCGAATTAAATTGCAAATAAAAATTCAAAACGAAGAAAAAAGAAAACAAATCGAGATTTCAGTGAATGCCTCAGCCACAACCTTTTTGCACCTTAGTGAACGGAAATTGTTGACATGTAGACCACCGCGCTGATATTTTATTGCTATTGCCCGTTGCTGTTGCTGTTGTTGTTGTTGTTGTAGTTGTAGTTGTTGATTTGTATCGTTAGTTGCTGCAGTGGCCAGCCAGCTATCAACGCTAATACTATGGTTGGCAGTGTTTAATTAAAGTGATTGGTGGTTGCTTGGTGGCTCGGGCGATTGATCAGCTGAATGCTGAAGCGCTGGAGAGTTTGTGGCCGCCACAGTGTTTGGTTGGAAAATGTACATGAAAATGTACAGCTCGCTTGGTGCTAAGCCTTTTGTTGAAGCTGGGTTTGATTGGCGGCACACACAGTTTATTGTAATGCCTGGCTAATAATGTGTTTTACATAAATATGTAAATTTTTATATAATTCGAGTTTCAACTCATTCGATTTGCTTGCAATTGCAAATTTATTACAGCTACTTGTCCTTTTTGTTGTTGTTGTTTACTTTCGCTGCTATAATTTGCGTTGTAGATTTTATTATCAGACAGTTGGGTGGCATCACGAAATATTGCAGTGAAAAATACTCGTACAACAACAACAACGGTAAAACCATAACCACATTAAAAGTTTTTTAAAAATTAACAAGTATTTTGATTTTCCTAACAAAATATTTATTTATTCGTCTATCTTCCAAATAGTTTCCATCACAGATTAGTCACTTGTGACAGCGCATCTTCCATCCCCGGTACTCTTCTCACAATTGATCTGCTTAGAGGTACTGTCAAAATTCGATAGCATTTCTTGAATTTTTGGCTAGAAATTCACAATGAAAGATAATATGGCCTTCTGACAAGAGTACCAAATTCACAACAATGTTATAATCAAAGAAAACATTTAAAATTGCCTTGCCCGACATCCAGTTATTTGTTATGGGTAACAGGTAGTAATGCATTTCATATGTATACAAGGTTAAAAACAAAACAGCGGAGATGCTGCTGACAGACTAGCTATCACAGTTACTTACATATGTTGCTTACCTCTTTTCCTCGCCTCTCTCTCTCTCTTTCAACCGTTTTCTCTGTTAATTGCTCAAATGTAGCGTACCGTACATCCTTTGAAAAATTTGTTTTTGTTAATTAAAATTAAAATTAAAAATAAAATTAAAATTAAAACTAAAACTAAATTAAAATTAAAATTAAAATTAAAATTAAAATTAAAATTTAAATTTAAATTAAAATTTAAATTAAAATTTAAATTAAAATTAAAATTAATATTAAAATTAAAATTGAAACAAGAATAAAAAATAAAATTTAAATTAAAATTTAAATAAAAATAAAAATAAAAAATAAAAATAAAAATAAAATTAAAATTAAAATTAAAATTGAAATTGAAATCAAAATTTAAATTAAAACTTAAATTATAATTAAAATTAAAATTAAAATTAATATTAAAGTTCTTATTAAAATTAATATTAAAGGTAGAATTAAAATTAAAATTAAAATTATAATTAAATTAAAATTATAATTAAAATTATAATTTAAATAAAAATAAAAATTAAAAATTAAAATTATAATTATAAATATAATTAAAATTAAAATTAAAATTAAAATTAAAATTAAAATTATAATTATAATTATAATTAAATTTAAAATGAAAATTAAAAGTAAAATTAAAATTTAAATTAAAATTAAAAATAAAATTAAAATTAAAATTGTAATTAAAATTAAAATTAAAATTAAAATTAAAATTAAAATTAAAATTAAAATTAAAATAAAGTTAAAATTAAAATTATAATTAAAATTCAAATAAAACTTAAATTTAAATTAAATAGTATTATATTAAAATTAAAATGAATATATGCATATATTTCCAAAAGTTTTTTATTTGAAAAATTAATTTTACGCCAAAATAATAATAAACCATATTCGCTTATGTACCTATGTGTATACATATGTATGTGCACGCATTCCATTTATGGAAAGAGCTGTAAATGTCTGCAGCTACTAATTAAATGACGTTCATAAATGAAGTGGCATTTGTCGACATTCGTGGATTCTGCATTTGTAAAACTTTAATGCTGGCGCTTATGGCGGTTTCCGGCTCATTGGGGTCACACGCTCCATACAAATGCACTTAGGGAGCAAACTTGATATATATATGTATATATTATGTGAATAAATTTTTATGTATATAAACGCATACAAATACGATTTATATTGTTTTTATCGCAACATTTTGATGACTGCGGTCATTTCCTGACTAATTACATATGATACAAGTAGCATATCATTGCTGCCCCTGAGATGTGAACATTAAAAACGCGAAATAAGTCGTTTCGTTTTTTTGGCTTTAATACTTCGAATTGCAATTTTCTGACAATTAAGTTCATTAACAGTTTCAGCTCAGTGAATGTTTGCGAAACAAAAGGGCACAGCTGCATGGCGAAAAACTTTCAGGAAATTGTCAAAGATGTGAATCGGTGCTAACGATCTTTTTATTAAATTTTTTCTATTAATTCAATTAGTTCATTACTGTAAAGATTTTGATTCCAAGTGAAGGGTAGTTTCTTTGCTTCGTCGTTCAATGCCAATCGAAAGTAGCAAGCAAAGCCAAGGCTTTGCTACTAAAATCAAATCTGGAGTGTTTTCGTCCTTCCGGATGACATAACCTAGTCAACATGGCCGCCGTCTCTTTATTCGCTAAACTGTGTCAATGTCGCCGTATCAATTTTAATGGGGAATGTTTATTATCATTCGGAAGAACATTCTTTGGCATTTACTTTTTGAAGATTATCTCTTTGAAATGGTCCATTCTTTGAGTCCAATTTTCGATGACTCGTTCGAGCGTTTCGACTGCTAACTGGCGAATGACACGCGTGATATTTTGTTCCATGGCCTGAATCGAAACGGGATTATCCGCAAAGACTTTAGACTTTATAAATCTCCACAGGAAAAGTTCTAAGGCTGTGATATAACACGATCTTGGTGGCCAATCGACCGAACCAAAAAATTAAATTATCTGCTCACCGAAGTGTTCTCTCAGTAAATTTATTGATTGATGCGATGTGAGAGAAGTGGCAACGTCTTGTTGAAACCAAATGTCGCGGAGATCGTGAGCTTCAATTTCATCCATCAAATAGTTGGTTATCATGGCACGATAACGGTCACCATTGAAGGTTACGTTTTCACCGGCATCATTTTGGAGAAATATGGACCAAAGATTCCATCTGCCCATATTCCACATCATACCGTTATTTTTCAGGATAAAAGGACAGCTCTTGAATCTCTTCAGATTGCTCTTCGTCCCAAATGCGGCAATTTCGCTTGTTTACATACCCATTGAGCCAGAAATGAGCTGATCGCTGAACAAAATTTAGCTCGAAAACGTCTGATCTTCCTGGAACTTTTCAAGAGCCCATGCAGCGAAGCGATGTCGCTTGGTAAGGCCCAGTGGTTTCAGTTCTTGCACGAGCTGTATTTTGTACGCTTTCAATTTAAGATCTCAACGTAAAATGCACCAAGTCGTTCCATACGTCAGTCCGAGTTGCTGCTAACGGCGCCGAATCAACTCTCCACGGTCAGCTACAGCCGTTAGATTTTCTTCATTGCGTGCTGAACGTGGTCTATTCGGTCGAATAATATCCAATAATGAATGCGCGGTTTCAAGATGGGTGATGGGGCTGCGAATAGTACGCTTAGTAAACCGATTGTGTTGACCATAAATTGAGCGAAGCGCGCGAAACAGATTCTTTACAGAACGTGAATTTTCGGAATAAAGTTGAATGATCTGTAAACGTTGTGCAAGCGTAAGTCTTTCTATGATGAAATGTCAAACAATACTGAACAAAAATAACATAACTTGACACGACTCAAGCGTGATGAGTCAAAAAAAAACATTTTGAAAAAAGTACCTCTACTTGGCTCTAACTTTATTATTCAATTATAGTATTTTCTCCAGCAGTAACCTGGTAAGACGGTTTACTCTGAGATTTTATTATATAATTGAGTAGAAAACCATTTCCTGTTCCCTTCTTGGTCCTCTGACATCCAGAACACACACGAAATGATTGATTTGGTTGCGCGATTTTCGATCCGATGGTAGCCTATAGCTTGAATCTGTAGATAATATTTTCCTATTTTGGCATTGGAATGGTCAAGTACGTTTTCCAATTCTCATCATTATGTTGAAGAACTTCGCTTTGACGCGGATTTGGGTGAGACGTTCAGGGTGAGTGGAAGGACTTGGCATTGGAATGCCCTCCTTTGAAATAGCGTACACTAATTTTGCACTATAGTAAATTTTTGAAGAACACAATTCAGCCTTTAGTCAAATATGGACATCAAACTAGTTGGAAGGGGAACCCTCTCAATTAAGGTCCGGACATTCGAGGAGCAAGCCCTCAAATCGTGATTTCTATTCAGAATCAAATTTGGCTTTCCTATTTCAGTTCGCCTACAAACTTATGTATGTTGGCTACCTAGAGGATACTTGATAATCAAAATCTTTTTTATCCGGAATAGCACGTTTACACCGCATTAATTATTAGAGTACTACGGAGACAGGAGTGCAGTTGGTGTTAAGAAGAAAAATAAAACGATACATTAATTTCATCGGTTATAGAGCACCAATCACATGTATATATATATATCTATCATTCACACCCAAATGTAGGTGCATGTGCTCACAGGAACTGAGTCATTCACTCTCAATATTGGAAATCCCCCAATAAATGCATTCTAAATGCATAGGATTTGATAAAATATAAACTCATATATACATATGTACATATGTATATTTACAAACACAAGAACATACATATGTAGGTAGGAAATAAACAAATATTGAAGCAAACGAATGAATGAATGTATTCCAATATACACTGACCACTTGCATATCTGACAATCGCTCACGTATCGACCGGCGCGGCGACCGCCCAGTTGCAGCGTTGGTTCATCGTTGTCAAAATAATCACAAAATAACATCATACTCGTAACATAGCCAGCCACATTGATCGCGCCTTGTCGTTGCCTCAATCTCAATCGCAGGATCTGGCGGCTACACTGGTGACCACTTCATACCAGTGTCTTGCTCCACTTCATATAAGCATGTACTTATAGTATGTAGATAGAAGTATTTGGGTTCGTCTGTTGATGGCGTAAAATGAACGTCGCGAGGCAATAAACTATTATCGTCGACGCAAGTTGGCACATTGTTGTTGACGAACAGCGGCATTGGTGAATTTGTCGCGACTGCACGACCCAATGCTCGACTCTGCATACTTTTAGTATCTTCCTTTTGATAGTTGAATTGTTTTTATTATTGTTTTTCGTGATTTCTGTAAGTACGAGTCAAACAATGTGTTCTTGTCCGGTTGACAATTGTGGCTGGCAGCAGCGGTGTTTGGCAACACTTTAGGTATTTTTAATGCGTTTGTCATTTGACAGCGAACACAGTTCGACAAGGCGACAAGGCGCGTCGCAACGGACAGAGTGCGGATGGGAGGGAGCAGTTAGTCGAACGGACTTAGGAATATCCCTGCAGTGTCGTCAATTATTTTACCTTAGTTTTATTTTATTATGATTTTATACCTTTCATGTACATGAAATGGTAAGTACCAGAAGGAGAAGGATAGACCTACCAAAATGTATACCGATCGGATCAGAACGACGAGTTGAGTTGATTTAGCCATGTCTGTATGTCTGTTTGAACGCAAACTAATCCCTCAGTTTTGAAGATATTTCAACCAAATCCTGAACGCAAATGTATTGTTACATTTATACGATCATTTTTCGGAACTGGCCAGATGGTACCACTATCATTTATATGTACATGAGCGATTTTTCTGATTTGAGATTTTGTGTCATAAACCCTTCAAAAGGCATCTATGAGCGTGAAATTTGGTAACGTAAATGAAATAAATATTGACACTGAAAATTATCAAAATCGCATTATGCCAGTGGCAATAAATTTGTAATGTTCATGAAAGGTAATAAGACTTCGGCATGGCCGAAGACAGCTCTTCTATTTATCTGTTTTATTCTTGTTATGTACTTAAGTTATCTGTATCTGCATCACTCGCAGCATGACGTGTGTTGTTGTGTGTTTGCTTTTTGTTGTTTCGCATCAATGTGGTATCACCACATACACGCATTGTTGCAATTGAAAGGTGATAAACGAATTGTTGCAGTTTGCCAAAATGACAGCCAAAGGCGGCACACGTCGTTGAGGAAAGCACAAGCTCAGGACAGTTTTTATGCACATATGTATATAAATGTATGAACATACAAACAAATGCGATTGAGTGTCCATCTATAGTTATACGCCCAAAAAAAAAATTCAGCCAATTGTAAAAACCACCATAAATTGGAATTTTGTTCGATCATGAAGAGCAATTATCGACCCAGAGAACTCGAATATATTTATGTGCATACTTATAAAGGGTGATCCAAATAGAGGTCCTTTTTTCAATAGCCTTTTTTGAGATATCACGCATGAGTCGCGTCAAGTTGTCATAATATTTTTGTTCAGTATTGTTTGGCATTTCTTCATGGAAAAACTTATGCCTGAACAAGGTTTACAAATCACTCAACTCTGTGTTACGAAAATTCACGTTCTATAAAGAATGTGTTTCGCGCGCTTCGCTCAACTTATGGCCAACATAATCGGCCTACTGATCATGTTATTCGCAGGACCATCACCCATCTTGAGACCCAGCATTCGTTATTGGATAATATTCGACTGAATAGACCACGTCCAGCACGCAGTGAAGAAAATATAGCGGCCGTAGCTGAGAGTGTACACGAAGACCGTGGAGAGTCGATTCGGCGCCGTTCGCAGCAACTCGGACTGACATATGGAAAGACTTGGCGCATTTTACGTCGAGATCTTAAATTGAAAGCGTACAAAATACAGCTTGCGCAAGAATTGAAGCCGCTCGACCTTCCCCAGTAACATCGCTTTTCTCTATGGGCTCTTGAAAGTTCAAACAAGATCCGACGTTTTCGAGCCAAATTTTGTTCAACGATGAGGACCATTTGTGGCTCAATGGGTATGTAAACAAAAAAAATTGCCGCATTTGGGACGCAGAACAACCTGAAGAGATTCAAGAGCTCCCATTTTATCCAGATAAAACAACGGTTTCGTGTGGTTTGTGGGCCGGTGGAATCATAGGTCCATATTTCTTCAAAAATGATACTGGTGAGAACGTAACCGTGAACGGCGAACGTTGTCGCGCCATGATAACCGACTATTTGATGCTGGAAATTGAAGCTCGTGATCTCGGCGAAATTTGGTTTAAACAAGATGAGAACGATCAACGACACTGAAGATGGCAGAACGCCGAAACCGGTTTGTCTCCAAACCAAATTTGACAAGGGACGACGGGAACTCGGTCCAATATTCATCATGGCGCCACTTCCTACATTGCATACGTGAGCAGATAATTTCACGTTTTGGGTCGGTCGATTGGCGTGTGATATCACACCCTTAGGATTTTTCCTGTGAAGATATGTAAAGTGTAAAGTCTATGCGGACAATCTCGCTTCGATTCAGGCCTTGGAAAAAACATCACGCCTGTCATTCGCCAGTTACCAGTCGAAATGCTCGAACGAGTCATCGAAAATTGAACTCAACGGAAGGACCATCTGACATCTGAGACATAGCCGCGGCCATCATATGAAAGAGATAATCTTCAAAAATAAATGCCAAAGAATTTTCTTTGGAATGATAATGGCATTCGCCATTAAATTGGAATTTTTTGTGTTGTTTCTTTAAAAAGTTGGATTTCAAAAAATGAAGAGGGGTACTTAGTATCATTGACGTTCTCTCTTTTCCCTAACTTTTTTTTTTATCACACTAATATGGCCATATCTACCATGTGAGGAACAGCAACGAAGATTAGCTAGATACCACTATCTTTATGGCGATTCCAATATGTCGAAACTAACTAAATAATTTGGCGAATGGTCAGTATCACTCTATAATTTACTCTGGTTGAAATGGCATTGAAGGATACTTGTTTGGACTTGGTTTCTTGGCCATAACATTAAAATATATGCTTAAGTTGGCTTGCTTTGAGGCCTGAAATTAGGGTTCATGCTTTCAATCATACAAATCTAACTTATTATACCCACCATAATGTCTACTAACAATTTACGATGTATGCTCAAAGATATAATGAAATTTTAATTTTTTGAACAAAATATGTATTGACTTGTCTACATTGATGTTATCGCCCTCAAAACTGTCGCCTTTAGAAATTCTGAGATTTTTTTAAGGTTATAAGGGTAATGCTTGAAGAATATGGAGACTGGGAAATCGTTACAGTATTGTTTTTGGTCAAAATCTGACGAACGTTTCAGTAATTCTGTATTGTTAATGACTCTTACATTTAGTGATTGATTCCATTCGCCTCTTTTTTGGTTCAAAGTTTCACAATTTTAGGTCAAATTTTGATGTTTCTCGTTTCATACCAAAAAAAAAAAATGGAAATAATGTGATAACATGATCCAATCGAAATCATTCCTCGTATCCAGAAAACCAAGAAAGTGGTCCTTTGTCCGGCATATTTATTCGATTAATAATTGCTTTACAAATATTCAGTCACTAGATAGAAACGCAAGAAGATAGAAATGCCATTCTAACGTTCCAGCCGTTACGGCAGATACGGAGACGTGTAGATACAAGAAAATCAAATGAATCTAGAAAACAATTCATCAGTACTAAAAGGTATATTGCACCAAAAATCTCATTTTCTAAAAAAAAATTAATTACGAGGTTATTCCAGGACTTCTCAAATGGTTATTTGTCAATCATTCATAACCAATCCTTTCACATTTCCAAGGTTTTCATCGTTTGTTGACGTACTCCTGCAGTCGTTATCTTCAGCATCTTCACGGTGTTCTTGGAAATGCTCTTACACTCGTAAACTTTTGCTTTACTCATAGCAAACGCACTATTTTCCTTTTTAACATTTCAAACACTTTATTAGACTTTATTCATACAATTCCCTGTTACATTTCTCTTAGCAAACAAAAATCGCCGAGCATGTAACCTTAGTGGCTGTCGCAAACTAAGTTAACAATGGGAACAGCTGACAGTTTTATCACAATTCAGGAGCAACAATACAATAAAAAATTCCAAATTTTTTTGTTACTTCTTGAACACATCTCGTATAATTGCTTATTTAAATAAAGATTAAGTTAAAATCGAATTAAATTAACAATAAAGTGTGCCAAAGTTAATCGCAAGATGTATATATGTATGCAGGAAAGTAAATTCATTAATAAAATAACATATGCGCGGGTCTAACTGGCGCCGTTACAAAACCTACGCACTAATAAAGTTTTAAAAAAGGCAACAAAAAGAAAAAAAGAGTTTTAGATTTTACTATGTTAATCAATGGACCAACAAAATCGATTAAATGTTTTATTTATTTATAACAATAAACACAGTTGGTTCCGAAATGCATTACATCATTTAACCGAAAATACGAAGCGTAGTCATTAATTTTCTAAACCACATGCTTCAAATTTGTTGTTGGAGCTAAATTTCGCTCCACAACCTGCAGCTGATTTAGCTCGATTGCCAAAGTAGCGGAACTGGAACTTGGCCACCGGTCTTCTTGTCAAAAGCGACCTACACTTTTTTCGTTTTGGAGGCTTTGCGGTTAAGTTAAAAGTTTTATTGCTCAAAATAGTAGTTTTTTTCAAATTTATTTATTTTGTATTTAGTTTTATGTTTTCTTTTTAACCACAGCCTGTAGTCGGTGGAGGCCTCTATGCAGCCCACGCTTTTTGAGTTTGTTGGGTTTTTTCTTTCTTTTTGATTTAAAAAACAATGACAATCAGCGAAAAAGTAAAAAAAATTGCTTTAACGAAAAACCACAAAATCTGCAAAGAGACTTGCTAGGTTTTCGTGGAAAAACCGCAAATCTAACCTGTGCATGTACCAAAGCGGCGCATTTGCCAATGATTCTTGCTTGGTAAAAAGTGTTTTTTGGCCGAAAAGTGGACGTTGCACGAGCTGGACTTGCCTATTGGGTGGGTGAGTGAGTGAGTGAGTGAGTTCGTTTGCTGAAATTTGCATAACTTATTGAAATAAATGTTGGGCGTGCGCACAACAACAACAGGAACAACAAGAACAGCAAGAATAAAAAATGACTATCATATTTGTTTACGATATCTTGGTTATATAGTAAATATAAAAAATACATGTATGTATGTATGTACACACACACTATTTAGTAGTGTGACGGAGTGAAACTTCGAATCGGATTTGTTGATTTCATTCATAAATTTGTAAATTTGCTGAATTCACCAACGCCGCAACCGCTGCTGCTTGATTTTTTTCTTGTTGTTGCTTGGTGATTTGTATTTATTATGCATGCAATGATTTCGTTGTTGATGTACATATGTTGGTGTATACATATACATATGTCTTCACTGATTTCATTCATATAATATTTTTTTCAACCGGCGATTGCTGAGGCCTGCAACTCAAACTGTGCGGGGAAGTGCCGCTGCATCGGTAGTTAGTGGTTTATTGCAGTGTCGTAGCACATAACGTACATATACATACATATATGAACCACAAAAAAATTTGTGTTTAATTTGGTTAACATTTTGTTGTTGTTGTTGCTTTTCCTGTGCTCATTCATTTATTTTTTTAACTTTACATTTATTTACTTGTCTTTTTTTAAACTGTTTTCTGTTGTTATTGTAGTCTTCCGACACCTACTGCTTTTCGCGCGCTCAATTGATTGCACTCGCTGGCCAATAAAAGAAGAAAAAAAAACAAAAAAGCGACCTCTGATCACGGCGTTTCACCATGAGAGACCGTAAATTCATCGGAGCTTTTCTGTATGGACGCGTGCCACTTCGCATGGATCGTTGTTTTTCTCTTACACTCTGCTGTTTTCTGGGTATTTTACATTTTTATGTTGGCGTGGCGGTCGTGTTTTTTAGATTGTTTTCAAACGCCTTTTTTAGATTTTCGTATTTTGTTTTTTATTTCTTCTATCTACATATATTTACATATATATTTATATATATATATATATATATATATATTTATATATATATATATATATATATATATATATTTACTGACTTGGTTATCTTAACAATCTACTTATATTCTCTAAAATTATTTATTTTTAAAGAAAATCTCAAGTTTAAATTGATTGCGTCATGTGGACTTAAAATAATTTATAACGGTCTCCAATTTTTTCTGAGATCTTCAATACTTCCATTAATTTCAATAAAATAATTTTTTTTTAAATAATAATTATATAATCTTAAAAGAAAGCAACAATTGATTAGATTATATATATATATATATATTTGGCGCTTTGTAACTGCCGAGCTCCTTCTCCAATTTGTGGTTTTGTGTCTTGATGTTTTTACTAACAAATGGAGGGACAGTTTATTCTAAGCCGCCTCCGAACGGCTGATGGATTTTTATGAGGAGCTTTATTTCATGCCAGAAATACACTCGGAGGGCTTGGCATTCTCTGCCGAGGGGCGGCCGCAATTAGAAAAAAAAAATTTCTATCATTTTGGATGTTGCTCGAACCTGGGCTCGAACCCAGGCCTTCCGAATGTCAGTACGCAATGCTAACCACTCGGCTATCGCGGCCGCCAATTGATAGATTATTGATTGATTGATTGATTAGATTATTCATCATAAATACTCGATTGCCCTCTCCTCGGATTTCGACAACTAATTAACAAAATTTCCTTGAATTCAATTCATAATCTTCATCACAAGCTGCTTCTTGCTTCCACAATACTGGAATTTGGAAGTTTGTAATCGGTGGAATTGGCTTAACCTCAACACCATTAGTTATGTAAAGGGTGATCATTTCGAGACTCCATACTTTTTTAAAGAAAAAAAAGACATAGAAAACAAATTTAATGGAGAATGTTTCTTATCATTCGAAAGAGCATTCTTTGGCATTTATTTTTTGAAGATTATCTCTTTCAAATGTTGGCCGCGGCTACATCTCTTATGACACATCCGTTGAGTCCAATTTTCGATGACTCGTTCTAGCATTTCGACTGGTAACTGGCGAATGACACACGTGATGTTTTGCTACAAGACCTGAATCGAAGCGGTATTGTCCGCATAGACTTTAGACTTTGTATATCCCCACAGGAAAAAGTCTAACGTTGTAATGCCACACGATTTTGGTGGCCATTCGACGGGCCCAAAACGTGAAATTATCTGCTCACCGAAGTGTTCTCTCATTAAATCCACTGATTGATGCGATGTGTGGGAAGTGGCGCCGTCTTGTTGAAACCAAATGTCGCGGAGATCATGAGCTCCAATTTTCAGGCATCAAATAGTCGGTTATCATGGCACAATAACGGTCACCAAAGACGGTTACGTTCTCACTGACATTATTTTTGAAGAAGGACGGATGATTCCACCGGCCCACAAACTACACCAAACCGTTTTTTTTTTCTGGATGAAATGGCAACTCTTGAATCTCTTCGGATTGATCTACGTCCCAAATGCGGTAATTTGGCTTGTTTAAAAATTGGCTCGAAAACGTCGGAATTTCTTGGAACTTTTCAAGAGCGTATAGAGCGAAACGATGTCGCTTGTGTCGAGCGGCTTCAATTCTTGCAGAAGCTGTATTTTGTACGCTTTCAATTTAAGATTTCGACGTAAAATGCGCCAAGTCGTTCCATACGTAAGTCCGAGTTGTTGCGAACGGCGACGAATCGACTCTCCACGGTTTTCGTGTACGCCCTCAGCTACTGGCGCTATATTTTCTTCAATGCGTGGTCTATTGTTGAAAATATATAGAAAAAGTTAGTTTTTTTCCTTACAATGAACAAGTTTTACCTATATTATCTGTCACTATTACTTATACGAATAATTTGTAGGATTTTTATTCTCTAAGGCCTCTAGCTCCACGCTTCCAGCTACGAGGCTAATGACCTTCTAAGGAAAGTTTTTCATATGTCTTCACTCCGCTAAGGGTTATCAACAGCTTCTTACAACCAAAATGCTCTTCTCTTCACTCATGCCTCTGCTTGTTGCGGCTTGGCTTAATTTACCGCCACTAATCAATTCAAGCAAACGAAACTGCTGATCTGCAAAATATTAGCGACTATGTGACGGTGTTTGTGCCGCCTTTTTCACAATCGTGGCGAGGTATTTTGATCTGCAGATTTCTGTCATTTCCTTCTGATCGTTTGAATTTTGTGTTCTGTTTTTCATAGCCTCTATGCAGCATGCGATAAAAGGTCGACTATAAGAAGTCCTCGCCCTAAACTAGGCCGAAACGAAGATATTGACGGAGACACAACCAGCGCAAAGAGCAACCAACACATAACATACGATTTCAAATGAATCGTGACTATAGTGAAATACACTATGAAGCCTGAGAGAGTTTGAGCGAGTTCAGCTTAATCCCATGGCAAAATTTTGTAAACACCAGTACGGAAGCGAACCGTTTCGAAACGTTTTATTGTACAACTTCAGGACCTGAGCAGATCTGAATGATTCTTAAAAATATATGATAGATGATGGCAACATTGTGTTTTCCCCTTGCTGGTGCCTCTTCGCGGTTTGTTGTATAGTGTAGCTTAACTATATATACAAGTATATAAGTATAATTATTCTGATTTGTTTTTTTAATTGTAATTGTATAAAATCATTTTGACCACTAATTGTCAAAAATTATAAGCAATAAATTAATTAAGCTTACAAAAGTGAGTGAAGATTCGGTTGCCTAGGTCCCAAACCAAGTATACTTGTGTTATTAGCCTAACATGTCTTCTACTTTTATTTAGGGGTTTTCGAGCATAGTGCGTAAACTATCGATTGTAACATTCGTTTTGTGACGGGTAGTGCCTCTTGTTGAAACCATATATCCTCCACGAAAGTATCGGCATCGACAGTAACGGCAGCTCCTTCCTTGTTTTCGAATGAGCATTATTATGCTGATAGGTATGTATTGGCTTTTACATGGTT
This sequence comes from Neoceratitis asiatica, assembly GCA_030068015.2. NCBI lineage: Eukaryota > Metazoa > Arthropoda > Insecta > Diptera > Tephritidae > Neoceratitis > Neoceratitis asiatica. The sequence goes on from CM061529.1 coordinate 41,776,401, forward strand.
GTGTATTGGTTTCTGAGCCCAAACTTGAGCTGCTTTGCTTGACAGTTTAACCGTCGAGGTGAAAATTAGCATCATGATAAAGAAATATATCGGACCAATTGAAATTTATACAAACTTCTGAAAAAAGAAGTAAACGAAGTTTTTAATTCAGCACCAACAATATTTTCCTCCGAAGCAGCAAATACTGCTATAAACGCACTGCACGAACATGTACGCGAGTTGTTTTGTCCAAAATTACCTGGAATATCAGTTATTCCGCACGAATTTCGCACATAATTTTCTTGAAGTTATGGTTGAAGACTCATTATTTGAAAGTAAGTTTTGAATATTTCCCAATTTTTTTTAAGCGGAAACTTAATTATTTTGTGCTCAATATTTGACACTTGACGGGATGTGTAAAGATGTCAAGGCTCAAGTAAGCCGTAGTTCAAAAAGCAAACGGTGGATGACCCACCTTTTACAAATTTTTTTTTCATTGTTTAGAAAAACTTTTGTAGAAAGTCGGTGTAATTATAACCGAATGAGATACAAAAACAAATAAAAATTAAAAAAATCTATTCAGCTTACATACCTACATTCATACGTACATACATATTTGTTTGCATATCTCCTCAAACGCCTACTTTGCCTTTTCCAGCTTTCCAGCGACCAATCAAAAGTCGAGTAAGATTGACGGATGCTATGACACAAGCTTGTAATGGCCATGACTATGTCGGTTTGAATGTACTTAAATTGTATAGGAATGTATAAGTATATGCATATAAATGTGCACTTTGAAAAACTATATAATTTGAATTTGCTACAGAAAACAAAAACAACGTCACTTATACTCGTATATACTATATATATATATATATGCATTTGTACTTATTGTGTATATGTATCAGCTTAAGTGGAACTTTTGGTATTAACGCAGAGAATTGGAATTGTTTGTAAATTTCACTTTTAAGTGTGTGTGTGTGTGTGTATGTGTGTGTGTTTGTATGACTGTGAGTGCGGGCACCATGGAAATAATAGAGTATCTGCCAGATCTCCGCTAATGAAATTCATAACCACCATGAAAAGTGGCCCCGAATCTTGTAAATCAAATCAGCCAGCGAATAGGCAACTGCCAACTGGCAAGCAAGCGGTTCCATTCAGTAATTCTAAAAATGGTAAGAAGCGTGTGGGCTTACCAAATGAACGAGCGTATTGTACGCCTCCCTATTTCACTGCTGCTGCCACAAAAGCGTAATGAAAAGGTTAAAAACTAAGCAACTGCCAACTGCCAGCTTTGTTTCTGGTCGCAAGTATAAAATAAAATAATAAAATGAAATAAAAAATGTTGAAATTAGAAAAAAAAAATATTTGTTATATGGTAGCAGCAAACTACTTCACGACGCACACCGCTTATTGCTCTCACAAAACACTCAAAAGTTGAAGACGATTTATTCATGTAGTTTAATGTTTTTTTTATAGTTTTTTTTAAATTTTTTTTTCAGAAAGCAATACATTTGTTGCCATATTTAGTAAGAAATCTTATGATTTCTATGTCAAATGCAGCCCACATAGCTGTTTCTGAGATAACCGAATAACCAGCCAAGGTTTGGTAAGCACGAATCACGAAAGCCTCAAGTTTAGATTAAAAGACCTGACTTGACGAAAATCGTTAAGTATTCAAATGTGACACTAAACTGTTTCGTACTTGATATTTCATTTCGTTTCGCGTAATTCTATGTCTATGCGACGTCATTTTTGACATTTCGTTAGCATGAAATCTGTATATTATTGCTTTTTTAACATAGTGATTGGGGATCACTACGATCACTACGTTACGAATGAGCTTCGTTACTGGTTTTATATTCGAATTAAAGTATTGTTACGATCTTGCTGATTAAACCTCGATGATTTCCCAAATCCTTCGGGTACGATCTCTGGATTGTCAAATAAAAATCGCCAACTTAATTCGCAGTTTCTTTATTTATAAAGAATTTATTTAATGTCCTTTTTGTTACTCAGTAATTCATAATTCAATTACAATTCACTTTACTATTTACAATCACTTGTATACAACCTTCACAATGTACTGTTTTTATTACTTCAATGTAAGAGTAATTATCAACGCGTTTACTTTACGACTGATTGCTTTTGCAGTCGTGTGTCGCCCTTATATACTTGTATGCTGCTTGAAAACGAAACGCTGGAATAATCGGGCCGTTACGATAACGTTTCGTTTTACGCTCTAGAACATGCCAGTTGTCGGCTCCTCTCTTTCATCTGACATTCACTGAGCATTTTCGCCACAGTATGTTAAAAAACTTAATATTTGTTTTTGCGAGTGCTAGCGGAGGAAAAATCTTCTAATAATCTTATCTTTATTATTATAATTGGAGCAGAATTATTCTTCGCTCCGTATTCGAATAGCTTGTCCTCTAATCTATTGGCACATTGTTGTTCATTTTCACTACCAATCAGCAGGTTGCTAGGTCACCGCTTTGGGTCCTTCAAGAATATGCTCCCGTCTTGAACCATTTTGTAAATCACCGTATTTTTTTCGGTATCGGTATCTTTGCCACACAGTGCGCGTTGCGGTCGAGGTAGGTAGTATTATTTCTCTTCACTGCGACACAGCTATCCTTATCGTAGCAGTTCTTCTTTAAGACATGTCCAAAATCAATAGCTTCGTTTGCAGCTCTGCGTAGGGATCTCGAAATGTCGTCCTACAGTTTCCTCATACCGTGTAGTTGTTGTATGCTCTTATAGAGCAGGAGTAAACGTCGAGCAGAAAACTGTTTGTTGTGATTGCAGCTTTTTGGCGTCGAGCCTTCCTTGTGTTTGTTGATGGGCGCATCTTTGCTGCTACAAGATAGTGGTCCGAGTCAATGTTAGGTCCTCGGAGCGTACTCACGGGATATGTCGTCCTTTCATCATATGTTAACATAATTGATCTGGTTGTGAGTTTTACGATCCGAGACAGCCAGGTATGCTAGCTTGATAAGTATACCTTTCTTGTCCCGAGTTAATTTAGAAAAGCACGATTTTGATGTATTTACGAGGGAAGCGCTCACAGATGTGTTTTAATCTCTTAGAGAAATCCTATTTGGTTGCTACGACCTGCTCTTCCGTCTGCGATATGCTGACAAAGGGGTAGGTGTCAGGAATTGACAACGGATTCGCTCTCCCATCGCAAATTCAACACCAATTTTGCGTTCTTTTATATGACCTCTATAGTGCATTTCCAAGAACCCACCTTACTTTGTCCTTCTCACGTCCATCGTTGTTCTTGGACGACGACGATGTCAACCTTTAGTCTCCCTTGGACAACATCGAGTTGGGTAGCGATATGTTTCCAAATAAAGAGCCAGACATTCCAGGCGCGTACTCTACGAGCATAGGTTTCGATTTTGGACGCATTTATGTATTGATCCACTTGCCTCACCTGATGAATAGATTAGGCAAAAAGACTCTAATGAATCACTACAGCTCTCTGCTTGTTATTCGTGACTCAAGCCTTCACATGGGTTTGCCACCGCATCTCGCACAAGTGTTACTAACGTAATTAACTTGTTTCTTCTTTTTTCAAAAGTGGACTTATGCCATTTATATCAGCTCCTAGTTGAAATATATATTTACACGTTAAAATAATTTGTTTAACTAAAATTCTTCATTAATTATATTTGGATAATTTTTTTAATTAAAATTAAATTTTTTTAATTTTTCAATAAATTATAATTAATGAATTTAAAAGATTTCTACACAATTGTCAATTAAGTTGCCTGGTTGGTTTACTGCGCACAAGGCTTTCGATACACGTTCATATTTTCACAGAAAATATTTATATTCAATTTAATATCATTGAACAATAATTTTTCGAAAATGAATTGGAAATTATAGGCGGCATTTTGGCCGGCGCATTTCTGTCCCATTTTTTACGATTTTCCAAATTTATGTTTGCCCAAGTGTGCCCCAAATCGTCATGACACAGTTACTAGAAATTCATTTAAAAACTCTCTGCCCTATTCCTAGCCAAATTAGCATGATCCAAGCGAAGAAGATCATAAACAAAAATATAAAATGCCACAAGCCAAAGCTAAAATCGAATATGTTGTTGTACGGGTATATTATATGCGTACAAATGTGTGAAACATTTTCAAAATCACAAATCTTGTCGACGTCTGTCGTTCGCGCTCATTGTCGCACAATCATTCTCCGTTGATCTTTTGGCAGCCAGCCGGGTGGACAGACATATGAAATACATATAAACAATTCACGCAGCCACACATATATTTATAGACAGTGTCGTATTTCGAAATTAATTAATAGGGGAGTTGGGATGGAATTATTTTAAAAAAAGCATCCGGTTTTTTTTTTTTGCTTCGAGTTCTTTTCTTTTTGATAATTCTTTTTTCCTTCAAACGCATTTTTCTCTCCGAAATTCACCAGCAGTGATATCGATACTCTAATCCGCAGGCTACTGAAAAATGCAAATATTTTAGCACGAAAAACCCGCTCTCCTCTGGAAGATTTTAATTTTTCTAAACAAAATATATACAATGTATGATATGTATATTAACTATACTGCTTCCGTTATGTAAGTATGTATGTATTGATACATACCTATGCCAAGTGTATTTATTTATGTGCATGTATGCTCTTGGCGTCCTGCTCGTAGAGTTAAAATTTAATGTTTCCATTGCTAATGAATTTTCACTGTGAAATTTATGCATATTTTACTTAGCTTAATGGGGGAGGAAAAGTGAAAACACTTTGGGGACATAATTTAATGCGCCAGTGGACGCTGCCAAGTTTCCGAGTTTTCTTTCTGATCAGTGCTTAAGTGTATGATATTCATCCATCTCTTGTGACCACTTATTTTTTTAAATCTTTTATTTTACTTTCCACAAGTATATTTAAAAATATATGTGTATACATATGTATGCAAGAAAATATTGCACAATGTATGCATTATCAAAAAAAAAAAAAACGCGAGTTCGATACGAGCTCGTTTTCTTTGATAAAATATCGAAACGATACGGCGCGATGAGAGATCAGGGAATTCGTATTCACTAGAGAGTCAACTAATTTATCGTTAACGTATCAAGTGTTATCAAAGGGTTATCCATTTCTAGGTTCTCTAATTTTTTTAAAGAAAAAACCATAGAAAATTGAAATTTAATGTGGCATGTTTATTATCATTCGAAAGAACATTATTTGGCATTTATTTTTTCAAGATTATCTCTTTCTACTGTTGGCCGCTGCTACATCTCAGATGGTCCATCCCTTGAGTCCAATTTCCGATGACTCGTTCGAGCATTTCGACTGGTAGCTGCCGAATGACACGCGTGATGTTTTGCTCCAAGGCCTGAATCGAAGCGGGATTGTCCGCATAGACTTTAGACTTTACATGTCCTCACAGGAAAAGTCGAACGGAGTGATGCCCAAATCGTGAAACTATCTGCTCACCGAAGTGTTCTCTCAATAAATTCATTGATTGACGAATTGAAACCAATTGTTGCGGAGATCACGGTCTATTATTACAGGCATCAAATAGTCGGTTATCATGGCGCGATAACGGTCGCCATTGACGATTACGTTCTCACCGGAATCATTTTTGAAGAATTATAGACCGATGATTCCACCGGCCCATAAACCACACCAAATCGTTTTTTTTTTCTAGATGAAATAGCAGCCCTTGAATATCTTCAGGTTGCTCTTCGTCCTAAATGCGACAAATTTGATTGTTAACATACCGTTCAAGCCAGAAATTAGCCTCATCGCTGAACAAAATTTGGCTCGAAAACGTTGGAATTTCTTGGAATTTTTCAAGAGCTCATAGAGCAAAATGATGTCGTTTGGGAAAGTCGAGCGGCTTCAGCTCATGCACAAGCTGTATTTTATACACTGTCAATTTAAGATCTCGACGTAAAATGCGCCATCTCTTTCCATACGTCAGTTCGAGTTGCTGCGAACGGCGACAAATCGACTCTCCATGGTCTTCGGCTGATATATTTTCTTCACTTCGTGCTATATTCGGTCGAATATTATCCAATAATGAATGCTGGGTCTCAAGATGGGTGATAGTGTTGCGAATAGTACGCTCAGTAGGCCGATTATGTTGACCGAAAGTTGAGCGAAGCGCGCGAAACACTTTCTGTACAGAACGTGAATAAAATTGAATGATTTGTAAACGTAGTTCAGGCGTAAGTCTTTCCATGAAGAAATGTCAAACAATACTGAACAAAAATAATATGACAGCTTGAAACTACTCACGATCTATCAAAAAAAAAGCCTATTGAAAAAATTACATATACTTTAATCACCCTCGTTGGATATTCTATTCTTTTCTTCGGTAATTCCATAACATTTGATTCAATAACTTAACGGCTTACATTTTAACGTTATTTGCATTGAATCCAAATATTTTTTCCTTTTAATAAAACCAAATTTATTTTTCCTTATAAAGAATATTTTACAGACAATTTTTTCTTGAGTTTTCCGTTGTGAATACAATTTTTCTTTTAAAATTTATTGACACGATCTTGTGTTGTCGAAGCCTATATTCCTTAATGGACTTTATTGAATTTATTTTATTTAATTTCTGAAAAATCGGTTGAAAGTATGCATAGTAATTTAAGGCTATTAGATGATTTAGCGGCTGCATTAGAAGAGTGGTTAATATTGCGTACTACAATTCGGTAGGCCTGGGTTCGAGTTCAGATTCAAGCAACATCAAAAATTATATAAAATTGGTTATTTTCTAATTGTGATCGCCCCTCGGCAGTTAATGTCAAGCCCTTCGAGTATATTTCTGACATTAAATAAAAGACCCCTCATAAAAGTTCAACGGCCGTTCGGAGTCGGCTTAGAATAAACTGTAGGCCTCTACATTTGTTGGTAAAGACTTTAAGATGCAAAAACCACACATTAGAGAAGGAGCTCGGACAGCTATCGCTTCAGCAGTTACGAAGGGCCAAATATATTTAAATATATATAAATATATACATGACTTTTTAAGTTAGAGTATGGAAATGCACCAAGTTTAATTTTGGTAGGTGTCTCTCTTCTCCATCTGGTTTCTAGTGATTGTTATAGAATCGCAGATAGGTTCGCAGACTTTTTCGAATCTAATTATGCGCTGAGTACACTTCCAACTACACAACCTGTTTCTTACCCTTACAAATTACCCTCCTTCGATTGTGTAAGAGTGTCCTGTATTATCGGTGATATTCTTTACTACCACCTTAATACTCTAAAAATCTGATTTGTATGCGGTCCAGATAATATCCCTTCTAGTGTACTTAAGGTCTGCCGATTTTCTATATCTACCATTTGAGAGCATATTCAATGCTTCAATCAAGCAAAATATATTTCCTCGTTATGGAAAGAGTTATTTATTTTACTTCTACGTAAATCTGGTAGTAGATCTTGTATCATAAACTCCCTTGGCAAAAGTAAAGTTATTTTTTAATCCCAAAATTTTTGAAGCTATTGTAATTGACCAACTAGCTCACTCAGTGTCATGAATTATTAACTCTTCACACAAGGGGTTTTGTAAAAGTAAGTCCACCTCATCGAACCTACCGGAATTCGCTACCCATGTCGGTAATGGTTTAAAAAATGGTTATCAAACCGATGTTATTTATACTGACTTCAGTAAAGGATTTGACAAGGTCTCACACTCAATACTTCACTGTAAGCTTGATATGTTTGGGTTTTCACCATCCTTACTGAAATGGATTTCGTCATATTTGACAGGTGGAAAGCAAAGAGTAATTTTTAGCTCTGGCAGTTATCTCGATCCTTTACTATTCTTCTTATTCATCAATGATCTGTCAAATATGGTTCATCATTATAAAACAGACGATGTCAAACTCTTTAAATCAGTTCATTCTATAGAAGATGGAGACCTCTTGCAAATTGACCTTAATAATTTGGTAAGGTGGTGTGATGTGAACTGTGTGTCGTTAAATTTAAACAAGTGTAAATCTATGTCCTTCTTTAGAAAATCTTTGTAATCCTTTGCTTTTATGATTTAAAATCACAATATTGAACAAGTTACTGATAACTTGACTTGAGTGCCACAATGGAACGTAAGCTAGATTTTAGAATTCATATAAATTCTTGTATTAATAAGGCTAAATGAGTCCTAGCTTTAATTATACGGTGGGCTAAGGAGTTTACTCGTTAGGTAAATTTTGAATATGGTTCCATTGTATGGAATCCACATTATCAATTGCATAGTCATAAATTGGAATCTGTACAAAAACAATTATTATTATTCGCTTTAAGGAATTTATATTGGGATGCGAATAAAAATCTCCCTGCTTATAAAAGCCGACGAAGGATTTTTAATCTGCCTTCACTCCAGAGTCAACGAGAGATACTTGGAGTTTTATTTTTAACTAAACTGATAAGAGGTTTTATAAATAGCCCATTCCTACTTAGCGAGCTTAACTTAAGTATCCATTTAAGACAATCTAGATATTTTAGGCACTTTTCTTGTGCTTATGCAAAACAAATTTTGAAATGTACGGCATATTCAGGTGTTTGTGTAACGATTTTAATTCTCATTACGCCAGCTTTGATTCTTCTAACTCACTTTCTGGTATAAAGAAATATTTACTGAGAGTTTTAAACTAATAAATAATCTCTTTATCCTACATAACATAATTTTACCAATATTTTATAATAATTTATCAAAAGTCTCCTATAGAAATGCCCAGATGCTGTGACCCTACTTTCAAAGTAAAATAAAAAAATTACAAGTGCGGAACGAACAATTAAAAATTTATTTTTAGAAATCTATTTCCTGATAAATGAGTACAGTCACACACTGCAATTTTTATATCCACAAAAAAAATAAAAAAATTACAAAAATTAATTTCAAGGTGGTCATCAAATTTGACAGCAAAACGCGTTGATTGAAATAAAAATTGTTGTGTGTTAAAGCAGCTTGAAAAAATTCTCTCGATATTACACTCGTATAAAGAGGTTGTCTTTGTAGCATTAAACTTGTCTTGTTTGTTCAAACCGGCAAATTAGTTGATAGAATTAAGATTAAATTATTATTGTTTTTTCTTATTAAATGGACCATTTGCTCTCCATATTAAAAATGCTTGAGAGAGTTGCTTGAGAGCTTTACAATAAACTGCTGCCAATTAGTTACCAATTACAAGCTAATTGTTAGCGTTTCTCCCACTATTCACTTTTGTACAATTAGCATTTTTCTTTCAGAAATTCACTCATTAAGCTAACTAAGTGCTTGTGTGAATAGTTTTTTGGTCTCGAGTCAAATAACAAAAGTTTACTAAACAATATATTAGTTCCTTCATGCTAATATGTTTACTATTTTAGCAGTGCCGTGCACCCTGAAATCACATATATTGTTAGTTTCATCGAGTTTTCTACACTTTGTCTCGAGACGACATTTACTGAATACTAGTTCCTTTATAGCTTGTTACTTACAATATTATGAACTTCCAGTTGGCAACTTGGCCAATAATAAAGTAGATGTACCTTTTCCAATAGCTTTTTTTTTTGACAGATCACACATGAGTCGTGTCAAGCTGTCATGTTATTTTTGTTCAATATTGTTTGGCATTTCATCATGGAAAACTTAAGCCAATATCTACAAATCATTCAACTTTATTACGAAAATTCACGTTCTGTAAAGAATGTGTTTCGCGCACTTCGCTCAACTTATGGTCAACATAATCGGTCTACCGAGCGTACTATTCGCAACACCATCACCCATCTTGCGAATCAGCATTCATTATTGGATAATATTCGACCGAATAGGCCACGTCCAACACGAAGGGAAGAAAATATAGCGACCATAGCTGAGAGTGTACACGAAGACCGTGGAGAGCCGATTAGACGCCGTTCGCAGCAACTCGAACTGACTTATGGAACGACATGTTGCATTTTACGTTGAAATCTTAAATTGAAAGCGTATAAAATAGAGCTTCTGCAAGAACTGAAGCCGCTTGATCTCTCCAAGCGACATCGCTTTGCTCTATGAGCTCTTGAAAATTTCAAAGAAGATCTGACGTTTTCGAGCCAAATTTTGTTCACCGATGAGGTCTATTTCTGACGGCGCCACTTCCTACACATCGCATCAATCAATGGATTTATTGAGATAACACTTTGGTGAGCATATAATTTCACATTTCGAGCCAGTCGATTAGCCACCAAGATCGTGTGATATCACACCGTTAGACTTGTCCTGTGGGTTGTGTAAAGTTTTAAGTCTTTTCGGACAATCCCGCTTCGATTGAGGCCTTGGAGCAAAACAGCACGCGTGTCATTCGCCAGTTACCAGTCGAAATGCGTAGCCTCGGCCAACATTTGAAAAAGATAATCCTCAAGGAATATATACCAAAGAATGTTCTTTCGAGTGATAATAAACATTCCCCATTGAATTTGAAGTTTCTGTGTCTGTTTTTTTCTTTAGGGTTTAGATTTTTATTAAATAGAAAATTTCATTCGTATTAGGAAATTGTAAAAATATACATAATTTCATTGATGGAATTGAAGTTTCTGTGTTTTTTTTTTTTTTTCTTTAAAAAAAAAGATAACTTCGAAATGGATTACCCTTTACAAGCGACATTTATAAGAGTAACCTATGCTAATCTGTCGAAAACTCCGTTAGGGTTCAGATTTTTATTAAATGGAAAATTTCATTCGTATTAGTCGATTTATGAGGAAATTATAAAAATGTACATAATTTCACTGATGGAATTGAATTCCCAATTTTTAATCGAAGATCGAATAAAGCACATATTCAGTTTGTTTACTGAAACTGAAAATAGAATAGAGCAGCTCAAGTTCTACTAAGCCACTAAAAAGGCAGTAGGGCTATGTTAGTTAGAGTAACTCGTAGCGTAAGCTCAAAACAGAATTTTCGGCATTTCCATTGTAAAAAAATTCAAGAAAATTTAAGATCTTTCAGATATCTTTTTATAAAATTAATAATTTTTGCCTTTCGATTTTATTTACATAAGTTCTTTGCGGTTCCCAGTGAACTCTCCATAGTCATATTCTCTCCTCTTTCGTTTTCAAATGGCTGCTGTCAACGTATATATATTTGGTACTGATTAAGGGCAAGTGGTGAGAAGATATAGGAGAACTCCCCAAATAAATACCACCCTAATGCTTATAGTACAACACTGACGTTTATTAATGCAAATAACAAATTCAAATGCACACGCTGCTTGAATGAATGGGTTAATAATGAATGAACACTGTTTGCCATTGAACTGCTGAAATGGCGGACGCGCATGCGATTTAATGCAGGCGAGACGCACGACTCACCCCCACTGCATGAAATCCATGCTTGAAACTACAGTTGACTGTGACACAGAAACGCGAGCTGCGTACAGCCAAAGCCACAGCGCAGTTAATGAATAGGAGCGCCCGATCTTTTTTATGTTTTTTTTTTTTTTTTTTTTTTTTTTTTGGTTTTTTGCGCAGCAAAAGCACGGCTCAGATTGTGCATCGTAGAGAGCAACAACAATGATTTCAAGCAAACATGCTAAGCAACGCATGCACATATGAATATACATATGCATGTATGCACTTAGTTGTTGTTAAGTGCCAAGTCGTTTTCCAGTTACCTCCCGCACCGGTGCCGCTGCCGACACGACTGCGTCTGCAACTGCTGAGAGATATAGTGGCCACACCAGTGACGGCCGCTTTTAGGTACACATATATGTGCACAAATGCACACGTGCGTGGGCAGCTTCATTCATAATTTTCGTCGTTATTTTAGCTGTTAAGATTTATTTTCTTCTTTTTTTTGTCGATTTTTTTGGCTTCACCTAAATTTGGTTTCGCCATGGCTGTCAGCTGCGCTGTTATTGTAACTTTAGAAACAGTTAAATTTATGAATGAATAAATGTGTGTGTGTGTGTGATGTGTGTGTTGCATGTACTTAATCCGTATAACGGTACAAAAGCATTATCTACCACTTGCATTGCGAATTGTCTGTTTCACTCGAAATTTTCTGACTTTCTGGAAAAAGAATGTTGAAGAGAGATCTAATATAAGTAGATAGAATAATGACTTTAGCATGCCTAGCGCAGGTTTATATAAAAAATAGTAATTAAATGTTTCAATACCTCCAGCCGGTACTGCATGAAATCATATCCTGGTCAGACTGATATACAAATAAGTGTTTGTTTCTTTTAATTTTATCACCCTCGGTAGGAAGTTAGGCAAGATGCTCGGATAAGCTTGTATTGCCCGCGAACGTAGAGTAGATAAAGAGATATTTAGATATACTTATATAATAAATATTAGTGCTCTTCCTAGAGATATTTTTAAGTATATCAACTCCTTGAAGCTTAGAAACAATAAGCAAAGTATCGAGGGAAAATTCCCTATAACATCATACTAATTGTTGAATTGAGTAAAGTTAAGTTGATGCAGCTGCTAAACATGTGCCCACTGCACTTGTGACTCCGTAAGGTTCTTGTCATCTTGTCGACATGGCACGAACCACTTTATGCTAGCTGAAGCTAGCTCCGCGAAAAATTTAAATTAGCGTTTTCCAAAGAACTGATGACGCGTATTGATTAGGGATGAAACACACACTTCCATTTCTCTAAAAGAGAAGCTGCGCTAAAAATCATTATATTATTATCCCATTATTTTATCTTGAAGCCGGAGTGCCCCGTTAAGAAGAATTTCTGGTGTTGTTGAGGTCCTCAATGATAAAGCTTCAGTATGAAAACAGCTTCAGACTGCTGAATCCTATATAGTTTGCTGCTGAAAGTGGACTTTCAAGAACCAGCCAGCAGACTGTTAGATCGTAGGAAAGATTATGTGAAGCGATCAGTGAACAATATTCGATTTTTTTAACCATTTCTTGTCCATGGCTGATTTGCGTAATGAGCAGTTGCAGCTTTTCTTTACTTTTCTCCTGTATTCCGGCTCCAGTTGAGTTTGCTATCTAAGTTTATCACGAGATATTTATGTTACAAGCAAGATGTTGCTCGAACACAAATCTAACTGTAAAGAAATCAAATATTTAGCAACATCTGATTCACTAATAGCCCACTGTCATGTTTAAATACAAACTTCTTATGCCATGACGTCTACAAGTACAACGCACACATTGAAGCGCATATGGAACGTTACCAACTACAAAATTTCAAGTAGTCAATCTCGATATTTGTCGCCACAACATTGAACCAAAATTCATTTTATTTACATTTACAATCCAACGCATTGGTTAAAACGAGACTTCCGAGGAAGTTAGACGTTTACAATATTTAGTCAAGCTTCCAATAGACCAGTTAGTTGTGTTGCGGCGCAGTGCAGTGAAGCGTGTTGCCAAAATGAAAATGACGGCTACAATGAAGGCTCAACGAAAAAAAAACCAAAAAAAAAAACCCATAAAAAGAGTTAAGCCAAAAACCTGGTTGAACTTTGTTCAAATAAATGCGGGGGCAGCAACTCGTTTACGCCGCTTCTTAACAGCATCCCGCACTCCGTTTATCCAACTACTGTCGTCGTCTACTAGAACTGCAGTGTATATGCATATGCGCCACGTGTGTGCAAAAATCTAATAATAAACACGTTTGTGCTTTCTGTGTTGTGTGTGTGTGTGTGTGTACATGTGGATGGATGTGTGGCTCAGCTCAGCGCGTTTTGCCCTCAAAAGCCAATTTCCTTTTTGCTTTCAGTTTTATTACTTCTTAATTTTTTATTTTTTTTCCAAACTTTTTTCTGTCATTTCCATCGACGTCATTTTTCATTGATGAAATTTTCATCTATCTGCGGCCGCAGTGCAGTCGTCGATATGAAGACCATCTGTTGTTACAGGGAAAATGAATGGTTTGATTTACTGCTGTTGCTGCTGCGTTAAAAACAATCGAAGAGTGGCTTTTGCAATAAGACTTTTCGGTTTTATAGATAATTGGATTGAGACCAGGTGTGCAGCAATCTTTGCTTTTGCGATGATTATCAGGCTGTGGAAGCATAAGAAAATAGGAAAATATATATTTGTCGCTTGGAAGTCAAAAATAAAATTTCTTGGGATGTTATTCTTCTTCTTCTTTTTTAGCGTAGGCACCGCTTCGACGATTACAGTCGCATCAACAATAGCACGCCACTCGTTTGTTCTCTTTGCTGTTTGGCGCCAGTTGGAAATACCAAGTGATACCAGGTCGCTCTCCACCTGATCCTTCTACTCCCCCAGCGGGTACTCCATCGAATACTTTCAAAGCTGAAGCGCTTTCATCCATTCGGACGGCATGGCCTCGCCAACGTAGCCGCTGTCTTTTGATTCGCTGAACTATGTCAATGGCGTCGTATAGCTCCTACTGCTCATCGTTCCATCGTCTGCGATATTCGCCGTTGGCACCGCGCTAAGGACCATAAATCTTCCGCAAAACTTTTCTCTCTCCAAAACTCCTAAAGCCGACTCATCGGCTGTCGACATCGTTCAGGTTGCTGCTCCAGATGTCAGGACGGGAATGATGAGCGACTTGTAGAGTTTGGTTTTGGTTCGTCGAGAGTGGGATTTACTTTTCAGTTGCCTATTCAGTCCAAAGTAGTGCCAATAGGTACGCTTCGCTTCTTAGTCTAACCTGGAGAAAGCAGAACTTACGGTGTGGTTGTTGTGGCCAATAATATCAATATCATCGGCAATTGTACCCTCTTGTAGAAGATTGTACCTGGTCTATTTATCTCTCGTATTATTTTTTCAAGCATCAAATTGAAGAAATCACAAGATAAAGAGTATCCTTATCTGAAACCTCGTTTGGTATTGAGCGGCTCGGAGACGTCCTTCTCAATTCTGACTGCGCTTCTGGTATTCACCATAGTCAGATTACGTAGCCGTATGAGTTTTGTGGTGTGTATGGATTATTTTCTCTCGGGTCTTCTCCAAAATTTGGCGCATGGTGAATATCTGGTCAATGGTGGATTTCCCAGGTCTAAAGCAACACCGATAAGATCCAATCAGTTTGTTGACGGTGGGCTTCAGTCTTTCACACAATATACTAGATAGAATCTTAAATGCGATATTAAGGAGACTTATCCCACGATAATTGGCGCAGACCGTTGGGTCTCCCTTTTTTAGATTGGGCAGAGCACTCTTAAGTTCCATTCGCCAGCCATGTTTTCGCCCGACCATATTCTGTAAAGAAACTGATGTATGCTCCTTGTCAGTTCTTTGCCGCCGTATTTAAATATTTCTGCCGGTAAGCTATCGGCTCCCACCGCTTTGTTATTTTTTAAGCGAGCAATCGCTATTCGAACTTCTTCATAGTCGGGTGATGGAACTTCTATACCATCGTCATCGATTGGGGTTTCGGGTTCGCCATCTCCGGGGTTTTCACTTTCACTGCCATTGAGCAGGTTGGGGAGTATTTTTCACTCCATACACTAAGTATGCTCTGGACATATGTCACCAGATTACCACCATGGTCCCTACACGAGTTTGCTCCGGTCTTGAAACCTCCTGTAAATCGCCGCATCTTCCAGTAGAATTTTCTAGCATTACCCTTGTCGGCCAGCATCTCAAGCTCTTCATATACACGCATTTCGGCCTATTTCGTTTTTCGTCTGCAAATGCGTCTCGCTTCCCTCTTCAGCTCTCGGTATCTATCCCACCCCGCACGTGTTGTAGTCGATCGCAAAGTTGCGAGGCAGGCAGTCTGCTTTCTCTTCACTGCACTTAGACATTCCTCATCGTACCAGCTGTTTTTCTGGTATTGTTGAAAACTGATTGTTTCCGAAGCGGCGGTACGCAAGGAATTAACTATTTCGTTCCTCAGCTCCCTTATATCGAGTCGCTGATGAGTGCTCCCAGAGAGCAGGTGTGCAAGTCAGGTAGAAAACTTGCTTCGAATGTTACTAAAGTCAAAAAGGCCGATAGCTCTCTTTCTCCGATCGATAGTGTTATGGTTCATTGAGAAAAATATACAGGGAGCCATATTGGAGTGGGCGCTAAAATACATATTTATTCAGGTGTCAGAGTTTTGGCCCCGATATTCATATGCACTGACACTACGCTTTTGCGTGTGCCCCCTAGAGCAAGCTGCTTTTGTGGTCAGGCAGCTAAGTAAGTAGGGAAGTATTAACCTAAGGTTCAAGTAGCGCTAGCAACGCCATTTTGATGGAGTATTATGAGAAGTTAATTCATAATTTGGTACCTGATAGTTTCCAATTGTTCAATGTCTAATATGGTAGAGCGAAGAGCACTCAAAAAGAAACTGGAGAACTGTTTGATTATTACATTCTTGTTTGCATCTACGTCAACTGCTACTATTTAAAACTCCTATTATTTATGCATGCTCCCCTTTAGAGATTATACACTTCTGCTAGCACTTCTTCCAATCACCGAAACACTTATCGAACTCAAACGTTGAGATAGCCTGTTGTTCTTTCAGCGATGCGATTTTAATTTCATTTTCAACTGTAAAACGATGGTCCTTTAAGATTTTTTCTATTTTTTAAAATACAAAAAAGTTACACGGAACTATATGTGGCAAACATGAGGGCTGGGGCTTCGTTGATAGAAAATTTACGAATAAACAAGTATTGCTTCACGCAAATGGGGTTGAGATTGTAGATAGTACTACTTATTGACCGTTTGATTTTGAAATGAATTTTACTGCCATGCGTTTCATACAAATAACATTGAAAAAAATGTCATGACAGAATCAATCAATTTGCCAATATCATCAGAGATTTCTCTCATTGAGATTCGGCGACCGTTCATAAGCATTTTTCACTTTTTGTACGTTTTCCTTGATTTTTGATGTGCTGGGGCGTCAGCTCCAAAGCCCTTACGTCCTACTTGAAAACGCTTATATCACTCCTTAGCTCCTACTTTACTGATAGCAGACTCACTATGTTACACTTTACACATTGTTTTCGCAAAATTATTTGATAATATTTGATATCCTTTCAACACGTCTAACCTTAGTGGTTGTCACAAACAAAGTCAACAATGAGAATAGCTTAAAGTTGTATCCTATTTCAGAGGCCCGTATACGAACATAATACAAAAATGTTCGTCGGACTCTCCAATCCCCCAAATTGAAAAATTTTCTTTGCAAACCTACTACTGCCTTACTGAACCGATCTCTAATAACTAGATGTAATTCTCTCCTGAAAGCAACTATTGAAGTCCAATCTGGAAAGGTTAAAACTCACATTGAGTTATTAAACGGTGTTAGGGTATCGCAATGTCCAAATTATTTTTAGAGGCATCAGCTGCAACTTTGGAAGTTTCTCATATCGTAAACTTTAAATGTCTTTACAGAAATATTTCGTGGTTATCACTTTAACTCAAAAATGTAAAAAATTTGTTTATGATGACAATTGCTAAATTTTGGGGCAAAGGTGAAGTGAGAGAGAGAGATAGTATATTGATTCTATCTAGTACAGGAACATAAGCTTTTAGGTCCTTTTGTAGCCTTCTCAAAGTTTACATGGGGAATGTGTGCTCAAAAATAGAAGACTGGACTCACTATAATTCAACATCATTCTCAATTTTTCGATCACTATCGTCAATTGTTCTCTTATTTTTATCCTTATTAACTTCCCCACCACTGTATGATTGTATAAATCTTTCGGCATTAGAAGAAATTAGAAAACAAATTTGTGTGTATATATATATGTTATGTATGTACGTTTGCTTGCTAGCGGGCGCCACTCCATTAGCCCGAAAATAAAATCTAACCCAAATTTGCTAATTAAGTGTCATCTGACAAGTCAAAAGTGTTGCACATTTTTGCATTTCTCGCCGCTCCAATGCATTAACAGCCGCATGCTAAAAGTTTATGTATGCACTTACATACATAAATACATACATACATATGTATGTACGTGAGATATCAGATGAACTCAACGCATGACAGTGCAGCAGAAAAGACCGATCGACCACTAACTGACTCTAGTCGTGAAGTTGTGCTATCACAACACTCTCTCATGCCTAAATACATATGTATTTATATGCTTATACCCAATAAACACAAAAAATTTGCTTCGAAATCGAGACGGATGAATTTTCTTAGATAAAACTATCACGACGGTACTTCGTTGGTAGATCGGGAAACACGAATTCATCGAAGAACCACCTATTCTTAGTGAGTCGAGTATTCCTAATTTTTTTCAAAGCATTGGAAATTCAAAAAAATGTTTTCTCTCAAATATTGAGAGATTCTAGTTTTCTTGAGCACGCCTGATATTCGATGTGTAATCCACTTCGTTTTTAAGTTTATTGGGTAAATATCATATGTACATAGTTGGGTTTTAGTGGCAATAGAATTGGCAACAGTTCGTGGATACGCTGTCAGTGGCGACATGACACAATTTGTAAATTTCAATTACGATATTATTGATATTCATATGTATGTATATGTTATATGGTATTTAATTTGTTTTATTATACCATCCGCTTGTTACGTAAGGTATACAAAATGCAGATTAAACAGTATTTTCACCACCAAAGAGTAGTTTAAAATTAAAACACGAAATTGTTTTTGATTCGATCTAGTGACTTGAAAGCAGCTTGTTGCACTTGAATCCATTTCAAGGAGGCTGGATTTTCTAACTGTTTTCCCAGCAGTGAACCACCGATGTTGTAGCTGCTTACTGAACCCCGCCTGTGGCAGGCAAAAATAGTCGAAGTCACCGAGGTTATCTAACGGAAGGTCCAGGAAAGCTGCTATATCGGTGGGTTCGAACCAGAGGGAGAGAAGTTCTTTTGTTTTGATAGTTAGTTTGTAAAGAGGTGGTTAGTGTCGTGCGGGAACTCCTTACAAGCCGGGCATATGTTGGGTATGTCAGAGTCGAGTCTGGATAGGTAGGAATCAAGCTGACTACAATACCCAAACCTTAAATATGCAGGGTTACTCGGATCTTTCGAGACAGCACGAGCTCTTGATCTGCAATGAGTGGTCAGTAGTGGAGAGTTCCCAAATGTTGTAACGTACTCTCTGTGAATGAAGTTTAAAGCCTGTCGGTAGGCCATCCTGTCAATTGCGTCTCTCAAGTCGCCGAGGCCCAAATCGGTGCTGTGTAATGTACGACCGGCCGGCCAATTACATTTTATGTTGCGAGAACTATTTCTTTGTCTTTACCCAAATGTCCACGACCAACGATTTGAGGATTTTTTTGCGGCTCTGTATTTTTGTGGCAATTGCAGTCGTATATGGAGTAAAAGAGTGGAGGCTATCGAATGTAACTCCCAGTAACTTCGGGTTATTTATCGTCGGAATTTTTACGTCATCGACTTTTACATCGATTTCGAGCCGATACTCCTTCAGCCAGCTTGTTAAAAGCGTAACCGAGATAGTAGTTTACTTTCGATCAAAGGTTATATCCTGGCCAGATGCCAATATCGAACAATCATCGGCGTACAAGATCAAAGAGACGCTCTCTGCTGGTAGAAGGTACCTCGAAACGTACAAATTAAACATCTGTGGGGAGAGGACATCGCCCCCTTTTTTAATTTTATGCCGTTTAAAATTTTGATCTCGAAAATCTACCGATGTTTGTCAACCCCAGCGGTAAAAAGGATTTCTCAATGTCCGATTATAACATTGTTTGGTTGACCGCGTCAAAAGCTTTTAACAGGTCCAATACTGCCAGGAAAGCTCGCGCGTAAGGTCGATTTTGGTTAACGTCATGGATTTTCTGGGTTTCTGCGGTTTTTGGGTTAGGTGCGGTTTTAATGCTGCGTAATTTCCGGAAGCCATACTGATGCGTTACTGTGCTGTCTTGTATGGTCGTTCTTGATCCGTCCATCACCTCTTCTAGACCGCTTTACATTTATCAGAATATTAACCAATTAGGCTCATGTCATAGTCTGTGATCGCCTTCCAAATTAAAAGTTCACATTCGAGACTACTGTTCGCTGCGTGTGCGGGTTAGCGCATCTAACACAATGGCTTTTCATGCTACCAGGATGCGCGATTTGGATGTAAGAGTGGTCAGTGAAAGCTAGCTCATACGAGCTGCTGAAGTTCCCTCAACGCCACGGCTTACCCTACGACTGTCACTTCTCACACAAACATACATAGCGTTTCCTTGCTTTTAGATTTGTTTTTTTTTTTTTGTACACATTGCATACGTACAAATAAACATGTGTGCCTACCAGTTCACTACCCACTTAACAAATTTTCTTGTGTGCATTAATGTGGCAATCACTTTTGTTCGTTGTTGTTATTGCAAATTGTCACATGTTTTTTTGTTTTTGTTTTAGTCGTTTTACTTATTCATTGCTTTTTTCACTTTTTTTTCATTTTTTTCGGAAACTATTAACTTGTTACGTATGCAAAGCAAGACCACAAGACAGTCGGCAGTTGTTTATGAATGGGCGCAGCAGAGGTGATGAACGCCGATGACTGCGACGTCGACGCCAACAACGGCTTTGAGGTTAAACTTAAAGATTGGTTGTAGAGGCAAGTGTGCCAAAAAAGTGCTAACGGCAGCGCTTGTTAAATTGCCAGTAGATTCAACAACAACAACAAAAACAATAACAACAATACTCAGAAACGTATAGTAGAGCACAACAATTTTGACAATGCCAAGCAGCGTTGCCAGCAGCAGCATATATGAGGTGTTGCAATAAGGTAATCCTTGAGCGCATGCAGTGCAGCTTGCAAACGCAACAAAACAACAACAAGTATGACAAAAGCAATAACAACGACGGCAACAACAGCAGCGATTTTCGTTTAGCTTAAATTTTTATGAATGAAATCTTTGTGTGGCTACTGCCCGCAAAATAACATACATACATACATACATACATACATACAAGAAGACCTACTCTATACATATGTATACAGTAAATGCATACGTTATATACATACATATATATATATAAGCAAACAGAAATGCAGCGATTGCACGTAACAGTGGTGGCTGCCGTTGCAACAGAAACAACAACAACAATAATAATATCCACAACGTAAAAAAAACTGGAACCAACAATAACAAAAATCAGTATGAAATGGAAAAAGGCGACCGTCAACAAATTAAACAGCAAAATGCAATAAATTGTTAAGTTTTATTACACTTATGTAGTATATATGCATGTATACATGTATGTATGCTTATATGTATATACAGCTGGCAATACAGGGTGCTACCTACGCAAAATTCATCAACGCGTGGCTGCCGTGTTTCGGCGGTTGCTGTGATTGTTGCTATTGTTTTTTTTATGTTGTTGTTATTGTTGTTGCTATGGCCAATTCATTGCTATTGTCGCAACAGCAGCCAAAGACAACCACGCATATTGTAGATAGATCAATATATGTAAATGCATTTGTATATATGTATGTGTACGTTTGTATTTATATACTGATGTATAGTACGTGTGTGGGCATATGAATATATGTACATATCTACATATATTTTGTGCACAAATCTAAAGGTATGTATGAAGGTATATACAATTACCGGTATATCTAAGGCCTACGTGCAGATAGTTTTAAGCGATAGACACTGTCGAAAGCATGGCCAACCGCTTTTGCTACTGTCATGATCGTTTGTGGAGGTTTACTTACTGGCAAGGGTTAATAATAATTTTAATACTTGCCTAGTAAACATTTATATACAAGTATATATACATATATATATACATGAGCCTATACTCGCATCATTTACTACCTCAATTTTTCCAAATGTTTCTAGCATGTGAGGCTTCAATATGAGCTTTAATAGATCATAGAAGATTCACTTGATGTCCATCATCGGATCCACTCCAAATTAGCGGTAATTTTGAAATGTACAAAAATCGCAATAATTCTAGTTACTAAATTATGTGATGTGTAATTAAAGTCATATTTGTTAGGAATATGATGAGGGATGAAAAAAAAAATTTTTAGGGTGAGCGTGCCTTCTAGCATTTTTTGGTCATAGAGACCGCTCAGAAACCACTAGACAAAATTCGATAAAATTAGATATTTATAATTTCCAAGGTCCAGTATATGTATATATGATTGGAGTTTTGTAACTGCTAAAGCGATTTTCGGTCGAGCTCCTCCTTCAATTAATCTAATTGGTTTTTCAAACAAATGGAGTGAAATACAGTTTTATCTACGCCACCTCTGAATTAGATGGCGGATGAGTTTTTATGAGTAGCCTTTTATTTCATGTGTCAGAAATACACTCGAAGAGGTTGACATTCGCTGCCGAGGAGTGACAGTTATTAGCTAAATTAACTTAATTTGTTATTAAAATAAATTTTCTACAAATATGGACATTGATCAGGCCAGAACTCGAATCTATGACCTTCCAAATGGCATTATACACTGTTAACCACTCGGATATTGAACACGAATTGAAGATGGGCGCAATTGAACAAAACTATGCTTTTGTTCCATATAACGGACTTTTTACTTTCCACCCAACTTTTTAGATATGCCACGTGTGGACTAAGGTCGAAATCTTAACTAGTTACAATATTTAACAGGTTAATTGAAAAGAGGTGGTTACCGACGAAAACATCAAATTCCACAAGGAGCTCACTTTTGACCAAAAACAACGACGAGTTAATGATTCGGAGCAGTGTTTGAAGATGTCCAAGAGTAATTAAACCGAGTTTTTGCATCGCTATGCGACCATGGATGAAACATGGAAAAACCTTCAACAACGACATTTACATAGCGTTATTGGACCGTTTAAAGGACGAAATCGCCGAAAAGTGGCCGTATTTTGAAGTGCTGTTTCAGCAAGACAATCGGGCTTCGAATCGTACTCCGATCTCAAGAGAATGCTCGCTGGGAAGAAATTTTCGTCGAATGAAGAAGGGATCACCGAAATTGAGGCCTATTTTGAAGAATAGTATCGAAAAGTTGAAGGGTCGCTATAATCAGTGTGTCACCCCTGTAAGAAATTATGTTAAATAAAAAAATGAGTTTTGCCAAAAAAAAAATGTGTTTTACTATGGTAGACCGAGGACTTTTCCATTGATCTGTTATATTGATATTTGCACTTAAAATTGTCTACTATTACTGTTACCTAATCACCTGCCGACTGGAATTTCGAATATACTCTGCATCAATTGGTCCAACTTTTGAAATAATTTTGTGGCACGTCTTAAATGTTCCCCATATGAACGAGAACGAGAAGAATTAACACCCATAATTTTGAAACTATTGGCCTATGCATACTCGATATTTCACTGGGGAAGCAGCAGATTGATTACCCGAGCTCTTGTTTATACTACAATTCAGAAGATAGTAGCTCGTGCGCTTAGTGCTTCTTCGTACATATATCACTTGCATGTTAATTGATAGTCCGTTTAGAATAACCTCCAAGATTTTAGTGAGCTTGTTCTTATGACATACCTAATACTTATCAGACAAATATGCTTTGGACCAATAAATGGCAAATAGAAATTCTTCTTTTCGTATAGTATTTTAGGCCAAATTGAGTACTGTTTTCGTGAATATAGTTGTTTGGCTCAGTTCGAATCGCTTAAACTTGTTGATCATTTTCACATCAGCAAAATTTAAAAAATTATCGAAAAATTCTCAGACGAGTAAAATAAAACATTTATAGTACTCGTACTCGACATTAGTTTTGAGCCTGTTACTTGAGGAAAACATATTTAAACTTAATTTGAAATAAAGAACAATTTCTCTTCATTAAAATGAAAATTAACACTTCTGGAAGCGGCAACAAATGCAGATCCCTGAAATCAAAATATAAAATTTTCTTAAAAAATTATGATTCGCTTTGTAAAAATTCGAAAACTGGCAACGATCTTACGAATTTGAAAACGTCGATCTATTCGTTCGAAGTAACGTATCAACAATTACTGCAAACGAAACGAGCATGTCTCCATATGTATGGACGGTACGCAACAGTTCGCCTTTAACTCATTTATGGTTTTAAAAATATTTGTCCTACTAAAAAGGGCGAATAGAAGACATGAATGACTCCCGAATTACACTTAAAACTTGAAACAAACACTGGAATCATTCTGCCAATGAGAGATTTCTCTCGAAAATATACATACGAATATTAGACAACAACAATAGATTATCAGGCAAAATTTTTCTTCAATTATTATACCTATGTAATTTTTATGTAAATTCTATGCATGTATGACTGCAAAAACATATAAAGGGTGATCCCTTTCGAGGTTCCCCACTTTTTTAAAGAAAAAATATTCGAAAGAACATTCTTTCACATTTAGTTTTATCTCTTCCAAATGTTGACCGCGTCTACGTTTTAGATGATCCATTCGTTAGGCATAATTTTCTATGACTCGTTCGAGCGAATTATACGCCCGATTTTTTGCTCCAAGACCTGAATCGAAGCGGAATTGTACGCATAGATCTTAAACTTTACATATTCCCACATATCCCCACGGGAAAAAGTCTAACGGTGTGATATTACACGATCGTGATAGCCAATTGACCGGCCCAAAACGTGAAATTATCTGCTCACCGAAATGTTCTCTCAATAAACCCACTGATTGCGATGTGTGGGAAGTTTCGCCGTCTTGTTAAAACCAAATGTCGCGAAGATCACGAGCTTCAATTTTAGGCATCAAAGAGTCGTTTATTATGGCGCGATAATGGCCGCCATTGATAGTTACGTTCTCACCGGCATTAGTTTTGAAGAAATATGGGCCGGTGGAATCATCGGTCCACACCAAACAATTGTTTTTTCTGGGTGAAATGGCAGCCCTTGAATCTCTACAGGTTGCTCTTCGTCCCAAGTGCGGCAATTTTGCTTGCTTACATACCCATTGAGCCAGAAATGGGTCTCATCGCTGAACAAAACTTGGCTCAAAAACATCGGATCTTCTTGGAACTTTTCAAGAGTCCATAGAGTAAAGCGATGTCGCTTGGAAAAGTCGAGCGGTTTCAGTTCTTACACAAGCTGTATTTTGTATGCTTTTAATTTGAGATCTCGACGTGAAATTCGCCAAGTCGTTCCATACGTCAGTCCGAGTTGCTGCGAATGACGCCGAATCGACTCTCCAAGGTCTACGTGTACACTCCCATCTACAGCCGCTATATTTTCTTCACTGCATGCTGGACGTAGTCTCTTCGGTCGAGTAGTATCCAAAAATGAATGCCGGGTCTCAAGATGGGTGACGGTGTTGCGAATAGTACGCTCAGTAGGCCGATTATTTTGACCATAAGTTGAGCGAAGCGCGTGACACACATTCCTTGCAAAACGTGAATTTTCGTAATAAAGTTGAATGATTTGTAAACGTTGTTCAGGCGTAAGTCTTTCCATGATGAAATGCCAAACAATACTGAACAGAAATAATATGACAGCTTGAAACGATTCACGCGTGATCTGTCAAAAAAAGGGCTATTGAACAAAGTACCTCTACTTGGATCACCCTTTAGACTAAACTAGTCTCCTGTCTAAGACAATCTATATTATGGCATCTATTAAAGAATCAATTCATTATTATATACTCATTCATGCGACTACACCTTTCTGCTTAATTGCAGAGAAACTTTTTTTCCATCCAACAAATATGTACGTATGTACATACATATGTAAGTAATTAATTTGTATAGCCAATTCATTTGTAGGCGTTTGTCTCAATGAATTCAGCACGAATACAAATATGTAGACATACATATACGTATATGTATATATGTTCAGTAAAATATTATAAACAGAAAAAACCTGATTAAATGCACTAAAAATCGTAAAAACAAAAACAAAACTGTTTTTCCTTTTATAGCGAAATCTATGAAAAATTGTTCTCGTATATGTGGGGTTGGCAAGCGACGCATGGCGTATTCAAGTCAAGCCCAACATGTAAAATCATACTCATTAATTGCTAGTTAAATTCATAAATAAAGAACATGTACATACGTACATATGTATAAACTAATATATAGTTTGTATAAATATCTCATTTGCTTAATTGCACTCAAATTGTATTATTTTCCTACGTACTTATGCACATACACAATTAAGTGGGTGCAAAATAATTCGATTTCGTTACAAATTTATGTACATACATATGTATATGTATGTCGGAACTCAGAGTTATTGTGAAAAAATAATGCCTAATTCATATATTCATATGTACGTGTATACACATTCCATACAAATATTGCGTTAAGAAATTTTATGAATTCTTACTAAATGTTATCCTTAATTTTTTTCGCAGAATTTCTGTTTCTATTTTGCTTTTTTGTGCAGAGAAATGTGAATCCGGACGGCATGACTTAGCCAGCTTAGTATTGCTGCTTAAATCGCAGAAGTATATATCTCAATCTCCGGCCACAGTAGCCGAGTGACTTGCAGTGCGCGCTACCATGCGGAGGGTAATAGGATTACACTCTGGTCAAATCAATATTCAAAAATATAGGAAATGATAAGAAAAATTTAAAAAAATGTTGTTTCTAATTGTGGCCGCTCTAGAGGAAAAATCTTCCTCTCCAAGTGTATTTCTAGCATCAAATAAAAAACTCCTCATATAAATCGATCAGTAGCTCGTTCGAAAACCGCTTTCAGCGATATATGTATCTGTATATCGGCGTATATCTTATACATCTCAGCTTTCTACGAGATTATCTTTGTACGCAAATGCCTATAAATCGCTCGTAAAACCTTTCACCAGAAAACTGAGTGCGCTCAGCGCTTGTTGTCATTGTTTACGCCTTCAGTATTACATAGCAGGTCGAGAATGATGATCTACTTGTAGATTTTAATTATTATTCATAAAGAGAGGACTTAAACCCAAAGTAACACCTGCTGACACAATTGGTTTTACGTTGAATTTCAAGGCTGATATTGTAACTGGTGTTGCCGCTGGTCCCTAGTTAGACCAAGATGTCCACAAACACCCATATGCTATCGTATGATGATTTGTCCTCATTCACCGGCTGTTTTGCTGGCGTACCAAATTTATATATATTGGTGTATGGTAAATGTCTGGCCGATGGTGGATCTACAAGACTTCAGCATACCCAATATTCAGGCATGCATTTCCATAGAAGCTGATGCATGCCATTTGAATGTTCTTCACCACTATATATGAATGGCTTAGTAGATAAACCATCTTCTCCTTCTGCTTTATTGCCCTTTATAGTCATCGACTGGGTAATCGGGTTCACCTTCACTTTAACTGGCATTCAGCAGGCTGGGGAAGTGTTCACTCCATATATTCTGTATACTCTGGGCATCGGTCGCTAGATCACCTCTTTTTGTCCTATATAAGTATGCTCCGGTCTTTTAATCCTTTGAATGTTGTATTTTTTCAAAGAATTTTCGAGCATGACCTCTTCTTTTCGGTTTCTCGAACTCTACTTATTACGGCCTCTCGTTCTTTCAGTCTACATATACGTCTCGCTACCCTCTTCAACTCCAGCGAGAAAGCGAGTAAAGTTGGTACAGCTATCGCAAGGCTCATGCCAAATATGGGAGGCCCAAGACAACAGAGAGGGAAATTTTTTGCGAGTGTCAGTTCGTTCATCTTGATGTATGCGGCACCAATCTGGGCTAAAGCCACATTGATTGGCGTCACTAAGGGTTTGTTGTGCTTACCGGACAATATCATACGAAGTCGTGCTTATGTTGGCTGGAAGATGTCCAGTAGATATAGCAAACAAAACGGCAACAGAAGCTATGCGCAATCCAAGTAATCGTAAAGAAATCATGCAACAGAGCATAAATGAATGGCAACAACGGTGGTACTCGTCTCAAGAAGGAAAATGGACGAAGATGCTGATCCCAAGTGCACACAAATGGATAGAAAGATAGCATGGTGAAACCAACTATTACCTCACCCAGTTCCTCACCGGACATGGCTGCTTCCGCGAATATTTGCACAAGTATACGCACGCAGACCATCCTGACTGTTTGCATTGCCATGATGAGATGGAAAACGCAGAGAAAGTTCTTTTATACTGCGGCAGGTTTAATGAAGAGCGCAAGTAGCTAAATCATTGTATAGGAAGCACATTGACCCCAGAAAATTCGATGAAGACAATGTTGTCTGAAAAACATACACGTACGAAGTGCGCAGATATCATTACTGAAATAATGAAGCATCTCAGACAAGAAGCCGTTGAGTGACGGGACAGAATAATGTTCAGTGCCTGCCCCGTGAAGTAATATCGGAATTGATAATCCCACAGTTCCAGCGTACGAAGCAGGTTGGGTTTAGTCCGTAGGTGCCAGGAGGCAAATCGGGCATGCAGGTAGTACGGGCTACTCGTATCTAAGAAGATTCCTTACCTACCAGGGCGTAACCAAATAAAAAAAACCTCCACCACGGACTGCTTTTCGGCCTATCAGAACGTAGCAAAAAATAGAGATAATTTTTTTTGGCTATATTGCGGTACCAAAAGGTGATCCAAGCAGAGGTACATTTCAATAGCCTTTTTTGGAAGACCCCGCGTGAGTCGTGTAAAGCTGTAATGTTATTTTTGTTCAGTATTGTTTGGCTTATCATCATGGAAAGACTTACGTCTGAACAAAGTTTACAAATCATTCAACTTTATTACGAAAATTCACGTTCTGTAAAGAAAGTGTTTCGAGTACTATTCGCAACACCATCACCCATATTGAGACCCAGCATTCATTATTATATAATATTCGACCGAATAGATGTCCAGCACGCAGTGAAGAAAATACAGCGGCTGTAGATGGGAGTGTACACATAGACCGTGGAGGGTCGATTCGGCGCCATTTGCAGCAACTCGGACTGACGTATGGAACGACTTGGCGAATTTTACGTCGATATCTCAAATTAAAAGCGTACAAAATAAAGCTTGTGCAAAAACTGAAACCGCTTGACTTTCCCAAGCGACATCGCTTCACTCTATGGACTCTTGAAAAGCTCCAAGGAGATCCGACGCTTCGAACCAAAATGTGTTCAGCGATGAGGCTCTTTTCTGGCTCCATGGGTATGTAAACAAGCAAAATTGCCGCATTTGGGACGAAGAAAAACCTAAAGAGATTCAACACCTGCCATTCCATCCAGAAAAAGCAACGGTTTGGTGTGGGTTGTGGGACGGTGAAATCATCGGTCCATATTTCTTCAAAAATGCCGTAACCATCAATGGCGATCGTTATAACGCCATGATAGCCGACCATTTGATGCCTGAAATTGAAGATCGTGATCTACGCGACATTTGGTTTCAACAAGACGGCGCCACTTCCCACAATGGATTTATTGAGAGAACATTTCTGTGAGCATATAATCTCACGTTTTGATTCGGTCGATTGGCCACCAAGATCGTGTCATATCACACCGTTAGACATTTTCCTGTGGGGATATGTAGAGTCTAAAGTCTACGCGGACAATCCCGCTTCGATTCAGGCCTTGGAGCAAAACATCACGCGTGTCATTCGCCAGTTACCAGTCGAAATGCTCGAAAGATATATCGAAAATTGGACTCAACGGATGGACCATCTGAGACGTAGCCGCGGCAGAGAAAATCTGAAAAAAAAAATTACCAAAAAATGTTCTTTCGAATGATAGTAAACACCCTCCATTAAATTTGAATATTCTGTGTTTTTTTTCCTTAAAATAAGTGGGGAACCTGGAAGTGGATCACCCGTTACAATTCTTATCCTATAAGCTCTTTTACGACTTTATTGAAAACGAATAGCTTCGTTACTTTTCTTTATTATCAAGCAACACATTTTATATAAAATATCAAATATTTTTTGACTAACTTTTAAAAATTAAAGTTCGAAATTAATTTTCTAAATTTTTTTTAATAGAGCCAAAATTATATTTTTTGATAATACTCATTTCCTGTGGATCTAATAGAACCGTAAAAACAGAATAAATGTAACAAGAAACCTTAGTGACTTGAAGACATACGAGTATGACTCATCCCAATCCAGATGTGATTTAATGAAGAATAGCTATCACTACATAACTGTCAATTTACATTTATTTGTATATTATTTACTATTAAATCACTCAATGTCATTCACGCCTCTCTTATAACTAAGAGATGAAGGAAGATACTAGAAAATTCGATAACGAAATTCGAAATAAATCATAGGTGAGTAGATAAACATGACAAGTGTTAAATAACCCACACACAAGACCAATATAAATACAAAACAAAAAAATAAAAAAATTAAAAAAAATGAGTAACTAATTTCTCAATGTGCAGGAGAAAAGATCACAAATATTTAATTACATTATCAGCGAATGTAATTATCGTAAGCAACTGCTATGACAATAAGCGTTAGACAATAGCAACAAAACAGTTATTTAACTAAAATGTTGTGTTGCTATGGAAACAGCAACAACAACAACTGTTGCATTGCATCAGCGATGCTGTTGCTGTGAAGCTGTGATTGTGTTGTGACTGAACATAGTAAAAATTTTGTCAATTAAATAGTAAAACTGGCTGACTGACAGTTTCATAATGAATTGAATATATTGTATTAAAGATATCGGATGCTAGGCACCTACGCACTTTGCATGGCAGCGTACAACCGCCGAGTGAGGTATAATGATTCAATGCAAAGGTAAAGACGGGTAACGAATGTTATAAACTAGGCTCCAGACTACAGACTTGTTGTTAAGAGTTGCATTTCGTTTGCAAGTTACTTTGTAGTCGCTGCTGTATTTGTGTTGTGTCGATATTTTTGTGCCACGGCGCAATCGATTACACAATAAAATAATTTTGTTCGTCTCTTATGATTAAATACATATATTTTCATCTTGGATAATATAGCGGCGGCAATAACCAAGGAGTTAGCAGTACGTACTGCCATTATGAAGGCCAGCGTTCGAGTTCCGGTTGGACCAATATCCAAAATTATATAAAATAAATTTTTCTATTTTTTCCATTTGTATGGAAAGAATCTTTCATTATACCCCTTCATAAAAACGGAAACAGATCTTAGATAGAAAATTACCGAGGTATAGCTAAACTATCTGCGATTCCTAAATTATTTGAATCACTTATCACTGATCATTTGACTAATTCAATCTCTTCATTTATATCACACGCCCAACATGAATTTTTTAAAAGAAAATCTACAACCAACCAATTTACTTGAGTTCACTTCTTATGTCATCGATGCGTTCAGAAAGAACAGCAGCGTTGACGTAATATATACCGACTTTAGCAAAACTTTTGATAAAGCGTGTCTTTCGTTGCTAATCAAGAAACTTGACTTACTGGTTTTCCAACCAAAATTTTTACAATGGATCTCCACATATCTGTATGATCGAACTCAAAGAGTAATGTTTAAGAATTCCGTTTCAGATACCGTTAATGTTTTTTCAGGAGTACCTCAGGGTAGCCATCTAGGCCCGATTCTGTTTTCACTATTAATAAACGATATATCTTCTCAGATAAAATTTTCAAAACTTTTAATGTATGCGGATGATGTAAAACTTTATAAATCTTACACATAGACATAGACAGCATGGTTGAATGGTGTAAAAAAAATCGGATGACACTAAATCTTAAGAAATGTAAAGTTATGTGTTTCTCCCGAAGAGCCACATAGAAAATTACTTACACTATAGATAATTACAGTTTGGAGCAGGTTCACAGTTTTATTGACCTCGGGATCACTATGGACCATAAATTGAACTTCACACATCACATTGGTATGTTAGTCAACAAAGCCAAAGGCATCTTGGCTTTTGTAAAACGTTGGTCAAAGGAGTTTAATGATCCTTATGTTACTAAAGCTCTGTATATAATATTAGTAAGGCCTTTTCTTGAATATGGATCGGTGATTTGGAACCCGAGGTATCAAATCTACTCTGACAGGTTAGAGTATATTCAAAAACAATTCCTCCTATTTGCCTTAAAAAATTTGCATTGTGACTCTCAGTACAATCTTCCTTCTTATACTAGTCGTCTGAAACTTATCAATTTCCCTACTCTCGCCAGTCGTCAGGAAATGCTTGGTGTAATTTTCATGGTTAAAATAATAACAGTCTCAATTTCCAGCCCCCTTATTCTCTCTGAAATCAAATTTAATGTTCCGTTCAGAATGTCCAGACATTTTTGCCCCTTGTTTCTGAAAACTTGTAAAACGAATTTTGAATTTCACAAGCCTTTGCATTGTTTGTGTCTTGATTTCAACTCTCATTCAAGCACATTTGACCTATCTGACTCTCTTTTTCATATTAAGAAAACTATTTTGTCGACTCTCAACTAATCGTTACATTACATTTTTTATTTGAAATAATTCTTAAAAATCAGCTGATGTATTTTGCTCTGTAGCTGAGCTCTTTTAGTTCTCGACACTAAACAAACCTCCCCTCATCGTGACTCGGCATTGATGAAAAATAAAACAAGTTTCGTACGTCATGTGGACAGCGCCCCTCGTGCGGATGTGAGGGAGGTGGGTAAACCGTTGGGATTAATAATAATAATAATAATAGAGAATGCTAAGCTCTCCGAGTATATTTCTGAGATGAAATAAAAGCTCTTGAAAAAGATATCAAGTCACTCCGAATTGAAGTGGGTCTCTGTTGAAGATCGCTTCATGTAAGTACCTGCCAAAATTTATACGGATCGTATCAGAATCGCAAGCTGGATTGATTTAACCATATCCGTCTGTCCGTCTGTCTCTTTGAACGCAAACTAGTCCCTCAGTTTTCGAGGTATTTCAACCAAATTTGGTAAGCAGATTCACTCATATGTTTAAAAGATCGATTCTCGGAACCGGTCAGATCGGACAAATATAGCATATGTTTGACCAATTTTTCAGATTTAAAATTTTGGATCATAAATCCATCACTTAAGTACCTCAGAGCGTTATGTTTGGTTTTATACACACTTATTATGAATTACGTATTGGCAACAAAGGCTGTTTTAAAATCGAATAATATGAGGTGTGTGCAGATTTTCATTTCACGGGCCTTTTCTGACATTTCGTACATGGTGAATATCTGGTCAATTCTAGATTTTTCACTTTCCAAGTCTAGATCCCTACTTGTAAGGTTCTATCAGTTTGTTGACGGTGGAATTTAGTCATTCACACCTTACATTCGATAGGACTTTATATGCGAGAAAGGTTTCACCCACAGTAATTTGTTAAATAACTGGAGTCCCCGTTTTTATGGATTTTATATTGTATATACAAAGAAGCTGATGCACGCACCTTGTCAGTTCTTCGTCACCGTATTTGAATAGGTATTACAGTCGACCATATTTCGAGCCCGGGCGAAGTCGATCAACTCAAGCCCGTTTGGTGATGTTTCTTATTAATGGAGGCTGAATTTTCCTACCGATCTGCTGAAGATACAAAAGCAGCGCTCATAGATACTTTCTAAGCTCTCATAGAAAGCATATTTGAGATAATCGTACATCACTTTCATTGATCGGGGAGTTGGGGTAAATCAGCAATAAGTTGATGAACTTCGTTCCAAAGTCCGCATCGCTAAACGTTGATTCACTTGGTGAATGCCCGGACTCGGTCTCTCTAACACCACAAATCCAACACCAAATTTATATATTAATTATAGTATATTTCACAAGGACCAACCTTCCGCTGTCCTTGTCCAACCACCGCTTTGCACGAGAGCAGTATACGGCTGGGCAGCGACAGCTTCCCATCGAAGGGACAGTACATTCTAGATGCATGCCCTAGAATCGTATTCGTTAAATGTGTACAGTGTAGTCTCCAATGCAATTTTTCATTGGAGCAGATTTTTTATTTGTTGTGTTCCAAACCTTACGCATAACCACCGCGGCGTAGCCTACTTACTTTAGCTCTAAAGCAAACGGGTGTTTGTGGGTATTCAGAGAATACTTGGTTTAAGACCAAAAGTCTGTTTGAACCGTATGTAAAATATCGTTTCGGGCCACTACCAGGTGAACTATTCAATATATAAGTACAGGGTTTTCCAATAAGAGTGATATGATTTCTTTAAAAAAAATACACTAATTGTTAAGGAAATTCACATTTTTATTTATTTAATGTGAAATACAATCGATACAATTAAGCTCTGAATATAACATCATTCAAGTGGCCTCCACGACTTCGTTTGCAGGAACGAACCCAACCCGATGAACCCAATTTTTGAGCACTTTCCCACTAAATCGGGTCGTATGTCATGTAAAGCACGTTCAATATTTACTTTTAAAGCTTGAAGAGAGTTTGGTGCTAAAAGCCAATGACTTCAAATAACCCCACAAGAAGTAGTCTAAGGGTGTTAAATTACAATAATTCAGTTGTTGCAAGTGCTGTGTGACACGTAGCCCCGTCGTGTTGGATACAGTTGTTGTTAAGATCAACTTCTTCCAATTGTGGCCATAAAAAGGTGGTTATCACCGATCTATACCGCTCACCATTGACAGTAACGGTGTTACCAGCTTCATTTCGAAAGAAGTACGGACCAATGATTCCACCAGACCAAAAACCACACTAAACTCTCAATTTAGCTGAATGTAATGGTTATTCCTGAATAATTTGTGGATTTTCTTCCCACCAAAATCGACAGTTTTTTTATTTACCGCACCACTCAGATGAAAGTGAGTGAGCGGAGAAGGCAAACTCAGCAAGTTGTTGTTTCGTATATCTTTCTATGATGAAATTGTAAACATTACATTATGGAAAAATAATAGATCATGGCATATTAAAAATGGTCAAAACGACACTTAGAAATCATATCATCCCTGATGGAAAACCCTTTATTTTAAAGATGAATAGAATCACGAGTAGTACAAACTGAATTTTTTAGTGGAAACCTCATAAAATTGATGTATAACATCGAGTATAGATGTTAGAGGCGGCTAAGATTGTTGTGGATTTCAGAAGGAAATCATAATTTAAACTCCTTTAGTAATTAATGGGTACATTGGTTAAATAAAGTGAGATTTGGAGCTATCCGAGCGCTGCCTTACTCGTTTCGTTTTTGTATTTCTTTTAAATGATTAGTTCCGTTACAGCAGCGGAACTGCAAAAGCATCAACCGGAAAATCTACACATTTATTAACTTCTGTATCTATGTCAGCCGTTTTGGTTGTTAGATGTATGTTTGTATATTTATATACTTATACATGAAAAATTTTCACAACTGTGAATGCATCTATTAAACAACTGCAAAGAAAGTCAAAATAGTGAAGTTAAAAACTAACAAATTGACTGTCAAATTTTTGGCTTTTGTTAAGCCAAATATATATGTGCATACATAGATTAACAACAAAATTCACTATTAACATTTCTCTTACAATATATTCATTCATGCATTTATTCAGTCATTCATTCATTAGTACATTAATTCATTCATGTATTCACATCGATGCTCATTTGTCCATTAATGATGCCCAAGTTTTGTGAATGAAATTAACTACATACATACATATGTATGTATATGTATGCACACTACATACAAATATTTATCTAAGCTTCACTTACCACCATATGCTTGCTATAATACTGTTGAATGCCATGTGGCACGATCGTTGAGCGATCACTTGCGCGATCATATTTCACGATTGTGTGCATTTAATATTTCTTCACAGCTTTTGTTAACGCTTTTGTTTGTGATAGGCGATAAATGCCTGCTTAGGCGTGCACGCACAACAGTTAACACTACTCAAGCTTGTCAAATAACGTCAGCTAAGTTGTATACTAGTATATGTTATGTGCATAAGTTTTTTGAGTTTTCGGCAACCTGATTGCACCATCCACCATCATACACAGTAAGACACGCGATATTTGAATCTATAATATTTGTATACCTTTCATGCACATGAAATAGTTTTGTTCCGAAGTATATAAGTACCAAGAGGAGAAGTGAGAGAGGCACACCTAAATTTTTACCGATCTGTTCAGAAGGATGAGTTGAGTTGATTTAGGCAGGTCCGTCTAACCGTCTGCCCGTCTGTCTGTTTGAACCCTTAGTTTTTGAGGTATTTCAACTAAACTTGGTAGGCACTTATACATTTAAACAATCATTTGGCGGAAACGGTCAGATCGGACCACTATAACATATATTATTATTTGGCTTTGAGAGTTTTGGTCATAATTCCGTCTGGAACGCATAAAATTGTGTGAAACTTGATGTTATACACACGTAAATTCACATAAATAATGTTTCTGAAAATAGTGGAAATCGGAGAACTATATAAAGAGTGTTTTTTATAGAGGTATAGAACTTTAAGTTGGCATTTCTTTTCAAGATGGCGACCGATTTAACAGCTGTCAAGTGATTTATTCTCAGTTTGGTTTGGCAATTCATCATGAATAGACCCACGCCTGAACAACGCTTACAAATAGTGCAATTTTATTTCGAAAATAATGGTTCTGTGCGGAAAACTTATCGCGCACTACGTCACGATCACTTGACAGCTGTTAAATCGGTCAACAACATCTTGAAAAGTAATGCCAACTTGAAGTTCTATACCTCTATAAAAAACACCCTATATTATATTGCACTCTCCAACCGATTTTCCAAATATAAGAATTAATATTGAATCCTAATATAAAATAATTTAAATTTGATAGGCTCACGAAAATTACAAAGTCTTCGGGTTGAATTACGCAGATATATTTTTATATTGATATGATCATTTGTCGGAACCGGCCAAATCGGATAACTAGCTCCCATTCAACCGATACATTCAGATATGAGGTTTTGGGTATTCATGTAAATATTGGAGCTGAAATTCACTGACACCAGAATACTATATCAAATTATGGGGAGCTAAAGGGAGGCTACAAGCGTTTTTTTCAGATATTCATGAAAGGTATAAAGCACTTCTCTCTTGTTGTTTCTCAAATTTCATTGATGATTTTGTTGTCAAGCTCTTTATTAGTCACTTCCTACTTTTCTCAGTGTGAATAATTCGATCTTATTGCGGTATTCAAATTATTTTTGAATATTACAAAAGCTTATCTCTTGGTTAAAAATTACTACATATTTATATGCAATCGGTGGAAGTGTGACTGTGAGCTTTTATTATTATTTTAAACTATCAACGTTGACAATCTTATTATGCCGGAAGTTTGAGGTGAGCAAATTTATGATCTCATGTTTTTCTGTTTCCTTTATGTTCGAGTCAATGAAATTCTATACTTTTGGCAATAGAATTTGTCACCACATGAGTTGAATGTATAAAGTTGATTAAGTTCATCAATAACATAATAAAAATTCCACTTATTTTTGACTTAACAAAGTCACTAAGTTTCTACTTCATGCTCAAATGCTTTACGAGCTTCTTAAGGGAGATATGTCGTTCCCTTTCTGGGATAACCTTAAAACTACATTTTTTTTTTCGAAATAGATATTTTCAATGCAAAATACTCCTTAGCACTACTGTTAAGTAAAACATAACCTAAAATGTTCATAATATCAATATTTAAAAAACATCGTATCTACCATAAGTACCACCGCAAACGTTAAGATGTTATTGCTGTCATATGACTACAAGTAAATATCTGAAAGAAAAACAAAATAAATATTCAGCGCAGATTTCTAATAGAAAATTTAAAGGCTTAAAAGCGTAAAAAGATTATTTCCCAAAGTTTATAATTTTTTGTTTTTAACAATTGCGAGATGAATTTAGTGTGGAATTATTTTCCAGATTGTCCAGCTGTTAATTTGGACATATTTTAATAAATTGCAAACATACTTTAAAATAATTAAATATTGATTAAAAGTTTTGTTGCATATTGAAAACTTAAACTGTTTTCTTAATTAATAAATAATGATAATGAATTAAGAGCTTTGCATAACAAAATAGTTCTCCAATGGTTTTAAAGGGTGATCCAAGTAGAGGTACTTTTTTCAATAGCCTTTTTTGACAGATCACGTGTGAGTCGTGTCAAGTTGTCATGTTATTTTTGTTCAGTATTGTTTGGCATTTCATCATAGAAAGAATTACGCCTGAACAACGTTTACAAATCATTCAACTTTATTACGAAAATTCACGTTCTGTAAAGAATGTGTTTCGCGCGCTTCGCTCAACTTATAGTCAACATCATCGACCCACTGAGCGTAATATTCGCAGCACCATCACCCGTCTTGAAACCCAGCATTCATTATTGGATAATATACGACCGAATAGACCACGTTTAGCACGCAGTGAAGAAAACATAGCGGCCGTAGCTGAGAGTGTACACGAAGACCGTGGAGAGTCGATTCGGCGCCGTTCGCAGCAACTCGGACTGACGTATGGAATGCCTTGGCGCATTTTACGTCGAGATCTTAAATTGAAAGCGTACAAAATACAGCTTGTGCAAGAACTGAAGCCGCTCGACCTTCCCAGCGACATCGCTTCGTTCTATGGGCTCTTGAAAAGTTCCAAGAAGATCCGACGTTTTCGAGCCAAATTTTGTTCAGCGATGAGGCCCATTTCTGGCTCAATGGGTATGTTTACAAGCAAAATTGCCAGATTTGGGACGAAGAGCAACCTGAAGAGTTTCAGAAGCTGCCTTTTCAACCAGAAAAAGCAACGTTTGGTGTGGTTTGGTGGCCGGTGGAATCATCGGTCCATATTTCTTCAAAAATGATGCCGATGAGAACCGTCAATGGCGACCTTTACCGCTCCATGATAACCGACTATTTGATGCCTGAAATTGAAACTCGTAATCTCCGCGACATTTGATTTAAACAAGATGGCGCCATTTCCTACACATCGCATAAATCAATGGGTTTATTGAGAGAACACTTCGGTGAGCAGATAAACGTTTTGGGCCGGACGATTGGCAAGATCGTTTGATATCAAACCGTTAAACTTTTTCCTGTGGGGATATGTAAAGTCTAAAGTCTGTGCGGACAAACCCGCTTCGATTCAGGCCTTGGGTTAACACATCACACGTGCCTTTCGCCAGTTGCCAGTCGAAATGCTTGAACGATATATCGAAAATTGGACTCAACGGATGGACCATCTGAGACGTAGCCGCGGCCAACATTTGAAAGAGATGATCTTCAGAAAATAAATGCCAAAGAATGTTTTTTCGAATGATAATAAACATTCCCCATTAAATTTGATATTTCTGTGTTTTTTTCTTTAAAAAAGTAGGGAACCTCGAAATGGATCACCCTTTATAAGAAGTTATGTGGTACAAAAATTTTGTATATATTTGTATATGTTTGAAACATTCACTTTAAAAATCTACAAATACTAAAACTACATATACTAAAAGGTAGTCCGCTTCTGTGACATAATCGCAAGCCGTCTGCCAGCTGGGAATAGCATGAAAGTTATGATGCCTGAATCGGGTAAGGGCCGTCCTTTCTAAACGCTGAACGGCTGATAATTAACATAGGTGGATTAAAAGGATTTTTTATGCTCGGATGTACACATTTATACTAGGTTTGTTCAGCTAACGGTTTGACATTTGCAATTCCAAAGGTTTGGCATGAACATTGCAATCACAATCGCCCAATGCCTTTTTCCCATGTCACGGACTTTTTTACTTTCCACGAGCGCCTTATGTTCGGTTACAACTTAACTTAGTACTTTTGCTTGTTTTAATTCATTTTAGATACATATATACTCAAAGAGATTGGCATTCCCTGGCTAGGGACGGTAGCAATGACATAACTGGTTTACAGTTGAGCTCTCTGTTTTAGAAAATATTCGAAGGCGTTGAAAGCTGTTCGGCTGTTAATGAAGACAGTTTCACTAACCGCCAGCTCGTTTGACTTTTCATTGCCTTCTATATTCGCTTGACCCTCGACACGAAAT
Organism: Neoceratitis asiatica; assembly: GCA_030068015.2. NCBI lineage: Eukaryota > Metazoa > Arthropoda > Insecta > Diptera > Tephritidae > Neoceratitis > Neoceratitis asiatica. The sequence continues at coordinate 41,815,976 of CM061529.1, forward strand.
AAAAGCAAAATGAAGACATGAAATTTTACAGCACAATTCTTAACAAACAGAAAATGGATCCAATTTAATTATACTTATATCTATGTATGAAGTAAAATTTATCTTTTAAAAGATATGAAATAAATTGTATATTTCCTGAACCTGCATGCAAACACATTTTCTTTGCATATTCATTTAATGAGTGCACATCATGAAATACTTGGAAGTATAAATTACATTATACTTGTATTTCCCCGAAGTTCAAATCTATATGATGCAGTTTCCATGGAAAAGGTTTTTACCTTCCTATTATAAAATAAAATATACAAACGAGAGTAAAAATAACTAAATCGGTTTTTCAAGAGATATAAAACTTCAAGTAAGTAAGACAAAGCTCGGGTGGAGCCGAACAGTATATAAGTCGCTGATATTTATCATAAGTCACCGGTCGGTCAAAACTAGAAGTTCAGCTGTATGGGTGAAAAGTACACTTCTTTACTTGCATATGTTTGACAGCTATTTTAGGTGCGACTTAAAAGCCAATTAAAATTAGCATAACTACTAAGTTTGATTGAGTTCGGGTGATTAATGCCTTGTATGTTTTGGATCCATAATTGGGTGGGGAATTTTTTCCCACCATTCATATTTGCAATTTAATATGAATTTAATTGTTAATGCAGTAACTTAACTTTTCAAAAGTACTGTTATATGGGAGTGGGCGTCTTGGTTCGATTTCACCCATTTGCTGTAACGTCCGTACTCATTCCTCATTTGAGCTATCGTGTTCACTGACGGATAGATAGATAGATAGGCATGGCAAAATCGTTTTGTCTCGATTATCTAACCGTTAACTGAACAAACCTAATATACTCTGTGCACATACCACAGCAAAAGCACAATTTCTTTCAATATCCCCATTATTTCCTCACACTTACACAATCGTTTCATCAGTTCACTTAAATGGGTAAGCAAATCTGTTTAAGTTCTCAGTAATAAGAAGAATAAAAAGATGCAACGGCATCCAATTGGTTATTCATAATTTGCTAGACGCATTTAGTTGTTATTTATTAAAGTTCCATATTTTATTTGCAGAAGATATCGTAAATTCAATACTAGAGGATTTTTATTATCATTTAATTATTTCTTCGGAATTGCCTTAAGTACGGGAGGGAAAATAGTAAATAAAAAAATGAGAATATTTCTCATCACAAAGGCATATAACAGGTCAATCGAAAAGTCCCGGGTCTACCTTAGTAAAACACATTTTTTTTTTGCAAAATTAATTTTTTTTATTCAACAAAAAATTTTCTTAAGGGCGATACACTGATTATAGCGACCCTCCAACTTTTCGATACCATTTTCGATACTATTTGTTCTTTGCTTCAAAATAGGTCACATTTTCGGTAATAACCTCTTCATTCGACGTAAATTTCTTCCCAGCAAGCATTATTTTGAGATCTGGTGGCCTGATCTGGAGAATACGATGGATGCGGAAGCGATTCGAAGCCCAATTAATAGATTTTTGCCATCGATTTCACTGACGTGGTGATATGGTTCAATAACGCTATGTAATAGTCGCTGTTGATGGTCATATCTTATTCAAAGTGGTCAATGAAAATTATTCCATGCGCATCCCAAAATAAAGACGTCATAACCTCGCCAACCGACTGTTGTGTTTTTTCCACGATTTGGAGCGGGTTCATCGTGTGCAGTCCACTCGGATGACTGTCGATTGGACTTCGGAGTGAAATGATGGAGTAATTTTTTATCCATTGTCACATATCGTCGTTGTTTTTTGTCAAAAGTGAGCCCGCGCGGCACCTACTTGTTGATATCTTTATCATTAAATTTCAATTTACGGTCATTCAAAATAATTTTGTTTTCGTCGGTAACAACCTCTTTTGGTCGTCCACAGCTTTCACCGTATTCGGCGCCCAATTCATTGCGTCTAAACTTAGCATATTAATCCTTGATGGTTGATTTTCCTGGGGCAGTGTCTGGAAACTCGTCATCAAGCCAAGATTTTGCTTCAACTGTATCTATGAGCCTGGCCGGAGACTTTCCACTTGACCTAGAAAAACAAATCTCCCATCATCATGTTGTGTTAATTCCAGCATCATCATAGGTCAGTTTAATTTTCTGAGTCAAAATGGTCGCGTGTTATTTGGTTGCCGGTATCATGTATGACGAATCTCGATATAGGAAAATTTATTTTTAGTTCTGAGAAGTCGAGCTTCAGCACGTAGAAATTAACTAGTATTTAGCTAGTATGATGTGGAGGCAAGTGAGGGTAAAAATGCAAATTTATAGCTTTCTAGTTAACAAATATTATATTTCCACACAGAGTTGCTAAATATGTTATAGTTCAAATAAAACAAAAATTAAATAATAACATGCATACATACTTATCTCAATATAAGAGAATGCACCCACTTTCATTTCGATTTTGGAACGAGACACGCGTCCGAATCGCCACACGCACTAACGCTTTTGCCACTTGTGACACGATCACATCCTCCTACTCTCAACAATCATGACGACGATGACGACAATGGCGGCGATGGCTGTTGCGTTGACTGCACGTGAGTAGTATGTAAGCAAACGCTTAAGTGTTCTCTATAAACGGTAAATGAAGAAACGTCACTACCGCATTTTTTGACCGACTGCCTTAGTGATCGGTACTAAGATTTGCCATGTGATCGTGCGAACACGCTGTTTTTGCACACACAATATATAGAAATAAAAATCACCCCCACAGTTTAGTGACACTGCTTTATAATGCGCGGGCGTCTCTGTGGACATTGTGGCAATATTGGCAAGTAACTACTTGGGCAATGATCTCCAAGGCGGGGGTAGCGAGCTGTTTGCCGTGCCTTCTTTTACTCGTATAGTACGATGATTTTGTATGTTAATTTTTTTTTATTAATTTATTTTTGTTTTGCAATTTGAAATAATATAGTTACTTGGCCGAAGCTGCCTTAGCAATGTGGTAGGTGGGTGGGCTACCTACTGTTTGTTTGCATGTCTGAGATTTTCGTGCAAAATACATCGGTTTGATTTTGTTGGCGATCTCAGTAGTCAAGTTGATTTGTGGCATACCAAATAAAAACAAAAATAAATAATAATAAAGTGACAAGTTCAGGGTCACGCGATTTGTATTACTGTAGTGAGAGGGAAACAAGAAAAAGTAGTGCGATAGTAGCGAGTTAATATACCATCGATCATTCGAGAGCGATCAGGGTTTTTTTTTTCTTTTTACAAGTAGCTTGGCGATTAGAGTTGGCGCGTGGCCAAAAGATCGAGAAAAACTTTACCTTTATAAAATCGCCTTCATTATTTTCATTTTATTTTTATTTATTTTTATTTATTTATTTTTTTATTAAATTCCACGAGTGGGTAGCAACAGATTTGATCAACTAACTAAATGACACAATTCTGTTTTATTAATATAAACTTAACGCTTTGAGTTTGTTTCATTTCGGCGCCATGTTATCAAAACAAAATGAAAATGTTAATTTTAAACCGTACAAATTCTTCCTTAACATTAATTTTAAAATTACTAAATAAAATTTATTTTGATAAATGTTTTAACGATAACATTTCCAAATACTTCAACCAAAACGATTTAAACTTTTTGAGTAGCGGCGCGTGCAACCAGATCAACATCTGAAAAGTTATTTCTTAATGCGGTTGTTTTGGGAGATGTTATTATATCCCTTCTGTAGACTTCGCTAAGTAGTAATATCATCCCATTTTGTGTCGTAATTGCCATTAGAAGGTTTGCAAGAAAGAAAATTATACATTTTTTTCAAGAAGTGGACATCGTAGAATCTATTTCAAACAATCGTGTTTCGTAGTTCGATTTGATTGAAAAACTGGTCGTCTTTATCTATTACGAATCTTAATACCATCAATTTAAATCCCTATATATATATATATATATATATATATATATATATATATATATATATATATATTTGCGCTTTGTAAACGCTGAAGTGATTTTCGGCCGAGCTCCTAGTCTAATTTGTGGTTTTTGCGACTTGTTGTGTTCACCTTACTTACTGTATATTCTAAGCCGCCTCCGAACGGTCGATGGATTTTTATAAGGAGCTTTTATTTCATGTTAGAAATACACTCTGAGGGCTTGACATTCTCTATCGACCGTAATTTGAAAAATTAATTTCTATAATTTTTGATGTTACTCGAACCTGGACTCGAACCCAGGCCTTCCGAATTGTAGTACGTAGTGCTAACCACTCGGCTACTGCGGGCGCTAGTTTAAATCTCTCTGGTAACTTTTCCAATTTTGTTGAAATAAAAATATGAGATGTGATTTGTGTCAACAGCATTGTCCGGTGGTTCAAATCTTCGTTTTTAACAAGAAAATCATATATGATATTTTTTCATATGGCTGCGATTATTACCGTTCATTTTTCGAAATAGTCTCGTACCAGCTGAGTAATATTTCCAGTTATGAAATTTCTATAAAATAAAAAAAAATCACTTCCAATATAATTTTCATATTTCATATATTTCTTTATTTTATGTGGCCTTGTTGATTATATTATTATTCACTTATAATTGGTTAAATTTTTTTTTTTTTTTTGGTATTGGCACATACAGTTGGCAACTCTTAATTTTGAATAATCGCAACACTTTTAATATTTAACGCCTCTTTACTTTTGCACCAAAGGTAAGGTACTTACATACAACCCGATCCGATCGCTTGCAATGCATGGAAAACGCAGACCAGCAAAAATTCAGTGCAGTTTGCATGCAAAAAAAAAATGAAGAGGCGTATTATGGCGCCTATATAAATTATGTAGTCACTTATGACCTATCTTTACGTCCTTCGGACATATGCACTCTTCTACATATACATGAATAAATAAAAAATATCGATAACAAATTTTATTACTTGAAAATTTTAATTATTTTATTAATACTAAAAGTGCAATTTTTTTTGGCAGTTTAAGCAATCTGCTTTGGAATCACTAAAAAAAAAAGCCGTATATCTTTATGAATGATTCCCAATTCCCAAAAACAAACAAAAATTGGGCGTGGCCCCTTGGTCTTTTCACGATGCAAGTGAAACATATGAGGAAGTCATTCGCAGTTACTCAAAAGATCAGGGATGGGAAGAAGCAAAAAAAAGTGATATTGACAATTTAAGAATAACTGCTATTACCAACAATAGGTATTTTAGATTGGAAAAACCCAAATAGCAGGAAATAATAAGAAATACGTTGATTATGGGTACGATTCAGTAGAGAGGCACAATTTTTAATTTCTTTTAAGTGAGATGAATTTCCTTTCAGTCGAGAGGAAGCGAAATACAAAATTAAATTCGATATTTTGAAATTCTTTGCAATCCATTGAGTTTTAATACGCTTATAAATATAGTTTTGATAAGAGTCCCTCGTTTGTCGTTGGCACTAGTTGTCAAACGTCCAGTATGTGGTGTAGTCAAAGGAGCCAAACGAAGTACTCCTGCTCTCTGAGAGTTCTCATCAACAATTTGATAGAAAATAATTGTTACACGGCATTTCAAGCTGCCTACTCTTAGCTGCAAATGAAACTATTGGTTTTCGACAAGGTGTAAAAGAGCTGAAACGATGAGGAATGTCGAACTGCAGTGGATACAAAATAGACTACCTCCTAACAATGTTGCAATCGATCGCAAAGCACGCTGTTTGGTAAAGATACTGAGTGTTGCGTATGCAAACAGAAGAAGCGAGAGGCCGAACTAGGCTAGGTGCATGAGCTTGAGAAGCTGATCGACAAGGGTACTGCTCGAAAAATCTATAAACAAATGCGCCGATTTACAGAAGATTTCAAAACTGGGGTATACCAATGTAGGAGCCAAATAGGTAATCTATCGACTGCCACCCAAAGAGGTTCCCTATTAAAAAAAAAAAAAAACACAGAAAAATCAAATTTAATGGGGAATGTTTATTATCATTCGAAAGAACATTCTTTGTCATTTATTTTCTGAAAATTATCTCTTTAAAATATTGGCTGCGGTTACGTCTCAGATGGTCCATCCAGTCCAATTTTCGATGACTCGTTCGAGAATTTCGACTGGTAACTGGCGAATGACACACGTGATGTTTTGCTACAAGGCCTGAATCTTGGTGGCCAATCGACCTGCCCAAAACGTGAAATTATCTGCTCACCGAAGTGTTATCTCAATAAATCCATTGACTGATACGATGTGTGGGAAAAGGCGCCGTCTTGTTGAAACGAAATGTCGCGGAGATCACGAGATTCGCCATTGACAGTTAATTTTTCACCGGCATTTTTTTGAAGAAATATGGACTGATGATTCCAGCGGTTCACAAACCACACCAAAACTTTTTTTTCTGGATTTAATGGCAGCTCTTGAATCTCTTCAGGTTGCTCTTTGTCCAAAAAGCGGCAATTTAGCATCTTTATATACCCATTGAGCCAGAAATGGGTCTCATCCCTGAAAAAAATTCAGCTCGAAAACGTCGGATCTTCTTGGAACTTTCCAAGAGCCCATAGAGCAAAGCGATGTCGCTTTAGAAGGTCGAGCGGCTTCAGTTCTTGCATAAGATTTCGACATAAAATGTCAGTCCGAGTTGCTGTGAACGGCGCCGAATCGACTCTCCACTACGTGTACACTCTCAGTTACGGCCTATATATTTTCTTCACTGTGTGCTGGACGTGGTCTATTTGGTCGAATATTATGAAATAATGAATGCTGTGTCTCAAGATGGGTGATGGTCTTTCGAATAGTACGCTCGATAGGCCGATTATATTGACCATAAGTTGAGCAAAGCGCGCGAAATACATTCTTTATGGAACGTGAATTTTCGTAATAAAATTGAATGATTTGTAAACGTTATTCAGGCGCAAGTCTTTCCTTGATGAAATTCCAACCAATACTGAACAAAAATAACATGACAACCTTTACTTCGATCACCCTTTATAGCGAATATTGGAAGGAAATATTTCTCCAGCCAGCTTACCTACAGTGAGCTTATCTGTATGTGTAGTATACGCTCAATTTCCTTGGTGAAGAATGGCTACTGGCGGAAACTCGCTTTGTGCTTTGTGAACAGGAATTACCAGGCGGTTAAATTCGTGTTTAATACTGGTAGGGTAAAATGCAGTTAGATATTGGATATAATTATTTTCATATTCCACCAGGGCCTGTTGATAGGTTTGATAGCTTTGTATTTAAGTGAGAAAAATTAGTGAAAGAGTATCTATTTCATACTCCCAATTTATCCCAGGCGGACAGAATCATATGTCACTGCAGGTAAGTTGTAGTCAATGTTTTTAAAATCTCGATATGAAAAGAATCTGCTCGAGATATACGGGAACATTGACATAGTTCCTCGAATCAAGAGAAAACGGCTACGCTAGCTGGGTCATGCGGTGCGCATGAATGAAAACACTCTAGCTTTCAAAGTTTTCGATGCATTACTCGCCGGTGAAAGCAAAGCTGGAGGAAAATCTCCACTATGTTGGAAAGGTCATGTGGAAAAGGATCTGAATGTCTTTTATATTTCTAATTGACACCAATCAGCGAAAGAAGAAAAACATGAGTCTATACCAGTAAATAAGAGCACGAAATGCTAATGATAATCAAAACACCAAAACCTTTTTATAACTTTCATGTGCATGAAATTGATAAAATTGACCCACCAAAATGTATACCGATCTGATCAGAACAAACAGCTGTCCGTCTGTCGGTCTGTCGTCTGTTTGAGCGCAAGCTTATCTAAGTTTTTGAGATATTCTATAGGTGCATTAGTCGGAACCGACCAGTTTTTCAGATTTGAAACTTTGTGCCATAAAACCTTCAAAAAATACATATAATGAATTGCACATTGATACTGAAAATCATCAAAGTTGGACGACTATAACATAGAGTTCTCATACACCGATTTGTTCAGATGTGAGGCTATGGTCAAAACTCCGTCAATAAGGCATTTGAGGGCGTGGAATTTTGTATCCTACACACATAACTGCATCGAAAAATTGGTACTGAAAATCATCGAAATCGAATGTTTGTTCTTTGTCTTATTGGCACTTGAACATTATGTAAACAACATCTGCGCTCGAATTTTTTAACAATTCGAGGAATAGCGAGCACAGGTTGGCGATTATTCTTCTTCTTCTTCTTTGGCCTGGGCACCGCTTACGCGATTATAGCCTCGTCAACAATTGCGCGCCACTCGTCTCTTCTCTTTGCTGTTTGGCGCAATACCAAGTAATACCAGGTCGCTCTCCACCTGCTCCTTTAAACGGAGTAGAGGTTTTCCTCTTCCTCTGCTTCCGCCAGCGGGGCTTTCAAAGCTGGATCGCTTTCATCCATTCGGACGACATGACCTAACCAGCGTAGCCGCTGTCTCTTTATTCGCTGAACTATGTCAATGTCGTCGTATAGCTCGTACAGCTCATCGTTCCATCGTCTGCGGTATTTGGCGTTGCCAACGCGCAAAGGACCATAAATCTTCCGCAAAACTTTACCCTCGTAAACTCCTAAAGACAACTCATCGGATGTAGACATCATCCAGCCTTCTGCACCATATGTCAGGACGGAAATGATGAGCGACTTGTAGAGTTTGGTTGTGGTTCGTCGAGAGAGGGACTTATTTTCAACTTTTCAGTACAAAGTAGTACCTATTGGCAAGCGTGATTCTGCGTTGGATTTCAGAGCTGATCTTGTTGGTGTTGTTAATGCTGGTTCCTAGATAGACGAAATTTTATAAGGTTTCGAAGTTATGACTGTCAACCGTGACGTGAGAGCCAAGTCGCGAATGCGATGACTTTTTATTTGATGAAAGGAGATATTTCGTCTTGCTCTCGTTCACTACCAGACCCATTGGCTTCGCTTCTTTGCCTAATCTTGAGAACCCAGAAAATACGATGCGATTGTTATGCCCAATTATATCAATATCATCGGCACATGCCAACAATTATATACTCTTGTGCAAATTGAAGAAATCACATGATAAAGAGTCTCCTTGTCTGAAACATCGTTTGGTATCGAACGGCTCGGAAAGGTCCTTCCCAATTCTGACTGCGCTTCTGGCATTATCCAGGGTCAGTTTACATAGCCATATGAGTTTTGTGGGGATATCAAATTCAGACATAGCGGCGTAGAGGCATTTCTTTATCGTGCTGTCGAAGGCAGCTTTAAAATCGATAAAAAGGTGGTGTGTATCGATTATTTGGTGGTGGTGCCAGTTCTAAAGCCACACTGATAAGGTTCCATCAGTTTGTTGAAGGTGGGCTTTAGTCTTTCACACAATACGATAGATAAGATGCGATATTAAGGAGACTTATCCCACGATAATTTGCGCAGACCGCGGAGTCTCTCTTTTTTGGATTGAGCAAAGCACACTTGGGTTCAATTCGTCAGGCATGCTTTCATCCGACCAAATTCTGCAAAGAAGCTGATGCATGCTGCTTGTCAGTTCTTCGCCGCCGTATTCGAATAGTTCTGCCGGTAAGCCATCGGCTCCTGCCACTTTGTTATTTTTTAAGCGGGATTTCGGGTTCGCCATCTCCGTGGTTTTCACTGTCACTACCATTGAGCAGGTTGGAGAAATGTTCCCGCCATACGCTAAGTATACTCTGGACATCTGTCACCAGATTACCTCCATGGTCCCTACACAAGTTTGGTGGACGATTATTACGACCATAAAATGGCAAAAGCGCTCGAAAAGGTGCAATTTCAGAACGATTATTTTGATAATAATATTTAATAATTTGTAAACGTTGCTCTTGTGTATATTTGGCCATGATGAAATTAAAACATTACTGAATACCATACAAAAAATGGTCAAAACGACACTTAGAAATTATATTATCCCTATTTGAAAACTTTTTTATAATATAACTAATTTTAATTTTAATAATGTAATTAAAAATATAATTAATTTTGTATAAATTTTTCTGTCTTTTCAGGTATTTGCAAACAAGATCTCATGCTAAATTTTAAAATGTATGGTTAAACAGTAAGTTTTAAAGGGATTTGAATAATTTTTGAAGAATTTTATTACATAACAACAAACTAAATGAATGCTTTAAATAATTAAATAATACTTTAATTAAATATTTTTCAATAAATTTATTTTATTGAGCCTGTTCAAATTTTACGATATAATATAGAAACAAATATAGATTGTTTCTTCATATTTCTAACTGAGAAATTAAGTATTCAAGCGTCACATTTTTTTCTCCTTATTTTACGTTAATGCATATTATTAATCATAAACGTCATAATTATTAGCACTGTCGCTACTAATACTTGTATATTTTACATACGTGGCTATGATAGTGACATACAATAGTAGTGTAACAGAAACTACCCTTAAATGCTATAAAAGTTGAGTGATTGTGCTTTTTCCGGTGCTTACGTAAACTTTTCATTCATAAAATTGTGCTTTGTACATGCACGCATACATACATATACATATATATACATTTTACTGGGGCTTGCTAAAAGCATAGTTAATATGATATGAATACATATGTACATACATACATAAAAATATAAATGTCTATAAAGATATTTATAGAGCTTCCGGGTAGAAAGTTATGACGAAAGCAAACTCCCTGCCACCACCAACGCTGAAATTGCTGGCTCTCCTACAAACAATTCAAACACTATGAGTGATGTGCATTTACAGACATACACGCGCGCAAATATCCTCTTGTATTTTTATACATATGTACATCTATATTTATGTACATACGCTCTTTTACGATAAGTTGTACTGTCGTAAGCTCGCTTGGTAGCGTTGAATGAATTTTGACGAGGAATATGTGGATAATTGTTAGGGTGTTGGGTTGAGTAGTAACGTCATGGCACGTGTAATCATACGTAAGTGTGCCCAGTATTACATACAATAAGCCATTTTTGTTTGGATTACGAGTATTTATACTGGTTAGTACTAGGTAAGTACAGAAAAAAGTTGAATCTGCATTACAAAATAGGAAATCGGAAAGCGTTAATTTTATAGCAGAAAGGAAACAGAGTGGGCTGAAGTGATTTCTGTACATCAGCTCAATTAGACAATAGAGATTTAATCTACTTTTCCAAAATGAAGGCGTTCCAAAAACGAAATGCCTTAAGGTTTTAGATGTTTTCTATGCTCTATCTTTCTCGAAAAAGTCTCCTCATTAATTTTGAGTTAGAATCTGCAACGAAGTAATAACTACTTTATGGAAATAACAGAAGTCTTTTCAAAAAAAATTAACAGCCATAACTTGACGAATGGGGAATGTTGTTCAAGAGCTCAAAAGTTAAAGGTTTATCCGCATAAATACAGTCTTTCGTGTAGCCCCACAAAAACAATGCAACGGTGTCAAATCGCATAATGGCCAAGTGACATTGTCAAGACGAAAGTTTACGCGACTGGGAAATTTCTCTCGCAATAAAGCCATATTCGCTCGTGTTGTGTGGAATGTGACACCATTTTGCTGGAACCATATATTGTCCAAGTCTTGTTCTTCAATTGCAGGCAAAAAAAATCGGTTATCATACGACCATAACGCTCCGAATTGACGAAATTTGAGGCGGAACGAGTAAAACGATGACAGTTTCGACGACAGTTTCTTCAATTCTTTTTATTTATTTTTTTTATTTAACCTATTGCTAGAGTAGTTGGACTATTATGTGCACCATAATCTCCTCGTAAAGAAAGGAAACGTGGCCCCGTTTGAATCACCATTTATGTTGTAGGTTTCAAAAATTTAAACGCATTGTGCGGTTGTTAAGCGATCAATTTTCATAAATTCAGAAAACATTCTTGCACTTTCGAAACCACTTAATTAATAAATTTAAAAAACAAAATTAGTATATCGTTGAAAAAATAGATAACAATAAAAAAATCAAAAAATACTCGGCTCAAATTTATGTTAAGTTCCAGGTGGCTTATCTATCTTCCACTGAACTTAATTATGTTGGAGAGGAGTTTGTTTGTGACCCATTTCTGGATTTTTTTTTTTTTCAAGATCTTTAATGGAACTTATTATAACGATCACATCAATTAAGTAAGATCAATTTATATATATAAATTCCTTAAATATTCGCTTCTAAGTACACAAATCTGCCAAGAAGAATAAAAGATCTTTGTTCATAGTACAGACAAGTATAAAAATACTTGTATATATTGAAAGCAGTAAGTCATATAACTTTGAAATAAACAAAAAATTCGATTTAGTTTTATTCATTTGTTGATTAAAATTATATAAATACAGTTCAAAAATTAATAATTTTTACCCTTCTTACAATGGCGGATTTTAGTTGTTTTTTTTTTTTGATTACTCATTTTAATTTTTTGTATTATTTATTTTTTATTTTTTTTCATTTAATTATTATTATTATTATTTTTTTTTTTTTTTTTTTTTTTTTTTGTTAGATTACTTTTAATTTAAAGTACAAAGTCTGTACTCCCATGGTAAAGGTAACTACTCATAGTAGGTGAAGACTTGTGTTATTCACCTTCATGATACTCTTTAGGACACATTGAAATTTCGGATTGTTTGCTTCAACTTGCTGCTGATAATGATTTTATATATATATACGGATACACTTGTCTGCATATACATACATATCCATATATGTACATAAATATCTACAAGCCCTTACCAACATACAAATTAGATACCTTTATTCTCTTATAGCAACAAAACAAAATTGTTATTGTTGTTTAGATACATAAAAATGATGACGTCCTTACGACGATTGTCACAACAACGATGGTGAATGACGATGATACATGCTGGTGTTGAATAGATGTTTCAAAAGCAGGCGTTTCAAGCACAGTTAACGCCATAATAGATATATTTCGTTTGGTATGACTGTGCGTATACATACGTATGCAAAGTACCTACGTGCGTATATATAATATTTACACATTCAACGTAGATATTGTTATGTCGTCATTATTATTGTAGTTTAGTGCTACGCAACGACAAATTTTATTGAAATAATATAATATTTAACGCTCAATTAAAATATATAAAAATATTCTCTTTCATACTTTCATACATATTGTATTTTGGATAAAATTCAATGAAAGAAATAGCAAAATAAATTTTATAAAGAATTTTGTTTCATATATTTGGGACGATTCAAACACACATACATACATACAACAATTTTATTTTTCTTCGATTTTCAGTTTCCTTAAAAGTTGAGATATAACCCTGCAAACATGGCAAATACTCCATACACGCGTGAAATATATACACCACGCAGACAATAGAGTAATCCGAAACCTGCCATAATCCATACAAAAAATATGCTCCAATTAACATTGTGATGTGCTAGGGCAGGACCATATAATCCATCTCTGCATAACACCCGAGTACTCTATGGAGTACCTACAGAGGATTATACTTTGGAGTATATGCGAAAAATTACATTAGAACATACTGTTTAGTTTCGAATACCATTCGCTTTGGTGAAAAGCTATTAAATCATATTATTTATAGTGTAAATTTATATTAATATTAATAATTTATTGTTAATTAATATATATAATATCCATTAGTTTGCGTATTTGTCCCACGTATTTTCATTGATATAATAATAAATTCTGCACTGGCTCAGTTTCATTTTCACACATTTTCTGTATACCAATATATGTAAATAGAACTTAATGCGCGATTGTAACTTCGTGTAGTGATTGCGATCGGCATAACACGAAGAATCGTCGTGCCGCATTAAGTTGGTGTAAAACCATGAGTTGTTCCAATGGTTCCCACAAAAGAGTATATTTGTAGGTATTTCAATGGACCGTATGGTCCACAAATACTTGCAAGGAATTGTAAGGACGAGAATCCATACATCCACATATACAATATTTATTTTATATTAATAAATAATTCACCTGGGAGTGGCCAGAAACGATTCTTTTACATATGGTTCAAGCAGCTCACGACTTGCGGTTTTAGACCAAGTATCCTCTGGGTAGCCAACAAACATCCGTTTGGGGGCGAGTTAAAGTGAGAATGAAAAATCAACAAATGCCACGGATGAGAGATCCCCCTTTGATGACGACCTCCGCAAACGTTTAGAGGATCACGATTTAAATGCATGCACCTGGAATGTCCGGTCCTTTAATTGGGAAGGTGCCGCTGTTCTTCAACATATTGTTAATTTTCGTCCATCCCTCGACAGAAGTGAAGGATGATGTAATCAAAAATGCCTTCCATGAGAGCCTAGAACGTACTTATGAGCCCTGCCAACGCCACGATATTAAAATTGGACTAGGCGATTTCAACGAGTGGGCAAGGAAGATATTTTTGAAACATCCCCAAACGGGCTGAGGCTGATTGACTTTTCCGGGGCCCGAAATATGGTTGTCTGTAGTACCAGATTCCAGAATACGATAATTCATCAAGCTACATGGCTGTCACCAGATCGTAAAACACGCAACAAAATCGTTCATGTTGTGATAGATAAACTCATACGGCTTTGTAAACTGACCCTGGATAATACCAGAAGCGCAGTCAGAATTGAGAAGGACCTCTCCGAGCCGTTCGATACCAAAAGAGGTTTCAATACAAGGAGACTATTTATCATGTGATTTCTTCAATTTGATGCTGGAGAAAATAATACGAGCTGCAAAGCCAAATAGACTAGGCGCAATATTTTACAAGAGTGTTCAATTGTTGGCGTATGCCAATGATATTGGTATTTCTAACTGGCGCCAACAGCAAAGAGAAGAAACGAGTGGCGCGCAATTGTTGACGAGGCTATAATCGCGTAAGCGCTGCCTACGCCAAAGAAGAAGAAGGAGATTAATAAATAAAGCAATTAACAAAGTATAAATATACATATATACATATATCATACAAAACTGAAAAGAAATGTATTCAGCGTATCAAAAAAGGTTAAAAGCTTTTCCATCAGCATTTCTCTATGTTAGTGGATAATAATCACTGCCATTTTACCCTGATTTCATGGTTATTTTAGGCTTAACAACCCGTTTTTTATTTAAACAAAACATAATATCCTGATAACGAGCGCAGCGCTATTCATTCATTTTTTCAAAGAAGGCAAATTTAGTTACCAATTTTAGCCTTATCTAATATTTTGTGGGAATTTCTTTTCCATAGAAAAATGTCCTTTTTGCTGCTGTTAAATTTTTGAATAAATACATTCTAACCAAATGATAAATAATAAAAGTAATTTTTGATATATATTTAAAGATTTTTTCTTTCAAATGACTTATTGGTGAATTTTTTGTGCGCCGCGCAATTATTTTAAGTAAACTTCAAATGTAACTGTAACGGATCTACTCTTACTACAGAGCTTGATGAATTTGATGAATATAAAATTTGTTTTACTAACGTTTTTATACGCACAATTCATTGAACGATTTTTAAGTAAGCGCGGAATCGAAGGCTGAATTCCGCATTTGCATACAAAATTTTGCATACAAATTTGGATTAACGATTGTAGCCGATATTGCAAGAGACCCTTCAGGAACCTGAGTATTATATACGGGAACCTAAAGTAATAATCGCTCAGCTCTCCCGGATGCTGAGAAAAAGAGCTTAGTTCTATTTGTCGAAGGAGTCGTTTGTGGATTTTTTACCTACAGTCTGTTCCAAGCCGCCTCCGAATGGCCGATGGATTTTTATGAGGAGCTTTTATTTCATGAGATAAATACACTCGGAGGGCTTGAAATTCCCTGCAGAGGAGGAGCGAAAGCAATTAGAAAAACTAATTTTTTATCATTTTGGATGTAGAATAGCTACAAATGTCACGACAGAACTGTGCAAATTGAGAACGACAAGCAAACGTCTTATAAATCAAAGAAAAATGATCGTTATAGAGGACTTCCTGTGGAAAGATATAAGCATGTTACGAGTCTTTTAGATTTAGTTGATCTCTTGCCAGAAACTCAACTATGAGCATTGAAAACTCTCCCTTATGGTTATTTCCCTCTCAATAAGTGATCCTTGAGGGTTCGCTCTGCAGGGGAGAGAGATCGGGATTGCGTGTGTTTCACTTCCTTCTGAGTGGTCGTCGCTCGACTTAGGCGATAATCTCGTTTAAACTCGTTTTGCGAACTGTGTGAGACTGTTACACGTCTCCAGGGCATGGAGGTGAGTTGAATTGGTTTTCATTCCGAAGACCAGTAAAAGTTCGCGTATATCTCATCAAGGCTTTAGGCTAATTAGTCGATCATCCTTGCTACTGCAAACCCTAGAATGGCTGACTTGTATACCACTTTTCGGGGGCTCAGGTGCATTGGAAGGAAATATTTTCTAAGTGATTTAATTTGATATCCGTATTTAATATATTGAAGATCAAAATTTTTTCCAAATTTCAAACAAACAGCAAAATCGTGTGGGCAATGAATTTTTCCAATGGAATTTTTCAGCATAATCTTCAGAGATGTATGGAGCTTGGGTCCCTCACCTTGTTGCGAGATTTTGAGCTAGTTTTGGTACCCACCTAGTAGAAACCATCTCATATGAAAAAAATTTCGAATAAGAGGCTATTCTATTGATGATGATCACTGTAAATATTTTAAGGACCACCACTTAAGTGTATGTACATGGAATCCATGTCCCTTAATTGGGAAGGCCGTAGGACTAGATACTTACATTGTCGCCGTCCAAGAATTGCGGTAAACGGGAAAAGTATCACCAAAAGTATCTCTCCGATATCTTATTCTCTCTATAATTTTTTTAATTTGAATGACGAAGGAAATGAAACGAGCTGCAAAACTGAATGGAGAGACAAGGTAAAATCTTCTAACGGGTGTCCCATTTCGAGGTTCCCTAATTCTTGAAGAAAAAGACACAGAGAATTCAAATTTAATGTGGAATGTTTATTATCATTCGACAGAACATTATCTGAAAATTATCTCTTTCAAATGTTGGCCGCGGCTACGTCTCAGATGGTCCGTCCGTTGAGTTCAATTTTCGATGGCTCGTTCGAGCATTTCCACTAGTAACTGGCGAATGACACGCGTGATGTGTTGCTCGAAGGCCTGAATCGAAACGGCATTGTCCGAACAGACTTTAGACTTTACTTATCCCCCTCAGGAAAAACTCTAACGGTGTGATATCACACGATCTTGGTGGCCAATCGACCGGCCAAAAAGTGAAATTATCTTCTCACCGAAGTGTTCTCTCAATAAATCCCTTTATTAATGTCATGTGTGAGAAATTGCGCCGTCTTGTTGAAATCAAATGTCGCGGAGATCACGATCTTCAATTTCAGGCATCAAATGGTCGGTTATTATTGCACGATAACGGTCGCCATTGATGGTTACGTTCTCACCGGCATCATTTTTGAAGAAATACGTATCGATGATTTCGCCGGCCCAGAAATCACAGCAAACCGTAGGTTTTCTGGATGAAATGTCAACTCTTGAATCTCTCCAGGTTGCTCTTCGTCCCAAATGCGGCAATTTTTCTTGTTTACATACCCATTGAGCCAGAAATGGGCATCATAGCTGAACAAAATATGACTCGAAAACGTCGGATCTTCTTGGAACTTTTCAAGAGCAAAGCGATGTCGCTTGGTAAGTTGAAAGATTTGTAATCGTTGTTCAGGCGTAAGTCGTTCCATGATGAAATGCCAAATAATACTGAATAAAAATAACATGACAGCTTGACACAATTCACGCGTGATCTGTCAAAATAAATACCTCTACTTGGATCACCCTTTATAAGACCATACAACTGCTGGCGTATGCCGATAATATTAATATCATTGGCCTCAACCACAGCGCTGTTAATTCTGCTTTCTCCAGACTCTCATTTCATTTTAAAGACCAGTTTGATAAGGATCTGGCTTAATTTGGTGCTTCCAATTTGCGCCGAGCAGCTAAAACAAGAAACGCCTGATGCACTATTGTTGACTCTTAGTAAGAAATAGAAGAAACACCTATTGGAATCATCTATCTATAATTGCAAACAAAATCTTAATCTTATTTAAGTCTAATTAACAGTGAGCAAAAATTGGATATGAAATATGGTAACGAAACAAACTTAAGACATTTCTATTGTGTACGTTTGAATAAAGAAAGAAAAGACGTGCTCAATTAATTAAAAATGGATTAACATATAAATATATATAGTTTCGCTTAGAATAGAATACCTATTAAGCGTTATACAAGTAGATGCCAGCGTTATAGCAGAAGCCGGACCACAAATAACCAACCGCAAGCTACGACCGCAAGAAATCTTTAGCAATGACCATTGCCGCTCTTTTTTGTTATAAAAATCACGATAGAACAGTTAGAAATGTTAAAAAATATATAATTAAAAATTTCCTGCTTAAGGGTAATAAAATTTCTGAAATTGAAATAAATAAAATTAAAATTAAATGAATAATAAATAATTAAACTTTTCGTGTTTAGGCAAACAAGTGTGTTAAAAGCATACCTAAACATGCTTGAAAAATCATTGCTTCGTTTCAGCAGTTTTAGTTTCCATTTCTGATAGCTTTCAGCATACCAAAAATGGTAGCACTAACACCATACCTACTCTTCACGATTATTACTCTCCACTCTTTTGCATTCATTGTCATTGCGGAAACAGGTCAAAACAGCCAAAAATTTCTTTCCGTCCATAAAAGGAAACACATATCGGCCGTAATATCTCCACTCACCAAATTTGGTCAACGATTGGTGTGTCTTTTTGTTTGTCTGTGCTAAATAATTTCTCATTTAAATAGATTTGTTTTTTAATTTTGCAAGTGGAACGGCAACAAAAAATCGTGTTTTTTAAATTTGAAATTAAAAACGTTTACTCAGCGAAATTTTCAGACTCACCTTTGATGGCCATAAATGGGCAACGTCTGGGCTGAGCTTACTCTCACACTCGCTTACACTTAATTCATTTATTTCATTTACTGCTAATGTTGTTTTTCAAACTTGTCAATCGGGAATTGAACAAATGTGATTGGATGCTGAATTAGTCATCAGCGTTGATAGATATTTGCATTAAACTATTTTTAACAATTTCTTCATTTCTGTTCTGACACATGCTTATGATTAATGACTGTGATTTTAGCGCTTTTTAAGGTTGTTTAGAACCCATAAATAAAATTTTGAGAAAGCAAAATACTGATATTACAGATCCAAATTCATTAAGGCTGCACAACATTTGTAAGATAACACATCCTGGTCTTTTACCGAAGCCAATACGGCATCGGGCATAGACGTTTCAAGTAGACTTCTGTGAAGATGTTTGAATGAAATTAAATTATACTCGTATAGTCGACTTAACAGCAAGAAGCTGCTCCTTCCGCTTTTAAAGTGCGCTTTCGATTAACGTAAAAGTATTATAAATGGTTTTCCAATAGGGACGAATGATATAATTTCTAAGTGTCGTTTTAATATGTCATGATCCGTAATATTTTTTTTCATTGTATTCAGTAATGTTTACAATTTCATCACTGGACCACCATAAACGTCGTAAATTTGCTGATTTTGCCTTGGAAGAACTTGAAAACGATTTTTTTTTAAATCATCTTCTCCGATGAGGCTCACTTTGGTGAGGTAAATAAACAAAACTGTCAATTCTGGCGCGAAGAAAATCCACAAATTATTCATGAACAACCATTACATTCACCTAAATTGATAGTTCGGTGTGGTTTTTGGTCCGTTGAAATCATCGGACCGTACTTCTTTCGAAATGAGTTACTATCAATGCAGAGCGGTATAGATCGATGATAATCAACTTTTTATATCCACAAATGGAAGAAGTTGATATTAAAAACATCTGGTTCCACCCAGACGGGGCTACGTGTCACACAGCAACAACCGAATTATTGCGAGAAAGGTTTGGAGATTCGATTATTTCAAGAAATTGTGACATTGAATGGCCTCCAAGAAGTTGTGATTTAACACCATTAGACTACTTGTGGTGTTATTTGAAGTCATTGCAAACGAATTTGTTGAGGCAATTTGAATGATTTTATACTCAGAACTTAATTGTATCGATTGTACTTCACATTAAATAAAAACATTTGAATTTCCTTAACAATTAATCACTCTTATTGGAAAAAGTTTTATTAATATTGAAAAAACAGCATCAAAATTTTTGAAAGGTCGTTTCAGTGGCATGGTTTTCTTCCGCTGGTTAAGAATAAAAACACTGGGAATTGTATATTTTTGCACCATAATGGTACAAAGCCCAATCCTTCGTGGTGAAAAATTGTTCACCTACATCATAGAAAAATATATTTGCTAAAATTGAATTTTTTTTCAAAAAAATTATTATTCCTGATTATATGGGCATTAAAAAAATTACTTAACCATAGATGTACATAACCACTGAAGTGATTGCCGACCGAGCTTCCTCTTTTAATTTGTAATATGCGTCGTGATGTTTTTTTTTTGTCAACAAATAGAAGAACTTAAGTTTTTATTACTTCGCCTCAGAAATACACTCAGACATTCTCCAAGCGGAGGATTAGAAATTTTTTTTATTATAATTTTTTAAGTGCCTAACACTAGCAAATTCTTCTTCTTCTTGTTTGGCGTATGCAGCGCTTCTACAGTATTTGCGGTTCTTCAGGTCTTTGAGTAGGTAGTGGCCGGCCGCTCGACATCATACAATTCAATTCAAACTTGAAACTCGTTTTTCTCAGAACAGATTTTTTCTGCTCGATGCAGGTAAAAAAAAGTATTTATCCGAATGATCTGAAATTTGAATGTGGTATTCAGTGCACTAGTGGCTATGTCCCGTAGCATAAATATTTTATTATACTGATAACTTCTTACTTTTTTAGCACAGCACAAGTATGAAATGTGGACTTACACCGTTTTCATATATAACCATTGACACTTAGATATGTACGCATGCATACGCTCTAGGTAATCATAAAGTAGCTGATAACTGATAAGCCAATATCACGAGACTTGCTCTTGCGTCAGTTCTGATAAGTGGATTTTCCAATAATTTATTTACACCAACAAACTAGAAAGCGGAAACTATGCAAAAAATATTACTAAAACCAACAAAAACAAATATTTATTGAATACTAGCTGACGCGGACACACGTTGTTATGGCTTTCTGTATTTTCTCCAATTTTCAATGTAGTTGGAGTTCTAAAGGGCCATTAAAGTTCTAATTAAACAATTTGTCTGTCTGCCGGTGGTCCTTTTCTCGTCGTATAAAAATATTTCAAGAAAATTGAACTTTTTTCCTGATCCATTATCCATTTAGACATATCGTCTAAAATTTTAACCAAATGGAAGCACAAATCAATTTTATCTCAATTTAATCGGTCCACAGCGTGGAAA
The DNA here is from genome assembly GCA_030068015.2 of Neoceratitis asiatica. Lineage (NCBI taxonomy): Eukaryota > Metazoa > Arthropoda > Insecta > Diptera > Tephritidae > Neoceratitis > Neoceratitis asiatica. The sequence continues at coordinate 41,837,228 of CM061529.1, forward strand.
TTATCATTCACGTAAGTCGAAACATAAATAAGTTTTCGTATAGGTCGGTCCATGGTCAACTTCCCGAAGATAAAAGCAGTGTCCCTACTAATCTAAGCAAAAAGGTACCCTCCTACGAAATTTCAAGCAAATCGAAGCATAAATACGATTTTTTCGAATAGGTCAATCTCAAGTCCTCCGGATGCAAAAAATAGGTAAAAACAATCCTTGATGCGGATTATATATAATGCTAAAATTTAAGCTCAATCGGTGCAGAATTTTTTGAGTTTTTGAAGCATACACAAACCAACATAACGTTTTTATATATACAGTGGTGGACAAAAGTCTACATACACCGCCTGCATTCGTTGTGTAGAAAGTACTATCACTTTGCTGAAAAATGTAGGTACACAGTTTAATTTTAAATCGTTTTCTAATCACATGTATTAAAAAAAATCCATTCTCTAACATAAAATAAAACAACTATGGTGAAAAAACGCAAAAATTTCCTTGACAAAAGTCTACATACACCACGGGTTTACTAGCACTTTATTCTGAAGGAAGTGAATGATAATCCTAAAGTTATTGCCCCAAAATTAGCCGAAAACATCCAAGTTCACCAAGAAAATGTGTCCTTCCAAGAACAATTCGAAGAGCTCTGAACGATAAACGGCTTCCACAGTAGAATGCCACGTAAAATGATTCTTATTTCTGAAAAATATCGTTAACTTCACGTAGAGTTCTCTAAAGCACAATTAGACAAGGGAATGGCAGCGATGGAAGAGCAAAAGTTTGGTGAAAAAAACCCACTGCACTTAACGCCAAAAATATAGTACCAACAGTGAAACATGGTGGCGGCAATATAATTGTTTGGGGAGCGGTTATGGCATCTGGAGTTGGAAAGCTTATTTTTATTGAGGGTAATAGCGATCGGTTGAAGTATAAGTCATTGTTAGAAGCTAATCTAAAGCCTTCGGTGGACAGTTAGGAGCTTGGCGCAGGCTGGATCTTTTAACAGGATAACGATCCAAAGCACGCGGTCCATATTGTTAAGGATTAGGTGCTTGAAAATGCTCCAAGCAACTACACACAACACCTCAAAGCCTAGATTTGAAAGTTATTGAATATGTCTGGGAGATTTTTGTGCGAAAAATTAGAAAAAATCAGATTTCCAGCTCAGCATTACTCAAAGAACGTCTTATTGAAGCTTCGGACTGTTATTGATGCGAACGGTGGACCAACTAAATACTGAAAAGATCATGTTACCTGATATTAAGCAAAGGTTTTGCGCTAAGATAAGTTATGTTAAGTTATGTATATATTGTATGTAGACTATTGTCAATGTTGGATTTACGCTTTCTTGTTTTAGCTTTATTATTTCATGTTAAAATTTTGTTTGTTTGTTTTTATGATAAGGGAAAATAGTTGAAATAAACTTTATCGTCCAATAAACTTTTTGGACTTTCAACGAAAACAGGGGATGTATGTAGACTTCTACCCGCCACTGTATAGATATTAAACACAATATAATAAATCTCCGTAAGCAGGCAAAAAGCAATCTAATATGTGCATATACGAAAATACGCAATGCTTTCATCTAAGTGAACATATATTTAAATAAACATATCATATAAATTTATATACATCACTTTAATATAAATTTGTATGCTTAAATAGGCAATTTGTCAACTACTCTCTATGGCGTATGAGTGACCGATATTTGGCGCAACTCAAAACTGAACTAATAAATAGCCAACAATGCTGCTTACTTTCGCGTTGTACTAGTATTAAAAGCTTTTAACTGTAAAATCAGACAGTCGCAAGTAGGCAATTGAGTTTGTATTTGACATGTGGAAAATTGGTCTTAAGATTAAATTTCTAATTTAGAAAAGCGGTATACTTAATAATAATAAAATTAATATTAAAATTCCTTTTAACAGCACTAAAGGCTGAAAGCTCATTCTTATTAAAAGAGAATCTTCAAAAACTGTGGGAAACAATTACTTTAGGCAACTTTCCCTACTTTTTAAACGATATCAAAAACAACTGTGGCCCTTATCCGACACAACGCCATATATTGGCCACAAATTGGCTTTTAGTTCAATTAATTGTTGGCGCACTTCATATAGGGCAGTCAGTGATTGTGGCCTTGATTTGCATTGGAGAGTTGACAACTTTACGCGGTCGTAGTGTTTGCATGCAAAGCGAAGTGCGCCAATATGATATGCGTATACCGTTAACGTGATTTCGGCGTGAAAGTGTGCATTTAAGCCTATAGTAAAGCCTATAAGTAAACAAAATGAAATTAATTATGATATTCCGAAAATAGTGTGAAAGGATAAAAGGTTTTGCTGCACAGAGTGTGTGGATTAATGGAAAACAAAATTTGTTTGTAAATAATTAAAAACCTTATTAGGTGATGGTCAATAGAAAACAAAATTAAAAATTAAAGTATCACAATTTATATAGAGGATTAAGGATATATTTATTTAAAAAAGTAGATTTTTTTTGCTTTTTTGACGATTTTAACCTAAAATGTCATATACATATGATAAATTGTTGGTATGGAAGCTATATGTTACAGTATTCCGATTTGAATGATTTTCATTGTCAATATATATTTGAATTTACGTGTGGGGAATACCATATTTCATGGTATTAGATGCATTTTTGACTCAGATCGTCGTTCTGATCCGATCGGTATAATTTTTATGATTCAATTTCTTCCCCTTCTCTTAGTTTCATACGTCGGACCAAGCGTTTTGATATAGGTTAGGTTAGCTTGAGCTGGTGGACTCCTTAAATGGTCTTACATAAACTATACTACGTCCATTTTGTTATCAGAAGCACGACAGCCGACCAAGATTATGTAATTCCAGCTGTTTTATCTCTATTTCGAAAAACACTGCCGTTCGTTAAGCAAATGGAAGCAGGCGATTCTGCAATTTATCCTCGCCAAATAAGATCCTCTCTGTCTGACAAACGCCGAGCACTCAAATAGCTACATTTTTTGTTGGTGTGACACCAATAACTCTGAATGCCATGTTAACAGCCCGTCATCTCCCTGGCACTCAGAAAGCGTGGAGTTTCCATTTCTCTGGTAATCGTTTGATAGAATGAAAGTAGAGCATTTACGACTGCTTGGTTATGTACATAAATATGAATTCACTCACCTCTCGTGTGAGCCTGCCATCTCCTTGCAGTAGCTCTGCAGCCATTTTTATTGCAAATATCTTGACTTGGGATATATAACAGTGATTTGGCAGCTTAATGATACAAGTATTTATGTTTGGACACAGAAAACTGCAGCTTCCACTCCACTGCAGAATCATCTGTATAGGTTAGGTGTGGGTTAACCCGGTATATCCATGCTATTAGCGATAACGCTATACGACTGTGCCCATATGTCTTGACACTCTTGCCTCATGGTATTTATGAATAACCTTTCTGTAGCTACGACGCTTGCGAGTAGTATATTCAAAACCGCATGAAGCGGTGTAGAAGGTATTGTTTTAAGTGATTCGATGGTGCTAATGATTGATAGTCTATTATTATTATTATTAATCCCAACGGTTTACCCACCTCCCGCCCATCCGATGATGAGAGGTTTGTTTAGTAACGAGAATTAAAAGAGTTCAGCTACAGAACAAAATTCATCAGCCTATTTTTAAGAATAACTTAATTTAAATATAAACTAATCATTAATTGAGAGTCGACAAAAAAGTTTTCTTAAGACTGAGTTTTCACACGAATACTCCTGTCGCTTTTTGTCGGCAGTTTTGCTTTTGGTATTTCCCTTCACGTTCATACGGGGAAACTTTGTTCATGGCAATTTTCTGCCATTCCATTTCATTTCATTTTCGCAATTTGCTACGCACTCCAACCCTATACAAGTTTTTACATACTTTTCAATAAAATGCGTTATCATATGTATTCAACTGTATAACATAACAGCAACCACTCAGCGAATGTAAATATAAATGTGAAAAAGAATGACAAATTTTACAGCGACGAATAAGATAACAAAGCGTGTCAACCGAGCACAACAGTGTCGGGACGCTGCTCTCTTCGTCGTCGCCCTCTCCCCTACAAACTAAAAGTCGCTTCAACAAAAGTATTCGTGTGTAAACTCAGTCTAATATGAAAAAGCGAGTCAGATATGTCAAATGTGCTTGAATGAGAGTTGAATTCAAGACACAAACAATGCAAAGGCTCGTGAAATTCAAAATTCGTTTTACAAGTTTTCAGAAACAAGGGGCAAAAATGTCTGAACATTCTTAACGGAACATTAAATTTGATTTCAGAGAGAATAAGGGGGCTGCAATTGAGACTGTTATTATTTTAACCATGAAAATTACACCAAGCATTTCCCAACGACTGGCGAGAGTAGGAAGATTGATAAGTTTCAGACAACTAGTATAAGAAGGAAGATTTTACTGAGAGTCCCAATGCAAATTTCTTAATGCAAATAGGAGGAATTGTTTTTGAATATGCTCTATCCTGTCAGAGTAGATTTGATACCACGGGTTCCAAATCACCGAGTAAATTTGCAGCTTTTTCAGACACGTTGTTTTTTTTGTAACTTTCTAAAATATTCCACCTCCTTCCCGAAATAGAGGCGATAACACTCCTCTTTGCAGTGTGACTCTATACACCTCCCGCGTTATCACGTGTGCATAAATTTTCCATATGACCTATGTATACAACCTTTACAACCCTTCCAAACTTGTCGTTAATATTTTTGCGCAACTCATTCGAATCATTTAGATTTTGTTGCAACAAAATTAACTTTGGGTCAGTATTCTTCTATTTTAGCCCGTCGCCAGTTTTATTTTTTTTCGGCAAGACTCGGCGGGTTGCTCGATGCAGACGTCATAACTGTCACTGCAGGAGAAACTTTCGCCCCGGGTGATTGAGGCGAAGTTAACGTAGTAGGAGAGGTTAAAAAGGCGAAATCGGCATTTTGCTGCCAAACACTGTCACTTATTTATTGCCCTCTATGAACGCTTCAAGTCCAGCTGCCTCTACAAGATGCTCTTCCGCTAGCGTTAACATCGTTTCTTCCTAAGGTTCTCCTCCCGTTTTCTTCGTCAAAGTCTTATTGAATGACAGTTTCTTTTTTGCTTGCTAGTTCATCAAAACAATCAGCAAAACCCTACGAGAAACGTAATTTTTTCAAAATACTTTTATGAGATAAATAACATACCTTCTTCCAAATCTGGGCAACCTTTTCTGGTGAACCCGCAGCAGTTAGCTTTGTTGTTAGCTCTTTCCAATGCCGGTTTGCAGTTCCTTTTCCCTGGCCATAGTTAGGAAGAATGTTTTCGGGCCAGTTGAAATGCTCAGTCATGAACTCCGCCATCACCTTTTCCTGACTGTTGTTTGTTATAATTCGTCCTAAATTAATATTTATACTTAGTTTTCAGAATTTAATAACAAAAAATAAAAATTTTCTTATATTTTTCCAAATTTACTTCACTATTCGTATGCATATGAATTGATTGATTGTGTTCGTATGACAGTTCGTAACAAGCATCCCTGGCAACCAAGACTGGGTAAAAAACTAGATAATTTCAGCAAGCTTTTGCTCAAAACTGGATAAAAAACTGGGTAACAGCATAGGAATTGTATTAAAGAGAGTGCAGATTTTACCCACTTTTTCCTTGTGCATGTGATTAGCATCCTTGTTACACTTATTCATTCACGTCATTGAAAATATATAGCTGTGCTCTTCAAATTTAATAATAACCATATGAAGTAAGTAAACAATTGTTGATCTCCCACACGCTGCCCTAGCAAAAGATGTTGCTTTTATACAATTAAATTCCCACATTTGAAAATAGAACTTAGAAAAAAGGGTGAACTTAAAGGGAAGAGTAGGCATACTAGAGATCTTCCAAGGTTTTTTAAAATGAAATTCCGTTACAAGTTAAATTGTAAGCATATTTTTGTTTACGAAATTATGTTAGAGGCAATAGATGACGTAAATAATTTTACAAAATGTAATTTTTTTAACAATACATAAATAAATTCCCAATTCATATTTGGCCAGTGTCGCTTCTATGTGCAAAGGGAAAGTACAATATTCTGCACGTTTGGAAAGCAAGACGTGGAAAATAAAAATGTAAAGAAAGTATAGGAAAATCACTATGTGGTTATGAAAAAAACTACAGGTGACCGCTACCATGAACTGCAACCTTTATGCATATGTACATCTTTAAATTCGATTATCGATATTTCGGTTTTCGTTATAATCGGACATATATATTTATCATGTAATTGCATTAGGAGCCAATTTCGATTCGTAGTTTGTTTTTGACACAGCTTTTCTGTGCTCTTCGATTTCTGACTTTTGAAAGAAATGGATCAAAGAATGTGTATTAAATTTTGCATTAAAAATTGAATAAAGTGCTCCAAGGCACTCGAAACGTTGACTGTGGTAATCAGTGAGTCCACTTTATCTCAAAAAAGTGTTTATAAGTGGTACAAGTGCTTTACAGAATGCCGAGAAGATGTTGATGATGATGAGCGTACTGGAGGTGCGACCACGTCAACAAGCGAAGAAAATATAGAAACAGTGAAAAAAATTGTTCTTGAAAATCGTTGGATCACTATTATGGAAGTTGCAGAGGATGTTGGCATATCAATCGGCTCATACCATTCAATTTTCTCGAATGTTTTGGGCATGAAACGTGTGGCAGGAACACACTTTCGAAATTGCTAAATTTTTAGTAAAAGCAATATCGCATTAGTATCGCTAAGGAGTTGTTGAATGACGTCAACAACGATCCGGGTTTGCTCAAACGGGTCATAACTGATGACGAAACCTGGATATATGGTTATGACGTCGAAACCAAAGGACAATCATCCCAATGGAAGCTGCAAAAGATGAGACAAGATCGAAAAAGGCACACCAAGTTCGATCAAATTTGAAGGTTTTGCTCACTGTTTTCTTTGTTTAAAATGGTATGGTGCATCATGAGTTCTTGTCAAAAGGTCGTACAGTTAATAAGGAATACCACAATGAAGTTATGTAACGTTTGCGGCTCAAACGATCGGAATTGTGGAAAAACAAATCGTGAATTCTGTATCACGATAATGCACCAGCTCACACATTAATGCTTATTCATGATTTTTTGGCCAAAAACAACACCGTAATCTTGCCTTAACTACCGTATTCACTAGATTTGGCAGCCTGCAACTTTTTCCTATTCCCAAAACTAAAGAAACCAAATAAATGAAAGCGTTTTGCCACAATTGATGAGATCAAGTGAGAATCGAAGAAAGAGCTGATGGCCATACCGAAAAGCGCATTTGAGAAGTGCTTCGAGTATTGGAAAAAGCGATGGCGCAAGTGTATTATATAAAAGTGTGATTACTTTTAAGGGGAAAAATAGATATTTATGAATAAATAAGTAATTTACAAAAAAAATCTAAACTCACTTTTTCCATTGAACATACCTCGCTTCTGCTGTCCTGACATTATGAAATTACTTACAATTAAAAATTTTGCGAATGAAAAAAATGCATATGCTCCTTAGAAATTCCGTTGATGGTTCCAGTTAGGCAAGAATTAAACCAAATGTAAGGAAATAACAATAGCCGAGTGGTTTGCATTACGCACTCCCATCCGGTATGCCAAAGTTCGAGCCCAGGTTCGAGCAACATGTAAAATTATAGAAATTTTTCTAATTGAGATCACCCCTCGACGGGGAATGTCAAGCCCTCCGAGTGAATTTCTGACATGAAATAAAAAAGCTCCTCAAGAAGGATGATTGACGATGGATTTTTATCGTCCGTTCGGAGGCATCTTAGAGTAAACTGTAGGTCCCTCCATTTTATACATATATGTAAATATAAATATATATATATATATATATATATATATATTTAAATATAAATATATATATATATATATATATATATATATAAGTGCAATATAATGTTCTATACAATTTAAGTAGAGATTGAAGAAATACTTGCTAGATGGTTCGAAGGGTAGATATTAGATGATTGTTGTATTAAGGGTTTGTGTTCTTATGCAGAAAGAAAGACGGAAAGTTTTATCTTTCGAGGAAATGTGAAAACCGATGATACGGAATAGTTTTCCGTTATAATATATTAGAATTTTAGTGAAGAAAAATTGGGTAGGCATGACCAGGATAAATGCACATATTTTTTCTGTTTAAAAAGCTAAACTAATTTGTACAAATTTAATATTATCCTTGTTTGGAAACTGCCTCCCCAGTTTAAAAAAATGGTATGTATAAATACTCCAAAAAAATCGTTGATTTATATTTCTTTCATTTGCTTTCTCTTCAAATTCGAGAACAAAACATTGAGCTAAGGCAGTGCCCAAGTCTCGTTCTACTCTACTTACTTCACCAAGCCATTATTTCATTTTGGTGCAGATATGTTATATTGAATTCAATTGTATGTATGTGCTTAGCATTACAAATTAAATAGCCAACCATCATTAATTTTTGATCAAAAAATTGCATGAACAGAGTCAATAAACACTTGAACTCAGTATGGAGGAGTATAAAAATAAGTATAATTATGTACATAAAAATTTACTTTCGCAAGTGCGTTGCGCAAAATTCTTAACACTCATATTAATGTCACTACAACCGCTTTATGCACTTTCACTGTAATTTTTGCACTCAATAAAATACTTGCATACATACATGCATAACATACATATGTTGTATAATAAAGATTTTCTTGCAAACGCCGCGTTGTGGAAATTGATGCCTGGCGCTATGGAGCTCGTAAACACTTTACTTTAATGTTTAACAAAAATAAAAACAAAAACAGACATATGTATGTGAGAGATAATTATATATTGGACATATAGAAAACACTCTGCAGAGAAATGCAGAAACGATATTCGAAATATAAACATTACGTCTATAAATTAGTTCGTGTGGTTTGTCAAGAGATGGCATAACTTGATTATTATTTCATCGTTCCAATATTCCGGACTTACGTCGCAAAACTACTACTGTTGCTGTTAGTCTTTTTTTAGTATATTAGGCCGGTCAAATTAAACCAAAAAATAAGAGTAAAGGTACAAAAAAAATTTTTTTTTAACGTGGATTCCCCAGTAAGCCTATTCTACGGCCCACTTGTGATCCTATTTAATTTTAAACTATTGCAAAATAATGGATATTATATGGTAGTGAAAACACGTGTTTATCCTAACCTATATCGTGCTGCTTTGAGTTTTATAACAAAAATGTCCGAATATTGTTTTATTTGTGCGAAACTTTTAACTGCAAGTGAAGTTGTTACTGTTGAACGTGGTATGAAGACATTAATTAATGTAAGTATCGAAAGAGCATATGAATTTTCGGAATATCTTAAAAATCAGAAATCTGTAACAATAAATGAAAATTGTCGTGAAAATTATACTTCAAAGTATACTATTGCTGCAGCTTATAAAAGACAATGTGAAGAACAAGAAGCCAGCATGTCCACAAAAATTTCTCTTCGTACTAGACTACGTTCCAGTGAAACAGCTTTTTGTTTTAAAAAACAATGCATATTTTGTGGGCAGGAATTGAATGAAGAGTATGAGAAAAGAAACCCCTTAGATATTCGCCATTGAATCAGTCAAGTAAGTACACTTCAATTTAAATATTCATTTCTGGAAATAGCTCGGAATCGTGACGATGCTACAGCAAAAGCTGTTCTTGTTCGACTTGAATTTGAATATAATTTAGTTGCTGCGAAAGCTAGATATCATCATAATTGCTATGCTTATATTATAAAACCTTCAACTGGACTTAAAATCGGTCGTCCTAAAGACGAAGCTACGATTCGGGCAACGGGGGATATATTTACTTACATTGACAATAGCGATGACTGTCGGTTCAGAACGATTAAGCTATGACTAAAATTGAAGTAAGGTGATAAACTTATTATCATTGAGAAATCGGAAGCATCAATACTCATTAGCTTAGTAGATAATGTTTGAAAAACAAAATTTAGTTCAATATGCTGAAGTTTTTAAAAATAGTTATTCAACTCGACAAGAAATTATCACTAACGGTATTCGCTTTCTTCTTTCTATGTATGGAGCTCCGGAAAAATATACCTGCTTAGATACATAAGTATAAATATGCATATTTCGTTAAAAACACCAAAAGTAAAAAACAAGTGCAATTAGTTTGTCTTCCTTCACGCTCTGTTGCTGCTCATCAACGTCTTTTTCGGGTATATTACCAAGTTCAAGTGTGGCTTGGTTATCAGCTGGACCATACAGACTGGGGTTGGAAGTTGGTCAATAATTCATTAGAAACAAACTTTACTTCCACCTGCGCCGGAAAACTGCTAAATACGATTTTTTGCAAGTTCAAAAAGGGATGCAGTGTTAAATGTAATAAAGCAAAAAAGTCGGACTGTTTAGTTCTCTGGTATGTACACATTGTCAAGACCGTTCGTGCTCTAATATTGAATCACCAACAGTAGAGGATCCGTTTGATTCCAGCGAGGCGACATGCGATACATCGCTATCAACGCAGTTTACATGCACTCAGAATGAAGATGAAGAAGAGCAAGAACAAAAATAAGAACAACCAGAAGAAGAAGAACAAGAAGATCAAGATAAAAGCTCGAAAGTTACCACGTTAAAAAAACGCGCTAAGTACACTTCCCCATAGGTGGCGTGGAAAGGTGTGCATATTATGACGATTACAACTTTTACAACTTTTTGAATCGCTATATCTCAAAAAACGGTGGCTCGTATCAAAATAAGTAGTCTATAATAAATAAAAATTCCTTACATGGGAAAGTTGGGGAACTTTGAAATTTTTTTTAAATTGTATTTTAAACAATCTTACCGATTTTCAGCTTGATGGGAATTTATGTAACTTCGAATGTCTAAATTGACCGGACTATATGTCATTCATTTGAATCGCAAGCAACAATAAATTTTACTTTCACTCAAATATGTTGAGCTTTGTGCCTGAAAAAGTGTTTCTGCTGAGACTTCTTCTCATTATCTGAATATGAAGAAAACCGTTGGCGAAAGGCACCGTATTTTAGTGGTAGTTTGTGATGAAGCTGCGCTAGAGCAAAAAGTCATATGTGAAACATGATCAAACCTTACTAACTACCAATTGTTCCGACCAATTTCGAACGGCTTCACTGGAATAAGGCTCACCCAGAAAAGAGCATGAAAACTTGGCTTGATTCATTCTTGGCCGCAAAGCCATAGCGGTTCTTTTGGAATGTAATCCAGTAAATGAGAGAAAGTTGAGGAAAATGTTATAGCTTTAGATAGTCGATATTGTAAATAGTTTTCTTAAATAAACGTTAAAAATTTGAACAAAAAACGCAAGAACATATTTTCAAATAGCACCAATTTTTATATCTCTTGCAATATTTTGCTTGCCTACAGGGCTCGTCGTCTATTTCGTTGACTTCAAACGAAAGCAATTTTCACATGAATTTGTCTAGAAAAATGTTGTTTAATATTCATTGACAGTATTTTATGTCCTCGATCATATAAACTCTGAACACAGCTGTTTAAGGTCTTTTCAATTTCACCGTGTCTTTGTAATTTACTCAGCAATATATAAACGATGCAATAAATAAGTAAGGAGAAGTTGAATTCTGGTCAAACCGTAAGCAAATGCTTGTCTTTCTCAATCAAGTATAAAACTTCAATTGCAATGCAATACCACTGAGCAGTGTTTGCCCATCGGGTCCCTCTAACGTGAATTTTGAATCGACCGATTCTAAGTTAATTTCTATGTAAATTCATTTTCTGAAAAACAATTCAGTTTGTTCGTACAGATGAACCAAATAGAAAAATTAAGCTTTTAGCCAATTAAGCGGGAGCGAGTTTAATGTTCACACATTTACAATTAAATTGAAGCAATTGGCAACAATTTAAAATCTTGCTCAATACTTGCTGTGATTTACTTCTGTTAAAAAAAATATATTTTTTCAAAACCAATTCTGATTGAATCTTCTTCACATCTAATCACCAATATTTTTTCGCCATTTAATATTTCTCATTATTGATTTGAATGGCAGTTAATTTTTCTGACAATTTGGTTTTTTCATAAGCGAATTTCATAAAACTTAATGGTTTCAGTTTCATTTAGCTGTTGAATCACAAATATGCTCTCAGTTAGCTAATTGTATACCAGTTTGAACAGCATACGTATAGCAATTTTTAAGAATTTGTATTTGTATATAAAGGGTGATCCAAGTAGAGGTTCTGTTTTCAATAGCCTTTTTTTTGACAGATCACGCGTAAGTCGTGTCAAGCTGCCATATGATTTTTGTTCATTATTTTTTGGCATTTCATCATAGAAAGACGCCTGAACAGCGTTTACAAATCGTTCAACTTTATTACGAAAATTCACGTTCTGTAAAGAATGTGTTTCGCGCGATTCGCTCAAGTTATGGTCAACAAAATCCACCTACTGTGCGTACTATTCGCAACACCATCATCTATATTGAGACCCGACATTCATTATTGGATAATATTCGACCGAGAGTCGATTCAACCGACTTGGTGCATTTTACATCGAGATATTAAATTGAAAGCGTACAAAATACAGCTTGTGCAAGAACTGAGGTCGCTCGACCTTCCCAAGCGACATCGCTTTGCTCTATGGGCTCTTGAAAAGTTCCAAGAACGTTTTCGAGCCAAGTTTTGTTCAGCGATGAGGTCCATTTCTGGCTCAATGGGTATGTAAACAAGCAAATTTGCCGCATTTGGGAAGGAGCAACGTGAAGAAATTTAAAGGATGACATTACATCCAGAAAAGTGAACGCTTTGGTGTGGTTTGTGGGACAGTCTCTGCAAAAATGATGCTGGTGAGAACGAAACCGTCAATGGCGACCGTTATCGTGCCATTATAACCTACTACTTGATGCCTGAGATTGAAGTTCGTGATCTCCGCGACATTTGGTTTCAGCAAGATGGCGCCACTTCTCACACATCGCATCAATCAATGGATTTATTGAGAGAACACTTCGATGAGCAGATAGTTTCACGTTTTGAACCGGTCGATTGTCCACCACTGTGGAGATATGTAAAGTCTAAAGTCTATGCGAACAATTCCGCTTCAGACGAACGAGTCGTCGAAAATTTAACTCAACGGATGGACCATCTGAGACGTAGCCGCGGCCAACATTTGATAAAGATAAACTTCAACAAATAAATGCCAAAGAATGTTCTTTAGAATCATAATATGGAGCACCCGTTATAAATATTTGTATTTGTACAAACACACCAACCTCGACGCGAACAATAATGGTATCCTTCTGCATTAAGTGCTGTTGGGTTTGAAAAGTTACAGCATAAGTACCTTTGACACTTTCTGACAAATCATTAAGAAATAAATATCTTCTATTCCTGAAATACTTGGAAAAATACTGCAAACGAAAGCGACAGCAACTGCAATCGGACCAATTTTAATGCTCCAACAACAGAAGCAACAACTTTGAATATATCCAATACAACTCGTAAAATATTATGCATTCATTTGTGTATGTTCATATGTATGTATATATGTAATTATGTATGTATGTGAGGAAGGCAGTTCCGCTCATTTAAAAAGTGTTTTTCTAATTTTCAATATTTTCAACAACAATGAAAGCTTCTATGCTCCTCAAGTTAGATACATATGTACATATAGGTATATATGTACATATACACATGCTTACTTATATGTTCTTACATAGCAATGGCTAAAAACACATTAAAATTTTATTGTTAAAAAGTGGCAACAAAACGAGAACTGATGGCAACACTCAAAGAAATCACAGCTAATTTGTTAGGCTACACATCGCGCCGTCACCGACGATCTGTGACAGCCGTGCAACAATCGATGCTGCACTTCACCACAAGCAACAACAGTCTAACTAAATATATATATAATTGACTGCTGAAGCGATTTTCGGCCGAGCTTCTCCTCCAACTTGTGATTTTGCGTCTTGATGTTATTACCAACAAATGGAGGGGCCTACAGTTTATTCTAAGCCGCCTTTGAACGACCGATGATATTTTTATAAGGAGATTTTATTTCATGACAGAAATACAATCGGAAAGTTTGACATTCCCTGCTAAGGGACGATCGCAATTATAAAAATTAAATTTCTATAATTTTAGAGGGCACGAACACTGGCCTTACGAAGCCAGAGAGCATGCACAGTTAATCAATCGGCTAAGTAATTGATAGTGTTTTTCTTTTTGTTGTCTTTATTGTTGACACTTATTCCGCCGCTGCAGTTCACAAAATAATGATGGGCGGCGCCGCTTGAGTCAACTGTCAAACAGGCAGTCAGGCATATAGCCATTTGGTCGACCGTTAAGTTACTGCAAATGACCAAATCGCTCGCCGCAGTTACCTCTGCGGCACGGCTGTGTCGACAAAGCACCACAAATGTTCAAATGAAAATTTAAAAAAAAATAAACAACGCAAAGAGCCAAAAAAAAATATATTTAATGAGACAAAGTACCAGCAGCAACAAAAACAATGCTGAAATGAAGGCATCAATAATGAAAACATAATGAGACTAAAATGAAAACAACAATGACAAGCTATGCACCAACCCATTACATACATACATACATACGTACATGTGTATGGAGCAAAAAATAGAAGAAAAAACAGATTACAACAACATTAAAATGGAAAAGTGTCAGGCGGAAGTGTGTCATGGATTTTTCAAAAATAGCCATCGACACAAAAACAATCGGTAACAACAATAACACCAACAACAACAGCAATAATACCTCTACTATATGACAGTATTTACCTTCTCTTATGCTCATCATGTATAGTTGCTTAGCTAGGATCTTACTTAAACAAACAGACATATCGTACATACCTAGACACATTCAACCTCATTGTAAAATAAAAATGATGTAAGTTCACTTTTGCAGAAAACTTAAGTTTAAATTTTAATTTTCCAGTACAAATATTTTGTTACGGTTTCGAAATTTTTATTGGCATACAAAATGAAGTTATGAGAGAACTTCGTAGGCTGAATTACATTATGTTCAATCGGGATAATACAAATAAGCTACAATAAAATAAATTCAATTAAAATAACAAACTTAAAAGTAAAGGAAAATAAAAAAATTTAATTATAAAATATAATAAAATAAAGTAAAAAATAACAAAACAAAATATCATAAAACAGTATTAAATGACATGAAATAAAACGCACATAAATATAGTAAATAAACTAAAGTAAAATAAATTAAATTATAATTAAGATAAAATAAGTTAAGATAAAATAAAGAATTTAAAAAAATAAGGGAAAAATATAAAATATAAATTAAATAAAAAAAATAAGGTAAAACAAAATAAATATAAAATGGAATTAAATAGTATAAAATAAAACGCAAATACATAAAATATAATGAACTGAAATATACTAAAATGAGCTAAAAAATTTATTTAATTAAATCAAACAAAAATATATTATTATAACTACCGCAGAACGGGTTAAAATTGTTTAAACAGACGTATTTATAAGAATAATGATTAAAATTATCCAGCAGCGTAATCTATTGTCTTGGTGATCACAATTAACCAGTGAGATCGTGCGATTTGACACGAAATATCGTGTTTATTCTGATAAGCCTTTACCTTTTGAGCACTTGAAACCCTACATTCATCAAGTTATGACTGAGATACCGTCCAATATTTGCCAAAACAGGTTCGGAAATTAGCTCACGCTGATCGAAGAAACATGTTAAATGTAAACCATTCACAAGCAGGGAATAAAAAGAATTTCTCTTTGAAGAAATTATATGGAACTAAACTGGCAAACAAAAACATTTTTAAATTATATCAAATAAAATAAAACAAAATAAATTTAAATAAAAAATGTAAAATCAACTAAATTGAAATAATATATACAAGTAATATACGATATACTTAAGCAAATTAAAATAAAATAGAATAAAAAATAAATAATATTAAGAAAAAATATATAACTGGTGACGAAACGTGGGTATACTGCTATGGTTATGACGTCGAAACCCAGGCGCAATCATCCCAATTAGCAGCATCCACATGAGCCAAGACCGAAAAAGGCACGCCAAGTTCGATCAAATGTAAAGGTTTTGCTCACTGTTTTCTTTGGTTACAATGGTGTGTTGCGTCATGAGTTCCTGCCAAAAGGTCGTACAATTAATAAGGAATACTACAAGGAAGTTACGTAACAAGCAATACGGTTCAAACGATCGGAATTGTGGAAAAAAAGTCGTGGATTCTGATTTTGGCCATAAACAAAACCGTAATCATGCCTCAGCCACCGTATTCACGAGATTTGGCCATCTGCGACTTTTTCATATTCCTAAAGAAACCAATGAAAGGAAAGCGTTTTGCCACATTTGATCAGATCAAGTCAGAATCGAAGAAAGAGCTGATGGCCATAACGAAAAGCGCATTTCAGAAGTGCTTCGAGGATAGTAAAAGTGCTGGTACAAGTGCGTTATATTCGAGGGGGATTACCTTGAAGAGGACACAATACATATTTATGAATAAATAACTACTTTTAAAAAAAAATTTATATCACGTTTTCCCTTGAACACACCTCGTATGTATATATTTAAAAAAATTAATTTAAATAAATAAAATAATTTGCAAAATAAACTAAGGTAAAATAAGTAAAAAATAATTTTAAATAAATTTAAGCTAAATGAAATAATAACTAAAATAAATAAAATAAAACAACTTAAAATCAAATAAATTAATTTAAAAAGAAATATGCATAGCTTTAAGTAAAATAAAATAATATAAAATTAAATATAAACTAAAACAAAATCAAATAAATAAGAAAATAAAGATGAACTGTCTTTGGCCACGCCGAAGTCTTTATACCTTTCATGAATATGTCAAATTTATTGCAAAATGTGAAAATCGATTTCGTTGATTTTCACTTCCAATTTTTATTTGAATGTACATGTGTAGGATCCCAACTTTCACACTATTAGATGACGGATTTTTGATCCAAAATCTTATATCTGAACGAATCATTTGTATAAGGATTTCATGATACAGTCTTCTGATGATTTGATGACTTTCAGTGCCAGTATTTATTTCATTTACGTAAAAATAAAAGTATAAAGATACATATGTGTATCAAGTTTGGTTGAAATATCTCAAATACTGACCGACTTGCTTACATTCGAACGGACGGACAGAGACGGGCATGGCTAAATGAACTTAGTTCGTATTCTTTTCCCATCGGTATACATTTTGGTAGGTCATTTTCTTCTCCTTGTGGTGCTTGCACACATATTTCGAATCTAAATTAATATCCCATTTCATGTTCATGAAACACTTCTCCCCGAAATGCATTTTCTTTTTCTATTATTTGAAATTTTTTACGAGACATTCACCTAAGACCCACAAGTACATGTGTACTCTTGCAAACAATCTACATGTGTACATTCCTATTTACAGTAATTTTTGCAATATTCTTAAAACATCGTATTTAAGATTTACACTGAAAAGTTATTTATTTTCTAATTTTTTAATTTTATTTTAATTTATTTTATTTTATATCATTTTCATTGTTGAATAAAGTGTATTTAATTTTAATTTTGTTCATTTTTTTTCTTTTATTCTGTATTACCTCACTTTATTTTCGTTTCGTTTATTTTATATAAATTTATTTTATTTCATTTCTTTTTATTTAATTACAATTTATTTTATTTTTTTTTTTTTTTTTTTTTTTATATCAAATTTCATTTTATTTTAATTTATTTTATTATACCTTTCATATACATAAAATGGTATCTTAATTTTGGTCCGAAGTATGTAAGTACCAGAAGGAAAAGAGATAAACTCACCGAAATTTATACCGATCGTATCAGAATCACGAGCTGAATTGATTTAGCCATGTATGGCTGCCCGTCTGCCCGTCTGTCTGTTTGAACGCAACTAGTGCCTAAATTTTTCAGACATTTCAATCAAATTGGTAAGAAGAAGCGAAGATGCGTTTAAACGATCATTTGTCGAAACGGGCCAGATCGGACTACTATACATATGACCGTTTTTTTTTTTTCAGATTTTAAAATTTGGGCCACAAATCCGTCAAAAGAACGCACCTAAAAACGTGAATTTAGATATACTACACATGCATAATGCATTGCATATTGATAGTGAAAATCATCGAAATCGGACAGCTATATCATATAACTCCCATACCATCAATTGGTTTAGATATGATGTTTTGGGTCAAAAAATGCATCAAAGAAGCATCTAAGAGCGTGAAATTAGACGTAAATTCAAGTTGATATTGACTCGGAAAATGATCAAAATCGAATTTTGCAAATTGACATGTTCAAGTAAGGTATAACATTTCGGCATGGCCGAAGACTGTCGTTCTTTCTGTTTTTTTTTTTTTTTTGCTTTGGTTTTATTAGATTTTAGTTATTTTATTTATTTTTAATTTATTTAGTTTTCTATTATTTAATTTTAATTTATTATGTTCTGTTCTATTTTATTCTACAATATTTTTTACAATTTTTCTTATTTATTTAATTTAATTCAATTTTATTTTATTTTAATTTACTTTATTCAAAAATCTATATGTTACTAGTCTAGTAAGTAATAACAATTGAATATAGTGCACACAACAACTCAAGAACTTCGCTCAGTGTACTGCAAAATGTTAATGCTGCTTGAGATGCTGTGTGGGCGTATTTTGATTATGATAAACTGGCGAATTATGTTGTCATTTTAAATTTTGTAGTATGTTTGAGTATAATACAAGAAGTGAATTTTCCATTCTTCAAGCACATTTTCCTGTGTTCTTAAAAATGTTACATACATACATACATACATATATGCGAATGTAGTTTTATACAAACATGAATCTAGTACTCGTATAAAACCAAAAAATTAAGTGTCTCTGTGCATATTTAACATAAGAGAATGAGCATACCTATGTGTGTACATGCGTGCGAATGTTTGATTGCATACATATATCTTAACTTATGTATAACTAAGTATAAAAATATGTAAGTAGAACAGAAATTCTAATATAAAAAAATTCACTTTGAATTCACTTTGAATTTTTTTCCGACATTGCTTTATTTGATGCTGGAGTGCAGTTTCAAAAGGGATTTATGTCGCAAATGCATTCAGTAAACATTCAGTCATTCAAAAAAAATATACATACATATATATACCTATTTACGCAATGAGCTATTACAGATATACCTGGAGCTCTCGAGATTTTCGGCCGGTATTCTTCCTCGATTTATGGTGCGCTTCGTAAGGTTTTGTTTTAAAAGGATTCGAAACAAATGTTTAGAAGGTTTTTCCAAGCCATTAAGTTTATTTTGATTTATTTTTTCTATTTTTAAATTTTTTTATGTGAAATTTTGTTAAATTTGAGAAAAAAAATGTATTAATCACCTTATCTGCTCTATGACATTTTTCAGCAGAGATCGAACCACGAATCTGCAAAAATATCTTTGCATTTTCTTTTTTATTTTCTATTCAGGGGTTATTCTAGTCTACAATTTTGAAAAATTCGTTTTTTTGCATATTTTTTAAGTTTAACTGTTTAGAAATATATCTGTAAGAGGATTGTTCAAAATTCAAATTATTTTCCGAGATATAGCTGTTTTGCTGATGCGGCATCCATACCGGCTCCGCCTTTACGCGAAATTTTAAACGCGTTTTTCTCGAAACTGCCTACGAAACGGTACCCACAATTTCTCAAGTTCTACTGGACCGCTTTACTTGAAATTTTTGGAGAGTCATCTTTACAGACTTCTCTATGTCTGTAACTAAGCTCATCCGCAAATTTCAATTTTGACTATTTTTGAAAAATTCCAAAAATCAAAAACGAAACAGTCGTCATTTAGAAGAAAAAAAAAATTTCCGACTTTTCCGTATTTCCAGACATTGCGCCATTCCTTTACATTAATAATCTTTTTTTATAGATTGCTAGAAGGGCTGAAATCGTGGGTATTATCACTTGACCCGCCACTTCATCAGATGTTAATTCGTGGACCTAAATTTTTTTTCCAATTTTTCTTGTATTTTTCCCATGTTAATAAATTACTTAAAAAAGTTGGATAGTAAAAATATTGATTGCTTTCTTTCTAAGAAACTTCAAAGATTACCTAAAATTCATCCCCCTAGACTAGAATACACCCTTAATCTTCCTCATCTAAGGGATGCCATATTTCGTAAAACTCTTCAAAACTTTGTTTTCGATTTTTGATCGCACAACCTCCGGCTAGTAGCACGCACCGCTCAATCGACTCGGTCGCCTATTTATGCAGATTTTTAAGCTGTCTACTTGTTATGTTTTCAAAATAATATATGTACTATGTATGCATGTGTGTATAAAACATTCAAGTGCGGACGCGTAAATCGAGTTGACATGAGTTGTTGGCAGACTGCAAGAAGTAGAGTGGCGATAAACACAAATGGCGGACAGGTTTTAGTTAATAAAAAATAATTTTGTATATATAGCAATGATACAAATGCATTATGTAGTAGGTATATGATAAGTTTGTATCAACAAATGGAAAAACTGAAATGCATATAAGATAATAGGAATTAAGAAACTTAAAAAAAGCTAACAATGTTGCAGATATATTGAAATGATATTCATTTTTTATTATCGAAAAGGTGGAAAAACTACCTTAAACTGGTGCCAACCGACTGCCTCAGACCATTCAGTGCCTTCAAATATTTTTTTAAACAATTTACCGTAGAGAAACATTTAAAGTCATTTCAAACGTAGTGCGTACCCCTAATTTACGATGGGTACATGGACCGCAGACAGATCAAACTGTTACTAACACTATGCAAAAGGGAGCTCAATATCCATTTAGGTGAATTGAAGAGGCATCTACCACTGAGTTATCATGTAGAAAAACTTAATAAGGTGTAATCTGCTGAATGCAGAGCATGCACAGAAGACAATGAAACCATTTGCGACTGCCCGGCCTTCAGCCGATTGAGGCATCATATCTCCCATAACGCTCCAAGCTCTGGCCTAATGGAAATGGACAAACTTGGACGGGAGCAACTAAGGCAATTATCGTTTCGAAAGAATTTTACTAACGGGTCATCCTTTTCGAGGTTCCCTACTTTTTTAAAGAAAAAAACACCGTAAATTCAAATTTAGTGGGGAACGTATATTATCATTCGAAAGAACATTCTTTGGCGTTTATTTTTTGAAGATTATCTCTTTCAAATGTTGGCCGCAGCTATGTCTCATATGGTCCATCTTTTAAGTCCAATTTTCAATGACGCCATAACGGTCGCCATTGACGGTTACGTTCTCACCGGCATCATTTTTTGAAGAAATGTGGAACGATGATTCCACTGGGCGACAAACCACACCAAACCGTTGTTTTTTCTGGATGAAATGACAGCTCTTGAATCTCTTCAGGTTGATCTTCGTCCAAAATGTGGAAATTTTGCTTGTATACATACACATTGAGCCAGAAATGCGCCTCTTCGCTAAACAAAATGTCGAATCTTCTTGGAACTTTTCAAGAGCTCACAGAGCGAAGCGATTAAACTTGGAAAGGTCGAGCAGCTACAGTTCTTACACAAGCTGTATTTTGTACGCTTTCCATTTAAGATCTCGATGTAAAATGCTCAAGTCGTTCCATACGTTAGTCCGAGTTGCTGCGAATGCCGCCGAATCGACTCTCCACGGTCTTCGTGTACACTCTCAGCTACGGCCGCTATATTTTCTTCACTGCGTGCTGTACGTGCTGCACGTAATGTTGGCCGCAGCTATGTCTCATATTGTCCATCCATTGAGTCCAATTTTAAATAACTTGTTCGAAAATTTCGACCGGTAATTGGCGAATGACACGCGTGATGTTTTGCTCCAAGACCTGAATCGAAGTTTGATTGTCCGCATAGACTTTGGAATTTACATATCCCCACAAGAAAATGGCTAACGGTGTGATATCATACGATCTTGGTGGCCAATCGACCGGCCCAAAACTTGCAATTATCTGCTCACCGGAGATCACGAGCTTCAATTTCAGTCATCAAATAGTCGGTTATCATGGCGCGATAACGGTCGCCATTGACGGTTACGTTCTCACCGGCATCATTTTTGATTATTATCCAGTAATGAATGCTGGGTCTCAAAATGGGTGATGATGTTGCAAATAGTTCGCTCAGTAGCCCGATTTTGTTGGCCATAAGTTGAGTGAAGCGCGCGAAACACATTCTTTATAGAACGTGAATTTTCGTAATAAAGTTGAAGCATTTGTGAACGTGTTTCAGGCGTAATTCTTTATATGATAAAATGCCAAACAGTAATGAATAAAAATAACATGGCAGCTTAACACGACTCACGCGTGATCTATCTATTGAATCTATTGAAAAAAGTTGCTCTACTTGTATCACCCTTTACAACACATATAGGGTTAAGCAGTGGAGCACAATGAGTCCACTTAAGGGCCAATTAAGGTATCTGATATAGTACATTTGGGCTTTTCTGATATTATTTTAAGATTTTCTGTAAATCTATTGGAATTTACTAATACAATTAAATTTGCTATATTCTCGTATTTCTGAAATTTTATTAATCATATGTGTCTATGCACAATCTAATAGCCTCATTAACGTAGTATATCGTCGTGTACTATTTTTAAGTTTGAATAAAAATATATAAGAATTCTTGAAGATATATACATTTGCATATCCACATATGTACGCACTTACATGCATTGTATGTATGTAAGTATGTACTAGCACAAATTATAAGCTCTTAAGTTTAAAAATAAATCTTTTACCAAAAATCACCACATCGCCGAAAACTAAAAATATTACCGAATTTTCTCATAATTTCCAAATTTAACTCGCGTGCCTCATGCACCGCATTTGTGACGTTTAGAGAACATTAATTTGTAAACAAATAGCCGTGCCGCTCATATAGGTACATATATGTATTTGTACAACCGTACACCGCACACATACACATGATGCATTAGCAAAAACAATGCCTAATTAGTTCTGACAGCTGTTGTTACGTCAATCGGCTCATCGGCGGCTGCCTTGCCTGACTGATCTATTGAACAGTATGCCTCTAGCTAGACTCAGCCGTGCCCACAAGCGAATGACCAAACAGAAATTGCCTTTTTCGTGCAAAAATTTTGGGGCTCGTGTAAAATCACTGCAATGGCGCCGCCGCATCTAAATTCAATTCATCTAATTTTAGCGCACGAGCAACAACAATGATGCTGATGTGTTGCTGTCGGGGCGCAATCAAAAAATTTTATACCTCATAAAGGCGCTGCTGTTGCTGACGTTACCATCCGTTTAAATACATATATAATTCA
Source organism: Neoceratitis asiatica (assembly GCA_030068015.2). Lineage (NCBI taxonomy): Eukaryota > Metazoa > Arthropoda > Insecta > Diptera > Tephritidae > Neoceratitis > Neoceratitis asiatica. The sequence goes on from CM061529.1 coordinate 41,860,530, forward strand.
ATACCTTGTATGTTTATATGTATGTACATATGTATATGTATGTATAATATCAACAATCTCCCAAAATAGTGCACGAGAATTCGGCAACATTTATACTTAGTTTCGACACGTCACTGTGGGCACTATGAAAACATGTGATCGAACCGAAACCGATTCATATCCAATACCATTGTCTCTCATTTCTCACATGAGTGTGTATTGAATGGGCAATTTGCATGATATGTGAACTGGTAGTAGTACAGCACCCGTCGAGGTATTGGTGAGACCATGACTTTTGCGATTCGTTGGCATTTCCGAATTGGAGAAAACAAAACTATTTGCCGAAAATTACGTCAAAGAAATTTTCTCTTTCAATAAACAATGACGAAAATAACAACTCAGCATCACCATAGCCACCAAACAAGAACAAAATAAAATGTAAATTTAATTGAACCAATTTACCACGCCTTAGTCAGCAGGAATGGTGAAAATCTTTGTGCGAATGTGCTAGGGAGAAATAAAGAACCTTTTTTTGCTAGTTTGGCGCTTTGAAATAACTTGACATTCACTAAGTGTCACAAGACTCTAGAGGCAAAGGTTTATATGTATATATCTTCTTCTCCCTGTGTGGCCTTTTTTGAGGTTAGTTTCTTTCGACTAACTTGGATCAGGTTAGGTAAAAATAGTTCCATATATAGAAAGTTTGATATGATTAGGTCAAAATATACACATTCTAAGACCACTAATAATGTTCTGACATCTTTTCCACCCTCTTGAAATAACTCAAGAACATTGAAAGGTCACTTCAATCCGCCATGTAGTAAAGTCTGTCTATCCATGAAAGCGACTTGAATATTCCGAAATCTATCGCATAACTGGTGGCAAATAGTCTCCTTCTCTTTGCTATCTCTGCAGCCCGTGAGTATCTTCTGAAAGTATTGCCCAGCTCTTTACAGATAATGTCCTGTCATGATACCAAATACCTTTAAAATGTTTTAATTTTTCAGAAAATAAAAGTAAAATGACCACTTACGGTCCCATACTGGCTAAATTTGCCCCTACGTGATGAAATTAGTTCGCACCTTGATGTCTTCAAATAGATTCCTTCGTAGTTTGCATGTGTGGCAGGCATACCAAGGCGTCCCTCAACAGGAAGAATATTTGCCTTTGTGATCAAGAAACCTAGTTCAGCCATCTACTGAACATATCTGCTATAGTCCACGGTGGCTGCAATTGCCGAATTGTTAGCAGTGCGTACTACGAAAGGTCACGGTTTGATTATAGAATATTAATTTTATTAGAAAAGAAGAAAGAAATTTATTTTTTCTATTGCGGTTAACCCTCGAAAGGAAATTTCAAGCCCTCCGAGTGGATTTCTGTCATGACATAAAAGCTCCTTATATAAAACCACCAACCGCTCGGGGGGTCTAGAATAAACTACAGATCCATTCATTTGTTTCAAAAGCATTTAGACGCACAAAGACAGTTGGAAGTGGAACTGGGCCGAAAATCGCTTTAGTGACAATTATATATACATATATAGTCCACGACGATTTTGGCTTGACCTTTGAGGATTTTACTGCCGTTTGACTGTAACTGAAGTTGATTGACTGTAACTGAGTTTTCAGTTTCAATTTAAATTACTGCTTCTACCATAGCGGAAATATTGGTATGTGGCACACTGAAGTGGTTTTTGGCAACTGTCTTATAATTTCAAGGCCGCTAGCCGGAATGCCATAGTTGTTTGCCAATGTTTCCCTGTTCGTTTGTCTAAGATATTTCGGAGTTGATTTAAAAAAAAAATTTTCTTGAAAAATTTAAGAAATTTTTATTTGAGTCGATAGAATAATCGACCGCGGCTGTGCTGCGAAGAGCGCATACTCTTTTTTATACTCTCTTTAGCACATAGGCCGAAATCTCACTAATAAATTCATTAATATTCATTGTGTCAGACGTTACGGGTTTGTTGCTGTGGACATGAGGTTTAAAACATTAAATCGCACGGGAAATAAACTTCTTTCTCAATTGCGCCATTGTTTCGGGTGTTGTGTAGCATAGGTACCAATGCTTGTTGAAACCACATGTCAGCCAAGTCGAGATCTTCCAACTTTCGCAAAAAAAAAAAACATCCACTGTAGCGCTCACCACTAACAGTAACGTTGTCGTTGAAAAACTATGTCCTAATGGTGCCACCTATGGCAAATATGGCATTTTAGCTTGTTCACGTTTCCACTCAAGCAAAAATTAATTTAGCTGGATCTTATCCAACTTTGCCGGAACCGACTCACCAAAACTTGACCATGGTCGTAGGTGATGCGAATTCAATTATTACCTCAGCTGTATTTTAACAGGTTTCACACCCCAAAAACCTTCCGCAAGATTTTCCACACAGTTGAGCAACAAAGGCACAATTTCTGTGAACGTCACCGAATCAATAATTCACGGTCATTACTAACTCTGCCGGATAAAGCTGCGATATTTTCATCTATTCGTACTATACGTATGCGTGTTGTTTGTTTAATGTCCAATAATGTAAAATTGGTGCGAAATTTAGTCACAAGATTCCGAATAACCCTCTCAGATATTCCTAAATGTACGAAGTGGTCGATACACTTTATTAACCGAGTATGAGTTTGATTCAGTTTTGAATCAGTTATAAGGGTAAATTTTTTTTATTGGTCAAACTGTGACTAAAAGAATTTAGCGACAGATCCTGAAGTACAATACCAATTTTCAATAGATTTTTATAGCAAGCGATGAAGATATTCTCGTATTTCTGAGCTACATAAGTCTTCTGTTCCGAATATATCTATATATGTATATAAAAATCAATGTAAATTTTTATGAACGCCTATAATTTGAGAACCACCGGAGCAAATTTTTTGGAATTATAAAGGGATATTAGGAGAAGGTTAATGTGATTGGCGCAGCCGTTCCAAAGATATGACCACTTTAGTGGACATTGGTCGCTACCCATACAAAATACATGCAACAACAAATACATGAAAAATTCCAAAATACGCGTACATTGCTTTGTTTGTGGTGTTGAAAGAGAAAGAGAAAGAGTGAAAAAAATGAAAATGGAAAAAAGAACAAAAACCTGGTTTAAGAATACAAAATTTTCGATTAAAACAATTTTTTTGACATTCCTTCATACAAAGCTAGCAGTTTACATTAGATTACATCACCCAGTTTTTGTCAGCGATGTCATCGGCATGTTATTTCAAAATGGTTATAGCACTTTTTTCAATGTTTTTTTTTTCGGTATTTATTTAATTATAACATATAAATTATCATGTTAATACATATCAAATTTGATTTTCTTTGAATTTTAATATCACCCAAATCGAACCATAAGTATAATTTTTCCGAATAGACCCCCGGAAAAACCTTTCTTATTGATATCTACTTTATACACAAAACACGCCCTGCAAGTTTCTGGTCACTGCAATTAGTAGTTAGGCTGTGTCAGTGTATGCGTCAATCATACAGGTAACTTTGGGATCGCAGTGAAAATCGTACTGCTTTACTTTACGGGGCTGCGTATCATTTCGCAACGTTAAGGACGAGTTAATATTATTTATACTTTCAGAATGATGGGATACTTTTTGGGCTGCGAAAAAGAATTTAGAACAGAATCCATTATTTCAAATTTAACCGAATTAGTTATTCATTTTCGGAATGGCTCGTAATATACATATGTATATACATTTACAGATTAATTACTCCACTGTATACTGGACACAGGCCAGATGAAAAAATATATAAAATAACTTTTTTAAATCCGCTCACCCGAGTAATAATTCTGAATCTATTTCTGACATAAAAAAGCTCATTATAAAAATCCACCAACTTTCGGATGAGGTTTAGAAAAAATTTAAAAAAAAATCCCTTAAACGGTTATAAAACGCCAATTGTGTAATTTTTTTTTTTTGTTTGATGCGTTCGAAAATATAAAACTGAAACATAATAAAAAGACAAATTCACAATAACTTGAAGCTAACTATTGTTAACCATATATTGTAAAATAAGTTTCAGAATTGTAAAATGCAATCGTGTTATGAATAATGTCATGCGTGGGTATTCAAGGCACGCTTCTGTATCAACTTGGCAAATTAAATGGGAAAATGGAAATGTCGAGCGTGGGGAGACGAGTCTAAATCATACTTTCATATATATACATTTATATACATTCAGATATATCTCTTCAAAGAAACGTATGTAGATGATAACAACCACAAAAAGTGACACTTGGCACGCGCCTAATACTGAAAATATATAGGTACATATGCTAGATAAAAACTAAATCTCTACAGCAGATTCACCTGAGGCGAGGCGAAAAAAGTCACATACGCTTAAAGCAATCCGACTAAATAAGACACACCAAAATTAGCTAAAAAGCAAAGTGGAATTCATTATTAAATAAATTCGATTTGATGAAGGTTAGCGTTTAAGGCACGTCGAACGCGTAGAGCTCGCAGACAAGCTTACCCACACAATTGGTGCTAATATGGTGAAAAAGGCGAAACCGGCCAGCTACAAATGGTGGAAATGCAGTCCATCGTCAATAAACCAATTTGTAACCGCATATGTATGGGTGTGCGTAACATGTATACCCTGCAGTGATCAGCTACACTACCCTGCAGTTCGGTTGGTGTCAAGCGATTAGCAGAGCGCAAAACCAATTAACGATTTCATGCATTACTGGTAATTAGTCATTTCCCTAATGATTGGGAAAAATAAATTTCCAGAATCTACCCCAACCATAGTTCTCTTGTAGCCTAGAAAAATCATGAAATAACATGACGCGATAATCAATACCCAAAATGGAGTTAAAATATTTTGCCACAAGTTTTACCGTGCCGAGTAGCAGACAAGTTGAGCTTAATTTGTATGAAGTTTGTTTAAAAAAAGTGTATTTATTTAATTAAAACTTTTTTAAAAAATAAATAAACTTTAAATATATTAATAGGTGGGGTCTTCTTCTTCTTCTTTGGCGTAGGCACGCGATTATAGCCTCGTCAACAATAGCGAGCCACTCGTATCTTCTTTTTGCTGTGTGGTGCCAGTTGGAAGTACCAAGTGAGACCAAGTCGCTCTCCATCGAATACTTTCAAAGCTGGAGCGCTCTCATCCATTCGGACGACATGACCTAGCCAGCGTAGCCGCTGTCTCTTGATTCGCTGAACTATGTCAATGTCGTCGTATAGCTCATACAGCTCATCGTTCCATCGTCTGCGGTATTCGCCGTTGCCAACGCGCAAAGGACCATAAATCTTCCGCAAAACTTTTCTGTCGGAAACTCCTAAAGCCGACTCATCGGAATTAGACATCGTTCAGGCTGCTGCTACATCGTTGGTTTGTCGAGAGAGGACTTTACTTTTCAGTTGCCTACTCAGTTTAAAGTAGCATCTGTTGACAAGAGTGATTCTGCGTTGGATTTCAAGGCTGACATTGTTAGTGTTGTTAATGCTGGTTCCCAGATAGACGAAATTATCTACTACTTCGAAGTTGTGACTGTCAACAGTGACGTGGGAGCCAAGTCGCGAGTGCGATGATTGTTTATTTGTTAACAGGAGATATTTCGTCTTGCCCTCGTTCACTACCAGACCAATTGCTATTAATAGATGGGGTGTTGGATATAAATTCACTAAAAGGATTTAGTTAATTTTTCGTCCCCCTTATTGATAGGAACAAATTATTTTGTAGTAACAAAATTGTATTAATTATTTTAGAGCCCATTCCTAACGGAATAGATGCTGGATAGAAAGAAGATCAACTGCGCGAATCTCTTCAGCGCAAAAAAAAGCACGTGTTAAAATAATAACGTGTTAAATTGGTACCAATGATTCGGAATTAGTGAAATCGTTAGCTCTTCTCCGATGGTGCTGAACTACCGGGTACTATGCAATAGTTCTAATTCAATACTAGTATTTTAATGATGCTTTTGGTTAGCAAAAGTGTAGAAGCAACGGGAAAAAATAACTCCTTCGACCGCAATATCGAATATTGACTGAAATGTTTTTGAAGTTTAACAGACCTAAGGTCCGATTTGTCTTATTCTCATATGCATTTTGTTGTCAAATAGCTATGTATGTGAGAGTTTTTTATTCAAAAATTTGCTGCAGGTTTTTCTTAACTCTAGATGTAGAAATTCAACATGAGTTTATGAACTAGTACGAAACTGATGCACAGTAGGGCAATTAACATTATAATGATCAAAAAAGGAACTAGTTAGTGGAAAAAAGAAAACTAGTGATATTCTAGTTAAATAGTAATATATTCTCGAAGAGCAACCTGAAAAGATTCAATAGCTGTCATTTCATCCAGAAAAAACAACGGTCTAGTGTAATTCGTGGGTCGGTGGAATCATCGGTCCATATTTCTTCAAAAATGATGCCGGTGAGAACGTAACAGCCAATGGCGACCGTTATCGCACTATGATAACCGACTATTTCATGCCTCAAATTGAAGCTCGTGATCTCCGCGACATTTGCTTTCAACAAGACAGCACCACTTCCCACACATCGCATCAATCAATGGATTTATTGAGAGAGCACTTCGATGAGCAGATAATTTCACGTTTTGAACCGGTCGATTGTCCACCAAGATCGTGTGATATCACACCCTTAGACTTTTTCCTGTGGGGGATATGTGAAGTTTAAATTATTAAGGTCAATCTCGCTTTGATTCAGGCCTTCGAGTGTCATTCGCCAGTTACCAGTCGAAATGCTCGAACGAGTCATCGAAAATTGGACTCAACGGATGAATCATCTGAGACGTAGCCGCGGTCAACATTTGAAGGAAATAACCCTCAAAAAATAAATGGCAAAGAATTTTCTGTCGAATGATAATAAACATTCCCCATTAAATTTAAATTTTCTGTGTTTTTTCTTAAACAAAAGGATCACCTGTTATATACCAAATTTCACGTTCTTAGGTACTTTTTTGAAGGATTTAGGACCCGAAATTTCAAATCTAAAAAATCGCAGAAAAAGGGGCTTCGGGGAATATTGCGGGAGTGACAGTCCTTGGCCGGATAAAAATCCGGGACGTTCCGGTATAAATACCCGACTGTCGCGGGAACTATTGGATTTTAGTCGCCTCTTACGACAGGCATGCCTTACCGCGAGTAAATTCTTGAACCCCTAACCCGCTATAATGGGCTTATCTGGCCGATTTCGAGAAATGATCGTTTAAACTTACGAGTATAGGTGCATCTTTCTAAAAAGTTTGGTTGAAATATCTCGGAAATTGAGACCTTACTTGCCTTTAAACAGACAGACGTTCAGACGGACAGACAAACATAGCTAAATCAATTCAGCTCGTGATTTTGATACGATCGTTATAAAATTCGGTGGGTCTAAATTTATAAAAATTAATTTAAAATTAATTTTCTATGTTTTCCCCAGAGTAACTTGCACTGGGACAAATGTGAATTCCATTGCTATGAAAAAGCAGCATTAAAGGCTTATTTACAAATATTATTACGGTATATTCTAAATTTATTTGTCCTCTATTTTCATTTATTTCCATTTAGAGGTATTCAAATGATGGATCATCCTTATAGTTGTATCAACCTTATTATTATCCAGTCACCGCATTAGCCAATATAAAAATTGCAAAGCGAGCTAAAATCTAGTCACACCTGACATTAGTTAACTTTCTTTTGTGAATAAAAGAACACCGAAATGAAATGAATAATGAGTAAAAGAAACGCTTTAAAAGTTATCTGTGCTGTGTGCGAATGCGACAACAATATTTGAAGCGTGTCCCTTTCTATTCAATCCAACATTTTAACTCCACCTCTAATGCTGAACATGGCTATAAGTATGTATTTATATATATATTTGAGTGAGTGAATATTGTTTTCATTAATATTTCATTTATTAGAGAAAATGGCAGAGATATTAACAAAAATAATTGCACACATACATACATACATACAGTATACTCACTTTCATACTACTTGACATCAAAGTGAGCAGCTTAATTGGATAATGGACTTATTTTCATACATATATACTGGCAAGATTTACCAGCTTGAATACTTAACTATGCATTTATGTATATATTGTACAAAATAAGCTTTTTCGCTTCACTCAGTTGGTACGCCATTCATTTTGTATAGCCATGGTTACTGCTTTTGAGTTGTTGAGCAACAAATACAACAGCAATACATACGATAAGAGCACCATGCACTTTCTTTCTTTCAAATGGCTGTTTCTTATTTTATTGTATCGCGTTTTTTCTTCTTTTTATTTTCTTGCAAAGCTAACGTTGTGGATTAATTATTATTGTTGGATTTTTTTTTTCAAATTTTTATCTTTTTTCAATTTCAACTTCTTTCTATTTGTAATTTCATCGACCAATGAATCGCCTCGTATATATCAGCATACTTTTGCAACAAAGGTAAAGCAAAAACAACAACATAACTGCTAATAACTTTTGCAGTTAATACAACAACTATAATTTTTGTTGCTTCTACTTTGTTTTTGTTTTTGTTTTTCGTTTTTTTTAATTATTATAATTTTAAGTATTTGTTTTTGTTGCAATATCTACGAAGTCAACACGATTTACTACCGGAAAAGGCAAATTACATAAATTTAACATTTCAAGTCGATTTCTCGCTGTGTTTAGTTTTCGGTTATAAACATACTTACTTACACATAAAAATGAATGAGCAATCCAACCAGCATCGATTACTTAACTTGCAATAATGGCAAGTGTGCCTGGCCCCTTTCTGACTTACTTTTTATATACCCAGCAGTGAAAAGTAGGGTGTAAAAGTCCTAGTTCGCAGCTAGTAGTTAAAGATTGAGGCCACAAAAATTACATATTTGCTGGGATATAAAGGGTAATCCATTTCGAGTTTTACTGCTTTTTTTTAAAGAAAAAAATACAGATTATCATTATTCGAAAGAATATTGTTTAGCATTTCTTTTTTGAAGATTATCTCTTTCAAATGTTGGCCGTGACTACGTTTCAGATGGGCATCCGTTGAGTCAAATTTTCGATGACTCGTTCGAACATTTCGACTGGCAACTGGAGAATAACACGCGTGATGTTTTGCTGAAAAGCCTGAATCAAAGGGGGATTGTCCGCATAGACTTTAGACTTTACATATCCCCCACAGGAAAAAGTCTAACGGTGTGATATCACACGATTTTGGTGGACAATCGACCGGCCCAAATCGTGAAATTATCTGCTCACCGAAGTGTCCTCTCAATAAATCCATTGATTGATGCGATGTGTGGGAAGCGGTTCCGTATTGTTGAAACCAAATGTCGCGGAGATCACGAGCTTCAATTTCAGGCCTCAAATAGTCGGTTATCGTGGCGCGATAACGGTCGCCATTGACGGATAAATTTTCACCGACATCATTTTAGAAGAAATATGGACCGATATATCCACCGGCCCACAAACCACACAAACCGTTTTTCTTTCTGGATGAAATGGCAGCTCTTGAATCTCTTTAGGTTGCTTTTTATCCCAAATGTGGCCATTTTGCTTGTTAACGTACCTATTGAGCTAGAAATGGGCCTCATTGCTGAACAAACTTTGGTTCGAAAACGTCGGATCTTCTTATAAGTCTTCGAGAGCCCAAAGAGCGAAGCCATGTAGCTTGGTAAGGTCGAACGTCTTCAGTTCTTGCACCAGCTATATTTTGTACGCTTTCGGTTTAAAATCTCTACGTAAAATACGCCACGTCGTTCCATGCGTCAGTCCTAGTTGCTGCGAACGGCACCGAATCGACTCTTCACGGTCTTCGTGTACACTCTCAGCTACAGCCGCTATATTTTCTTTTCTTCGTGTTGGTCGTGGCCTATTATTAGGTCGAATATTATACAATAATGAATGTTGGGTCTCAAGATGGGTGATGGTGTTGCGAATAGTACGCTCAGTAGAGCGATTATGTTGACCATAAGTTGAGCGAAGTGCGCGAAACACATTCTTTACAGAACATGAGTTTTAGTAATAAAGTTGAATGATTTGTAAACGTTGTTCAGGTGTAAGTCTTTCCATGATGAAATGCCAAACAATACTGAACAAAAATAACATGACAGCTTGACACGACTCAAGCGTGATCTGTCTAAAAAAGACTAGTGAAAAAAGAACCTCCACTTGGATCACCCTGCATGCATGTAGCCATTGATCACTAAATCTTGTGTCATGTATATCTTATATAATATTGAAGGCATGTGTTGTTATGAGTTACAGGGTTCGAAACTCGATGTAAGCAAGTTTTTTAATTTATATATTCTATGAAGCAGTATTGCCTAAATGTAGTGGTATTTTCCTAGTATGATGCTGATGCATTGGCAAACACTTGTTTTTTCGTATTTCAACGAAATATTAGTCAACCGTTTATACAAAAAAAACCAGTAAATAAAGATAAAGTTAAAGCAAGAAGGCAAACTAATAAAATTCTAGTTCAAAACTAGTATCTTTAATGACAGAGTACTTACCTATGTATTACGTTTTGCTTCGATTTTGTGCTGGCAGTGGTAAGTAGTAGGCGTTACAACTCCAAAATAATAATTCAATTATTTTCAGTTTGATTATTTTATTGTTGACTAGTTATTTACAGGCTGCTTTGCGTACGTAAACAAATGTGTTCTCGTATATACATACATATGCAAATATGCATATACATATATATACGTATATACATAGTTATTGCAGCTGTTTTTTGTAAATTCAAATGATTGTTTGCGCTTTGGCACTATGTGTGGGCTCAGCGAGAATTTATAAATATTATTTTCTCAGGCTGCTTAGGCATTATACGTCTTGTAGTTTAACCATTCAGCAGCAATATAAATATGCGGTTCATTCATAAAAATCGATTGGCACTTAATTCATAAATTGCTAAATTAGACAAGTGATTTATGAACTTTATGGAGTTCGATTGTAGAAAGTGAAAAACCGAAAATTGATTGAAGTAATATCTTAATATTATTAAAATATTATTTTCCAAAATTCTTACTCCGTCATATGCATTTATGAATGAAAAATTGTTGGATCTTTTATTTTAATTTTTTAAATGTACCTGCTATAAGAGTACACCGATATTAGATAACACACTAGACCACTTTTTTTTTGTAGCCTAGTTGCTTGACCAATTTGGCTCGAAATTTTTTCGGAGGAACGATCTGTTCGTAAACCAATGTAATTATAGTTCGATTTGTTTACATTTTGGTACGCAAGTAGCTTTTTGCCAAAAATTAGCACACTTTGTGAGAAGAATATTAGCGACAGATCGAAAAAAATAACTATGATTGAGATATAAAAATATGTATATAGGGACTCCCAATAACAGTTATATAATTTCTTTAACAAAAAAACACACTAATTGTTAAGGAAATTCAAATACTGACTTTTAAAGCTTGAAGAGAGTCTGGTTTATTGCTAAAGACCAATGACTTCAAATAACCTTACAAGGAGTAGTTTATGGTGTTAAAACACAACTTCTTGTAGGCCATTCAATGTCACAATTTCTTGAAATAATCAAATCTCCAAACCTTTCTCGGTTGTTGCACGTGCTGTGCGACATGTAGCCCCATCGGGGCTATCTCGGTTGGAACGAGATGTTGTTAATGAGATCAACTTCTTCCAATTGTGGCCATAAAAAGTTGGTTATCATCGATCTATACCGCTCTCCATTGACAGTAACGGTGCTACCTACCAGCTTCATTTCGAAAGAAGTACGGACCGATTATTCCACCAGACCAAAAACCACATCAAACTGTCAATTTAGGTGAATGAAATGGTTGTTAATGAATAATTTGTGGATTTTCTTCGCACCAGAATCGACAGTTTTGTTTATTTGCCGCACCACTCAGATGGAGTGAGTTTCATCGGAGAACATGATTTTCTGGAAATTTTTTTTTATCATTTTCAAGTTGTTCCAAGGAAAAATCAGCAAATTCACAACGTCCAATGGCATCAGTTCGTGAATGAGAACAATTTTATACAGATGTATGCCTAAATCCTTTCTCAAAATCCGCCAGGTTGTGGTTTGGGTCAGTCCCAATCCTTGAGAACGTCATGGAATCGACAAATTGCGGATTTCAGCAACACTTGCCTGAACGGCAACAATATTTTCATTACTTCGACCGGTTCTTTGTCTTATTGGCACTTAAACACTACGTAAAGAAAATGTACGCTCGAAAATTTCAACAATTCGACGAATAGCGAGCTCAGGCGGACCATTCGTGGCAAAAGCGCACGAAAAGTTGCAATTGCAGAACGATTATTTTGATAATAATATTAAATAATTTGTAAGTGTTGTTGAAGTGAATATCTTGTCATGATGAAATTATAAACATTACTGAATACAATGAGAGAAAAAAGGACAGATCATGACATATTAAAAATGGGCAAAACGATACTTAGAAATCATACATCCCTATTGGAAAACCTTTTATTAGGGAGATATTAGCGAAACAAATCATAGATGGGGCAATGCTGCGAACATAACCATAACTCGATAGATAATGTTGTAAGTTGACCCTGGCTGCGCACAATTTTACAAGCAACCTTCTCGTATAAACATTTTCCAATGATTTTCCATTGATATAAGATAGTCACTAATTTTCAATGTAGTATATAACAAAAAAAAAAAGGAAAAAGAATGAAGCCGAGTTGCGTGAGTTTAAAGAGCTTGAACAGCTGACCAAAGGAAATAATAATAAAGCGGCTTGAACCAATGCCTTGCCGGCCGAGCTTTTCAAATGAACTGGCGCAGAACTGACAAATTATATATGTATATCAGCTCCTTAGCAGGATATGGTCAAATGCATACTCGATAGTTGGAACCCAAGACAATTTCGTATATATAGGAACCAGCAATTACACAAACAACAATATCAACCTTAAGCCCGCTGAGAATAAATCGTAGGTCTCTTTATTGTTGGAAAAACATCAAGACGCATACCACATATTATGCATAAAGTCTCATCAGCGGTTATGAAGTTATTTGTATATGTAACCAAGCTGGCTAGGTCATGTAGGCCAAGGGGATGAGAGCTCTGGAACGATCAGATTGCGAGTGATCTGATTTCACTTGGTATATCCAATGGACGCAATCTACTTGGTTTAGCGGGTTGTGTGTCTTTTTTCTTTCTAATACATTTAGCTGCAAAAAGGTGCTTTTTAAGGCATTTTATTTTCAAGAAATTGTTATCGATTACCGTCAGCACAAGTTCAGTTTGTGCAACTAAGTTACGTATACGCAGAGTTGTACAAAAATAGTAAAAGTTATTTTCAAATTAGCGCTATTGGAAATAGAAAAGCTCACTAATTATATTGACTGTGAAGATTTAAAAAAAATTTCTTACTTTTTGGAGTTTACAATAGATGAAAGAGTACCGTCGATCCGTAGTACAGATCGTAGCACAGCATTTCATTGCTAATTTACAATGATATGAGCGAAACTTTCCATGATGACCCTAAACTTCATTTTCAAATACTGCTAAAATTCAAATAACATACATATACATATATACATATATACGTATATGTACATAAATAAACATTTGCCACGCGTAGACCACGCGCCACATGCTAATATCTTCTCATGCATTATGGTGTATACATATCTGGGGCTGTATATATATACGTATGCTAAAACAATTAACCTGAAATATGTATGTACGTAGGTTTATCTTGTTCAACGCACGAGTGCTCATTTTTATACACCCATGAAATCACTGGCCACGGAGTACTGCGTGAACTCATACCAAATCGCTTTTTTTATGATCAACTTGGCATAGTTTGCAAAATATAAATAAAATGTGTTGTTTCTTTTTTTGTTCTAAATTCGAATACATATGTGCGAAACATATAAATATAAACATTGATACAATATTCACATGAACAAGTATTTATGAGCAAGTTTTTATGTATATAATGTATGTATGTTTGTATTTCTGCAATGCACGCTAATTAGACATGGCCAAGAATAAACGCACACGAAATATTCAAGGAATCCCTGATGTCGAACGCGCGCCATTACCACCGCCACACCTCACGCCCGGCTCAACCGTCTACCTGCTCGCCTGCCTAGTTGTCTAATACTGAATTCATGAGCTGTTTATGATCACCGGCAAATAAAAACAACATTTGCAACATTTTACTATGTATGTACATATATATATACATATATATATATATATATGTACGTGTGTATGTACATGTAAACAAATTCGCATTAGCCGCTAAGGTGTAACTTCCCAAATATTCAATTGTGCGCTCATTTGCCCAATATTTAGATGCCAAACATATACATGCATATAAAGGGTGATCCATTTCGAGTTTCCCAACATTTGTAAAGAAAAAACACAGATTTCGACTGGTAACTGACGAATGACATGCGTGATGTTTAGCTCCAAAGCCTAAATCGAAGCGGGATTGTCCGCATAGACTTTAGACTTCACATATTCCCACCGGAGAAAGTCTAACGGTGTGATATCACATGATCTTGGTTGCCAATCGACTGGCCCAAATCGTGAAATTATCTGCTCACTGAAGTGTTCTCACAATAAATTCACAGATTGGTGCGATATGTGTGAAGTGGCGCCGAATTGTTGAAACCCAAAGTCGGGGAGCTCACGAGCTTCAATTTCAGTATCCAAATAGTCGGTTATCATGGCGCGAGAATGGTCGCCATTGATGGTTACGTTCTCACCGACATCATTTTTGAAGAAATATGAACCGAGGATTCCACCGGCCCACAAACCACACCGAACCGTTGGTTTTTCTGGACGAAATCGCAGCTCTTGAATCTCTTCATTTTGCTCTTCGTACCAAATGCGACAATTTTGCTTGTTTATATACCCATTGAGCCAGAAATGGGCTTCATCGCTGAAAAAAATTTGGCTCGAAAACGAAAACGTCTTCCTTGAACTTTTCAAGACCCCATAGAGCGAAGTGATGTTGCTTGGGGAGGTCGAGCGGCTTCGTTCTTGCACAAGCTGTATTTTGTATGTTTTCAATTTAAGATCTCGACGTAGAATGCGCCAACTCGTTCCATACGTCAGTCCGTGTTGCTGCAAACGGCGCCGAATCGACTCTGCACGGTCTTCGTGTACACTCTACTCTATTCTATTCGGTCGAATATTATCCAATAATGAATGCTGGGTCTCGAGATGGGTGTCGGTGTTGCGAATAGTAAGCTCAATATGCCGATTATGTTGACCATAAGTTGAGCGAAGTGCACGAAACACATTCTTTACAGAACGTGAACTTTCGTAATAAAGTTGAATGATTTGTAAACGTTGTTCAGGCGTGAGTCTTTCCATGACGAAATGCCAAAAGAATACTGAACAAAATTAACATGACAGCTTGACAAAAAAAAGGCTATTGAAAAAGTACCTCTACTTGGATCACCCTTTATAAGTATAAAACCATAAATACAACGTAATTTTGCAGCTGTACTCAAAATAATTTTTTTTCTAATTTTCAGAATTTGATTATTTTTAGTTTTTTACTCAACGCTCGCGAACACTGAACGCTCAGTTAAATTTACCAAAATTAATGTGAAGGTGAAGGTGAGCGATATGTTCGCAAGGTTCTCTTTCTTGGTCAAGTGCATGTGTATGTACCTTATATGTGCATATGCATATGCATGTATATGTGCATGGGAGTATTTCTAGTTAAATGGTTAATTGATGGTGGAACGTCATTACCTGTGGTGCCGCGTGAAAGTTTTTCTTACGTCGTAGTCATTACGAAACAAACATTAACATTGTTGCTGTATGAAATTAAATTAAAGGTAGAGCGACGTGGGGAGAGTAACGATTGTATGGCATAAAAACTGAGGGATTCACTGCATATGCTCAGTTGTGCCAACAACACTGAAGTGTAACCCCAATCGACTCCGCCCAATATTGTATACAACAAGTGACATTGCAAAGTGTTACGTCATTGTTTTCATTGGTGATATATGTAAGTATATATTTTTACATAAACAAACCATTTCAGCGCACACATACATATAAGTATGAAGAGTGTACATTGGTCGCACGTGTGAATTTTTTTAAAACTTTCCACTTTGGTGCCATAAAAATAGCAAAAAAAACACGAGAAAGAAGGACTGTTTTCGGTCGTGCCGAAATTTGTATACCTTTTATAAACATATCGAAATTCAAAATTGGGTTTCGAAATTTTTCAATATCAATATTTATTTCAAATCACTTGTGTATAATACCAAATTTCACAAAATTAATACTTTTTTGGTCCATTTCCAGCCAAATCCTTATATCCGAATAAATTGGTTTATGAAGGTTATATGATTTATTCTTTCGATTTCGACAATTTTCAATACCAGTCATTTCGCTTAACTTTAATTCACTGACATACGTATTTTTTTTTTTTTGTTAAATAATAAAAATGCTAATTTTTGTTTTTATCTGAGCGATTTCGGCCGTATTTTCTCATTTATTTCAAGCAAAAAAAATTGTTTGAAAACTTTGCTATTTCATCGAGTTTTTTCGGTCTTGGCTTTCCTAGAACTATACGCTAAATTCGTCACCAGTTAAAACTTTAATATGAATTATTATTGGCAGCCTTCAAAAAATTCTCGACTGATGATCAGTTTTTGTTTTGTGAAAATTAGTAATTTTTAAACCAATTTCAATGCCACCTACTTAATGTCAAGACTTTTCAAAGAATTGTATTTCCCCACATTTTTATGTCTATTCACATCTTCTCAACGTTCTGTGAAAAGCCTGATTGATTAATTAAATGTGTGGAAAGTGGCGCCGTCTTGTTGAAACCAAATGTCGCGGGGATCACGAACTTCAATTTCAGGCATCAAATAGTCGGTTATCATGGCACAATAACGGTCGCCATTGACAGTTACGTTCTCACCGGCATCATTTTTGAAGAAGTGTGGACCGATGATTCCACTGGCCCACAAACCACACCAAACCGTTTTTTTTTTTTTTTTGATGAAATGCCAGCTCTTGAATCTCTGCACGTTGCTCTTTGTTCCAAATGTGGCAATTTTGCTTATTTACATACCCATTGAGCTAGGAATGGGCCTCACCGCTGAATAAAATTTGGCTCGAAAACGTCGAATCTTCTTCGAGCGGCTTCAATTCTAGGACAACGGCGCCAAATCCACTTTAATCGATTTTCTTCACTGTGTGCTGGACGTGGTCTATTTGGTCGACTATTACCCAATAATAAATGCTGGGTCTCAAGATGAGTTATGGATGGTGTTGCGAATAGAACGCTCAGCGCCGATAATGTTGACCATAGTTGAGCGAAGCGCACGAAGCACATTCTTTACAGAACGTGAATTTTCGTAATAAAATTTAATGATTTGTAAACGTTGCTCAGGCGTTAGTCTTTCCATGACGAGATGTCAAACGATTCTTAACAAAAGTATCATGGCAGCTTGGCACGACTCAAGACAAGGCTATTGAAAAAAGTACCTTGCCTGGATACCTTACGTACGTTGGCGAATAGACTCAATGACGATGAACCTGTCCACTTTGCTACCTCTTTTTTTCGTTTTATGGGGTTTAAAAATAAATTGAAAACACATTTATTGTGGCTACGCCTTTGACCGTTTCGTTGTATTTTTATAGAAACATTTATATGTATGTACTATATGTATTATATATAAAATTGTGCACATCAGATACAAAATAACATTAATATTGTTTTTGCCATTTCATGGGAATCTACAGTTATGCTGAGGCGTTGTAGTACAGTTGATGAGTGTTATTGTTGACGTAACGTTAACCAAACAAATACAACTGACAAGACTTGATTGAAAACAATGCCATAATAGGTTATGATTTCCCATACCGCTAAAATTTCAAACCAAATAACTGTATCATTAATAAGATGGAACAGTAAATGGGAAAAATTTTGATTTGAATCGCTTTTAGAGGAAATTACACTTTTTTAATACAACGATTAATCGATTGATATAAATTTTTCATATAATAAAATAAATGAATTAAAGTTGTAAATTAATGAAATTTACATAAGTGTGCTGCAGAAATAATTTATGGGCTTTCAAGGTAAATTTCTTTTTTTGATTGACAAAAATATATATTTTTATTTTGACTATTAAGGAAGAATGAACATAATTCAAATAAATTCATTAATAAGTAATTGTTTTCCTCATAAAATGACGATCAAAAAGTTGAATAGATAAGCGATAGTAGCTGGCAAAAAAAAATTTTAATTCAACAAAATTCCTCTCCGGTAACTGTTTCTACATATTAAAAAATACCACGTTCTTCGACTATTCAAATTATAGTCACGATAAGTTTTGACATCTAATTCAGTAATCAGAATCCTTATAGATTCTAAATGCATTATCCATTATTATTAATGTGTTTAATATAAAAATGAAACAAATTAGTTCGGTTCGCAATTTAAAATATTGAATTACCGTACGTCTAGTATCTTAACGTCAGACATAAACCTGAATAGTGTATCTGTGAATATGAGCTGTTCATATAATCTCTTTCTCGGCAGATATGTGTATAAGGACATACAGTTTGTTTCGAAAATTAAAAGTTCACCTTCTTAATAACACATTGCCCCTTCTGTAAGGTATACAATTTCAGCTCTCTTCAACGCTATTAAAATATCAATACAATTTTCATACTTGTTAATCTTACCAATGAACTACTTAAGGGGTTTGGCGAGTTTCAGAGGCTAAAAAAAAAAAGAATTTTCACTATTTTTTCATATAAACAATCATATACTTTATTCAAGCAGTTGACCATATCAAAGAAACTTATTTAAACAGTATTTTGTGAAATTTTTGTTAAAAAATTCCGAAAACTCAGCCGTTGGTACATCATCTTCATTGACGTCTCAAAATAAAATGCTCTCGTCGTGAACAGCATAACTCATTATTGGTTCATCTAAAATCAAAAAACCGGCAATATTTCGTTAGTACATGTTAAATCTCGTTATTGGACGAAGGGAAAAACACATTTTTTATCAAATTTTTGCTATGTATTGGCTCGAAAAAATTAGTTGTAATAAAAAAAAACTCTCGCGTTCACAGACTAGATAATGTTATTAATAATATTTGTGCCAAATTTTAACAAAATCGCTTTGTAACTTTTCGAGAAATCGTGTCCCCCGACTTAAAAAATTGAGATAAACGCATTTAAAGTTTCAAATTGACCCAGACATGGCCTGATGAGCGGAACTTCCAAAGGGTATATCTCTTAGAATTTTACTCCGATCTTTTTGAAATTTTAGGAGAATATTTTAAACATAACTTACAATTTAATAAGAGCAATAGAATAGATTTTTTTTTAATTTTCAAAACCACCTAACCCTTTAAACAAAAGACCTGAACAGTAAATATAAAATTACTCTATTTGAAGGCGCTAATCATCTCAAAGTATAAAGTAACTTAGCACGGACTGTGAGCGACCAAATTAGATTTCTTACAAAATGGTGACAACTTGTTCTCTGCTCAGCATAAACGAAGAGAACGAAATAACATTACTGCACCACACACATATATCCACCGAAAAGTGAGATGGAGGCACAGCTACAAAGCGACAGGTCGGTTTCCGTTTCAGACGGCGTGACTATTAAAACTACAAAAGCACTTTGATACATCTATAATGAAAGCTGTTTTACGCAAATGAAAGCTGTAAAAAAATTTGAGCATAAAATATAAAATCATTCAATGAAATTTCCGCCGTTTTATTAAACCAGAAACCAAAGCATAACCAGGAGAGTGATTTTCTCCCGGTGATCGTGTCCACAGATTGTTTCCTCGTAAAGTGTGTTCCCCATATTTAGGTCTCTGCGACTATTTTATGTGACCAAAAATGACGAAATACCTAAACTGTTAATTTAGGTGAATGTAATGGTTGTTCATGAATAATTTGTGGATTTTCTTCGTACCAGAATCGACAGTTTTGTTTATTTACCGCACCACTCAGATGAAAGTGAGCCTCATGGGAGAAGACGATTTTCTTAAAAAAAATCGTTATAGTTTTCAAGTTGTTCCAAGGCAAAATCGGCAAATTCATTCTTGCATATATCTTGCCATGATGAAATTGTAAACATTAACGAATACAATGAAAAAAATTTAAGAATATTAAAAATGGCCAAAACAACAGTTAGAATTCATATCATCCCTCTTGGAAATCCCTTAACATATTTATACATATATAAGACATATGTATATATAAACATGTATAGAATTGACTCTTTAAAACCGCTGAATCGATTTTCCGTCGAGCTCCTTCTCCAATTTGAGCTGAGCGTCTTGATTTGTTTTCCAGCAAATGGAGGGGACCCCTAAAATTTATTCCAACTAGCCTCCGAACGACTAATATATTTTCATTTCAGAAATATGTACACTCATAGGAGGGGGGGGGGGCATTTCCTACCGAGAGGCGCTCGCAATTAGAATGATTTTTTCTTTGTTTTGGTTATTTTTAGTTCCTTATTTAAAAAAAAAAAACAATATTCCACAAATTTATAAAAGAAAAAAAGGACCAGATCTGAAGAGCCTATTACGTGAAAATCCACAATAAAATACGAACCGATTGTTCAAGAAAAATTTGTTGCTTCCCATATCTGCCCTTATTTGGCATGCCAATTTCCCACCAAAACTGAGTAATAATGATTCAACAGCCATGACGCCGGTAAACAATAAACAAATATTCACAAAAATTTTCAATATAAATTTTCATTGATGACGTCGATGTAGGCTAAAAGCAAGAATGAACTAAATATACATATGTATATACATGAGTATATGTAAGTACATACATATGGCGTACATACAAGCATACGAATCTAAACAAAGTGAGCGCTTTTACGTAGCGCAAAGCTTGCATTCATACCTACATATGTACATATACCATACATACCTAAATATAGATACTAACGATATGTTTGTAGCTATTTGAGGAAAATTAGATAAATTTGTTGAACAGCACATAAAAGCCTAATGTAAACAGGAATAGCATTAGATTAAAGAAATATATAAATAAATAAATAAATAAATGAATTGAGGAATCTATGATATGCAAAAACAAAATATATTTGCACGTACATATTTGTGATTTGCCTTGATTTCTATTTAATAGAATTTAACAAAGTAGAGAGAGAGAGAGAGAGAGAGAGATCGATTTAAGCTGAAAATTTAGTGAGCGGACGCTACCAAATAAATGGCAGTTGGAAATAAATAAAAAATTGAAGAAAAAACCAAGAAAGCGCCTAAACCGAATGAGCAGTCAAGTAGAGATAGAGTAAAAACTAATAATTAATTTGCAATTTGTTTGTGTGCGTTCGTCTCTGCATGCTTACATATGTTATGTACATATATACGTACTTATATATATCCCCGTACATATTCGCTTCGCTTCAATAATTGTGTTTGCTGGTATTTATGTATATGTATGTATCGGAATTTTGTTTGCTCTATACGCCACTTGTTGTTTTTGTTGGCGCCAACACAACACAAGCAGAAACAAACTGTTGATTGGCTGATGTGCGCGTGCGCCAGCCCCGTCTGCACAAAAATGGCTGCAAAACAGGGAGGTAACCCACACTACGATTGGAGCTAAGCGCTGTCATTCCCCACACTCAACTGCTTAAAAGATGAAAGAAATAAAGACAAAAAACCAAAACAAAACAACAATAACACACACACATACATACACGCGAACACCAACAGCTCCCAGTCGGCACAAGTGTAAAGCGTGTTTTTCGAAATTCGAAAATCGACAGGGGAAAATGTTTATATGTTTTTCTGTATGAATTCGGTTCTCTGGTGCTCCACTGAGCGCGCACCGGCTCCCATACAAACTGATGCATTGATGGTGTAACTACGTAAGCAAACATTTAACAGTATGTAGCTATGCTGTGCTGTGGTTGGGAGCATGCAAGCCGGCTAACCGCACATACATATACAAATCTGCGATGTGTGTATGTGTTTGCCTGTGTGTACAGCTAGTGGCTGGCTGGTTGGTGGCTGCCGAAGCGGCTACAAGTTGAATTTTCATTCATAAAAACCAAATGTGTGCTCTTCGCGTGCTTCAGTTGTGTTCGAACAAGCGCGTCGGTCAGTTCTTCAATTGCTCTAAGCAAACAAGAATTAACGGCTAATAAGAAAAAGTAAAAAAAAAAAAAGCAAAATCACAGCAATAGAAAAGCAGAAAGTATTAGCTGGAAAATATAAAGTAAAGCTAAAAGGGGAAAAAAAATTAATAAAAGTGCAAGAAATATTAAATATTTTTTTTTGCATTGGAAAATTAAAAAATAGTGCCAACAAAGTAAGACATAACAAAAATTTAGCAAATTTTGTTCAAGTAAAATTCATCGAAAGAAAAAGAAAACAAAAAAAAAAAGAAACGCTTTAGCAGACTCTTACCCACTGCTAAGTGTAATATTGTGGAATATTTTGAAACACTGTTTGCGTGGCCTATTATCAAAATCGTTTGTGCAACTTTGGCAGCGGCAGTCGCAGTAGCAAGAGCAAAACAGCAAATGAACTTTTGTGGAAAATAAAACTCAAAAATTTTTATGATATTGAAAATACTATATTCAAATTAAAGGATTTCTTTCACATTAACATTGTGCCGAAAAGGTTCGAGGCAAAGTGAATTCTCCACAATTAAGCCAAACAGCAGGTGAGAAGCGTGAAAAAGAAAGTGTTCCCCACACCCACACACACACGCACACAGGCATACAAACACACACTATTTGATTTTACTGCCCGTTTTCCTTCTGCCCACATACGAAATTCTACTACATACATATGAGTATGAGTAAAAAATACTTTTATGTGTGAGTGCACTGTTGATAAAAAGTGAAAGGATATTTGTTTTTGTTATAACAAATAGCAAAATAGCCAACCAAAACTGATAGCCAAGTTGACGGCCAGTTGGACTGGCATTCAAAACACCTAGTCGGCTTAACAACTTTGCAGCATTACATGCAAATAGATGTAAGACATGAAAATATATGTACAGACATGTACATATGTATAGTACACATCTCTACATACACATATTGTAATTTGCCGAAGCGTTCGATTTTAAGAGAATACCACCTACACCACCATCAAAACGCTAACTAAATCGGACGTTTATCGGCAATTGTGAAAGAAAAAAAATCAGTAGCGACAGCAACTGCTACATCACAACAACAAAAGCAACCAAAAGTCAGCCGAATAGTGTTGAATGAAATCATGAATGAATTGCTGCTATAGATACTACAATACAAATTATATACATATATTGGTGTATGTACATACATATGTATGTAATGCATGTGTAGTTAACAACTTTTAGTGACGTATTTTGTGCGCAAACGTTAATATCAGCCGCATGGCAATAATATATAAACTATTATAAAAAAAAATTTTTTTTTTTTTGCCTTTCTTGTGTCGCTGTGAAACTTTATCGATTTTTAACGCGCAACACAAACACACCTTGCGTTATATTATATACATGCACAGAAGCGCGGTGTATACTTGTATACAAATGTAAATATCTACTTTTTTTTATTAAAATAGCTCGCGTCAAACGCACGTCATACTCGTACACTACCGGCTTGTGCCGTTATCCCTGTGAACAAAAGTACTATGTACCGCTACTACTACTCCTACTTGGTAGTATCTTCAAGTACAATTTGTGAAAGTTCATATGAAAAGTGACAATTTTTATGTGAATTTGAAAAGTGCAAAAAATACAACAAACAAATTATAAAATTACTTCAATTAAATTAAATGAGCAAATATATACATTTAAAAATAATAATAATATAAATTGAAAATATTAAACTCAGTAAAATTTTTGCTGAACGCCTGCAAATCTAACGTCGGTGAGCTGTGTGCTGAACACATTCACACACAACAACAACAACTGTAAAGTTCGTTGAATTCTTCTCTTAGTGCCATTCAGATCCAGGTGAGTGCGTAGGAAAATGCAATGCAATTTTCACTAAAATAAATTTCACTAAAATCAAATAAATTGTACAATAATCAAACAAAATATGTAAATGTGTTGTAAATATATATAAATATTAATAAATAAATATGTAGTGCTGAAAAGTAGTTGCAAATAAATTGAAATAATGCATTTTCTATTCACACCTATTAAAATTTTGTAGTTTCATTTCACCTACATAAATGTGAAGCATATTTAGTATACACGATTGTTGTAATTGTTGATTGGGTATGCTGCGTGGTAGTAGAAAAAGTTTTAAATAATACATATTATTAATAAGTATTAATCAAGGTAAATTACGAATAATTATACATTTTTAAAACTAAAATTCTTATATGATATATTTTAAAAGATTAAAAGATACTATTATTTAAATCACATTTATTTTATTTAATATTAACATTTTGAAAATAATCTAGCTTTAGTTCATTTTTAAAAATTTAAAGCAATTTTTTTAAGGGGTTAGGCCACTCTAGAATTTTCGGAAAATCGATTTTGTTTCTTTCTTTCAAATGATACATTCTGGTCTCAAAAATATTATCCCAAAAGATTAGGACAAATAAAATTTTCCAAATACCCATTTTTGTTCTGTAGTTGCAGCAGCTGTTTCAGTCAGTAAGGCATACTCAAATCTTTAAACGCGCTTATCTCAAATCTGTTTTTTCACGTTGGCCGAAATAATAACTCAAACAATTTGAAACCGTTTTACTTGAAATTTCGACAACATCTTCAGAAATACATTATCTACAGAAGCGCGTAGAATTTTTTTATCTTGCATAGCTTTTTGTTTTTTATTAACAAATTTCGAACAGTTTTTAGTCCAAATTTTTAGTTTTTCCTTTAGAGACCAGCCATTTTGTTAAAAAAAGCATATATTGAAAAAATCCTACGTACTTCTGTAGCTATTGCTATTTACGAGCGGAAACAGTTCAACAACTTATTTTAAAAAAAAAGTTACAGGAGCTGTGTGTCCGGCCGTGGTTCCCGAAAAATGGGTACATCCTTGGGAGAACGCCAATTTTAAATTAATTTATCTTGAAACATTTTTATAACCAGTTAATTATATGTATAATAAATGCCTTTTGTCAAAAATCAGATTTATTTAATAGTTTTCCCGAAAAAGAATCTCAAAAAAGGCGCACTAGAGTGGCCTAACCCCTTAAAGCAATTTTATTTAAAGAATTTGTTGCAGGAATTTGTTTTTCAGGTAAATAATACACACATATTCATATAGCTTGCGAAACAAGCTATTCAAAGAAGTAAAAAAAATTTCAAATTTTTAAAAGCAGATTTTGATAATTTTATGTTGACGTTTGTAAAAATTTTGGAGTAGTTTGAGTTTTCTAAAAATCGTGCATAGAGGTTCTATACCTCCTAAACACCCTATACAATGTTCATATGAGAAAACAAAATTTTATTAAAACACAAAAGGGATAATATATAAACGCATCAGAAAATAATCAAAATATAACATTTGTCAACGGTTCGTGAAAATAGAAATTTTTAAAGTACTAAAGACCAATGACTATCACTCTCTCCTTTGATGAAAACTTGTTAATCTACCTGGCCGTGCATAGCTGCCCGAAAATTTGCTGCATTATTATTATTAGAAAAAGTGAAAATTAATTTTTTGTTTCATATTCTCAGAAGGTGTGATAAACGAAGTACCAAATAAGTATTTTGAATACTGCCTAGTTTGTTTTTCTTTTCATTTTTACTTATTTGATTTAATTTAATTTAATTTATTTCATTTCGTTTCATTTTATTTCATTTTGTTTTGTATATTATTTAGCTTTAATTTTAAATTTTTTAAATTATTTTTATTCAACTAACATCTCAATTACGATGTCATTTTCTGCGAAAAAATTTGTATTAAAATAAAAGTATTGCTTAAGGGGTTAAGTGGGTTTCAAAGGTTAAAAAAGGAATTTTCACTATTTTTTTATGCATGCAATTATATATTTTTTCAAACAATTCACCATATCAAAGACACATATTTAAACAGTATTTTGTTAAAAAAAAAATTAAAAATTAAAAATTAAAAAATTAAAAAACTCAGCCGTTGGCGCCTCATCTCCCTTGAGGTTTCAAAAGAAAATGCTCTCGCCTTGGACAGCATAACTGGTTATTGATTCATTTAAAATCAAAAAAAAAAATCAAAAAAAAATATTTCGTTAATACATGAATAAATCTCGTTAGTGGACGAAGGAAGAAACAAAAATATTAATATTTGAATTTTTGACAGACTTCGAACAAAAGAACAAATTTTTTTAATCAAATTTTCGCCATGCATTGGCTCGAAAAAATTAGTTGTAATAAAAAAAACCTAAGTTTAACGACTAGATAATATTATTACAAAGACGTGTGCCAAATTTGAACAAAAGCGCTTTATAACTTTTCGATAAATCATGTCCACCGTTTAAAAAAATAGAGTTTTGAGATAAACGCGTTTAAAGTTTCAAATTGACACAGACATGGATGGCCTGCTGGGCGGAACTTCCAAAGGGTATATCTCTTAGAAGTTTACTCCGAGCGAATTGAAATTTTAGGAGAATATTTTAAATATATTTTACAGTTTGATAAGATAAAAAAATCGATTTTTCTTAATTTTCAAACCAATCTAACCCCTTAAACAACGGAAAGAAACCAAAATAAATTGATGAAGTTTTAAAAAATCAGTAATCTGCAAAGGACTCTATTAGTAATTTATTTGCATTATTTTGTGGTATTAAACCAAATTGTGAATTCAAATTTTTTTTCTTTTTAATATATATTGAGTTTTTTTTTTAATTAATGCCTTAGCGAATAGAAAATATCTACTCGGTGGATATAAGGATACCAAAAAAAAAAATCTCACAAAGTCTAATTTATGTGCTTATGTCTGTATGTAATTTTATTTTTATTTCCCTCTCTATACTTTGCTTTATTATTAAATTCTTATTATCATTTTGAAAACTACTTTGTAACGTATGTTATAGTCACATTTCATACAATTTATTTAATATTTAGCTAAAGTTATTAACAAGTGTTTAAGAAATTCATAAAAACCACAAGTGTTGGCTCATAAATAAAGATTACCCCTACAAGCAGACATACATAATATATATGTTATTTATATGTATGTATATACTGTTTAAATATATTTTGTTTGTGTATGAAAAATAAAATGTAAAAAATTTAAAAATAAAAATACTGCTGCTGCATGGCCCACGAATTTAACAGCAAATTGGCCGTGCTCTAATAATACTTTGATAAACAAACACATATTTCAAAACTATTTATTCATTTCGAAGTGTCATTATAATGCGCTAATATTAGATTTACTACATTTCTTTTATTTATTTTATAGTTTTTTTTTGTAGTTTTCTCAAAACGAAAACAAAAAATATACATACATATATTTCTATTAAACACATAGAAAAATACTTAATTGTTGTCGTTTTGAGTTTTGAAAAATGAAATTATCGACGTCGGAGTGTTTCAGAAAACGGATTTAGTTTTTGAATTTTTGTATTTTATGTTTGTGAAAGTAATAATTTTTAGAAAAATAGAAAAAATTTATTTATTTACATTTTTATTTTAAAATTTTAATTATTTTATGAATTATTGCTCATAAAATATGGCATTTAAACTTATTTTTAAATAGTTTGCCTCATACAGTATATATACATACAAGTACATTTGCAACAATATTTTTCTACTTACATACATATATGTTATTAATATCTAAGTAATCTGAATTCATGGCAAATAAATCTCGATAATGCTATTAAAACAGCAAACAATTTAGGTTTAATGAAAAACTTTCAATAGCTCATAGCAGGCGCAGCAGGACACTATTTAACAAATTTAAATATTTCATTGTTTATTTAGAATTCATTTAGTTAGTCACACATGTACTTAAATTTATTTCTAAACGGCTGAAAGACGATAAAATATGAGTGACGGTGTTTAATAAGAAATAAAATTAAAACAATATAAATGTATGTATGTATTTATGTAGGTCTCCTGGTATTTTTGCATATTTTACACCTGAGGTAATTGAAAGCGTCAGCCAGCAGACACGGCTATTACTACTATATACCATCTAAATTACGCTGGTAAATGTCTGAGAGTGTAGCTGTGGCTGCCTGTGTGTGTGTGTATCTTAATATAAGTAAGTAAAAGAATTATACGGCTTGCAAGACCAAGACCAGCAGCGCTCACTCACTCAGTTGTTGATCGCAAAAATATTTATTTATCAAATAAAAATAAAAAATAAAAAATTTTCCTATAAAATACTTAGCAATTTCTTGTGCGAGTATGTAGTATTCATAACTTGGCGTCGATTACGGTGACTCCTGTGTATGACTGCGGGGCGCAATTTGACGATCGTAACCCAACGTCTGTCTACATTCGACTGTAATTATAGTTTTTAATAACAAATAATAAATAATAGAAATAATTTAATCGTTTCACACAGACTCTTAACGGCGCGTTACACTACACACACACACACCAAGCACATGTTTATGATACTTGCATTTGGGCGGTATGCAAAATAACGATATACATATATAAATATAAATACTAGATACGAAACGAAAATGTATGTATATAAATTTTCAAAAATAAAATTATTTCCTAAAATTTTTAGACATTTTGTTGCAACATTGCAACATCCAATGTGGCATTAAATTTTTTTGTAAGTGGTCGTGTAACATGGTGGCAGAGTTAATTAGCGCACAGCTTGCAGCAGACAGTCGTGCAAAAATACAGCATTGGTATGAGGAAGTTTTTTTTTTATGAGTATAATTTGATATTTAAACTGTTATTTTAAGCCAAAGAAAATAAGAATATTTGCAGTGAGGAGGGAGTAAAACTAATAAATGGTTAACAAAGCTTCGAAAAGACATTTGTTTAGCTTTCATTATATATTATTAATTTCTTTTTAAATATAAGTATGGAAGCATGCATTCCAACACATACTAAAATATATGCAATATATGTACATAAATCAGAGCTATATTTTCTTATGTGTTTTAAATTAATTTTTTTTATAGAAATTTTGACTTTTTTCGAAATCGTGCACTTTTACCCTACATATTTAAAAGTGCACAATTTCGAAAAAAAAAAATTAAAATTAAACTCTAAATATATTGTAAATACGATTTTCTATTATCACTATTAATAATCGTTGAAACTCATATCCGATCATAAATGAAAACCAACTTATTCGCAATTAAATTAATAACATAATCGGATGATCGTTTTTGTAGTCAAAGTTTTTGTTCCAAAACAAAAAATTATTATGCCTAAAAAATTTACAAAAATTCAGTTCATGTTAAGAAACTACTACTTGATTATAATATGTTTGATTTGTAAAGTATAATATGAGCAAGTGATATTACAACAATTTTCATAAAAATTCACCAACTCAAATTAAAAAAAAGCAATTAAATAAAATGTTCTCTCTTTAGTAATTTAATTTGAATTTGACTTGTAAAAATAAAATATAAATATTAGCAGTTGGTAAAAAAAAAAATCAAAATTAATCATGAAAAAAAAAATAATTTTAAAAAAAATTTAAATAAATCATTAAAAATGAATAGTTAAAAAAAATAAAAATAAATCAATAAATACATTGATTTATATAAGCTCTAAAATGGAATGTCTTTTTCTACAAAAATTCTTTTCAGTTTTAAATACAATAAAAAAATTAATTAAATAGGACTTTTAAATAACATTTAATTTATTAAAATCATAATTAATATTTATAAGCAAAAAACTTACTGAATTTAAATAATAAAATCGAGAAGAGTTATTAAATAAGGAAAGTATAACTGGATTGTAAAATAAATTGCAATCAAATATGTTTAAAGCAACAAAAAGTACACTAGAATAAAAAAATTTCACGACGAAAATATTAATAAAATTATTGTATAAGAATAATAAAAATTAACAGATATTTTTTTTTAGTAAAAAATCAGATCTTTATAAGTAAATCAATAAATAAGTAAAAACTAATAAATGTTTTTCCAATAGTGATGATATGATTTCTAAGTGTAGCAACTTTTCGTGCGCTTTTGCCATTTTATGGTCGTAATAATCGTCCACCTGTGCTCGCTATTTGCCAAAGTGTTGAAAATTCCAAGCGTACATTTTCTTTACATAATATTCAAATGCCAATAAGACAAAGAACCGGTCTAAGTAATGAAAATATTGCTGCCGTTCAGGCAAGTGTTGCTGAAGACCGCAATTTGTCGATTCCAAGACGTTCTCAAGAACGGGGACTGTCTCAAACCACAGCCTGGCGGATGTTTAGAAAGGATTTGGGCTTGCATCCTCATAGAATTGTTCTCATTCAAGAACTGAAGCCATTGGACCACCATAAACATAGTGAATTTGTTGATTTTACCTTGGAACAACTTGAAAACTATAACGATTTTTTTAAGAAAATCATCTTCTCCGATAAGACTCACTTGCATCTGAATGGTGCGGTAAATAAACAAAACTGTCGATTCTGGTGCGAAGAAAATCCACAAATTATTCATCATCATCGGTCCGTATTTCTTTCGAAATGGTAGCACCGTTACTGTCAATGGAGAGCAGTATAGATCGATGATAACCAACTTTTCATGACCACAATTGGAAGAAGATTCGATTATTTCAAGAAATTATGACATTGAATGGCCTCCAAGAAGTTGTGATTTAACACCATTAGACTATTTTTTGTGGGGTTATTTGAAGTCATTGGTCTTTAGCAATAAATCAGACACCCTTCAAGCTTTAAAAGTCAATAGAACGTGCTATTCATGGCATACGAATCGATTTAGTGGAAAAAGTGCTCAAAAATTGGGTTCATCGAATTCGTTCCTGCAAAAGAAATCGTGGGGATCATTTGAATACTGTTATATTTAGAACTTAATTGTATCGATTTTCATTCACATTAAATAAAAAACATTTGAATTTCTTTAATAATTAGTGCGTTTTTTTTTTAAAGAAATCATATCACTCTTATTGGAAAACTCTATAATTCATAAAATATGCACCACTTTTTTAAAAAATTTCACAACAACCATTAAAGAAACATAACATAACGGAAACAAATATATTGTAATTTTTAAAAAAATAAATAAATAAAAAAATTTTGGCGCTGAAGTATGCCATGCTTTTTCTTAACATTCAAGGTTGATTTGCTTAGAAATATTAAACATTAGCAAAAACCGCGTTTCCTTAATTAAATAATTAATATCATAATAAATAATTCATAAGCAGGTCGTAAAGTAAATGAAATTGCATTAATTTAAGCAACGCTACATGAAATATGCAACATTTTTAAAATAATTTCGCAAAAAAAAAACTTATTCTAATTCTAATATAAATTGCATTGAAATATTTACATTTAACATATTATATTTTTTAAATCTTAAATATTAAATTATAATTGAAAAAAAAATTTAAAAATTATATTTTTTTAATTTTTAATTTATTTATTTTTATTTAATTAAACAATTTTTAATTTTGTTTAATAATTTTTAATTTTTATTTGTAAAAATTTATGTAAAAAATTTGAAACAACAATAATTTTTTATTTTTTCAATACATAAAAACTTAATTATTATTTTAACAATAATGGAGTTATCTTAATAATTTTGCCACCATTGTAATTGCACATTTTAGATTTATTTCATATATGTATAATATTTAAATATGTATATGCAAATGTGGCGTACAATATTTGCAAAAAATTGACAATTAATGTTGGGTGTAAATAGTGTCTGGTCATTTGACCAAAAATAAAGCAAAAATTTAATTGCTAGCATTCATGGATGAAATTAATACGAAATTTTATAAATAAATAAAAAATGTGTATGACTTAATTAAAAGGTACGTACGGTAATTTTGGTACGTAAATTTTACGAAATACATAAATACACGCATACAAAAAGTACTCACATATACACACATATGCAATTGCAAAAAAAAAGGAAGAGTAAAAATTTGCTATAAACAATATTGCAAACTATTTACACATATTTGTTGGTGTATTTCCACATAGATAATTTCATTTAACGCTCAATAAAAATTCGCGCGCGCTATGAAAACAAAATAGCGGGCAAATTTTCATAAATAAAATATAAAAATATATGTACATATGTGCATGTGTATGTATATACAAAGCTGCAGCCGTTGCTTTTAAATACAAAACTAAAAAATTTGGCATTTACATATATATATATATATATATATATATATATATATATAACAATTTGACTGGCCGGCACAATGGCTGTCTGATGCGCGTGTGACTGACTTTGTAGTCAATTAAATGCAAAGCCAACACACACGCATCTATGCAAATAAAAATGAATATATAAACATATCTACAAGTATGCAAGAAAATATGTATTATATAACAGCAAACAATTTATCACAAAAAAAAAAAAAATAAAACAATAATTGTGCCTGCTCGCTGAGAAGCTGCAAGCGATGAGCACAAAATGTTTTCTATTTTTTCGATTGTTACAATTTTTTTTAAATCCTTTTTATAATTCTTCACTTTGTAAGTTGTATTAGCCAGCGTATGATGTCTGTCCGAAGGGGGGGGAAAGATCCAAAATGTATATAAATAAACTTCGGCAACAACATTGTTGTCTACGAGCACAACGGC
The DNA here is from genome assembly GCA_030068015.2 of Neoceratitis asiatica. Classification (NCBI taxonomy): domain Eukaryota; kingdom Metazoa; phylum Arthropoda; class Insecta; order Diptera; family Tephritidae; genus Neoceratitis; species Neoceratitis asiatica. The sequence continues at coordinate 41,893,125 of CM061529.1, forward strand.
AATGGCATTAGCGACGGAAAAATATTAAAACAGCCAGCCGTAAAAATATTTATAGTACGTTTATCGACGACGGCGGCTTAAATGTGTGCAAAGATTTTTTTCATTACATCCAAACACAACAAGCACTTTCCAACGTTCTTCACACAATTGAAATGGCACAAACCAACAATAACAACAGCAAAAATGTGGCAATAAATGCGCAATCAATCCACATGACCACCCTACAAATGCACATGCACAGATTAAACGCCACAATGACCATTAAGCGGAAGAATTAAATGAGGTGGTTGTAAAGTTGTTGCGCTGTTATTTCTGTTGTTGTTGTTGTCGTTGTTGTTGTTGTTGTTGTTGGTTGTAATTTTCCCATGCAAAATGTTTGAAGTGAAATTAGTGAAATTAGCAGGCGTAAATTCAAATGCGTACGTATGCAAATGTATGTATGTATGTATGTATGTATGTAAGTCTGTATGCATGATGATAAAACTTTAATCGATTCGATTATCGGCGAGTATGTTAAAACACGTCGGTTTATCGTCAAATTTCCCATAATGCATTTTGAGTTGAGCTTTTGACTAAGTATCCAACTTCGATTTGCTTTCAAGCTCAACTAACTTAGCGTTGTTGGACATAAAGAAGAGCCTTTGTATATTTGTAGGCATGCATGTATGTGCTTGTGTGTTTTCTTAACAATTTAACAAATTAATTATTACACAATTATTGAGCCTCACTCAACAGCTTTCAGAACTTTTACCGATATTTACCTAAGCGACGTACGCTGGCACATTCCCACACCAAATTGAGTGCAAAGTGGGTAACATCGATATGTATGTTTGTACACACATACATATGTTACATATGCATTTTAGCCAACAGCAGAAGTTTGTTTGGTTAGTGTTTCATTTTAGCTCCGCATATTTATTGTAAAAAAAAAAAGTATTAAAAAATCCAAAAAAAAATTGAAGAAACTTTTTGACACATCGGACCGCACGTCTTTCTTGCGGCCGTAAACAAATATTTTCGTTTCTAATTTTTTATGAAAACACTACATACCGTAATGTCACTGTGTTGGCTGCCACTTGTCGCCATCGGTCGCAGCAGCTGCTGCTGCATTGTCACATTGTGTGTATGTATGAATGTATATAAATTCAGTTGTTTGTTTTAGTAAATTATACTCAACGCACAATTTGTATTGTTTTTTTTTTTTAAAGATATTAAAAAAAAATTAAAAAATGAAACAAAAAGACTGTAGCGCGGAAAATACTTTGGCACCTTGTAAAGTATAAATATTATGGTGACACCTTGTAAGGTGGACGAAGGCGTCTTTAGTATCTAATGGTTAGTATGTATTATAAAATATTTAAAACAAACAAAAAAAAAAAACAATTTTTTTTTACTTCCGATAAATAAAGAAATCCAAAGTAAGCATAGTACAGTTATATGAAGCCGTCTTCAAAATATTTTCTTCCAATTTTTTTTTTGTACATTAAGAAGAAGAACTCTTAAGGTTAGTTGAAAATTTTTAAAAGTTCTCCCAATTTATGGCATAAGAAAATTTTTGAAAATCTTTTCGGTTAGTTTTATAAAAATATTTTTTTCTGTAAAAATAAATGATACTTCAACAGTTTCAAACGGTACTTGTGTTCATACTAAAGCTCAAGATTTTGTTCGATATTTTTTGAAAATTTCAACAACTTGCACTCACATAGTTCATTCATTGACCAGACAATTTTTATAACAAAACACACACATATATATGCGTATTTTCATACAGTGAAGCACATACATACATAGCGTTTCGTATTTCGAATTGTGTTTTAGATAAAATACAATTTTTATGCTTATATTGGTGTATTAAAAAAAAAAACAATAACATAAAAAAACATTTCGCTCAAATTGACAGCTGCTGCTTAGCTTCTTTTTTAAATTCAACTAAATCTCTGTCAATCAGTCACTTATGGATCTTAAAGGTCTTAAAAACTCACCTTGAAGTAGCAGAGCCAATCGCTACAAGGTCGCTGGTAAACTAGCAACTTGTGACAATGCTAAGCAAATTTCGGGTAAAACAAAGGAAGATTTTTTTAATACCAAATTTATTACAAAATGTATGCCAAAAATAAATATAATTCTTAATTGCCTAATACAATATTTATTTATTATTATTCATTAAGCGCAATTTTTTCCACATTTTATGTCAAACACCAAAAAATAATTACAAATAATTTCGATAACAAATACTTGAAATAAGAAAGAGAGAAAAAACTCATAATCACTTCTATATAATATGAAAAGCGAAATGTAAAATTGCTAACGCCAATAAGAGCAACAGCAACAACAAAGACAAAAGGAAAAATATGTATAGCCACACAATCAATAACTAGCACTACCAATAACAATAATAGTAATAATAACACAAATACAATAAAAACAGCAGCATATCTCTCTCTTTATGGAGCCGTTAAGTAGCCAATATGCAAAAGGCCAAAAAGACGGTGTGGCTGGCGGCTGGCGGCTGGCGGCTGACGGCTAACGGCTTGTGGCTTCACTTCACTTCAATATACTCACTATTTGATTCAGCTTCAGCGCGTGGTGGGTGCTTAAGATTTTTTTTAATCCCATTCAGTTGGCCCAAAAACAACAATCATCAACAAGAAAAAATATAAAAAATAATATAAAAAAAATGTGAAAATAAACAAACAATATTATGCACATATGAAAATCGTTGTTGAATAACTATACAAAACCAATGAAAATAATAAAAATAATAAAAATATATGTATGCACTTTTTTCTGTTACAAGCAGCAACACCAATATGCCATTGAGTGAAATTAAATGAAATAAAAAACCTCCAAAAAAAAAAAGAAAAGAGTAAAATTACGCTTAAAAGCAAAGGCAAAAATCACAACATCGGCTTAAAAGAGCCCAAGACAATATCTGTGCAAGGCACTTGCGACAGACACATCCAGCAAAGTATTATCCAGCTTCAGCTCCACCAACACCAATACCGCCACCCGCATCATAACCACCACAGCATTGCTCCGAACGACTTGAAAGATTTTAAAGGTGCGTCTAAATGCGGCAGTTGTTGTTGTTGCTGTTGTTCTACCTCTTCTTGTTGCTGGTTATATGTTATGTTTCGTTTTTTTTTTTACATATTTTTTGGCGGGCTGTTGACGACCAAGAGCATTCACAACAGACAGTATAGCAACGCGCAGAACACCACCAAGTACCCAGTGACCGTAAGCCAAGAGTCAGCATCCACGACAAAAAAAAAAACATCAACAACACCAGCTATCAAACACATTCTAGTCACCGTAATACAGTTCAAGCTCTAGCACCTTCTCATCTTTGAAACCGGTTGAATACTTAATTAAAATAATATTGCCATATAACTTTGCATTATTGTTATTAACTTATTCCATTCTTAAATGTTGTATATTTTTGTTCGTTTAACTTTGGCTTGTTCCTCAGTGGAATATACATATCTACATACATTTCGCTGTATATGTATATACAAATATATAGAAATTACCATTTAGCTGAATATTAGCCCGCTTCAATACTGCCATTCATAGTTAACGAACTACTAATGAAATATTGTGTAGAAAGCGCATTTAAAATTAACTAAATATTGAGCGTGAACCTCAGCAGGAAGTAAATATTATTATACTTAAAGCACCCTTTTAGTTAATTGAAAAAAAAATTATTGAAATGAAATTTTTTTTAAATGTTTTTAAATACAAATCTGTAATCTCTCCCGTATAAGGAAATTGTGTGACAGCATTTCAAGCTTCCCATTTAAAGTTGCAAGCGAAACCATAGGCTTTCGACAACGTCAAAAAAGAGCTGGTACATTTAAGATTACCGCAGTAAAGAGAAAGAGCCTGCCTATCTTACATAAGAAGCAATTAATCGCAACGTCGCAACGAGAGATGAAGAGAGTAGCAAACATATTTACAGAAAGAAAAATAGAGAGGCCGGAATGCTTAAATATGAAGAACTTCCTCGGCAATTCCACGAAAAACCGAGGAGCATTTTAAGACGCTTCGCTCTTACCAATAAGAACGAGTTAGACGATCAGGCAACTGACGCTCAGAAGGCAAAGGGTTGAGGTTCCATACTTTTTTAAAGAAAAAACACAGAAAATTCAATGTTAATTGGGAATGTTTATTATCATTCGAAAGAACATTCTTTGGCATTTATTTTTTGAAGATTATCTCTTTCAAATGTTGGCCGCGGCTACGTCTCAGATGGTCCATCCATTGAGTCCAATTTTCGATGACTCGTTCGAGTATTTCGACTGGTAGCTAGCGAAAGTCACGCGTTATGTTTTGTTCCAAGGTATGAATCGAAGCGCGATTGTCCGCATAGACTTTAGACTTTACATATATCCACAGGAAAAATCCAACGGTATGATATCACACGATCTTGGTGGCCAATCTACCGACCTGCAACGTGAAATTATCTGCTTACCGAAGTGTTCTCTCAATAAATCCATTGATTGATGCGATGTGTGGGAAGTGGCGCCATCTTGTTGAAACCAAATGTCGTGGAGATCACGAGTTTCAATTTCAGGCATCAAATAGTCGATTATCATGTCGCGATAACGGTCGCCATTGACGGTTACGTTCTCACTGGCATCATTTTTGAAGAAATATGGACCGATAATTCCATCGCCCGCAAAGCACGGTTTGGTGTTTTTTCTGGATGAAATGGCAGCTCCTAAATCTCTTCAGGTTGCTCTTCGTCCCAAATGCGGCAATTTTGCTTGTTTACATACCCATTGAGCCAGAAATGGACCTCAACGCTGAACAAAACTTGGCTCGAAAGCGTATGATCTTCTTGGAACTTTTCAAGAGCCCATAAAGCGAAGCGATGTCGCTTAGGAAGGTTGAGCGACCTCAGTTGTTGCACAAGTTGTATTTTTTACGCTTTCAATTTAAAATCTCGACGTAAAATGCGCCAAGGCGTTCCATAGATCAGTCCGAGTTGCTGCGAACGGCGCCGAATCGACTCTCCACGGTCTTCGTGTACACTCTCAGCTACGGCCGCTATATTTTCTTCATTGCTTACTGGACCTGGTCTATTCGGTCAAATATTATCTAGTAATGAATGGTGGGTCTCAAGATGGGTAACGGTGTTACGGATAATGTGCTCAGTAGGCCGCCTATGTTGATCATAAGTTGAGCGAAGTGCGCGAAACACATTCTTTATAGAACGTGAAATTTCCTAATAAAGTTGAATGATTTGTAAACGTTATTCAGGCGTAAGTCTTTCCATGATAAAATGTCAAACAATACTGAACAAAAATAAAATTCGAGCTTGACACGACTCACGCGTGATCTGTCAAACAAATACTATTGAAAGAGTACCTCTACTCGGATCACCCGAGAGACTACTTCTTCAGCCTGCTGAATGGTAGTGAAAATTAAACACCAGGATATAGCGAAACTGAAATCACAATCGATGACAATGATATAGACGTTTCATCAACCAACTGCGATGAAGCTCACATAGCGATTACTCGCTCTTAGAATATCAAAGTGACAGGAACCGATGATTTTCCGTCAGATCTATTCAAATACCGCTTGCATTCATTAGCTTCTTTCATTCATACTGCTTCTTTGCAGTATATGGTCGGATGAAGGCATACCCGACGATTGTCATGGATAAGTCTAAGATATCGTATGTCGTATTCAGCGCACTGTGTAAATGACTAAAGCCCATCAACAACAAATTTATTAGACATTTTCAGCGCTCTAAATCACGAAAAACCCATCCACAGACGTACTAAATCTCTAAGATCGTATAACTACTAGCGCATGCAGATGATATTGACATTATTGACCTCAACAATTGCAATGTAAGTTTTGGTTTTCCACTGGCGGGATATGGATCGAGGCGAATAGATTTCATAGTGCACGAGACAAAAAGAACCGAATACCGCAGATGAAGGACCCGGTGAAAAAGGACCTGACTTCACTTGGTGTGTCTCATGGTTGCCGAAAGGCTAAAAGAAGAAAGGTCTAGTGCACTTTTCGAGGAGTAGTTGATTTATAAAACTGAAAAAATCTTAACTGAAGAGGTCCTATGTAGCAACAGAGAAAAATTAAAATATCCAAAAATAGCATATGTATAAAGAAATCAAAATAAACAACAACAAACCTTCTTACTGCATCATCATTTCAGAGGTGTGTCAATGATGTTTACAGGCCAACATACATATATGTACATATCTATACTCTTGTATATGTAGAACTCCAGTTACAAATCGCCGATACTTTTTTCGTTGGTACAACTCAACTGAATTGGATTTAAACGTGGCTGTGCGGTCTATAGAAATGTGTTTCAGATACTCGCGATTCTTATGATAGGATCAACATGCTGTGTATGTGCTCTATTACTCGTATACGTACATGCATACATGTTTATATTCTCGTATAATAACTGGTATAACGAATGAGTGTATGAAGTGATTCATTGTATGAGCAGTTAGTTGTTGTATTTTACTGTTCTTTATTGTAATGCAAATTTTATTGTTAAAAATTTTTTTTTCTGTTTTAGGGTTTTTTTCTCCATAACGCTCAGTTATGAGAGTGTATGTATGCATGTGTGCACATAAAAAAAAACACGTATGTATGTATAGAATGTCGATCAAGCTTTGCTGGTTTAATCACAAATATGAATGAATTAAATTTTCTTCATTGGTTGTTGTTGTTGCCTTTAAGCTATTGGAAGTGATTTCGTATTTTATTGCTTTTTTTTATAACTTTTAATCGTTAACACCAGTTGAGGGTGCAATTTCTTCTGTTTTTTTCCTCTTTTTTGTATTGTATTATTGTATATTTTAATTTGTTTATATACACAAACATATATTTCTTTCATTCTGTTTTAAATGATGCTTATCAGTTAATCCATGTGTCAAGTTATTGGAAATTAGTGAGACAAAGTATAGCAAAAAAAATGTGAGTGTGCTGCAGGAGATTTGTGAAAATAGCTGAAAACCTTATATATATATATAGATATATTATATAAAAATAGAACTAAGCTTTTTCTTTGAAATAAATTTATATATGTATGTATTTAAATATTATTTTAATTAAGACGCAAAAATAATTATGATAAGAAAATGTCAATTAAAAAGACGAAAATAGAAAGAAAAAACTAAATATGTGAAAATTATACAAAACATACGTAACTAAGTTGTAAAGGGTGATCCAAGTGGAGGTATTTTTTCAACAGCCTTTTTTTGACATATAACGAGTGAGTCGTGTCAAGTTTTTACGTTGTTTCTGTTCAGTATTGTTTGGTATTTCATCAAGGAAAGACGTACGTCTGAACAACGTTTACAAATCATTCAACTTTATTACCAAAATTCACGTTCTGTAAACAATGTATTTCGTGCTCGGCCTACCAAGCGTACTATTCGCAACACCATCGCCAATCTCGAGACCCAGCATTCATTATTCTTTAATATTCGACCGAATAGATCACGTTCTGCACGCGGTCAAGAAAATATAGCGGCTGCAGCTGAGAATGTACACGAAGACCGTGGAGAGTCGATTCGACGCCATTCGCAACAACTCGGACTGACGTATGGAACGACTACATCGCGATCTTAAATTGAAAGCGTACAAAATAGAGCTTGTGCAAGAACTGGAGCTGCTCGACCTTTCCAAACGTTTTCGAGCCAAATTTTGTTCACCGATGAGGCCCATTTCTGGCTCAATGGGTATGCAAACAAGCAAAATTGCCGCATTTGCGACGAAGAGCAACCTGAAGAGATTCAAGAGCTGTCATTTCATCTAGAAAAAACTACGGTTTGGTGTGGTTTGTGGGCCGGTGGAATCGTCGGTCCATATTTCTTCAAAAATGATGCCGGTGAGAACGTAACCATCAATGGTGACCGTTATCACGCCATGATAACCGACTATTTGACATATCTCATCAATCAATGGATTTATTGAGAGAACACTTCGGTGAGCAGATAATTTCACGTTTTGGGCCGGTCGATTGGCCACCAAGATCATGTGGTATCACACCGTTAAACTTTTTCCTTTGGGGATATGTAAAGTCTAAGGTCTATGCAAATTATCGTGTGTCAATGAATGAGTCATCGAAAATTGGACTCAACGGATGGATCATCTGAGACCAAAATTTGAAAGAGATAATCTTAAAAAAATAAATGCCAAACTTTTCTGTGTTTTTTTTTCTTTAAAAGAGTCGGGAACTTCGTATTGTTTCATCCTGTACTTCTCAACCCCTATTTAACGTTTTTTATTTAATTAATGCGCCTAATTTTAGGCAACAATTTATGTTATGGTTGTAAAATTGTGCTAAGGACACAGATCCATGTAATACTTTTCAAGATTATGCTAAGAACACAGATGCATGTAATATTTATCAAGTTATTCAAATATTCAAACATTTTAAGTCTGCACCTCTTAATCAACTACCGTGAACTTACTTTCTTCACTAATCCAATTTAATATATATATTTTTTTATAAAATTGCAACACAATTATTCGTCATTCCTCTTCGAATTGATGTCTATAATTAGTCCAAACACTGCTCAAACTTCAATCATTGATCACAGTCACTATACTCACTCTTTATAAAGTATTACACGACGACACATAACTTTTTTGTATGCCCGTAGTGGGCGCACTTTTCTAACTTACTCAAACATAAAATACTCTACATCAAAAAAAGATTTTTAAAATTTTGTTATGACTTATTATTTTCGAAACAAAAAAGTTAAAGTCAATCGCATTGTGTTTTAAATAACTAAAAAGAAATAATTAAAAAAGCTTTCACCTAAAGAATTATAAAAATTTAAACTATTTATTATTGCGAAGCCTTGAATTGCCATTAAATGATTTAACATTTTCATTTTGTTTTAAAAATTTTAAACAGCAAAAAACATTTCTCAGATTCCAAGTAAAAAATATTTTTGCACACACTTCAGTTTCACTTTTGGTTTGTTGATAAAACATAAGAGCGCCAACACACTTCACAACAATTCCGACAATGAATAACTTCTACTTGGTAAATATACGAATATAAAGTATATATATATATATTGTATTTTAAAGAAATAAATGCGCACAGTAGTTATTTTCGTTTTGAGATTCTGACATTAAGTGCACTTGACGCGAAGAAGAGATGCTGCTATATACATAGCTGTGTATGTAAAAAAGTATAAATATATAGGTACGTGCGCTTATATATGTATTTGCGTGTGTGTGTGTGTGTGTGAAGGCGCTTAAAATATAGCAAAAATTATCAACAACAAGAATTCAACAATAATCAAAAAGATTAAGTGAAATAGGTAGCATTTTGAGGTCAGCGCTTGAGGTTTAAGCAGCATATGAAAATATGTACTCATATATGTAAGTAGATAGTTGTATAACTTAGGGTATATATATATGTTTATATATATGTAGGTACTTTTGTTGCCGCGTAAATGAAAAATAATGATGTGTAAGTTGTTGTTCTGTTGCCATGGTGACAATACTTGCAACTGCTTGTGCAAACTGGCCAGTGTAAGAGGAAGAGAAAGCAGTGTCAAGCACGTCAAGTGCATGCAATCATATAGTTGCAAACAGACAACTTTATTGCTCGAACTAATTTTAAACTTTATACAGATTTTTTTTTTTTTTAATTAATAATTAATTTAGTATTACGGACGTGCGGAGTTTTAAACAACTTTGATGCAATTTTTCATGATATAAATTAACTATATTTGTTGGTAAAGCAATGTTTTGCAATTTCAGCTATTTTCGGTTGTCCTCCTCCTCCAAGTTTTGGTATGCATATTGATATTTTTCCAATCTGCAGTTCATTTTAAGCCACCTCCGAATGGCCGATGGATTTTTATGAGGAGCTTTTATTGCATATCAGAAATGCATTAGGAGGGCTTGAAATTCCCTGTCGATGGGTAACGACATTTGAAGAATTTATTTTTTATAATTTTGGATGTTGAGCCAGGATTCGACGCCTGGCCGTGCGAATGGTAGAACGAAATGATAACCACCCGACTATTGCCACCAAAAATTAGTCACTCGAAATAACAAACAAAAAAAATAACAAAAAAAATTAAATGAAAGTAAAATAAATATAAAAAACAAAAAAATATAATATTAAGAAAACACTCTCAAGTGAAATTCAATTAAACGCATGAAATTAAATTGATGACATCAGCGTCTTAGATGCGGTTACAAATACACACACTAAGGTGATCCGGAAAAAAAAAATATCTTCCGCCGCTCACTGCGAGCGAGTTATATTAATTGATCTCTCTACAAGAAAACAAATTTATTCTAAAATAATCAGTAATACGAGTAAAGTATTTAATCGGAATCTATTATTTCTAAGTAGAAAAAATTATCAAATATCTTTTAAAGTAAGTCTTTTGAACCACACTAATGCATATACACACAAATAAACATATACATATGCAGCCTCCCGCACTAACATTTTTCAAACCAAGTCGCCAAAGTAAGCTTAGCTCTGCACCAATAACATATGTATACACGTATCGTATATATATATGATTATGTACATGTGACTGAAGTATTATAAGTAATGGCAAATTAATGTCTCACAGCAAAGTAAATTGTCAAGTGACAGTTTTTACAATTTTTTAATAGCCAAAAAAAAATTGCAATACCATAACCAAAATATACATATATACATACATACATACATATATATTCTTATATACAAGTATGTGCACATAAACTTATTTGCATGCGATTTAAGTTAGACTTTTATGAGGTAATTGATGCGCATGCGCGTATGCTTTTGGCAAATTTCATTTGTAAATACATACATATTTTTGCGTACTTATACCATTTGACAGCTTGGACTGTGTGAAAAGTGGGTCAGTGGTGATCATTTTAGAGATAAATAACAACAACGCCTGGTGAAGAGCTTGCCAAAACAGCGTTATGGGAACTGGGGCACATTTATATTTTGTATGTATGTATATATGTATATTTCAATTCACCTTCTTCAGTTGTTTGCTAGCTTCTAAAACTGGCCAGTTGTCGTTAAATGTTTAATCGATTTTAATTGAATTGAAAAAAAAAACGACAACTACTATTACATATAAACATGCTGTTTTCGCTGGCACATCTTAGGGTTGTCAGTACGATCGCTATCTCGTACCTTAGTTTGTAACTGTGTGTGACGCGTGTGGGTGCACAGATGTCAAAGCATTAATTCTACGTCCATTTAATGTCTGATATCATTTAGTTGAGTTGTTTTTGCTATCGTAAATAATGCAATAAAAATATATACATACATACATAGAAAAATAAGTGAGCTTGTGAATATGAATGACTGATGTGGCGCTTGAATGGTTAAGTGAATGATAGTTTCAATTCTTAAATTGTTGTAATTAGTGGATTTTTATTTTTAATGTTCATCTGAACTTACTGCTTTGGTATACAGAAATCTAATTGCTGTCATAGCAATTCAATTACCAAACATTTAATGGTTAAGATTTTGACATTTGATCTCATCTAAATGAGCATTGAAATGTTTTATTTTTCTGCCTTTACTAATAGAAAATATTTTATTTAAAAAATAGACAAACTTAAAACGAAAAAAATACAAGGAACTATAAAAAATTAACAATGTACAAAAATTCATAACAAAAGTGCTAAAATTATTATAATTTTTACAACAAATTAAAAATAATTAAAAATTAAAAATGTAATATAAATAATAAAAAAAGAAAAAAACAAAAAATAAAAATTAAAAAAAATTAAACTAAATTAAATAAAATAAAATAAAATAAATAAAATAAAATAAAATAAAATAATATAATATAAAATAAATAAAAAAATAAAATAAAATAAAATTAAATGAAATAATACAAATTGAAATGAAATAAAACAAAATAAATAAAATAAAATAATATAATATAAAATAAAAAAAATAAAATAATATAACATAAAATAAAAAAAATAAAATAAAATAAAATAAAATGAAATAATATAAATTGAAATGAAATAAAATAAAATAAAATAAATTATTGTAAAATAAAAAAATAAAATAATATAAAAATAACAATATGAAATAAATTTCAAAAAATAACATAAAATAAAATAAAATGAAATAAAACAAAACAAATAGATGAAATGAAATAATATAAGATTAATTAAATTTATTTAAAATAAAATAAATTATATATAAAAGAAATAAAATAAAATAAAATAAAACAAAATAAGATAAAACCAAACAAATAAATGAAATAAAATAATATAAAAATTTAAATTTAAAAAAGTAAAAAAAATAAAAATAAAATAAAATAAAATAAATAAATAAAATAGAATAAAATAACATAAAATAAAATAAAACAAAATAAAATAAAACAAAACAAACAAATGAAATAAAATAATATAAAATAAATTAAATTTATTTAAAATAAAATAAAATAATATAAAAAATTAGAAATAAAAAATAAATAAACAAACAAAAATAAAAGAAATAAAAAACAAAAAAAGTAAAAAAAGATAAAAAATAAATAAAAAATAAAATAAAATAATTTAAATTAAAAAAAAAATAAAATAAAATAATATAATATAAAACAAAACAAAATAAAATAAAAAATTAAAATAAAATAAAATGACATGAAAGGAAATATAATAAAAAAATTAAAATTAATTAGTTTAAAATAAAGTAAAATAAAATAAAATAATTAGAATATATAGAACTAATATCTTCCTCTCTTTTAACCGGTTGGAAATCGTGGGATGATAAAAACTCGCTCTTGAAGGAAATGTTAAAATTTCATTAATGTTTCACAAGGGATTAATTATTTTATTGAGTCATACCGCAATATTAATATACTTCTGCATGTAGACACCTTTGGAAAACTATCTACACATAGACTATTTAAATTTTTCATTTTTAATAACCCTATCGCTTTTCCATTTCACTTTTATTAATTAGATAAACGTATATTAAAGTAAAAAAGAGGTTGTAAATTTTTAATTTATATTAGAATTCTTTATATATCTTATTTTATTTCATTTTACTTTATTGTTTTAAGTTTAATTTCATCTTTATTTTTTTCTTTATTAAAGTTTTTTTTTTAATTTTTTTTCCTTATCTTTAAATTTTATTTTATTTAATTAATTTTAAGTTTATATTGTTTTTTATTTTGTTTTCTTTTATTTTATTTTACTTTATTGTATTTTATATTATTTTATTTTATTTTGTTTTATTACATTTCATTTAATTCTTTATTTGTTTTTTTTTTACTTAATTTTACTGCACTTTATTTTATTTTTTTTTATTTAAATTAATTTATTTTATTTTATTTTAAAGTATTTTAATTTAAATTAATTTATTTCATGTTTTATATTATTCTATTTTATATTTTCCGCCTTTTTTTATTCTTTTTTATTTTTTTATTTTTTTTTTCATTTGTTTTAATAGTAATAATAATAATATTGTATAGTGCATATAACTATATATATGTAATTAAGGACATTTTGCTTTCAAATTGTTTTTTATAAACATTTCATTCCTCTCAAAGCTTAAAAACTTAATATTCATTTCCCTTTTTTTTACACTTTCAGGCGGCTTAGCCCCTGGAACTCCATCAGCGGCCATGATCATGGAAGGGCTTGAAACCCTTGTGGCGCCATCGCATCACGCTTTCCTACTTACCGAATCCGCCGCCGCCGCTCACTTCAATGTGTTGAGCTTCGATACGTGTCTCTTCAAAACCACCGCCCAGACTAGTCCATCGACAGCGTCCACATCTGCGTCCACATATCTTAGCACCCCATCGCACACGTTTGGTGGTGGCCACTTGGGTGCCGCCCAAACATTGCTCCATTACAATCTCTCTACGGCGAATAGCAATCATCAGAGCGCAATAGCTTCGTGTAGCAGCACAAGTACGAGCAGCAGCAGCCTACCAACAACCAATAATATTGCTGCATCAGCGACAGCAGCAGTCGCAGCAGCAGCAGCTACTAATTCAGCATTAAGCGCCAGTTTATCACGCACAAATTTCACACGTATCGGTGGTGGTGTTGCCATCACTAATAGCAACAACAGCAACAGTCACAATCACAGTAGCAGCAACAGCAATAGTAGCAATAATAGTTGTACACCAACAGCAACAGCAAACGCTGCTGGAATCGCATTAACGCAGCAATCACCAACTGTTGCTGCGGTTAGTGCGTGTAGCAATAACAGTAATAATAGCAGCGGACGCAACTCGGCTACACATTTGAGTCTACTCAATACCGCACAGCACAGTCCGAGTGGACACGCGACGACTAATTTAGGCAGCGTAGGCGCCAGCAGTGGCGTAGATATCGCAAACAGCGTTAAGGAGTCGCAGTCATTGCCGTCGGACGCACAGTGTTGCGATACACAGACGGGCGATCTGAATACGCCCGTCACCACATCCAACGATATTCCATCATTCTTCGGACCATCAACCATTGTTGAGCCGCCACCAATTACAGGTAGGTGTTGTTATCAAATGAAAAATATGTACATATTTAAGCGGGAAATTTCATTAGGTATCTAATGCAGCTCAGTCGTGACAAAGCGAGAGTGTTAACCAATTTTTAAGACCCTTTTAAATTATTAAAAATACTAGTAAATGAAAATTCAACCAAAAGTCGATCAGTCAGTCTTTTATACTACTGAATAAACCGAATTTCACTCATTTAGAGCATACAAAAAAATTTAAAATTTTCAGAGTAAAATATTAAAAAATTAATTAAAATAAAATTTAAAAAATGTCAAACGTAATTAAATTAAAAATTAAGTGTTTTGAATTGAAATCTGTGAAAAAAAAATCTGTGTGAAAGGGCTAAATATAATATATTTTTCATCAAAATGCAAAAAAAGGACACCTTGTTTTTGAAATTAATTTCCCAGAGCTTTCCGAATCAACATTCAAAGATATAAAAAAAAATCATTTCTTTAATAGAACTTAGAGGAGGCATACGTACTGGTGTCGATTTAATAAGTTTAACCCAAACTTTAAGAACATTTCAAAAAAAAATTTTAATTTTTCCGTAAAATTGATTAGCTCACTTTTTATATAAACTAATAAATTAGAACCAAAAATTTGTTTATTATTAAAATATAGTTCGCATAAATTTGGTTGGGATATAAATTATGAAATTCATTGATGGAAATTATAAATTTCCCTGAGCGCTACCAGCTGGCAACGTTTCATCGTTGTAAGCTACGGACATGGCGTTTGACAGGTTTTTCCCTCCCACAGTAGAAAGCTAAGGATGAGAAATATGTTAAGTGGGTGATTGGGCTATAAAACTATCTCTCCATCTCTATACTCTTTTAATACAATTTAAGAATATATATCAAAGAGACAACAAATAAATGAGATGAAGGAAACTTTGGAGATTGTGGAAGTCGTGAGTCAAGTTATTTACTCAATTCATCCCGGCGTCAAGAAAGAATTAATCATAACCTTTGTAAACCATGAAGGGTTTTGAGTTTTCAGTGGAGTTTAACATTTTTAGGAAGAAGAAAACCTGGTGATATGCATTAGCACACATGTATAAAGGGTGATTCATTTCGAGGTTTCCTACTTTTCTAAAGGAAAAAACACAGAAAATTCAAATTTAATGGGGAATGTTTATTATATTTCGAAAGAATATTCTTTGGCATTTTTTTTTTTTTTGAAGATTATCTCTTTCAAATGCTGGCCGCGACTATGTCTCAGATAGTCCAATTTTCGATGGTGACACGTTCGAGCTTTTCGGCTGGTAACTGGCGAATGACGTGATGTTTAGCTCCAAGGCCTAAATCGAAGACGGGTTGTCCGCATAGACTTTAGACTTTACATATCCACGCAGGAAAAAGTCTATCTGTGTGATATCACACGATCTTGGTGGCCAATCAACTGGCCAAGATCGTGAAATTATCTGCTCACAGAAGTGTTCTCTTGATGCGATGTGTAGGATGTGGCGCCGTCTTGTTGAAACCAAATGTCGCGGAGATCACGAGCTCCAATTTCAGGTATCAAATGGTCGGTTATCATGGCGCGATAACGGTCTCCATTGCCGTCTACGTTCTCACCGGCATAATTTTTGAAGAAATATGGACCGATGATTCCACCAGCCCACAAACCATACCAAACCGCTGTTTTTTTCCGGATGAAATTGCAGTTCTTGAATCTTTTCGGGTTGTTCTTCGTCCTAAATGGGGCAATTTTGTTTGTTTGCATATCCATTGAGCCAGATATGGGCATACTCGCTGAACAAAATTTTGCTCGAATACGTCGGATCTTCTTGGAGCTTTTCAAGAGCCCATAGAGCGAAGCGATGTCGCTTGGGAAATTCGAACGGCTTCAGTTCTTGCATAAGCTTTATTTTGTACGCTTTCAATTTAAGATCTCGACTTAAAATGCGTCAAGTAGTTACATAGGTCAGTCCGAATTGCTGCGAGCGGCGCCGAATCGACTCTCCACGGTCTTCGTATACACTCTCAGAACGTGAATTTTCGACATAAAGTTGAATTATTTGTAAACATTGTTCAGGCGTAACAAAAATAACATGACAGCCTGGCACAACGCACGCGTAATCTGTCAAAAAAAAGGCTATTGAAAAAAGTACCTCTACTTGGATCACACTTTACGAACACAAGCTGCTTTGAGATTTTGACTGATCATGCCTTACTAATAATTATATTTCTTTTATTATTATTTATTTATGCTGTTTTCATATACTACATATAATTTTTCTAAAAGTCTTTTATTGTGATTATCCGTTGTTTATCTCACACACATACTTGTACAAATTTTTTTTTTGGCGCACCGCTGAAGAAAATACACTTCTCGACATTCGAGTGTTGCTCTAAGGGCACTTAAGATCTTGTTAAGACATTTTGTTTTCATGTTTTGAAATTGTTTTTCATTCTTGTTTTTATTTCATTCCGAATATTAAGGAAACAATAATCACATTGCAAGTAGTTTTTTAAATAGTTTTTTTTTATATCTATATATAAGTCATTAGTTAAATTTTACAACATTTGTGTCTATTTATTTTGGCATTGCAGAGTGATTTGTCTGTTTATGAGTGAGAAAAGTTTCAACACAAAAAAAAAATTCACAAAATTTTAAATAATGTAAAAAAAAAATTAAAAAGACATTAAAAATGTAAAGGAAAAGCAACTAAAGTGAAACTATTTTATATTTTATATTTACCAAACTTTATGGGGTTTTAAATTTTTTTTAGAAAATATGTGGTACAAAGTCTTTATGTCGCCTCATAAATTATCGCATGATATTTATAATTTTATTATTTATAAAAAGCTCCCTTGAGAACTAAACTTGTTGTCAACAGTAAAGATTATTTGTCTCAATTTTCGTGAAATGTTTTTTTTAACAATTATTAGTGCTGCCGGATGTAATAAAAAGTTTGAAATACTTTTAGTTTGTAGGCGATACGGAGCAACTGGAAAATAATAAGATTTCTTATTTTCCCTAATTAAAATACTACAATATACTACAAAACCCTGCTACATATGTTATACCGATATACCACGTCATCGCAGCTTGTCAGTTATATCAGTAGTATGTAGTAACGGTATTAATTAATCGTGTCCTATCTACTATTAAACATTTCCGTTCAGTGTCAATGTTTCCAAAGGCATTCTGTGTGTGTCGTTATCACTAGTTGCCACCATACATATATACAGACATACGTATATGTTTCAGTATATCTCGTGCTAGTAATGATGATGCTAAGAAGATGAGGGATTCATTCTAATTGAATTAAGGAGTACATTTGATACGGTCATGTTCACATTCTTACATATGCTCATACATGTGTAAATAGAATTAATATGCAAGTCAACCCAAACCCTCTCTCTCTCTATGTCAGAAATACTAATATTATTTGCTTCAAGTTTTTCATTTTTTTTTTTTTTCATTATTTAATTTTGCTATAAAACGAGCAGCATAAGCTCTTAAGAATTGTCTAAAAATGTGTAAATAAAAAGCGCCATAAATTGAATTTAATTGATGGTAGCAATTTCAGAAAGGAAATACAAATTTCATTACAATTTCCATAGCACGCAAAGGCAGGCTAGACTAGCTAATATAAGTATATTGTGTGTAGCTGAAAATTCTTTGCTTTTATTTTTATTTTTAAAAGTAACCTGCATTTTCCAGATTTTACTTCTAGATTTGTAAAAATTTTTGTTTTATGTTTCTTGCTTTCCTTTCCGTAAAGTATTTTTTTTTTTTAATTTAATATTAAATTTTGGAACGGCGCAGTACGGACGTTTTTACTGGTAAAAATTATAAAGTGAAAATAAAGAGTTGTCTAAATTAAGCGACCTTAAATTATTAGCTAAAACAAAAGACTGCATTAGAATAAAATATGATAGATATAAACAATTGCAGAGCTATAAAAATTCAATATACAAGAGCAAATTAGCATTACCAATTTTATATAACATATTTGTAAACACCTAAATGTAGGCTACGCTTTTGCTGGCAAAAATTGTAAAGGGAAAATAAAATGTTGCCTACAAAAATGCCAAAATAAAATGTGTTTCTCAAGAAAAAACTAATAATAATCAATAAATAATATATCAAAAAAAAAGTATAATAAAAATTTGGCACATTCGTAATTTATGGTGATCCATTCCGAGGTTCCCTACTTTTTAAAGAAAAACTCTCAAAAAATTCAAATTTAATGGGAAATGTTTATTATAATTCGAAAGAACATTCTCTGGCATTTATTTTTTAAAGATTATCTCTTTCAAATATTGGCCGCGGCTACGTCCCAGATGGTTCATCCATTGAGTCCACTTTTCCATGACTCCATCGTGTATTTCGACTGGTAAATGACGAATGACAAGCGTGATGTTTTGCTTCAAGGCCTGAATCGAATCGGGATTGTCCGCATAGACTTTAGACTTTACATATCCACACCCGAAAAAGCCTAACGGTGTGATATCACACGATCTTGGTGGCCAATCGACCATTGTGACGCCGTCTTGCTGAAACCAAATGTCGCAGAGATCACGAGCTCCAATTTCAGGCATCAAATAGTAAAATAGTCGGTCATCATGGCGCTATAACGGTCGCCATTGACGGTTACGTTCTCACCGGCATCATTTTTGAAGAAATATGGACCGATGATTCCACCGGCACACAAATCACACCAAACCGTTGTCTCTTCTGGATGAAATGGTAGCTCTTGAATCTCTACAGTTTGCTATTTGTCCAAAATCCGGCAATTTTGCTTGTTTACATACCCGTTGAGCCAGAAATGGGCCTCATCGTTGAAAAAACTTAGCTCGAAAGCGTCGGATCTTCTTGGAACTTTTCAAGAATCCATAGAGCAAAGCGATGTAGCATGGGAAGGTCGAGCGGCTTCAGTTCTTGCACAAGCTGTATTTTGTACGCTTTCAATTTAAGATCTCGACATAAAATGCGCCAAGTCGTTCCACACGTCAATCCGAATTGCTACGA
This sequence comes from Neoceratitis asiatica, assembly GCA_030068015.2. Lineage (NCBI taxonomy): Eukaryota > Metazoa > Arthropoda > Insecta > Diptera > Tephritidae > Neoceratitis > Neoceratitis asiatica. Next base: position 41,912,618 of record CM061529.1, read on the forward strand.
ACGGCACCGAATCGACTCGCCATGTCTTCGTGTACACTCTCAGCTACGGCCTCTATATTTTCTACACTGCGTGCTGGACGTGGTCTATTTGGTCCAATATTATCCTATAACGAAAGCTTGGTCTCAAGATGGGTAACGGTGTAGCGAATAGTACGCTCAGTAGGCCGATTATATTGACCATAAGTTGAGCAAAGCGCGCGAAACACATTCTTTACAGAACGGGAATTTTCGTTATAAAGTTGAATGATTTGTAAACAGCTTGACACGACTCACGCGTGATCTGTCAAAAAAAGGCTATTGAAAAAAGTACCTCTGCTTGAATCACCCTTTAGCAATAAATTGTTTTTATATGCAGGTTTATTAAAATGGTAACAAAATAAATAAAATCCGACGTTTTTAGTTTTTACATAATTTTCAACAGTATTTAATATATGTTTATTCAGTATATAAGTTATTTATTTTCGAATAAATTAATTTTCTCGTTTTTGTCAAATTTTCAACATTTTCTTAGATTAAAATAATTATTTTTTTTTAATAGTAAATATCTAACTTATAAACTGTGTCACTGCAATTAAAATCATGAAACTTTTTTTTCTAAAAAATATTTTGTTCCCACCTTGTTGTATTTTCACATTATTTTCCACAGTTCGTCGTTGCTTTATAGCCGCTTAAGTTTAAAATTAGCTCCAGTGTAATTCCTTTATTTAAAAGAAAAGAAAAATGCTTGCATTCAGCAGCAATTAATTACTTAATATTTCTTAATTATAGAAATTTTATGATATATTATATGCGCAAATAAATAAAAGCACACATATAAATATATACGCTTGAAAAAAAATTGAATAATTTTCAACACAAAAACGTTTTCTAGCAAAATAAAAGTAACCAATAAAAAATAAGAAAAAATCAAATAAAATACATTTATTAGCTATGCATACATAAAAAAGTTGCTGTCATCATAAATTTTACACAACATTTAATTTCGAAAATCAGCAGCGGCAGCAATGTTTGCAGCAGCAACAGCAATAACAATGCGTAGTAATATAGCAACGGAAGGAAAATCTTTTGGCATCCCCCACGCAATTTGAAAATATTGTATTGTGCATACACTTAAATACATATATAATTTTGTCAAAAAGTCTGTTTGTATGTATGTCATGGTATTTGCCCATTAAATGACCAAAATCTATTTGTGTAGCCAAGCACTTTATCCAATCCGGTCCAAACAATTTCGTTGCTTTGCGTCTCATTCAAATGTGCTTCACTGAATTTTGAATTATTTATTTTGCTTGATGCCTTTATTTTGTAATATTTTTCTTTTCTTCGACGCACTTTGTTGTCAGCCGCGAATTTCCATGCTTTCTTGCTCCATTATTATTACTTCTTTTTAATGCATTTCAGTCTTAGGAATTGCAAGTATTTCGTTCAAATGAGAGAACTTATTTTTTTTTTAAGTCTAATTTCATCTTATTCTGCTTCGTCTTATTGTGTTGCTGACAATGATGTAGTCTCTTTTAATCGCTAAACTTGGCAACGTTGGAGACATTTTTCATGTCATAAACTGGCAGAAACCCCAAACAAATTTCAAAGTGCATTAAGAACAATAAAGCAATATTAACTCAACTGGACGCAATGAACTCTGCTCGTCTAAAGGACGTATATACATAACATGAATAATGATATACACATACTAGCATACACAGTACGAGTATGTATGTATTTGCGTATTTATTAGCTGAAAATAAGCCATAAAATTTTGGCAATTTATAATAATTTATTAGCAAAGTGAAATATTTAAATACATGCTAGTATATGAGTGTGTGTGTAAGTTTTTTTTTTATAATTTGTCGTTGAACAACAAAGAGTTTTTTGATTATGAGAAAACGCCTATGACGTACATAACATATCTACGTATGTATTAAAAATTCTGCTGGCGGCAAAGATAACGCTTTGAAAATTATTTAAATATTAAATAAATTCTTTGGAAAATTATTAATGTTATAATTACTCGATGCACGGTAGTGTCTTCTGATAAAAATGCAAGTGTGACTCAATGCATCCAACTAATCCGTAAGAACCCGAACTTTGTACTTTCATGACACTCCTGAACATACGCAAGCACTTTTTTGAGCATTTAAAACTCAATCAAAATTAAGGAAAATTTAATCACGTAGATACTCTCCTTTTACTGCTTACGTGTACGTTCCACAGAGAGGGCACCCAAGAGTCATGGTGATAAGTTGTATTTGAGTAATAACATTTGGGATATTAGCTTAAAAAATAATCAAATTAATATCCTTTTCTTTATCGCAACAATTATATAATTATCCTTATTCACTCTCATAATGTTCATTGCAAACAAAATTCTCGAAATTTAATTTTTGACAGAATACAACATACTTATTCAGAGAAGATAGCATGTTCCGAAATTAAAATTAAAATTAATTAATTAACAAAAAATTATTTTTCAATTATGTCTATTAGAAAAAAATTCTTATTCATTCAAATAAAAAAGTTAAATAAATAAGAGTGTAAAATAAGTGTTTTATTGCCTAATTACACAAATTTATCATTTTACTTTAATTTTTACTTATTTTTGATTACATTTTATTTACTTATATTTCATATTTTTATTTAGTTTCTTTTATTACGTTTTATTTAAATCATTTATATCATTTAATTAATTTTTTTATTTTATTTTATTTTTATTTTATTTTAATTTTTATTTTTCATATATTTTTTAATTTATGATATTTATTTAATTTATTCTGTTTTATTTTTTTATCTTTATTTTATTTTATTTTTTTATTTTTGGCTTTTTTATTTTATTTTTTAATTTTATTTTACTTTATTATGTGTTATTTTTTTTTTTTTAATTTTTTATATATATATTTTTAAAAATTTATTTTTTTATTTTGTTTATTTTTTTTATTTTGTTTTATTTTATTTTGTTTTATTTCATATTATTTTATTTCATTTTACTCTATTTTATTTTATTTTGTTTTATTATATTTTATTTCATTTTAATAAATTTTATTATATTTTATTTTATTTCATTTTATAATTATATTATATATTATTTAATTTTATTTTATTTCTCTTATTTTTTTTTTTTTTTTTATTGTTATACTTTATTTTATTATATTTTTTATTTTTATTTTTATTTTAATTTTTTTAATTTTATTTATTTTTAATTACATTTATTATATTTTAATTTATATAATATTATTTTATTTCATTTTATTTTATTTTATTCTATTTTATTTTTTACTTTATTTTATTTTCTATTCTATATAAGAATAGAGTCCAAATACTTTGTTGTAATATACACATATACACATAAACACTTTTTAACACTTGCAACGCAATCACTCGGTGGCGATAATCAAAGAATAAGGAAAGCAAAAAATCTGGGCTTGAAATGCGATAAAATCCCATTCTTTGAATTCTGCTTGGTAAAAAAAAATCAAATGTAGTGACATTGATTGCATTATTGAAGACGGTATGCGGGCATGTGTTCGGACTGCCACTTAGAGTCGTTCAAACAAGTGTTCATATGATGCTCAATGCAATGGTAGGATTGATGTCAAAACACATTAAAAGCGCATTGCAACTCAATCAATTCAATGCAACGAAGAAATATTGCTGCCACACACACTCAATCAAACACATATGATTGTGTACATATAATATGTCAATATATGGCAAGAAAAAAGCGAATATGGAACAGAAAAAGAAGTAAGCGAAGCCGCAGCTGGTGCAAAAAAAGATGATGAGCAAACCAAAGAGTGCCCATATGGTGGTTGGGTGTTCGAAGTGTAATTAGTCTTCTCTGCACACCAATGTTATATGCTTCATTGGCACTTCTTTTCCCCAACCGCTCGCCCATTTAATGCCTGTGATATCGTTGATTGTAACATTATAGGCAACACACTTGTTGTTGCTGCTTGGCTTTGTTTTCCAATGAATGATCTGCCGGCGCTTGATGTTTTTCTTCTTTTGTCGCAATTCAGGCTGCTGCAGTCGACCTCCCGTGTTGATTTCACGCGAATCGAGGAGCGTCCAGCTAACTGGTTGACTGGCTGGCTGCCACTGAGTTAGCATTGCTATTGCCATTTGCCGCTTGCCTTTTGGCATTTTGATTTTTGTCAATTCGAGAAGTCAAGTTCGTCGAACGTCGTTGCGGCGGCAGCTACTGGGCGGCATTCGCAGAAATCTCTGTGCCATGGATATCTTCATTTTTTATTATACGTTTCGTGGAGAAGCGGGCGAAAAATGCTGAATGAATCTTTAGTTAGGAATTGTATGAAATTAATTGATAGCGGCCAGCTGGGTGGAGTATGTTGAGTAAGTTGACACGTTTTTATGATTATTTTATTTATTTATTTAAATTTTTATTTATTTTTAAAGACAGTGATGTGGAAGGGTTTGTGTGTGTAAAAATTGTAACTTTGCTGTCCTCTCGTAGGAAATATAATTTTTTTAATTTTAGGAAAATCTCTGTCTCAAGCTGAGCTTTACAAGTCATATTTTGCCGCAAAACAATTTTTTAATAAGTAATTACATATATATTTTTTATGCATATATCTACTCTTTACAGGTTCCATCGAATCCGAAGATTTATCTCTCGAACCTCAGCCGACAGCCAGTCCGGTGTTGGTGTGCAGCCCATTGAAGGAGGAGCGCAGCACGCCACCAATATTGGCAATTGTCAAGGAAGAAACAAGTAATAATAGTTGTACCATGTACCCTTCTACACATCTAAGTCAGAATCAGAATCAAAACCAGAATCAGACAACAACATCAACAACAACAGCCGCAACAAGCACAACATTATGTAATAATAATAATAATACAACAAATACAAGTACACAAAATAATGCACAACAACACTCACAACATCACCCACAACAACAGCAACAACACCAACAGCATACGAGCCAACACTCCCCCCACCATCAGTATCAACATCATGCACAACAACAACATCACTTGCAGCAACAACATCACTTACAGCAACAACAACAACAACAACAAAACCAAATAACACACCATAACAGCCTACACCAACAACAACAACACCAACAGCAGCAGCAACAGCAACAACAGCAACATCTACAACACAATAGTCATCATACACACCAACACCTACAGCAACAACAACAAACACATCCACACTATCATGGTCTTCATCAAACACACACACATCACCTCCACCATCATCACCATCACCAACAACAACAACAACAACAACAACAACAGCATGCGCAACAACACCAACAACAGCAGCAACAACAACAACAACAAACGCATGCAACTAGCAATAGCAATAGCGGTAAAATATCATATCGTGGCATTTTTACCACTACAGGTAATACAACAACAATGAGCGGACTCAATCCCACAGCTGCCGCAGCCGCTGCTGCAGCTACTCAGCAGCAGCAGCAACAACAACAACAGCAACAGGCTGCGCAGCAACAACAACAAATCGATTCGCCACAATTGAGCGTATTGCCAGACCAAATGTCACCACCGAGCACCGGTCTCGGTAATAGTTGGGGTTTACCCAGCCCCGATAAGACACTCTTCCAGCCGCCCATATTCAGCTTACTCGGTCCTGGTCCACAGAGTACCGCCCAAGCTCATTATGCTGCCCAACAATCTGTGGCACAGCCATCATCGACACCCTCACCCTCGCATCATATGCATACCGGTGGCTACGATGATGGACGCTCAGCAACTCAGCATGTTGAGCTGCTAGGTCTCAATATGGACTGTTCGCCGATTATATTAAAACAGCCACCGCCAAGTTACAGCAGCACCAGCAGCTTCACCAGCCTAGCGGATATGCAGCAGGCGCAAGCCAGCCACGAATTACAGCAGTATCGTCAGCAAATGTCAATTGCTGCGACAAAATATCAATGGCTTGATTCACCAGCTGAATATGGCGGCGCGCAGCAGTCCCTGGTTGTGCCCGGCCCTACCTCCGCCACGACCTCAGTAGCAGCAACAACGTCCGTAATAGGTGGTATCATTCCAAAGCAAGAGTCATATTCGGAGGCCACACCGCCACATCATATGCAACCACCAGCAGCGCAAGGCAGCCAATCGGGCTACTCTGTTGTACAGCTAGCTGAATACAGTCCGTCAACGAGCAAGGGTCATGAGATTCTATCACAGGTGTACCAACAAAGCACCATGCCACTCAAGCTGGTGCCAGTCAAGCCACGAAAGTACCCAAATAGACCAAGTAAAACACCTGTGCACGAACGACCCTATGCCTGCCCCGTCGAGAATTGCGATCGCCGATTTTCACGTTCCGATGAACTCACCCGCCACATACGTATACATACCGGGCAAAAACCGTTCCAGTGTCGCATTTGTATGCGTTCCTTTAGTCGATCGGATCATCTCACAACGCACATACGCACGCACACCGGTGAGAAACCCTTCTCCTGTGACATATGCGGCCGCAAGTTTGCGCGATCCGATGAGAAGAAACGTCACGCAAAGGTGCATCTCAAGCAACGCATTAAGAAAGAATCTAAAATGAGCCAACAACAGCAACAGCAGCAGCAGCAGCAACAGCAACAAGCGGCCGCTGCAGCTGCTGCACATCAACAACAGCAGCAACAACAACAACAACATCATCATCATCACTCAACCCACCACATGCTCCAAGCCGGCGATCTACCCATAGTGACAAGCACCGGCACCAGTTTGTAGACCGAAAGTAATTCATCATCGAATGAGTCCATCGCACGTACAACGCCAACTTCAATGTTGGCAACAATAACAACAACAACGCCACCACCGTTATTGGTGCAAAATTGGCACGCAGAACTCTCATCGCCCTTCTCACCCAACACTCCACTTGACGTAATGCCCACAGCAGAGCTCTCCTTACGTGGCAAACGCAATGATCTATTAACCACAGCATTTCCCTTCCCCTTAGATGTGTACGGCGATTACACCGATACACACGATGATAATGAGTTAACCGAAGATGATGCTTTATTGGGTAGCGAAGATTATAATATGGAAGAATATGAATACGATACCGAATCTGAACTCGATTTAGAATTGAGCGGGGCGCAGAGTGAGTGCGATGTAGCCAACAGCGATGTTGGTCTTGTGCATGCCACTGCTGAGGCATCTACAAATACAACGCCACCGTTGAATATAAAAAGCGTTGTGGCCAACAGATCCTCATCAGTGCAGTTGGGAAGTGGTGCTAGCGCCCGTGAGATGAATAACAACAACAGTAGCAATTTACCTGCAGCCATACTGTGTGAACTTAACGCACAGCGAGCGTCAGGCGGCGTCAATCAGGACATGGTAATAGTATTTCTTACACAGTAAATAGAAAAATCTATTAAATCTATTGAATTTATATTGTTACTTGAACTGTGCGGTAAGGCGAGTGAAAGTTTTGTGTCAAATTTACAAACATATGTACATACATGCGTATGTAAGGAATTGAAATTTTTATTCATAAATAATTTTTGGTTTTATTGAGCAAAGATTTCTAAGCTTCGTTATATTAGTCTAAAACATGGTATGCCTCTTAGTTTAAATAATTTCAAGTAATTTCTTACGTACATTTCCGTTTCAATAATTTTATGAATTTTTAAAATTGTTTTTAGCAATACAGCCATTTTAATATCTTTACTGTTTTTATTTCTTCAAAATATGTACTGAGAGGAAAATATTTTTTTTTAGTTTCATACATATGCAAGTATACATATATATAGGAGTGTATTGGACTTTAAATATTTGTTTTCATTAAACATAAATTATGTTAATTCAATTATTAATTTATTTTTCTCCTCATATTCCTCTCATTTTCTATTGAATAAAATATTTCTATAATTATTTTCACACCGAAAATTTTTAAAAGGGTGTTTTTTTAGAGCACAAAGACTCCATTTTTGGATATCTAAAAGAAAAGAATGATTTAATAACACAAAATATATTGTACTCAAGATCACATTTGTATGCAAAATGTAAACGATACCAATTTGGCACAAAATAATCGTGAGAGAAACAAAATCTCTCTCTTCAACAAATAACAATAGAGAATAAGAAGAACATATAACCCTATAAGGTCGACATGTCTCGACCAATTTATTAATTTTTTATTAAATATTCCAACAAAAAAAACTACTTGGACTAAGCGTACAATAATATCGAAAGCAAATACAACAATATTTTGGCTTCAAAAGAAGTTAGGCTCAGAAGAAACTTTGGCATAACAATTCTCAAGAAGCTCTAATGTTGCTCTTACAATAGATAAATTTTAATTCAGAGAAATAAATGTTTTTCTAATTGTTTAGGAAACCAAAAAACTCCCGTTGGCATAAATTAAAATGAAAATAAAAATTTGATAAATTTTTGATAAATTTAATTGAAAAGGAAAATTATTTATTCGCGCAATGTAACAATTGAAATAATTTATATGTATGCCATTTAGCAAAATATCTATCTATACATACACTGCAGCGCCTAAAGTGACACTCTCGCCTAAAATACCGTTAATTACGCGCATTACCGCAAAAATATTTCAAATGTTGAATCAAAAAAAAAAAAAAAATTAACTCAAAATATTGCCTGCATGGCAAACACTCGACGATGTTTCGGAACAAAAGTAAATGGAACCACAAAAATTTTTAAAATTTGCATACCGTTATAAAAAAATATATAAAAATAAAAAATATATAAGCACGTACATACATACATATATATGTATGCATACAAAACTTTCCGAAAAAAAATAGAAGAAAATAATTATAAAGTAAAAAAATAACATCTAAAATCGTTCCAAACAAATTTAAAAAAATTTATACAATACAAAAAAAAGAACATTTAAAAGTTGTGCGTCAAAATCCAAATATTAAAATATAATATATAAGGAAATACCAAAATATAAATAAAATTACTATAAACACCTTAAAAAATGTATATATGTTACTTATACAAAATTGCTTCCAAGGGTTGTTATAATGTTGACTTCAAAAGTTTAACAAACCGAAACTGTTGCTATCAAAAATTGCTGTTCAATTACAAACAAACATAAAATAAGCAAAAAACAAACAAATTATATGTATAAATAGACGTATGAAGCTACAAATACAAGACATTTACCATAGTTTAGCCTATTATAAAGCTGATTTTTTGTTTAAATTTACAAATAAAAACTATGAATTAACCAAACACTACTACAAACACACAAAATGTGACAAAGTAAATGTGTTATACTAAAGAATTTCCAAAAATAACTAAAAGAATTTTTTTCAACAAATACAACGTGTAATTGTTACAAATAAAATACTACTTATCAAATGCTAAAACATAAGAATAACAACTAATCTGCGCATAAAATTTAGAATGACACATAAAAAAGTTTTTAAAAAATAGAATTTTGCTCGAAAAAACAAAAACAAATTATATTTTGTTTTAAGCAAAAATTTAGTCGTTTTAGCGCAAAGAAGAACTTAAATTAACTTATATCTCTAATACTGTGATCTCATTTGTAATAATTAAATTTTAATTTTAAATTTTAATTAAAAGAAAATAACAAAAAATAATAAACCTGAACAAATAACAAATAACAAATTAATATAATTTAAATGAAAACATCGCCTCATTATTAGCTAATTTTTTCCAAATAATTTTTTTTCTCTTTATTTTTTTAAAAAAATTAATAAATTAGTATTATCTTTTAGCACTTAAGAGCACTGACTAAAAACCCTAAACTAATTATCTACAAATACTAAATCTCCATAAGAATTTATTTATTAAAAATAATTGTCGATAATTCGAAAGAAAAACTTCATTGTGGAGCTGAACAAAACGTCCAAAAAATTACGTACATAAATTTCTTGCATGTTACATATTATATGTATGTTTCATGATATATGTATAAATGTTTTTAAATGTTTTCAAAACAAAAAACAAAACAAAAATTAAAAAAAAAAACATAAACATGCTTAACCTATACATACTTACGCGTATATTATATACATATTAAATATATATTTTCACTCATAAGCGAGAGAATTGCTGTCTTAAGTTGTATTAGCAAGTAAATTTAGTTATTTAAGTGTAGTTGTAGGCACTCAAAAGATGTTTAGCATTTTTTTGCCTGAAACTCAGTTTAGCATATCGAACAAACGACGAACCAGTGAAATTATATTTAAGATTAATATACATATACATATATAAATATAGTTTTTATTGTAAATGTATACGTTTAAGATTTTCGCACGCAGCCATTTAATGTATTGCCTTCATTTTATTAAAAAAAATATATATTTTGTTCAATTTGTAATCTTTTTTATTTTTATATTTTACCTTTTAAATGTTGTTAGCTTGTGAGAATTTTACATGTTTCTTGTTTGATTTAATCAACATTTTCCACAAAAAAAAAACAATGTATAAATACATACTTATGTGCTGAGAGCAATTTTGAAATTTCAAAAATGTTTGTTAAAACATTCTGTTTTGTTTGGTTATGTAAAACTGTTGTATTTACTATTTAATTTTGTTTGTTTTTTTTTTTCTACGTCAATGGCAAATAAAATATTGAATAAAAGAAATATATGTACAACATATATAATTGAAAAAATATATTTTTGGTTTTTGTTTTTATTTACAAATATACATTTTGAATTGATTTTTGTGATTTGGTTTCTTCAAAAATATTCTGTTTTAAAAAGCATGCTTCAGATAAAATCTATTTGATGTATTTCTTTCATAATTATTCTGTTTCATAAAATGATTTGCAAAGTTGTAGTTAATGTTAAAAATCCTATAACTACCACCATCCGAATATAAAACTATATCCAGCACTGTAGCAAGTGTCTTAATCAAGTACCCCAATTTCATGTTAATCAATAATGTACCGTAAATACTGAACATCTTTGTCGTCTTCAAAGAATCCCCTTCCGAAATGAATCACTTATGCCAACTTATAGTCCAATCATCAAAATATTTTTTAAACGACTTATCTGTACTCAAATTTAGTTTTCGTCGCAAATTATATTTCATCTTTTATATTTTATATGCACTAAAAACAGATACCTCGAAGCTACAATTTGAGTTTTGGAAAGGACAAATTCGGCTGGTCACATATGAGGCGAATACGGTGGCTGTTTTTTTTTTTTTTGATATTTATTGAAATTTTGGTCAAAAATTCGCTCATAATGTTAGCCTTGTGAGATAGTGCGTTCTAGTTTCCTTACTGCCTGTTTTTTTCGTTTTCGTCACTTATTAAACTTGTATATCTCCTCGTTAAAATGTGTTTTAATAACGTGAACGTTTCAGTGACCATTACAGGATAAATATTTTATGAAATTCACATCTTTCGGACCTAATCAAGCGGTTTCATGCTCAAATATTTCTTTTCGTGAGACACAGAAAGCTCAGAGGTTAGCGACAGCCAAAGTTGAGTGGTTAGCAGTGCGTACTTTCATCCGGAAAGTCCGGTTTCGATGCCGATCAACATCCAAAATTACAACAACAACAAAAAATTATTGGAAACAAATTACGTTAATTTTCATACCTTTCATGTACATTAAATTTTATATTAACATTGTTCCGAAGTATGTAAGAATCAGATGGAGAAGAGACAAACCCCTCAAAATTTATACCGACAGTATCAGAATCACGAGCTGAGTAAATTTAGCCATGTCTGACTGTCCGAATGAAAAATCCGCTAAAAAGCATATAGGAGCAACAAATTGGGTATCCTACACTCGAAATCGGAATACTATATCATATAGCACCATATAATCGATTTGTTCAGGTATGATGTTTTGGATCAAAAATCCGCCAAAAAGGCATCTAAGAGCATGAAAATTGGTATTTGACTGACGCAAGTTCAATGCACTGGGCCAATCATATGCATATTATAAGCAAAATAAAATCGATCACCATATGCCTTCTGTAACACTTTCAACGTTTCGAGGCAGGCACGAGGCAAATTTTATTATTCGATTGTTGTATTTATTGCAAAATTCGCTATACACACTTGGTGGGACAGAAACTGATAACATAGAGCACTTTAAACACACTCGACGTCAATTTGAAAAAAGCTCTGACAACAAAATTATTTTTTACAAACCCTTTAAGCTTTTTAAATGATTCGCAGAATTTCTGCCTGACGTGTGTCCCTTCGTGAGGTTTTATGATTTTCCTTAATCGCATCCAAAATTTTTAATTATAAAAAGGGCTGAATTCGAGTGTAACTGAACTTTAGATACGCGGTTGTTTCAGTAATGTAAAACATGTCCTAAAAGCTAGGGAAAGGAGTTGTGGCGACTTTTCATATTTGAATGGAAAAATTTCTAAAATTAGTGAGGCTTTAAAATCAGACAAAGATTAAATATTTATTTTATATAAAATAAATAAATGTATTTAAGAAAACCCTTATAGATTTGTAAAAATTAGTTTGGATCTCTTTCATGGAAATCAATTCTAGGAAATCACTGCTGAAATGACTATACACGTGTTATTGCTAAGCTGTCATCTAAAAAGATCTATTTATCATTTTTAGGACTTTTGGAAGAGTTTTAGACTTTTTGTTTGCTAAGAAACAGTATTTAAATAAATATTTTAGTAAATAGTAATTCTAAGATTCGATGAATATTTAATGTAATCTTCGATGGATTTCTGACGAAAAATTATTTGTTTAATTATTAACCAAGTAGTTTTGCGTCAGCTAGTCTTGGCTTTGTTAACAGCAAAAACAAAATAATAGAGGAGGGCACTTATCAACGAGCTGAGTTGATTTAGCCATGTCCGTCTGTTTGAATCTAAACTTGTTTCTCAATAAAGAATCTCAAATATTTATCGAAACTTAGTATGCGAATGTATTTACAATGTATTGATTATTTGTCGGAACCGGCCAGATCGGTCAACAATGTCATATAGCTTTCATTCTTACCGATTTTTTGTGATGTTTGATTTTGGATCGTAAATATTTACTTCACTAAAACACCTTAGTTCATGCAAATAAATATTCTACACACATACAATGAAGTTAACATTGGTATGAAATCGGACGATTACTTATATATAGTAAGCCCCCATATAACCGAGTTGTACAGATATGAGGTTTTGGGATAAAAATCCCTGAGAAAATATTCTAAGAGCGTGAACTTTGGTATGCTACCCAAGTAAACTCAAATACATATTGAAACTGAAAATATTCGAAAACGAAGTTGGCATTTTGTAATAAATTTCGGGAAATATTCGTGAAAGGTATAAAGGCTTCCTCATGACATTTCTTTCTTGTTTTCTTTCATTTCTTTCAAACCATCCGTGATAGTATTAGGGTGGTTTATTTTTAGCTAAAAATTTTACTGAAAATTATAAACGAGTATATGTATTCTAGTTCTGTGTTTAAATTTGTTTTCTCTTTTTAATTTGTGATCTTATGAGGCTTTAGTAAATAAATGAATGTGCTTGAAAATAAATAACTACGAACGAAGGTTTCTCGTGTGAAAAATAAGCTAAATTTAGTTAGAAAAAATCATCGTTTTAGGTGTTGAAGGTATTCCTTCCTTAACAGTAAGTGCTGAAAAAGAATGCATTAATTTATATCACAACTGGTAGATAAAATTAGATTAGCTATAGATACTCAAAGATAGATTTATACTAAAGTAGAAAGTAAAGTGAAAGAAGAAGTAGAAAAAGTTCACGCTTTAATTAGTAAGATTTTGACATTTTGAAAAGTAAGAAAAAAATAAATAAACCACAGTTTTAGAGCTAGAAAGCTGTGTTTTAAGAAACTACATAAATTTTCAATATAACATGACTCTTGGCAAAATAATAGTTTTGTGAATTTAAACGGGAAGAAAGAAAACTAAATTGAAATCAAGGTCCAAGAAAAAAATAAAAAATAAAGAAAAAGATGAAAAAATCGTGTAAGTAGAATGAGAGAGATTTATTTTTTCACAACTATGAATTCACAAAATTATTATTTGGCATAGCCGCTAAATGAAATCCACAAATTAGTTATGTAAGGCATGCAGAGAAGGCATAAGAATCGCATATGAAAATTATTGGAAAAATCAACGAAAAGTATGCAACTTAGAAATGTGTTAAGTTTTTCTCATAAAGTGACTTAAAAATACATACATACATACAATTAACAATAACAATAATTTGAAGAAGAAAAAAAAAGACATTTTGGATTGTCTTATGGCTGAAAACCTTCAAGAGAATTTATTTATGGACGTCTAAAAATTGAAGAAATATTTACCAATTCAGTGAGAAAGTAGTGAAGGGTGAAGTTTCCATAAACATCCTTAAAGTTATATAGAAATAATAAATTACATAACATATACCTAAAACAAATTTACTAATATAAATAAATAACAATGAGCGTACAGGTTTTGCATGGCCTTTAAATCATATTCAATCAAGTGAAAATAATAATTGAAGAATTGGGTGCCATTAAGTATAGAAATTTTTCAAAATTTCACTTAGTAATATTTGCGTATTCAAGTTTTGCAGTTTTTATTTTTCTAGTGAATACATATAGTTAGACAATGTAGATGGTTCGGAAATTTATTTAGTTCTTAAGTTTAATAATTTTTTTTTTTTTTTTTTTTTTTTTTTTAAATATTCTTATGAGTAGTTACAGAACAGTATTAGGCAATAGTAAAACAAAAATATATTATTTACATATATATTAATATTAATATACAATAAGTCCACTCTTATTGTCATACTTTCCAAAACAAAAACGTGCTAACGGTTATATATGTTATATATAAATATGTTTAAAAATAATTAAATAAAACTGTCTTAATTATGACAATTAGCATAATAAATGTATATGTATATACATATGCAAATTTACATATATATAGTTGTATACACATTTACTCATTCATAGGATAGCAAGAGTTACTATCTGTATGGTGTTGTGATTTTTTCATTCATCACGTTTATTGCATTTTACGCTGCGTAATTAAAAAATATTAATGAAATTAAATATAACAAAATTAAAAATATTAAATATTTAATTTTTAATAAAAAAATATTTAAAAAAACATTTAATGTAATATTTAAAAGTTATACACACATACATGCCTACATGTATTAAAACTGCTGAATTATGGATAGTTTTTCTTCCATATTAGATGTTATAAAAAATTACATATATATTAAAAAGCATTGCATTGCAAATTATTGTCTTATATAATAAAATTATTTACATACATACCATAGTTAATTAAAAAAAATCGCTCAGATATTGTATGTATGTATGAATGAATGTATGATATGAAATAAGAGCTTCTCATAAAAAAACATGGGCCGCTAGGAGGCGGCTTAGAATAAACTTTAGATCTCACCATTTGTTGGAAAAACATCCAGACGCCACAAATTGGAGGCGTAGCGCGGCCGAAAAACGCTTCAACTGTTGCAAAGCGCCAATTATACATATATATTATGCTTTCGTTGAATTGAAAGTCCAAAAAGTTTATTGGAAAATTTGACGATAAAGTTTATTTCAACTATTTTCCCTTATCATAAAAAACAAACAAACAAAATTTTAACATGAAATAATAAAGCTAAAACAAAAAAAGCGTAAATCCAACATTGACAATAGTCTACATACAGTATATACATAACTTATCTTAGCGCAAAACCTTTGGCTAATATCAGGTAACATGATCTTTTCAGTATTTAGTTGGTCCACCATTCGCATCAATAACAGTCCGAAGCTTCAATAAGACGTTCTTTGAGTAATTCTGAGCTGGAAATCTGAATTTTTCTAACTTTTCGAACAAAAATCTCCCAGACATATTCAATAGCATTCAACTCTATGCTTTGAGGTGTTGTGTGTAGTTGCTTGGAGCATTTTCAAGCACCTAATTCTTAACAATATGGACCGTGTGCTTTGGATCGTTATCCTGTTCAAAGATCCAGCTTCTAACTGTCCACCGAAGGCTTTAGATTAGCTTCCAACAATGACTTATACTTCAACTGATCCTTATTACCCTCAATAAAAATAAGCTTTCCAACTTCAGATGCCGCAACCGCTGCCCAAACAACATTGCCGCCACCATGTTTCACTTTTGGTACTATATTTTCGGAGATAAGTGCAGTGGATTCTTTTCTCCAAACTTTTGCTCTTCCATCACTGCCGAAAATATTGGACTTCGATTTGTCTGTAAACAAGACTTTTTGCCAAATATCCCTTCCCTTATCTAATTGTGCTTTAGAGAACTCTACGCGAAGTTTACGATATTTTACGGTAATAAGAATCATTTTACGTGACGTTCTACTGTTGAAACTGTTATCGTTCAGAACTCCTTGAATTGTTCTTGGATGGGCACACTTTCTTAATGAGTTTGCGATATTATCGGCTATCTTTTGAGCAGTAACTTTAGAATCATCATTCAGAATAAAGCTGATGTCTCTTCGAGCGGCCAACACGAGGCTTTTTTCAGTGGATCCATTTTTTTTTCAAAGTTTATTGTAATGGTCTGTACCTTTATGTTTAAATTTTGTTTCATTTCACAATACGATTTCTTCTCTTTTCTGTGCTGTATAACCAACATACTTACGTCCATGGATATTTCTTTTCACGGAGCGATTGTTGGTGCTTATGTGTTTAAACCACAACTAAATTCAATGCTATCAAATTTAATTTAAAAAAATAGTAAAACAAAGCGCCATAACAACACAGAATATCGACGTATGTGCTAGTAAGCCCGTGGTGTAGGTAGACTTTTGTCAAGGATATTTTTGCATTTTTCACCATAGATGTTTTCTTTTATGTTAGAGAATGGATTTCTTTTAATACGTGTGATTAGAAAAGGATTTAAAATAAAACTGTATACCTACATTTTTCAGCAAAGTGATAGTACTTTCTACACAACGTATACAGGCGTTATATGTAGACTTTTGTCTGCCTCTGTATATATATAGATACGTATTCATATTTGAGTGACATATTCAAGTTTTTATTAAAAATAGAATAAATTAAAAATTGTATATTTCTGTTAAAATAATAAAATTAAATAGTAAAGAATATTATTCGTGCTGTTTATTTGTATATGTGTTAAATGAAAAAATAAATAAATAAAACATTCCAAATAGAAAATAATTTAAATGTAGTTAGAAATAATTTATAATACTAATTACACAATTTATTTATATATATATGTATTAAATGAAATTAAATAAGCACAATATCATTAAAAACATACTTTTTTGAGCCATAAACTAAATATTATAAATTAGAGTTCCACAAACAATCATTTGAAATGTATCGTTGTTTAAGTGTTAGTGAATTAAGTGAAATAAATAGTATATTGTATTAATACAAAATCGAAACTAAAGAATGCAAAAATTATATCTACTTTCATATTTAAAAAAGTAAAAAATTTTAATTTAATGTATTCAAATATTGCACGCAACAAAAACCAAAAGCGTTGAAAATTAATTAAATGAAATTGAAGACTTTCTATTGTGGTTACATAAGCATACATACATTAAAAAAAAAAATAATAAAAATGAGAAAAAATTAAATTTTTGTCCTGCGTTTAAGATAAGTGAGAAAAAACCAAAAAAAAATATAATAAATAAATAAACAAATAAACTAAAACACAAAGTTTTGCGATGAATTATTATTTTTCAATTGTACGAAAATACCACGTACATACATGTGCACATATTACCCGTATTAAGTAAATTAACAATACATATTGTATTTTAAAAAAATACTACTCTTGGATTTTCCTCACTCATTCAAAAAGACTGTCTTTATGTTGTAATCATATTGGTGGAAAATAAGAAAAAGGAAAAATTAATAAAATATTTAAAATTAAGAGAAATTAACTAATTAAAAAATTTATTTTAAAAATATAACAAAATTTAAAAAAAAACAAATTTTTTAATCAAATATTGGCAACTTTTGCTTAAAGCATTTTGTGTTAATTATTTTTTGATATGTGTTGTACCAAATGTACACAACAACACAACAAATAAATATTAAGTTGTCGTGTTAGTACATACAGACATACATATATCACATGCATATACATATTAAATATTACTATTAACTATTATATATTTGTACTCTCTTCGAATGTGCATTTTTTTCCTCTATTTTTACACATATATGTTAATTGTGGCATATTTTCAAATGTTTTTTAAAATTATTACTCCATAAGTATTTATCATGTGTTCAGCGAATTTTGAAAAAAATTTACTGAAACTATTTTTTTTTTGGAACTACTTTTATAAAAAGTATTATTATTATTATGATAAACATGCGTATTCTTTATACATATATTTGAACTTATTACTATGTTTTGTGGTAAGATATCATGCACAGTTTATCATCGTTTAATAATGATGGCTTCTGACAGATATATGTATATATTAATTAAATTAAAGTACATACATATATATTGTGTAATTAAATTTTAATTATTTTATTAACTATTGGTTATTTCAACTTTATTGTCAGTCAGTATATTGATGAAAATTATAAATGTAAAATCAAAATAAATTACAAAAAGAAGAAAAAATGTTGTCTCAGTGCATCATTATTCATGGGAATGGTAAGTAATAAATAAATTAACTGTTTCTTATATGCTAGATGAATACTCACATTAATGTATGAGTGTATTACGAAAATTCTCTGAACTTTTATTTTTTACTATTACATTCCTAGGAGATCAATGTAATTGTGACAATGTGATACTCCGAACTGCACTTACGCTGTGGTTGCACTTTCACATGTCTCTAATCGTTACAACTATAGCTAATATAACATATCTACTAACTGAAATAAGTTCATTTGAAGTTTATTAAATATACACTGGAATATTCTTTATTTATTTTTTAGCAAATATTCTTTGTTGAGAAGTGTAAGCCTTGGAAATCAGTGCTCGAGGACCAGTTCCTAGGGTATTTTATACAAGTTTAATATTTCTTACAATAAAGGACAAAAGGACTGTAAAATTAAATAAATTGCATTGAATTCTATTTTCGGTCTTTGATTGTCGAATATTGAAGATCGAATTTAAAATTCGTATAAAGGGATACGCAAATTTTGCATAATTTAATCGCAACTACAAAATTACATATAGGAAGGCTGATTTCATTAGTTAAAAATTTGCGCTTTTTAACCGCTGAAATGATTTTCGGTCGAGCTCGTGCTCTTATTACACTGATATGCAAAAAAAAAAATTGTCTCTCCTTATTGTTTTCATGTTTGAATTAATCATATATTGTACTCTAAACAAGGAATTTGATATGCAAATAAGTATTTTTTTATATAATGTCCATTTAATCAAAAAACTATTTTATTAAAATAACAAAAATAATATGAAAGAAAAGTGAAAAATAATTACGATCCAAGTTTTGCAGTGAAAAATGATAATTTTATAGTCACAAATACTAGAAATATCACTAAATTAGAGGATTATGTTGAAAAGATTAAAGTTACTTGGTCCTTTTTTTCTTTTCATTGTCTCGTTTGGATTTTCTCGGTGAATTGACCGACAGAAATCAGCAAGCATTGCTGCTGAACATTTCCCATTGGATGGGAAGTTACCATTATGAAGTAAAACGGCTTTTAAGCTTATCTCAGAGGCATCAATAAAAAGTCTCCATTCCTCAGAAATTTCTGGGAAACTCAGTTCTTGAAGCAGCCCTGCAGCATCATTGCAATATACCAAATCATCTTCTTTAGAGAAATAAGTCATAAAATATTCTTGTCTTGTGCGAAAATATGAGACTCTGGTATTTTGATCCAACAAATTCCATTGTTTTAATCTTGATCCGAGTAATTGTGCCTTAGATTTTGAAATCCCTAAGTCTCTAACAAGTTCATTCAAACGTGTTGCATAAGTAAATAAGGTTCTTATGATGGTCATGAAGATCCGGATAAAGTGTATGAAGATGAGGATGTACTATCAATAGAAATAAAACTCGATTGAGGCTGTAGACTAGAAGAATTTTCATTTTTCATATTGTTGATTTTTGGTGGAACTGGAGGTAAAATTACTTCACCACGAGGGATTAATCTCTTTGTAAATACTATGTCCCGATATACAGTTTACATATATGTATATATATTTTTTTTTTTTTTTGAGAATCCTTGTGTTGATGTCATGCAGAAATAACATTCATTTGCATGATTTTGTAGTTCACTCCATATCATTGGCATTGAAAAAGGCATAGACTTGCGTTTTCCTTCAAACCAACCTCTTAATGCTCTCGAGCAATTATTACAGCACGTTTTTGGCAACCAACTTTTATCTATCTTATCGATAGAAAATCCAAAACAAAAAAGTTTGTAAGCTGTTTTAATAAGATCTGGATGGCACTTCTTTGTACTTTTAGAGTAAGCTCACCACAAATATAATAAAAGCTGTATGTATGCAGAATTTTTACAAACTCTCGGCATTCTATAACCTTAAATTAAAACAAATTTTTTTTTTACAATTTTCAAATTTCTTTTTGATATTTATTGGCTCCGTCTATAAAAAAAAAAAAAAATACATAAACAGCACATAAAATACTCAACAAAAATAAAGAGAACATAAACTTTATGCAAAACTTACCAAAATATTGTAACGTTTTTCGTAGCTACCCTCGATGATTTCCCAAATCCTTCTAGACCGATCACTGTATTGCTAAATAATTTACTCAACGTAATAAAAATATATCATTACAATAAATTACAATTTTCTTCACTATACACTATTGTTTACTTTACAAATCTTTCTCAAACAATTATTTTCCGCTTTAATTTACACCAGTGAGTTTTCAACTCGATGGTCTGCAATAGCTGCTGCCGCTCCTTTTATACCTAACGATGGTCCAAACATTCTGTTCACTCGCTCAACAATAGGCTGATTATTCGTTTGCCTGCGATAGCTGCTGTCACTCCGTTTATACTTCACTATGGTCCAAACATTCCGTTCATGCGCTAACTCGTTTACCTGGAGTAGTTGCTGCCACTCTTTTCGTCTGTCCTTTGTGCGGGGAATTTCCATCACACTACCACTTATTTTATCTGTCCTTTTGTCTGTTGAAAAATCTAGACGTGATAGAAAAAATCGGCCAACGGGAATAGATGCAGACCGTTAAAATCTTCATATTTATAGCATAATATTTTAAAGGAGGATTTTATTGTAGACCAATGTTAGTGGTGTATGTTCCTCAAAGTAATGAAAGCATCTACAATTTATTCTAATTGCTTCCAAAAGACTAGAGGATTTTTATGAGAGGCTTTTATTTTTGTCAGAAATACGCTCGGAGAGTTTCACATTCCCTACTGAGGACGACCACAATTAGGACCGAAAATGAAGGCCCATCTTCGGCTATATCGAAGTCTATGTACCTTTTATGTACACATAAAATTTATTGCAAATTTCAAAATTAGATTTCAATGCTTTTCATTGTCAATATTAACTTAAATTTATTTCTAGAGAATACTAAATCCTACGCTCTTAAATACTTTTTTGAAGGAATTTTGATCAAAGCTTCACATCTGTACATAGGAGCTTTATTTTAAAGACGTCCGATATCCGCTTTCCGAAAGGTATAAAAATAGTTTTTTTTTAATTTTCGTTGTTGGCATTCTGATTGGTAGTACGCACTTCTAACTACTCGGACATTGTGGCCTCCGCTTAAACGAGTATATGCTTATATAAAAGAAAATCGTGATTGATCATCCATCACCACTTTTAAAGCTCGACAACTCCTATGAACTTTTTGCTGACAATCTAAAAACCGTGTCGTGGGGAGAACTCTTCTATAGATTCGTTAGTATCCAACTTTTCAGTCCAATATGCTACAAATCCTGTTGAACGCCCCTTGGTTCGAAACAAGTGTCCAAATTCATTGCGATATAAAAATCTCATCGGCTTTTGCCACTGTAAATGTTTAATAGGTCTGTTGTTTTGGTCATGTCATGTGTAGGTAAGATAACGAAATAGATCTTACAGTTGGATAAAGATTTCTTTCTGTTCAGTGCTATTTACTCAAATTAAAAGTAATTCTCTCTCCTAATCGTCACTAACGGATTTAGATTGATGCTGGTTCCTGGATATGCCTAATTGTCTGCAACATTCGGTTGTGAACAGCAACATGGAAGCCAAGATTCAACACGCTGACTTTGTTTGACTCATTCTCGAACAGATCCTCTTTTAACTCATTTCCTTGTTCAGTGTAGAGAAAGCAGAACTAGGGGCGTTGCTATTAATAACGTCGGAATGTGCCAGAACTAGAGTGATATTGAAAAAGTTCGTACATTCGCAGACTAGTTCTGCTGCTTGTATAATTTTCTCGATCACAAGAAGGACTGAAACCTCATTCAGAAATAAAGACTATCATTCCGTTACTTTGCTTACATTTTTCGATTTCTGGCATATATTTACCCATCACCAAAGAGTAGAGGAAAGGCAAATGGGTAGACCAGTAGGAGCTAAGAAATTACAACCCAGTGATGTGAATATCACACTCTCGCATTTATGTATAAGTATATGCATGTGAATATCTTCACTTTATTCGAAGGTGTAAAAGTCATCGTCTAATCAAATGTCCAACAACTAATCGGAATGTTTCGCTCCAGTTTCACGGGCAGTTGTCAGCGAGATGCAAGATTGACGTCGTGTTTGACACGCTTGGCATGCAATGCAATCGGATATTTTGCAACAAATACTCAATAGTGAGCGTAGCGTTGTAGTGACACTGAGGCGCTGTTGTCGCGTGGCAAGTAGCGACTGGCGCGAGTGGCATGCTTTTATGTGTTAATGAGTGGCTGTTGTTGATTTATTTTCGAACTAAATTGAATTGCTACGTCTGCAGGAAGCCATTTGGCGTATTATTTACACATTTGTATGTATTTATGTACTTATGTATGTATGTCTTATTCCTGCAAACATCTCTTTAGCAAATTTTGATATATATATACATTTGTTACTTATTTAATTTTTTCTGCATTTATAGCATGCAAGAGTTTCAATATTAATTTTCTTTCATCTTAAAATAAGACAAAAGTTGTAAGAGAGGTGTGAAAACTGAAAAGAGCATACAAAATGAATAAAGAGACTGCTATTAATAACAACCATTATCAAGTCTGTTGACATTCGACTAATTGAAATACGCTGACTGCGCGCAAAACCAGGGTAAGACCAACACTACTCGTATCTATGAGTCAAGCACCGCAAAGTAGATTGCTAAAATATATAAAAAGAGACAAAATTTTGATTTAAAAAAATGCATTGAATACTTTTGTCGTCTGTGTAAGTAAGTCCACCATACCTTACAGCCGCATACAAACATCTTCCCAAAATGAAGTTAGATTACGCGACCACAAAATTCTTGTAGATAATTAGCTACCACAATTTTCTGTACTCAAACATAGCTCTCACCAAGAATAATTCATCATTCCACACTTTTCTTTTGAACTTCAGCCAGCAGGCAACCATAGGAGTGGATCTTTATTTCATAAGCACCATAAGATGCCGCCATGTTAAATGAGTGGTTAGCAGTGTGTCACGGTTTTGGGTTCTGGCCAGACCAACATTCAATATCATAGCAAATGTCAAGGCCAAGAAAACATCACGGAAACATACCACAAATTGGAGGAGGAGCTTGGCCGAAAATCGCTTCAACTGCTACAAAGCTCCAATTTTCTTAAAAAACAATTTTAAGAGAAAAATTAGAAAATTCAAGTTTAATGGGGAATGTTTATTATTATTCGAAAGAACATTCTTTGGCATTTATTTTTTGAAGATTATCTCTTTCAAATGTTGGCCGCGACTACGTCTCAGATGGTCCATCAACTGAGTGCAATTTTCGATTACTCGTTCGAACATTTTGACTAGTAAATGGAGAATGACACACGTGATGTTTTGCTCCAAGGCCTTAATCGAAGCGGGATTGTCCGCATAGACTTAAGACTTTACATATCCCCATAAGAAAAAGTCTAACGGTGTGATATCACACGATCTTGGTGGCCAATCGACTGGCCCAAAACGTGAAATTATCTGCTCACCGAAGTGCTCTCTCATTAAATCTATTGATTGATGCGATGTGTGGGAAGTGGCGCCGTCTTGTTGAAACCAAATATCACGGAGATCACGAGATTCGATTTCACGCATCTAATAGTCGGTTATAGTGGCGCGATTACGTCGCCATTGACGGTTACGTTCGCACCGGCATAATTTTTGAAGAAATTGGACCGATGGCATTAAATGGCAGCTTTTGAATCTCTTCAGGTTGCTCTTCGTCCCAAATGCGCCCATTTTGCTTGTTTACATACTCATGGAGCCAGAAATGGGCCTCATCGCTGAACAACATTTGGCTCGAAAACGTCAGATCTTTTTGGAACTTTTCAAGAGCCCATAGAGCGCAGCGATGTCGCTTGGGAAGGTCGAGCGGCTTCAGTTCTTGCACAAGCTGCATTTATTATTTCCATACGTCAATCCGAGTTGCTACAAACGGCGCCGAATCGACTTTGCACGGTTTTCGGTTTGCCCTGACTCGTGGAGGTCTTTGAAAATGGATGGGTTTTAATATTGAATATTGTAGTTTCCGATTTTTGTTACTAGAAATCCCATATTTGCGCAGTTTTGATATTAATAAAAAAGTGGTGTTTTTTTTTCCTTCGCTAAATATAAATGCGGAACAAAATTGAAAGAAAATTCTATTAATACTCCTTTTAGTTGATCTTACCTTACACACAAAAATATCGCGCTAGCAGCATATGATTGATTTAAGCAACATCATTTGCAAAACAAATCAACGGCCACTCTTCCCGACAGTAAGACTCAAACACTAGTAAGTCAATAATAAAAAGTTAGAGAAACTCGCGCTGCCTGAGTCAAATAAAAGTGTAGATTAATATGGAAATCTCGTTTATCAAAAACGTGGCACATGAACTCCGCCGGCAGTAGCAACCACAACTCCAATCCTGCTTGTAATTGAATCTGCTATTAAATCTTGCAATTTCACCATAAAATCTTATCAACCTTCATCTATGCATTTGGAAATAACAAACTAGATCACTTAAACTCACATTATTAGTGAATGTGTGAGCATTTAGAAAATTCCTCAATGTAACATATTAAAAACCACAACCGAGCTGAAGTGAATGCGTATGCAAACCTGCATTGATATGGAGATATGTTCAATAAATAAGCTGAATTTTCAATTTCGCAAACTACGTATATTCTCAATTTCCACTATGCGACATGACTATATCATGTTTAGTTTGTTTGGAACAGGCTTAAAGATTGGAAGAATTTGCACAC
This sequence comes from Neoceratitis asiatica, assembly GCA_030068015.2. Lineage (NCBI taxonomy): Eukaryota > Metazoa > Arthropoda > Insecta > Diptera > Tephritidae > Neoceratitis > Neoceratitis asiatica. Next base: position 41,937,916 of record CM061529.1, read on the forward strand.
TGTAAATGTTGAACACCATGAGCATAGCTAATGAAATTTATGATTGAAAACAATTATGATCCTGATTTGCTTGGTGACGAATAGTGTGTTTATGACAAATCTTTATATATAAAAATCAATGCAAATTTTGATGAACGCCTATAACTTGAGAATCACCAGGTCAAATTACACCAATAAAATTATAAACGGATACTAGGAGAAGGTACACATTACCATTTTAGTGAACATTGGTCGCTACCAATACAAAATAACAACAAATACATGTAAAATCCCAAAATACGCGTACATTACGCTGTATCTTGTGTTGAAAGAGAGAGAAAGATCGAAAAAAAATTAAAATTAAAATTAAAATAAATGCAATAAAAATTAAAAAAAATAATTGATTGAAAAAAGTTTGAATAAAAATTTCAGTTAGATTTTCTTAATTTTTTTTATAGGTGTAGCAAAGTACGCTGGGGTCCGCTGGTATATATATAAAAATTCTAGTATGTGTACAATTCAAAAACTCTAAAAGTCTTGCAGCAATTGAGCTGAAATTTTAGCATGACATATAATTCTCATCAAAGATTGTTTCTATCTTTCTTTTGTATCAGTCACATATTCACGGGATGCAGACTTGGGGCTAACCTATTCGAAAAAACCGTATTTATGCTTCGATTTGCTTAAAATATGATAGATTAGCAGGAACACTACTTTTATCTCCAGGAAGTAGATCATGTACCGACGTATTTGAATAATGATTTCCAGGCTTCGGACCGATTTAATTGATAAAATAATTGATTTATGCTTCAATTTGGTTAACATTACAAATAAAGGGTGATCCAAGTAAAGGTATTTTTTTCAATAGCCTTTTTTTGACAGATCACGCATTTCATCATGAAAAGACTTACGTTAGAACAACGTTTACAAATCATTCAACTTTATTACGAAAACTCACGTTCTGTAAAGAATGTGTTTCGCGCGCTTTGCTCAACTTATGGTCAACATAATCGGCCTACTGAGCGTACTATTCGCGACACCATCACCCATCTGAGACCCAGCATTCATTACTGGCTAGTACTCAACCGAATAGACCACGTCCAGCACGCAATGAAGTGGATATAGCGGCGTAGTTGAGAGCGTACACGAAGACCGTGGAGAGTCGATTCGACGCCGTTCGCAGCAACTCGAATTGATCTTAACTCGAGATCTTAATTTGTTAACAAGCAAAGTTGCCAGAAATAACAACGGTTTGGTGTGATTTGTGGGCCAATGGAATCATCGGTCCATATTTCTCTAAAAATCATGCCAGTGAGAACGTAGCCGTCAATGGCGACCGTTATCGCACCACGATAACCGACTATTTGTGCCTGAAATTAAAGCTGGTGATATCCGCGACATTTTCAATAAGGCGGCGCCACTTCCCAAACATCGCCTCAATCAATGGATTTATTGAGAGAATACTTCGGTAAGCAGATAATGTCACGTTTTGGGCCGGTCGACTGTCCGCCAAGATCGTGTTATATCACACCGTTGGACTTTTTTCTGTGGGGATATGTAAAGTCTAAAGTCTATGAGATTCAGGCCTATATGCAAAACATCACGTGTGTCATTCGCCAGTTACCAGTCGAAATTCCCGAACAAGACATCAAAAATTGGGCTCTATGGATGGAAGACGCGGCAACGATAACATTTGAAAGAAATAATCTCAAACAAAAAAAATTCCAAAGAATGTTCTTTCGAATGATACTAAAGCTTCCCCATTAAATTTGAATTTTCATAGCTAGATAAATATTATAAAATAATAAAAAAATTAAAATTTTGAAATAAATGTTGCTTAATTAAAACTTTAAAATCCCTTTGCAACGCCAATTACGATAAAAATCAGGGAAAATATAAAAAGCCACAACAACATGCGGCCGGGTCAGCTGGTTTTTTGTATTTTTGTTAGAGACTAATAAGATCGAAATTCAGTAAGTAAATAAATCTCATCCAATGCAACTCTTTCTCGATTTATATATATTAGAAAATTTTTGATTTAGAAATGTTGCAACGTCATAAAAACTAACGCAACCGACGAAAAGTTTGACCAGGTTAAAACAACTTAGTTTTCGCATATCTCAACAGTGATGAGCAAAACTATAATACCAACAACAATGACATAAAAAAAGATCAGCAAGGAGAACAACAATAATAACAATAAAAACAGAAGAGCCCAAATTAACAGCAATGAAATTGCTACAGTTCAGCTGCAAAACCCCAAATAAATGAAATAACATTTAAAAATCTGTTTAGTCCACTATATAATATACGAAAGTATTTGCACTCAAACAAATACTGGCGTTAATATATACATGTGTATGTGTTTTTACTTTTAATTTGCATATGCATTGAAGGAGTTTCTTCTAACTGTGGCTTTCTGATTTCGCTCGTTGATAATAAAGATTTTTTACGAGCGAAATGAATTCATAATTTTTGTATCGCTTCTACGCATGCGCAGGTGTGTTGCCTCACTGCCAGCGGTCGTAGCGGTTAAACCACAAACAGATGTAGTATGTGCGTGTATATATGTTATGTATTTATATACGTACATATGTATGTATGTTTAAACACAGATAGGCAAATCATATGCTTGCATTTATTTATCTTTCTAGTCCGCAACGAAAAATTAATACATACACATCTCCGTTTTGTTATTGTTATTTAGAATTCTATTGCTTCCAGCTCTAGTATTTGAAATGAATTGTGACATTTGCGACAATGTGAATTTTTTCTTTTCTTTTTTTAATTATTTGCTTAAATTTTAGCTTAAAATGCTTTAAGGAATCAGTAGGATTTTTCTTTTTTTTTTTTAATAATTCTTAGGGATCTTTTTATCAAACATTCAGAGCTGGAGTGCTTTCGTCATCCGGAAGACATTCAGCATAGCCACTGAAACTCGATTCATCGGATGTCCACGTTTTCCATCTTTCTCCATTATATAGTTGAACGGGAATGATAATCGACTTGTAGAGTGGAAGAGGACTTTACTTTTCAAATGACTACTAGTCAAAAATAGCACTTGTTTTCAAGAGAAATTCTGCATTTAATATCAAAACTGACATTATGGCTTTTGGCAGGTGTTGTCTTCTGGTCGCTAGATAGACGAAATGTTCCACGACTTCGAAGTTATATCTATCAACAGAGATGTTGGAACTGAGTCGCGAAATTGTTGACTGTTTATGGCCAATCAAAATCATCGGCATACGTTAGAAATTGTACATTCTTGTAAAATATTATAACTTGTCTATTTAGCTCTGCATATCGTATTATTTTCTCCAGCATCAAATGAAAATATTCCACGATAAAGAATTACCCTGTCTGAGATCTCATTTGGTATCGAACGACTCGGAGAGGCCCTTCCTTATTCTGACAGTTTCATCAGTCATATAGGATTCACGGAGATATCAAATTTATACATAGCAGCTGATTTTCGAAGGTAGCTTGTAAATCGACGACGAATTAGTGTAGGTCGATCCTTTTTAATTTTTCACATAGTTTACTCCAAAACTCTTTTTTTTTGCTTATCTCACGATAAATGTGGGATCCTTAATTTTTATGGATTCGACAGAGCATACTCCAATAATATTCGTCAAGTATGCTTTCGTCCCACCGTACTCTGCAAAGAAAATGGTACGTGCATTACGTCACTTCTTCGCTGCGGTCGATTGCAACTTAGCGAATTGAGAATATTTTTTCTTATATTGAAGCTTCTTCTCTTTTATGCGTTACGCAAGGCTCCACACGTGTTGGTTATTCTCCGTCAAATGCTACTCTTGTTCCCAGAATGCACGACATGGACGCAATAGTAGAAATTGAGTGTAAAACTGCGACTGTAACTGCATACCGAGAAGTAAGACTACACCCCATTAAACAACCAAAGACGAGTTACTTTCAATTTCAACCAAGTTATAACAAACATTTTCATAATAACAGTTCCTTCGGGTATGATTTGGTGATGAATGATTTCTAAGAAATCAATCTCTTATAAAGAGTGGTCCAAGTAGAGGTACTTTTTCCAATAGCCATCTTTTGACAGATCACTCGTGAGTTGGGTCAAGCTGTCATGCTATTTTTGTACAGCATTGCTTGACATTTCATTATCGAGAGACTTACGCCTGAACAACGTTTACAAATCATTCAACTTTATTACGGAAATTCCCGTTCGGTAAAGAATGTGTTTCGCGCGCTTCGCTCAACTTATGGTCAGCTTGTCGGCCTACTGAGCATACTATTCGGAACACCATTACCCATCTTGAGATCCAGCATTCATTATTGGATAATATTCGACCGAATAGCTCATATCTAGAATGCAGTAAAGAAAATATAGCGGTCGTAGCTGAGAGTGAAGACCGTGGAGAGTCAGTTCAGCGCCGTTCGCAGCAACTCGGACTGACGTATGGAACGACTTGGCGCATTTTACGTCGAGATCTTAAATTGAAAGCATACAAAATACAGCTTGCGCAAGACCTGAAGCCGCTCGACCTTCCCAAGCGACATCGCTTCGCTCTATGAGCTTTTGAAAAGTTCCAAGAAGATCCGACGTTTTTGAGCCAAATTTTGTTCATCGATGAGGCCAATTTCTGAATCAACGGGTATGAAAACAAGCAAAATTGCCGCATTTGAGACGAAGAGCACCCTGAAGAGATTCAAGGGCTGCCATTTCATTCAGAAAAAACAACGGTTTGGTGTGGTTTTTGGGCCGGTAGAATCATCGGTCCACATTTCTTCAAAAATGATGGAAAGTGAAGCAACATTTGGTTTCAACAAGACGGCACCACTACCGGCACATCGCATCAATCAATGGATTTTTTTTTGAGAGAACACTACTTCGGTGAGCAGATAATTTCACGTTTTGGACCTGTCGATTGGCCACCAAGATCTTAGACTTTTTACTGTGGGGATAAGTAAAGTCTAAAGTCTATGCGGAAAATCCCTCTGAGATTCAGACCTTGGAGGAAAACATTACGCGTGTCATTCGCCAGTTACCAGTCGAAATGCTCGAACGAGTCATCGAAAATTAGAATCAACGGATGGCCGCGGCCAACATTTGAAACAGATAATCTTCAAAAAATAAATACCAAAGAATGTTCTTTCGAATGATAATAAACATTCCCCATTAAATTTGAATAATTTGTGTTTTTTTCGTTAAAAAAGTACAGAACCTAAAAATGGATCACCCTTTAATTCCATACGCAATTCATAAAAATGCTTCAACTAAAATGATTTTGCTCAGTATATATACATAAACTCAGCTTAACATGGATAAACAACTGATAAGACACTAAATTGTTGATCTGGTTAACAATTTAAAGATGAGTAAAATTAGCCTTTAACATAATATGGAATTTTCGCGTTGCAGCTACCACACCCAACCGCCATATGTTATTAAGTTGTCTAAATATTAATACATCTTTACTAAACTTAAAATATTCTATACATACAAATGTGCATTTTCAGCAAAATCTTCTTCATTACGAGCGTGCTCGCTCACAATCCACAACAAAACTGACCGCGAAGTGTCAACAACTTTGACACATCCTCTTATCAATCACGTACGATCGATATCAACACGACTTGCATTGATGCAGCAACCGTTGATATTGATATCTCCCGCGCTGTTGCTCGAGTGAATGCAGCTTGTTGCGGTATTAGAGTATTGTAAGTTCGAGATTCGGACCTGTTGTATACCGTAACCATAGGTATGTCCACTCACGCCGCGACGCGGTTGTGAGTACAATTTCGTAGAAATGGCAAAGCGTCGCATTTCTCATTCTTTTCAAAAGCGACTTTTACTACATCAATCCGAAGCCGAATCGTCATTTCTTTCTCTTTTTGTGGACTTCCTCTAAAAGCATTGTTGCTGCAATGTTTTTTTTTCTACTATCAGTAAGTTCACCTCGATGATGCCGGTTTTTGTTTGTGAGGACTGTGTCTACCGGCTGTGGCCGCTTGGCAAACGCTTCACTTGTAACTTTGTTCCCTGCACTCGTTAATTTTGATTTATGCGCTCAATTTATGAAATATTGTTGGAAATGCGACGAACAACACACTGGCCACATGGCCTGCTGTTGACTAAACAAGAACAACAACAACAACAACAACAACAACAACAACAACAACAACAACAACAACAACAACTACATACATTCGATGAGCTGAGTACGAGAAGCTGACCAGGCATAAGTCAGCGCCAGTCAAATTGACTCCAACTGCAATAACAACAACAGCAGCAGCAACAGCAATTCCGCAGGCAGCCAGAAGAAATATTTGAAAAGTGTCTCAACGAGAAGCACTAACGTATTACACACATACATACGCAAATATAAGAACAGCTACAGTTGCCCATGCAAACGTATGCCGCGAAACGGTGCTCTATTTATTGTTGTACCAGTTTTGAACGTTTTAGTTGTTGGTATTTGTTATTGTTGTTATTGCTGTTACGCTTGTCAATAATGTCGATTGGAAAAAAATGTGAAGTCACATCAGAGTCACCGCATGCAGCAAATATTTACCTGTACACGCAGCCGCGCGCCACTCACTCACTCACTCACTCACTCGTTCGCGCCGCCAAACCGCCTTGTGTTTCCCACCACCCGCATACGGAGATGCACCCGTGGTGTACGTAAAGGCGCAAGTCGGTTACATTTACATATACATATGTATGTAAACACGATGAATATGCAGATAAGTAAAAGTATTTATGTATGTATTTATATTTTTTTTGTACGTAACTACATGAATATTGCGAGTTGCACGCAGAATCACCGAACGTTCAGCCGCACTGCCGCCTCGCTCTGCTTGTCTGCCAAAAGCGAAAAACCTAAGCGTGTCAGGATCATAAAATTTCTAATCTACTTCGTCTGCCACAATAGCGCTTCATAGCGTCTCGCCGCTGTACTGAAATTCAGAGCGAATAAAAGTACCACTCTACATACATATACGAGGCAGAACTAGTTTGCGCAGCCGCGCGGTATTCGAAACTGGTGTCCATGCTTGCGTTGATCTTATATGTATTACTGCGTCTGGTCGCATCTGTTGCATGGTCGGTGTGTCTGGCTTTGCATTTGAATTTATTATAATTACACATTTTCAGCATTCACACATGTATGTACATAGATAGATATGCATTTTTGGATGGCGCTACTAGCGGGAATTTTTTAATTGCTTCCTCAACTAAACGCTCACACCGCTTTGCCCTTGTTCTTGTTTCTGCCGTTACTTGGCCTTCAACTGCCCCTCACAGCAAGTATTGGTGATGATCCGTGATCACACTGTCGATTACTACAATAAAGCGAACTTTTTAATTTGTATGTCAACTTTAATGGTACAAAATTGAACTGTATTAAAATTAAATTACAAAATTAACTGTAGCGTGTTAAAAACGTTCATACGAATAACTTAATTTTGACCGAACTCTAAGGCCCGCAGTGCTTCTCAGTCAGAAAGACGTAAGATAGAAGCATATAACGCACTTGAAGATGAGCCCGACATTCTAGATCGGTTTTCTTCTTTCTCCAGAGCGTTTCGCACGACTGCGCATATATTGCGGTTCGTAGGCAACGTCGGAAATAAGTCCACAGGGCAACCTTTAATCACCTTGCCCCATCTGACACATGATGAATGCCAATTCGCAAAGAAGCGTATCATCGACATTTCTCAAACTCGCTATTTTCCTAGCGAGAAAGATGCCCTGCGAAATAATATACCAGTCTTGGACAAAGACGGACTTCTTCATGTTAATGGCAGCTTGGTACATTCCACGTAGAGCTACAACGAAAGGCACCCAATCATCATCCCAATTAAATCGAGGTTTAGCCACTTATATTAGAAGTTTCTCCAGGAACCGCTTCTCCATGCAGAGACACATTTGATGCTTCAAATTGTCAGGCAAGAGTACTTTATTCCGAAGCTCAAACCTCTTATCAAAAAGTGCACTTTTCAATGTAAAGCATGTACGCTTTACAAGCAAAAAACACGCAAGCAAATAATGGCCGCTCTACCTCCTGAGCGTTGCACATTCTCACTCCCATTCTCCACCACGGGGGTTGATTTTGCTGGGCCATTCCAAATCAAAGCTTCCGTGTTGAAGTCGAACACCTTTTTCAAGGGCTATGTTGCAGTCTTCGTCTGTGTTTTGCAACGAAGGCAGTGCATCTTGAGCTATGTTCAGATGTGACAACTGACGACCGACGAGGATATCCACCAAAATTATGAACGACAACGGCAAAACGTTTATCGACTTCATTAAATTCCTTAACGAATGCTCTGCTGATATTGTCCAAAAATATGTTCCTCAAAGCAAAAATTGGCACTACATTCCTACCAGCGAACCCCATATGGGTGGCTTATGGGAATCAGCAGTCAAAAGCTGTAAGATCCAAGCAGCTTCGTCCCATAAGTTTATGTTTGAAGAATTTCCAACACTATTAATGCCAATTGAGGCAGTTCTCAACTCAAAACCTCTTTCAGCCGTGTCACAAGACACCGCTGACCTCACTTCACAGTCGGAGAGCGCTACTAGCTAAAGTTAGTCCGTCAGTACTAGTGTATGCGGCTCCAACAGGGCGGGGGGGGGTAAGCCCGGCATAAAAACCAATAAGACAATAACGCAAAGGCAGTCTCCAGGATAAGCGCAATTAGAGTAGCATGCGCATTTAGAACGGTGTCACATGAAGCAGCCGGTATCATATCTGAACTAATGCCACCGGATATATTGGCTTCGGAGTTTGGCAGAGTCTATAACAAAAACTTTGCATAGACATCTGACGGCCGACAAGCGCAAAAAGGAGAGACAGGCGAGCCTCGACGAGTGTGGCAATCGCAATGGGATGCGACAAGAAAAGGAAGATGGGTACGTAGGCTAATTAAAAGCGTACCAGCCTGGGCTGAGAGGCAACATGGAAAGACAGACTTTTATCTCGCGCAGCTTTTGTCAGGTCGTGGCTGTTTCAAGGAGTGCCTCTATAGATTCGGCCATTATGATGAGACGCAATGCTCCCTCTGAGGTAGTGTCGAAGAAAATGTGGAGCATATATTCTTCTCTTGCTCGACGTATGCAATGGAGAGAGCTACCATAGAACAGTTAGAAAAGGATGATGCCCGACAACATTGTGAGTCACATGTTGCAATCGAGGTTGATATGGGATAAAATGAAGGAGTGGGCTGCGATAGCGCTCAAAGAGCTGGGGAAAAAGGAACAGCAGCTTAGAGGCATAAGACCGGATGAATAATACTGCAATGAGAATGTAATGTAATGAAGACCTGCGAAGTAATGTTTAACGGCGGTCCCTCAGGTCCAAATATAAGCTATAGCAGAAGGAGTTAAGAGTTTAGTACGTAGGCATGCCGTTTCGCAAGTCCAGTATAGCTAGAAAATGCTGCCTAGGCTTGGTCCCGAATGAGGTGTACCTTTAGCGGGCAGTATGAAACGTGCATGCTGCCAGTGTACATTGGCAGTATCTCTGGAAGATTCAAAAAAAAAACATACATAACTGTTGTTCTATAATTATTTATTGTAAATAAATTTTTACGATTGAGTTTGGTGTGCTTAAAAAGTTCAAATTGAGGCAAACATTTATTGGAAATTAAGTGATTTTCGCACTTCCAGTCTCATTAGAAAATAATGCGTTTTGTGCAGAAGAATCGTTCGTACAAAATTTCGCAAGAGAGAAGGAGCCTTAGTGGAGCCACTCCAAAATATCCGTTTTAAAGACTCATCAGAGTCTCTTTGCAATGTCTTTTCACCAGAGTGGATGCTGCGAGCGGGCGTAATCTTGAAGCAAGCGGCCCGATGTATAAATGTGCCCAAAACGTAAGCCTACTCGCATAACGAGATTGTGCGCTGGGTGTAGTACCCGCCTCGTAGAATGAAAGAGAGCTAACAGCCTTCGAAAAGAGACCCTCCGTTTGCTGACAACCTCGGCAAACGTACAAACGATTATGATTTCAGAGTATCCAACGTTAATGTCCGCTCCTCAAATTGAGAAGATGTCGCTGTCGAGCTTGTAGATATCGTCAATAAAATTAAGACTGAGATCACGCAAGGATGAACAAAGAACGTATCTCCAAATGGCTGAGGCTGATCTTAGCAAAATCAACTATATTGTGATAAATGGACGACATATCTACAGTGCTCTAGTCGTACATACATCCCGAGGCCCGGATAGTGACGCGGGGCACTATATTGTAGCAGTCACGATACGCCTCTGAGCCACAAAAAGCGACCGTCAAAAAATACAAAGACATCGAAAAATTGTAATTACCACAGACAGCCGAACGGTTTTCTACTCGACTTGCACTTCTGCTCTTTGAGAGCACTTTTCCAGAACTGCGTACAGCAGCCGAAGAAACAATGGGTTTTCAGCAAGATCGAAGAAATAACTTGTACAACGAGATTTTCTGTAGCGCAGTGGGGAGGAAAAGATGCCTACCTCATAACATTGAGATCGACCACAGCACGTGCGGTGTGAGATATATAATTGAAGAGGGAAGCGAGAAGCATTTGTAGACAGAAAAATAGAGAATCCGAAAAGTGTGCGTAATGTTCGAAAATTATATGAGAGAATGTGGTGACTTACAGAAGATTTCAAAATCCGCGCATGCTCATGTAGGATCCAACGAGGGGATCTAGCTACAGAGTATAAATTGCAGAGAAATTTAAACACTCGGAGTTTGTGAGCCCAAAACATCAATTGATGGTGATGGAACAGACATTCCATTACGCAATTATGTCCGAGTAGCGATAGCTTGTCTGGAGAGCAACAAAGCGCCGATAGCCGATGGCTTAGCAATAAGCAATATAAATATACGACGACATTGACATAATTCAGAGAATTTAGACGTTGGCTAGATCATGTTGTCCGAATGGGTGAGAGCAAACCAGCTCTGAAAGTATTCAGTACAGTCCCGCCGATGAAAACTGGTAAGAAGAAGGCCTCCTGGCTTTATTTAGTGTCTCCAATTAGCGCCCTAAGACGAAAAAAAGAAACGACTGACGCCAATTAAGAAGGAGAAACTCGGTGTAGGAATGAAATTTCAAGTCGACAATAATTCTAAAATATTTATTAGATCGTTGAACTCGATGAACCCAATTTTCGCAAATCAAGTCGTATGTCATGAATAGAACGTTCAATATTGACAATCAAAGCTGCATAAGAGTCCGGTTTATTGCTAAAGACCAATGACTTCAAATAACTTCACAGGAATAAATCACAACTTCTTGGAGGCCATTCAATGTCACAATTTCTTGAAATAATCGAATCTCCAAACCTTCCTCGTAATAATTCGGTTGTTGCAAATGCTTAAACTAGGAACTAGATGTTGTTAAGATCAACTTCTTCCAATTGTGGCCATAAAAAGTTGGTTATCATCGATCTATATCCCTCTCCATTGACAGGAACGGTGCTACCACCTTCATTTCGAAAGAAGTACGGAACGATGATTCTACCAGACCAAAAACCACACCAAACTGTCAATTTAGGTGAATGTAATGGTTGTTCATGAATAACTTGCGATGAGAAGAGAAGATGATTTTCTTAAAAAAATCGTTATCCTTTTCAAGTTGTTCCATGAAAAAATCACCAAAGTTGTTCTTTATAAACATTACTGAATACAGTGAAAAAAATGACAAATCGTCGCATATTAAAAATGGTCAAAACGACAATCATATCACTCTTATTAGAAAACCTTATATATATAAAGGGTGATACAAGTAGAGGTACTTTTTCCAATAGCCTTTTTTTGACAGATCACGCGTGAATCGTGTCAAGCCGTCATGGTATTTTTGTTCATTATTGTTTGGCATTTCATCATGGAAAAACCCACGCCTGAACAACGTTTTCAAATCATTCAACTTTATTACGAAAATTCACGTTCTATAAAGAATGTGTTTCACGTTCTTCGCTCAACTTATGGCCAACATAATCGGCCTACTGAGCGTACTATTCGCAACACCGTCACCCATCTTTAGACCCAACATTCATTTTTGGATAATATTCGACTGAATAGACTACGTCCAGCAAGAAGTGAAGAAAATATAGCGACCTTAGCTGAGAGTGTACACGAAGAAGCTTTGCTCCATGGGCTTTTGAAAAGATCCAAGAAGATCCGGCGTTTTCGAGCCAAATTTTGTTCAGCGATGAGACCAATTTCTGGCTCAATGGGTATGTAAACAAGCTAAATTGCCACATTTGGGACAAAGAGCAACCTGTAGAGATTGAAAAGCTGCCATTTTATGTAGAAAAAATAACGGTTTGGTGTGGTTTGTGGGTATACGTTTACCCACATCATCTTGTTAAATTAAATTTATTTGCTCGACATGTCAAAGTGCTCAAGTGTTGCTTAAATTTGAGCCAGAAGAAAGGTGTACTGATCATCGTAGGTTTTATTTAAAATTTTAATTACCTTCGAATAATAAATTGGCTTACACAATATGGAAAAATATATGCACGTATATACATAAATATAAGCTTATAGTATGAGTAATTTAGCAGGTGGGACTGCAAAGGAGGCGGCCTGAACAACGCTGGTGGTTAAACAAAGCAAATAGGGAACCTTTTAAGAAATTAAACGATTATTTTATTACTGTTAAAAAATATAAATTAATTAAATGAAAATATGTATGTATAATCACTTGAATGTGTTTAATGTACAATCCGAACATTAGTTTATTGTAAAGGGTGTTTTTTATAGTGGTATAGAAGTTTAAGTTGGCATAACTTTTCAAGATGGCGTCCGATTTAACAGCTGTCAAGTGATTTATTCTCAGTTTGGTTTGGCAATTAAGCATGAATAGACTCACGCCTGAACAACGCTTGCAAATATTGCAATTTCATTTCGAAAATAATGGTTCTGTGCGGAAAAGGTATCGCGCACTACGTCCATTTTAGCGAGGTTTAGCGATGAATGGCTACGTCAACAAACAAAACTGCCGCATTTGGAGTGAAGGTAATTCTCAAGTGTATGTTGAAACACCGTTACATCCAGAAAAACTGACTGTTTGGTGCGCTTTATGGGCTGGTGGAATCATTGGTCCGTACTTTTTCAAAAACGATGGTGGCCAGAACGTTACAGTCAATGGTGATCGGTATAGAGCCATGATTAATAACTTTTTCATTCCTGAATTGAATAACCATGATGTCCAGGAGATGTGGTTTCAACAAGACGGCGCAACATGTCACACAGCTCGTGCCACAATAGATTTATTGAAAGACACTTTTGGTGACCGCCTAATTTCACGTTTGGGACCTGTGAATTGGCCTCCAAGATCTTGTGATTTAACACCGCTAGACTACTTTCTGTTGGGCTATGTAAAGTCATTGGTCTATGCGGATAAGCCACAAACACTTGACCATTTGGAAGACAACATTCGCCGTGTTATTGCCGATATACGGCCACAAATGTTGGAAAAAGTCATCGAAAATTGGACTTCCAGATTGGACTACATCCGCGCCAGCCGTGGCGGTCATATGCCAGAAATCATATTTAAAATGTAATGCCACAAGATTATCTTTCGTATAAATAAAATTCATGTCAATCGAATAATCCATCGTTGTTTTATTGAAACTTAAAGTTCTATACCTCTATAAAAAACACCCTTTACATGCATATTACTGCTATTTACATATATATAAAAAGTCATGCTGAACAAGCGCCAACAACTCATTAAAATTAAGACGACACAGTCGAACGAAACGCTAACAAAACACCGTCATCTTCAAGAATAATATTAGTAATAACAACAATAATGTTATATTAAACATTCGTAAAAGACAATGGTGAATATTTATTAGTTTCGACGATATGACGTACATCGTCGTTTAATAGAATGTTGTTAGGGTTGTTAACAAAATTCTGAAACCAAAAATAAATAAATAAGGCAACAACAAAAAAAGAATGATGCCTTTGGCTATGTCGAAGTCTTTATACCTTTCATGAACATTTCAAATCTATTGCCTAATGTAAAATTAAATAAACATGGGCGGCACACACTACTAAATGCTTTTTCACTGTTTTTTTAACGTTCGTATGGTAGCATATGATATATCAGGTCAGTTCCACAACTGATCAATACTTATACTATGACTAAATTTACTCAGCTCGTCATTCTGATACTATCGGTATACATTTTGATGGGTCTATCTCTCCTCTTTATGGTTCTTACATACTTCGGACCAAAGTCGATATAAATACCTTTTCATCAATGTTCATGAAAACCTCCCATATTACGGTAATTTTGAAAAATGCAAAAATTCCGATAGTTAGTAACTCAATGAGCTATTAAAATCATATAAAAAAATTTTACAAAATTTAGAAGGGGTTTCTGGTGGGCACCACCCACTTTTGAGTCATATACATATGTATCTTAGAAACAATTACACAGAATTCGATGAAATTTTATACTTGTGCTTCCCATGATCTAAAAAGCACACGAATTGCTGGGCGCAATCCCGCAACAACTATGCCTTTGCACCATATAACGAACTTTTTGCTTCGCGGAGGATAGCACTTGGTAGGCATGATACTTTTGATAAGGACTAAAGTCCTAATAAAGGGTGTTTTTTATAGAGGTATAGAACTTTAAGTTTCAATAAAACAACGATGGATTATTCGATTGACATGAATTTTATTTATCCGAAAGATAATCTTGTGGCATTAGATTATAAATATGATTTCTGGCATATGACCGCCACGGCTGGCGCGGATGTAGTCCAATCTGGAAGTTCAATTTTCGATGACTTTTTCCAACATTTGTGGCCGTATATCGGCAATAACACGGCGAATGTTGTCTTCCAAATGGTCAAGTGTTTGTGGCTTATCCGCATAGACCAATGACTTTACATAGCCCCACAGAAAGTAGTCTAGCGGTGTTAAATCACAAGATCTTGGAGGCCAATTCACAGGCCCCAAACGTGAAATTAGGCGGTCACCAAAAGTGTCTTTCAATAAATCTATTGTGGCACGAGCTGTGTGATATGTTGCGCCGTCTTGTTGAAACCACATCTCCTGGACATCATGGTTATTCAATTCAGGAATGAAAAAAATAGTAATCATGGCTCTATACCGATCACCATTGACTGTAACGTTCTGGCCACCATCGTTTTTGAAAAAGTACGGACCAATGTCTTGGGGCGATGGGGACTATTTACATTTAATTTATGATAAGTTTATCCTAACAACGTTCAGCTGGGTCGAAATTTTAAAGAAACAATTTTTGTATCAACCAAATTTTACTATGTTTTGCACGGTATATGATTACACTTTCATTTGTGCAAGTGAACTTGTAATACCCTAATATAGACTGGGTATAAATAAGTTTTTTTTTTTTGCTAAGAAACGTAGTGATGAAGACCACATTCGTGGCTGCGCTGATTTGCACGTCAAGCGAATCGGCTTTCGTAAATGGACGTAACGCCCCTCATTGGCAAGCTCATTAACGAAAGATTAACGGTGTTTAAATTATATTTTCTTAACAATGCTGCCGTTGCCATCAGCTTCGAACGACAAAGCACCATCAACAACGTCAGACGCCCAATGGCGGCTGTGGCGACCTCAAAAGTGGCAACCGTGAACGACTACAACAATTTCTAATTATAAATTTATTAGAAATACATTTAGAGCTTGTTTGTTTCTTTCTCTAGTCGTTTTTTGAAATATTATGCATTATTAATTTCCGATGTCGCACGCATGCACACGGGACCGTACGCATCGTAAGTGGCTTTTGTTAGGAAAAGAAATATAATCATATTGTCTTGAAGTGTTAAGCGACGACCAGAGCTAAAGAAAAATGGTCAGGCAGTAGCCCCACACTGTGACAGGTTACGCCTCTTTAGCTGTACCTTTTAATTGCAAATGTAACCCAACGTGTTGTCACCACTTTACAATTAACTTGTGTTGCTGCTGGTTTCACCTTCTACACTCGTACATATGTGTGCATGTGCAGCCGAGTACAAGTGACTAAATGTCTAAGAGGGAGAAGAAATAAACAAACAATGCGACAAGTAGACTGACAAACTGCCCAAAGTTGTAGCAGCAGCAGCAGTAGCAGCAGCAGACGTTACTACGCTAACAGCAATTCCAACAAAAAACAAAATTAACCAGTAATACTGTCAATTAGCAATTTTATGTTGCTGTTGTTTCAGCTGGTGCTAGTCATTTGACATTTTTCGGCTACAGCACGCCCGATCGGTCGGCCGGATGGTTGGATGTCAGACGCAGCAGGTTGTTAACTAACTCCAAATGACAAAGCAGACGACTTGCACAGTTGGTGAAACATTTCAAAATCGATGTACATAAAAAATTATCTAAAGGCATAGCGTCTAAAACTAAGAGTGTTCCAACGAAATAATATAAGTATGTGTGTTTAAGTTAGGTCGGAACATTTTTTTTACCGAAAATTTTGGATCATAGCACCTAGGCCGCATTAATCTCGTGAATTGCCTCATTTCGAATCAATAGACGGGTCGTATAAGAATATGAAAGTGTGGAAATTATCCACGAAATCACTTGTAGCACTCCGCAAGAGGACATCTTGTCGCCCTTACTGTGTGTCACCTTGAAAAACCAATTACTCCAGCTGCTCGTAGCAGAAAACTTAAGGATAATAATAACTTTGTCATCCTATCCACTTGAATGGGCTAAGAGACAAAGACTATTTAAATCATGAAATTCTGAAGTCTCTTTCTTTCCGAAAAAGATAAAAGCTCTACAATTTCATCAACTATCTTTAAAAGGGAACATTATAATAACCTTCATAATATCTCTGTGTAATCCTTAATAGAAACTCTGCTCGAGGGAACTGCGGTCTCCCAATAAAAAGATAACTTCAAAGTCAATGGGCGTTACTGATGGGGCCAAATGGACAACCGCTTTAATAAGGAAATTCATTATGTGAACCCACAGGAGAATACAGTGAACATCACTTTTGTCCCGAGTCTAACGGATGTAGAAGGTTAGAAGAAGGCGAACGAACTAGTTAGCACTGGCGCCACTGGTAAGGTTGTCATTGCCGGCTGCCTTAGACAATTTCAGTGCCTTCGAATTTTCTGTAAGGCAGTGAACTCTAGAGGAACACTTAAAATTACGAAGTATTTCGACGTAGGGCGTGCCGCTAAATTACTGTGCGAGAGCATGGATTGCAAACAGACCAAGCTCTTGCTGGCAGTAAACAAAAGGAAACTTAGTATCCTTTAAAAAATAGGGAAGGTTGAATCAGCTGGGTACAAAGTATGTACAGAAGTGGTTCTTTCTATCTCGCTGAAGTAGTACCCATGCGAGTGTCAGGCCTTCAGCCGATTGAGGCGTCATATCTTCCCCGATACCCCAAGCCCCAGCCTACAGAAAATCGGCAAACATGAATGGAGCAAAATATGAAAGTTTATCAAACCGAGCAAAGTTTTTGCTGCGTTGAACTGAGAAGAACAATGAACAATGAGCTTACTTAACGGTTTAGGTGAGGTCGCCTGTGGTCATTTTCTGAAGCTTTCTGCTTCAAAAAGCCAACCATCGAATTTTCAGGCCGACCATAGTAACATGGCGGTTCACAGTGTGTGGGTCATTGTTACGATTCCTGGCCAGATCGACATCTTAATTTAACATTATTAATTTAGTTATGGAAATCGCAACCAAATAAAATGTTGGTCCATCGTCATTTTCGAAGTCCATCGTCACAGTCGAAGAACAATTTTACAACAAAGTACTCCATTTCCCATGACTGTCTTTATCACCTTGCATATTTATGGATGTATTTGAAGTTTATTCTCTTTTCCTAGAAAAAATCCAGTGTAAACTTCAGGATTATACAAGATAATACCACTCGTCGTTGTCATAATTCAAAATCATTTTAAAGTGATATGAAATTTCAGAAAATAATTCTTTCTAAAAATGTTGCCTTAAAAAACTCATTTATAATTTATAATATTGCAAAATTTATGAAAACGTCGCGTCTTTTATCACACCTGAGCATTTGTGTATGTATTTTTTTGTAATAATTTGTAATATAACGGAATGAATTTTATAAAGTAAACAAGAATTTCATTCATTGAGAACACTTTATATATTATTCATGCATTTAAAGTAATAAAAAGTTAATTTACCCACTTCTGCCTCTTCGTGAAACAGGTAAAGGTGTAAAATACAAATATCTGGATATTTAACAAAATGCTGAATCCACTTTAATTCACTGAAATTACAAATATTAAATTTAGTATATAGAATCAAAGAAAGCAACAACTCCTTTTTGAAATTTTAGAAAAGTCCGTTGGCATCGCTTGTCGTTCTCCCAAGCAGATATCATTAAAGGATGACACTAGCTATATATGTAAACAAACCTGCGAACAAACCAGATTTACGATAGTTCAGAGCATTAAAAACGTCTTCCTTATTTATATTATTATAATTTTTTTAAGAAGAATTTAATCATTGACATAGAACACATCTTATATGATATGGACTTTCTTTAACTTAAGCCAATCTCCACGAATACAAGTAATACCTCCTCAATCAAAAAAAGAAGAATAAGGACCACTTTCCGAGAAAAAAGTTAAGAAACGAAGGAGATCTGATATAAACATTAGAACACTCTACTTTTTTGACATTTTGTAAAAGGTGACCTATTTTGAGGTTCCCTACTTTTTTAAAGAAAGATACACAGAAAATTCAAATTTAATGGGAAATATTTATTATTATACTTTGGCATTTATTTTTTGAAGATTATCTTTTTTCAAATGTTGATCGCGGCTCAGATGGTTCAACCGTTGAGTCTGATTTTCAATGACTCGTTCGAGCATTTCGACTGGTAACTGGCGAATGACACGCCTGATGTTTTGCTTCAAGTCCTGAATCGAGAAGGGATTGTCCGCAAAGACTTTAGACTTTACATATACCCACAGGAAAAAGTCTAAAGGTGTGATATCACACGATCTTGGTGGCCAATCGACCGGCTCAAAACGTGAAATTATCTGCTCACGGAAGTGTTCTCTCAGTAAATTCATTGACTGATGCGATATGTGAGAAGTGGCGCCGTCTTGTTGAAATAAATGTCGCGGAGATCACGAGCTTCAATTTCAGGCATCAAATAGTCAAATAGTCGGTTATCATGGCGCGATAATGGTCGATAGCGAATTGACGGTTACGTTCTCAGCGGCATGATTTTGAAGAAATATGGACCGATGATTCCACCGCCTCGCAAACCACACAAAACCGTTATTTTTTCTGGATGAAATGGCAGCTCTTCAATTTCTTCAAGTTGCTTTTCATACGAAATGTGGCAATTTTGCTTATTTACATACCCATTGAGCCAGAAATGGGCCTCATAGCTAACCAAAATTTGACTCGAAAACATCGGATTTTCTTGGAACTTTTCAAGAGCCTATAGAGCGAAGCGATGTTGCTTGGGAAGGTAGAGCGGTTTCAGTTCTTGCACAAGCTATATTTTGTACGCTTTCGATTTAAGATCTCAACGTAAAATGCGCCAAGTCGTTCCATACGTCAGTCCGAATTGCTGCGAACGGCGCCAAATCGACTTTTCATGGTCTTCGTGTACACTCTCAGCTACTGCCGCTACATTTTCTTCATTCTTTCTTCATTCAGTCGAATATTATCCAATAATGAATGCTGGGTCTCAAAAAGGGTGATGATGTTGCGAATAGTACGCTCAGTAGGCCGATTATGTGGACCATAACTTGAGCGAAGAGCGCGAAACACATTCTTTACAGAACGTGAATTTTTGTAATAAAGTTGAACGATTTGTAAACGTTGTTCAGGTGTAAGTCTTTCCATGATGAAATGCCAAACAATCTTTATACATACATATATAAAAGTCAATGCAAATTTTGATGAACGCCTATAACTTGAGAACCACCTGACCAAATTGCGCCAAATTTTTAGGAGTTATAAAAAGGATATTAGGAGAAGGTTAATGTGTAAGTTTTCATGATTTAGCATTGGCGCAGCCGTTCCAGAGATATGACCACTTTAGTGAACATTGGTCGCTACCCGTAGAAAATACATGCAAAAACAACAAATACATGTAAATTCCAAACTACGCGTACATTACGTTGTATGTGGTGTTGAAAGAGAGAGAAAGAATGAAAAAAATGGAAATGAAAAGAAATAAAATTAAAATAAAAATAAATAAAAATTAATAAAAAAAAAGTTTGGGGAAAAAATTTTAAATCAATTTTATTCGTTGCGTTTTCCAAAAACACAAACGAAAATTCAAAATTTCAGTTAGATTTTTGTAATTTTTTTATAGGTGTAGCAAAGCACGCTAGGGTCCGCTGGTACTGAATAAAAATAACATGACAGCTTGCCACGACTCACGTTTGATCTGTCAAAAAAAGCTATATATTTCTGCAGCCAATGAATATTTTTTACAATAAATATGTACACCCGAATATCATATTCTACAAAAAAAAGTGCATTCATCTGTATGTAGAAACTTAGAAACTAAAAGAAACATCAAATTTAAATTTCTCTTAAATGTCCAAAGCGCCACTTTCGATGGCGCTAACCAGTTGTTCTTACCTACACTCTTTCCATTATTCTTTCATTTCATTTTACTATGCACCATTCACTATCAATTAGACTACGGCTACTGCACTCACAACCATTGTCTATTAAAAATTCGAAGTTTTGTTAACAAGTGGCAGTGATAATCTGTTGATGAGCATTCTTTCGTCATGGCATTAGTCGTGGCACCGAGATGGAATTAAGCGGTGCTTTATCATTTATGTGCACTTGTATACTTTTACACTACCACTTGCATAACATATGTATGTATGTTTTATATCACAGCACATGGAGATGAATATTTTTATTGCTGCTTCAAAGTGTTGCCGCCTTTTTTTTATCAAACGTTGATTAAATTGTAATTATTCAATGACCAGAGGGGGCGTTTGTTTGGCGAGACAAAATTGTATAATAAAAGCACAAATATTTATGTATGTATGCACGTAAGAGCATATGTTAATTAATCAGCTGATTGTTGCAGGAGACTTTCGCTCATTTATATAAAAATAAATGTAGAAAAACAGTTTTTATAGTATTGAATTACACACAGTCAGAAGTCAGTGTAATAAGTATGGAATAATTCGAAGGCAATAGCCGAGTGGTTAGCATTGCGTATTACAATTCGGAGGGCCTGGGATCTAGCCCAAACTCGACCCTCGTCCAAAATTATAGAAAATAAATTTTTCTAATAGCGGTTGCCCCTCGGCAGGGAATACCAAGTCCTCCGAGTGTATTTCTGGCATGAAATAAAAAGCTCTTCATAAAAATCCATCGATCGTTCGAAGGCGGCTTCGATTAAACTGTAGGTCCCTCCATTTGTTGGTAAAAACATCATTACGCAAAACCACAAATTGGAGGAGGAGCGCTTTGTAACCGCTGAAGTGATATACAGTGGGTCAAAACAGAAGTCGGACAAACATCATACTTATATTCGTGTGCAAAATATTTTAAGAAAAAAAATTTTTTTTTGCAGAGTTTTTTCAGTAAAAATATGTACATCATTTGTCATTAAAAAATAAAAAATAAAAAAATTTATTATATAAAAGAAATTCATGTCAAAAAAGAACTCGTCGCAGCTTTGGATTACTTTTGATATTTTTAAAAAGGAAGTAACACTGTTTTCCATTGTCATCGTAAAAAGTGCAAGTAACGGACAATTTAAGTTAAAAATCCAATTGTAATCTTTCATAACAATGGTAAAACGGTTCGTGAAATCAGTGAAATCGTTAATACACCACGCTCTCTGTCTGATATCATCAAACGTTTCAAAAAAAAAAAAAAATCCGTCGAAAATAAGATGAAATCAGGAAGACCAAAACTGTTTACTGAATCAAATGAGCGGTGGATAGTGCCGCAAGTGAAAAGAACTACTATTCTAAGTGCTCCAAACCTGTCAGCGGAAGTCTCAAAACATCTTAATATCAACTGTGTCCCTGAAACTATACGAATTGTGCTGCGAACGAATAATTTGCTAAGAAGAAGCCGTATATTAGTAAGGCGAATAAAAAAAAGAAGGCATTTTGCAAAAACATATGGAAATAAAGATTTTGACTTTTGAAGCCAGGTTTTATTTTCAGATGAGAGTAAATTTAACAGATTTAGGTCATTAAAACCCAAATGTAAAGCATGGAGGCGGTTGTGTAATGACCTGGTGCTGTATGTCCGCTGCTGGCATCGGGAAATTGGGTTTCATAGACGGCAATATGGACCATAAAAAACATATTTTATATGTTTTAATATATATATATTCTTAAAGCAAATTTGGTCCAAAGTTCTGAAGATTTGGCAGTTGAAGCAGTTTCCAATTTTATCAGGATAATAACCCAAAGCACAAGGTGCATGATGTTCGCTTATAGTTAATGTATTTACAAGTATAACTGCCCAAAAGTATTGGAAATTCCTCCTCAATCACCTGATATCAATGTTATTGAACTCTTATGGGTCCATTTGGAGAATCAGTTGAAGCAACATACCATAAGGAACAAAACTGGCTTGGAAGTTGCGCTTAAGGAGTAATGGGCCAAGATTGATGTTTCTTTATGCAAAAAATGGGTAGAATCAATACCACGAAGATTAAAAACTGTAAAAAAAACTGAAGGCTTATCAACAAAATATCGGCAGATAATATTTATAAGTTAATTTCGTTTACTTTAAGCGTTAAAGTAATTATCCGAGCTCTTTTTTGACATGAATTTTCCTTATATTATATATTTTTGTTTTCATTTTTTTAATGACAAATGATGTACATATTTTTACTGTTATTTTTAAATGAATTTAAAGCTGGCTTAAGAAAACAAATTTGAAAAAACATTCATTTTTTTTTCAAGTATTTTGTAAACGAATGTAAATTTGATGTTTGCCCCACTTCTTTTTTGACCCACTGTATATATATATATTAAATTTACATTCTTGTGCAAATTACTATAGGGAAAAAAAGTAATTTAATTTTATTAAAGTTTTTAAAAAAAAGTAATATAGATAATTAAACAAGTAGAGAGTCGCTTCACTTTTTTAATATTATATATTATTATATATTATAATACAGTTTTAATAACTTTGTTCTCTTCAGAACAAAAAATAAATGTCTTTCGATTACGCATCTGCATGTTTTTTCCAACAAATAAAAGAATCTACAGTTTCCTTCTGTTCAATATCGAAGGGCCTATGCAAAAAAGATAAAACTGTTGTTGGTGACCTTTATAAATAGCAGAGTTATGAGTTGTAACAGGTCAATTGAAAAGTGCACGGCCTGAAACATAGATGACGATACTAAAAATAATTAATTAATGAGTTTTAGTTAGCCCTAATCTTCAAATGACGTGTGTTTATAGCATTTCGAGTGAAGCAGCTTTTGTTATTGTGAAAAAAAAATTGATGAAAGGGAATTTCACGTGTTGATAAAACATTGCTTTATGAAGGGAAGAAATGCAGTTAAAGCAAAAATTTGGCTTCCTGACGAGTTTCCGGACACTACCCCAGGCAAATCAACCATCAAGGATTGGTATGCAAAGTTTAGACGTGGTGAAAGAAGACGCTGAACGCAGTGAACGCCCAAAAGAGGTTGTTACCAACAAAAACACAAAAAAAAATCCACAAAATGGCTTTGGATGACCGTAAAGTGAAATCGAATGCTCTAGCAGGCACACTAAATATATCAACTGAACGCGTACATCATTCATAAATATTTGAATACGAGGAAGCTCTGTGCAAAGCGGTTGCCGCGCGAGATCACTTTTGACCAAAAACAACGACGAGTTGATGGCAAAAACCATGAATTGGACATCAAATTGCTTCCGAATCCACCGTATTCTCCAGATCTGGACCCCAACGCCTATTTCCTGTTCTCATATCTCAAAAGAATGCTTGCTGGGAAGAAATTTTCATCGAATGAGACTAAGACCTAGTTTGAAGCAAAAGACAAATCGTACTACAAAAATGGTATCGAAAAGTTGGAGTGTCGCTATAATCAGTGTATTGAAGGCAACTAGGTTGAATAAAAAAATGAATTTTGCCATAAGGGTTTTACTATGATAGGACTTTTCAATTGGCCTTATATACCGTATGTGAAGCTGTTGTAGTGATAAGCGAAAGTATTCCTATAGAACTCCCGCCATTCAATCATTAAAATTGGAGATCTTAAGAAATACATGTAAATTCATTAAAATATGGCATACGATGGAAAGAATGGGAAACTTTGGACACATAGAAAATTCTCCGAGGTGAACTACTTACTTTCAGAAATATTTAAATTAAATGTTCAGGCCAATAGAGTCGTAATGCATATATAATGACACCAGAGCACCTATTACGCTTTCTTACTGGTACAACGTTGTCTCAGTAATGCTTCAGAGAGAGGAAGAGAGTTTTTTAATGGTTTGCAAATGGCACATACCATTGATATGACGAATCAATGATGATGCGTTAGGCATTTTCCTCGTCTGCATCCATAAAAAAAAATTTTTTTAAGTAGCTTAATGGCACCTGGTACAACATTAGCAGGCGCTACTTCAAAATCCAGGATGAAAGACTGGAGATTTTTTAGTAATACTAAATTTACAGCTTGGCCTAATGTGTAATTGACGTTTTGTGATGTACGTCGATATTTTTTTTCCTACAAATGGAGGTACCTACATTTTATTATAAGCCACCTCAGGTAAACTGATATACTTATATGCGGAGCTTTCTATTTTATGTCGGAAATACACTTCAAGTGGTTGATATTACCCGACAACGGGAGACAGAAAAATAAAAATTTTAAATTAATTCTCTTGTTTTTGGAAGTTCATCTGACCAAGGTTCGAAACCTTGACTCATGGTAGCACGCACAGCTAACCGCTTAGCTTCTGAGGCCGCCTAAACGAGACTAGTTCGCCGAAAAAGTTACGAAGTGGCTGGAGAAACTCCATGTCAATTCAAGTAGGTAGAACTTTCTGCCGTCGAATAAGCTATGAAGTAGTTGAGGACCATAATAGGAAGCCTCCTTACATGTAGACCCCTAGGAGTATGACGCTATGCTTTGGAAGAAGTATTTGCTGGGATACTAGCACATGACTCAGTCCAGCTGACACTTGCTTAAAGCCGAAGCACCCTCAGGTACATCTGTAAAGGAGTATTTTCCCGTGCAATAAGTTCTTGAACAACACTTACTACCTCTTCATCTAACACCAATAAGGGGTTCTCCAAGTAAAGGGTTTTTTATTTTCAATATCCTTTTTTGACAGATCATGCGTGAGTCGTGTCAAGCTGTCATGTTATTTTTGTACAGTATTATTGGGCATTTCATCATGGAAGCACTTACGCCTGAACAACGTTTAAAAATCATTCAACTTTAATACGAAAATTCACGTTCTGTAAAGAATGTCTTTCGCGCGCTTCGCTCAACTTATGATCACCTGAGCGTAATACTCGCAACCCCATCACCCATCTTGAGGCCCGGCATTCATTATTGGATAATATTCGACCGAATAGACCACGTCCAACACGCAGTGAAGAAAGTATAACGACCGTAGCTTAGAGTATATATGAAGACCGTGGAGAGTCAATTCGACGCTGTTTGCAGCAACCCGGATTGACGTATGGAACGATTTGGAACATTTTACGTCGAGAACTTAAATTGAAAGCGTACAAAATATAGCTTGTGCAAAAACTGAAGCCGCTCGACGTTCCCAAGCGACATCGCTTCGCTCTATGGGCTCTTGAAAAGTTCCAAGAAGATCCGACATTTTGGAGCCAAATTTTGTTCAACGAGCTCAATGGGTATGTAAAGAAGCAAAATTTCCGCATTTGGGATGAAGAGCAACCTAACGAGATTGAAGAGCTGCCATTTCATCCAGAAAAAACAACGGTTTTTTGTGGTTTGTGGGCCGGTGGAATCATGGTCCTCATTTCTTCAAAAATGATGCCGGTGAGAACGTAACCGTCAATGGCGACCGTTATCGTGCCGTGATAACCGACCATTTGATGTCAGATATAGATGCTCGGGATCTCCGCGATATTTGGTTTCAACAAGACGGCGCCACTTCCCACACATCGCATCAATCAATGGATTTGTTGAGAGAACATTTCGGTGAGCAGATAATTTCATGTTTTGAGCAGGTCGATTGGCCACCAAGAGCGTGTGATATCACACTGTTTGACTTTATCCTGTGGGGGATATGTAAAGTCTACAGTCTATGCGGACAATCCCGCTTCGATTTAGGGCTTGGAGGAAGCATCACGCCAGTTACCAGTCGAAATGATCGAACGTGTCATCGGAAATTGGACTCAACGGTTGAAAAATCTGCAACATAACCGCGGCCAACATTTGAAACAGGTAATGTTCAAAAAATAAATGCCAAAGAATGTTCTTTCGAATGATAATAAACATTCCCCATTAAATTTGAATTTTCTGTATTTTTTTCTTTAAAAAAGTAGGGAACCTCGAAATGGACCATTCTTTATATATAATTACTTGTTGTAGTTATTAAGACACCTTTTAATAGATGGACACAGTGTTAGTTAATATTTAGAATGTTTCTAGGAGTAAGTAGGAAGCGAATCAAACTTAATTAATTTCTATGGCCAACGTCAAAAAAGTCATTATGATTACAATTGAACATTAGCAAAAAAACTTAATTTACTATAACAGAACTACTAAATTGCATACATATATATTTCGTGTCGACATTTGGAACTAATTCAATTATGTAATTCAATGCATGATTATCTCTGAAGTATTTATATATGTCTATATATATATATATTTGGCGCTTTGTAACCGTCACTCCACATAAATTTGCTTCTATTACCGGTTAGTAATATAGACTTTCTTAATTTCTGAGCAAAAAATCTGTTATGAATCGATAGGGATGATATATGTAATTAATATCCAGCAAAGCCGCTACGCAGCCACCATCAAAGGTCAGTTAAATGACGACATGTTACGCAACCAATTATGCGATTCCCATTACCTCATTCCAACATTGTTGAGTGTAACCAAAACGAGATGTTACACAACACGATTGCGGCGACTAATTTGTGATAAATTATTAAAATTCTTGTCACCGCAACAGAAAACATTGTTAGAGCAACAAATTTACATGGTAAAATAATTGAACAACAATTTTCCATTCCGCCACAAATTGCTGACTAGAATCTTTAACGTTAAGTGCGCTAATCCATGATTGAGGAGGATGAGACTGCGAGGTTGAGGATGGTAGTGAAGATTAAGAAGAGGCTGCGGAAGCGGATAATGAAGTATACAACAAATAACACATGCTTATATACACACACACACACACGCATACTAATGTATACCAGCAAGAACGCCGGCTGGGAGATGTACTCACGTGCGCCACGACATGTGTAAATTGACAAACCAAAAAGGACAACAACAGCAACAGCAGCAACGGCTGAGGATCGAAATAAAACAGGAGACTAAATATTGCTAAGCCGTGGATGCCACCATGAAGCTAAAGCTAAAGAATTGAAGCAATTCTCTCGCCGCATGTAAGTATATACTCATACATACGTACGTATACATATATGTATGTTAGTTAACATTGTTGCTGTGCAACTAAAATGCGCTGAATGCTCGAAATAGAAAACAAATGGCTAAATTGATTTTGCATTTTTGCCGGTTTTGAATTTAAATCGGTTTAGCATTTTTACGCTTCAGGACATTGGCGCGACGAGATTAGTTGTTGTTGTTGTTGCTCTGGCCTCTTCAGTGGCTAAGTTACTACTTCATTGCTATTGCGCTGTATTATGTTTGTATGCTTTGTTGTTGTGCTGCGACTTGTTGCTGCCATTCCTGGTGCTGCTCATCAGCACAGGACAAGGCATTGCAACTTGTCGAACAAGCTGGGAAAACCAACAGCTTCAATTGCCAGTCAAGTGTTAAAGTAGGAAATGGCAGCTTGTTGTTGTTCTTACTACACATACATACGTTTATATATGCTCATGTATAGCATATGAGTTAGTGCGTGTCGCTTTCTAGTGTTCAACTGGATGTTACAATTTTAATTGAACTAGCCATTAATTAATTTCCACACACTGTGTTTTTCAGGTGCGAAGGGCACATGTCGAAAACATACATACAAGCATGTAGAAACTAAAATATATGGAAAAACAATTACTCGTTATCTGTAATTGTACAATGATAGTTATTCACATAATAAAGTCAATATATACGAGTATATATATATATATACGAGCAGACCCGCCCATGCGTTGCTGTGACTTTATAAAGGATTTAAAAGACAAAATTTAACACAAATTAACAGAAAATTTTCAATTTCATTCTTTTAATAAATACTCTAATAACCTTTATTTCAAATAAATCACAGTTAAAGTTTACTGAAGCGCCAGTAGATGTATAACACTTTTGATCAACCTATCTTTTGTTAACAAAAATAACTCGATGGTATTCCTACACGTGAACAGGCCACGTATAAGTATAATTGCCCATGGGAAAAGTAAGGATTATCTAAATCTAAGCCGCAAATAGACATTGTTTGGAATTGTGACTTATTTATAGTCATCGCGAAAGCTTAGCGAATAGAAAATTGCAGTCTTTTGAATTGAATTGGAGAATCTGACGGTATCATTGGAATGCGTTGTAACAGAACGATTTCTCTTTTAAACTTTCTTGTCGAAATAGTAGCTTCGAGAACATTTTCGTTAATTTTTTTTATTACCAAACTTTAGTTTAAGGGTTAATCGGTGACCCAATTTTTAATCGAAGATTGTTTGGTGGCATTCAAGATATGTCTAAAGAATTTAAAAATTCTATGGATAATTCACTGCCTTATTTTCATCAATGGTAGCATCGATTGGCCTGAACGACATCAAATCACCTAGTAATAGTTGTTGTATCTGATAGTTAATTAGATCTACATCAACATTTTTTGCTGTCATAATAGCACGATTACTAAGGCAATTTTCATTTATATAGTTAGTTATTATATTTGGAAATACACTCTCGATCAGTTCATTTTTAGTGTGAACAACAGTACAGAAATTTTCTAGCAATCTTATGCATCAAATCGACTCTCTACGGTCTTCGTGTACACTCTCAGCTACGGCCGCTATACTTTCTTCACTGCGTGCTAAACGTGGTCTATTCGGTCGAATATTATCCAATAATGAATGCTGGGTCTCAAGATGGGCTATGGTGTTGCGAGTAGTATGCTCAGTAGACCGATTATGTTGACCATAAGTTGAGCGAAGCGCGCGAAACACATTCTTTACAGAAATTTTCGTAATAAAGTTGAATAATTTTTAAACGTTGTTCAGGCGTAAGTGCTTCCATGATGAAATACTCAACAATACTGTACTAAAATAACATGACAGCTTGACACGACTCACGCGTGAACTGTCAAAAGAAGGCTATTGAAGAAAGTACCTCTACTTATATCACCCTTTATATATATATATATATCCATATTCCTATTAATCGAGTCCGCTTCTCACAAAAAGTTTTAAATGCCCATCTAGGAACCCATAGAAATATACACACAAAATTTTAATTAACACAGTTGATCTGTTTAGGAAGAGTTAGTTAACAAACACACCTAAGCCGCTATGCTGCTGATGGGCTACCCGGGACAAGTCTTAAGTCATCATCAGAAAAATGATAAGGCAACAGAAAAGGAGAATTAAGTATACGATACATACTGACTCTCGACACGTCATCACTGCTTTTTCTTAATTCTTACGACTTAGCTAACATCTTTTTTTTTTTTGCTATGGGTTCATTATAACAACTTGCTTCAGAGTTAAAGTAATTTGTCGTCGACTTCTTATTTTCTCACTCTTATAGAGAGTGTGCTAAAGCTTTGTAAATAACTCTGAAACAAGACTTTTTCCATTTTTTCAAGAAGGCATTTTTATATTGGAGAGCTTTCAATAGCCAGTGAGTGTAATATATTGTATACTGGCTTGTTCTCTTATGGAAATTAATTTAGATAGAAAAAATTTCCACTTATGTATATTTTTCAAAGGTATTTGTCGACAACCAAAGCAACAATAAAAGATCTTGCGTTAATAAAATTACCACAATTAAATCAGATATAATATTTCAAATAATTTAAACAATTAAAGTAATAAAACGAAATGAGCTACTTGCATCAACTTAAGCCCTTCGTTTTCACTATATCAATCTGGAAAACATCTAAACCAATCTCTATAGAGCTGTGGGCGCCACACCACCGATATGCATATTATCCGTACAATATTGAACGGTAGCTTTAGCTTGCGTTTGAACTATTAAATACAAGACATACGAAATTCATATGTATGCACACCTGCTGCATTTCCTTCATTAATTCAACTTCATTAAATCAATTTTGAAGATTTTGTCATTAAAGTTTGACTATTAAATTTCAATTAGGTAGCCTCCAGCTTTCCTGTGGTGTCCAAATGGTGCGATAACATCAGACCACCCCACTACACCCGAATTTGACATTAAATTCATAATCAGGTAAATGCTGGAAAATATATACGAAAACGGGATATGCTTTGAGAGATCGAACTGATCAATCTATGCAAATTTATTTTGCCAGTCATAAAGATAAGGATTAAAATCACCAAATTAATTCGAATCTAATTTTTATTACTTTCGTTAATTGATTTTTAATATTCCTCGCACCCTGTTTACCACAAAATTAGTATTTACATACATTCATTCATATGTGCACTCGTATATGCATTGGAGTGGTCGCTAAAGATGACCCAAGAAAACGTTCGTTCTGTGAACTTAAGAATTTGGCGAAAAAAATTGATCTTATTTAATGGATTTTTTAATTTTAGTTAAAGTGTGTTCCAAATTTTTGCCAAATAACTACTATATTTATTATATAACTGGACTTTTTAGTCTTTCGGTGAAAGTCAGATCAGCCGCCTGACGTTGAATATAAGTATGAGCAGAGTTTTTAAAATTTGGTTTCACCTGATCTTCTCCCTCACTTGTTCCAAATTAGAATCCCATTTTCAATAAAAACATTAATTTTATTTGACATCCACACAAGTTGCTTTTTAGCTAAGGAAATGCTTTTAATATGATTTTGTATCCGACCTACAAAAGAACGCCCAGCTGGCTTATTTTCAACTGGCTTATAATTTCTGTACAACTTACGGCACTGGTGGTAGTTTTCTAAAATATAAAAAAAGGTTTGTGAAATATTTAAACGAAAAGTAAAACAAGAAGAATCTTTGGAAAATAATTGTATTAAGTTCATTTTTTCTCTTGCGTTCTAAAATATAATTCCCATTTTATTTGATAGTTTCTTATAGCAACTATTAGGCGCGATTCTGCTTCCTATTCCACTTTGAAGTGAAGTGAATTTTGAAGTTTGAGTGAAAACATTCAAAACAGTTTGACGTTTAGCAAGATTGTCCCTTCAGTGGCCCATTCACAATAGCTTTGCAGGTTTTCTATTCCACTGGCATACCTATTCTCTGAGAGCACTCATCAGCAACTCGATATAAGGGAGCTGTGAAACGGATTATCAAACTTCGTAGGTACTGCCGCCACGCAAAGAATTGGTTTTCAACAGTGCCAGAAAAAGATGGGGAATGCCGATCTGCAGTGGAGAAAGCAGACTGCCTACTGCGATCGACCCCAGAACAAGTGAGAGGTGGGACAAATACCAAAAGCTGAAGAGGGAAGCGAGACGTATTTGCAGTCAAAAAAAAAGAAACCTAAATGCGTGAGCATGAAGAGCTTGAGAAGCTTGGAGACAAAGGTAATGCTCGAAAATTCTAGAAAATATGCGATAAATTATAGAAAGTTTCAATAGAAAACCTACAAGAGTAACCTGTAGATATCAAAATCATGTGAGGACCATACTCATGTATAGAGGAAGAATCTTTCTTCAGCCGGCTGAATGGCAGTGACAGTGCAAGCGCAATGGATGGCGATGGTATAGCTGTTCCATCAGTCGACTATGTTAAAGTTCGAATAGCGATTGCCTGCTTAAAAAATAAAAAAGTGGCGGGAGCCGAGAGCTTACCGGCCGAGCTATTCAAATACGGCCGGTGAAGAACTGACAAAGTGGATGTATCCCCTTATCTGCAGAATATGTTTTGTATACGAATGTAACTTAAGTGTGACTGTCCAATCAAAAAAGAGGAGGAACCCCAGATTTTGCACCAATTTTCATTTAAAAAGCCTCCTCAATATTGCATATAAAGTCTAACTTATTTCGTGAATGTACAGAAAACTGATTGGACCTTGTAATTGTGACTTTAGTCCTTGTAAATCCTCTATTGACCAGATATTCATTCAACATGCCATTCGGTGGCTAGGTGAAGTCTTCCGAATGGATGAAAGCACTTCAACTTTTAAAGTATTCGGTGGAATACCCGCTGGTGGAAACAAAGAAAGAAGAAGGCCTCCGTTAGAAGGATCAGGTGCTGAACGACCTGAATTTATTTGCCGAAGAATTTTACTTTGCAACGTTATTAGTCAGATCGGGTATTGTTTTATCGATTTCAACTCAAGCTGATTAAAAAGTTGGTTATTTTGTGTTGCTGTTTCCTTGTTATTCGATTACCTACCTAAAATATTCTCATTTTCGGGAGTCAGAAAAAAAACATTAACGACCAATCTAGTACAAACATAATTCAAATTGCAGAAAACATGCCATTAGAAGAAAGCTGTTGAAACCAAAGTTGATCTCAAGATTACATACATTTTTAACTTTGCGATTTACAGCTGTTAGAAGGCTGAATTGCCGGCGCACAGGCCATATGAGTATAATGAGTGCTGCGCATGTTCATTGATTATTTAAGCAGCGCCAAAAACAACAACAATAACACTACAATTACTCGTACTCATGCGTACGGAGAATGGTGATAGCGAGAAAAATCGTTATTAAAACG
The DNA here is from genome assembly GCA_030068015.2 of Neoceratitis asiatica. NCBI lineage: Eukaryota > Metazoa > Arthropoda > Insecta > Diptera > Tephritidae > Neoceratitis > Neoceratitis asiatica. The sequence goes on from CM061529.1 coordinate 41,970,808, forward strand.
TTTTATAGGTTTTACCTAATTAGTGAGAAATGGAGCCAAAAAAATAGAGAGAAAAACCACATTAATGCGTCAGATCTAATGAAACTGAATGCGTTCGATTTAGCGAGTTAGTGGGACCGTTTATACGAACAGAAGAGAAAAATCACAATTTATAGCATTTACCGATAGCGTTTAAACAAACGGCAACAACAACAGCAAATGAAATGCGTATCCAGAAAAGCGAATGAGTTTGACCTACAACAGTGTGTCCACATTCGATCTTCGTTATTTTGTCTCATTTGTTGTAATCTATTTGATCTTCGACGGTTTTGACTATTAAGTTTGTTCAAAAAGCTTGATGAGCTTTAAGTGCAATTTGTAGATAAAACTTTAGTATTTGTATCAAATAGTATGGCACTTAATTTTGTAAAATCGTTAAATCAAATTGCCAGCATAACAATGATAAAAGTATTTTTAATTACATATATACATTTGCACACGAGCTTACCATCAAATGCATTAGCTTCATCGTTTAGCTTTTAGAATGCTTAGCTATGGAAAACAAACCCCATATTTTGCCACTTAAATAAAAGGTTTCAAATTTTGTATATGAGTAATGTGAACATTTTCAATTTGTTTTGGCTTTGATCGATTTGGTAGAAGAATAATTGGCCCTACCTAACGGGTGATCCATTTCGAGGTTTTTTAAAGAAAAATACCACAGTAAATTCAAATTTAATGGAAAATGTTTATTATCATTCGAAAGAATATTCTTTGGCATTTATTTGTTGAAGATTATCTCTTTCAAATGTTGGCCGCTTTGAGTCCAATTTTCGATTACTCGTTCGAGTATTTCGACTGGTAACTTGCGAATGACACGCGTGATGTTTTGCTCCAAGGCTTAAATCGAAGCGTGACTGTCCGCGTAAACTTTAGACTTTAAATATCCCCACAGGAAAAAGTTTAACGGTGTGATATCACACGATCTTGGTGGACAATCGACCGGCCCAAAACGTAAAATTATCTGTTCACCCAAGTGTTCTCTCAATAAATCCATTGATTGATGGGGTGTGTGGGAAGTGCAGCCGTCTTGTTGAAACGAAATGTCGCGGAGATCACGAGCTTCAATTTCAAGCATCAAATAGTCGGTAATAGTGGCGCGATAACGGTCTCCATTGACGGTTACGTTCTCACCGGCATCATTTTTGAAGAAATATGGACCGATATATCCACCGGCCCACAAACCATACCAAACCGTTGTTTTTCTGGATGAAATGGAAGTTATTGCATCTCTTCATGTTGTTTTTCGTCCCAATTGGGCCATTTTCCCTTTTTTACATACGCATTGAGCCAGAAATGGGCCTCGCCGCTGAACAAAATTTGGCTCCAAAATTTCGGATCTTCATGGAATATTTCAAGAGCCAATAGAGCGAAGCGATGTCGCTTGTGAAGGTCAAGCGGCTTCAGTTCTTGCACAAGCTGTATTTTGTACGCTTTCAGTTGCTGCGAACGGCACCGAATCGACTCTCCAAGATCTTCGTGTACAACCTCAGCTACAGCCGCTATATTTTCTTCACTGCGTGCTGAACGTGGTCTATTCGGTCGAATATTATCCAATAATGAATACTGGGTCGCAAGATGGGTGATGGTATTGCAAATAGTACGCTCAGTAAGCCAATAATGTTGGCCATAAGTTGAGCGAAGGGCGCGAAACACATTCTTTACAGAACGGGAATTTTCGTAATTAAGTTGAATGATTTTTAAACGTTGTTCAGGCGTAAGTGCTTCCACGATAAAATGCCAAACAATACTGAACAAAAATAACATCACAGCTTGACACGATTCACGAGTGATTTGTCAAACAGAGGCTATTGAAAAAAGTAGCTCTACTTGGATCACCCTTCATAATACAATTTTCATTCCCAGCTCCTTCTTTACTTTATGTTACTTAATTTTTTTCATAAAAATTAAAAGAAAAATTTTATTTATTTATTTTTTATTATTTTTCACTTATATCCTTTGCTTTCCTTTTCGTATACGGTCCTAAACAAAACTTAAATTTTATTATTGGTGACAGCTCTAGTTTGTTTCCTATGTGGTAAAAATTTATATAGTAAGTTAGACCAGCTCCTCGATGTCGACTCTTCATTGTGTCCTTGTTGCGGCAAGACAATAATCTAAATCTACGTTTCCTCCACGAAACATACGCACATTCATGTTTTATTAGTTGAGATTTTCGACCCAGAGAAAACCACCCATCCTGTTGACTTGCTTCCGGTGGAGCCTGATACTAAATGCAACCATGTTTCCGGCCGCGGCGGATCCGCCTCTGCCAATTTGGGACATAGAGGCTGAATTTCTCGATTGTTATTCCGAAGATGCCTACTTCCTACTTTGGTGTTTTAATCTCTTTATGGTCCTACTTTCCTTTGAAGCTTGGATGGAAGCAGATAAACGTTGAAGAATCGCGCATTGCTGCGTCTTGTGTATTTATGTATGGCCGCAGTAGTTTTTTACAAACATCTACCATTACATTTCTGGAACGACGCTTGTGTGTGTGTGTGTCATTGTCCATTTTTACGAAGATAAAAAATAGCTGGGCAGCGGCAGCAGTTCGATTAACGAAACGTGCTCTCAAGTTGTTGTTCATAAAACATTTACCACCATGAGATCAAATCAAAAGGGAACTTTCTCAACGATTAGTTTTTAGTTTTTGAATGTTTTTTAGAAATATGAATGTTTCAGATTATATGAATGAAGTCACGGACCATCCACCATCTTACATAATTTATCTTTTGTCCGAAAATTTTTAAAAACAATTAGCCTACGAAAAGGTTCAAACTGCGAATCTCATCACCAACAGTGATTACACCAGCTATTCTGACAAACCGCAACACAACACACTGTATTTAGAGCCCAAATCATAAATATTTTGAAACAGGAGGTAACATGGTTGATTGAAATGACAGATTGAGAACCTAACCACGGGTGGTCGCACTGTAGATTAATTGTGCTTCTCGGCTTAACAGAACTATGTGTTATCGAAAAATTTTCTCGATTTTCACGCCTCAACTGTCTGAAGGCCAAGCACTCGCAAATTTAGTGCTCCAAAGTTTCATTCTCTTCTGTTCTCTGCACTCAACTGATTTACGCAGTTTTTCAAGTTAATATATTCGGGATAGATGTCTCGTTAATAAAGCTGCAAGGACACTAAGTCCTCTTTTACTCAAAGCTGGTGATGGTTTCGCGTGTCTGTAATGCATGCAGGACTACCAGGAATTTAAGTGTTCCTATAGGATCTACTATTTTCCATACCTTTCATGTACGTGAAATGGTATATTAGCTTTGTATCGAAGTATGTAAGTACAAGACGGAGAAAAGATGGACCCACCAAAATTTATACCTCGTATCGGAATCACGAAGTGAATTGATTCAGCCACGCCCGCCTAACCGTCTATCTGTCTATTCCTTTGTCCGTCTGTCTGCTTGAACGCAAACTAGTCCCTCAATTTTTGAGATATTTCAACCAAACTTCATAGGAAGATGCACCTATAGGGCCAGAGCTGATCACTATAGCATATATACGACCGATTTTTCGAATTTTCATAAATTTTGAGTCATAATTCCGTCAATAAAGTGAAATTTGGTATACTATACATACATAATGAATTGCGAATTGGTTCTCAAAATCATCGAAGTCGGACGTATATAACAGGTAGCCCCCATACACCAATATTTTCAGTTGTGAGGTTTTGGTCAAAACTCAGTCAAAAAATTTAGGAGCATGAAATTTAGTATTATCCACGAATATTATGAATTCCATATTGGTAGTGAAAATCTTCGAAATCAGAACACTATATAATATAGACCCCATACAACCGATTTGTTCAGATATGAGGTTTTGGGTCTAAAATCCTGTAAAAAACCATCTATAAGCGTTAAATTTGGTATTGAACATTGAATTTTGCAGTTTGCAATAAATATTATATACATTCATGAAAGGTATAAAGGCTTCAGCTTCAACATTTCCAACATTTCCAACATTATAGCATACTAATATTCCATCATTAAATATTCATCATGCATTTGACACCTCGCCGTTGGAAATCCATCAGTTATCCATTAAAGTTCTCCACTACAATGACAGAGAGAATCATCAAATTGGATTTTGTATTTACAACTCAACCAGTTGAAATAAAGCTGTTAACAACTCCAATTACTTACCTCCTGATTGTAGTCTGGAGTGAGTGTTGAAAAGACATCTAAAGTGTTTTTGTGCGTGCCGGTAATTACAGACCGATCTGAGGATGATAGATAAATGAAGCAAAACGTCAACTTAGTAGGCGCTGCATAAGATGCTCAACTTTGAATATTAAGTACGTTGTTGATCACTGATCACCAGTCGGAGAGAATTAAGTAGAGAGATCAGCCACTGTGGGGCGTTAAATAAATCGCTAATGAGCCGCTAATCAAAGAGTGGACAAGCGACTAATTTGAAGTAGCGACAAGCCAACAGGTAGTCAGAGCCAAGCATGGGCGTCAATGGAGGTGTCGAAATGAAAATGAAATTTAACCAAACGACCGTAATTTTGCGCTAACGAGGGTAAAGTGCGTTTGCACCTGAAAGACGACAAAGGTCTAAATTTTTACATATATACGATTAATAATTGTAGGCAGTGCCAGTTGCCACAAAGAGTGATGGTGCGCGGCATCACTATGTATCACTAAAATTTCAATCAATACGAAATATGTTATATACATATTCGTACACATATTTATGCCCGAGTTTTATTTCACTCGTAACCTGACGTATTTTAATGCTTCTTTCACTGAAGAAAGTGCGGTTTTATGCTCATATATATGTACTCAAATATTTGTATGTATATAAGCAACATGGAAGCGCAGCTTCTTATTAAAAACACTAAAAAAAAAACAAATTGACTTTTGATATGCAGATGAGTGCCATTGATAATTTATAGCATCTAGAAGAAGATTTGCCAATTTCCAGTTGAGTGCACCAGTAGTAGCAGTAGTAGTTTAAGCGCAGGCGCATTGGACCTGGCGATCAAAAGCGTGCGAGTGATTACCCGGTAGCGATGATTCAGTCAAAATGCACTGAAAGGCTATAATTTCATAACCGTTGAATGCACAGATGCGCGAGCTGGACATGACTATCGCTACCAGTTGGATCAGCAGACCAGCCAACACCGGCTGCTCAATTGTTTCCTACATAAATAACATAAGCTTATGTACATACATATGTGTATATGAGTACTTGCAGAATATCAGTGGACGAGTATGTGCAAACCGGCGACTTGTCGGCTGGCAAACATTGCCACTGAACGCTTATGCCTACTGCCGCCACTGTGAGGATTGTACAACTAGTCAATTACTTAGCCACTGTTACGAATATTGAGCAAATATTCGAGGAAATTGCAATGAGTACTCCTCATCGAAACTCTATCCGTGAGTGCTTTAGACACTTTGTAGTAATTTTAGACATACGATGTATATATATGTGCATAAATATATATGTGTGTACGGAGTACTTGTATAGCAATAGCACTTGGAACGTCTACACTTGGTTGTAAAGGGTGTTTTATATGGTATAGAACTTTAAGTTGGCATTACTTTTCAAGATGGCGACCGATTTAACAGCTGTCAAGTGATTTATTCTCAGTTTGGTTTGGCAATTCATCATGAATAGACTCAGGCCTGAACAACGCTTGCAAATAGTGCAATTTTATTTCGAAAATAATGGTTCTGTGCGGAAAACGTATCGCGCACTACGGCCATTTTGGCGATGTTTAGCGATGAAGCGCACTCCTGGTTGAATGGCTACGTCAACAAACAAAACTGCCGCATTTGGAGTGAAGGTAATCCTCAAGTGTATGTAACACCATTGCATCCAGAAAAACTGACTGTTTGGTGCGCTTTATGGGCTGGTGGAATTTTTGGTCCGTACTTTTTCAAAAACGATGGTGGCCAGAACGTTACAGTCAATGGTGATCGGTATAGAGCCATGATTACTAACTTTTTCATTCCTGAATTGAATAACCATGATGTCCATGAGATGTGGTTTCAACAAGACGGCGTAACATGTCACACAGCTCGTGCCACAATAGATTTATTGAAAGACACGTTTGGTGACCGCCTAATTTCACGTTTTGGACCTGTGAATTGGCCTCCAAGATCTTGTGATTTAACACCGCTAGACTACTTTCTGTGGGGCTATGTAAAGTCATTGGTCTATGCGGATAAGCCACAAACGCTTGACCATTTGGAAGACAACATTCGCCGTGTTATTGCCGATATACGGCCACAAATGTTGGAAAAATTCATCGAAAATTGGACGTCCAGATTGGACTACAGCCGTGGCGGTCATATGCCAGAAATCATATTTACAATGTAAGGCCACAAGATTATCTTTCGTATAAATAAAATTCATGTCAATCGAATAATCCATCGTTGTTTTATTGCAACTTAAAGTTCTATACCTCTATAAAAACACCCTTTATAAATGTATATACTCGCACATTATACAGCAATCGATTATAGGCAAATTCATGCATGAAAAATATGCTTAGATTGCTGCATCAATAATTCATCCTGTAAAAGTGATCATTAACCGTTTTGATAGTTTTTGGTTGCACTATTCGCTTGTTTTTCTCGTTTATAATTTTAAACTCTTGCAAAATAGTAGTAATTGAAGAGAATCAGAGTAACTATACTCTTCTCGAATAGAGACTAAATAGTTTGGTGGCACCTTCTGATGATATATTATATCATTATATAATATTTACACTTAAGTATTTACGTACCAGAAGGAGATGAGATAGGGCATATACGACGGATTTGAAATTTTGTGTCACAAATCCATCAGAAAAGTATCTTAGAATGTGAGACTTGGAATATTACACATACATAATGAGTTGCATATTGGTTCTGAAAATCATCGAAATCGGACGAATAAAACATACAGCTCCCATACACAGACATTTTCACCTATACAACAAATTTGTTCAGACATGCGGGTTTTGTGTCTAAGAGCGTGAAATTGGTATTCTATAGACACTGGAAATTATCAAAATCGAATTTTGCAATAAATTTGATATTTGCAATAAATTTGATATGTTCATGAAAGGTATAAAGATTTCGGCATTGCTGATCTTTCATTTGTTTTATTATATTTGATTTTACTTTATTTTATTTTTGCTTTTTATTTTATTTTATTTCGCTTTTGTTAGTCCAAATTATGCTCATCACCCTGTACAACTCAACCAACATACCTAACTGTTAACTTCCACTTGTTCGCAATTACATGAGTCTTATTCTTAGGGTTCATTATACAGTAGCAGACAAAAGTCTATCTATACCGCCTGTATTCGTTGTGTAGAAAGTACTATCACTTTGATGAAAAATTCAGGTATACAATTTTATTTCAAATCCTTTTCTAATCACGTGTTTTAAAACAAATCCATTCTCTAACATAAAATAAAACAATTATGGTGGAAAAATTCAAAAATGTCCTTGACAAAGGTATCTTTTTTACTATTTTTTTTAATTATATTTTCTAATTTGCTAGTATTGAATTTAGTTGTGGTTTAAATACATGAGCATCGACAATGGCTCCTCAAAAAGCAATATCCGTAAGAATCATGAAATCGTATCGTGAAATTTCAAAAATTTTAATCTTAAGTCCACCTAATATACAGACAATGGTAAAAAAATTGAAAAAAAAAAATGAATCCATCGGAAAAAAGCCGCTTGTTGGCCGCCCGAAGATACTAACTCGAGGAAACATCAGCTTTATTCTGAAGGAAGTGAATTATGATCCTAAAGTTACTTTTCCGAAATTATCCGAACTCATCGCAAACTCATAAAGAAAGTGTGTCCATTTAATAATAATTCGAAGAGCTCTTAACGATAACGGCTTCCACAGTAGAACGCCACGTAAAAAGCCTCTTATTTCTGAAAAAAATCGTCAACTTCGCTTGGAGTTCGCTAAAGCACATTTAGACAAGGGAATGGGTTTTTGTCAAAAAGTCTTGTTTACAGACGAATCGAAGTTCAATAAGGAAGAGCAAAAGCGATGGAAGAGCAAAAGTTTGAAGAAAAGGAAACACTGCACTTAACTCCAAAAATATAGTACCAACAGTGAAGCATGGTGGGAGCAACGTAATGGTTTGGGGAGCGGTTGCGGCATCTGGAGTTGGAAAACTTGTTTTTTTGAGGGTAATATGAATCGATTGAAATATAAGTCACTATTGGAAGCAAATGTGAAGCCTTCGTTGGACAGTTAGGAGCTTGGCGCAGGCTGGACCTTTCGACCGGATAACGATCCAAAGCACACGGCCCATATTGGTAAGGATTGGTTGCTTTATCATGCTCCAAACAACTACACACACCACCTCAAATCCCAGATTTGAATGTTATTGAACATGTTTGGGAGAGAAATTAGAAAAAATCAGATTTCCAGCTCCGCATTACTCAAAGAACGTCTTATTGAAGCTTGGGATAGTATTACTCCCTCAGAATTGACAAATTTAGTAGCTTCGATGCCACGATGGCTTCAAGCTGTTATTGATGCGAACGGTGGACCAACTAAATACTAAATATATCATGCTTCCTGATATTAACCATAGTTTTTGCGCTAAGATAAGTTATGTATGTACTGTATGTAGACTTTGGTCAATGTTGGATTTACTCATTTTTTGTCATAGCTTTACTAATTTATGTTAAAAAATTATTTTTGTTGGTTTTTAATGATAAGGGAAAATAGTTGAAATAAACTGTATGATTAAATTTTCCAATGAACGATTTGGACTTTCAATTCGACGAAAACAGGAGGTGTTTATAGACTATTGACCGCCACTGTAAGTATTTTAATATTAAGTCTTTCAGCTCCCGACATCCATCCAATAAACTTATTATACTAAGACGGTCGTGTGTTTAATTTCTCCGACTTCTATTTCTGTTAAATTGGTTATGGCTTCAGAGTTAGGATCCATCATAAATTACAAGTGGTCCTATGTAAACAGATAGCGAATTCCGAAGTTGTGCTTAGTGCATTTGATCACAGCATGGTACGTGGCGCTCATCTCTTCATGCGACGAAAATTTCTTCCCATCAAGCATTCATTTGAGATCTGAGAACAGGAAATAGTCAATGGGGGTCAGATCTGCAGAATACGGTGGATATGGAAGCGATTCGAAGCTCAGTTCATGGATTTTTCCATCGATTGCACTGACTGTTGACGGTCCTTACTTTTTCGAGATAGTAACTGAAAATTATTCAATGCGCATCCCAAAATACAGACGCCGTAACCTTGCAAGCCGACTGTTGCATTTTTCCATGCTTTGGAGCTGGTTCATCGTGTGCAGTCCACTCCGATCAGTCGATTAAACTTCGGAGTGGAGTTTTTCATCCATTGTCACATATCGACGCAAAAAATCGGTTTTATTATGCTTCTCCAAACGTTGCTCCGAATCATCAACTCGTCAAAAGTGAGCTCGCGCGGCACCCACATTGCACAGAGCTCTCTCATATCCAACTATTCGTGAATGATATGATGTACACGTTCAAGCGAAATTCCTTTATTCCACAGCTGTCAAAATTATACACGCGCTTTTGATGGTTAGGGCCTACTAAAAATCATTAATTAATTATTTCCTGCAGCGCCATGTGTCAGGCCAGGTACTTTTCACCAGCAGACATTGGTGGAAAGCGGAAGAGAGGTAGACTGAAAATTTATCGCACTGTTTGTGTTGATAGAAAAATATTTCTAGTAAAAGAGAATTTTAGTTTGAAAGTTTTAAATACCGTCTTTGGTAAGCTGATGTCGGTGAAAGCTGTATTAGATGATCCAAAAGGCATTCAATGGAAAAAGGAAATACAAGGAGAGTATAATGCATTGATAAAAAATAATACGTTGGACTTAGTTGACAAGCCTGTTGGAAAAAACATTATTGGCTGCAAATTGGTATTTTAAGGAAAGAAATAGAAGTTTAATATATGATAATTTGGGTATAAAAATTGTTTGCTATACAGATGGATATTGGGGTGCCAACGTTGTCGATCCAAAGTCATATAGCGAATATTTACATTTGCTTGCTGGCGACCGATTGCTTGGTAATCTAAAAAGCAAAGCAGTGTATATCTAAGTTCAACCGAAGCCAAATTTGTAGCAATGTGTGAAGAAGCTTGCTAGACAATTTTTTATCGAAACTTATTAAATGAGATCGGCTTTAAAGAGTATTGTAAGAGCACTAAAGTTATTTATTGTGATAACTAGGGAGAGCAATTTCTTGAATCCAGTCATTAAGAAGAGGACAAACCATTATTTGTGAGAAAAATACGAATCCGATGAAATAGATATTAGTATGTTGCCTCGGCGGTTAATGTTGCCGATTTATTAGCGAACTGTTTGTCAAGGTTAAAGCATACCAATTGTTGTAAAATGTTTAACATGAAATTGTGATGGAATTTTTATTTATTAATAAGTATATTATGTACTTGAGTTGAGTGGGAGATTGTTAGCGCAAATTATGCTGATGACCCTATACAAATCAAATAGATACCTAACTGTTAACTTCCAATCGTTCTCTATTACTTTATGCCTTATGCTTAGTGTTCATTATAAGTATTATAATATTAACTATTTCACTTTGTTCCCAATATCCATCCAATAAACTTATTATACTAAGACTGTCGTTTGCTTAATTTCTCGGACTTCTAAATGTGTTAGTATTTTTGTTGATATTTACTTTTTTTAAATATATTTTTTCAGTTTTAATCTATTAATTTATTTTAAGTTACTTAATTTTTTATAATTTTCTATATTTTTTTTTATTTTTTTTATTTTATATAATAAACTTTTTTTTCTTTACTTCTTATTTTCATTTATATAATTTTATTTTTGTTATTTCATTTGATTTTATTTTTATTTTTATTTTTTATTTTTAATTAATTTAATTTAATTTTTTATTTTATTTTATGTTTTTATTTTTTTTTAATTCTTTTTATTTTTTTAAATTAAATTTATATCATTTTTTATATCGTTTTTATTTATTTTATTATTATTTTTTATTTGATTTTATTTTATTTTTTATTAATTTATTTTTATTTTCACTTTTTATTTTATTGTGTTTTTGTTTATTTTTATTATTTTATTTCATTTTATGGTATTATTTTATTTAATTTTATCTTATTTGATTTTATTTTATCTTATTTGATTTTATTTTATCTTTTTTATTTTATTTTATTTTAATTTTTTTATTTTATATTATTTTATTAAATTTTATTTTTGTATTATTTTACTTTATTTGAATTATTTTTAATTTACATTATATTATTTTTTTTATTTTTTTATTTTTTATTTTACTTTTTTTATCTTTTTTATTATATGTTATTTTATTTTTTTTATATTTTTTTATATTATTATTTTTTTTTTTATCTTTCATTATTTTTTTTGTTTTATCTTTTTTTATTTTTTTTTATTTTTTTTTATTTTTTTTTATTTTATCTTTTTTATTTTATTTTATTTTATCTTTTTTATTTTATTTTTTTCTATTTATTTTATTTTAGTTTATATTATATTATTTAATTTTTTTAGATTTGATTATTTTATTTTAATTTTTTTAGATTTATTTTATATAATTTTATTTTTTTATTGTTTTTTTCATTTTTTTATCTTTTTTATTTTATTTTGTTTTATTTTATATATATTAAATATATTTTATATTTATTTATTTTTTTTTTGATTAATTTATTTTAATTTTTTTAATTCATTTCATTATCCTATTTTTTTATTTTTTTATTGTATTTTTTATTTTATTTTAACTTTTTTATTTTATTGTGTTTTATTTTATTTTATTTTATCTTTTTTATTCTATTTTATTTTATTTTATTTTATTTTATCTTTTATTATTTTATTTTAAATTTTTTGTTGTATATTATATTATTTTATTTTATTTTTTTTTTCATTTTATTTTTTATTTTTATATTAATTTATTTTTTTTTATTTTATCTTATTTTTTATTTTGCTTTATTTTATTTTTATTATTTTGTGATTTTTTTACGTATTTACGATTCACGTTGGAAAAACTAACAAATTCAAGTGTGACACGCCCGATACTAAATTTACAATTTACACACTACTGTAAGTAGATTTCAACAGTATTCATATGTATACTCATGTGCACAAATATAGATGAAAAATAATTGAGTAAAAATTAATAGCTGACACACTGCGACAGGTCGGTCTTCCAGGCGACCACTCGACCAGCGAGACAACAGCACGACATCAACCAGCGGACCATTGGCTTTTCCGGACATGCAGTAAGCGATCCTGTTCATCGATCGTTGAAAAATTGTAAATGAATTTCGCAGTCGTTGACTTTACGATTTTAGTGCTTCTGGTATTGAGCAAGCTGCAACATGCAGCTGAAATTCATATGCGCATGGCCAACAACAGTGATTACACGTACACTTAAGTAAAGAGGTGGAAAGAATATGAAGAAGAGATGGTCAAGAGCAATAAATTTGAGGACCCAGCAAACAACAGTTCGACACACATAAATACCTTTACATGCATACATGTATATATGTACGTATGTTATAAATATGATCGGGCAGTTGTTTGTTGCTGCGGCGCTGTCAACCACCCAACACGTTTTCTCGAAACTGCCACACCAACAACCAACACTTAACATACATACATACATGCACACCAACTGCTATAGCAGTTAAGAGCCATCGATGTTTACGGTTTGTTGTTTCAGTCTTTTGTTTTGTTATTTTTTCTGGTGTTCCAAACTATAAGTATTTACTCTCTGCTAGATGTGGCTTTTAATATAACATGCATAGATGATCAGTATGCATAGTTATAATTATGACTTGGCACAGCGTAACACAGTATGGCGGCTAGCTATGTTACTAGGAATACGAACGACAGAAAACGCGGCGAGTGCAATCTTCTTTAAACTCAAGAGTTAATATTTATTTGCGCAATTTCTACTGGGCGTTATTGCGTAAAGCGTTATAATACTTCGCAATGAGTTATCATTTACCACCTATTCATTTATTTGATTCTAGATGAGTGGCTCCGACTGGACTCGAACAGCAGGCCTTAGACCACACTGTGATATGAAATGTGTAGTGGTGATCGTGACACAGTGCCACTTTTCCTTACAGTAGCCAATCATTTGAGAAACAGTTTGTGGTCATGTGATTCTTTTATGGCCATCGCTGTAGAAATATATATTTTATCGATAAAATATATAATTTATAGCTTAAGTTAATACTTATAAAACAGGAGACAAAGAAAACACCTGAAACACTCACTATTACTATTTTGATCAGAAAATTTGCCATTTCATTCATTTTGCCACTCCCTAATAGAGAGAGAGAGAGAGAGAGAGAGAGAGAGATAAAAACTTTCACTTTCGCGGACACGTCTTTGCAAATGTATATTCGACGTTAATGAAAAATAACAAATAAATTACCATAAAAATTAAGTGTAATTGGGTCCAGTCAAGCTTCTGACAATCACTGTAAACTTTTTAAGGCCCACGATATAGGGGAATGTTAGGTTTCTTAATTAGGTTTCGCTGTATAGCTGGCTTATATCCTAATATCACCGTTATATAAAAAATGCGATGGACCGGACAAAAACCGAAGCGAGTAGGTCCATGTGACATGTATTACAGCGATCAGAATTATCAATAAAGAAGAAGCCTGCTTGCAACGAATCTTATCTGACTTATCTAACACCCTTCCCTCTCTGGTCCGAACCCGTCGAAACAGCACGTTTCCTGGGGCTCCCGTTAGATGACCGCGATGACTAAGACTGGATCTGTCTGACCCTAGGCGAGGTTGGCTAGCCGCTACAACAAAAAAACTTCAATAAAGAAGCGATGTGGTGTGGGAGAGATTCCGTCGTCGAGTACTGGAATTTACCCCTGTACTTCGTAATGAAATGAATTCCTTCAAGATATCGCTGACTTGCGCCTACTCGCCGATGAAAGAGAAGGGCAAAGATACCTCCTGTGAGCACCTGGAGCTTTTTTATGAGCGCTGTTCTGCCATTAAATGTAAATCGCTCTTGACTGGTTTAGCGTCAGTGAGGGCAAAGGAGATTTCTTCGGCAAAGCACAAGTAAATTTATCAAGCTACGGCTGTCACCGGATTCACCACGTTCCAGACGATATGTCTCGATTGTTCAAGAGTGTTTATCGATGATCTATCGTTTCCTCGGTCTACTATTTATAGTAATAAAGATCCGCACCCACCTTTGGAAGGTTTGGCGTCTAGAAACTACAATCGCAACAGATAACCAAAGATGATCTAGTGATCGACGTACTTAACATACTGAAGTTAAGGACAGAGTATTTTTTCTGCCTGCTGAAACACAGTGAAAATATTGCATCGTTCGATTATGAAGCCAAATCCCCAACCAAAGAGCAATTGCTCGTTCGACGAGGTTGACGGCTTACTAGCTGAGCTATTCAAACACCGCGAAGTAGCGAATGCATCAGGAAAATTTGGACGATACTAAGTAGTAGCACTTTCCAATCCACAATATGCAGCAATAATTGTGGGTTAAACCTTATAATTACCACATATTAGGTCTTACGGAGCTAATTGTGTGAAAGGTTAAAGCACGAATAGACCACAAATGCTATTAAACAGCGGAATGCTCTCTCAATAACGACATCGGAAAAGTCGAAACTTGAATCTTTCGAGAAAAAGATTTTGCAAAGGATTTATAGTCATTTTCGTACCAGCTACGGTGAATACCGTAGACGATAGAACTCATCGATTTTAGAGACGGCGGCTATGCTGGCTACGTCATTTCGTCCGGATGGATGAAACACTCCAGCCTTGAAAGTTGTCGACGCAGTATTCTCCGGTGAAAGCAGAGGAGGAAACGTCCACTGCATCGGAATTATAAGATGGAGAAAAACTTAGCTTTATTTGGTGTCTCCAATTGGAAACAAACATCGAACGAAGAAACTACCGGTACGTCATTGTTGACTGAACTGTCAAGAGAAGAACAATTAAAATCTAGACTATTCAGCTCTGAAGACCTTGCCCAATGTGTACTGGTTGCGCTGTATTTACTTGACTTATCTTGCTTTGCATACTTGTAGGACCAAATGAGCGCTTTGAGCACTCATTTCAACCAAAGCGACAGTCGTGGTTACAGTTTATACTGTCAGCAGCCCAGACAAGTATAACATAGATCTATTAGAAGCTTTGCGGTGATTCAAGTGCTTAAAACAAAGCTACATTTGTTGTCGTTTCTGGTATTGTCGTTCTGGTATTGCTCTGTTTTGTCTACATAGTTCTCACGGCAAATTAAGTAAAGCCAACCAACTTTATCAACTGGAGAGTTCCTATTTTCCAATTGAACGATTTTCCCCTTTCACCAAAAATGGATTCAGGAATGAAAATGTATATTAATTAGAGTTGAAAATTATCGTTCACGGCAAAAATTAGTAAAATTTGAATTTCGCCTCCTTTTGGAAGTGCTCTATGTGATTATTTCATAGATCAACGAGGATGATCTAACACATTTTAAAATCAGCATTAACAATTTACATATTTATATAACTCTCTCCATTTATCTGGGAAGATAATAAATATTTTATTGGCATTCCTCATTGCTCATAACTGGCACAGTTGAGATCATAATAAACAAAGCGTTAAATGAGAAGTTTCAGTTATTTGGCTATTTGAACGGTTTTATTTTGATTTTGCAAAAGTGTCCTTCCTCACTGCGTTTGCAGTTTCTCTTCGTTTATATATTCTTCTTATATGTGGATGTAAAACCCCTTTTTCGATGTATTATGTATTGAAATTCCACTGAAGATTATTCACATACAAAATGACTTACGGGCGTTTCCAAGCTAACTCGACTAGATTTTTAAAATCAATTTTAAAAATAAAAAGTTAGTTTTTCAAATTATATCCATTTTAGTTGTTGTCACCAATTTGAGATCTTAGTCTAAATCAAGTCCATCTCTACCTGATCCCTAAGTAATATTCGCTTTCCTTGCTAGCATCATCACCGTTTCATCGTAATATTCACGACTATAACTTTTACTTATAGAGATTAATCTTCGTTCAACAAGAGAGAGCTTTACTAATTATTACAAGTTTAAAGCCGAGCCGGGCGAAACGCAAGGCTAAGTTATGCTAGAAATACTCTTTGTAAATTTATGCACCGAAATCAATACAAACTTGCCCGGATATAGCAGATTGGAAGCCGAGCGGAGGCGCTTTGCTCTCGTTGAACTGTTTTTCAGCGCTAATTCGCACCGAAGTTGAATAGTATTTTTCAGTCGTTTATCATAACTGGCTATAGTCCGTGATTTTGCTTTAATCTAATAGTATAGAATTTTTATTTAATTTTGATAATATAATCAGAAGTATATAAGTAAAGGGTTTTCCAATAATGGTGATATGATTTCTAAGTGTCGTTTTGACCATTTTTAATATGTCATGATCTCTCTTCTTATTTTCAATGTATTCAGTAATGTTAGCAATTTCATCATGGCAAGTTATACGCAAAAACAACGTTGCTGGTTTTGCCTTGGCATAACTTGAAAATAATAACGATTTTTTTAAGAAGGTCATCTTCTCCGCTGAGGCTCAGGCCCACTTTCATCTGAGTGGTGCGGTAAATAAACAAAACTGTCGATTCTGGTGCGAAGAAAATCGACAAATTATTCATGAACAACTTTTACATTCACCTAAATTGACAGTTTGGCGTAGTTTTTGGTCTGGTGGAATCATTGGCCCCTACTTCTTTCGAAATGAAACTGGTATCACCGTTACTGTCAATGGAGACCGATATATATCGATGATAACCAACTTTCTATGGTTACAATTGAAAGATGTCGAACTTAACAACATCCGATTTCAACAAGACGACGCTACGCGTCACACAGCATGTACAACAACCTAATTATTGCGAGAAAGGTTTGAAGATTCGATTATTTCAAGAAATTGTGACATTGAATGTCCTCCAAGAAGTTGTGATTTGACACCGTTAGACTACTACAATATTGAACATGCTATTCATGACATACATGACATGATTTAGAAGAAAAAATGCTAAAAAATTGGATTCATCGAATTCGTTCCTGCAAAAGAAGTCGTGGAGGCCATTTGAATGATATTATATTCAAAACTTAATTGTATCGATTGAACTTCACATAAAAAAGAAAAAATTTGAATTTCCTTAACAAATAGTGTGTTTTTTTAAACAAATCATATCAGTCTTATTGGAAAATCGTATATAACCAAAAGTATCTATTTTCCTTCACACAAAAATTTACCGGACTACTCTTGCTACAGAGCTCGATGGACAATATTTTTCATGTAACGAATCTTTTTTTGTATACTGCTGAATCTCGCATCTACTCCATTCTCTTTGTATTATATTCTTCTGTTCTTCTGTGTTCAATAAAATTTTCATTAGATCTCTCAAATTTAAGGTACTGTGCTCTTCGCTGTCAACCACAAGAGCCGTCTGGTCTTTTGTTCATTATCGTTCCAAAAACGCTATCTACCTGTCCTCAGAACTGGCGCCATGAGTCACGTTTTGCTGCTCTTAGCTTATATTTTTTAATATACTTAAATGCGACCTGGAAATATTTCCAGTATTTATCGATATTCAAGCGTTTAGCTTTGTTAAAGGTCTTTAGTTGGTTCCTTCTTATTTTTTTTTTAGCTCCTCTGATATGCAAGACTTTTCTATTGCAGATCCAGCCTTGCAAAGAGGAATGGTTTCTTGAAATGCACTACTAATCGATCTCCGACATGGATGTATTTAGTGACAGATCTAAGACTCTTACATATTTATTCCATTGTTACGATACATCGGTAGCTGAAAATCATCGATGTAAAATTTTAAATCAGTGTATCTATGCTCAGAAAATGAGTGCGCCAAGGAGGCCTCCCGTCTCGGCACAAGATTAATCCACTATAATTGCAAATAGTTGCATCTAAAATTTCCTTTATATGCATATTAATAAAGGTTGGAGTGCTACCCAACTTCCTCCTGCGGATTTTTGGTTGCCATCTGACAGTGGCCAACTTTGATTTGGACGGTGGAGAACCGAAAATGAGCCCTACCAGCCACAGTTTAGAGAAATAAGATCCTTGGTCGAGACCCAATAAGATGGCTTCTCTTTCCAGACTGCTGCCGTTGTGCAACATCTGAAATAGAAGCGCTCTCAATTCTCTGTTTTTTTAGGCCAGCATCTGGCCCTTCCCTTGCTAAAAATTTGTATCTTCAGTAGCTTGAAGCTGCGACGTCTTCAACAGAGCTGTTTCACTCTCCTTTAAATTCCATAAAACGGACCTTATAAATATTTTATAATTCAGACCCAACAATTTTATTCTACAATTTAGTATTTATGTGTTTATAGGAAAAAATATAATATCAATGGTCCATTTGGCCGTGGAAATGCCCATTTATACCCGCATATATATATTCATTTCAGCCATCCTTACACATATAAACTTATAGACACTTCAAAAATATTGACCTTATGTTGCAGCATGTCGAACAATTCTTTTGAATGAGCGAACATAAAATTGTCACCTCTGACGCACGTGCGGATACTGGTAATCACTTCTCACTAAGAATCCTGTTTTTTTGCTTGCTGCCTTTTTTTACCGGCAAAGTTATTCACTCTACAGTTGATGTAGACAATGATGACGATGCTTTTGGTGGCGGTATTGGTGACCGCGGTGTTAATTATGCTCCATAAAGATCTTGAATGTGTCTTGATTTTAAAGGCGAACACCTTCCACGTCGTCTTGCTCTCCAACTACCTTTTTACTGTGCATATTGTTAAGGTATATATATATATATAAATGTATATATGTACATATTTTCTCACAAATATACTTATGTTTGGACATAAACATCCATGTATGCAGTTTGGGCACAGTGAAAACATGCCGTTTTATGTCAATTTACCTGCTGACTCCGATCTGTGGCTGTGGTTGTTGAACATTCCAAATGAAACGCCAATGAGATAAGAGCGTGAAAAATTAATGAACACTATCAATTCGTGTGTATATTATAATTTAAGGTCTTTTAAAAGGTTTAAAGATAATGTGATCACTTTAGCATTGGTTGGTTGTTATGGATTAACGCAGGCCACTAACAATTCACATTTAAATTCCTTGGTTGCATTACTTAAAATTCATTGTGCTAATTTTATATAATTAAGCTCTTTACTTTTAGGTTAAAAAAAGTGAAAACATAGTGAGCTTCGGTAGAATACCCGACTGATTTTTGGCCACAAAAGCTTTACGGATGATTTTGGATAAAAAGGTAAACTTAACGCGTAAAAACGTATTACAATACCATTATATGTAGAGTAAGTCCTACTATCATTCTTAAGGCCAGAATTCGCGTACTGGTTCGACCATCATCCAAAATTATAGAAAATTAATACGTTTAATTGCGGACGCCCTTTGGCAGGGAATATCAAGCCCTTCGAGTGTATTTCTGACATAAAAATAAAAACTCCTCATAAAAGAACATCGGCTGTAAGGAATAGCTCAGCCGAACCGCTTCAGTGGTTACAAAGCGCCAATTATATATATAAAGGGTGATCCTTTCTTTTGCAGATCACGCGTGAATCAGGTCCATCTGAAAGACTTACGCCTGAACAACGTTTACAAATCATTCACCTTTATTACGAAAATTCACGTTCTGTAAATAACGCGCGCTACGCTAAACGTATGGTCAACATAATCGGCCATAATCTGAGGATACTATTCGCAAGACCATCGCCCATCCTGAGACCCAGCATTCATTATTGCATAATATTTGACCGAATAGACCAAGTCCAGCATACAGTGAAGAAAATATAGCGGCCGTAGCTGTGTATATACACGAAGACCGTGGAGAGTCGATTCGGCACCGTTCGCAGCAACTCGGACTGACGTATGGAACGACTTGGTGAATTTTACGTCGAGATCTTAAATTGAAAGCGTACAAAATACAGCATAAAAGCAAAATTGCCGCATTTGGGACGAAGAGCAACTTTAAGGGATTGAAGAACTGCCATTTTATCTAAACAAAACAACGGTTTGGTGTGGTTTGTGGGCCGGTGGAATCATTGGTCCATATTTCAAAAATGATGCCGGTAACCGTGGCTACCGTTATTGCGCTATGATAACCGACTATTTGATGCCTGAAATTGAAGCTCGTGATCTCCTAGACATTTGGTTTCAACAAGACGGCGCCACTTCCCACACATCGCATCAATCAACGGATTTATTGAGAGAACACTTCGGTGAGCAGATAATTTCATGTTTTGGGCCGGTCGGTTAGCTACCAAGATCGTGTGATATCACACCGTTAGAGTTTTTCCTATGGGGATATGTAAAGTCTAAAGTTTATGCGGGCAATTTTGTTTCGATTCAGGCCTTGAAGCAAAACATCACGAGTGCCATTCGCCAGTTACCAGTCGAAATGCTCGAATGAGTCATCGAAAATTGGACTCAACAGAGGGACCATCTGAGACGTAGCATTTGAAATGCAGAAAATTATAATTCATGTAATAAATTTTGACCAGTTAACAGTTTAATTGGTTAATACCTCTAGTATTCCATATCCATTTGAGATCCGTAGTAAGTAAACTTAATTGTAATTTCTCTCAAAAAACTAATACGCAAAGATTGATCAAGTTTAATCAAATCATGTTTGCGATTATGTATACTCGTGTCGGAACCGTATTATGACAACGGTGAACTCAATTTCTGAGAAATTTCAGGAAGAGAATACAACACACTGTTAAATAATAGTCAAGTCGAAATAGAACATGGTTAGCACTAAGCTAGTGTTGAGGCGTGAGAACTCCAGAAAATTTCAGGGAAATTTATGAAGGGGTCGTTGAATGAATACAAATTGCATTGAATACAAATTTTTTGATCGATACCGCTTGAAGTTTATTATCGTATTATCCTACATTTGGATCAGCTAACATCTACAGGATCGACTTGCCAAAATATCACTTGTCTTTTTCCCAAAAGAATGCCACATTTCGATGAAGCGTATGGAAGGCTCTATTTCAATAATATGCTCCAATTTTACAAGATATGTTCCCGGATAAACATTGATAAATGAAGTTAAAGTTTTTAGAGAACGAATAGCAGGTATAGAACTAAAAAAACCGCTTAAAGGTCCATCAAATTTTTCGAGTCTAACTAAAGGTATTTGCCCACGCTGCGACGCTTAAAACCTTACTTGAGGTTTACGGTGAAAGAAGATCGTTTGGATGGACTTGATTATATTAATATTCTTCGCAACGTGGTTGTAGACATTGACTTGGTATTGAAAGTTTTATTCTATGCCTCTTTTTTTTTGCTAAAACTGAACTAAACTATTTTCATCACTTTTTAAATATAATTTCTGTACACGATCCATTAATGTACTCAAAAATATGGCAATTTTTTCTTTCCCGTATTCATCAATTTTTATTCTTGAAGGGAATTTCAATCCATAACACCAGCGGGCTGAGTCCTGAGCACGGTCTTTGCTCGAACCTGTATTTATTTGGGATCAAAGGTGGGTTAGAGTAATCATCTAATTAAGAATCTGATTGAATTAATACAACTCTTTTTTTTTTCTTTTTTTCCTAACTGATCTTTGAAAATTTAAATAATTTTTCATTTATTTTACTTATTCAAAAAATCTGTATTTTGGCAATATCAATAAAAAGAAATGTAGAGAGGAGACAACCATCACAACTCAGCCTCAAAACAAAGGGATCTCTCTAACTACTGAGCCGTTTCTAAAACTAAAAACTATAAAATATGATAAACTTGTATCCCGAACACATTTCGAACATTCGTTCCTTCTCTTCGCTGTTTGGCGCCAGTTGGAAACACCAAGTGAAACATCGCTCTCCAGCTGATTCTTCCAACGGAGTGGAGATCTTCCTCTTCATCTGATTCCACCAGCGGGTACTTCATCGAATACTTTCAAAGCTGAAGCGGATTCATCCATTCGGACGACATGACCTAGCCAGCATAGTCGCCGTCTCTTGATTTGCTGAACTAGACACAGACTAAATAAGCTTACTTTTATACTTTCGAAATGCGGCTCGATTATCATCGTACAATCATTTATCGACGTTTAAATTCGATTTTTAATTTTGTTGGAGATACTGTGACAGTTCCATCTTATATCGTTTTTAGCTCTACTGCCATCCAAGGCTTATCTAACGTAGATCCAGAGTTGTGTATACGGCATCGAGTGCTTAAATATATATAATTGGCGTTTTATAACCGCTGAAACAAATTTTATGAGGAGTTTTTATTCTACGTCAAAAATACACCCGAAGGGATTCACATTTCTTGCCGAGGATCGACCATAATTGGAATAAGAAAAAAGCGCTAACTTCAGTCATGCTGAAGTCTTTATGCCTTTCATGTACATATCAAAATTATTGCCAAAATTCGATTTCGATGATTTCCAGTGTCAATATTAACTTGAGTTCATGTCTCGAAAACTCCAAATTTCACACTCCTAAATCTGTTTCAGTTTCAATACTTATTCGAATATACTTGTGTAGGATACCAAATTTCTCATCCTCAGATATTTTTTCAAGGATTTTTTACACAAAACCTCATATCTGAACAAATCTGTTGTGTGGGGTATATATCATATTGTCTTCTGATTTCAGTGATATTCAATACCAATGTGCTATTCATTAAATGTAAACATAAAAAATTCACGTTTCTAGATGCTTTTATGAAAGTTTCAAATCTGAAAATAGTCGTCCGATTTGGCCGGTTCGAAAAAATGATCGTTTAAGCGTATAAGCCTACCAAATTTGGATGAACTTTTTGAAAAACTAAGGGGCTAGACGGACATGACTAAATCAATTCAGCTCGCCACTCTGATATGATCGGTATAAATTTCGGTGGATCTATCCCTTCTCCATCTGGTAATTACATACTTCGAAGCAGTGTTAGTATACCATTTCATGTGCATAAAAGGTATAGAAATATTCATAATTACATTACCTTCCTGCTCTTAGCTCTTCCGTGGGGGTTAAACTGCGGAGTCTAAATACCAACACGCTTCCTCAAGAAACCAATTTACATTTGCTTTCTTTGGATTTGTCGCAAAGTGTTCACAATCCAATCATAAATTATTGCATTTTAATGGATTCTTTATAGCCGCAACGACGCTGACGGCGATGCTGTACATGGGCATGCTCTCTTACTGTACGGTTTTTTCGTGTTTTTTTTTTCTGTTTTTATTTGCTACCGATTGTTGATCAATCCACGTTTTGGATAGACTCGATACGTATGCATACATACATTCATATATATATATTGTAGATTGCTGAAGTTGAACTCCAATGGCTCTCTCTATTCAAAGTTAGTATTTATTTCTAACATCATAAATTTGATGTTTTCACTCTGGTTTTGTTTGACATTTAAATTGGCGCGTTTCGATATGAACACACAGACTTACTACATATGCTTTTGAAAGTCAACTGTCCATTAATTTGTTGGTGGTCACCGCAAGGCATATGAGAATTGTTAAGAAATTTATACGAGGTATGTTCAAAGGAAAATGTGAATTTTGATTTTTCGCGGGCTTTGTAGATTCGATTATCGATATTTCGTTGTTTTTTTTATAATCGGACACATATGTATGTTTATCATGTGCTTGCATTAGAAGCCAATTTTGATTAGTAGTTTGTTTTTAACACAGTTTTTCTGTGCTCTTCAAATTTTGACTTTTGAAAGATATGGATCAATATAATATACATATTATTCAATTTTACGTTAAAAATGGAGTAAAGTGCTCCAAGGCATTTAAAATGTGACTGCGGCATTCCTCGGGTCCACTTTGTTTCAAAAAAGTCTTTATAAGTAGTACAAGCGCTTTACAGAAGGCCGAAAAGATGTTGATGACGAGGAGAGTCCTGGAGGTGCGACCACGTCAACAAGCGAAAAAAACATCGAAACAGTGAAAAACAAATTATTGAATAACGTCGAATCACGTTTAGGGAAGTTGCAGAGGATGTTGGCATACCAATCGGCTCATGCCATTAAATTTTCTCGAATGTTTTGGGCATGAAACGCGTTCGAGGATTGGAAAAGGCGTTGGCAGAAGTGTATTATATCTGAAGGGGATTACTTTTAAGGCGACAAAATAGATATTGATGAATAAATAAATACTTTACAGAAAATTTAAAATTCGTTTTTTCTTTTGAACGCACCTCGTATAGTACAAATGACAACATGTCCACATAACATACATATATGTATTTCTATGAGCTTACACCTATAAATATACTTACATATATGCATGTGTGCATTGCATTTTACATATTAAAAAAATTAAATACAAATATTTAGCATTTCGATCTTTGTTAACAACTCACATTTATTCAATCGCATTCAATCTACTTGGCTGGACCTCCCAGTTGGCTTTTCGTCTATTCCCTCTGATAACTAAATGCATTGTTGTGGTTGAAAACTGTCAATAAGTGCTCTATTTTGAAATTGTTATCATTCTTCTTACCACAATTTGTATGATAATTTTTGTTGTGATCTTTGTGTTTACTTTGTTTTACGTGCACACACATGTACACACATATGTACGTCATTTATCGATGTAGGTGGCTTCATTATCAATAAATTAGGGTATGGTATGTGCTTAAGTTAGATTAGCTCTTAAATTTCAAAAATAAAAAATAAACCAATTTTCCAAATTCACTTGGAGAAAAAAGAAATTAAAGTAGTCTTGGTATTGTTCTTACTTGATCTAGTTTTTGTTATGGTTTTTCAATGCCATATAGCTCAGTATTTAATGGCTTCTTTATCATCTATGGCCACGACATTTTTGACAGACCGGTCGAACTGGTCAAAGTGCTTAGAGCTGCTACTACAAACCGCTGAATTGACAACATCACTAGACAACAATTAAAACACAGTGGTATGGTTTCCCAACCATTGCATAAGTAAAGTAAGTAAGGAGTGACATGAAAAATGTCTCATCGCAACAAAGGCCAAATTTATGCTCAACAATTATTGGTGTGATATACTCGTGCTTGAAAAAGTGAATTTTTTTTCCCCCCATAGATACTTGCAGCAAGTGTAAAACCTCAAATAGAGGGTAAAATTTAAAAAACAACTAGCGGATCCCAGCGTGCTTTACGACACCTATAAAAAATTAAAAAAAAACTAACTATAATTTTAATATTTGATATTTTTTTTTTTTGGAAAAGGAAACGAAAAAAATTGATTTAAACTTTTTTTCTAAACTTTTTTTTATAAATTTTTTAAATTTTTATTTTCAATTTCATTTTTTTCACTCTTTCTCTCTCTTTCAATACCACATAACGTAATTTACGCGTATTTTCGAATTTTATATGTATTTGTTGTTGTTGCATGTATTTTGTATAAATACATACATACAGTGGCGAGCATAAGTGGATGAATGTTTGTCACTTCTGCAATTATTTTTTCATAACATCCGTTGTACTTATTCAAATAAAACCATTTCTCTTTAAATTTTTAAGCCATATATTGTACTATCATATTATGCAAGGAAAAGTCAAAAAAATTAAATTCAAAAATTCTAAGGCAAAAAACTAAACATAAAAAAGTTACATCAGTTCGGTATTTAGTCCACAGCTCTTTGTTTTTTATTACACTTTGGACTCGTTTTAGCATACTTTCTACCAATTTTTCAATTCTTCCATTAGGTATTTCGGTCCATTCTGTCTGAATCCTTGCCCAAAGCTCGTCCATATTTTTAGGGGCTCTTTCATACACTGCCAACCTTTTTTTCAAAAGGGCCCATAGATTCTCGATAGGGTTGCGATCTGGGCTTTGTGCAGGCCACTTTAGCACTTGGAAACGTTGATCATTCAACCAATTTTTCACGATTTTAACAGTGTGTTTAGGATCACCGTCTTGTTGAAAACACACCTCGTCTTCGGGATACGCACTTAGATCGACAAAATCTGGCAAATATGTTTGCAAAATGTTAAGGTAGTCTTCCTTCTTCATAATGCCTTCTATTTTAACAAATGGGCCGATATGCTACCAGGTGAAACATCCCCAAACCATTAGATTACCTCCACCATGCTTCACAGTTTGTTTCACTTGATGCTTTTGTAACTTTTCCTGTGGCCGGTGCCAGTAGTATGCTTTCCATCTGATTGGAACCTATTAATCTTGGTTTCATCTGACCATATCAGTCGTTTCCAGTCGTCAACGCTCCAGTTTTTATATTTTTTACAACATTTTAACCGTGCTTCCAAATTTTTGTCAGAAAAAGCTGGTTTTTTTTTGCTTGATTACTGATACCAAACCGATCCGTCGAAGGGCTCTCCGCGCAGTCCACTGACTAACATCCTTAATTATTTGCTCCGCAGCCAATTTTGGTGTTATGGAGTTTTTACGCCGCATTAACCGCTCCGTAACGCGAGCATCTCCATCTGTAAGTAGCCTTCGACGACCTTTAACGTTTGAATCAGGCTTCACATTCCGTCTTTTTTGAGCGCAAAAAACAGTATTGTGACAAATTTTTAATTTTTTTGCTATTTCTCGAGACGACTGTCCATTTTTTGTTAACGCCACGATGCTATTTTCTAAATCTTGCGATATTTTTCGCATATTTACACTGTTTTATTAATCGTTGAACTAAACACATTTAAACGCTCGATTATATTTGACAAGTGACAAAAATTGTAAAACAGTAAACTCAAAGCCAACTTTTTCAAAAAAAAAGCATAAGGTGCAAAATTGGATGAATGGAGATATGTTTAGTTTTTTGCCTTAGAAATTTTTGCATTTAATTTTTTTTTTGACTTTTTCTTGCATAATATGTTAGTACAATATATGGATTAAAAATTTAAAAAGAAATGGTTTTATTTGAATAAGTACAACGGATGTTATGAAAAAATAATTGCAGAAGTGACAAACATTCATCCACTTATGCTCGCCACTGTACATATGTAGGTAGCAACCAATGTTTCCTAGAACGGTCATAACTCTGGAATCTCATAAAAACTTCACATTAACCTTCTCCTAATATCCCTTTATAACTCCTAAAAATTTGGTGCAATTTGCTCCGGTGGTTCTCGAGTTATAGGCGTTCATCCAAATTTGCATTGATTTTTATACATATGTATACATATATATGTACATATTTATGTACATATATATGTAGATAAAGGAAAAATTGGTTTGTTCGTTAAGAAAATTAAGTAATAATTAGCCAGTAATAAAATTGAAAAAGTAAGAGGCCTTATTCTTCAAAAGAGCGAAACTTAGTGAATTTTGAGTGAACAGAATTTATGATGATTTTCGAAGTTAATTTGTTAGATCACAAATATAGATTAGTGGATCCGCTTAGCTACGTTCCTAGAATAGGAGCAGTTTCACACCACCTCTAAATAAGAATATATTAGTAAAGGTAGTAATTAGCATCTCACCACAGCCTTCTCAGAGGGAGAGTACCATCCCAGCTCATTCAATGTCGACATCGTCCACACTCCTGCACCATGTAGTAAGAGAATAATAATGAACGGCTTGTAGAGTTCGGTCTTTGTTCGTCAAGTGAGGACAAATTATCTAGAACCTATAGATTGATGAATGATGAATATCTGGTCAATAGTGCATCGAACTGGTTTAAACCTACCGATTTAAACGACCGATTAGTTCATTCACAGTGGGTCTTAGTCATACAGTGACCTAGATGAGACCTTTCATACGATATTGAGAAGACTTATACAGCGATAATTGACGTAAACTCTGGAGTAACACTTTTTATGGACTTGGCAAAGAAAACTCAGGTTCCAATCGTCAGGCATGCTTTCGTCCGACCATTGTCAGTCCTTCTCTTGGTCATCTTTCCATCAGCTTCCGCCGCTTTCTAATTCTTCATCCATCGATAAGAGTTCCGAGTTCACCATATCTTTAGCAGCGGCACTTTCCCTTTTTAACAAATTAGCTCCAATATTGACTTCAACAACAACAACAATTCTAGAGCGATGCTCATTTCAGGTTTTTTTTTTTTTATAAAAATCCAGCAATTCTGAAAAAATTAATTCTTTTATATTGTCTTGACGATTATCCATCACAATTTTCTTCACATTCTCAGCATTTTATTCGGTTGTTGAAGTGCTGAGGTGCTTAGGGAAAACGTCGTTACTTTTCTCGACCTTTTATGAACATTTTTTTGACACACACATAGTTCTAGTAACATCGAAAAGTATATAAAATTAATTTTTCTAATTGCGGCCGTCCCTCGGCAGGGAATGTCAAGCCCTCAACCAGAAAATTAAACTAATTGATGATAAGAGCAGAAACTTGGCACTGCAAAAAACTGAACTAGTATTACTAACAAGAAAGCATATTCCCATTGAAATAGAATTGAGGACAACCACGGAAACTCCAAGGACACAAAAGATTGTCAACTACTTGGGTGTTAGACTGGACTCTAGGCTTACTCGCAAATCCAACATGTATCAGAAAAGGCATCTAAAGTAACAATCTAACTCAGCAGACTGATGGCCAATATAAAGCGACCGACACAGGAAAAACGGAAGCTTTTGATGTCAACAAGACTGAATGTCTTGCTCTACGGAGCAGAACTATGGGCAGACTCACTGAGGAAGAATAACCGACGTAAAGCCCTGGAAAAAGTTTATCGCACAGTTGCTCTGAGAGTAGTTTCGGCATATTGTTCAGTTCAGGCGAAGCTGTATTGAAAATAAGCGCAAGCACCCCCATCAACTGATTAGCATTTGAAAAAAAGAAAAGTAAACGTTGAACAGAAAAGGGCAATTGCCGCTACCACAAAAGAGGGAGTAAAGAACGATACCAATGGCAAAGTTGTTGGGAGCAGTAACATCATAGTAGATGGACAGCAGGGCTTATCAGAAATATAAACAGTGGTACGGCAAGAAACACGGAGAAGTGAATTATTATACTAGATAAGTGAAATATTATTATCCGGGCACGAATATTTTAGGAATTATCTGCATAAAATGGAAGGCTAGTATATAAAATGATGCCATCGAGGATGACGCTGAATACACGTTTTCCAAATGCATACACTCCGTAAAAAAAATGTCAAGCCGCTCGAGTGTATTTCTGACATGTCTTATATATAAAAATAAGTGCAAGTTTTTGGTGTTACCCCGTGCTTCACCAACATTAAGGAGGTATTCGGGCTATCATGGATATGATTACTGAGGAGTGTTTCCGAATTCTGAAAAAAAGGTGTGACACTTCCCATACTAACTAATATATACAAATTTCTGAACGGTTAACTTGTTACTTTATAACAAGGAATCATCTTCAGAGAATTCAACAAACTTATACAATATATTTGGGACATCATTCGGCAAAAGGGGCGTGCTATCTCTTAACATGTACACAAAAATAAGTGTGTTAGTCCTTTTGTAAGTAGGCCTAACTCAAGCTAAATGGTTGAACCGGCTTTCATGCAAGTTTTTTTATGTACTTTCTCAGGTTACTGTTTTATAACATTAATTAGTTTTTTCGAGCTATATCAGACCAATTTTTTTTTTTTTACTAAACAGTCTGAGCGGTAGAAGTTATAGCTATTTCGGAAACCACTACTTTTCCTCATCAGACTTCCAGACATCCTTGTTCGAATTAGATCCGAACTTGAGATGTCCACAACACAGTTTTCTATGTTTAAGCATGGTGAAGAATTATTTGTATTTACAATTCAGCAGTGTTACTACTTGCCTTGAAATTTAAATTTGAAAGAAGTGATGAAATAAAATAATAATTACAATATTGGTAACGAGCTGAGAAGATTAAAGAAAAGCTCAATGAGAAAATATTTTTGAGCAGCGTCGCCACATGTTAAAAATTTAATTTTAAATGAACTTTATATATGGGTCTCTCAATAAGAAAGATTTAAAAAGTTTAATTGGTGATAATTTTTTGAGGAGTGTTGCCAGCAGTGTATAAATTCTAATTTAATTAAATGTAACATAAGTTAGCTGAAATGCGTTATCGAGGGTATTAAGCTAAAGAAATTTTTAAGCCTTACAGTGGAAATTCCTTTTCAGCGATGCCACTTTTTTAAATTTTAAATACAATAAAATTAATGACGAAAGGAATAATACAATATGAGTATCAAGCTGAAAACACTTCAGAAAGGCTTACAACGAAAATATTTTTAACAAGGTTCGCACCTATTTAAATTTTAATAGTTAATTAATAAAAAAATTAAATATTGTAATATAGGTATCAAAATAGAGATATTTCAAAAAGTTTTTGAAGAATGTTACAACCCGTTAGAATATGTTAATGCAGATTTTTTGAACTATTAAAAATTATACTCATAAGAATATTTAAGCATTTGATAGAGCGATAAAGATGTGATTTGTTTCTTCGTTTTAGTTAATCCAATTAAATTAACCTAAAGTGGATCTAATATGTAACTAACTACTTACAAATTATAAATTGTTATAACTCAATTTTTTTCAAACAGATTTTGCCAATAACTTGTGTTTGAATAAATTTGCAGTTAAATTCAGTTAGTTTGGAGGTGTAACGTCTTTATGCTTGCTGACCTTGAGGAGGACACTGGTAAACAGGTTGCGGAGGACTTCTGAAAAGTGTGAGTGATCGAGACGAAAAAAAGTTGAGAGCGGAAATATAGCATATGTAGGTAAAAACAGTCAGAGATAGAGTTGTATTCGCACATTTAATACACAGGCCTGTTCTCGATTTCCCTTTCGTGCGAATATTCGTGTGTTGCCACACTCTGAGAGCACATCTATAGAAGTACAATAGGAGTGAGTAAGCCCGTACATTTTCTTTCTCTCTGTCTCTCTTGCTCCCTTACAAAATATATGCATAAACATGGCTCAAAAAGTCTGCGTTCATCTAAGTATATCCACGTCTCTTAATAATTTCTAGAAGGAGGTTTTTCATTGGCCCAACAAGTTTGGTTATTACTTCTGGGCTTATAGCTTCCCATATTCCTCTTCAAATGCGGTACTAAGCATTTTCTTGTTGGTTATAGTACGCTGTCTAATTTTTCTTTCTAGTACATCCCATAAATCCTCAATGGGGTTAAGATCAGGCGATTGCGGGGGTGTACGCAGTTGTTTAGGAATATTGTACAGCAACGAATTTCTGCTGTGTGCATCGAAGTCATTGTCCTGTTGGAAAATAAGTTGCTTACCGTATCCCAGCATTACTACTGCACTTTCTTTTAAATTTGTTTTCGGAATATTTAGATAATCATGCTTGTTCATGAGCGACTCAATAAACTGAAATTTTTCTACATCCGAACTTGCCATGCACCTCCACATCATAGCATATCCAATGTCCTCTACCATAGGTACAAGGTTTTGCTTTTCCAGCGCTGTTCCCCTTTCCCTCAAATAATTTTACGGACTTTTATCCCACAAATACAAAACTTACTCTCATCTGAAAAAATAACTTTGTTCCAAAACTCTGGAGGCTTGTTTAAGTGCTGCTTCGCAAAAGCCATCCGCATGAGACGATTTACTCTCGATATTAAGGGCTTTCTTCGTGCGACTCTGCCATTAAATCCGGTTCTTTTCTGAATTTTTCGTACCATAACTGGACATAATTGCTTTTGGTCAATTCAATTTAATTTTGAAAGTTGACTTGCTGTTAGACGTGGGTTAGAATACACTAGAATGGTTAGTTTGCGATCTTCTCTTTCCGTAAGTTTTCTTGGACGTTCAGAACGTGGCTTAGACTCATAAGATTTTGTTTGTTTGAAGTTGTTTATAACTCTCTGTACAGAAGAGTACTGTCTCCCAACAGTCTGCCACAGACTAACAATTATTTTCCTCTCGCCAATTCCTATTTCTTTTCACTTTTGGTCCATAGTCAAAAAAAATTATAATTATATACGCTTTAGCTTCTCCTTTATCGCAATTACTATCGTGTATCATTTAAAATTAAATTCAGGATAAATAATTTGTATTTTCAATGCAACAACCATCGCTTTTTGAAGTGAACGCACACTTTCTGCTCAACTAACTTAAGTAGCGGTACTACAATCCCGTTAGTTCAGAATGACGCAGCACAAATTCTACAAAATTGTGCTGGAACATACTTCAAATAGTTGCACTCAAAATAAGTGAAAAAAATAGTAAATGTTTTAAAATTCTTAACTTTTTAGTTCAATATTTTGATACAGTGAATGAACGCGGACTTTTTCTACCATGAAAATCCATTGCAGTGAATTAGCTCCTTCGAATATTTATAACATCGCTATAAAATCTTGATAAAATTTCGCCGCCAATAAATAATTAAAACAATTAAGCCATCTTAAAAAATTATGTTTCGATGAAATCTTGACATACTTAGCGTGTTTTTTCATTAATGACTCTCTCGGTCTTATTAAAATGAATAAATGAATATATCTATACGATAAGCATAACTATTTAGCAGAAGCATCTTAAAATAAAAATAAAACATTTTTGTTTAAAATCGAAAACAAAACAAAACTCACAAACGAACCCAAATTAATTGCTTAATGAAAGCTGGAAATAATTCAAATTAAAAATATAATGTCTCAGCGTCTGCCCACCAGCGGGAATGTAACCCACAAACACTGCGCTGCAGCATAAATGCTCCCTATAAGTAAGTTGGCCGCATTCGCGTACAAATATACCGCAGACACGCAGCTGGTGGCCGGTTTAACAGTCGCCGACTAGCTGACGGCAGGCCGAGCTTACTAAGTACGAGTATGTAAA
The DNA here is from genome assembly GCA_030068015.2 of Neoceratitis asiatica. Classification (NCBI taxonomy): domain Eukaryota; kingdom Metazoa; phylum Arthropoda; class Insecta; order Diptera; family Tephritidae; genus Neoceratitis; species Neoceratitis asiatica. The sequence continues at coordinate 42,003,582 of CM061529.1, forward strand.
TGTTTTCTCACCGTCATTAGGCGAAATGTCGCTGATAACCGATCCAAACCGCTGATTGTAGCGCGAGATAAGATCCATTGCAAGTGTGGCACAGCGCGTACACCAATTCTCTGCTGCTTAATAGATGGGGCATAGAAAAATTGGTAGTCGAATTGTCGGTTATGTATCTGTCGTTTATGATGGAGCGACGGCAAGCATTTGCTCCAACAGTGTCGCATGCGTGGCGGCAACAGGTGCGAGTATAAATAATTTGAGCTCGCACGATTGCTCAAATCCGCACTAAGATCGGTGTTCAATCCTATGCAATGTTTGTTGTAGCTCTATTTCGGGCGAATTGATCTCAAGTGGCCTGCTGTGCGGCTAAAATGGCGCCGCATTTTGTTACCCTCGCCAGGCCAGTCAGCAATTTGTGGCAATGTTTTTACAAGTTACACATGTTTTGTATGTTAAGTGTTAAATATATATGTATGTATGTATATGCTTACGTTTATGTACATGTTAATGCTGTATTCAAGCAGTTCAAGCGTAATGGTAAGCGGAATATATTGGTTTAAAATATTAGCTCAATATTGAGCAATAGATGTCGGAACAGCCAAGTGAATAGCAAAGAGTAGTACAAACCAAAAGGTCCTGTCCAAATTAACATCCCTTATCACTTTTCAAAATATTCGCCTCCAAATATATTTCCATAGAAATTCACCAGACACTCGCAGGCTGTTACAAATCGGATCGAAGTCGAATTTTTTAAAGTGGGAGAACTGAATTGGTAAAAAGTAAAGATTTGAAACTTATAGCATTGAAGTATCTATAACAACGCTTTCCTCTAAGAGTGAAGTATTATAGCTCAATCAGCCAAAAATGTACCAGCTCAGCGCAATGGAAATGAAAAATTAGCACTGCTTGGTGCTGCCACTACTGAAGGTTATAAGAGAGAAACCTAGAGCGATTTGAAAAAATTCCGTCCGTCTGTTTGAACTCAAGCTAGTCCCTCAGTTTTTGAGTTATTTCAACCAAACTTGGTGGGCAGATCAGATCACTATAACACATATACAGATTTGAAACATGTGTCATAGATCGTCAAAAATACACTTAAGAGCCCAAAATTTGGTATTCTACTGACGTAAGTTCAAGTTAATATGGACACTTTTGGACTCTTGTTGACTTCGTATTCAATTGCGTCTGAATCTTGGAATATATCCTTTTGCAAATTGAAAAATCTTTTCATCAAGGAAATCAGCCATGTTAATTTGGTGTTTCAATAATTGAAATTTTATTTAAAATCTTTCCAATAAAAAATGAAGAAAGCAAACTTATATTTGATTAAAAATTGGATTCTTAAAAAAAATTGGCAGAGTTGATAGCCCAAGAAAGATCATAATAACAAGTCAATTGAAAATTCCCCGGCCTGACACATAGATGGGATACTAGAATTATTTAATTCATAACTCTTAGTTAGCCCTAACCATTCAAAAGACGAGTGTATAAATTTAACAGCTGGATCAATGATTGGTATGCTAAGTTTAGATGTGGCGAAATGAGCACTGAAGATGATGAAAGCAGTGGACGCTCAAAAGAGGTTGTTACCGACGAAAACATAAAAAAAAAATTAAAATTATTTTGAATAACCGTAATTTCAATCGAATGAAGTTTCTAAAGATATCAACTGAATGTGTATATCATATCATTCACAAACATTTGGGTATGAGAAAACTCTGTGCAAAGTGGATGCCGCGCGAAGTCCAATCGACAATCATCCGAGTGGACTGCACACGATGAAGTCGTTCCAAAGTATGGAAAACGCAACAGTTGGCTGGCAAGCTTATGGCGTCTGTATTTTGAGATGCGCATGGAAAAATTTTCATTGACTACATTGCAAAAGGAAGGGCCCTCAGCAACGACTATTACATTATTGAACCATTTGAAGAACGAAATAGCCTTGAGTCGATGGGCAAAAATCAATTAATTGGGCTTCAAATTGTTGACGCATTGTATTCTCCAGATCTGGCCCCCAGTGAGTATTTCTTGTTCTCAGATCTCAAAAGAATGCTCGCTGAAAAAAAAATTTCGTCGAATGAAGAGCTGATCGCAGAAACTCAGGCCTATTTGAAAGCAAAGAACAAAAATGGTATCTAAGAGCTAGAGGGTCGCTATTATCAGTGTATCACCCTTGAAAGGAACAATGTTGAATAAAATAATAATAATTTTAACAAAATAATTTCTTTTACTATAGTAGACCGGGGACCTTTCAATTGACCTGTTGAAGATCGTGCTAAAGATTAACCGAAGAACGAAAAAGAAGACTATTCTCTAAGCAAGTGTGGGAATACGTTTTATACTTTATTTTTTAGTCATAGAAAAAATAATGTAAGGCTCTTTGAGATTACTAAAACAGTTTTAAAAACAAAAATTTGAGAAAAACGATTCGGGGGCTGTAAAGGAATTTTCAGCTACAAACCAATGAAATTTATTACAATACAAACATATTTATCTTTACTTAATATTTTGTTTATTATAAATAAACCACATTTTTGTCACATTTTTGGTATATAAAACGTTTTTTGAGTTAATACACTTTAACTGTTAACACACGGGTTTTTGTTTTATGACGTGGTAAGCAAGATCTTGCATACTGCGAACATGCGGAAAGAACAAATTTAGAAGATTAAAAGAAATAAAACGAGAAAAAACAAACAAAAGAATAAATAAAAGATTTAAGCTCTGGTGTCGTATTAATAATTTTTTGGGATGGGCATATCCGATGTTGGTTTTTTAGCCGTCTTTTTTTTGTTGTATTTTCAATGTTGCTAGTGGTAACTTTGATGCATAGTCAAAGCACTCACTATGTAATGTGTAGATATGTATAATTGTATAATTTGACTTTACGATGAAACTGGCAACAGCCTCACAGCTTATGGCCCAGAGCGCGTTATTTTTATCTTTTTGTATCGATAAGTTTGTAGAAACGCGTCTGAAGTCAATCAAAAGTGAACAGTGGGCCGTTAACAGATTTTTGGTAAATTGTTTAAACATAATAACTATTTGATATACGCGCATATATAATTATTTAAACAAACTAAAGAAGAACTCTCAGATACATGCATATATTGATGTAGTTAACTTGTTTTATCATTATTTTATCATTAGAAAGTTGAAAGTTGAAGTGACAATCTTCATTAAAAAATGTTTCCGCTGTCAACATAATATTATTTTTTAACAATTCCTAGGCTATGTTTAGGGTTTTGCAATAAAAATGTATGATTTCTTTAAAAACACACTAATTTTTAAGGAAATTCAAATGTTTTTTTTTTAATTTAATGTGAAGTGTAATCGATACAATTGAGTTCTGAACATAATATCTTTCAAATGGCCTACACGACTTCTTTTGCAGGAACGAATTCGATGAACCAAATTTTTGAGCACTTTTTCCACTAAATCAAGTCGTATGTAATGAATAACACCTTAAATATTGACTTTTAAAGCTTGAAGAGTGTATGGTATATTGCTAAAGACCAACGACATTAAATAACAAGAAGTAGTATGCCTGGTGTTAAATCTCAACTTCTTGGAGGCCATTCAATGTCATAACTTCTTGAAATAACCGAATCTCCAAACCTTTCTCGCAATAATTCGGTTGTTGCACGTGTTGTGGGACACGTAGCCCCGTCTTGTTGGAACCAGATGTTGTTCAGATCAATTTCCAATTGTGGCCATAAAAAGTAGGTTATCATCGATATATACCGCTCAGACAGTAACGGTGTAACCAGCTTCATTTCGAAAAAAGTACGGACCGATAATTCCACCATACCAAAAACCATACCAAACTGTCAATTTAGGTGAATGTAATGGTGGTTCATGAATAATTTGTGGATTTTCTTCACACCAGAATCGACAATTTTGTTTATTTACCGCACCACTCAGATGAAAGTGAGCCTCAGCGGAGATGATTTTCTTAAAAAAAAATCGTTATCTTTTTCAAGTTGTTCCAAGGCAAAATCAGCAACGTTGTTCTTGCGTATATCTTGCCATGATGAAATTGGAAAAAAAAAAAAGATTACAGATCATGACATATTAAAAGTGGTCAAAATGGCACTCAGAAATCACACCATCCCTATCGGAAAACCCTTTATAAAAGTAATTTAGATATTCAAACTAATACTCGTAGTAGAGCCAAATAACTTAAAGAAAGATATTTTTAGTCCTGTCATTTTTTAAATTTTCATTTCAACCATTTCAATTCACTGTTTACCATTTACATGTGCTCTGGAGACAAGCTTATCTTGTATTTACTCTTTGTTTTCATACACACATTCGTGTTTACACCGTTTTACGCATATATAGCGCACATACTCCTATGTACGTATGCATAAGTACATACAAGTGCGATTGAGATTTTTCGTTTGATTGATGGGATTAGGTATTTATGTTATTAATTTCTAGCTACATACCTGTTTATGTTTATATATGTGTGTATGTATGGCTGTTTCTTATTTCTGTTTTTTTTTTTTTTTTTTTTTTTGAACACCCTCGCTTACAACTTAACATCACTGTACCTCTTTGTCATATTAGCCAAGCCAAGCCTAGTCAATTCATGGACTTTTCTTCGTTCAATCGCTCGTTCATACTCTGCTCATTCATTCACAGATTTTTTCATTCACTAAAAAGCATAGGCAGCTCATGGCTCGTGGCCGGTTTTATATATATTTACATACATATATATACATATATGTTTGTATGTATTGATGATTGCGTATTTCTTGATCACCAGCATCTGATTATAACATTTTGGCATGCTTGTACATAGATATGTACATACGTATGTGTATTTTCTATTAATTTAAATTGTGCTTACATGACAGGGGAACGCGCTTTTCGGACACAAATGGTCTTTGACAAATTATCAACCGCACTTTTTCATTAGACCAATATATGTTTGTACGCAAACGCACACTTATCTACTTACATCTCGTCTATGTAAGCCATGGTAAATATTTTGTTTAGAAAATTATCGTTACCCACCTAACTCTTGGCTCTCTCTCCAGAAATGCTTGATGCGTTGTCTTAACGCGGATACAAAATAAAATTCATAAAATTTAAATTAATTGCTCACTTCCTCTTCGTTAATTTTTGACGTAGTATGACGAAGAAAGAGATTTGTATGTAGCGTACACCATTGACAAATTTGACAATCTACAGTTATGTAGTAACCGTAAGTTCTGCGTTCATCCAGGTTAGACAAAGAAGCGAAGCGAATGGATCTGGTAGTGAACTAAGGCAAGACGAAATATATCCTATCATCAAATAAGCAGTCATCGCATTCGCGACTTGGCTCCCACGTCACTGTTGACAGTCATAACTTCCAAGTCGTAGATAATTTCGTCTATATAGGAACCAGCATTAACAACATCAACAATGTCAGCCTTCAGATCCAACGCAGAATCACTCTTGCCAATCGGTGTTACTTAGGACTGAGTAGGAAATTGAAAAGTAAAGCCCTCTCTCGACGAACCAAAACCAAACTCTACAAGTCGCTTATCAATCCCTTCCTGATATATGACGCAGCAGCCTGAACAATGTCTACATCCGATGAGTCGGCTTTAGGAGTTTTCGAAAGAAAAGTTTTACGGAAGATTTATGGTCCTTTGCGCGTTGACAACGGCGAATACCGCAGCCGATGGAATGATGAGCTTTACGAGCTATACGACGACATTGACATAGTTCAGCGAATCAAGAGACAGCGGCTACGCTGGCTAGGTCATGTCGTCCGAATGGATGAGAGCGCTCCAGCTATGAAAGTATTCGATGGAGAGCGACTTGGTCTCACTTGGTATTTCCAACTGGCACCACACAGCAAAGAGAAGAAACGAGTGGCGCGCTATTGTAGATGCAGCTATAATCGCGTAACCGGTGCCTACGCCAAAGAAGAAGAAGGAGAACAAAGAAAATGGTAAAAATGTCAGCTGTTTCGGAGATCACCACATCTTCTCATCAGACCTCTAATGGCAAGGATCGAACCAACGGATCCTGAATTAACAGGTTAGTGCTCTAACCATGTAAGCTGTTGTTGTAATATTCAATTCATTAACCAGTAAATATTAAGTACGCTAATTTCGCAGATATTTAACTCAATAGTTTAGGTGTTCGTTTTTTACAAATCTTTCAGGTGTTAATTGTTTTAAAAATGTAGGTGGACTGTCCGATTTCATCCACTTGCTTCTCGTCTGGACTTGTGACCCAAACAATGTGTGAGCCAGGTTTAATCAAAATATTTCAATCTTTACTTGAGCTGTCATGTTGAGACAGACGGATGTTGCTAAATCTATTCGTCTCGTCATCCCAAGAAATTTGATAAGTCAATGATTTTTTGAATAAAATATATTTTTTTCAGCAACTAACATAGTTTACTTTTAGCTTTATATATTGAGCGTATTTTCGAATTTTTGTATTGCTTCCAAGTAATAGGTTTTTCCAAAGCTCTCAAAACAGGCGTTTATCTCTGTGATGAGCTCTTTATTCGAACAGAAACTTTTACCGCCCAGCCATTTCTTCAGGTTTAGAAAGAAGTAAAAGTCGCAGGGGTTAAATCTGGAGAGTATGACTAATGGGGTAGCAGTTCGTAGCCCAATTTATGAATTTTGCCAAGGAGACCCCAGGTGAGCACTCCTGTATTCTCCTGTTGGAACAATACTTCAATTCAATATCAAGTCGGACCAAACTCTGTGAGTAATATTCGCCGATGATCGTTTTACCCTTTTCAAGGCAATCGATGGCAATGAACCCTCGTGCATCCCAAAAAACTGCGGCCTTAATCTTGTTAGTCCGCAGACTTACCTTGACCTTCCTTCCACGTTCACATGGAGAAACCCGCTGTCTTGATTGTTCTTTGGCCTCTGGTGTGGTGTGTTGGATCCATATTTCATTTACGGTAACCAAACGGCGCAAAAATTCGTTTGGGCTGCGTTTGAACCTCAATAAACATAGCGCGGATAATTTTTTCATGTACAAATACGAGATGTGTTCAAAAGAAAAGGTGAATTTTAAATTTGTTTGAAAAGTACTTATTTATTCATCAATATCTATTTTGTCCCCTTCAAAGTAACCCCTCTCGGATATAATACTCTTGTGCCAACGCTTTCCCCAATCCTCGAAGCACTTCTGAAATTCGCTTTTCGGTATGGTCAACAGCTCTTTCTTCGATTCTGACTTGATCTCATAAATTGTGGCAAAATGCTTTTCTTTCATTGGTTTCTTTAGTTTTGGGATTATAAAGAAGTCGCATGGAGCCAAATCTGGTGAATACGGTGGTCGAGGCATGATTACGATTTTTTTTTTGGCCAAAAAATCACGAATAAGCATTGATGCGTGAGCTGGTGAATTGTCGTGATGCAGAATCCACGATTGCTTTTTCCACAATTCCTACCGTTTGAGCCGTATTGCTTCAAGCAACCGTTACATAACTTCCTTGTAGTATTCCTTATTAACAGTACGACCTTTTGGCAGGAACTAATGATGCACTACACCATTGTAATCAAAGCGAAACCTGCACCTTTTCCTTTGAGCATACCTCAGTTGAGATGCCTAGTCACTTCACGTACTTTTATTCTCGGATCGTCTAATATAATTCTATGGATTTTATCTAAGATTTCTGGTATGACGACCTCTTTTGAACGGAACTCAGTAAACCACTTCTTAACCATTGAAATTTATTGTGCAGAGTATCCATAGTATTTATCAATACTTTACTTGGTTTCGGTAATGATTTATTTGCGCAAAAAAATTATGCTTAATCAACACACGAAATTCACTTGTTTCCATTTTCATTGAAATTCACTAGGGCGTCTGCTTACAATGTCAAACACAAACTAAAGCCGTTGGCAGATAAGACTTTTGCGCCACGTGGCTTAAATGGCGTAACTTACTCAAAATTTTACAGTATTCTATTAATAGACAACAGTTGACGGGAGCACTGTTGTATTTACAGTAACTACGTAGCAAATTCTAAAAGTCACTGACTTATGAAACAGCTCTCATGCTTAAGATATATTTAAAAAGTATATATAAGTATATATTTAACTTATACTTATTTGAAGAAATTTAAAAAAATAGCTTAAATATCTTGAAATTTTCGATTATGCATGCAAAGGATGGGTTTACGACGTGGGTCTTTTTTTGCCGAGGATAAAGGGTGATCCAAGAAGACGTACTTTTTTCAATAGCGTTTCTTTGAAAGATCAGGCATGAGCCGTGTCAAGCTGTCTTTATTTTCAGTAATGATATTTCATCATGGTAAGTCTTACGCCTGAACAACGTAACAACAACTTACAAATCATTCAACTTCATTACGGAAATTCACGTTCTGTAAAGAATGTGTTTCACGCGCTTCGTTTAACTTATGGTCAACATAATCGGCCTACTCAACGTACTATTCGCAATACCATCACCCATCTTGGGGCTCAGCATTCATTATTGGATAGCTTTCGACTGAACTGGCCACGTCCAGAACGCAGTGAAGAAAATATAGCGGTCGTAGCTGAGAGTGTACATTTCTGGCTCAATGGGTATGTTAACAAGCGAAATTGTCGCATTTGGGACGAATAGCAACTAGAAAAAGTTCGAGAGCTGCCATTTCATCCACAAAAAGCAACGGTTTGATGTGGTTTTTGGGCCGGTAGAATCATCGGTCCATATTTCGCCAAAAATAATGCCGGTGAGAACTTAACCGTCAATGGCGACCGTTATCGCAAGATGATAACCGACTATTTGATGCCTGAAATTGAAGCTCGTAATCTCCGCGACATTTGTTTCAACAAGACGGCGCCACTTCTCACACATCGCATCAATCAATAAATTTACTGAGAGAACACTTCGGTGAGCAGATAATTTAATTTTTTGGTTCGGTCGATTGGCCACCAAGATCGTGTTATATCACAGCCTTAGAACTTTTCCTGTGGAGATTTATAAAGTCTAAAGTCTTTGCGGATAATCCCGTTTCGATTCAGGCCATGGAACAAAACATCACGCGTGTCATTCGCCAGTTACCAGTCGAAATGCTCGAACGAGTCATCGAAAATTGGACTCAACGTATGTACCATCTGAGACGTAGCCGCGGCCAACATTTGAAAGAGATAATCTTCAAAAAATAAATGCCAAAGAATGTTTATAAATTTGTTGAGTGATAGCGGAAAATGCAGCGCACCGAAATCGTCACCTTCTCCCCTACGATCTATGACTTGCGGCAACAAAAGTCGCCCGGTGTATATTCAGTCAAAGCGGATTATTTTTCCACTAAAATCCATATAAATAGCATAACTTCATATTTAATTAATAAAACGTCGTAGAAAACTTGTAAGGGAGCGAACAAAAATATCAACTTAAGACAAACGAATTAGGCTCTGGTGTTGCTAATTTGGAGAAACATTTGTAAATAGAAGCAAATATGTATATGCATGTATGCATAATAATGTTTTCCTGGTAATATTTCCTCATTAAATTGCCACTAATCCCAGCACTCGACATCACCTCAATTGTCAACACATTGAACAGTAGATACTAACGGATTTATATAATTACTCAAGATTTCAGGCGGCCAACCAATCATAATGCCATACATACAATGCTTTGCATATGCAATATGAAATACATATGTACATACATATTTACATATGTTGCCAGGAATTTAATCGCCACATTTTTCGCTGTCTTGCCTCATGGCACATGGCGATACATTTGCTGATAGCATTAATTTGTCTATATTTGAATTTTTTTATTATGAATTTATTATATTTTTTACCTACCCACAAGACACATTTATTTGCGAAACCAAGTAGATTTCTGCAATAAAATGATATTCAGATTTGAAATAAACTCGTTTTATGATTTATTAAGTAATTATTCTATTCGCATGTAATATATTTGCTCTAAATATGACAGATTATTTTACGTTTTAATACCCATTAAAGGCACTAATTAGTAAAAATGACAAGTGCAAGCGACGAAAGTGTCATTTGAAATTTTCATATAACTGTATTTATTTACATATTCAAGAAATTAATGTAATATGATCTGTAATCATGTACAATATATGCAAATAAATACATATGTATGTAACTAGAATATTTATGTTGTAATTAAAATAATTGGGTTTATAATCAAGGTCATGTACATACAAATATAAACTCGTGATATTCAATACCTATCTACCGAACCAGAGTATAGAGGAGTAAGGAAACTAAAGAGTGATCCAAGTAGAGGTACTTTTTGCAAAAGCCTTTTGTTTGACAGATCACGCGTGAGTCGTGTCAAGCTGTCATGTTAATTTTGTTCAGTATTGTTTGGCATTTCATCATGGAAAGACTCACGCCTGAACAAAGTTTAAAAATTATTCAACTTTATTACGAAAATTCACGTTCACTAAAGAATGTGTTTCGCGCGCTTCGCTCAACTTATGGTCAACATAATCGCCATACTGAGCGTACTATTCGCAACACCATCACCCATCCTGAGACGCAGCATTCATTATTGGATAACATTCGACCGAATATACCACGTCCAGCACGCAGTGAAGAAAATACGGCGGCCGTAGCTGAGAATGTACATGATTACGGTGGAGAGTCGATTCGTTGCCGTTCGCAGCAACTCGGAGTGACGTATGGAACTCCTTTGAAAGAGATAATCTGCAAAAAGTAAATGCCAAAGAATGTTCTTTCGAATGATAATTAACATTTCTCATTAAATTTGAATTTTCTATGTTTTTTCTTTATAAAAGTAGAGAATCTTGAAATGGATCACCCTTTATGAGTTGATTTCCCGAAAAGAGAGTCTGGTTTATTTCTAAAGACTAATAGTCTAATTGTTTTAAATCACGACTTCTTGGAGGCCATTCAATGTCACAATTTCTTGAAATAATCGAAGATCCAAACCTTTTTCGCAATAGTTCGGTTGTTGCACGTGCTGTATAACACGTAGCCTCGTCTTGTTGGAACCAGATTTTGCTAAGATCAACTTCTTCCAATTATGGCCATAAAAAGTTGGTTATCATCGATCTTTACCGCTCTCCATTGACAGTAATGGTGCTACCAGCTTCATTTCGAAAGAAGTACGAACCGATGATTCCACCAGACCAAAAACCATACCAAATTGTCAATTTAGATGAATGTAATGGTGGTTCATGAATAATTTGTGGATTTTTTCGCAATAGAATTGACAGTTTTGTTTATTTACCGCACCATTCAAATGAATGTGAGCCTACTTAGAAAAGATGGTTTTCATAAAAATAAAAAAATAAAAATAAAAAATAAAAAATTATAAGTAAATGAGCTGTCTTCAAAGGCCTATTTATGTTAGAAACATTATTTTTTCATTGAATATTTTGTTATACAACAAAGAAAAAATGGTAGAAGTGACAACTGTTTCGGAGATCACCACATCTCCTCATCAGACTTCTTTTGCCAGGAATCGAACCGACGGATTCTGGCATCACAGGCGAGTACTCTACCACTGAGCCAACGTCTGCCATGTAATCTGTTGTTGTAATATTCAATTTTTTACTAACAAACAATTATTAAGTGCGCTAATATTTATCCGCTATTTTTACGTAATGTTGGGTTAGCGAGTATTTTTGTAATCCTGCATACACTCAGGCATTAATAGTCTGAGAAATGTATATAAGTAGGATTGCTTGTCGGGCTCGACTTATATTTATGGGTATTTTTAATGCAACCTGTAATTGTTTTTGGTTCAAAGGCCTATTTTTGTTAGATAATGTTTCTCATTACTCATTTACTTATAACCAAAAACAATTACAGGCCGCATTAAAAATACCAATAAAAAATTATATTGAATAATTTGTAAACTTTGTTCTTGCGTATATATTGCCATGATGAAATTGTAAGCATTACTGAATACAATGAAAAAAATTACAGTTCATGACATATTAAAAATGGTCAAAGCGACACTTGGAAATCATATCATCCCTATTGGAAAAGCCTTCATTATATAAGATCAATTTATTTTTTACCGCAGTGCTAGCCCTTATGAGCTAAATCTTACTCAGCTGCGCGTACAGCATGGAGTTGAAAAAAAGTAGGCCAAATCTATAAAAAAAAAGAGTGTCCATATTCCTCTATACTCTACAACGAACATTAAATTTCAGACTGAAGATTTTAACATACATGTATACGATAAATATAATTGACGCTTAATAAGTGCTGAAGCGATTTTCGGCTGAGGTCCTCCTCTTCAATGTGATTTACGATCTATTTATATTTTTCATCGACGAAAAACGGACGGTCATTTTGTCATGTATACTTTTCATGTGCGATCACGCATAACTTTTTACAGAGTGATTGGATTTCGAATTATTTTTACTGAAAAAGTTATAACTCGAAATTTGCCTTATCGATAGTTAAAAAAAAAATAACCACGTATTCCGATTGGGATAATTTTGCTCTTAATAGATAGGGTTTACGTCGAAGTTTGGCCGTACATAAAATTCAAAAATAAAAGACAGAAATTCTTGGATTGAAAAAAAAGAAAGACAGAAATAACGTAGGAGTGAAAAAACACGCGTGATTTATTGTGAATTGAGTGTTAAGAAAAAATAATAAAAAGTGAAGTATGTTGTAATGAGTCAACAATATCGCTCGAGTATTTTCTTCATTTCTCCATATGGCGGTAATTCGAGACACCAAGTAAAACTAGATCGTTCTCCTTCTGCTAGAGTGCTTTCATCCATTCGAGTGATATTGCCTGGCCAGTCAAACTGCCATTTTTTCTTATTCCCCGAACTATATCAATCATATATATGCAATTCGTCATAATCGGGTATTGAAACGACTTTTTCATATTCATAGATTGCTGATTTGGGCTCATCACACCCGAGTGTTGCTCTTTAACGGCCATTTAGCAGACTGGAGAAGTGTTCCCTCCATAGACTCAGTGTGCTCTAGATATCGGTCACTAGATTACCTCAGTTCTCATTCCTACATGAGTACGCTTCCGTCTTCAAACCTTAACGGGTTAGGTGGGTTTGAAAATTAAAAAAATCGATTTTTTTTCTTTCTTATCTTATTAAATTGTAAAAAATGTTTAAAATATTCTCCTAAAATTTCAAATAGATCGGAGTAACATTCTAAGAGATAGGCAATTTGGAAGTTCCGCTGATCAGGCCAATTGAAACTTTAAACGCGTTTATCTCAAAATTAAATTTTTTAAGTCGGTCGACATAAGTTCTCGAAAAGTTACAAAGCGATTTTGTTCAAATTTGGCACACATCTTTGTAATAACACTATCTAGTCACCGAACGAAGGATTTTTTATTACAACTAATTTTTTCGAGCCAATCCATGACGAAATTTTGATAAAACAAATTTTTTTTTCTTAAAGTCTGTCAAAAATTCAAATTTTAATATTTTTTCTTCGTCCAATAAGGAGAGTTATCCATATGCTCACGAAATATTTTTGGTTTCTTGATTTTAGGTGAACCAATAATGAGTTATTCTGTTCACGGTGAGAGCATTTTCTTTTGAGACGTCAAGGGAGATGAGGTACCAACGGCTGAGATTTCTTAATTTTTTAATAAAAATTTAACAAAATACTGTTTAAATAAATATGTGTCTTTGATATGGTGAATTGTTTGAATAAATTTCGAGCAAAGTGGAAGAACTTCACTTTAATGACGATTGTGGCGTTATTTGGTTTCAGATCCGCAGTTGTGAGCTGCTAGAATATGTATATAATACTAATTGGCCACTCCAAGGAGTATGGCACTCACAAACTTTCCAAACTTGTATGAACTACTACATCTGGCCCCATACTCCGGTGTTCCATCCACACGTATATGATTTAAAAAAATTCATAAATGGGAAAATTAATTTCCACATTGAAAATACGAATTTCACTTTTATAACATTTGTCAAACGTTTAATTTTTTGGACAATTTAAGCTATAAAGCTAACGAGAATTGACCGCATGTAATGACTAACGAAAATTTTTGAGGCAGTCAATAGGAGAAACGCAATTAACAACAATTAGAAAGCAATATTTGTGGCAGAAATTAATAGCGCCGACGATTATTACACAGTGGGGTGTGTCGAATGTGCGCCATATCAAGCACGACAACAAAAAAGGCATTGAGCATAAGGAATTTTATAAAAAGTGTTCCTAACTTTTTTTAAATGTAGCTATGTATTTCGAATCGTATTAGATTAATTAAATATGTTGTTGTTAGATAAGTTAGCTTCTGAAGTCACTCTGTCACATGGCAACGTTAGAAACAAATTGGGCCCTAAATACTTACAAGAGTCAACATACATCCATATTTTTGTTTGTAAGTACAATCATTTTCACTTTCATTGTTGATGTTTTTTTTTTATATTTTGTTAATTAATCAAGTCCGATTGGTTGGTCTCTATAAAATTAATTGTCAACTCAATAATACCGGTTTTGTTGTCTGCTACCTCGTGGCTCCTCCAAAGCACACTTCAGCAATTAAACAGGACCAGTCATCTAAAACAGATGGCAGACATGTTGTTCGATTTTGAAATTTTATTAATTCGATGCTGTAGTCTGATTGCTAAATTAATATTTCAATCTATTTCTCTTAAAAGCATAATTAACAAAAAGTGGAGTAGTAGCATTTAGTCGTGAATAAATATTGTCATCACACTAGTTTTACCATTAAATAGACATGAAATATAGAAAACACCGTAAATAAATGATATAAATACAAATTTATAATACAAATTTAACACATGTATGCATATTTGTATTCGATTGGTTGCCATTACAGTGAAATTTTAAGCACTTAAGCTGCGAACACTTAGTTCACGACACGGCAGGACGACAACTGTGGCCTGATCTGCAAAAATCCACCTTACCAGCAGCGGCTGAAATATTTTTGAAGTTGTAGCGTCTTCTATGGTAAACAGATGTTGTTGTCAGAAAACACTTTATTACTTAAAATTTAATTTTTTTATTTTTATTATTATAATTTTTATGTAAAAATTGAAATGACTATAAGGAAACATATGCTTTTTCATTACAAAATAGTAGTAGCAGTCTTACTACTACAAATGCAAAATAGCATTTCCAATGATAGTTAGACAATTTCCAATTTATCAGCTAAATTTTTCAAATCTATTTATTCTCCTAGTATTCAAGTAAACTCATATTACCCATATAAATTATGTTCGGGTAACTTAGATGTATTTAGATGTATTTATCCACCTGAAGTCCTTAAAAAAGTCATGCACATATGGTCCTGACCAAACACCTTCTCGCTTTCTTGTAAATTGCGCTGAGTATATTTTCGAACCTTTGATTCAATTATTCAATTTATCACTTAAATAGAGTATTTTTCCACCTGTATGGAAAGAATTCTTTATTATAGCCCTTCATAAAAACGGAAACAGATCTTTGATTGAAAATTACCGAGGTATAGTTATACTATCCGCGATTCCTAAATTATTTGAATCACTTATCCCTGATCATTTGACTCAATCAATCTCTTCATTTATATCACACTCCCAACATGGATTTGTTAATGGAAAATCTACAACCAACCAATTTACTTGAGTTCACTTCTTATATAATCGATGCGTTCAGAAAGAACAGCAGCGTTGACGTAATATATACTGACTTTAGCAAAACTTTTGATAAAGTGTTTCACTCGTTCCTAATCAAGAAACTTGACTTACTGGGTTTCCAACCAAAATTTTTACAATGGATCTCCACATATCTGTATGATCGAACTCAAGGAGTAATGTTTAAAAATGCCATTTCAGATACTGTTAATGTTTCTTCAGGAATACCTCAGGGTAGCCATCTAGGTCCGATTCTGTTTTCACTATTTATAAACGATATACATATCTTCTCAGATAAAATTTTCAAAACTTTTAATGTATGCGGATGATGTAAAACTTTATAAATCTA
This sequence comes from Neoceratitis asiatica, assembly GCA_030068015.2. NCBI lineage: Eukaryota > Metazoa > Arthropoda > Insecta > Diptera > Tephritidae > Neoceratitis > Neoceratitis asiatica. The sequence goes on from CM061529.1 coordinate 42,019,508, forward strand.
ACATTTCCGCAAATGAAGGTATCTAACTGCAAACAGGCATAAACAGCATGGTTGAATGGTGTAAAATAAATCGGATGCCCCTAAATCTTAAAAAATGTAAAGTTATGTGTTTCTCCCGAAGAACCACACAGACAATTACTTACACTATAGATAATTACAGTTTGGAGCAGGTACATATTTCTATTGACCTGGGGATCAATATGGACCCTAAATTAAACAACCCACATCACATTGGTGTGATAGTCAACAAAGCCAAAGGCATTTTAGCTTTTGGTCAAAGGAGTTTAATGATCTTTATGTTACTTAAGTTCTATATATAACATTAGTAAGACCTATTCTTGAATACGGCTCGGTGATTTGGAACCCGAGATATCAAATCTGCTCTGACAGGTTAGAGTCTATTCGAAAACAATTCCTCCTATTTGCCTTAAGAAATTTGCATTGAGACTCTCAGTGCAATCTTCCTTCTTATACTAGCCGTCTGAAACTAATGAATCTCCTTACTCTCGCCAGTCGTCGGGAAATGCTTGGTGTAATTTTCACGGTTTAAATAATAACAGGTTTAATTTCCAGCCCCCTTATTCTCTCTGAAATCCAATTTAATGTTCCGTTCAGAATGTCCAGACAGTTTTGCTCCTTGTTTATGAAAACTTGTAAAACGAATTTTGAATTTCACGAGCCTTTGCATTGTTTGTGTCTTGAATTCAACTCTCATTTAAGCACATTTGACATATCTGACTCGCTTTTTCATATTAAGAAAAGTATTTTGTCGACTCTCAACTAATCGTTACATTATATTTTATATTTTAAATAATTCTTAAAAATCAGCTGATGAATTTTGCTCTTTAGCTGAACTCTTTTAGTTCTCGACACTAAACAAACCTCTCTTCATCGTGGCTCGGCATTGATGAAAAATAAAACAAGTTCCGTACGTCATGCGGACAGCGGGAGGTGGATAGACCGTTGGGATTAATAATAATAATAATAATAATAAATGCTCTGGTAGCGTCTCTTCATTCACACATCGTCATTCTACAAATAATTATAAATTGGTGACTGTTGGTAAAGTTGCCGTCAGACTTAGCAAATAATTAATTTCAAATTGCATTTCGAAATGAAAATTTAATATAATTTCAAGTATTTCATGGAATTGAACTTCATTTTCTAGAAATTAGTTTTAACGGCAATTTCGCAAAATAAATTTCTCTGACAATAATCAAATCCTTTGACAACATTTTTAAGAGAAATACAATTTTCTAGTGCAGCTCGAACAAATGGAAATTTAATTTAATAAATGACACACACAGCAATTTTTTAGTGCAATTATATGAAATTAAATTGCAGAAACCAATTTGAGTGTGGTTTCAAGAAAAAATTAAAATTTCTTGATAGCAAAATACGTTTACAAAAACTGCATGAAAATTGCTAAGTCTGACGGCATCTTAAGTGTCGTACAGCCGTAGTTTTAGCAGATACCACTTGTCGTACCGTCGCAGCCTAAGTGTTAAATACTTAACATATTGAAGCAAATGTCAGAAGCAAAATGCACGTATCCGCATTTGCCGCCAAAGAAGTAACGAACAAGCACAATTATTCAACAAATATGTATCCCCGACTGGCCGGCCACCTGAGCGACTGCGTGTGGAGTAAACAATTTGAAAAATGGTTGTGTGGAAATTAGTGCAGACACAAATGCTCCATTGGAATCAAACGAAAGTAAGCGTAAGGCAGAACAGATGATTCGTCGCCGGGTTGAGCTTAGGATTGGTGGAGCCATAGCGTTGAGACAATTACAAATTATCTTATGCAAATGGAATATGTAGTTTGAACAAGTGCGTGCTCTTAGCAATCGTCCAAAGGGAGCTCAATGTTGTGTCGCATGTTATACATATGTATTCATTTACATACTACGTATATGGGTTTATAAATGATGCCATTTGAAAGTATAAATTTGTCGTGAACGTTTTATTTTTAGTTCTGGTTAAAACTGTTGACAATCACGAACCACCCAAAAGCATACATAAACTATCCTGAATTTAACACATTGTTAACATGGGGACCGATGAAAGTATCTTTGTTTCCATCTACTCCACCGCTTAGTTCACAATAACAAGACTTTTATTCGTTCGACAATTTACCACCATTCGAAACATCTAGTTTTGTCACGTTCCTCAACTCAAAACCTTTAGTAGGAGTATGTGAAACCATTGAAGTCATTTTCGGAACTGCTCTTTCCACATTTTGGGAAGTGCATTCTGTTGTTTTTCTACTGAATGAAAGGACCTTCAGTTTACTTTAAACCTCTCCTCATTTGCCGCTAACAGTGGATATATTTTAATGAGGATATTTCATTTTATATTAGAAATACAATCGGAGGGCTTGACATATTACCAGCCAGTGAAGATTCTCTAAGTCAAAAAAATGGTCACTCATCATTACTTGCTCATCATTTTTTTTTTTTGGCAAAACCAATGCTAAAATCATACCTCACGTACACAGCGGATTTGGCTCGCTGTGAGCACCGGGCGCTCACAGATTATCCATTCAACGATCTTCGTACATTCCCCGCGTTTGTTGTACTCAACCAGAACTAATTTAAAGACATGTGGACCTAGCGCGTATTACCTGCTAATGAGTAGGAATCTAGTAAGTTTCGCGTCATATGTCTTACACATCATTCAACTCTTTCCGCTCCCTGAATCGGTTACGATCGATATATATTTTTTTTTTTTTGTACTGCTGTCCCGTATTTATTTTCGTAGTCAATTTAATATCACAAGTTAACCAATTTTAGATTGACAGCTTATTTATATGTGCTGAAATGACTAAAGCTAAAATTGTCCGATTATTGTATTGGACATAAGAAAATCGAATACACCATTTAGTGATCTTCAAATCGAATTACATAAGTATAGCAGTTTCATATAAAAATGCTCTCAGCATCTGCTAAGATTGCAGGTCAGAAAATACTTGGCAAAGGTTCGAAGGATGTTGTTTTGAGTCGAAACAAACGATCTTCTCAAAGGGTCTAATTATTGTCAGTAAGGAAACCACGTAGCACAGCCTGGAGAGGTTACGTCAGGTTACATGAAAAGAGGGAAGAGTATCATCGGAAGTTCTAAAATCACGTGTTTTATGAACACTCCCTAACACACTAATTCCTAACCACTTATGTACATACTTGGCTAAAATAGAAGTGGAGGGAGAGAGAGATAGAGGATTTTTCTAATCCTCGAAGCACTTCTGAAAAGAGCTTTTCGGTATGGCCATCATCTCTTTCTTCGATTCTGACTTGATCTCATAAAGTGTGGCAAAACGCTTTCCTTTCATTGGTTTCTTTATTTTGGGAATGCAAAAAAGTCGCATGGAGCCAAATCTGGTGAATGCGGTGGTCGCGGCATGATTAGGGTTTTGTTTTACGCCAAAAAAAAGAATAAGCTTTGATATGTGAGTTGGTGCATTATCGCGAAGCCGAATCCACAACTTGTTTTTCTACAATTCCGGTCGTTTGAGCGGTATTACTTCACGCAAATGTTGCATAACTTCCTTGTAGTATTCCTTATTAACTGTACGACCTTTTGGCAGGAACTCATGATGCACCACACCATTGTAATAAAAGAAAACGGTGTGCAAAGTCTTCACATTTTCCTTTGAACACACCTCGTACTTGCTGATAGAGAAGAAGAAGAAATTAGAGCATCTCCCTAAAAACTTAAAACCTAAAATCTAAAGTTAAGGAAAGAAAGATCGTCGGATCGTTGATTCCCTCAAGTGAGTACAGTGCACCTATAAGAAAGTGAGATCATCATTCTATTGAAAGGAAAGCATTCGTGCCGATTACAACAACAATTAAGTTAACCATAAATATGTTACAAAAAAAAACAACAAAAAATCAAATTGTTTGCACTCTATGTGCTTTCATAGAAACTTGACATTCTTATTTCCAGTCATGCTAACCAAGTTTAGTGTGCTGGCCTTTGACTTGTCATTCATTAAAACCAAATGCGAGTGAGTTGTCTCAGCAACGGTGGCGTCGGTGATGTTATCAAGGCTTTTGTTTGTAGTAGTGCTGCCACATCACTTTATTATATTTGCCAACGAAGTTGAGTTCTTTGTTGTGGTTAGGCAGGCGCGTGTTTATTACGTGGCCAGTGTTGCCAAATTTTTTTTTTTTTTTCAAACTAGTAAATTTTAATAAGAATGCATTCAGAAGTTCGTTTTTATCTTTAGTATAATTTGTAGGCATATTTAGATTATGAATTGATTTTTAAAAATATTGTAAACTAAAAGTCCAATTCTTCTTTTATTACGGCAACTCTAACCGCATCACAACGCAAAAATTAAATCCCATTTGCACTCTCAATTGTGACCACTACAAAGATTGACTCTTACGCTGTTGTCATTATTGTTGTTATTTTTGTTGTCGTTGATGTTGATGTTGATGTTGCTCCCGGAATTTCAATGCCTGCCATTTCGCGACGTGCAACCACTTAACTCATCTTGTCTAGAGTGTAACAATGAATGCATTCAAGCACCACAAGCGCATTCAAATTACAGCAACAGCGCAACAACAGTAACAGCAAGGAGGTTTGTGGTTTGTTTGCGTTGCAGTACAACTAAACAGGGATGAAAAGCGGCACGTGCATAGTTCGTGGCAATGAAGAGGACCGACAATATTTAGCTGTTGTTGTTATATTCGTATTGTTTATTACTCGCATTTTGCGTATCGTGCTCCTGGAAGTCGCTAAAGTTAGCTAAAGTGGCAACAACAACTAGTAAGTGTTTAGCTTTTAAAAACCGTTCATTCGTAAGTGCTGTTTAACTGTTGCAACAATGTGAAAGCCAAGCCAGCAATGCAATGGAGGATAAAATATTTCGTTTTCTTTTCTGTATTTTCTTCTTTTTATTTTACATGTAAAATAAATGACACGTCCCAACTTTTATGAATTTTAGTAATATGCAAGTCATCAGAAAGTGGACTACCAACGTTTAATTTTTATATTCCAACATGCGTGTATACTCGTACACATAGATATACTTATACATACATATGTATATTTACAGACCCAACAGGTAACAATTTCAATAACCCCAACTTAAATTATACATAGTAATTTTGGATAATCCATTTCGAAGTTTTCTACTTTTTTAAAGAAAAAAACACAGAAACTTCAATTTAATGGGGGATGTTTATTATCATTCGAAAGAACATCATTTGGCATTTATTTTTTGAAGATTAACTCTTTCTACGACTACGTCTCAGATGGCCCATCCGTTGAGTCCAATTTTCGATGACTCGTTCGAGCATTTCGACTGGTAACTGGCGAATGACACGCGTGATGTTTTGCTCCAAGGCCTGAATCGAAGCGGGATTGTCCGCATAGACTTTAGACTTTACATAAACTCACAGGGAAAAGTCTAACGGTGTGATATCACACGATCTTGGTTGGCCAATCGACCGGCCCAAAACGTGAAATTATCTGCTCACGGAAGTGTTCTCTCAATAAATCCATTGATTGATGCGATATGTGGGAAGTGGCACCGTCTTGCTGGAACCAAATATCGCGGAGATCACGAGCTTCAATTTCAGACATCAAATAGTTGGTTATCATGGCGCGATAACGATCGCCATTGACGGTTACGTTCTCATCGGCGTGCTGGACGTGGTCTATTCGATCGAATATTATCCAATAATTAATGCTGAGCCTCAAGATGGATATTGGTGTTACGAATAGTACGCTCAGTAGGCCTATTATATTGACCATAAGTTGAAAGAAGCGCGCGAAACACATTCTTTACAGAAGTGAATTTTCGTAATAAAGTAGAATGATTTAAACGAGGTTCAGGCGTAAGTCTTTCCATGATTAAATGTCAAACAATACTGAACAAAAATGACATGACAGCTTGACACGACTCATGCGTTATCTGTAAAAAAAAGGCTATTGAAAAAAGTACCTCTTCTTGGATCACCCTTTATTTACTTGAAAAGGTGCATCAAATTATTTTGGATCCTTTCACATTTTCGAAATTATTTTTATACTTTTTAAATTTAATTCGTCTCTTAATTAAAATTAAACACTACTAATTTCTTCCTTGTGCTGTTTGGTTGGCGTCAATTGGAAATACCAAGTCTCATCTCCATCAGATATTTCCAATGGACTGGAGGTCTACCCTTTTCTCTGCTTTCACCACTGCGTAATTCATAGAAAAGGTTCAGAAGTGGAGGTTTTCCCATATCCGGATCATCTGGCCTGTCCAGCGTATCCACTAACTTTTTTTTTTTTTGCATATTCTTGATCTTACAAGTGAAATATCATACATTTGTAAATCCAAAACTACAAGATAAAAATAGAAAATTTAAAATTGGATTAAAATTGATTTCACCCAATGTTTTATTGTTGGAAATATAACTTATCGAGATCATCAACAACAGCACACTACATATATGAATTTATAATCGGCAGTGAATGTCAAGCTCACCCAGTGTATTTCCGGCATGAAATAAAGCTCCTCATAAAAAATTAACCGGCATTCCGGGGACGGCTTAGAATAAACTGTAGATCCCTCCATTTGTTACGCCAAATATATAATCTTTTAAAGAGTGGTTTTTTTTCTTCAATAAATCTTTATATTTTTAGTTCATTTGCAAAGGTAATCGTAACTGACAAAAATAAATGTTTTTAAATTAATTCGTTCTAAAATGATCAACAAGCTGTTGAGCTCTAGCGCTCTAGGCAGCAATCGGAGGATGCTTATTATCATTGTGGTTGTTTTCACGACCCTCATCCTTATTGCCATTCAATTCCACCACATAGTCTTATTGCATAATGTTGTGCAGCACATAAATTCAGCTACTACAAAGCTTCCTTTGTTTCCTTCAGTACGTCAAATGCGTTTTCTATAAGTATAATTCGCCGAGTCCGCTTGTGAGATATATTACATGCGGCTTGAGCTGGGTTCGTGGGATCATCATAGATTCGTGGAATTAACCATACACGTAAGGGATCTCCAAAAATCACAGCGCCAACCATTTTCACTACCGGACCAATTCGCACTTACATAATAAAACTTTAAATCAGGTCATGGGAGCGTCGAAGGATATGAGTATTCCATCAATAGCTCTGCAAACTTCAGTAAATCCTGACAAATTATGAAAATGGGATTCTGCATCCATTGTATCTGCAGACTGTCATTTTGAATACTCCATGCATGTCAGATACTCAATGGTATGGCCCTCCGTTTCTGAACCAGTGCAGAGAAATGAGAAGCCTACACCTTCAAGAAATGTTTGACAACCTTTTCGGCTACGTTTGAACTTTTTCACAAATTCTCCGTCTTACAGTGGATTCTTTCGTGGTACCGAAACATTGCATGAGCATTTTCGCTCTCATTTTCGGAATCGCTTGACCATAGCGACAACAAGGAGATGTTTTCTTTCCAAATGATGCCACTAAACTGAATCAATGCTACCTTTAGCATAGGTAGAATTTTTCTCACAATTGTTGAAAATTCAGTAAATTACCTGTACCAGCTACTATAATCTGCTTTATGTTACGGAAAATCTATATATATTAGAGCTCCAGATTTTGCTCAAACATTTTCGAGCTGTGCGAGCATTTGAGCAACGAGCATTCGCACAACTACTCATGGCTCATTACTCGAAAATTTGTTCGAGCCGAGCACGAGCATTTCGAGTATTTTAACGAACATTTTAATTTTTTCTCAAAACTTTTCTAATAATTTTAAATTTATTTATGCAAAGTGTAAAAATCATTGAAACACCAAAGAAATTTTGACAAACAAAATGAAAATTTTTTGTTCTGCTGAGCAGCTGAGCAATGAGCGAGTATCAAGCGAGCAGCAAACTGCTCGCAATGCTCGTTACCCGGGTATTTGGAGCTCTAATATATATACTTGTAAAATTTTGTGTACTCTTGTTGCGCTTATAGTGCTTGTGTTACAGCCTCCCGATCAGAACAATGCCTAAAATTATAGAAAATTTATTTAAATAAGAAATTTACTTACAATTTCCAATTGCGGTCGCCCCTTGTCAGGAACTGTCAACCGCTCCGAGTGGATTTCTAATGAATCAAAACGTACACCACAAATTGGAAGATGAAAATCGCTTCAGCAGTTATAAAGCTCAAGTTAGATATTATATATTGTAAATATATGTCAATGCTGACGTTGTATTGTTGGGGTGTTCTGAGCCACAAATGCGTCAATTTTCATTTGTTAACGTAGCCACCTAAGTGGAAATGAGCTTAATCGAAAATGAAGATTTTTCGTAAGGATTCTCAATGTATCGGATCGTCATGAGACTTCAGTTTCTGGGCCAATTGAACTTAATAAGTCTTCCGACCGAGGTCTTCATACAAGATCCTCTGAACCACCGGACGAGCACGTACGCAAGTTGTTTTGTCCGATAATGAAGTGATTTGTCGATAGAATATTTCTTTCAGGAAAATGTCTCTAGAAACACTCAACCATAAATTAATGGAGGCTTCTACGCCGCAACCGTTTTCCAAAGAATGACGTCTAACTACAACAATTTTTTTTCTTTTTGTGAAGACATAAGCTTTATGCGCATATGGTAGCTTAAGGAACAAAGTTTAGAAATAATAAGAAATAATATTGTTCGCGGAGTCTAGCTTCATTCTACGTGTTGATTTCAAGACTTGTTTCACAGAGCAGCAAAATTTTAAGACGAGCTTGCGACAAAATAATAAATTACAACAGAATCCGTGGTAAAACAAGTGATAATGCATGCATATTCGTTATGGCTCATTAGCCACAAGAGATGTTGGGACAACAGCTTCTCGTCGTCCCTTTGTTGCTACTGTTACCATCACAACCATCAACACTTTCATAGTCAGATTTGACAAGCTTGTCTTGCCATTCGCTGAGGTGAATGCATTCATTCGATTAGTGAGTGGATGAGTTAAGTGTGGCAGCTACTATACCAGCTATACGAATTTGCAACCATCACCACAACTAACAACAACAACATCGAACGCAAAAACATTTTTCAGCTCTGTATAACCTTCTATGCGAACGAATGTCTGATTGAGAGCAAGTAAAAGATTGCAAGAAAATAAAAATGTATTATTTATGCAAAGGAAAAGATGTAAGAAGAAGAAAAAGAGAATTTTGTTCATTTGCGTATGTTCTTATGTCCATACATATGTACATATGTTCATTGAAAGCTTGGCGACTCAAATTGCAAATTATCTTCGCTATTCTTACTAACGCTTCGGTTTGCACAATTTGATAAAGTCGACCACATTTTATAGGTTTACTAGTTTGGTTTTATGTTCTGCGAAATCCAAAGCACACATGGAGTTGCTGCTTTATTCACGTGTGCCGATTGCTTAAGAAAAAATACCAAAAAAATATTTTTTTTTGTTAAATGAAGAAAAGCGTAAAAAGTAGGTGATTTTTTATAAAAAAAAATTGTTTATAAAGTTTTCATCGATTCAATTATGAGAAGTAATGAGAAAAATTGCTGACTGACGAAGCCTTTATAACAGGTCAATTGAAAAGTCCCCGGCCAGACACATAGATGGCTCTAATAGAATTATATTATATATTATATTAGTTGCCCTAACCTTCAAAAAATTCGTGTATAAATTATACAGGATTCCAAGTAAAGCAACTTTTGTTATTGTGGAAAAAATGGATAAAAAGGAATTTCGCGTGTTGATAAAATATTGATTTTTGAAGGGAAAAAATACAGTTGAAGCAAAAACTTGCCTCTATGCCGAGTTTCCGGACACTGCCACAGGATTGGTATGCTAAGATTAGATGTGGTGAAATTAGCACCGAAGACGGTGAACGAAGTGGACGCCCAAAAGAGATTATTACCGACGAAAACACAAAAAAAAATCCAAATTGATGTTGAATGACCGTAAGTTGAGTTTGAATGAAATAGCAGGCACTCTAAGGATGTCAACTGAACGTGTATATCATATCATTTACGAATATTTGGGTATGAGAATGCTCTGAGCACAGTGAGTGCCGCGTGAGATCATTTTTGACTAAAAAAACGACGAGTTTGTGATTCGGAGCAGTGTTTGGAGATGTAAAAGCGTAATAAAACCAGGTTTTTGCATCGATATGTGTCAATGGATGAAACAAGACTTCATCATTTCACTCCAAAGTCCAATCAACAGTCATTCGAGTAGGCTACACACGATGAACCCGCTCCGAAGCGTGGAAAAACGCAACAGCCGGCTGGCAAGGCGTCTGTATTTTGGGATGCGCATCGAAAAATTTTCCTTCGCTACTTTAAAAAAGAAAGGATCATCAACAGCGACTATAACATAGCGTTATTGGATCGTTTGAAGGATGAAATGGCCGAAAAACGTCCGCATTTTAAGAAGAAAAAATTGTGTTTCACCAAAACAATGCACCTTGTCACAAGTCAGTGAAATCGATGGCAAAAATCCATGAATTGGGCTTCGAATTGATTCCACACCCACCATATTCTACATATGTGGCCACCAGCGACTATTTTATGTTCTCATATCTCAAACGAATTTTTGCTGGGACGAAATTTTCATCGAATGAAGTGGTGATCGCCGAAACTGAGACATATTTTGAAGCAAAGGACAAATCGTACTACAAAAGTGGTATCGAAAAGTTAAAGAGTCGTTATAATCTGTGGATCACCCTTGAAGGGAGCTATGCTGAATAAAAAAAGTTAATTTCGCCAAAAAAAAATATGTTTTACTATGGTAGGTCGGGGACTATTCAAATGATCTCTTACAGTTATTGAGCATAAGTTAATTTCATTTAAAATAAATATTAGAATATTTTAATTTCTTTCACTGAAAAGCATACTCTTAATCGTCCTTTTCTGTGCATTCTCTGTCCTCAGGCGATTCTACCACAGCTAGCTTTGATATTTCAGGAAAGAAGCGTCGTCAATACACCGAAAGAATGCTAAGTTCTCTTTTCCTTAATACTGGCAACATTCTGGTCTGTCTGCAAATCATACTACTTCAAAATATTTTGGTAGTACGCCTTACGTTGAAACTGCTCCAGTGTTCTTCTAAGGTGCACTGTTTTAGACAACATTTGGAGGCTCTGAAACCTATGGTGACATTCTCTCCTGCGCGAGCCAGTTCGTTCGTCTTTTCATTGCCTTCTATATCTTTGTAATTCTAAAGCCGATTGTTATTCTCTGTGTTTTCTAGTGATAGTCTGTTTATTTTATTCTGACATATTCTCACACATTTGCCTAAAACAATAGGTTATCCTTGCGAAGATTTTGTCCATTTGGCACCTTCTGGAATGCCCACAATCTGTGTGTTGGGAAGACAGAGTTATAGATATTGAGTTTGAAGCTACATTCGATTTCGGAGCGGTTTCAGAAAGCCCTTCTTCTGTGTCTTCCTCACATTTATACCCCTCAGTAAAGATATATATACAGACACTTTTACTGATATTCTTGTCTTCCGTCCATTCTTCCTTACTTGGAAAATTGTAGTTCAGGTCACTTACACCTGGCAAAAGGTTTAATTTTTTCAGTTTTTGACATCACTTTCTGTCAGCCGGCATCTCTTTTTCAGTTAGGGACCGTTCACAATTACATGGCTAGCTGTTACCGTTGCTTCACATATCACTTGTAAATTTATTGGTCTGAAGGGTGACATTGCACTTGTTCCAGACATTTAAAACGGCACTTTTACCTTCTTTCTACTACACAGGGTAGTAGATGCGGGTTCCATATTGGACCTACTTCCACTTCATGATAAATTTAATTAGCTGACGTAGGCATCACTTACGCGATTAAAGCCAAACCAACAATAGTGCGCCATTCATTTCAGATTGCCACCAATTCAAAACAACAAGGTCCTTCTCCACCTAATCTTTCCATCGAAGTACAGGTGTTCCTCTTCTTCTGCTTCCACAAATAGTTACAGTATCGAATACTTTCAAAGCTAGAGTATTTTCTTTCTCCCTAATGCAGAGCAGCTGTATCTGATTACTTCGCGGAACTATGTCAACATCGCCATATAACCCGTACAGCTAATCATTCCATCGACTAGGGTGAAATGTAAGTAGTCGCTCCGCCTGAAGTCTCGTTCAATATCGAACGGCTCGAAGAGATCTTTCCCAATTCTTTGGTATTACGCAGTGCGAGTTTACACAGCCGTAGTAGTGTTTCGTGGATGCAGAATTTAGACGTAGCGGCGTAACTTTAAGTTATCCGCTAAAGTAACCAGATACGTTGGTTTGTCAGGATCACCCACAGTGATGGAGCCAAGATGACTTACACTTATGCTTTCGAAATCTTATAATAAGTCTTATAATAATACCAGCATTCATCGTTCAAGGCGTCTCGACATTGTCTTCTTTTGTTTTTTAGCTCCGCCGTTATCGAAAGCTTGTCTACTGTAGATTCGGCCTTTCGCAGAGGGCAGGCTTCTTCAATGATGCTTTCAGTAGTTCTATCATCTATTTTAAAAATCTTCATCTAGTGTTAATGTGTTTAATGACCAATCCAAGGCCGTTACATTTTAGTCCTAGTTGGTTCCGAGCTCTTTTTCACCCACAGTGATGGAGCCAAGATGACTTACACTTATGCTTTCGAAATCTTATAATAAGTCTTATAATAATACCAGCATTCATCGTTCAAGGCGTCTCGACATTGTCTTCTTTTGTTTTTTAGCTCCGCCGTTATCGAAAGCTTGTCTACTGTAGATTCGGCCTTTCGCAGAGGGCAGGCTTCTTCAATGATGCTTTCAGTAGTTCTATCATCTATTTAAACAATCGTCAAAATGGAGCTCAACTCTTCATCTACTGTTAATGTGTTTAGTGACCAATCCAAGGCCGTTACATTTTAGTCCTAGTTGGTTCCGAGCTCTTTACGATACACCGGTAGGTGAGGACCCGAATGAGTGATGCAAGAAGATTGCCCATCCCTATACTAATATTGCAAATTTTTACATCTAAGGCAGAATAAGCTTCTATATGCCATAAAACAAAATATTATAGTAGTCGCAATAGCCGAGAGGGTGGTAGAGCATACTACGAGCTGAAGGACCATGAGCACGATACTTGTCCACAGTACTAAAAAATTGTTTCCAAATGTGAATGCTCTCTAAAACTTCCAAGCAAAATGAATCAGTCATTCGGAAGCGGTTTCGTAATGTAGACTCATCCTTCCTTCATTAAGGAGCACAAGGATCCAAAATATAAAGAATTTGCTAATTTCGGATAACTTATAATAATAAAAAGTTAATAATATATTTAAAGTGTAAGGAAACAAATAGAAGAAGATGAAAGTACTTATATATTCGTTTTACTCCTCTTTCAAATCTTTTAAATCGTAAAATTTGTATGAACGAAGAAATACCGAACATAAGAAAAATTCTTTTATAATAATATTAAAAATAGCTTTTCCTGTTATCAAATATCAATTTCTCGATGGTTGACCCCAATCAATTGTGATTGCTCGAAATATGCTCATTTGCATATGTTCCGTTCAAAAATTAATTTCTCTCTTTCCCAAGTGTACAATAAATTGGCATTTCTTTCATATTTTCAGCGGCATACAAGAAAAAGAGAACTCCTTGTGACGTCAGCAGTTGTATATTGAAATCGGTAGCCGGGAGCAAATAGCCATTGTGGTTAGAAATGAATGATGTGCCAGGATAAAATTAAATGCGAGAGACATAAAAGCGGAAAAATGGTGTAAAATATTGAAAGATAACTGTTGATATACCAACATTACTGCACATAACTATGTAAGTTCACAAATACATATAAGAATGTGTGTATGTGTGTGTTAGCATATTTATTCTCGGCTGATATATTTCCAATGGTATACTGCTAAGCTATACATGACGTCAGTATGCGACGCAACGTCAGACTGTAAACCCCAGAGGCAACTGTAAGGTATATTTACAGCATACAAATATACATACATACACGTACACTCTTCTCTCGATTTATGAAGCATTCAACAGTTTCACTTGCGCTCTTCATTTCCTTCATATAAGAGCACGATGTCCCTAACCTCTAAATTCGTTTCCGCTATAGCTTGCTTCGGCATTCGAATACATTGCAGGCATACATACATATATTTCAGGCATACATTATTTAAGTGTGTATAGGTCATTCGTTCAGTGTTATCGCCCTATAGGAAATGGTGTGACTTAAATTTAACTGCGAAGTATTATTTTTCGCTTAATTTGAAGAAACAACTTTTGATGATCATCATTGATATTCTTCATATTCTACTTACAAGCACCACATTAGATCAAGAGTATCGTGTAATATAACACTATTTGGTATTTTAGAATGTCGGAAATCGAGTTAGTGCGATGAGGAATTTTGAACTGTAGTGTAGAGAAAACAAGACGATCGAGCCAAACACGTGAGTTCTATGAAAACATGCGGTGAGTTGCAGAAGGTTTCAAGACCGAGGCATACTCATGTAGGAACCAAGGAAGTAATCTTCCAGAATTAATAGTCAATATATATATATATATATATATATTTGGCGCTTTGTAACCACTGAAGCGATTTTCGGCCGAGCTCCTCCTCCAATTTGTGGTTTTTGCGTCTTGATGTTTTTACCAACGAATGGATGGACCTACAGTTTATTCTAAGCCTTTCTACATGTCAGAATTACACTCGGAGGTCTTGACATTCCCGGCCGAGGAGAGACCGCTATTAGAAAAATTATTTTTCTATAATTTTGGATGTTGCTCGAACCTGGGCTCAAACCCAGGCCTGCCGAATGTCAGTACGCAATGCTCACCACTCGGCTATCGCGGCCGCCGCGTACGGCATACTGAATTTATAGGGGAAATATTTTTCCAGCTTACTGAATGGGAATAAAAGTGCAACACCAATCTTTGTTGATTGAAAAAATATTCTAATCTCGATTACTCGTTTACTTAATTAAAGAATGACAAAGCAGGGCCGCCGTATGAAAGCATGGTCGACGATTGGAACCTAAGTGTGCTCTGCCCAAACCATAAAATGACGGACCCCAATAACGCCGTGAGAATGATGAAGGACTTCTCCAAGTCGTTGGATGCCTGGACGAGGTCTCAGACAGCTTGACTCTGTATCGAAATCATAATCTCTGTAATATGCCTGAAACAACTCTCAGCCGAGTCCAATTTGTAGTATATGTCTTGATATTTCCCTCGAAGTGGTTGTCATCCTCTATCAAGGGATCACCGTAACATATTTATAAAAAAAAATTCTATAATTCTTTTTGTTGGTCTCAATAGAATTCCATCACATGAGCCACTGGAGGTTTTCACAATTGTGGAATTTTCGATAGGTCAAAGCATTACCATTTTCATTAAAATAACCGTGCAATATAAGCAAAATTTTATTACAACAAAAAAATATTGTTAATGAAAGCGAAAGAAGATTTTTCCATTCGGGTAGCACAAATGCAAGCAACAATACACTCTACAAGTGTTTACGCACAAGGTTAGAGATGTACACATACAGATAGCGATAAACATCGTCATGGTCAAGGCGCATGTGCCGGCTGTAGGACAAATCGATAAATTATGGGGTGAAACAGAGTCAAGAGCAAGGCAGGGAAGCAATGCACGATGTCATATGACCGGACACCGTACACATACATACATATAACTATTGTATACCCATGCACAGGCACATAAATATACATATGACTGTAAACAAATAATGCAAAAATAGAAATGAGACCAGAATAAAATTCAGTAGCACGTTACAGGGTATTAAACTTTAAGTAATTCGAAAATCCTACCATGGAAATGAGATTTGTGTTGGATTAATTTTTTTTTTAGTTTTTATTTTAAAGTTATAAATATTTGTAATAAATTTTTTTGCATACATTTCAACCGTGGAATAAGTTACTGCATAAATAATTGAGCTTAGAAATATATCCAGCCTATAAAGAAGTAGCAATAAAACGATTTAAAGCGGTTGAAATTTTAAGAAAAACATTTATTATATTATTCATATGTCATCATATCAAAATTTTCCAAATTATTATATGAGCAAATATATACATACATACATATGTATATGTATTATTTCAATTATCTTAAATAGACTTTTCCATATTTTGCACAGAAACAAATATTCTGGCTTTCAAAGCTCTGTTACGCACAAAAGTAGGCTTCATTTCTTTGCTTTAAGTGTTTTTAATGCATTTACGGTGTATCTACTTTCGTAAAATAAAATATAAAGAAGTCATTAACGCAAATTTCAATTTTCAGTAGTAGACATTTTTTTTTAATTTTTTTTTTTGCTGAAAAAAATTGAATTTTAATATAGAAGAGATTAATATATAATATAACGGGTAATCCATTTTGTGGTTCCCTATTTTTCTTGAAAACAAAAAACACAGAAAATTCAAATTTCACAAGGAATGCTTATTATCATTCGAAAGAACATTCTTTGGCATTTATTTTTTGAAGATTATCTCTTTCAAATGTTGACCGCGATTACATACGTGTCATATTGTCCATCCGTTGAGTCAAATTTTCGATGAATTTTTCCAACATTGTGACTGGTAACTGGCGAATGACACGCGTGATGTTTTGCTCCAAGGCCTGAATCAAAGCGGTATTGTCCGCATAAACTTTAGACTTTACACATCCCCACAGGCAAAAATCTAACGGTGTGATATCACACGATCTTAGTGGCCAATCGACCGGCCCGAAACGTGAAATTAGCTGTTCACCGAAGTGTTCTCTCAATAAATCCATTGAGTAATGTGATGTGTGAGAAGTGGCGTCATCTTATTGGAACCAAATGTCGCGGAGATCACGAGCTTCAATTTCAGGTATCAAATAGTCAGTAATAGTGGCGCGGTAACGGTCGCCTTTGACGGTCCCACCGACATCATTTATGAAGAAATATGGAGCGATGATTCCACCAACCCAAAAACCAAACCAAACCGTTGCTTTTTCTGAATGAAATACCAGCTCTTGAATCTCTTCAGGTTGCTCTTCATCCCAAATGTGGCGAATTCGCTTGTTTACATACCCATTGAGCCAGAAATAGAGCTTATCGCTGAACAAAATTTGGCACAAAAACATCGGATCTTCTTGGAACTTTTCAAGAGCCCATAGAACGAATTGATGTCGCTTGGGAAGGCTGAACGGCTTCTTTCAATTGAAGATCTCGACGTAAAATGCGCCAAGGCGTTCCATAGATCAGTCCGAGTTGCTGCGAACGGCGCCGAATCGACTCTCCAAGGTCTTCGTGTACACTCTCAGCTACGGCCGCTATATTTTCTTCACTGCGTGCTGAACTTGGTCTATTCGGTGGAATATTATCCAATAATGAATGCTGGTTCTCAAGATGGGTGATTGTGTTGCGAATAGTATGCTCAGTAGGCCGATTATGTTGACCATAAGTTGAGCGAAGTGCACGAAACACATTCTTTACAGAACGTGAACTTTCGTAATAAAATTGAATGATGTTTGTAGTTCAGGCGTAAGTCTTTTCATGATGAAATGTCAAACAAAACTGAACAAAAATAACATGACAGCTTGACACGACTCACGCGTGGTCGGTCAAAAGAAGGCTATTTAAAAAGCACCTCTACTTGGAAATCTTAAAATAACAAAATTTTAAATAATTTTAAATATGTGTATCTATGTTTCATGCAATGCATAAATGTTGCACTACATTACTTTCTGTATATTTTTATATAAGTATATTGCCACTTCAAATGTCAGTAATATGTTATTGTTTAGTTGAAGATAGCAAACTTATCTATTATCTAATCATATATAATTTGCCTTGTTTCCCATAGTAATTGCAGTTGTGCCGCAAAAAAAAATTCGATACCCTAGAGAAGTACAGCTGATATCGCATATATATACTATATATGATTAGATTAGAAGCAATATTTTGTAAATTTAAATACGCTTACATATACATATATAACTCACGTCACAGTGACGGAAATGCTCATATGCTAATTAGGGTTATTCTATATTTATTTTTAGTTTCGAAATAAAAAAGGGATACAAAAAACGTTCTTTCACGTGAGTAGAAAATGATTATGAGTGACAAACTGTTTCGTAACTACATTAAACGCCAAACTTTCATAATGAATCATTTAAAAAATATTAACTTTGTATAACTAGGCAAAATTTAATAATAATAAATCAAATCAAAATATATCCACCAATACTAATAAATGAGAGCTGCTATTTAAATATAGGAAAACATGAAATTCAGGTTTAATTTACTTCATAATTTTCATAAATATGTTTTAGATTAATTCTTAAATATTCAGTTCAATATTTTCGACATAATTTTTTCGACCGAAAATCGCTTCAGCAGTTAAAAATCGATCCTTAAATTTGAACTCTTTTAAATATCTCTATTAACCGTTAAAATCAATTTATCAATCGATTTAGTCTCTTATTTACAATGGGTTTTGTTTTACATGTATTGAGTAGCCTTTTTAAGAAAATATATATTTTTTTAATAATTAATAAAAAAATAAGCCATGTTTTATAAACATTAGTTAAAAACAAGAAAGAACGGTTGTCCGCGGCCAAAGTCTTTCATACCTTTCATGAATACAGCAAATTTATTGCAAATTGAATTTACGTCTGTAGAATACCAAAATTTATGCTCTTAGATTACTTTCCGGCGGATTTAGGACGCATAACCTTATATCTGAACAGATCTGTTATATATGGCTATATGATATCGAATTCCGATTTCGATGATTTTCAGTACCAGTATGGAATTCATAATATCATATCTAAACAAATCGACTGTATTGGGGATATACAAGTATGATATAGTATTCGAATTCCAATCCTTTTCAATATAGAATTAATAATTTGTGTACATTATAGCAAATTTAACGCTTCAAGACGCTTTTTTTAGAGGATTTTTGACCCAAAACCTCATATCTGAAAAAATTGGTTGTATGGGGCTTACATGAAATAGCAGTCCCGATTCAATGATTTTCAGTACCAATATGCAATTCATAATATGTATGGTTAAAACCAAATTTCATGCTCCTAAATGCTTTTCTGCCCGAATTTTGACCAAAATCTCACATCTGAAAATATCGGTGTATGGGAGTTATATGATATAGCTGTCCGATTTCAACGGTTTGCAGAACCAATGTGCAATTTTCAATGTATGTGTGGTATACCAAATTTCACGATTTGCTTCAAACAGACAAACGGACAGATGGACATGGCTGAATCAACTCAGCTCCTGATCTGATGCGATCGGTATAAATTTCGGTGGGTCTCTCTCTTCTCCTTGTGGTACATACATACTTCGGACCAAAGTTATTATTCCATTTCATATACATGAAAGTATAATAAAAATTATTCGAATTGAACACAAACGGTAATAAATTGTATCATCAGAATTCAATGAAGGAGCATAGCTCAGTTATATTTCTTGTTGTGGTTCAAGCACTCGATAAAGTATGGCACAAAGGAGTCGTACAAAAAATTAAAATGTGCTGGCTCAACAGGTAGAATTCTTGATTCAATTAACGATGTAAAAGCATTAAGATTCAATAAAACAACTTTATCCGAAGAATTCCGTCATCTCTTCATATTACACCTTAATAACTTAAATTAAGAAATTTATCTCATAGGAGCATCCAATTACGGCGGGTGATCTTCAAGGTAGCAATTTGGGACCAACACTGTATACTTCAGGAATTCCAAGAAGCACAAATGTAATAATCTACACATTCGCAGATGAACCCGTTATTTTATGCAAGAGTGAGGGTCTAATCAAAGCTTCAAATATACTAGAAAACCGCATAAAAGTTGCCGATTAGAATGGCGCTGGGACATTTCTTCCTACAGTAGAAATTAAATAAACAGTAGAAATAAAATTGTGCAGAAACTGCGGCCATTGTTCCATTCCCCATCAGTTCTAGAAATAAATAAAAATAAATAAAAAAGCTGATACTCTTCCTTCGAAGAAAGCCTTTAAGACCTGTCTTTTTTCACATAATAAATAAAATAAATTCTTTTTTTTTTTTACAAAACTACTACACCACTATGGAATTGTGCCAAAGAACGTGAGCACCCCCGTTGCAAAATTGTGACATATTCAAGTCAAACAATAACAGCAAACTGGTACAGAGTTGCTTTTTTCTTTCTGTAATCTGTGGGAAATAAATATACAAAGAGTTTGTGTATAGGATATTTTTCGTATTGTAAATTTTTTTTGTATGTGTTTGGTTTTTGTGTTTATTCCCTATTATTTTTCCACAGCGCAAAAGGAAAGTTGTCTGAGGCTGGTAAGTTGCGGTTGTGACTGATTACCAGTAATGCATCAAATCCGTTGGTTCTGGTAATGGCTTGACGTCAGCGGAGCTGCTGCTTAATTATTAAGAATGTAACAATTTCAATAAATAAATTTCGTTAAATGAAATTGAGTATTTCTTAAAGCGCTGAATTTTGTCTACGCTTTAAGGGGTTAGGTGAGTTTCAGAGGTTAAAAAAAGGAATTTTCACTATTTTTTTTTTATATATACAATCATATATTTTATTCAAACAATTCACCATATCAAAGATACATATTTAAACAGTATTTTGTGAATTTTTTATTCAAAAATTCCGAAAACTCGGCCGTTGGTACCTCATCTCCATTGACGTCTTAAAAGAAAATGCTCTCGCAGTGGATAGCATAACTCATTATTGGTTAATTTAAAATCAAAAAACCAAAAATATTTGATTAGTACATGGATAAATCTCGTTATTGGACAAAAAAAAAAGAAAAATTAAAATTTGAATTTTTGACAGACATTGGACAAAAAACACATTTTTGATCGAATTTTCGCCATGATTTGGCTTGAAAAATTTAGTTGTAATAAAAAATCCTTCGTTCAATGACCAGATAATATTATTACAAAGATGTGTGCCAAATTTAAAAAAAAATCGATTCAGAATTTTTCGAGAAATCGTGTCCACCGACTTAAAAAATAGAGTTTCGAGATAAACGCGTTTAAAGTTTCAAATTGACGCAGACATGGCCTGATGGGCGGAACTTCCAAAGGGTCTAACTCTTAGAATTTTACACCGATGAAATTTTAGGAGTATATTTAAAACTTATTTTACAATTAAATAAGGCAGAAATCGATTTTTTTTAATTTTCAAACCCACCTAATCCTATAATAAATTAATAGCCAGTGAAGACACCAAATGTCAGAGCGTATGAGTGATTTTTGATATTAATATTTTTTTATTAATTATTTTTATGTTATTATTATATTCGTTAATCCTTTTTTCAAGATTTTTCTTCATAGTTTTCTTGTTATACCAAAATATCGACATTTCAACAAAGCGAAGAATTGCATAACAGCATCACAGCAGATACCATATATTTGTTGTTAGCATGATTGTTTCAGAAAAAAAAAGTGAATATGTCTATCTATCATTCAAAACAACAATGAATTAGGCACTCGGAAAAAGGATTTTTACAACAAAAATATTATGTACTCGTATTATATATACAAGTATAGATATAGTTGACGCTTTGTTACCGCTAAAGCGATTTTCGACTGTAATAATATGGAAATATACACGCAAACGCACACACACATACCTATAAAGTAATTTATGGTAGACGCGAGCCGACGCCCAGAAATGCAAAATACAAGCTCATGTACATACATATATTTGTTCGAAAAAATAGAAAATAAATATATAAAAAGATAATATGAAACAGTAAAGAATTGATTTTTATATATTCTCAGAATTTTGTGAAAGGAACCTAAATATATTCAATATTTTTAGGGCGCGTTTAATATCACAAGCCGAGATAAAATGAAGCACAGCAAGAAAAATTTAGCTCAATATGCATACTACTTACTAAGATAAACATACAAATACATATATGCATATCTAAGTATGCACTCATCTTGTAACTAAGGTCGGCCTTGAAAAGTTGGGGTGAGTCGAGAATAAAATTCAAGGCTGCTATGTGCGAATTCAATTGACGACCGTCAAGTTAACGAAGTGAAAATCATTCATTAAAATTCTTCGAAGGGGCACAAGTCATGCGCAGAAAAACCAATGGCAAATACATATGCACATATCTTGTGACAGTCAGTTTAAAATGGAAGTAATTTTTCGAATTTCGAAAAATCTGTAAATGCGAAAAAAATTCACGCAGGCGCTTTACTAGCCTCTACTTCTCTACCTCAGTCAGTCAGCTTGGCATAAGCCCACCACATTAACCGTCACATTCAAGGTCAACGTAAAATTTTCATTCATAAAATCGAGAAATACGCTAAAGCGGGGGCGACGGCGTTTAGAAAAAAAATATTTACAGGCCGCATTGTCGGGCGGTTGAGGTGGTGCTGAGGCTGCCTAGTAAAATAGGAAATGTCCAGCCGAGACTACCTTTCATTCATGAGTATTGACTTTCGTCTTTCTGCAGGGATTTTTTGTGCATACCACCCTTTCTGCCTATATGTATGTTATATGTGTCATATATGCCAGTAGTGGATGTACGCAAGTTTGTTTGACTTCATTCATAAGTTGTATGTTACGTTATATATTCGTACGTAAATATGTATGTACATCTAGTATATTTAGAGTACGTTTGTAAATAAGAAGATATGTAACATATAAGTACATGTGTATGTGTGTCAGTAAAAATTTTCTCGGAAGCGTTTTCTGCTCTGTACGAACATTACCCTATAAACATATTGAACGTATGTATGTACTTATGATTCTATACACATAACATATATTAGTACATATTTAAGTAGGTGTGTGTATGTGTCTGTGGCGTCACTCTATTTCAATTTGCATTACGTCAACAGGAGCGTTGCTAAATTAGCGCGAAATGTGTTACAATGAGTGTCACTTTTAAGACCTCAAACGCACTGTCATTTTCAATTCGTTAAATATGTACATGTGTGAGAACGATTGATTAAATGAAATGTTTTCTATTCTTTTCGTTCTAAAAGTTTGCAACTTGCTTATACTGTAATTATTGGTTTTTGCTTACTTTTTTATTTGTTTGCCATATTCATGAATATAAAAAATAATATCTTAAGTTTGTCCATATGTTTGTAAATAGATGAGGAAAAAATATAGATCCATCGCTATGTATACCGATAAGATCAAGGGAGGAGCTGAGTTGATCACTGCATCATCAGATATCATCTTGTTTGTTTGAACCAGAACACTAGACACCCGCAAAAATAGCAATACGAGTAATGTATATAATACTCGCTCAATACTCGTTAATTGATGAACTCACCAAATGAGTATTTTGGCTTTCAAGCTTGTATGTAAAGGGTTTTCTACTAGGGATGATATGATTTCGCTCAATACTCGTTTATTGATGAACTCACCAAATGAGTATTTTGGCTTTCAAGCTTGTATGTAAAGGGTTTTCTACTAGGGATGATATGATTTCTAAGTGTCGTTTTGGCCATTTTTAATGTGTCATGATCTGTCTTTTTTTCATTGTATTCAGCAATGTTTACCATTTGATCATGGCAAGATATTCGCAAGAATAACGTTTATTATTCAATATTATTAATTATTATTAACAAAATAATCGTTTTGCATTTTAGATTTTTTTAAGAAAATCATCTTCTCCGATAACGCTAACTTTCATCTGAGTAGTGCGGTAAATAAACAAAACTGTCGATTCTGGTGCGAAGAAAATCTACAAATTATTCATGAACAATCATTACATTCACCTAAATTGACAGTTTGGTGTGGTTTTAGGTCTGGTGGAATCATCGGTCCTTACTTCTTTCGAAATGAAGCACCGTTACTGTCACTGGAGAGCGGTATAGGTCGATGATAACCAACTTTTTATGGCCACAATTGGAAGAGTTTGATCTTAGCAAAAACCAAGAAGTTGTGATTTAACACCAGACAGACTACTTCTTGTGGGGTTATTTGAAGTCATTGATCTTTAGCAATAAGCCAGACTCTCTTCAAGCTTTAAAAATCAATATTGAATATGCTATTCATCACATACGACTTGACTTAGTGGAAAAAGTGCTCAAAAATTGGGTTCACCGAATTCGTTCCAAAGAATTTCAAAAGAAGTCTTGGAGGCCATTTGAATGATGTGATATTCAGAACTTAATTGTATCGATTGTACTTCACATTAAATAAAAAACATTTAAATTTCGTTAACGATTAGTGTGTATTTTTTTAAAGAAATCATATCACTCTTATTGGAAAACCCTATATTTTCAGTTGAAGAAAATTTTGAGCGGAAATACTAAGGAAACTGAACTGGAAGGGAATGCAAACCTATTCTAGTGCTGCGAACCGATACATAAAAAACAGCTGCAATGAAAGAGAGAAAACTGCCCCGGATGAGAGGCCACAATTTTTATGACCGCCTTCTAAGACATACGTTGGACAGAGATGAGTAGGTCCTTGTGACATTTACTACAGCGGCTATATAAAAAATGGCCTTGGTGTGAAAGAAACTAAGTTGACGAGTCCACCCCTGTGAATTAGCTTCTCTCCATAATCAACATCAAAACGAAATTCTTCAAAAATGCGCTTGGTGATTTTAGCGCCATATCCAACAAAGAAGGTATCCTCGGCACTGTCGGAAAATCCATGATTGATAAATTTTGCGTTAAAGATGGAATAAAGTGCTCCAAGGCACTTGAAATGTTGACTGTGGCATTCGGTGAGTCCACTTTGTCTCAAAAAAAGTGTTTAAAAGTGGTACAAGCGCTTTACAGAAGGCCGAGAAGTTGTTAATGATGATGAGCGTCCTGGAGGTGCGACCACGTCAACAAGCGAAGAAAACATCGAAACAGTGAAAAAAATTGTTCTTAAAGATCGTCGAATCAATATTAGGGAAGTTGCAGTGGATATTGGCATATAAATCGGCTCATGCCATTCAATTTTCTTGAATGTTTTGGGCATGAAACGTTGAAACGTGTTGCAGCGAAGTTTGTTCCGAAATTGCTAAATTTTGAGCACAAACAACGTCGCATTAATATCGCTCATGAGTTGTTAAATGACGTCAACAACGCTCCGTTTGCTCAAACGGATGTTAACTGGTGACGAAACGTCTGTATATAGTTATGACGTCGAAACCAAGGCCCAATCATCCCAATGGAAGCTGCCAGGTGAGCCAAGACCGAAAAAGGAATGTCAAGTTCGATCAATTTTGAAGGGTTTGCTCGCTATATTCTTTGATTACAGTTAATAAGAAATACTACAAGGAAGTTTTACAAAGTTTGCGTGAAGCAATACGGCCCAAACGATCGGAATTGTGGAAAAACGAATCGTGGATTCTGCATCACCATAATGCACCAGCTCTTACATCAATGCTTATTCGTGATTTTTTTGGCCAAAAACAAAACCGTAATCATGGCTCAACCACCGTATTCACCACATTTGGCTCCCTGCGACTTTTTCCTATTCCCAAAGCTAAAGAAACCAATGAAAGGAAAGCGTTTTGCCACAAATGATGAGATCAAGTCAGAATCGAAGAAAGAGCTGATGGCCATACCGAAAAGCGAATTTCAGAAGTGCTTCGAGGATTGGGAGAAGCGTTTGGCACAAGTATATTATATCCGAGAGGGATTACTTTGAAGGGGACAAAATAGATATTGATGAATAAATAAATACATTAAAAATAAAAAATGAAAATTCATCTTTTCCTTCGAACACACCTCGTATGTAGATACAAAAGTATGTTTACAAAGCGTTTTTCGAAAACCGCCAAACAAATCTGGAGGATTTGATTTGGACTTGGTTACCTTTACTCGTCTTGCTTTTGAATTGGGTTTGTTTGTAAATATTATCGATTTTAACATGAAATTAAAGGAGAAATCGCTCTATCTCTCTGCTTCCTTATTTGTTACATACATATGAGCAAAATTTCACATATACACACTCCTTATTTTCAATTACTCATCCATTTCACAAGAAATTGTATCTTATTTCTATTCTACCTTACTGTTTTGGTTTTATATTATCTCAATTTATTTATGATGAAATTGTTTCTGTGTTCTTCAGAACAACCTCTTACAGTCAGTACTAGCAACACGCCAACCTAACTACGCACTTAATGTGGGCGGTTTGTTTTCATTTAATTTCAAATTTCAGGCTTTATGCTTCTCCTTGTAATGTATTTGTTTTGATGTTAAATTGCAGAGTATATAGGTTATATAAGTATATACATATACAAACATGCATACGTTTCAGGGGCGAACGCAACAGTATGGTTTAACGATGCTAAATTAATAGCTGATTTAAAATTCTAAATTATGTTAAATTTGAAGGCAGTTTTTGCAAGGTTACCACATAACAGAGTCTTGAATATAAAAGTTTAAAAATTTCAACGAATTCTCTCAGATTTAACTAACTTTACACGCAAAAGAGTGGAAATATTTATAACAGGAAATGTTTATGGCAAGAAATACCGAAGCTTACATATATAATTATAACCAGGCGATTCCAAAGTTTTATCGCCTTCTCCTCCTAAGTATATTTTCTACAATATTGGTATATACATATATATAACGGGTGATTCATTTCGAGGTTCTCTACTTTTTAAAGAAAAAAACACAGTTAATTCAAATTTAATGGAAAATGTTTATTACCGAAAGAAAATTCTTTGGCATTTAGTTTTTGAAAATTATTTCTTTCAAATGTTAGCCGCTGCTACGTCTCAGATGGTCCATCCGTTGAGTCCAATTTTCAATGACTCGTTCGAGCATTTCGACTGGTAACTGGCGAATGACACGCGTGATGTTTTGTTCCAAGGCCTGAATCGAAGCGGGATTGTCCGCATAGACTTTAGACTTTACATATCAATACAGGAAAAAGTCTAACGGCGTGATAAATTCACAATCTTGGTGGCCAATCGACCGGCCAAAAACGTGAAATTATCTGCTCACCGAAGTGTTCTCTCTACAAATCCATTGATTGATGGTGGCACAAGGTTCTTGCACAAGCTATATTTTGTACGCTTTCAATTAAAGATCTCGACGTAAAATGCGCCAAGTCGTTCCATATGTCAGTCCGAGTTGCTGCGAACGGCGCCGAATCGACTTTCCACGGTCTTCGTGTACACTCTCAGCTACGGCCGTTATAAGTATATTATATTTTCTTAACTGCGTGCTGGACGTGGTCTATTCGGTCAAATATTATCCAATAATGAATGTTAACCATAAGTTGAGCGAAGCGCGTGAAACACATTATTTACAGAACGTGAATTTTCGTAATAAAGTTGAGTAATTTGTAAACGTTGTTCAGGCGTAAGTCTTTCCATGACGAAATGCCAAACAATACCGAGCAAAAATAACATGACAGCTTGGCACGACTCACGCGTGATCTGTCAAATAAAAGCTATTAAAAAAAGTACCTCTAATTGTTATATATGCATGTAGTTTCACTATAAAAATTAGGTTACACTCATTACAGAATACATTAAAGAATGACATGTTTTCCAACTATTGGAGCTAGCGGACTTCCTTGCAAAGCTTAAATTGTCGCACACTCTCCCTGATTTCTTTCTTTGCTTTGTTTGCCTACTAACACTTGTTGTCCTTCAAGGTGTTCTGCCTTTCAAGAAAATTGAACCATAATGATGTATATTTCGAATAAATCGGCCCCTGATCAACTTCTTCTTCGGATGTCGTCATCGTCCACGTTGATTATATTAGTAGGACGGGAGTGTTGA
Source organism: Neoceratitis asiatica (assembly GCA_030068015.2). NCBI lineage: Eukaryota > Metazoa > Arthropoda > Insecta > Diptera > Tephritidae > Neoceratitis > Neoceratitis asiatica. The sequence continues at coordinate 42,047,174 of CM061529.1, forward strand.
GCGACTTGTAGAGTATAGTTTTTGTTGGTTGAGAGAGGAATTTACTTTTCAGCTGCCTACTCAGTCCAAAGTACACCTGTTGGCAAGAAAGAATCTGCTTTTGATTTCAAGGCATTGTTGACATTGTTGTTGGTGTTAATAATGCTGGTTACAAGATATACAGTATTTTCTAGCATTTCAAAGTTATGACTGCCATGATATTTTGTCTTGTTCATGTTCACTGCCATACTCAATTGCTTTACTTCTTTGTCTAATCTATAAAAGCAGAACTAACGACGCAGTTTTTAAGACCAATAATCTAAGTTGAATATACGATTGGCAGTCAACCTGTCTGAAACCTCGTTCGGTATCGAACGGCTCGGAGAGTTCCTTCCAAAGCCGGACGCAGCATTCAGTCTTGCTTAGAGTCAGTTTGCATAAGCCATATAAGCGGGGATACCAAATTCAGACATATAGGCATAGAGGCACCTCCTTTGGGAGCTATCGAAGGCAGCTTTATATTAGATGAAAAGTTAATGTGCATCGATTGTTTTCTTTGCGGCTCTTCTCCAAGATTTAAGTCACTTTGAATATTTAGTAAAACCTCACTGATAAGGTCCAATCAAATCGTTTACGGCGGGCTTTAATCTCTCACACAACAGGCGCGATATATGTGATATTGAGGAGACTTGTCCCACTATAATTGGATTGTACAGAGCACACTTAGGGTTAAATCGTCGAGCATGCTTTCGTTCGATCATATTTTGCAAAGAAGTTCTTCTGGTCTACATTCGAATTCGATTATCATAAAACACACAAAACTTCTATCTATATATCTCTATATACATAAGTATAATTCTTATGTTCGTTTATAAAGATTCGCATATCTCGAAAAGTTATCGACCCATTGACTTGAAAATTTCAGCAAAGCTTCATTGGAGCCCGTACAGTGTTTCTTTTTTAAGTGGAGCTAGTGTCTATTTATCCCAAAAAATCTTATTTATTGTTCGATTTACTAATTTAACACAACTTGCTAGAACCGGGGTGAGTCTAGAACCAAACTATTAAAAAAAATCTAGCTTATGGTTCAATTTATTTGAAATAATTTTATTTGCCAGGAAGTAAAGCAGACACCGATCTTATTGATGTGTCGGATGTATTTAATCACCGTCAAGCGGTGATAACTTTTCATTTACATGGCACTCTCATATGAGAGATTATGACAGCTAAGTCGATGTGTTTTTTGTAAGTGGCAGTATTAGGCTGATTCACAAAATGGCATGGCCTTGCCTTTTTTCGTCAGGAAAAGCTGCACAGCATTACTACCCCGTGAAAAACTGCCCATTCCGCTCTGAAGCTGCCACTAACATATATACCACAATATATCTAAAGCACCCGGAATGGGAAAAGTATTACAACAATGTAAGCTTATGGTTTGGAGTGAATGCACAATGGCACGAAAAAAGTGACTTGATGCTCTTGATCGGTCATTACCAGATCTACGTGACAACAATTAACCATTTGGCAAAGCATTAGTGTTGATGACAGGAGATTTTAGACAAACATTGCCTGTCATTCCCCGATCAACACCAGCGGAAGAGATCAATGCTCGTATAAAATACTTAACGTTGTGGCGACATGTGAAAGCCCTGAAGTTTACAGCCAATATGCGTGTTAACCTGCGATATGATCCATCGGTCTATTTATTTTCACGTTACGCCAGTTAATGAATATACCAATTGATAGGACTTCAGGACGAAGTACATTACGCGATAATTTCCGTAGTTTGGTGACATCAAACTATCGTGGTTGGCTGAGTGATCGCGCTATTCTTGCTACTACAAACAATGACGTCTACGACCTCAACCATCCTATTCAGTCCGTTAAATACATATACATATGTCAATAGACACCGTTGCGGAAGCAGATGAGGCAATCAATTATCCAACAGAATTTTTGAAGTCTTTGGTCTTAGGTTTGAAAATCGGTGTGACCATTATGATACTATGTAATATTAATCAACCGAAACTCTGCAATTGCACACGACTCGCCGTTGAGAAATTACAGAGGAACGTAATAAGAGCAGCATTCCCCATTCCTAGAATCTATATCATTCCGTCCGATACTCCCTTTCAATTCAAGCAACTACAGTTTCCTGTTCGACTAGCGTTTGCAATTACTATCAACAAAGCTCAACATCAATGTTGGGAATAATGTGGTCTACATTTAGATACGAATTGCTTGGCACATGAACAAGTGTATTTTACATGTTATAAGGTTGACAAACTTGATAACCTTATTATTTGCATGGCAGGTATTGAGTAAATAAAATTATGACAAAAAGATATGCAATAGGGGGATTCTCTATTTTATAAAGAATTTATTAAATGTCCTTTTTGTTACTCAGTAAATCACAATTCAATTACAATCCACTTTACTATTTACAATCACTTGCATACAACTTTCACAATGTACTGTTTTTATTACTTTACTGTAATGTAATCTCCAACGTGTTTACTTTACGACTGATTGCTTTTGCTGTCGTGTGTCGCCGTTATATACTTGTCTGCTGCTTGAAAACGAAACCCTGAAATAATCGAGTCGTTACGATAATGTCTCGTTTTACGCTCTAGAACATGTAAGTTGTCGGCTCCTCTCTTTCATCTGACATTCGCTTCGCTTTTTCGCCACAATATGTCACAATTTTGCAAGGGGGTACTCTCGATTTCTAGCACAATTCCATTGGAAATATTTGCATAGTGTGGCGAAAATGCGAAGCGAATGACAGATGAAAGAGAGGAGCCGACAACTGGCATCTTCTAGAGCGTACGAGACGATTATCGTAACCGAAACGATTATCGTAACCGAGAGGATTATCGTAAAGACGAGATTATTCCGGGGGGTTCGTTTTCAAGCAGCAAACAAGTATATAAGGGCGACATACGGCTGCAAAAGCAATCAGTTGTGAATTAAACTCGTGGAGATTACATTACAGTAAAGTAATACAACGTAAATTGTAATTGAATTGTGAATTACCGAATAATTAAAAGGACATTAATTAAGTCTTTATAAATAAAGAGACTGCAAATTAAGTTGGCGATTTTATTTAACAATCCAGAGGTCCTACCCGAAAGATTAAGGAAATCATCGAGGTTAATCAGCAAAATCGTAACAATAGTTTGCATAATGATTATTTTTTTATACATTCAACGAGTATGAGCCACAGCAAAGCGTTGCATGGTACAGCTGGCAAAAGGTCTATTGGGAAGTCCCCGGCTCAACACACAGATGGCTCTACTAGAATTAAATCCATATAGACTTTTAGTTAACCCCAACCTTTAAAACACACGTTTATATATTTGACAGCAGTTGGATCATTAGTTTGCGAGTTATGGCATTTTGAATGAAGCAACTTTTGTTATTGTTAAAAAAAAAGGATAAAAAGAAATGTCGCGTGTTGATAAGATATTACTATTTGAAGGGGGAAAATACAATTGTAGCAAAAACTTGACAAATTGGCAAATGAGCACCGGAAGCCGGTGAACGCAGTTGACGCTCAAAAGAGGTTGTTACCGACGAAAACATCAAAAAATCCACAAAATGATTTTGAATGACCGTAAAAGAAAACTGAACGAACTAACAGACTCTCTAAAGATATCAACTGAGCGTTCATTACATTCAGCGCGTTTTTGACCAAAAACGACGAGTTGATGATTCGTAGCAGTGTTTGGGGATGTTCAAGCGTAATAAACCCGAGCTTTTGCATCGATATGTGACAATGGATAAAACAAGGCTCCATCATTTCACTCGGAAGTCCAATCGACAGTCATTCGGGTGGGCTGAACACGATGAACCCGTTCCAAAGCGTGGGAAAACGCAACAGTATTTTGGGATGCGCATAGAATAATTTTCATTCACTACCTTCAAAAAGGAAGGGTCATCAACAGCGACTATTACATAGATATTGAACTGTTTGAATGACGAAATCGCGGGAAAACGGCCGCATTTGAAGAAAAAAAAACGCTGTTTCACCAAGACAGCTACTACTTCCTTTTCTCAGATCACAAAAAAAATGCTCGCTGGAAAGAAATTTTCGTCGAATAAAGAGGTGGCCGTCAGAACTGACGCCTATTTTGAAGCAAAGGACAAATCGTACTAACAAAATGTTATCGAAAAGTTGGAGGGTCGCTATAATCAGTGTATCACCCTTCACGGGAACTTTGAATAAAAAAAAATTGCCAAAAAATATGTTTTACTATGGTATGCCGGGAACTCTTCAATTGACCTATTATGTATATCATCCAAAAGGGTAAAATCTCTAATTACTTTTTTATGAAAAAAACTATCATCACAAAGTTAATTCTTAACATTCTTCGCTAAAATTAAGGTCGAACCCATCTTTAGTGCTTAATTCTAAAAAACTATGCGTAATTTAAGATTGACCGCTTCATTTTTGAATGTGTTTTTTTTTCGATAGGATCATTATAGAAGAACAAACAAACATTAACTCATAATTTAAATACATATTTCAAATTTAAACTCCCACAATGTTTCTAATATCAACATACATTACCACCTTTGTATATACGCAAGTACGTTCAAATAATATTCAAAGTTCTCTACAAATATTTGCACAAGTCTATAGATATATGTACATACGAGTACACATATGCATACATCTGTGATAATATTTACCTGTTGAGAAATTGCAGCATGACAGGCGCACATATTCCAAGTGCGAATACTTCCACCCCAGCAACAGTAGGAGCCTAATGGTTAGTGCAGAGTACAAGAAATCTTTTCACAGCCAAATTACCAATTAAAAAGAACAAGTATTATATATGTACGTACTTCTTAAAGTTATTAAATTTATTTAACATTTTAAAGTTATTAAAAGATGGCATATTTAAACGAACAAATGTTAAGACACAATATTCCAATAATTAGCTGGTATTTCGTTATTATTTCCCAAAAATGCCAGTGCAGTAAACATCTAAATGAGTACACAGATGCACATAAACAATATAACTTAAGATGTTGCTAAATTTAATATAAAAAAACGCAAATTGTAATTAATTAGGCGCTAAATGTCTTTTTATACGGTTTTTTTTTCTGTTAAAAGCGAACTAACCAAACTTAATGCGCTTAATAACTATTCATACCTACATATATATATAGATAAAACAAATGACGGAACATAAGGACATCACCATTAAAAAACAAATTCTTATGCAAACGATAACTATGCACCAACACTACGCCTGCGACTCCGTTTCACTTACGCCTACAATACTCTGCATGCTCGGCTCTGATTCTGAGCGCTTATGTGTGCGTTTCGGCACACCACAAGGCTGTTCGGAAGGAACACCGTCCATAGTGGATGCGTCGTTGATACTTTGAGAGTCATCTCGTTGCTGCGGTAGGAAAAGTTCAGGCTCGCTGCGAGCCAGCTCCTCTTCGATAAAGGAGTTGGTATTGGACTCCAATACTTTTTCATTAAGGCACACATCATCTAAGTCAACATCACTATTAGAGAACAGTGCAGTTGCACCCAACTCAAGTGAATTTTTCACATCCAACTCTACATCGTTTGGGTTGATTGTTATAGTGGAATTTTGCAATGTTTTAGGATTCTTAGGTGTTGAAGTAGAATTAAGTGTTATTGATTGCCCTGCATTTAATGCCCTCTGAAGATTTTGAGTCGGAAGAATAGCACATGCTGAGGTATCACCACGTGAACGGTAACTTCCTGGTGTGCTCGATAATGTTGAAATGCCATTCAATGCACCCACAATAGCACTAGTACCACTAGCAGTAATACTCCCTCCAACTATTGGTGCATTCGTTGCGGAACTAGGTGTCGAATTACTTTTTTCATCTTGATGCTCTTTCATCAATTTGCATGCTTTACCTAATGCGAATACGGTCAAGCAAATTCTCACGCCGAATGCAAACATGTAGGCCAATCCAAAAAGTATCCAAGCGGCAATATTATTAAAAGACACTGCTGAATATATTGCTTTTATAAGCACGACACCAAGAGGAAATGGTATAAACCCCATTCGACGTGCCACTAAGTCTGAATGATCAGAAAATGCATGCTTCTGGCGTGTTTGTGTCATATCATAGGCTAAGCTAGTAGTATATTCACGATAAATTTGCTCCGATATCTCGTTGAAGCGCGTAATAAAAGCATGCTTAATCCAATCTATCAGAATTTCAGTCACAAGCACAGCAAAACAGTCGGGTACCATTACGTAGAGCTGATTCATCGTCCAATCAAACTCTTTTAAAGTTTGTATCATAACAATGAAAAGTAAAATCGCTAAGTGAAAGCGTTCTCGAACATCACTACAAGTCAATTGGAAAAGATTATTTTTGTCGAATTTCTTGAACACTGATCCCTTAAGCTCCACGAAATTATTAGAAATCATAATTGTTAGAAGACCTTTGTTGTTTGAGTTTACAGCTACATTTAATGTTGTCGCCTAAAAAACAACAGTAAAAGTTGTCATATATGAAATTAATAGGCTCATAATTAGTAATACGGATTTATATGCCATTTACCTGGAACATAATCAAAAAGCTGTGCAATAACACATAAATTAGGGCAAAAACAATATGCGGTATCAACCCGAAATGCTCACGCTTGGAATTTTTCGGCTCTGTGGCTGTCCAAAACAATGCATCAATGGTATCCTGTCCAAAAGCTGATAGTAAACGATCTCCCACTTCAATCATATTATAAAATATGTAGAGCTTTATAATTGATTGGGATTTAATAATGTGATATATACGATTCGTATCTACTGAAAGCATTAGAAGTGTGCAAGCAATCCATATAGTACACTTCAACAAATCACAAATTTCCGCCGGCGTCAACAAGCGTTGAGTACGTCTTCGTAATCCCAAGCAGCTGGCAATGGGCCGTGAAAAGAGGCCCCATAATGCCAAAGTGAAACGTACCGGAAGAAATGTGTGTATGTAAAGGAATGAATCCGCACATTGTATTATACCGTATGTAATAAATCGTTCTAAATCGCGCGGTATGCGCATAAATGAATAAATTTTTTGCCGACGAGCTGTATAACGCTCTTCATCGTGTTCTAATATGTAGCCCCGCGTTAATTCAACCTTGAAGAAGTCCATAAATGAGGGTGATGAATCTATGAGTAAAAATACATTACAATAAACTTGTGTGTCAACAACTTGTTTGCATCGATCACTACCAACGCCCACTTACCTTTTTCCCTGTGCTCTTTGTCCTCATTTTGTTTTGCATTAGTTCCTTTGGAAAAACTGGCACTGCTACGCTTTTGCTCTTCATCGAAAATTTCATCAACACGACTATGAAAGTTTAGCTCACCACGAAAGCGTAGTTTCTTCGTAGGAGTAACTACACCGACGTCGTCTTTTGTCCGAGACATATTTTGGATGATTCTACTGGACAGCAATAAGGTTACAATTGCTTTTCTTCGATGACAAATGTTTGTTTTTGTAATGTTTTGTTTTGCTCTTAAATTGTCGAAATAAAACGAAATGTATGAGGATGAGAATGGAAGACAAAACTTAATTCAGTGTTGAGTATCGATAAAAGTTTGCAATACTCAAACTACTGTGATCGGTAAAAGTAAGCGAGTACTGACAATTTTGAATTCGGCAGTATATACATCTTTGGTTAATGAATATGATTGCACATGCCTACTAATTATTTTTAGATTAAAATTTTGTTAAATAAAGTCATTTTATTTGGCTAGCTTTTCAGAAGGAACTATGTATGTATATGCTTCTTGCTTAAAAATAATGAACTCCAAATCTATTAATGCATATTAGAGTGACGAACAGTTATTAACGATTAAAGGGCATTTTAAGCGTTATTTAATTTAAATAAAATATTTGTAGAAGTCAATAAGTGAGTGAGGGTTTGTTCACGGCGCTACTTTAGGCTACATGATATTCCTATAAGGACTATAACATGTCTTCGTGGAATATGGGCGCTCCCAAATGAGGTTTCATTCGTTAACTCATTTATAAACCAAAATGGTACAATAACTAAGTTTATAAAAGAAAAATATTAATCATTGTATTAATTATGCTTAATGATTTTTGTTAAAAGAAAGACATAAAAACTTTACCAAAATATTGACATAAAAAGGGTTCAGTCCTTTGAATTTTTAAAGTTTTTGTCTGAAATCTTTTCTTTTACGTGCATTCAAAGTCAATTTAGAAACTTAATACAAAATTTCAAGGGCATAGCTCGAAAAAAAGTTACATTTTATCCGATTGGATAGCAACACATATTATGAGATTGAATCCTGACTAGACCAGCATCTAAATTAGAGAAAAAGCTGGAAATATCAGCGTTTTACTTATCTAGTACTGAAATGATTAGTGATGTAATCCATTGAAGTCCAACAACAAATATAGATTATGTTTTGTTCAAATTATAATGGCATCCCTACTAAATTTCCATTTCAGGCATAACAGCTGATTAACGAAAAACGAGAATGAAGAAAATTGAAATACGGATGATGTATTTTGAAATGTCAGAGAACGTAGAATGTGAACTGTCAAACCAGCTATCCTTCAAATTAGATCGATAAAAGATTTCGGAAAAGTGTGTGGAAAACTCCGGTTGGAAAACATATTGATAAAATATTAAAAAAGTCCATTATAAATTAATGTGCTAATGAAAAGTGTTTGTGCTTCAAAAACAAAGCAACCAAGGCGTATTTGATGCAAAATGGGTGAAACTGCTCCGACATCTTCGCTAACGACCCAGGTGGTGGCAAGTACAAGTGCTACCAGCAAAGAAACGACTACGCAGATACAGCAGCAACCGTTAAAGGTGAAGGTGCTCATAATTGGTGCAGGCATGGCAGGACTTTCGGCAGCGAATCATTTAATACATAACGGTTGCAATGATTTTCGAATTCTGGAAGCACGTAGCCGAATTGGTGGACGCATTATTTCGATACCACTCAGTTCTCAAAGAGTAAGAATTTATAGTAATTAACATATGAATGTAACGCACACATGCATTCACATTACTTTTGGAGTAGGAAAAATGGAAATTCTTTAAGCAATTATGTAAGCTCAACAGTGGGCGTTTTGACAACAATATGCTTAATGCTTCTGTTGTTTGAATACATTTTGAGCAAAATATTTGTAACATAGAAAAGAGTATCTACATATATTTGTTGCCAAATATTAGCTAACACTTCCGACAAAAATGTATTTTTATCGCATTCTAAGCCCCATTTCAATTGAGCTATTATTAGAGCCAATGCTATCTGCTTCCCAGGACAAATTATTTGCAACTCTTTCGTGAATTATTATTTTATGTATTTATATAGTGGTGTTTGTGCGGATATCTAATCTTTGTAAAATTTTTAGGTATGAAGCGCAACTGTGAGTACTTGAAAATGCCCCCACCCAACTATAAGATATATTTACGCATGCACGTATGAAGTAATGATTATAAATTATTTCTTACTAATATATACTACTCATTAGAATGCAAGTTATAAGTTTCACGCCTCGTCTTCGAAAAGCCCACATGATAATTAGTAATCTGTGAATGTGAAGATTATTGTAAAACTTCCCACTTTAGAACGCATTGTCGGTCGCATTGCTATACTTATTTATTAATGAATGTAAGCGCATTGTGTGCCTACCACCTTTACCTTGAACATCTCGTTTGGCAAAGCAACATAAAAAATCAACATTTAACATAAAAAATCAGTAAACAATTTTGTTTTTTTGTTACACCTTACCGGCTGGCGGATGAACGGATGAAAACAAATCGGCGATACGCTTCAATGCACTTATTGCAATTTCAATTAAAAATGTATAAAACAGAAGTGAAGCGTAGCCAAACCCGTGTAGTGCATTGTATTGCATAATTAAAAATAAATAAATAAAATAATTTTTTTATATAAAAATAAATCAAAAGGAGGGTGGGTTTACTACAGGCATACATATGTACATGCATATCTACGTATATACACATGCACAGTGTATATAAAATTTAATTAGATAAATCGACATGGTATCATCAACAAATTATCTGTATATATATTTTAAATTAGATCATGAGAAGTGTACATATATATTTATGTTTATAAGTATCTTTATTTCCTCATGCTCGTACATTTCGTACATAAATAAATGTTGGTATGTCGCCAGATCCAAGTTGTATTTACCTATCATATTGGCGTGACAATCAACTGTTTTTATAATATAGTATATTCTCATAAGAGTTTACTGGTGCGCTAAACAAAAGAATAGCAAAGTAGTGCTTAATTATCACAGTCGGAATCGTTCCCACATCTAATTTGCGAATTGAAGATGCAGTACAACATAATGATTACTGACACGAAATAATACCTTGGAATGTGTAGTATTTAAAGCAGAAATTTAATTTAATTAAATCCATTGAAAAATAGGAATACGAATATTACACTTATAGCTGTTGATAATCATTTTTGAATTTTTAATTCCAGGTCGAACTTGGTGCGAACTGGATACATGGTGTTTTGGGTAATCCGATTTTTGAGATTGCCGTACAACACGGTCTAGTCAGTGTTGTTAATGTACCGAAACCACATGCGGTTGTTGCCACAACCGAGGATGGAAATCAGGTTCCTTTCAGTATTCTTCAAGAGATCTATGAGGCATATGTTTGCTTTTTACGACGATGTGATGAATACTTTATGTGTCAATATAGTCCACCGCCGGATATCAATAGCGTAGGTGAACACATTAATTACGAAATTGAAATTTACCTTAGCTCTGTAACAGACCCGAAGGAAAAACGCTTAAAACAATTGATTTTCAATTGTTTACTTAAGCGCGAAACCTGTATTACTGGCTGCACAAATATGAACGAAGTGGATCTTTTAGAATTAGGTAAAGTTATATTTTCTGGTAAAAAAAGGATGTCAACTAACTTATATTTTCTGACTTCATTCATTACTTTATAGGAAGTTACACCGAACTACAAGGTGGGAATATTGTACCACCGCAAGGCTATAGTTCTATTCTGCGCCCACTTTCCGTATCTATACCTAAAGAAGCAATCATTACCAAATGTCCGGTAAAGAAAATTCATTGGAAACGGAAAAAGACACCTACCGGCCTTGAAACGGTCGATGAAAATTCAGAAGATGATGATGATTCAGATGATACGGAAAAAACAGTTACGGAAGTACCAGCGGCAGGTGCGGCACCAGCGACTACAACAAAAACGACTACTACTCTCCCTGGTCGCGAGAAATCGTCTGAATCAGATGACTGTGATTCGAGTGGCAATTTAATTGATGCTCCAGTACGTGTCGATTGTGAAGACGGACGAACTTTTTATGCTGATCATGTGATATGCACAATACCGCTGGGTGTACTGAAGGAAGCACATAAAACACTCTTCACGCCTGAATTACCACATTATAAACAAGAGGCAATTGAAAATTTAATGTTTGGCACAGTTGATAAAATTTACCTTGAATACGATAGACCCTTTATGAGTACCGCCATTTCGGAAATAATGTTATTGTGGGATGATGATAAATACGATTTGCATCTTTCCGATGAAGAACGCAAATCAAAAGAATATTTAAGTAAAAATTGGTACAAGAAGATATATTCTTTTGCTAAAGTATCGGAAACGCTACTTTTGGGTTGGGTTTCGGGACGAGAGGCTGATTACATGGAAACATTATCACATGAAGAAGTAGCAGAAAAATGCACAGAAATATTACGGAAGTTCTTGAAGGATCCGTTTGTGCCGCAACCTAAACTTTGCGTATGGTATGCAAATACCAAAAATATTTGTCGATAAATGTATGTAATTTAATTTTTAATTTTTTTCAATGTTTTATTTAGCACAAGTTGGAAATCACAAACATTTACGCGTGGCTCTTACACTTCGATACCTATTGGAGCAACACAAGAGGATATCGAGCTATTAGCGCAGCCACTTTACGTCAATCCACAAGCGCAAAAGGTGTGTTTATCAAATCAAATCAAAGTCAAAACGTATGTCGACAATTTATAAAAGTCGAAATTTTTTTTATTGTATTTGCATGTGTTATTTATGACTAAAAAGACTTCATCATGCTCATACATAATGTTTTTTTTGTTTTGATTTTTGCTAATTTTCAAATCAATTTTATGTAACATTATTCTTCCTTCCATTTAGCCCGCAGTGTTATTCGCTGGTGAGCATACACACTCAAATTTCTATTCAACCGTACATGGTGCCTATTTAACTGGTCGGACTGCCGCACAGTATATACTCTCTGCGGAGGAGCCGATTGAAGTTGTTATGGAAGCTGATACCAGCGATTTGAGTTCTTGGATACAAGGAATATCGCTGGAATAAATCTAAAATCAAATTTACATTCACAACATTCATCACAAGTGGCACGCTAGATAAACGCAACGAATTCATTCAAAATAAAAAATAAAAAATTGCGATTGAGGCAGTGAACTTTCATTGAAACGTGGCATTGAATTGAATTGAATCTTTTCGATTTGTAAAAACTTTTAAACATTTACTAATAGCTATTTTATATATTTATATTTATGCATATAGTTTCCTTGCGTAATTTATATTTTGTGCTTTCTAAACACGATCAAGATCGTAAGCCTAATAGTGTACAATTTATTTATTTTTTACAAACAATTTTTATTTTATTTTTTGACAAGTAATAACTAAGTTTAGGTACTTTTATAAAGTGCGATATACGTGATATAAGTTGAGAATATAACGGTAAAAAATGTTTGCAATAGTTCAATGCTTTAATAATTTATATTGCGTTTGCAAAAAAAAAATAATAATTATAAATATTTAATTTATTATCTTAAGTTCTTTACTAATTCTTTACAAGTTTAAAGTAGATTCTTTTTAACATCTCTAAAAAGTGCTGATATACTTTTCATGCCTTATATTATTGTTGTCAAAATAATTTTTATACAAAACGCTGTTTTTTTAACGTTATTATGTGTTATTAATTTATTTTCGAAAGCACTCTCCGTTGGCATTTACATGCTTTTAATAGTATTAGTTAGTTATCGTTCTTAAACTGATATTAAAATAAGAAAATATAATACTTAAAAACTGATCGAATCAAATATTTGTTTCCTTCCAATATATAATTACTTTATTCATCAAATAAAATGGCACTTTTAAAAAGTAAGTTAGTTTAAATTAGTAAACTCATGATAAAATTTGCATGCAAAAAAAGAGCATCAAAGTTGAGGCCCTAAGAGAATCATGCATATAATTAAGTTTGTAATTTATTTCACATATAAAGATAGAACAAACAAACATTTCTCATAATATACGAAATCCTTGTTGTAGTATTTGACATACATACTTACATACCCTCATGGCATATATATGAATATGTATGAATATATGCATTACATTATGACTGCACAAGAATGAATTGTAAATCATGGTCCCCCTGTATATGCATTAAATTTTGATAAATTAGTAATAAAAAACTATGTTTTAAGTTGGAAATGAATGAGCAAAAAATATGGTTGCAAGTGAATTGAATTTGTTATTTTAAATCTAATAACATGGAAATTGGCCAAGACATACGAGGTGGATATGAATTCGCTTAAACTTAAATTAATGCGCATAACTTTACATATGAAACAATGTGTGCAATCCCCAGCTCTACTTTTTTATTGCTATTTTCATTGCGTTATTTACATATAACGAAACATAAATTTTATAAAATTGAAAACAGAAAACATGAATAGTTGATTTAAATGGTTTTATTAGACATGATATTATAGCGAAATTTGTATTTGTTTTTCCTATTATGCAGATATAAATACATAAACATAAATTAAACATTTCAACTTACGCTGAAAATATTTGTGTTTATAAAAGCTAAAAATGTATTATATAATAAAGTTTACCAACTTAAATAAGAATATATAAATCGCTTTATATTTTTATGTAAAAGAGGCAAAGAATGGGGCTTCAAAGTCATTAATGCAGCGGTACACAGACATGAACGTCACGAGTAGGGTCAAGATAACACCCGATGGTTTTATCTCATACCTACTCGCATTTACATTTATAACGAATAATTTTTTAAGCAAAGGGTGATCCATTTAGAGGTTCCCTACTTTTGTAAAGAAAAAAAACATAGAAAATTCAATTTGAATGGGAAATGTTTATTATCATTCGAAAGAACATTCTCTGGCATTTATTTTTTGAAGACTATCTCTTTCAAATGTTGGCTGCGGCTACATTTCAGATGATCTATCCGTTGAGTCCAATTTTCGATGACTTTGTCGAGCACTTTGACTGGTAACTGGCGAATGATACGCGTGATGTTTTGCTCCAAGGCCTGAATTGACTTTAGACTTTACATATTTCCACAGGAAAAAAGTCTAACGGTGTGATCTCCCACGATCTTGGGGCCAATCGACCGGCCCAAGACTGCGGGATATTATCTGCTCACCAAAGTGTTCTCTCAATAAATCCATTGATTGATGCGATGTGTGGAAAGTGGCACCATCTTGTTGAAACCAAATGTCGCGGAGATCACGAGCTTCGATTTCAGGCATCAAATAGTCGGTTATCATGGTGCGATAACAAACCACACCAAACCGTAGTGGCAGCTCTTGAATCTCTTCAGGTTGCTCTTCGTCCCAAATGACACAATTTTGCTTGTTTACATACCCATTTAGCCGAAAACGCTCCTCATCGCCGAAAACGTCGGATTTTCTCGGAACTTTTAAAGAGCCCATAGAGCGAAGCGGTGATGGTGATGGCCGATTATGTTGACCATAAGTTGAATGATTTGTAAACGTTGCTCAGGCGTAAGTCTTTCCATGATGAAATGCCAAACAATGCTGAAAAAATTCCATGACAGCTTGACATGACTCACGCTTGATCTGTCAAAAAAAAAGGCAATTGAAAAAAGTAGTTCTACTTGGATCACCCTTTAAAACGAATAATTTTTTAAGTATAATACAATGAATAAAAAATATTACAAGCCGCAACGGGGTGGAATCGGCAATAAAATCATCGCAACTTTTCAAATCTCCGCGATTAGAGTTCATCTTTGCCGTCGAACTACGGGTAGTAACAGACATCCTGTCCCAATTTTTATGTAGAAACTTACTCAGCCAGTCATTCCCCTTTACATGGACTAAGACGAGAGTGATCTACATCCTTTTTATTAAGAATCTTAGAGAACATTCTCGATGCTTCAAAAGATTATTTTTCTGTTGTTGTTGTTGTTGTAGTCACAGAAAAATTCCCTAAATTTAGCCTCAGGGAATATTGTGGGAGTGACAGTCCTTGGCCGGATAAAAATCAGGATCGTTTCGGTATAAAGACCCGACTGTCGCGGGAACCATTACTTTGATTAGACTACTGGGTTTCCAGCACGTCTATCATATGGGCAAATCTGTCGATACCTCTCTTCACGATATTGTGACGAGAAAGGTCTTGCACTCAAAGAGTACATATTACGCATTTTTCTCTATAATGGATACCAATGCTTTTTAGAATGTCTTACCTGAGATAGTCACAACTGCACTTCAAGGAATGGGTCCAGGGCGTATTTAGTGAAACTCGTTAAATTTTATTTTAGAAAACAGGGCGTGTTCACCTTCAAGTTTTCCCAAAGACACACTTCACAGAATGGAGGCCTCATTAATATGTTGCTTCTAAAACTGAGAAACACTGGTTGTGATATATGCTGATTATATCGATCTGGAAAAGTCCTCCCGGTTTTAAGTAACTCACTACAAAATGGCCTTTACATAGTAAGTAACAAAGGCATAGAAACCCAATCTTTCTAGGTCAAATACAATCTTAGATATTCAATTCACCTGTGACTGAAATACCATAAAGAGAAGTAAGAAAGCAATAACCACGCTATACACCTACAACGCGACGATGGATACAAGATAGGCCCCTATATTGTTAGTAGTAACATCAACATTATTCTTAGGGAGTCATTGTTTGGTGGCCGACACTATACAAAGCTACTCTGGAGAGAAAGCTGAACAAGGTTCAGCGGACTGCCTCCATCCTCATTGCAGGAGAGCTGCCCTCAACTTCTACGAGAATCCTAAAAAATCTTCTTAATCTTCTCCCGCTAGACCTGTATGGAAAACTTCATACGAACTTCAACACCAGAAGGCTTTCAAGCAGAACTAATTGCAATAATAGAAGTCGCTTCGTGGTTACTCCACTTTGTAATGGTAACTCAACCCATTTCAATATATTCCGACAGCCAAGTTGGCTTTAGTCTCTTCACTGTAATGAACAAGATGGAGAGAAAATTTAAATAAACTCGCGACTGTATGCCAAAATCCCAGGTAATTGCAAAGTCGACGAGCTTATCTGGAACAAGAACAGTACTAGCTACGGTAAACTTTCGCAAGACGTGGGCATACCTCTTTCCTCGGCATTCAACAGTAGGTCCAAAAGCAGTTGGCGGAATGAAACCACATGCAATGTAACCAGACAAATCTATCCATTGATCGAAGAGAAGAACGCCAAGTCCTCTTTCTTCTAAGCCGGGTCTCCATGAGCATATCGACCGGCGTAATAGCCAGATACTGATAGGGACTCATCGTGGAAGGTTGGATTACTACTTTTATGACTTCTGTCGCTTTCGCTATAATTTTTTGCAAAACTTGCATTATTAAGAGTCAACACTCCCGTGGGTTTCATAAAACGTATTAAATGGGTTGAACGTTTAGGAGGGTGAAAAGAATCGCTTTTCCCTAAGTGCGCTTCTTCCATTATCGGGAAGTCTCAACAAATAACTAACTATGCTTCGAGCATAGAAAAGGGTGTTTCAGCTCCTCCTAGTGCATTTCATGACATTAAAATACTTTTCATAAAATTCCATTACCTTACTCTGCTTCCGATAGACTGATCAATGAAGAGAGGCGACGAAATATACATATGTATAAGCTTTCCCAGATATATACACACAGCAATTATGACATCTTTTTTTCCTTTACAGGCGTGAGCACTTACGCAATTATAGGCGAGTTAACAACAGCGCACCAATCGTTTGTTCTTTTCGCCGTTTGATAGCAAGTTTAACCCCACCTGATCTTTCCGACGGAGGGAACATCTGCCTGTTTCTCTAGTACGGGTACTGCATCGAGTACTTTCAAAGCTGGACTTTGCTAGACTTTGCATGCCATTTTTTCGTCTTAAAAATTGTTAATTACAGCCTCAGTAAATGTTTTCCTTTTATTCTACCCATTTGGACCTGTCCATTCTAATATATTACTGCGTTATTTATTTCTGACAATTGACTTCGATGACTGATAAATTAAAAAATCAATGAAAGGTATGTTGTAGCTATTCTTCCTTTATTCTGATTCGGAAATGTGCAGTTAATGGGGCAGTGGTCTTTTTTCATGATAAAAAATTGCGCTTTGTAATCGCTGAAGCGATTCTTAGCCGAGCTCTTTCTCCAATTTGTGTTGTGCGTTTTGATGTTTTTCCAACGAATGGAAGGATTCATAGTTTATTCTAGGCCGCATCCGAAAAGCCGATGGATTTTTATGAGGAGCTTTTATTTCAGATATAGACTACAATCGGAAGACTTGACATTCCCTGCCGAGAAGTCACTCCAATTAAAGGGTGATTCAAGTAGAGGTACTTTTTTCAATAGTCTTTTTTTTTTACAGATGGAAAGACTTACGCCGGAACAATATTTACAAATCATTCAACTTTATTACGAAAATTTACGCTCTGTAAAGAATGTGTTTCGCGCACTTCGCTCAACATATGGTCAACATAATCGGCCTACTCAGCGTACTATTCGCCCGTATCGAGACCCAGCATTCATTACTGGATAATATTCGACCGAAAAGACTACTAGTGTGCACGAAGACCGTGGAGAGTCGATCCGGCGCCGTTCGTAGCAACTCGGACTGACGTATGGAACGACTTGGCGCATTTTACATCGAGATCTTAAATTGAAAGCGTACAAAATACAAACTTTGCAGGAACCGAAACCACTCGACTTTCCCAAACGACATCGCTTTGCTCTATGGACTCTTAAAAAGTTCCAAGAAGATCCGATGTTTTTGAGCCAAGTTTTGTTCAGCGATGAGGCCCATTTCTGGCTCTATGGGTATGTAAACAAGCAAAATTGCCGCATTTGGGACGAAGAGTAGATTCAAGAGCTGTCATTTTATCCAGAAAAAAAAATGGTTTGGTGTGGTTTGTAGGCCGGTGGAATCATAGGTCCATATTTCTTCAAAAATGATGCCGGCGAGAACGTAACCGTCAATGGCAACCGTTATCGCGCCATGATAACCGATTACTTTATACCTGAAATTGAAGCTCGTGATCTCCGCGACATTTGGTTTCAAAAACAAAACAAATGCATTTATTGAGAGAACACTTCGGTGGGCGGATATATCCACGTTTTGCGCCGGTCGATTGGCCACTAAGATCTTGTGATATCATACCGTTAGACTTTTTCCTATGGGGATAGGTAAAGTCTAAAGTCTATGCAAAACATCACGCGTGTCATTCGTCAGTTACCAGTCGAAATGCTCGAATGAGTCGCCGAAAATTGGACTCAACGGATGGATCAACTGAGACCTAGCTGCGGCCAACATTTGAAATAGATAATCTTCAAGAAATAAATAAATAATAAACATTACCCATTAAATTTGAATTTTCTTTGTTTTTTTTTTTCTTTAAAAAAGTGGGGAACCTAGAAATGGATCACCCTTTAGAATTAACCTATTTTTATATTTTTATGAACTTTAAATGGTGTATTAATTTTGATATGTAAGTACTAGAAGGGCACGAGATACCCATATGATCAGAATGAAGAGCTGAGTTGATGTAGCCATGTCTGACTGTCCGTCCGTTTGTTTTAACGCAAACTTTGAGATATTTGAATGAAACTTATTAGTATGTGAGTGTATTTTGATAATTTTTCGGAACCTTATACAACCAATTTATTCTTTCAATACTCGTACAGCATCTAATAAAATGAAATTCGCTATTCAAAACACTTGTAACTGTTACGGGATATCATCGTAATCGGATGATCATATACCTACATAGCCCACATACAACCCATTTAATAGGTTTTCTGTCAGAAATCCGTCAAAGGAGGGTATACGTAAGAGCGTGAAAAAGAAGTTTGCATTTTGCAATAAATTTGATATATTTCTGTAAGGTATAATTTCATCGGCATGGCCAAAGACAGCCGAAGACTTTCTATTTAAATTAATTTCGTATAATTATGATTTTCGCATCTTTGTTATCTTCCAAAAAGGGGACACTGAAGGTAAATCTCTGCAAAACTATACCCCAAAGTGTGTACTCAAGCCTTCAAGTTTTTTGAGCTTATTCAAAATTCAAACACTTGACAAATATCCAAAGCTTTAATTAATGGAAAATCACACTGTTGGAATTGTTTAGCAATTTTCGATTTTAAAAACATTTGCACAAAAGTAAGGCTTTCTCTGCTGGGTAGTAATCCGGTTTCGTTTTGTGGAACCAATACAAATACAATCAAAAATTACATACGTATACATGTGTATTTTGGAGCTGATAGTCAATGGGGAGAAAAGCTACAAAACAAACCACCACACCACCACTCCCAGCACATCGCCTGTTAGGCAACCGGTTGGTTGGTTTGTGAGGTAAGTTACCGCTCATCTATTGTCAGTTTGCTTTTGTACGCCAGTCGATTTGGTACGTTTGAAACGGACGTGGTCGCGACATTGATATAAACTCCTCTACGAATATACATATATACATTTATATATATTTTAGCAACTCTTAAAAGAGAATTTCGCAAATTATTTCATTGGATAAATTCATAGTAAAGAATTTAGTGTAAAAATGTCATACCACAAGCCAGAAGCTAAAGCCATACAGGAGCTAAAAGATATTGCACATCGTCTGCGTATCCATTCCATTACATCAACTCAAGCATCGAAGTCTGGGTATGTAAAATATACTTTTTTTTAACTTTAAATTTAATTAAGTGAAAACAATATTATTAATGCAAATTAACGATGGAGTAAATACAACAAAAACAATTTAATTTGAAAACTAACTTCTATTGTAGAATGTTTTATAAACATATTTATAACCACACATATACATATGTATGTATGTGTTTAAATTTAGTTCAATGAGTAGAGTATGTATGTATGTGTGTATGTTTGAGTAGCGTTTAAAGTCTGTGAGTAAGCGAGAACAAATTGCCTGATACGAAGGTGACCGGCAAAACGAAGCATTGCAATGAAGCCACGTGTTTCCGCCACAATTACAAATTATAGACACTTCTTTGTTACTTTTCTGATAACCTATAACTTTCTTAATTTTAATTGAAAAAAAAAAACATAAAAAAATTGTATAAAGTGAGTTGACCTTTATTGACATTCATGGAAAACTAACGCCGCTAATCGGCATCGGCAATCGTGCATCGTGCTAAGTAGTTACCAGAATATACATATGTACATATGCATGTATGTGCGAATATATGTATGTAATTGTTTAACTTAATGTTGAAATTAACGATGAGGTGACACTATGGCGTGAGTTTATATTTTTTTTTTTGGAGAGTAAGGTTCTAATGACGTTAAAAAATATCAAAACAGCCCCCTTTTAGTATGATCGAAAGAGCAAGCACCTCATAGCCCTGTAAGAAAGCAAGGTTAAATATTTGGCAGTGACTTTATTTTCAATTGCTTAAAACTCAGTAAGAACAGTTCGTGATTAATAAAGTTAAAATGCAACTAAAACGTTATTTTAAAAAAATCAAAATTTAAGCGAACAGATATTTGATTATTGAACAGACTATTGAAATTTGAGGTTAGATTGTTTGGATTAAACTTTTAATTTCGGTAAGACAAATTTAAAAATTAGCTGTTTCATTTCAAAAAGTATAACAAATACCCAAAAAAAAAAACATTATTTGATAATAAATAAAATTTAACAAAATAAATTGGAAATCTGAAATTAAATTTGAAGCCAATTCACCTTTAAAAAGTTTTTAAACAATCATTTGCATTTTTCGCACGAAGATCCACTATGCTAGAACTGTTTGAGAAAAAGTTGCAGCTCTTATGTTATAACTCATCAGATTTGCTGTGCCATGTATACATACATATGTATAAAATACCGAAAATTGTTTCATAATAATTAGAACTAAAGATTTTGTTCGAACACTTTAAATCAGCTCGAGCATTTGAACAAAGAGTATTCGAATTCGAGCACGAGCTGCATCATTTCAAGCGAAAACGTTTGATTTTGGTTTTACTTTTATGAAATACTTAATTCAAATTATTGAAATTTTAAAGAAATTTAAAAAAAACTTTTTTTAATTGTGATGCTCGAATTATACGCAAGTAAACATTTGAGTAGTTGCATAATAAACCAGTATCGTGCGAGAATATAGCATCAGTTCAAAATATTCATATACCGTTGCCTAAACTTTGTTTTATTTTCAAAAACCACTTGAATTCTCTAGTTGTAATCGATCCCATTTCCTACAGGGTGGTGGTTCATTCATTTGTGTCTATCAACAGCGTGTAAGCACTATATATGGCTTTTGAAACTCGCGCAATTTTTAGAAGGGACTTTTGACCTTTGGAGAGTAATTTCAAGAACAGTTTTTTTGTATTTTTTTTTTTTTTTTGTAATGCTGAAACTATAATATTGAAAAAGATTTTTGAATGCAGCTATTTAGCTGTATACAACTGTTATTCAAGGTGTTTGTCTACAAGTCCATATGCATGTGTATGTTTCAGCAAAGTGCAATTAATGCCAAATTTCAAAGTTAAGCAAAATACCGGTATTACTGTTGTAGAAATAAAAACTTTGCTGCTCCATAATCAACAGTTGTAAATTTTTACACCTAAATTTGTTTACATACATACATATGTACTTGTAGGTATTCTCACATGGGTATAAATGTTTGCATACTCGCATACATATATATTTTTCTATTTATTATTATTTTTTTTTTTTTAATCTGTGAGTACTTTGCATATATGTAATAGTGTATAATTTGATTCTATGCATGCACATACATATGTACATATATACGAGTACATTGTAGTACATACTTTGTATGTTTATGCGTTATGTAAATGCGTTGAATGTCATTTAAACTTTCTAAATTTAGTTAGGTAGAAATATGTACATTCTAAAGTTTACAGGTGGTTCATGGAGTATCATTTGTTTATTAAAATATTAAATAAAAATATTTTTTATCTCCATTCGTAGTAGATCGTTGTGTTTTATTAGATTAGATAATTTTTTATATATATATGTATATATATGTATATGTATATCGTTTATCATCGTCATTTGTGACTTGCTTGGAATAATTATCCTGTTGTTGGTCGCGATTATTTCTCCGATTGCTATACAAATCAGTCGGATTTTCGAAAATCTGATTTTGCATGAGAGTAATTAAAATATTTTGAATCTGTCTGTAAAATCTCATTCGTTCGATATTTTAGATATTTTTTTTTTAATTCTTCCTTTCGGCTGCTTTTCTCAACTTGTATGAAAACAACATGTATTAAAAATTTCTCATTAAAAATTATGATGTTTCTTTTTTTTAGAAAGCAATTCAATACATGCATAAAGATATGCATCAAAAAATTTAAGGTTAACGGTTTTAGCTTTCTATGTTTACCAAGCTGTCATTTCCACTACTTTTCCATTGTATTACAACCAATTTAAGAAAATTATCTTCAAAACTTTTGACACTAAATAAATTATAACAAGAAAGAACGGCTGTCTTTAGCCTTGCCGAATCTTTTATACCTTTCATGAACATATCAAATTTACTGCAAGTTGCAAAATTCGATTTTAATAATTTTCAGTGCCAATATGAACTTGAATTTATGTCTGTAGAATACCACATTTCACGCTTTTAGACGCTTTTTTGGAAGATGTTTGATCCAAATCCTCATACCTGAAATTATTATATTAAATTTCGATTTTGATGATTTTCACTACCAATATGCAATTTTTGGCACTAATTGCACATAATACCAAATTCACGCTCCTAGATACTTTTGTGGCGGATTTTGAAACTGATATCTGAAGAAATTGCTTGTTTGGGGGCTATATGATATAGTATACAGATTTTGATGATTTTCACTACCAATATGCAATTCATAATATGTGTGGATAATACCGAATTTCAAGTTCCTAGATGCTTTTTTAACGCATTTTTTCACCCAAAATCTCATATCTGAACAAATCGGTTTTATGGGGCTTATTATATAGTATTCTGATGATTTCCAGCACCAATATGCAATTCATATTATTTGTGGATAATTTAACGTTCCTAAATGCTTTTTCGACTGAGTTTTGACCAAAACCTCACATCTGAAAATATCGGTCGTGTTATATTCGTCCGATTTCGATAATTCCCAGAGCCAATATGTAGTTCATAATGTATGGGTAGTAAACCAAATGTCACGTTCATAGGTACTTTTGTGACGGATTTATGATCCGAAATTTAAAATCTGAATAATCGGCCTTATATATGCTATAATGGTCCGATCTCGCGGATTCCAACAAATAATCGTTTAAACGTATATGTGATATGAAATATCTCAAAAACTGAGGGACTATTTTGCCTTCACACAGACAGACGGATAGACGGACAGACGGACATGGCTTAATCAATTCAGCTCGTGATTCTGATACGATCGGTATAAATTCGGTGGGTCTATATCTTCTCCTTCTGGTACCTACATACATATTTCGGACCAAAGTTAATATACCATTTCATGTACACGAAAGGTATAAGAATAAAATAAAAAGTATTAAAATAAATTTAAATTACAATTTGGAACGATTATCTCAATATAATAATAATAATGAATCAAAAAGTCGAAAATATGCCCTAAAAACACAAAAAATGTGCAATTAAAGCAAATGTTCTTGTGAAAGGATGTTCCTATTCGGATCGCCGATTTTGTAGTACCCTATGTTTTGTGGGTTTCAAATGCTGAACGACTTGAAATTTCTTTTCGCAGCCCACTGCATTATGGCAAATTTTGCAGGAAAAGAACGTCAGTCACATATTGACATACATACATACATATGTATTTGTGTTTGAAGATAAAGTTGCTGTGATTTCTCTTATTGTACTCTGAAAGTATTGTAAAAAAGGCAATTTAAATGGTTTTACAATAAAAATTAGTAAATCCAACTCACTTTTCATTTAAAACGTGTTTTTTTTATGAAAAGTAACAATTTTTTTGGCGAATTTCCGAGCAAAAAACTAACGTAAATACAAATGATGACAGTTTAACAGGGTGGTACAGATGAATATTTTATAAAAAATTATAAGTCAACTTAAGCATTTTAATACCATGGTATGTAAAAAGGGCAAAAATATGCAAAATAAACGTGTATTTATTGTAAAATTAGCTAAAAATGTTTTTTTCTCTCTCTAAAATATACGAAAGGAATGAAAAAAAGTTTAAAGGAACTTTCACAATTCGTAAAGATAACTTAATCGCTTTCATTTTCGGATGTTCAGTAAAAACATGAGATTCCCCGCCCTAGTAATAATCTAATGAAATGAACGAAAATTAGGAACCTTTAAGTATTTTCAGTACTTAAGTAGAGTATTCTTGATTTTAATAAATGACAATGTAATATTAAAGTTTAGTTTTTTCGATCAAATGGTTTCGCTTCGTGGGCCCTAATCAACTTTTGCCTATAGGAAAACTTAAATTAATTAAACTAAAAATAAATTTGAAAGATATACAAAAATGGATGGTTTTATATATAATATATTTTGTATGACCATGCTGGAATTAACCACTTAATTGAAATAGATTATTTAAAAAAAAAAAAGCACGTGAAGCACATATATTTATGTAACATGCACACAAATGCATTTGTGATTAACATCGCCAAATTTCAAATAATCTAAAATCGATAAAATATTTTTTTTGTTTTTGCTTTCCGCGTTATATAAAATACTATTTGACCTTATGCTATCAGCAATTAAGCTGTGATTGTCTAATCTAAATACAAATGTATGTACATACATACATATGTATGTCTGCTCGTGCGTGCATGCACGCATTAATCAGTTATTAATCGGATGATGAGACCTTTGCTGTGCATGCCCAAAAGGAATGTCGTAAAACTATCACTACCTAAACATATTTTTAATCAAATTTCCGCAATTAATTTATTTAAATTTTGTATACCTATGACCATATCATATTGTTGTTATCACGTTAGAAACTCATGATTTTTTTTATTGCGAATTTGCAAAGCGAGATAAAAAAGTTTAATTATTATTTTAATAATAATTAAGAGCGTCGTGTCAAGGTTTTATTAATAGGTGCATACATACATACATACAAAAATACATATAAAATTAGTTTATTTAGCCGCGCCGTTCTCAATTGCTTTCTACAAATATTATCTCTAATCATTAAAAAAATTTCACAAATTTTAGAGATAAAGGTCCTTTAACCACATTTTAAACATTTTATCTGAAAATATTTTTGCACTCATTTGTATATATTTATATATGTATGTATATAAGTTATATACTTTTGCATTTATTTATATGCCAGATAACTGTTAAGTTCTACTTTCACGAGTATAGTCATTTAAATCATAAAGTGCCCTTGCAGATACAATTCTTTCTTTGCGTCTCACATGGTCCATCCGTTGAGTCCAATTTTCGATGACTCGTTCGAGCATTTCGACTAGTAACTGGCAAATGACATGCGTAATGTTTTGCTCCGAGGCCTGAATCGAAGTGAGATTGTCCTCAAAGACTTCAGACTTTACATATCCTCACAGGAAAACGTCTAACGGTGTCATATCACACAATCTTGGTGGGCAATCGACCCAAAACTCGAAATTAACTGTTCACGCTCACCGAAGTGTCCTCTCAATAAATCCATTGGTTGATGCGATATGTGGGATGTGGCACGTTTTGTTGAAACCAAATGTCGCGGAGATCACGAGCTTCAATTTCAGGCATAAAATAGTCGGTTATCATGGCGCATTTATTTTCTCATCGGCATCAGTTTTGAAGAAGAAGAAATATGGACCGATGATTCTTCCGGCCTACAAAACAACACCAAACCATTGTTTTTTCTGGATAAAATGCCAGCTCTTGAATCTCTTCAGGTTGCTCTTCGTCACAAATGTGGCAATTTTGCTTGTTTACATACCCATTGAGTCAGAAATGGGCCTCATCGCTGAACAAAATTTGGCTCGAAAACGTCGGATCTTCTTGTAACTTTTCAAGAGTCCATAGAGCGAAACGATGTCCCTAGGAAAGGTGGAGCGGCTTCAGTTCTTGCACAAGCTGTATTTTGTACGCTTTCAATTTAAGATCTCGATGTAAAATGCGCCAAGTCGTTCCATACGTCAGTCCGAGTTGCTGCGAACCGCGCCGAATGACTCTTCACGGTCTTCGTGTATACTGTCAGCTACGGCCGCTATATTTTCTTAACTGCGTGCTGGAGGTGGTCTATTCGGTCGAATATTATCCAATAATGAATGCTGGGTCTCAAGACGTTGTTGCGAATAGTACGCTCAGTAGTACGATTATGTAGACCATAAGTTGAGCGGATCGCGCGAAACACATTCTTTACAGAACGTGAATTTTCGTAATAAAATTGAATGATTTGTAAACGTTGTTCAGGCGTAAGTCTTTCCATAATGGAATGCCAAATAATAGTGAACAAAAATAACATGAAAACTTGACACGACTCACGCGTGATCTGTCAAAAAAAAGTCTATTGAAAAAAGTACCTTAGAAAAGTACTTAAGAATATTCAAGCCTCAATGTCAAGTGGAAAAGAATGGCTTTAAACAAAAACAAAAAAGACTGTCTTTATACCTTTCATGTACATATACATTTTAGGATTAAATATTAATTCTTAAATCTGAAAAATCTAAAATTGAGTTTATTTTCAATAAAAATTGCTTCTTATTGAAAGTTATTCATGCCATGTTCACTTCTTTTTTACAGCCATCCAACATCATGCGCCTCCATCGCCGAAATTATGTCGGTTTTGTTCTTCAACACCTTGCGCTTGAATTTGAAATTCCCACGTGATCCTTCCAGTGATCGTTTCGTATTGTCCAAAGGTCATTCAGCACCTATTCTATATGCCGCTTGGGCTGAAGCTGGTCTCTTCCCCATCGAAGATTTGCAAAACTTGCGCAAAATCGATAGCGATCTTGAGGGTCATCCAACCCCACGTCTGAACTTCATAGATGTCGGTACCGGTTCGTTGGGTCAAGGTGTTGCTGTTGCTGCTGGTATGGCTTACGTAGGCAAGAACTACGACAAAGCCGACTACAGGTAAATGCTGCGAAGTGCAATTTATGTGAATAACTTAGTAACATTATTTTTGCAACATTTTTTTTTTCACAGAACCTATGTTGTTGTTGGTGATGGTGAATCTGCTGAAGGTTCCATATGGGAATCATTGCACTTTGCCGCTCACTACAAATTGGACAACTTGTGCGTTATTTTCGACGTTAATCGGTTGGGTCAATCAGAGCCAACATCTTTGCAACATCAAATGGAAGTTTATCGTAAACGTTTGGACGCTTTCGGCTTCCATGCTTTGGTTGTCGATGGGCATGATGTTGAGGAGTTGTGCAAGGCTTTCCATGAAGCCGCCGCAACTAAGAACAAGCCCACTGCCATTATCGCTAAAACGTACAAGGGCAAATACTTCCCCAATATTGAGGATTTGGATAACTGGCACGGCAAGCCTTTGGGAGATAAGGCTAATGAAGTGATTAAGCATTTGGAGGGTCTTATTGTTAACGGTACCGTAGCTGGTACCGTTGCACCGAAGAGTCCAACAAAATTGAAACAAGCACCACTTGTTGATATCACCAATGTAAAATTAGCCTCACCACCAAAATACAAATTGGGTGAACAAGTTGCCACACGTCTAGCCTACGGTACTGCTTTGGCCAAGATTGCACAAAACAATGATCGCGTCATCGCTTTGGATGGTGATACTAAGAACTCGACATTCTCCGATAAGTTGAAGAAGATCTTCCCCGACCGTTACATTGAATGTTTCATTGCCGAACAGAATCTCGTCGGTGTTGCTATTGGTGCCGCATGCCGTGATCGTACTATTGCTTTCGTTTCTACTTTCGCCACATTCTTCACACGCGCCTTCGATCAAATTCGTATGGGTGCCATTTCACAAACGAATGTTAACTTCGTTGGCTCTCATTGTGGTGTGAGCATCGGTGAGGATGGTCCATCTCAAATGGGTCTGGAGGATATCGCCTTGTTCCGTGCTATTCCTGGCAGCACTGTATTCTACCCTGCCGATGCGGTGAGCTGTGAACGTGCCGTTGAATTGGCTGCTAATACAAAAGGTGTCTGCTTCATTCGTACATCCCGCCCTAATACTGCTGTCATCTATGGCAACGATGAAGTGCTAACAATTGGCAAAGGTAAAATTATCAAACAGTCACCCAAGGATCAAGTGCTGTTGATTGGTGCCGGTATCACTCTCTACGAATGTCTTAATGCTGCGGCTGAGCTCGAAAAGAGTGGCGTACACGCACGTGTTTTGGATCCATTCACCATTAAACCTTTAGATGCTCAGCTTATCATTGAGAATGGACGCGCTGTAGGTGGTCGCGTTGTTGTTGTAGAGGATCACTATCAACAAGGTGGTTTGGGTGAGGCTGTTCTAAGCGCTTTGGCTGAACAACGTGACTTTGTCGTTAAGCATCTGTATGTGCCGACAGTGCCACGCTCTGGACCACCAAATGTACTCATCGATATGTTCGGCATTTCCGCACGCCACGTCATCAATGCTGTTGGTGCAGTACTGAAGCTGTAAGCGGCGTTTTTTTTTTTTACTAAAAACGAAATGAAAGTTGCTGAATGGTTTCCAATGATTGTACTTTGCTTATTTCTTAACGATTTCTAGATGTAAGCAGAATCCTACAGATAGAAATTTTATGAATTAATTTGAGATGAATTTTTTGTTATATAAAAAAAAATTATTCTATATTATGATATAGAAATATCTACATACATGCTTAAGGCGAACAATGTTCTTTTTGTATTGGTTTCAAAAGATATTAAAATCTAAAGTTTACTTAATAGTAATCCAAATTGGTTGATTATTTATAGATTTGATAAGCCGGTAAGACGGGGAGCAGACATTGCAAAAATATTATTAATAATTATTACAAGACACACACTCAAAATTCTATACATATAATTTAAAAACAAGTAAAACTCAAGTTTTCTTAATGACTCATTTAAGTGTGACTTTGTCTGCTGAACATTAGGGTTCAACTTTCCTTTTCATAATTTTTGAAAATAACTTCCACTGAATTATCCAAATATAGAGCATTTGTTTACACATTTAATGTTTATTTTTACTTCCAATACATGGCCAGACATAGGCTTTCCTTTACAGCAATAAATAGTGGTAAACATGAGAATGAGAAAACAAACATTAAATAATTATGTGTGAGCGAGTATATAAATAAACAAGTAGTAGGATTTGTTGTAACAACAGTTCATATTCATTATTTTTCGTGTTTATCGTTAGTATAAAAATATTCAAAATGTTTATAAATGATCTCCTTTAACTTCGTGATGAATGCAAATATGTTATTCATTGCCATGCTTTTTCTTTAGGCTATATCGACCTGTATGGATTTTAGCACTTGTTTTTCAGCTTCGTTTAAATGGCTTACGAACATGCCAAAGTGTTCATTACTGGAAAAGTTTTGTAAGAATTTCGTTAGGTTCTCTTCCATATTCGTTTGGAATAGCGGATTTTTCATAAGTTCTTGTGTTAGCTGATCATCATCGTTGATATCTTCATCGTCCTCATTGAAATACAAGTCAGATATGAAACGTGGCTTGGGTGGTGAGCTGCCAGCTGGTTTATCACCGACCGCACCACTGGGAGAATCATCCTCATCATCTGAATCATCTTCGCAATCGGCGAGATTTGCCTCCTTCAAATGAGCCAGCTCATTTACGAGTAATTTGAAAATTTTCACCAATGCAGGTATTGTAACCCATTGTTGGGAAGCTGCCGCTTGTGAGCGTGTTTTAACGCGCGTACTAATAGTATCAACAATAACTTGTTCTTTAACAGTAATAGAAATAAGTCGATTATCCTGTGTGGTAACTCCGTATTCAAAAAGCTTACACAGCGCCATTGTGGTCACCTAAAACAGAGAAAATTTTTTAAAATAATTATTACAAAGGAATTTGAAAATTTAAATTACTTACTCTTCGTTCAAATGTGCCGAAGAACGAGGTTTGTTTGGATAACCAATTACTGAATACAAATTGCATAGCTGGCTCACCAGTAGGGCCGGGTACAGTAGAGAGGAAATTCAATACCGCATCCATTTGTGTTAAAAATAGATGAGCAAATATTACCACCAAACTCATTACCACCTTTAGACATTCAGCAAGTTGCATCTTACTGATAACAGCCTTTAAAAGTAAATCTATATTTTCACCAAGCATATTACCCATTTTAGTTATTATGGTAATAATCAAACGATCAACCTGACCAGCAGTCATTTCATTATTCATTGGATTCAATAACATGGTCGTTAGTTGCATAATATAGCTAAGTCCTTCTCCATTTTTATATGAGCAAATTTGTTCGGGTGAAACAAATATAAATGCTCTCATGCATTCTCCACCCGATACCATTACAGCATTATCATCGGAACGCAACACGCAGTGTACCATTGCTGGAAATGCGCTATCAACAAGTGCAGGTGATAACGGCGGTTTTGAATACCGCACAATTGTGGTCAATACATCTAAAGCAATATCTTGTTTTGCGCTGTTCGCTTGTTCACCTTCCAATGAGAGTATGGAAACCAGTGTGGGTATAAACTTTTCTTGTAAAGGTTGCAAGCACATGGGATTTTGCAGCAGCGCTTTAATAAGATCTTGTACGATTTCTAAAATATATGGATCTTCGGGATATTTTAGGAACACAGCTATTGTCAATGGTATTAGTTTTGATTGAGCTCGAACAGCAAATGATGGATCAAACTGTAAATAAGGAAAGGAATTACTTTTATGACATCTATAGAATTTCAAGTATTTATTTGATTCTTTATTTAACCTAGAATAAAAAAAAAACAATAATTAGAAATCATAATTAACGAAAACTTACCGTTATTATTGTCGTTAAACACTCCAAAAGAAGCGTTAAAACTGATGATTTACATGACGGCATCACATTTAGAATTCCATCCACAAAACCTGGTAATTTCGTTTGTATTAATGTACGTTTATCACCTTCCGATTTTTCGTGCGCTTGCACAAATCCATGAATGGCTCTAGAATAGAAGATAAATTTAGCCCTTTGAGTTAATACTTCGCATTTTGAAAGTAAATTTACCTGACAGCACTAATCTTTAATATTATAGATTTTTCAGGTGATAAATTTTGCATCGTTGCAACTAAAATTTCTTCCAACATCTGCGGATTATAAAGTTCAGACTTTGAATAAGTGCTCAATGTCCATAACGCACGCCCAACTAAATGAACCGAATCTGGGTAGTCCAACAAATTGCGTACAAGCGTAAGATAATTTAATAAATCGAATTGGCCCTCAGTTTCAAGTATAAGTGCTCGATATATATGTACTGCCACCATGCAAGCTTCCTGTATTTTCCACCAATTCGGATTGCCAGCAGTTCGTTCAGCCTCTGCTACATTTACGTGACGACCTAGCGCTTCTTGCAGCGCTGGCAATACTTTTACACCGAGTTCATCACAAAGAGCCTAGAGTTAGATTTAATAAAATTGCATATATAAATATAATTAAAAATTCCCTGCACTATTTAGTTGACTTACACTTAAAACATCTTGGCCACATAGGCGAATGGTCAACTCGACACCACCTTCTTCCTCATCATCTACAAACTTTTCAGGATCGTCGTTCCAATCTTCGATTTGCTCTTCCGGTACTTGTATGTAGACAATAACAATATAAATCAAGTCGGTCAAAACACTTTTGATTACAGAGCGGAACTTTCCGGAGCAAATAATGCATTGAATAAATTCAAAGATTTGTATAATCATTGTTGAGAAGTTAGTGAGTTCATCATCTTCATCTGATTCTGATGCTGGAAATGGACTGGGCTCGATTTGATTAACAGTTACTTTTACAAAAACATCAGCGACCTGCGTAAGTAACTGCCATATAATTGGTAGAATTCGGTCCATGTAGGATTGGATGTATTTTGGCATCTCGGTTACCAAGAATGTCAACACTAGAATAATCACATACGCAAATACGTACACACAATTTTAGTAAATGTAATGTGAAATATACTTACATTTGACTATTTCCGTTCTGAGCAGAAAGTTCGATGTGGACCCACTATTCATTGCCAGATGATGCATTAATTTTTCCATAAAATTATTTAAAATTGAGTTCATCATTGTGGCCTGTTCATCTTTATCGCCAATATTTATGCTTATGGACAGGAAGAGTGATTTTAAAATACTTATAGCCGAAGTACGGGTTTTAATGCTATAATTTTGCTCAGACTCAAAAATGCGGTAGACTTCAGAAATAACGACCGGCCCCAATTCTTTTACTTGCTTTTCGTCATAAGAAAAATCTTGTAATACTTGCATTGCGCCATGTATAGAATCTTCATTGCCACCTAGACATTTAATAACAATATCAAATAGTTCTGTCCAAACCGTTGGCCAATCAGTCATTGCAATTGTCGAAATAGTATGTGCAACCGAAGAACGTATTTTTGAGTTTGGGTCATATAATCCATTTGGTAAGATATTTCTTATTGTACGTTTAGCCTGCTCTGAAGCAATTTCATCGCCATCACACCAATGAGATTCAACATATCGAGTAAGCATAATACACGCAATCTGTCGCAATGGCAAATCAAAGGACTGATTCATAATCAACTCAGATAAATAAACGCCATAACCTGAATTCATATTAGATTTAATAATTATATATGGAAAAGATTTGAATATATACATATGTATGTATGTTTAACTTCGTCTCATACCTTCTGTGTACGCTAGATGTTTGATTTTTTGTTCAGCTGACTGTAAAACAGCGGTATCCGAGCTAAGCAAATTTTGCAACTCTTCGAAGAGCGCTTGCTTAACAGAGTCCGAATTTTGAAATGCATGCGACATTATCTGTGCTTATTTTACTTTCACTTTAAATCTTTATAAATAAATTTAACACTGACTCAAAAACAATTAACTGATAATTTAATAGAGAACGAGGTGTTTTTTGCATGCGGCGCGAATTACCCGCCTAGATTGCAGCTGTTTTTTTAAATGTCAAATTTCTGCACCACTTTGCATGCATAAGAACTTTTTTTGCAAAGAGGCATCACTTTTACGCAACAGGGTGGCTCAAATAAATAATATGCAAAAATCATCGATATTTATCGATTGTTGAAATAACACAGTTTTGAATTATATTCAAATTAATTACCGTTAAAACAAGAAAATATATTTATTAATACCCGCAAAAAAAATTATTTCCTAATAAATTTTTTATAATTTTGGAATATTGGTCTAACTAGGGTGCGGTTGTCAAGAGAATAGGAAAATCAGCAATAAATGATTCGGAAGATTTGCTTGCACATTCATGGCTATATAAACGAGTATGATTTTTTTGAAAATTTATTAGATACTGTGCAGAAAATACGAAGCGAATGTCAGATGAAAGAGAGAAGGCGATAACTGGCAAATTCTACAGCGTAAAACGATAACATTCGTTAACGAGAACAATTCGATCATTCCATGCTGTAGCTGAGCACAACCGATTCAGTATATAAGAGCGAAACACAATTGCAGAGCCAATCAGTCGTAAAGTGAATGCGTTGGTGATAACACTACTTTGAAGTGAAAAAATATTACATTGTGAAGGTTTGAATATAAGTGATTGTAAATAGTGAAGTGAATTTTGAGTTATTTAGTAATAAAAGAATATTGTGTAAATTTTTTTATAATCAAAAGAACTGCAAATTTAGTTGGCGACTTTTATATAAAAATCCAGTGATCGGACTCGAAGAATTTAGGAAATCATCGAGCTAACTTAGCAAAATCGTAAGAATAAAATATTTTAATATTACAATAATGATATTTTTATTTTTAAATGCAAATTAATCAACCATGGTATTCGCCGTTGTCAATGCTTAAAGGACCATAAATCTTTCTCAAAGCTTTTCTCTCGAATACTCCTAAAGCCGACTTATCGGATGTCGATATTGTCCAAGCGACATATTTCGGGCCCTGGGAAAGTCGATCATTCTAAGCTCGCTCGGGTATGCTTTGTAGTCGAGGCTGAGTTTTCCGACTGCTAAGCCAAAAATACCTTATTTGCTTACCCTGGCGTTAATATCGCCAAACACGATTTTGACATCGTGGCGGAGGTAGCGATGATAGGTACGTTTCAGATTCTCACAGAAAGCATCTTTGGTTACATTGTAATTTTCTTCCGTCGGGTCGTGGGCGCAAATCAGCCTGCATTCCAGGTAAATCCCCTCAAATCGTGATCCTTAAAACGTTTGCCGAGGTCGTTATTAAACGGGGGTTCTCTCATCCGAGGATCCCAAACACTACGCACAACCACAGGGAGTTCACCTTGCCACATCAGACGAATGTTTGTTGTTTGCCCAGGGGTTACTCGGCCTAAGACAGGAAGTCGTAAGCTGATTGAACCATATGTAAAATAATCGCTTCTGGCCATTCCCAGAGGGATGATAGTCAAAAACCTTCCTCACTTGCATGAGCCTCTCACATGGTCCCATTTTTGATGACATGATGCATATAACATACATATGTATATGTACATACGTTCAAACACACATACATATGTATGTACGTAAGTTTATGATTTGTATTCATTTATGTATGTTCATGATAAATGTCCAAGTAATTAAAAGTTCTGTCAATCAGTAAATATGTATTTCACAAGTGAAATCAAAATCGTAATAAGTAAAAATTGTATAGTAAAAATCATTTTAATAACGGTTTCTGCTTAAACTCCCACAAATTGACTACGCGAAATACAAATAATTTGCATACAAAGTGTACAGTGAATGAAAAAGTAAATAATTAAAAGGCGGCAACATGGGTATATTTGATTAAGCGCATAGTATGCCCAAAGCGGCAGCCACATTAGCCGTGGAGTGAGCAGTGCGTACCACTATGGGTTCGAACAATGGTCAGATCCAAAATCCAAAAATAATGAAAATTGATTTAAAAAATTAAATTTTCTAATTTCCGTCACTCCTCATAAATCTATTAGTCGTTTGGAAGCGGCTTAAAACTGTAAATCCCTCGATTTGTTGGAAAAAACATCAAAAAGCAAAATCACAAGCTGTACGAGAAGCTCGGCCGAAAATTGCTTCAGCAGTTATAAATTGCGAACATATATTTACATTTTACCAACGCGAGAAACATTTAAGCTTTGCTAACAGATACGTGGGTTGCCTTATATATTTCGGTATTAGAGAACAATAATAATCGAAATACGCTTTATTGTGTTTTAAAATATTCTCCGTTAATATCTTTACACTTTTGCATACGTTTGAACCAATTTTCGAAGTACTTTTGCCTCCCTGATTGAGGCATCTCCAAAACTTGCATGCTGAACCCATCAACCGCCTTTAGGTATCGAAAAACGTTGATCTCTCAGCTTATTTTTTATGTACGTGAATAAAAACAAGTTATTCGGAGCCAAGTCAGCACGATACGGTGAATGTCGTCAAATCGATGACTTGAGAGCTCGAAAATGCTATTGTTTCAGTCGGTGTGTTAGAGCTACGAGCTGTGATGAAGTGTGATCTATTTTCGGCGGTTGGCTTTCTTGTTTTCATGAAAGACAACGGGCA
The DNA here is from genome assembly GCA_030068015.2 of Neoceratitis asiatica. Classification (NCBI taxonomy): domain Eukaryota; kingdom Metazoa; phylum Arthropoda; class Insecta; order Diptera; family Tephritidae; genus Neoceratitis; species Neoceratitis asiatica. The sequence goes on from CM061529.1 coordinate 42,083,088, forward strand.
AACAAAGGGTTCATGTACAAAGTGATTTTTTGCTTTTTAACTCGTGATTAATTAAATTTGTGTAAAAGTAAAATTAGTGTGCTTGGTATACCTGCAAGGTCTTCTAATACTCATATTTTGGTTTACCTGCAATATATTTAAAACACGATGCCATGAATAATAAATAAATATTTCTGTAAAAATTAGTTTTCAAGGTCACGTTCTCATTACATATATTCACACATAATTTCTTTTTTTCGAAATATAAAAGTCAGGCAAATTCTCGTTTTTTGCGGAAATTGATATTTGCCTAAATTGATTATTAATTGCTGTATCTTTATTATAAAGAGTGATCCAAGTAGAGGTACTTTTTTCAATATATTGTTTTTGATAGATCACGCGTGAGTCGTGCAATGCTGAAATGTTATTTTTGTTCAGTATTTCTTGGCATTTCATCATGGAAAGACTTACGCCTGAACAACGTTTTCAAATCATTCAACTTTATTATGAAAATTCACGTTCTGTAAAGAATATATTTCGCGCTCTTCGCTCAAGTTATGGTCAACATAATCGGTCTACTTAGCGTATTATTCGCAACACCATAGCCCTTGAGACCCATCATTCATTATTGGATAGTATTCGACCGAATAGACCACGTCCAGCACGCAGTGAAGAATATATAGCGGCTGTAGTTGAGAGTACACGAAGACCTTGGAGAGTCGATTCGGCGTCGTTCGCAACAATTCGGACTGACGTATGGAACAACTTGGCGCATTCCACGTCTAGATCTTAAATTGAAAGCAAGAACTGAAGCCGCTCGACCTTCCCAAGCGAGATCGCTTTGCTCTATGGGCTCTTGAAAAGTTCCAAGAAGATCCGACATTTTCGAGCCAAATTTTGTTCAGCGATGAGGCCCATTTCTGGCTCAATGGGTATGTAAACAAATAAAATTGCTACCTTTGGGATGAAGAGCAACCTGAAGAGATTCAAGAGCTGTGGCTCGGTGGAATCATCGGTCCATATTTCTTCAAAAATGATGCCGGTGAGAACCTAACCGTCAATGGCGACCGTTATCGCGACATGATAATCGACTTTGATGCCTGAAATTGAAGCTCTTGATCTCCGCGACATTTGGTTTCAACAAGACGGTGGGACTTCCCACACATCGCATCAATCAATGGATTTATTGAGAGAACACTTCGGTGAGATAATTTTTTGGGCCGGTCGATCACGCCGTTAGACTTTTTCCTGTGAGGATATGTAAAGTGTAAAGTCTATGACGACAATCCCGCTTCGATTCAGGCCTTAGAGCGAAATATCATGCGTGTCATTCGCCAGTTACCAGTCGAAATGCTCGGAAGAGTCATCGAAAATTGGACTCAACGGATGGACTATCTGAGGCGTAGCCGCGGCCAACATTTGAAAGAGATAATTTTCAAAAAATAAATGCCAAAGAATGTTCTTTCGAATGATAATAAAAGATTTCCATTAAATTTGGAAATTTCTGTGTTTTGTTTTCTTTAAAAAGTAAGCGCTTTGTATCCGTTTAAGCGATTTTCGGCCGAGCTCCTCCTCCAATTAGTGATTTTGCGTCTTAATGTTTTTACCAACAAATAGAGGAAGTTACAATTTATTCTAAACCGCCTCGAAACGCCCAATGGATTTTTATGAGTAGCTATTATTTCATGTCAGAAATACACTCAGAGGGCTTTGACATTCCCTGCCGAGGGTCAACGACAATTAGAAAAATTTATTTTCTATAATATTAGTTGCTGGTTGAACCTGAACTCTTTATTAAAGCGTGATAATTTATTTCGCAAAAATCGCATAATAAAATTGTATTCTACGGATAATAAATAGTAAGCAATTTTACTAAAGAAAGCATGGGTCTAAAATGAATTTCAAGGCACCGCCTTTTCCAAAACAGCATCTTACCTCTATCTCATTTATACGACTTCCCTAAAATGGAAAGTTCAGGTAAACCAAATCTGGACTGAGGTCAAAAAATGTCCTCTGGAAGTATGTAATTTTGAATCTATAAACGAAAGCTTGTTGCTATGGAAAAAAATGCTTCTCTTAATTAGTGTAGAACGCCCGAAAACTGGGTTCCTTAATAACTTTTCAATTTGATATCGGACTATAAGGCCCACTGAAAACGCATAATTTTTAAAATTGTAAATTTTCGAATTGTCTTAGGGTTAGCAGGTCAATTGATAAGTCCCCGGCCTACCATAGTATATAAAACACATATTTCTGCAAAATTTATTTATTTTCTCTACCGTATATGAACTTTTAGATTTACCAAATAAAATGCCTTTAAATTTTATGAAATTTGCTCCTATGAAATATTTCAAAATGTTCACAACTAAACAAGTTATGATCGCTTAAAGTTTTCTCTGGTTCATATCAGAAATTGGCAACAGTCACCGTTTCAACTATGTTTTCTTCGGATTTGAAGAAAAAGCTTAAATGCGTAAATAAATTTTCGTATAATTTTGTAAAATTTATTAACTGAAGCTCAAATAAAATTTATTTATTTAAAGAAAAATATTTCGAGTATCGAAAATCACAAAATCTCCTGAAGGGGTTAGGCCACTCTAGAGATTTTTTTAAATTTTTTTTTGGGAAACTTATAAAATAAATCTGATTTTTGATAAAAGGCATTTATTATATATATAATTAACTGCTTATATATTTTAAGAAAAAATAATTTTAAAATGGCGACTATACAGCGTTCTCCCTAGGATGACTACATTTTTTCGGGAACCACGGCCGGACACACAGCTCCTGTAATTACTTTATTTTAATAAGTTGTTGAACGGTTTCCACTTGTAAATAGCATAGCTTCAAAAGTAGGTAGGATTTTTTCAATATATGAATTTTTGACGAAATGGCACGGCTCTTAAAGAAAAAATAACAATTTGGCCTAAAAAATTGTTCGAAATTGTTAATAAAAAAAAAAAACTATGCAAGATAAAAAAATCCTACGTACTTCTGTAGATAATGTATTTCAGAAGATGTTGTCAAAATTTCAAGTCAATCGGTTTCAAATTGTTTGAGTTATGTTTCCGGCCAAATTGACAAAAGCAGTTTTGAGATAAATGCGTTTAAAGCTTTGAGTATGCCTTACTGACTGAAACAGACGCTTCAACTAGAGAACGAAAATTTGGCATTTAGATATTTTTATCTTTTCATTTTCTCGACTTGTGCCTCTCTAAATGTGTTTTGATCATAATACACTCACCAAGCATAGTTAGCATTTAAAATATTTTGATCCAAAATCTTTGATCGTGCACATACCTACATACATTTCGTTCTGTCACATGTGCCGGCATATAATTTTATTTTCAATTTTAAAATGAAAAATAGTAAAAAAATCTGAATTTTCTCCAATTTTGCGCAAAAAGAGAGAGGGTTCTTTGTAACTGATGGCAAACTTCTCTGGAATCGCGCTTATATCACCTAATAATATAAAGATAATCTTTGTGATTCGCGATCGCAATGTTTTTTTTAGTATTTATTTTTAATACCGCCCTCAAGATATTAATAAATTAAAAAGAAATTAAAAATATATATAAATATATATTTAAATATTTGTTTGCTATTAAACAAAAATAATTAACAGTGCATTAGAAAATATTTAAGCCTATCTATGTACAAGTACATATATGTATAACTATTTTAACTTATTTTCTCCTAACAAATAACATTGTTTTCCTTCCGACATCTAATGATTCCTCTAAATGTGGATCTATTAGTCTGTACAGCTGTAGAAGGTATAAAACTGACTCTGAATTTTCTGCAATTTTGCGATTAACCTTCTGCAACATTAATTCGTCCGCGTCGGTTACACTATCTCTCAGAGAGCCCAATGAAATATCGCTTAATTGGCTATCCTCATCCATATCCTGCAACTCCTTCGACCAGCAATAATCTGTGCTGCAAGTACTTGAGGCATTTGACATATATCCGCTGGAAGAACTCAATGATTCATTTTCATCTTCATACATGTCTTCATCTATTGTGCTTTCATTGAATTCAGCAATAATTTCATTTCTAAAACATCCTTTCAAATTAAAGCATTTTGTTATGGCGCTCTCATCCTTAAATATATAATTGATCAGCTGTTGAATATTGCAAGCGGATAGGTTATTTAAGATTGATGTAAGTATGTTGTCCATTTCCCTTATAACTTAGAGTGTACGGCTTTTGATATTTTGTTTTGTATATTTGTTGGCTTTAGATTTAGAAATGTTGGAAAAGAAGCTTGATAATCCATATATATACTCAAAAAGCAGGTAGGCATAAGTAACATATATTATATACATGTACATATGTATATGTAAATCCAAACAAATAAACTGAATGACCATTTTGTTCCTTTTACTGTAAATTCAAGGAAATTTTCCATTCTTTTTTGGTATTTGCATTTTCTTTTTAATTTTATATCTCATTTAATAAAAGTAAGGTGTGATAAATATTATTATGCAGTATGTTTCAATCTTTTTTTTCATTTTAGTTCATTTCTTCTCTTTTTAATTTACTAAAACTGTGTTTTGAATTCAGAGGCGGATCTAGCTGGGTGAACAGTTGATGTTTCCCCCAAGAGATTAACGCATTTTAGATTTCAATTTAGTATTAAGTTATCATTTCGAATAACATTAACTACTGATTTGAAGATTTGAAAGTTTTTAGTGTAACTAAAGGGTGATCCAGTAGAGGTACTTTTTTCAATAGCTTCTTTTTGACACATCACGCGGAAGACGTGTCAAGCTGTCATGTTATTTTTGTTCAGTATTGTTTGGCATTTCATCATGGAAAATTTAGAAAATTCACGTTCTGTAAAGAATGTGTTTCGCGCTCTTTGCTCAACTTATGGTCAACACAATCGGCCTAGTGAGCGTACTATTCGCAACACCATCACTCATTATTGGATAATATTCGAACGAATAGACCACGTCCAGCACGCCGTGAAGAAAATATAGCGGCCGTAGCTGAGAGTGTACACGAACACGAAGACCGTGGAGAGTCGATTCGGCGCCGTTCGCAGCAACTCGGACTGACGTATGGAACGACTTGGCGCATTTTACGTCGAGATCGCATCGTTCGATAGGCTTTTGTAAAGTTTCAAGAAGATCCGACGTTTTCGAAATTGAAATTGTTGTTATTGTTGTTAAAATGTTCGAAAATGTTCGTGAGCTCTAGGGCTAATATATAAATACATATGTAATTAAAATTCAAGGTTATTAAAGAATATTTTCCTTTCTTTGTGTATGTTGGCGGTAGTAGTTTTCGGAGTTTCCCATGAAATACATTTAAATTTTTTATCCCCCACACGGCGTTACAACCATTTAAACAATTTTTGGACGCGATTATTACCGCATCAACAATAGAGCGCCACTCATTTCTTCTCTTCGCTATTTGGTGCCAGTTGGTAATACCAAGCGAAACCAGGTCGCTCTCCACCTGATCCTTCCAACGAAGTGGAGGTCTTCCTCATCCCTGCTTACACCATCGAGTAGTTTCAAGGCCGGAGCGCTTTCATCCAGTCAGACGACATTACCTAGCCGGCGTAGCCCCTGTCTTTTGATTCGCTGAACTACGTTATAAATCTTTAGCTTTCTGTTTATTTGGTGACAGAAGAAATCATACGATATCGGGTCACCCTGTCATAAACCTCGTTTGGTATCGAGCGGCTCGGAGAAGTCCTTACTGCGCTTCTGGTATTATCCAGAGTCAGTTAAAATGGCCTTATGAGTTTTGTGGGGATATCAAATTCAGGTATAGAAAAGGCGTAGAAAAGGTGGTGCGTATCGCACGTAATGATGTCGAGCGCAAAGTTGCGAGTTAGGCGGTGTGTTTCTCTCCACTGCAGTTCGACATTACTCATCTTTATTATAGTACTCGCTCTTTATGTGACGCCGTTGAAAACAAATTGTTTCCAAAGCAGCGATACACTAGGAGTTTGCAATTTTGTTCAACAGCTCCCTTATATCGAGTTGCTGATGAGTATATTTTGCAGAACTTCGTTGTGATACGAATTGTGGTTATACCTTCATCCACCGGGGTGAATGCCAGGACTCAACGACGGTAGATTTCAAAAGGACCCACTTTCTTCCGTCCTTGTCTCGCCCAGCGGTGATGTCAGCCTTGAGTCTTACGAGGACATCAACCAGCTGGGACGCGGAAGTCGTGTGCTGCTTCAACTCTGTGTAAAATAATCGTTTCTGGCTACTCCCAGGTGAATGGCAGAAAAAAATTACCTCACTTGAGTGAACTTCTACACATAGCCCCATTCTCCATTTTAATCTAAAAACGTGGAGCGAACGTGGTAGGATTATATATCTATATGTACATATTATGTTTTTCCATCATCTAGATGTATAGAATTTGACATATTGGGGCTTTTACATGGAATTCAATACCATTACGGAAGCACGAAAACACATTTTAAACGGACCATAAGGGTCATTTGTTTTAAAGAATTATTTATTATTGTTTTTTTTATGTGTGTATGTAATTATTTTGTATGTGTAGATAATAGGTAAAATGCAAGCAGTGCCATTGACGCTTGAATTCATGCCTGAAAATTAACAGGGGTTTCTTTTTCACCCGGCCTGCAAAAGAACGTTAAGTAGGCTATCGAATATGGCGCTTTGTAATGGGATCTACAGTTTATTCTAAGCTGTGTCCGAACGGCCGATGGGTTTTATATGAGGAGCTTTATTTCATATGAGAAATATACTCGGAGGGCTTGATATTCTCTGCCGAGGGGCGACCGTAATTAGAAAAAATTCATTTTCTATAATTTTTGATGTTGCTCTAATCTGTGCTCGACCCTAGGCCTTTCGAATTTTAATACGCAATGCCAACCACTCGGCTATCGCGGCCGCAAAATAAGCAACTAGAATTAATTTAACCAGTTAGCGTGGAATTCGCTTAAACAGTACCCGTTTTGATTAATAGTGTTGCAAAGTAAGAAAGTGGTACTATTGTGAATGGGCCACTAAAAAAATCTAAAGGAAATTCTCGCTAAATATTAAGCTGATATTTTATGTTATGAAATTTTAGTCAAAATACCAAAATTCTATGACACAGCAAAATAAAACAGTAAGGATTGGATAAGGAAGAAACAGAAGAGATTACGCCTAGTTTATTAAAAAATATATCAAAAGAAAAAAAAAAAAAAATATATATATATAAAATGCCGGAAATGGACCAAGAAGTTCGATTTGTTTGACATTTAGTGCGTTAGTAGGCATTTGTCTAGATTAACATTGAAAATACTCTCTTTCCGGGAAGGAAATCACAGATCGACGACAATAGATATGATTTGGATATAAATATAGATCGTTCGAAGAAGCTTCATGTTAGTATACTGCGGTTGGAGGTTCTTTTGAGTTTGATGTTGCGGCTGCAAACTATTCTTATTGTCTTTGCATTTTCGTGAAAAGCATCGAGGAACGATTAATCTCGCGAGATTAATTTCAATATCTCTTTAACAGCATTTCGATGCCTGTGTTCTGATTTTTTTAACTTTTCACTTAAAGAGGTATTCTAGTCTAGAGGCCCGAATTTCGTTTTTTTTTTGATAAAAATAAAAATGGCAATTGATAAAAAAAGCATTTGAAATTTTTAATATCCATTTTCTTATCATCTGTTTATTTATATTTCACGAGTACGCAAAATTAATTTAAAAAAACAATTTTTTTTATTCAGTTATGAGTCCTTGAAGTAGAGAGGAAAAAAAGGACGTGTCCTCGTCGCCATGATTTCTAACTTTGTGGTCATCTGAAAAATAAAACAATGATGGATTCTTAATTAGTACGAATGTCGCTATCTCATGAACCTGCAAAACTAACAAGTTTTTTTCATAAAATGGCGGCTGCTCAGAAATAAAGGTAGATTTTTTCACTAATTTTTTAACTTTATAAATCGGCTGAAGAATACCCCCTTAAATATTTGTACTTAGGTATACATACTTCCAAGAAGGAATACTACCTAATTTAAAGAAGGGAGACCCGAAATAAGCATAATCTTTTTTAGAAGACTGTACTCAGAATTGTATATACCCATCTTCAAAGTATATCAGTCTATGTCGTCTATTCTAATTGTAATGCGTCTAACCAAAGGTGAAGGAGAGTTCGATTTGTGAGAGCAAAAGTAATATTTATAGGCTGAGGCAGCTCAGTTTCAAATAGGTGTTGTAAGTATCGCTGAAAATGTTGCTAAACCAAAACAAATACTTTCATATACACACATCTCTCTTTTTTTTTTAATACCTCACTGCAAATATTTGTGGACCATATGGTCCATTGGAGTACCTACAAATATACTCCTCTTTGGGAATTATTGGACCAACTCATGTTTTTACACGAACTTAGTGCGGCACGACCATTCTTCGTATTATACCGAGCGCAATCACTACCCAAATGTGAAAATGAAACTGAGGCAGTTTCGTTTTGCTGTTGAGCTCTACTGGTAAATATATAATATCTAATAGATATTATATATTTATTAATAGTAAATTATTATATTAATATAAAGGTTGGTATGCAGCTTTTGCGAAATCCAAAAACTCCATACAAAAGAAGTGCAAAAAACGATGCGCGAAAAATTTTTTTACGAAGCAGTACGCACCTCGAACGGAAAAACTCCATTTTCTACTGTCTATTTCTAAAATTTTTAAACAAATACGAAAGCACGGCAACACAGGTTTCAGAGCGAAATAAATAGTCTCATATACATATATTTCGCAAGAAACAATTTTCAAACGTATTAAAGCAAGCTTATAAACCAATTTATATAATGTTTTTGTTTTTTTCCATCAATTTCTACACCTTTTATTTATTTTTAGTCATGAAAAACGTTATTATACATAATCAGCGAAAAATATTCACTGCACTCTACTCAAGTTGTTCGTTTTGTTTATTTACGTTTGCATATCTTCTTCCTATATAAAGAGCTGTTCACAATAGAAAATCATCAGTCAAATTTCCATGCCTTCTACATTTTTCCATCCACGAAACATATGAGTTTTTTTTCGCAAGAGGTGCTTACCGACCTTAAATTTACACGGTAAATAATATGTTTCAATAGCTTTTCACCAAAGCAAATGGTATTCGAAACTAAAGAGTATGTTCGAATACAATTACAATACAAAATATAATCTCTTAGTAGGTACTCCATGGAGTACTCGGGTGTTATGCAGATGTGGATCATATGGACCTGCCCTAGGACATCACAATGTTATTTGGACTATATTTTTTGTATGGATTGTGGCAGCTTTTGGATTACTCTATTATCCGCGTGGAATATATATTTCACGTCTGCATGGAGTAATCGCCTTGTTTGCAGGGCTATGTATGTATTTATGTATGTTCGTACACATGTACGCCGACAAAATGGTGAATGCGCGCGTAACCGCTTGGGAATTAACATTAAATGTAAAGCGACGAAATTTCAACAATCCTCTTAACAAAAAGATAAACATAAGAAATTTTGTATGAATTCAAAGGTTCAAAACATACATTTGTAGGTACATATGTGTATCTGCCCACAGGCAATCATCACTTCAATGGTACGTGATCATTAGAGACACTTTTGTGATTCTTAAAGGGAAATGTGTCTCATCAGTACCAGAGGAAAACGAAAAAAAAAACCCAAGCAGGATATGAAGGAGCAAAAAAAAAAAATTGATAATAAAGCTTCAAAGAATTGAACATATGGTATACATTTTTTATTTCACAACTCCTACCACCGCATTTCCACATTTCTGCGTATGAGCCATTGATGGGCTTTACATTTTCGCAGCTTCTGATAAAAAGTTTAAATGCAAAGATATGAGTAAATAAAGAAAGAATCAAATTCGTAAGAATGTTGCTGAAGGTATTCTAATCACATGGATTCTTAGTCACAATTGATTGACTGTAGGTCGTGTTGACAGGAAGTGTACATGAAGCAATTTTTTTAAAGCAAATCAGCGGAAGCTTCGACGAATGAAACGATTTCTGGCAAATATGTTTACATTCATTCATTATCGCCAATTATTTGCGATTATTGTCACAGGTTAGGATGCGAATAGAATTGAAAATGAAAAGGGAATAAAAAAAGATTGTAAATACATACACACAAGTGTATGTATATACCAGGCGTGTGTTGCCGAAATAACACTTGATTTTGCAAAGGCGCCTGAAATTTTGAAACCAGTTACTTATCAACACTTATGTATGTATGTTGGAACGTGTTTTACAGGAAATGAAGTAAAAATTTTGCTCACAGAAAGGGACTCATTTGGAGTTAGACATATGTATGTACATACAAGATGAACTAAAAAATATTAACATAAATTAATTTCTCAACATGTTAATGAGAAGACCGTAGCTAAGTGAATAAAACTATTATGAAGAGGTTAGCAGAAAGATGGGCATCAAAAGCCAATTCCGAGGCTAAAGGAAAGATGATGGTGATCCATCATTAGGAATAACACTGTTCTTGAGAGTTTTACCTCCTACGTGACTGTCGACAGTAGTTGCCTTGACGATGTAATTTCTATGTCTTGGATTCAGAAGCAACCTTCATTCTATCGAGTACAACTATGAGCTGTCTTTGGTGCTAAATATTAAATTAGAGATGTCATACCATAATGCCATGACTGTAACCATAGTCACAAGCCTAGCGATATTTAATGTAATCGATTATTGAAACTATAATCACAAACAGCTGATACCTTCATTCGTATTTTATTTACTCATTTCGAATGTTTTAAATAAAAAGAATAAAATTATTTGATATTTTAGTTATTTGGTATATTACGGCACTCTGTCTCATTGTGTGCAAATAAATACTATCATTGCATGTGTACACATATACGTTTGCCAAAAACTCCAATCTTTGACATAATAGTCGGAAAATTCAACCTCCATGATGAAATATCTCCGAACGGCCTGGGGCTGATCGATTTCGCTGGGGCCCGGAATATTATTGTCAGTAATACCAGTTTCCGGCACGAGAAAATGCATCAATCTACGTGATTGTCTCCGGATCGAAAAACGCGCAACCAAAACGTTCATGTTGTGATAGATGGAATACATATCTCCATTGTTCTAGACGTGCATACGTTCGGAGGGCCAAATATTGACTTGGACCAGCAGTGAAGATTCACACCCGCCTCTGTGCAGCAAAGAACGTCCATCAACAAACACAAGAAAGGTTCGACGTCGAAAAGCTGCAATCACAACATACAGCCCTGCACTTCTCTTCTTGATTTGCACTACTGCTCGCTGAGCGCACTCATCAACATCTCGATATAGGGGAGCCGTGGACCGGCAGCTCAAGCTCCCTACGTACCGCTGCTGATCGACTAGGATCACTAGCTTATAGCAGTGAAGATTCACACCCGCCTCTGTGCAGCAATCACAACATACAGCCCTGCAGTTCTCTTCTTGATTTGCACTACTGCTCGCTGAGCGCACTCATCAACATCTCGATATAGGGGAGCAGTGGAGCGGCATCTCAAGCTCCCTACGTACCACTGCTGCGGAAACAATTGAATTTCAGCAATGTAAAAGAAAGAACTGGTGCAATGAGGATTGCCGTGCTTCAGTGGAGAGAAAGCAGCAACTTTAAGATCGACTGCAACACGTGCGGGGTGGGATAGATACCGAAAGCTGAAGAGGTTATCGAGGCACATTGGCAGACGAAAAAAGCGAAGTCGAAATCCGTGAGTTTGAAAAACTTAAGAAGCTGGCCAACATGGGTAATGCTCGAAAATTCATCTGATCTAGCTCCGTGTGATTTCTGTGCTTTCCTTTTGAGGCGGATTTCTTTGAAAGCGATGAAATAGATTTAAAAGGTTAAATATATTATTTTCCTTCTTTCTTTCGTGATTGTTAAAGTTGGCTCTAAGGTGACGTCAAATGCAGCAATTTCCAAGCAATTTTTATTTCGTCCACGCATTTTACAGCCAAAAAAACTAATTTCTGCAATTTAGTTTCATATAAGTGTAGAAATAAATTTTTTCAGTATGTGACTGCGGTCATTTATTTGCAAATTGATTTCGGAAATTAAATTTCCAATTGCTCGTGCTGCACTACAAATTTTTATACCCCCTGAAACTGCTATGAAATGATTCGACTATTGGAACCTGAGTGTGTTCCGCCCAGTCTACGAAATTGGGGAGCCCACAATCTGCACCATTATAATGGAATAAGACTCCTCAATATCGGATATTTATAAGGTCTCATTGAGCGTATTTTGTGAAAGATCAAAGCCCTCAGACGAACGACCAGTGAGAAAAGAAGCGATAAACAACGAGCCATTCGATACTGAATGCGGGTTCAGACAAGGTAACTCTTTATCCTGTGCCCTCTTTAACTTAATGCTAGGGAAAATGATACGAGTCGCAGAGCTAAACGAAGAAGGTACAATCTTCTATAAGGGCGTACAACTGCTGGTGTATGTAATATTGATGTTATTGGCCTCAACACCAGCACAGTTGGTATTATTTTCTACAGACTGAATAGGGAAGCGAGGCGATTGGGTTTATAGTGACTTGGAGTTATAGACAAGCATTCAGCACTTTTGTGTATTGGCTCACACGCCACCGTTAACAGTTATAACTTTGAACTATCTTGGAACCAGTCTTAACAACGTCGAAAACGTCAGCTTTCAAACCTAACGCGCAATCACTCTTGCCAACAGGTGCTACATTGGACTGAGTAGGCAATTAAAAAGTCCTCCCTCGACGATCAAAGACAAATGTATACAAATCCCTCTCCATTCCCGTCCTAACATATGGTGTGGAGATATGGACGATGACAAGATCTGAAGAATTCGTGCTAGGAGTTTTGGAGAAAAAGGTTTTGCACATTGGCAGCGGCAAATACCGCAGACTATCTAACGATGAGCTGCTATTCAGAAACATTGACATAGTTTGGCGTACAAAGAGACAGCGGCTACGCCAGCCAGGTCATATCCTACATATGGCCGATAACAATTTCCCTTTGAAAGTTTTCAGAGGAAGAGGAAGAATTTTTTCTTTAATTAGCGCCGAAAAGTGAAAAGAAGAAACGACTGGCGCGATTTTGTTAACTCGGATATCGTCGCGTAGCGATATCTACGCCAATAAAGGGAAAAAAACTTAAAATGTAATAACTGGTGATGAATATTGAGTATATTCTTGGTTGTGACATCAAAACTGAAACACAATCGGGCCTATGGGAGAGCCCGAAAAGTTCGATCAAACGCCAAAATTTTGCTTACTGTCTTCTTCGAATATAATGGCATAGGGCAAGGAGGTCTTACCAGAAGGTAGTAAAGTTAAAGAGAAGTATTTGATTTGGAGATTATGGGCCACTTGCGTGAAAACTCAAATGATTTTGCGATTGTCAAATTTTGACCAGTCTAGCTTTAAAGGATTTTCGTAGACCATTTTCCAAACAAAATATTTTAAGGCAAATACATACATATAAAAAAGGCGCCTGTCATTCCTACTGCACTTGAAACAGTTTACATAGCCTACAGACCAAATTTCATTGATTTTATTTCTTATTTTTGTATTTAGTGTACAAGTATTACATTTTCTCAAATATTTCAACATCAAATTAATTATAGTACATACATATAACCAAAAAATAACAGTAGTTTTTTTTAATTTTTTCTCCCTTAAAACTTCGACGTACTTCCTCCAAACATACCAACACCGGCCGATTAAATGAACGCAACCAACAGAGAGTGGATTTCGTGAGTGCATAAAGTCGGTAAAGTGTATATAAATTGTATTGGCACTCGACGTGAAACTTTACTAGCGGTTTGATGTTGTTACTGTTGTGTACACTCCTGCAATAACTGGCGTATACCGCAACACCTCCAACAGTAGCAATAACACGAACGCGCTAGCGAACGAATAAAAACCACGGCCAACATGGTTCGATGCACTTTTGCTACTGCTAAAATGAAAATTTAACCGGAAGCCAACTTCATAAAAATGTCTGCCACTTAATTTCGCCTCTAGCCGCCAATTGGCTTGGTTGATTATGCAGGATGGAACGTTCTTTTTTTAACTTTTTTTATTCAAATTTGCACAGTGGCTTGTAGGTATTCAAAAATTGTCTAAACAAAAATAAGCCGTCGACGGCATTTCAGAGTGGATAATTTCAATATACAAAAGATGGTTTTTTGTTCTTCCTTTTTGTTAGTGTGGTGCTTGCGCGATTGTAGCCAAGTTAACAATAGCACGTCAGTTGTTTCTTCATTCAGTAAGTCGGCACCAACTGAGAACACTGAGTGAAGCCACTTGATCTCTTCCTCGAAGTGACGCTTTCATTCTTGCTTTATTTCCACCGGCTCTTTCGCAGATCCTTTCCCTCGATAAGTCTTAATGTCGTTGCCATTATCTACACCTCTACACCTTTCAGCAGGGCGGTCATGATGAGCTAATTATAAAGGGTGATCCAAGTAGAGGTACGTTTTTCAATAGCCTTTCTTTGACAGATCACGCGGGAGTCATGTCAAGCTGTCAGTTATTTTTGTTTAGTATTTAACTACATCGCTTTGCTCTATGGGCTCTTGAAATGTTCTAAGAAGATCCGACGTTTTCGAGCCAAATTTCATTCAGCGATGAGTCTTTTTCTGGCTCAATGGGTTTGTAAACAAGCAAAATTGCCGCATATGGGACGAAGAGCAACCTGAAGAGATTCAAGAGCTGCCATTTCATTCGGAAAAAACAACGGTTTGGTGTGATTTGTGGGCCGATGAAGTCATCGGTTCATATTTCTTCAAAAATGATGACGTTGAGAGCATAACCGTCAATGGCGACCGTTATCGCGTCAAGATAACCGACTATTTGGTACTTGAAATTGAAGCTCGTGATCTCCGCGACATTTGGTTTCAACAAGACGGCGCCACTTCCCACATATCGCATCAATCAATTAATATATTGGTAAACACTTCGGTGAGCAAATAATTTCACGTTTTGGGCCGCTCAATTGACCATCAAGATCGTGTGATATCACACCGTTCAACTTTTTCCTGTGGGGATATGTAAAATCTTAAATCTATGCGAAAAATCCCGCTCCGATTCAGGCCTTGGAGCAAAACATCACGCGTGAAATTCACCAGTTAGTAGTTGAAATGCTCGGACGAGTCATCGAAAATTGGACTCAACGGATGGACCATCTGAGACATAGCCGTGACCAACATTTGACAGAGATAATCTTCAAAAAATAAATGCCAAAGAATGTTCTTTCGAATGATAATAAACATTCCCCATTAAATTTGAATATTTTGTGTTTGTTTCTTTAAAAAAAAAGTAGGGAGCGTCGAAATGGATCACCGGTTAAAACTTGATTTTTGTCCGTAGAGGGAGGTCTCTACTTTGCAATGGCCTAATCAATACTCAATTTGATGTTGTTCTATTCTCATTTAGTTAGATGAAATTGACTACCACTTCGAAGATATTTCTGTCAAAAGTTTGGTGAGAGGAGATGTTTCGTCTAGTGCTCGTTCATTACCACACCGATCCTCTTTGTTTCTAGAAAAAGCAGAACCAGCATATGAACCTCAAATTCAGTATATGAGGACATTAAAACTCTCGCCATCAATTAGGGTAGACTATGTAATTATTTGTTCGTTTATATTAAGAATGGAAAATTCAGATTGGCTTACACAGGCGCTTGAAGTCTGTGTTTCTTGCAATGAAAGCTGGTTGTTGTTAGCAACTCTCAATCAGCCCATCCTTTTAAGATAACTATATTTTTCCGAGTCCCTGGTGTGAACTATTGTTCTGACTCTTTATGATCTTTTTTTATCAAGTTAGATCCATACTCGGACACCATTTAGGACGTGGGTGTGCCAGAAGAAAGTGAAGTTCTCTTCGGCAGTAGTTCACAAATTCAATTTTATATATTTAGCGGTTCATTTCCTTTGACTCTCCAATAGAATAGGCTTTTTTATATGATGACGATATTTTGATATATTGAGAAATGAGAACTGGCGTGGGAATGAAATATTTAGAAGAAATTATGCTTTTCTCTCTGAATTTAAATCAACATTAATTCCTTCCACTTCTACCCATCGTAATTGCTTTCCGATTCGGAACTGCCACACTGTTTTCAATCATTTCCTTGCCGCCACATTTTTATGGTCTCATTCATGCGCTACCACTCGATGCAAAAAAGACTTGCATACGAATTTATAAATTTTGTTATTCACTTTTACATTCCGAATTGCTTCCGCTTTTCAGCAGTTGGTCATTTGCAAGCGTTAAACAAAAAATGCAGCGAAAGCCAGAAAATAGCAGATAATAAATGCACAAACCAAATTGTGTACTCAAGAAAGTGTGTGTTTGAGAATTCCAAAAGTCAACTCCTTTCAACGCTGCTGCAACAACGAACCTGAAACTAACCTGAGGAGTGGAGTAGAGTGCGTCGAGGTATATAAATAGTAGTGACAGTGAAGTGTGCAACTTGTGGTGACGCCTCGACAAGTGTACGCGCGTGAACGAGGTTGTTTTAAAGTTTGAAATGTATGGTGAGAAGTATGGACATACTTGTGCATGTCGCATTGAGACGCGTCGAAAATTTAAAGCATCCCGACTGAATACTGTAGTGTAGCCGCAGCCGCATCGAAGAGCTCGTTACATATCTCACTTTTAGGGCTCGCGTTTAACACGAAAATATAATTAAGCTCCGCAGAAAATTCGAAAAGATCAGCTCAATTTTTTTTTTCAAATGTAGTGTCCTTTTGTTTTATGTGATAGATCTATATACAGGGTTATCCATTTTGCGGTTTCCAAAATAAATGTAAATAAAATGCATTTAAAATACTTTTTTGAATGAATGTGAAACACCACATCATTCAAATGAACACCTCGTGAATTTTTGCAAACTTCGATCCGTTTGAGGTAATTTTCGAGCACTTTTTGGTACATATTGGGTGGTTCCTCAGTAATAACTTGATAAATGTTAGTTTTTAAGTGCTCATGAGTTAAATGTTTATCCACATAAACACGGTCTTTCGCGTAGCCGTACAAAAAAAGTCAAACGGTGCCAAATCGTATGATCTCGGTGGCCAATTGACATCGCCAAGACGAGAAATTACGCGGCCGGAAAATTTCTCTCGCAATAAAGCCATATTCGCTTATGTTGTGTGGCATGTGACATCATCTTATTTGGAGCCACTAATCGTTCAAGTCATGTTCTTCAATTGCAGTTTCGCCTTCATATTTTTCTAAGAAGTACGGTCCAGTCATACCTCCGGATCAAACAGCGCACCGGACAGTAAGTTTTCTTTTTTTTGGGTCTAATGGTCTTTTTTCAATTATGTGAGGATTATCGGAGCTCCAAATGTGACAATTTTGCTTGTTTACATATCCACCGAGTGAGAAATGTGTCTTGTCGCTGAAGAAAATTTTGTTGGAAAAATCACGGTCCACTGCTTGTTGTTCAAGCACCCAATCGACGTAAATACGGCGTTGTGAATGGTCAGCTGGCTTCAGTTGTTGGGTGAGCTGGATTATACTTATATTTACATGTATGTGCAAGTCCAAGTGCAAAATACACCATAATGTACTCGTATTGTGAGAAAGTCACCGCCCTTGAGAGCTGCGAGAAATAGACACATTCGGGCCTTCGCCTACACTTTCACTTTTAGCAGCGATATTTGATGTGGGACGAGCAAAACAATTATGCACAGGCCTTACAATATCTGTAACCGACCCAGTCTCTTCAAATTTATCTAAAATATTACCAATCGCTTGAGTTATTGGACGATTATGTGCACGATTGTCTTCTATTATCGTTTCAAATTTACCGGAGAGGTATTAATGCTAAATTTTGAGTATAATATAAGCCTGTGGATGCATGCCGATTAATGTATATATATAAATATATATATAACTTCTACCATAATAAATTTAATACTAAGCTATTCGGTAATAATTTAGTCTATTTTAGATCCAGTATCAATAACGACGTACTTAAAATCCAACGCAGAATCAATCTTGGCAAAAAGGGTTACTTTGGATTGAGCAAGTAATGGTACATTAAAGTCCTCTCTCGACGTCCTAGAACAAAGCTCTACAAGTTATTCAATATTTCAGTATCTCTTGGCTGACGAAGAAAAAAGGAAAGGCCTCTACTCCGTTACCTAACTTCGATTGGTGTGAGTACTTGTATTTCCAATTGGCGCCAAACAATATATAATAAAGTATGAAGCACTGTTATTACTGAACTTATAACAATATTCTCGCTTATTTAGATAATACTTAATTTATTGTTTTCTAGCCTTTGGCAAGAGTTTCCTTTACCCAGGATTCATTGTTATTACAGGCGAAGCTGTAGATGTCGTCGAGGTAATCAAAAGGGAGGCAGAGGATATCAATCGTTTCGACAGGTTTGCACCAGGCTAGGGATTTTAGAACCGGTTTTAGTGGATATGCCTTTAAAAAAGTGAATACTTTACGAGGGCTTGAATAGAACGTTGATTTATATGTATAAAAATAATGCCGATTAATATGATTGATTTTATAATGATTTTATGATTTCTTAAAATTTTTCTATCTTGAGGTTCCCTACTTTTTTAAAGAAAAGAACACAGAAAATTTAAATTTAATGGAAAATGTTTGCTATCATTCGAAAGAAAATTCTTAGGCATTTTTTTTTAAGATTATCGACTTTAGAATTTACATATCCCCACAGAAAAAGGTCTAACACGATCTTGGTGGCCAATCGATCGACCCAAAACGTGAAATTATCTGCTCGCCTAAGTGTTCTCTCAATAAATCCATTGATTGATGCGATGTGTGGGAAGTTGCGCCATTTTGTTGAAACCAAATGTCGGAAATTTTCTTGTTTACATATCCATTGAGCCAGAAATGGGCCTAATCATTAAACAAAATTTGTCTCGAAAACGTCGGATCTTCTTGGAACTTTTCAAAATTCCATAGAGGAAAGCGATGTCACTTGGCAAGGTCAATCGGCTTCTGTTCTTGCACAAGCTGTATTTTGTACGATTTCAATTTAAGACGATAATATTTCGACGAAAGCAAGTCGTTCCATACGTCAGACCGAGTTGTTGCGAACGGCGCCGAATCGACTATACACGGTCTTCGTGTACACTCTCAGCCACAGCCGCTATATTTTCTTCACTGCGTGCTGGACTTGGTCTATTCGGTCGAATATTACCCAATAATGAATGCTGCGTCTCAAGATGGATGATAGTGTTGAGAATACTAGGCCGACTGTGTTGACCATAAGTTGAGCGAAGCGCGCGAAACACATTCTTTACAGAACGTGAAATTTCGTATAAAGTTGAATGATTTGTAAACGTTGTTCAGACGTAAGTCTTTCCATGATGAAATGGCAAAAAATACTGAACAAAAATAACATGACAGCTTGACACGTCTTCCGCGTGATCTGTCAAAAAAAAAGGCTATTGAGAAAAGTACCTCTACTTGGATCACCCTTTATAAGCATTCTACAATAATCAGGAATATTCCTTTATAATAACATCTACATGCATAGTTCAAAGAGTACTCCAAAAGTAACCGCACTCCATATATAGAGTATGTATGCGTAATGTTGATTACTTCATAGAGTAATTATGGGAGTTTTTTTTTAAATTTTATTGAAAATACAATCGTTTTTTATTTGAAATTTCGTTTTTAAAACATAAAGTTTAATTCAATATCTTTTAATAAATAGTGAATTTGAGATTGCGCTCGTTAAAGCATGCGCAATGATCGTGTAACAATGAACTGAAAACGAGACAGAAGTTTATCCATTGACGCATTACTTAGGAGCATTTTGTAAGCACTCTATAATGATACAAATGAACTAATTGAGGTAAAAATTTTTGCATTGCTTTTACAGCATACTCGTACATACATACTTATATATATATATATAAGTATATACTTATATGCCAACATTTAACTTTACTCGTGGTACCGTTGCGGTTTGTGTTTTTACTCGTTTATTCCTTTTATTTCTTTTAGTTTTTAAATGCATTTTACAATTCCATTGCAAATTTTGTTGCCTAATGACTATTACCAATCCGCTGTTGCTGCTGTTGTTGTTGTTATTGTTGTTGTTGTTGCTATTGCTGCTGCCTGCCAACTCAACGTATGCAAATGAGCGCATGGGTGCAATTTAAATTTCCCATTTTTTTCCTATGACCAAACATGAATGTCTGTAAATAAATACATACAATTCTTTGTTGTTGTTAACTTTTGGAAGCTGTCCAGCAAATAACAACAAAAAAAAAAACAGAAAAAATTACAATTTTACTGCTCCCAAAGGCGTTTAGCACAGATTGGAACTTCAAATTGTTACCAAATTATACTGTAACGTTACCAAGGCACCTCTTCAATGGTAGTGCGGTGCATTGTTTAGCAATTTTGGAGCTAACATACTCGTTAAGAGTTTATTTGTCGATTACATTGCATTTGTTTTATTTTTTTTTGGTGATGTGTGCACTTTTGTGTAGATTATTAAAGTTGATATTAAATCCTTACACAGACTGATGAAAAAATATTCTGCCAAAGAAATCTTCTACAAATTTGTTATTTTAAAAACGTTTTTTCATTAGAGCACATTTTTTATGCGGTATATTCCAAACCCTAATCATAACCCCAAGGATTCGCCTTCTCACTTTAGGCCAAAAACTTTCCCTATTTGCGCGGACTTCTGTAAAAGTACATGACACCATACAATGAAGCAGCCGAAAAGCGTGAGTCTGAAGAGCTTCAAAACTGGACGACAGGGGTGTTGCTATAAAAAAAATGCAGGACTTACACATAATCAGGTGACCGATGCACAGAGCAAACTGAGTTTCTGCAGCCTATAGAATGGCAGTGAAAGTGCAACCTGAATCCCTAGTCGGCGATGACGCTCCCATTAGAGATCCCCAAATAATATTGGTGAAATGAATAGAGCTGAATCATATTGTGACGGAAATCCCAAATGCGAAGGACAGACAAAAGGAGTAGCAGTGTGACGATTATTCCAAATAAAAAGGACAGGCAAAAGGAACTGCAATATCATGTAAATATACATGTACACGCAGTCGACACACATATCTAAGTTCGAAGTATGAGAAGCTGGTTATAAAGGGTGTTTTTTATAGAGGTATAGAACTTTAAGTTGGCATTACTTTTCAAGATGGCGACCGATGTAACAGCTGTGAAGTGATTTATTCTCTGTTTGGTTTGGCAATTCATCATGAATAGACTCACGCCTGAACAACGCTTGCAAATAGTGCAATTTTATTTCGAAAATAATGGTTCTGTGCGTATCGCGCACTACGTCCATTTTATCGTCGACAAAATCGTCCATCAGAGCAGTTAATTCGATTAACCATGGAACGTTTTCGCACCACGTTTACTCCTATTGAGACGCCGTATGGTGCGTACAGAAGAAGCTATTGCTGCTGTAGAGCGTAGCATTGAGGAAGACCCGAATGAGTCCATCCGCCATCGAGCACAGGAATTGGATCTGGGTCCATCCACTTTATGGAAGATTTTGCGGAAGGATCTTGGTTTGCATGCTTACAAAATCCAACTCGTGCAAGAATTGAAGCCAAACGATCATCAAGTAAGGCGTAGATTCGTCGAATGGGCCCAAAACGAGATTACCGTTGTTCCCGATTTTCATAAGCGAATTTTGTTTAGCGATGAAGCGCACTTCTGGTTGAATGGCTACGTCAACAAACAAAACTGCCGCATTTGGAGTGAAGGTAATCCTCAAGTGTATGTTGAAACACCGTTACATCCAGAAAAACTGACTGTTTGGTGCGCTTTATGGGCTGGTGGAATCATTGGTCCGAACTTTTTCAAAAACGATGGTGGCCAGAACGTTACAGTCAATGGTGATCGGTATAGAGCCATGATTACTAACTTTTTCATTCCTGAATTGAATAACCATGATGTCCAGGAGATGTGGTTTCAACAAGACGGCGCAACATGTCACACAGCTCTTGCCACAATAGATTTATTGAAAGACACGTTTGGTGACCGCCTGATTTCACGTTTTGGACCTGTGAATTGGCCTCCAAGATCTTGTGATTTAACACCGCTAGACTACTTTCTGTGGGGCTATGTAAAGTCATTGGTCTATGCGGATAAGCCACAAACGCTTGACCATTTGGAAGGCAAAGTCCAGATTGGACTACATCCGCGCCAGCCGTGGCGGTCATATGCCGGAAATCATATTTAAAATGTAATGCCACAAGATTATCTTTCGGATAAATAAAATTCATGTCAATCGAATAAGCCATCGTTGTTTTATTGCAACTTAAAGTTCTATACCTCTATAAAAAACACTCTTTATAAGCACTATTCATTCTATGAAAAATTGAAGGGCATATACACACATGCGCCTTTATAAAAACACGACTATTGTTTCTTGACAACGAATAACGAAAATCTGTTAAACTCATTAACTGGTCTAGTCAGCTCAACATTTAAATTTACTTACATTTTACATTTACATTCACATTCCTTTACTACAAGTATGCATGAAAATATTTCTTTCACTGAAATTGTGCGCGTATCGTAGAAAAGCACATGTTTCGACGCAAAACAATAATTAAGCATCAATTAAAAAGTATTTGTATGTTATTTAAGTTGGTTTATTTGTGGCTACTGCCAAACCATCGGATAGGGGTAGAGAAAACTGCCTTTAGAGCTAAAATCGTGTGTCTTGGTGTATGTAGGTGAATGCCTGTCTTGCGTAATGCTTGGGTTTGTTAAAATGTATTTACATTACAGTACTTTCAAAGTATTATGTTTTGTAACATTTGCTTTATACGAGCACATTTTCCTATGCGATTTTAAGTATTCGTTGGTATGTATGTACATACATTCCTGAATATAAAATACCCAATGAGAAATTGAACATCAGATTCGAGAAAAGCTCTAGAGCTGATGTAAATTTGAAACTCTAAACTTTAGAAACAAACACAGAGACGAGTTGTTGTCCACTAACAAGCGGTATATTTTCATAATATTAGATTCGGCATTATGAAAGTTTTTGGTTCAATAGTGAAAAATTGTTGACAGCTATGTCAGTCGGATAACGAAAAACCCGTTATTTCCTGCATTAAGTCATGATATTCTCTTTGATACTAGAAATTTTGATACTTATGACATTCATGACAAAAAAAATTTACACATAAATGGTTTTTCACTAGAGAGGATAGGATTTCTAAGTGTCAATTTGACTATTTTTAAAATGATCTGTCTTTTTTTCATTGTATTCAATAATGTTTATAATTTCATCCAATGACCACCATAAACATCGTGATTTTGCTGATTTTGCCTTGGAACAACTTGAAAATGATAATGATTTTTTTAAGAAAATCATCTTCTCCGATGAGGCTCACTTGCATCCGAATGGTGCGGTAAATAAACAAAACTGTCGATTCTGGTGCGAAGAAGATCCACAAATTATTCATAAACAACCATTACATTCATCTAAATTGACCGTTTGATGTGGTTTTCGGTCTGGTGGAATCATCGGTCTGTAATTATTTTGAAATGAAACTGGTAGCACCGTTACTGTCAATGGAGAGCGGTATAGATCGGTGATAACCAACTTTTTATGGTTATGGATTGAAGTTGATCTTAACAACAACTGGTTCCAACAAGACGGGGCTACGTGTCACACAGCATGTGCAACAATCGAATTATTGCGGGAAAGGTTTGGAGATTCGATTATTTCAAGAAATTGTGACATTGTGTGGCTTCCAAGAAGTTGTGATTTAACACCTTTAGACTACTTCTTGTGGAGTTATTTGAAGTCATTGGTCTTTAGCAATAAACCAGACTCTCTTCGTGCTTTAAAAGTCAATATTGAACGAGCTATTTATGACATACGACTTGACTTAGTGGAAAAAGTGCTCAATAATTGGGTTCATCGAATTCATTTGAATGATGTTATATTCCGAACTTAATTGTATCGATTGTACTTCACATTAAATAAAAAAGCATTTGAATTTCCTTAACAATTAATAAGTTTTTTTTTTAAAGAAATCATTTCACTCTTATTGGAAACCCCTATATTGGTTTTCGTATGGCTTATGATTTTGAAAATCAAATAATTAAACCAAATTTTTTTAGATTTTTGAAGTGAATTTTTGGGTGCGATTTTTCTTTCTTCGATCTCTTTCTAGAATTAAATGTGCTAAAAACAAACTAAGGAGAATATGTTGAGTCAAATTCTTTTGGTAATTTAAAAAGCATAGTTGTCGAAGGCAAATTTTTTAAAAAGCAAAAAATATTTTAGAATTTTAGAAGCTGGGTTTAACAGTGGTGATTTTTCATTGGAGTATAGTTTTCATGTGGTGGGTCCCAAACCCTACCCACAACCGCAGGGGATTCGCTTTCTTACTTTAGCTCGCCTCCAAACGGATGTTTGTTGGCTACCCAGATAATACTTGGTCTAAGACCGGAAGTCGTGAGCTGCTTGAACCATATGTAAAAGAATCGTTTCTGGCCACTTCCAGGTGAATGACAGTCAGAAAATTTCCTCACCTGCGTGAGCTTCTATACATGGTCCAATCCTCCACTCTACTCAGCTTGCACACCTTCTCTCTGAGAACACTCATCAGCAACTCGATATAAGGGAGCTGTGGAACGAAATAGCAAATTCCTTGCATATCGCTGCTTCGGAAACAATTAGTCTTCAACAATGCCAGAAAAATAACTGGTACGATGAGGAATACCGAACTGCAGTGGAGAGAAAACAGACCTCGCAACTTTGCAATCGACAACAAAATGTGCGGGTTGGTATAGATACCTAGAGCTGAAAAGGGAAGCGAGACGAGTATGAAGAGCTTGAGAAGCTGGCCGACAAGGGTAATGTTTAAAAATTCTACGAGAAAATGCGGCGACTTACAGAAGGTTTCAAGACCGAAGCAAACTCGTGTAGGGACCATGGAGGTAATCTGGTGACAGATGTCCAGAGCATACCTAGTGTATGAAGGTAATACTTCTTCACCCTGCTCAATGGTAGTGAAAGTGAAAAATCCGAAGATGGCGAACCCTAAGCCCCAATCGATGACGATGATGGAGATCGGCCCCACGGTCTGCGCCAAATATGGTGTGATAAGCCTCTTTAATATCGCATGTAAGGTCATTTCTAGCGTATTGTGTGAAAGATTAAAGCCCACCGTCAACTAGTTGATCGAGCCTTATCAGTGTGGCTTTAGACATAGAAAATCCACCATTGACCAGATATTCACCATGCACCAAATCTTGGAGAAAACCC
The DNA here is from genome assembly GCA_030068015.2 of Neoceratitis asiatica. Lineage (NCBI taxonomy): Eukaryota > Metazoa > Arthropoda > Insecta > Diptera > Tephritidae > Neoceratitis > Neoceratitis asiatica. The sequence goes on from CM061529.1 coordinate 42,108,335, forward strand.
GAGAGAAAATAATCGATACACACCGCCATTTCATTGATTTTATAGCTGCCTTCGACATCACAATAAGGAACTGCCTATACGCCGCTATGTTTGAATATGATATCCCTACAAAGCTCATACGGCTATGTGAACCGACTCTAGATAATACCGACCCGTTCGATGCCAAGCGAGGTTTCAGACAGGGTGACTCTTTATCGTGTGATTTCTTCAATTTGATGCTCGAGAAAATAATGCGAGCTGCAGAGCTAAATATACCAGTCACAATCTTCTACAAGAGTGTACAATTGCCGATGATATTGATATCTTTGGCCATAACAACCGCACCGTAAGTTTTGCTTTCTCCAGGTTAGACAAAGAAGCGAAGCAAATGGGTCTGGTAGTGAACGGCAACAAGACGAAATATCTCCTGGCGTGGCTCCCACGTCACTGTTGACAGTCGTAACGTCGAAGTCGTAGATAATTTCGTCTATCTAGGTACCAGCATTAACAACACCAGCAATGTCAGCCTTGAAATATAACGCAGAATCACTCTTGCCAACAGGTGCTACTTTGGACTGAGTAGGCAATTGAAAAGTAAAGTCCTCTCTCGACGAACCAAAACCAAACTCTCAGTCGCTCATAATTCCCGTCCTGACATATGGTGCAGAAGCCTGAACGAGGTCGACATCCGATGAGTCGGCTTTAGGAGTTTTTGTGAGAAAATTTTGAGTTCGAATTATGGTCCTTTGCGCAGTGGCAACGGCAGACGTTGGAACGATGAGCAGTACGAGCTTTACGACGACATTGATATAGTTCAGCGAATCAAGAGAGAGAGACTACGCTGGCTAGGTTATGTCGTCCTAATGGATGAAAGTGCTCCAGCTTTGAAAGTATTCGATGGAGTACCCGCTGACGGAAGCAGAGGAAGAGGAAGACCTCCACACCGTTGAAAGGATCAGGTGGAGAGCGACCTGGTATCACTTGGTATATCCAACTGGCACCAAACAGTAAAGAGAAGAAACGAGTGGCGCGCTATTGCTGATGCGACTATAATCGCGTAAGCGGGGCCTACGCCAAAGAAGAAGAAGAAGAAGAAGTGTTACAAGCGTTTTAATGAATGAATTCCGATTTTTAACCTATTTTGTACAGCGGCGCTTTCTCGAATAGATGATTGCTAAATGGAAGTAAAATTTCAAGTTTAATTTGACTTTTTCCACACTTTTCCTAAAAGTAAAAGCACAAATTATAAGTGCTTGAAATTTAACTTTACCCAAAAGAAGCTGAAATACTTTCCACAACAAAGTTCCAGATTTTCCACCCAGGACACCTTAATGTCATGATTACAACTATTTATATAGTATGAGTGTGATGTATGCATGTATTCATATGAATGCGAGCATTTTTGTATAAATTTCACCCGCATATGTTGCAATTTTAATTGCTATAGCAAAACCACGAAAACAAACAACATACAAATGGCCGTTGTGAAAAGCGGAAAAATAAATACGCACAAATTTCTCGGCGGCATATAAGGGCAACAAGAGGAGCAGGGCAACTAGCTGCTGTGCTAGCATGTTTGCATAAAGAAATATACATATTTACAAGTAGAAATGTTGCTAGCAACCTTTTACTAAGCAACCATTGCGCAATCTGCTTGGGGTGTCCAAAATGTAATGAAATATATGTACAGTCAGCCTAAATGCAAAATGATGAGGCTGCAAGTGTTAGACAATGTTGCTATCGCATTAGGCCACCACTTCAAAAGCGCAACAGCATCAAATAAATTCATACAAAATACATATTTACCTTTTCTTTCTTTAGCTCTTAACTTAATAGCTCTGAGTCGAGTAATATTTAGCACTTGTGTATTCTATATTAAATATGATTTTGGTTTGTGCTTTATGAACATGTATTTTTGTATAATATTTTGTATTTTTGCATGCACTAACAAATACCTTTTTTGAGATATTGAGTTATAAAAAGTTAACGAATTTGGTGGAGCTGTACACGAGTTGTTGTTATATCATAAAAATTACAAAAGAAATTGTCGAAAACTTTGTAATAGACTAAAAAGAATATAACAAAATCGCAAACTTGTTCAAACCCCGCCGTGGAGTAAACTCCTTTAAGCGGCGCACGTGTTGCTGTCTCATTTTAAATGTATGATCATGTGATTTTTTAATAAACAAACTTTGTTGGTTAAGAAATGTAATGAGAGTATTATAACATAGTAATAGCCAGGTAGGGTATTTTCTTAGAAGCAATTCGGAGGAATTATTTATAATTTTATATAGGCAGACCTTTCTTGGCTCTGACTTTTACTCACGTGGTGTTTTTATTTTATATTTAATGTATGTATGTATATTAGCTTTATCTAATTTTATTTATTTAGTTTTTAATTTTTATATATTCAATTCATTTTTTATAATTTTATTTATTTATTTCTTTAACTTTATTTAATTTTTTATTTCATTTTGCTTAATCTTTTTTTTTGTTAAATTTTTTGAACTAATTTAATTATTTTTATTAAAATTCAATTAAATTTAATTAATTAAACTTTATTTTATTTTATTTTGACTTATTTATTATATATTATTTTGTTTCATTTTTTGTATTGTTTTATTTTATCTCTAAGCACCAATTAGTAAAATTAAACCGTCTATTTGCAACTCCTTTATCGTTTATCTCTATTAAATACTTTCTAAGAATTTTAGATTCGGTTACCAACGGCTTTTAATCTATCAATCAAAAAATTAAACCATAAAAACTCTTATTACTTTACAGCGCATAATTCTGAAAAGTAAATCCTCTTTCTGTCTGCGACGGATGCTGGAAGTGACGGTTGTGTATTTGAGTGATGACAACAAGGTTTTTTTTGGTGAAAACACACACAACACAGTGGGATGTTAATTATTATAATTTTTTTTTTTGGTAAAATAAAATTTCTTGGAAGAGAAACAAAAAACATTGTAAATTTTACTCCAGATATAATTTAATAAGTAAAGGATGATCCATTTCAAGGTTCCCTACTTTTTTTAAAGAAACAAACACAAAATATTCAAATTTAATGGGGAATGTTTATTATCATTCGAAAGAACATTCTTCGGCATTTATTTTGAAGATTATCTCTTTCAAATATTGGCCGCGACTGCGTCTCAGATGGTGCATCCGTTGAGTCCAATTTTCGATGACTCGTTCAAGCATTTCGACTGATAACTGGCGAATGACACACGTGATGTTTTGCTCCAAGGCCTAAATCGAAGCGAGATTGTCTGCATAGACTTTAGACTTTACACATGCCCACAGGATAAAGTCTAACGGTGTGATACTACACGATCTTGGTTGCCAATCGACCGGCCTAAAACGTGAAATTATCTGCTCACGGAAGTATTCTCTCAATAAATACATTGATTGATGCGATGTGTACGAAGTGGTGCCGTCTTGTTGAAACCAAATGTCGTGGAGATCACCAGCTTCAATTTCAGGCATCAAATAGTCGATTAACATGGCGCGATAACGGCCGCCATTGAAGGTTACATTCTCACCGACATCATTTTTGAAGAATTATGGACCGATGATTCCACCGGCCCACAAACCACACCAAACCGTTGTTTTTTCTGATCAAAATGGCAGCTCTTGAATCTTTTCAGGTCGCTCTTCGTCCCAAATGCGGCAATTTTGCTTGTTACATACCCATTGGACCAGAAATAGGCATCGTCGTTGAAACAAATTTAGCTCGAAAACGTCGGATCTTCTTAGAACTTTTCAAGAGCGCATAGAGCGAAGCGATGTCGCTTGGGAAGGTTGAGCGGCTTCAGCTCTTGCACAAGCTGTATTTTGTACGCTTTCAATTTGAGGTGCGCCAAGTCGTTCCATACGTCAGTCCGAGGTGCTGTGAACAGCGCCGAATCGACTCTCCTCGGTCTTCGTGTACACTCTCAGCTAGGGCTGCTATATTTTCTTCCCTGTGTGCTGGACTTGGTCTATTTAGTCGAATATTATCATATTATTATTAAAATAGTGAATGCCAGACGTCCTCACTTATAAGCCCGCTATGACCGATATTAACTTCGCGAATATTCGACCTTTTTAGGCGAAGCTCTGCATCGCAGCATGCATCGTGCTTTACCTAATTGATTATTTTGTTGAAGCCAAAAGCCAATCGGAAATCACAGTCTCAACAAATTTCCTTGCAGTTGATTAATGAAGAGCTTATTTTTTTGCATCGCCGGTACAAAATTCAACATTTTCTTTTTACCTTTTTCACACAATTCACAATAAATTAAACTAATTTTACGCACTTGAGGAAGAAATTATCAGGGCATCATACGCCTTTTCCTCTGTTTACGGTCGGAATTTTGTTTTTCCAGATATGAGATATTTTTCAAAGCAAAAAATATAAAAAAAACAATCAAAAAGAAACTACTCTGTAAGAGGTTATGCGTGATCATACGTTATAATCAGTGCAACATCCAACTTTCCTGCCTCTCTGATTAATTTTTTTTTTATCCAACTTACATTGTGACCAACTTCTCAGTATGTCCTATCCAAACCAGAAGAATTATTAAAATAAGACTATATAGAAACGGGATTTGATGGATTACAAGTTGAAATCAATGAATTATCCAGTCTTTTCTACTTTTCTGGTTGAAAAATAAAAAAGGATAATCAAAATTGGTGCACTCTGTAAAAAGTGATTCGTGGCCAAAAGAGGAAAAATATACCTGACGAATTGAGAACCTTCGTTTTCGTAGGTTAATTATGCAAATTTTTTATATATTCCTATTTATATTTGGCTTAAAGAAATTATTAATGTGGATATCATAGAACAAGACAAGTGAAGGGGTTTATAAGATAATTTAAGCTAAAAGCATTTGAGCAATGCCAATTAAAACCAATTAAATTTTAAATTGCATAACTGTATTTCGTATGCACACACATTCAATTAAATTGAAACAATTATAATTTTGAAAAATTTGTGAAATGTTACTAACTATACATCAATGCTGAATTCAACTACTTAAAATCGAATAAAACTTCAAAACCTAAGAGGTATCTCAATCCACTCTTCTCACAAGAACAGTACAATCAACTCAGTCATCATAATCCAGCCTGAGCTTCCTTTAGGTTTTGATTCTATTATAAATAATATTATAAATTTTTTTTATATAACTTTCCATTCGTTTGCTTATAAAATATAACAGGTCAATTGAAAACTCCTCGGCCCACCAAAGTAAAACACATTTTTATGGCAAAATTCTCTTTTTTTTATTATAGTTCCCTTCAAGGGTGATACACTGCTTATAGCGACAACCCAACTTTTCGATACAATTTTTGTAGTACAAAATAGGCCTTAGTTCCAGTGAACACCTCTTCATTCGACGAAAATTTCTTCCCAGCATTCTTTTGAGATTTGATAAGAGGAAATAGTAGCTGGTGGCCAGATATGGAGAATACGATGAGTGCAGAAGCAATGCGAAGCCCAATTCATGGATTTTTGCCATCAATTTCAAGGCAATATCGTCCTTTAAACGGTTCAATAACGCTATGTAATAATCGCTGTTGATGGACCTTCCTTTTTCAAGGTATTCAATGAAAATTATTCCATTTGCATCTCAATACAGGCGAAATAACCTTGCCAGACGACTGTTGCATTTTTCCACGCTTTGGAGCAGGTTCATTGTGTGCAGTCCACTTGGATGTCTGTCGATTGGACTTCGGAGTGAAATGATGGAGCCATGTTTAATCCACTTCCACATATGAACGCAAAAACTCGGGTTTATTACGCTTGAACATCTCCAAACACTGCTTCGAATTATCAACTCATCGTTGTTTTTGGTCAGAAGTGAGCTCGTGCGGCACCCACTTTGCACATAGTGCTCATTTCACTGCGTCTAAACTTAACATACCAATCCGTGATGATTGCTTTTCCTGTGGCAGTGTCCGGAAACTCATCATTTATCCAAGTTTCTGTTTCAACTGTTTTTTTTTTCTCTTTAAAAAGTAATGTTTTATCAATACTCGAAACTCCTTTTTATCCTTTTTTTTTCTCAATAACAAAGGTTGCTTCCCTCAAAGTGCTTTAATTCATAAACTAACGCTTCAACAGCTGGCAAATTTATACACGCGTCTCTTGGAGGTTAGGTTAGACCAAATTTAAAATCTATATGGATTTAGTTCTAGTAGAGCCATCTATGTGTCAGGCCAATGGCCAACTGTTACTCTTTGCCCCAATTACTAATTATTAGGTGCTGCTCCGAATTTTTATGAGGATCATTTTGTTGCCGTTAGAGGTTTAATTCTTAAAACTCACAGCATTTTGGATCCCAACGAAACCAGATAATGTTACAATAGTTTGCTATAGTTTATCGCAAATAAAGTTGGTTAAAATTAAATATTAGTTCTTACGCAGCTTGTAATGTTAAAAAAAAACTGTAATTATTTATAAATATATTTTTGTGCGATTGACTAACATAACTATGCCACTGTACCCTTCTGAATCGATGTCTGCAAATGTAACAAAATCAACTCGAGGACATTTGGCCGCATTTTGTAGTGGATTTGCTGATACTTATTCATGAGGAGAATCAAATACATATGTAAATGCATGTATGCCACTGTGGCATATTGGATTGCAAATGACTTTGCACATACATATGCATACATAAGGTAGACATGTGTATGTTAGGTGCGCAATTTTAAAACAGCATCACACTTAATATGAGAGGGTGACCCAAATACACCTTAAAGACAACCCTGCAGAGATTTAGAATGATGAATGCTAACAAAAATGTTTCTATTAAGCGTAAGAGTAATTTATTGTTTATTAATTATAATTTATTTAATTTTCTTTCTTTAGTTAGCTATTATAAAATATTAATAATGATTATAAAATAATATTTACAAGTAACCGTGTAACAAGCACTACAAGCAGCTCGATACTCGTTCATTGCTCATCTGCTCAGCAGAACCAAAAAAATTTCAATTCTGTTTGTTAAAATTTCAATTTCTCGAAATGCTCGTTTTTAGCTCGAAAAATTTTCGAGTAATGAGCAATGAGCAGATGTGCGAGTGCTCGTTGCTCAAACGAAAATGTTTAAGGAAAATCTGGAGCTCTAGTAAATATCAAAATTTAATATATGAATAGCTAAATGTCATTTAAGTAGGTTTTTTCCATAAGTGCCAATATGAATATAATTTGTAATATCTCTCAATTTTATTCGAAACTAATTATCAAAACTTTGTATATACGAAATTCATTTGAAAGCATCATATTTTTCCTATAGGTTAATTTTAAGCACTTTCGCGCGTTGACCTAAAAATATAAGATTAAATAACACATACTAGGTAAAAGCGCGAAAGGTTGTAAAATTTTTTCGCATTTGTCAGATTTGTTTTTAATATTTAACTTTTCCAACATTTACGTGTGATTATTTTCGCATTATTCATTCCATATTTGCTAAACACATATTTGCAAGGACTGTACATTTATTCAGACATATAAAGATGATCCTTATGTATTTGAGTGTTAAAAAAAGGAAGGAAGGAAAGGAGCTTTAAAAACATCACAAATGAATTATCCGTGTTTTTAACTCATACAATAAAAACACGATTGAAACAAATTTGATGACAGTGACCTCACTAAATGCCAGAATACAGTGTAAGCAAACTTTATTGTTTTTTGCGGGCCACAAAACGCTTGATAAATTTCAATTAGATTTGTTACTGCAATAAATCGTCATTCGCAAGAAATAATAGAAAACTGTATCTGTTTCACCTATTTTAAAAATAAATCAATAAAACATAACATCTTAAATATATTAAGATAACCTCTATTTAAGTAAAGTTACTAGTGAACCAATTTCTTACAAAAATTTAGGGCCACATTTAGTCGTACAAACTAATAATGATATCAACTGATCGTGTCTATCATATCATTCACGAATATTTGGGTATGAGAAAGCTCTGTGCAAAGTGGGTGACGTGCGAGCTAATTTCCGAGTGAACTGCACGCGATGAACCCGTTTCAAAGCGTGGAAAAACGCAACAATTGGTAGGCAAGACTATGGCGTCTGTATTTTGGAATGCGCATGAAATAAGTTTCTACCTTGAAAAAGAAAGGGCCATTAACAGCGATTATTGTATAGCTTTACTGGACCGTTTGAAGGACGAAATCGCAGAAAAACGGCCGCATTCGAAAGTGCTATTTTACCAAGACAAGTCAGTGAAATCGGTGACAAAAATCCATGACTTGGGCTTTGATTTGAATCAACCATATTCTTTAGATCTGGCCTACAGCGACTATTTCCTATTCTCAGCTCTCAAAAAAATGTTCGCTGGGAAGAAATTTTCGTCTATTTTGAAGCAAAGAACAAATCGCACTAAAAAAGTGGTATCGATAAGTTGGATTGTCGCTATAATCAGTGCATCACTCTGGATGAAATCTATGTTGAATAAAAAATTTGTCTTACTTTGTGGGCCGGGGACTTTTGAACTTATTATATGCGATTTTATTTCTTCAAGACACCCAACTTACTGACCTGCTGGCCGCGGGAAAATACCTGATTCGATTGACTTTGCAGTCATCTGACTTGCCTTCTCATCACTTCCCAATAGTTATTAAATTGAACAAATAGCCAATTGAAAGACAGTATACAGTACAATCGCAACTAAAATATAAAAAAATGGCTTAAATATAAAAAATTCATAAGCAGTCACATACAGACCAATGGAGAAGGGAATTTATACAATGATAACGAGGTATATTTAACAGTATGCTGCAGTTGATGCAGCAACTAGTAGCAACATCAGAGCAAAAAGCACAAACAAAAACCAAAACAATGATAACTAATAGCGTAATCTATCAATGAAACAATCCAACTTAAAAGCACAGAAAAAAAGTGGCTTTAAATATGAAGAAGAAAAATAAATGAAAAATTTTTGCTCCTAACGCTTTTACAAAAAAATCGCTTTGGAAAACTAGCAATAATCATCACTAAATATTGAGACACCGCGACTGCGTAATGGTTATCGGGCCACAACTGAAAATTAAAAGGCAACTTCTGCACGGTATTCCAGCCAATTACTGCTTCATATAATTCACCTTTGTCAGTAAATCCTAATGTTTCAAGGTACACAACTTCTTTGGGAACAGCTGTGTTCAAACTGAAAAATATTATTGCCGTCCTAGATCCAAGAAAACTTCAGAGCACGCTCATATCACAGCATAAATGCTAGAAGAGCTACAAACATTCTTCTACTTTTTCTTGGAATATTAAAATTAGGATAAAAAAATCGAATATCGACAATTATGAAAATTCATGGAAAATTTTGCACAATTTAACAAGTAAATTGCATAGCTAATGAAGCAACTTTGTCGTTTTTCTTGATGTGGCTCAAGTAATTGACAAGGTGTGGTATAATTCAGAAAATTAAACAATAATTACCTAGCACTTTCCACAATATCCTTTTTTACGGCGATGAACCCAGCGTTGTCCCATCTCTCGGCCAACCGAACGAGAGGCGTGTCTAATGGACAAACGTATAATCCAGCAGAATGGTAACCGAAAACCAGGTACAGACCGGACTGTCCTGAATCCGAGACCGATCGCGGAAGGCCGCGGCTACACTTGTATCATACACTAAGCATCTTCAGATTTGATCATCAGCAGCTATAAAGTAATTTGCGATTAAGAAACATTGAGAATGAGCAGATTTTTAAGTTTAACACTCTTACTAACTACTTCTTTATACAAAAAAAAGTGAGTCAGAAAACAAAATCTGGCGGAATGAAAATTAAAATCGTTACGTAAATATCTGAATGGGTCATGCATTTCAAAATGCGTTTTTCATAAAGACAAGGAAAAGTGCCTAAAGTCCCTAATCTAGATTGTCTTGAAGAGTTACTGAAGTTAAGCTCGCTAAGTAGGAATGGACTATTGATAACACCTCATATCAGCTTAGTTAAAAGTAAAACTCCAAGCATCCCTCGTCGACTCTGGAGTGAAGTCAGATTAATAAGCCCTAATCAGTTTTTATAAGTAGGGAGATTTTTATTCGCATCCCAATGTAAATTCCTTAACGCGAATAATAAGAATTGTTTTTGGGCAGATTCCAATTTATCACTATGCAATTGATAATGTGGATTCCATACAACGGAATCATATTCCAAAATTGACCCAATGAGTAAAGTGTAGAGTTATTTGGTAATATATGGGTCACTAAACTCCCTAGCCCACCGCTTAATGCAAGCTATGACTCCTTTAGCTTTATTTGCGCAGGAATTTATATGATTTATAAAATCTAGCTAGGGTCCATTGTAACACCGAATTCAATGAAGTCAGTAACTTGTCCAATATTGTGCTTTTAAAACATAAAGGCAAAGGATTGCAAAGATTTTCTAGAGTAGGACATATATTTACACTTATTTAAATTTAACGACATACATTACACATCAAACCACCTTACCAAATTATTTAGGTCAAGTCTCGAGTGTTCTCTATGTTCTATAGAACGAACAGATTTAAAGAGCTTGACATCATCTATGTACATACATAAGTACTTTAGACAGACGAACCATATTTGGCAGATCATTGATGAATAAGAAGAATAGTAATGGACTGAGCTGACTGCTTTTAGTTACAAAATATGTTACTGATATTTCACGTGAAATACTACAGTTAAATATTACTCTTTGCTTCCTACCTGCCAAATATGATGAAATCTATTTGAGTAAAGAATGGTATGGTGGAAATCCAAACATATCGAGTTGATAGTGAAGTATTGAATGTAAGATCTTGGCATATGTTTTGCTTAAATCAGCATGAATAACTATTTTTAAAACCATTATTGACATGGGTAGTGAATTCCAGTAAGTTCGATGAGGTGGACTTACTTTTACAAAACCCTTTTCGTGAGGTGTCAATAATTGATGACATAGAGTGAGCTAGTTGGTTAGTTACAATAGCATCAAAACTTTTGGGAATAAAACATAACTTTGCAATGCCCCGGTAGTTTATGATACAAAATCTACTACCAGAATTATGCAGAGGTAAAATATACTGTATAGCCCTTGGAAATCATTGCATATTTGTATGCAAACAAAAGAGAGAGAAGAAAAGAAAAACATAATCTGAATGAATTATTTTTTATAGCATTTACTAATTTAAAAATCGAATTATCTGTCTTCATTTGGTGTCTCCCATCGGCTCTGAAATGCGAAAAGAAGAAATTACGTAAGCGGTGTCTACACTAATATAATTTCTTATTACGAAAGTATAAGCGATTCGATGGTTGCAATTAGTGGGCCTAATACCTTTCTCCGTCAAAAAACTGACTTAAATAGAAGATCTTACACTTGGGTGGAGACATGTTTGGGAGGTTGTTGAATTCAAAGTGATAGAAAGGTAAGGAAAACGTTAGATAACATAAGAATTTAGACATTCGAAAAGTCCGGCTAGCTATTAATGAAATTCAAAACATTCAATCGATAAATTTTTCTTTCTTTTTCTAGTATTATTTATAAAATAAATTTATGAAACAACGTTTTATCAGTTTTTTTTTATACTACTTATATATATAAATATGTGATTATTAATTGCTGTCTATTGACCTGATTTAATTAACTTTTTGGCCACACTTGAAGCTTTTTGTAGAGATTTCTAAAGTTCCTTTTTGCTTTATCGCTTATTTTCTTCTTTGAAATAAAAACACACATACACGTAACTGCATACATTCTTATGTATGTATGTGTTTATTAGTATGCACATGTACTTATGCAACAAAGAATTTTTTGAAAGGACATTTTTCAATAAACTCTATCAACATATGTACATATTCATGGCACTCGTTTGTGTTCATGTATGTCCTTTACAACTTTTCGTCTCTTCATACATGCTTCGCGCATATGCCCTGCAAACGACGCGAGTACTCCATGTACGCGTGAGATATAAAGTCGATGCGGACAATGGAGTAATCCAAAATTTACCACAATCCATACAAAAAATATTGTCGAATTAACATTGTGATGTCCTATGGTTGGACCATATAATCCACCTCTGCATATCATTCGAGTACTCCATGGAGTACCTACAGGGGATTCTGCACGCCTTTTCCGTAGCACCACAGCTCAACAGCGAAACGAAACTGACTCAGTTTCATTTCCACACATTTTCTGCATACGACTATAAAACTTATTGCGCAATTATAACTTCTTGTAGTGATTGCGATCGGTATAACACGAATAATGGCCGTGCCGCACTAAGTTCGCATAAAAACATGAGTTGGTTCAATAGTCCACACATAGGAATATATTTGTAGGTGCTACAATGGACTGTATGGTCCACAAATGTTTGCAGGGTGATTATTTTTGAATATGTGGTTGTTACACATACATATGTACATATGCACTTGCATGTAAAATAATTTTTGAGTGAACACATTTAAGACATGTCTGAAGACTGCTTTTATCCTTTTGAACAATTTACTTTGATAATGACAATTTAAGTGAATGTACGCGTCGTGTATTCTCTTCTTTTATGCATTTTTTTCGTTTTTTTTTAATCCCATCCCGGAAGCAGTGCCAATGAACTTCGCAGCAACTGAAAAGAAGTTATTTATAGCTGTGGTGGTTCTGTGTGGTATTCATCTTATCTGTGCGATGTTAAAGCAAGCCACAGCAATTAACGCCAATACAGAAATAAACATTCATACGCACGCGTACGAACAAGCATAGATCTTCCTACGGCCGTTGCAGCAACAGTCTTTATTTACATACATACATATATAGTCTTTTTTTTAATAAAAATATGTTCAGATATAAATGAATATGTTAAAGAGACTTCTGTCTTGTGCTAAAATAAGCAGAAACAGATGATTTTATTAAGTCATACTTATGTACATATGTATGTGTATATTTGCTCGTGAGGGCTTGTCAATGATAAAAGGATTCGAAATTTTTATTCGTTTGTGATTTTTTTTTTTCATTTTGAATAGGCATATTAAATTTTTATTGCTTGTCGGGGGTTAAGTAATTACAGGAAATGTATATTTTCGCAGGCTGAGGTGTACATATATGTATGCATATATATGTATTTGTGTATTTCATAAACACGTCCATAGATAATTTAATTTATTTTGTGCGCATGGAAAATTTTTGTTTCAACATAAATATAAAGTAAATAAATATGTTCCTTTAGGCACTGCTAGAATGAACAGTTAATTAAAACATCTACAAAGTCTGTGTGGCAGCGGTGTTTGTCCAACATAAATAAAACAATATGGCGATGATTTTCGTAGAATTTTTTTTTTTAGGTAGACAACTCCCAGAAGGCTATATATATGTATGTATATGTATATACTTATAAAGTACCCTGCAAGTATTTGTGGACCATATGGTCCATTGGAGTACCACAAATATACTCCTCTGTGAGAACTATTGGACCAACTCATGTTTTTACACGAACTTAGAGTGGCACGACCATTCTTCGTGTTATACCGATCGCAATCAGTACACGAAGTTACAATTTCGTAATAAGTTTTATACTCGACACAAAATGTGTGGAAATGAAACTGAGTCAGGTTCGTTTCGCTGTTGAGCTCTGCCGCTACGGAAAAGGCGTGCAGAATTTATTATTATTTCAGTGAGAATACGTAGAACAAATACGAAAACCAATAGATATTACATATTTATTAACAATAAATTAATAATTTTAATATTAATTTATATACATATATTACACTGGCCTACACTCAGTTTGGTGCCTAAGATTTTAGACCTGATTTTGGGTATATTTTGTGAGCTGATACGAGAAAACTAGTCACATTTTTCATATCAGCTCTCGTTTTTTTTTTTTAAATTTCAATACCAAAGTATGCAGAATAGAAGCGAATTACCGTGTCATTAATCGGTTTCCGTTGATCTTTCATTGTATTCCACATATGTAACAAAACATATCAATATCGTTAATGCAACATCTCGACTTACTTGCCATACTAAATTTATACGATTAATGTCATAAAAGTCATTATAACATTGACTGATTTCGAATAAAACCAGAAAAAAGTTAAAATAAGAATCGTAGGTAAACCAGAGCTGTCAGCTGACATCTAGTAGCAGCAATGTAGTACATACTACCTACCTAACCGGCTATAAATGTGAACAGAGCTGCACCAAACCAAAAATTTTTTTTTGTAGGCCAGTGTTATCTTTTATTAACGTTTCACCAAAGCAGATGGTTTTCGAAACTAGAGAGTATGTTCGAATATAATTTTTCGCAAATACTCCATAACATAATCCCCTGTAGGTAGTAGGTACTCCATGGAGTACTCGAATGATATGCAGAGGTGGATCATATAGTCTAGCCCTAGTACATCACAATGTTAATTGGACCATATTTTTTGTATGGATTGTGGCAGGTTTTGGATTACTCAATTGTTCGCATGGAGTAAATATTTCACTCGTGCGTGGAATATTCGCCTTGTTTGCAGGGTATATGTTTACACATACGTATGTACATATTTCTTCTACTGACTGCTTAAGCTACGTGATTTCTTTACGTTTTTTGGGCGTTGTTTAACGGTGGCACGCACTCGATTATTCTATACATGCATAAGTACATACAGTGGGTCAAAAAAGAAATCAGACAAACATCAAATTTACAAAAATATTTTAAAATTGTGCAAAATATTTTAAGAAAAAATTAATTTATTTTTTTCCAAAGATTTTTCATTATGTATAAATATGTACATCATTTGTCATTAAAAAAATGTATTATATATCAAAAATTCATGTCAAAAAGAACTCGGACGTGTGGCAGCTTTGGATTACTTTTGATATTTTTAAAAAGAAAAGAACACAGTTTTCCATTGTTATTTTAAAAAGTGCAAGTAACGGACATTTGTGAAACAATTTGAGTATTCAACCTTTAAATAAAATAAAAAATTACAAAATGGGAAGACAACGAGGACAAAGTTCAATTGAAGTTAGAAATCTAATTGTAAGCTATTATAACAACGGAAAAACGGTTCGGGTAATCAGTGAAATCGTGAATAGACTCGCTTTACAGTTCGACATCATGAAAGTCTCAAAAAAAAAAAAAAAAAAAAATCCGTCGAAAATAAGATGAAATCAGGAAGGCCAAAAGTTTTTACTAAAGCAAATGAGCGGTGTATAGTGCAGCAAGTGAAAAAACTCCTACTCTTAGTGCTCTAAAACTACCAGCGGAAGTCTCAAAGTATCTTAACATCAACTGTGTCCCTGAAACTATACGAATTGTGTTGCAAAATAATAATTTACATGGAAAAGTTGCTAGGAAGAAGCCGTAAGTAAGACGAATAAAAAGAGAGAAGGAATTTTGCAAAAACATATAGAAATAAAGATTTCGACTTTTGGAGCCAAGTTTTATTCTCAGACGAGAGGAAATTTACCTTATTAAGGTCAGATGGATAGTCGTATGTATGGTGGAAACCAAATGAAGAGCTCTTAGAGAAGAGTTTAAAGCCAACTGTAAAGCAAGGCTGCGTTTCATAGACGGCAATATGGATAAAAATAAAAAAATCTTAATATTCTAAAAGCAAATTTGATCCAAAGTGATGAAGATTTGGGATTGAAAAGCACTTTCCAATTTTTATCAGGATAATGACCCAAATCACAAGGCGCATGATGTTCGCTTATGGTTAATGTATAACTGCCAAAAAGTATTGGAAACTCCTCCTCAATCACCTGATTTCAGTGTCCTTGAGCACTTATGGACCCATTTGGAGACTCAGTTGAAAAATCATACCATAAGGAACAAAACTGGCTTGGAAGTTGCGCTTAAGAAGGAATGGGCCAAGATTGATGCTTCAATATACAAAAAGTTAGTAGAATCAATGCCATGGAGATTAAAAGCTGTAAAAAAAGCTAAAGGCTTATGAACAAAATATTAGCTGATAATATTTATAAGTAAATTTCGTTTACTTTAAGCATTTAAATAAATGTGCGAGTTCTTTTTTGACATGAATTTTCCTTATATAATACATTTTTGTTTTTATTTTTTTAATGACAAATGATGCACATATTTTTACTGTTATTCGAATGAATTTAAAGCTTAATGAAATACTGTGAAAAAAAAAATTACTTTTCTTTCATAAAATATTTTGCACACGAATGTGAATTTGATGTTTGTCCGATCTTTTTTTTGATTCACTGTATGAACAAGGAAAGCTCGTAAAATGTGTTGCACAATTATAATAATTTGTGTCGACGTGTGTAATTAAATGTTATATTAAACTCATTTGTACTTATGTACATTACTCCTTCCTTAACAAGGAATATTTTTATATGGAGAAAGGATTCTTTAGATACTGCTGACCAACAAACTTAGTATCTGACAGTGTCGTAGACACGTAGTGGCACGCTCTTTGTGAATTATATCATATTTAGTGTGGGGTGGGCAAAAGTGGAGTACTAAATTATGGGCTCAGAATGTTAACGAATTAAATGTGATGGTTTATATGTACAAAAACTAAGCGTTCACTAGCAAATTCCAAGTGGTTCGATTCAGATAACTGTTATTGTTGTTGTTGTCATCGAGGTCATCTAATGTAAGACCCATAAAATGAGCATATTCGTTGGGTTCGGACCGGAGGAAGAGTGGTGTTAGATAAGCGGGTTTAAATAGGCATACAAAGGTGGCGCATGCATGAAATATACTTAACGCATCAGAGTCAGGTCTAGATAAGTAAGTGTTGAGTCTGTCAGTTGAGTTAATTGGGTCAGAATTAATTGTGTTTCGCGAGGCGAATGTTAATGAAGGTATTAGCAGACAATTTGTGCATGGCGCTTAGGGCTTGTCGGTAGTTCGTTCTAGCCATCGAATTTGTAATATGGCGCTGAGCAGTGTCCGTAAAGTCAAGTGTGATGTGCT
The DNA here is from genome assembly GCA_030068015.2 of Neoceratitis asiatica. Taxonomy (NCBI): domain Eukaryota; kingdom Metazoa; phylum Arthropoda; class Insecta; order Diptera; family Tephritidae; genus Neoceratitis; species Neoceratitis asiatica. The sequence continues at coordinate 42,125,221 of CM061529.1, forward strand.
TTGGGATGCTACAGTTTCCAGCATCAGATTCTCCTTAAAAAACTCAATATGATGCTACTTGACTGAGAGCATGGCTGTTCTGCTAATAATGCAAATAGTGTTGAATTGACATCCAGAGGCCTCCATTTATGGTATTCAGTTCGGTATTTTGACAGGGCTGTAGCTTTCGGTCTGCAACTCGTTAGTTCTCGGTGCCCAGATCTGTGTGGTGTAGTTTGTGATCGGCATACCGTTTGCTTGTAAGTTGCAAACAACGGCTCTTTGCCTTTTTTCTGGGGACTCATTGTTCATTTCTTCAACCCTGGTGGTAATGAAGAGTCCACAATGTGCGATAGTATCACTGCGTTATTAACTGTTCAAAATGCATTTGACAAACCACCAACTAGGCCTGCTTTCCTTTCCTACAGGTAGTCAAACTGTTCAGAGAAAACTCTCTTGAAGTGAAGGTGTTTTAGTAGAGAAAATTGCTGCTACTACGAGGAGGAAGATTGTGCGAAGATTTCAGAATTGTCCTGCCACAATTCGCCTTAAGAAATCCAATGACAAAAAAGAAATATATATAAGAAATCGGTCAATTCTTGCTCTATATTCGTTGCATGGGTTGGTTGCTTAGACTCCAGTTAGGATCCAATAATTTAGTTCTTCAAACAAAACCAGTGAAACGAATTATCTGGCAATAATTATTGTTAAAATGATATTTTGGGATCTTCATCTCTTCAAAGTTGACTTGGGGTGTAAACTGGTGAATGTGTTACGGAAATGGTGAGGCAAACGGTAGTTGTAGATACATATATGTAGGGGAGATATACACCAAAAAGCATACATTAATTTTGTAAATAGCTACAGTCGCTGCTAAATTAGTGGAATTGATGAATATTGCATTTGTTCATGAATTTATTATCGATATAGAAAATTCTCTATGTTGTCTTACAATCTACTACAGTAATTACCTATAATGAAAACAATGAATAAAAATAAAATAAAAATTTAAAATATTGATTAATATTTGGAAACCCAAGCCAAATATACACATATACCTAACAGGCCAATTGAAATGTCACCTGCCTACCATGGTAAAATTCATTTCTTTTTGGCAAAATTAATTTTTTTTATTCAACATAGTTCCCTTCAAGGGTGATACACTGATTATAGCGACTCTTTAACTGTTCGATACCATTTTTGTAGTACCATTTGCTTTTTGCTTCAAAATAGGTTTCAGTTTCGACACTGCACAGTATTTTTTTTAGATCTGAGAACAGGAAAAACTCGCCAGGGGACAGATCTGAAGAATACGGTGGATGCGGAAGCAATTCGAAGCCCAATTCATGGATTTTTTCCATCGATTTCACTGACTTGTAATACGACATACTGTCTTAGTGAAACAGCACTTTTTTTCTTCAAATGTGACCGTTTCTCGGTGAATTCGAGCTTCCAATAATGTATTAATTCATTCACTGTTAATGGAACTTCCTTTTTCAAGGCATTCAATGAAATATATTCCATGCGCATCTCAAAATATAGACGTCATAACCTTTCCAGCCGACTGTTGCGTTTTTACATGCTTTGGAGCGGGTTCATCGTGTGCAATCCACTCGGATGGACTTCGGAGAGAAATTACGAAATCTTCTTTCATCCATTGTCACATACCGTCACAAAAACTCGGGTTTTTTAAGCTTAAACATCTTTAATCACTGCTTCGAATTATCAACTCGTCGTTGTTTTTGGTCAAAATTGAGCTCGCGCGGCACCCATTTTGCACAAATCTTTAACATACCCAAATAATCGTGAATGACGTGATGTATTCAATTTACGGTTATTCAAAATAATTTTGTGAATTTTTTGATTGGTTCGTGGGTAATAACCTCATTTGGGTTTCCACTGCGTTCAACGTCTTCGGTATTCATTCTTCACGTCTGAACTTAGCGTACAAATCTTTGATGGTTGATTTTCCTGGGGCAGTATCCAGAAACTCGTCATGTAGCCAAGTTTTTGCGAAATTCCTTTTCATACAATTTTTCCGTAATCAAACGGATTGTATCATTTTGCCTGTAGCAAAATCGCAGGTGCTATGAAGACATAAAAATTGTCTCTTTAAGGGTACCTTTAAACATAGTTTATGTATCTATTTTAATAGAAAGTAAACCTAGATTTGGAATTGCGAAGATAAAAAGCATTATCGATAACACTACCAAAGCAAAATGAAGAAAAAATGGCTACTGATACAGCAAGAGGTCTACGAGAGTATCTAAAGTATTGTAACGTTTTTCTTAGCTACCCTCGATGATTTCCCAAATCCTTCGAGCCCGATCACTGGATTGCTAAATAAAACTCTCAAGATTTGTTCGTTTGGCCTCTTAATTGTCAGGAACTAACTCAACGTTTATTTAGTTTTCAATAATTACAATTCTTTACTATACCCAATGGCTTATTTTACTATTCTTTATGACACACAATTATTCTCTGCTTCATACAGCTTATCCGTTTCTAAAACACACAGCTCACAGCAATGTTAACTCCACTGCGTCTTCTACTCGTCTCTCTTTGTGATAGCGGCTGCCGCTCTTTTTATACCTGAAGATGAGCCAAACATTCTGTTCACGCGCTCAAGAATAGGCTGATTATTCGTTTGCCTGCGGTAGCTGCAGCCGCTCCGTTAATCCTTAACGACGTGGAGTTTCCTTTACACTGTCGATCTTTTTGTTTGTCCTTAGTAAGGGTAATTTGCATTATACAGCCGCTTCTTTGTTTGTCCTTTTTATTTGGAAATCTCGTCACACTGCTACTCCTTTTGTCTGTCCTTCGTATTTGGGATTTCCGACACAGTATATTAATTTCAATCTCATATAGATTTCGAGTTATAGAACAGATCAGCTATTTTATTTTTTTAAATTTTTTCTTTTATAAAATTGATGATACAGTTCAAATCAAAAGATAAAATTTAGGATCAGCGTGCTTTGTTTACAACAAAAGACTTAAAATATGTACATTCATACTAAATCTTTGTGGATTTTTTTTGCAAATGCTGACTTTGGCTTGAACTTTTCTAGTAGAATTCATTAATCTATTTTAAAGATTTTCTAATCGTTAAACAAACTTGGCGACAATTTTAACAAATTGACTATTTGCGCTACATATTTAAACGATATTCGATATTCGATCAGCTGTTGTCGTTATCTATTTAAAGATTCTACGAAATTTCGCACATCTATCTTCATCGCCTTCACCATTTTTTGAAGGCAATATTTTGGTTATTGATTGAAGTCATGTGCCAATCATGAGCCCTAGAAATCATGAAGAAGTCTATGTTAACCACTATGGATACTATTGCATCAATGCTCAAATTGTTATAATGCAATTATTTCAACTGTTAAGTAACACGAAATTTGTTATAAGTTATTGTACGGAGCGAATCCGTAAACGTTAGTGCAAGCGACGAAATTCGTAAGTTAAAAATTACTAAATTCCACTATTGATCTCTTTCTTTTCTTGATAGGAAACTAATAGAAATCGCCCATGATAGCTGGAAAATTTTACATGTTTCTAAATTTCCACCATAATTTTACTATTTCCAGTATATACTACTTTATACGGATGACGGAATTTTATGACGAGACTTCGTTTTATAATGTAGAAAAATTAACTTAAAATTTAATTGAATTTTTTTTGTTTAAATTTTTGGATGTCGTTCGGACCAGTATTCAAACAATGACTTCCTTAAATGGCAGTATAAACTGGTAAGCAATCGGTTATTATGGCTGCCAGATAGTCTCTCCATTACCAGAAAAAATTGGAATTTTTTTTTCTTTTTTCAAACCACTACAATATAAATACTATTGACAGCGAATAATGAATGGTTGTTTAAGTGCCATTTAAAGAAAGAAAAACATAGAAAATTCAAATTTAATAGGAAATATTTAATATAATTCGAAAGAACATTCTTTGGAATTTTTTTTTTTGAGACTATCTCTTTCAAATATTGGCCGCCGCTATGTCTCAAATGGTCCATCCATTGAGTCCAATTTTCGATGACTCGTTCGAGCATTTCGACTGGTAACTGGCGAATGTCAGGAGTACTCCAAGGCCTAAATCGAAGCGGGATCGTCCTCATAGACTTTACTCTTTACATATCCTCGCAGGACAAAGTTTAACAGCGTGATATCACACGATCTTTGTGGCCAATCGACAAGCACAAAACGTGAAATTATCTGCTCACCGAAGTGTTCCTCTATAAATAAATTGATTGATGGCAAGTGGCGCCGTCTTGTTGAAACCAAATGCTGCAGAGATCACGAGCTTCAATTTCAGGCAACAACTAGTCGGTTATCATTTCGCAATAACGGTCGTCATTGATGGTTACGTTCTCACGGTCATAATTTTAGAAGATATATGGACCGATGATTCCACCGGCCCACAAAGCACGGCAAACCGTTGTTTTTTCTGGATGAAATGGCAGCTCTTGAATCTCTATAGGTCGCTTTTCATCCTAAATGTGGCAATTTCGCTTGTTTACATACCATTAAGCCAGAAATGGGCCTCATCGCTGAAAAAAATTAGGCTCGAAAACGTCGGATCTTCTTGGAACCTTTCAAGAGCCCATAGAGCGAAGCGATGTCGCTTGGGAAGGTTGAGCGGTTTCAGTTCTTGCACAAGCTGTATTTTGTATGCTTTTAATTTAATATCTCGACGTAAAATCCGCCAAGTCGTTCCATAGGTCAGTCTGAGTTGCTGCGAACGGCGCGGAATCGACTCTCCATGGTCTTCGTGTACACTCTCGGCTACGGCCGCTATATTTTCTTCACTGCGTGCTGGACCTGATGTATTCGGTCGAATATTATCTAATAATGAAAGCTGGGTCTCAAGATGGGTGATGGTGTTGCGATTGGACTAGTAATTTTCGTAATAAAGTTGAATGATTTGTAAACGTTATTCAGGCGAAAGTCTTTCCACGATGAAGTGCCAAACAATACTGAACAAAAATAACATGACAGCTTGACACGACTCACGCGTGATCTGTCAAAAAAGAAAGGCTATTGAAAAAAGTATCTATACTTGGATCACCTTTTATAATATATATGGGATTGAAATTTTTCAATAAAACTCAAAATTTAAACTTTCTCTAAGTCTAACTCGTTAATTGTAAAAAAAAATCAAATAAGTTTTTACAATTAAAGAGCTAGACTTAGTTTTTTGTTTACTAATTCTTTTCAGTGAAATATAAATATCTTCTATGCGCGTACTTTTTGAACTCGTTCCAAATAGTTGGACCGTTAACTGGTACCATAGACTCATATAAAAAAATTAAATGAGATAATAGTAGTAATTTACACCAACATCTCACATACTTTTAACTTTAATAACTTCCTTTCAAATCACTTCATATCAATTATTTTGAAATAGAGTTCTCTCAACTAACACCTGTAGAGACACTCAAAGACACTCACATCGTCATCATCATCTCGACCAGAACAATTAGCGGAAGTGTCAGCAAAGAGCAATGAACAGCGATCGAGTCAGACAAATTTGACAAGCAGGAATAGCGTTGCGTGACATGGCATCCGGCGAAAGATTGACTAAGTTTCATAATTACACTGATATGCAATTAATTACTGACATGATGTCGTACCCAGCTTTTTGAACTGGCCACCCATGTCAGGTAGTCTCCATCTTCTAGTACGAGCACTTCTATGCTGGCGGTAAGCGATGGTGTGAAAAGAAAGATAAAATATTATGTTTGCCATTTGATAGCGGCAAAATGAAGTGATTAGGTGGTGAGGAGGAGAAGGTATACGAAGAATGTGCTAATAGAAGTTCAAGAAAGTTAAGTTAAGTAAAATTTAGATAATGTGATTCTTTCGTGTTGAAGAAAAAAAAAACTTTCATAACTTATGACAAGTTGTTGTTGTCTTGTTTATTCATTTTAAATATTCTTCAACATAAATATGAGTGCATTTCAAATTATTATCTAAATGAGTAAAGTTTTATTTCCATTTAACGTAAAACAAATTCGAAATCGTTTCATTAATGTTTTATAATGATAATTATGAGAATTAAAAAAATGAAAACACGAGTGAACGGCTGTTCTTCAGCCATGCCGAAGTCTTTATATAGGGTGTTTTTTATAGAGGTATAGAACTTTAAGTTGGCATTACTTTTCAAGATGGCGACTGATTTAACAGCTGTCAAGTGATTTATTCTCAGTTTGGTTTGGCAATTCATCAAGAATAGACTCACGCCTGAACAACGCTTGCAAATAGTGCAATTTTATTTCGAAAATAATGGTTCTGTGCGGAAAACGTATCGCGCACTACGTCCAATGATACGGACCAATGATTCCACCAGCCCATAAAGCGCACCAAACAGTCAGTTTTTCTGGATGTAACGGTGTTTCAACATACGCTTGAGGATTACCTTCACTCCAAATGCGGCAGTTTTGTTTGTTGACGTAGCCATTAACCAGAAGTGCGCTTCATCGCTAAACATCGCTAAACATCGCTAATAGACGTAGTGCGCGATACGTTTTCCGCACAGAACCATTATTTTCGAAATAAAATTGCACTATTTGCAAGCGTTGTTCAGGCGTGAGTCTATTCATGATGAATTGCCAAACCAAACTGAGAATAAATCACTTGACAGCTGTTAAATCGGTCGCCATCTTGAAAAGTAATGCCAACTTAAAGTTCTATAGCTCTATAAAAAACACCCTTTATATACCTTTCATGAATATATCAAATTTTTGAAAATTGCAAAATTCGTTTTGATAATTTTCAGTCTCGATATGAACTTGAATTTACATCTGTAGAATACTGAATTTCGCGCTCCTGAATGCTTTTTTAACGGATTTTTTACCCAAAATCTTATAGATGAACCAATCGGTTGTATGTGATATAGCAGTCCGATTTCGATGACCTTCCTTACCAATATGCAGTTCATAATATGTGTGGAGTATTCCAAATTTCATGCTCCTAAATGCTTGTATGTCTGAGTTTTGGCCAAAATCTCACATCTGAAAATATTGGTGAATGGGAGCTATATGTTAAATTCGTCCGATTTCGATCATTTTCAGAAACAATATGCGAACGTAAATTCGTATTTCGATTTCTGCCCTAAAATTCCGAATCTGAAAAATCAGACGCATATATGCTATAGTTGTCCGACCTTTCCGGTTCTGACAAATAATCGTTTAAACCCAGTTTGGTGGAAATATCTCAAAAATTTAGGGAATGGCTTGCGTTCAAATCGAGAGACAAACAGACGGGCATGGCTAAATCAATTCAGCTCGTGATTCGGGTACGATCGGTATAAATTTCGGTGGGTCTATTTCTTCTCCTTCTGATACTTACATACTTTGGACCAAAGTTAATATATCATTTCATGAACATTAAAGGTATAAAAAGAAATAAGTGTTGTCCTCGACCATTCCGGAGGCCTTATACCTCTTACAAACATATCAAATTTAATGCAGTGCATTTTGGGATTAATTATTAATTCTAATATCTGAAAAATCGGCTATATAAAATAGTACTCCGATTTCGACGATTTGTAGTGACAATATTAACTTGAATTCAGGTCTGTATAATATCAAATATCACGCTTCTGGATGTTTTTTTTTTGACGAAAACCTCATATCTGCTGGTTTGCTGATTGATATCAGCTGATTTTGAATTTACGTGTGTAGAATACCAGGTTTCACGCGCTAAGATTAAGCTGCTTTTTTGGCAGATTTCCGACGCAAAATCTCTAGTTATATGGGGGATATGTAATATAGTCTTCCGAATTCGATTTTGATGAAGTTTAGTTGAAATATATCAAAAACTGAGGGACTAGTTCTCGTTCAAGCAGACGAATATAGGGACAGAGCGATATGGCTAAATCAATATATCTCGTCGATCTGATGCGATCAATATAAATTTTGATGGGTTTGTCTATTCTTCTTCTGGTATTTCCTTATATGTATGTCGTTATAACGAGTGATCCATTTCGAGGTTCGCTAGGTTTTTAAAGAAAAATCACAAGACGGCGTCACTTCCCACGCATCGCATCAATAAATGGATTTACTCAGAGAGCACTTCGGTGTGCAGATAATTTCACGTTTTGGGCCGGTCGCTTAGCCACCAAGATCGTGTGATATCACACCGTTAGACTTTTTCCTGTGGGGATATGTAAAGTCTAAAGTCTAAGCGGACAATCCCGCTTCGATTCAGGCCTCGGAGCAAAACATTACGCGTGTCATTTGTCAGTTAGCAGTCGAAATGCTCGAACGAGTCATCGGAAAATGTTTTTTTCGAATGATAATATAAAGATAACATTCCCCATTAAATTTGAATTGTCTGTGTTTTCGCCTTTAAAAAAGTAGGGAGCCTCGAAATGGATCACCCGATATATTTGACGCTTACTAACCGCTGAAGTGATTTTCGGCTCAGCTCTTCCTTCTTTAATTTATGGTTTTACGTCTTGATGTTTTTTAGCAATAAATGTTTAATGTTTAAAATGTTAAAGTTTATTCTAAACCGCCACCGAACGGCCGATGGATTTATATGAGGAGTTTTTATTTCATGTCAGAAATGCACTCGGAGGGCTTGCCATTCCCTGCCGCTGGTCGACCGCAATTAGAAAAATTATTTTTTGAATGTTGCTCGAACATGAACTCGAACCCAGGCTTTCCGAATTTTAGTACGCAAAGCCAACCACTCGGCTATTGCGGCCGATCACATCAGTTACTTCCATAAAATTACATCTAATATATTATAAATAGGGAAATGTTTAACTTTTAAAAAACGTGATTGTGTTGATATTTACAGTAATAACTGTCTTTTAATTACTCGAGTCCAAATTTGTCACTCATTGTTGGCTTACCAAATTTCGAGCTTTTTCGAAGTAAAAAAAATCATTTTTATTCTGAAGATACGAATAATCCTTTGAATGTCTTATTTTGGCATGCTCTATGAAATCTTTTGAAAATTACTATGAGAAATCCTTTTCATCCATCCATTTTCATTACAAGTTTATACACTTAAGAGAGAGCAATTTTCTATTAAAATTCCTAGAAAGATTTGAGTGAATTCTAATTATACAACGCTTAAGCGATGTCGACGGTGTCAGCAATTACTTTGATGCTGGCAGGCAGCTAGTTAGCTACTATGCACATAGCTTCGATTGCCAAGCAAGCAGCATTAGGCAATATAAGTCCCCAAAGAAGACAAAGATATAAAATGCTGGTTAAAGGCAATTTTTTCACGAGGACGACGAGTAGCGCTTTGTCTTCCTCTTCTTCGACAAATTGCAAGCGTTTCTGTCGATTTTTTGCTTCATTCTTTTCATTTGCTTATTTTTTTTTTGGAATTTTTTTTTGCTACATCAACTTGGTTAAATGTTATTTTTCGCCTGCTAATTCGTCCACTGAGCTGTAAATGTTGGTTGAAAGAAGTGCAGTGCAAATAAGAATTGAAGAAAAAGTGTGCGAAAGAGTAACTCTGAGGTTGTGTTGTATAATCGTGAAGAGTGTATAGAGGAGCCAATTTGAAAAGTTGCTAAGTTGAATAGCCAGTTTTATGTGTATAAAGAGCTAACAGAAGTACTTTTATATGTATATGAGTTGGAAATTGCAACCATTGCCATGAGAGGGCAGGGATTAAGGACATACGCCTAAGGTAAAAAGCTGTTACCGTATATACGCGGAAATGGCGTAAAAATCTGCTCACTTTGAACAACCGGAAGATTAATTACATTGTCGATTCTATTCATTTTAAGGTACGACGAACATTGTAAATGCATGAATGTAGCATGAGAATTAGCACCATACACAGTTCAGCTGGTAGAAAGTAGAAAAATATAAATCAAATTCACAACTGAGTGATTAAAATGTGATTAACGAAACTTTTTGTTAATTGATTACATTCATTGTGGCTTATTGAAGGCATTAACTCATACTTGTAAAAGAAGAAATTTTAAAAATTAAATTTAATAGTAGTGTAGCGAATTTAGTGGAAACCCAAAAGAGGCAGGGAGTTTATCAACTGTCCCTGTGCACCATTATCTATTCCTACTGTATTAACTTATGCAAAGGATTTTTATAAAAAAAAACATATCCCAACATTTTGGAGAGAAAAACTTTTCTTTTTTTCTTAAACATTAAACAGTATATTAGCTCGGGGGAAGGATAAAAGTACCATTTATTTCATGAATATCGTTTTGAGTAGGTGAATAACTTATAAATTCAGTGAATGTTGCTCCAATTTTAAATCGGCAATTTAAATAAATAAATATTTTTATAAGCAAGTATATGTATGTGTGTTTATATAAGTTTATATGTGTGATTATATAGGGTTTTTCAATAAGAGTGATATGATTTCTTTAAAAAGAAGACACACCAATTGTTAAGAAAACTCAAATGTTTTTTATTTAATGTGAAGTACAATCCATACAATTAAGTTCTCAATATAATATCATTCAATGGCCTCCACGACTGCTTTTGCGGGAACGAATTCGATGAACCCAATTTTTTAACACTTTTTTGACTTTTAAAGCTTGAAGAGAGTCTGGGTTATTGCTAAAGTCCAATGACTTCAAATAACCCCACAAGTAGTAGTCTAATGGTGTTAAATTACAACTTCGTGGAGGCCATGCAATGTCACAATTTCTTGAAATAATCTCAATAATTCGGTTGTTACACGTGCTGTGTGACACGTAGCCTCGTCTTGTTGAAACCAGATGCTGCTAAGATCAACTTCTTCCAATTGTGGCGATAAAAGGTTGGTTATCATCGACCTATACCGCTCTCCATTGACACTAACGGTGCTACCAGCTTCATTTCGAAAGAAGTACGGACCGATGATTCCACCAGACCAAAAACCAAACCAAACTGTCAATTAGTTGAATGTAATGGTTGTTCATGAATAATTTGCGAATCGGAGAAGATGATTTTCTTAAAACAAAATCGTTATCGCGTTCGAGTTGTTCCAAAGCAAAATTAGCAAATTCACGACGTTTATGGTGGTCCATGGATGAAATCGTAAACATTGCTGAATACAATGAAAAAAAAAATGATAGATCATGACATATTAAAAATGGCCAAAACGACATCCTTATTCACTCTTATTGTAAAACCCTATATAAGTTTTATGCATTATCTATGCACTAATACATATTTAATGTGTTTAATAATTGTTGACTAAGCTGATTGACTCTCATTTTGTAGTGGTATAATAAGCCTTTAATGTTTTCGTACTATTCTTAAAAACATGTTTAAATTTTTAATTTGAAAATACTATAACAGGGCAATTGAAAAGTCCCCGGCCTACCACAGTAGAACAATTTTTTTATTTATTTTTTAATCCAACACAGTTCCCTTCAAGAGTGCTACACTGATTATAGCGACCCTCCAACTTTTCGATACCATTTTTGTTGTACTATTTCTCCTTTGCTTCACAATAGGCCTCAGTTCCGGCGATCAACTATTCATTCGATGAAAATTTCTTCCTAGCGAGCATTTTTTTGAGATCTGAGAACAGGAAATAGTCGTCGGGGGCCAAATCTGGAGATTACGGTGGATGCGGAAGCAATTTGAAGCCGAATTCATGGATTTTTGCCGTCGATTTCACTGAATTATGACATGGTTCATTGTTTTTTTGAAACAGCACTTTCTTCTTCCTCAAATGCGGCCATTTTTTGGCGAATATCGTTATACAATAGTCTCTGTTGATGGCCCTTCCTTTTTCAAGGTAGTCAAGGAAAATTATTCTATGCGCATCCCAAAATACAGACGCCATAACCGTGTTAGCCGATTGTTGCGTTTTACACTTTTTGGAGCGGATTCAGCGTATGCAGTCCACTCGGGTGACTTTCGATAGGACTTCGGAGTGAAATAAAGGAGCCATGTTTTATTCATTGCCACATATCGACGCCAAAACTCGGTTTTCTTTCACTTGAACATTTCCAAACGTTGGTCCGAATCATCAACTTGTCGTTGTTGTTTTTAAAAAGGGAGCTCGCGCGGCACCCACTTTATACAGAGTTTTCGCATTCTCAAATATTCGTGAATGATATGATGTGCACGTTCAGTTTATATCTTTAGAGGGCCTGCTCTTTTGGGCGTCCACTGCGTTCACTAAACTTAGCATACCAATCCTTTATAATTGATATTCTTTGGGCAGTGTCCGTAAACTCGTCATCAAGCCAAGCTTTTGCTTCAACTGTATTGTTTCCCTTCAAAAAGGAATATTTTATCAACACGAAAAATTCCTTTTCATCCATTTTTTACACTAACAAAAATGGCTTCACTCAAAATACTATAAATTACAAAGTAATGCTCATTAAGCTGTCCAATTTATACTTGCGTCTTATGAAGGTTAGGTTAACTAAAAATCTTATGGATTTAATTTTAGTAGCGCCATTCGTGTGTCAGGTCGGGGATTTTTCAATTGCCCTATTATTATGTTATATCTATTACAATAATCTGATCAAATTGAAAAGTTTTGTTACGATATTTGTATGCAAAACTTTATGTTTCACATAGGAAATTATATTATTTAATTTTTAAAATAAGTTAGTTTATATTTAAATGCGTAATCCGGTTAATGGTTTATGCAAATGCAGTCAAATATTCATAAAATTTACATACTTATTTCAAATAGTAGCGGAGAATGCATTCAACGGTAAAGAGCATTATATTATTTTATTTTATGTAATTTTTTTCTTATTTAATAATTTATTTATTTTTAATAATTTATTTTTTCCTAGTATTAAATTGTGTAATTTTATTTGATTTTGTGTAATTTAATTTAAATTTGGTTTGTTTAATGTAATTGTTTTTGGTTATAAGTGAATGAGCTGTATTCAAAGGCCTATTTTTGTTAGAAAAATTATTTTTCATGGAATATTTTGTTATACAACAAAGAAAAATTGGTAGAAGTGACAGCTGTTTCGGAGATCACCACATCTTCTCATCAGACCAGGAATCGAACCGACGGATTCTGGCATCACAGAATTTTATTTTATTGTTATGTATTTTAATTTTTTTTTTTTTTTTTTGTTTTATTTTACTATTTTTGTTACTTTTATTTTATTTGCATATAATTGTAAATTATTTAATTTAATTTTATTTTACTGACTTTAAAATATCCCATAGAGCTCGCCAGTCGCAACCGTTATCTTAAGTAAATATAATATTTTCCTTCAAAAACCCCTAAAGAAAAATAAAAGAAACCCCTGTATTTCCCTACAGGCACAGTAATACTATCGTAGTAATATTATTTTTTCACTGAAAACCCAGTAAAAGAGACTAGAACAATCCAGTCAGCTTGTAAGGCAAACTATTTGTCGGTGCTACGCTAAATAAACAGCTTTCAACATTTACACTCAACTCTTGGCCCCGCGACTCGAAACGGGGTGGACGTTAAAATAAATTTTGCGGCCATCTACGTTTCCGTTTCCGTTGTGACTTCGCTATGTTATGTTTGCCTTTGGAATTAGCTGAAAATTCAGTTTCCGCTCTGCTGGTTTGTATTTGAACTCTTGTTTTTATTTGTACTAACTATCTTTGCTATTGTCATTATTGTTCCACCAAAATTCGTTATTACTGGTATTCGATTCGTTGCGCATGGTGAACTCTGCTACAAGCCTGAGAGAAAATATACATTCATAGAAGCACATGTGGGAAATAAATTATTTTCAATCTCTCAATAATTGCACGCAGTTGTGTTTTGCCAGTGTCGCACATACTTACATACGTACCCGTATAAGAATACATATGTATGTAAATTTATGTGGATATGTTTATTTGCAATTAGTCGAAAATTATGCAATGCGCGAATATATTGCATATTTTCACCAATACTAACAACATATTTTAAAACACATTTGGAAGATATTAAACTCTAAATTATATGAAAAGTTCATTGTATATATATTTCAATTAAAATTTTTTCGTAATAAATAATAGTCCAGTCAATCTAGACATCCGAATGAACCAATAATTCGCACCCAGCTGAAAGTTGGATAGTCAGAAATTAAATCGAAATCAGAAATTAAATCGCTTCTACACTTGGAAAAAAATTTTTTTTTTTAGAAAATTATGAAAATTCTAGATCAGATAATTATCTCTAAGGAATATAATTCTACTTTTCTCCTCAAACAAAAAATAAAGTAAAATAAAATAAAACCTTTTTCTTCTTTTTCTTTAGCGTAGGCACCACTTACGCGATTATTGCCGATTCAACAATATCGTGCCACTCTTTCCTTCCAGATTCTTCCAATGGAATGGAGGTCTTCACCTTCCTCTGCTTCCATCAGCGAGTACAGTATCGAATACTTTCAAAACTGGAGTGCTATTATCCATTCGGATGATATGACCTCGCCATCTTAGCCGCTGTCTCTTAATTCGCTGAACTATGTTAAAGTTGCCGCATATCTCGTACTGCTCAGCGTTCCAACGGCAGGGGTATTCGACCACGTATTTTGCAAATCTTTTCTCTCCAGAACTTTTAACTCTGACTTATCAGATGTTGTAATCGTTCTTGCCTGCGCACCATATATCAGAGCGAGAAAGTTTGGTCTTTGTTCGTCCAGAGAGGACTTTACTTTTCAATTGCATACTCATTACAAAGTAGCACCAGTTAGAAAGAGTGCATTTGCGTTGGATTTTAAGACTGACATTTTTTTATTTTGGTATGCAGGATATGAACCTGGACGAAATTATCTATGACTGTAAAGTTATGACTGTCAACAATGACGTGGGAGCCAAGTTGCGAATGCGATGACTCTTTATTTGATGACAGGCATTATTTCGACTTGTCTTCATTCACCACGTGATCCATTCGTTTCGCTTCTTTGTCCAACCTGGATAAAACGGAATTTACGGTGCGGTTGTTATGCCAGTAAACTGTATCTGGTCTATTTAGCTCTGCAGCTCTTATTATTTTCTCCTTGTCTGAAATCTCGTTTGGTATCTAACGGTTTGGGGAGGTCCTTCCCAATTCGGACTGCAATTCTGGAATTATCCAGAGTCAGTTTATATAGCCGTATGAGTTTTGTGGGGATATGGCAGCTTTAGAATCGATGAAAAGGTGATATCGATTCTTTTCTCTCGGGTCTTTTCCAAAATTTGGCGCAAGGTGAATATCTGGTCAATGGTGGATTTTTCAGGTCTAAAGCCACACTGATAAGGTCCAATCAATTTGTGGACGGTGGACTATAATCTCTCGCACAATATACTCAATAGGACCTATATAGGAATATGTGTTATTGAGGAGGCCCTCTATATACTAAGATCTGGACATCTGTCTTTAGATGACCTCTTTGGTCCCAACATGAGTTCGTTCCGGTCTTGAAACCTTCTTTAAGTCGTCGAATCCTTTCATAGGATTTTCGAGCATTACTCTTGTCGGCCAGCTTCTTAAGCTGTTCGCTTTTCGGCCTCTTTCTTCTTTTAATTGCAAATACTTCTTGCCTCTCGCGCTGGCTTTAAAATCGCAATTTTGACATCGTGGCGGGGTCAGCGTTACTTTGTACTTCCCTTCAGTCAGGACCTGGGTGCAAATCAGCAATATGTTCGAGAACTTCGTTTTGTGGCGGAATGTGGTTGGACATCCATAGGAGTGAATGTCTGGACTTAGCGACGGAGTCTCTCTTCCGCCAAACAACCAATACGAAAATTACGCTTTGTTATGTTCGCTGTAGTAGATTTCACAAGGATCTACCTTTCCGTCCTTGTCGCGTCTATCGCACTTCTTGGACGGCACTGATGTTAACATTTAGTCTTACGGGGACATAAACTAGCTTCCAAATTAAGGGACCGGACATTCCAAGTGCTTGCCCTCAAATCGTGATCCTTTAATCGTTTGCAGGGTCATCCGAGACTTAAGTTGATTTTACCTTAGAGTATATTTTTATGTGGGGGGTTGTTATTGTAACCGCAGAAAAATTCTTCAAATTGGGCATCGGGGAATATTGCGGGAGTGACAGTCCTTGGCCGGATAAAAATCCGTGTCGTTCCGGAATAAAGACCCGACTGTCGCGGAAACTATTGGATTTTAGTCGCTTATGGACCCTCCCCAATCTTTGTTGACTACCCAGAGGACACTTGGTTCTAGACCGGAAGTTGTGAGCTAAACCCTCTTCTCTTCCCAGGTAAATGTCAGTCAAAAAATTTTCTTACTTTCTATAATAATAATATAAAATAGAACAAAATAAAAGAAGCAATAAAATGGATTAAACTCACACTTTCTAGAAACTGGATAATTTCTGCTTCTTATCTCTGAAAAATAATGGGAGCTCTATTCGAAACAATACAATTCAAGAGAAATATGTTTTTCTTTTTTACTTATGTATAATTCTTTTCATATCGAATACATTGAAATCAAGTGATTCAGGTAAATTTTTAAGGTTATTGTATACAAGTAGAATAATTTTAATATAAGCAAAAACGAACTCGCAACTAACATCAACATACAATAAAAATTGAGCTTAAACTTTTACTGAAAAACTATATTATTTACTTGTAATATATAAATTTTTTTGTTATTAAAAAGAGCGGAACAGAATATTTTATAAAAGTCCACTCACCGTGGAATGAAATATAATCTTATTCAATGGAAACATGAGAGAACCAAAACCGCTAAGTTGTAGATACATACCTTTCTTATGTACAAGTATTAACTGCACTGTATTTATACACATATATACATATACTATTTTTAACAGTTGTAGCTTTTAACGGGTTAAAGCACAGAACTACGAAGTATGTTCAAAGGAAAAGGTAAATTTTGATTTTTCGCGGGCTATGTACATTCGATTATCGATATTTTGTTTTTGTTATAATCGGACACATATGTTTATCATGTGCTTGCATTAGGAGCCAATTTCGATTAGTAGTTTGTTTTTGACAACAGAATAGGTCACGTTTTTCTGTACTCTCCGATTTTTGACTTTTGAAAGAAATGGATGAAAAAATATGTAATCAATTTTGCGTCAAAAATGGAATAAAGTGCTTCAAGGCACTTGAAATGTTGACTATGGCATTCGGTGAGTCCGCTTTGTCTCAAAAAAGTGTTTATAAGTGGTACAAACGCTTTACAGAAGGCCGAGAAGATGTTGATGACGACGAGCGTCCTGGAGGTGCGACCACTTCAACAAGCGAAGAAAACATCGAAACGGTGAAAAAATGTTCTGTTAAAGGATATTGGCATATCAATCGGCCAAATGCTACTAAATTTTCTCGAATGTTTTGGGCATGAAACGTGTGGCAGCGAAGCTTGTTCCGAAATTGAAAAATTTTGAGAGAAAGCAATGTCGGATTAGTGTCGCTCAAGAGTTGTTGAATGACATCAACAACGATCCGGGTTTGCTCAAAAGGATCATAAATGTTGACGGAACGTGAGTATATGGTCATGACGTCGAAACCAAGGCCCAATCATCCCAATGGAAGCTGCCAGATGAGCCAAGACCGAATAAGGAACGCCAAGTTCGATCAATTGTGAAGGGTTTGCTAGCTATTTTATTTGATTACAGTTAATGAGGAATACTACAAATGAAGTTATGCACCGTTTGCGTGAAGCAATACGGCTAAAGCGATCGGAATTGGGGAAAAACAAATCGTGGATTCTGTATCACGATAATGCACTAGCTCACACATCAATGCTTATTCGTGAATTTTTGGCCGAAAACAAAACCGTCATCATGCTTCAACCACTGTATTCGCCATATTTGGCTCCCTGCGACTTCTTCCTATTCCCATAACTAATGAAACCAATGAAATGAAAGCGTTTTGCTACAGCGTTTTGAGAGATCAAGTCAAAATCGAAGAAAGGGCTGATGGTCATACCGAAAAGCGTATTTCAGTAGTGCTTCGCGGATTTGAAAAAGCGTTGGCACAAGTGTATTATTTGTATATTGATGAACAAATAAGTAAATTCAAAATTCACCTTTTACTTTGAACACACCTCGTATTCGTAGAGTTTCAATTGAATTACGTACATAGATATTTGAGTCGGTCTCGCCATATCGCGCCTTTCCTTTCTTAGCTGTTTTGGATTTAATTATGTTGGGGAATTTTATGGTAGGAAAAAAATCCTATATAATTCATTGTTAATCCTTCTTGATATGTCTTATAACAAGCTAAGGTTTCTTGATTCGAATCCTGGTGAAAAAAACTGCTTGCATTAAATTAAAGAGAACAGATCAATCAATCTGCTTTATATAATTTTTAGTAAAAATTTGAGAGAGCTTGCTCGTGTTCATAATGAGGTATGCCAAAAGTGACACCACACTCCCTTCTGTGGTACCTCACTGCTCGAAGCGCGGCATATGTTGATGATAGGCTAAATGAAACTCAACTTTGCGCAAACCACAGTACAAGACATGCCCAAATACTGAACTCTACATTATTTTCGAAAGAAGCATCGCAGCTTCAGGGAAATAGATCAAGAGCAGTTGGTAATATAGTGCCTTTACCACTGCCCAGACCCCAGTGCGGCCTGACTTTGCTTCCTGATTAACTGTTAACATTTTTTATTAACCTTGTGTGCCACTTAGCTGACAATTGAAATGAATATTATGATTTGGCTACTGAGGTAGAACCCCATTGCTGTTGTGTTGGTAAATTTTTTATTTTCATTATTTTCAATCACTAACAATTTATTGTAGGGATTTTTGAGTGTAATATCTTTTTATATGAGTATATCATATTATTGTTGCATTTAAGTTCGACACCGCGGTGTGTGGTGTGGTTGCCAACTTTACCTGCCACATTAGCACCATTTAAACAGCAAACTATTTTGTTTTTTTACTAAAACCATTAACCATAAAATCAAGTATGCGGTTAATACCGTCCCGTTGTCCTCTTGTGTGTTGGTCAATGAGTTAACCGGTCACTATCTGGACTAAATAGCTCAAGTTGACATATTTTTACAATTTTTCTCATTTTGTAATTATCCCTTATTTTCTTTCGCATTCCCTTGCGTGCGCGTTTGAATTTTTTTTTTTTCCTTTCGTAAATAAATTTATTTATTGTGCCATTTTTACTCCACGCTGCGGCGCAAACCACAACAGCGTTCAAAGAGAGCATTTCTTCGCACAAACTTTGTTAAATTTTTTTCTTTATTTTTTATTATTTTATTTTTTTTGCAGACATTGTCGAGTCCTTTTCGCTTGGGGACATTTTCTAATTCTTAATTCCTTTCTTTGTGTTTCGCATTAACGCAATTACAATGACATTGTTGTCGCCGACGTCTTTTCCGTTTTCCTAGCCTCTGTCATCCTCATTGGCGTCTACATTGTCGTCATCGTCCTCGTCGTAGTTGATGAAGATGAACAGCATTGGGCTGAATATCTTTTTTTCCTTTTTAAGCTCACCTACTTATTTACCTACCTTCTCATTATTTCCCGTACATCACAAGGATACTTTCACTTTTTTTGCTGGTGTGTAAACTCTTCTACAATTTCTGTGGGCCTTAAGCTCACACGCTGCTTACTTGGAGTAATTATCTACATTGTTAGAGTGTAGTAGCATTTTACTACTCTTCTAGGCAACTATGGGTGCTTACTTAGATTGTTTCTTCATTCTTTTTGCTAACATTGTTTTTGTTTTTGCTAGCACATTTGGAAAATTAAGTAATTTCGCATTTCACTGCTTCTTGATAATTGTACGCTGTGTTTTCGGTCGCCCTAGGGCCAACAGGCGGTGTGATGTGCAACTCAAGTGACTACATATTGTATAATCATTTGGCATTACGCTAATTTAAGAGAAGAAGGAATGTTGTCTAAGTGAGGTAGTAATTCTTTAAAATTAGCTCACAAAATGTCTGGTAAAACGTTGGTTATGGCAAGCAGTTTGCGAAGTTTCGGAGCTAAAAATAAATATGTATGTCTTATGGATTTCATTCTTGTCAATTCGCATTCAAATCAAGATTAAATGCAAGTTAAATAAGAATTATCATTAATTAACTTTTCTTTATGGGTTATTAGCAAAACTAAATTTTCTTTTACCAAAAATTATGAAAGGAATAAGAGTGTTCTAAAAAAGGAAAAAAAGAAAGTTAAAATGGAATTCAATCAAAATTAGAAACTTATGTATCAAAAATCCTTCACAGAGCAATATCTAATTCGTGTTCAAAAGCGATTGCACTTTCATCTAATCCTTTTAATAGAGTATATTGGTTATAATATAAACTCTGATGAATATCAAATAGTCGGTTATCATGGCGCGATAACGCGATAACGGCCAACAAACTACACCAAACCGTTATTCTTTCTGAATGAAATGGTAGCTCTTGAATTTTGTCAGGTTGCTCTACGTCCCAAATGTGGCAATTTTGCTTGTTTACGTACCCATTGAACCAGAAATGGGCCTCATAGCCGAAAAAAATTTGTAGTATCCCTGCGATCGATGCCGTCATTGCTAAGACGATATTTTACAATGTTGTCAATGTCAATGATAATGATCCTGGTTACGATCTTTACGCATGTTGCAACCGGTTTCTTGGACCTCAGCTATGGGATGGTGCTCCCAATGTATGAATTCGAGTATCTCTGCGATCTTTTCTTGGAGTTCGTTGAAGTTGAATTTAAGGAGTAAAGGCTGAGGACGTCTGAGTTGCCTTTGTGACACGCAGCAGAAATATTACGCCAATTAGGTTCGATGTCACCCCTAATGTCATGGATACTCAGAATAAATATTTCTGTCGTGCGAGTATATATAACAGGAGAGGATTGACGAGCGACTTGTTGAGTTTGATCCTTTGTGGTTAAGAGAAGACTTTGCTTTTCAGTTACCTTTGACTTTTATTTAGGATCATGGCGAGAGGCCACATAAATTAGAAAATTCTTTTCGGATGTTTACGATTCCAAACCGTTATTCTCCGATAGACACAATTCAAGGAACTAAGTTTGCAATTATAAAAATATATAGATCGAAACACTCTTTCATTGAGAGTATTCGATACAGTATTCGCTTGTAGAAGCAAAGGAGATAATTACTTTCACTCCGCTGAAAAAAAGTAAAAAAAAAGAAGAAAAGTCAAAGCTTCATTTGGTGTATCCAATTGGGGCTTGCTGCTCATACGGCTGCTTCGATTTACTGGGTAAGGAGTAAATGAAATGGCGTGAAATTTGGACCAATTGCCCAGTAATTTGAAGGTCTCTTGCTACCTTTCTCCCTGAGCTATCCATAATTGCCATACATTTACTTGCACTTAGTAGCGATGTGTTTAGAGTATTCTCAGTGAATTTTTAAGTAAGACATTTCGGATCATGGTAGATGCATTAAGGGGTTAGGCCACTATAGAGGACCACAAAATAGGCCTTTTTTGAGATTTGTTTTCGAGAAAACTATTAAATAAATATGATTTTTGACAGAAGGCATTTATTATATATATAATTAACTGCTTATATATTTTAAGAAAAATTAATTTAAAAATGGCGGCTATACAGCGTTCTCCCTATGATGTCTCCATTTTTTCGGGAACCACGGCCGGACACACAGCTCCTGTAATTATTTTAGTTTAATAAATTGTTGAACGATTTCCGCTTGTACACAGCAATAGCTACGGAAGTACGTAGGATTTTTTCAATATATGAATTTTTTACAAAATGGCGGGTCTATAAAGGAAAAAATAACAATTTGACCCAAAATTTTTTTTCGAAATTTGTAGATAATGTTTTTCTGAAGATGTTGTCAAAATTTCAAGTCAATTGGTTTCACATTGTTTGAGTTATGTTTCCGGCCAACTTGACGAAAGCAATTTTGAGATAAACGCGTTTAAAGTTTTGAGTTTGCCTTACTGAAACAGACGCTTCAACTAGAGAACGAAAATGGGGCATTTAGAAATTTTTATTTATCATAATCTTTCGGAATAACATTTTTGAGACCATAATGTATCATTTGAAGGAAAGAAAAATCCATTTTCCGAAAATTATAGAATGGCCTAACCGCTTAAATATTACTAAAGTATAAGTATATGTCTTTCTAAAGTTAAATTAAATATTGCTAAATAAATGTCTTTGCTCAAGTCAGAGAGCGAAAAAATCCTAAATTTAAAAAGCAAAATTAAAATTTTAAATCTCATTTGATATTCAAAATCTAATGTGGCCCAATTCAAATGCAAATATTGGATAACTTGGCAACTTGTAAATTTCCACAAAATATCATCAAATCCGCTATTGTCTCATTATTCACTTCAAATTGTGCAAACCGATTGACTGAATGCAGAAAGGATGGTTACTTTTTATTGAATTTCCCGCAGTTTTATTGTCTCTTTCACTTTCCTTTGTTGTTGTTACAAGTTCTTATTTGAATTCGATTGCAATACTAACAAATGTGTATGTGTGTGTGTGCGCCTCTTACTTGGGTCGTCGTTGCTCTTGTTGGTATTCTAACTGTGACTGACATCATTTGGCATTGTTTGTAGGATCCGAAAAAAATCCATTTACGTAAATCCCCCTATTTAACATACATTTTAGGCAATATTATTTTTATAGGGTTAAGCAGTCTGGCCATGACCATAGTGTGGGCGAGTCGGCAAGCGTAAGCGTGCCAACAACGGTTTGGTGAAAAAGGCAAGGGAGGCTGTTGGCCAGATAAGTCAGAAGACGTGCGCACACACATAGGGACAGGTAAGTATATATATAGAAGTGCTAATATACGTACATATATAGAAGTTAAACTGTATATACATAGGTATGCATGTAAATACATTTTGTAGTCAAGCGTCCCGCCTGCCATGTCGGGCAGTCAGCCAAAAGCCAGTCGGTTCGTTACTCATGTCACTCACTTACTTTTCTTGCTTTGGGTGTGCATTGTATCCTTTACAGTTTCTTGTTGCCATATCTAATACTGTTGTAAGAGTATTTTTACTGTTTCTTCGTATTGAATTTTGATTGTCTTTATTGCCGAAGGGTATCGGAAACAATTTATCCAGAGTATTATGCAAAAATCTGCGCGCATCGTTTGTTTGTTTTTGAAAATATTTCTTCTGCGAAATGGCTCATAGTGGTGTGATAAAGGCAACATTCACTTATTTCTAAGAAAGGGTTAAATTAGATTTTGAAAAAGAAAGAATGAAATTGAAACGAGAATGAACTGGCGCTGCTGGGACCAGCAGCAAAAAGCAAATAAATAAATACGATCATACCGCGCCCACTCATATAAATGTGTATATGTTAAGATTGAAAATAATATTACATATTTCAGAAATATCTGTGCTCAAATATTTTTCTGTGTTTGGTCCCAGTAGTAGTACACATTCAAATGTTTGTTTTATAGTTTACAATTTGAGCTGTAAACCAAGGCGCATTAATAACAGAATGTAACACATTACTCACAAATACCATAATTTTGACAAGAAAATTTAAATCTTAATTGAAAAAAAAAAAAAAAATTTCAATCTAATATTAGCTCTTCGCTTTATTACACTTCAAAATTGCACATATGATGAAGGATGTCCTTGAAAAAACATGATTTTCAGTTTATTTTTAGAAATGCGGTGGAGTAGATTCTCGTTACTAACTTCCCAGAGGGGGAATTCTCACTACTTCTAAATACAAGTACATGTGAGTGTATGTAAAGGTGGAGAGTTGAATCTTACCACGGTCAAAGGGATAATAGATTCTCACTGCCTACAAATAACTGTCTTTTTCAATAGGAGGTGGAGTAGATTCTTGTCGTCTCCTTATATTTCTAAAATAAGATTAGGCCCTTAGAGGCGCTGAGGATCTACTTTTCCCTTTTTTTACTTTAATTTACTTAGAGTTCTCTAATGCTCTGAATAGTAAAAAAAAAAACATTTTCGATTTTTCGGTCACAGCGGAAGTGGTGGCAGCATTTACAAATATTATTAACACATATTGAGCAAGAAAATTCTTTGTTTTCCTCGGCACTGCGAAGGCCGATTTCGTAAATGACATCATTTTGGTTCGAGCATTTTTTTATATTTGAGTAAATCTATAAAGGTTCCCAAAAGTGAACACATTTTTTGCTTTCCATCCCATAAAATGTATGTCTATCAGAAATAATCTTTAAGGATTTTCTGTACGTGAATCATACCATTACTCGGATGGGGCGACCGAAAGTGTAAAAATATTATTTCACTCAAGTAAACGATAGCTGCAATCATATTTGAGATTTTAGGGCAGGATTTTACCATCAATTGCTCTCATCTTTTACCATCAACATCTCAAAAGAAGTCACCACTTTTGACTTATTATACCAAATTGAGCATTGCCAACCCCGTATAGGGTCAGGTAGGTCTAGTCTAAGTCATCGAGATCATCTAACGGGAGGCCCAGAAAACGTGCTGTTTCGGAGGGTTCGGACCAGAGGGAGAGGGGTGTTAGGTGATTAGGATTAAGTGGTCATGCAAAGAGATGGTTAGTGTCGTGCGGAGATTTGTTGCATGCGGGATATGTGTTTGGTATGTCAGGGTCGAACCTGGATACGCAGCTCGCACACCTCTTCGGGTCTGATGAAGTATGATCACCAAATGAAATTTCCACTCGACCATCACGTTTCGTCGGATTAGACAGCGATTTGATTGTAGCCCAAAGCATGGTAAAGAGAGTTGTGATTCATGCTGCGGGGAGCTCCGTTCGGCCTTGAAGGCCTAGGGGGAGTTACCCAAAGTTGGTAATTGTGCTGAAGGCACTGCCGTGAAGGCTTGAGACCATGTGGCCATGTAACGCGTAGTCCACTCCCTATGGGTTTTAAGGCCTGAACAGGTCTTAATATGACTCCAACCATTGCATTGCTTCTATCTAACCGAAATGGAAGAATGGTGGAGTCTTTTTTGGCACAAGCAGCAAAAATAATCCGTTGGACCAGGGTTGATTTCTACGCCAGCACCGATGAGAAGGATTTGAAGCAGACCTGCTGCAGGGAGTTGCTCCATTGATGGCCTAACACCAAGATTACCTGATGACCTAAACCGTCTGTCGTCTAATCGGTCTATTTGTTCATTATTCAGAATCTCTAAATAAATGCTTCAACCATTGATAAAATCCACTCCGCAAATTTAACTCTCAAGACCGCAATATCACCAAATCTGGTCGTATTTTTCACTCAATTTCAATAAATTTACTCTTAGTCTCAGCATAACCTAGAGATTCTTACCTAGCGAAATTCTCGGTAGACCCTTGACTAACTAAAAAAAATAGATGTTTTGTTTAAACTTATATCGGGTTTAGCTGATAGCTTCCTACCAATAACGTTTTGATTAAATTTTACATATTTCTAAAACACTATTATATGTATCGTTTTCGCAGATCAGTGTTGGAATTCAGTATATTATTTTAACAATTTTCTTATCGTTAAAAATAATTAGCGACAATTTTAACGATCGAGTATTCACTACGCATATTTTAACGATATTCGCCTTCGCTTGATCAGCTGTTGTCGTTAACTACTCGATAAGTTGTTAATTAAATGACAAAAAATTTTCGAGTTATTAGCGCCATCTACCAAAGATTTCATATTTTAAGTTGTTAAAAGTTAAAATAAAATTCAAGTCGGAGAATTACCATAAAAAAGCAAAAAACTAAAATATCGTTTCAGTATTTGGCATATGTGTTATTCCAAGATGAGGAAATAACGCACTCTTCCTCAGTTGAAAGAAGTGAAAGATCCTTTAAACTGGAAAGAAACAAAATTTCGAAAGTTATATCAATTAACCCCAGATTTATCTGAAGAAATCATTTCTCAACTTGATAGCAAACTAAAAGGCGAGAAGCAGAATAACGGCGATATTTACATAAAAACAGGTATATAATGCATCTTCATATATATTTGTGGTTTTTGTGTCTTGATGTTTTTATCAACAAATGGAGAGACATACAGTTTATTCTAAGCCGCCTCTGAACTTCTGATGAATTTTTATGAGGAGCTTTCATTTCATGCCAGAAATACACTCCGAGGGCTTGACATTTCCTGCCGACGGTCGATCGCAATTAGAAAATTTTTTTTTCTATAATTTTGGATGTTGCTCGAACCTTGGCTCGAACCCAGGCGGTCCGAATTGTAGTACGCAATGCTAATCACTCGGCTATTGTGGCCTAACATTAGATTAGGTAAGCAAATATATCAGTCTGAAGCAGATTTCCTAGTTCATTTTTTGCAGATTATCTCTTTCAAATGTTGGCCGCGGCTACGTCTCAGATGGTCCATGCGTTGCATTCAATTTTCGATGACTCGTTCGAGCATTTCGACTGGTAACTGGCGAATGACACGCGTGATGTTTTGCTCCAAGGCCTGACTCGAAGCGGGATTGTCTGCATAGACTTTAAACTTTACACATGCCCACAGGATAAAGTCTAACGGTGTGATACTACACGATCTTGGTTGCCAATCGACCGGCCCATGCGATTGTTGGGAAGTGGCGCCATCTTTTTGAAACCGAATATCGCGGAGATCACGAGCTTCAATTTCTGGCATCAAATAGTCGATTATTACGGCGCGATAACGGTCGCCTTTGACGGTTACGTCTACACCGTCTTCATTTTTGAAGAAATATGGACCGATGATTCCACCGGCTCGCAAACCACTCCAAAGCGTTTATTTTCTGGATGAAATGGCAGCTCTTGAATCTCTGCAGGTTGCTCTTCGTCACAAATGTGGCAATTTTGCTTGTTTACATACCCATTGAGCCTCTTCACTGAAAAAGATTTGGCTCAAAAACGTCAGATCTTCTTGGAACTGCGGCTTCAGTTCTTGCCCTAGCTGTTCAATACGTCAGTCCGAACGCTGCGAACGCCGCCGAGTCGACTCTCCATGGTCTTCGAGTACACTCTCAGCTACAGCCGCTATATTTTTTTCACTGCGTGCTGGACGTGGTCTATTCGGTTGAATATTATCCAATAGTGAATGCTGGGTCTCAAGATTTGTAGTGATGTTGCGAATTATACGCTCAGTAGGTCGAGATGTTGACCATAAGTTGAGCGAAGCGTGTGAAACACATTCTTTACAGAACGTGTATTTTCGTAAAAAAGTTGAATGATTTGTAAACGTTGTTTAGTCGTAAGTCTTTCCATGATGAAATGCCAATCAAAAATAACATGACAGCTTGACATGACTCACTCGTGATCTGTAAAAAAAAAGGTAATGAAAAATGTACCTTTACTTGGATCATCCTTTATTACTGTCGTTAAGGATAAATGAATGGGTTTTCAACCAATCATCTAAGTTGTGAGTACTCTTCCTATATATGTATATATATATAAGTGTATATTATTGTTAAATAAGTTCTCTTTGAGATAATGTGTACGAAACATGTGTGTGGAGTGTCACTAAGTTATTTTTACATATAAAGTGAAAATCTATTTTTTAAAAGTGCTTTTGGCTATTTTTACAAAAACGATGTTTAAATGGAAAGCGCTTTACTACTCACTCAGGATTTTTAACGTATTTGCATAAAACTTCTAATGGCTAAGAACGGGTGAAGGAGATGAATATATTAGATATCTTATTCAATTCAAATCAAATCCCAATGACATACGTACATATCTAAACATAACCCAAATGTGTACAAGCACACATGCAAATATTTGCTGTCGTAAAAGAAAAGAAATAAAAAGGAATAAAATAAATAAATAAAAAATATATTTTGGGGCTCACAAATAAAAGAACATTAGTCACTGAAGTCATTGATAAAAATTTATGCATTTCATTAATATTTCTTGGTGAATATGTAAATTATTGTGAAAATATATATTTCTACCGTTTTCAATGAGCATTACATAGCACCAAATTAAAAATACAATTATATTTTGCAAAAAAAAAAATTAGTTATGGATTTTGTTGTTGATATCCTAATCTTAATCTTAATTTTAGTCTGAATCTTAATAATAAATAAAAATCCCGTGTCACAATGTTTGTTCCAAGTGAACTCGTCACAAACTCAACCGGTCTTAATGAAATTTGACATTGTAGTGTAATTTGGTCCAACTTAAGACATAGGTTAGTTTTTATTTCGATTAATGGCCTCAATAATTTATAAATAACAATAAACTGATTATCAAAGTTGATTGTTGTTACTAATCGCAGGTTTCGTAAATCTCGAACAGATGGCGCCTCATCTCAGATTTGTTACGGAAAATAGTCAAACAGAATATTGTGGACTCCTGTTGTTTTTATTGTTGTAACCGCAGAAAAATTCCCCAAATTGGGCTTCGGGGAATATAGCGCCATTGACAGTCCTTGGCCGGATAAAAATCCGGGTCGTTCCGGTATAAAGACCCGAATGTCACGAGAACTATTGGATTTCAATCGCCTCTTACGACAGACATGCCTTACAGCGGGTAAATTCTTGAACGCCTAACCCGCAAGAGGTATTATGGACTCCTCATAGATCAATATATTCCGTGACGTCACTTTTTCTGGAAGATTTTTCATTTTATTTTCATGTGCTGTATACTATTTTGGATATCTATTTAACTAATAATTTACAGTTATATAATGCAATGCAAGAACAACAAAATTATAGTACAAGGAATTTATTGACATAAAATTTTCAGTAAAATGCCACCAAGAAAATCTAACCTCAACAATGCCCAACAAAGAGCAGAAAGAAGTGGAGCTCAAAGAGTTCACATAGCTGATATTCATGTACATGAATCAAGAGAACAGCATGATAAACGTCTAAAAGAATATTTATTGAGAACTGCACGTGGACGATACATATATTCAATTAGAGAACGAGACCGAGGAAGGCAGCGTACCATGTGAATCATTTCTTTGTCTTGCGTTCAATTATGCACCGGTCATTAATTACTCAGCTGATTTCAAAGTTATTATCGGTGCGATGGACAAAATAAGCAAATATTGTCAGACTTTAAAATTTCACAATGAAATACCTGACATGTGTTGTGCCTCAGGGAAAGTTATATTATTACCACTCCCTACTCCGTCTGAATATTTGAAATCACTACTTTATGACAATTCAAAGAATTAAATATTAATTTTGCGTAAGACACGGAAGTTTAATTTTTGCTTTCAAATGACATCATTTGGGGCATCAAAAAATTTGAGATCCCTGATCGGATGGTCGAAATTTTGAAACAACATTTTAATTACAAGGCCAAGTGTACCATACAAAAAGAACATTGATACCAATGCCAAATGAAGATCCAAAATTTCTCCAAATCACTCAACCACAACAACATGTGGCTGCTAGTATTAAAAAAAACCAAAATTTTGGAGCAATAAATTAAATTCGATGTTTTTTAAGAGGAAATCCATCGAATAATTATCGATAAATATACACGAAATATCTTAATTTCAAAGTTTGTCTGCAAATAAGTGGCTTCAAATAAATTATTAAGCTTATGAATTAAAAAAAATTTGTTTTAAAAATTCGACAAACCAAAACTGATATTAAAAAAACGCGACAAAATAATTATCGACATTTGTCCGAAAGAATCAATAAAAATCAACGATATTTCTGAATTTTAAAGATAATAAGAAAATGTATTAAAAAAGACTTCGAATAACTTTTG
This sequence comes from Neoceratitis asiatica, assembly GCA_030068015.2. Taxonomy (NCBI): domain Eukaryota; kingdom Metazoa; phylum Arthropoda; class Insecta; order Diptera; family Tephritidae; genus Neoceratitis; species Neoceratitis asiatica. The sequence goes on from CM061529.1 coordinate 42,154,690, forward strand.
TTATAATACATAACAAATTTCTTAAGTAAATAAATTTAAAAAAAATTTCAATCGTGATAACATTTTTAATGTTAAGACATTAGAATATAAATATATTTTACTCTGCATTCATCGATGTTGTTTAATAATATATTGATCACCCATAAATAAATATAAAAACCTATCAAGTTAAACGTCAAAAATAGGATGTTAATCGCACTTCTGTTTATTCAACCATAAAAATGTATGTATTCATTAGCTCTATTTTGGTCTTGAAATGTTTCTATTCATTTTCATTCATTTTTTCGTTATCCATCTTCATTTTTTTACCTCTTATGTGCTTAAAAATCCACATTCTCCCTTTACGCTTTTACCTTTCCAATTTCATTTCTATATCAACAGCACGAACGTCAGTGGCGAGTAGTGTAATTAATTTCTTTTCCAAACATTTTGGCTTTTTGCACCTGAAACGTGGCGACCACTCACGCAATCAATGGACCGTGTGAAATGTTCTCGAAGTAAATTTTTCTTCTTCTCTCTCAGTTTTTTTTCTCTTTCTCTCTTGCCGCTACTGCGGACATCACCTCTGATTCAATTCGAATTTGCCGTCGTTTTAAGTAGCCAACAGACCACTTAAAAATAAAACGCGCTGTGAAAAAAACAAACGGCAAACAAAGAAAATACCGTTAGTACCACCAAACGCTGCTAGTCCTTGCTGCATGGCAAAGAGTTGGCCGAAGTGCTGCTTGTGCAGTTGAAAAGTGCTTGCACTTAAAATCGCAAACGTGCATTGCACTGTCACGTCGTAAAGAAAAATACTGAGCGTACTTGGACTATAAATACCATATATGTATGTATGTATGTTATGTGTGAATGTGATAAATACGTACATATGTATGTTATGCCGTATGCTTACCCACCCTGTAGGCAAATCAAATTAGTCTGCCATATTTATACCTTTCATGTACATGAAATGGTCCGAAGTATGTAAGTACCAGAAGGAGAAGAGATAGATCCACCGAAATTTATATCTCATATCGGATTTGAAATTTCGTGTCATAAATCCGGAAAAAAATGGAACATCGGATACTATTTATACATAATGAATTGCATATAGCTTCCGTACAACGATATTTTCAGTTGTGAGGTTTTGGTCAAAACTCAGTCAAAAAACCATCTAGGAGCATGAAATTTGGTATTATACATAAATAAAGGGTTATCCAAGTTTAGGTATTTTTTTCCATATACTCTTTCTGACAGATTACGCGTGAGTCGTGTGAAGCTGTCATGTTATTTTTATTCAGTATTGTTTTGGCATTTTATCACGGAAAGACTTACGCCTGAACAACATTTACAAATCATTCAATTTTATTACGAAAATTCGCGTTCTGCAAAGAATGCGTTTCGCGCGAGTTATGAGTCCGTGCCGGAAGTTTAAATAAAATACAAGCATTAGCTTAATTTAGTCTTCCTTTATTTTCAGAACTGCTTTTACATTTTTACGCTTACAACTATTTATACTATTTCTAACTATTGTTTGATAAAAAGATGTTTACATGTTGAGCATTATGTTATCATAATGCTTTGTTACTTATGAGACAAACATGATTGTTTGTTTATTATAGCTTATCAATAGATTGTTTACGTCTTCGTATATTCTGAACAAGAATATACATGTTTATTTGTATATTATAGTTTATGAAATGTATGTAACAAAGTTTGTTAGCTAAGTATGTGTGTATGCAATATATGTATGTATGTATGGACGTAGTTATGCTAACGTCGTTAACTATGTATGGACGTAGTTATGCTAACGTCGTTAACTCTCCCCTGTGTTGAAAATGGAATGTCCTCATTTCAACGGGCTTAGGTTTTGTATTCGTTGTAACTCTGTTTGATAAGCTAATTCGAACTCTCTTTGGCGTCTGGTGTTTAATTGTAGTTGTCGGCATGTATATAATTTTATAATTAAGTACGTGACTAAAGCTAATATAATTATGATTGTGATTAAATATAAGGTAAATTTCAAGGATGTTCCTCAATTGGTAAAAATAATTTATACATTTCTTGTATATTAGTAAATTTATAATCTGATTCAGAGTTTAAAATTCTTAGTACATTAACCTTTTCATTCTGATAAGCATGTATTACATTTTTTATTTCTTGCTTATGGTTAATATAAGTTTTATTATCAATAGTTGTATTGGAATTGAATTGGATTAAATGTGGGCCATTTACCCTAATTCCGTTCCATGTGTGTTCATTGTCGATAATAATATTACCATTATCTAATATTTGTAAGGGAGAGTTATTTTCTTGGATAATATTACAATGGGCTTTTTGTTTTAATAACAAAGGGATAGTACAATTATCCCTTGGTTCTTTTTTTACAAATATGTGTTCCTACGTAATTTTTGCATTTTGATAAATTGGTGAAATTATTATTACACAAGGCAATTCTATTATGAAGTTGATATTTTCCGTATTTAAAGGCTAGTGGGGTTAAATTGTACATTTTACATTTATTTGTTATTATGGGGTATTTATAGATTGTAATAATAGTATTATTAAAAGTACATATGTGTATATCGGAATACTCTAGTACATTTATTATTGGAATGTCATATACTTCGTTTTTTATTACCTGCTGTACGTCTCTAAAATTAAGTGTGCCAGAAAAGAAATTTCCTGTTTTTGCAAAGTTAATGGTATTTGTTATAGCTACTAATTCGTTATATATTTCTGTAAGTACTGACTGATCAAAAATTGATTCTGGATTTAATGTTGCTAAAATTTTTTCAAACCGGGAATTTATTTTCCTTTGCTGATTATTATTATCTATAAGCTGGTTCACTCCAGTTTTAATTTCGACAAGGTCATCGTGATCTGGTATTCCTGTTATAAATTTTAACGCGGAACCTAAAAAATTGAGGGCACGTTTGGCACGATACTCGGATGGTATTAATTGTGACTTCAGAGTTTCTATTTTATCAATTATTATATTTTTTTCATCTGTTTGAGTTGATTCATATTTACTTCGCACAATTCTTTCATATGGTTCTAATATTATGGATAAATTTGATACATGGTAAAGAAATGTTGAACTCTCATAGGTATACACAGTATCTACTTCAGTAAGTACATATTTTTTACCAGTCAAATCTGTTATTTTATCGCAAAATCCGTGAGTAACTATTACTAAAATTAGGAAGCCTATTCGTTGCATGGTGTGCTAGTTTTCCTTATACTGTCCTTGTGTATGATTTTCCCCCTCACTGTTAGGATTGTGTCCCCACGATCTTCTTTTACTTTGTGTTTATTATACTTTGTGGCGAGTTTATTACGTCGATCTGTTCGACTATAAATTATATCACCTGGTTTGTATATAATGGTTTTCCTTTTTTTATTATGTTGCCTGAGTAGTTTTTCTTGTTTATCCTCAAGTATGTCCTTGATATCAGGATATTTTTCTCGGTTGTAAAAAACCTCCTCGGGCTTATATCCTGTTGTGGAGTGAATCGTCCTGTTGTATTGGCGAATTGCGTTGAATAATTCGTCACCGGGAGCAGTATTATTCTCTGCAGCTAAACTTTGGCAAAGTTCAATTAGAGTGTTATGTATCCGTTCAACTTGAGCGTTTGATGTTGAATGATGTACAGGCGTGACAGAGTGCGTTATTTGTAGCCGGCTGTACAAGAATTTTGTTATGTTGCTCTTAAATATACTTTCGTTATCAGTCATGAGGTACTTGGCATTTGGGTAAACTTGTGTGAGTACTTCCTCTATGTATTCGTGACAGTTTGTCTTTGTGTCCAATTTTCGTAAGAAACAGTATTTGGAATATCTGTCTGTAGAACTAAGGTATTGTTTATTATTAATATGGAAAACATCCATCTGTATATACTCTCCTACTTGTGTTGGTATTGGAGTTTTTCCAATAGGTTGTTTATTTGGTTGTCTTTCGTATTTGTGCTGTGTTGATATCGTCTGCTGTTACTTTCTGGTCTGGACCGTGTCTCGAATTCTTCATTCTCGTTGTCGTGAAAAATGGTACAAGCTATCGCATATGCCGATTCCAAATTTTTTGGGTTATGGCTGTACAATGTACCGCTTGTATATTTGGAGTTTAACCCAAGAATAAACGTCCTTACTGCCTCCTGATTAGCGTATGCTATCATTCCTTTGTCATCATTGGACATCTCAATCTTTGATAGGGCTAAATTAAGTGCCTTAGAAACTTCACTGTGGAATTCTGCAAGGGTTTTTCTACCTTGTGTGATTCGCTTCATTTCATCAAGAAGCACATATAGTGGGCGTTGATCTGCATACGTATAATCCAATCTGTTGATGATTGAATAAAAATTCAATTTGGTGTTGTGGTTCGTAAGAATGTTAGCAGCGGGTCCTGTAATTTTTGTCCGCATTATTCCCAGGGCACTATAATATTTTGGGTGATCTTGGAAGATCTTTTATAGCTTCCATGAATGTCCACACTTGTGATCTCCATGATCGGTATTGTTCTTTATCCCCGTCAAATTTCGGTAGAGATTTGAATAGCTCAAGGTCGATATCCTTGGCGTCAGTAATATTTAGTTTTGCCTCCTCATATAAGACTAATTCTTCCGGAGCGTTTTGTTGCTCCAGTGCAGCAATTCTCTCCGTGAATTCCATTGTTTGTTGCTGCATCTGGTTCATCAGTGTGGTGAACTGGGCATTTAGTTGGGCCAGTTGATGCTCCATTGTAAACTTATTTAGATTTCTGTGGTCGTCGTAGGATTTCTGCTTTTTTCCCCTCCGAAGTCTCCGTAAAGTATCCAGATTTTTCACTTCACTTTTTTTGTCTAAAATTTTCAGAGTTTTTTTTTTTGTTTTATTTGTACACTTTTTTTGAGTAACTAGTGTTTTGTCGCCTTTTTTACGATTCCGGTTTATGTTGTCGGTATTATTCCGTTTTTTCAGGATCTATACTTGATTTTCGTTGATTATTTTTTGGCACTTTTTCAAACGTATAGTGCTGGAAGTCTTTCTTCCCGTGGATTTAGTTTTTTTTCTATTTCTTTTACATAGAAAAATGGCTTAAGGTTCGTTTGAGCCCCCAGTTATGAGTCCGTGCCGGAAGTTTAAATAAAATACAAGCATTAGCTTAATTTAGTCTTCCTTTATTTTCAGAACTGCCTTTACATTTTTACGCTTACAACTATTTATACTATTTCTAACTATTGTTTGATAAAAAGATGTTTACATGTTGAGCATTATGTTATCATAATGCTTTGTTACTTATGAGACAAACATGATTGTTTGTTTATTATAGCTTATCAATAGATTGTTTACGTCTTCGTATATTCTGAACAAGAATATACATGTTTATTTGTATATTATAGTTTATGAAATGTATGTAACAAAGTTTGTTAGCTAAGTATGTGTGTATGCAATATATGTATGTATGTGTGGACGTAGTTATGCTAACGTCGTTAACTATGTATGGACGTAGTTATGCTAACGTCGTTAACTCGCGCTTCGCTCAACATAATCGGCTTACTGAGCATACTATTCGCAACTCCATCATCCATCTTGAGACCCAGCATTAATTATTCGATAATGTTAGACCGAATAGACCACTTCCAGCACGCAGTGAAGAAAAAATAGCGACCGTAGCAGCGAGTGTACTCGAAGACGGTGGAGAGTCGATTCGGCGCCGTTCGCAGCAACTCGAACTGACGTATGGAACGACTTGGCGCATTTTATGTCGAGATTTTAAATTGAAAGCGTGCAAAATACAGCTTGTGCAAGAACTGTAGCCGCTCGACCTTTCCAAGCGACATCGCTTTCATCTATGGGTTCTTGAAAAGTTCCAAGAAGATCCGACGTTTTCGAGCCAAAGTTTTTCAGCGATGATAACCGACTATTTGATGCCTGAAATTGAAGCTCGCAATCTCCGCGGCATATGCTTTCAACAAGACAGCGACACTTCCAACATATCACATCAATGAATGCATTTATTGAGAAAACACTTCGATGAGCAGATAATTTCACGTTTTGGGCCGGTCGATTGCCCACCAAGATCGTGTGATATCACACCATTAGACTTTTTCCTGTGGGGACATGTAAAGTCTAAAGTCTATGCGGACAATCCCGCTTCGATTCAGGCCTTGGAGCAAAACATCACGCGTGTCATTCGCCAGTTACCAGTCGAAATGCTCGAACGAGTCATCGAAAATTGGATTCAACGGATGGACCATCTGAGACGTAGCCGCGGCCAACATTTGAAAGAGATAATCTTAAAAAAATAAATACCAAAGAATGTTCTTTCGAATGATAATAAACATTCCCCATTAAATTTTGAATTTTCTGTATTTTTTTCTTTAAAAAAGTGGGAAACCTCGATAAGGATCATTTATTATGAATTGCATATTGGTACTGGAAATCAATGAAATCGGAATATTATATCATACAACCGATTTGTTCAGATGCAAGGTTTTTTGTCAAAAATCCGTCAAAAAAATATTTAAGAATGTGGAATTTGGTATTGGAAGACAACCTTCCTTTGGTATTGGAAGACAGCCGTTCTTTCGTGATTGTTTCTTAGAAAGTACGATGAAGATCGCTAACGAAATAAAAGTGTTTTTAGCTCACAGACGTAACACTTCTACAGCATCACTGAAAAATGCACAGAAAAAGTTGAGCTCAAAGAAGATAGCTATGAGTTCCGAATGAGTTAGTTCAATAATGTTAGCTAGAAGTCTGAGTAATTTCCAGCCAGTTCTATGAATTGAAACCGCTTTCGAACGGCTAGTGAATATTTCTAACTATTTAAATAACTTTTTATATTATTTTGGATAATACTGTAATGCTAAGCCGTATGTATGTATGCTATTACTAACCGTTGTGGTTTCATTGGTCAATTATATTTATTTAAGATGCTTAATCTAATTTTAAATAAATCATTAATTAGTTCCAAAAAGTGCTAATCTTTTATCAAACTATTTCCTACGAGTCGTCATATATGGCTCTACAGAAATGTATTATATGCAATAGACATATGCATGTACATACATATATATGTAAAGCTTCAAAACTGAAACTACACTTAAATACAATATGCTTCGATATTTTTAACTCTTGTACTAAGCACCATTACTGGGTCCCAAACCAACGAAGCTGCGAAATACGTACAAGTTAAAATCAGTGAGAAACCATAATAGCAATAAAATATAAACAAACAAGTCAAGTGGTTTGACTTTTTATGGCAAAAGAAATATATATATATATATATATATATATTCGGATTGTTCCCAGTTTAAGTTAGTATTTTTATTTATTCGAAAGCTTTCGCTTCTTTTGGCAAATATGCACTTTTATTATGCAATTGCTATGCGCTTACATTGTGTTGTTAACTGAAGTTGGTTTATACCAGACCAGAACATTTGTTGTTGTTTTTTTTGTTAGCAGTTAACCTATGTAAGTTAAACTATCCATTTTTACAACTACAAATACTTCAAATACGTTTCTTGTATCACTGAAGAGCAAGTGCAAAGTAAATGTTAGAATGAAAGAAAGGCCATGACGAAGTCTTTATACATTTCATGATCAAATAAAATTTATTGCAAAATGCTAAAATTCTATTTTAATGATTATCAGTGTAAATTTTGATTTAAATTCACGTGTATAGAATTCCAAGCTTGGCGCTCTTGTATGCTTTTTTGCCGGATTTTTGAACCGAAACCTCATAGCTGAACGATAAAGTCTGGCGGTCGTCATATCCGAGTAGCTAACATTTTTTTAATTTTTTTTTTTTTTTTTTGGACGGCCAGGGTTCGAGCCTAGACTCGACCAACATTCAAAATTACCTTCGGCAGGCAGTGTCAAACCCTTCGAGTATATTTCTGACATGATATGAAATCTTCTCATAAAAATCCATCGGTCGTTGGGAGGCGACTTAGAGTAAAAAGTAGCTCTCTCCATTGGTTGGTAAATACATCAATATACAAAAACCACAAATTTGGAGGAGGTGTTCATTCAAAAATCGCTTCAGCGGTTACAAAGCGCCAAATTTATATTGTTGACTTCCAGCACCAATATTTAATTGATTATATGGGCTTAGAATACCGAATTTTATGTTGTTAACTGGTTTATTAAAGTATTTATCACCAAAAATCACATATCTAAACGAATTGGTTGTATAGGAGCTTTATGATATAGTCGACTGTTCTGGCTTGTTGCGACAAACGTCAATACATTACAAAAATTAACCAGCAAACCAAGTTTCATTCAAATATCTCAAAAACTGAGGGGGGACTAGTTTGCGTTCAAACAGACGGACAGACGGGCGGGCGGACGGACATGACCAAATCTACTCAGCTTGCCATTTTAATCATATCGTTATAAATTCTGACAAGTCTTCAGGTTTATGAAATGTAAAAAAAATGAATGAAAATATTACAAAAATAAAAACAAAATTTTAAAACTTTTACAGTAAAATTAAATGAAAAAAATAACAAAAAAATTAAATTGAAATAAAATAAAATTAATTGAGCTAACAAAAAAAAATTAAATAAAACTTATATTTATTTATATCATGTTCAAAGACTCAATTGTGTTTTGTGAGAAATACACAACCAACAAGTTCAAGAAACCTATAAAAGATTTTTCGAAAGGTACTAATTTTTCGTACTTTAAGTCGCAAATTACTGACGAATACAAATTTGCTTGCTAATTGTGCTATGACCTCTTGAGGCAGTGAGTTGGTGGTAAAACAATCTATGCCTATACATTAGAGAGAACAAAGACATCAGATCGATGACTATTACTTCTGCTGTGTCGATTTTCGTGTTACTAATGTTAAAACAAATGATATATCCAGATTTAAAATCGGCTAGAAAACTTTCGACACATTCAGAGGACAAAAAAGTGCAACCAAATGTCCATGTTTTTATTGTCTGTGGGATAGTGGTGTCAAGCGTCAACACTGGCTTGTACGTCAGATGATAGAGATAAACCCATCTTTGGTTACAAGAGATAAAATTATACTGAGTTATTTGCAAATCAAACGATGTTCAACTAAATAATTTGCGAAGGCGTTAAATAATAATGAGTAATGTTTTCTTTATAACGGGCAATCCATTCCGAGGTTCCCTAATTTTTTTCTAAAGAAAAAACACAGAAAATCTATCATTCGAAAGAACATTCTTTGGCATTTATTTTTTAAAGATTATCTCTTTCAAATGTTAGCCGCGTCTAACCTACGTCTCAGATGGTCCATCCGTGGAGTCCAATTTTCGATGGCTCGTTCGAGCATTTGCAATGGTAACTGGCGAGTGAAACGCGTGATATTTTGAATCGAAGCGGGATTGTCCGCATAGACTTTAGACTTTGCATATCCCCACAGAAAAAGGTATAACGGTGTGATATCACACGGTCTTGGTGGCCAATCGACCGGCCTAAAACGTGAAATTATCTGCTCACCGAAGTGTTTTCTCAATAAATCCATTGCACATCGTGTGTAAAGTGGCGCCGTCTTGTTGAAACCAAATGTCGCGGAGATCACGAGCTTCAATTTCAGGCATCAAATAGTCGGTTATCGTGGCGTTATAACGGTCGCAATCACACCAAACCGTTATTTTTTCTGGATAAAATGGCAGTTCTTGAATCTCTTCAGGTTGCTCTTTGTCCCAAATGCGTAATTTTTGCTTGTTTACAGCCAGAAATGGGCCTTATCGCTGAACAAAATTTAGCTCGAAAACGTCGGATCTTCTTGGAATTTTTCAGGAGCCCATGGAGCGAAGCGATCTCGCTTGGGAAGGTCGAGCGGCTTCAGTTCTTGCACAAGCTGTGTTTGGTATGCTTTTAATTTAAGATCTCGACGTAAAATGCGCCAAGTCGTACAATATGTCAGTTCGAGTTGCTCCGAACGGCGCCGAATCGACTCTCCACGGCATTTGTTTACAGTATCAGCTGCGGTCGCTATATTTTCTTTACCGCGTGCTGGACGTGGTATATTCGGTCGAGTATTATCCAATAATGAATGTTCGGTACCAAGATGGGCGATGGTGTTGCGAACAATACGCTCAGTAGGCTGATTGATTGATTGACCATTAATTGAGCGAAGTGCGCAAAATACGTGAATTTTCTTAATAAAGTTGAATGATTTGTAAACGTTGTTCAGGCGTAAGTCTTTCTATGATGAATTGCTAAACTATACTGAACAAAAATAACATGACAACTTGACACGACTCACGCGTGATCTGTCAAAAAAAAGGCTATTGAAAAAAGTACCTCTATTTGGATCACCCTTTATAATGTGAAAATTCGCATAGTCTATGCATAAAAAGGTAAAAGTGGATATTTTATATAACTATTGAGATACTGGTTTTTCAAGATCAATGGCATAGTTGGAGCAACTTGTGAGAAATTTCTTAGTTGAAGTTGTTAAAAACTCATCTCAACTCAGTTAGGAAACTCTCTGAAATTTGGAGAGGTACCAATGCCGATGGAAACAGTGTATGATGTCTGATTACTACTTGTATCTCCTGTTGAAAGTTTTTATGTTAATAAGAATTTAATAAATGCTATTTTTGGTGTAAATATATTTTTTCGCGTTTAATTAATATTCTAGAAAACTACAGGTAGGAGATAAATATTTTACACATAATGGCTGCATTAAACAACTAAATATATATAAATCGCGCTCGACAATCAAACCTACTTATGTACATTTCTCAGACAATTAGTGCCTGAATGTTCGCAGGATTGCAAAACTTGCTAACCCAAAATGAAATAAAAATAGCGGCTAAATATTAGCGCACTTAATAGTCGTTGGTTAGTAAAAAATTGAATATTACAACAACAGATTACATGGCAGACGTTGGCTCAGTGGTAGAGTACTCGCCTGTGATGTCAGAATCCGTCGGTTCGATTCCTGGCAAAAGAAGTCTGATGAGGAGATGTGGTGATCTCCGAAACAGCTGTCACTTCTACCAATTTTTTGTTGTTGTATAACAAAATATTCAATTCAAAAATTCTGACAAAATAAGCCTTTTGAATAAAGATAATTCACTAATAACCACGATAAATATTTTTGTTATTAATGTAATTAGTATAGAGTCCAAAATTAAAAAAAATATTACATTTTCTTTGCATCACAACCACTGCTAACCAGAGCTATTAATATAGAGAAAATTTTTGAAACTTAATTTAATAATTAAAAAATGTTTTTATGTTATGACCCGAATCTTAAACAAAACGGTTTTTAATTAACTCGACAGCTAACTTCAGGCCAGCGCCAATTACGTTGGTCAACAAAATTGAAACTTTTTCGTCTCATGAAAACTGTGTTAGGACCACCAGGCAATACGATATCAATGAAAATATATGTACACATCAGTTTTTAATATGACATCAAAACATCTATATTGGGACGGAAATCTCAAATACGAAGAACAAGTTGAATGAGTAGCAGTGTAAAGGCAATTCCCCGAAAAGGACAGGAAATAAAAAAGCGGCAGTAAGATGCAAATGACGCTTACCAAGAACAAACAAAAGGGTAGACAGTGTAAAGGAAATTCCACATCGTTAAGGATAAACAGAGCAGCTGCAGCTACCACAGGCAAACGAATAGTCAGCCTATCCTTAAGCGCGTCGACAGAATGTTCGGTTATCTCCAGGTATAAAAGAGCGGCAGCCGCTATCACAAGGGGATACGAGTAGACAACTTAGTGCAGTTAACATTGTTGTGAGCTGTGTGTGTTTTAGAAACGGATAAGCTGTGTGAAGCAGATAATAATTGTGTACCATAAATAATTGTAAAATAAGCCATTGGCTATGGTAAAGAATTATAATTATCAAAGACTTAATAAACGTTCAGTTAATTCCTGGCGATTGAGAGGTCAAACGAACAAATATTGGAAGTTTTATTTAGCAATCCAGTGATCAGACTCGAAGGATGCGGGAAATTATCGAAATAGCAAGGAAAAACGTTACAATATTATTAGAAAAAATACAAAAAACTACAATAAATTTTTTTTGCCATACTTAGAATAAATACTAAGGTTTTTCGTGAATTTAATAATCTGCTAGCATTCCTAGACTCAATTTTATTTGATAACACTTTCCCATAAAGGAAATGTCTTGATGGAACCTCTCACCTTATTCGTCACTCAGAGCACCCAAATTGCCGGATAGAAATCCAAATAAAGTAAAGGGTGATGCGAGTAGAGCTATTTTTTTTCAATAGCCTTTTTTTAACATCACGCGTGAGTGATGTCAAGCTGTCATGTTAGTTTTGTTCAGTATTGTTTGGCATTTTATAATGGAAAGACTTACGTCTGAACAACGTTTACAAATCATTCAACTTTATTACGAAAATTCACGTTCTGTAAAGAATGTGTTTCGCGCACCTCGCTCAACTTATGGCCAACATTATTGGCTTACTGAGCGTACTATTTGCAACACCATCACCCATCTTTAGACCCAGCATTTATTACTGTATAATATTCGACCGAATCGATCACGTCCAGAACGCAGGGAAGAAAATATAGCGATCGTAGCTGAGAGTGTACACGAAAACCGTGGAGAATCTAAGACATATGGAACGACTTGGCGCATTTTACGTTAATATTTTAAATTAAAAGCGTATAAAATACAGGTTGTGCAATAACTGAAGCCGCTCGACCTTCCCAAGCGACATCACTTCGCTCTATGGGCTTTTGAAAAGTTCCAAGAAGATCTGACGTTTTGAGCCATATTTTGTTCAGCTATGAGGCCCATTTCTGGCTCAATGGGTATGGGTATGTAAACAAGCATTCATTCAGGAAAAAACAACAGTTTGTTGTGGTTTCTGTGCCGGTGGAATTATCGGTCCATGGCGACCGTTATCGCGCTATGATAACCGACTTTTTGATGCCTGAAATTGTAGGTTGTGATCTCCACGACATTTGGTTTCAACAAGACGGGGCGGTCGATTGACCATCAATATCGTGTGATATTACACCGTTAGACTATTTCCTGTGGGGATATGTAAAGGTCTATGAGGACAATCCCGCTTCGATTCAGGCCTTGGAGAAAAACAGCACGCGTGTCATTCGCCAGTTACTACTCGAAATGCTCGAACGAGTCATCGAATGCTGGACTAAACGGATGGATCATCTGAGACGTAGCCGCGGCCAACAGTTGAAAGAGATAATCTTCAAAATATAAATGCCAAAGAATGTTCTTACGAATGATAATAAACATTCCCTATTAAATTTGAATTCTCTGTACTTTTTTCTTTAAAATAATAGGGAACCTCGAAATGGATCACCATTTATTTCTTCTGATGAACATGCAATTTCAATTGAAATACCTAGAACGGGTTTATTGACAATTGATCACGAGATATTCATATGTTTGCAAGTACCCACACAAGTGTGCATATTCATTATAGCAACCGAAATAGTTCAGATCATTAGAGCAAAAGGGCTTTGCTCGTTTTGTGATCATTAACAGTTACCTGTTGGGTCTATAAAGTAGTTACACATATGTATATGTATATAAACGCCCATTAATATCAGCATATGTATGTATGTATTGTAGAGTGATTATTCCCACATTAAGCAAATGCAATTAAGTACACCTAGAGTAATATTAACTCCTTTGGGCATGGAAATGAGTATGCCTATGGACATACTCATATAAGTGCCTATGATACGATTGCATACTTGTGACATACATATGTATATAATAAGAAATAGAAGCATTGAGTAGCATCGAGAAGCCTTGTAGAGTTACATTTATGGTAGGCTTCAAATATCCTCGTAACATACTCGTACATTCAAAGAGTTACACCCAAATGTGGTTTATTCACATAAATATTATATGTATGGTATGTTCATATTGCCGTTAAGCATATTTGTAGATTATAAAGCGGAAATTGAATTTATGCTTGCACTAGTAGTCGGTGTATGTGGAATTGAATGAATCAATCAGCTTGTGTTATATTTGTATTTATATATGTACATATGCACGCACATACATGAATTATGATTAATTGCATATTCAAACACTAATGCTCATCTTGGTGTGTATATTACGTTGTTGTGTGCAGATGTTGCACAAATTTATTGATTCGCCGTACATAGCGTTTGCAGATAATGTAATTATCAAAGGTACACAGAAGTTTAAATTAAACGAAAACTTATATATGCTAGGTATTACTATTCAAATGTAGATTTTTAAACTTTTACTAAGCCCAAGTTGAGTAAGAATGTCGAAACGCAAAATTTTCTCAAAGAGAAGGTTTGTCTTCACAGTACTTTTTTCTAAGAAATTCTTTGTGATGCCCTCAATTCAAGCACTTCTGAATTGCGCTTTTCGGTATTGCCATCAGCTCTTTCTTCTATTCTGACTTCATCGCATCAATTGTGGCAAAACGCTTTCCTTTCATTGGTACCTTTAGTTTTGGGAATAGGAAAAAGTCGCAGAAGTCTATTCTTGTGAATTCGGTGGTTGAGGCATGATTACGGTTTTGTTTTTGGCTAAAAAATCACGATTGAGCATTGATGTGTGAGCTGGTGCATTATCGTGATACGGAATACACGATTCGTTTATCCATATTTCCGATCGTTTGAGCCATATTGCTTCACGTAAATGTTGCATAACTTCCTTGTAGGATTCTTTATTAACTGTGCGACCATTGTAATCAAAGAAAAATTGAGAAAACCCTTCACCTTTTCCTTTGAACAGACCTCGGATTGTGTCACTCGACAGTGTCAATGCGGAGTCTTACTGCAGTGGAGTCTTACTGGTGGATCAACCGTATTTCGGCAACGTTATTTCAAAACTCCTTAAATTTTCATATTGCTTTTGTATTCTATCAAAAAGCGTCATTTAATTCATAAAACTAAAAAAATACATAGTCATCGACATGACTTTTCCAATTATCAAAATCATGTTTTACTCACATTTTTGTTAAAATTATGTTATTTAAGTACACAAAAATACACAATCGAACTGTTCTCCGGCATCTAAATTACAACGTACAAAAGCGTAGCTACGATCGAAATGCAGAATACATAGAATTGGATAGAATCGAAAGTTTCGAAGATTGATAGAAACGGAACTTAACACAGAATACCAAATCCGCCGAACGGAGAAAATTTCGATTCGAGTCGAAATGCAGAATAGGACTGACGATAAAAAAATTCGAACATGCTAGTGGAGTTACCAACTGGAATAAGTTGAACAAGAGTTTTCAAGTGGTTTTCTACGAAAACTCCTTTTTGATAAGTTTTTGTTGGTCAGATTTTATGTTACAAAAACCAATTTTTGCTAGGAAAACTTGTTTTCGATGTCCGTCCTAACAAGATACTATATTCATAACATTAAAAATGTTCTAAAATGACTCAAGAAGTTTTCCAGGAAAACAAATTTTGATTACTCTTGCCACATATGTATTAAAAAAATTAATTTGTGACCAGGAGGAAGTACTGCAAGTTCCTATAATTATTTTTTTTCTCATTGAAACGTTATAAATAAATAATTTCATTAAATTGCAACTAGTGAAATAATTACACCAACAAGCAATATTTTCCAAATTTTATATGGTTAGAACTACAACCGCTTTTCAGAAACTTTTTTTTTAGAAACTATATAATACAATATTTGTTATTTTATTATAAGGCCGTGGAACTTTGTTCGCTTAAGTCTGTGCATGCTATTTCTAGAATCTCTTACCAGGGAGCATTTACAATATTTCGCAAAACTTTATTTTGAAACTTTTGGACCGATGTAAATCGGTGCAGCGCATCCCCCCAGGTGTGATCCGTATGTACAAATCAGTTTTAAAGATTAATTGTATACGACGATTTCTTTTTTTATTGTTAATGGTGATTTCTTACCCATCAGCCTACTTATATTTTTATATTTTAGGTTTAGCTCAGCAATTTTTTTTGTGTGTGCTCCTTCCAGTTCAGCTTGGCATCCAACGTCATACCAAGATATATCGCCGAGGTGGAGTACAAGAGGTTGAGGAATTTCCAATATGCAAGTTCCTTTGTTAGTTTAATTTACATGTATTGACCTCGACTAGCTTAATGCTATGGACCAAACCTGAGTCTATTTCACTATTTGGTTAATTGAAGACTGCATTCTGTTGGACGAAACTACTTATTTTTTCCGGCCGAAATGATGCAAGTATCATCAACAAAAGTGGAAATTGTGCTGTTTGTCAGCGTAGGCATGTCATTGGTAAACAAAATATATATCAGTGGTCCTAGGATACTTCCTTGAGGTACACCTGTTTTTATTGGCTGCAACGGAGATATGCTTGTTCCTGTTTAAATCTGTTTAAATCTGAAGAAGCAAGAGGCATGTAGATCGGTTAGATACTGTGAAGATATACATCTTAACATCGGTGCAAATGTTCTTATTTTCTATCGCATCTTCTATTTTGCTTGTTATACGATGTACTTGATCGGTTGTAGAATGTTGAGGGCTAAATCCAAATTGATGAGTTTGTATGAGAAACTTTTCTTAAACTACGTTTACAAGTCTTCTCATAGTGACAGCTTCTAGTAGCTTAGACAAAAAAGACAGTAAAAGATTAAACGATACGACGAGGCTTCATATGCGTTTTTACCAGGTTTTTGTATAATAATGATTTCGGATACCTTTCATTGCATTGAAATGTGCCTGATGTTTAAGCAAGTATGTATTATCGACGTGAGATTTGTAAGAGCTTTGCCCGATGGATTTTTTAAAACGTCACAAGTTATCAAGTCGAAGCCGGGAGTCTTTTTTGGTTTTAATCTAGTTTTGATTAGATTTTCAACTACTTTATTTGCTATTGGTTCAATTTCAGTCTCATATTGCGAATATTGCGATAAATGTTTTAGTTAGTTCCATCGAAAAAACTTCCGCTTTTTCTTCACTGCTATTTTTCCCAGAATCCGTTGGGTTTTCTGAGAGGAAAATTTGTTAAAATTGGTTTTCGAATACTTTTTACAGCTTTTATTCAATATTTTTCTTTGGTGTTAATTACTTAATATTCTTGAAAATGTTTTGATTTGTGAATTCTTAGATTTTGTTTCTGAAAAGCTTAGTTAAATTATTCAATTCCGTTTTATATTGAGGAAATCGAGTAATTTGCCATTTTTTGTGTAGTTTTCCCTTTTTCTTTAAGAGATCCTGAAAATCTTCCGGTCATAAAAGTGTTTTTGTATCAAAACAGGGTTACTTTCTTCGGATATGTAGCTGTCAAAATGTGGATCCTAAAAATTCAAAAATTACAGTTATTGCTTAAAGTGAATGCACAATAGAGTATACGAAATTCTTTTAGGATCCAAAAATAGTAATAAAATTTATGAAACAAATGATTGAAATGGTAATATCAAAAAATTCTAAGATTTTCCGAAGCACACCGGGGTACCTTTAATGCTTGATATAATAAAAATTTTTGAGGAAATATTCATTTGATAAACCATTTTTAAAGGAACAAAAACTCAAAAAAAGAAATATCTTAAAACTGAGGCGCTTGTTTTTCTACTTATCAATATAAATCTATCAACTATTGCCACAAATCCTGTCCCACCTTTATGAAGACATTGCACAATATATACCCTTGCCATTGCTCTCATCTCATTATATACGAATGTATGCTTTGCCCGTGGGATTGCTTTTGTTATCAACAATTAATTAAATAAGACTTTGCCATTAGTGTACGATTTGTAGGGCGTTTCCGTTTCCGTTGAAAACTGCCTCAGGATATAGACTCTATACGTGTAATTATATTTGTATAAAATAATGTGTGAATGAATGACCGAGAACAGTTTAAACCACATCGCTAAGTAAATACAACACGACATTAACTGACAATCGAGTGAATGGACGGAGACTTTCTGTTCGGTATGTGCCCCGTATGATATGCGTATTATGTATGATGAAGTATTTGTATGTTGCCATGTAATTATATGTATATATACGCTTAGAGCTTAATGCAAATGCTCCATGTTACTAATGACGTATGATATGAGTTTACTATCTATACATATGTATGTACAAATGCATGCACATGTACATAGTGCGTCCATTGAGGCTACTCATAAGCCCTGTTGTGTCTTTACTCCCACCCTTTCTGACCACTAACCATTTCTATGCTTTTACTAACAATATGTATGTACATATGAATTTATGTCCTGCCCAGTAGCTGTTTTTGTTTAGCTAAACAGTAAACACTTTGATATTCCAAGCCCCCTCCCCTTCTCTATTTTTAAGCTTGTTTTTGTTTGTACTTAATGCCGCTCCAAGCAGCAACTCTGTCAACATAGTAATTATTTGTGGTACGCACCTATATATGTACTTGTAGATGTCGCTTTGCTAATATGTGCCGCATTCATGTATGCTGCTGAAATTCATAATCAACCGATAAGCAATACTACCGTTAGGTGCAACTAAGCGCAGGTGCATTCAATATTGTTATGCTGTGAATCGCTCTTTGTCATGTTATATTTAGTTCTAAGAATCAACTCGTAAGCATTTAGCTGGTATTGCACCCCGTTCCGGATATATACACGTTCATATGCATATTTGCTGAGTTACGGCTTAAGAATGTTCATATATGTTAGTATGTCGGATTCTCTTCAAATATCGCATGTCGCATAGTATTTAGTTATCAGAAATATGCCAGCATTCAGCTGTCCATCAGTCAGAGCTTGTTTTGCTCGATATATTTCATGTGTATATGTGTACACGTATTTAGCTTATCCCTGCAAACAGAGCGAGTACTTCATGCACGCGTGAAATATATACTCCACGCGGACAATAGAGTAATCCAATCCACAGACGAATACAGAACTTTCTGTAGACGAATAAAGAACTTATTGCGCAATTGTAATTTCGTGTAGTGATTACGATGATCGGCATAACACGAAGAATGGTCGTGACGCACAAGTTCGTGTAAAAACATGAGTTGGTCCAAAATTTGACACAGAGGAATATATTTATAGGTACTCCAATGGACCATATGGTCCATAAATACTTGCTGGGATATGTCTCACCCAGATATATACAATAACCGACTGTACTTTGTGCCAAGGTATATAAAATTTATTCAGCGATTGATTTCAATAGCATAAAATGCCTTATTAGGATTGAAGAAAAACATATATATCACTAAAAAGTGTTCATAAGAATCCATCAGCCTTCCGGAGGAGGATAAGAATAAACCGTAGATACCTTTTTATAAAGACTTTAATGCTTATTTTTTTCCAGAAGTATACCAAGAAAAGAGACGATCCTGAAATTCAAAACCGGTTATTGGTGAATTTGTGAAATTTTTATGATAGCCGATTTTCATTCTTCTAAGTAGTCTCTCTATTTTGTAGGCAGAATAGATACCTGGAATTCCGAATTGCAGTACATAATGCTAACCATTCGGCTATTGCGGCCACCATTAGTATATGCACCGCTTTCAAATTCTAGGCTCCATCAGCAGCTAATGGTTCTTATTGAGATATAGGTTAGGTAGAAGTAGCTGCTCCTAAGCGGGTCTTACATAGAAATATAAGATATATCCGTTGTGATGCCAGAAAAAGTATAAAATATCCTGAACGCTAGACCACTTTTCATTCAGTGAAGAGCTTAGTACATGCCAGAAATCTACAAATTCACCTAAGTCTTGCAAAGGCAGGACAGTTCTAACTCTGTTTTTAAACAACAAGAAAAAATCTCGAAAAAACATCCTATCGGACAATGCCTGCTCCCACCTAAGTGTGAGAGTTTTGATCTTGATATAGAAAAAATCTTCCCACGGTCTACCTTAGGTCAGAAGCATGTTAAGGTGCTAACCCAGCGCTCAACCTGTTCAGAAGCAGACCGCAAGTTGATGGAGGAGCGCCTATTTTCTCCGCACCGAAATCGTGGTGCCCAAATGTGCAATATCATAATCGAACCAACTTCGGATGAATTGCGAGCCTATCAAGAACAAAGGGGTGGTCCACGATTGAGCAGACCGATGAATCAGATATAGCGGCTTTTGCAGCGATAGGTCTACGAGCAGTAACTACAGGCATTATACTATATGCGGCGTTAAGAGACATTTAATGGTTTCTGTAGTACACAACAGACGTTGATGAGAGCTGCACTTTGACCGATTTCCAGGTGCTTAGCTAAAATTACTATTTCCACTATACGAAAACTCCTTTTCATTAATAAATAGAGGAAAGGCTCCATCTTTTACCAATTGCAGCCATGCAATAGTATGCTTTTTTCTTTCTCTTCTTGATGTTTGCATTCCAGGGCACGTTATTTTCTAGAATTGTCCATAAGTATTTCACTTTCCATAGGCATGCAAGGTACTCATGAATTTACCGTGAAGCGGTGCATTATCTATGAGGGCGGCAAACATTCGGAAATCACTTTCCAAATTCTTAAGCAAATCGTTGACAACGCAGATCTAGAGAAGGGTGAAATGTCGCTATTAAGGTTGCGCTTAAAGTTGAATTTCCCCATTAAGTTTCAATAGTTCTGCCGCTCAAAATATTAGAGATTAGACGTATTAGGTCAGACTTATCTTAAATTTTGTCAAAATAAGCCATGATTGCTCCGTGAAGAATGTTATTAAAGTCCCCTCAATGTTGGGAAAAGCCCCTACGAGATCGTTGTAATGGAGGGAGGGTTTCTTCTACCCATGTAACAATAGTAAGTAAAGTGATGTCCAGCGATAACTGGGCAGTTTGCTTATTCTAACTTTACGTCTGCGTGATGCTCTCAATTCGAACAAATCTGTCGTCTACCAGAAGGTTTCCCATTCTCTTGCGGATTTTTCAAAGGGCAGGCGCTCTTCCGACAGGTAGAGCTAAAAACATTGAAGGAATCTTATTAACATTTTTCTTCTATTGTAAATTTCAGACCCCTAAAACTGTTTGATTCTTTAAATTTCTCAGTTTTTGTCCAGAATTTTTGTATTAAAACTTTTGATTTACTCAACAACAAAAATGCGGAAAGTTCTTATGTGCGAACAAATTCTGAGCTAGGGAATCGAGTTTGAATCCAATGTATATATAATTGTCAAATTGAGGTGAACCTGGTAAGGAATTCGTTAATAGTCAACATTTAAGGGCGTAGAATAAGATTATCGAATAAAATAGAAATAATATCTGGAACATAATCTATAGTTATTTTTATTTTATATTCCATTCTTACGTAAAAGTACAAAGAAATAAGTGGCTATGTGTCCACTGTAGGACTATAAGTACGAACTTAATATGAATCATATTTTCGGGGTAAGCTTACACCAGAAAGATACTCTGATGCTGCGAAAATTCTCTATATTTTAAAATTTCTGAATAAATATATTGATAATAAGAATAAGGATAAAATGCTCTCCTTCGCACCAATAGATTGATCTCAAAAATAGTAGCTTCTACAAAAAAAATTCAGAGTTATATCAGGTCACAATTTCATGTGCAAAGGTAAAATAATGATTTTTTCTCGTTTCACCAAAGTCTAGTGAAATTTCTGTTACCAAGAACAAGATTACTAACAGATATTTTTTTTTTGGTAGCCAGGAATTGGATTTAGATTTACTTTACAAGAAAAAGAATAAAATAAGAGGATTTTGCACAACCGCTAAGTTGGCTTCAAAAAATGGAACTTCTTCAGGTCAATACAAGTTAACAGATCGTGTTTAAAATATTTCTCTATTTCTTCTACAAGTACGGAAAATGCCTATACTCTTTTTTTATAGCACTATGTTACAGTGGGTAAATCAATTGAGATGTATTTTTAAAATCTAATGTTTCTTCACAATATTCAAAATTGTCATTTCCTTATTCAGTAGTTTGCCATTGATCTTCCTTACATTTCGGTACTTGGATTATCGATGTAAATAACGAAAACTTATCAAAAAATACTCTTAATTCTGAAGTCAATGTGAACTACTATATAAACAGTCAGGTCACTAATGCTCGGTTTCATGCGAATTCATCTTTTTCTTACTTGTTTATTTGTTAACAATAATTCTATTGGCAGCCTACTGCTTCGTCTTCAGACGTCAACAAACCAACCAATCAACTAGTCAACTAGTCATAATACTAAGTTTGCTAGAACAGTGCTAAAAAATATAAAGTATTTTTATTGTATTGCTTCTCCACATATCTGTAGTTTGTATGAACACATATGTATAGGTTGGTCAGTGCTTTAATTAGTAAATATATTAACCAACTGTTGATATAATAATAACGTGTAAAGTGCAGCCAATGAAGCGGTCATAACTATAATTGAAAGTTGCAACAATAGTAGTTCTAGAACGTATACGTACAACGTAGAACGTGGATGTAAAGTATAAAACCTCACGCATTCAGTATCAGTTATTTGAAAGCCTACCATGAGCAGGAGATATAAATGAAAGAGAAGAAAAGTTCTTAATGAATGATAAAGTGAGTTGGTGACTCCAAGTAACATTCCAATAAAACATTTAAAAAAATAATAAAACCTTCGCATTTCATAAAATCAGTCAAATAATAATGAAAAATTTATTCCATTAAAAGAAAATTTGTCAACGTCGTCTGAGAATAAAGAAATTGGTCGTAACCTAGGACTGGGTCCAGCGTAGCATACGATTCAAAATTAACATTTCCTGTAGATTTCGTAGGGTATACGATGTGACCACATGTAAATAGACGTAATATTAACTCTGTTCTCTAATACCGCAACCACTATATGAAAAGAGCGTAAATTGGGTGTGAAATAAATAGAATAAAACAATATAAAACACTGATCATATTGGAACTTATCTAGGTAACTGCAACCATATAAGCCTTATAAAAACTAAAAGAATTTGCAGGCCATAGCCGAATCAAAAGAAGGAGAGTTGGGGTACGTATTAACTTTTAGTGGGTGTTTCGGGTGGTAAGAGGACGACAGGAACTATTTGCTCTGACAAGAACTTAGCAGCAATTTTAAGCTGCAATCGAACATAATGAGCGAAGGTTTAAACCAAATCGAGAAACAAAAGCGGAAGACTCATTCTTCCCTCAGGAGTTAATGGGAAGGTATGGCTTCCAGTTGCAGAACAAGGCCAAGCTGGTTCTACGCCTAAGCGAGCAGTCCTTTTAATTATGCTAAAGGGTGATCTATTTCAAAGTTCCCCACTTTTTTAAAGAAAAAACATAAAAAATTCAAAATTTAGTGAGAAAAGTTTATTATCATTCGAACGAACATTCTTTGGCATTTATTTTATGAAGATTATCTTATTCAAATGTTGGCCGCGACTACGTCTCAGATGGTCTATCCGTTGAGTCCAGTTTTCGATGACTCTTTCGAGCATTTCGACTGGTAATTGGCGAATGACATGCGTGAAGTTTTGCTCCAACGCCTGAAACGCAGCGGGATTGTCCGCATGGGGAATTGGTTCCATCTTGTTAAAACTGAATATCGCGGAGATCACGAGCTTCAATTTCAGGCATCAAATAGTCGATCATTACGGCGTGATAACGGTCGCCTTTGACGGTTACGTTCACACCGTCTTCATATTTAAAGAAATATGGACCAATGATTCCACCGGCCCACAAACCACACCAAACCGTTGTGTTTTCTGGATTAAATGGCAGCTCTTGAATCTCTTCAGGTTGCTCTTCGTCCCGAATTTAGCAATTTTGCTTGTTTACTCGTTTACATACCCATTGAGCCAAAAATGGGCCTCATACCTTATCGCTGAACAAAATTTGTCTCGAAAACGTCGGATCTTCTTGGAACTTTTCAAGAGCCCATAGAGCGAAGTGATATCGTTTGGGAAAGTCGAGTGGCTTCAGTTCTTGCACAAGCTGTTTTTTGTACGCTTTCAATGTAAGATCTCGACGTAAACTGCGCCAAGTCGTTGCATACGTTAGTCCGAGTTGCTGTGAACGGCGCCGAATCGACTCTCCACAGTCTTCTTGTACACTTTCAGCTGCGGCCGCTATATTTTCTTCACTGCGTGCTGGACGTGATCTATTCGGTCGAATGTTATCCAATAATGAATGTTGGGTCGCAAGATGGGTGGTGGTGTTGCGAATAGTACGCTCAGTAGGCCTATTATGTTGATCATAAGTTGAGCGAAGCGCGCGAAACACATTCTTTACAGAACGTGAATTTTGGTAATAAAGTTGAATGATTTGTAAACGTTGTTCAGGCGTAAGTCTTTCCATGATGAAATGCCAAACAATACTGAACAAAAATAAAATGACAGCTTGACACAACACACGAGTGACCTGTCTAAAAAGGGTATTAAAAAAAGTACCTATACTTGGATCGCCCTTTATAATCAACACTGGGAGAGCTTTAATGGACAGGTCTTCTGAGCAACTGGCCTTGCTGGGGGCGGCGTTCAGTTCATTGCTGGACGCGATTTTATGAACCTGACGTCAAAGCGGTGTTTTTAGATATGCTCTGATTCTGAAAACTCGTATCTGTGCCAGGATTCCATCCTCAGGAAGTTGGCCAAACAAATGAAGAAACTGATGGTATGATGGATGATGGCGCATTTCTCATCGAAATATTAGCTTCAAAACTTGGCGAGGATTTAATTAGCTCGGGGCAGGGCGTGTAAAGGAGAGGAAGAAATCTTGGAACATTACCTCTTTTTGAGTGTACGGCCTTAAGCCAACTATTTCTGTTTTAAATTGCTAATACCATTTTGGTATGAACCTAATGCTCTTTTGGTGTTTTATACAGCTAAACACCCTTCACCGTTTCCTATTTCTGTGGTTTTATTTACTACAACAACTACTTAAT
This sequence comes from Neoceratitis asiatica, assembly GCA_030068015.2. Taxonomy (NCBI): domain Eukaryota; kingdom Metazoa; phylum Arthropoda; class Insecta; order Diptera; family Tephritidae; genus Neoceratitis; species Neoceratitis asiatica. Next base: position 42,179,410 of record CM061529.1, read on the forward strand.
TAAAAATTGAATATTCCTTTAATACGTGAATCACTATTTTAAATATATTTGATAATTAATTGAAGCATTATATAGAAGCACATGCTTGAGTGCATTGTTGTGTGATTGTATTTTTCTATATTCGACAAACAAATTACTAATTGAATTCATATGAAAATTATTAATTTAAAATTTGCAAAGTTCAACAGTTTTCGAAAATTGTGTCGTTAAAATGAAAATATTTTCAAAAAGTTAATTTACATTAATATTTTAAAATTTCACAATTTGCCATTTCAGCACGCGTGTGTCAGACAGTGTATGTATATGTAAATTTTTGTAAAACGAAATATGTACATAAATATATGCTATAAGTTAGTCCACCATAGGGGAAAATGTGAAATCAAGTGCTTGTGAAGAATGCTTAAAATTTATACCCTCAATTGGTTCAATTTGAATGGAAATTGAACGTAAAAGTTTATTTTCAAACTTTTACTTTCGAACAAACTATGCGAATAAATTAATGCATATATGTATGTATATGTACATATACACACAGATTACTAGGTTAACATGTAGTTAACCTGCAAGGAAAAATACTAGTCGTTAACTAGAATCCTACTAGTTTGCATTTTCGCACTAACTAGTTCATCTTTCATCTATTGTCCATGTAAGCAACTCATTTTTTTAGCACAGCGTATCGTAACGAAATAATGCAGAACGATACACTGTGCACTTCGGCAGGGCTTAGTTAGAAATGAAACTCAGTCGTGATGGCTAGAAATAACTACAACATACGAAAGCGTGGTGTTGAAAATTATTTTTATTCTCGTTACTAGCGAACTACTATACGAATAACGAACTGGTATAATAGGTGATCCATTTCAAGGTTCCCTACTTTTTTAAAGAAAAAAAAACATAGAATATTCAAATTTAATGGGGAATGTTCATTATCATTCTAAAGAGCATTTCATTATCATTCTATGGCATTTCTTTTTTTATGATTATCTCTTTCAAATGTTGGCCGCGGCTACGTTTCAGATGGTCCATCCATTGAGTTCAATTTTCGATGACTCGTTCGAGCATTTCGACTGGTAACTGGCGAATGACACGCGTTATGATTTGCTGCAAGGCCTGAATCGAAGCAGGATTGTCCGCATAGACTTTAGACTTTTCATGTCCCCACAGAAAAAAGTCTAACGGTGTGATTTCACACGATCTTGGTGGCCAATCGACCGGCCCAAAACGTGAAATTATCTGCTCACCGAAGTGTTGTCTCAATAAATTCATTGATTGATGCGATGCGTTGGAAGTGGCACCGTCTTGTTGAAACCAAATGACGCAGAGATCACGAGCTTCAATTTCAGGCATCAAATAGTAGGTTATGATGTCGTGATAACGGTCGCCATTGACGGTTACCTTTTCAGCGGCATTATTTTTTAAGAAATATGGACCGATGATTCCACTGACCCACAAACCACACCAAAGCGTGTTTTTTTTTCTGTATGAAATGACAGCTCTTGACTTTCTTCAGGTTGCCTCTTCTTCCCAAATGCGGAGATTTCAATTGTTTACATACCCATACCCATTTAGCCAGAAATAGGCCTCATCGGTGAACAAAATTTGGCTCAAAAACGTTAGATCTTCTTGGGGCTTTTCGAGCGGCTTAAGCTCTTGTACAAGCTGTATTTTGTACGCTTTCAATTTAAGATCTCGAAGTCAAATGCGCCAAGTCGCTCTATACGTCAGTCCGAGTTGCTGCGAACGGCGCCGAATCGACTCTCCACGGTCTTCGTGCACTCTCTCAGCTACGACCACTATATTTTTTTCACTGCATGCTAAACGTGGTCTATTCGGTCGAATATTATCCAATAATGAATGCTGGGTCTCAAGATGGCCGATTATGTTGACCATAAGTTGAGCGAAGCGCACGAAACACATTCTTTAAGAACGTGAGTTTTCGTAATAAAGTTGAGTGATTTGTAAACGTAGTTCAGGCGTAAGTCTTTCCATGATGAAGTGCCAAACAATAGTGAACAAAAATAACATGACTTGACACGACTCTCGCCTGATCTGTCAAAAAATGAAAAAAGGATCTTAACTTGGATCACCCTTTATTTTTCTATAATTTTCGCACACTACTCTACTTTTTCACTGCAGGGTAGGTATGTATGTGAATGTTTAAGTTTCACTTAGCAAATTTAAATTTCTCAAAATTTTTGTGGACATAGATCTATAATTGTATGTATAACATGTAGGTATATATGTAAACACATTAGAAAATGTTAAATTATATAGAAATATTTATATGGATATATAGAAATTTGTGTAAAAATAATTTTATTAGGCAATCGAGGCGGAAATCTGTATGTTAAAATAGGAAATTTAAAAAAATTTTCAGGACTTGCCTACAGCCCACTCACACAGCGACTAGTAAATATATACATATGTAAAAATTTGTATGAAAATGATTTTTTGTGAAGTAAAAATTTTTGCCGTAAGGTTTGAAAATATATGTTGAAAAAAATAATCGCAATGACTAAATTCACCTGGAAAAATCAAACCGTTATATATGTATTTGGCGCTGGAGTTTATCAGGAGTTTTTTATTTCGTTCCAGAAATACAATCGGAGGTCTTGATAGACCCTGCCGAGGGGCGACCGCAACCTAGACGCGAACCCAATCCTTCCAAGCTGTAGTATGCAATGCTAATAACTCGGCTATTGCGGCCGCCGATACAATAAACAAGTATAAATAAAAGCTGACTTTATCGGTGTTCAATTAATTTGGCCCATAATACGCAAATGAAAAATGGTGTATGAAAGGTAAAATTCAAGGACTTAATTCAAATTAATAATTTTGGCGGATACCCGGAATATTCATACTTAGGAAGTAGTAATCTGTATTAGCCTTTGTTGTTGATTACTGTAATCTATTTTTCTGATTAATAAGATATATTTTGTAATAGATGGATTTAAGGAATTCAAGGTTAATCCGACTATGGTGATTGTGCAGCATGACACTGTGCAATACGGGCAAGTCTTTCAGAGATTTCTTTCAAATTCCTTCTGTAAAATCCACTTCAGTCTGAATATCACATAGATTGAGGAGATTTTATCGTCGAATAAGAGGCTCTAGTTAAGTAAACAACAAAAACTAGTCATATTCATAAGACCATTCTCTCCAAAAAAATATGGGCTGAACTTTTTGCAGTGTACCGTGTTGGATAATCCAACCTGTTACACGGATACTTGTTTTTCGTAAAAAATTCGAAAATTAATCTATCGAATTTGGCGCATCCTACGTTCACGTATAACGACATTTATCAGATTAAGGTATTGATCACAGTACAGCGCTCAATATTGCCTAAAGGATCATAACTCAAAAAATCTCAAATGTTAAGGAGAGGAAAACACAGTTTCCAGTTATGGAAGACTGTGATTTAAAATAAACTTTATACTTAAGATGTGTTCTTTGAAATGATTTATGGAAACAAAATGAATTTGAAAAATTTAAAGTTCTGTGACTTTTTTAATTATGTTAATCTAGACAAAACTTCAAGAAAACTGACCAATTAATACGAGCTTTTTTCAATTGATCGGTCGGAGGTCCACTTTCCAGAAGAAAACATGATCATCATAAAGGGTGATCCAAGTACAGGTACTTTGACAATAGCGTTTTTTGACAGATCACGCGTGAGTCGTGTCAAGCTGTCATGTTATTATTGTTCAGTATTGTTTGTTATACATACAATTATAGATCTATGTCCACAAATATTTAGAGAAATTTAGATTTGCTAAGTGAAACTTAAACATTCACATGCATGCCTACCCTGCAGTGAAAAGGTAGACTAGTGTGCGAAAATTATAGCAAAATAAAGTGTGATCCAAGTTAAGATACTTTTTTCAATAGCCAGTTTTTGACAGATCAGGCGGAAGTCATGTTATTTTTATTCACTATTGTCTGGCACTTCATTATGGAAAGACTTACGCCTGAACTACGTTTACAAATCACTCAACTTTATTACGAAAATTCACTTTCTGTAAAGAATGTGTTTCGCGCGCTACGCTCAACTTATGGTCAATATAATCGGCCTATTGAGCCTACTATTCACAACATCATCACTCATCTTGAGACCCAAAACTCATTATTGGATAATATTCGACCGAATAGACCTCATCCAGCACGCAGTGAAGAAAATATAGCGGCCGTAGCTCACAGTGTGCATGAAGAGAAGAGATCTTAAATTGAAAGCGTACAAAATACAGCTTGTGCAAGAAATAAAGCCGCTTGACCTTTCCAAGCGACTCGCTTCGCTCTATGGGCTCTTGAAAATTTCCAAGAAGAACCGACGTTTTCCAGCCAAGTTTTGTTCAGCGATGAGGCCCATTTCTGTCTCAATAAGTATGTAAACAAGAAAAATTACCTCATTAGGGATGAAGAGCAATCTGAAGAGGTTCAAGAGCTGCCATTTTATCCAGAAAAAACAACGATTTGGTGTGGTTTGGTAAATTTGAATTTTCTGTGGTTTTTTGTTTAAAAAAGAAGTAATCCTCGAAATGGATCACCTTTTATATATATTTTTGCACATGCAGTTTACGGTATCCTTTTTCACAATCAACTCGATCATATCATTAGTTTTTAATTCCATTGAACGAATCGTCTTCAATATCTTACGATTGCTTTTTACCTAGCAGATAGATTTAACACGGGGTCAAGGCAGAGTCAGAGTTATAAATGATGGGCCGTAAAAACCAAAGAATTGCTTACCAAATAAATTTAATTGTTGAACAGTGACCACTTTCGAGTTTGATGGCTTTTGTATTGAGAAAATAATCTAGAAAACATTTCAGAACTACCTAGAACCGCTTCATCAACGACCTGATTATTTGAATATTTTTTGTCAATATCATCTCTCTTTTATGATTTTTGTTATGAAGTCTAGTTTTTTATGAGGTTAATATTAATAATTGACATAATTTAGGCTAAATTAATAGCAACCGCAGTTTCATTGTTCTAGTATCGTCAATATTAATTCTTTGTTGAAAGCTCATATTTCCGCTAAACTTTTGACACACCCTAATGTGTATACAAGCATTTTTAATTATTTATGTGTACACCATAGTGAATGCAACTTCATTTAGATTGCCTCAGCTGTAATGAACTCAGCACACAACTAATTGGCCTAGGATTAATCTAATATAACTTCTGTAAGCAAGCTGAAGTTAAGATATACTGTGAAAATGCAGAACCCCTTCTTAAGAGAAACTTATGTATACAACATAAAACCTTCTCTGCATAAGTATAACTAGGCGTACAGTATGAATATGTTTGTGTGCAACATTTGCAAAAATATTCTCCATAACATACTACATTTCTAATAATATTAATTTCTTTCGGTTTCCAAAGAAATGAAATGCAGAAACTTTGAACGTTTTTCTCCACACCATCCAGCAGCTATGTAGCTAGTGAACGCACAACAGGCAATGTAAAAACGTGGCTCTGGAGTTTATTGAAATTTTCAACTAAGACACTTACTTACATGCGCGTACACATGTAATGCTGGAAGATAAGAGGAGCATTGAGGGGCGGAATGCAATTTAGATATGTTGCAAGGTTTTGCAGCAAGTAGTTTGTTCGAATTTATGCACATTTATACTTTTACTTAGTATTTATGAGCTGTTTCCTTGGCGAGATTAACACGAATATCGGTATTCGTATTTTATTATAAAGAAAATGCAAGAAAAATAGAAATACGTTACACGACGTTGCCACAGCACAGGGGACCATAATTAATGTTGCAACATGGCAAAGTTGCAAAAGTTTTAGAATTTTAATTACTATTTAATTTCCGCAATAGTGCCCCTCTTAAGCTTACATACATATATAAGTATACACATTATCATTGTTGGTTGAAAGGCGAAGGCGCTGGAATGGTTGGCAGGCAAAATATTCGTAGTTCGATGCACTGTTTTTGCAAAATTTCATAAATATGGAAGATGCATGATAGAGAGTCTTGAGATATTCACAAGAATATTTTCAATTAGATTCTTAAGGGTTTGCACTAATGTCGTCAATTTCTTTACAGTTTGATAACAAGTTTAAAGTATTTCAATAAAAAACAGCAATTCACTGCATCGCCAAAGCCTCTTTAGAAAACTTAAATAAATTTCATTAAACCGATATGAAAACTCAATAACCATTAAGAAATGACGTAGATAATACATTAAGTTGGCTGAGTTAACGATAGTATGACAGTCGTGCCTCTTTTTTTTCGTTTAGCTCAAATCGGAAATACCAAGTGAAGCCGCGCTACCACCTGACACTTCCAAACGGAGGGGAGGTTTTACTCTTTCTCTGCTTATATAGGCGGACACTGCATTGAATATCTTCGAAATAGAAGTGCTCTCATCCATTGAGACAAAATTACCTAACCGCTATCTCTTCATTTCCTAAACTACGTCAACGTCCTCGTAAAACTCGTACAGTTCATCGTTCCATCGACTGCGGGTTTTGCCGCTAAAAATGCGCAAAGTGCCTGAAAATTTCCTGAAAACGTTTCTCTCGAAAACTTCCAATACCAACTAATCAGTCGTTGTTATCGTTCAGGTCCCGCATCACATAGCGGGAAATAGTGGGCGACTTATAGGATGCGAAAGCGCTGACTGTTTGTTTGATGGCAGGAGATATTTCTGCTTGCCCTCGCTAGCTACCGGTTCGATTCGCAATTTTATCGATATTATCTGAATACGTCAGCAGTTGTACGCTGCATTGTACTCTCCAGCATAAGGTTTAAGAAGTCACTTTGTTCGATACCTAGAAAATACTTAATGGAAAAGAGCAAAAGTCGCGAATCCGTATGTTATAATCTGAGAACTACCTCAGCTTCAATAGGTGAGTGGTTAACAGTGGTTGACACCGTTCGGTGGGTCATGGGTCGGAATTCTGGCCAAAAGCAACATTCATATAATGGAAAACAATGGAGATGTAAGTCCGTCCATTCGTTGGAACACCACACCACAAATTATATTAGGGGACGAGATACAAAAATAACGCCTTGTGTTGAATTCATTATTCGAAAATGACCTTCCCTTGAAATATTTTTTATTAAAACCTCGTTAATTAATACGTATTGTTCGTTGAAAGGACGATGCGATGATGAGAACCACGGACTGCTACTGGTGTTTTTTGGAATCATTCTTCAACGATTTGGTATATGTAATTAATGGGAGGAGATTTTTAGCTTTCCACTTATGTTGGTAATAGCTGTAGTTAGACAAATTAAAAGTCACATATCCAAGACGAAAACTATCACAATGAAGAACAGAAGTTTATTGCAAGTTTCAAGTTCTCGACATAAACCTGTCGAAGTGAAAGAGATGGTCTGGTGATTATCGTCCAGATCATGGTATGCCGTATGGTTAGAAAATAAATGGAAAATAAAACGAATAAAAAAATTCAGCAGGGGTTTCACTCATTGGCTGAAATATGACAGCGGCTCAAAGTACCTGCCGGGGAACCCTCAAGACACTTGGTTAATAAAGATTCCGTAAACATAGTAATGATCTTTGAAGCATATTATGACGCGGCTATGGGCAGTGACTTTTTATTTAATGATATACCGTAGATTTTTGTCAAAAAATGTCAACTTAGCCTTAAAAAATATATTTTATACTAAAAGTGTCTGCAAAAAAAAAATTCTAATTAAACATTGGAACCGTAGTCGTTTGAATTGAAAGGGAGTATCGGACGGAAAGCTAGGGATTCAAGGAATGAGGACGTCATCTGCTTCCACAACGGTGTCTGCTGACTTATAAAGGATTATCCAATAGGGATGGGAAATGTTTATTATCATTCGAAGGACATTCTTTGGCATTTACTTTTTTAAGATTATCTCTTTCAAATGCTGGCCGTGGCTACGTCTCAGATGATCCAACGCCTGAATCGAAGCGGGATTGTCCGCATAGATTTTAGACTTTACATATCCCCACAGGAAAAAGTCTAACGGTGTAATATCACACGATCTTAGTGACTAATCGATCGGTCCAAAACGTGAAATTATCTGCTCACGGAAGTGTTCTCTTAATAAATACATTGATTGATGCGATGTGTACAAAGTGGCGCCATCTTGTTGAAACCAAATGTCGCAGAGATCACGAGCTTCAATTTCAGGCATCAACTAGTCGGTTATCATAGCGCGATAACGGTCGCCATTGACGGTTACGTTCTCACGGTCATAATTTTTGACGAAATATGGACTGATTAATCCACCGGTCCACAAACCACACCAAATCGTTGTTGTTTCTGGATAAAATGACATCTCTTGAATCTCTTCAGGTTGCTCTTCGCCCCACATGCGGCAAAAGTGCTTGTCTACTCATTTACATACCCATTGAGCCAGAAATGGGCCTCATCGCCGGATCTACTTGGAACTTTTCAAGAGTGCATATAGCGAAGCGATGTCGCTTGGGAAAGTTGAGCGGCTTCAGTTCTTGCACAAGCTGTATTTTGTACGCTTTCAATTTAAGATATCGACGTAAAGTGCGCTAAGTCGTTCCATACGTCAGTCCGAATTGTTGTGAACGACGCCGAATCGACTCTCCACGGTATTTGTGTACACTCTCAGCTACGGCCGCTATATTTTCTCCACTGCGTGCTGGACGTGATCTATTCGGTCGTATATTATTCAGTAATGAATGCTGGGCCTCAAGATGGGTGTAGTAGGCCGATTATGTAGACCATAAGTTGAGCGAAGCGCACCAAACACATTCTTTACAGAACATGAATTTTCGTAATAAAGTTGAATGATTTTTAAACGTAGTTCAGGCACAAGTCTTTCCTTGATGAAACGCCAGACAATACTAAACAAAAATACATGACAGCTTGACACAACTCACGTGAGATCTGTCAAAAAGGCTATTGAAAAAAGTACCTTTATCTGGATCACCCTTTATATACGTGGACCAGCAATTAATTGGTGATGGCTTACAGAGGTAAATGCGTTATAAACTTCATATAATTTGTTGAATATAAATTCTGTTGCAACAAATGAAGTCTTTTGCATCCGGCATAGATTTTCACCGGTATCCTATGCACGCATGTAAGTATATAAATAGATATATTTTTTCACCCAAAAACAGAACTTACAGGTTTCTTTTGTTAAAATTGTTACTGCACAACCATATTTCTTTTTGTTGCAGTACTGTTATCAGTGTAGAAGTAAAAAAATAAAAAATTTACAAACTCCACTTTATTATACTCACTCCCCACCAACTTCATTTTCCTCTTTATATTATTTTTTATTTTCTTTGCAAGAAGCAAAGATACAGAACACATTTACATTTTGTATTTACACACATTTGCATTTTCATCGTCATCGTCGTTCTATCTTTGAATTTGCATTTTGCCTTTGCTGTTACACAAATGGGGGCGTGTGCGAATTGGGAGAGTATGCGTGTGTGTTTGTAATGCAAATGAATATTGCACCAGATAGTTCCGGCCGGCAGAGGCGATGTAGCGGAAATGCTTTGGCTAGTCGGTAAGGCAGTTTCATATACACTTTGCTTGCTTTGTATGCACCCCAGTCTACACATGATGCATACATACATTTATATACACACATATATATACATATATATATGCCAATGTTTGTGTACATATAGTAGGCACTTTCATTTGTACACTCGCATGCAGATATGATATGTTTGTATGCATGTGTAAAGTAGGTATTGCATACATTTTGTGGGGCTGGGCGCGCTTTTGGCATTTCATAGCTGGGCGGGTAGCTCCATTTTTCACACTTTTTCTCCGTACACTTCCTGCTTAACTTTTATAATTTGCAACTTTTTTATTTTCATTTTACATTTCTTTTTGTTTTTGTTTTTGTTTTTGTTTTATTTATTTATTTTTTTCTTTCTTGTGCCGGCATACTATAAAAATATTCCAATTAGGAAAAAGTTGTAATGTTTTTCCACTATTTTTTCACCATCGGCGACAAGCTCGTAAGTAATACAGACATTACAATGTACATATGTACATGTGAAAATACGAGTCTACTTGTATGTATCACTTGTAGCATCCAAAATCGGCGTAACCACGCCGAGCAGGCGACTATGAAGTCGTATAAGCAGAATAGTGTATACATATATATACTTATGCATACATAAATATACACTTCTACTTGAAAATAGTTGTATGCCAGCGTTCTTTATTGTTTTTGTTGTCGCTTCTTTTATTTAGTTTTACACAGCCAAGCTTCTTTGTGTCTGCTGCTTTTGTTGATACAAGTACTTGTGCTGCAACTACTTTTCAGTGGCAATTGTGGAAATACTTAAATTTTTGTATAATTTGCTATAAACGGAAATGCGGCAACGGAAGTTGAAGCTGTACTCCATGTAGCGTGTTCAAAAAAAAGAAAAAAATAATTATTGGTGTAAAATTGGAACAAAACATATAGTTTAAGACTAAATCACTAAAATGAAAATGTGCGAATATTTTTTATGAGCGTATTGAATGTGACTGTGTTAAAATATTGGCTGTGAACTGTGAATATTGTACCTTTACAATTTTTATATAACCCTTTGGTTATCCATTTAGTAATTTCTTAAGTGCAGGGCTGTATTTTGACATATATCAAACGTAATTGTCAAACCACATATGTCTTGTTTTTAGTCAAAATTCAGACAATTATAAAAATAGATCGCTTCACAACCGTACAACGCATTAAAATTGTTGAAACCTACTATGAAAATGGTGATTCAAACGTGGCCATGTTTCGTGCTTTATGAGGAACTTATGGTGCACATAATCGTCCAGCCACTCAAGTACTTGGTAAAATTTTAAAGAAATAGACTTCATAGGTTACAGATATTGTAAGGCCTGCTCATCATCGTTTTGCTCATGCACCTCAAATATCGCTGTTCTAAGCGAAAGTGTTATCGAAGACCCGAATATATCTATTTATCGACATTTTCAAGAGCAGGGACCATATTACGGCACATTGTGGCGTATTTTGTACTTGTACTTACACCTACATCCATATAAAGTCCAGCTCACGCAACAACTGAAGCCAGTTGACCATTCACAACGTCATAGTTATGCCGATTGGGTGCTTGAACAGCAAGCAGTGGAACGCGATTTTTCCAACAAAATTTTCTTCAGCGACGAGGCACATTTTTCACTCGGCGGATATGTAAATAAGCAAAATTGTCGCATTTGAGGCTTTGAGAATCCTTAAATAGGTGAAGAGATCCCATAACACCAAAAAAAAAAAAAAAAAATTTCTGTTGTGCTCTTTGTTCCGAATATGTGATTGGACTTTCTTTTCTTTGAAAACGATAATGGCGAGAAATTTTTTAGCCTGTAATTGAAACACACAACTAGGGCAATATGTGATACCTATAACTTGGTGCCACATGCCACACAACATGAGCGAATATGGCTTTATTGCGAGAGAAATTTCCCGGCCTCGTAATCTCTCGCTTGGGTGATGCCAATTGGCCATCGAGATCGTGCGATTTGACATCGTTGAACTTTTTTTGTGGAGCTACGCAACAGACCGTGTTTATTTGGCTGAACTTTTAACTCTTGAGCACTCGAAAACCAACATTCATCAAGTTATGGCTGAGATACCACCCAATATGTGCCAAAAGGTAGTCCAAAATTATCTCAACGAAGTTCGCAAAAATTCAGGAGGCGGTTAGTTGAATGATCTAGTGTTTCACATATAATGAAAAACTTTAAAATTTATAATAAAAAAGGAGTTTTATGAAAAAAATATTTTAAATTCATTTTATTTCAGTTTTTTATTATTGGAAACCGCAAAATGGGTAACTTTGTATCGCTCACAGTCAACATTGTATCGCTCACAGTCAAAGCTTAATATCAAAGCGAAAGTATTTGTAAGCGGATTACAAAAGAAATTCTTTTAAGCATTATACGATCGGCAAGAATGCTTCTTCCTGGCATAAAAAAATCACTTTGATTACGACCATTGACTTTTTAACGACTGAGATTTGAAGATATGCAGCTCTAATGTACGGTCGCTTATTGTGAAGGTTCCGCTGCACAGCTACTTGATGTCCATTTAAAAAATGATCGTGATCAGAACGAAGGAATTTGAGCTCTTATGAAATTTACAACAACGGACATACGAAGAAGCGCTAATTGGGTGTTGAGTGAAATTCTTCGAGATATGGCTGAATTGAACCGATGGAGGAAGAGGACATCACACAAGCTTTTACGCATGCTAGATACAGCAGCCAAGCTTCAAGCTCAGCAACTGATATCGCTGTTTGCCTTTGAAGGTAAAAGATGGGTTGAAAGCACTAAGCAGTACTGCACCATATTCATGTTAGATGTGAAAATGCATTGCACTCTACCAACTGAGACCCAATAATAAGGCAACGAAATACATTAATGTTCCGGACTATTTAACTTTCGTAGTTTTGAGCTGCTTTAGTGAATAATATATGATACAAATGAAGATTCGATGAAATATGGAACAATAAGAGGTGAGCCAAAAACGCCGGAAAACTATTGGCTGACATATCATGTAAAGGGTTTTTCAATAGGGATGATATGATTTCTAAGTGTCGTTTTGGCCATTTTTAATATTTCATGATCTGTCTTTTACTTGATTGTATTCAGTAAAGTTTACAATTTCATCATAGCAAGATATACGCAAGAACAACATTTACAAATTATTCAATATTATTATCAAAATAATCGTTCTGCAATTGCAACTTTTCATGCGCTTTTGCCCTCATATGGTCGTAATAATCGTCCACCTGTGCTCGCTATTCGTCGAGTTGTTGAAAATTTCGAGAGGACATTTTCTTAACATAATGTTCAAGTGCCAATAAAACCAAGAATCGTTCGAAGTAATGAAAATATTGCTGCCGTTCAGGCAAGTGTTTTTGAAGACCGCAATTTGTCGATTCCAAGACGTTCTCAAAAATTTGGATTGTCTCAAACCACAACCTAGCGGATTTTGAGAAAGGATTTGGGCTTGCTCCGTATAAAATTGTTCTCATTCCAGAACTGACGCCATTGGACCACCATTAACGTCGAGAATTTGCTGATTTTGCCTTGGAATAACTTGAAAATAATAACGATTTTTCTTAAGAAGGTCATCTTCTCCGTTGAGGCTCCCTTTCATCCTAGTGGTGCGGTAAATAAACAAAACTGTCATTTCCGGTGTGGAGAAAATCCACAAATTATTCATGAACAACCATTACATTCACCAAAATTGACAGTTTGGTGTGGTTTTTGGTCTGATGGAATCATCGGTCCGAACTTCTTTCGAAATGAAGCTGGTAGCACCGTTACTGTCAATGGAGAGCGGTATAGATCGATGCTAACCAACTTTTTATGACCACAATTGGAAGAAGTTGATATTAACAACATCTGGTTCCAACAAGACGAGACTACGTATCACACAGCTCGTGCAGCAACCGAAAAAGGTTTGGAGATTCGATTATTTCAAGAAATTGTGATATTGAATGGCTCCAAGAAGTTGTGATTTAACACCATTATACTACTTCTTGTTGGGTTATTTGAAGTCATTGGTCTTTAGCAATAAACTAGACCCCCTTTAAGCTTTAAAAGTCAATATTGAACGTGCTATTCATGACATACGACTCGATTTTCCACTAGATAAAGTGCTCTCAAATTGGGTTCATTGAATTCGTTCCTGGTAAAGAAGTCGTGGAGGCCATTTGAATGATGTTATATTCAGAACTTTATTGTATCGATTGTACTTCACGTTAAAAAAAAACTGGCCCTTAAATATCTGGATGTTATACTTGATCACCGACTGAGCTTTAAAGAAAATTCGAATTACTCTAGTCTGTGCAGCTATTGCAAGACTGGGTTAATGCCATATTGGCATTTGAGTACACTACACCATGAGTAATTAGTGAGAGCATCAGATGAAGCCACAAACTTGATGGCAGGAAGATGTCCAGTAGATATAGCAACCAAAGCGGTTTTAGAAAGTAGGTGTAATCCAATTAAGCAAAACAAAAATATCATGCAACAGAGCTTAAAGGAGTGGTAACAAAGAAGGGACTCGTCTTTGATAGGAGAATGGACACAAATGTTGATCAAGAAGCTCAATCAGAATTCAAACGAGACTTATATTTTATGTCGATGACTTTTAAAAAATTTACTTATATATAAAACAGCTTATGATATTAGTAAACTTTTAAGTTAAATTCTTAATTTTTCCCGGAAATTCTTAATTTTTTCCTTGAAAAAGTACAAACTGAATGGAAACTCGTACTCAACGTGCCGAAATTTTTTCATTATTTTCCATGAATTTCCCCTCACTGCATCGCTAAATGATTTTGGTTTATCTAAGTAGGTATAAATATATAATATGTTAAAGGCTAGAAATTGAAAAAAAAAAAATTGCAAAAGCCCATAAATTATAATTCTTTAAGACTACAAAGATGAATATGCCATTCACTCTTCCTTCAAAGACAGTCACCAATTTAATATTCGCCACTAAGTAATCACGACCCACCGAAGAGGAATGAGAAAAAGGGGATTATGAAAATCCTTATAATAAATATCTTAAAAATTCGTTTGACGTGAAAACTGCTTCCTTTCTCTCTACCTCTCTCTCTCTCCCTCTCTCTCTTTATGTCTCTTTTCCTTTACATAGGTCGAAGAGTTTTCTCAGTGGCTTAATAAAAAAGTCAGCAAGAGAAAATGTATGGACATACATACTTATTGTATAGATTTAATAAAGTTAACTTACATCGATGATGGTACACACGCAGCTATACAAGTTGGAATGGGAGACTGCGGCAGTTTAGATGGAAAGAAATAAACAGGTGAATAAGCGAAGAAAAGTCATAAAATTATTATGATGATGAACAGACGATGCAAAACTTATATTTTTATATATTAATGTGTATACTTTGGTTGTAAAAATGTATGTATGTATGTATGTATGTATGTATGTATATATGTATGTATGATCAACAAAAAGTCCAATAGACGCCGATAATAGCAACCAAAATTGGACAATCTCAAATGTAGATGAGACAGCAGCGTTGTGATTTTGGACACTGGGGTGAATGCGAAATATGAAAATTAATTAAAAGTTTTGGCAAACTTGGAGTGAAAATGCAAAAAGTTGCAGCAGAGAGCAGAGAAAAAAGTGGCAAAATAAATTAAATGAAATCATGCTTCTATGTATATTTGTATGTATGTAAGGAAAATTCGTAAGAAAACGTAAATTAAGAAAAGTCAATAAGTAAAGCATCTGGAATACAAAGGGTGATCCAAGTAGGGGCACTTTTTTCAATTTCATTATTTTCAATTTTTTGACAAGTTTGGTAAGGTAAGGTGAGATTGGATTGTAATGGCAACCGATGAGAGGATCCCTCTCACCTAGGCAGAAAAAGCATATTGCGATCGGCTCGAATTCATTTGAATTTTGACGTCTACCAACTATGAATATGCCATCCAGAAGAATAGTGCCGAAGATTCAAGGCACACCACTGCCAAAAAGCAGGGCAGTCGCATTGCAAATAAACGATCGCTTCATTCCGCTCATCATTTTACATCTCCTGCAGCATTCAATTTATAATGTCCTATTAGGCAATAGACCATATTAAATTGGATATATATTCTTCTTAAGAACCCTCCATATTTTGTGTGAAGCTTTCCTTCTCATTCCATATAAAGGGTGATCCAAGTAGAGGTAAATCTTTAAATCTCTTTTTTTTGGCAGATCACGCGTGAGTTGTGTCAAGCTTTTATGTTATTTTTGTTCAGCATTGTTTAGCATTTCGTCATGGAAAGATTTATGCCTGAACAACGTTTACAAAACACTCAACTTTATTACGAAAATTCACGTTCTGTAAGGAATGTATTTCGCGCAGATCGCCCAACTTATGGTCAACATAATCGGCTATCTTGAGACCCAGCATTCATTATTGGATAATATTCGACCGAATAGACTTCGTGCATCACGCAGTGTAGAAAATATAGCGGCAGTAGCTCAGAGATCCGATGTTTTCGAGCCAAATTGTGTTCAAAGATTAGGCTTATTTCTGGCTCAATGGGTATGTAAACAAGCAAAATTGCCATATTTGGAACTAAAAACAATCTGAAGAGATTCAAGAGCTGGCATTTTATCAAAAAAAAAAAAAAAAAAAACAGTTTGGTGTGGTTTGTGGGCCGGTGGAATCATCGGTCCATATTCATTAAAAAATGATGCCGCTGAGAACGTAACCGTCAATGCGCCATGATAACCGACTATTTGATACCTGAAATTGAAGCTCGTGATCTCTGCGACATTTGGTTTCAAGAAGACGGTGCCACTTCCAACGCATCGCATCAATCAATGAACTTATTGAGACAACACTTCGGTGAGCAGACAATTTCACGTTTTGGGCCGTTCGATTGCCCACCAAGGTCGTGTGATATCACACCGTTAGACCTTTTCCTGTGGGGATATGTAAAGTCTAAAGTCTATGCGGACAATCCCGCTTCGAATCAAGCCTTGGAGCAAAACATCATGCATGTCGAAATGCTCGAACGAGACATCGAAAATTAGACTCAATGGATGGGCCATCTGATACGTAGCCGCGGCCAAAATTTGAAAGAGATGATCTTCAAAAAATAAATGCACTTTCGAATGATAATAAACATCCTCATTATATTTGAATATTCAAAGTTTTTATTCTTATATAAGTAGGGAACATCGAAATGGATCACCCTTTATAAGCACTGTGTTGAAAAGTGGCAGGGAAATCTGTATTTTTAAATAGTTGCTTATAAGGGGCGGGACTTTGTTTAAAGATGTGCCTTAATAAGTTGAAATTAAATCTTAATTTTTTAATGGATTTAATTTATTTTGTAGAAAACTGCCATAGCTAGAGGTTAGATAGTCTTGAGAACATCCATTCACAATAAGTCTTAACTCTTTTATCTATAGGTGTCATCAGACATTCTGTTCCATTGGTCTAAAAATCAAAATATCCGTTTATTATTTTCTTATGAATCATTTTCACTATTTTCTTCATTAGTGAGCATATCGATTTTGAAACGGTTAAAAAGCTTTATAAAGTTTATGTAAAAACAGAAGAGGAATAATGCCAAATATAAGTAAACATTTCAACACAGACTTCAGCATCAGAAGCGGAAGCAGCTGACACCGCTATTCGAACGTAAAACTTTGATGATTCCTTGGTACATATATATATTGCTGCTTCTTCTCTTATGTCACTGTCATGCTGAGTTTATATAAAACGTAAAGCACAGCAGGATATAACAACAACAAGCAATTTCCGGGCAAGTTCAACTTGAAAATATTCAAAGAAATAAAAGAAGATTAAGGATTTGCTTCCACTTTTTTTTTGTGTTTCTCACTACACAAAACTAAATCTGGTACCTAGAGAAGAAAAGAGAGAAGTGCTATGGAGCTGTAAGCTAAGTGAAGCGGAAGATAAATGTTATAAATAAGAGTTCAAAAATGTAGTTCTAACTCTAAATACATGTACAATAATATGTATAAATATATATATATTTTTATATATTTTCGTGCAGTGCGAGCATTTGAGCAACGAGCACTCGCACACCTGCTCAATGTTAATTACTCGAAAACTTTCGAGCCGAGCACGAGCATTACGAGTATTTTGAGAACGACATTTTTTTCTCAAAACTAATATAGAGTACTTGTGAATAATCGGTAGAGACATTTTTATTGAAGTTTATTATTTATTAAATCATCTCGTGTTTTATGGTGCTCTAAATGCATATTTTGAATAACATAAATATATAAATTTCCAAATATTAATTTTGTGTGTACTGAATGTAAAGGGTGTTTTTTTATAGAGGTATAGAACTTTACGTTGCAATAAAACAATGATGGATTATTCGATTGACATGAGTTTTATTTATCAGAAAGATAATCTTGTGGCATTACATTTTAAATATGCCACGGCTGGCGCGGATGTAGTCCAATCTGCACGTCCAAGTTTCGATGATTTTTTCCAACACTTGTGGCCGTATATCGGCAATAACACGGCGAATGTTGTCTTCCAAATAGTCAAGCATTTGTGGCTTATCCGCATAGACCAATGACTTTACATAGCCCCACAGAAAGTAGTCTAGCGATGTTATATCACAATCTTAGAGGCCAATTCACAGGTCCAAAACGTGAAATTAGGTGGTCACCAAACGTGTCTTTCAATAAATCTATTGTGGCACGAGCTATGTGACATGTTGCGCCGTTTTGTTGAAACCACATCTCCTGGACATCATGGTTATTCAATTCAGGAATGAAAAAGTTAGTAATCATGGCTCTATACCGATCACCATTGACTGTAACGTTCTGGCCACCATCGTTTTTGAAAAAGTACGGACCAATGATTCCACCAGCCCATAAAGCGCACCAAACAGTCAGTTTTTCTGGATGTAACGGTGTTTCAACATACACTTGAGAATTACCTTCACTCCAAATGCGGCAGTTTTGTTTGTTGACATAGCCATTCAACCAGAAGTGCGCTTCATCGCTAAACAAAATTCGCTTATGAAAATCGGGAACAACGGTAATCTCGTTTTGGGCCCATTCGACGAATCTACGCCTTACTTGAGTCTATTCATGATAAATTGCCAAACCAAACTGAGAATAAATCACTTGACAGCTGTTAAATCGGTCGCCATCTTGAAAAGTAATGCCAACTTAAAGTTCTATACCTCTATAAAAAACACCCTTTACATTCATATGCTATTTGCATTCAACTGAACAACCATGCGATATGCCAGAAACAAAATTAGTGGTGAGATGTTATGGAAAATAAAATTCACAAATTTCAAACCATCTCTAATTTATTATTTTTGCAGGTACAGCGGATAGCAACTGTTATAATGCCATCTATAGGACTATCCATTTAGTGGTTTCCAGAATTCAGGGCTGAATTTTGACATCTGTCAAACTTAAATGTCAAATCAAACATGTTCTGTTTTAGTTAACAGTCAGGAATTTACGAAAATTGATCGCTTAACAACCGCACAACACGCTAAACTTGTTGAAACCTACTATGGTGATTTAACGTAGCCATGTTTCGAGCCTATGAGGAGATTATGGTGCACATAATCGTTCAATTACTCAAGCAATTTGTAAAATTTTAAACAACCTTGAAGAGATTGGATCGGTTACAGACATTGCAAAGTCCTTGCATTATCATTTTGCTCGTTCCGACTCAAATATCGCTGCTGTAAGCGAAAGTTTAGCCGAAGGCCCGAATGTGTCTATTACTCGACATTCTCATAGGCTGGGTTTTTTTACAGCACATTATGGCGTATATGCACTTGGACTTACACGTAAAGTCATTCATATAAAGTCACGTGTGAACAACAAGCAGTGGACCGAGACTTTTCCAACAAAATTTTCTTCAGCGGCAAAGCACATTTCTCAGTCGGTGGATACGTAAATAAGCAAAATTGTCGCATTTGGGGCTACAAGAATCTTAATTAGTTGTAAAGAGGCGCTCTTTGATTCGGAGGTGTGATTGGACCTTACTTCTCTGAAAACGATAACAGCGACATCGTCACTATCAATTCGGAGCGTCTTGGTCATGATAACAGACTTTTGTTGGCCTGCAATTGAAGAACACGACTTGGACAACATGTGGGTCCAACAAGACACATGCCACATGAACGAATATGCCATTATTGTGAGAGAAATTTCCCGGGCGCATAATCTCTCGTCTTGGCGATGTCACCACCGAGATTGTGTGATTTGACCCCACAGGACTTTTGTTGTTGGGCTACGCGAAAGACCGTGTTTAAGCGGATAAACCTTTAACTCTTGAGCACTTGAAAACGAGCATTCGTCAATTTATGGCTGAGGATTCACCAATATGTGCCAAAAAGTAATCGAAAGTTACATTAAACGCATCGAAGTTTGCAAAAATTAACGAGACGGTCGTTTAAATAACGTCGTTCACATATAATGCCAAGGTTCAAACTTTATACTAAAAAAGAAGTTTCATAAAAAAAAATATTTTGAATATATTTTATTTACGTTTATTCTGGAAACTGTGAAATGGATAATCCTGTATTTTTTTTAACTTTTTTACACTAATAATACGCATTATTGACTTTTTTTTTGCGGGTGAGGAGAAGAAAAATGCCTTCCGCTTCATCATTGTGTCGTCACAGCAATGGTATGTGCCACTTGCAGGTCACTAAAAAACTCTCCTCTAAGGAACCGTCGTCCACCCTGGAAACCGCTTTCGAATTACTTCAGGGTGGCGTTCCATTTTTCTCGTAGTTAGATTACATCTCGTCACCTGCGTTGAGGTCCCGCTTTTTCTTACGTAGTACGATCTCTATTTTTTCGTGTTCGGGTAACATCTGCGTGACAAATTAGTTCACATCCCCGAACTTTCTCTGTGTCCAGAGTTTCAAGTCGTTAATTAGCCTGGCGGTCCATCTGCCGTAAGTTCCTTGTCCCTAGCGGCTTTTCCATCGATTGTAGGTATCCAGTTTTAGACCGTCTCTTGCGTTTTCCCACATTCCTTGGTTCTTAAAATTTTCTCTCTCTCTAGTGCCAGGAGTTCTATAGGTACACTTCCACTTATAATCAGAACGGCTTCACTTGACACCGTACGGTATGCTGAAGCTACCCTTAATGCTGCCGTACGATAGAATTTGGCTATAGTTTTGCGCCGGCTTTCTCTCTTTAATGTATCTGCACCGTAAAGTGGAATACTTATAGTTGCTGACATCAGTAATTTTCTTTTTCCTTGCGTAGGTTCCCCGATATTGGACATCAGCCTGCTGAGTCGAGATATTATTTTAGGGGCCTTTTCCGCGGCGTGTTTCATTTATGCCCAATAAGTTGACCTTGGGTCCAATCTTATGCCTAAATAGTTTACGATCCTACGTGTCTTCAGGTTGCCGGACAAAATGTGCATATTTATTTCTAACGGGATGTGCTTCATTGTTAGCAGTGTCAGCCCCGTCTTTTCTGTGGCTAATTTGAGACTGCGTGAGTCAAGCCACATTTATTGGCATAAGACTCGTATAGATTGATATTAGTTATAAATATCAGAATTGAACTGCAAAAAAATAAAATAAAAATGTAAAAAATAAAGTGAATTGTAATACCTCCTTTCGGTGCCCAAACCAATTGGTCCAGAATCTTGGACGGTGATTAGATCAGATTATAGATGTAGTCTTAGCTTATTAACAAGAGCTTTAGTAATTTTTAAGCATTGCGTATGTATTGTAGTCAAAGAAAGTGTTAAATGCGATTTTTTAGGATTGTCTTAGTTTAGAAAACAAACATAGAAACCACTTAAATCACCTAGAAAATGTTATGAATTCAGTTTTTGATTAAAAATTTATAAAAATTTATTTATAATAATTTATTAATTTATATTCGCCAGTGTGGCAGCTGACCCCGATGCTGCTTGTTTCCTAAGAAACGGAAATAAAAAGGAAAAGAGAAAAGTCAGCGCCACATTGTCGAGTAAGAGACAACATACTGTTGATACGTACCGGCGCAGTAATAATTTCAAATACCCACGGTATTTATGTACCGATTATGTCTTTTGGCCGGAGTTACAACCCATACAAAGCCATCCACGGCATCAAGGGTATCATTAGTATGTCGTAACGTGATAATAACGAATTGATAGAGCGGGGGTCTGGTCTACTGACGCTAAGAATATGTTTTAGTGACCATAGCTTATATATAAATGTGATTATATGTGAATACAACAGTAAATATGTATAACAGTTTTGTACTTTTAAATGAGTCACCGAACGCGTGGAAGACGCAAGCCGTGCAATGTACATAATTTCCAGAAAAATTTTGGTTTTTTGATTCTATTTTTTTCTACTTTGCTTTCGTTGCCAACTTCCTTTTCTTATATAACCTCACTTCCTTTTCTTTATAAATTTTAAATTACTCTACTTTCATCAGAAGGATTTTCCAATTTCCTGCCTTCCGTTTTTGCTGTCACTTAAAATGTAAAAAAATATATATACAAATAAATTATGTAAGCAGTAGCGGCAAAAAAAAAAAAAATAAAAAATGTTTTCAAAAAGAGAAAGCAAAAACTCGACTTCCTCGTTTAGCCAGATTTTGAAATAATTTTGCGACTTGTCATAACAAAAAAAAAAAAAAAAAAAAGAATCATGATTTATGATCCGTACCATTAGGCCTAAGAGTAAAAGAGATCGAGACTCCTGCAGATTCTATTTAGTTCAGTAAGGGATCCTTTAATAAGGTCATAATTATAGTAAAGAGGAGTTTTTTAGACGTGTGGAGGACCAGAAACGATTATTTTACACATGGTTCAAGCAGCTCTCGACTCCCGGTCATAGACCAAGTATCCTCTGGGTAGCTAACAAACCTCCGTTTGGGGCCGAGCTAAAGTGAGAATGCGAATCCCTTACTGTAGAGTGTAGAATTTAGGACCCACCACATAAAAACTTTATTCCAATGAAAAATCATCAAATGTGCCGGATTACAGACCTCCTTTTTGATGACGACACCTGCAAACCTTTGAAGAATCATAACTTGAGGGCATGTACCTGGAATGTTTGGTTTCTTAAATGGGAAGATGCCGCTGCCCAACTGGTTGATGTCCTCGTAAGGACGGAGAATGTAGGTCCTTGTGAAATCTACTACAGCGGCCAATTAAAGGAGCGCATATTTGGTGTTGGGTTTATGGTGGGAGAGAGACTCCATCGCCGAGTCTTCGTATTCACTCCGATGAATGAACGTCGTTCCGCCATTCGCATTAAAGCGAAGTTCTTCAACATCCGACAAAAGAGAAGGATGATGCGACCGAAGATGCTTTCTATAAGAGTCTAGAACGCACTTATGAGCGTTGCTCCCGCCAAGATGTCAAAATTGTGCTATGAGATTTCAACGCCAAGGTGGGCAAATAAGGTATATTTTCCGCAACAATCGGAAAATTTAGACTTCACGATGAAACATCCCCAAACGGGCTGAGGCTGATTGACTTCACCGGGGCCCGAAATATGTTTGTTTGTAATACCAAATTCCAGCACACGAAAATTCATCAAGTTACATGACTCTTAGCAGATCGATCAACACGCAACCAAATTGATTATTTTGTGATAGACGGAAAACATGTATCCAGTGCTCTAGAGCTGCGTAGGTTCCGAGGGCCAAATATCGACTGAGATCATAATCTTGTGTACCAAAGATACGCACCCACCTCTATGCAACAAAGAACGTTAGTCAACAAACACAAGAAAAATTCGACATTGAAAAGCTGCAATCACAGCAGACATCCAACAGGTTTTCTACTCGGCTTGCGCACCTGCTCTCTGAGAGCACTCATCAGCTACTCGATATAAGAGAACTGTGAAAAAAAATTGTATGCTCCCAACGTACCGTTGTTTCGGAAAAAATTGGTTTTCAACAATGCCAGAAAAACAGCTGGTACGATGAGAAATGTCGAACTGAAGCAGAGAGAAAGCAGACTGCCTATCTCTAAAAATTTGCAATCGACTAGAACACGTGCGGGGTGGGATATCATACCGAGAGTTGAAGATAGAAGCGAGACGCATTTGCAGACAAAAAAGAAAAATTATGAAATACATGAGTATGAAGAGTTTGAGAAGCTGACCGACAAGCGTAATACTCGAAAATTATATGAGAAGATGCGGCGATTTACAGAAGGTTTCAAGGCCGGAGCAAGCTAATGTAGGGACTAAGGAGGTAATCTGATGACAGATATCCAGATAGTACTTAGTGTATGGAGGGAACACTTCTCCAACCTGTCCAATGGCAGTGAATGTGAAAACCCCGGAGATGGGGAACCCGAAACCCTACCCCAATCGACGACGATGGCTGAGACTTGCCATCACCTGACTATTAAGGAATTCGAATAGCGATTGCTCGCTTAAAAAATAACAAAGCGGCGAGAGCCGATGGCTTACCAGCAGACCTATTCAAATACGGCGGCGAAGAACTGAAAAGGAGCATCATGCATCAGCTTCTATGGTTGGATGAAAGCATGCGCGACGAATAGAACCTAATCTCAAAAGAAGGGGACCCCACGGTCTGAGCCAATTATGGTGGGATAAGTTTCCTAAATATCGCATATAAGGTCTTATCTAGCGTACTGTGTGAAAGATTTAAGCCCACCGTCAAAAAACTGATCGGACCTTATCAGTGTGGCCTTAGACCTGGAAAATCCACTATGGACCAGATATACACCATGCGCCAGTTCTTGGAGAATACCGGAGAGAAAAGAATCGATACACACCACCTTTTCAGCACAATAGGAGAACTGCCCCTAAGCCGCTCTGTTTGAATTTGATATCCCCACAAACTCATACGGCTATTTAGACTGACTCTCTATAATACCGAGCCGTTCGATACTAAACGAGATTTCGTGCGACTCTTTATCATGTGGGATACTAAGTGAAAGATTTTGTTTATATTATTTCCAATGCTAGAATTTTATTTATAACAAGAAAAATGGCCATGCCGGTTTCGTTATACCTTTCACGAACATATAAACATTATTGTATTGCACGTCTTTTCGATGATTTTAACCTTATATCTGAAAAAATCTATTGTTGTAGTCTTCCGATTTCGATGATTTTCAGTACCAATATTACCACATTAATCACATTTCATAGCGTAGAGGAACAAAACTTATTTTTTTTTTGCATGGAATTTGATGCCTGTTGTTTACTAATTTGAAGTCACTGATTTCATATCTACCCTTTCTTAGCAGATTTTTTTTTGATATTATTAGTCACATTTAGTTTTTAAAGCAAACGAGCTGTTTTCCAAAAAAGTTTTTTTCTTAAACAATGCCCACCTCATGAAAGATTTGTAAAAACGATCAAAACTATTTTTATAATATCTGCGGTGAATATACATTCAGAAATTGTAGACTAAGGGTAAGTGTTGAGTCTTTGCGATATAAAGAAGACCCCATTGTAAAGTATCAAATACCAATTATGTAGCGGGGACATTGAAAACATCATGATGATTGTAATAAAAGAAACCAGTCGAAATGATTTCACACTAACTTGTCATCAGTTACTTGACCAGTCTTGTATTGCAGCAATGCGTCCGTTACTTCATTTATACAAAATGATTACGGGTTAGGAATAAAAAGCTCTTCTGAAGTAATGAAAATGGATCAGCTGATTTTAACAAAGATATTTCTTGTGAGCCCCAGCCCTTTAATCAGGAAGACCTCAGAAATGCACTGAAAACTGAGATCTTGGTCTTTCTAAAAAAACATCGGATATTGTAACTTCTCGATTAAAGTAAAGAATACTTTTAACTAGTTAATTAGTTATTTCATAACCGAGAGACAGTATTGTTTCCATTTTTTTTTTTTTTTTTTGATTTTAACAATTCTTTATCGGTTTCTCCAAATAACGGCAATAAGCTGGGTTCAAATCCGATTGCAAATTCAACTACAGCCAAAGAAGTATGCGCTGTTATCCGTGCTGTTATGAATAGAATCAAGTACAATGAACATAAGTGGCTCATATGTGTCGATATAAAAATGGTGGATTTTCTTATTGGACAACAAGAACCCTTGTTTTATTTGTTTGTGGGAAAGCAGAGACTGATTGGCCTTCCGAACAATCTCTAGTTCTAGGAAAATAATATGTGTCAATGTGCACCCAGGGGCCGCGATATTCTGCCAACTTTACAAAGCAAACTAGCGCTTGTGAAACAATTTGCTAAAGCTCTGGATTGATTGAAATTGAAAAAAAAAATGACTGATATAAAATAGCTTGTATTTCAGTATTTTTTTTTTTTTTTTTGAAAAACAATCAAAAAGATATTGTCACACTACCAGCTTGGTTGTAATATGAGCATATGAGTATGTGATCTGCGTGAGAAATAGGGAGAATGATTCCAGCAAGGCATTCAAACTAAGGAGCAACGTTACCAGGGTCACTGGAATACTCATATGAGGCCAGACTACAGTTTAACCAGTAAACCAGCCTTCGTGAACCAAGTCAAGCAAGAAAATCTTATAAAATAAAGTTTTTGATAACTAGTAGCTAGACATTTTCATAAAAAGTAGATTTTTCTGAAAAAGCGCGTTTTAATTATGCCTTAAAAACTAATGCTGATACAAGCAATCTGACTTGAGGTCTGAAATCTGCTCCCCGAAAAACTACAAAATTAGTTATAATATCTCATGCAACAAAAATGTGCTTCTCTTGTATAATGAGTACTTTCTTGATCGATATATAAGCTGGAAAGCATTTGAAAATTGCTCTACAAAAATAGCGAGTCGTTGGAGAGCTGGTGTGAAAGTCGCACAGAAAATCGACATAGATTGATGTAAATATAATGACCAAAAAATCTAATATCTCTGTATGATACTTTTAACAACGTACGTGTAGCCTAAGTGTAAAATGTAATGGAACTGTAGTGAGGTAAAAAAAAATATGAAAAATATATCAGAACAACAAACAGTTAAATAAAATTTGTTATGAACTTACCAGTGAAATGTATCAAATGGACAGCCGGATATGAAGCAGATGTTGGCGCTCTACCTATGAAGGAGATGCTGGCGCCCTACCTACAGAAATGCCCAACCACAGTTGTCGCACTTGATTTCCGTGCGGTTCGCGTCAGCACGCCTTTCAACTTCACCCGTCAGCCGGTACATAATGTGCTGAGCAAATATAAAGCTTAAAAATTATAAATATTTTATAAGCATGAATGTATGTGTGTTTTGTTGTAAACAATTTGAGCTGTAGCAGGCGACAGTCGACACTTACTAACCGCAATGGTATGCACAGTTGCATGAAATTTGCTCGCAAAAAAAAAAACAGGAGTCATCAGCCACTAACCAAAAACAGAAAGTCAGCTAGCAAAGAGGAACTACCACAACGTTGGGGTGCATCCGTTGCTTCTTATCGTGCCGGCAGCCAGACTGCAGCTGTGTCGAATTGCAAGCGGCAGCTAACAGTAAACAGCCGCCGGCCGGTTAGTTGGCCTCATATTTTAAATAAATAGACATATATATAAATCTACATACATATATATAAAAATATTTCTATATATACATATACAATGTAAGTATGCATGCATGTATGTATGTATATGTATTTATTCATGTGCGCTAACGCATTCTTGGCCGGGTCATTTTGCTTTCTTGGCACGTATTTTAAGCTTGATTTATGCGCAGGCAGCGTGAATTTTTGTGTTATGCTCATCTTATGCATTCACCGTTATTGCAATGGAAGACACGCCTGCACTCCCAATTGCTATGGGATATTTAGTAGTTGATTTTTGTGGTGGCGATGCTGGTGGTGGTGGTGATGCCTGCTGCAATCGACTCAGTTTGCCAAGACATAAAAGTTGAAAGTATCTGTCGGTCTGTGGTGACTGCCTCAATGTACAGCGACATGTTTGCTGGCTGAACGTACATATGTATGTACGCCTGTATGTAGTTTACTTTATCAAGTCAAAAGGCACAATAACAGCATATGGGTTAGCATGGCAAAACTGAATGGCGCAATAAAATAGCTCCAAGGCTGAGTGGGATATATTGACATTCATTTGATATACACCGAAAAGCTTTGCGTCTAAGTTATGGCTTTGCACTGGCATATTTAACCAAAATATTTTGTGCTTTCGTAATATGAAACAAAATTTGGCTCTAGTTGGTCTTAGATTGAACTTTTTTCTGAGTGATTTTCTACATAAAAGTAACAACTGAGTATCAAGAAAAGGTCTTATTGGAAGAATATTAGGTAAGGGAGTTCGAGGAACAGGAAAATGTGTCATAATTTTAACAAAAAGCAGACGTAAAAGAAAAGAAATATCAATTTTTTTGATCATGAAACATTTCACTCTCAATTGATGTAGAGCTTCCAACAGGTCGCAAAGAGTAATGATGGATATCATAATTGCATATAAAGTGTGATCCAAGTATAGGTACTTTTTTCAATAGCCTTTTTTGACAGATCACGCGTGAGTCTTGTCAAGCTGTCATGTTATTATTTAGTATTGTTTGGTTTCTCATTACGGAAAGGCGTACGTCTGGAAAATGTTTACAAATCATTCAACTTTTTTACGAAAATTCACGTTCACTAAAGAATGTGTTTCGCGCACTTCGCTCAACTTATGGTTAACATAATCGGTCAACTGAGCGTACTATTTGCAACACCATCCCCCATCTTGGTACCGAGCATTCATTATTGGATAATATTCGACGGATTAGACCACGTTCAGCACGCAGTGAAGAAAATATAGTGGCCGTAGCTGAGAGTGTACACGAAGGCCGTGGAGAGTCGATTCGGTGCCGTTCGCAGCAATTCGGACTGACGTATGGAACGACTTGGCGCATTTTACGTCGAGATCTTAAATTGAAAGCGTACAAAATACAGCTTGTACAAGAACAGAAGCCACTCGAAAAGCTCCAAGAAGATCCAACGTTTTCGAGCCAAATTTTGTTCAGCGATGAGGCCTATTTCTGACTCAATGGGTATGGGTATGAAAACATTCAAAATCTCCGCATTTGGGACGAAGAGCAACCTGCAGAGATACAAGAGCTGTCATTTTATCCAGAAAAAACACCGGTTTGGTATTGTTTGTGGGTTATTGGAATCATCGGTCCATATTTCTTCAAAAATGATGCCAGTGAGAAGGTAACCGTTAATGGCAACCGTTATCGCGCTATGATAACCAACTATTTGATGCCTGAAATTTAAGCTCGTAATCTCCACGACATTTGTCTTCAGTGAGGCGGCGCCACTTCCTACACATAGCATCAATCAATGGATTTATTGAGAGAACACTTCGGTGAGCAGTTAATTTCACGTTTTGCGCCGGCCGATTAGCCACCAAGATCTTGTGATATTACACCGTTAGACTTTTTCCTGTTGGGATATATAAGGTCTACAGTCTATGCGGACAAACGACCTTCGATGCAGGCCTTGGAGCAAAAAATCACGCGTGTCATGCGCCAGTTACCAGTCGAAATGCTCGAAAATTGGACTCAACGGATGGACCATCTGAGACGTAGCTGCGGAAAAAATTTCAAGGGGATAATCTTTAGAAAATAAATGCCAAAGAATGTTTTTTCGAATGATATTAAACATTCCCCATTAAATTTGATCTTCCTGTGTTTTTCTTTAAAAAAGTAGGGAACCTCAAAATGTATCACCCATATACATACATATATTGCTCAACAAATTTCTTGAAGGTATTAAAAACTATTATTTGTCAAGAAAAGAGTGTGCTGATAGGAAATAAATGATGGTTACGTACGAGGTGTTATTTTTATACACACCTCGTATATATGTAAAACCTTTGTAAATATTGCCAAATTCTTTTTCTTTTTTCTTCTTCTTCCTTAACTCATCTGTTCTTTTCAATCATAGTTTCCATGGATTAAAAAAATTTTTTTTTATGATTCTTACATTTCATATTCTAAGCTTCTTGACTAACACAAATTAAAGTTTTGAAATGGAAAACTATTATTGTCATTTCCAATAAAAATATTAAAAGGTGACATTTCTCCGAAACTAGAAAATTCACAGAAATTCACTTAATGATGAAAGTTCTTTTGAAACGGTATGTGTGCTAGTTTAAGTTGACAATTAAAATTCTTTTCCGCCCACACACGTGTACATATATACGTGGCAGTGGGTGCTATTTCCAACCCTAAACACCTCTACGACATATAGCTTATTCACATAATACGGTGAAAAAATATTCCATTTGAAATAATTCAAATTTGGAAATTGTCTTTGTAATCACTTATAAAAATAAAAACATATATAAAACTGCTACAAAAATGAAAATTTTGTTATCTGCTTTAGTGCCATGTAGTATCAAACTTGTTTTCTAAGAAACAGCGGGTATCATTTAAAATAGTGATTCAAGCGAAAATGAGTTTATCGAAGAAAAACTTATACCGAAACTTATAACCATGTTCGTATGTCCATCTGTCCATCTACCCGTCTGCCCTTCTCTCCGTCTGTCTGTTTGAACGCAAGCTCGTCTCTCACTGTTAGAGATATTTCAACCAAACTTGGTAGGAAAATGCATCTATACCGACCGGATCGGACTACTATAGCTATATACGATCGATTTTTCACAGTTCAAGTTTTGGGTCACGAATCTTTCAATAAAGTACCTACAAACGTGATATTCGGTATATTACACATACATAACGAATTGCAAATTGGTTCTGAAACTAATAAAAATCGCACGAATATAACACATAGCTCCCATACACCGATTTGTTCAGGCATGGAGCTTTGCTCAAAACTCAGTCAAACAAGCATCTAGGAGCTTGAAATTTCCCACTCACATATTATGAATTGCAAATTGTTCCTGGAAATTATCGAAATCAGACTGCTTTATCATATAGACCCCTTACACAGATTTGTTCAGATATAAATCCGCCCGAAAGTAATCCTAGAATGTGAAGTTTGGTATTCTGCAGACGTAAATTCAAGCTGATATAGACACTGAAAATGATCAAAATCAAATTTTGCAATCTATAAATGCATACATACACATGGCAGAAAGAGTCTGCGTTCACTCACTGTATTCAAGTATTCAACTAAAATAGTTACGCATTTTAAAACAAACACTATTTTATTTTCCCTTATTTTGAAGACAATTATTTGAAGAATATTTGAGCAAAGTTTTTTTTTGGAGAATTTGAGCTGATTCGTTCTCAGTTAACGGGATTGTACTACTTAAGTAAGTTGAGCAGAAAAAGTCTGCGTTCACTTTAAAAAGCGATGGTTTGTTGCATTGTAAATACAAATTATTTATGTTGAAATTAATTTCAAATGATAAACGATAGTAATTGCGATAAGAAAGAAGCTAAAGCGTATATACATATAAAAGAATCTCATTATTTTTTTGACTATGGACGAAAAGAATCAGAAATTCGCGAAAGGAAAAACATTGTTGGTTTGTGGTAGAATGGTAAAAGTTATCGGGAAATCACGAAAACTTTTGGGAGACGGTATCCCCTCTGCCCAGAGAGTAATAAACAACTTCAAATGAACGAAATCTTAATAGTCTAAGCCACGTTCTGGTCATCCAAGAGAACTGACGGAAAGAAAAGAGCGCAAACTAACCATTCTTGTGAAGTCGTCTAACCAACGTCTAACAGCAAGTCAGCTTTCAAAAGACATTGATTTAAAATACCAAAAGAAAATATGTCCATACAAGGTGCGATAAATTCGGAAAAGAACCAGTTTTCGTGGCAGAGTCGCACGAAGAAGGCCCTTCATATCAAGAGTAAATCATTTCAAGCGGTTGGCCTTTGCGAAAGAGCACTTAGACAAGCCTCCAGAGTTTTTCAATCAAGTTATTTTTTCCGATGAGAGTAAATGAGATTTGAGAGTAAATGTTATGTTGGTTTGTGTACGCTTCAAAAACTTAAAAGAATTGTTTTGATTTATTTTTTGCATCAGTGACATATCCGCGGGGGGTTGTTCGATTGGCTTGAAAATTTGGTACATATGTAGTTTTTTGCTTAGATTAGTAGGAACACCACTTTTTTCTCCGGAAGTGAACCATGGATCGACCTATTCGAAATCTTATTTATGCTTCGATTTGGTTATTAGATTATATGATCAGGAAAAAACTTCAATTTGCTTGAAATATTCCTTTACACCGACAGCCGAACAAAAATTACGCTGCGTTCGTTTTACTTTGAAGCTTTTGTATTGACATTTTCGTGAAAGACTTCAAGTACGGAATTAGCGAAACGCAACAACAATTAGAATAAAAATTGGAGAAAATACAGAAAGCCACAACAACAAGGTCTCTCTTACTTTGGATGTGCACTGAATAAGAGAAGATTTCATAAGATGTAACTTCGTCGTCTAAGATTGTTAACGAAAAAGCCAAATTAATAAGGAATTATCTATCTTAAGATACGCGCAAATCATTTTAAGTGCGATGAAGAGAAATAAATTCGATCCATCAAAATGATTTGCAATACAATATGGGAGGTCGACAAGTTTTTGAACGCCTCACGTTCCAAGCGTTCAATAGCTTTAAAAGCTTGGGGTAGAAAATGTGCTTCTGGAAAAATCGAATAAGCTGTCTACCGATAAATGTATGTTTTTAATGATATTTAACAGAAGAATATTTTTCTTTAAATTTGTGAATATATGTTACGTAAGGTGTACTGAGGTTTAAAGGGAGATCCATTTCGAGTTTCCCTACTTTTTTAAATTTTCAAAGAAAAAAACACGGAAAATTCAGATTTAATGGGGAGTGTTTATTATTATTCGAAAGAACATCCTTTGGCATTTATATTTTGAAGATTATCTCTTTCAAATGTTGGCCGCGGCTACGTCTCAGATGGTCCATACGTTGAGTCCAATTTTCGATGACTCGTTCGAGCATTTCGACTGGTAACTGGCGAATGACGTGCGTGATAGTTTGCTCCAAGGCCTGAATCGAAGCGGGATTGTCCGCATAGACTGTAGACTTTACATATCCCAGCAGGAAAAAGTCTAACGCTGTGATATCACACGATCCTGGTGGCCCATCGACTGGCCCAAAATCCATTGATTGATGCAATGTGTGGGAAGCGGCACTATCTTGTTGAAACCAAATGTCGCGGAGATCACGAGCTTCAATTTCAAGCATCATTTTTGAAGAAATATGGACCGATGATTCCACCGGCCCACAAACCACACCAAACCGTTGTTTTTTTTGGATGAAATGACAGATCTTGAATTTCTTCAGGTTGCTTTTCGTCTCAAATGCGGCAATTTTGCTTGTTTACATACGCATTGAGCCAGAAATGGGCCTCGTCGCTGAACAAAATTTGGCTCGAAAACGTCGGATCTTCTTGGAACTTTTCAAGGGCCCATAGAGCGAAGCGATGTCGCTTGGGAAGGTCGAGTGGCTTCAGTTCTTGCACAAGCTGTATTTTGTACACTTTCAATTTAAGATCTCGACGTAAAATGCGCCAAGTCGTTCCATACGTCAGCCCGAGTTGCTGCGAACGGCGCCGAATCGACTCTCCACGGTCTTCGTGTACACTTTCAGCTACGGCCACTATACTTTCTGCTCTGCATACTGGACGAGTTCTATTCGGTCGAATATTATCCAATAAAGAATGCTGGGTCTCAATATGGGTGATGACGTTGCAGTAGGCCGATTATGTTGACCATAAGTCGAGCGAAGTTGAATGATTTGTAAAACGCTGTGCAAGCGTAGGCCTTTCCCTGATGAAATGCCAAACAATATTGAACGAAAATAACATGACATCTTGACACGACTCACGCGTGATCTGTCAAAAAAAGGCTATTAGAAAAAGTATCTCTACTTGGATCCTCCTTGAGAATAACGAAATTGTACTTTTTTGAAATTTGAATATTACTGTACTTTAAAATATCATTGTGATTTTTTGAACTCTTATGTTAGCGTCTGATATTTTCTTCCTTTGATGCTACCAAGAAAAAGCATATCTAAAAATAGAAGAAACCAATAAGTTTTGCTCCATTCATAAATGTTATTCGATATCATGTTATGTGATATCATACTTTAGATACCAGTTCGGAACTAGTATTGTAACTAGATAGTTGTGCTACTCATTGGTTACGTATGCATTTATAATTGCTTTTGAGTTTGTTGTATACATGCACATATACTTATACATATATGTATACATAACATATGCATGTGCCTTTCTGCCTCGTTATGGCGGCAGTGAAGTAGATAATTGCAGTGCAATTTGTGTTGAGTTAAGCGTAAAATTATGAAAATAATAAAGATAAAACATTACGTAAAAAGTAATAAAAAATATATATACATATATGCACGCACATATATACATGGCTTGTTTATAGCGTAACCAGAAGGCAGTGATCATGAAGTGGACGAGGAAGTCACATATGTAAGTATTTGTGAGTCGGATTTGCTTACTCGGAAAGGCTTAACTGTTAATTGAGTTGAACATGGTTGGAAAAACAACACAGAATGGAATTTTCTCTTTATGAAATATAAAACGTTTTTAAGAATTATAGCTGTGGGGTTTGAGCGCCTTCGGTATGTATTTATTTATTGTAAGAGAAAATCTCTATTGTTAAAGCTTTACACCTTTGAAGCGGTGAGATTGATTCCATTAAATATCCCTTTAAAAAAATTTGGATTTTAAGCACTATTTAAGTATTATATTTCTCTGTGCGCTGCTTGAAATTAAGTATTTGCACATTTAAAATGTTGATATATTTCATATATTTATCTTAATTTTGTAGACAAGTCAAATATAGCCAATAAAATACCTCAGCATCGCTCCATTTGAGCTGGAATGCTTTATTTGATTACGTTTTCTTTAGTGAAGTGAGAGGAAAGAATGAAAATTAAGCATTCTTTCTCTTAATGACGACTTAATTAAATCGTAAAATTTCACAACTTTTGGTCATCTGTCGGAAGCATGAAGTAGAAGTGTTGTGAATCAAGGAGAGAAAGAAATATGTCTTTGTTTATATGAATTTATAAATGGAGCAAAAGGAAGCGGACTTTAAATATTAAAATTTTTATGGAACAAACATTTACTTCATTTAATATATAAAATCATAAATCTACTTATGTACTTGTATTTATATACTTTTTACTTCTATACAAATGTCTATATGTATTGTATGTGAATTTTATTTATCCAATTTTTTATACACACCTTTCTTGTGCATGCAATGGTATATTAACTTTGGTTCGAAGTATGTAAGTACCAGAGTGCGAAGAAATTGACGCACCAAAATATATATCGATCGGATCAGAATGACAAACTGAGGCATGTCCGTGTGCCCGTCTTTCTGCTGGAATGCAAAGTCCCTCAGTTTTTGAGATATTTCAACCAAATTTGGATTGGAAGAGAAACTTTTTTTGACAAATCAGGTATGAGTCGTGTGAAGCTGTCATGCTACTTTTGTTTAGTATTGTTTGGCATTTCATTTTTCACGCGCTTTGCTCAACTTATGGTCAACATAATCTATTTCTGGCTCAATGGGTATGTAAACAAGCAAAATTGTCGCATTTGGTACGAAGAGCGAACTGAAGAGATTCAAGAGGTGTCATTTCATCCAGAAAAAACATTGGTTTGGTGTGGTTTGTGTGGCACGGCTCTAACGCAATAGTTATAACGAGTTCAGCTTGCGTTTGGTTCTAGTTCATTATCTTTTTCAAGTTTTTGGGTTGAAGCGTCGAAATCACTATCCGTATGACTTATCGATCAGCGCAGATTCACCATAAATTTTCAAATGTTCACAAGTATTCGAAGTATTCCTCAAATACTGTTTATTTAATACAAATCCGGACATTTTCGAAGAAACATAAGAACATGTTGTTGCCAGAATTATACGCTGATGTGCATTTATTATTGTTGACAGATGTGAAATCTTACTTTTTTCCTTTTTCCTTCTTAATAACTTTCTTGAGAAATTGGATTTTTTTTCAAATTTGTTGGGTTTTGTGAAAATTTCTGTACACGAGTTTTAGAAATCGCTTACTACGAATATTCCCTGTCTCGTCAATTATTTTTCTTATTCTTTTCTTATCACAGAGAAGTGTTTTCAGAACCACACAGAAAGTAAAGTTAATTTTTGACTAAAGGTAAAGCTCTTTTTATTATATGATTTTGGAGTCACTATAACAGGACCATTATATATCAACAAGAAATCTTAAAACTTAACAACCCATCCCATCTTCCTTGATAACGCGTTTAATCTTAATATCTAAATAAAACATTTCACCCTTTTCTTTGCTAAAGTTAGCAAGATTATTGCAAAATTTGTCAAAATAATGTAACTAGAAGACACAACTTCAAATTCATGAGACATCCAGACTCTTGAAAATCTGAAATCATTTTGCAAATAAGTTTTTTGTAGTTCGGACTTTTAGTGTTTCCCAAAAAATTCTGAAATACTGCCTTAAAACGTAAGTCAGGGGTTTTTTTTCCAAACGTGTTGTTGATTCAACAAATCCTGTAAATATAAGCATAGTACTTTTTCGGCCTAATTCTTTAAACTTAACCGCAAATAGTTTGGGGAAATCCAGCATAGGATTCTTTTTTTACTTTTTTGTTGCAAAAATTTGGGTCGTAATTGTTGGGACACTAAAGTAAAAAATTTTGTTTTGTTGGTTTTTATTCAAACCCCTTAATTCGGTTACAACAAAAGAAACAATCTTCTTTACAAATGGGATATTTCCATTTCGTTGGAAATGCGTATTTGATACTAGACTCTCTCTTCTTTTATTTTTTCCAAGAAATAAACATCTTTTTGCAACCATTGCAGATGGTATTAATTCTGTTCGGCTCAGGTGGAGACCCATACATCTCGTAACTATACTGCCGAACGTAACGCACTAAGGATGCAAGACGCATTTGCTGAGGGAAAAGTAAATGTGGGTGCACGAAAATCTTGATTTTCTGGTCAAAAGATGTAGTGTGCGAAAAGTAACTGGTAAACGCAGGTGCTTACAGAATATTTGATGACCGGGACATTGTATTCTAGGGGTAAGGTTATCTGACACTTTCCGTGCGTAAAATTTTGTGTTTGTGTAGCAAACATTTACTCAGCCTCCTCCATTTCAATAAATATATAATACAAAGAACTGCTTAGCCCAAATCCAAAGACGGTGATGATGGAATGACCGTTCCGTCATCCGTTAAAATGAAATTCGAATAGCAATTGCTCGCTTGAAGAATAATCAAGCTACACAAACCGATAGCTTACCTTATGGGATGATAAAATGCGGTGGCTAAAAATCGGTGTCTTAATGGGTTCCAATGATGAATATAGTTGGATGAAAGCATGCCTGAGGATTGTAATCTAAGTTTGCGCAGCCAAATCTATAAGAAGGAGAACTTTACAATTTGCGCCATGTCCAGCGTTTTGTGTCAACGAACTGACTAAGAAGAAGGAGAAAAAGTTTGTGCGACCCAATGCTTCCACATCAGAACACAACAGAACTCAAAACTACTTTAATCGGATAATTGTTATCAAAAGAACATAGCAAAGATTTCCAGTAGTAGTAGGGAGTCATTTTTTTAACATACACATACAGTGTTTTTAGGCGAATACACAAACCAAGCGTATGCCGCTAGGGATTTAATCTTATTATATTTACATAATATCAAGAATTCTTCTATAAGAATCTCATCTGTGCAAGGCGATAAACTAGATGAAAATTACGTCGAAAGACAAGCTGACGCAAAGCTGCTTTTTATGCATTATGCTTTTAGTTGTTGTTGGCTTCTAAAATGCTGATCCACTTGCATATCTACCTATCCTCATATGCTTGAATGTATGCACATATGTATGCGCTCACAGATAACCGAAATCTGTTTTCCATATGCATAAAAATTTATTTATTTTGCATATTACATTCGAAGTGTTGACACGACATGACACAACCAAAATACAACCCGAAGGGATTTCCCCAAGCAGCAACGTTTTGCACATTTTGATTTTCTTTCCAGCGCTTACTATGTATACATGTATGTGTGTATGTTAGTACCATAACTACGCTTATTTTTACGAGGAGGCTCTCACATGCCTGTATGCTGAAGAAATGGATGGATAAAAAAAAAAATTAAATTCCTTATCACACTTTCCAAATTAACCTTAACGTACTGGCTGCTTCACATCAAACTCAACCCAAAATTTCCGCCGTTGTTAGTGTTATTTAAATTTCTAATACATCTTGAGGGTGGCAAGCGCCACCTTTGTCTGTTTTCTTTATAAATATGCTCATAAGTGAAAGTATGTATATACGAATATGTACACTATTAGGATGCGTTGATGTGCGCTGAATACTTCGTGATTACCTTTATGAAGGCATGTTTTACCTAAGTACGAGTCTGTATTCAGTAGAAAACTATTTGTCGGCTAGAAATTTGCTTATTTCCATCTTTACACTAACTAATTCATCTCTTGATGAAGGTACCTCCATTTTATTGGAAATACATTAAAATTGAAGAAGGAGCTCGGTCGAAACCACAGTGCGGTTATAAACCGCAAATTATATACATAAAGGGTGAAGTAAAAGGTAATCCAAGTAGATTTTTGTTCAGAATTTTTTGGCATTTCATCATGGAAAGACTCATGCCTGAACAACGTTTACAAATCATTCAACTTTATTACGAAAATTCACGTTCTGTAAAAATTGTGTTTCGCGCACTTCGCTCAACTTATGGTCAACATAATCGGCCTATTGAGCGTGCTATTCGCAACACCATCACCCATCTTGAGACCCGGCATTCATTATTGGATAATATTCGATCGAATAGATCACGTCTCGCACGCAGTGCCGTTCGCAGCAACTCGAACTGACGTATGGAAGGACTTGGCGCCTTTTACGTCGAGATCTTAAATTGAAATCGTACAAAATACAGCTTGTGCAAGAACTGAAGCCGCACGACCTTCCTTGCAAGAAGATCCCACGTTTTTGAGCCAAATTTTGTTCAGCCTATTTCTGGCTCAATGGTTAAAGCTAAATTGCCGCATTTGGGACGCAGAGCAGCCTGAAGAGAAAAAAGATCTGCTATTTCATCCAGAAAAACACAACGGTTTCGTGTGGTTTGTGGGCCGGTGGAATCATCGGTCCATATTTCTTCAAAAATGATGCCGGTGAGAACGTAACCGCCAATGGCGACCGTTATTGCGCCATGATAACCGACTATTTGATGCCTGAAATTGAAGCTCGTGATCTCCGCGACATTTGGTTTCGACAAGAGGGTGCCACTGCCCAAACATAGCTTCAATCAATGGATTTATTGAGATAACACTTCGGTGATCAGATAATTTCACATTTGGCGCCGGTCGATTGGCCACCCAGATCGTGTGATATCATACCGTCAGACTTTTTTCTGTAGGTAAAGTCTAAAGACTATAGGGACAATCCCGCTTCGGTCTTCAGGTCTCGGAGCAAAATCAAATCACGCGTTTCATTCGCTTGAAGGAAAATTCGCAACGGATAGACCATCTGAGACATAGCCGTGACCAACATTTGAAAGAGATAATCTTCAAAAAATAAATGCCAAAGAATGTTCTTTCGAATGATAATAAATATTCCTTATTAAATTTGAATTTTCTGTGTTTTTTTCTTTAGAAAAGTAGGGATCCTCAAAACGGATCACTCATAAATTATCAAGATTTTAACTTGTTGAAGTAGAACTACTGTCTATTATGCGTCAATTAAATACAAGTTAATCATTAGTTAATTTTTGCATGTTGAATTTCTACTTCATAGACTCGTGAATCCTTGCGCTTGCCAGCGGCAATACCATGATCACTCGGCTATAGTTACGATATAAAAAGAAACTCCTAGGCCCTATCAGAAATAAATCACAAACGTGGTGAAAAATAATACAACATACCACAAGCTTGGTAAAATTTATTTGTGGACTGCTAAATATTTGCGATGACGTCTTTAAGGTACTAGTGTTGTAAAAAAAATTTTACACTCGAGATTTTTACTGCGGGGTTTTTTTGTACGTATACTGACTGCATTAATAAAGTAAAATGTTTGTATATCAGTTTGTAGGTATGTTTAATTTTTGCCTACATCACACAGCCTTGTAATTCCATTGGGATCTCATTTGCTTGCTTTTCAATTTCGATTTCGCATTATACCGGTTGATGACTTCGCGATAATCAACTGCTGGCTGAAATATGTATACATAAACACATATGTACGTATGTAGATGAATAAAGGTGAGACAGAAATAAGAGATTTTGCAATTCGATATGTGTTAAGATTTAGATTTTTTTTTTCAGTTCTTTTATTTGAAATGGGTTGTTTTAAATTAAAAGGTGCTAGGAGTAAAGCCAATTCCCCAGTGTTTTAAACAAACAGTTTGATAGGTAATATAGATATACAGATATTGCCATTTATTTATTTATTCTATTTGAATTAAAAAATTTTTTATAGCAAATATATTACCATTACAGAAGCATATGAAATTTGTTCAACTTGAGAAATAATACGTTAAATACATGAGATCTGCGAACAGGAAACAGTCGCTGTGGTGAAAGCGGTGGACGCGGAAGCTGTTAGAAGCCCAATTAATGGATTTTGCCTTCGATTTCGCTGACTTGTGAAAATGTCTTCTTTTTCTTCAAATGCAGCAATTTCGTCCTTCAAGTGAAGAAAATATAGCGGCCATAGCTGAGAGTGTGCACGAAGACCATGAAGAGTCGATTCGGCGCCGTTCGCAGCAACTCGGACTGACGTATGGAACGATTTGGTGCATTTTACAGCTTGTGCAAGAACTGGAGCTGCTCGACATTCCCAAGTGAAACCGCTTCGCTCTATGGGCTCTTGAAAAGTTCCAAGAAGATCCGACGTTTTCGAGCCAAATTTTGTTCAGCGTTGAGGCCAGTTTTCTGGCTCAATGGGTATGTGAACAAGCAAAATTGTCGCATTTTGGACAAAGTGGTGTATATGCCAAAAAGGAAGAAGATATGTTTAAAAAGGGTTGCATTTATTAAACAAAATTAATCTAAAAAATAACTTAAAATAATGACCAACTTTTTAATATGGTAAAAAAATGTCTACTGTGTCAAACAAACTTTAATTACGGATATGTAAGGTAATAAGTAGGTGTGTAAGAAGTTAAATTCAATTATATTGTGTTTTCAAATAAAATAAATTTAAAGATTCACCATTTGAATAGAAATTTGAATATAGTTGCAAACTGGGATTATTTCTGTTTTTATGGCTGCTCATTTTAAAATAATTTACAGTAAATATTTGGCTCAGAAGTATGTAGAATCAGTTAGTGGAAATGAAAAAAATTTTAATCGCAATTTTTTATAAGCATTTGAATTTAATTCTATCCTTTTATTTATTAAATATACAAGTATATTACTTTATCAATAGTTGTAGTTCCTTTGTTAAGAGATTATCCTTAAAATTAATACTAACAAACTCAGAAATGCAACAAAATAAATATGTAAAATGATGTAACATGCTATAGGAATTGATTATTTTCCCCATTCAAAAGCAAAAAAAAATAATAATATGTTGCGTAAATAATATGTATTTCAATTCACACAAAAGCGGATTTGTGTTTTGGATATTTTGACTTACTTTTTAAAATTTTTTCTCAACCGTTAGTTAGTATAGATTATGTTTTTGTATCCTCGTGGGTTACCACATATGGTATACTACACAGTATTATTTTTGCTTCTGGTTATACATGCTTTATGTGTAAAAAAATAGTACTTTTTTTTGAAAATTTAGTAGTGAAATTTAGTTTTTGTTAAAGTTTAAGGTCATAAGCCAAAACTAAATATATTTTTATCTGAATGCAATTGCTTTTGTAAGTCAAAAAAAATGTATATTGATTAATTGACTTATGTATAGACATAGACTTATAGCTTAAACAAAAAAACGAAACACTCTAAATGAAAAATGAAGCAGAGTTTTATTGCTATTTTATTTTTTCCGCAAATTGCAATAGCAGTTATGAACAACGCTTGTCTTAAATA
Source organism: Neoceratitis asiatica (assembly GCA_030068015.2). Lineage (NCBI taxonomy): Eukaryota > Metazoa > Arthropoda > Insecta > Diptera > Tephritidae > Neoceratitis > Neoceratitis asiatica. The sequence continues at coordinate 42,220,879 of CM061529.1, forward strand.
TATGTATGTAGTTATTCAAACCACAAGACAATTTTTATTTAAAACCAATTATTTGCTAGTTTTTTGATTTTAAAATAATTTTGGGATGTATATTGATATTTAAGGAAGAAATGCCTTCCCCGAATATGTATATGTCGAGCATAACTTAAAATTACCAAAAGTTTATTGTTCTCATAAATAGCTTTGGTACGAAACGTATAAGAAAAACAGAAGATACTGCCAGTAATTTGTTCTCTTCGAAGTTTGGCTCCAATTGAAGACACCCAGTGAAGCCAGGCCCTTTTTCACCTGTTTTCTTCAACGTCGGGCAATTCATATTCGGAATTTAACATAGTCAGGGGATGGACATAAATGTCATATTCAGAGATTGGAATTTCATTGTCATTCAGTAGCATTTAGTACGCTTTCAATTAAAGATCTGGACGTAAAATGCGCCAAGTCGTTCTATACGTCAGTCCGAGTCACTGCAAACGACGCCGATTCGACTCTCCACGATCTTCGTGTACACTTTCAGCTACAGCCGCTATATATTCTTCACTGTGTGGTGGACGTGATCTATTCGGTCGAATATTATCCAGTAATGAATGCTGGGTCTCAATATGGGTGTTGGTATTTCAAAAAGTAGTACGCCCAGTAGGCCGATTATGTTGACCATAAGTTGAGCGAAGCGCGCGAAACACATTCTTTAGTGAACGTGAATTTTCGTAATAAAGTTGAATGATTTGTAAACGTTGTTCGAGCGTAAGTCTTTCCATAATGAAATGCCAAACAATAGTGAACAAAAATAATATGACAACTTGACACGACTCACGTGTGATCTGTTAAAAAAAGGCTATTAGAAATGTACCTCTACTTGGATAACCCTTTACAACTTATAGTAGTCTATTTTGGTTTATTAACAAGTTTATATCATAGCATTAGATATTAGTATAACATAAATCTCAATTCCTTAAAAAAGATCTTTAATTATTAAATCGTCGGTTGATTGAACTAATTGACAATTAAAACATAAATTTCTAAATTTCAATATATGTATTAAATAATAAATTCCTTGCATCTAGATCTCATCAGATGAAGCTCTTAGTTATAACGAGGATTATTTTAAGACTCTGGAATACATATTTACATGAATATAGTACTTGGAAAAATAATAAGGGAAGATAAATCTTTTGGATTGTTTTAGTAACGGCTTTGACACAGCTTCGAAAAACAAGTACAATAACTGTTGTCGAACTTTTACTTAATTAAAAAATTATCTTCAACTTAAATAATTCATCAATAAACACCAAATAGTTTCTGAAGCGGAATAAATTTTCTGTTCTCAAATATACTGATTTCATTACCATTTTGATGCATAGTGTTGCAAGTATTTATGTACGTCTTTAAAAAACTTACAAAAGCCAAAAAAAATGCATAAACCACAAATTTATATAAAATGCAAAGTGCAAAATAAGCTTTACCTAATTCTATGGAAGAGAGGAAAATCCATCTCATGTTTTCCACATCATTGCCCAACAACAAGTTTTTGGCAATAAACAATTGCTAACTGAGTGTAATAACGGTAAAAAAAACTTAACCAAATTCAGTTTCAAGAAGCGTAAAAATAAGTACTTGACTGAAAATAAATTCAATTGGTTACTCGTCATAAGTATCATTTCAAAAGTAGAAGATAACGAAAACAGCAACAGCACCATATAAAAACAAGGTTGTCTTCGGCCATGCTAAAGTCTTTATGCCTCGCAGGAACAAATCAAATTTCTTCACAATTGCAGATTCGATTTTGGTCATTTTCAGCGTCAATTTGAACTTGAATAAATTCCTTTTTATTTGAAAAAACCTGTTGTGTGGGAGATATATGATTCCGATTTCGATCTCTTTCAATGTGGAATTCATAATATATAATTCACGCTTCTAGACGCTTTTTAGAGGATTTTTGACCGAAAGCCTCATATCTAAAAATATCAGTGTATTGAAGCCATTATGTTGTATATGCCCGATTTAGATGATTTTCAAATCTGAAAAATCCGTGGTATATGCGCTAGAGTAGTCCGATCTGGTTGGTTCCGAAAAATAATCGTTTAAACGTAGAGGTGCATCTTCCTACCAAATTTTTGTTATTTATCTAAAAAATTTTGAGATTAGTTTGCGTTCAAACATACAGATGGACAGATAGTTTGGGATTCGGTATAAATTTCGGTGGGCCTATCTCTTCTCCTTCTGGTACTTACATACTACGAACTGAAGTTAATATACTCTTTCATGTACATGAAAGGTATAAAAAAAACAAATATTTCAATCAATTTATGCCAAGTACTTTGGCAAAATCAATTCAACGTAATGAAATCAACTGAAATCAATTGAAATAAAGTGAATTAAAGTAAAAGTAAAACAAAAATGTTATAAATTTATTGAACAATTTTAGTGTGCACTCACAGTTGAATGCGAGATAAATACATTTGAATATTCGTACATATATAAAATATTAAATGAATGCATTGATAGAAGGAGAGCCAGCGTAAGCACTATCGTTTTGTGTATTTTATTTAACATATTGTGTAGAAAATGTAAAGCGAATGTCAAATGAGAGAGAGAAGCCGATAACTAGCATGTTCTACAGCGTAAATCGAGAACATTCGTTATCGAGAAAGATTCGATCATTTCAGGCGGCAGGACACACAACTGCAAAGCAATCAATCGTAAAGTGAACGCATTGGTAATAACACTACTGCGGAATAAAAAAGTAGTAAACTGAAAGTGAAAGTTGTAATATAAGTGGTTGTAAATAGTGAAGTGAATTGTGAGTTCTTGAGTAGTAAAAGTACATTGAGTAAATTCTTTATAATCAAGAAACTGCAAAAATAGTTGGCGACTTTTATTTAACAATCCAATGATCGGACTTGAGGGATTTGGGAGATCATCGAGGTTGATTTTGCAAAATCGTAACAATATATATAAATTTATATTATGCATATATAAACGAATAATTACGTCTGTATGAGGTTATGTCCCAGCAAACTCCAACCCTGCCAGCCAAAACTGGGTAAAAAACTAGATAATTTCAGCAAACGTTTGTTAAAATCTAGGTAACAGCATAGGCATTTTATTAAAGAGAGTTCAGATTTTGTCCACTTTCCCCTTATACGTGTGATATTAAATCCTTGTTACACTTGTTCAATCAAGTCATTAAGCAAATATACTTATATAGTTGTGCTCTTCAATTGTCTGTTATCAGCCGGCGCAGGCGAATGTGAATGCAAAATTTTTTGAATTGTCAAAACAAATTTTAAATTTTAGAAAATTCTCCCATTTTTTTCTTTATTCTTCTTCTTATATATAAACATATGTATGCACATTTATACATAAGTGAAAATTTTAATTTCTTATACAACAAAGCTTAAACTATATGAAAAATTTACACATTACTTAGATGACTACATCGAGATTTCTTTATGTCTGCATCAGGATCTGAAACACAACATGTAATTCGTGTTTTGATAACATATACAGTGGCGGACAAAAGTCTACATACATCCCCTGTTTTAGTTGAATTGAAAGTCCAAAAGGTTTATTGGGAAATTTAACGATTCAGTTTAATTCAACTATTTTCCCTTATCAGAAAAAACCAACAAATATCAGTTAATCTGATCTCTTTAGTAAAGGGTGTTTTTTATAGAGGTATAGAACTTTAAGTTGGCATTACTTTTCAAGATGGCGACCGATTTAACAGCTGCCAAGTGATTTATTCTCAGTTTGGTTTGGCAATTCATCATGAATAGACTCACGCCTGCACAACGCTTGCAAATAGGCCCAAAACGAGATTACCGTTGTTCCCGATTTTCATAAGCGAATTTTGTTTAGCGATGAAGCGCACAACTGGTTGAATGGCTACGTCAACAAACAAAACTGCCGCATTTGGAGTGAAGGTAATGCTCAAGTGTATGTTGAAACACTGTTAGATCCAGAAAAACAGACTGTCTGGTGCGCTTTGTGGGCTGGTGGAATCATTGGTCCGTACTTTTTCAGAAGCGATGGTGGCCAGAACGTTACAGTCAATGGTGATCGGTATAGAGCCATGATTACTAACTTTTTCATTCCTGAATTGAATAACCATGATGTCCAGGAGATGTGGTTTCAACAAGACGGCGCAACATGTCACACAGCTCGTGCCACAATAGATTTGTTGAAAGACTCATTTGGTGATCGCCTAATTTCACGTTTTGGACCTGTGAATTGGCCTCCAAGATCTTGTGATTTAACACTGCTAGACTACTTTCTGTGGGGCTATGTAAAGTCATTGGTCTATGCGGATAAGCCACAAACGCTTGACCATTTGGAAGGCAAAATTCGCCGTGTTATTGCCAATATACGGCCACAAATGTTGGAAAAAGTCATCGAAAATTGGACGTCAAGATTGGACTACATCCGCGCCAGCCGTGGCGGTCATATGCCAGAGATCATATTTAAAATGTAATGCCACAAGATTATCTTTCGGATAAATAAAATTCATGTCAATCGAATAATCCATCGTTGTTTTATTGCAACTTAAAGTTCTATACCTCTATAAAAAACACCCTTTATTTAATTGGTCGACCGTTCGCATCAATAACAGCTTGAAACCGTCGTGGCATCGAAGCTGCTAAATTTGTCATTTCTGAGGGAGTAATACTGTCTCAAGCTTCAATTGATATGTTCAATAACATTCACATCAGGGCTTTGAGGTGGTGTGCGTAGTTGCCTTGTAGCATGATAAAGCAACCAATCCTTAACAATATGGGCCGTGTGCTTTGGATCGTTATCCTGTTGAAAGATCCAGCCTGCGCCAAGCTCCAAACCACCACCGAAGGCTTCAGATTAGCTTCCAACAATGACTTATATTTGAACCGCTCCATATTACCCTCAATAAAAACAAGCTCTCCAACTCCAGATTCCGCAACTGCTCCCCAAACCATTATGTTGCTGCCACCATGCTTCACTGTTGGTACTATATTTTTGACGTTAAGTGTAGTATTTTCTTTTCTCAAAACTTTTTGCCCTTCCATCGCTGCCAAATATATTGAACTTCGATTTGTCTGTAAACCAGATATTTTTCCGTTGTCTAAATGTGTTTTAATGAACTACAAGCCAAATTTACGATTTGTTTGAGAAATAAGAGACTTGTTACATGGCGGTTTACTGTGGAAGCTGGTATCATTCAGTGCTCTTCGAATTGTTCCTGGATGGACACACTTTATTGATGAGATTGCGATGTTGTCGGCTAATTTTGGAGCAATAAATTTAGGATCATCATTCACTTCCTTCAGAATAAAGCTGATATCTCTTCGCGTTAGCTTCTTCGGACGGCCAATACGCGGCTTATTTTAGGTGGATCCGTTTTATTCAAAGTTTTTTACAATAGTCTGTGCTGTTGGTCGACTTAAATTTAAAATTTTTGTAGTTTCACCCTACGATTTTTTCTCTTTTCTGTGATGCATAACCAAGTTTCTTACGTCAATGGATATGCGGGTGAAAGACCGAAAAGTTGTGAATGTGTTTGTAAATTTTTTGATTTAAAGGGGAAAGTGGACAATCTTGGCCATCGTAGAGGCTTATAAGTATGGAATCTTGTGTATTTTGCAGGAAACTGTCAAACTCGCATTTGTCTGTCAATCTCAGGTTTAGACTTTTAAATAGAAAATCACAATGGCTTTCCGCGTTGGAATGAAAAATTTGCGCAATAAATACAGAGACAATGAAAGAATTAACAAATAACAGAATATTTCTTTTAGAAATTTTAGAAATCAGATGATCTCAGCTGTTTTCGAATGTAAACAAACAAAATGGCGGTATTATAATTGTAAAGCTGTACAATGGTCTTGGCTGCAGAACATCCAGCTGATAGCCAATGCTGGCACAAAAACATTTTGATTCTCTTTGTGTGTCAAAAGGAGAAAACGGTATATAATTGTTGACATTTTGTAGAGTTAATATATCGTATGCGTTCGCACTCATTTGTAGTTTAAAAAGTTTTCAATACAGCTGGCCGACCGTCAAATATTCAGTGTGAATTAAAAAGCAAAGTTCTGCGGCAAAATAGTTATACCAGGTACGCATATGTTAAACATTACTTTGTTTTTTTAAGCTGAATTCATTCATTTTTTGGTTATTTATTCCTGTAGAATGACGAATTGGTTGTCGTAAAAGAACATGTTGCTGAGGAGAAGAAACTGAGAATTCATCCAGCACCTATATAAGAATATAATGGGAAACTGGGAAACAAAAAAAGAGGAAGCTGCGCCAACGCATACAAAAGTATCCGTGAGGATTTGTCAATCGACTTGCACAAACTCATGGAAAGTATTTGAATTTATAAAGCATAGTTTTTGTAGCACTACAGATGGTTTAACGTATTATATATGGCATAGTATGCTTGCTGGGATTATACGGATTAATACGAAAGCAAAAGCAAAAGTGCTGTCTTTGGCCATCACGAAGACTTTATACCTTTCATGAACTTAATTGTTAGTATTGTGTTGCATTTTAGGATTAAATAATAATTCGATGATTTGAAGTAACGATATTTATAAATAGAATGCCAAATTTCACGCTCTTATATGCTTTTTGAACGGATTTATACCGCGATTTGTCGATTTTAAGGCGTTCCAAGGGACTGCCTCAAACCAAAATCTGGCGGATTATGAGAAAGAATTTGAGCTTGCATCCGTATAAAATTGTTCTAGCTCAAGAACTGAAGCCATTGGACCTCTATAAACGTCGTGAATTTGCTGATTTTACATTGGAACAACTTGAAAACGATAACGATATTTTTAAGAAAATCATCTCCGATGAGGCTGATTTTCATCTGAGTGTCGATTCTGGTGCGAAGAAAATCCACAAATTATTCATGAGCAACCATTACATTCGTCCAAATTGACAGTTTGGTGTGGTTTTTGGTCTGGTGGAATCATCAGTCCGAACTTCTTTCGAAATGAAGCTCTTAGCACCAGTACTGTCAATGGAGATCGGTATAGATCGATGATAACCAACTTGTTATGGCCACAATTGGAAGAAGTTGACTTAACAACATCTGCCTCCAACAAGACGGTGCTACGTGTCATACAGCACTTGCAACAACCGATTTATTACGAGAAAGGTTTGGAGATTCGATTATTTCGAGAAATTGTGACATTGAATGGCCTACAAGAAGTTGTGATTTAACACCATTAGACTACTTTTTGTGGGGTCATTTGAAGTTATTGGTATTTAGCAATAAACCAGACTCTCTTCAAGTTTTAAAAGTCAATATTGAACGTGCTATTCATCACATACGACTTGATTTAGTGGAAAAAACTCTCAAAAATTGGGTTCATCGAATTCGTTCCAGCAAAAGAATTCGTGGAGACCATTTGAATGATGTTATATTCAGAACTAAATTGCATCGATTTTACTCCACATCAATTAAAAAACATTTGAATTTCCTTAAAAATTAGAGTGCAAAGTACTTTGTTCTAAAAAAAGGTATCATAAAACTTGGTTAACTACTTTTCGAGTTAAGCCGGTGCAGTACTCAAAATATGAGTATTTTACATTGTATGTGCAAATTTATATAAAAAAAATGCACAAGACTTGGCAAATTCTTTACTTAAACCTTCCAGAAAAAACATTTTATATATTAGGGAAAACCACATGGAAATCCCCTCGGTAGCTTTTGAGACTATAGCGAACAGAAAGAAAGGCAGGCAGATAGATCTAAGGTTACAATTGGCGTTGTGCAACCACTGAAGCGATTTTTCGCCTAACTCCCTTTTCAATTTGTGGTTTCCGTATTAATGTTTTTTTTTAACAAATGGAGGGATAAGTAGTTTATTCTAAGCCGCCTCATCATTTTGAATTATGATTCCTACGATTAAGTACTTGATTCTCCACAACAGTAATAATATAAAATTCGTTGTGAACATTTTTAAAATACTTAAGGCTTCAGAATAACAACTGTATTTCATAAAAATATTGTTATAAAAAATGAGTATAGAATATAAACCTTAAAAAAATTGCTGAAAATTTTTACATTATCGCCCATGCAATAAATTTCTTATGAAAAATTAAGACACAAATTAAATTCCATTTTGGAAATAAACAAAAGCAAAAAATTCGTTTTTTTAATGTAATTTCAATGCAATTTTTTCACATGGAATTCATGGTGGGAGCTCCTTATACAAGTAAATATTATCTACCGACTCTCATCATATACATATACATATATATGAAATGGTATGAAACGTTGTCATGCTACCTGGTCATCTTCATATGCTCCCGGAAATGCAATTTATCATCTGTGATTTATCAGAAATTATTATATGACATTTATGTATTTAAACGCAATTCCATATTAACTTCCAATTACAAGCTAATTACTGCAAATTGGCCTGAGAAACGCTGCTTTAGCACTTTCGTTCAGACAAATTTACATACAAACAGATAAACATATATACATAGGAATATACATATTCATGCTCTCTTATTTGATGTTACTTTGGTTAGCGTACAGCCGAGTTTTTTCTGTATTTAAACCACAATGTGAACAGCGACTTCAATTTATATGAAAATTGTAAGTAAGAAAAAATGATCTACCATTCAGAGATCAACTGGGATATTATTGTTGGTTACCGGCTAAGAGAACCAGCCTTATTCGCTGAATTTAGATTTTAACCAAGGAGTGGAAAATCCATAAATAGAAGTTTATGGTGAATCTGCGACGCCGATAAGTCATGCAGAGAGTAGTCTCGACGCCTCAAAGGCTTCCGATTACTGACTTTTTCGACGGATGCAAAACGATTGGTGGGCTCACCGGTTCGGGTCTTTTGAAGAAATCGAAGAGTGAATGATTAGATTGAGGACAGAGAGGACAAATTTTTTTTAGAGACGGTATTTGAAAATTGCCAGAGAGATGGGAAAAAGTAGGCGCTTGCGACATTACTTTGAATGATGTATTTCTTTACTTTTTTCAATAACAAACACTTTTTTGACAACAAAAAAAAAACGGGAGGAATAAATTTTGTGCACCCAATAAGGGAAAAAATATTATCTGATCATATTTTGAAAGAGGCGTGGCACCGCCGACTTTTTTTTTATAGTAATTTCCTTACATTTATCTCGTTTATCTTTATGCTGTTGATAAGAGGGTCGGAAAAGACCAAGAGGTAATAGATCCTCATTTTTCGCCACTCTAGATGTGCATGTACTCTTGAGAAATCTAGCTGCATTTAAAAAATTTATTAGATGCCTCCTGAGCTTCTTCGGACAGACTTTCAATCGAAACTTCAGTTTCCTTAGTTATTTGTGTGCCATCTAATAAAACAATATACCAGATATTTGGCTGCATGAACACTTCTGATATTATTTTGGTATAAGATTCAAGTTTGATAAGATTATTCTTTCCTTACAAAAAACTTACAAAATGTTCCTAAATATTTTTATAAGGCCCTCATCCACACCAGTCATTATCGAAACATTTTCGGTTTCAGAGAAAACCCTCCGAGCAGTGTTGCCATTGTTTGTGGTTTCCTTCCTAATCTTTTCAAATTCCAAACTTATAAAAAGTTTCTTTTTTAATTTGTCAAAGCAAAATGGATATGTGATGGCAGCAGTGGTAATTCACGATGTAAGCGGACGAAAATACATTTCTCTGGCACAGTCCGTATACATCTTTAACAAGATTTTGTAGTCCAAAAAAAGAGTGGTTGAAAAAGAAGCATATACACTTACAAGAATAAATCGTTTTATAAATTTAAGTATTTTTTTTTCAATTCCATTCGTTTTTAATGTGTACACCTATTTTAATAAAAACTTCTAACCTGCAGAATTACAGCTCATTACGTATTTGCCAAAGCAGGTTTTGAGTTTTTGCAGCTAGATTGAGTGTACGGATCACTGACCACTGTGCACTTACACAATTACAGCTGAATCCGCTTATTTGCAATGGAGACGCCAAGTGAGACCAGATACTTCTCCATCTGCCTCCGCACCATAGAATAAAAGAGTCAAGACGCGAAAGTGTTGACAGCTTTGATAACAGATATATTTGTTCAGATGTTCACTTTCATATCCGTTTTCTTCGCTTCTTTATCTAGTCTGGAGAAAGCAGAGCTAATGGCGTCGTGGTTGAGGCCGATTTCAATATCATCGGCAAACGTTGACGGTGAGTACGCTCGATACGACCTTACATGTACAGTGGCGAAGAAAAGTCTACATACATCCTTGCATTCGTTGAACTGAGAGTCTAAAAAGTTTATTGGAAAATTTTCCCTTATCATAAAAAGCCAACAAAAATAATTGTTTAACATAAAATAGTAAAACTATGTCAAAAGAAGGTAAATCCAACATTGGCATACATTGGTACATACATAACTTATCTTAGCGCGAAAACTTTGATTAACCATCAGGTAACCTGATCTTTTTAGAATTAGCTGGTCCATCGCATCAATAATAGCTTGAAGCCGTCGTGGCATAGAAGCTGCTAAATTTGTCAATTCTGAGGAAGTAAAACTGTCCGAAGCTTCATAAGACGTCCTTTGAGTAATGCTGAGCAGGAAATCTGTTTTTTCTTCTAATTTTTCGCTCTATAATCTCACAGACATGTTCAATGATATTCAAATCTGGGCTTTGACGTGGTGTGTATAGTTGCCTTGGAGCATGATAAAGCAACCAATCCTTAACAATATGGACCGTGCGCTTTGGATCGTTATCCTGTTGAAAGATCCAGCCTACGCCAAGCTCCCAACTGTCCACCGAAGGCTTCAGATTAGCTTTTAACAATGACTTATATTTCAACCAATCCATATTACCCTCAATAAAAGTCCACTTTCTAACTCCAGATGCGGCAACCGCTCCCAAACTATTACGTTGCCGCCATCATGCTTTAGTGTTGGAACTACATTTTTGGCGTTAAGTGCAGTATTTTTTCTCTCCAAACTTTTGCTCTTCCATCGCTGCCGAATATATTGAACTTCGATTTGTCTGTAAACAAGACTTTTTGCCAAAAATCCATTCCCTTGTCTAAATGTGCGTTAGCGAGCTCCAAGCGAAAAGGCTTTTGACGTAGCGTTCTACTGTGAAGGCCGTTATCGTTCAGAACTCTTCGAATTGTCCTTGGATGGGCACACTTTATTGATGAGATTGCGATGTTGTCGGCTAATTTTAGAGCAATAACTTTAGTATCACCATTCATTTCCTTCAGAATAAAGCTGATGTCTTTTCGAGTTAGAGTCTTCGGACGGCCAAAAACGAGGCTTTTTTTTCGGTGGATCCATTTGTGCTCAAAGTTTTTTACAATGGTCTGTACCTTTAATGAACTAAAGTTCAAAATTTTTGAAATTTCACCATACGATTCTTCCGTCAATGGATATTTCTTTTCGCGGAGCCATTGTTACCGCTAATGTGTTTAAACCAGAATTAAATTCAATATTAGCAAATTAGAAAACATATTTAAAAAAAAAAAAGTAAAAGAAAAGGTACCTAACCCCCATAACAACACAGCATATCGACATAACTGCTAATAAACGCGTGGTGTATGTAGACTTTTGTGAAGAACTTTTTTGAATTTTTCCACCGTTAATGTTTTATTTTATTTTAAAGAATGGATTTGTTTTAATACATGTGATTAGAAAAGGATTTAAAATAAAACTGTATACCTAAATTTTTCAGCAAAGTGATAGTACATTCTACACAACGAATAAATGCGGTGTACGTAGACTTTTTTCCACCACTGTATGCCATATTCAGGAGGCTGATTCCACAATAATTGGCGCAGAGTGTGGCTTACCTGTTTTCGTGTATTGGCGACTTTAGTTCCAATCGTCAGGTATGCAGTAATCCAACGAAATTTTTCCATAGAAGCGGATACTTCCGCTTTGTCTTGTTTGAATAGCAGAAATTTCTTTACGTTTTGCGGCGTTTGCCATGCGCAAGTTCATGAGTTCGAGTTTTCGAGGGATTAGCAACCAAAATTATAGAAAAAACATATTTCCACTGCTCATTTCTGAAATGAGTGAAAATTATCCTTGTAACAACCCATCAGTCGTTCGGCGACGAGTTTCTATATTTTTTCCCCATAGTTGTTATTATGAAGATAATTAAATAATGATATATTATTTTTATAATTACATGTTATTATGTTATTCCTGCAGCAAGCCAGATATTGTCACACTGTCCAGGCAGTGCACTCCACTCCACGACACGTTGCCAATCATTATCTGCGTAGCATTTGTCAATTAAGGCTTTGTCAGTGGCATCATTATGAGTCCACGGGCATCGAGTGGCGCTTTACGCGTTTCCGCTAATATATATACGATATATGTATGTTATATCGTTTGGGCTGACGTAGGGTATGGACTTACAAAAAATAAAAAATAAAAAAATTGCATATATACGAGTTTATCTACAAACTTACATCACCATCACGCGAGTACTCCATGCACGCGTCAAATATAGACAATTGAGTAATTCAAAACCAACCACAATTCATACAAAAAAATATGGTCCAAATAACATTGTGATGTCCTAGGGCTGGACCATACAATCTATCTCCGCATAACGTCCGAGTAATATTATGGAGGATCTGCGAAAAATTACATTCGAACCTACTTTTTAGTTTCGAAAACTATCTGATTTGGTGAAAAGTTAGTAAGACATAATATTTTTTATATAAATTTATATTAATTTTAATAGTTTATTTTTAATAGATATATAATATATTTTTGTTAGCACATTTGTTCTACGCATTCCCATTGAAATAATAATAAATTCTGCACGCCTTTTGTGTACCAGCAGCAAAGATGACCAGATATGAAACTTACTAAAATTCGCTAATATTGCAGATTAGAGCGTTCCCCCATCTAACATGTGTCAGATCGGGGAACATTGAACATCTGATGCTCAAAAGACATCTGTAACTCTTTTGCACTCATAAGAAGTTTTAAACTCATAAGAAGTTTGCCTTTGCAGAAAATGTTAAAGAAATTATTGTACTTTTAATGCTAAAACTACATATTTTATTGTTTTGCAATAAATTATTGGAGTAAAATTACAATTAAGGAGGATTGTTGTACGCCTTGCTCCTAATAAAATAAGCAAAATTCCTATAAAAATCCGAAAATGTATGTTTCTACCACAGCGGCAGTGATCAGAAATGTTATAAAAAAAATGCGGATATTTGAGTGTGTAGTAATTGCGTTCGTTAAAACACGATGAGTAGTCGCACCACACTAAACTGAAACAGGAGTTGGTCCAATAGTTCACACAGAGGAGTATATTTGTCGGTACTCCAATGAATCATATGGCCCACAAATGCTTGCAGGGTAATCATTTACGCATACATATGTGTATTAAACAATTGCTCTTTGTAGCGTCAGAAACTATGAAGTAATTGACTGTTGGCGCCTTTTTCTCCTCCTTATAAACACACATACTTGTGCGTATGTAATTTCCATCATTACACTGTACAGTGTCGCAATCATTAATGGCAGCCTCAGCTACAGACGCAACAGCTGCAAAAACATGAGCAAACTTACCAACATCGTGATAGTCATGGTAATCAGTTCATGAATACCCTTTTCCGTTACTCCATTTCAGTGTTGCATAATAGCGTGTACGAATATGCGGTTGGCGATTCCATCTCTGTGTGATTGGTTCTTGTTCGACGGCAGTGACATAACTGGCAGTAGGTAAATGAGGGTCACATTATGCAATGTAAGAAGTCATTCATTTTGCATTTGTAACGAAATACCCACGCGTTCACTCAATGCGTGGTGTTTGCATGTTGGCACAAGCATAGGCATTTACATTTTGGTATCAATTTAGTAGTGAAGAAAGACATGTGGGCTCGTTTGCATAAAACTTGTGCGTGGCTCATCACGATTTGATGCCTACGACACTTATGGCGTTAGTGATTATCTAGTCCCTTTTCATTTGCTATCCTTAGCAATTTCATTGAATACGTTCGCGGTAAATTGTTTTACGTTCATTGTAGTGTCTCTTTAACGGCTCACACATGTTGTCTAATGAGTATGGTTAGTATGAACAGCAGATAGTTATTTGTCGCGAATGATAAGGGAGTTTTAAAGCACTGTCTTGACTGCCCCATATGAGGAATTTAATATGAAATGTCAATAATTGGTTGAAAAAAAGTGTAGAGGAAAAATTAAAAAATGTCTAAGAAGTGCGAAATGAAATCTACTATAGCGTCCAGCTTTTTTTAACATCAAATATTTATAGCAATTCCATTGTACAGCCATTTTTAACAAATTATCTTTCGTAATTAATTAATAGACGTATGTTACTGAATTTCTTCAGAGTCTGGTAAAGATGTTTGGATGGGACGTTAACTTAACTAGAAATTTGATTTCCTCTGATATAGCTTATACATATATTTGTCATTTCTAACGTAGTAGGGTGCTTTGCCGAGAGTTTCGGATTGAAAACTTTGGATAATTTCTATGTTAGAGTCGGCTCTTTTAGCCCAGTCGGGCTTAGGGTCTCAAAATGTGTATCTATGTATTGTCTTTAGCAACACATTTTAGCACGGGTAGGCAGAAGGCAAACATAAAAAGTACGTCTCCAGTGTCCACTGTATCATTATCATGTATAAACTAAGCAGATAATAAGGTGATCAATGGACCGAGCATAGTGAGTTTATGGAAGGCTTATAAATACAAGAAAGAGCTCAGATTACGATAGCCGAGAGGTTAGGTTCGACCAAAATCCAAAATTACAGAAAATAAATTTTTCTAATTGCGGTCGCCCTTCGACCTTTCAGCTGCTACCAAGTAGAGATACTTTTTCAATAGCCTATTTTTGACAGCTCACGCGTGAGTCGTGTCAAGCTGTCATGTTGTTTTTGTTCAGTATTGTTTGGCACTTCATCGTGGAAAGACTTTCGCCTGAATAACGTTTACAAATCATTCAACTTTATTACGAAAATTCACGTTCTGTAAAGAATGTGTTTCGAGTGCTTTGCCCAACTTACGGTCAACATATTCGGTCTACGTACTATTCGCAACACCATCACCCATCTTGTAGGAATGAAAGTATAGCGGCCGTAGCTGAGAGTGTGCACGAAGATCGTGGATTCGGCGCTATTCGCAGCAACTCGAACTGACGTATGGAACGACTTGGCGAATTTTACGTCGATGCCTTAAATTGTAAGCATACAAAATATAGCTTGTGCAAGAATTGAAGTCACTCGACCTCCCCAAGTGACATCGTTTAGTTCTATGGGCTCTTGAAAAGTTCCAAGAAGATTCAAATCGAGCCAAATTTTATTCAGAGATGAGACCCATTCCTGGCTCAATGGTTATGTAAACAATTTTCCACATTTGGGTCGAAGAGTAACCTGAAGAGATTCAAGAGCTGCCATTTTATCCAGAAAAAACAACAGTTTAGTGCGGTTTGTTGGCCAGTGGAATCATTGGTCCAAATTTCTTCCAAAATGATGGCGTTATCGCGCCATGATAACCGACTCTTTGCTGCCTGAAATTGAAGCTCGTGATCTCCGCGACATTTGCTTTCAACAAGCTACGTCCCACTCATCGCATCAATCAATGGATTTATTGAGAGAACAATTCAGTGAGCAGTTAATTTGACGTTTTGGGCCCGTCGATTGTCCACCAGGATCGTGTGATATCACACCGTTAAACTTTTTCCTGTGGGAATATGTGTAGTATAAAGTCTATGCGGGGAAACCCGCCTCGATTCATGCCTTGGAGCAAACCATCGCGCGTGTCATTCGCCAGTTACCAGTCGAAATGCTCGAACGAGTAATCGAAAATTGTACTCAACGGATGGACCATCTGAGACATAGCCGCGGCCAACATTTGAAAGAGATAATTTTCAAAAAATAAATGTCAAAAATATTCTTTCGAATGATAATAAACAATCACCATTAAATTTGAATTTTCTGTGTTTTTTCTTTTAAAAAGGTAGGGAATCTCGAAATACCCTTTATATAATGATTTTAATATTTGTACATAATTTTAAATTGATCCTTATTTGAGAAGAGGTTTTGCGAAGTTGGTTTCAGTTGTCTTTAGTTGGCCATGGATAACAAAAAAACTGTCGGAATGATACCATTTGGTCTTGAGAGCTACTTTTAGGTCACCACGCCCAAATTTTACTTCCTCTAATGAAACACTTATTTGTCTTTAATGCAATTGTAATTCCTTTATAAAGGGTGTTTTTTATAGAGGTATAGAACTTTAAGTTGCAATAAAACAACAATGGATTATTCGATTGACATGAATTTTATTTTTCCGAAAGATAATCTTGTGGCATTACATTTTAAATATGATTTCTGGCATATGACCGCCCCGGCTGGCGCGGATGTATTGCAATCTGGACGTCCAATTTTCGATGACTTTTTCCAACATTTGTGGCCGTATATCGGCAATAACACGGCGAATGTTGTCTTCCAAATGGTCAAGCGTTTGTGGCTTATCCGCATAGACCAATGACTTTACATAGCCCCACAGAAAGTAGTCTAGTAATGTTAAATCACAAGATCTTGGAGGTCAATTCACAGGTCCAAAACGTGAAATTAGGCGGTCACCTTTCGGTGTCTTTCAATAAATCTATTGTGGCACGAGCTGTGTGACATGTTGCGCCGTCTTGTTGAAACCACATCTCCTGGACATCATGCTTATTCAATTCAGGAATGAAAAAGTTAGTAATCATGGCTCTATACCGATCACCATTGACTGTAACGTTCTGGCCACCATAGTTTTTGAAAAAGTACGGACCAATGATTCCACCAGCCCATAAAGCGCACCAAACAGTCAGTTTTTCTGGATGTAACGGTGTTTCAACATACACTTGAGAATTACCTTCACTCCAAATGCGGCAGTTTTGTTTGTTGACGTAGCCATTCAACCAGAAGTGCGCTTCATCGCTAAACAAAATTCGCTTATGAACATCGGGAACAACGGTAATCTCGTTTTGGGCCCATTGAGACGAATCTACACCTTACTTGAGTCTATTCATGATGAATTGCCAAACCAAACTGAGAATAAATCACTTGACAGCTGTTAAATCGGTCGCCATCTTGAAAAGTAATGCCAGCTTAAAGTTCTATACCTCTATAAAAAACACCCTTTATTTTGAAACTGTTAAAAAAATTATATATAAGAGCGAGAGAAAAGGAGAGGGATTTGCATAAGTCGCTTACGTTGACTTGTTGTCCGCTTTTAAAAATTGATTTTTTTCAACTGCTACTACGTAGTTGGAAGAATGCAATACAATATTAGACTTTAAGTCAATTGCTATGCCATTCCACTTGTAATTCAAAAACAATTTATTTCAAGCGCGCTTATTAGAGCTAAACTGTTGACTCTCTTCTCTCTCAACAAGAAAGTGCGTAGCCTCAAGTAGAGTATGATTAATGTTAAGATTTCTTAGTTCAACGCAATGCAGTGCAGGTACGTAATTACCAGCTACTTATTCCATTCCAATTGTACTACTCTACATCAGTGGCCCTTAAAAGTCCACCATTTACTATAATATCTCTCTCATATTTTAAGGCAATTAAATCACTGAAAAGCACCACTACGCCATTAAATAAATCACAGCAAACCCATAAAAATATTTACATATAATTTAATGATGGGGGAAACACATAAGCATGTTTGTAGTGGCGGGTTGATGTCAAGCTATAGATTGTAGACTGCAAATTACCGAACCAGCGATGCATTCTACTGTCGACAGATTTTCCATGTTGTACGTCAAAACAATTTCACCATTTAGTGCGGTGACAGCAGAAGAGCCTTCAACTGACAAACAGCATAAACAGCTTTTACACATGTGTTGCCTGGTAAGGGTGTGGGGTGTGCTGAAATAGAGGGAATGTATGTTATGTGAGTAGAGTCACTCCCATGGTGCACATACAGTTTTGTCTGGGTACAGTAAACACCTCTGTATAAGGGACATGCAAATTTTTACATGGAGTAATCTAAATATTAAAAAGTTCAAAAAAACTGAAAAAAGGAGAAATCAAAAATGTAAGAGTGTATTACCCTAATTTGTATTAGCAGTAGTATCTTGACCTAAGTAGTAAAATTTTTTCGTCGAGTACAAACCGATTGTAGTTGAAAGTGAGCTTTTTATACCTTTCATGTACATGAAATGGTATATTAACCTTGGTCCGAAGTATTTAAGTATCAGAAGGAGAAGAGATGAGCTGAGTTGATTTAGCCATGTCAGTCCATGTCTATTTGAACGCAAACTAGTCCCGCAATTTCCACCAAACTTAGTAGGAAGATGTACCTATACGTTTAAACGATCATTTGTCGGAACCAACATATTCGGACCATTATAGCATATATTTTTCAGATTTGAAATTTTTGGTCACAAATCGGTCAAAAAAGTAACTAAGAACGTGAAATTTGGTATACTATACATACATATATGCATAGCTCTCACACACTGATGTGTTCAGATGTGAGATTTTGTTCATAACTCTGTTAAAAATGCATTTAGGAGCATCCAATTTGGTATTATCCATAGATATGTAGTGAAAATCATCGAAATCGGAATTCGATATCATATAGACCCCTTACAAGAAATTTGTTCAGATATAAGGTTTTGCATCTTGAAGCCGTCGCTATTAGCGTGATATTTGGTATATACAGCCCTATTCTGCATTTTGACTCGAATCGAAAACATGACAAAACATGATTTTGATAATTACAAAAGTCATAACGATGTCTTTCTTTAGTTTTATGAGCTTAATGACACTTTTTGATACAACAAAAGAGCAACATGAAAAATTACAGAGTTTTGAAACAAAGTTCGCCAAATACAGTTTATCCTCCAGTAAAGGACTCCAGGATTTCGATAAAATTGTGTAATGGCAGTGACACTGTTGAGTGACACATCCCTATGTTATAATCTGAACAAACTCAATATTGGTAATTGCCTTCCGTAAAATATCGCAAATCAGTTATTATTCGTTAATGTGTCAAAACACTGGATTGCGTTTTTTACAAAAACATATCCAGGACACACTAAAAGATTATCAATTACAAGCTCAATTTCTTAAAATTCATCACTCATCTTGACTCATCTGAAATGGATGACACTTGTCTTTATCCTCGTGAGCTATTGACGCGGCTCTTGATTCCATTTAACGTTAAAAACACGATTTTATGTAAATTTATTTGAGTTATGAAAAATAGTTTGTATTTGTTTGCTTTGTTTCAATTTCACAAAATCACATGAAACCAGCTGATTTCGAAAATGTAGTCTCTCTTCCTCTTCTTCTTTCGATTCGATCGTAACTCAGAACACCTCATTACAATTGTGGCGGAACGGAGAGCGGGAATGTAATTGAAATGTAGAATAGCCCTATCTAAAGACTTGAACTGAAGTTCATATTGACACTGAAAATTATCAAAATAGAATTCAGCAATTTGCAATAGATTTGATATGTGTTATTTCTTGTTTTTATTATGTGAAGAGGATTTGCAATAATTTGTGCACTATTTCCATACACGAATGTAGTTATAAATGAGAGAAATATAGACTAGGGTTTGATAGAAGATGATGAGTATAGCGACCCGAATGGCTGAACTCGCATATGTCGACATAAGGTACGTATCATGATCTGTTATAAATGCGTGTTGTGGAAGTTCGCTTTTTCCAAATAGTTTGAATTTTATTTCAAAATAATATACTTCAAATATAGGGGTTTCCAATAAGAGTTATATGATTTCTTGAAAAAAAAAACACATTAATTGTTAAGGAAAATCTTATGTTTTTTTATTTAATGTGAAGTTCAATCGATACAATTAATTCTTAATTTGTATCTTTTTTATATTCATTTAACACATAACGTGTTTTGTCAAATTTTTTTTTTAAATACTCTTTAATTAAATAAACTTCGAAATTCGGTAATTTTTTTTTACAATGAAATGCACTTGGAGCATAGAAATTTAGAAAAACTGAATTAGAATGAAATGCATGATGATATTGATGATATTTTAGTGAATTAAAGTTGTTTAATATCGAGGTGTAGCGGAAAGACAATGCTTAGGCGTTGACAAAAATGTTGAGAAATGTTTCTATCGTTAACAAATAATTTATGCACTTAGTATTGTGGCTCTTTGAAGAGCTTGTGAAGTGAACTCCATGTAAAAAGTCAGAGTAATTGCGAAGTGCGATTTCCTCTTGTGATCTTATGTTATTACCTCACATCATTATATAAAATAATTATTATTATTTCTTTTAAAAATTTCAATTGGTTTTTTAAATTAATTTCTTCTAATTCATTCAAAAAAAATCTGATAGTTTAGTGAAAATTTTCATTAAAAAAATCAAAAAAATCCTAAAATTATCTACTTTGTTACTTATACCCAGATTTCACTCTATTGAATCTAAATTATATTTTTATTTTGCTTTAATTTTTATTTATAACTTTGTTAACGAATTTTATATCATTATTTTTCAAAATAGTAACATCATAAGTTAATACTACTTCCCATTTTACCTCCGTGATTTTGGTTTGTTAATTTTTAATTATAATAAAATCTGAATTAGTAATTCGATGAAATCTAACTTATGTCCTTTGATATAGTCCCAGAGGATTTTGTAGCCTTTTTTATTATTATTTTTGCATATTAGAATAATATAGTGGCTATCAACATGTTTATTCCGCGAAGTAAATCTTTTACACAAAATTTGGTTTTACTACACGGTACTCCATGCTTGGCTGCAAGCTTTAATATGCACATGAACTAAAGCATACAAATGCAAGTGTTCTGCATTAAACTTTGCTTTTATTATTATTATTTTTTTTTTTCGGAGTAATATCTTTAGAAAATTTTCTCTGCATAATCAAATTTTCACATGTGAGTTAAGGACAATACACTAAAATAAAATAAATAAACACTAAATTAAAATTATTTATTTATATTTAAATTCAACATATCAGCTTGACGTTTTTCTTTAGCATTGCTCTGGTACCATCTAACAACTTTATTAATAGCTTCCAACAAGGTCAGTGTGATTGAAAACCAAAATATTTGGTGTTTACTTCAAGCAAAAATTTATCTGTATCTTATCGATGTAACATGTTCTACCCAATCCACAAAAAGTGGGACCCCACAATCTATGGAATACATTTCCTCATAATGAGCGTACCATGTGAAAGACTAAAGTTGCACTTCAACGAACTGCTTGGAACTTATTAGTATGGCTTCAGTTAACGTAAACCTAACCTAACCTACTAATCAAATGTTCGCCATGCACCAAATCTTAGAAAATATCAGTAAGAAATGAACCGATATACGCCATCTCAATGTCAGAATTTCCGGTAAAACTTATACGGCTGTGTAACCTGACACTGAGTGACTCCAAAAGCTTCGCCAGCAACGAGAGAAACTTGACCGTATTGTTCGGCACTAAACGAGATTTCAGTCGTGAGATTTCTTTAATTTAATGCTGGTGAAAAATAGTAAGAACAAAGAAAGTACAGAATTTCACTAGAGCGCACAAATTCTAGTGCTTGCCGTTGATACTGATATCGGCCTCATCAATCTAGCTGTTAATTCAGCTTTCTCCAGAACAAAAGCGAAATATTCTGGTAGTTAACAATGGCTAGACGAAATATCTCTAGCCATAAGTGCATTCGCAACTCGGCTCCCACGTCACTGTTGATGGTCATAACTTTGAAGTTGTAGATAACTCCGCCTACCTGAGTAGATAAATGAAAAATAAATTCTTCTCTCGATTCTTATCCTATTCAGTCACTCATGATTCTTATCCTATTGTATGATGCAGAAGAATGGACTATGACGATATTCGATGGAGTAGAGTTGTCGATAAAAAAACTTTACGGTGAACAACGCAGACGATGAAACAATAAACTGTACGTGATATACAAAGATATTGAAATCGCGACCACGTTGGAAGGGTTATGTTTTCCGATTGCATGAAGGCACTCCAACTTAGAAAGTATTCGATACCATGCGCGTCTGTGGAAACTTGAGAATATAAACAAACGTAAGAAGATGAAGGACCTGGCTTCACTTATTACCCCAATTGGCGCCAAATGACGAAAAGGTGTTTTGTTTTAGACCTTTTTTTAATATTGGTCGGGTCAGGTCTTAAACCCGTGGCCAACCAACTCATAATACACACTGCCGCTACCAACTCGCTCGTTCGAAACCAAAACCGATATGAGCAGAGAATTAAATGGATGTTTTAATAAAGTGAAAGCCGGTGCAGTGAAATTTATGCTGTAATGACCATACTCGTATATGTGTACGCATACCCTGCAAATAAGGCGAGTACTCCATGCACGCGTGAAATATATAATCCACGCGGACAATAGAGTAATCCAAAACCTGCCACAAACCATACAAAAAATATGGTCCAATTAACATTGTGATGTCCTAGGGCTGGACCATGTAATCCATCTCTGCATAACACCCGAGTAATCCATGGAGTACTTTCAAGAAAGTAGTTTTGAAACTACTCCATAAAATTAATCCATGGAGTACTTACAGGGGGATTATATTTTGGAATATATGCGAAAACTCACATTCGAACATACTCTTTAGTTTCGAATAGCATTTTCTATGTTGAAAGTTAGTAAAATATAATATTTTTTATATAAATTTATATTAATATTAATAGACTATTGTTAATAAATATATAATATTTATTAGTTTGCGTATTTGCTATACGTATCTTCATTCAAATAATAATGAATTATGCACTCCTTTTGCGTACCAGAACAGCTCAACATCGGAACGAAACTGACTCAGTTTCATTTCCACACATTTTCTGTATACGAGTGTAAAACTTATTGCGCAATTGTAACTTCGTGTAGTGCTTGCAATTGGTATAACACGAAGAATGGTCGTGACGCACAAAGTTAGTGTAAACACATAAGTTGGTCCAAAATTTGCCACAGTGGAGTATATTTGTAGGTACTCCAATGGACCATAAGGTCCATAAATATTTGCAGGGTATAACCACCATAAGTATGCATGTGTGTACCGCAATGAATAGCACCAACAGCAGCAGCAGATACAATTGCAAACGAAACTACAAATGTATGTGCAAACGTTCACGGATTTATCTGCATACGTACATATATGAATGTATGCCCTTATGTGGCATGTGGCATATGCAGATTGCCATGCACTTTATGTTATAGCTGCTCTATCGTCCGTCAGCCAGTCAACCGACCAGGCAATGAAAGAACAAGCAACATAATGCCCGAATAGGCATCATTCAAAGCCGCTATCGATGACAAAATATCCGACAACTCAGCATAGATGATGCTGCGGTTATGTATGTATCTCTATGTTATTCGTATGCATATTGGTTAACATTTGTTGTTGTCGTTGTTGTTATAGCATTGCTCTCGTCCATACATACTTCGACATGCTGTAATATGTCAATTTTGTTTCAATGACGAAGATTTATTATGTCAGTGCTGCATTTTGAGGTACTACATTTTATTATATTGATACATACATACATATGTATATCTATGTTACGTACACACAAACATATGTATATGAATTTTATACACCATCGTATATGTGTGTATATATTTACAACTACATATAATACATTGTGCTTGAAGCTTTTTACTTGATTTTAACCCATTTTACTGTGAGTAGATTGGAACCTACTGCTGTGGGCGCTTGGTGAACGGTCGAGTGCACGCTCGTATTTAAAGGCAGCGCTGTGGAGTACCTACCGAACTTGCAGTTGGCACATGCCGCGCGAAATTATCCAAAATGATTGCAATTGACAAAGTTAAAACTCGCAACACGAACGAGTTTATGCATATTTGTATGTATGTGAATGCATAGTTGAAAATCAGTTTCTGCATTTTCATCGAACTTTATTTTTTGATATATTTTTATGTTGTTGGTTTTCCGCTCGTCAGCATTATGCTGCAATGGTTGGTTGTCTGGCTGATTGTTCGTACTTCTACACTGCTGGTGACTGCATGTGACAGTGGTAATTCAGGCGTAAAACTTAATTGACCCACATTTTTCGTATCATTTCATTTTCATACCTTATCAAATGTGTGAATAGTGAAATTTACGAATTTTCGAAAAATATTCTAAGCAAAACTTATGATTTATGGCAGTGAGTTTAAGTTTGTACGCAGCGGGGCACAATATTAAAAATTGAAAAGCATTACTTGTTAGAGCAAAAAATTTTTTTTTTCATTTCCATCAATAGTCAAGAGAAAATTCAAGAATGTCAAGAATGTAGACTTCCTTCTCCCATATTATTTATCCGGTTAGTGATGAGGAGGTCGAACTGCCTTGGAAAGAAAGCAGACTGCCTACCTCGACACTTTGCGATCAACTACAAAGCGTGCGGGGTGGGATAGATACCGCGAGCTGAAGAGGGAAGCGAGACGCATTTGCGGGCGAAAAAAGAAAGAGGCCGAAATGCGTGAGTATGAAGAGCTTGAGAAGCTGACCGACAAGGATAATACTCGAAAATTCTATGAGAAGATGCGGCGACTTACTAAAGGTTTCAAGACCGGAGCAAACTCGTGTAGGGACCATGAAAGTAATCTCGTGACAGATGTCCAGAGAATATTTAGTGTATGGAGGGAAGACTTCTCCAACCTACTGAAAGGCAGTGAAAGTGAAAACCCCGGAGATGGCGAATAGCGATTGCCCACTTAAAAAATAACAGAGCGGCGGGAGCCGAAAGCTTACCGGCAGAACTATTCAAATACGGCGGCGAAGAACTGACAAGGAGTATGCATCAGCTTCTTTGCAGAATATGGTCGGACGAAAGCATGTCTGACGTATGGAACCTAAGTGTGCTCTGCCTAATCCAAAAAAAGGGAGATCCCACGGTGTGCGCCAATTATCGTGGCAAAAGTCTCCTTAATATCGCATGTAAGGTCCTATCTAGCGTATTTTTTGAAAGACTAAAGCCCACTGTCAGCAAACTGATCGGACTTTATCAGCGTATCTTTAGACCTGGCAAATCCACCATTGACCAGATATTCATCATGCACCAAATTTTGGAGAAGACTCTAGAGAAAAGAATCGATACACAACACCTTTTTATCGATTTTAAAGCTGCCTTCGACAGAACGATAAGGAACTGCCTCTACGCCGCTATGTCTGTATTTCATATCCCCACAAAACTCATACGGCTATGTAAACTGACCCAGGATAATACAAGAAGCGCAGTCAGAATTGGGAAGGACCTCTCGTTCGATACCAAACGAGGTTTCAGACAAGGAGGCTGTTTATCGTATGATTTCTTCTATTTGATGCTGGAGAAAAGAATGCGTACTGCAGAGCTAAGTAGACCAGGGACAATCTTCTACAAGAGTGTGCAATTTTCGGCGTATGCCGATGATATTGATATAATTGGTCATAACACCCGCAATGTAAGTTCTGCGTTCTCCAGATTAGACAAAGAAGCGAAGCGAATGGGTGTGGTAGTGAACGAGGGCAAGACGAAATATCTCCTGTCATCAAATAAACAGTCATCACTGTTGACAGTCACAACTTCGAAGTCGTAGACAATTTCATCTATCTGGGAACCAGCATTAACATCACCAACAATGTCAGCCTTGAAATCCAACTACTTTTGACTGAGTAGGCAATTGAAAAGAAAGACTAGATGGCGGTAGCAGAGGAAGAGGAAAACCTCCACTCCGTTGGAAAGATCAGGTGGAGAGCGACCTGGTATCACTTGGTATTCCTAACTGGCACCTAACAGCAAAAAGAAGAAACGAGTGGCGCGCTATTGTTGACGGGGCTATAATCGCGTAATGGGTGCCTACGCCAAAGTAGAAGAAGGAGTAGTCTGCACAAGCACCCTCCTTATCTCCCGTTCCATCCAACGCACTTCTTGAATGGTGGTGATATCGTACGACAACATCAATCAGCTGGGCACCGTTAATTACACAATTGAGAAGCCGGACATTCTAGGTGCATGCTCTCAATTCGTGATCCTTAAAACGTTTTCAGGGGTCGTTATCAAAAGCGGGGTCACTCATCCGAAGCAAACTGTTTAACATTTTTATTGGGATAGTTTTTTATGTATTGGGTACCCACACTCACTTCAGCTCGCATCCAAATATATGTTAGTTGCTTTTCTAGAGGATACTTGTTCTAAGGTCGGAAGTGTGAGCTACTGGAATCATAGGCGATATATAATCGTTTCTGGTAACTCCTAGATGAATGACAGTCATAAAGTCTCCCCACTTGCTTGTAACTTGTAACTATTAAGTTTCGGTAACATGTAGAGAGTCATGGATGCGAACTCTGACCAGTTCAACATTAAAAATTATGGGAAAAGAATTATAATTACAGACGCCCCTAGCAGGGCTTGTATTATATCTGACACGAAATAAAAAGTTCGTCATAAAAATCCATCTGGCGACGCATAAGAAATTGTCTGTCTCTCAATTAATTGGGAAAACATTAATACATGATTGGAGTCATCAATAATCAAACAAAATTTATTTAACCAACAAAATTATCGTTATTTACTTATAATTATTAGCAATTTTTCATAATAAACAACAAATTGTAAATGATGTGCTTCTTCTCAATAAGAAAGTGTCATCAAGAGCTGATTGCGAACTCCAATGTAAATGATAAAATAAATAAATTCGCTTCTTAACTTTAAAATTTTCTCTCATTGACAGTTGAATGCGCAGCTGTCACAACATAAAATTTGCTCAGCAGAGCATAAAGCACACACACAAAGACTGTCACCGCAAAAAAGGATGCCTCGCAGCCAAGAAATGCGACAAAATTAAACCAGCGAGTTTACTCAAGTATAGCTTTTCCTTTATATATACATATGTACTTGTTTGGTATATACTTTTATGTATATAAGTCTGTATATATGTATGTTTGTGCGTATTTATACGAATTTGCGAATAAGTACTTTTTTAGAAGGCGCATACTTTTGTGGCGCTGCTAACCCAGAATAAAAACTTTAAACTACCACATAAGAAGTTAGCATCTGAATAAATTTGTTTGTATGTAAGTGTGTTTGCTTTGCATTTACTCAGACGCATTTTACCAGTGTTGCTGTCGCCGTTCTACTGGATATCCAAGTGCACAGCAGTTTTGGCAACATAACAAAATATCTTTACGCTTTTCCGCTTTGCATTGCTGAGTAGTATTTTCACTTTATTCTAGACATTTTGAGAATCTTTTAAAATAAAAATGTACTCAAGCAGTGAGAGTTGTCAATTTCGCTTTTGTTGGAAAATTAAATCAGTATTTGATTCTATTTCTAAGCTGTACAGAGAAATTGAATTTGCTTTTAAAGAAAATTGAAAGGAAAAAAAAAACATAATGTTGAATATGCATTAATCAAAGGGTGAAAATGGGGTTAAAAAAAAAAAAATAAATTAAATAATATAAAAAAAAATATAAAAAAAAAATAAATAAATAAAAAATAAATATATTAAGGAAAATAAAAATAAAAATTAAAAAAATAACAAAACAAAAATAAATAAAAAATTAAGTAAAAAAAATTAAGAAATAAATAAATTAAAGAAATATTAAATAAAAAAATATAAAAAAATTAAACAAAAATAAGAAAAATAAAATAAAATAAAATTAAAAAATAAATAAATTAAAAAAATATTAGATAAAAATTAAATAAATAAAAAAAATAGAAAAAAAGCAAAATAAAATGAAATATAATTTTTTTTGAGGGTGGCATTAGTATGTGCCACTTGGAGGTCACTAAAAATCTCTCCTCTAACGAGCCGTCGCCCATTCTGGAGCCGCTTTCGCATTACTTCAAGGTTGCATTCCATGTTTTTGTTTGTAAGATTTACATCTATGAACCTGCGTCCGGATCCCGCTTTTTATTACGGAGTACATTCTCTACATATTCTGATATAATCGCCATTTTACTTAGCTAGATAGTATTATGCCAACTACATTTTCTGCTGTTATCGCACCGGTCATTTCTGCTAGTGTGGTCCTATGTTCTTGCCACCGTATAAAAATGTGTGATCGGCATCATAATGTTCTGAGTCGTCGTAAAAGCACTTAGTGTTACCGGGTTTTCCCATTCTAAAGAGATACTTTTTAAAATATCTGTGCTCGGATAGCATTTGCGTGACGAAGTTTACTTCCCCGAAGATCCATTCATACAGTTTTTATTTTTTTATTTATTTCTTTGTCCAACTACCTCTAGATTCTTTTGTCCACCTATTTTGCCATTTTGATAGAGTTTCTGACCTCACCTCTTCTTTGATGTCTACATCTATTCAATCTTGCCAATGACTTTTCAGCTCCCAGATATTTTCTCGCTCAATAACCAGAAGATCGATTGATATGCAGCACCTATTACTAAGATTGCCGGACCTGACACTGTTCGGTAGTCTGAGGACACCTTCAGAACTGCTTGGCGTTGTACTCCGCTTAGTATATTACATCAATGGTTGATTTTCAGCGTTTCTGCCCAGACTTCTGCACCATATAGAAGGATGCTTGTGGTGGTCGACGAGAGCAATTTCATTGCAAGCTTATTTCCAGTGGAATATGCATATTTGTTAATAACAGAAGCTCGTTTTTCTCCGTGGCTAGCTTGAGTCTAGCCAGATTTGAGTTTTTATCATTACTTGATTTAAAGCTTAATGCCGTCGTAGCTGACGTTCCAGAGGACTGAACCGTTCATGGGTTCTTGCGTTTCCCCTGAGGAAATGTTCTTTTCTCGAGGGCCATCTGTTCTCTGATACACTAGCACCCGGTTTTTTAAATAGCTTTTTATAATTTTTCGCTCCATTTAGTACTCTTAAAGGCATTTAGAACGTCCAGCGTGGCCAAGAGTACAATACGTTTAAGAGGATGACATCCACGATGGGCAGTTTCTACACTTTTAATGGCGCCTAAAGTTGACATACCGGGTCGGAAACCATGCTGCTTTGGGAAGAGGCCTCCTAAGTTGGAGATAGCTAACTCTATCCTGGGCTTGATTAATCTCTCAAGCAGCTTTCCTGCTGTGTCGAGAAGCCATAGTGACTTATATGATTTGCCTTTACTGATTAGTAAAATTTGGTGTCTTTTCCATATCTGCGGAAACAATACGGTTTTTAAGCAGATGTTGTACGTATTGAGCAGTACATGGCGTCGTTCGACAGAAATTAATTTCAATATTTTTGCGGGTACTCCATCCGGGCCCGGTGCTTTATTGTTTTTTAGTTTGTGCCCGGCTTGCTGCAATTCTTCTGTTGTCAAAAGTGGTATGTCTAATAAAGTATTTGTATATTCATGTTCTTCTCTTATAGCGTCATGCTATACGAATAGTGCGGAACGATAATTATAATTTTGCTCTAGTGTTTGCATTCGTGCTCCAAACTGTTTTCATAGCAATTTTATAGCCTAATCCCCACCGTTTTCTGTTTATATAGGCGCACAGCTCATCCCAGTTTTTCTGCTTGCTAAAACCGATAGCAAGTTTTAAATTCCGTTTTACCAACTTGTATAGAACAACATCCATTGTGGCGCGTCTACGTCGCCTTGCTCTGGTATACGCTCGTCTTAGCTGGAGGAATTTACGTCGGAAATCGCCACCAGTATGCGGGAGGTTTCCGATTATTGCTTTTTATTTTAGGCATGGCCTTGTTGCAGGCTCTTACTATTCCGAGCATAGTATGCTGTACTGTCTCGGTTACATTTGCAAGAGGATTTTCTACTGGAGTATGGCTGTCTATTTCTGAAAGCAGGCGTGTGGTGTTAAGTTTTAGAACATTCCATTTGCGTGTGCTGATTTTTCTTATGTTTTCTGTTTGGATATTGTATGTTGATGTTTGGAAGGATATGTACTGGTGATCACTTCCAGTGTAGTAATCGGGTACTCTCCAGTATCGTATTGATCCCGCTATATTGTCTGACGCTAGAGTGATATCCGGGGTAGTTTCTTCGCAGCCTGGTCTTCTGAAAGTAGTTGCACCTTCTGTATTTAAAACTACTAAGTCAAGTCTCGCTGACATTTCTAGGATACGCTTTCCGCTGGAGTTTGTGGTTGCTGATCTCCATTCAATAGACTTGGCGTTGAAATCGCCAGCTATTCAAGTTTTCCCCGGAAGTCCAGAATACTATCGCTAAGTGCCAAGTAACAACTTATTAGGGTATAGGTGTTGAATTTGATCCAGATGAAACCGTTGCCATTCCCGCTAGATATCGTAGTCAGATTATTTGCAGATGGAAGCCACAAAGAGGTGGTACCACTACTATCTTCTATCTTCTATCCACGTTCCATTTTCCTTTCTTTTATACTGTTCACTTATGATGACGACATCATAGCGAGCCTCCAGTTTTGCATCTATTCATATTAGCTTGCATATTAGCTTAAAAAAACAAATAATAATAATAAAATAAATAGATTTAAATAAAAAAATTAAATACTAAAAAAAAAAAAAAAAATAAAATAAAATAAAATAAAATAAAAATTAAAATAAATGAATTTTTAATTTTAATTAAATAAAATGATATAAAATAAATAAATAAAAGAGAATAAAACGTGATAGAAGTGCTGACTTTTTTCATACCCAATTCTTTATACTTCTAAAGAACTTCTAAAATTGATTGTATTGCAACTTAGGATTGAATGTTGAAAATATCTGAAAAATCGGTTAAGTATCACAATTTGTTTGTATATATAGGGTGTTTTTTATAGATTTTAGATGAACTTTCCGCGCTGCTCCCACAAATTTTCAGATCCCTACTAAAGGGTGTTTTTTATAGAGGTATAGAACTTCAAGTTGGCATTACTATTCAAGATGGCGACCGATTTAACAGCTGTCAAGTGATTTATTCTCAGTTTGGTTTGGCAATTCATCATGAATAGACTCACGCCTGAACAACGCTTGCAAATAGTGCAATTTTATTTCGAAAATAATGGTTCTGTGCGGAAAACGTATCGCGCACTACGTCCATTTTAGCGATGTTTAGCGATGAAGCGCACTTCTGGTTGAATGGCTACGTCAACAAACAAAACTGCCGCATTTGGAGTGAAGGTAATCCTCAAGTGTATGTTGAGACACCGTTACATCCAGAAAAACAGACTGTTTGGTGCGCTTTATGGGCTGGTGGAATCATTGGTCCGTATCATTGGACGTAGTGCGCGATACGTTTTCCGCACAGAACCATTATTTTCGAAATAAAATTGCACTATTTGCAAGCGTTGTTCAGGCGTGAGTCTATTCATGATGAATTGCCAAACCAAACTGAGAATAAATCACTTGACAGCTGTTAAATCGGTCACCATCTTGAAAAGTAATGCCAACTTAAAGTTCTATACCTCTATAAAAAACACCCTATATATACGTGTGTATAATAATAAATTTCGAATTTTTCGATAATCTATTGAAAAATGTATGTCCCAAAATCACATATCTCAACAAATTCGTTTGTATGGGGGCTATATGATTTCAATGGTTTTCGGTGTGACAATTTTGCTCATAGTGCGAATGTGCAAAAGCTATTTTCATACCCTTAGATGGTTTATTGGAGTATTTATAACCCAAAACCAAATATTTCAACAAATCGGTTGTATACATTTTTAGCGGATTTTTTTTTTTGCCCAAAACCTCATACCTGAACAAATCGGTTGAATGGGGACTATATGAAATAGTATTTCGCTTTCTATTCTTTTCAGAACCAATATGCAGCTCGAAATGTGTGTGTAGTATAAGTATATCAACTATCACGATATGAGGTACTTTTTTGACAGATTTATGGTCCAAGATTTCAAATCTGAAAAATCGGTCGTATATATGCTATAGTGGTCTGATCTGACCGGTTCGGACAAATGATCGTTTAAACGAATAGATGCATCTTCCTGCAAAGTTTATTTGGCAATTGAGGGACTTAACTACAACTCATTCTGGTACGATCGCGATAAGTTTTAGTGGGTCTATCACTTCTCCTTCTGCTACTTGCATTCTCCGGACCAACGAAAAATAAAAGTAAGCTTGTATGAGTAAACTTATTTTTCTTCAACTTCATAAATCCCCTATCCTTTGCCGATGATGTTAATATTTCATACTTACATAAGTATGTCACGGTAAAGTGAAATTAAACTGCGTTTTGTACATTTTTTTATTTATCCGTGAGAAATATTCTCATACGACGAATCCTGCATAATTTGCCATCTGTTGCATTAATGAAATTGATGTTCACCAGCTTAAACGACACACACACACACACTTTGCGAGATACTTAACACCCTATGCTGCTCCATTTATTTGCGCATTTAATAATTCCCATAAAATGCAGTGCATTTTTGGTGTAAAACTTACTTCATGTTCGTATTTGCATTTGCGTTTGTGAAAAGTTCTCAAACCAACATTTTATGGCACGAATGAAACCGAAAGCAAATATAAAACAACAACAATATTTTCATATTTGGAAAAGTGTGATGAAAATAATTGAGCTGAATAACATATTATGAACAGTTGGTAGATTTATAGCCCATGAAGTTTGCACCAAAACTCTTGTAATGCCAGGTGGCTTCCAAGAATTGTTTTAATATTCAGCGTGCATGAAGCGCGAAAAAGTTTCTGAAGTAGCACAGAGTATTCGGTAATTTTCAGGTGTATTTTATTAAAAAATACTAGGAATTGCAGAAAAATACTTTAAGAGGAGAATATAGTTAACCAAATCGCACTTGTGTGAGGATTTTAATTGTTGTTAAAAAAAATTAAAAAAAACCATTTGTTTAAAACCAAATATCACATGGATATAGTGTTGAAAAAACGGTGTTTTATAGGTTGTGTTCCTTGAAGTTAAAAATCTTATGATTGTCATTATCATCTTAGAATATTTCGGAATTCCTGTCACAGCGAACATTTCCATTACATTCGGTAATATCATTTAAAAGGTTTCAAACAAGAAGACTGTTTATCGTCTGACTTTCTTAAACGGAAGAAAATAATAAAAGCGCAGCGAATGGATCTGGTGGTGAACGAGGACAACACGAAATACTCTACATCATACAAAGAATCAGCACACTCACGTCTTGGCTCTCAAGTTAACATTTATACTATATGGGGTTTTATTTTTCCTCAGGAGGGCAATAGGTATTCAAACTTTTTCAAAGTCGGGAAAAGAAACATCCATTGTTCTATTGTCTTCGATTGGGGAATATTTGTTGACATTAAATAGGCTGAAAAAGTTTTCCATTCGAAAACTCAGTATTCTGTGGGCATCTGTCGACAGATCACCTCTTCGGGCTCTACAGTGGCCTCTTCTTTTTTAATATTTTTAATATTTGCTTCATATTCGAGCATTACCACTGTTGGCCAGCTTCTCAAGTTCTTTACACATTTCGACATCTTTTGTTTCTATGTGCTAATACGTTTCGCTTCCCTCTTCAACACTTAGTGTCTCTCCCTCATAGCGTGCTTTACGAGGTAGGCATTTTGTTTTTCTCTCCACTGTGGTACAGTAATTCTCATCGCACCAGCTCATCTGTTGACATTGTCAAAAGCCGATTGTTTCTGTAGCAGTGGTACATAGGCAGCTCGAAATGTCGTTCCACAGCTCTATTTTTCGAGTTGCTGATGTGTGTTCTCAGAGAGCAAGAGTGGAAGTCGAGTAGAAAACCATTTGGCTGCCTGTTAAGATTGCAGTTATTCGATATGGAACTATGCTTGTGTTTGTTAACTGGAGTTTTGGGCTGCACTGTGGCGGGTCGATTTCCTTGCCACTATGAGATAGTGGTCCAAGTCGATGTTAGTTCCTCGGAGTGTACGCACATTAAGCATACTGGAGACATGCCGTCCGTATATCACGACATGATCCATCTGGGGTCGAATCATCTGATTTGTAAATGTATGAATGTTCGTACGAAACAAAATTGTGTAATACGTTTCAGGTATGAAGTAAATGGGATTTGTTTCATTTTTCGTATGCATACGAATGTTTTATTACGTTGGTATGACAGTTGATGATAAGCATAAGGTCAGGGATTCATTCACGAATGTCATCATACCCAAAATACGAATTTACGTGAAGAGTTATACGTTCACGGAACAGACAATTCGATCCCTGGTTGTGAATATTTTGGTTTAAATACAGCCTAGTAGCTTAACGAATTTTCTTGTCCTGGAATCTACGACGACAATCAAGCATATTGTGAACCAAATGAAATCGATCAGCTCAATCCATTTGGGTATGTTTCGTGGTAGTGGCTAAATGTTACAAAAGCTGTGCCGAAGGTACTGTTTTTGCCCATACTGGCGTCAAATAAAGTCGCCAAGCAACATTTCAGAACGGAGGCAGGGGTGATAAGTATATGTAATAAGTATGCGCTCTTGAAAGAAATATTTAGTAACATCGTCCTTGCCTTCGCCACCAAATACGTTTCCTTTATATTTCCGCTGCAGTAAGTGTCACAAGCAATTACGCAAGGACGTCCTTGCTTCGTCGATCCGTCCATTTTCATACTTGCTACGTACAAATAATTGATCGGAAACTTCATGTGCATGCCTTTAAATTGTGACCCTTAACACGCTTGCAATGGTCGTCATCAAAAGTTGGGTCTCTCATCGGAGACATTTTTGTGTTTTCTTTTTCATTGGAGTTGATTTTTATAGGGCGGGTCCCTATCCTAGTGCACTGCTTCGCTTCGCAGCTACAGTGGACAGCCGCTGCAAAAAGACTCAGATCGAGCATGTCGAGGTGGCTCCACTAAATCTCTACTTTTTTTTGCCAGACCCTATGCTCCACACGACTTTATTACCTCATCTCGCTGGGAAGAGGTTTGCTTTCTTAAGCTAAAATTTTCTTTCGGTTGCGTCTTATATATATAGATAATAAAATATAATTAAATTCATTTAGCTTTCCTCTTCCTTTTGATAATTTTTTTTAATATATTAGAATTCGCTCAAACTGCTCAATTAATTTATTTTATTATATTCAAGGAGAACTAAATTTTATGAAAACAATTTACTACTTTCTTTAAGAATTCTTTGAATTGACCTAATTTATTGGTTTGTAGCTAACTTTGGTGAAAGACTAACAAAGCTCAAGATTTTTAAATGCTTCCACATTTTGAATACAGTTTTTTCATTCATAAAACCCTAATCTGTCTGATGGAACGTAGAATGAATAAAAGAGAGAATGTTAAACTCGAACAATGTCATCATTAAAGATACATACATACATACCCACATACATATATACCTACACAAGCCACATTACCTTCATTACCATTGCAAATTCAACATGCAAATAAAATTTGTTTCATGCGATTGCATTGCCCACTTCCAGTTTCATAATTGCCATTCCCCCATTTACCCATTCAACCGACTCCGACTCAACTCCAACTCAACTCAACCATATGCCAGCATCAACGGCAATAACACCGAACAAAGTAGACTGTAGATGAAAGGAAACAACGAAGCAACAACATTTAAATCGTACACATTCCCATCCGTAACGGGCTAAACACTCGCCACAGGAAAATGGCAGACTGTGGCTCGTGCGGCAAAGTGAGAGTCAATGGTTATAAAGTTTGTGTGTTTGGCATTTTGGTTTGACCAACGTAAAAGAAAGTGTCGTCCAGTGGTCTGGTCTACCGTGGGAGCGCAAGCACGAGCACAAGCGGTTTTCTAGCAGCTGCGTTAAATGTTTCAAAAGTCAAACCAATGAAAAAATAAAAATGAAATCAGAAACAAAGAAACTGAGATGCCGAGTAAAAATTTGAGAAAAATGGTAAAACCTAGGAGGAAAAAAAAATTTACGATACTCTGAAATGTATTTACCATAAAAGTTTACGATAATGACAATACACAGACACAAAGGCAAATAGTAAAACGAGATCAAATACTAAAATAAACGAAGGACATACAAATTCGACAGCGATATTCACAACCGGCGTAGACAGGAGATTACATGAGGCAAAATTTGAACAATGATGAGTGTGAAAAGGAAGAGAAGAAGCGTTTAATTTGGCATACAAACGACTGAGATAAGTGGGCGGTTAGGAGGTGTGGCGTCCGTCTAACTGACTGCTGTCAGCTCGTTGCCATAATTCGAAACAGCTTAGATATTCAAACTGAATATACAAAATTTTTACGCGAATATATACATACATATGTAAATATACAGGCGACCCTGTAAATATCTGTGTACCTCTGGTCCATTGGAGTACCTACAAATATACTCCTCTGCGTAAACTATTGGACCAACTCATGTTTCTATACGAGCTTAGTGCGGCACGACCACTATTCGAGTTATACCGATCGCAATCACTACACGCTGTTATAATTGCGGAATAAGATCTACACTCGTATATAGAAAATGTGTGGAAATGAAACTGAATCAGTTTCGTTCCAATGTTGAGTTCTGCTGATACACAAAAGCCGTGCAGAATTCATTATTATTTCAATACAACTACATAGAACAAATAGGCAAACTAATAGATATTCTACATACAGTGGCGGACAAAAGTCTACATACACCCCCTATTTTCGTTGGATTGATAGTCCAAATGGTTTGTTGGAAAATTTAACCACACAGTTTATTTTATCTATTTTCCCTTATCATCAAAAACCAAAACAAAAAATAATTTTTTTAACAAGAAATAGTAAATCTATGGCAAAAACAAAAACGTAAATCCGACATTGACAAAAGTCTACATACAGTATATACATAACTTATCTTAGCGCAAAAACTATGGTTAATATCAGGTAACATGATCTTTTTAGTGTTTAGTTGGCCCACCGTTCGCATCAATAACAGCTTGAAGATGTCGTGGCATCGAAGCTACCAAATTTGTCAATTCTGAGAGGGTAATACTGTCCCAAGTTTCAAGAACACGTTCCTTGAGTAATGCTGAGCTGGAAATCTGATCTTTTTTAATTTATAGTTTTTACAGTATTTTTTCTCTCCAAACTTTTGCTCTTCCATCGCTGCCGAATATATTGAACTTCGATTTGTCTGTAAACAAGACTTTTTGCCAAAAATCCGTTTCCTTGGGTAAATGTGCTTTAGCGATCTCGAAGCGAAGTTGACGACTCTTTTCAGAAATAAGAAGCATTTTACGTCACATTCTACTGTGAAAGCCGTTATCGTTGTTTTTGGATGGACACAATTTCTTGATGAGTTTCAGATGTGTTTGGCTAATTTTGGAGCAATAACTTTAGGATCACCATTCACTTACCTCAGAATAAAGCTGATGTCTCTTCGAGTTTGTTTCTTCGGCCGGCCAAAACGAGGCCTTTTTTCGGTGGGTCCATTTGTTTCCAAAGTTTTTTACAATCGTCTGTACATTTGGTGGACTTAAGTTTAAAATTTTTGAAATTTCACCATACGATTTCTTCCCTTTTCTGTGTTAAATAACCATGATTCTTCCATCAATGGATATTTCTTTTCGCGGAGCCATTGTTACCGCTAATGTGTTTAAACCAGAACTAAATTCAATATTAGCAAATTAGAAAACATAATTAAAAAAAAAAGTAAAAGAAAAGATACCTAACCGCCGTAACAACACAGCATATCGACATAACTGCTAGTAAGCCCGTGGTATATGTAGACTTTTTTCAAGAACCTTTTTGCATTTTTCCACCATAATTTTTTTATTTTATGTTAGAGAATGGGTTTGTTTTAATATATGTGATTAGAAAAGGGGATTTGAAATAAAACTGTATACCTAAATTTTTCAGCAAAGTGATAGTACTTTCTACACAACGAATGCAGGCGGTGTTTGTAGACTTTTGTCCGCCACTGTATATTTATTAACAAAAAATTATTGATATTAATATCAATTTATATATATATTGTTTTTTACTAACTTTTCAACAAAGCAGATGGTATTCGAAACTAAAGAGTATGCTCGAATGTAATTTTTCGCATATACTCACAATATAATCCCCTGTAGGTGCTCCAAGGAGTATTCGGATCTTATGCATAGATGGATTATGTGGTCCAGGCCTAGGACATCACAATGTTAGTTAGATCATATTTTTTGTATGAATTCTGGCAGGTTTTGGATTACTCTATTTTTCGCGTGGTGTATACTTATATATGTACATATTTCACGCGTGCATGGAGTACTCGCGTTGTTTGCAGGTAAATAAAACAAATATACATATGTATGCGTGTACGTGTGCATGTCATGACATGAATGAAACATTAATGTGGCGAGCTATGATTCTTTTGCCTCAATTGAGGCGACAAGCAAACAAGAAATTAAATTAATTTTTTTACACTTAAATCCGTGCCCGCGTACAGTTATGAGTATAATTAGAAAAGTTAGAGGTGTCTCTGGTTTACTCATCTAGTGTCTGTGTTTGTTGCATGATTTGTATGTGTATGGACACCGTCACTGATAGGCAGATCAATGTGGTTGGCAGGGATGAGTTTTGAAACAAGTTTAGTTTTGTTAACCTTTAGTGTCTACGTTGGGTATACATCGATTTTCTTGTGTATATTTCACCCGTGTGGATTTGCATTAACTCTCAAATCAATCGTATTTGGAATTTATTTAGTTAAAGAAATAAACTATTCACCGTTTTGTATCAGAAAAAAGTTTATAAAATAAAAGGACGAATAGATTTAACCAGGTGTGCTTTCCATTCATACATACCTTGAGAGAGTATTTTTTGAAATCTAAGCGTAGTATAATCGATGGTCCTAAAATCTCAGTTTATAAAACCCCAACAGTACGTTTCTTTTTCCGCATGGATTGTGCTTAGTTTATTTAGACCCAAATTGCCAGATTTATTTTTATACGGCAATCAAAACTTTCCATTTTTAGGAAATTTTTTTTTCCCCGCTTTGTATCAGCAGCTGCTGTTGCTAATCGAACTTTGTCAAATTCGGAGATTTGCTTTAGCAATTAAGCGTGCTGTAGAAGTGTCCTCTCCAATATTCTTCAAATATTGGTTATAAATCACTTTCTTAAGCGTGCTGTAGAAGTGTCCTCTCCAATATTCTTCAAATATTGGTTATAAATCACTTTCTTTATAATCATAGTAGAGAGCTTCGATTTTGAAACATTAACCCAAGTCGCTACT
The DNA here is from genome assembly GCA_030068015.2 of Neoceratitis asiatica. NCBI lineage: Eukaryota > Metazoa > Arthropoda > Insecta > Diptera > Tephritidae > Neoceratitis > Neoceratitis asiatica. The sequence continues at coordinate 42,259,901 of CM061529.1, forward strand.
TTTACTCGTTGCTGTCAATAATTTCTCATCTTAAGCTCTCGTGTTTACATTTCGGCTTCCTCTATGTCCTTTTTGTTAACCCTTCGTATAACGACTCGTTTTTTGCGGAGAATATATATATATATATATATATATTCGGCGCTTTGTAACCGCTGAAGCGATTTTCGGCCGAGCTCCTCCTCCAAGTTGTGGTTTTGCGTCTTGATGTTTTTACCAACAAATGGAGGGACCTACAGCTTATTCTAAGCCGCCTCCGCACAGATGATGGATTTTTATGAGGAGCTTTATTTCATGCCAGAAATACACTCGGAGGGCATGACATTCCCTGCCGAGGGGCGACCGCAATTAGAAAACAATTGTTCTATCCTTTTGGATGTTGCTCGAACCTGGGCTCGAACCCAGGCCTTTCGAATGTCAGTGCGCAATGCTAACCACTCGGCTATCGCGGCCGAATATGGAGAGAAATTTAACGAGATCCCAACGTTAACGAAAAACTATAAACAACAGGTACAAACTCATGTAGCAGAGAACATACATAGCTCGAAGAGGTCAGTAATAATATTCCTGGCTGCGTCTTACACAAAAAGCATTATTTTCCAAAGTCAGCAAGGAAAAAAAAAAGTTGCATTCGCCAATGAAAGCGGAAAAGCAAAAATATTGTTTTTCTTTTATGCCTCCTACACATTTCGTTACATTATTATATCTTCTTCAGGGATTCTATTTATTTTTAGACTGAGCTTACACACGGATACTTTTGTTGCTTTTTATCGGAAGTTTTTCTTTTAGTATTGTCCTTCACGTTCACACGGAGAAACTTTGTTTATGGCAATTTTCTGCCATTCCATTTCATTTCATTTTCGCAATTTACTATACACTACACCCTGTAAAACTTTTACATATTTTTGATACAAATTCTTATCATATATATTCAACTGTATATATATGTATATAAGTACGTATTTTTTCTAATATTCTTTTTAAACTTATCATGATAGCAACCACTCAGAGAATGTAAACATTAAAGTGAAAAGGAATGACAAATTTTACAAAGCACGTTGACCGAGCACAACAGAGTCGGTACGTTGCTCTCTTCGTTGTCGCCCTCTCCCAAACAAACTAAGAGTTTCGACAAAAAGAACTGCCCGTGTAAACTCAGTCTTAAAACCATAGAAACCATAATTAAAAAATTTTATACAAATACATTTCCTTCAAACATACCTAACAAATAATCTCATTAAATATAATGGGGAATTTTTCTTATCATTCGAAAGAACATTCTTTGGCATTTATTATTTGAAGATTATCTCTTTCAAATATTAGCCGCGGCTACGTCTCAAATGGTCTACCCCTCGTTCGAGCATTTCGACTGGTAATTGCGAATGACACGCGAGATGTTTTGCTCCATGGTCTGAATCGAAGCAGGATTGTCCGCATAGACTTTAGACTTTACATATCCCCACAGAAAAATGTCTAACGATGTGATATCACACGATCTTGGTGGTCAATTGATCCCCCTAAAACGTGAAATTATATGCTCACCGAAGTTTTCTCTCAATAAATTCATTGATTTATGCGATGTAAGGGAAGTGGCCCGCCTTGTTGAAACCAAATTTCGCGGAGATCACGAGCTTCAATTTCAGGCATCAAATAGTCGGTTATCACGGCGCGATAACGGTCGCCATTGGCGGTTATGTTTTCACCGGCCCACAAACCACACCAAACCGTTGTTTGTTTCTGAATGAAATGACAGATCTGATTTGCTTGTTTACATACCCATTGAGCCAGAAATGGGCTTAATCGCTGAAAAAAATTTGGCTCGAAAACGTCGGATCTTCTTGGAACTTTTCAAGAGCCAATAGAGCGAAGCGATGCCACTTGGGAAGATCGAGCGGCTTCAGTTTTTATACAAGCTGTATTTTGTACGCTTTCGATTTCGACGTAAAATCCGCCAAGTCGTTCCATACGTCACTTCGAGTTGCTGCGAAAGGTGCCGAATCGACTCTCTACGGTCTTCGTGTACACTCTCAGCTACGGCCGCTATATTTTCTTCACTGCGTGCTGGACGTGGTCCATTCCGTCGAATATTATCCAATAATGAATGCTGGGTTTCAAGATGGGTAGTGGTGTTGCGAATAGCACGCTCAGTAGGCCGATTATGTTGACCACAAGTTGAGCGAAGCGCGCGAAACACATTCTTTACAGAAGTGGAACTTTCGTAATGAAGTTGAATGATTTGTAAACGTTGTTCAGGCGTAAGTTTTTCCTTGATTAAAAACCAAACAATACTGAACAAATAAAACATGACAGCTTGATACGACTCATGCGTGATCTATTGAAAAATGTACCTCTACTTGGATCACCCTTCGTAAGTAAACTATTTTGTGGTCATCACATTCTTAAACCGACCACATTTAATACAAAAGATACATTAATAAAGGGTGTTTTCTAGATATGTGGTTTTCAAGAAGGATAAAACGCATATAATTTAATGTTGTGGCCAAGATTTTAGAAATTTTTGAAAGCTAAGGTTTTGTCATTAGGATTAAGAAATGATTTAGAGCAAAAGACTGCCGTAACTGGATCTCATAAATTCCAGGCGAGGGGTTCAATTTGTTTTTAGTAGCAATTGGGGCCGTATGTCAGCAATAAGTCAGTCTAATCATTATTAAATGGTAAACCCAACTGTGTATAAATCAAGTAACGGTGTCAAAAAGACCAACTCCGAAACTAGTATTACCTTATCGAAAACCTCACGTCTAAAAAAACACCCTTTATTTATTTTGTATGCTCATTTGTCGCTTGAGCGCTTAAATATTGGCTCACTGCCATAATAAATACCGCTGCGCCGTATACAAAACAATTTTTATTTTGAAACAATTTTGGCATATTTATTTATTGCTGTTGCTAGTTGTAATAAAGCCGCATATTGTTGGCCTGAATTGTGACATATCTAAAAATATACATAGATTTCATTCTTCGACATCTAGTTGTTGCATAGTCTAGTTAAAATTCAGTAATTTTCTTAGTTGAATGATGAAATTAAAAAAAAAAAAATTAAAGCTCTAAAAATATATAAAATAAGGAAATGGCAACAAAGTGGAATAGCGATTTGTCTAATTTGGCAAATATAAAAATATATTTTGAAGAGAAAAAATCATATCGTACTTCAATTTTAAACGATTTTAACTGTATAAAAATCTCCTGCTCATTTGTACATTTGTATGCGTTGTTGGAATTTCTTTTATGTATGTATATGCATGTGTATTTTAGAGAATATTCAGCATAGCTGTAGCTACTATGTCAACTCATGCATGTGCACAGATAGCAAAAAATTAAGACCACAAAAAAAAAATTTTTTTTTTTGAAAATATCTAAAACACTGAACAAATTTACTAAAAAGCAAGAAATAAAAATTTTTTGCTTAGAAATTTAAAATACCAAACACCAATGGTCATCGGTATTTTTTCGCTGTTGTGCTTTTGAGCTTTTCATTTTCATTATTCGCTTTATTGGCGGGACATATTTACGTATGTGTGTACGGCCGTTTGAGTTTTGTCAATGCGATGCATTTTTTTGGCTTACTGACCGTATTTGAAAACCAATTTTAAATTTTTATTGTCGCATTTTATTTACTATATGATACATACAATTTATATTAATGGCTATGCTTTTATGCACACATATGTACATATGTATGTATGTATTTATTTTTCATACTTCAAAAAGTCAGATTTTTATGATTACGTCTATTCATTTGCCTTTTTGGATGCACGTAAATGGACACATCTATCCATTTATTACATATGAAAGTGGTCAAAGTGTGTGTTTTTTTGTTATCAACTCGTTTATACAGTTTTTGTTATATAAAAAAAATCACAAAAAAGTGTCACCAAAAACAAAAAATAAAAAATTAAATTTTTTCAACTTAAAATCATTTTCTATCTCTTTGTTGAAATTTATTTTCATTATAAAATTCAAATTGATTTTTTACCAGCTTACAGTTTTTAAACATAGCTAACAAAGATGATTTAATAAAATTGCAATTCGATTTGGTTTTTATGGTGATTTTTTAATAATTTTCTACGAAACAGCTTCTGATATTTCATAAAATCATTCATTTTAATATTTTCGTTCATTTTTATATTTTTGTTCATATATGCCAATATAATGTGCAATTAATAAAAGTAAATATGTCCTTTAAAGTTTATTATTACACATTTTACACTTTCAACCTGTGCAAATACCCTGCAATGGCCGATAGATTAGCAGTGTGTACCGCCATATGAACGCTGCTCCCGTAAAAACGGCATACTTGGCTCCAGAGTCGGTAAATTCAGCGTCTATGAAGAAACATCCGCATTAGAACTGCTTAGCTCGCAACGTTGCGTTCGCGTGCGGGATGGGATTGATACCTAGAGTTGAAGAAGGAAGCGAGAGCATTTGCAGAAGAAGAAAGAAAATGACCGAAATGCGTTGGTATGAGGAGCTATAGAAGCTGATCGATACACAGTGGGAAATTCGGTCACGCTAGCGGCATTTAATATTTAATTAATAATTTCCAAAGCAAAACAGATACCTTCAAATGAGCTAAGAAAAAATTAAGTGGTTTGAAAATTTATAAAAATCTATTTTTTTGGTCTTATTAAATTGTAAAATATGTTTAAAATATTCTCCTAAAATTTCAAATTGATCGGAGTAACATTCTAAGAGATAGACCCTTTGGAAATTCCGCCCATCAGGCCATGTCTGTCTCAATTTGAAACTTTAAACGCGTTTATCTCAAAACTTTATTTTTTAAGATGGTGAACACGATTTATCGAAAAATTATAAAACGATTTTGTTCAAATTTTGCACACATCTTTGTAATAATATTATTTAGTCATTGAACGAAGGATTTTTTTTATTACAACTAATTTTTTCGAGGCAATGCATGCGAAAATTTAAAAACAAAATGTGTTTTTTGTCTGTCAAAAATTCGATTTTTTGTTTGTTTTTCCTTCTTCCTATATCGAGAGTGATCCCTGTACTAACGAAATATTTTTGATTTTTTGATTTTAGATGAGCCAATAATGAGTTATGCTGTCCAAGGCGACAGTATTTTCTTTTGAGACGTCAAGGGAGATGAGGTCCCAACGGTAGAGTTTTCAGGATTTTTGAATACAATTTTCACAAAATACTGTTTGAATATGTAACTCTGATATGGTGAATTGTTTGAATAAAATATATGATTTTATATATACACAAAAAAAAAAAATTTTGAAATTTTTTTTAACCTCTGAAATCAACCAAGAGTTATCCTTAAAGAATTTTGTTTTTAAATATTTTTTAATTTATAACTTTGTATACCTTTCATGTACATGATATGGTATATTAACATTGGTACGAAGTATGCAAGTATCAGAAGGAGAAAAGATAGACCCACCGAAATTTACACCCATCGCTTCAGAATCACGAGGGGAATCGATTTAGCCATGTCCGTCTGTCTGTCTGTCCGTCTGTCTGTTTGAACTCAAACTAGTCCCTCAATTTTTAAGATATTTCAACCAAACTTAGTACGAAGATGCGCCTATGCGTTTAGATGTCGGAACCGGCCGGATCGGACTAATATACCATATATACGACCGATTTTTTAGATTTGAAATTTTGGGTCATAAATCTCTCTAAAAAACAGCTACGAACGTGGGATTTGATATACTACACTTACGTAGTAAAGTGCAGATTGGCTCTGAAAATCATCGAAATCAGACGAATATAACACCATATTTTCAGATGTGAGGCTCTGGTAAAAATTCAGTCAAAAAACAAAAACATTTAGGAGCATGAAATTTGGTATTACTCTCAAAGGTTATGAAGTGCTAATTGATACTGAAAATCATCGAAATTGGAATATTGTATCCAACGGATTTGTTCAAATATGGTGATCAGAGTCAAAAATCCTCTAACAAAAACATTTAAAAGCATGAAATTTGGTATTCCACATACATAAACTTCCTTGTAGTATTCCTTATTAACTGTGCGACCTTTTGGAAGGAACTCATGATGGACTACACAATTGTAGTCAAAGAAAAACCTTCCCATTTGATCGAACTTGGCGTGACATTTTCGGTCTTGGCTCATCTGGCATCTTCCATTGGGATGATTGGGCCTTGGTTTCGATGTCGTAACCATATACCCACGTTTCGTCACCAATTAAAACCCGTTTAAGCGAACCCGGATCGTTGTTGACGTCATTCAACAACTCCTGAGCGATACTAATGCGATATTGTTTTTACTAAAAATTTAGCAATTTCGGAAGTGTGTTCCTGCCACACGTTTTATGCCCAAAACACTCGAGAAAATTGGGTGGCATTTGGCCGATTGATATGCCATTATCCTCTACAGCTTCTCTAATAGTGATTCGACTATTTAAAAGAACATTTCTTTCACCGTTTCGATGCTTTCTTCGCTTGTTGACGTGATCGCACCTCCAGGACGCTCATCGTCATCAACATCTTCTCGGCCTTCTGTAAAACGCTTGTGCCACTTATTAACACTTTTTTGAGACAAAATGGACTCACCGAATGACACAGTCAACATTTAAAGTGCCTTAGAGCACTTTATTCCATTTTTAACGCAAAATTTAATATGTATTCTTTGATCCATTTCTTTCAAGAGTCAAAAATCGAAGTGCACACAAAAACGTGATTAACCTCTTCTGTTGTCAAAAAAAAAAAACTACTAATCGGAATTGGCTCCTAATGCAAGCACATCATAAACATATGTGTCCGATTATAACAAAAATAAAATATCGATAATCGAATGTACACAGTCCGCGAAAAATCAAAATTTACCTTTTCCTTTGAACATACCTCGTACTATACCATATAAATAGGCTTTATGAAATTTATACAATATGTCCATACTAGGCTTCAAGTAGTTCTATGGAAAAGAAGAAAATCCAACTTATGTTTTCCACATCATTGCCCAACAACAAGTTGTTGGCAATAAAAAATTGCTAACTGAGTGTAATAACGGTAAAAAAGACTTAACCAAATTTAGTTTCAAGAAGCGCAAAAATAAGTACTTGACTGAAAATGAATTCAATTGGTTACTCGTCATAAGTATTATATCAAAAATAGAAGATAACGGAAACAGCAAAAACACTATAAAAAAGCAAGAGAAAACGGATATCTTCGGCCATGCCGAAGTCTTTATACCTTTTATGAACCTATCAAATTTCTTGATAATTGCAGTTTCAATCTTGATAATTTTCAGTGTCAATTTAAACTTGAACTCACGTCTGTAGAATACCAAATTTCACGCCCTTAGATTACTTTTCGGCGGATTTAGGAAGCGATACCTTATGTCAGAACAAATCTGATGTGTGGGGGCTATATGATATAGTATTCAGATTTCGATCTTTTTCAATATGGAATTCATAATATGTGTACATTATACCAAATTTTACGTTTCTAGACGCGTCTTAGAGCATTTGTAACCCAAAACCTCTAATTTGAAAAAATCGGCGTATGGGAGCTATATGTTATATACATAGGTCCGACTTAGATGATTTTTAAAACCAATTTGCAATTCTTTATGTATGTGTAGTTTACTAAATTTCACGCTCTTAATTACTTTTTTTGACCGATTTATGGTCCAAAACTTCAAATTTGAAAAATCCGTCATATATATGCTATAGTTGTCCGATCTGGCTGGTCCCGACAAATGATCGTTTAAACGTATAGGTGCATCTATCTACCAAGTTTGATTGAAATATCTTAAGAATTAAGGAACTAATTTGTTTTCAAACAGAGAGACGGGTAGACAAACAGACGGATATGGCTAAATCAACTCCGCTCGTCATACCGATACGACCGGTATAAATTTCGGTTGGCTCTATCTCTTTTCCTTCTGGTACTAAAGTTAATATACCATTTCATGTACATGAAAGGTATAAAAAATATATATTTCAATCAATTTATGCCAAGTACTTTGAGCAAAATCAATTCATCGTAATGAAATCAACTCAAATCAACTGAAATAAAGTGAAATAAAATAAAAGTAAACTAAAAATGTTATAAATTTATCGAACAATTTTAGTGTACACTCACAGTTGAATGTGATATAAATACATTTGTATAATCGTACATATATAAAATGGTAAGTGGATGCACTGATAGAGAGAGCCACCGTAAGAACTATCGTTTTGTATATTTTATTTATTATAAATATAAATTTAAATATATTTTTTTTATACATAAGTGAATACTTTTGTATATTTGCGTGTGTCTATAGCGAAAGCAAAAGTTTTAGAACACCTTGAATTAATAAATTATTTATTTTGTAAATAAATATAAAATGCATCATAGTTTGTTCATAAGTTTAAAGCTTCGGACTAAATTGGATTAAAGTATATTTTTGTGGGTTATTTCGTAATTACGGAACAAAGTTTTTAAACGCTTTAAGGGTTTAATGTTGCCACTTCTTTAGAAAAAAATTGTTAAATTACAAGTGGACCGTATCTCCTACTTGCTCACTTGTTAACCTACGGCCCAGCTCGCTTCGATTGTTACGCACGACGAATCCGTTCTAGCTTTTCTCGCTCGTTCCATCCATTATCTAGGCGGGTGGAGAAAATGTTTTGAATTTATTACAACAAAAAAAAAAAAACGGTCTTTAACCCAATGCTATCAGAAACATCTGAAGCTGCGCAGACGGCAATCGCAAGGCGATCAAGAGAGCAGAGATGGTAAGGCGCAAACGGATCCGGACCAAAAGATGATGATTTCCATTGCAAGAATTAGCACTTTAGCCGTATCACTTCACAGAAAACTTGAGAATTGCATTCTTGCAAGGATTAACGCTCCTCGCGTAAACACCCATTACATAAACTTTGAACGCTGAAGTTCAATAAGATGTCTTAGTGAGAAAATAGAGTAACTGAGGTGTGAATAATTTATTTTAATGCCTCTTCATACGCAATGTTTTGAAAACCCTTTTCTTAAATCTCCGTCCCTCTTACATATAAAGTGATTTTTTTTGCAACCCATTCCCCAAGTTACTTTAAATCTTCATTAAAAAAATTTCAAAAGTTCAAAAATATGGCAATAGCATCTTCAACCACCAGACTGTCATCATCGATCGGGAGTTGATGATCTGGAGATCCATCCAGCCGTTTAAATTATGCTTAGGTACCGAATTCAGACATAATTACATAGAAGCAGTTCCTTTTATTGCTGGCGAAGCCTGCTATAAAATCGATAAAAAAGAGTGGTGTGTTTCGATCCTTTTCTCACGTCTCTATTCCAAGATTTGACGCCTAGTGAATATTTGGTCAATGGCGGATTTGCCAGGTCTAAAGCTTCACTGACAAGTTAATTGACTTCCACATAATATCCTTGATAAAATATTATATGAGATTTTGAGGAGGCTTATTCCGAGGTTATTAGCTCAGACTGTACGAATCCTATGTTTACGGGTTTGGAAAAATCACACTTAGGTTGAAGTCATGGGCATGCTCTCGTCCGACCGTAGTTTGCAAAGGAGCTGATGCATGCACTTTGTCAGTTATATATTTAAATAGCTAGGGCGGCAAGCATTGGGCTTCCGCCGTTTTGCAATTTATTTAATGGCAATCATAGTCGAGTATTTGAAAGTCTTGCTCATCATCATCGATGGAGATTCGGGCTCACCATCTATATGACCTAGACATCGGTCAACAGATTACCTTCTTTATTCCTCCTGAAACCTCGGAATGCCATTCTATAGTTCATTTATATCGAATTGCTGATGGTTGCTCTCTGAGAGTAGAAGTCGAGTGGAAAATTATCTGGATAATTGCTGTGATTGCAGCTATTCGACGTCGAATCTTCTTCGTCTTTGTTGACGGTCATTCTTTGCTATTCAGAAACGATCAAATGTATCTTGGCTACTTCAAGGTATTGATCCGAGCCGATAATATGTCCTCTGAATGAAAGCTCATCTATAATACTGGGCAAAGGTATTTCGTTTATCAAAAAACACGATCGATTTGGTTGCGCGATTTGTGATCCAGTGACATCTTGTGCCGAAATTCGGTGCTACACATGCTCAGATAATTTTGGGCCCCGGCGAAGTCGATTAGTGTAAGTCTGTTTTGAGGATGTTTGGTTATGGAGGCTGAGTTTTGCGAAAGGTATTACGAGGGCGATTTATTTGCAGACCCTGGTATTAAATCACGAAGCATTGATTTTTACATCGGGCATTTGATGCTGTATGTTTGTCGGGATTGAGAGGAAAGAGGGGAATCTCATTCGAGGCTTATTATTATTTTGTCTCGCGCAGACGCAAAGGGTACGCTTTATCATTTCACTTCCAGTTGAATGGCAGCCAATACATTCCTACATTGTTGAAATTCAATAAAGCATACTTCATAGTTTCCCATAATTTTCAGCATTTACGTGATTTGAAATAAAACATATTGATGTCTTGTCTGGAAGCCATGAGGGACATATCGGGACTAACACAGCACTCCACAATACTTCGAATAACCATAAGAGACTAAATTTCACTGTAAATTATGGGTAGCGAGCTATAATACTATTCTTTTGCTCATCCGCAAATAATATTTTTCTCCTGAGTATGAGATCCTAGAACGAACTTATGAGCGTTCCAGATTCCAGTACACGAAAATTTATCAAGCTACATGGCTGTCGCCAGATCGAAAAACATGCAACCAAATCGATCGTGTTTTGTTAGACGGAAGACATATATCCAGTGTTTTAAATCATTATTTTGTAGCAGCAAGGATACGCGTCCGCCTCTGCTCAGCAAAGAACGTCCGTCAACAAGCACAAGGAAGGTTCGACGTCGCCAGCTAGTCGGTTTTCTACTCGGCTTGCACACCTGCTCTCTGAGAGCACTCATCAAGAACTAGATATAAGGGAGCTGTGGAATGAAATAGCAAATTCTTTGCGTACCACTGCTTCGGAAACAATTGGTTTTCAACAATACCAGAAAAACAGCTGGTATGATGAGGAAAATCGAACTGCAGTGGAAAGAAAGCAGATAGCCTAACTCGAAAATTTGAGATCGACTACAATATGTACGGGGTGGGATAGATACCGAGAGCAGAGCGAGACGAATTTTCAGACGAAAAACAGAGGCCGATATGCATGAGTATGAAGAGCTCGAGAATCTGGCCGACAACGGTAATCCTATGAGAAGATGCGGTGACTTACAGAAGGTTTCAGTACCGCAGCAAGCAGGGCCCAAAGAGGTAATCTGGTGGTATATGTCCAGAGCATACTTATTGTATGGAGGGAACACTTTCCCAACCTGCTCAATGGCGTGAAAGTGAAAACCCCGGAGATGGCGAACCCGAAACCCTACTCCAATCGATGACGATGCTATAGACGTTCCATCACCTGATTTTAAATTAGTTCGAGTACCGATTGCTCGCTTAAAAAAAACGGGGGCGGGAGCCGATGACTTACCGGCAGAGTTATTGAAATAAATCGGCGAAGAACTGACAAGGATGCATGCATTAGCTTCTTTGCATAATAAGGTTGGACGAAAGCATACCCAAAGAATGGAACCTAAGTGTGCTCTGACCAATCCAAAAAAAAAGGGAGTTGATCGGCCCTTATCAGTGTAGCTTTAGACCTAGAAAATCCACCATTGACCATATATTCACCGTGCACCAAATCTTGGAGAAGACCCGAGAGAAAAGAATCGATACACGCCGCCATTTTATTGATTTTAAAGCTGCCTTCGACAGCACGTTAAAGAACTGCATCTGCGCTGCTATAGCTGAATGTGATATCCCCACAAAACTCATACGGCTATGTAAATGGACCTTGGATAATACTAGAAGCGCAGTCAGAATTGGGAAAAAACCTCTCCGAGTCGTTCGATACCAAACGAGGTTTCAGACAAGGTGACTATTTATCGTGTGATTTTTTCAATTTGAAACACGAGAAAATAATGTGAGCTGCTGAGCTAAATATACCAGGCGTATGCCGATAATATTGATATAATTGGTCATAACAACCACACCGTAAGTTCTGCGTTCTCCACATTAGACAAAGAAGCGAAGCGTTCTCCAGATTAGACAAAGGTCTGGTAGTGAACGAGGGCAAGACGAAATATCTCCTGTTATCAAATAAACAGTCATCGCATTCGCGACTTGACTCCCACGTCACTGTTGACAGTCACAACTTCGAAGTCGTAGATAATTTCGTCTATCTGGGAACCAGCATTAACAACACCAACATTGTCAGCCTTGAAATCCAACGCAGAAACACTCTTGCCAAAAAGTGTTGCTTTGAACTGAGTAGGCAATTGAAAAGTAAAGACTGACAGACATAGTTCAGCGAATGAAGAGACATCAGCTATGATGGCTAGGTCATGTCATACGAATGGATGAAAGCAATCCAGCTTTGAAAGTATTCGATGGAGTACTCGCTGGTGGAAGCAGAGGAAGACCTCCACTCTGTTGGAAGGATGAGGTGGAGAGCGACCTGGTTTCACTTAGTGTTTCCAACTGGCGCCAAACAGCAAAGAGAAGGAACGAGTAGCGCGCTATTGTTGTGCGGTTATATTATAGACAAGAAGAAGATGAGTTTTTAAATTTTATACCTCCTTTCAACACTACTTAAATATAGTTTTTAGAAGGAAAGTTTTGTATAATTTGAACTAGTGTGAGATTGGTGTATTTTTGATCATTTGGTTCTACATTATTTAAGAGAAAATATTTGGTTGAACTTTCGTGGTAAACTGGTTTCAAATAGTTTTTAATAAAACAGTTTTAACTAATTCATTTTTAACTATTCCCATTTCTTTACAACCAAAACAGTTGAAATTACAAGAACCTTTTATCCAATATAATTTCAGAGCTTGTGTTGAATTGATGGAGAGATCGAAGATTCTGTTTTCGTAAAAACAATTTTTAACAGTTTTTGTATTATTTTCAAAACTTCAGGCCTAGAAGGTTATAGCATGATGCAAACAAAATATTATTGACCTTTACTTGGGGCTATAGGTGTTGAGTAAGGAAAATTTTAAATGAATCACAAATGTGATATAAATATCTACGTAGTTGAAAAGTAGACACAAACATACCAGTATATATTTTCGATGAAATTAACTTAAGGATGTGGCATTTGACATTGACTTGAAATAGATAAATTAGTATTTTCTCTCTATGCTTTATGTACTGTATTTATTTGCCTCTATGTTGGACTTGAGTTTGATTGTTTCTGATTTGTCAACAAATTGATTTATGTACTTTGTATTGCTCTTCTCCTCACGTTTTGATATCCAATATAAATATAGTATAAAATAGAAATGGATGCACTGCATTAACAGCTGCTAAGAAAACTTTGAATAAGAAGATAATTGAATACAGTCGTAGAAAAATGTAGTGATTTCCAATTGAAATCATATAAATTGGATGGATTGCTTTCAAGAGTAGTACCACACAATATAATACAAGGTCTGGCTGATAAGTCATTGATTTTTTTAACTTTCCGTGCAGTTTATTGTAAAAACAACACTGCTGCCTTCAAGTGTTGTCGAATATTTGGCAATGACAGGTCTCAAGATTATTCACACACGACCGCAATCTCGTAACCATTTCAAATGAATGTTTGCCGATGTTCAACAGAAATTCAAACGAATTTTTCCACCATTTTGTCCTGTGACTCCAGATTTAGCTCTCTGATACCATTTGCTTCAAAACCTGAAAAAATGACTGGGTGGTGATTTAGGAGATTTAGGACGAATGAAGAGCTCATCACATAAGTCAACGCCTATTTTGAGGATCTTGATAAAACTTATTATTTGGAAGGAATACAAAAATTGTAAAAACGCTGGACTAAATGTACAAAGGGTGATCCATTGTGAGGCTCCCCACTTTTTTAAAGACAAGACACAGAAAATTCAAAGAAAGAACGTTCTTTGCAGATTATTCATTTTTTGCAGATTATCTCTTCCAAATGTTGGCCGCGGCTACGTCTCAGATGGTCCATGCATCGAATCCAATTTTCGATGACTCGTTCGAGCATTTCGGCTGGTAACTGGCGAATGACACGCGTGATGTTTTGCTCCATGGTGTGAATCGAAGCGGGATTGTCCGCATAGACTTTAGACTTTACATATCCCCACAGGTAAATGTCTAACGGTGTGATATCATCCACTTATTGATGCGATGTGTGGGAAGTGGCGCCGTCTTGTTGAAACTAAATGTCGCAGAGATCACGAGCCTCAATTTCAGGCATCAAATAGTAGGTTATCATGGCGCGATAACGGTCGGCATTACGTTTTCACCGGCATCATTTTTGAAGAAATATGGTCCGATGATTCCACAGACCCACAAACCACACCAAACCGTTGTTTTTTTCTGAATGAAATGACAGATCTGATTTGCTTATTTACATACCCATTGAGCCAGAAATGGGCTTCATCGCTGAAAAAAATTTGGCTCGAAAACGTCGGATCTTCTTGGAACTTTTCATGAGCCCATAGAGCGAAGCGATACCGCCCGGGAAGATCGAGCGGCTTCACTCTTGCACAAGCTGTATTTTGTATGCTTTCAATTTAAGATCTCGACGTAAAATGCGCCAAATCGTTCCAAACGTCAGTCCGAGTTGCTGCGAATAGACACTCAACGGTATTCATGTACACTCTCAGCTACGTCCGCTTTATTTTTTTAACTGCTTGCTGAACGTGGTCTATTCGGTCGAATATTATCCAATAATCAATGCTGCGCCTCAATATGGGTGATGGTGTTGCGAATAGTACGCTCAATAGGCCGATTATGTTGACCATAAGGTGAGCGAAGCGCGCGAAACACATTTTTTGCAGAACATGAATATTTGTAATAAAGTTGAATGATTTCTAAACGCTGTTCAGGCGTAAGTCTTTCCATGATGAAATGTCAAACAATACTGAACAAAAATAACATGACAGCTTGACACGACTCACGTCTTATCTGTCAAAAAAAGGCTATTGAAAAAAGTACCTTTACTTGGATCACCCTTTAGACATCAAAGACAATTGTGTTGAGACGCTTAATTGCCGAAAAAAAAATATTATTCAAAAACTCACTGACTTATAAAACCATCCTTGTAATAGGAAGATTCCTTAGCGCAGAACACACACACATGCGCACAATTTAACGTGCATACACAAATAAATACAATTGTACAACTGTAAATGCATGTATAAGTAAGATGGCAATTGAATGCAGCTACTTTAACTTGAATATATATATATATATTTCGCGTGAGTATGGCTTAGTATATTTATATATATATATATATATATATCTGTATTTGAGTGTGCGTATGTGTGCAGGAGATTTCTCACAAGATCATCGAACGCTACAAACGAAATGAATTATTTATCCACTTTACAAGCCAGCTCATACAAATGCGAATGCATGCGAGCGTGTGCATAGAATAGCAAAATAGCGGTGACGGCGTCGGCGGCCTCAAGGATGTACGCTTAACAGACGTGCTGTATGCAGAAGTGTGCACACTGCGCTGAGTGAGATAAAATGCAAACAGTGAAAAATAGGAAATCTGTGCATTTATTTTCATCTTCGCCCAACTCCAGTTGTATACTACATGTGTATGTACATATGTATGTATGTATTAAAAACATACACCCACAAATTTATAAAATGATGAAAAGAAATAAACGAATACGAATAGTATATACACAGGTATACATACATATGTACTCAAACCACACTCTTATATTCGTACCTAAAGTAAAGTTATGCTAACAGTATGTGTGTTTGTGTATTGGTTGTTCCAAGCGATTGTTGCGAATTCAACTGAAAACTTTAAATCCATTGAGAAATAATGATGTATGCATGTGTGTGTGTGCAAATGTGTATAAGCTTAAACTTGTACTCTACAGTAACTTACATATTTTTGTTGCTGTTCAACGTGCGTGCGATTTGCTAGAAGCCTCTCGAGAAAATTTATGCCAATATGTGCATAAAAATTTTGGTATTAACAATTTACAAAAATCAACAATATACAGTTGCGTGCAATTTTTTGGAATTTTGGTAAAAAGAATGATTAACTGAATATAAAATAAGAAGAAACAAAATTTTAAATTTCAAATTATTTAAAATAAAATAATATAAAAGAAACTAATATAAAATGTAATAAAAGAATAAAAAATAAAAATAAAATGAAAAAAATAAAAAAATAAAATGATAAAAAAATAAAAAAATTAAAATTCAAAAAAACATAAAATAGAACACAATAAAATAAAATAAAACAACAAAATATTAAAGAAATAAAAAATATAAATTCATATAAAATAAAATAAAATCAAATAAAATACAATAAAATAAAACAATGAAAAATGAAGTAAATAAAATAAAATAAAATAATTATCAAATAAAAATAAAAATAAAAAATAAATAAAAAAATAAAATAAAATAACATAAATTTTAATAACAAAAAATAAAATAAAACATCATGAAAAAAAAATAAAAAAAAATAAAATAAAAAAAATTTAATAAAATAAAATAAAATAAAATAAAATAAAATAAAATAAATAAAAATAAAATAAAATAAAATAAAATAAAATAAAATAAAATAAAAAAATTAAAATAAAATAATATAAAAAAATAATAAAAAAATAAAAAAAAATAAATTAAAAAAAATAAATAAATAAAAATGTATATATAAATAAAAATTAAAATAAAATAAAAAAATAAAAATAAAAAATAAAATTAATGAAAAAAAGAAAAATAAAATAAAATTAGTGCAATATTGGAGAATGATACATGTAAATACCTTATCTTGACTCAATCAAAAATAATGCATCATTCTGAAATCATTCGAGCAGCAAAGGAGGAATATATAATGCGAGCGATAAACTTGCTGAAGTCGCATCTTAATGGCTTTAACCTATGCAAAGCTATCAACACATTTGCTATCGCAGTTTTAACATACATATTTGGAACAACGAAATGGTCTGACACAGACCTAGAAAACGCCAAAAGGACGACAAGTGTATTGCTTACTAAATTCGGAATACATCAGTCGAAATCAGCCATAGAACGAGTCTACTCACCATGAAAACAAGGAGGGTGAGTAATGGTAGACATCAAGCGTCTACACCAAAATTGTATATACAACCTCCGGTTTTTTTTATAAGTAACAAAGCCAATTGCATAAAGTAGTATGTCAGTCAGATCAGAAATACACTCCGCTAAAATTGAGTGATACCTCAACCAGTGATATTCCAACAAACATTCAGCCTTCTAAGTGATTGATTTTGCGATGGAAAATAAAGTCAGTCCTTAGAAAATATCCACATGCAATCTTTGCTGAAACCGAAAGTTTATGTCCGCTATAAAGGACCAAGTGATTGCAATTAAAAATTATAAAAAATATATCATCCGTGCGGCCATTGAAAATGATTTATGTCGGCGAAGCCAAAGGCAACCTGAAACTATTCACCACATTACAGGTGCATGTGATCCATTAGCAGTTACCGAATATATGAAAAGACACAACAACGTCTCAAAAATTGTACACAGATATGGATTAATTACGTGGGATGATCTGTCAATATCGATCGATCCCAGCATAACTTTGTTGAACTGTTTCCTAAAATTGTTTGAGGGTTGTATTTGAAATACGGGAATGTCCCCCAAACGATTTTAGAAGGCAGTTCAACAAAGTTATGCTGGGATCGATCGATATTGATAGATCATCCTACGCCACACAACAGTCAGGTCTGTAACTGTAATCGAGAACACGAAAAAGGGATCATTTAATAGACATAGGAGTGCCAAACATGCACAGCCTGCAAGAATGCTAGAATTTAGCGGATGAAGCTAAGGAAATGTACATACTAGATAGCGTCGATATAATTTCAATCATTGTATCATATACGGGAGTTATTCCGAAAGATTTGAACACGAGTCTAGATAATATCCACTTCTTTAATAGTTAGAAAATTATTAAAGAATAATTAAAAATAATTTGTAATCAGTTTATTGTATCCTTTAAACACTTTAAATACTTATTGTAACTCATAACCAATACATAGTATATAATTTATAATTTATAACATATTTTATTAGGTATTTTGTTATAAAACGACCGATATAGAGAAAACAATAAAAAAACAAAACAAAAGAAAAAAATTTAAATAAAAGATAATAAAATTAAATTAAATTAAATTAAATAAAGACATTAAATAAATAAAAAAATAAATAAAAAATATAAATAAAACAAAACAAATTAAAATAAAATAACATAAAATAAAATGAAGTAAAATTAAATAAAAAAATAAAATAAAATAAAATAAAATAAAAGAAAAATATATATAAAAAATAAATAAATAAAGATAAAATAAAATATAATAATATAAAATAAAACGAAATGCAATGAAATTAAATAAAATAAAATAAAATAAAATAAAAATATTTAACAAAATTAAATAAAGTAATTAAAATAAAATTAATATAAAGAAAAATAAAATAAATTAAAATGAAGAAATTAAGATATTCTAAAATGAAAAAATAAAATAAAATAAAATGAAAAAAATAAATTAATCTAAAATAATTAAAAAAATTAAATTAAATAAAGAAAAAAATCAAATAAGAAAGTAAAATAAAATAGATTAAAAATATAATAAATATTAAAATAGATTAAACAAATAAGAAAAATAAGATAGAATAAAATAAAATAAAACAAAATAAAATAAATTTATTAAAGTATAATTAAAATAAAGTAAAATAAAATAAAATAAAATGAGGAAATTAAGATATTCTAAAATGTAAAAAAAATAAAATAAAATAAAATGAAGAAAATAAAATAATCGAAAATAATATAAGTTAAATAAAAAAAAAATAAATAAAAAAAACAAAACAAAAAAAATAAAATAAAGTAAAGAAAAAATCAAATAAAAAGGTAAAATAAAATAGAATTAAAAAAATAAAAAAATAAATAAGTTAAAAAAAATAAATTTATTAAAAAACTAAAACAAAAATTATTGAAATAAATTAAAATAAAATAAAGGAAAAATCAAATAAAAAAGCAAAATAAGATAAAATAAAATTAAGAAAATAAAATAATCTAAAACAAAATAAATTGAATAAAAAAAAGAATCAAAACAAAGTAAATTTAATAAAATTAAAATAAAATAAAATAAAATAAAATAAAATAAAATAAAATAAAATAAAAAATAAAGAAAATAAAATAAAATAAAATAAAATAACTGCGCTTTGTAACACAACTGAAACAATAGCCGCGTTTTGTCAAACGCGCTTATGTAAATGCGTATAAATTTCCCATAGAACCTAGCACTGTGCTTTTTGATTTTACATACAAAAGTTTTACTGTTACATATGCGCGTAAAAAACGCAGATAATTTTATCCACTCTTAGTGCTTCAAATATGTTTATAAACCTAATTCGCTAAGCTTACCAGCGAGTGTATTTGAAAAATTGTTTTAGTTTCGTTGCCGTCGTTTTTGATATATGACCGAAGTATCTGTAACTAGACAATATCTGGGTAATGTAGTAGTCGACCTTTCCGAATTTTCCACTTATCCGTACCCTGACATCCGTTATAAATAAAGTAAAATAGCATTGGTTCACATATCTAGATCTATTTATAATCATTAACCATTTCTAAATCGTGTCATGCATTGCCGACACTGCTACCGAAAGTGCTATTATATTGCTCTTTACTATGTAAATGTGTGCTTAAATACTCATATGAAATGCCCATACAAAATATGTTATATATAGTTTTCATATGCTAGAAGACATTCTTTCATTTGAAATGTGGAGGCCGAATTAAACCGCCGCTATTTCACTTTTCTTATTCCACTCAAACCGAATGCTGCTTCATGCCATTCAGAAAGATTTCTTTTGCCTTCTAACGTTGTATTTTTATTTGTTATCATATTAGTTTGCTTACTTCAGTGCATCCTCCATTTCTCAGCCAATTGCTATTTGCTACACAACAACTTTCCGCTCTGCCTCTTCACTTTTCATTTTGGTTGTTGCGACTGCTTTAAATCGCTAAGTTATCCGTAGTAATTTTTTCTTTTGTGTAAATTTTGTGTGTGTGTGCGTGTGTGTGTGTGTGTTTTAGCTTTTACTTACATATACTTCTATTATTTATTTTTGTATATACACAAAAGCATTCAACTACTCTTCCAAATATCCATGTGCATGTATATGGGCGTGCTTGTAGACTGTGTTGTAGTAATATAGTGCAATGCGGCGTATACGCAACTCGGAAGATATTTTCGAAAGAAAGCCATTTTCCATTTTGCATTCGAGTGCACACATTTATGCTTATCCCACTAAACATGGCGGTAAATTGAAAAACAAGCAACACCACAGCGCAACAAACGAAATGCGGTTTTACATGCATGTGTATGTGTGTGCATTTCGATATTTTTTTTTGACTGTCGCTGCTATTGCTGCTGCATAAATGCGCTACTCGTTCCTTTATGCGACTGCAACAAAATGCGCTTCTTCTGTTTGAAATTTTTGCCGTATTTATGCAATTGCACCAATGTAGGTTTATATACTTTTACGAAAAGGAAAAACAATTTATTCACATAAGTAAACATATATAAATAGATGTATATATGTATGTGTTTGTGTCTGTTTGCATTTAAGTGCCTTTTGGTTCACTAACGTTTAGTTGCCTGCACTTTGTATTATTTCTTGAATGCATTTCATAAAAGCATAACAATCTCAACTTTCCAACTAAACTTTTTTTTGGCAAAAATAACACACAACCCCCCTTAGGAAAGAGAAGAAAAAGCACACACACACGCACACACAAATCACTGCAACAAAATATTTAATAAAAGCGTTAGTAAGCGTTGGAATGGTAACACTCAATTATTTAACATAAGCAAATGGTTAACATTTCCTGCTGCTTTAGAGAATCTCTTTCAATATTCTTCATAAGCCACATAGCAGCAACTTCTAGCATTCAAATTTTGGCTCTTCTATGCTTTTGCATTTAATAGTCTCTGCCAGGAAAAATAATTTTCTTTTTTATATATTCATCTTTGCATTCATTGAGTAACTGCGGGTTATGTGAATTCTCAAGTAACGTCAAAATTGAGTGAATACTGGTACAAATTTATATATAATTAATATAAAGAATTTTATTATTATTTTCACTGTTCTATCTTTTTTTATATGCTTTTTATAGTGCAATATAATAGGCGGTGTTGGTACACATTTTTTTTGTTTGAGCCAACTCAGCCTTTGGAGAAGTACATCAATAATAAAAACAGATAACTTTAGAATATTGGAGAGCTTGCATGATCCAAGACTTTTTAGGCCTCAATTAACAATAAAACTTTCCATCCAATTGCCGGCCGGTGTAGAATACATAGTCAGTAAAAACGCTATGGTTTGATGCCTACATCATATGAAAGGTGTAGTGAAGGATACAGTTTACAATTCATTCACTTTAATACGTGTACATAAAGGAACGAGTAGCACGCTATTGTTGATGCGGCTGTAATCGCGTATGCGGTGGCTACACCAAAGAAGAAGAAGAAGAAGAAGAGTTTAGGTACGACTCAGGTAGATTGCAACTTATCCTCTATTTCCATATATAATAGGAAAATGTTTGCTATATGTATCATTTTTGTATGTATTAGCATACATTTTAATTGAAAGGTATTTAAGAGCAGAATTTATAACGATTTTTCACTTTTAAATAAGTATATAATGGTACATAAAGATGACAAACTGCTTGCTAAAAAATCATATAAATAATGAGGCATTCCACAACAATAGTCAATTCAAAAGTCTCCGTATTACCATAGTAAACAAAATCTTGGCAAAATCCTTTTTTGTTTTTTTGAACATAGTTCACTTCAAGGAAGATTATAGCGACCCTCCAACTTTTCGATACCATGTTTGTATCACGATTTGTCATTTGCTTCAAAATAGGCCTCAGTTTCGGCGATCAACTCTTCACTCGATGAAAATTTCCTCCCAGCGAGCATTCTTTTGAAATCTGAGAACAGGAAATAGGCGCGGGGAGCCAGATCTCGAGAAAGCGGTGGATGCGGAAACAATTCAAAGCCCGATTCGCGGATTTTTGCCATCGATTTCACTGACTTGAGGCACAGTGCATTGGCTTGGTGAGACAGCACTTTATTTTTCTTCAAATGCGGCTGTTTTTCGGCAATTTCATCCTTCGAGCGATTCAGTAATGCTATGTAAAAGTCGCTGTTGAAGGTCCTTCCTTTTTCAGGGTAATCAGTGAAAATTATTCCACGTGCCATAACCTTGCCAGTCCACTGTTGTGTTTTTCTACGCTTGGGAGCGGGTTCATCGTGTGCAGTCCTCTCGGATGACTGTCGATTGGACTTCGGAGTGAAATGATGGAGCCATGTTTAATACATTATTACTTATCGGTGAAAATCCAAACAAAAACGGGTTTGTTAAGCTTGAAAAACTCCCAAAACTGCTCAGAATTGTTTTTGGTGAAATCTGAGTGCCCGCGACACCCATTTTGCATACGTTCAGTTGATATCTTTAGAGTGCCTGATATTTCATTCAATTTCAATTTACAGTCATTCAAAATCATTTTGTGGAATTTTTTTTTTGAAGGTAAGAGCTAACTATCATCTAGATTTAATTTTAGTAGCGCCATCTAAAGGGTGTTTTTTACAGAGGTATAGACCTTTAAGTTGGCATTACTTTTCAAGATGGCGATCGATTTAACAGCTGCCAAGTGATTTATTCTCAGTTTGGTTTGGCAATTCATCATGAATAGACTCATCATCAAGTAAGGCGTAGATTCGTCGAATGGGCCCAAGACGAGATTACCGTTGTTCCCGATTTTCATAAGCGAATTTTGTTTGGCGATGAAGCGCACTTCTGGTTGAATGGCTACGTCAACAAACAAAACTGCCGCATTTGGAGTGAAGGTAATCCTCAAGTGTATGTTGAAACACCGTTACATCCAGAAAAACTGACTGTTTGGTGCGCTTTATGGGCTGGTGGAATCATTGGTCCGTACTTTTTCAAAAACGATGGTGGCCAGTATGGGTATAGAGCCATGATTACTAACTTTTTCATTCCTGAATTGAATAACCATGATATCCAGGAGATGTGGTTTCAACAAGACAACATGTCACACAGCTCGTGCCACAATTGATTTATTGAAAGACACGTTTGATGACCGCCTAATTTCACGTTTTGGGCCTGTGAATTGGCCTCCAAGATCTTGTGATTTAACACCGCTAGACTACTTTCTGTGGGGCTATGTAAAGTCATTGGTCTATGCGGATAAGCCACAAACGCTTGACCATTTGGAAGACAACATTCGCCGTATTATTGCCGATATATGGCCACGAATGTTGGAAAAAGTCATTGAAAAGTGGACTTCCAGATTGGACTATATCCGCGCCAGCCGTGGCGGTCATATGCCAGAAATCATATTTAAAATGTAATGCCGCAAGATTATCTTTCGGATAAGTAAAATTCATGTCAATCGAGTAATTTTTCATTGTTTTATTGCAACTTAATGTTCTATACCTCTATAAAAAAAACACCCTTTATTATCATCAGGCCGGGTACTGCCCAATTGACCTGTTAGATATCAATCCGCATGTAAAATCAAAAAATTTTATATCATGAAAATCCCAGAAGCAGCTCGATCTTGTCTTCAAAGTGAATTTTAAAAACTTCGTGAAGCTAGAAAAATATTTTCCGCATGTGAGAATCCTATTTATGATGAGCATTTTATTACAGCCACGATATGTAATGGATGTGCGAAACAATTAAATTTTATTTTTATATGGCATTGTATTATTAAGAAAAGTGAACAATATAAATATATAGATAAAGGAAACAAATTCTCCCTAAAGAAATATAAACAGAATTATATTTTGCTACTGACTATATTAGCTATTGCTATTGCCAAATTTTCGCAATTTTTTAATAAACAGCCTAGTTAGTGTGTATAAACCTGACGTTAATATATAATATTGGTGTATCTAGGGTGTATCAAGTTTAATAGTTGCCTTGCAGCGAAAACGTAGACTAGTACGCAAAAATTCTGATTAAATTCTAGGATGAAATCATAACAATCCGTTATTTGTATAGCAGTTCACCAGTCACAGGACTAATAATAATTTTCACCACCGCTCCATTTGTACGTTGTTGTTATTTCTAGAATACCACAACTGAGTGTCAATTCCTAATAAATTCTATTGTAGTGGGCAGTTAGTTGCTGCTCTTTATATTAGAACGATAGCCGATTGGTTAGAGTTTGTGACTGTAGTGCTTGAGGTTCTTGGTTTGATTCTCGCTGCACGCAAATTAATTTTTTATTTTTATTCACAAATTTATTATTGGTGAATTAGTCATTCAACACATACTTATATACGAGGTGTATTCAAAGGAGAAGGTGTATTTAGATTTTATTTTTGAAAAATACTTATTTATGCATCAATATCTATTTTGTCCCCTTCAAAGTAACCCCTCTTTTATATAATACACTTGTGCCACTTGTGAGATGCGCTTTTTGGTATCTGCTCATTCTTCGGTTATGACTTGATCTCATTCTTTGTGGCAAAACGCTTTCCTTTCATTGGTTTCTATAGTTTTGGGAATAGGAAAAAGTCGCAGGAAGCCAAATCTGGTGATCACGATAATTGAGGCATGATTACGGTTTTGTTTATGCCCAAAAAAATCACCAATAAGCATTGATGTATGAGCTGGTGCATTATCGTGATGCAGAATCCAAGATTTGTTTTTTCACAATTCCGATTGTTCGAGCCGTATTAATTCACGCAAACTTCCTTGTGTTATTCCTTATTAACTGTACGACCTCATGATGCAATGTACGCCATTGTAGTCAAAGAAAGCAAAACCTTCCCCTTTTCCTTTGAACATACCTCGTATGTATGTTATAGGCATTACTGCTAACGCCTATTGTCTCTTCATGTGTTTTCGCAAATATGTTTTTTATTAAATTCATAAACTTGTTTGATGTACTCAATACTCATCGTATTTGTATCTATATTTAGCACAATCGTCGTAATCATTATCTTTAAGTTCGCCTCCTTCAGATAACAATTGTCTGAGAGTTTTTATGCTTGTGTCCATATAAAAAATACAAATTTGTAGTCTCATATATATGCATATATTGACCAATATTTATAATAATATATCAGACGTACATTTGAGGTTTATTAGGGATGTTCCGTTTTTGATTTAATGTTAACTGCAAATTTTTTTGATTTTGCATTAAAAATAACACAAAATAAATTAATAATTCTTCTTTTAATTTAGATATGTATGTATGTAAGTTTTCAAATTTCGTTTTCCTTAATTTAAGACAAGACAAGTTTAAAAAGGTGCATTAGCATAAACCACAATCACATTATCAAAATATTGAAGATTTTCACTTTTACATATAAATCAATAACAAATTCAAACAATTCTAGCAAATCAAATAAACTAAAAAATAATTTTGAAAATCCCTTCGTCCTAATACAAATAAAAAAAGTAAAAGAAAACTTTTTATTAATTACATATGTAGGTATGCAGTTTTCAACTGATTTCTATGTATTTAGGTATTACTGAATCTTAAAAAAGAAATACTCGAAGAAAAAATGTCAGGTTATTTTTCAAAACCGAAACAAAATTATAAAAAAAAGGCTTTCGGGCCAACTTAAAGTCATAAGTCTATTTAGGTACAATTTAATTTTGCTTGACTTTGATTCGATTGTGATTTTGATTGATTACATTTTTTGGATAAAACATCAGGAAGCACACGTTAGCGATTAAAAATAATCAATCATACAATATATTGGATAGTTAAAAAAAAAACTCACCTGTTATTTGAAACTAGGCAGTTGAACAGAAAAACAAATATAACAATTCCCGTGTATTTTGGTTTTGATTTTGAGCTGAATTGTAAAAATCATTAAAAATTCATTAACTTTTGAAAACATTCCGCTCTTCTACTCCTATGTCCAGTGTTTATTGAAACCATTCTCACAGTAAACAATACAAAGATTTTACAGTGCTTCCAATTTTTTTTATTAAATGTTTATTCGGAAAATTCACTAATTTTCAAATCAAAATAACTATTCCTCATGAACTACGATTACACTGTGACACAAAATGAGGGTTCATCTCTCCGTAATTGATGAAACCAAATGGAGATGAAAACGTATCCCTCCCATATCAAAACCTCATACTGGGTTTTTGGCTTATAGGTCTGGTTTCATTTTTATTTTTATTTAAAGTTGGCAACCCTGTGTATGAGAAAAGTTGATTAAAACTTGATCAAATGAAGCAATTTTAGATGGATTTTTTTGTATATTGCTTTTTTTGGATCGAGGAACTCATTTTTGACATTAACTTTTACCTAAATCTTACGATAGGTGGCGGTGTCATACAATTTGTCTTATTTTTGATAGTTTTTCATGCAAAAATAGTATTAATATATGTAGTTTTTTTTACCAATCACAATTTCTGTGAGTTTCGTGTCAGCTCTCTTGCAATAACACAGCAAAATAAATTCTGAAGATTTTGGTAGCGTAAAGCGTCTTATAAAATAAATTTAAAATGAATAAATGTTTGCGAAAGTTAGCGCTTTATTCCTATGTTTGCGGTAAATTCAACATAGCAACCAATCTGATTGGTATCAGTGTTACTGCGAAAGAGTGGTATGAACATTATTTTGGGATGCCGGTTGTTCAAGACGTAAATTGGGCTCCCAAAGATATATGTAGAACCTGCTACGACGACTTACGTCTCTGGGTTAAAGGAATAAAAAAATGGCTGAAGTTTGGTGTTCCGATGATTTGGACTGATCCAGGTAAGTTTATTTTATTTAATGTGTTGAATCTATGTACTCATTCAGAATGGTTGTGCATTCAGGTGAGCATAGTGAAGCCAGTTGTTATGTGTGTTTGAATGATGTAAATGGAAAAACTAAAAGATCGCGAAGATCAATGAAATATATTGGAACAGATTATGTAAGCCTGTCATTATCGCATTCAGATGCTATTCCTGTACCACGGCCACCAAGCCCTACTACGATTTCTATATGGACTGCGAACTTGCAAAACCAGTTGCAGGATCCTGATTATGAAATATCTGAAGCTTCCAAAAATATGATACCAATATCTCAAAATTGGATGGATGACGTGGTAAAACATGTCAATTTATCAAAACGTGATGCAGAGTATATAGCACATAAGTTAAAACAAAATAATTTACTGATACCTGATGTTAAAGTTACTGGTTACCGTCATCCCCAAGCAAAATTTCAGCCATTTTTCTCTGCCAATGAAGAAAACACCTTCGTTTACTGTAACGATATTGAAAAACTTCTTGCAGAAATGGGTATGACTTATAATCTCCATGAAGGGAGGTTATTTATTAATTCATCCAAAACTAGTATGAAAGCAGTTTTGCTGTACTACAACAACAAGAAACCTAGCATTCCGATAGCATACAATTTGAACACTAAAGAAACGTACGAATCTGTGAGGCATCTGCTAGAAGCAATAAACTATGAAAGCCATAAATGGCGTATATGTTGCGATTTGAAGGTGGATATACGAAGAATATGTATTTTATATGTTTGTGGAATACACGTTATAAAGGGAACCAATACCAAAAACATGACTGGGAGAACAGAGAAGATTTAGTTGTTGGATCAGATAATGTAATACTACACACGTCCCTTGTTCCAATTGAAAAAGTGTTGCTACCTCCACTACATATCAAATTGGGTATTTTTTAAATTTTTTAAAAGCACTTCCTGCAGATGGACCAGCTTTTATTACACTAAGGTCAATATTTCCACGACTTAGTGCAAGCAAAGTAAAAGAAGGTATTTTATATTTACATATAAAATAAGATGTTTTAAGATTTATGTAATTGTTATATCGTTTTACAGATATGTTTAATGGTCCAGACATAAGAAAATTGATAAAAAATAGTAAGTTTGATAACTCTTTAAATGAAAATGAGCTAAATGCCTGGAATGCCATAAAAGACGTAATTGCTAATGTTCTCGGTAAACATCGTGCCACGAACATCAGAGAAAAAGTAGATCATCTCATGAATATTTTTGAGAAGCTCGGTGTGTTTGAAGGTACATTTTCTCCATCACCATATAGATTGGTTTGAACACCAAATCGCAACGGAATCGGATGAACATGGCGAACGTTTTCACTAGGTCGCTTTAACAATGGAGACACGGTATAGGGGGAAAAAACTACTACCAATGTTAGCAGATCTATGCTGGTGGCTAACGAGAAATGAAGAAGACAATACCGACGAGGAAGAGGAGGAGGTAAACTTACCGCCTTCAAAAATATTTAATTTTTAGTTTTTAAGCACCGTTATTTTTGTAAGCTTTTTATGGCATACTTTTTCAAAATGTCAGAAAATAATTTAATTCTTAACAGAAATATTACTTTGTGGGTATACTTAATTTTTTATTTCAAACTTTTCACGCATAATATAGTGTAATGTTCCTTTCTATAAGTATCATATACGATCATTTCTACAATAAAACTAAAAATATTATTTTTCATGAAAAATAAGACAAATTGTATGACAGCGCCACCTATCGTAAGAATTAGGTAAAAGTTAATGTCAAAAATGAGTTCCCCGATCCAAAAAAAGCGATATACAAAAAAACCCATCTAAAATTGCTTCATTTGATCAAGTTTTAATCAACTTTTCTCATACACAGGGTTGCAAACTTTAAATTAAAATCAAAATGGAACCAGACCTATAGAGCAAAAAACCAGTATGAGGTTTTGAATTGGATGGATAAAGTTTCATCTCCAATTGGTTTCATCAATTACGTAAAATCTTGTTGCACAGTGTTATAGAAATGGCGAATACTTTTTTTAATTATTATAATTCGTTACATTATATTGTACAATGTCATGTTTGTGAATTTAATTAATATTTTACAATGTCATCTTTGTGAAAATGTGCGAGTTTATCCGAAAGTTGCTGTCATATTTGTCGTGATTATGTTATATGAGGCTAAGGCAACGACCTAATATTACGGAGTTTTTATACTTCGCACCTTTTGGCTTAGAACTTGAATATAGATTTTAGACAAGCTATGGATTCATAAACTTCGAAATTTGTTTCAAGGCAAAACAAAAGCTCTCCGAAATATGATTCGTATTATAGAGTAGGAGCGAAAAGTCATAGCGATGATAGCTACATTTGTTCACGTGTTTTGCGTATAATTAAAAACTAATGCAGTCAATTTCATACCCAAAACAGCTGTTTGCAGACCTCAACACTCAACATCAGTTCTTAGTGGGCTTGAGCCTACTTTGGATGAGATTACAAGCTGTTCGAAATTGTTTTCCTCGGGCGATGAAATAAATTTGGTAAGAGTTTTGAGGCTTTTTAAAATTGCTGTTGAATTGCTTAGTTCCGCTTTCTACCTGAACCAAGGGGACGAATTGGTTTATTGTGCCAATATTGAAGTTTTGATGGATACATTAATATCTCATATGACCCATTATAACGGCATATTTTCATAAATTCTTGAAAATGAAACTTTTAGCAGTTCTGCATCACAATGACGGTTTAGATGATTATTTTCCTGTATGGAATTCCCTGCGCCTACAGATATCCAAGAAAATCTTGGAAATTCAAATATAAAGACTACGGTTGGCCAGTGTGTGATAATTTAAAAATCTTGCTCATGTTTCGTGTTCATTAATCTGGCTATACCGAATTCCTTTACTTATTGGGATAGTACAGACCGAAAAAATTAATGGACCGGGAAAGCTTTTGAGCAGGCTATCACTCGATGAAGCAATTTGCAAAGTCACTTCCAAGAAATGTAAATTTCTTCAATGAATTAATGCCAAAGATACCAGGCTTCTCAGAGGCAAAATTGAACGAAGGTGTTTTCGTTAAATCTACCAAAATAAGTCTCACTGGGAAAGAATAAAAATATGTTTACTGCTTAGTTATGAAATCAGTTCATCCAAAAACTGAAAACCAAAACATCCCTCAACGTTTTTTTGCGATTTTATAATAAAAAATAAATACTTTTAACCCTTTCAATAAGGATTTCTATTAAGATACAAACTTTTTTTGATGTAATTACTTGATTGTGACTCAAGTAATTTTTCGTAGGGTGCATTCAATAAAAGCCATAGCCAGTACAGCGAAAATATCCTGAAACAGGAATGTGCATCAGTAAAAAGTGATGAGACACGCGCGGCCCAATAGTAACAAAACAAGTCAAAAGCATTGTAGAAGGAAGAAAGAGCTGCTGCCTTCGACCAAGCCGAAGTCTTCATACCCTTCATGAACATCTCAAAATGATTGCAATTTGCGAAATTCGATTTTGATAATTTTCAATGTCAGTATCAACTTTTCACATTCTTAGGTGATTTTTGAAGGATTGAAAAATCGCTCGTATATATGCTATAGTGGTCCGATCAGATTGAGGGACTAGTTTGGGTTAAAACAGACAGATGTTCAGACGGACAGGCGGGTATGGCTAAATCAATTCAGCTCGTCGTTCTGATAAGATCGTTATAAATTGCGGTAGTTCCATATCATCTCCTTCTGGTACTTTGGACCAAAGTTAATACCCCATTTCATGCACATAAGAGGTATTAAAATATTAAAAAAATTTCGCAGTTAGAATTCGTAATATGACCGATATGTTAAGAGTATGACATGGCGTATACATAATGTAATTTGTGTAATTATTTGAAATTATAATTAAAATTAAACTGTAAAATTCAGTGTAACTGAAACAAATAAGAGTGTTTTTGGTTTTTAAAGTTATTTTTATTTAATTAGTTATTAATATTTATTTCAAATTATTATAATTTTTTTTCTTTTTGAAGTGATTATTCATGATAACAGCAAGTCGTTAATGCGAAATGATGAGATATTTGAACCAAGCTTGGTAGGAAGATGCACCTATACGTTTACACGATCATTTGTAGGAACCAGTATAGCATATGTATGTCTAATTTTTCAGATTTGAAATTTTTGGTCATAAATCCGTCAAAAAAGTATCTAAGAACCTGAAATTCGGTATACTTCACATATACCGATTTTTCAGATTAGAAATTTTGGGTCCTAAATTCGTCAATAAAGTAAGAGTGAAAGAAATTTGGTATACTCCCCATACATAATGAATTTAAAATTTGTTCTGAAAATCATCGAAATCGGACGTACATAACATATAGCTCCCATACACCAATACTTTCAGATGTGTGATGTTTTGGTCAAATCTCAGCCAAAAAAGCATTTAGGAACATGAAATTTGGTTATACCGCACATATTATGAATTATGTATTGCATAAGTACTCCGAAGAGCTATCGAAATTCATGTATAAAGACTTCGGAATGGCCGAAGAGAGCCGATCTTTCTTGTTTCAATGCGTATATCATTTGAAAATAGAAAATTCTTTAAAAATAAGCTTATCAGCCAACCAACACCCTAATGTATTGCACATATATGTATATAACGATTTTTTTTGCTGTTTAATGCCAATTACGCAACCAGACAAATCGTCACACATTTTATGTATCTAAACGAGACACATCGAAAACACAACAAACGACTAAAAATATCTAAATACATATGTACAAGATATGTATGTAAATAAGTGACGTAAGACAAGGGCAAATTGCTGTTGTGTTTTAATTAGATTCCATATGGAATAACTGGTCGTGCTCTGGGGAGAAGCTTTTTTGATAAACGCCATGTCACTTATTCAAATGCACGCAGACACTTACACACATATACATAGTATAAATCTAGCTGTATACACATACATATGTACATTCAAAAAACTTTCAACATTATTATGTCAAACACGAACAAACACTCATTTGTATGTCTGTATATGTTGAAGTTATTAATATCATTGCGCTATCAACGCTTCTTTTAATTATTTATATATGACTGCAGGTTTGTGGTCTACATTAAATGTATGTATGTTTATGTGTTTGCAGAGTGTAATGAGCAGATAAAATGCACAAAAATTTTCTCTTCTAATTTTATTCATAGCACAAATCAGACGTTGACATTTCTATTCAACTTTCATAATTATTATTATTTATTTACATACAAAAGTATAATATTCATAACTTTAATTGTTAATTACAGCATGTAAGTGTTTACATTTTATTTGCTAATTGATTAAATATTAGTTTGGAAAAAAAATAGACTTTTATTGTATGAATATATAAAGCTAATAAGTGTTAAGTCGGTCATTGATAACGTAAGCAATCACTATTTGACAATAAAATTTTTTAGACCCAGTTGGTTGTGTGTGCATACAAATACAGGATCCAATATATGAACTTGAAATTATCGAAAAAATTTATTTATTTATTTTTTGCCTCAAAATAGTCCTCAGCTTTAGTGATATATATGAAGAAAAAACAATATTTTGATATCTTAACGATGTTAACTAAATCACAAAACATAAAATTTCCAAACAATTTTGTGGAGAAGTACTTAAATGGGTGAGAAACCATTGATTTAGCCGTCCGGTCATCCGGATATCAATTTCAGTTCCGCACGAACAATATATTAACTTGTTAAAAAAAAAATAAAGAATTACCTTTGGGATCTACAAAAATAAATTAGCTTGATATACAATTTTCTTCAAGTTATTTTATAATCAGTTTTATATATATACATATTTCTTTTATTACAATGGTGTGGTGCATCATGAGTTCCTGCCAAAATGTCGTACAGTTAATAAGGAATAATACAAGGAACTTATGCAACATTTGCGTGAAGTAATACCGCTCAAACGATCGGAATTGTGGAAAACAAATCGTGGATTCTGCAACACAATAATGCACCAGGTCACACATCGATGCTTATTCGTGATTTCTTGGCCAAAAACAACACCGTAATCATGCCCCAATCTCCGTATTCACCACATTTGGGTTCCTGCGACTTTTTCCTATTCCCGAAACTAAAGAAGCCAGTAAAAGGAAAGCGTTTTGCTACAATTGATGAGATCAAGTCAGAATCGAAGAAAGAGCTGATTTCCCCACAATGAAAAGCGCATTCCAGAAGTACTTCGAGGATTGGAAAAAGCGTTGGCAGAAGTGTATTATATCCAAGGTGGATTAATTTGAAAGGCGCAAAATAGATACCCATGCATGAATAATTCCTTAAAAAAATTCAAAACTCCCCTTCTCCTTTGAACACGCCTCATGCAACATATAAATGCCTTGTAGGGAAAAATACTATTTTCTTAACTAGAATCTAACTAGTGTGCAATTCTGTTGTAACTAGTTCATCTTTCTTCTATTTCCCATATAAGCAACTGGTAGTTTTAACACTGCGATATCCTACGAGCTGTCATTTATAATAATATGTTAAATTACTAATTCACCAAAATAAAAATGTGTTTGCCGCCGTATTAAAAATAATAAAAAATACAAATGGCGTGATGGTGGAAATGAGTATTAATCCCGTTATTGGTGAAGTGCTGTACAAATAATGCACGGATATGATTTCAACTTATTTCATACTAGTATTTTACTAGAATTTTTGCACAATACTGCAGGGTATATATAAGTACACCAGCTCTACGTATATGTGTGTAAGCGTGTGTGTTATTAATCATAATTAAGTAGATCTTTCATGAGTGTCTGGCGCATATGAACGCTGTTAATCCTTTTTAAAAACATAGCCGACACATGCAAACATCATACACATACACAAATGTACATATTTATGTGGTTAATATACAGGAAGCTTTAGCTTGAGCACACAAGCCTGCCCGTGTTGCCTGTGCTGTGCTGACCTAAGACACTATGAACATAAAACGACCGTATGCAGAGCGCGTTATTATGGCACACAGAGTGACGCGAGTGTCATTTATTTAATGTGAGCAAATATGACAAACACTCACACAATCCCACACACACACACACGTGTGAGCACAGGAGAGACCTACATAACCGCATGGACATTGCAAAAATGAAATTTAACAAATGGTGTAGCAAAGAGTTAAAATTGGAAAGTAAACCAAGAGAGTCTCTCAAATTTGCATTTGAAACAAGTTAAATTCTCTTTTGGTATATTCCAGTATTTTGTGACAGTATGAGGTATATACACCGTTTAAAATGCTATTTACGACCAAGCTTAAAATGTGTGACATTGGAAAATGGAGAATAAAGACCAAGCGCTATAATTAAATGAAGAGAGTTAGCACGAGGGCGTAACACTTTTGTATTTAATTTATATGTTGCTCGAATAATTTAATTATATATCTCTTAATGATTTTTTATTTTAATTTAAAATTTTATTATATTTTGAGTTATCCTCTAAGTATTTTTCAAACGTAGTTTCAATTTGATTTAAAAAAATTAAATTAAAAAAAAATTACACTACATCATTATTATTTTTTATTGTCTCTTTACACCAGCAACGACGCATGCGTATGAGTGAGACCCTAACTTATTGACATGCCTGGCGAACAACACCCAAAAGTTAGCAACTAAAGAGCAAAAAGAACATACCACTGCATTGGAAAACGCTCTCTTTTACTACTAGCGAAGAGTTTAGCGTACTTTATGTGAGCAAAGAGCGAAACGACAAACTCCGAAGTTATTTCCAATTGAAGTTCGTAAAATGAAAGCAGACCAACTGATATCTCTTATAGCTTTCAGGTTCGTAACGCGTAGTCAAATTGGCGTTGAAAGAAACTTTCACCAAATGAATTAGTTCGTTTTTCATTTCCTTTCTTTTCACGAAAACAAATCTTATGTAGCATACTTTAAGGCGGTTTAGGTGCATAAACAAGTGTCGCTGCACAACTGCTGCTCTAACTAAGCCTAATTATGTAGCATACTCTTCGCTGGCATTCCATTGTTGGCGCGCACTATGCACCTTCAAAATCTCCAAGCGCAATTCTCTGGGCTCTGCTGTGTCTCCTTTTTCCAATGCATATATGTACATATATGTGCGTATTTTGTATCTCGTGGTCAACTCTCTTTAACCAACAATAGCAACATGCTTTTAAGCCTGGCAGTGAGTAAGGATATCAGTACTATCAGCACGACAAACACTTAACGGCAAAAATTACAACAATGTTGTCAGCGCACAAACCCTTCGTAACCCCCTCAGCTCGTCGGCTGATTTTTTTTCGCTTTCACGTTAACGTACTGTGACTTTTTTCCTATGCTGCTGCGAAGTTGTTTTGATTTTTCGCTTGTGTCGCTATTTACTTGTGTGTGTGTGTGAATTTTTCCAGGCCTCTGTCCTGGTCCTCGGTAATGACGATAGAGCTGGTTAACGCGCCTTACAGCAGCAGCAGCAGCCAACAGTCGCATTACTAATGTCGTCGCCGTTCGTACATGTTGTGTCCGTGTCGGTGTGTTGAGCATTTATCGTCGTATATCAGCCAATCTCGTCATTATCGTAGTCGCTATTAGCGTTCAATTCAATTGAAGTACGTAAATGCAGACAACGCAAGTGGCGCGTAGTGTCGCACATAAATAATTTATTATGAGTAAATAAGGCTTATAACTGCAAAAAAAAAAAATACTATTGGGAAAAGTTTTACAGAAAAATAAGTTGCTAACCTCAGCAGCGGCAGTGACAAAGAAACGTGGCGCCAATGTGACAAAGAAACGTGGTTCTACACCATATATACATAATAACTAAATAGTTGTGAGATAATCTCAAGCGGCTGTGTTGTGTTATATGTATGTAAGTGAGCAATTTTAATTGGGAAATTTAACCAATTTGAAAAAAATCTCGGCGCCTCACAGAAATCCTGAAGATATGCTATATCAGTATATGCACATATGTAATATTGAAAAAGTTAAGTCACAAAGCAATATATCAACAATAGTGTGAAACAGTGGGTGCGAAAGTGAAAAGGTAGTGAGCAAGGAGCAAAGGAATGTCACAACATTGAGTTATCGAATCGAAGTGAAGCATTGAAGCGTGTTTGTGCTTTCCGGTTGAAGTGATTTAATTGATTCCATCCCATTCAATTTCATGCTATATACAGTAATATCAATTGTTTTACTTTTCAATTTTTTTCGCCTACAGACTGTAAATTTTTCTTTGCTTTAATGAAATACGGCTGGGCAATAAATTGAAAACCAACAAAAGGGAAAGTTGAAAATGTCTGCACAAATACATAGATAAAAATATCCCCTTGTGAATAAAAAAACACAAACGACAGTTAATTAGGCACTAAAAACTGTGTACTGATATATATATATATATATATATAGAAAACATATATATGTGCGTTTAGTTTTAAAACTATTAAAAGCTAATAACTAGGAATATAAAAATTGAAATTGTGCTGTGCGTGTTTACTAAGAGTTTTTAAGTTTGATGAATAGTAGAAATATACTATTAATCTTAGAAGTAAAGATGTTTTAAAAATAATAAAATTTTTTTAAAACTAACTTACCAAGGAGATGTGAAAATATAAAAATAAATTAACAACAAATAAAAGTAAGAAATATATGTAAATGAAAATACAAACAGTAGTGATAGTGCTAATGTCACCATAGCAACTGGATATACTTTGCTAATATCTATATCGCAAAACACACACTGGATATTGAGCCAGGTAAATAAACCTTACATAGCCAGCCATAGTAACATTTACAATATCATAATGATGAAAATTATTGAATAATAACAAAAAAAAACTTATTTTGAATACTAAATAAATATGTATATATATAAGCTTTTGAAAATTGTATAGCCTTAAAATTATTAAGCGTGTTTATCAGTAATACCCTATCAATATTTAAAATTTTAAAAAACAATATTTATGTCATGTGGGCAACGTAATTAGAAAAACAATTTTTATTTTTAAAAAATTTTCTTAATTATTTTTTTTTTTTTGGTTTGGGTTCAATTCCACTCTATAACCCCCTACATTGTATCAAGTCAATAGGTCAGTAGACTAGGCTACTTATTTTCAGCAAAAAGGAATCATAAACACATTTTTTAAGTATCTCGGTTTTTATGCTATCCAAAGGCTTCATATACATATGTGCATACTAATTCTTTAACCTGTGTCAACTAGACACAATATATCGATGAAATGAAAATCAATTGAAAATGTTGTGATTTTTTTAAGTCTCCATGTAATAGTTTGAAATATCATACAAAAAAATAATTGATCTTGTAAGTTACCGTTCAAATATTGATAATTAGAAAAGTCGCTCTGTGTTTGTCACTAGATGGTGTTGATACTCTTGTTTGTGTCAAACTAACACGTGTTTGAAAGCTAGTATTATAAGCAAGATTTTTCATGAAGACTTTTATGTAAGTCGCCATTCATGTGACAATATATTTTTATTTGAAATTAAGAAATTTTTTGTAAAACATGTTATGTGATCTTTTTCTAATATATTTATTTTTTAATACACTAACGATATAATCTGGACCATGCCATGCCATCTGATTACCATTTATAATTGTTAAACACTGTTGATGGTAACAAATCGGCATATCAAAGAGCTGCTGAAAATTATTTGCAATGAGCCGAGTTGTTAGCATTGCGTACTACAATTCGGAAGGCATGGGTTCGAGCAACATCCAAAATTATAGAATATTTTTTTTTCTAATTGCGGTCTCCCTCTGCAGTTAATGTCAAGCCCTCTGAGTACATTTTTGACTTGAAAGAAAGAGCTCCTTATAAAAATTCCATCAGCCGTTCGGAGACGGCTTAGAATAAACTATAGAACTCTCCATTTGTTGGTTAAAACATTAAGACACACGACCACAAATTGGAGCAGGAGCTCGGCTGAAAATCACTTCAGCGGTTACATAGCCAAATATATATATAGAGTTTTCCAATAAGAGTGATATGATTTCTTTAAAGAAAAAAACACTAATTTTTAAGGAAAATATCTAATATTTTTTTATTTAATGTGAAGTACAATCGATACAATTAAGTTCTGAAAATAACATCTTTCAAATGGCCTCCACGACTTCTTTTGCAGTAACAAATTCGATTAACCCAATTTTTGAGTACTTTTTCCACTAAATCAAGTCGTATTTCATGAATAGCACATTCAACACTGACTTCTTAACCTTGAAAAGAGTCTGCTTTATTGCTAAAGACCAATGACTTCAAATAACCCCACAAGAAGTAGTCTAATGGTGTTAAATCACAACTTCATGGAGGTCATTCAATGTGACAATTTCTTGAAATATTCGAATCTCCCAACCTCTCTCGCAATAATTCGGCTGTTGCACGTGCTGCGTCACACGCAGCCACGTCTTGTTGGAACCAAATGTTGTTAAGATCAATTTCTTCCAAATGTGGCCATAATAAGTTGGTTATCATCGATCTATACCGCTTTCCTTTGACAATAACGGTGCTATCAACTGCATTTCGCAAGCAGTAGGGACTGATGATTCCACCTGATCAAAAGCCACAAAAAACTGTGCAATTAGGTGAATGTAATAATTTGTGGATTTTCTTCGCACCAGAATCGACAGCTTTGTTTATTTAGCACACTACTCAGATGAAAGAGAGCCTCATCGGAGAAGATGATTTTCGTAAAAAAATCATTATCGTTGTTCCAAGGCAAAATCAGCAAATTCACTACGTTTATGGTGGTCCAATGACTTCAGTTCTTGAGTGAGAACAATTTTATATGGATGCAAACCCAAATTCTTTCTCAAAATCTGCCAGGTTGTGGTTTGAGACAGTCTCAATTCTGAAGAACGCGTCTTGGAGTCGACAAATTGCGGTCTTCAGCAAGACTTGCCTGAAGGGCAGCAATATTTTCATTACTCCGACCGGTTCTTAGTCTTATTGGCACTTAAACATTATGTAAAGAAAATGTAGGCTCGAAATTTTTAACAATTCGACGAATAGCGAACACAGGTGGACGATTATTACCACTATAAAATGGCAAAAGCGCACGAAAATTTGCAATTGCAAAACGATTATTTTGATAATAATATTGAATAATTTGTAAACTTTGTTCTTACGTATATCTTGCCACGATGAATTTGTAAACATTACTGAATGCAATGAAAAGAAATAAGACAGATCATGACATATTAGAAATGGTCAAAACCACAATTAGAAATCATATCATCCCTATTGGAAAACCATTTATATATGTATAAGTATAGCTCTCATTCAATTCGTTGAAATATGATGTTATGGTTAAAAAATATGTCCATTAAGCATCTAGTAAAATGAAATTCGGTTGCTACCCATGTAAGTTCAGATCAATTTTGAATTTAAAACCATCGAAATCGAATTTTGCATTTTGCAATAAAGACTGCGGCATGGTCGAAGACAATACTTTTTTAATGTTTTTATTTAAATTTTTGTGCACTGGAAATCCGAAAATACACATAATAAATCTTTAATATTTTTTTACAAACTCTGCTCGAGACGATAGTTCACAATATTTAGGAATTTAAAAAAAAAAACTAGCCATGAAATTGGTTTAACCACCTTAGAGGTTTACAAGTATGGCATCCTGCGTGAAACTCGCATTTGCCTGTTAATCTCAGGGTTTGCCTGTCAAATAGAAAATCATAATGGCTTCCCGCAAGTTGATAGGCAGACTCGACGATGCGGACATCGTTGGAATGAAAAATTTGCTTAATAAATACGGAGACAATTAGCAAGTAACAGAATGTTGCTTTTAGAAATTTTAGAAATCAGATGATCTCAGCTGTTTTCGAATGTAAACAAGCAAAATGGCGGTTTCCATACTTGCAAAGCTGGACAATGGTTTAACTATAATGCTAAGATAGACTGAAGTTTAAATATCAAAAAAAAAAAAAAACATTACAAATTAAATTTGAAAAAAAAAAAATAATTGCAATATAACTGAAACACGTATTACTGATTACGTAGAACCAAATATTGGAATATTTAACAGGGTTAAAGGGTTATTTTATGCATATTTAGTTTTAGCGAATTTATTTCAATTCCCTAAATTAAATATCCGTTAGTTAAGTCAATAAAAAAATTTACAGTTATATTGCATCTAATAATTTCCTTGTCACTAATATTTTACAAATTTTTTAATTTTTTTTTTGAATATTAAATATTAATTAAAACTCTAAGTATGTTATAACAATATAAATTTATTTAGATGTGTGAATTAGCAAATAAAATATATTTTTGATGGACAACATTTTAGTTATAAATAATTGATTACAACTCTCTTTATTTGATTGATATTTTAAGTAAAAAATTTTAAGTTGTTATAAGCTAAATTAATGTAAGTACACTCTCGAAAAAAAAATTTAATTAAGGCTGTCCAATAAGAATGATATGAATTTAAAAAAAAAAAATGGTGTTTGTTAAGAAAATTCAAAATTTTTTTGTTTAATGTGAAGTACAACCGATACAATCAAGTTCTGAATATAACATCATTCAAATGGCCTCCACGACTTCTTTTCAGGAACGAATTCGATGAACCAAATTTTTGAGCACTTTATCTAGTGGAAAATCAAGTCGTATGTCATGAATAGCATGTTCAATATTGACCTTTAAAGCTTGAAGAGAGTCGGGTTTATTGCTAAAGATCAATGAGTTCAAATAACCCTACAAGAGGTAGTCTAATGGTGTTAAAGCACAACTTCTTGGAGGACATTCAATGTCACAATTTTTGAAATAATCGAATCTCCAAACCTTTCTCGCAATAATTCGTTTGTAGTTGTTGTTGTAATAATATTGAGTAATTTGTAAATGTTGGTTTTGCGTATATCTTGCCATGATGAAATTGTAAACATTGCTAAATGCAATGAAAAAAGACAGTTCATGACATATTAAAAATGGCCAAAACGACACTTAGAAATCATATCATCACTATTCTAAAATACATTAAATGTCAATATAATTCGTTTAACATTTTCAATAAAATTTATTTTGTTTTGTTTTTCGTTACTATTTTTGGTGAAAGTGCTGTAAGAAATATGATCTCGCAGTTTTTATTGTTTTTAATAATTTTAAATTAATAAGTTTCCCAATATTTGATAAAACGAACTTGTTTCACTTTCAATTTTAGCAATTAATATGTGTTTATTTATGTCAGATATTTATCAATAAATTTAATTGATTTGTGCATAATTAATAGATTTCTTACACATAACAATGACACATGCTTCGTATATAGAGTGTCCATATTGTGCTGTTAAAATATAAAAAGAGTGTTATTACTAAAAATCTAGAGGACCGAAGATAGAATATAAATATAAATAAATTTCTTCTAAGGCAATTACTGGAACTACATTGTGGTTTAAGCGGAAACAGAGCCAGAAATAGATTTAATTTGTTTGCCACAAGAAGGGAAACTTAATCAAAATTTATTAAATGTTTTTCAAATAATTCACTATCATATGCTAATTCTTTTAAGTTTTCATCATGAGTACTTCATTCATTGATTATTATTTTGAACACCCCCTTTATACATTTGTGCATAAAGTATAAGGGATTATAATATTATGAATTCCATTTGACAAATAAATATTTGGATTAATTATTTGCGTGCGTACGTGCATATGTGTTAGAGAATTTCAACCGCAAAATTTTATAGAAATAAGTAAAAAAATATTTGAACTGCATTTTATATACAAATTTATAAGTCAATCAATGTCAGCAAATCGACTCCCCTTTTATTTGAATGAATTCTGGAGAATAGTTTGTCATATAAAGAATATCTGACAAAGAAAGAAATAGAAAATAAAAACAAATTTAAAATTAAAAAATAATTCAAAATTTCTCCTTCTCAGTATTTTACAAATTACTTAAACTAAAATATTTGCACATATTAAGGATAGTTAGTTAAATAAAGTAAGAAAAAACATCCTTGAATATTATAGGGAATTTTTAGGTTTAAATATTCACCCCTATTATGATTGACGTCGTCGACCAAAACGACGCAAAATCTGTAGACACAAAATTTGCTGACGACTAGTATAAAATTTTTGAAGTATTTTTTTTCAAGACGTTGCTATGAAATTTGGAAGTATATACACATACGAGGTATGTTCGAAGGAAAAGGTGAAAGTTTCGCTCACTGTTTTCTTTGATTACAATAGTTTTGTGCATCATGTAATTGTGAAAAAACAAACTGTGGATTTCGCATCACGATAATGCACCAGCTCACACATCAAAGCTTATTCGTGATTTTTTGGCCGAAAACAAACCCGTAAACGTGCCTCAAGCACCGTATTCACCAGATTTGGCTCCTTGCGATAAAATTTTAAAATCATTTAAGCCATTCAAGCTTTTAATAAAAACAAAAGTTGTCGCAAATTTCATATTCGACATTGATGTATTGACCGACATATAATAAAGGGTGTTTTTTTTATAGAGGTATAGAACTTTAAGTTGCAATAAAACAACGATGGATTATTCGATTGACATGGATTTTATTTATCCGAAAGATAATCTTGTGGCATTAGATTTTAAATATTATTACTGGTGTATGACCGCCACGGCTGGCGCGGCTGTAGTCCAATCTGGACGTCCAATATTCGATGACTTTTTCCATCATTTGTGGCCGTATATCGGCAATAACCATAAAGCGCACCAAACAGTCAGTTTTTCTGGATGTAACGGTGTTTCAACATACACTTGAGGATTACCTTCACTCCAAATGCGGCAGTTTTGTTTGTTGACGTAGCCATTCAACCAGAAGTGCGCTTCATCGATAAAAGGGACGTAGTGCGCTATACGTTTTCCGCACAGAACCATTATTTTCGAAATAAAATTGCACTGTTTGCAAGCGTTGTTCAGGCGTGAGTCTATTCATGATGAATTGCCAAACCAAACTGAGAATAAATCACATGACAGCAGTTAAATCGGTCGCCATCTTGAAAAGTAATGCCAACTTAAAATTCTATACCTCTATAAAAAACACCCTATATGATATAAAATGCTTGCAATTTTATAATTCTAACGTAAATTCCAAATGTACCATGCTTTAAGGTATACGCATGGAGCAGGTGTAAATTATATATATATATATACATGTATGAAGTTACTTTTCATATCTATCAATTTAGCTATTATAAAGTTCTATACTCTTATATACATATGTATATCGTACTTGAAATTGAATTAAATTAAAAGCAAACATGAAATTTTCCTATCGAAAATTAAAGTAAATGTTTTCCTTGCCTGAAACTGTAATTAAATTTTCTAAACTCAAGGTAAACGAACTACAAATTTTTGGTGATATTGAACATGTGATTAACTATTGAATATTTAATAACAAAATCTTACCGGTTAAAACTAATAGCAACTACAGCATTAATTTTGGAAAGTAAATTAGCAACACGCATATGTATAGATTGAGTCATTTATAGATGAAGTATAGGTCAATTCAAAGTCGCACGCCCCTTAAGAAAATCTGGCATAAATAATTTAATGTTCACAACGTGACCAGATATACGTATGAAAAATGCTTTTATATCGATACTTTTGTGTTGTTCTCTTAGTCAATTATTGAAAATACATAGGTCAATTGCCTATAGCTTACTAAAGGTGCGATAGTTGTCTCCAAATATTCGTTTAAAAGCATGCAACGCTAACATATTCAGAGCTTATAAACCAATTAGCAGTCTGGATAGTGTCTGATCTGTTTGTGGCTTATAAAAATCGGTTTAGAATTTACACATAAATTTCTCTGCACAGCTTACAGACCACCTCCCTCTCACACGAAATATTTTAAAAAATTTATTTAAAAAATTTATTAATTTAACAGGTCAATTGAAAAGTCGTCTGCCTACCATAGTAAAACACATTTTTTGGCAAATTTAATTTTTTTTTATTCAACATAGTTCCCGTCAAGGATACACTGATTATAGCGACCATCCAACTTTTCGATACCATTTTTGTAGTACGATTTGTCCTTTGCTTCAAAAGAGGCTTCAGTTCCGGCGATTACCTCTTCACTCGACGAAAATTTCTTCCCACCACGCATTCTTTTGAGATCTGAGAACCGAAAATAATCACTGGGGGCCAGATCTGGAGAATAAGGAGGATGTGGAAGCAATTCCAAACCCAATTCACGGATTTTTTCCATTTCACTGACTTGTTACAAGGTGCATTGTCTTGGTGAAGCAGCACTTTCTTTTTCTTCAAATACGTCCGTTTTTCGGTGATTTCGCCACTCAAACGGTCCAATAACTTTACGTAGTGACTATTGATGGTCCCTTCGTTTTCAAGGTAGTCAATGAAAATTATTCCATAATTTTAGAATACCAATCCTTGGTAGTGGATTTTCCTGGAGCAGTGTTCGGAAACTCTTCCTCAAGCCAAGTTTTGCTTCAACTGTATTTTTCCCTTTAAAAAGCAATATTTTATTAATACGAGAAATTTCTCTTTGTTCAAATTATTAACAATAATAATTCCATATAATTCATATACTAATGATCAGACAGCTGCTAACTAGAAATTTGTATTGAATTCTAGTAATGCCATATATGTGTCAGGCCGTGAACTTTCCAATTGACCTGTTATTTATACCTTCAATTCGATTTTGTTCCATTAAATAGACAATATACCTTTGCAAGTGTTTTTTTTTTCAATTTCCAAGCTTTTTTGATATGCCTTTTTCGTTATATTCTTGAACTATTTCAGTGATTCGGTATTTATCTGCTCAATTTTGTGAACATAATAAAATTGTTGACATGATTGCGGTTTTGTGTTTGGTCAAACAAATTTTAATAGGTTACGACGAGTGACCAGATACTCTT
This sequence comes from Neoceratitis asiatica, assembly GCA_030068015.2. Classification (NCBI taxonomy): domain Eukaryota; kingdom Metazoa; phylum Arthropoda; class Insecta; order Diptera; family Tephritidae; genus Neoceratitis; species Neoceratitis asiatica. The sequence goes on from CM061529.1 coordinate 42,304,627, forward strand.
GAGAATCTTGAGCGATGCTTAAGTGGATTTCTTTTGCAATTTCGCAATTTTGAAACGAACTTAACAATCATGCATTTCATGCCCAAACCAACTTACAAAATGCATGATGCCAGCCAACCGATAGGCCGTCATGCTCAGCAACTTCACTGATAGTAATTCGATTATTTAACTATAATAATTTTCAACAATTTCTCAACATTTTCATCAATTGTTGATTTGCTAGCACATTCGAGGTGAGCTCCATTACTCACATCTTCTCGATTCTCTATGAAAGACTTGTACTATTTGAAAAAAAACTTTTTGACTTGTATACAGTTAGTCTGACGATACCAAGCTATTTCCTGTCCGTTTATTAGTTCCCGACGGCTGCAGTAGCCGACTGGTTAGCAGTGCGTGCTATGATGCGAAAGATTCTTCTGTTCGCAATGCACATCACACATTCGAGGAGGAGTTCGGGCGTACATGAGTTCAGCGGTTATAAAGCGCCAATCATATATATAAGGATGAATTACTCCCTTGTTTGGCTCTAAAAGATTTCACTTTATAATTCTCTAATGTTTTGATACAACTATTGCCGACTTTGTGATGGAAACTCAAATGCGACATTACATAGTTCATTCGATCCTGTATCACTATACTCTCAAAAGACAAAAACAACATCACATGAAGTGTAGTCTGCACTGACAGTCTGGACACTCTTTACAGTCCTTTTTTTCTTTCTTAGCTCTTTACCATTCTAATATACTGTGAGATAGTACTGGTGCGAGACTGCCGACGTAGCTAAACTATGTTTTTTATTGTTTATTACAGACGCGTTTTTTCATTATTTCTTCCAACTTGAGTTTCCGCAACAGTTTCGATTTTAGGGTGCATCTTATTACCTAAAATAAATACGGTGTGAATATGAGTCGTAGACGCCTAGTTCCAATTTAAAGAACTTTATTCCTCGATTGATCTTATATCGAATATTAATATTATTAACAGATAAAACTCACCTCAACTAGGAGCGAATACGTCTTGCTTGGGTAAGATTGAACTTTGATTGAATTTTTAAAAGATGGTTACATAAAAATTCCCCTAAATGACCAAGTTTTGAATAAACAAACAATTTCTTTATTATTATTTTGTTTTTTATCTAAACATGATTCCACTATGCATAAGCCATAAGCCATAAGTTAAGGGTAATAACATGTAAAATGATAAAAAGACATGACCGTAAGTATTGATTGATGGACTAACCTGATATATTGTCACGCCATGATTTGTGTACAAACGCTTTCGCTAGGTAACAAAATGATAGAATAAAATAATTTATTTATATGTACATATGGATATGTATATAGATATTGATTGCTGTCAATGACATACGCAGCTATGACGAGCATTTTGGTAGTCGAAAGCATTTATTTATAATTTTATATAAATCCATATGTATGTATGAACGCATGGTTAGCTTTTGCACAATTTTGTGTGCAAGCATTCGGCAAATTGACTTCAATTAAATTCAAAGTAAGTCAAAAGGAACCTTAATCATTAATACCACTATATTGCGAATGTTTGCGAACTGCCTAGGCAAAACATATTGAATGACAAATGACACGAATTGGCCTTTGCTGTAAGCTTGAACTGTTGAATATACGGTATATACAATAACAAATAAGAAGTGAGCTGAAAATATATAAAACTAATTTTGTAATTCTTAGAAAAAATAAGCATATTATAGCAAAAAAAAAAAATAATAATTTCTAATGAAATTCAAACGAATCAAGCCAATCACACTGCTGATGATGTATTAAAATAATATAATAAAATTTTCCCTACCCAACCAATCATCTTAAGAGCACTCCGCAGAAAAAATTCCTAAACAGCTTTCTATGAACCGTCACAAAAATGATTATAAAAAGAGAGTCTTTTTTTGATACTTTGTGTTTGCTTGGCAATTGCACGTCGCTGAGGAATAGTTTATGAACAGAGAAAGAGAGTTTCGCGCCAGTTATAAAAAAAAAGTTGTGTAAAATGTCAATTTCTCATTTTATTTTTATTGAACGAAGGTTAAGTTGTGGTCGCATGAATGAATACAAAATGATTCATCGTTTCCTTCTCCTCATAGTTTTTACAACTGCCGCAGTTTCACCAATAAAAGGCGTTAATTTTTGTTTTGTTTTTCGTTTTATCAGACAGTGACTTTGGAAATATCATAAATCTAGTGTGACTCTTTCTTATGCCATTTTGAAAAATTTTCCTCAATTTTGAAGTTTATTTGTAAATGATGTGGAAACTTTTACTGCTAACTGACTGTTGTTGAAAAAGGAGATATACATACATATATTGAAGTTGTTTTTAATTTCTGCCTAAAAGAAACGAGAGTTAACCGCTTGCTACCCCTGAAAAATCAACCATCAAGACTTGGTATGCTAAGTTTAGACGTGGTTAAATGCGCACCGAAAACGATGAACGCAGTGGACGCCCAAAGGAGGTTATTTATTACCGACGAAAACATGAAAAAAATCAACAAAATTATTTTGAATGACCGTAAAGTGAAATTGATCGAATAGCAGGCGCTCTAAAGATATCATCTGAAACCGTACATCATATCATTCACGAATATTTGGGTATGAGAAAGCTCTGTGCAAAGTGCGCGAGCTCACATTTGACCAAAAACAACGACGAGTTGATTATTCGGAGCAGTGATTGGAGATGTTTAAACGCAATAAACATGAGTTTTTGCACCATTAAACATGGCTCCATCACTTCACTCCGAAGTCCAATCGACAGTCATCCGAGTGGACTGCACACGATGAACCCGCTTTCTAGCATGGAAAATTGCAACAGTCGGCTGGAAAGGTTATGGCGTCTGTATTTTGGAATGCGGATGGAATAATTTTCTATGATTACCTAAAAAAAAGAAAGACCATCAACAGCGACTACAACATAGCATTATTGGACGGTTCTAAAGACGAAATCGTCGAAAAACGGTCGAGTTTGAAGAAAAAGAAAGTGCTGTTTCACCAAGGCAATGCACCGTGTCACAAGTCAGTGAAATCGATGGCAAAAATCCGTGAATTGGGCTTCGAATTGCTTCTGCATCCACCGTATTCTCCAGATCTGGCCCCCAGTGATTATTTTCGGTTCTCAGATCTCAAAAGAATGCTCGCTAGGAAGAAATTTTCGTCGAATAAACAGATGATTATCGAAGCTGAGACCTATTTTGAAGCAAAGGACAAATCCTACTATAAAAATGGTATCGAAAAGTTGGAGAGTCCTGTAATCAGTATAGCACCCATGAATAAACTATGTTGAATAAAAACAAAATGAATTTTGCCAAAGAAAATTTGTTTTATAATAATAATAATAGTATTTTTGAAAAAAAATTTTATTTACTCGGCTAACGGACTTCTCCATCTAGTTTGTGGTTCCAACAGGATGATAGACCTGTTGAACTGATAACCTTTGGATTGCTATAAGTACATGTCTGCAGTAAAAGATTGTTCGAAAGTTGTTTCGAATCAGTCTGTACATTGTGCTTGGAACTTTTATAGTAGAAAAAATTACATGTTTAACTTAAAATATAACAAAAATACTGAACAACAGATCGTGTTTTGACCACCCTACTCTACCTAATTTGTTTTAATCACTTTAATTTTTCTTATGATATAGTAAAGTACAATTTTGGTAGAATTACTCTTCAATTTTTGTTTCCATAATTAATTAAAACTGTAGCAATATTCGTGATTATGTGAACATGTTGAGAAAGTATATTAACGAGCCTAGTTTTTTTGTTGTTATATTTGTAGAGAGGTAATTTTCTTAAAGTAAATACGAAATTTTACGATCTTTCTTAAAATGCTGCCGTGGGTACATTAAATTTTCAATGGCACATAAATTAGTTGAGTAATATATGTAGAAAACTTAACTAACTGGCGGAAACGATCCTAACGTATGCCGTTTGCTATATCTATAACATAAGCTAAGTATACAAGTAGAGTAGAGGTTACGTTTTATACTGTCGTTTTTTGTCTTACTCCAATAAAAGGGATAAATGGTCTATACCACTCGCATTAGCATTATTTGAGACTGACGCACAATAATAAACCCTCACTTCAAGCCAATGTAATCTTGAATGTAATGCCAGCAAATAAAGCTGATTAACTTATAACTGAAATTAATCAAGTCACAATTCAAAAAGATTTAAATGACCTTGTTCGCGATTTGAATTTGTAAAAAAAAACTTCAGTTGAATTTAAAATGTGCTAATTTTTAAGTTATTGAGCTGCTTCAAAAATTGTTTTAATTTTTGTTTCATCAATCTGCCCTAAGCAGGAGTATACTTGTAGTAACTTCGAACACGATTTTTTGCTCCAGCTTTTTTGCTATAATAACTCAGTGCAAGTAGTACATTTTTTTGACAAACTTGAATAAAAAAGAAAAGAGGGTGGAATATGAATTTAGTATGTCCACCGGGCACAGGAAGCAACTTAAAAAAATGTGAAAAGAAAAAATGTTCATTTTATTAAAGAAATATTTAGATATTTTAAGATATCATATGTATATTTTAAGATATTTTAAAAATTATTTTAAAACAGAAATGTCAAACATTTATATTTGGAAATTGTTGCCCGAAAAGTGTTTTTTCATGAGATTGTTGCTCGGAGTTTTCTGAGTTGCTCTGAGTTTCTCTATTGGGTTTTTGACAGCAGCTCTGCCCCAGGATGGAATCAGAAAAAGGTGTGATCGATTGCAATGTCAAACACATAATTTTGACAAATCGGCAGTCTTATTGGAAGTGTTGCTCACTCTAATATAATTTACTAGGAAAATGATACCAAAAGTACTCCGCTCAATTATTTATTTATAAAAATCTACATAGACATCCCTAACTTTTGATTTTAAATTAACAGCAGACGTTATAAAATTTGTTCATTGATTTGAAAAAATATTGAAAAGAAAAAAACTTTAAGAATAATAAGGTATATGAGTTTCAACTGATATTGGAAGTCTATGAGGGCATAATACTTTATTTTTAGATTAACTAATTAACATCACATTCGTTCCTTTAAGTAATACATCTTCAACTACTTCTGTAATTAGGATTCAGTGGTAGTTTAAAACCGTTTCTTTAACTTTTTGCATGTTGATGTGCTTGGGCGTCCATGGCGTTCACTATACTCGACGTCTCGTCCTGGCTATTGATAGTTTAAAAGAGTAGTCCCTTCAAGTATGCGATATTTAAAAGTTCTCGTTAGTTTTTGAACGCACACCGTTTTTAGTTTTTGATCGCAATACGCTAATGCGGTTTTAGCATCTAAAAAATGTCTAAAGTTTCCGTGTTTTGTGTAGTACGATGTGGAAAGTGTCAAGCGTAGCTTTTTTAAAGTGCAACACGAAGAAACGGCAGAAAGAAAATGACAAATAAAAGAGCTGTGAATATAACATCTGAAGATTTCGCGAATTTTTGAACTCAATTTTGATTCGGAAGACTTTGAAGTCGACTTTGGAAATCGGCAAGCGCTTATGAAAATCGGCACTTCCAATGAAAGTAGATTATTTGTCCTCGTGGAATTAGCGAGCCGCTTTTAATGAACTATTCTAAAATTTATGCATCAACTCAAAGAGAGTATGTTTCTATTAACAATACGTGGGTTGCTACTTAAATTTCTAGTATTTTTTTCAGATGGGGCTTTATTCTTTCTTTTGGCAATATTCTCTACGTGATTTGGACTCCTGTGGACCTTAAAACTCGATTTAAAAAAATTTTTAGGGGCAATAATCGAATATAGCTTTCGATGTGTATAGTCTAAGTATAGTGAATAGAATTATAATAATTGAGGAGCGAATAAACGATGCGTGAATTCCGGCAATTAAGAAGCCGAACGAACAAATCTTGGGACTTTTATTCAGCAGTCCAGTGGTCGGACTCGAATGATTTGGGAAATCATCGAGGTTAGTTACGAAAATCGTTAAAATATATATGTTATAAACATTGAAGCAATTTTCACGTATTATTCATTATATGTAGAAAAAAATTTAGCTATAAAAATGACTCTCTAAATTTCCTTTTTTCTACTACTTTAAAAAAAATACTGAAATAAGAAGCGAAAATAGAGGTGATCACACCGAGTAATGATTCCACCATGCTTTGCTCTACACGAAGCTGCTCTACTCTTTCTTCAGTTTCAATAAATATATCTATAATTTCATCAATTGCTGTGGCGTTTGTTTATTGACTCATCTAAAATGAATTTCTGCTTTATAATAGAAATATTTTTCTATCTGTTACTTTAGCATGTGGAACGTGGAACGAATATCCATAGCTCCAAATTAAAAAATAGCGTTTGTTTCTTGTCCTGTAAGAGTAAGCAGAACCATGCTCATTAAATTTTTTTTCTTTCTTCTCATTTTCTCTTTAAATACATACATATGTATGTTGCAATGTCTCCCTGTATTATGTTTAACAGTTTACAATAAATAAACCCTTTTTTATCACCTGACAAAATTTTTAAAACATTTTTGTTCAGTTGGTATGAAAAAAATTCCACACACTCCTTTGCGGTGAAATACAGCGTCCAAATAGTTTTATGTATATTTTTGTGAAAATATTTTTCGATGCGAAAATTATATGTATGCTTTTCCATGCTTGATTTTTGGTATTCGACACGTGGACACGTGTACGTGTATAAATGTATAGATATTTATATGTATTTACACACATGCACGCGCATACAAAAGAATGACGCAATAAGTAAAATACGAAAGAGTGAAATTTTAAATTTGCCAAAAGGTTACTGGCAGTCTACAGCATACCCATGCATACATACATACATACATATGTATACGTACATTGGCATGCATACCAAATAAAAATTTTGTTAAATTCTTGCAGAGGGGGGTTTAAAAATATTCACAAATTTTTAAATTTGCATACAAAAATGTATATATGTATGAGCAATTATACATATATACGTGTACATATATACATGTATGTATGTATATATAAAATTTTGAATTTTATATATTTCCATATATGTATAAATCCTTTTTTTATTATTTGCATGCAATTTCCATGGTGTTGAGTCCATTTGATATTAATAATTTAGCTGTGTAACAGTACACATCTAGCGACCCCCACGCGGCTATTGCGGTCGGCCTGACTGAGCGAACCAAATTAGTAAAAAAATATTATTTATATTCATATACTTTGTTTGCGTGTTTTTTGTTTTTTTCGCCACAAATATTAGTTGTGTCAGTTCCATTGCTGGCTTGTTATTGGTAGCACTGTTTGTTGCCTCTACCACATCCAGGCATCTCCCGAGGGAGGTGTTGCGTTATTGCATTTTTATTGTCTGTTTATGGAAATTTCAACTGCGGTCACAAGTGAAATGCTGGGTAAAAAAAAAACGAAAATAAGTGAAGAATAAATAATAATTGCCACGCGCCGTGCTTTGTATCGCCTTTTTTGTATTTTCCCCGTTAAGTTGTAGGCACGAATTGTGGTTTAAGTGCGTGTTGTAAAAACTTAAAAAAAAAGAAGAATGGTATGTACATAGTAAGTGCATAACAATATAGTGTTAAATATACTTTTTTTGGACTTTGAAATTATTGTTTTACTTTAAAGTTTTATTTTTTGGTAGAGTTATTTACATTCTTCCAACTGGATTTCTCATAATTTAAAAAAAAATTTCAAATTATTGTTTTTTACTCATTGCTAATGAGGTACGAAAATTTAGTAAAATAAATAATATAATATTTCTGTATATGTTAGCATAATATTTTGCACATTTTTCTGCAAAAGCTTTTCCAATTAAAACTAACGACACTCCTACACACTTCACCCAAGTGGTTAAGTGAATTAGAAATTGCCGACAGCAGAAAATATTTGTCTGTTTTTGCAACGATATAAAATGCAAATAATGAAATTATAATATGTTTTTGGAAAATTATTTACAAAAATATTGCATAAAATTTTATCAATACAACACATACACATACAAAGCGGTATATGTACATATTCATAATTATATGTGATTATATTACATTCGAATAAAATGAACAACACAAAAAAAAAACACAATCGTGCATTTAAAACAAACAATCGTATGCAAATAAATTAATATATTAAACAAACAGTGTAAATACATAAGGATTTCATCGGTATGTAAATATGAGCAAAAATGCAGGTACAATCAAAAATATGGTATGCATGTATATGGCGAATACATATCTAAAATACAATTAAAGTATTAAATATGAATTTTTCAAATGTCATTACACATTTGTAAACAGAACGGGGAACAGCAAATAGTCGCTGTGGTCCAGATCTTGAAACTAGGTTGGATGTGGAAGCATTTCGAAGACCAATTCATGAATTTTTCCCATCGATTTCACTGATTTGTAACGCTTTCGTCCTTCAAACGGTCCAATAAAGCTATGTACTAATCGCTGTTGACGGTCCTTCCTTTTCCGACTGTTATATTTTTCAACGCCTTGGAGCCGGTTCATCCTATACAGTCCACTCGGATGACTATCGATTGGACTTCGGAGTGAAGTAATGTATACATGTTTAATACATTATCACATATTGACATAAAAACTCGGGCTTATTACGCTTGAATATCTGCAAAAACTGCTTCGAATCATCAACTCGTCGTTGTTTTTGGTCAAAAGTGAGCTCGCGTGGCACCTACTTTCCACAGAACTTTCTCATACCCAAATATTCGTAAATAATATGGTTGCAATTTCATTTCATTTGAATTTATGGTCATTCAAAATCATTTAATGAAAATTTGTTGATGTTTTCGTCGGTAACAACCTTTTTTAAGCATCCACTGAGTTCATCGCCTTCGGTGCTCATTTCACCATGTCCAAACTTAGCATACCAATCCTTCATGGTCGTTTTTCCTGAAGCAGTGTCCGAAAACTCGTTACCAAGAAAAGTTTTTGTTTCAACTGTATTTTTTCCCATCAAGAAGCAATATTTTATGAACACGAGATATTCCTCTTTATCCATTTTTTTTTTCACAATAACAAAAGTTGCTTTATTCAAATCGCTATAATTCAGAAATTAATTATCTCCAACAGCTTGCAAATTTATACACACGCCCTTTAGAGGTTAGGGCTAACTAAAATTCCTATGGAATTAATTCTAATAGTTCAATTTATCATCATCAGGCGAGGGACATTTCATTTGCTTTTTTATTACTATTTATGCAAATTATAGGATTTTCCAATAATAAGGCTATGGAATTCAAATTCTTTTATTATTTACTATTGTTTTATTAAATGTGAAGTACAATCGATATAATTAAGTTCTGAATATACCATCATTCGAATGGCCTCCACGACTTCTCTTACAGGAACGAATTCGATGAACCCAATTTTTTTTAAGAAAATCATCTTCTCCGATGAGGCTCACTTTCATCTGAGTGGTGCGGTAAATAAACAAAAGCGTCGATTCTGATGCGAAGAAAATCCCAAAATTATTCATGAACAACCATTACACTCACCAAAATTGACAGTTTGTTGTGGTTTTTGATCCGGTGGAATCATCGGTCCGTACTTCTTTCGGAATGAAGCTGGTAGCACCGTTACTGTCAATGGAGTGGTATAGATCGATGATAACCAACATTTTATGGCCGCAGTTGGAAGAAGTTGACCTTAACAGCATCTGGTTCCAACAAGACGGGGCTATGTGTTACACAGCACGTGAAGCATCTGAATTATTGCGAGAAAGGTTTGGAAATTCGATTATTTCAAGAAATTGTGACATGGAATGGCCTCCAAGAAGTTATGATTTAACACCATTAGACTACTTCTTCTGGGGTTATTTGAAGTCATTGATCTTTAGCAATAAACCAGACTCTCTTCAAGCTTTAAAAGTCAATATTTAACGTGTTATTCATGACATACGACTTGATTTAGTGGAAAAAGTACTCAAAAATTGGGTTCATCGAATGCGTTCCTGCAAAAGAAGTCGTGGAGACAATTTGAATGATGTTATATTCAGAACTTAATTGTATTGATTCTACTTCACATTAAATAAAAAATTTAAATTTCCTTAACAATTAGTGTGTTTTTTTTAAAGAAATCATATAACTCTTATTGAAAACCCCTATATTTATATGCCCTAAACCATGCGCAACGCATGATGGATAGAATTCGTTACTAACGAACACTTACTTACAATGTCATATGGCAATTTTTATAATACGGCTTTTCTGCGAAAAGCACGTTGTAGTGACTGATGACAGTAGAGATGGCGACTAATCGCTTTTTAATGTTGCACAAGAAAAAAAAAATTATAAAACAGAAACAAAAAAGAATAATAGAATATTTAGTATATTACAAACATTATCATTTATTGCGATAAATAAAACATCTTATCAAAATCTTTATTTAAAAATTAGCACACAAATATTATTATTTTGTTAATAGCATTGTGTATGAGTAGTCCAAAATAAATTATCACTTTATTTGTTAATACATATACATGAAGCGTCAATTAGTGGGTTTCTTTTCTTTTGAAAAAAGTGCCGATTCTCAAAAATTTCTTATTATGAAAATAATTTCCGATAATACAATAGAATGGCGCAAATATTGACTCACTCAATACTTAATAGTTGGCTAAGTTAACCGAATTTCAGCATTCACATAAAACTTTAAAAGGTTGACTTTGGGTAAATTTTATGATCTTACGCATTCTTTTTTCAATATCAATCTATCAACCGTTTATTTGTTATTTACAAAATTTCTGTGTATTCCTTGCTAACATATGCCAGTCCTGGCACAATTCTAATTTGTGAGTTCTGTAAATTTTATACGTTAAAAAACTTGAATTTTAAACAAAAAGCTGTGATTCTAAGGAGGTCTAAAAAGGATATTTGATCAAGGTATTCACCGAAATCAATTGTCCATTGGATTACGATGCTTCTAACACAGGCATCTCAAAACTGAAAAAAAAATCATAAATTATGGAGGGTGAACACACATGAAGAAGGCAACAAGGAAACCCTACATAAACTGGAATAGCCTGTTCTTAAAGTAAATTTGTATAAATGTTTTGGAACGCTACCAAATTTGAATCTGAACTTATTAAACGTTTTCACTAGATAAACCATTTGTCGCTACAAAAAAAAAAAAAAAAAAAAAAAAAAATAGGACAGGACCGGCCGAAAAATATAGAAGAAAATTGTGTGCGAACTCAGATCTAAATTTCTTTAAGCAATTTCTTTATCCATTGGAAGACACAAATTCTATACGGTCCAGGACGAATTCATACTATTTTTTCAACTGGTTGAATAATTCATTTCTAAAGCAGGTAAACCTATTTTTCTGATTCTTCTTAGTTTTTTAACTGCGCCAAAATCTTGTTAGGTTGCCAAATTTTCCGTCATTGAAATAAGTTTGACGTGTTATTTAAAAAAAAAAGAACATTTTTTCAATATCCGTGGACTAATGTGGTTAACTTTTTGGGAACTCAATTTTTTACGTAAGTTTAGTCTTAATTTCGAGTATAATATAATTTTAGCAAGGAAATTTTTTATGTTTTAAAAAAAATATAAGTTTTCACAAAAAAGGAGGAATAGAAAATATTCTATAAAGAAGTGATTTTACAAAAGGTTTTAACTTTAAAATTTGTTAAATACACGCTAAAATCATAAGATTATTAAAATGTAGAATTCCTAGTATGTAATTAGCTCATCCTAAGATAGTCTCAATATCTATAATAATTTATGTATCTATGGCGACCCTATATCCCCTTCGAGCGGATATACGTTTTTTTTGGGCAAATATACATATGTTAAAGGTACCACTCTGTGTTTGAAATATTCCTCAATGCATTAAACTAACGAGGTCGAGTAAATTCCGGTACCACCTTCTGCGTTTCTACACTACAAACATTTATTAATGATATTCCGATTGGTCGAAACTCAAGAAACATTTTTTTATTTCGCACGTTGTCAATAAATTTTCCATCTCTATTGAATCAAAATATTTTAATTGTTGATTATTATCGCTAGCAGTCACTGCAACTTGCTTTTCGCAGAAAAGTTGTATTATAAACATTGCCATATGACTTTGTGTAAGTGTTCGTTCGTAATAAAAAGGGCAATTGAAAAGTCCCTGTCCTGATGATGATAGATAGAACTATTGGATGTTGGATCATTATTTTGTGTATTATAGCGGTATGAGTGAAGCAACTTTTGTTATTGTGAAAAAATGGATAAAAAGGAATTTCGCGTCTTATTATTATTATTACTTTTTGGAGGGAAAAAATACAGTTGGAAAAAATATTTGGCTTCATGACAAGTTTAGGGACAAAAACGCCATCTAGGATTCGAATGATAAGTTCAGACGTAGTGAAATGAGCACCCAAGACGGTGAATGCAGTGAACGCCCAAAATGTTACCGACGAAAACATAAAAAAAATGTACAAAATAATTTTAAATGATCGTAAATTGAAATTGAACGAAATAGCTTGCGTTTTAAAGATATCAAGAGAACGTGTACATCATATCACTCACGAATATTTGGGTATGAGAAAGCTTTGTGCAAAATGGGTGTCGCACGAGCTCAATTTTGACCAAAAAAACGACAAGTTGATGATCGAAGCAGTGTTTGAAGATGTTCAAGCGTTATAAACCCGAGTTTTGCATATACATAGATGCCATGTTGAGCTGGAAATTTAAGACTGTAGCCTTCACATTTGCTCTATGTTAAATGTGTATACACCGAGACTCATAGACTTTAATTCTCAAGGTGGTTGCCAATCTTCGATTATTTTTAAATCTTGTTGGGTCTATAAATTTATATGTACATAAGTGGTGTATATTATGTAAGTAAGTGGAAGCTAATATTGACACTGAAAATCATTCAAATCAAATTTTGCAATTTGCAATAAATTTGATATGTTCATGAAAGGTACAAAAGACTTTGGCATGGCAGAAAACAACTCTTCTTCCCTGTTTATGTTTACATTTACCAGATATTGTAGAAAAATTCTGTTTTATTAATAATAATGTTTTGCTTATTTTTGAGATGTAAATTTTATATACACACTCGTAAGTGCATTCTGCTTAATATTTTCAAGTACTATATACGCTATATATAATGTTGCAATGAAAATACATATGTGTTCAGCAATCTGCGGTCTGCCAATGTATTTTTCTAGTATTTATTTTTCATATTTAAATTTTTTTTCGCCGATTACATTAGTAATGCAAATAAATGAAATTTTGTTTATATATTTACATATTCATACATGCTCGTATTTGCTCAAAATAGCTGTGAAAATAACTTTGGTATCCTTAAATATCCCTGCAAACAAGGCGAGTACCCCACGCGGACAATAGAGTAATCCAAAACCTGCCACAATCCATACAAAAAATATGGTCCAATTAACATTGTGATGTCCTAGGGCTCGACTATATAATCCACCTCTGCATAACATCCGAGTACTCCATGGAGTATCAAAATGGGATTATATTTTGGAGTATATGCGAAAAATTACATTCGAACATACTTTTCAGATTCGAATATCATTTGCTTTGGAGAAAGTTAGTAAAACATAATATTTTTATACAAATTTATATTAATATTAATAGATTATTTTTAATAAATATATAATATTTATTAGTTTGCGTATTTGTTCTACGTATTTTCATTGAAATAATAATAAATTCTGCACGCCTTTGGTGTACCAGCAGAGTTCAACAGCGAAACGAAACTGATTCAGTTTCATTTCCACACATTTTCTGTATACAAGTATAGAACTTATTGCGCATTATTGTATCTTCGTGTAGTGATTGCGATCGGTAACACACGAAGGATGGTCGTGACGCGCAAAGTTCGTGTAAAAACATGACTTGGTCCAAAATTTGCCACAGAGGAGTATATTTATAGGTACTCCAATGGACCATATGGTCCACAAATATTTGCAGGCTTAGTTACACATTCATGCATATGTATAACATGTACTCAATTTATTCTGAGTAAATACAATGTATTTATATCAGTTGTATAAATAAATATGCATAACAATTGTGCAAATACTTTTGTTTACACTTGTGACAATACATAGGAAAAACACTTGGTCGCTAAACTATTTTACATGATTTGTTTATTGATTTTGTGTTGGTGCTTAACCCGCTTATAAAATTATTATATGATAAAATATTAATATTAGTTTTTTTTTTGGACATAATGCTATCTAAAATTTATGGAATTTCAATAAACAGCTGTAAAAATTTGGAATAATTTACATAAATTTAATTTTCATAATTATTCCTTTGAATAGGATAAGTTGACGTTATGTGTGAGAATAATGCAAATTGTAATAATGTAACTGTGTGTTAATAATAGATGTTTAATAAATAATCAGACTATTATTGCATCGAAAGACAAAAATAAAACATAGTGGTAATTCCAAACAACTAATTATTTTTCATTAACTACCTAAATGCATTAAAAGCCAATCATTTGCAATTCAAAATTCTACTAATAAAGGGTGTTTTTTATAGAGGTATAGAACTTTAAGTTGGCATTACCTTTCAAGATGGCGACCGATTTAACAGCTGTTAAGTGATTTATTCTCAGTTTGGTTTGGCAATTCATCATGAATGGACTCACGCCTGAACAACGCTTGCAAATAGTGCAATTTTATTTCGAAAATAATGGTTCTGTGCGGAAAACGTATCGCGCACTACGTCCATTAGCGATGAAGCGCACTACTGGTTGAATGGCTATGCCAAAAAACAAAACTGCCGCATTTGGAGTGAAGGTAATTCTCAAGTGTATGTTGAAACACCGTTACATCCAGAAAAACTGACTGTTTGGTGCGCTTTATGGGCTGGTGTAATCATTGGTACTTTTTCAAAAACGATGGTGATCGGTAAAGAGCCATGATTACTAACTTTTTCATTCCTGAATTGAATAACCATGATGTCCAGGAGATGTGGTTTCAAGAAGACGGCGCAACATGTCACACAGCTCGTGCCACAATAGATTTATTGGTGATCGCCTAATTTCACGTTTTGGACCTGTGAGTTGGCTTCCAAGATCTTGTGATTTAACACCCTAGACGACTTTCTGTGGGGCTATGTAAAGTCATTGGTCTATGCGGATAAGCCACAAACGCTTGACCATTGGGAAGACAATATTCGCCGTGTTATTGCCGATATACGGCCATAAATGTTGGAAAAAGTCATCGAAAATTGGACGTCCAGATTGGACTACATCCACGCCAGCCGTGGCTGTCATATGCCAGAAATCTTATTTAAAATATAATGCCACAAGATTATCTTTCGGATAAACAAAATTCATGTCAATCGAATAATCCATCGTTGTTTTATTGCAACTTAAAGTTCTACACCTCTATAAAAAACACCCTTTATGTAAATATAGTGGCGGACAAAAGTCTACAAACACGCGCTGTTTTGGTTGAATTGAAAGTCCGAAAAGGTTTATTGGAAAATGTAATGATGCAGTTTATTTCAATTACTTTCCCTTATCACAAAAAACCAAAAAAAAATAATTGTTTAACATAAAATAGTAAATCTATGACAAAAAAAACGCAAACCCAACAATAGCAAAAGGCTACATATAGTACATACATAAAATATCTTAGCGCAAAAACTTTGGTTAATATCAGGTAACATGATCTTTTTAGTATTTAGTTGGTCCTTCGTTCGCATCAATAACAGCTTGAAGTCGTCGTGGCATCGAAGCTAGTAAATTTGTGAATTCTGAGGGAGTAATACTGTACCATGCTTCAATAAAACGTTCTTTGAGTAATGCTGAGCTGGAAATCTGATTTTTTCTAATTTTTCGCTCAAAAATCTGCCAGACATACTCAATAACATTGAAATCTGGGCTTTCAGGTGGTGTATTTAGTTGCCTTGGAGCATGATAAAGCAACCAATCCTTAACAATATGGACCGTGTGCTTTGAATCGTTATCCTGTTCATAGTTCCAGCTTGCGTCAAGAGCCTAACTGTACACCGAAGGCTTCAGATTAGCTTCCGTCAATGACTTATATTTCAATCGATCCATATTACCCTCAATAAAAACAAGCTTTCCAACTCCAGATGCCGCAACCGCTCACCAAGTTATTACGTTGCCGCCACCATGCTTCACTGTTGGTTCTAATATATTAAGTGCATTATTTTCTTTTTTACACATTTTTGCTCTTCCATCGCTGCCGAATATATTGAACTTCGATTTGTCTGTCAGCAAGGCTTTTTGCCAAAAGCCCAATGAACTCCAAGCGAAGTTTACGATTTGTTTCAGATAAAATAGGCTTTTTACGTGGCGTTCTACTATGGAAGCTGTTATCGTTCAGAACTCTTAGAATTGTTGCGTTTTTTCACCATAAATGTTTTATTTTATGTTAGAGAATGAATTTGTTTCAATATGTACTTGTCTGTATAATAATTTTTATTTATGTTATTAATGCTTTAAAAGTCAACCAGTAATTATACTTATCTATATCGACATATATATAAAGTAAACGGCAGATTAAACCGAAAAATTTTCAGTTTGCTTCTATAGTTCCTGGAAAGTTGTAAATTACTTGAAATGTGGCAACACAGGCAATATAGGCAAAAAAAGCTCCATATAAACAATAATTTTGGGACTGGTCTCAGAGTTCACTTCATGGAAAGAAAGTTATTCCAAATTAGTGGAACCATTCTATTCGGAAGAATCAGATAAACCAAGAACTAACTTCGCTTTGAAATTTAGTACGACTGAGCTTTTTGCGTAGATTAGAAAGAGCTTTTGGCTTCAGAAAGAGCTTTTGGCTTCTTTGGAGGCATTTAGATTGTGTCGAAAATGTGAAACGAATGTCTGATGAAAGAGAGAAGCCATTAACTGGCATTCTTCTAGAGAGTAAATCGAGAACATTCGTTATCGAGAACGATTCGATCATTCCCGGAGGTTGTTTGCGAACAACCGACTAGTATATAAGGGCGACACACAACTGCAAATCAATTCAGTCGTTAAGTAAACGCGTTGGTGATTACACTACAGTGAAGTTATAAAAATAGAACATTGTGCAAGTTGTAATACAAGTGATTGTAAATAGTGAAGTGAATTGTGAATTACTGAGTAATAAAATGACATTTAACAAATTCTTTATAAAATAAGAAACTGCAAATATAGTCGGCGACATATATTTAACAATCCAGTGCTCAGACTCGAAGGATTTGGGAAATCATCGTGGTTTCTTTAGCAGAATCGTAACAATATTCATACATATTTTCGTGGACAACACAGAGTAGTGATTAATATTTGACTATCTCTGTTACGCCACCCTTTGATATGGTAAAAATTAGCACAGCCGTTGAAATATGGAAACGGCAAATATTTTATGCACATAGTATGTGTGTACATAACCTTGCAAGCAAGGCGAGTACTCCATGCAAGCGTGAAATATATAATCCACGCGGAAAATAGAGTAATCCAAAACCTGCCACAATCCATACAAAAAATATGGTCCAATTAACATTGTGATGTCCTAGGGCTCGACTATATAATCCACATCTGCATAACATCCGAGTACTCCATGGAGTATCAACATTGGATTATATTTTGGAGTATATGCGAAAAATTACATTCGAACGTACTTTTCAGATTTTAATATCATTTTCTTTGTATAAAGTTAGTAAAACATAATATTTTTATACAATTTTATATTAATATTAATAGATTATTTTTAACAAATATATAATATTTATTAGTCTGCGTATTTGTTCTACGTATTTTCATTGAAATAATAATAAATTCTGCACGCCTTTGGTGTACCAGCAGAGCTCAACAGCGAAACGAAACTAATTCAGTTTCATTTCCACACATTTTCTGTATACAAGTATAGAACTTATTGCGCAATTGTATCTTCGTGTAGTGATTGCGATCGGTAACACACGAAGGATGGTCGTGCTGCGCTAAGCTTATAATATTATATATTGGTCCAATAGTTCCCACAGAGGAGTATATTTGTAGGTACTCCAATGGACCATATGTTCCACAAATATTTGCAGGGAAATAGCAACAATATATGTATGTATGCAAATAGATCAATAATTTAATAAAAAATATTAATTTTCTCTTCATTTTTAAACTTATTAAAATATCTAAACTTAATAAAGTAGAAGAAAGTAACAGAAGCGTGTACCCGGGCTAGAATTCAATAAATCTCAGTTTTTCCACACAAAAAAATCATTATATAATTATCCCTTCAACTACTATGTTATGATATTAAAGTATTGAAATATAAATGCATTTTATTCAATTTACAATAAGAATGGACATTTTTTTTACAAATTCAAATACAAAAAAAAAAGTTGATCAAGAAATACAATCTGTTAGTCCTGGGTTTAAAGCAAATAAATTTAAATATCATTTACTCTCTCTTCAGAAATTGTTTTAGAGAATTTTAGATTGAAATTCGGAGATGAATTTTAAATTTAAGAACATAACTGTTCAACAAAAACAACTAGTAATGGTTTAAAATTACTATTAAGTTAAAAATGTAACAGAATCTATGATTTCTGCTTCGAAGATGTTGATTTTATTAAATATTTAAATTTTATTTATTTCTGTAATACATCGAACTCTCATAAAATCCTTCATACCTTCTGTTACATAACAAGTACATAAATTAAAAGTTTTCTATCAGAATCAAGGAAATTTTACACTTCAACCAAGAATATAAAAAATTAGGCTTGAGAAAATGTTCGTTTTGTGAATTGAATATAGTGTCCTTTGTACATGTGTACATACATATGTATGTATGTATTTAAAAATATATATTTTATTGTTGCTAGAAAGTTATAGCATAGTCCGGTGTTGCCCATAAATTTAATTTTTTAATTTTATCAACAAATTTTATATAAGAACATAAAAACAAAGAAAAGTAGGTTCAAATAATAACAAAAAAAAAAATTTAAAAAAAATTAATACTGTTTTATTCGTTTGCTTCCATTTTTATTAAAAAAAAATTATTTATTCCAAAAAAAAATATACATATATCGTATGAAAAAGCAAAACACTAAGATGTTATTACACAAAATTTCAAAATTCACGTAGTCTTTTTTTAACCTAATGGCTATAAAATACTTCTCAAGTCCCTCAGTGTTTATTGAAAAAATATTTAATATTGGCTTTGTCACAAGAGGGTGTTGGTACTCTTATTTCAAGTAACAATTATGCGATTGTGTTAAATTAATTATTGTGCTGACATTTCAAGCAATGTTTTTGTTAAAGACAGTTCTGAAAATTGTCTCTAGCGTGAAAAGTTATTTTGATTTGAATATGAGTGAAATTTCCGAAGAAATACGTTTTTAATTTTCATAACTTTCATTAACATAAAATGGTTTATTAACTATAATCTGCTGTATGTAAGTTACAGGAAGACTAGACAGAGACCACCAAAATTAATATCGATCGGATCAGAACGACAAGATGAATTGATTTAGCCATGCCCGCCTGTCTTCTGTTTGCTTGCCTCTCAGATTTTAAGATGTTTCAAACAAACTTGGGTACACAGATGTACTTTTATATTTTTATGATCATTTGTCGGAACCAACTAGTTCGGACCACTATAACACATAGCCTCCATACAACCGATTTGTTCAGATATGGGGTTTTGGTTCTAAAGTTAATGAAAAAGTAACTGGAAGTTTGAAATTGAAATTGAAAACCATCGAAATTGAATCACGAAAATAATTATCGCAAAAAAAAAATTGATTGACTAAACTACCATCAGTGGAACGCTTCTGAAACGTGACAAAAATGTAGCAATTCCCAAGCGCATCATCTCGAGCGTTGAACAATGGGTTAAATATGAAAATCAAAATCGAAAAGAAATCCTGGTTAAAGGCCGTTAACACCCCACAAACGTCTCCAATGCCTGAATTTACGGCAAACAAGGTGATGCTGAGTGTGTGGTGGTTACAACCTGGCGAAATAATCAATTTGGGCATTATTATCAAAAATTAATCAGCTTACAAAAAGCTCCTTAAAAGAAAATGTGGTGCGTATCATGATGACAACGCCATACCACATATTTACATTTTTTATGTTCAGGCGAAACCTCACGGTGATTGGTTTGACTCACCCACCTATATCCCAGACCGTACACCGTCTGAATAACATTTGTATTGGTCTCTACAAAACTCTTTTAATGGTAAAAATTTGGCCGACCGAAGATCCGTTAGCCAAGATCTTCGTCGATCAACTACAGAAGCTTTACGCTGATGGACATGTGAAGTTATCGGAGAAATGGCAAAAGGTCTTAGATAATAATGGGCTATATGTCTCTTTGTCTTCTTTGGCGTACGCACCGCTTACGCGATTATAGCTCTTATACTTTCAAAGCTGGAACGCTTTCATCCATTCGGACGACATGACCTAGCCGGCGAAGTTGCTATCTCTTGATTCGCTGAACTGTGTCAATCTCGTCGTAAAGCTCGTATAGCCTATCGTTACATAGTCTGCGGTATACGCAGTTGCCAACGCTCCAATCACCAATCTTCCGTAAAACTTTTCTCTCGAAAACTCCTAAAGCCGACTCATTGCATGTCGACATCGTCCAGGCTTCTGCACCATATGTCAGGACGGGAATGTTGAGCAGAGTTTGGTTTTGGTTCGTCGAGAGAAGGCTATTCAGTCCAAAGTAGGATCTGTTGGTATGATTGATTCTGCTTTGGATTTCAAGGCTGACATTTTTGGTGTCGTTAACGCTAGTTTTTAGATAGACGAAATTATATACGACTTGGAAGTTATGACTGTCAAAAGTGACATGAGAGCCAAATCGCGAATGTGATGACTGTTTATTTGATGATAGGAGATATTTCATCTCGCCCTAACAATTGTACATTCTTGTAGAATATTGTACCTGGTCTACTTAGCTATGCAGCTCGCATTAGTTTTCCAGCATCAAATTGAAGAAATAGTCAATATGTAACTGATTAAAAATAGTTTTCAACAAAACATGCGGAATCTTTAGGTATATTAAATTGCTTTAAGTCTGTTATAAATATTTTAAATTTATGTAATTTTGCAAACGAAAATTTAACTGTAACGTATATGAGAATTTTGAGATAATCCACATGTTAATTAAATTTAAATGTATACTTCAATGGTTTGGAAATAGTCAGCCAAGGACACTATATCTATACATACATATACATACATATATATTAGGAGAATGTGTGCATACATATATACAAGTGCTAATACTTAATATGTATGTGTGAAATTTTAATATTTAATATGCATTTGAAATTATATTTATTTGTACTTTAGTTACTCCGTTAGCGTGCCGCTTACAGGCATTCTGCAGATTCAAAAAGTTCTTGAGTGACATGTGTGTAATGCGTAGTAAGCAAATACATATGTATGTTAAATGTGGAATATTCTTTATTTTTGTATTTTTGATTTTTTTTTTTTTTGGTTAAATGAAAAATAATAATGCCATTTTTACTTCACAGAAATAGTAGAAGCACAAGCTGTCAGAGCTTACGGCTCACTGCTCCAACAAAATTATAATATCCAAAAATACGAATATATTTATTAGCCAGTCTAATGTTGAAAAGTTTAAAGTAAATATTACTGTCAGTATATCGAGCAAAAACTAATGGATGTTATTAATGAAGATTATTTAAAGTTAGGAAAATTTAATCAATTTTCTTAGGCTAGTTTTGAACCAAAAGTCCACAACATTATGGATATTTTCCAGCGAAGAAGCCTTGAGTATTTCCGAGATGAATAGGTCGATAAACATTATGTTTCTGGCTGCACCTTTCTAGAAGGTGTTAAACCGTAAACGATGGAGAACTGCAGTATACGCAGTGCGATGCACTCAAGGGGTTAGGCCACTCTAGAAGGCCACAAAATAGGCCTTTTTTGAGATCTTTTTCGGGAAAAATATTAAATAAATCTAATTCTTGACAAAAGGCATTTATTATACATACATACTGCTTATAATTATTTTTAAAGAGAAATTTATTTCAAAATGGCGGCTATCCAGCGTTCTCCCTAGGATGTTTCCATTTATTCGGGAACCACGGCCGGACAAACAGCTCCTGTAATTTTTTTATTTGATTAATTTTTTGAACGGTTTCCACTTGTAAATACCAATAGCTATAGAAGTATGACGGATTTTTTCAATAGATGAATTTTTGACGAAATGGCACGTCTCTAAAAGAAAAAATAACAATTTGTTCGAAATTTGCTAATAAAAAAATAAAAAAAACTATGGAAGATAAAAAAACGCAGTTACGTACCAACGTACTTTTGTAGATAATGTATTTCAATCGGTTGTAAATTGTTTGAGTAATGTTTCCGGCCAACTTGAAAAAAGTAGTTTTGGATAACCGCGTTTAAAGTTTTGAGTATGACTGAAATATACGCTTCAGCTAGAGAAAGAAAATGTGGCATTTAGAAATTTTTATCTGTCGTAATCTTTCAGGATAACATTTTTGAGACCACAATACATCATTTGAAAGAGAAAAAGATCCATTTTCCAAAAACTCTAGATTGGCCTAACGCCTTAAACCTTTTAACAGTTGCGTGTGCGTGCCAGTGGTGTGCCCAATCTGAGTTCGGGCAAAGGCAATAATGTCGTTCGTTCAGCAAGTAAACAGAAGGTGCGGTTTAGTGCCAGTTATATTGAAATTTGAATAATGGTACTGCACTATGTCTTGCTCCAAGAATAAGTTTTCTGGTCTTTAAGGTTGTTATTGATGTATAAAAAGAGAAGGTAAATAAAAATTGGTAAGGATTTTGCTTCACTAACTCGTTGCTGCTAATGTCAGGGGGACCAGGAATCCATATAACTTTGATTTCCTTGGAGTTTTCTATTAGTTTCGTACATATTTTAGATATTTAGTGTGACCTGCTGGAGATATTCATTATGCCAAAAGTAGTTGACACAAAAATAGTAACATAGACAGAAGAGATTACAAAGGGTGATCCAAGAAAAGTACTTTTTTCAATAGCCTTTTTTTGACAGATCACGCGTGAGTCATGTCAAGCTCTCATGTTATTTTTCGCATTTTGTCACGGAAAGACTTACGCCTGAACAACGTTTACGAATCATTCAACTTTTTTAAGAAAATTCACGTTCTGTGTTTCGCGAACTTCGCTCAACTTATGGTAAACATAATCAGCCTACTGTATTCGCAACACCATCACCCATCTTGAGACCCAGCATTCATTATTGGATAATATTCGGCCGCATAGACCACGTCCAGAACGCGGTAAAGAAAATATAGCGGCCGTAGCTGAGAGTGTACACGAAGACCGTGGAGTGTCGATTCGGCGCCGTTCGCAGCAACCCTGACTGACGTATGGAACGACTAGGTGCATTTTACGTCGAGATCTTAAATTGAAAGTATACAAAATACAGCTTGTGTAAGAACTTAAGCCGCTCGACCTTCCTAGGCGACATCGCTTCGCTCTATGGGCTCTTGAAAAGTTCCAAGAAGATCCGACGTTTTCGAACCAAATTTTGTTCAGCGATGAAGACCATTTCTGGCTCAATGGGTATGCAATCAAGCAAAATTGCCACATTTGGGACGGAGGGAGACCTGGAGAAATTCAAGAACTGCCATTTTGATCAGAAAAACAACGGTTTAGTGTGTTTTATGGGCTGGTGAAATCATGGGTCCATATTTCTTCAAAAATGATGCCATGCGACCATGATAACCGACTATTCTATGCCTAAAATTGAAGCTCGTAATCTCCGAGTCAGTTGGTTTCAACAAGACGGCGCCACTTCACACACATCGCACCAATCAATGGATTTATTGAGAGAAAACTTCGGTGAGCTGATAATTTCACGTTTTGGGTTGGTCGATTGGCCACCAGGATCGTGTGATATCACACCGTTAGACTTTTTCCTATGGGGACATATAAAGTCTAAAGTCTATGCAGACAATACCGCTTCGATTCAGGCCTTGGAGCAAAATATCACGCGTGCCATTCGCCAGTTACCAGTCGAAATGCTCGAACGAATTATCGAAAATTGGACTCAACGAATGGACCATCGGCGACGTAGCCGCGACCAATATTTGAAAAAGATAATCTTCAAAAAATAAGTGTCAAATAATATTCTTTCGAACGATAATAAACATTCCCCATTATATTTAAATTATTTGGTGGTTTTTCTTTAAAAAATATAGAACCTCGAAATGGATTACAAATGGGTGCGCTCGCATATATGATAATATGCACTCTGGATAACAATTGTCTAGCAATTTTAAGTTGGTTTATAATAACTCTCAGTATACTTTTAAATCATCCGTAAACTTATTATATTAGATATTGTAAAATCTACATTCTGTTTAAAAACCTTTGCTGTTGCAACACTCATTATTACAACAAAATTTATTTGAGATAATATTTCTATTACTTTAGATTTGTTTAAGGGGTTAGGTGGTTTTCAGAGGATACAAAAAGGATTGTTCATTATTTTTTTATATAAAAAATGATATATTTTATACAAACAATTCACCATATCAAAGATACATGTTCAAACAGTAATTTGCGAAATTTTTATTCTAAAATTCCGTAAACTCAGTCGTTGGTATCTCATCCCCCTTGACGTCTCAAAAATAAAATGCTCTCGCCGTGGACAGCATAACTCATTATTGGTTCATATACAATCAAAAAATCAGAAATTTTTCGTTAATACATGAATAAATCTCGTTATTGAACGAAGGAAAAAATTTTAAATTAAAATTTGTAATTTGACAGACTTTGAACAAAAGAACGCATTTTTTTAAATCAAATTTTCGCCACGCATTGGCTCGAAAAAATTAGTTGTAATAAAAAAAAATCCCTCTTTCAATGACGAGATAATCTTATTAGAAAGATGTGTGCCAAATTTGAACAAAATCGTGTCCACCGACTTATATTATTGAGTTTCGAGATAAACGCGTTTAAAGTTTCAAATTAACACAGACATGGCCTGATGGGCGGAATTTCCAAAGGGTCTATCTCTTAGAATATTACTCCGATCGATTTGAAATTTTAGGAGAATATTTGAAATATATTATACAATTTAATAAGAAAAAAATACAATTTTTTAAATTTTCGAACGCATTTTTAACCCCTTAATTTCCTGATGGAGAAATTTTTTTCTCAAGTGTAGGTGCTTCCAAACATATTTTTAGCCACTGTTTTCATTAAGAATGCAGCTTGGTCAGGAGCTGTGACCAAAGCTATATAGTTTTCTTCAGATGAAACAAATATTTATTATGTCGTATGATATATTACCAAATTACTAAAAAAAAAAATTTTGTAATCCTTTATTAATTTAAAATAAAATAATTAATATGTATTAAATCGAAAAGAGGTGTGAAACAAAACCAAGCCCATCGGGCAGGGGCTGAAAAGCCACGTTGGGCAACAAGAAGAGAAGGAGGGCGCTAGAAACTAAATCATGAACATCTAATTTATGAATGCTCACACCACTGTACAATCGCACAATATGAAGCAAATTTACGCTCTTTGATTTGTGCACAAAGTCAGTATTCCCACAGCTGTTCTGCGATTAACATCAAGTTTATGGGAATGTAATTGATTTTTTTCCTTCCTTTTCATACCCATCCCTCTGTAAAATGATATTTCCCTCATCAAGCACTCGCTCCCACTTTGCTTGCTTGGCGGGCTAAATGTCTGCCCATTCCTGTTATAAGGTTTTCATCCCGGCTTTGTTAATTCGTTAAATTTTATTCGGTAGTTTTTTTGAGTATTTTGTTTATGTATAATTGTCAGATTATAGTTTTATTAAGCAAAAAATACCGGTCTGGCTTTCTTGATAGTTTTTTCGTTACAAAACTGTTGTGACAAGTCGCTTTATCGTACAGTGCATCGATTCCATTAGAATAGAACGAAAATTTCTGTTACAATTGCCCCCATTAAATGCTTCTTTTCAATGCTCAGAGGACTGAAAACTGGAGAGCAAAGGTTAAATGGCTGGGCTCTTCTCAATATACATAGGGATATAGAAGTTGACAGGTCAATTGAAAAGTCCCCGTTCTGAATCATAGATGGCGCTACTAGAATTAATTAATTAATGATTTTTAGTTAGCTCTAACCTCCAAAAGACGCGTGTAAATTTGACGTATTGGATCATTAGTTTGTGAATTAATGATATAAATTTTGAGTGAAATAAATGTATAAATGTAGGAATGTCGTGATAAAATATTGCTTTTTGAAGGGAAAAAATACAGTTGAAGTAAATACTTGGCTTCATGACTAGTTTCCGGACATTGCGCCAGGAAAATCAACCATCAGGTATTGGCATGCTAAGTTAAGACGTGGTGAAATGAGCACCGAACCGCACGATGAACGCAGTGGACGCCCAAAAGAAATTGTGTGAAGCAGAAGGCACTTCAAATATATCAAATCATTCACGAATATTTGGGTATAAGAAAGCTCTGTGGAAAGTGGTTGCCGCTTGAGCTCACTTTTGACCAAAAGCAACGACGAGATGATGATTCGCAGTATTGTTTGGATATGTTCAAGCGTAATAAACCCAAGTTTTTGCGTCGATATGTCATTTGAACCCGCTCCAAAGCGTGGGAAAACGAAACAGTCGGCTGGTTAGGTTATGGCGTCTGTAGTTTGGGATGCGCATGGAATAGTTTTCATTGGCTATCTTGAAAAGGAAGGACCAACAACACCGATTTGTACATAGCATTATTGGACCATTTGAAGAACGAAATCGCCCACAAATGTGCGCATTTGAAGAAAATGAAGACCTTACACCGTGTCACAAGTCTAAGAAATCGATGGCAAAAATCCTTGATTTGGGCTTCGAATTGCTTCCGTATCCACCGTATTCTCCAGATCTGGACTATAACGATTATTTTATGTTTTATGTTCTCAGAAGAATGCTCGCTGGGAAGAAATTTTCGTCGAATGAAGAGGCGAGCTCCGAAACTGAGGCCTATTTTGAATAAAAGAACAAATCATACTACAAAAATGGTATCGAAAAGTTGAAGGGTCGCTATAATCAGTGCATCACCCTTGAAGGGAACTATGTTGAATATAAAAATATGAATTTTACAAAAAAAAAATGTGTTTTACCAAGGTTGAAGATAAAACATTGAATATAATTGCAAAGAAAAAAAGCGAATGTAGATGCCATTCTGCAGTTTTTAAGTAAATGAATTTTTTATTTACCATAAATTCTTGACTTTTTTTTAGTGAATATTTAATTGAATTTATAATAAAAAATATCTAGGAGTAAAATGAAGAGGCTGTAACGGTTGAGCATATATATAAAGGAATTGATTGTTTATATACATATACATATGTACATATATAAAGGGTGTTTTTTTTATAGAGGTATAGAACTTTAAGTTGCAATAAAACAACGATGGATTATTCGATTGACATGAATTTTATTTATCCGAAAGATAATCTTGTGGCATTACATTTTAAATATGATTTCTGGCATATGACCGCCACGGCTGGCGCGGATGTAGTCCAATCTGGAAGTCCAATTTTCGATGACTTTTTCCAACATTTGTGGCCGAATATCGGCAATAACACGGCGAATGTTGTCTTCCAAATGGTCAAGCGTTTGTGGCTTATCCGCATAGACCAATGACTTTACATAGCCCCACAGAAAGTAGTCTAGCGGAGTTAAATCACAAGATCTTGGAGGCCAATTCACAGGTCCAAAACGTGAAATTAGGCGGTCACCAAACGTGTCTTTCAATAAATCTATTGTGGCACGAGCTGTGTGACATGTTGCGCCGTCTTGTTGAAACCACATCTCCTGGACATCATGGTTATTCAATTCAGGAATGAAAAAGTTAGTAATCATGGCTCTATACCGATCACCATTGACTGTAACGTTCTGGCCACCATCGTTTTTGAAAAAGTACGGACCAATGATTCCACCAGCCCATAAAGCGCACCAAACAGTCAGTTTTTCTGGATGTAACGGTGTTTCAACATATACTTGAGCATTACCTTCACTCTAAATGCGGCAGTTTTGTTTGTTGACGTAGCCATTCAAAATTGCACTATTTGCAAGCGTTGTTCAGGCGTGAGCCTATTCATGATGAATTGCCAAACCAAACTGAGAATAAATCACTTGACAGCTGTTAAATCGGTCGCCATCTTGAAAAGTAATGCCAACTTAAAGTTCTATACCTCTATAAAAAAACACCCTTTATTTCCGTAAGAATCACTGCCGAAAAAGTATTCTACGTTCACCCCTGAAGATGTGTATACAAAATTAAATAAAACCCACTTCTTGCTATTTAGCAAACATATGTGCTTGTCAGGTATATGCGTGTGTGAGTGCATCAAATGTCAAATAATTATTATATATTTTCGGTCTATAACCGCAGACGAAACACCGAGATATTCGTTTTGTTCATTTATTTTGTTGGTTTGCGGTTTGCTTAATACTATTTGTGGAAATTCAAAGGAACTAAACTAGAATTGAAGCTTCCCTTCGTTTATACATATAAAGAACATAATAATATTGAAAAAATAATATATAAACGACCTTGTTGAGGTCAAGCAACATAGAATTTTTTAATGACATTAAACTGGTAGTCTCGTAAAGCCACTGAAGAGAGGAGGAAAACTTGAACTTGTGCTGTTGGTTTCAATTTTTTTTTTACCATTCAAAGCATTTGTTTTCATTTTTGCGCAACGCTTTCGAAGGTTGAGAGCACTAAAATTTCATAATGAATGTATGTGTGTACGCATACTAACATAGTATATGTATGTGTTGGCACTTATTTACCGACTCGTATTTACAGAAGTGTCAAGCGCAACGTCGAAGGTACGTGCAAAAATACATGGTAAAGAGCAAGATAAAACACAACTCAGAAAAATCCAACTGTCAAGCAGAAACAGGTTCAAAATAAAGAATACCAATGAAAATTAAGACAAACAGGCGTGTGGTTTTCGATATTTTACACGAGGTTGGAAATAGAGGCTTGTAACATACATAAATGTGTATGTGAATATGTACATAAGTTTTAGTTCGCTTTAAAGGTGAATAAATGAGAGTGAAAGGGAATTCTTAACGATTTGTAAACTTATGTCATACATATGTACAGAGTGGTGTGCTAAGTAAGGTAAATGAGTGTAAAATCGCTGACGCATACACATAACAGACATAACTATGTTTCTAGTGTGAATTTATTTGTTAGAACGAAATATGTACAGTAGTGGACAAAAGTCTACATACACCGCCTGTATTAGTTGTGTAGAAAGTACTATCGCGTTGCTGAAAAATGTAGGTATACAGTTTTATTTTAAATCCTTCTCTCATCACATGTATTAAAACAAATTCATTCTCTAACATAAAACAAAACAATTATGGTGAAAAAACGCAAAACTATTATTGACAACGCTCTACATACACCACGGGTTTACTAGCAGTTATGTCGATATGCTGTGTTGTTATGGCGATTAGGTACCCTTTTTTACAATTTTTTTTAAATTATGTTTTCTAATTTGCTAGTATTGAATTAAGTTGTGCTTTAAACATGTTAGCATCAACAATGCCTCCGCGAAAAGAAATGTCCATTGACGTAAGAGTCTCGGTTATTCAGCACAGAAAAGAGAAGAAATCTTATGGTGAAATTTAAAATTTTTTTAATCTTAAGTCCACCAAAGGTACAGATCATTGCAAAAAACTTTGAAAAAAAAAATGGATCCATCGAAAAAAAGGCGGGTGTTGGCAGCCCGAAGAAGCTAACTTGAAGAGATATCAACTTAATTCTGAAGGAAATGTATGATGATCCTAAAGTTACTGCTCCAAAATTAGCCGAAAACATCGCAATCTCATGAAGAAAGTGTGTCCATCCAAGCACAATTCGAAGAGCTCTGAACGATAACGGCTTTCACATTAGAATGCCACGTAAAAAACCTCTTATTTCTGAAAAACAAAAACGTAAACTTCGCTTGGAGTTCGCTAAAGCACATTTAGACAAGGGAATGGATATTTGGGAAAAAGTCTTATTTGCACACGAATCGAAGTTCAATATATTCGGCAGCAACGGAAGAGCAAAAGTTTGGAGAAAAGAAAACACTGCATTTAACGCCAAAGCTATAATACCAGCAGTGAAGCATGGTGGCGGCAACGTAATGGTTTGGGGAGCGGTTGCGGCATCTGGAGTTGGAAAACTGGCTTTTATAGAGGGTAATATGGATCGATTGAAATATAAGTCATTGTTCGAAGCTAATCTGAAGCCAGTTAGGAGCTTAGCGGAGGCTGGATCTTTGGACGGGATAACCATCCAAAGCATACGGTCCATATTGTTAAGGATTGGTTGTTTTATCATGCTCCAAGGCACGCACACACCACCTAAAAGCCCAGATTTGAACGTTATTGAATATGTCTGGAAGAAATTTTCAGCGAAAAATTAGAAAAAATCAGATTTCCAGCCCAGAATTACTCTAAAAACGACTTATTGAAGCTTTGGACAGTGTTACTCCCTCGGAATTGATAAATTTAGTAGATTCGATGCCACGACAGCTTCAAGCTGTTATTGATACAAACGGTGAACCAAATAAATACTAAAAAGATCAGGTTACCTGATATTAATCAAAGTTTTTGCGCTAAGATATGTTACGTATGTACTGTTTGTAGACTTTTGTCAATATTGGATTTACGCTTTTTTTGTCATAGATTAACTATTTTATGTTAAAAATTAGTTTTGTTGGTTTTTTATGATACGGGAAAGTAATTGAAATAAACTGTATCATTACATTTTCCAATAAACTTTTTGGACTTTCAATTCAACGAAAACAGCGCGTGTTTGTACAGTTTTTTCCGCCACTGTAGATGATTAACGACTTCCATAAATTTGGGTCTTTGAATTCTTAGAAATTAAGTAAGTGTATAATCATTAATTATAACTATTATTGGTAAAATTGTATTATGACTAATGAATAAACAAAAAGAAGAAAAATATTACATTGTAACAGTTAAGTGAACAGTAATTATGAGGTAATAGTGTTTGGTGTAATTGAAGTCATTACCGCGGCACTAGGACGCTCTACGCTAAAAAGTACACAAAGAAAGCATAAACAAAGAGTCGACAGAACGATTAGAAGAAGTGTGCTAACTAAAGACTGCATAATCCTCCAGATAAGTAAAAGTAAAATGGAAAATATTTTGGCGTTACAAATGTCCTTCCACTCATCCAATTCAA
This sequence comes from Neoceratitis asiatica, assembly GCA_030068015.2. Classification (NCBI taxonomy): domain Eukaryota; kingdom Metazoa; phylum Arthropoda; class Insecta; order Diptera; family Tephritidae; genus Neoceratitis; species Neoceratitis asiatica. The sequence continues at coordinate 42,335,823 of CM061529.1, forward strand.
CGTGTTATTTGTTTGTTCAAAGAGAAAAAGCAAAACAAAAGGCTTAGACAAAACAAAAGAGCAACAAAACAGCCAACAAAAATGATAATTACGCAACTAAAATTACAAAGAACACTTGTAACCCAAAGGGATAACGGTAAGGACTATGCATTCTAAACAACAATAGGCTAAAATGAAACTAAAATAGGCGAAATAATGTGTGGGAGGAATAAAGAAAGGATAAAAACAATGCACAGCATTCAAAAGGAAATTTAAAATAAAACGTGAAATAAAAGAAATGGACACTATTTTGCGGGCAATTTTTAGTGAGTTTAAGGTATTTGGCGGTAGCAATAGCCGAGTGGTTAGCATTGTGCACTAAAATGCAGAAGGCTTGAGTTCGAGTACAGGTTCGTGCAACCTCCAAAATTACAGAAAATTTATTTTTCTAATTGCCCCACGGCAGGGAATGTCAAGCCCTCCGAGTGTATTTCTGACGTGAAATAAAAGCTCCTCATAAATATTCATCGACCGTTCGGAGGCGACTTAGAATGAACTGTAAGTGCCTCTATTCGTTGGTAAAAATATCAAGACGTAAAACCACAAATTGGATGAGGGGCTCGGCCGAAAATCGACTCAGCGGTTACAAGCGCCAAATATATACATATGTATACATATATATATATAAGGAATTTACAGTGCAAGTGCTATATATGAATGTGATGAGCGTATATTAGATTATTTTTAGTTTCATTATTAAATTGTACTTTTATTTTTGTACCTTTAATATACTCATGCTCACAATTCATATAATTTTCAGTGATTTTGTAAAATTTGCTATTATTTTCTTTCAGTCTGGAAATTTACCCAGACTACGACGGTTATCTTATACATATATCTTAATAAACGAAAATCGCTTTATTGTTTTCCGAAATATTCTCTATTAGTATCTATACCCATTTGCATGCGTTTAAACCAGTTGTCGAAAAACCTTTGCCTCACTGATTGAAGCATCTTAAAACACGCGTTCTGAAAGCATTCCACCACTTCTTCAAGTGTCGAAAACCGTTGACCTTTCAGTTAATTTTTGACGTACGGGAATAAAAAGAAGTCATTCGGTGCCAAGTCAGCACCATACGGTGAATGACTTATTAAATCAATGTTTTGAAAGCTCAAAACTACAGTCATTTCAGTGGTTGCGTGAAAGTTTGTATTGTCGTGGTAAAGAAAGTTTCATCTTCGGCAGTTGTGTTTTCTGATTTCGTGAAACACAACTGGAAAATAAATGGTTGTGTTCCATTCAAAATCTACTGTTCTGCGTTGTTCTAGTGGTACGGGGTTGCAGTGTGTCCAGGCAACCATTTGCTTGGAAGTATCATGCTTCGTGCGCGAAAAACTTTTGTTGGATTCGCTTGCGGACTCATATCGTAAATTTACGATTCATCACCTGTCACGATGTCATATAGACGTGTTTCGAAGCACCGCTATCATATTTCCTGAATATTTCTCTAACCAGTCGACACGTGCCTTTGAGCGATTGAAAAATTGTATGGGATCCAACGTGAAGAAATTTGTTTACGATCAAATGTTCATGCAACGTTCAATGTATGCCTAAAGTAGGTCACATGATGACCTTGCAATATCAGTTTGCGGAACAACAACTGTTTTTGGACGACCTTCGCCAAATTCGACTTGGCCGGACTTACGACCTCAATTGAATTTACCATACCATCGATACACACTGGTCCTTGATAGAGCTTCATCACCAAAAAAAAAAATAAGTTCATCGATGCACTGTTGCTGAGTTAATCTACGCCAAAATAATAATCGCGTAAAAATGTTGGCGATGTAATTCCTTTTTTTGGCCGAGATGAATTATTTAAGTTACAGTAAGCAACACAAAAAGCGCTCGTATGTCAAAACGTTCTGAGTATGCATAACATCAAAAATGTCAAACTTTACGATAAAATTGCCAGTTGCCAGATTGCAACACTAGGGTTATCAAATCCCGGCATATATAAGGCAATACTCGTATTGTGAAAATAATGTAACTTGATACTCAAATGCGCTCCTAGAATCTGAAAATTTGTTAGCATATTCTGCACATCTTCTATATATTTTGGTGCTTTATGAGTAACTAGGAAAGTTTCGTCAGTCAACACAAAACTTTTCTAAGCTTTACTTTCGGGAACACCATCGGGAGGGCTAACAAATATCCCACCTTTCGACTTTTCCATACTAAACCTCGGAAATTTTCTACAAATGCAATCAAAATAATCTCCGTGATTGTTAAACGCTTTAACAATTTGATTTATTATATTGAACGTAATATATAATGGTTGACGTATGATTTTGTATCTGCTCACCAACAGCTCCATTATTACGATCGCTTTACCGTCAGTCAAAGAATTTCTTACATGTCAATCATTTTGTTCTCAAAGGCTATTGACTTTGTTGACCGATAAAAAATTTATGTTTTTCCATTCCACATTGATCGTCCGAGCATTTAATTTTTTCCAAAACTTATTTAACATTTTGGCAACGGCGAATACCGCAGACGATGGAACGATGAGCTGTACGAGCTATACGACGACATTGACATAGTTCAGCGAATCAAGAGACAGCGGCTACGCTGGCTAGGTCATGTCGTCCGAATGGATGAAAACGCTCCAGCTTTGAAAATATTCGATGGAGTGCCCGTTGGCGGAAACAGAAGAAGAGGAAGACCTCCACTCCGTTGGAAATATTAGATGGAGAGCGACCTGGTATCACTTGGTATTTATAACTGGCGCCAAACAGCAAGAAGAAGAAACGAGTTGCGCGCTATTGTTGACGAGGTTATAATCGCGTAAGCGGTGAATACGCCAAAGAAGAAAAAGAAGAAGAAGAATTTAAAACTTTCATATTTTTGTTTAAGTTTTGTTGAATTGTTAATTGTAATTGTTGTAAATTTATTTCCTTTTTGCAGTAATACACATTTTAAACTTATTTTCAATCTTGACGTTAACAGTTCTAAATCTTGTTTTGATAAATTGAGATCACTTATTAAATCACGGAGTAAATTTTCAGAAAATAACTTTGTCTACTATCTTTCGCCTGACCATTCACTTCCATCGGTATACTGTCACATTTTCTGTGAATTTGCGAATTACTTTTAAAACGTAAATTGTCCGATGATGATCCGGAGGCACCAATCAGATCATAGGCATACAAAAGTATATTCCAGAAAGTTCTGCTTTTTCCACAACCGCAAAGTCTCGACACATTCCTTACAACAAACTATATTAGGAATCCATGCTTATCTAGTGCCTACCAAATGAAACCGAAATAAATCAGTATAATTTTCCGAGTCTGTTATATTTCTTTTTGTTGCGATCCACACTTGCTCTTTTCAACATTTATATTCGTCACTCTGGGCAGGAAACTGAACTGGGAAGAACATTCAGCTCAGCTCTTCTTCTAAGTCATGATATAGGAGTATGATAGCTTGAAATTAAGAAAGTTTCTGTGTGAAATTCAAAGACAAAGTTGATATGTAATAGTAGGACGATTGAAACCACTCCATATGAAATACTAAATATAATCCTTGATATTTTATTAGACGGGAAAATATAAGTTGGGAACGCTGATAGTTTTTTGTTTAAGGTAAAAGTGAAAACCACAGCAAAAATTGACTAGTACTCTGATTGGTATTAGAGAAGGTGGACGCATAACCATGAATTGGTGCTCATTCGAGGTGCTAGACCACTACTATGTGTCCAAGGTCGAAATTGAAACAAAAAAGTAAATACAAATATTTTAATATTTTAAGCATATCGTTTACTCGATTATAGCTCTTTGTCGTGACTAAAAATAACAATTTAAGTCAGGTCGGTATCCACCTAGTCCTTATGTATTCGTATTCCTTTTTTCCACCAGCGTGTACTTTATATATCTTTATTCGCTTTATTCATATAATTCATACAGGTCAACATTTCATCGTCTACTAAGTTTATGTTCGTCGATAGAATACTTAGTCCAAGAACCATCTGTTTTGAAGAGTGATGTTGTGTTTGATTTTAAGGCTGACATTGTTATTCTGGCTTCAAGTGAGGCAATTCATGGTTTTGACTTTTCTTTACTTGAACTTGTATTTACCTTGTATATTTATCTCTACAGCTCCTGTTATTTTCATCAGCATTCAACAGTCTGGAGAAGCGTTTTCTCTTTGGTTCTTAGATGAGTATACTCTCCTGTCACATCTTCGAGTGATGATTTTGGTATTATGTTCTAGGCGCTCATAAAGGGTGTTTTTTATAGAGGTATAGAACTTTAAGTTGGCATTACTTTTCAAGATGGCGACCGATTTAACAGCTGTCAAGTGATTTATTCTCAGTTTGGTTTGGCAATTCATCATGAATAGACTCACGCCTGAACAACGCTTGCAAATAGTTCAATTTTATTTCGAAAGTAATGGTTCTGTGCGGAAAACGTATCGCGCACTACGTCCATTTTATCGTCGACAAAATCGTCCATCAGAGCAGTTAATTCGATTAACCATCGAACGTTTTCGCACCACGTTTACTCCTATTGATAACTCGCATCCCCAGAGACGCCGTATGTTGCGTACAGAAGAAGCCATTGCTGCTGTAGAGCGTAGCATTGAGGAAGACCCGAATGAGTCCATCCGCCATCGAGCACAGGAATTGGATCTGTGTCAATCCACTTTATGGAAGATTTTGCGGAAGGATCTTGGTTTGCGTGCTTACAAAATCCAACTCGTGCAAGAATTGTAGATTCGTCGAATGGGCCCAAAACGAGATTACCGTTGTTCCCGATTTTCATAAGCGAATTTTGTTTAGCGATGAAGCGCACTTCTGGTTGAATGGCTACGTCAACAAACAAAACTGCCGCATTTAGAGTGAAGGTAATGCTCAAGTATATGTTGAAACACCGTTACATCCAGAAAAACTGATTGTTTGGTGCGCTTTATGGGCTGGTGGAATCATTGGTCCGTACTTTTTCAAAAACGATGGTGGCCAGAACGTTACAGTCAATGGTGATCGGTATAGAGCCATGATTACTAACTTTTTCATTCCTGAATTGAATAACCATGATGTCCAGGAGATGTAGTTTCAACAAGACGGCGCAACATGTCACACAGCTTGCGCCACAATAGATTTATTGAAAGACATGCTTGGTGACCGCCTAATTTCACGTTTTGGACCTGTGAATTGGCCTCCAAGATCTTGTGATTTAACACCGCTAGACTACTTTCTGTGGGGCTATGTAAAGCCATTGGTCTATGCGGATAAGCCACAAACGCTTGACCATTTGGAAGACAACATTCGCCGTGTTATTGCCGATATACGGCCACAAATGTTGGAAAAAGTCAACGAAAATTGGACTTCCAGATTGGACTACTTCCACGCCAGCCGTGGCGGTCATATGCCAGAAATCATATTTAGAATGTAATGCCACAAGATTATCTTTCGGATATATAAAATTCAAGTCAATCGAATAATCCATCGTTGTTTTATTGCAACTTAAAGTTCTATACCTCTTTAAAAAAACACCCTTTAGATAGCAACTTCGGTCATATTATCCTTCTCATTTGTCGGAATGTGGGCGCAAAGCAGCTATAGGTTGAAGGACTTCGCTTTGATGCAAATTGTGGCTAGATATTCATCCACAAGTGTGAATACCAGCACTTAAGGTCGAAGTCTCTCTCGCACCACAAACTCAACACCAAATTTGCTTTCTCGTCGAGGTACAATATTTCTCGACATTATAGATATGTAGATTGACTCACAGGCGTGAGACACGTACATATTTAATTTAGACAACTTCAATTGGAAAGCATGCTCTGATTATTTCACGCAATAATATTTAAAAAAAATTTATGCAAATTAAATATTGTTGGAGTTAAGAATTTTTAAGAATGAAATAAAAAAGTGAAATACTAGTCGAAAAGGTCACATAAATAGATGATATCGTTCATCTTTGCTGAAGATTGTATACTCGAAATAACTATGTATTGAAAACTTTTCCAAATATTGTCAAAGAGGCGACATTAAAGGTCACTGGGCTCATGACAATTGACACATAAGAGCATAGAAGCAAGAATACTGATATGCATATGGAAAAGTATGTACATTAACAGCAACAAAACTTTTCCAAATAAGTCACTATAATATATACATAATATCTACAATATATATCTATACACGTCCATTCCTGTGCATAAGTGAACGTATAATATGACAAAGACATATATATATTTCAGTACAGTCGCAGCCCCATTTTCATTTCCATCATACTAAGTACATAAAGTTGACCTTTCTTCATGAGAAAGACAAAATTTATACTTATGTGTGTATATTTATATAAAAGTATGTATGTATGCATGCTTCTCTGTCATCAGCTTCGATTTCGTTGGTAGCAATGAACCAAAGTAAAAGTATCAAGGCAACCGCATATTTGTCTAGCATTTGGGCCGATTATAAAAAATGGAACGTGCTAAGGCAAGAATAAATAAATAAATAAATAAATAAAGGAAAAAATCAAAAAAGTAAACACACAGTGATGAAAAGGTCAAATTTGTGCTGTTAAATAGGAACGTATGTAGCTGTGATTTTCCCTTCAACTACTTAACCGTACATCGTTATTTTTGCTTCAAGGGAATGGGGCATTTACAATAATGAAATATTCATTACATTAAGGTTTGTGTCACTAACACCACAAAGCCACAGCTGACATTTGTCTGTGAATGCTTAAAATAAATTTTTGTGTAAATAATGATGACATGAAATTAAATAAATTTTTTATAAAAAATAATTAAATTTGTTGAAATTAAAAGAATTTTGGTCCTAAAGTTTTATGGGCAAAATATGTAAGAAAAAGGTTTGTGGTTTGTGGACAAAAAGGGCGTTACAAGGGTTGTTCCAGTATTTTAAGTTCAAGGTTTGCCCAGCAAAGCATTAGTCGGTTTTAATGTTGAAAGTATTAAATGCACATTTGCGATCGATTGCGATTCGATGCACCATCGAAAATTAATTTTTCGAGCAAGGACTTATGGGCTCGTCTAGTGCTTTCAAAGGAAATTATTGATAATGATCGCGCGATCGATTGCGATTCGATGCACCATCGAAAATTAATTTTTCGAGCAAGGACTTATGGGCTCGTCTAGTGCTTTCAAAGGAAATTATTTATAATGAGGCTGAAAATGCTATCGAATAGATTTTAGTTTCAAATCGACACCGTTCGCTGGATTTGAACATTTCAAAAGTTCAATTGGTCCAAGAGCAGACATCTCATGACCAATTTCGATTCGGTAGTGATTATTTATTTCCATATACGCTGCGCTTTGACTCCAAATGGATGAACCGGAAAATTGAAGCATTTCAATAAAATCAAAATCATTGCTGCAGTACACAATAAATCTGTACTCCTGTAGAAGATCTATCCCGGATTATTGGGAAGGGCACACTGGTTACGTAGCATCAGAATTTCCAGTGAATCGGTCAACGTAGTTCAATGTTGAGAGCGAGAGGCTAATCACCATAAGTTTCGATTTTACTGCTGTTGGCTGCCTGAAGTCGCAGCGCTGTTGGTGTTAGGTTGAGTCCTGGAGAAAGTAGTAATAGGATCATATACCAAAAATCGACGAAGTGTTATGTTGCGGACGGGTACACTATATTTGGGCGTGCGCTCAACTCTGCGATTGTAGTGGGATCTGAGACATTTTGTGATGATATTTTAGTTTCCTTACTGAGGTTGCTAGCTTCTCTACTAGTACGTTTAGTTTCTCTGTTTTTTGTGGTAATGCACTGATAGTACCACAAGGTTATCCACTTTGCGGTTTCCAAAATAAACGTAAAAGAAAGTAAAGTTGAACCGTGGTTTTATATGTGAAACACCACATCATTAAATGACTGCTTCGAGAATTTTTGCAAACTTCGATCTATTTGAGGTAATTTTCGGCCAGTTTTTGGCGCATATTAGGCGGTATATCTGCTATAACTTGACGATTTGACTTGGTTTTCAAGTTCTCAATAGTTAACGGTTTATTCGCAAGAGCACGGCCTCTCGCGTAGCCCCACAAACAAAAATTCAACCGTGTCAAATCGCCCGATCGCGGCGGCCGATCGCCATCGCCAAGACGAGAGATTACGCGGACGGGAAATATCTCTCACAATAAAGCCATATTCGCTCATGTTGAGTGGCATGTGGCACCATCTTGTTGATCTTGGTGGAACCACATATTTTCAAAGTCGTGTTCTTCAATTGGAGGCCAAAAATCGGTTATGATACGACCATAACGCTTCGAACTGAGTTGTTTTTAGGTGCAATGGTCTTCTTTTTTTTTAAATTTTTAAGGGTTCTTGGAGCTCCAACCGGGACTATTTTGTTTATTTACATACATATTCACCGAATGAAAAATGTGCCTCGCCTCTGAAGATTTTTTTTTTTAGAAAATCGACGACCACTGCACTCAAGGCTCAAGCAGGCCTTAGAATATCTGTAACCGATCCAGTCTCTTCAATTTTTCTGAAAATTTGACTAATTGCTTGAAAAGTTGGACGATTAAGTGCACCAGTGTAAAATTTGTGGCGTTTCCCTGCTCTTCAGGCACCGATGCTATATCGGCTGTTAGTGATTGTTGGTTTGGTTTGTACGAAAGTTGGATCAAGTTTGATTCCACCCAAAAGATTCATTCATTATATTTTTAGTAAATCTGAGGGCGACGTTGGGCCCATTCTATACCTGTTAATAGCAGATTAAAGTATTCAATTATTCAATTTTGGACTACCATTAATTCGTCCTGGTGCAAATTGGCGTCGACAACGTAATACCCAGCCGCGTTTGAAGAGATTCTGCGAAACTGAAATTACGCTCCAATGCACCAAGCAACTTATTTGCTTCAGAATGAAGGTAATTCAAGGGAAGTGTGTTCGCCTGTGCCTCGAAAAATTCCTCACTGCAAATCAAATATTTTATTATTCTTATTTTATCATATTTATGTTTTATTTCCTTTATTTCTATTTATATATGGATGCCTGCCCAGTTACCTTTTGCGTATAAATTAAATTTATTATAGCACGTAATTGTATTTTTGAAAGTATGTATGTATTTCTGTGCCTTATTTCGCAGAAAAATTCTGTTTGTATGAATAGCATGCAGCTATGCATTTAGTTCCAATTAAATTTTGTACTTTTGGGGGTTTAACGGTAGTTTCATCGTAATGTAACTAGCTTCCGGCAAATCGTGTGTAGGGAGAAAATTATTTTAGAAAATGTGCTGACGCACTGACATAGTGAAAGTATAAATATCATAATAAAATGTTGAAAATTTTTATTTTTGACTGTTGAGAACCACTTTGGGTTTTCGAATTTAAACTAGATTTAAACAGTATAATTAATTGAAATTGTTCCATACAAGCAGTTCTTAGAAAAAAGCAGTACCACTAAATCGATGAAGTTACTACATTAGCCTTACCACAAACGAATTTTTCTCAGTTCAATGTTAAATAAAAACAAATTTTGTTATTCAAACAAAATTTTAAAACATGTATGGTACTCAGGATAAGCTTATATTATACCTATTGCTTGCTATTGAATTCAGAATTCAATCCATTTATCAACACATGTGGACTTAATATATTTTCATCGCTGAAAAAAATTTGGCTCGAAAACGTCGGATCTTCATGGAACTTTTCAAGAGCCCATAAAACGAAACGATGTCGCTTGGGAAGGTCAAGCGGCTTCAGTTCTTGCACAAGCTCGATTTCGTACGCTTCCAATTGAAGATCTCGACATAAAATGCGCGAAGTCGTTCCGTACGTCCGCCTGAGTTGCTGCGAATGGCGCTGAATCGACTATCCACGGTCATCGTGTACACTCTCAGCAACGGCCGCCATATTTTCTTCACTGCGTGCTGGACGTGGTCGATTCTGTCCAATATTTTCCAATAATGAGTTCTGGGTCTCAAGAAAGGTAATGGTGTTGCGATTAGTAGTCCCAATAGGCCGATTATGTTGACCATAAGTTGAGCGAACAGCGCGAAACACATTCTTTACAGAACGTGAATTTTCGTTATAATAATAAAGTTGAATGATTTTAAACGTTATTCAGGCGTAAGTCTTTCTATAATGAAATGCAAAAGAATACGGAACAAAAATTACATGATAGCTTGATACGACTCACGCGTAATCTGTCAAAAAAAGGCTATTGGAAAATGTACCTCTGTTACGCAGAGATTTAGTTACAAAAGCAGACAACTAAAATTTTATGAAAATTTATATATGAAGAATGGTACGGTCTTCAGACGAATAAAGCATAGTTGAGCCTTACCAGAGAAACAGAAAGAAAGAAATACCTAGAACTTTAATATCAGAAACCGAATCAAGAAGTATCCCAGAAATATGATAACGCGTAAGGAAATGATGAAACTTTCGGGTATGAGTGGAATGAAAACACTTTTCGACATTCAACAGTAGGTGATTCCGAGTGCATGAAGATTGCAGTTTGTTAAAGTCCACTTGAAGCGTAACGGAATCACTAAGGCTTTTAATTACTAAGTAAATTTTGAGGCCATCCGCATAAAGAAGAAATTTAGATGCCAGAAAACAGGAACTAACATCATTTAGGAATAAAATAAACAGCATAGGGCCCAAGACGCTGCCTTGAGGTATGCCCGATACATTATCAAAAGCAACTGCATAGAGTCTATTAAATAGGTAAGATGTTTTCCATTAAAGAAAAGTATAGTGAAAACCTAGATAATTTCCATCAAAAGCCTTTGAAGCCCCAGTATAAATTGTGGTGTGGTATTATTATTCATAAAATTTATAACGAATTAAAAATTATTAAAAGAATTTAAAAATAAATTTTAGCAAAATGCTTCAATTAATTAACTTGTCATGACTCGTCGATGTAATAATTCATTTGCAGCTTACTCAAAATATTGCTTTTATATACAAGTATATACATACGTATATACATAAAAGTTTTAACAACATCAATAACAACAAGCGCATAAAATGCTGACAAAAATATTGGCTGACTTCACTTTGCGACAGTCGCATGCAAATCAAGGACTATCAAAGGACTCTTAGCACATGTTTTCACAAAGAAAAAAGAGGAAAAATAGCATTTACATACAAACACAAGAAAACAATGTGTACTTTCGTAGCCCAAATGCGTTCTACTCACTTTGTATCTATGGAAAAGTGTTTGTGTTTGTGTGCGTGTGAGCAAGCACAAAACAACGTGTTCGAACATAATTTGCTTGCTCTGTTTTTTACACGTTCGTTATGGGTATAAGTACTTTATGAAATGGCATACATACTGCCATATACATATGTATATAATGTATATATGAACATTTATATGTATAATTTATGCAAGCGTGCACATAGGACTCCACCTAAAAAAGACAAAACAGACAAAGTGAATTCCAATTTGTGAAAATATTCAATTCCAGCTACTCACTCTTAAATAAAAATGAAGGAAAATTGTGGAGAGAATGAGCAGGCTACAGAAAGGCAATGAAAAACGAAATATACTTTGAAATGAATACGATTTGTGTGTACATTTTCCTGGGCGTGTTTATTTATGGGTAAACAGAAGCTAAATGTGTAAATATACATACATACATACATACATATCGGTATCTTTAGACATATCCAATTTTCTCTGTTCCTTTGCAAACTTTGACTTTGTTTAGGTACATACATATGTATGTATGCACGTTCATACATACAAAGACGATCATATACGAGTATACACCCAATTTCATTTAAACGGTGATCCATTTTGAGGTTTCTTACTCTTTTAAAGAAAAAAAAAACACAGAAAATTCATATTTAATGGGGAATGTTTATTATCATCCGAAAGAACATTCTTTGGCATTTATTTTTTGAAGGTTATTACTTTCGAATGTTAGCCGTGACTACGCCTCAGATGGTCCAGCCGTTCAATACTCTTTTCGATGACTCCTTCGAGCATTTCGACTGGTAACTGGCGAATGATAGGCGTGCTGTTTTGCTCCAAGACCTGAATATAAGTAGAAGCGGGATTGACGGCATAGACTTTAGACTTTACATATACCAACAGGAATAAGTCTGACGGTGTGAATTGTCTGTTTACCGAAGCGTTCTCCCAATAAATCAATGAAATATTTGTTTGATGCGATGTGTGGGAAGTGGCACCGTCTTGTTGAAACTAAATGTCGCGGAGATCATGAGCTTCAATTTCGGGCATCAAATATTAGGTTATCATGGTGCGATAACGGTCGCCATTGACGGCTACGTTCCCACCGGCATCAATTTTAAAGAAATATGTACCGATGATTCCACCGGTCCACAAGCCACACCAAACATTTATATTTTCTGGATGAAATGGCAGCTCTTGAATCACTTCGGGTTGCTCTTCGTCACAAATGTGGCAATTTTGCTTGTTTACATACCTATTGAGCCAGAAGTGAGCCTTATCGCTGAACAAAATTTAGCTCGAAAACATCGGATCTTCTTGGAACTTTTCAAGAACCCATAGAGCGAAGCGTTGTCGCTTGGGAAGATCGAGCGGCTTCAGTTCTTGCACAAGCTATATTTTGTACGATTTCAATTTAAGATCTCGACTTAAAAATAAAAAACGACCGCTATATTTTCTTCACTGCGTGCAGGACTTGGTCTATTCGGTCTAATATTATCCAATAATGAACGCTGGGTCTCAAGATGGGTGATGGTGTTGCGAATAATACGCTCAGTAGGCCGATTATATTGACCATAAGTTGGGCGAACTCGCGAAATACATTCTTTACAGAACGTGAATTTTCGTTGAAAATTCGTAAAGTTGAATGATTTGTAAACATTGTTCAGGCGTAGGTGTTTACATGATGAAATCCCAAACAATACTGAACAAAAATAATATGACAACTTGACACGATTCAGGCGTGATTTGTCTGAAAAAGGCTATTGAAAAAAGTACCTCCCCTTGGATCACTCTTTTTTTAAATTTTTAGGAATTTCATGCGAAAATATTACAAGCAAAAATATATGTATGTACATTTGAGTGTGTATGCCAAACTAGATAGCTACTAACGATTCGACGTGCAACCAATTCGATAACGTAGTGATAGACGGAAGACATATGTCCCGTGTTTTATAGGATCTAACTAGCATAGCTTCGGCACACAACATAGCACACAAACGAGAAAGTCTCGAAAAGGCAATTTTTAATTCAGATTGCAATTCTGCTCTAAGAGGGCACATTTCAGAAAGGAAAAGGTCAGAAAAAAGCTGATACAGTAAGGGTTGCCGCAGCGCTGATGGAATGGTAATGATATCTAGAGTTAAAGAGGCAAAAGAGATGCATTTGTAGGCAGCAAAAGAGAAGAGAGAGGGAGAGAGGGAGAGAGAGAAAGAAAGAAAGAGAAAGATCCTCAAATACGCGAGCATGAAGAGCTTGAAGAGATAGACAAAATGAAGTTTCTATGACTTTAATCTAGTTTCCATACCGGATCTTTTACTTATAGGAACTAGAAATGGTATGTGGTGACTTACGTTCGGAGTATATTAAGTATATTGAGGGAGCGTTGAGTATGGCAAAAATATGATCAAATTATTTTCATAATTTTATCCATTGGGTGCATGATTGTCAATTATTACACAAAAAGTGGATCACCCGAAAAAGCAACTGTTGTCGTGGGATACGATTTCTCAATAACGCATATAAGATCCTATCGAAAGTATTGTGTGAGAGATTAAGCCTATTGTCAACGAACTGATTACCAGCGTGGCTCTAGACCAGGCCAATCCACCATTGACCAGATATACATCACCTGTGAAAACTTGGAGAAGATGCTTGATAAAAAGATCTATGAATTTTCCAGTTTAAAATGTCTAGGCTGGCGGGCCATTAGTTCTGCTTTCTCCAGACTGGAAAGAAAACGAGGCGAATGGGACTGGATACTATATTGATAATGTAATTGAAAAGTAAAACCCTCTATCGACAAACAAAGACGGTCAACATTTCCGTCATACTTTCAGAATCGCAGATTTTGGCAACATCCAATGAGTTTGTTTGAAGAGCTTTAGGGCGAAAGGTGTTGCTAAAGAGTTATGGTCCTCTGCGTACTAACGACAACGAATCCCAAAACGATGAGCTGATATAAGCCGCGGTATTGACATTGTTTAGCGGATTAAAAGACAGCGCCTACGCTGACTAGGGATACCCTTAACCCGGCAGGTTAGGGACTGAAAAATTTACCCGCGGTAAGGCATACCTGTCGTAAAAGGTGACTAAAATAAAATAGTTCCCGTGATAGTCGGGTCTTTATACCGGAACGACCCGGATGTTTATTTGGCTAAGTACTGTCATTCTAGCGATATTCCCCGGAGCGCAATTTGGGGATTTTTTGGGGTTACAACAGCAACAACAACAACAACAACAATAGGAAAACCCTTCTCTGCATTAAAAAGATTAGGCAGAGAAGTACCCGGTTGACCGGCTGGTGTTTCCAAGCGATGCCGATGATTGGCGTGTTATTGTTGGCTTGGCGATGATAGTGTAAGCGGTGCTTACCACAATAAAGAAGAAGAAAAATGAGATATGCTAGAGCTTTGGTTATTAAAAATATATATGCGGTAATAATCTTGTACAAAAATTAATCGCATTGTAATAAAGGAAAAGAAAATAATATTGTAAAGCATTATTAAGCAAATACTGTCATATGGTTGCACAAAAGATGATATTTAAATGGAAGGACACTGCGTATACGTAATATTTGTAAATACATAATTGAATTTAGAGGTGAATTGGCATGAAAAATAATTTTTCCTTCTTCATTAAATGATAGCGAGAAGCAACCTGCTATGTGGTTTAAAGTGACGTGACCAAAGAATTCAGTGGACTCAAATCGTTGGGAACTATAAGTAGACCAATTAAAAACATTTCGGAAAGAATTTAACTCTTTTGCTGTTTAATATTAACTAATGTTTCCACTGAAACTTTTAAACCAAAATAAAAATGTTTTATTAGAACTGTATATGACTGCCAATTCTACTTCAAATGCAACCAACCGACTCAGCTTACTAAGGTTACTTCCATCTGTGTTGTTTTCTTGACTTCTGTTAATAAATACTATTGGTTTATAAATAGCTATATTTTGACAGATCACGAGTGAGTCGTACCAAGCTGTCATGTTATTTTTGTTCAGTATTGGTTGACATTTCATCATGGAAAGACTTACGCCTGAACAACGTTTACAAATCATTCAACTTTATTACGAAAATTCACGTTCTGTATGAAATGTGTTTCGCGCACTTTGCTCAACTTATCGTCAGCATAATCGACCTACTGAGCATACTATTCGAAACACCATCACCCATCTTGGGATCCAGCATTCATTGCTGGATGAAATTCGACCTAATAAGCGACATCCAGCACGCAGTGAAGAAAATATAGTGACCGTAGCTGAGAGTATACACCAAGAGTCGATTCAACGCCGTTCGCAGTAACTCGGACTGACGTATGGAACGACTTGGCGCATTTAACGTCGAGATCTTAAATTTAAAGCATACAAAATATAGCTAAAAAGTTTCAGGAAGAGCCGACGCTTTCGAGCCAAATTTGTTTCAGCCATGAGCCTCATTTTCGCATTTGTGGCGAAGAGAAATCTGAAGAGATTCAAGAGCTGCGATAACAACGGTTTGGAGTGGTTTGTTGGCCGGTGGAATCAGCGGCCCATATTTCCTCAACCTTGATGCCGGTGACAACCGACTATTTGATGCCTGACATTGAAGCTCGTGATCTCCGCGAAATTTCGTTTCAACAAGACGGGTCACTTTCCACACATTGCATAAATCAATGAATTTATTGAGAAAACACTTCGGTGAGCATATAGTTTCAAGTTTTAGGCCGGTCAATTGACCACCAAGATTGTGTGATACCACACCGTTAGACTTTTTTCTGTGGGGATATGTAAAGTCTAAAGTCTATGCGGACAATCCCGCTTCGATTCAGGCATTGGAGCAAAACCTCACGCGTATCATTCGCCAGTTACCAGTCGAAATGCTCGAACGAGTCATCGCAAATTGGACCCAATAGGTGGACTATCTGTAGTCGCGGGCAACATTTGAAAGAGATAATCTTAAAAAAATAAACGCCGAAGAATATTCTTTCGAATGATAATAAGCGTTCCCCATCATATTAAAATTTTCTGTGATTTTTCTTTAAAAGAGTAGGTAACCGTGAAATGGATCATCTTTCATTGGTGCAAATTTTTTTTGCTGACGCCGTTAGGTAGCTAACATTGACAGCGCTAAAATTATGACAAAAAAAAAAAAAAAAGAATAATGGAAGAAAGCAACAACAAACGAAAAATGAAAAGAAAATAAAAATTAGAAAGAAGGGCTGTCTCGGCCATGCCGAAGTCTTTATACCTTTCATGAACATTACAAATTTATTGCAAATTGCAAAAGTCGATTTCGATGATTTTCAGTGTCAAGGACTTGAATTTACGTCTGTAGTATACCAAATTTCATGTTCCTAAATGATTTTTTGGCGGATTTTGGGCCAAAAACCTCATATTTGAGCAAATCCGTTGTATGGCGGCTTTATGATAAAATATTCCAATTTTGATGATTTTCACTACCAATATGGAACTTAATATATATGTGCATACTACAAAACTTCACGCTCCTAAATGCTTTTGGACCGAGTTTTTCCCTAAGTCTCACATTTGAATAAATCGGTGTAGCGGCAAATCAAAAACAGCTCATCATTCTGATACGATCAGTATAAATTTCGGTGAATCTATTTCTTCTCTTACCATTTCATGTACATGAAAGGTATAATAAAGCGAATAACGCTTAGATTGAATTGAAGAAAGCACAAATACGTGAAGACTATTCATTACTCTCCTAGATGGAAAATGCGTTGAACGGGCAAAGTTGCTTTCGTCTACTTTTTACCAATACACTTATATATATATATATATATATATATATAATGACTTTTGTTGTATTCAAGCGTCGTTATGGCATTGTTACTTTCGTAGTGTAATAAAAATAACAAAAGAAAATGAGTATTGCTCCGATGCGGTCGTTTTAACAGTTTTTGGTACATTTCTGCATCATTTGCGGTTGGTTGTACACACAGTTACAAATCTACTTTACTTTATTCCATTTTGCGCATTACGTATGTATGTGCGCACATATTGTATGTATATTTCTGTATATGTGTATATATGTATCAGTATAGTAAGTTTGGTAAATACATATATTTATTTATTGAAGGTGTATGCTGTGCCAGTTTTACTTATTTATGGCTGTGTTCGTTTGCGTAAAAACAGCAAAATGACATCATCATTATCAAAATTATTATTATTCTTATTACTGTTATCGTCAGTTTCAGCATCATTGACACACTATTTTTTTTCAAGCGCAAAAGAGAGAAATATAAATAAATATAAAAAGATGTTATCCAAATGCGTAAATTTGTATTTGTATAGCTATGAGTGTGTGTGTGTGCATAGTAATGTAGAATAAATGCAGGAAGGACACACTCACAAAGATTATATAAGTGTGTAGTTATGTTTAGTTAAAACCAAAAAAATGCTCAAACTTAAAGCGTACACTTTAGGGCGTTGTGCAAGCTACTTTTTAGTTTAATGTATATATATTTTGTTTGAAAAAATATACAAAAATATACATACGCACGGACAAACGCCCACTTTACCACATTCACACAACCTAGATTTTCGTTCCACTTTTGGTTGCCCCTTTTCTTGCCAACACAAAGTCTCGTTTGCGTCACCTTTTAGTGCTATTCACTTTGCCATTTGCCGTAATTATTACCGCTATTATCTTTGTTCTACCTGCTTTTGTTTTTGTTGTTACTACCAAACGTGCTCCAAGTTGAGCTTAAGTGGCAACTCTTTAAAATGATTTCTTTTCTTCATTTTTTTGCTCTTTAATTTGTCTTTTGTAAACCGGGGCGTGCCGTTTACTTTGAAAATATATATAAATGAAACAAAAAAATATATATTTGAATATATATACTTTAATTTAAAAAAAATAGAATGAAATCAAATGTAATTAAATGAAAATGAAATAAAATAACGCAAAATTAAATTAATAAAAAAATTCAACTTCACTAATATAAAGTAATTAAAATAAAATCAATTAAAATAAAATAAAAGAAGCAAAAAAGGAAATAAAAAGAAAATAAAATGAAAAAATTATAACTAAAAAAAATGAAAAAAAAATATATGAAATATCAATTAAAAAAAAAATAAAAAATAAAAAAAATAAAAAATTGAAAATTAAAAAAAAATATATATAAATATAAAAGAGATAATAAAATGAAATTGTATTCAATAAAAAATAAATACAGAAAAAATTAAAATTAAAATAAAAATACGAAAAAATAACATGAAATAAAATAAAATAACGAATATAAATTAAAGGATTTGTACATATAATAGGTGATACATTTTGAGGATGCCTAATTATTTACTATAATTCTAAAGAACATTCTTTGGCATTTATTTTTTGAAGATGATCTCTTTCAAATGTTTGCCGCGGTTATTTCTCAGATGGTCCATCCGTTGAGTCCAATTTTCGATGACTCGTTCGAGCATTTCGACCGGTAACTGGCGAATGACAAGCGTAATGTTTTGTTTCAAGGCCTTTACATATCCTCACAGGAAAAAGTCTAACGGTGTGATATCACACGATCTTGGTGGCCAGTCGACCGCCCCAAAACGTGAAATTAACTGCTCACCAATGTGTTCTCTCAATAAATCCATTAATTGATGCGATGTGTGGGAAGTGGCGCCGGCTTGTTAAAACCAAATGTGCCGGAGATTACGAGCTTCAATTTTAGGTATCAAATAGTCGGTTACCATGGGGCGATAACTGTCACCATTGACGGTTACGTTCTCACTGGCATAATTTGTGAAGAAATATGGATCGCTGATTCCACCGGTCCACAAGCCACACCAAACATTTATATTTTCTGGATGAAAGAGCAGCTCTTGAATCACTTCGGGTTGCTCTTCGTCCCAAATGTGGCAGTTTTGTTTTTTTACATACCCATTGAGCCAGAAATGGGTCTCATCGCTGAACAAAATTTAGCTCGAAAACGTCTGATCTCCTTGGAGCTTTTCAAAAGCCCATAGAACGAAGCGATGTCGCTTGGGAAGGTCAAGCGGCTTCAGTTCTTGCATAAACAGTATTTTGTACGCTTTCAATTTAAGATCTCAGACGTAAAGTGCGCCAAGTCCTGCGAACGGCGTCGAATCGACTCGCCACGGTCTTCGTGAACACACTCAGCTGCGACCGCTATATTTTCATCACTGCGTGTTGGACGTGATCTATTCAGTCGAGTATTATCCAATAATGAATTCTGTGTCTCAAATTGGGTGATGGTGTTGCGAATAGTACGCTCAGTAGGCCGATTATGTTGGCCATAACTTGAGCGAAGCCCGCGAAACACATTCTTTATAGAACGTGAATTTTCGTTATAATAATAAAATTGAATGATTTGTAAACGTTGTTCAGGCGTAAATCATTCCATGATGAAATACCAAGCAATTCTGGACAAAAATACTATAACAGCTTGATACGACTCACGCGTGATCTGCCAAAAAACGGCTATTGAAAAAAGGACCTCTACTTGGATTACCCTTTATATAGGCCTTCTTCAATATCCTTTTCTTTCCCTTGTATTACACTTTCACTTTTCTCCCTTTTTGAGCATGTTAACTACAACTACTACCATTTCTCACGTTCTCCTACGCATGTACGTGCTTTTATTCATATCAGTACATACATATATGCCTGTACGCATACATATGTATGTATGTGTTAAATATACATTTGTGAGCTGTTTTTACCTTCTCTAATTCTCTACCGCTGTAGCCACAGGCTAAGCTGTGCGTAAATTATGCTGAAGAGATATACCCGTATGTGTGAATGTATGTAAGTACGCCTGCACTGCATGCTAATGCTCAACTTATTCTAAACAATGTGAAAATAAACAACAACAACGGCAAATAATACTTTCACTGGGAGCATTTCTCAAGTGAGTATGCTTAATGGGCCGTTTACAAGCGTGTCTACGTCACTGAGGTTAGCATTTTTCCAATACATACAAATTTTTAACAAAATATTTTGAAATACATTACATGATATTGTGAGAACGTTGAAAAAAACACAAATTGTGTGAGAAAATATTGAGAGAAAAAACCTGACCAAAGGTATGAAAGGAAAATTTCTCAAACTTAGTTCACTTTTTATCGTAAGAAAATTATTAAATTATTTAGTATTTTTTTCTAAAAAAATTATTATTTTTATTTATTGTATTTGTATGTATGAATTTTTTTCGAAAATTTTACTTGGTAAGCTCCTTCGAAACTGCTGTGATTACACTTTTACAGGTAAAATTTAATTAAATTTTGCCTTGTAAATGCGAAATAGTTTATAAAAATATATTTTGTGAATTAAAATTTATTTCAAGGTTCAAACTTAGACTTATACACGATAAATTGTTTTAAATATAATTAATAGAAGAATGCAATTGAATGAATGCAATTGAACGATTTCCATACAATTAAGTTTTCCTTATATTTACGGTATTTAAAGATATTAAAAAGAATAAAATTAAAATGAAAGAAAACCATAATTTGCCTGAATACATCTAAGGCATGCGATATTTGGAATTTTATTATTAGTATCTGAAATAATTGGAACTCTTTGAAAATTTAATATTTGAAATGAAATATGCGAGCTGTACATATGTAATATCTTAACACATATGTTCGTATGTATATACATATGTTCGTATGGATATGTGTTGATAATATCATCATTTCTGTATTGACCAAACCGACATGCTTACAACTCTCTGGCTTATTTAATAAACTGTAAATATGGTGTTGTGATACGAACTGACTACATATATATATATTCATATATTGGTATGCTTATTTCATTATTTGAAAAATGGAATGGTATTTTTGAACACATATGTACGTACATATCTACTGAAATATTTTAAAAGTCATTCTATACACACATAAGAGCGAAATATCAACATAATGCTTGTCAACAAATATAGGGGTTTCCAATAATATGATTCCTTTAAAAAACAAAACACCCTAATTGTTAAGGAAATTTAAATATTTTTTATTTAATGTGAAGTACAATCTATACAATTAGGTTGTGAATATAACATCATTCAAATAGTTTCCAAGACCTCTTTTGCAGTAACAAATTCGATGAACCCAATTTTTGAGCACTTTTTCCACTAAACCTAGTCGTATGTCATGAATAGCACGCTCAAGAGAGTCTGCTTTATTGCTAATGACCAATAACTTCAAATAACCCCACAAGTAGTAGTCTAATGGTGTTAAATCACAACTTCTTGGGGGCCATGTAATGTCAAAATATCTTGAAATAATCGAATTTCCAAACCTTTCTCGCAATAGTTCGGTTGTTGCACGTGCTGTGTGATACGTAGCCTCGTCTTGTTAGAACCAGATGTTGTTAAGATCAACTTCTTCCAATTGTGGACATAAAAAGTTGGTTATCATCTATCTACATTTACAGTAACGGTACTACCAGCTTCATTTCAAAATAATTACAGACCGATGATTACACTAGACCAAAAACCACACCAAACTATCAATTGAGGTGATTGTAATGATTGTTCATGAATAATTTGTGGATTTCCTTCGAACAACAGAATCGACACTCAGATGAAAATTGGCCTCATCGGAGATGATTTTCTTAAAAAAATCGTTTTTCCAAGTTGTTCCAAAGTAAAATCAGCAAATTCACGACGTTTTTGCTGGCCCATGGGTGAAATTGGAAACATTACTGAATACAATGAAAAAAAAAAAGACAGATCTTGACATATTAAAAATGGCCAAAATGACACTTAGAAATCATATTAGCCCTATTGGAAAACCCTTCAGTCAGAGGTAAATTAAAATAATCCTAATTTCAAAAATACAATAACTATACTATACTATAAGTAGTAATTTTTAACTGAATTTGCACAAAATTCTAAAGAGAAAATATTTTAGGTTACTCATACGCACTGCTGTTTTAAAACATAATAGAAATTTCGATATGAAGTTATTTTTTTCATTTATGTAGGGTTATCCATTTTACGCTTTCTAAAATAATCATAAATACAATGAATTTAAAATTATTTATTATAAAATTTGAGGCTTGACATTATGTGGGAAACAATACATCATTCAAAAGGCCACTTCGTGAATTTTTGCAAACTTCGAACTGTTTGAGGTAATTTTCGACCACTCTTTGGCACCTTTTGGGTGGCATCTCATTCATAAGTGCTCGAGAATATAGGTTTATCCCCATAAACACGATCTTTATCCACAAATAAAGTTCAACAGTATAAATATATATATATATATATATATATATATATATATAAATAGCACGATCTCGGCGGCCAGTTGACATTGCTAAGACGAGAATTACGCCGCCGAGAAATTTCTTTTGCAATAAAGCCATATTTGCTCATGCTGTGTGGCATGTGACACCATTTTGTTGGAACCATATATTGTCCGAGTCATTTTCTTCAACCATAACGCTCCGAATAGACGGTGGCAGTCTCGCTGTTAACTTTTTCAAAGAAGCAAGGCCCAATAAAACCTCCGAAACAAAGATCGCACCATGCAGCAAGTTTTTCTTTTGGTTTTATTTGCCTCTATGCAATTATTTGAGGATTCTTGGGACCCTCAAATGTGAGAATTTCGTATATTTACGTATTTACGGATTGAGAAATGAGCCTCATCGCTGTAGAGAATTTTGTTGGTAAAATCGCGGTCCACTGCTTTTATTCAAAAACCCAATCGACGAAAGCCTTCTAACGATCAGCTGGCTTCAGTTTTTATGTGAGCTGGACTTTATATGTATGTAGGTGCAAGCCTAAGTGCTCTTGAGAAATAAAGAAATTCGGGTCTTCGGCTACACTTTCGCTTGCAGCAGCGATATTTGAAGGGAGCGAGTAAAACGATGATGCACAAGAATTACAATATCAATTTTATGAATTACTTGAGTAGTTGGATGATTATGTGCACCATAATCTCTTCATAAAGCACGAAACGTGGTCACGTTTGAATCCCCATTTTTGTGGTAGGTTTCAAAATTTTTAATGCGTTGTGCGATTGTCAAACGATCCACTTGCGTAAATGCCTGGCCTTTAACTAAAACAAAACATGCTAGCTTTGACAGTTAAGTTTGAAAATTGTCAAAATACAGCGCTGCACTTTCGAAACCACGAAATGCATATCCTTTTGTTATAAAGAAATTTTAGCTCATGACACTTAATTTGTGAAATACAAACACCGTAATATGTACATATACATATGCATACTTATATTAAATGCCAACAAAAATGTGTTGGTCGGTCGGCCAACACATTCTCTCTGCAAAATAAAAAGAATTTCAAGAATTCTATAAGTGGCGGTTTAACTACAGCACAGAAAAGGGATTGAAAACTAAAAAAAAAAAAACGGTATAACGGTATAACGGTATAACGGTAGCAAATATAACTTCGTAATGAACTTCCTTAATTTGGAATGAAGTTAGCTTCTACATATGTAGCATAATATTAGAAAATATACTTAAGTTATTAGTCAAATTTCAACTAGTTAAAGACTATTCTAAACCTAGTATGCCAAACAAAATCCCAAGTGCAATTTGCTAACAAAATACTTTTGTAACAAATAAGGAATTGGACTAACCTTTCTTTTGAGACAGAAAAAAATTATTTTTAGTGTAATATTGAATATATGAATAAAATAATATTAATAGATGCTTTTGTTATTAGTAAAACTGTTTTCCCGATTCAGTATGCTGGTGTCATTTCGTGGTGAGCGGCTCTACCAAAATTAGTGGACAATATGGTCCAATGGAGTGCCTACAAATATACTCCTGTGTGCAAGCTATTGGAC
Source organism: Neoceratitis asiatica (assembly GCA_030068015.2). Taxonomy (NCBI): domain Eukaryota; kingdom Metazoa; phylum Arthropoda; class Insecta; order Diptera; family Tephritidae; genus Neoceratitis; species Neoceratitis asiatica. The sequence continues at coordinate 42,359,778 of CM061529.1, forward strand.
CAACTCATGTTTCTTAGTGCTGCACGACCATTCTTCGTGTTTTATCGACTATCACTACACGAAGATACAATTGCCCAATAAGTTTTAAGCCCTTATACACAAAATGTATGAAACTGAAATTTAACCCGCCTCGTTTCATTGATGAGGTCTGCTGGCTCACAAGAGACGTGCAGAATTTGAACTAATACATTTCAATGCAAATACATAGATGAAATAGGCAAATTATTGATATTAATACAAATTTATATAATAAATAATTTTTAACCAAAGTGGATTGTATTCGAAACTAAAAACTATGGTTTAATGTTATTTTGCGTGTATGCACCATAATGCAATCCCCTGAGTACCTACAGGGAGTAATCTTTTTGAAGTAGTTTCAAAACTAAATTCTTGTAAGAACTCCATGGATCACTCGAATCTTATGCAGAGGTGGAGTACAAAGTGTGTTCAAAGGAAAAAATGAATTTTGAATTTTTTTGAAAAATACCTATTTACGCATCAATATCTATTTTGTCCCCTTCAAAGTAATCCCCCTCATATATAATACACTTGTGCCAACGCTTCTTCCAATCCTCGAAGCACAACTGAAATGCGCTTTTCGGTATGGCCATCAGCTCTTTCTTCGATTCTGACTTCATCTCATCAATTGTGGCAAAACGCTTTCATTTCATTGGTTCCTTTAATTTTGGAAATAGGAAAAAGTCGCAGGAAGCCAAATCTGGTGAATACGATGGTTGAAGCATGATTACGGTTTTTGCATTTGGCCAAAAAATCACGAATAAGCATTGATGCATGAGCTGGTGCATTATCTTGATGCAGAATCCACGATTTGTTTTTCCACAATTGCGATCGTTTGAGGCGGATCGCATCACGCAAACGTTGCATAACTTCCTTGTAGCATTCTTTATTAACTATACGACCCTTTGGCAGGAAATCATGATGCACCATACCATTGTAACCAAAGAAAACAGTGAGCAAAACCTTCAGTTTTTCCTTTGAACACACCTCGTATATGGTTCAGCACTCGGCCATCACAATGTTATTTGGACCATATTTTTTGTGTGAATTGTGATTGGTTTTAGACTACTCTATTATCCGCCTGTATTACATATTTCACGCTTGCATGGAGTACTCCCGTTGTTTGCAGGGTTTTGCATATACAGAGGCAGCAAAGTGTCTCATATCCATGATGACGGCATGCCAAGGCCAACTGACCAATTGAACATAACTTAACGCATACACGCAACCGCAACAAAAACAAAAAATACATAATAAATGCATTGTATGTAAATAAACGCTTGTGAGCATATTTGACATTTGAATAGAAACGACGCCACAGACTCGAATGGACGCAATATAATTATGGTTTAATGTAATATGATTGACGCTACCCACAACAGTTCTTGTCGTTTTACTGGTAGCGTTGTAAAAACGACTTGTACGAATACCAGAGTTTTCGAAAAATTAAAAGCGAGCAGCACCATCGGTTATACATGTAAACATAATTCACATAAACATACTTATACAAATCTATATATATGCGAAATTCACTAAGTCAATGACTAACTGATGATGATGAAAAGGAATAAAATGCGGCAGAAGTATTGAAGGCGTAAATACGAGTACAACCCATTTACGAGCACTAACTGTGAAAATGTTTAAGCTGAAACGGAAGGGCGGAAATTATATATATGTGCAAAAAAAAAAAAGAAATTCAAAAAATTGCGAGAGCACGCGCCCTCCTGTCAATATATAAAAACGCGCATATTTATATACAAATAAACATTAGCTTTTTCTGGTGCTTGTGGCACATAAATAAATAACAAAAGTAAGCTGGTAGAAAAAATATACATTACCTGCATTAAATATTTAACCAATAAACATAATACTAGAAACATATTTATGTTCATTTCAAATAGAAATTAACATTTGTTTCGTAAACCTTTCAGAAATTAATAGCTCTCAATCAGACTTTGAAATTTTTCTTCTTCAAAGAAACACAAAAAAATATTAAATAAAATGTTTTGAATCTAACTTATTTCCTTGATTTTGAGATTTGCATTTGAGTGCAAATAAAAAAAAATAAAAAAAATTAAATATAATAAAGTGATTTCGAGGTTCCCTAGTTTTTTAAAGAAAAAAAAAAACGCAAAAAATTCAAATTTAATGAGAAACGTTTATTATCATTCCAAAGAACGTTCTTAGGCATTTATTTTTTGAAGGTTATCTCTTTCAAATGTTGACCGCAGCTATGTCTCAGTGGTCCATCCGTTGAGTCCAATTTTCGATGACTCATTCGAACATTACGGCTGGTAACTGGAGAATGACTGATGTTTTGCTCCAAGACCTGAGTCGAAGCTCGATTGTCCGCTTGTACTTTAAACTTTATATATTCCTACAGAAAAAATTCGAACGGTGTGATATCACACGATCTTGGTGGCCAATCGACCGGCCCAAAACGTGAAATTATCTGCTCACCGAAGTGTTTTCTCAATAAAACCAATGATTGATGCGATGTGTGGGAAGTGGCGTCGTTTTGTTGAAACTAAATATCGCGGAGATCACTAGCTTCAATTTCAGGTATCAAAGAGATGGTTATCATGGCGCGATTATGTTTGCCGTTCTTACCGGCATCATTTTTGAACAAATATGGATCGGTGATTCCCACGACCAAACCAAAACGTTGTTTTTTCTGGATGAAAAGGCAGCTTTGAATCTCCTCTGGTTGCTCTTCGTCCCAAATGCAACAATTTTGCTTCTTTATATATCCATTCAGACAGAAATGGGCTTCATCGCTGAACACAATTTGGCTTAGGAACGTCGGATATTCTTGGAACTTTTCAAGAGCCCATAGAGCGAAGCGCTGTCACTTGGGAAGGTCGATCGGCTTCAGTTCTTGCACAAGCTATATTTTGTATGCTTTCAATTTAAGACCTCGACGTAAAATGCGACAAGTCGTTTCATACGTCATAAGATGAGCGAACCGCGCGAAGCACATTTTTTACAGAACGTGAATTTTCGTAATAAACTTGAATGATTTGTAAACATTGTTCAGGCGTAAGTCTTTCCATGATGAAATGCCAAACAATACTAAACAAAAATAATATGACAGCTTGACACGACTCTCGCGTGATTTGTCAAAAAAAAAAGAAGCTATTGAAAACAGTCACTCGACTTGGATCACCCATTATTTTAAAAATTAAATATAATACAATAAATTTATAATTGCGGTCGCTGTTCGGCAGGGAATACCAAGCTCTCTGAGTGTTTATTTCTGACATGAAATAAAAAACTACTCATAAAAATCCATCAGCCTTCAGAGGCTGTTTAGTGTAAATTTTAGCTACTTCCGTTCGTTGAAGAACATCCAGACGCACACTTCAAATTGGCGAAAGAGATCGGACGAAAATCGTTTCAACCATTGGCAAGTGATTATGTAATTTCTCGCGTAGTATATAAATTCTGAATTTAAACTACGTATATGTAAATTCAAACCCACATAAACGCTCATTGGGTATTTTAATGGCAGTAGTAAAACGTGCGGCTATTAACCTATGCGTTGTGGGGGTGAAATTATTCACTGCCGCATGCAAATTGCCAATTAAGAATTCAACTATTCGTCGTTTAGTGCGCTTTTTGTTTGTGGCTATGACAGCGTAAAATGTGAAATGGTTTTGCGCAGTTAAAAATTAGGTGGATTTTTGCAGTTTTGAATTTACGTGTATTTATTTTAGGCATTTTCATGCTGTGCGCACACATTTTAATTTAGTCGTTGCAACTATATTCCATACAGTACATACATACATATTTATTTATGCACTTGTTTGTATATTTTTTGTAGTTAATTTTAGCCTAGGTACATTTTGCAAAACATTTGGAGTGCGTGGTGGGCTTACTTTAGGAGGTGGTTAAACATTAATTTGGGGTACCTCCTTTGAATCTTGCAGCTTTTAATTATTTTCATAAATGTAAAAATCAATATACATACATTTGAAAAATTTGAAAAAAAACACGTTTGAATACTTACTCAATACTTAAAGAAAACTATTTAATGCAACTGTTAAGTAAACTCGTGAAACTAGCTTTGCAATTGCAATAAAAATAACATATTCGTAGGAAAGTATTTTTATTACTTTTTTTTCAACATTTTTATTGTACAAGCGATTTAACAGTTTGGTATAAAAAAACTTAAAACAAATCTAAAAAAAATATTATTAATTTTCATTCGAATTAGTTGAAGAAGCAAGATATTTAAAAGGTTTATTTAAAAAAATTCGTATATTTAAATACTGGAATTTGTTTTGAATAAGTTCGAACAATATTTTGAGCAATATACGATATTAATAAGTTTAATCCAATCACTATTATTTACCCAAATTTAATCATATGCAGTTCGGATAAGAAGACTTCACACGTAATAACACTTTAGTACGAAAATTATAAGGAAAGTAAACAAAAATAAGAAAAAATAATTTGCTTCGGCTTCATAAACATATCGAAAGTGCATTTTCAAATTAAATAATAATTCTTATATCTGATAAATCGATTATAAGAGCTAATATTTATAATACAGCTTCCGATTTCGATTAATTTCAATGTTGATATTTAATAAAACTTATGTGTGTGTAGAATAACAAATTTCACGCCCCTCAAATACTCTTTTGATGGAATTTTTACAAAATAAAAAAAATAAAAAATTCATAGCTGAACATACCGGGAGCTAAATTTTATAGTTCTGGCTTCTATGTATGCATTATAAATTGCACATTTTTACTGAAAGTCATCAAAATCGAAAACCTAATTCTATGCTCGTGTATGCGTTTTTGAGGAATTTATGACCGAAAATAAAATAAAACTAATTTAAAACAAGAAAGAACGGCTGTCTTCGGTCATGCCGCAGTCTTTATAACTTTCATGAACATATCAAATTAATTGCGAATTGGAAAATTCGATTCTGATGATTTTCAGTGATTTTGGGACGAAGAGCAACCTGAAGGAATTCAAGAGCTGAAAATCATCATGAAAATCATCCAGAAAAAACAACGGTATAGTGTAGTTTGTAGGCGGTGGGAATCATCGGTCCATATTTCTTCAAAAATGATGCCGGTGAGAACGTAACCGTCAATGGCGACCATTATCGCGTCATGATAACTGGCTATTTGATGCCTGAAATTGAAGCTCGTGATCTGCGCGACATTTGGCTTCAACAGGACGGCACATCTTCCCACACATCGCATCAATCAATGGATTTATTGAGAAAACACTTCGGTGAGCAAATACTTTCATGTTTTTGGCCGGTCGAGTGGCCACCAAGATCGTGAGATATCATATCAATGCTCGAACGAGTCATCGAAAATTGGACTCAACGGATTGACTATCTAAGACATAGCCGCGGCCAGCTTTTGAAAGAGATAATCTTCAAAAAATGAATGCCAGAGAATTTTCTTTCGAATGATAATAAACATTTCCTCTTAGATTTGAATTTTCTGTGTTTTCTCCTAAAAAGTAGGGAACCTCGAAATTGATCATCCTGTATATGTTATATTCGTTCGATTTTGATGATTTTCAGAATTAATTTGCAATTCGTTATGTATGTGTTATGGATTTATGACCCGTAATTTCTAAACTGAAAAATGGGTCGTATATATGCTATAGTGGTTCGATTTGACTGGTCCCGAGAAATGGTCGCTTAAACGTATAGGTGTAGCATTAAGTTTGGTTGAAATATCTAAAAAATTTAAGGATTAATTTGCGTTCAAACAGACAGACATGACTAAATCAACTCAGTTCGTGATTCTGATACCATCGGTATAAATTTAGGAGGTTCTATCTCTTCTCCTTCTGGTACTTACATACTTCGGACCAAACTTAATATTAAATTTCATGTACATGAAAGGTATAAAAATAAATAAAATAAAAATTTTATGAAAAGTAAATTTGAACGTTAGAACTGTGAAGTGATAATAACTTCGAAGCATATGAGATGTGTTTGGTTGCAATTTTGTTGCCTCCAAAGTTTTACGCTAATGTATTATTAAGAAGTAGTTCTGATACTAATACTTTATATGTTCCTCAATCTTCTCGAAACCTCGTCCTTTAATGGCTCTCTATGAGCGATTTCTTCTTGCTTCTGTCACGTGGTTTACGTGCTTTAATTTTGCAATTGTGCAATAAGAAAATCGAATATGGTCATGTAAAAATTTAACTTTTGTGCAAACTATATATGTACTTTTATCTATATATATACATATAGATATATATATATATAAAGAATATAAATAAATTTGCAAACATGAAAATCACATCAACGCACACTTTACTTGTTTCCAGCAACGGAGAACAGCAGCAAGAACTATCATTACATGAACACAAGTCAAACAGTCAAAGAGTCAAATAATATTCAACAGAAAATACCACAAAGTAATTTAAGAAAATCCCAAGAAACGCTACGAAATCCACAAAATGTAAAAAAAAACGCGTACAAAAGATAGAAAAGAAATGAAATAAAGAAATGAATAAAATTGTTGCTTCTGAGTTAAGACGGATGTCGCTAATAGAAAATGGAAGACCGTCTATAAACAAACAAGGAACAAAAGGGCGAAAGACATCTTAAGAAAGCTTCTCAGGGGGCTATGTGAGCGTACAGTCAGAGATGAGCTGTTGAGACGATAGATAATCAGTAAGGATGGTAAGAGGTGAGAGGCAAGATGGGGTCATTTTTATGACTATGTGTGCATATATGTATATGTAAAAAAAGGAGATTGGTTAGCGACCTAAATGCCAATGACGAACATTGAAGCAGAAGCAATAATAAAATGCATTCTGAGACAAACAATGTATGAAGGGAAAAGGCGAAACTAGCTTAACTCGGCTAAGTACATTTAGTTGTCCGATTGACGTTTACTGACTGCGGATTGAACTGAACTGAATTAATTTTATTTTTATTTTACCGCAGCAGTACATTTTTATGATCCCTTCTAGAGCATTACAGCAACTATGGAGCATTTAGTGAAGCTAAACAATACATGTTAACTGAGAAAACGAAAAGGAAAGAAAAAATTTTACAACAAAACCAAGAAAGATGATATAAAATACTTTGGATCAAATGGCCGTATCAAGTTTTTGAAAGAATAAAAGGATAACTGAAGGCAAACCTAATGTGCAATGCAAACAGCTACTATCGCAACAACAACAACAAAAAGGATACTGAGAGGGCGAATTTGTGGATAAAAATAAAATGAAGTTTGCGCGTGGGATGGAAAATTTTTACTTGCCTAACGTACATAGATAGTTACACACACAAGCGCACACACATATGTATACAGACAGATATGCACACATGACACAGGATCGGTCAATATAAAGCGAATAAAAATCGTTGAGATTGTGCAACCCTTTTTCCACTTCATTGCCCTTAAGCCAGTGCGGAAAAAAAGTATTGTAGTTGTTGGTACGGATGTATACTGAAGATGATGAGAAAAAAAAATCACAGCAAAAATCAAATGCCGCAACGCTATCCTATCAGTTGAAGGCTACAAGTGAACTGATTATATGAGCAAGAGGATTCATAAATGTGTGTATATGTAAGAGTACGAATATGTGTATGTTAGTAACTGAAGCTCAAAAGCATTGGTTCGGCTTTAGATCACGAGCAACAAGTCAATGCACAAAAATTAAGCTTAACGAAATAAACGAGCACAGTCTGAAAGTGGAACGGAGGGGAATATCACAGGTGTGAGAAAAAAGCAAATACGGTTAAATCGATACAACTTCAACTAACCAGCAGAGCTACAAAATATTTACGAAAGCAGTTAATATATATACAAGTATATAAATCTTGAAAATTTGCAACTCCACTCGGTAGTTAAAGAACATGAAAAGAGAAAAGATAAAGTAGATGAAAGTGAAAAGTAATTAAAATGGTCTCTGATTCAAAGGCGTTAAGCGGAGGTTACACCAACACAAATTTTACCAGAGCATTGTAAACAATTTACTTTCCGCTTCAACCTGCCAACCTTTGATAATTGGTTACCAACTTTACTTATTATTTTTAATACATTTTCTGAGTGTGTGTGCTTTTTATACCTTCCAAGAACATGAAATGGTATATATACTTTCAACCGAAGTATGTTAGTACCAGAAGGAGAAGAGATAGGCCCATTGAAATTTTTACCGATCGGATTCAAACGACGAGCTAAGTTGATTTAGCCATTTCCATCTGTTTCTTCGGAGAAAGTCCCTCAGTTTTCGAGATATTTTAACCAAAATTGGTACGCATATGTACTTTTATATTCCTACGTCGGAACCGTCTAGATCTGGCCTTTATAGCATATACACAACCAATTTTTCAGATTTAAATTTCCTTAAAGAAAGTATCTATCGGTGTTCTAAACACGTAAATTTCAAAAAAATTGATACTGGAAAACATCGAAATCGGATAACGATATTATAAAAATATTTAATCCTTAAATGGAATTCAATAAATATGATTTGTTCAGGAAAGCCGAAAGAAGACCATACTTCTTTCAAGATACCCTTCAGTTCACTACTGTTTATTACGGGTGATCTATTCCGAGGTTCCCTACCTTTTTCAAGAAAAAAAAAAACAGAACATTTAATGAGGAATGTTTATTACCATACGAAAGAACATTCTTTGGCACTTATTTCTTGAAGATTATCTCTTTTAAATGTTGGCCACGGCTACGCCTCGGCCGGTCCATCCAATTTTCCAATTTTCGATGACTTATTCGAGCATTTCGACTAGTAACTGGCATATGAAACGCGTGATGTCTTGCTCCAAGGCCTGAATCGAAGCGGGATTGTCCGCATAGACTTCAGAGTTTACATATCCCCACAGGAAAAAGTCTAACGGTTGCAATTATCTGCTCGCCGAAGTGTTCTCTCAATAAATCCATTGATTGATGCGATGTGTGGGAAGTGGCGCCGTCCTGTTGAAGCCAAATGTCGCGCAGATCACGAGCTTCAATTTCAGGCATCAAATAGTCGGTTATCATGGCGCGATGACGGTCGCCATTGACGGTTACGTTCTCACCAGCATCAGTTTTGAAGAAATATGGACCGATGATTTCACCGGCCCACAAATCACACCAAACCTTTGTTTTTCTGGATAAAATGGCAGCTCTTGAATCTCTTCAGGTTACTCATCGTCCCAAATGCAGCAATTTTGCTTGTTTACATACCCATACCCATTTAGCCAGAAACGGGCGTCATCGCTGAACAAAATTTGGTTGGGAAACGTCGGATCTTCTTGGAACTTTTCACGAGCCCATAGAGCGATGCGATGTCACCTGGGAAGGTCGAGCGGCTTCAGTTCTTGTACAAGCTATATTTTGTACGCTTTCAATTTAAGATCTCGGCGTAAAATGCGCCAAGTCGTTCCATACGTCAGTCCGAGATGTCGAGAACGGCGCCGAATCAATTATCCACGGCCTTCGTGTACACTCTCAGCTGCAGCCGATGTATTTTTTTTGTTCACTGCGTGTTGGACGTGGTCTACTCGGTCGAATATTATCCAATAATGAATGCTGGGTCTCAAGATGGGTGATGGTGTTGCGAATAGTAGGCTCAGTAAGCCGGTTATGTTGACCATAAGATGAGCGAAGGGAGCGAAACACATTCTTTACAGAACGTGAATTTTCGTAATAAAGTTGAATGATTTGTAAACGTTGTTCAGGTGTAAGTCTTTCCATGATACCAACAATACTGAACAAAAATAACATGACAGCTTGACACGAATCACGCGTGATCTGTCAAAAGCAGGCTATTGAAAAAAGTACCTCTACTTGGATCACCCTTTATTTTTATTCTTTTGGCTGTTCTTTTTAAGTAGTTATGACCCAAAATAAAATAACTGAACAAATCGGTTGTATGAGAGCCCTTTGATGTAGTCAACTGATCTAGTCGGTACCATTAAATGATCAATACATTACAAAACTACATCTGCATACCAAGTTTCGTTCAAATATCTCTAAAACTGAGAGATAGTTTGACTAATTTTCGCATTCATCTTAGCTTAGTATCCTGATCCTATAGACTAAAGTTGTGGTAAATTTCATACAAATCATATTAAATTTAATATGGAAATATTTTAAAGTCGGTTAAATGAAATTTATTTACAATATTTTAAGTTCTATGCCCGCATATTATATATATATTTTTTACACTAAACATTAAATTTATGTATACGCACCGTTTTGCAGTGTGAATCGTGGATTTACACATATATGCATAGTACAATAATTAACTCAACTTATTTGAAAAACCAACTATCACGCCCCACCACATTTGTAGTTTTGGAAAAAGTAGAAAGCCACAATGAAAATATTAACTTTACACATTATTTCAAGCTTAATTTTCGCACAAAGTTGTGGTTGTAGTTTAATTAATTTCAATTACCGTTATAATTTTTTTCCTCATCATAATACCATTTTTACGCTGATGAACAGCTTCTGGCATTATTAAGCGACCGAGTGACTGAATGCCAAACCGACAAAAAATTACAGTCCAGACCAGTGAAAAAGCAAGAAGAAGAGCTGCAAATTACAACTACGCTAAAGAGTGTTATCATTCACAACAACAACAACAAGAACAATTAGTATGTTACAAAGTCATTAGCATGGCAATTATTTGCATTAGTAGGCATGTAAATTGCTAGGTAAATGCAGTTAAGTGAGATTATATTTACATATGTATGTTATAGGTATGTGTAGGAGTGTGCATGTATTTAAATGTTTATGTGGTAGGGAGAGCTTTAGAAAAAGTTAAACATCAAATTAAATGAGCTTCATTAACGGCAACTTTCTTCCATTACATACATACATGGAAATAGTTCACCAAAGTGTTTCGTTAACTCATTTGCTACGGCCGCAAATGAAGTGATTGATCGGTTTAAATGGCAAAGCAATTACATGCATGCACTCGTATATAAGCATACATATATACATATGTATGTATTTATGAATGCATTAAATGCTAAATTCAGCGTACTTTGGTGTGTGTGTTGCAAAACACAGCAGGCGGAATGCTAATATAGGGAAAAGCCATTCCGGAATAAGGTTTCACCCACATGAAGTGTTTGCTATTATTTGTACCAACGTACGATCTGGTAACACCACTGCGATTAAATAAAATGTGTTTTTTTGGACGTGGGGGTTTCAATGACGCAATACTTTTTTCGGAAATTGTTTTTTTTTGAAAGCTGTTACTTGATTTATACTCATTTCCGATTGCAATTTCATAATGAACCGTCTCATATATAAAGGGTTTTCCAATAGGGATGATATGATTTCTAAGTGTCGTTTTGCCCATTTTTAATATGCCAGTAATGTTTACAATTTCATCATGGCCAGATATACGCAAGAGTAACAATTACAAATTATTCAATATTATTATCAAAATAATCGTTCTACAATTGCAACTTTTCGTGCGCTTTTGCCATGTTATGGTCGTAATAATCGTCCACCTGTGCTCCCTATTCGTCGAATTGTTGAAACTTTCGAGCGTACATTTCCTCTACATAATGTTCAAGTGTCAATAAGACAAAGAACTGGTCGAAGTAATAAAAATATTACTGCCGTTCAGGCAAGTGTTGCTGAAGACCGCAATTTGTCGATACCAAGACGTTCTCAAGAATTGGGACTATCTCAAACCATAACCTGGCTGATTTTAAGAAAGGAGTTGGGCTTACATCCTTATAAAATTATTCTCACTCAAGAACGGAAGCCATTGAACTACTATAAACATCGTGAATTTGCTGATTTTGCCTTGAAACAACTTGAAAAAAATAACAATTTTTTTAAGAAAATCATCTTCTCCGATTAGACTTTCATCTTAATGGTGCGGTGAATAAACAAAACTATCGATTCTGGTGCGCAGAAAATCCACAAATTATTCATGAGCAACCATTACATTCACAGTTTGGTGTGGTTTTTGGTCTGGTGGAATCATCGGTCTGTACTTCTTTCGAAATGAAGCTGGTAGCACGGTTACTGTCAATGGAGAGCGGTGTAGATAGATGATAACCAGCTTTTTATGGCCACAATTAGGAGAAGTTGATCTTAGCAACATCTGGTTCCAACAAAACGGGGCTACGGGTCACACAGCACGTGCAACAACCGAATTGTTGCGAGAAAGGTTTGGAGATTCGATTATTTCAAGAAATTGTCACATTGAATCGCTCCAAGAAGTCGTGATTTAACACCATTAGACTAATTCTTGTGGGGTTGTTATATGTCATTGGTCTTAAGCAATAAACCAGACTCTATTCAAGGTTTAAAAATCAATATTGAACGTGCTATTCAGGGCATACGACTTGATTTAGTGGAAAAAGTTATCAAAAATTGGGGTCATCGAATTCGTTCTTGCAAAATGATGTTATAATCAGAACTTGACTGTATCGATTGTAATTCACATTAAATAAAAAACATTTAAATTTCCTTAACAATAAGACTACTAAAACTGATCGAAAATTGGTCCTATCGGCTGGAATTTATCCGAGCCATCCACGGCTGCCACTTGCATGAAATCATTTTTCAAACATAATGACATACCGTTATCTTTATTATTAAAATCAACTCTTGGTCACACAATTCAATTATATTCGTTTTTTTTTCTACTAATACTAGTTTACTACTAAAAATCGCACTGGTCGGGAAAATATCTAATTCAATTTCTTTTGTTTGTAAATTTTTTCTATATTTTTATTAAGTTCTACAAGAAAAAAGATTATATTTTACTAATTAAAAATATAAAAATATATTTTTTAACTAATTTATATTTTTGCAGCACAATTTATTGCTTTAATTTTGCGAGGTGTTTTTAAAAGAAAAGGTGAAGGCCTTGCTCACTGTTTTCTTTGATTACAATGGTGTGGAGCATCATAAGATCCTGCCAAAAGATCGTACAGTTAATAACGAATACAATAGGGAAGTTATGCAACGTTTGTGTGAAGCAATACGACTCAAACGGTCGGAATTGTGGAAAAACAAATCTTGGATTCTTCGTCACGATAATGCACCAGCTCAGACATCAATGCTTATTAATGATTTTTTGGTCAAAAACAAAACCGTATTCATGCGGCGGTTCAGTCTTCACCAGATTTAGCTCCCTGCGACTTATTCCTATTCCAAAAACTAAAGAAACCAATGAAAGGAAAGCGTTTTCCACAATTGATGAGATTAAGTCGAAAGCGAAGAAAGAGCTGATGACCATGCCGAAAAGCGCATTTCGAAAGTGCTTCGAGGATTGGAAAAAGCGTTGGCACAAGTGTATTAATATAGATTTTGATTTAAATAAGTACTTTTCAAAAAGATTAAAATTCACCTTTTCCTTTGAACACGCCTCGTACCTATCAAAACAAATTTATTTCATTCTTACATGAAGCGGAATGCTGTCCTTAGTGTTAAAACGTTTAGAGAGAATGTTAAACGTTAAAATTAAGGTGTATTTTTAACTCCGAAGTAAGCAGGCATTTCAAAATTAACGTTAGCGATGAGTTGGTGTCGTTTCAACATTAAAAATTTCATTACGTTTCGCTAACTTTACGCGCAAAGGAAACAAAAAAATTTTTTAAGCTTCTTTTTCACATAAAGAAAACGAAATGGTATCGTTTCGTTAGTTGAGTATCCCTGATTTTCAAAAATTTTTAAAATATAAAATTTAAATATTTTTTTTTTACTTTCTTGTTAAATATAAGGTATAAAGCATTTTTTTAAATTCATTTAAACTGGTTTTCAATTATTGATTAAAAATTGTCTACTATTAATTCACATTATACTAAATTTCTAAGGAAAAAGTTTTAATATTTTGCTGCAAAAATAATAGAATATTCTTAAAAAAACTATTTAAGAATTATTCGTACTATTTTCTTAGCTATAGAGTCGCATAAAAGCAAATCTTAAAGTTGTTTTACTGTAATATCTATATCAGTGTAATGACTAAATTAGATATTTTCCAAACAAAACTACTACTCTTTTGAAGCGCCTACACAATTAACTGCAATTTTAGCACTTCTAAGAAAAAAGAAGCAATTAAAAACTTCAACTGTACTCCCAGTTTGATGTCAAGAACACACACTTCCAGGGAAAAAGAAACATCCGGTAACCATATGTGAGAAATGGTGAATAAAGCTTGTACGTCGCCGGTACCTACTTGCAGCTAAGTTGACTGTAATTATAGCTACAAGCTAAATGAAAATTTTTTCAATGGAAAAATTTAATAAAAAAATACTATATAAATTTAAAATAAAATTAAAAAAAGAGAATAGAAATTAAAAAAATTCCATAGTTATAGAGAAGATTCGTGGAAAGAAATGAAAAGTTAAATATAAAAAAGGGGAAAAGTTTGAAGTCTATACTGCACTTATCATAATCATAAAGCCCACGGCTTTAACTGCAATGTTGATGGAAAATATGGCAAAAAGTTTGTATATATATGTATATATGTGCATTATGTGGAGGGATAAAGTATGTAAGATGCTTATCGAAAAATCATTGAGGCTACGAAGCCACCACGACGCCAACGACTTTAACCTTTTCACTGCGTGCACATGTGTATTGTATTTATATTTTATGCTGCCATCTTAACAGGTCAATGGGGAAGTCCACTCCCTGTCACATAGAATTAAGTCCATATGATTTTTAGTTAGCCCGTACCTCCAAAAGCGCATATATAAACATGATAGCTGACGGATCATTAGTTTGTGAATTATAGCAATTTGAGTTAAGGTACTTTTGTTATTGTGAAAAAAATGGGTAAAAAGGAATTTCGCGTCTTGACAAAATTTTGAAGGCAGTTGATGCAAAAACTTGGCTCGATGACGAGTTTCCGGACACTGACCACGACGAGTTGATGATTCGAAGCAGTGTTTGTAGATGTTCAAGAGTTTTTACGTCAATTCGTGACAATAGATGAAATATGGCTCCAATATTTCACTGCGAAGACAAATCGACAGTCATCTGAGTGGTCTGCACATGATGAACCCGCTCCAAAGCGCGGAAAACGCAACAGTCGGCTGCCAAGTTTATCGCGCCTGTATTTTGGGATGCGCATGGAATAGTTTTCATTGACTACCCTGAAAGGACCTTCAACAGTGACTATTTTATAGCGTTATTATACCGTTTGAAGGTCCAAAACGCCGAAAAACGGCCGCATTTGAAGAAAAAGAAAGTACTATTTCCCCAACACAATACACCGTGTCATAACTCAGTGAAATCGATGGCAAAAATCCATGAATTGGGATTTGAATTGCTTCCGCATCCACCGTATTATCCATATCTGGCAAAAAACGCTTGCTGGGGAGAAATTTTCATCGAATGAAGAGGTGATCACCGAAATTGAAGTTTATTTTGAAGGAAATGACAAATCATACCACAAAAATGGTGTTGTTTTACTATGATAGGCCGGGGCCTTTTCAATTGACCTGTTATAGAAGTAAATGCCAAAGCGCGTGTACATGAAAAAAAGTCACTCCACACTTTGTTCCATATTTCTCAATATTTCTATGTCAGTTACTTGTACTTTCGCTATGATAATGAACCATAGTTCAAGTAAAAGATGGTTATATCGAGCTGGAATGCATAGATTCTAAAATTATCATTATTTCTAAAAAAAAGTGTATCTTGAACAAAATTCACTAAACTAAGTATGTCTGAGGCTAGTTTACAGTAGCGGAAGGTAAGCTACTAATCTAGTGACTACCATAACTAAACTATTCTGTTTTTTTTTTCATGCAAGTACTAGCCCTATACTAGTTGATAATGAACTGTTATTAATGTACTGGTATTTAATACCAGTTTATACAATATTTTTTGTTTCGCTGTTCAAGTACATATACGCGTCTTTGCGACAGTCCGTGCCACACTGTGCACTTCATGATTTAACTTTCCTGCAGCTGCCTAACACATTTTCATGTACTTTCTCATGTACATTATCATCATTTACGATATCATTGCTTTTTGGTGTTTTTGCGCATCAAATGTTCATTTTTTGGTTGTTTATTTTCGCAATTCATACTACCATTCATTACTTGTCTTGTCCTTTTTGGCTGCAAACTTTTGACGATTTTCCATTTTTTGTTTATAAACATCCTACCACTGCCACATTATTTCGGTTGACTATCAACATCAATACTGTATAGTCGAAGTCAATTCGCAGTTTGCAATTTGTTAGCTGGTTTCCATTGCTCACATTTTTTTGGCTTGTTTTCTTTATTGCTTTTTGTTTTTTCATTACATCTTTACACTTGAGTTGGCGTTCCATTTAAGATAAACATCATGTGCAGCTATTAGATTGTTTTCGATTGACGTGACATGATAATGAATGAGCGTTGAATGAATCAGCCCGGCTAAAAACCGTTGAACCGCCATCTTTAATTTCTAAAAAAAAAAAATAAAAAAATCTTTTGTTTACTCGAGCTATCTCCCACACCTCATCCTATCTTTTTCATACCGGTTTCTTTGTTGACATCTTTGCGCTTTTGTTGACTTTTCGTTCTTTCATATTTTTGCTTTATGTTTGTTGTGAAAAGAGTCTTTGGCCCACACGGCGTATGAGTGATATCATATCTCTGCATTTAATATATACAATACAATCAATGCATGTACATATATATATATATATATATATATATATATATATATATATTTGGCGCTTTGTAACCGCTGAAGCGATTTTCGACCAAGCTCCTCCTCCAATTTGTGGTTTTTGCGCCTTGATGTTTTTACGAACAAATGGAGGGACCTACAGTTTATTCTAAGCCGCCTCAGAACGGCTGTTGGATTTTTATGAGGAGCTTTATATCATGCCAGAAATACACTCGGAGGGCTTGAGATTCCCTGCCGAGGGTCGACCGCAATTATAAAATTTATTTTCTATAATTTTGGATGTTGCTCAAACCTGGGCTCGAACCCAGGCCTTCCGAATGTTAGTACGCAATGCTAACCATTCGGCTATGGTATGTACATACATATGTTATATACCTACATACAGTGTATCAATAAAGTATGTATGCACTGAGTATTTGAAACTTCAAAATGAAATATTTGGCTCTAACTGCGTCACAAATGAATTTTATTTACTGTTTTGTTGCTTACGATGTCAACTGTCGCTTTCATGCAACATGATCTATTTTTGAAAGTACCGTTAGATTTAATAGCACGTGTTCTCTGATATGTGCAAAAATTATGTCATTAAAGTTTGTATGCAAAACGTAAAGTACATTGGGTTCGTCGCGCTTGAATAGAAGAAAGCATAGAAGCTGGTTTTTCTTTTTGAATATAATTGAAATATTCAGTTTTTAATAAAATTTCAGCACAACCATTAATAACGAGTTTTTAAAATCATGATGGCACCGCGGGGAAAAGAATTGTGCCAGAACCTAAAAGATTTGATAATAAAATCGTTCAAAGATAAAAAATCTCAGAGGAACCTAGCTGAAATTGTTGGTAAAAGTCATGCAACGGTACAAAAAGTCATTAAGAAATATAAACGAGACGGTGATACCAAAACCAATCAGACGTCTGGATGGCCTAGCATATTTACATCACCAGAAAAGCGAATTATTGTTCGCAAGATGCGCGAAAATCGAATAAAATCTGCTCCCAAGATTCAAAAAGAAATTGAAAATGAGGCCGGAAAACTGTGCAATCCTGAAACGATTCGTCAGGTACTGCGAACTGCCAGATACCATGGTCGCAACATACGTAAGAAACCTTTTATTAGCGAAGTAAACCGGAAAAAAAGAATTGGCTTCGCCAAAGAATACGAAAAAGCTGACAAAACGTTCTGGAACACAGTTATTTTTTCCGATGAATCTAAATTCAATATCATGGATCCGATGGACGAGCCAAGGTATGGCGAAAAGTGAATTCTGAGCTTCAACTGCAAAATCTGATGGGCACAGTCAAACACGGTGTTGGCTCCGTCTTTGTTTGGGGTTGTATGGTAGCATCTGGGGTCGGTAAGCTGGTGTTTATTGACGGTATTATGGATCGTTTTCAATATTTAGATATTTTGAAAAAAAATTTACACGAAAGTGCCGCCAAGCTTGCTCTTCAAGAGTCGTTTGTCTTTCAACAAGATAACGACCCAAAGCACACTGCTTCCATTGTTAAAGATTGGCTCCTATATAAGGTCAAGAAACAACTTCGTACACCACCTCAGTCCCCCGATGTCAACCCTATAGAGCATTTATGGGAACATCTTGACAGGCAGATTCAAAAACGCAGCATTTCAAGCAAGAATGACTTGATAAAGATCCTCGCGGAAGAATGGGAGAACATACCGCCTAGCGTGACAGGGAACTTGGTGAATTCAATGAATTCGAGACTAAAAGCGGTCCTTAAACAAAAAGGCAACTCCACAAAATATTGAAAACCAATTTAATTTAAATTTTTTTTTTATAAAAATATGAATTTAGAAGTACTAATTTGATTTTGCATATATACTTTTTTGATGTTGTTTTGAAGATATTTTTATTTAAGTTTAAATTATTTAAAGAAATATAATTTTTAAGTTAACTTTTTGTACCTGAATTGAAGTTCCTAATATATTATTGTTTAGAAATAAATCTGTTTTCCTTTTGTTACAAAAAAAATTTGTATATTTTTTTATTGTTTATTTTCTTATGCTGCAACTGCATACTTACTTTATTGATTGACTGTACATACATAGACAATATAAAATTGGAGGAGTGGAAAAAATTAAATTAAAAATAAGCATTTGCTCGGAACCATCCCCTCGAAAGGCACTTTCTGATTAATTTTTTAATAAGTCTGCATTACATTTTTTCACACGCACACTTTAACTCAAGCAAGTATATGTATATGTGAGTATAAGTTAAGCTCATTGCTTTGTAATGCTTTATGATACTATCCTTCAAACGTTATGCGTAAGTTTAATTAGTGCTTTCACATAATTGAAACGTACACGCAAATTTAGCGCAAGAAAAAACATTTGCATACAAGATCTTGAATTCTTTTTAATTCCTTATAATTTTTATTTTTATTATTATTATATTTCATACTTGACTACTGTAATTAATTTAATTATAATATGGTTTGGCTGAAAAAGTCCAGTAATCTCACTATCTTCAAAAATTGTAAGTGACTCTGAAGGTTATGCTTTTGAAAGTTATTTATTTTTTCGCATGACTCTTTGAAATATTTGGCGAAAAAGGAATTAAAACTTAAAATAAATGTTAGCGAATGAAATACTTTATTAAAAAAGAAATTTATTAGTTTTTTCTTGCAATTTTGCATTTTTGGCATAAAATAAAACTTTACAAAGACTAGGTTCTGGTGAAAATGTGTTTCTCAAAATAACAGTGCATGTATTTGGTAGAGAGAGAAAGCACTAGATTCGGCTCGAAACAAATGCTTAAAGTTTCTATAATTGTTTACCACTAGTGGGTGGAATAATCTACTATAGTTAAGAGAGAATTATTTCGTTCCAATTATACATTTCATGTACATGACATGGTATATTAACCTTGGTTCGAGGTATGAAAGTACCAAATGGAGAAGAGATAGACCTACCGAAATGTATACCGGCTAAATCAATATATATCTATATATACGACCGATTTTTCAGATTTGAAATTTTGGGTCATAAATCCATCAAATAAGTGCCTCCGAACGTGAAATTTGGTATAATATACAAACATGGGAAGTTGAATATTGGTTCTGAAAGTCATTTAAATCGGATGAATATAACATATAGTTCCCACACACCGATATTTTCAGATGTGAGGTTTTGGTCCAAACTCAGTCAAAAATCTATTTCGTAGCATGAAATTTTATACCATCAATACAAATTATGATTGCATATTGGTAGTGAAAGTCACTGAAATCAGACTGCTATATTGTATAGCACCCATACAACCGATTTATTCATATATGAGGTTTTGAGTCAAAAATCTGCTTAAAACGCATATAGAAGTGTGAAACTTGGTATTCTACAGACGTAAATTCAAGTTGTTATAGACACTGAAAATCGCCAGAATCGAGTTTTTAAATTCGCAATAAATTTGATTTATTCATGAAAGGTATAAAGATTTCCTCATGGCCGAATGCAGCCGTTATTTTTTGTTTTTATTTATTTTTCTTGGGCTTAAATACAACTTTTTAAAACTATCTACACTAGCTAATTACATATGTTTGTAAGTATGTCCTATTTAATATTTAAGTATATAATTTATGACTATATGAAAACCACCTTTGCCAGTTTTCCCTACAAACAACGCCAGTACTCCATGCATGCGTTAAATATGTATATACTCCGCGCGGACAATAGAGTAATCGAAAACCAACCACAATCCATACAAAAAATATGGTCCTATTAACATTATGATGTCCTAGGGTTGGACTATGTAATCTACCTCTGCATAACAACCGAGTAATCTATAGAGTCCTTACGAGAATTTAGTTTTGCAACTTCTTCATAAAGATACTAAATGGAGTACCTACTGGGGAATACGAACATTCAACCATAGCTTTTGGTTTCGAATACAATCCACTTTGGTTAAAAACTATTTATCATATAAATTAATATTGATATCAATAATTTGCGCATTTGTTCTATGTATATGAATTGAAATATATTAGTTCCAATCCTGCACGTCTTTTGTGTACCAGCAGAGCTCACCTACGAAACGAAACTTACTCAGTTTCAATTCCACACATTTTCTGTATACGAGGATAAAATTTATTGCGCAATTATATCTTCATGTAGTGATTGCTATCGGTAAAACATAAAGAATGGTCGAGCCAAACTAGTATAAAAAAGTCTACATATACCGCCTGTATTCGTTGTGTAGAAAGTACAATCACTTTGCTGAAAAATGTCCTTATACAGTTTTATTTTAAATCCTTTATCTGTAACGTAAAATAAAACAATTATGGTCGAAAAATGCAAAAAGGTTCTTGACAAAAGTCTACATACACCACGGGCTTATTAGCAGTTATGTCGATATGCTGTGTTGTTATGGCGGTTAGGCACTTTTTCTTTTAGTATTTTTTTAAATTATATTTTCTAATTTGCTAGAATTTAATTTAGTTGTGGTTTAAATGCATTAGCATCAACAAAGGCTCCGCGTAAAAAATTTGAAAAAAAAAATTGATCCACCGAAAAAAATATCATCAAGAAAGTGTGCCCCTCCAAGCACACTTCGAAGAGCTCTAAACGATAACGGCTTCCACAGTAAAACGCCACGTAAAAAGCCTCTTGTTTCTGAAAACAAATCGTAAACTCCGCTTGGAGTTCGCTAAAGCACATTTAGACAAGGGAACGGATATTTGGCAAAAAGTCCTGTTTAGAGATAAAAGATCATGTTACTTGATATTAACCAAAGCTTTTGTGCTAATATAAGTTATGTTAAAAAATTGTTTTCGTTGGTTTTTTATGATAAGGGAAAATAGTTAAAATAAACTGTATCGTAAAATTTTCCAATAAACTTTTTGGACCTTCAGTTCAACGAAAACAGGGGGTGTATGTAGACTTTTGTCCGCCACTGTATAATTGTAGGTACTCCAATGAACCATATGGGCCACAATTGTTGGCAGGGTGTTTGCAGGGAATATGTACATATGTATGTGTACATAAGCATGTGAATGTATTTGTAAATTTTATTATCGGCTTATATAACATAAATAGATACAAAAACATGTTCAGTTATATATGAACACTGATAATTATTTGAAAAATCATGCTGTCAAATCAGTGTTGATTAGTTGATTAGCGTTATTCAATAAGTGTTAAAATTAGTAATTAGTGTTTATCAAGATATGCCATTCTCAAAATAATTATAACGGTATTCCCTACCGAGAACACTACACAAATTCTATACCGCGTTTCTCAAGTGCCCTACTGTTCGGTACTTTTTTCCTTTACAAGCCTTGAATTCTATGGTAGTTGGTTTGTATTTATAAATATAAAATTATCTTTAAATCTTGCAATTTTATTCCACTCATTTATACAAGCAAAATCATCAATACAAATCTTATTAATAACAGCAACAATTAACAAAATAGAATGCTCAAAAAACAAGGAAAAGACAAAAAAAAACGAAAATAGAACATTAATTGGCGTAGCATAACAGGTGAATTGAAAAGTCGCCGGTCTGTCATAGTAAACCACATGTTTTTGCAAAGTTCATAATTTTATATTCAACATAGTTCCCTTTAAGGGTGATACACTGATTATAACGATCCTCCAACTTTTCTGTACCATTTTTATAGTACGATTTGTCCTTTGCTTCAAAATAGGTCTGAGTTTCGGCGTTCACTTCTTCATTCGACGGAAATTTATTCCAAGCGAGAATTTTTTGAAATCTAAGAACAAGAAATATTCGCTGAGGGCCAGGTCTAAAGAATACGCTGGATATGGGAGCAACTCGAAGCCCAATTTATGGGTCTTTGACACCAATTTTACTGACTTGTGTCACGGTTTATGGTTTCTTTTTCTTCAAATGCGGCCGTTTTTCAGCCGTTTCGTCCTTCAAACGGTCCAGTAACGCTGTGTAATAGTCGCTGTTGATGGTCCTACCCTTTTCAAGATATCCACTGCAAATTATTCCTTGCGCATCCCAAAATACAGGTGGTATAACTTGCTAGCCGGCTGTTGAGTTTTTTCACGCTTTAGAGCGTGTTCATCGGAGTGAAATGATAGAGCCGTGTTTCATCCATTGCCACATATCAACGCAAAAACTCGGGTTTATCTACACGCGAAATTCCTTTTTATACATCCTTTTCACAATGAAAAAAATTGCTTCAATCAAAATGCTACAATTCACAAACTAATTATCCGACAGCTGTCAAATTTGTACATGCTAGCAGCGCCATCTATGTGTCAGGCCGTGATTTATAATTGACAAATCACTAGGCAAATATATAAACAACAACACAATAATATTTGCGCATCGACCGCATCGCTCACTCACCACAGTTTTTACCAAAATCAAAGACAAAGTAAACAAAGAACTACAACACACGTTATATTATTTGTTTAGGAATGTTTGAAAACATGTTCGTGTATATATTTCGTTAATTATCTAATTATGTTTTGTTATAATAAATAGACTCCCTAAAGAAGATACTATAATGTCTCGAAATGCCTAAGAGGCACAAAAGAAAACAAAGTTTTTGCTTTCAAATAAATGGCCGAAAAGCTCTAAATACATAACACAAGAAAATAAAGCTATTTAATTAACAATTCGGTATATCGAATATAACTGAAGTTAAAAAAAAAGTAGAACACTTATTACTGAGAATTAACCACATTAGATACCTTCCAGCCATACCACCCACTGGGTGAGCATTTTCTTAGGTTACCTAAAATTTATTGTTACCTTTTATAGCTATCCGCTGGGACAGTTGTACGAAAAAAATTAAATCACCGCTGGTTGCTACGGTCAGTAACGGCATCGTCAAGCGGTAATAACTTTTGATTTAAATTACGATCGAATATGATAGGCTGTGACAGCGGAGTCAATATGTTTTTGGCAGTTGCAGCATTACACGTAGATCCTGCGCACGTCTCTCAATTCTCATTTCTCTCTAATGTACGAGCTCTCCCGACTTGTATTGAATTTTTTCACAAAGACCATTAGTTATATCTCTGATTTCAGAGAGTAACCAATATGATAAGTACTATATTCTATTCATGGCCGCGATAGCTGAGTGGTCAGAATTGCGTCCTGCCATTCGGAAGACCAGGGTTCGAGCCCAGATAAGAGAAACAAAATTATTGATTTTTATATACATTTTTCTAATTTCGGTCGCTCCTCGGCAGAGCGATTGTATTTTTGACATGAAATAAAAGCTCCTCATAAAAAATCCATATCCGTTCGGAGGCGGCAACCTCCACTTATTGCTAAAAACAGCAAAACGCAAAACCAAAAATTGGAGGAGTAGCTGGGCCAAAAATCGCTTCAGCAGATATAAAGCGTCAGATAAAACGGGTGATACATTTTGAGTTTCCCAATTTTTTAAGAAAACAAAAAACAGAAAATTTGTTTTTAATGTGGAATGTTTAATATCATTCGAAACAACATTTTTTGGCACTTATTTTTGGAAGATTTTCTGATACATAATGGACCGCGGCCACGCCTCAGATGATCCATCCGTTGAGTCCGATTTTCTATAACTCGTTCGATCATTTCGACTGGAAACTGACGAATGACACGCGTAATGTTCTGCTCCAAGGTATGAATCGAAGCGGGATTGTCCGCATAGACTTGGTAGCCAATCGATCGGCCAAAATAGCGAAATAATCTACTCACCGAAGTGTTCTCTCAATAAATCCGTTGGTTGATGCGATGTGTGCGAAGTGGCGCCGTCTTGTTGAAACCAAATGTCGCAGAGATCACGAGCTTCAATTTCAGGTATCAAATTGTCGGTTATCATGGCTCGAAAACGGCAGATTTTCTTGATTTCAGATTTCAGCTACGTCCGCTATATTTTGTATACTGCGTGATGGATGTCATCTATTCGGTCTAATATTATCCAATAATGAATGCTGGGTCTCAAGATGCGTGATGGTGTTGCAAATAGTGCGTTCAGTACGTCGATTATTTTGATCATAAGTGGAGCGAAGCGCGCGAAACACATTCTTTACAGAAGGTGAATTTTCGGAATAAAGTTGAATGATTTGTAAACGTTGTTCAGGCATAAATCATTCAATGCCAAACCAAATACTGAACAAAAATAAAATGACAGCTTGACACGACTCACTCGTGATCTATCAAAAAGTGTCGATTGAAAAATGTAACTCTACTTGGATCTTGTGTGTAAATATATTATTTTATTTGCTCCATTTTGATGATTTACCGATTAGTACAATTCCAATCAATTGTCTAAGTTTTTTACGACTTAATAAAAAATGTTAATTCGATTTTATTTTATTTTTCTTACAGATGCATCTGAAATACAGGAAAATGTACAGTGAAATGTGTAAGTATTATTTAATTAATGTATGCAATCCAAATATATCTAACTCATATTTTACTAACAGTAAATGAAGACTGCAAGGCTTCAATGTTGCGTGCGTCGAGTAAATGAAATCAATATTAACTTTCCAAAAAAAAGTAAATAAGATATGTATATCGAATATACTAATTACAAAACTAATAAACAAAAGAGCACTCCTCCACAAATAACAACAACAACAATAACAATAAAGTGAAACAACAATCAGATATGCAGACACGTGTACATGTCATGTGTGGATGCATAAGTGGGTGTAAACCAAAAACTAAATAAAAATCATAGTTACAAAAAAAATGTTATAGTTAAGCATCGTACATATGTATGTAATACAATGGTTGCATGTCTAAATTGCAATCAGCGCACACGCCACATGAATTCCGAGCGCAGAAATGTGAGAGCACAGACTGCTAATTAACGAAATGACATATTGCAAGCACGAGCATAAAGGTAGTCGAAGAAAACTGATAGAATAGTAGTTAAGAAGAGCAAATAAAATAATACGAAAAAAAATATAAGAAATAGAAAGAAAGCAACAAACGCACATAGTCAGTATTCCACAAGAGCATACTTGCACATACCATGCATGGAACAATACTAGTTGTCAACTAGAATCGTACCAGTTTACACAAGTTTGAACTAACTATAGTATATCTTCCATGTCCTACGAACTGTCATATGTGTGTCGAATATCAAATTCACCAAAAATCAAAATGGAAATGAATTTGCCTGCATTAATAATGTAAAGTGTAATGGCATACTTCGCACTTCAACATAAATTATTAGGAAATTCAACTCGGCAGTGGAGTACTAGAAAAAACAACAACATACGTATGGCGTGGCGATGAAAATTATTATTATTCCCGTTATTGGTGAACTGCTATACAAATCCCCATAGCGAACTGGTATGATTTCATACTATTTCATACCAGTATTTAACTAGAATTTTGCATACTAGCCTATATTTGCATTGCAAGGTCTTCACTCATATCATACTTGTATATAAGTACATATGAATACTCTTAGCTACGCAATCTGAGCAAGCCAACAAATTACGTGTCATCACTACGTGCAACAATGGAATGCTTATGTGTATGTAATGTATGTTTACGTGTTGATGTTGATGTGTCGATGGGTAAAACTGATATGTACCTTGTAGCTATAAGTAATCCTAGTAGTTAAAGTCCTTTTATAATTTTCTTCTATAGTTTCAGTTTGATATCCCATAAAGGTAATACGTAATATACCTGTATGTATAATACGTGTTTTTGACATACATTGGTTTTGTATCGGTTGTTTTTTGGTTTTTTTTTTATTTTTGATGATTATCATATTATTTATGATAATAATAATAACATAGGAGTGAGACTTAAAAGTATATGGACAATAAAGGTCCGTCGCACAAGATGGGTTAAGCTAGAAGAAGAAAAGTAAACGCATACGATATATTAACTGGTATAGTGTATATTAATTTTGGTCCGAAGTATGTAAGTACCCGAAGGAGAAGAGATAGATCCACCAAAATTTATTCCGATCATATCAGAATTACGAGGTGAGTTGATTTAACCATGTCCGTCTGTTCATCTGTTCATCTGTCTGTTTTATCGCGAACTAGACCCTCATATTTAAAGATATTTCAACCAAACATGGTAAACAGATGTACCTATTCATTTAAGCGATCATTTATCGAAACCGGTCAGATCGGACCACTATAGCATATATATGGCCGATTTTTCAGATTTGAAATTTTAGGCCATGAATCCGTCAAAAAAATGCATAGGATCGTGAAAGTTGGTAAACTATACATACATAATGAATTGCATATTGGTTATGAAAATCAACGCAACACTACATCATATAGCTACCTACACCAATTTGTTCAGATGTGTGGCTATGTTCAAAACTCAGTCAAAATAGCATCCGGAAGCGCGAAATTTGATTATCTACAGCCATAAAATCAAGTTTGTATTGACACTGAAAATCAGCGATATCAAATTTTGCGAAATTTGATTATCTACAGCCATAAAATCAAGTTTGTATTGACACTGAAAATCAGCGATATCAAATTTTGCAATTTGCAATAAATTTTGTATGCACATGTCTTCGGCCATGCCGTAGTCTTTATATCTTTCTCTCTTGTTCTAAAGACTGATCCAAGTATAGGTACTTTTTTCAATAGCCTTTTTTTGAGAGATCACGCGTGAGTCGTGTCAAGCTGTCATTTTATTTTTGTTTAGTATTGTTTTGAATTTCATCACGGAAAGACTTACGCCTGAACAACGTTTGCAAATCATTTAACTTTATTACAAACATTCTCGTTCTGGAAAGAATGTGTTTCGCTCGCTTCGCTCCACTTATGGTCAACATAATCGGCCTACTTACCGATTACTACACGAAGACCGTGGATAGTCGATTCGACGACGATCGCATCGACTCGGAGTGACGTATGGAACGAATTGGTGCATTTTACGTCAAGAACTTAAATTGAAAGCGTACAAAATACAGTTTGTGCAAGAACTGAAGCCGTTCGACCTTCCCAAAAGACATCGCATCGCTCTATGGGCTCTTGAAAAGTTCCAAAAAGATCCGTAGTTTTCGAGACAAATTTTGTTCAGTGATGAGGCCCAATTTTGGCTCAATGTGTATGTAAACAAGTAGAATTGCTGCATTTGGGACGAAGGGCAACCTGAAGAGATTCAATAGCTGCCATTTCAACCAAAAACACCAAAGCGTTGGTGTAATTTGTGGAATCATCGGTCCATATTTCTTCAAAAATTATGCCGATGAGAAGGTTACCAAAAATGGTGACCGTTATCGCGCCATGATAACCGACGATTTGATACCTGAAATGGAAGCTCGTGATCTCTGATGATTGTCAGCGCCACTTGCCACACATCGCATCAATGAATGGATTTATGGAGAGAACATTTCGGTGATCAGATAATTTCACGTTTTGGACTGGTCGATTGGCCACCAAGATCGTGTGATATCACACTGTTAGACTTTTTCCTGTGCGGATATGTCGTCCCGCTTCGATTCAGGCCTTGAAACAAAACATCACGCGTGTCATTCGCCACTTACTAGTCGAAATGCTTGAACGAGTCATCGAAAATTGAAAATAGCAAAATTTTCTTTGCGTGCAATGGCACAACAACAAAACACATGCAAAAAATATGCTACGATAGGAAAAATATCTTATATCAAAACCTATGTATATTTATTTCCCATAGAAAGCAAAAAGGAAAAAGCAATTCTGTGTCATGTTGTTGCTATAGTTTCTCTTGAATATGTCACAATTTTGCAACGGGGGTGCTCTCGATCTCTAGCAGAATTCCCTAGGAAATATTTGCATTATATGCATTTCGTAGACATAGCGAATTCCTCTATTGTTTACTAAATAGCTCTCTATTTTTTTGCTTGAAACGAATTTTGCTCGATTTTATTTGAAATTCCTTTTACACTGTTGCAAAACAAAAATATATATACATATATCTCTTACCCCACATAACATACATTATCGCTTTTTAGATTTTTTTTTTGCTTAATTGGGTCAGATATAGTCTTGACTTTTATATTTTCCTCCAATATCAATAAACTTCTTATAGCCAAGACTCAAAAGTACATTACCATCACTTAAAACCCTACAAATGCGGATAAAGATTATAAGTCGGCGAAAATCGACGAAAGAGTGGAATAAAGTAATACATAGATAGTTGTATGGCTCGCAGTAGCAAACTTTATAAATTTACTGATGGTATTATGCAATACAGAAATATGTATATCTAATATAGAAAAATGTGTATTAGGGCGGGTCAATTTATTTTCAAAAAAGTCGTCTATTAAAAATATAATCTACTGATCACTTTAAGCAATTTTGGTGAGTAAAAAAATTAATTTCGTGGTGCTGACTTTTTTATAATGGCCTTTTACCTCAATTTCATTGATATGAGGCAATTAATAAATATTATTTGTAGAGTTTGGTTTTGGTTCGTCGAGAGAGGACTTAACTTTTCAATTGCCTACTCAGCCCAAAGTAGCACCTGTTGGCAAGAGTAATTCTGCGTTAGATTTCAATTCTGACATTGTTGGTGTTGTTAATGCTGGTTCCCAAATAGACGAAATTATATCTACGACTTCGAAATTATGACTGTCAACAATGACATGGGAGCTAAGTCGCAAAAGCGATGATTGTTTATTTGATGACGGGAGATATTTGATCTTTCCCTCTTTCACTGCCAGACCCATTCGCTTCGCTTCTTTGTCTAACCTGGAGAACGCAGAACTTACGGTGCGTTGTTATGGTCAATGATATCAATATCATCGGCATACGCCAACAATTGCACACTCTTGTAGAATATTATCCCTGGTATGTTTAGCTCTGCAGCTTGCATTATTTTCTCCAGTATCAAATTAAAGAAATTACACGATAAAGAGTCTCCTTGTCTGAAACCTCGTTTGGTATCGAATGGCTCGGAGAGGTCCTTCCCAACATCTACATCTACAACCCTCAAAATCCTCTGCCATCCTTTTCACCAGCTGGACGAAGGTGTACCGGCTAGAACTCAATGTGAAGCTTGATGACGTTAAAATTCCGACCACGAACAACTCAAAGTTACTGAGAGTAACATTTGATAGCCTGCACTCATTCACTCCGCCTACGACTGCAATTGCCACCAAAGTAGAGAACCGCAACAAAATCCTCAAATCGCTAGCAGGTAGTATCTGCGGAAAAGAGAAATAAACACTGCTGGCAACGTACACGGCCGGTCGTAAACTATGCTGCACCTATTTGGTTCCTTCAGCAAAAATGCTTTATTGCCTATTATCTGTAAAATAAATTTTTGCTTTAGAATTTTCTGCAAAATATTGTGCTGTATAAATTTACCCGCTCTAATGTGCCTTGGGTAGCAATATTCATCCAAGTGAAGTGAAATTAGCGTGTCACTAAAAGTACAAGTACAAGGCTACAAAGGCTTATTGATAGTATACCAATAGCAACAACAAAGCTTTCGACTTAACTAAAGTTGAGACTTGTTGAAGCCAACTTGAGCTAATAAGGTTTCGCTACCACAGCTTGATAACGAGTTGCTGTGCAGCTAACAATCCTTGCCATGTAGTCAAATACAGTTTTCGCTTCAAATAATCACATCACTCATCCCACATCATTCTAGCAAAATTTTCAATCTTAATAGCAATTGTTATGTCCTGCTAACGGATGCGGAATGCCATGGCGGCACGTTGAACATTTAATAAGATTTCGCAGCATTTAGCTTAATTCCCACCAGTGGTCTCTACTAACTATGTTAATTCCTTTGTCTTTTTCACTGCCACTGGTGATCCATTGAAGTAGTGTTAATTTAATGTCTGCACGTGTTTTTCACGCGTGCTCTACACTTTTGTCCTTATTCATAGCATTAAATACACTGGACTTTGGCAATGGAATGAAATTTATGATCATCTTCATGGTTTTTTATTTGTTTTTTCACCATTTAACGGCCTATCATCTTTATTGTAGAAATACATTACAAGTGAGAGTATAAAATAAATATATTTTAACATTGTACATACACTGGTGGACAAAAGTCTACACACACGCCCTGTTTTCGTTGAATTGAAAGTCCAAAAAGTTTTTTGGAAATTTAACGATACAGTTTGTTTCAATTATTTTCCCTTTCATAAACAACCAACAAAAATAATTTTTTAACATAAAAGAGTAAAGCTATGACAAAAAAAAAACGTAAATCCAGCATTGACAAAAGTCTACATATAGTACATACATAACTTATCTCAGCGCAAAAACTTTGATTAATATCAGGTGACGTAACTTTTTAGTATTTAGTTGGTCCACCGTTCGCATCAATAACAGCTTGAAGCCCTCGTGACATCGAAGCTACTAAATTTCTAAATTCTGAGGGAGGGGATATTGTACCAAGCTTCAATAAGACGTTCTTTGAATAATGTTGAGCTGGAAATCAGATTTCTTCTAATTTTTCCCAGACATAACATTCCAATCTGGGCTTTGAGGTGGTGTGTGGACTCGCCTTGGAGCATGATAAAGCAACCAATCCTTGATAGCATGGGCCATGTGCTTTGAATCCTTATCCTGTTCAAAGATCCAACCTGCGACAAGGCTTCAGATTAGCTTCGAACAATGACTTATATTTCAAGCGATCCATATTACCCTCAATAAAAGCCAGTTTTCCAACTCCAGATGCCGCAACCGCTCCCCAAACCATTGCCACCATGCTTCACTGCTGGTATTATAGTTTTGGCGTTAAATGCAATGTTTTCTTTTCTCCAAACTTTTGCTCTTCCATTGCCGCCGAATATATTGAAGTTCGATTCGTCTGTAAATAAGTCTTTTTCCCAAATATCCATTCCCTTGTCTAAATGTGCTTTAGCGAACTCCAAGCGAAGTTTACGTTTTTTTTCCAGAAATAAGAGGTTTTTAACGTGGCGTTCTAATGTGAAAGCCGTTATCGTTCAGAGCTCTTCGAATTGTGCTTGGATGGACACACTTTCTTGATGAGATTGCGATTTTTTCGGCTAATTTTGGAGCAGTGACTTTAGGATCATCATTCACTTCCTTCAGAATAAAGCTGACGTCTCTTCGATTTAATTTCTTTGGGCGGCCAACACGCGGCTTATTTTCGGTGGATCCATTTTTTTTTAGTTTTTTACAACGGTCTGTACCTTTGGTTAACTTAAGATCAAAATTTTTGAAATTTCACCATACGATTTATTCTCTTTTCTGTGCTGAATAACCAAGACTCGTACGTCAATGGATATTTCCTTTCGCGGAGCCATTGTTGATGCTAACTACGGTTGATGCGTAAAAAACCACAACTAAATTCAGTACTAGCAAATTAGAAAACATAATAAATTTGGAGCTCTACTTTCTACATAACGAATACAGGCGGTGTATGTAGACTTTTGTCCGCCACTGTATGTATAAATATTTTATGTTCATGTATATATAATATACGGAATTATATGCTCATTTACGCGTTTATTAGTTTTTTAACTAGCGTCTTTCTGGCTCTTTCATTGCTTCTGTGCTCAGTGGTATCTCAATTTCTTGTTATGTTGGATTAAAAATAGCAACAACAACCACAAAACATTTATTATGTCGTACATTTAATGTGCTTATGCGTAAATGATATTAAAGTTTTGTGTTATCCTTGAGGCATTTGTGACCGCTTGTGGACTTACCAGCAGGGATTAGCATCAAAATTTTATACTTATGCAAGCACATTTATAAATGAAGAGTTATCCCTTTAGTGGTTTCGAAAGTGCAGGGATGTATTTTGACATTTGTCAAACTTAACCATCAAACCTACTGATTCAAGCGTGGCCACGTTTCGTGCATTAAGAGGAGATTATGGTGCACATAATCGTCCAACTACTCAAGGAATCGGTAAAATTTTAAAGAAATTTTGAAGAGACTGAATCGGTTACAGATATTTAAGGCCATTATCGTTTTGCTCGTTTCAAATATCGCTGCACCTCACCTCAAGATTTACTCAGTATTTAAAAGCCTGAGTCTTTCCGTTGCGCTTCAAGTGGACCTTGACAAAATGTAATCTCGGTGCACCCGGAATTACCTACTGTTAAATGTCAAAAAGTGTTCTCGCTCCACTCCCGAAAGTTTATTCATTTCCCTATGCGTTACCATATTTCCGGGTTACTTCTCGATTCAGTTTCTGAAATTATGGTTCTAAGTGTTTATTGTCATAACATTGAGTTTCTCTAATCACGTTAATTATACTGTTTCAAAATCGTACGCAATGCTACGCTTTATTCGCCATAATAGTACTCCATTTACAAACTGAAGGTTCTTTATGTTTCTCTGGTAAGAACAAGGCTTGACTATGTTTCATTTATCTGGAGACAATACCATTCCTCATATGTAAGCCGCTTAGAGCGAGTTCAGAGAATTTTCAAAAATTTGCCTAACGCTCCTTACATTTTTCTCAACCGATTCCATCGTATGAGTCGCGTTGCCTCCTTTTGGGAATTAAATCTCAGAGTAGCAGATCTTTCCTCGCTGCCTCTTTTATGTCCAATATTGTAAAGGGATCAGTTGGTTATACTAACCTCTTGGAAAGATTACATTTCAATGTCCCTAGACGAAATTTTCGGTATGTAACTCCTTTCTATATTGGACTTGTTAAATCTAACTGTGCTGAGTACGCCCCATTAAGAAGAACCCATAGGGAGTTAAATGGCATTTTGAACCTTGCGAGACTGCCCATGACAATTCGGAGCGTTTTGGTCATATGATAACCGGCCTTCTTTGGTCTGCAATTGAAGAACATGACTTGGACAATATGTAGCTCCAACAAGATGATGCCACATGCCACACAACACGAGTGAATATGGCTCTATTGCGAAAGAAATTTCCCTGCAGCGTAATCGCTCGTCTTCGTGATGTCAATTGGCTATCTCAGCCCAAAATTTGTCAAAAGGTGTATGAAAATTAACTCAAACAGATGAGAGTTTGCAAAAATTCACGAGCCATTTGAATGGTGTAGTGTTTCACATATAATACCAAGGTTCAAACTTTATAATAAAAAAGGAATTTAATGAAAAAAGGTATATTAAATCCATTTGGAAACCGCAAAATGAATAACCCTGTATATGGATATATATAACATACTTGTACATTAATTCACTAGTTTCGATTCTTCCATTGGAGAAATATCGAGCTACGATAATTAAACTTGTGAGCTCGTGAATGCCATAAATGATGTTTGCGGTGCCCCTATTATTTCGATATAACTTGCCGCCATGCTTGATTCAATTTTTCTATAATTTATAATAGGCCGTTCATTTGATGTGAAAAATTTAAGGGATAGTTAACGGTAAAAATATAATTAAAACAAAAGAGTAAAAAGATCATTAGTAAGCTGAATTGAGCTTTTACTATAGCTAGCTCCAGTTTAACGGTATTCAAGTCCTTCTTCACTAATCTTTGCCACTGAGTGGAGTTTTGCAATTTCTTCAGCTTATACCAACAGATACATCAGCGAAAAATTTTAAGTTAAATAATTTTCATTTATCCATAAAACTGCGTGGTAGCTGTCTTTCAAATCGCGGAAACAGGTATGTTTCAATGTTACCGTGTATTCCGCACTGATCATAGTTCCATCGTCTACGGCATTCGCCGTCGGTAGTATTCGGATATACATCCAAAAATCTTTCTCTTCCATGAAGCAAATATATATTTAAGTAATTGAAACTCTCGGCCGAATTAGCCGAGCTGTTAGCATTGCGTACTACGATTCGGAACACCAGAGTTCGAGCAATATCCAAACTTATGGAAAGTTAATTTTTCTAATTGCGATCGCCCCTCAGCAGGGATATGTTAAACCCTCCGAGTGTATTTGTGAGATGAAATAAAATGCTCCTCATAAAAATCCATTGGCCGTTGGGAGGCGGCTTAGTATAAACTGTAGGTCGCTCCATTTGTTGGTTAAAACATCAAGACGCAAAACTACAAATTGGAGGAGGAAAATCGCTTCAGGGGTTACAAAGCGCCAAATATATACAATGGCAGACAAAACTCTACATGCATCGCCTGTATTCGTTGTGTAGAAATTACTATCACTTTGCTGAAAAATTTAGGTATACAGTTTTGTTTTAAATCCTTTTCTAATCACA
Source organism: Neoceratitis asiatica (assembly GCA_030068015.2). Lineage (NCBI taxonomy): Eukaryota > Metazoa > Arthropoda > Insecta > Diptera > Tephritidae > Neoceratitis > Neoceratitis asiatica. Next base: position 42,394,439 of record CM061529.1, read on the forward strand.
TGTATTAATACAAATCCATTCTCTAATAAAAAAAATAAAACAATTATGATGAAAAAATGCAAAAATGGTATTAAAAAAAGTCTACATACGCCACGGGTTTATTAGCAGTTATGTCGTTATGCTGTGTTGTTATGGCGGTTAGGTACCCTTTTTTTACTATTTTTTTTTTAAATTATGTTTTCTAATTTGCTAGTATTGAATTAAGTTGTGGTTTAAACACATTAGCATCAGCAATGGCTCCGCAAAAAGAAATATCCATTGACGTAAGGATCTTGGTTATTCATCACTGAAAAGAGAACAAATCGTTTGGTGAAATTTAAAAATTTTTAAACTCAAGTCCACCAAGAGTACAGACCATTGTAAAAAATTTTGAAAAAAATGGTTCCACCGAAAAAAAAGCCGCGTGTTGGCCACCCGAAGAAACTAACTCGCAGAGACATCAGCTTTATTCTGAAGGAAGTGAGTGATGATCCTAAAGTTACCGCTCCAAAATTAGCTGAAAACATCGCAAGCTCGCCAAGTAAGAGTGTCCATCCAAGAACAATTCGAAGAGCTCTGAACGATAACGGCTTCTACAGTGGAACGCCACGTTAAAAACCTCTTATTTCTGCAAAAAAATTGTAAACTTCGCTTGGAGTTCGCTAAAGCACATTTAGACAAGGGAATGGATATTTGGGAAAATGTCTTATTTACAGACGAATCGAAGTTCAATATATTCGGCAGCAATGGAAGAGCAAAAGTTTGGAGAAAAGAAAACACTGCATTTAACGCCAAAAATATATCCGACCCAACAGTGAAGTATGGTTTCGGCAACGTAATGGTTTGGGTAGCGGTTGTGGCATCTGGAGTTAGAAAGATTATTTTTATTGAGGGCAATATGGATCGGTACAAATATAAGTCATTGTTCGAAGCTAATCTGAAGCCTTCGGAGGACAGTTAGGATCTTTGAACGATCCAAAGCACACGGTCCGTATTGTTAAGGATTGGTTGCTTTATCACGCTCCAAGGCAACTACACACACCACCTCAAAGCCCAAATTTGAATGTTTTTGAATATGTCTGGGAGATTTTGGGACGAGAAATTAGAAAAAATCAGATTTCCAGATCAGCATTACTCAAAGAAAGTCTTATTGAAGCTTGAGACAGTATTACATGCTCAGAATTGACAAATTTAGTAGCTTCGATGCCACGAGGGCTTCAAGCTGTTATTGATGCGAACGGTGGACCAACTAAATACTAAAAAGTTATGTTTCCTGATATTAACCAAAGCCTTTGGGCTAAGATAAGTTATGTATGTACTGTATGTAGACTTTTATCAATGTTGGATTTACGTTTCTTATCATAGCTTTTATGTTAGAAAATGAATTTTTGTTTTGTTTTTATGATAAGCGAAAATAGTTGAAACAAACTGTATCGTTAAATTTCCAGTAAACTTTTTGGACTTTTAATTCAACGGGGTGTATGTTGACTTTTGTCCGCCATTGTATTTAATTGAAACTCTTGCCAACTCTCACTCTCACTCTCTATCTCTCTCATTTTTTCTCTCTCTCTTTTGGAGAGAGAAAGCCATTGCTCTACGATAAGTATTTTAGAAATCAGATAAGTTTTTTACAAAGTGGATATTGTGAAAGAAAGTTGCTTATTTGAACCATCGACCAAAAAAATTTCGCGAAAATTTTTTTAATTTCCTTCTTCGCACTTTTTAACTTGCTTTGTTTATGTATTGTGTTTCCGTTTTTTTTTCCTATTCGTTATCTGACTCTTTTACCAAGTTAATTTACAAGCGATTAGCTCATTCCTTCATTATTTCAGGATGAGAACATGCGCCTGTTATTGGAGCAATGTTTGTGTATTAAAATTTTTTTTATGAATTATTTCAACCTTTTTATGATGCCACAAGATGTTAACACAATATGCTCAAGTACAAAAAGAACGGTAGTAATAGCGATGAAAATAATTCATAAAAATTTTAGAGTGAAAAAGGGTGTGCTGGCGCTTGGCGCTAAAAAGATTTACTCATTTGCGATAAAAATTAAACACATACAACTTGTTGCTGTAGTGTGTTGTTTGTTAAATTCTGCAAATTCATTGCGCCGTTATGTTCATCTTGTTGTTGTTGTTGTTGCCAGTACTTTTATTATTACCGCTACGTTAGCTACGCGCTCACCTTTTATGTTATATTTACACAAGAAGGCGGTGCGGCGGCGACGGACTACTACCGTTAATATCAATACCACTTAAAAAATCATTAAATGTTCACTTCTTCAACTTTTCCTCCGCCACTTTTTCTCCCACGATGCTGCTTATACAGGCAACTGCTCTTGCAGCTCACACTTTTTGCTGCCACACTTTTGCGCGCTTAAGAAAAAAATGAGAAAGTTTTTTTATAAGTGAATCAGCTTTATTTATTTTTTTTATAATATTTTTGTGTACTCCTCTGGTTTTTAATATTTTCTTGTATTTTATTTGATGTGGACCACTGCGCATAACTGCAAGTGACTTACGGACCAGCAGGCGGTCATGAGGAAGCAAATTGCAAAGGTTCATTTCTTATGCCACTATTGTTGGTTTGTTGGTTTTGTTGCTAGGATTTTTTCCTCATCATATACATACATACATACATTTATATACAACATGCACATGCATAGAGAATTGTTTGCAAGTAAATGTTAACGACTTGAACCATTTAAAATTTAATATACAAAAAGCAAGCACGCAGCATAGAAATAATGTTAAAGGGAGAAGAAGAAAAAAGTAAGAATAAATTGAGAAAAATTAAAAACAGTCATATAAGCCGCTTTGCTGTGGGGGTGGTGTGGATGTTATAAAAACGCAGAACCAGTCAGCAGCAAGAAGCAGAAAACGGTAAACGAAGGTTGCACAAGTTTTCGCGGAATCGTAGAAAATATTGAATTAAAATAGCATCATGATTAATGGTATTTTCTGGGCCAACACCACCTACCGTTGGATTTTAAAGAAGCATTTTTTTTTAAATTTAATTCCCCCTCCTTTCCCTCACTCTCACTCTAAATGTATAAATTTATATTAGTGCTTTCGCAGGTAGCAAAACACAAAAGGGATTATGGAAGGAGGGTGAACGTTTTCGAATGAATAAATAAATAAATGTTGCCAAGCCGTTATAAAAATAGGAAAAATACATTTTTAGACGGTCTGCGGTTAAATGCAAAAGTAATTAAAGTTGTACGTACTTAAGCAGTGTGTAAGTGCATGCGCAGCAATGCGTAAACTTGAGTGGAAGTGTTCTTTCGAAAATTCCTTTTAATTCTTTTTCTTTTCATTTGAATTATGATTTCTAATTTTTATACCTTTTTAAATGGCTTTAAGTTAGGCTAAGCTATAAAAATTTAATTTTTCTCATATAAAGTTATATACTTAATGGATAATTATGTTTTCATATTTACTATGTACGTCCATTCAATATTTTATTCATACACCATGTAACAAGCTATTTAAAGCTCGAAAAAATAAAAAAATTCGCATTCACCTTTTCCTTTGATACCAGGAATTTTTCAAAGTACTTTCAGACCTCAAAGATTTTTGTTTATCCAAGTAAAGAGACTTTTTTCAATAGCCTTTTTTGACAAATCACGCCAGCTTTCACTTTATTTTTGTTCAGTATTGCTTGGTATTTCATCATGGAAAGACCTACGCCTGAACAACGATTACAATACATTCAACTTTATTACGAAAATTTACGTTCTGCAAAGAATGTGTTTCGCTCGCTTCGCTCAACTTATGGTCAACATAATCGGCCTACTGAGCATATTATTCGCAACACCATTACCCATATTGAGACCCAGCATTCATTATTGAATAATACTCGACATAATAGATCACGTTCAGTATGCAGTGAAGAAAATATAGCGGTCGTAGCTGAGAGTGTAACGAAGACCGTGAAGAGTCGATTCGGGGCCATTCGCAGCAACTCGGACTGACATATGGAACGACTTGGTGCATTTTACGTCGAGATCTTAAATTGAAAGCGTACAAAATATAGCTTGTGCAAGAACTGAAGCCGCTCGAACTCCCAAGCGACATTACTTCGCTCTATGGGCTCTTGAAAAGTTCCAAGAAGATCCGACGTTTTCGAGCTTTTGGAAAGAAGAGCATCCCGAAGAGATGCAAAAGCTGCCATTTCATATTTCTTCAAAAATAATGCCGGTAAGAACGTAACCATCAACGGCAACCATAATCGCGCCATGATAACTGACCATATGATGCCTGAAATTGAAGCTCGTAATCTCCGAGACATTTGGTTTCAACAAGACGGCGCCACTTCCGACACAACACATCAATCAATAGATTTATTGAGAGAACACTTCGATGAGCAGATAAATTCACATTTTGGGCCGATCGATTGGCCACCCAGATCGTGTGATGTCACACTGTTAGAGTTTTTCGTGTGTGGATATGTCTAAAGTCTAAAGTCTTTGCGAACAATCTCGCTTCGATTCAGGCCTTGGAGCAAAACCTCACGCGTATCATTACCAGTTACTAGTCGAAATGCTCGAACGAGTCGTCGAAAATTGGACTCATCGGATGAACAATCTAAAGCGAAGCCGCGGCCAACCTTTGAAAAAGATAGTCTTCAAAAAATGAATGTCAAAGAATGTTCTTTTGATAAAACATTCTTCAAGAACAGTTTTCTATCGTTTTCATACTTAAGTGGAGTCTTTTAACGGGTTTTAATAAAATTGAATGTTTTAATCATCACGCACCAGTCGTTTTTTCCACCATTTGCTGTCAATTGAAGATGAAACCAAAATAAGTCAGGTTCTTCTCCATCTAATCCTTGCAACGAAGTTTATGTCTTCTTCTTCCTCCGCATCCACTGGCTGGTATTGCAACGAAAACTTTCAAGGCGGAAGTATTTTCATTCATTTGGTTCACAGGACTTAGCCAGCGTAGCTGCTGTCTCTTGATAAACTCTACTATGGCAATGTAGACTCGATTAGCCCTTTGGTAGACCGAGATGGGCCAACAACAGTGCCCCGAAATATGTTACCGAGTACTCAAACGTAGATAAAGAAGCAAACAATAAGAGCCGTTACGAAAATTCATGTGTAGGCACGTCCGATTAAAACATTTTGCAGTAGAATACAAAAGTGATGTGGCTCTGCATACATATATTTTATATGGAGTCTATATTTGTAGACAGCCGGACAGGATATGGTAATTTTTTAATGTATATTCTGCGGGTCTAACCATTTACGATTCTTAAGCCTTTATTAACCAAAACCCTTTAGAACTGATTTTTAGTAAGCTACTGAAAATTTGGGACATGTGAATGTGGAAATTTCTTTGTTTTCCACTTTTTCTGCAAAAACACTTCAAATGTAGACAGCCGAGCGCATGAAGGTTTAGTTAAAAAGGGTGCAATAATAACATTATCTCCATTCATTTATTTATTTTCCACTTCTAAACCCCCTAGAGAAATCATAAATACTATTATTTTATTTATTTGTTTATTGCATAAGTCTCTTTCCTCTGTATAAATATTATTGCAAGAGATTGTGGTATTAATAAGTTATCAAAATATACATATATCCAGACATACCATCATATATACCTACATACATACCAACATATAATCTCTCAAACAAATGTAAACTTATTGCAAATAATACTTGAATAAATCCGCGCTCATAACTCCCCAGCGACTTTCCGCCTAACCCCTAAGCAAACCGCAACGTCGTTTAACTTACAAACGCGTTCTAAGCTAATAATAATTAAAACCAATGCAGTGAATGTTGAAAAGTTTACCAAAACTTTATGTCTTGCCCATGTATTAGTTGTCTTCTTTGTATAATTATTTTTATTGTTTTTCTTATTGCTGACTTCGGGCGTAGGGCGTTCGTCCTTTTAGCGTTGTGGACGCAAGAAAATTGAAATGAATTAGAAACACTTCTGGCGCACATTTGCCAACACTGTGGCTGTCAGCAATCGTTCGCGTACTGAAAACTAAATTGCTGGCAATCAAGCACAATCATCATCATCGCCATTACCATCGCAGGCACGACACCAACAACGCGACCACCACCACCACCATCACCACAATTGCAATCATCATCATTATCATCACCATCACCATTGCCGACACAATCAACATCACCATAAGCATAAGCGAACAAAAAAGAAAAGCAGAAATGTTGCAGAAGGTTTTTGTGAATTATTGCAGGCGTTGAGCGGGTGTAGTTTGCAGTTGCTTGTTCGAACGAAATCTAACTTCATTGTATGTTCGTGTCGAATTGCAAAAAGCAAAAATTTTTAGTTCATGAAAGTAAACTTTTCTGCGAAAGTAACTTTTCTAATATTTTTTGTTGTTTCTTTTTTATTATTATCCATTTTCCATTGTCAATGCTCTCTTTCGTGCTCGTTGGACGTGATATTTACTAAGTGAACAATTTTTTGGTACTATGTGAGAAAGTTTGTCCTGTGACGCAAGGCTCATGTGACTGCAATGCTTGTCGGTCAGTTGGGAATTTAATTTTTTTGTTGGTTTGTTTTCTAACACAATGTAGCTTCATTTTTTTTTTTTTTTTTTTTTTTTTTGAAATTTGGTATTTTTATGTGTTGGAGTAAGTGAAAACTTTGAAAATGTGTTATAGATAGTTTGAAATGTTTTTGTTATAATTAGCAAAATAATATCTGTATAAAGGAATTGATATTTATATTCAGTAGAAAAATTGTGAGCTTTTGTATTTGGGGAAAAAAAATTACAAAAAGTAAACTGTAATTTTGCAAACGCGGAAAACTTTAACTTTCATAGCAATATATCCGCATATATCTATGTTTATATGAGTTTTTTTTCAAAATTTTAGTGGTTTGTTGGGTATGAAATGAGAAGGATGAAGACGTTGTCATGTCACATTGTATTTTTTAGGCTTTTTTTTATCATGCCTTTCATACACATGAAATGCTATATTAACCTTGGTACGAAGCATGTAACTACCAGAAGGAATAAAATACAAGTAGATCCACCGAAATTTATACCGATCGCATCAGAATGGCGAGCTGAGTTGATTTATCCAAATTCGTCTGTCTGTCTGTTCGTCTGTCTGTTTGAACGCAAACCAAACCCTCAATGTTTGAGATATTTCAACTAAAGTTGATAGGTAGATGCACTTATACGACCGATTTTTCTGATATGAAATTCGGGCTCATAAGACTAGCCAAGTACACATCTCGTATGTATTTAATTTTTCCAATAGTGTCGTCCACACTCAAACTGAAATATTAAAAAACAAGGTTTTAAGCTTCTCTTTTACATATGAATTTATTTTTAAATAATTTTTTATATTTCTACATTTCTAGTGATCTAAAATAACGATTAAAACACGAGTGGAACTTCAAATTCATTGTGAATAAGAATATATTTAAAAAATTTGGTTGTGGGAAAGAGCTTCGCGGAGGATGGGGTGGCTAGATTAGTGACTATTGGGTGATGGTCAATGCCGCATAAGCTAGAGAGTTTTCGGCTATTTGCTTTTGGGGCAATACTGGTAGAGCAAATAGATAGGTCGACGATAGGAGCCATCGTTCAAAACTGTTAGACTCTCTGTAAGAACTAAGTCTTCCAGGATCAAGCCTCTTTGGTTGGTTAATGGGGAGCCCCATAATGGGGACCAGGAATTTAGATCTCCAACCAAGATTGTGGGTTTGGGTACTGAGGTTAGAATGTGCCAAAGCCCAGCAAGCATAAAGTTTTGTTGAGTGGGAATATACAAACAAATAATCGTAAATTGAAATCCCATGGATACCTGAATTGCAACAGTAGCGATATTTGAATTGATTTGTATGTACTTATATTTATGTGGAATGTCTTTTCTTACTAAGGCAGCGATTACTTGTTTGTGTGTTATATTTTGGGGTAGACTTAAGAAGTAACTAACATACTTATTTGGTACGAAAGCGTCTTTATTTGCAGCAAGGTGGGTTTCTTGTAATGCAATGAAGTGTGGAGAAATATCTTTGATGAGAATTTTAAGTTCGGTGTAGTTGCTGTAGAAGCCCTTTATGTTCCACGGTAGTATATTAAACATTAGCAAGTATAAGAATCAAAGGAAAAATAAGAATAGCTTAAATTTCTTCCTTGTGAGAAGTTGGCATAATTTCATCATGATCTGCTTGACTGTACTATTGAGTAGTTAATGAGTTGGTTTGTGACTCGTTGAGAAAAGTGCTTGAAGTGTGGTGAGATTGTAGTTCGCAGATAAATTGATGAGAGTGGTAAGTTACCAGAGAGGTGGGGTTATTAGCAAAGATGTTAAGCTTATTCTTGAAGGTGGAATTGAGAGAATCAAAAGGGAGAGTTTAAGAGTTAAGATTTGCTGTATTATTTTTTTTATCAGTCAATATTCTTAGCTACGCCAATGAAATATTAAAACTTTGCTTCTAATGTATTTTGGAGAATTTTAAAAACATTTTTAATATATCTGGTTATCTGGTGGCTTCTGTTAAGTATGAAAAAACTTTATTGTCGTCACTAGTTTCAATTCTTCAAATACATCTTCTACAAGAACTGAAGCCGCTCGACCTTATCAAGCAACATCGCTTCGTCCTATGGGCTCTTGAAAAGTTCCAAGAAGACCCGACGTTTTCGAGCCGAATTTTGTTCAGCGATAAGGCCCATTTCTAGCTCAATGGGTACATAAACAAGCAAAAACGCCGCATTTGGGACGAAGAGCAACCTAAAAAGATTCAAGAGGCCATTTCATCCCGAAAAAAAAAACAGTTTGGTCTGGTTTGTGAGCCGGTGGGGTCATCGGTCCCTTTTTCTTCAAAAACGATACCGATGAGAGCGTAACCTTCAATGGCGACAGTTATCGCCCCATGATAACCGACTATTTGATGCCTGTAATAAAAGCTCGTGATCTCCGCGATATTTAGTTTCAACAAGACGGCGCCACTTTCCACACATTGAATCAATCAATGGTTTTATTGAGAGAACACTTCGGTGAGCAGATAATTTCACGATTTGTGCCGGTCAGTTGGCCACCAAGATCGTGTGATGTGATATACCGTTAAGCTTTTTCGTTTGGGGATATGTAAAGTCTAAAGTCTATGCGGACATTCCCTTTTCGATTCAGGCCTTGGAGCGAAACAACATGCGTGCCATTTGCCCGTTAAAAGTCGAAATGCTCGAACAAGTCGCCAAAAATTGGGCTCAATGAATGGACAAGTTGAAAGAGATAATCTTCATAAAATAAATGCCAAAGAATGTTCTTTCGAATGATGATAAACATTCCACATTAAATTTGATTTTTCTGCGTGTTTTTCGTTAAAAAGTAGGGAACCGCGAAATGGATCACCTTTATTAGAGATTTGGTAGTAAATTTTTATTCATTTATTCTTAAAATTTCTGTGGCATAAGTACTGTGTAATTTTGCTCTTTAACCATATATGTAACTCAATATTTGATATATTTATTCACAAGCATAATAATAAATAAATTAATATTGTTTTACCCAAGCCATTTTAAGAAAATGTATGAGCATTACACACTCCCACTGCATAAAAAATCACTAAATTATTAAAATTTATTAAAGAACATAATTCATAACCGTCGACATAATGCGTAAATTTGTATGAATTTTTGTCATACTGAGAATATGTAACTCACCTTTAATGGCATGAAAATTCATATGTACACATGTAATTCCCAATGCAAACAAATTGATTAATGAAAGCAGATTTCCACCGAAGCTTTACACAGATATATCTATGTATGTACAAATATAAATTTATTTGTTTATACCATACAGCTTTATGTATATTTATAGCATTCATAATGAATGTGAATGAGTGTACAAAAGAAGTGAATCTGTTAGTAGCCATAAGCTGACAAAATGCCTGCCGCACAACCCAAACACCACAGATAAGCTGCAAAAATTTTCAGCTCTAAAGAGAGAACCCAGTTGGCTACGGTATATATGTTATTAAAAACATCCTTTTTTTCTTTTGTTTGTTTTAAGCGAAATATTTGCAAAACTCGCTCGTTCTGCCTTTGATAATTTAATTCATGTTAGCCAACAAAGCCACCCACACAGGTTAAAAATAATCTATATACATCTGGATGTATGCGACATTGGCTAGAATACGAGTATTGTGTATGTATGTCTATGGAAATATGCGGGTGTTTATGAGGATGTGAAAATCAGACTTTGAATAAATCCATATTAACATTACTTTGTGAGTTACTCTGTCCGCGGCATGAAAGTGAAACCGAACAATTCATTCACCTTTAAAACTTAATTACACTCCGACACAAAGATTTTGGCATGCAAAGCATATTTATTTATTTAAAACTCCACCTACCACTTGGCGTTTTGTTCAACTTGCTTGAAAACTTTAACAAATTTTATGTGAATATGCCTCCAGAAAAAGGGCATAATAAATAAAACATAAGCCCGAGCATAGACAAAAACAGAGACAAACACTTAGACGCCGGCACTAAGATGACTGTATGCAAAAACCCAGTAGGGAACCGCTAACCAAGTTGGTTGCTAACCATATCGGTTCATTCAAAACTCTAACTCCCTTTGCGCACTGAGAAATATTGGCAGAACAGCAGAAGTGCGGGTAAATATCGAACGAGAAAGTAGTACTGTGTTGTTGTTATTGCAGCGGCTGCGCCAACCCCGTCTAGGGTCAGGCAAGTTTAGTTTCAGTCATCGAAGGCAACTAACGGGAAGCCCAGGAAACGTGCTGTTTCGACGGGCTCGAACCAACGGGAGAGGGGTGTTAGATAAGTCGGGTTAAGTGGGCATGCAAAGAGGTGGTTGGTATGGTGCGGGGATTCTTTGCATGCGGAACATATGTTGGGTCGAGTCTAGATAGTTAGGAGTTAAGCCTGCTACAGTATCCAGATCTTAATTGTACCAGGATTACGCGGGTCTCTCAAGGCAGCTCGAGCTCTTGTTCTGCTATGGGTGGTGATTGGACTCCGAGAGCACCATTCATGGGAAGAGAGTTCACAAAGTTGTTAACAGACTCTCGGTGAATTGTGTTTATGGCCTGTCTGTACACCGTTCTATTCAGCGGGTCTTGTCTGTATTGCTGTACGGCATCCCGGTAGTTAAGTACTACCTTCCTGATGTGCCTAGAAAGTATTTCAGCTTGCAATAAGTGTCTGTTGGGATAATTCCGACGGTAGTATCCCAGCAGATATTGCTTACACATCGTGACATTTTGCTCCTTAACTGGGAGCATAGATGTTTCACTGTGTAAGTGGTGCTGCGGCGCCATCATGAGGTTTCCCGTCAAGGTCCGAAGGGCGATGCTCTGACAAGCCTGGAACTTCTTCAACTGCGTCTCGCTAGACCCCGGCGTCCAAATCGATGCAGCATAGTTTACGACCAGCCGGTCAATAGCCTTGTACGTTGCCAGCAGTATTTCTTTGTCTTTTCCACAGGTGCTACCGGCTAGCGATTTGAGGATTTTGTTGCTACTCTCTACTTTGATGGCAATTGCAGTCATATGCTGAGTGAATGAGTGCAGACCGTCAAATGTGACTCCCAGTAATGTTGGGTTGTTCTTGGTCGGAATTTTTACATCATCGAGCTTCACTTTGAGTTCAAGCCGGCACTCCTTCGTCCAGCTGGTGAAAAGGGTGGCCCTTTCGGCGACCTAACTCCGTTTAAGTCATCAGATAAAAGAAGTTCTGTCTTCCGCCTTGCCGAAGCCTTTTTTGTGTCCATATGTTATTGAATTTATGTAAGTAGAATACGAAATTTCACACAATTAAATGCTGTTTTGGTGGTTTTTTTGACTCCAAACATCATATCTGAACGAATTGGTTGTATGGAAGCTAACATATGCTATAAGAAGTCCAATTTCTTATATAATTTTATAATTGCAGCATATTTCTGAAAGTTTTGTAAGAGGTCAAATATATTATTTCGATTCCTCATACCCAATAAATAGCTGATTTCGAAATCTTTTTACGCGTAGTTGTTTGTTTTGTTGAAAGGGTAGGTTTGGCAACCAAACCACTGAGTAGACTCATTAGCTCCATTGATGCGTTTGTAAATAGTTCGCTTATTTTAAAAAATTCTTTTAATTTCTATCGCCAATGGGTATCCATCTTCGTAAGGCTAGAGTTTAAAGCATCGTGGCATATTTGGCGTCTGAAGACCGGGTACTCACAAAGGTAGCGTTTAGTTCTCTTATTTAAATGCTCTGCCCTAATCGTTTCCACCTTACTTGGAGAGAGGGTATCTCAGTGGTATACATGTGTTAGCTCTTCCGACTTTTTACTACCTTCTACGTCCGTGGGGCCTATGGTGTTTAGAATTATGGGCTTGGAATAATTTCATTATTTGGTTGGTCAGAAAAGAATCCAGCCAGAATATTTCTATGTACATTTTGAACTAGTATTTTACTAGTATGGAGTTGATTAATGATCAGAAAATTCATATCTCAAAAGAAATCATTAAACTCCAATCCTGTCATAAAAATCCAAAACTGGTATCATTTTAAGTAGAATTAAACGCTATCCCTGCAGGGTGTATGCTAGTATCTTCATATTTACAGTAATGTATTTTTATTTTTGTAAGATTACATAACTACCAGACTGAGTAAGACATTAACATTCGTATACATATATAATGGTACTTCAAATATACAAACATATTCACTTGAGCGGTCTATATAAGTATTGTGTTTTTCCGCTTAGCAACCTGAAGCACTAAAAAACCACAAGATGTAAATTATAAATGTCCGGCTGTAAGCGTGCCTACAGCAGAAGCACGCCCCAATGGCATGCACAAAGGTATCGTCAAAAGAGAAGAAAGTGGAATGTTCTGCAGACTTTGACAGCACTGGCTTAGTGTGTCACATAAAGACGAAGCTGATGCGCTAGAAGTGTTTCACTTTGTCTTTACTCCTTCTTAATGCGCCACTCTCACTTTTGTCTCACTAAAGCCATAGACAGCCATGTAATGTTTTCTATAATGTCGCACCTGTGACCACTGAATCGTGTCACTGTGTTAAGGGAAAAAGTTTCCTGAGGCAATGCCGTTTGTGGCGACATTTATTGTTATTATTATTATTTCTGTTGTTTTTGTTTATATGGTTTTGTGGGAAATAAATTTTCCGCTACAAAAATCTCCTTCTAGTGGGAGATCAGTAACTGATTTAAATTTCAAAACTTGAAATTATTTTGGTTGTGGTACATACATAATTATAAATGATGAAATAAATTTTGAGGTTGGTGATAAAGTTTAATTCATATAAGTGAAACCGGTATGCGAACTGTCATAAATCAAAGTGGTGCGAGCATCCTTTGAACAGAAAATAAATGCTTTCAAAAAACTAATTCGTTTAACAAATATCTTTATTTAATTAACTATTTATTGCTAGCCGCAAAAGTAGAGTGGTTAACATTGCGTACTGTCGTTCGTAGGACCAATTTAATAATACTCGCCCCTTGGCAGGGAATGTCAAGACTTCCAAATGTAACAAAAACAAAAATAAATAAATGAAAAACAACTAAATAAAATATTTAATAAAATTAAAAAATTAAACAAAATTGAAATACTAAAAATTAATAATATAAAATAAACAAGTCAGTAAAAAACATCAAATAATATTTAAAAAAAATGAATAAATATATTATAAAATAAATAATTAAAAAATAAAATTAAAAATACAAATAGTAAAAAATGAAATAATAAAATATAAATTTAATTTAAAATAAATTAAAATAAAAAATATCAAATGTTAAAAAAAAATTAAATTAAATAAAAAAATATATAATAAAAAAATTAACTAATTAAAGTAAATTAAAATGTTAACTAAAAAAAATAATATTTTAAAAAAATATAAAAAAAAATATTTAAAAAAATAAATAAAAAAATTAAATAAAATGAAATAAAATTTATTTAATTTTATTAAAATTAAATTAAATTAAAAAATAAAAATAAAAATAAAATAAAATAAACTAATTAAAAATATTAAATAAAAAATAAAACTAAAACACAAAAGGAAATAAATTAAATAAAAAATTAATAAACAAAAAGAAATTAAATATTTAAATTAAAATAAGATAAAACAAATTAAGATTAATTAAAATAAATCATAATAAAATAAAATAAAATTTAATGAAATGAAAGGAAATAAAAAAGTAAAAAAATCAATTAAATAAAGAGAAAATAAATAAATAAATAATATTAACTTAAAAATAAAAAATAAAAAGTATAAAATAAAATAAAAAATAAAAGTAAAATGAAAAAAAAAAACAAAATAAAAAAGATATAAAAAATGAGCAATAAAAAAAAATTAAAGGAAAAAAATTAAAATAAAATCAAATAGTAAAAACATAAAAAATAAAAAATAATAATAAAAATAAAATAATGAAAAATAAAATAAGAAAAAACAATAAAAGAAAACTAAAAAATAAATAAAAAAAATAAAATAAAATAAAATGAAACAAAATAACATAATGTAAAATAAAAAAATAAAAATAAAATAAAATAAAAAATTTAAAATGAAATTAATAAAATAGAAACAAAGTTAAAATAAAATAAAATAAAATAAAATAATATAAAATAAATATTCATATAAAAGATATAAAAGATATAATAAAAATAAATTAAAAAGCCAAATTAAAAAATAATTATATCAAAAATTAAATAAAATAAAATGCAAACAAATAAAATAAAATTAAATAAATTAAATTAAATTAAGTAAAAAAAAAATAAAAGGAAAAAAAATAAAATTAAATTTAAAAAAAATGAAAAAAAAAATATAAAACATAATAAAAGAATAAAATTTAATAAAATAAAATAAATAAATATAATAAAAAAAAATAAAAAAATAAAAAAATAAAATAAAATAAATTATGTGAAAAAAAAAGAAAAAAATAGTAATTAAAGAAAGTTAAAAAAGCAACTGAAAAAAAACAAATTAAATAAATTAAAATAATCTAAACAAAACTAGATAAAATAAAAGAAAGGAAATTAAATAAAAGTAATAATATTGAATAAATAAAAAAAAATAAAATAATGTAAATAAAATAAAATAAATTAAACAAAAAATATTATAAACATAAAATAAACAAAAAAAATTATTTAAAATAAAATAAGATTTTGTAAAATAACATGAAATAAAATAAAT
This sequence comes from Neoceratitis asiatica, assembly GCA_030068015.2. Lineage (NCBI taxonomy): Eukaryota > Metazoa > Arthropoda > Insecta > Diptera > Tephritidae > Neoceratitis > Neoceratitis asiatica. The sequence goes on from CM061529.1 coordinate 42,409,576, forward strand.
TTAAGAAAATTACATAAGTTAAATGAAATAAAATAAAATTATAATGTTTCAATACATTTTTTTAATGAAATTTAATAAAACATAAAAGAAATGTAAAATAAAAAACAATTCTTAATTAATTGTAATTAGCATAAAACTTTTTAATTTAATTTAATTGCGAACCATATATCGTATATGTGAACTCATAAATATATGTGAACATTTATATGTAAATATTTATGTAAAATAAATCCTTTAAGGTTTTACCAAAACTCTTAGAATTCTCGTTGTCCTAATATACAAAATTCGACAAAATGTAGGGATAAGAATACGAATATTGCTGCAAAAGTTCTTTTGAAGTGATTTAACTAAGCAAGAAAGGTTGCCAACTCAATTTAAATTGTGATTTAAATTTAATATATATATATGTGTATATATTTCGTTAAGAACTTCATGCAAATTCAATGGCGCACTCTATCCTCTCATCGAAAACTGTGATTCTCTCTCTTTAATAGCAGCAATCTTGTGAACTTTCAGCAATTCGATAGGAAGAAATACTTACCGACACTTAAGTTTCACTTTACAAATACATAACAGTTGATGCCTTGCCTTGGCTGGGTGTAGTTTGCTGCGGCTTCCGAGAGCTTGGTTATGCAAACACTCATGCGTGGGTTGTGTGCTTAAGGTTTGTGGGCTGTTTCTGTGTGGTTTTGTCATTAAGTAGGTTTCGTTGAATAGTTTAATGGTTTCAAAAGCGCTCAAAATGCTCAACGCTTTCTTTACGTTGTACCGCCCACATAACAGATGCACCTACATATAACATACATATATTTATATTTGTTTCATATACATACATTCTTATAGGCATATGTATGAGTGGGTACTTGATGCTGCCATATGTTTGCTTTTAACACTTATGCTGTTAGTGTAATTGTTTTCTTAGCTATTGTTGTTAATACATTTTCTTCCTCTTAGTGTTATTGTTGCCTATGCTGTTGTCGTTGTTGTACTTGCGCTTGTTTTGTGAAAATTGAATAACATTTGTGGCAAACACGTTTGTCGGTCGGCAGGAATGATAGGTTTAGTTGGTTGAGTGTTTTGCCGATTCAGATGCGTGAATGGCTTGTATATTTCAATACAAACATTCACTTGTACTGATGATATATATGTATGTATATGCAGGAATGTGCTTATAAATAAGTTCAATTATAGAATGTAGGAGTTTGTGGAAAAGAGTTACGTCGGTATACTACTACGTAAAAAAGTATTTGAATGTAGACTTGAATATATGTATGTAAAATGTATATATGTATTCTTGTTTTATATATTTATTTTATATTTGTACTTTTGGTTAACAAATATATATTTATCTGCATGTATCTGTTTATATCAGCTAACACTGCGGTGACTTTTTGGTGACCACATTTTCAGCTGTGGGTGTACGAATTATGCTTGTGTTGGTGGTGTTTGGTTAAAATTACATTAATTTATAAAATGAATTTAATCAGAAACTTTTAAGGAGAAACTTTCATTGATTTGCCTTATTTATAAATACTTAAATAATGGCATATACATTTTAGAAATTTTTTTTTCGTTTTCGGCTTCGTTATTTATTCACGTTATGGTAAAAGTTATACCCGAAAATATTTGGCTTCCCTTCCACTGACAAATATTTGAAATTTCAATAAAAGTTTTAAATTGGTCAATACTAGCTCACTTAATTTCTTCCACTTATGTATGTGTTCTATATGACATTTTACGTATTTCTTAAGAAAAAAAAACACGGAAAATCCGAATTTAATGGGAAATGTTATTATCGTTCGAAAAAACATTCTTAGGCATACATTTTTTTGAAGATTATCTGTTTCAAATGTTGGACGCGGCTACATCTCAGACGATTCATCCGTTGAATCCAATTATCGATGACTCGTTCGAGCATTTCGACTGGTGACTGGCGAATGACACGCGTTATGATTTGCTCCAAGGCCTGAATCGGAGCGGGATTGTCCGCATAGACTTTAGGCTTTACATATCCGCACAGAAAAAAGTCTAACGGTGCGTTATCTCACGATTTGGGTGGCCCATCGACCAGCACGAGACGTGAAATTATGTGCTCACCGAAATGTTATATCAATAAATCCATTGATTGATGCGATGTGTAGGAAGTGGCGCCGTCTTGTTGAAACCAAATGTCGCGGAGATCACGAGCTTCAATTTCAGGTATCAAATATTCGGTTATAATGGCGCGATAGCGTTCGCTATTGACGGTTACGTTCTTACCGGCATCATTTTTGAAGAAATTTGTACAGATGATTTCTCCGGCCCACAAACCACACCAAAACGCTGTTTTTTCTGGATGAAATGGCAGCTCTTGTTGTTTGTCGAGAATTGTAGCCTTGGTTCACTTTCAAACACACTCGATTTGCTTTCTTATCCAGGCTAATGATGCCAAAATCATCAGCAAACACCAGCACTTAAACATTCTTGTATAAATCCTTTTTAGCTCTGCAGATCGTATTATTTTTTTTCAGAAGTAGGTTGAAGAAGTCACACAGTAGAGGGTCATCTTGTTCGAAGTCTCCTTTGGTACCGAACTATTAGGAGAGGTACTTCGCTATACTAACTGCGCTAGGGAACCAGTTCAGACAAAGCGGCAAAGAGGCAGCTTCTTGTTGTGCCGTCGAAGGCTGTTTAACGAAACGACAAAGGGTTATTTTTTCCAAGATTTGACGCGTCGTGTATACTTGATCAATTTTGGTTTTACCGGACCTAAAGCGACACTAGTGAGATCCGATGGTGCAATAGGGAATTCTGGTCAACGGAAACGGATAGATACCGAAACATGAAGAGGAAAGCGAGACGAAAAAAAGAAGCCCAAATGTGTGAGTATGAAGAGCTTGAAAAGCCAGCCGACAAAAGTAATGCTCGAAAATTCTATGAGAAGATGTGGCGACTTATAGAAGGTTTATAGACCGCAGCAAACTCATGTAGGGACCAAGGAGATAATCTGGTGACAGGTGGTCCAGAGCATACTTAGGACATGGAGGGTACAGTTCTCCAACCTGCTCAATGGTAGTGAAAGTTAAAATCCCGGAGGTTGCGAACTCGAAACCCCAATCGCTCCATAAACCGACTATGAAGAACTTCGAATAGCGATTGCCCGCTTAAAAAATAACAAAGCGGTGGAAGCCGATAGCTTACCGACAGAAATATTCCAATACGAAGGCGGAGAACTGACAAGGAGCATGAATCAGCATTCCTGCCGAATATGGTCGGACTAAACCACGCTCGACGAATAGAAGCTAAATGTGCTCTGCCTAATCAAAAAAAGGAGACCCTATGGTCTGCGCCAATTATCGTGGGAGAAGCATCCCTAATATCGCATATAAGGTCCCATGTAGCGTAGTGTGTGAAAGATTAAAGCCCACGAAACAAAAAACTGATCGACCCTTTTCAGTGTGGCATTAGGCCTTTAAAATCCACCATTCACCAGATATTCACCATGTTCCAAATGTCGGACAAGACCCGAGAGAAAGGAATCGATACACAGCACCTTTTTAAAGCTGAATTTGATATACCCACAAAAATCATATGGCTATATAAACTGACCCTGTATAATACGAAGCGCAGTCAGAATTAAGAAGGACCTCTCCGAGATTTCAGACAAGGAGACTCCTTATCATGTGATTTTTTCAATTTTATGCTGGAGAAAATAATAAGAGATGCTGTTGATATTGATAACAATGGCCGTAACAAAAGCACCATAAATTCTGCGTTTTCCAGGCTAGATAAAGAAGCGATGCGATTGAGTCCTGTAGTGAACGAAGGCAAAACGAAATATATCCTGTCACCAAATAAACCATCATCGCATTCGCGACTTGGCTCCCACATCACTGTTGACAGACATAACTTCGAAGTCGTAGATAATTTCGTCTATCTAGGAACCAGGTTTAACAACACCAACAATGTCAGCCTTGAATCCAAATCACTCTTGCCAAGGGCTTTGGACTGAGTAGGCGATTGAAGAGAAAAGTCCTCTCTCGACGAACAAAAACCAAACTCTGCAAGTCGCTTATCAATCCCGTCCTGACATATGGTGGGGAAGAGACAAGTTTTGCGGAAGATTTATGGTAGTAATTTAAGCGTTGGCAACGGAAGATACCGGAGCCGATGGGACGACAAAATGTGAGTAATAGAAAACTAGTCCTATGGATCAAATAAATGATCATTAAGCTTTCAAAATTGAAAATTGCCTCTCAAAAAAAAAAAAAATTAAAAAATTAAAAAAAAATATATATATATATATTTCGCTACTATTCCTGTATATAATTTCATAGTATGCGCGGTTCTATGACAACCACTTTAGTATACATATTTTTAACGGCTTGGCAAGGCACAGATAGGAACACACGACACGCATATATGTATGCATTTGATCATAAGTGTTCCTTCAGGATTTTTTGTTATATTGACATTTTGGTAAAAATGTATACAAATATCAATACGTTTGTAATACCACTTTTATGAATATTTTATATTTTTATAAGAATTTCTCTACAAAATATATTTTTTCATGCATAAAACAGTTGTTGGAATTAAAATTTGTAAAAAAAATATACAAGAGATAGGCAGAATTTTATATAATTGTGCTTTCATTTTTAAGTACTTTATAATCTATTCGTATACGAAAATATACAAAAATGACTTTTTCTCGGAAATGAAATATTTAAAATGTAAATAATTTCCAAAACTTTTTCATTTCCGGTTAAGTCAAATATGTTACGCATATGAATGTTTGTTTTTTAATAACAACAAATAATATACGCAGTTAAATCTTAATAAGTAGAGTCTCAAAGTATAGGATCATTATTTGATTTTGAAGAGAAATTAAAAAAAAAAAACATTAAAAAACGTGTTTGTTTACGTATGTATGTTATATTGATATATATTTTCATTGGTTCCAAAGATATCTAATTGCAATATGGAAACTTTAAATGCAACGAAAATTCATGTTATTCTCAAAAGCTACTGATGTGACCACTGATGTTTGAAATCTTAAATTATATACATAGCAAATTCTCTTCTATCCAAGTTTGTGCGCAAGGAAACAAGGGAAGATAAGTCGAATTTAAAGTTTAGCTTTAGCTTTGCCTGCACGAAGAATGATATACTCGAACTATATATATATTTAAGTTAAAATAGGAAAAAAAAACCAACCAACGAATTTTTACTTTTTCTTAAAATCTCCCAAATCTCACTATTGGTCGTATCAAAATATGCTGGCATAAACTAAAGATTTTTACTTGAAATCCCATACGCACACACACGTATACAATTTTTCGACATCTGCCAACTTTCATTTAGGTCCATAATCGATCCGGTAAACTCAATGAAAAACGTCGGTATGAATTGCGTTGCAAATAGAAGAAAATCCTAGAAAAAGTGCGTCAGTGAGATGATATTCAGAAGTAAATTTGTAGTATATAAAATGCCAAGTCAGCTTGTCAGTCAGTTTGATGGGGAAAAGTGAAAAAAATAAACAGGAATGTTCTTGAGTGAATGAAAATTTTCACCACACACGCATAAATACTTACATGTATGTACGCACGTATGTTGGCATATTAAAGTGGGCATAACTTCACGTTGTATCAGCACATGAGTGAATTTTCTGTCAGAGAATGTGGGCGCAAAAAAGAATAGTAGTGAAGCAGTGTGTGTGCTTATATGTATACACGAGCTGAAGTAAAGTGGTAAGGGTAGGGTTTATGAGGCTTATGCATGCACAAATAAACCTCTTTGTGTACATAATAAACATCTTTTTTTACTCTAACGATTTTAGTAGCTCACTTACTAGGAGTTGTCTATTTCAGACATTTACTTCTGCGTTAAAGTGAAGCTTTCAACGACAAATAAATATGTGCGTACCTACTGTTGGTTGCAAATTGAAATTCTTTGCTTTCTTTGAGATCTTTTTTTTTTAATTATTAAAGTGAATTTTTTTAATTATCAAGGTGAAGAATGAAGAAGATAAATCGTCACGTTGGAATAGACAGACTGGAGTATTAAATATTATTATTTCTTTATTTCATACTCAAAATCAATATGCACCAGTAGTTTTCAATAATTCATAGAAATTTGCAAATCTTCTACAAAATTATAATATTTTTCATGTACGCGAAATGGTATATTAACTTTGGACCGAAATATCGACAGTTGCGGATAAAAATCTACATACAACCCCTATTTTCGTTGAATTGAAAGTCCAAAAAGGTTTATTGGAAAATTTAACGACACAGTTTATTTCAACTATTTTCTCTTATGATAAAAAACCAACAAAAATATTTTTTTAACATGAAATCCTCCTCCAATTTGTGGTTTTGCGTCTTGATGTTTTTACCCACAAATGAAGGGACCTACAGTTTATTCTTAGCCGCCTCCGAACGGCTGATAGATTTTTATGAGGAGCTTATATTTCATGTCAGAAATACACTCGGAGGGCTTGACATTCCCTGCCGAGGTGCGACCGCAATTAGAAAAATTTATTTTCTATAATTTTTGATGGTGCTCGAACCTGAGCTCGAACCCAGGCCTTCCGAATGGCAGTACGCAATGCTAACCACTCGGCTATCGCGGCCGCCGTACGTGAAAAACATAATAAAAAAAAAAAAAATGGTAAAAAAGGGCACCTAACCGCCATAACAGCACAGCATGTCGAAATAACTGCTAATAAACCCGTGGTGTATGTAGACTTTTGTCAAGGGAATTTTTGCATTTTTTCACCATAATTGTTTTATTTTACATTAGAGTATGGATTTTTTTTTATACATTTGATTAGAAAAATATTGAAAAAAACTGTGTACCGGTACATTTTTCAGAAAAGTGATAGTATTTTCTACACAACGAATACAGGCGGTGTATGTAGACTTTTGTCCACCACTTAAGTACCAGTATGAGAAAAGAGAGAACCACCAAAAATTTCGAATTTGCAATTTACAATAAATGTGAAAAGTAAATGAAAGGTATATAGACCTCGGCATAGTCGAAGACAGCCCTTCGTTCTTGTCTTTAGCTATTTGAAGTTTCGCTATTCTAAGAAATTATAATATAGAGTTACTAGATCACACATAAAGTGTTCTAACATTGACTTGGTTTATTAGCTCATTGCAACCATTATTTGCACACAAAACTACATATATCGACGAAAAATAGCACACCGTGAGTAACATACTACTTGTAGTTACGAGGATGTCAGCAAACAAACAGCTAACAGCAACTAAATTAGCCTCAAACTATTATAGCCAAAGTAACGACAGTCTCTTTATTCGCTGAACTAAGGTAATGTCCACGTATATGAAATATATCTCATCGTTTCATAATCTGCGGTACTTGCCTCTGACAATACGCAAATGACAGTAAATTTTCAACAAAATTTTTCTCATAGAATTTCTAATGGTCAACTCATCCAATATCGATATCGTCCATGTTTCCACCACCTTTTAGCACTTTTGGCAAGCTAAATTCTGGGTTGGTTCGACGCTGACATCACTGTTGTCGTTAATGCTGGTTCTAAGATGGACGAAATTATCTACGACATAAACTTATGACTGTGTCCTGTGAGCTTAAATACGAATGTACTGACTATTGGGTTGATGAGAGGAGATATTTCGTCATTTAGACAATGCCAATGCTATCAATATCGTCAGCATACGCTAGTTATGTTATTGTACACTTTTGTATACTGTTGTGCCTTGTCTATTTAGCTCAGCTACTCTAGTTATTTTTTCCAGCATGAGGTTGGAGATTTCACACGATAAAGAGTCCACCCTGTCTGAAACCTCGTTGGGTATCGAACAGCTCGGAGAAGTTCTTTCCAATTTTTAGTGCATTTCTGATATTGCCCTGCGTCAATTTACACAGCCGTGTAAGTTTTACAGCCATACTAAATTCAGATACAGCAGCAGGAATCAGCTCATTTTGGTTCTCTCGAAGCCAGCTTTAAGATCGATGCAGATGGGGTGTATATCGTAATAATATTTTATTTTTTAGTTTTTTTTTTTTTTTTGGGCATTTGATAGTAATGTATACTTGAGTTAATTGCTAGTTTCTCAGCTCAATAAGAGTTTCCTCAGAGATGCAAATTATACATTAGTTAATGATGAAAAATCAACCTCTTGTGAATATTTCAACAAGAGGATATTATGAATATAATCGATTAACCATAGATAAATATTGTTAGAAAGTTGATTCTAATTAATTGAAATTATATATTATTTGAAATTGAATCCAATTAATTGAAATTATTTCAGAAAATCTGGTTAGGAAAATGATTTTTTGTCACATTGGTGGTTTTATTGAAACGTACTTTTACATAAGCGAGTCTAAACATTCATAAAATTTTAGTCTGCCGATGATACATTTTCCAGAAGGTTTCAAGAAAATTGAACTTTTTTCCTGATATTTAGCCCTTTTTCGGGAAATAAGGGTATTCCATTTAGGCATGAATCAATTTTTTTCTCAATTCAATCGGTCCTCATCCTTGAAATCGAACCATAAATATGATGTCAAATAGGTAGAACCACTTCCCGAAGAGAAAAGTATTGTTCTCACTAATATATGCAAAAAGCTATATATGTATCAAATTTCAAACAAATGGTCCAATTCGCGGTATGAAAAATATATATATTCGCAGACCTAAGAAATGTATATTTCGAAATTTCACTAAAATCGGCTTAGCCGTTTTGGAGGAGTTCGAGACAAACACTGTGACAGGTGAGTTTTATATAGATAGATTAGGCACAGAAAGTTAGTAGCAGGTATGATGCCTTTATACGGTTTTTACAGCCTTTTTTATGCTTCACCTGTACGTTTGGGGTTTTATAATAAGAGTGATATGATTTCTTAAAAAAAACTCTCTAATTGTTAAGGAAATTTCAATTTCAATTTCAAATTTTTTATTTAATGTGAAGTACAATCGATACAATTAAGTTCTGAATATAACATTCGATAAAACCTTTTTTTGAACACTTTTTCCACTAATTCAAGTCGTATGTCATGAATAGCACGTTCAATGTTGACTTTTAAAGTTTGAAGAGAGTCTAGTTAATTGCTAAAGACAAATGATTTCAAATAACCGCACAAAAAGTAATCTAATGGTGTTAAATCACAACTTCTTGGAGGCCATTTAATGTCACAATTTCTTGAAATAAACGAACCTCCAAACCTTTCTCGCAATAATTCGGTTGTTGCACGGGCTGCGTCATACGTAGTCCCGTATTGTTGGAACCAGATATTGTTAAGATCAACTCCTTCCAATTGTGGCCATAAAAAGTTGGTTATCATCGATCTATACCGCTCTCCATTGCCAGTAGCGGTGCTATCAGCTTCACTTTCGAAAGAGGTACGGACCTATGTTCCCACCTGACAAAAAACCATACCAAATTGTCAATTTAGATGAATGTAATGGTTGCTCATGAATAATTTGTGGATTTTGTTTCCACCAGAATCGACAGTTTTGTTTATTTACCGCACCACTCAGTCTCATTGGATAAGATGATTTTCTTAAAAAAATCTTTATCGTTTTCATGTTGTTCGGAGGCAAAATCGGCAAATTCATGACGTTTATGGTGGTCCAATGGTTTCAGTTCTTGAGTGAGAACAAGTTTATACGGATGCAAGCCCAAATCCTTTCTCAAAATCCGCCAGGCTGTAATTTGAGACAGTCCCAATTCTATTGAGAACGACTTGGATTCGACAAATTGCTGAAAACAATTCAGCAATACTTACCTGAACGGCAGCTTCGACCGGTTCTTTGTCTTGTTGGCACTTGAACATTATGTAAAAAAATGTATTCTAGAAATTTTAAACAAATCGACGAATAGCGTGCACAGATGGACGATTATTAGACAATAAAATGGCAAAAGCACAATCGCAATCGGTGGCAATATGACAATTAAATAAATTGAGTGAAGCTTTAAAATGTATTTTGAAGATGTTTTTCTTTCGAAAGTTTTTAGCGTTTCTATAGAGAAAAATACTTCATATAAGTATATAATTTTTAAGAAAGATAGATACATTCATATATCTACGAATGGCTTCCGATTTTAACCTAAAAATTTATATTAGCTAAAAATAAATTTAATTCTTATGAATTAATCATTAGTACCATTAATTTATTATATTCTAAGAATTTAAAGTAGAACCATTCACAAATATGTATTGTTATGGGCGAAAATCATAATTTCACCCGCATTTCAACACATAACACAACACCATAATCATATTGATAAAAAAAAAAAAACTATTTCTATATAAGTAGACATAGGAGATTTGCGCCCGCTAGTTTCACATCACATATGCATTATTCAGTTTCACACTTTCGCGTGTTGCATACACATTAATGTTCTTGTGTGTAGAATTTGGGACGGTGTGTTTTGGTGTGAAACATAAAAGACATGCTCCTGATTTTAACTTTCTTTTTGTGTCCCTCATGTCAAACATACACTCATATATGCTTGTACATGTGTGTGTAGATATTTATATTCACTCATGCAGTTACGTACATAAAAGTGTTGAAAAGTTTTCGCTTTCGGTCGTAACACTGAGGCAAATACTTAACTTGAAAAATAAAAATAAAAAAATTGAGAAGCAATACAACTCACATCGCTCACTCTAAGTGCATACATGTGTATGCATGTATTTCTATGTAAATATACAAATATGTACGAAAATGTTTGCTAAAATATGTGTGAAAATGGAAAAGAGTAAAAACTCTAAAGTGAAATATCGCAACTGCGGTCGACATTCTGAAATAGGCAATTCGGGTAGTTGAGCGCACTTTGTCGACATAAAACCCGGAAGGAAGCTAAAACGCAAAGTTGCACTTTGACGAGCAGTTGTATGTTTTTGTTGACTAAATGTGTTTTCGAAATGAATTCGAAGATGTTCACTTCAGCGCCAGGTTATTTCAAAGTTTTGATATACACTTTTTGTTTATATATGTATAAACGCTAAAGTTGCGCAATTTCCACCATTTGATCGTTGATGATTGCCCCAGAGCAGCCAATCTTCACTTCAATGTTCATTTTTTTATTTATCTTTGAGTTTTACAGTTTTGAAGTTTCATCTTTTATATTTTTTCTTTAAAATAATTAAACAGTGTCAAGCACAGTACTAATGACGTAAGCTAAGTAAAAAGTAAAACACACATGGTACGGCGGTTCGAGTAACGTCAGTTATAAAATTCAAACACACACATTCTTATAGGAATCGTTATTTATTTCTAACACGACAACACGACGGCGACGCTAAAAACACGAAGATTTGCTCTTATAATGAGATATGTGTTGACACTTCTTTTAATCTTACCATTGGAGGTTTGTTCAAAGGAAAAGGTGAATTTTGATTTTTCGCGGGCTGTGTACATTCGATAATCGATATTTTGCTTTTGTTATAAGCGGACACATATGTTTATGATGTGCTTGCATTAGGAGCCAATTTCGATTAGTAGTTTTTTTTTTTTTTTTGACACCAGAAGAGGTTAGTCACGTTTTTGTGTGCTCTTCGATTTTTGACTTTTGAAAGAAATTTATCAAAGAATATTTATTAAATTTTGCGTTAAAAATGGAGCAAAGTGCTTCAAGGCACTGGAAATGTTGACTGTGGCATTCGGTGAGTCCACTTTGTCTCAAAAAAGTGTTTATAAGTGGCACAAGCGTTTTACAGAAGGCCGAGAAAATTTTGATGACGTTGAGCGTCCTGGAGATGCGAACACGTCAACAAGCGAAGAAAGCATCGAAACAGTGAAAAAATTGTTATTGAAAATTATCGAATCACTATTAGGCCAGTTGCAGAGAATGTTGGCATTTCAATCGGCTCATGCCATTCAATATTCTCGAATGTTTTGGGCATGAAACGTGTGGCAGCGACGTTTGTTCCGAAATTGCTAAATTTTGAGCAAATGCAATGTCGCATTAGTATCGCTCAGGATTTGTTGAATGACGTCAACGACGATCCGGGTTTGCTCAGACGGGTTTTAATTGGTGACAAAACGAGGGTATATGGTTATGACGTCGAAACCAAGACCCAATCATCCCAATGGAAGATGCCAGATGAGCCAAGACCGAAAATGGCACGCCAAGTTCGATCAAATGTGAAGGTCTTTCTCACTGATTTCTTTGACTAAAATGGTGTAGTGCATCATGAGTTCCTTCCAAAAGGTCGTACAGTTAATAAGGAATACTTCAAGTAAGTTATGCAACATTTGCATGAAGCAATACGGCTCAAACAATCGGAATTGTGAAAAAACAAATCGTGGATTCTGCAGCAAGATAATGCACCAGCTCACATATCAATGCTTATTCGTGATTTTTTTGCCAAAAACAAAACCGCAATCATGCCTCAACCAGCGTATTCACCAGATTTGGCTCCCTGCGACTTTTTCCTATTTCCAAAACCAAAGAAACCAATGAAAGGATAGAGTTTTCCACAATTGATGAGATCAAGTCGGAATCGAAGAAAGAGCTGATGGCGATACCGAAAAGCGCATTTCAAAAGTGCTTCGAGGATTGGAAAAACCGTTTGGCACAAGTGTATTATATCCGAGGGTGATCACTTTGAAGGGGGCAAAATAGATATTTATGAATAAATATATTCTCTAACAAAACAAAAAAAAAACAATTAAACAACTTTAAAAAAATTAAATTTATTTAAAAAAATAAAAAATTTACTATGCTACTGTCGTATTCAAAAAATTGAAATTGAAATGCAAAGAACTCCATTTTTTGGACTCATTTTGCGCATTTATTCAAAAACAATTGTTTCTCGTCGTGAAGATATTTCACACCAATCCGTGAACATATATTTCAGACATTCAGCCTCAATAGAACTTAATTTTTATCTGTGTCTCCACATTCATATATTTTATTTCGTGAATTTTAATTTTATTTCAAATAAACTTTGCTTACCTTGACCTAAGTAAGTAAATTTGAATTGCCTTGCTAGAGACTAGGTTTGCAAAATCTAAGACAAGTTGAATCAGATGAAGAACAGTGGAATTGGATAGATAAAACTTCGAGAGTCTGATTTTTCTAATAAACGGGAAGAGGATGTTACGAGCTTTTTCTCCAAGTAAAATTAACTGGACCCCTCCGTTGACGTTGCTCCATTGACGCTGAGAACACTGTTGAATGAAATTTATATGTTGGACCCCCAAAGAAAATTTTGTAGCTTTTCTACTCCACAATGGTAACAAATACCCTTTGCTGACCGTTGCATATTCATAAGGAAGACTAAACTTGTGTTGAAATGAATATTAGATACTTGGTTGATATTTATATTAAATCTGGTTAGTTGGTTGGTCTATTTCTAGACTTATACCAATCATTTCTGACAGACTTTAGTCCCCATTTAAAGTTACCTACCTACCAGATTCATTCAATCTCTACATTTATATCACATTCCCAACATGGACTTACCAATTTACTTGAGTTCACTTCTAATATCATCGATGCGTTCAGAAAGAGCAGCAGCGTTGAGCAGCAAAGCTGTCATGCGTTGCTAATCAAAAAACTTGACTTACTGGGTTTTCAACCAAAATTTCTACAATGGATCTCCACAAATATCCATGATCGAACTCAAGGAGTAATGTTGAAAACTCCCATTTCAGATACCGTTAATGTTTCTTCAGGAGTACCACAGGGTAGCCATCTAGGCCGGATTCTGTTTTCACTATTTATAAGTATAAACGATATATATTCTCAGAAAAAATTTTCAAAACTTTTAATGTATGCGGATGATGTAAAACTTTATAAATCTTACACTTCGGCAAATGCAGGTATCTTACTGCAAACAGGCATAAACAGCATGGTTGAATGGTGTAAAATAAATCGGATGCCCCTAAATCTAAAGAAATGTAAAGTTATGTGTTTCTCCCGAAGAGCCACACAGACGATTACTTACACTATAGATAATTACAGTTTGGAGCAGGTTTACAGTTTTATTGACCTGGGGATCACTATTGAACTTCACACATCACATTGGTGTGATAGTCAACAAAGCCAAAGGCATCTTGGCTGTTGTAAAACGTTGGTCAAAGGAGTTTAATGATCCTTATGTTACTAAAGCTTTGTATATAATACTAGCAAAGTACTAGGTATCAAATATACTCTCACAGGATAGAGTCTATTCAAAAAATAATTCCTCATATTTGCTTTAAGAAATTTGCATTGGGACTCTCAGTACAATCTTCCTTCTTATACTAGTCGTCTGAAAATTATCAATCTCCCTACTCTCAACAGTCGTCTGAAAATGCTTGGTGTACTTTTCATGGTTAAAATAAAAACAGGCTCAATTTCCAGCCCCTTATTCTCTCCGAAATCAAATTTAATTTTCCGTTCAGAATGTCCGGACTTTTTTGCACCTTGTTTTTGAAAACTTGTAAAACGAATTTTGAATTTCACAAGCCTTTGCATTGTTTGTGTCTTGATTTCCACTCTCATTCAAGCAAATTTGACATATCTGACTCGCTTTTTCATATTAAGAAAACTATTTTGTCGAATCTCAACTAATCGTTACATTACATTTTATATTTGAAATAATAGTTCTCGACACTAAATAAACCTCTCGTGACTTGGCATTGATGAAAAATAAAACAGCGGACAGCGCCCATCGTGCGGATGGGCGGGAGGTGGGTAAACCATTGGGATTTATAATAAAAATACCTTGATTACTGCCTTTGATTATGAATATGATCTTCAGTCAAGGGGGTGGAAAGTAAAAAAAAAAACCGTCATAAATCTATAACGAAATCCCGACTCACGAAATCTCAAAACTCATAATTCAGACAGGACTAAATCCCAACAAAACATTATCTATACACGACACAATTCAGACAGAATATAGTCTAGACAAAAAATCGCGACAAAAAAATGAGTCTTTATATGTTGCATTTAAAAAAACCTGAGATTTTGAATTTATTTTTATATGTGTTTAGGATTTTATACTCAATTGTGTAAAGGTGTTACAAGCGATCAAAGAATGGATTGTCACATGAATTTTTTTTAAAGTGGCAAAGATGAAACATTTTACATTACATAAAATTTTTGAAACGATCATTAAGAGATGCTACCATAAATTTATTTTCACATTTCTTTCTAAAATTAAAAAGTATGTTTTGTTCCTATTTCGTTTAAGTTCTAACATCTTCATGTTTTTACTAACTTACTCACATAAAACATCTCTTACTTTTTGACCTCTCGTTACTCAGAAACGTATTTCAAACCATTTAATTTTTCTTCGAACGTATTTCAAACCATTTAATTTTTCTTCGTTTTGGTCCAATATTTTCTTTGGGAATACAAAACCTATTTTTGAAATAAGCCACTGTTTTTTTAAAGTTTATTAAATCTTCTGAAATCGCTTAACTATTAGACAACTTATGACATACTTTATCAGACCATTTCCACGACTTTGTCAGCTCTCACTACGCCCACAACTTCTAGGGGATTTTTTTTAACTTTTAGGCCGATTTTTGTTAATTTAAGCATGAAATTAAGCTTTATGTCAATTTTGATCCAAATGAAGGCTATCACTTAGAAATCTCTTATGTTTAATATGGATCGTAAAGCAACAATTTTTCATTCATATACATGAAATGGTATATTAACTTTGATCAGAAGTATGTAAGTTCCAGAAGGAGAATAGATACCCCCACTGAAATTTACACTGATTTTACCAAAAGCACGAGCTGAGCTGAATTAGCCATGTCCATCTATACGTCTGTCTGCTTGAACGCAAACTAGTAACTCCGTTTTTTAGATATTTCAATCAAACTTTGGCAGAAAGGTGCACCTATAAGTTTAAACGATCATTTGTCGGAACTGGCCGGAAAGGACCACTTTAGCATATATACAACTGATTTTTCAGATTTTAACTAAAAATTGGTTCTAAAAATCATCGAAATCGGAATACTAAATATAACATATAGTACGAATACACCAATATTTTCAGATGTGAGGTTTTGGTCAAAACTCGGTCAAAAAAGAATTTAGGAGCATGAAATTTGGAATTATCCACAAATATTATGAATTTCTAATTGGTACTGAAAATTATCGAAATCGGACTGCTAGATCATTAAGACCCCATACAACCGATTTGTTCAGACATGAAGTTGTGGGTTCAAAATCCTCCAAAAAAAGTGCCTAGAAGCATGAAATTCGGTATTATCTACACATATTATGACTTGCATATTGGTAGTGAAAATGATCGAAATCGGAAATCTACATCATATATAGATGATTTTTTCAAATATGATTGGATTAAAAATCTTTCAAATCATCTAAGACCATAAAATTTGGTATTCTACAAACTTTATTCAAGTTTGCAATATTCTACAAACTTTATTCAAGTTTTGAATATCAACGAAATCAAATTTTGCAATTTGCAATAAATTTTGTGCGGTCATGAGAAATATAAAGACTTCAGCATGGCCGACGATAGCCATTCTTTCTTGTTGTTTTTGAGTTTTATCTAACTCACCTTCTTTAACTCAACAACCATGTGATCAAGCAAGAAGTAGATGATTAATTAAGCAAAAAAATAACATCTCACTCAAATAATTTCCGTTAAACCCGCGTTTTCGTATATTTACATATGAGCAAAGCCCACTATTTTTCTGTTCTTCTTAAAGTGCTTTTGCTACGAAGTGAGGACGTCATGCCGGCTACTATTACGAATGCTGATTTTTTTAAAAATTGCACTAAGGCCTTGCTTGATGTTAGAGAATCTGAGAAAAATTTCAGAACGGGGCTCTTCGCAACCTAATGAGTCGCTTGCGAAGAGTGAAACCGGCACAGTGCTACCGGCGCTTCCGCGTAAAGTATCTCCTTTTACGTGGGTAGAAGCTGACTCGTAC
Organism: Neoceratitis asiatica; assembly: GCA_030068015.2. Taxonomy (NCBI): domain Eukaryota; kingdom Metazoa; phylum Arthropoda; class Insecta; order Diptera; family Tephritidae; genus Neoceratitis; species Neoceratitis asiatica. Next base: position 42,426,464 of record CM061529.1, read on the forward strand.
GGATTGATCCTCATTTTTTCAGCATGAAACTTTTAAAATTTCAGCGTGAAACCCCTTGAGCAATTTTAATAGTTTTTTTTTATAATTTTTCTTGGTAAACCAAATCCTCAAATTACTAGTGCTGAGCTTAAGGTTGTCATAGTAATATTCTTGATAGAAAATCAGCCAAAAAAGTTCTGCGCATATTCGAGTTAGTAATTCAACTTAGATTTGGCTTTTTCATTGTACACTAAAATACACTTGGTTGTTGTTTTCGATATGACTTTGTTAAGAAGATGTTTTGTGTGATTTTTGCTATATTTTTGGTGAATATATCTTTCAAAAATATCGAACATCTATATTGAACATCGTGAAATCTTTATATCATCAATACTTTGGAATAATATTGTGTAATCAGGTTAAGCCATAGTTTCCTCATATTGTAAACAGTAAAAAATCTGGAAATCTAAATAAGTGGTAAAATCCTAACTTACTAACTTCTCTTCAACTAAAATTACGAGGGGCACACCGCAACACATTTAAATCTTCTGATAATCCAACTTGAACGAAATACATCAAGTGAAGACGCTGATTCAGACTATATGTAAAGAAGAATTAAAAGTGTGTTTTTCAGTCTTTGGCTTAGGTGTCTCGTAAAAGATTTTAATTTAGACAAAAAGAAAATCTGATGAACACGTCGAGCTTGAGGATTGTATGCTATTGAACTTGCAAATGCTAGAGTGTAAGATTTGCGTCAAAATCCACTTATTATCCTCACAGTTATACCGATTTTAAGAAAATTTGCGTGATTTTAGTAAGGCGAAGAATCAAAATTGTCACCCGAATTTTCGTAGAATGGAAGAGCGTTTACAAAGGTGGTGGAATTTATGTATGATGGCCGACTAGTGTTGTTGATTACAACCAGACCTACCCAAAGTTGTTCGGTTGAGAAAATTTTATAAAATTTTGTTAAAATAATGTAAAAGTTTTTTGATTTTTTTTTTTTGATTTAAACAATAAAAGGGAATCATCATTTAAAAGGTAAAATTCTTAGCAATTTCCCAGTATTTTTTTTTTTTAGTTAGAGCAAAGGAAATAACCAATAACCGAAGAAAAATTAACGGAAAACAAATCGTATGTTGATCAGTATAATTAAAGTCATTAATATATTTATTTACATACATACACATCATTATTTTAAATTTCACTTATTCATGTGAGAATTGTTTTATTTTTTTAATATGAATATTGGCCATCTTATTAAAAAAAAACACACACACACAACCATAGTGATATTACAACATACGTACAAAGGTGCATGCCTATTAAATTCATGCAAATTGAATGTGAAGTTGATATGCATAGAGACTCTTGGCGTTCGATACTTCAATTCGCACTGGCTGTACACACACAGTCACTACCAGTAGTATTATGGACAACCAGAATGGGATGTACGGTCTTTAAAAAAAATGCTTGCCAATTACACAGCATTAAAGGATGCACACACTGCAACGGCAAACTGTGTATGGATGTGAGTAGAAAATGAGTGTGTGTGAAAGTAGTGTGTAAAGCTACTTGTGCCTGGCTACATGCACAATTGCATAGCATTTGGCTGCAGAAAAAACTCAACTCAACAAAGACAATACGAACATAAAAGCTTGCGCCATACAAAGTTGTTGTTGAGCATGGTCGTAGAAGATTTTTGAATTATATGAATAGGAATTTTTAATTTTTGTTTTTGTTTTTTTTGCAGTTTGATAGCATCTCCAATCATCAATTAGGACTGAATGTTGTTGGTAATATTGATGTTGTTGTTGTATTGTAGTGATAATTGTACATGGATGCTTGTAGAAAATCGTGAATATTGCCTGTGAAAGAAAAGACTATTCAAAACGGCACACATAACATAACATGGGGGCGTACAAAAATTTTCAAATATTACAAATAGTTGCATACTGGTCATTTGCTTGCAGAATCCAAACTCATGAAGGTTTATGCATATGTGAATTGGTGGTACCTATTGTGCATGGCACTTGCTGGCAGTGGACTGGCATTTGTTTCGTAAATATGCAACTAATTGGATGCTCTTTTCCCAATAGCTTCTTCCACTCACCAAATAATCTATTCGAAACACGAAAACTTGTGCTGATATTTGAAGCCACTTCCTATTGGCTCTGGGATTATCGAGGATTATCGAGGCGAGTAGAGGTTCATCTTTAGCTTTACCTTAATCATATCGTTAGTCAGATATACTTCCTCTCGCATTTGCATAGAATTATTATATGAGCCGTAGACCCAGTTACCTTAATATTGACTGTGAGAATGTCTATGCACAAAGCAATTTTGAAATTTTCTTTTTTTTTGTACTTATGTCTGCTTAATTGCTTCAGAAAATCTTCTAGTCCAACTTTATTCCTTCTCAAGTGCATAAGCTTTTCGCATACATTTGCTAGTGCAGATTAAAGCTATGAGAAAACTATTATGCTATTTGCAATTACATGGTAGTTTTTAATTTTGAAAAACCACTATGTCTAGGCAAACCAAAATATTTGATGAAATAAACTGAATATCTGAATTAGGAAATCAATTTTATTTAGGGGTCACAAATTTCTTGCAAACTCAATTAAGTAGGGACAAATTATTTATTATTTATTATTTATTATTTATTATTTATTATTTATTATTTATTATTTATTATTTATTATTTATTATTTATTATTTATTATTTATTATTTATTATTTATTATTTATTATTTATTATTTATTATTTATTATTTATTATTTATTATTTATTATTTATTATTTATTATTTATTATTTATTATTTATTATTTATTATTTATTATTTATTATTTATTATTTATTATTTATTATTTATTATTTATTATTTATTATTTATTATTTATTATTTATTATTTATTATTTATTATTTATTATTTATTATTTATTATTTATTATTTATTATTTATTATTTATTATTTATTATTTATTATTTATTATTTATTATTTAGTATTTAGTATTTAGTATTTATTATTTATTATTTATTATTTATTATTTATTATTTATTATTTATTATTTATTATTTATTATTTATTATTTATTATTTATTATTTATTATTTATTATTTATTATTTATTATTTATTATTTATTATTTATTATTTATTATTTATTATTTATTATTTATTATTTATTATTTATTATTTATTATTTATTATTTATTATTTATTATCTATTATTTATTATTTATTATTTATTATTTATTATCTATTATTTATTATTTATTATTTATTATTTATTATTTATTATTTATTATTTATTATTTATTATTTATTATTTATTATTTATTATTTATTATTTATTATTTATTATTTATTATTTATTATTTATTATTTATTATTTATTATTTATTATTTATTATTTATTATTTATTATTTATTATTTATTATTTATTATTTATTATTTATTATTTATTATTTATTATTTATTATTTATTATTTATTATTTATTATTTATTATTTATTATTTATTATTTATTATTTATTATTTATTATTTATTATTTATTATTTATTATTTATTATTTATTATTTATTATTTATTATTTATTATTTATTATTTATTATTTATTATTTATTATTTATTATTTATTATTTATTATTTATTATTTATTATTTATTATTTATTATTTATTATTTATTATTTATTATTTATTATTTATTATTTATTATTTATTATTTATTATTTATTATTTATTATTTATTATTTATTATTTATTATTTATTATTTATTATTTATTATTTATTATTTATTATTTATTATTTATTATTTATTATTTATTATTTATTATTTATTATTTATTATTTATTATTTATTATTTATTATTTATTATTTATTATTTATTATTTATTATTTATTATTTATTATTTATTATTTATTATTTATTATTTATTATTTATTATTTATTATTTATTATTTATTATTTATTATTTATTATTTATTATTTATTATTTATTATTTATTATTTATTATTTATTATTTATTATTTATTATTTATTATTTATTATTTATTATTTATTATTTATTATTTATTATTTATTATTTATTATTTATTATTTATTATTTATTATTTATTATTTATTATTTATTATTTATTATTTATTATTTATTATTTATTATTTATTATTTATTATTTATTATTTATTATTTATTATTTATTATTTATTATTTATTATTTATTATTTATTATTTATTATTTATTATTTATTATTTATTATTTATTATTTATTATTTATTATTTATTATTTATTATTTATTATTTATTATTTATTATTTATTATTTATTATTTATTATTTATTATTTATTATTTATTATTTATTATTTATTATTTATTATTTATTATTTATTATTTATTATTTATTATTTATTATTTATTATTTATTATTTATTATTTATTATTTATTATTTATTATTTATTATTTATTATTTATTATTTATTATTTATTATTTATTATTTATTATTTATTATTTATTATTTATTATTTATTATTTATTATTTATTATTTATTATTTATTATTTATTATTTATTATTTATTATTTATTATTTATTATTTATTATTTATTATTTATTATTTATTATTTATTATTTATTATTTATTATTTATTATTTATTATTTATTATTTATTATTTATTATTTATTATTTATTATTTATTATTTATTATTTATTATTTATTATTTATTATTTATTATTTATTATTTATTATTTATTATTTATTATTTATTATTTATTATTTATTATTTATTATTTATTATTTATTATTTATTATTTATTATTTATTATTTATTATTTATTATTTATTATTTATTATTTATTATTTATTATTTATTATTTATTATTTATTATTTATTATTTATTATTTATTATTTATTATTTATTATTTATTATTTATTATTTATTATTTATTATTTATTATTTATTATTTATTATTTATTATTTATTATTTATTATTTATTATTTATTATTTATTATTTATTATTTATTATTTATTATTTATTATTTATTATTTATTATTTATTATTTATTATTTATTATTTATTATTTATTATTTATTATTTATTATTTATTATTTATTATTTATTATTTATTATTTATTATTTATTATTTATTATTTATTATTTATTATTTATTATTTATTATTTATTATTTATTACTTATTATTTGTTATTTATTATTTATTATTTATTATTTATTATTTATTTATTTTTATATAATTTATAGAAAGAAATTTTTAACGAAATTTAATTTTTGTGTTTCGAAATTAACTCTTAAGTTACATTACTTATGAAAGGAAATGTGACGCCCTAAAATTGCATTCAGTTTCATAAAATATTTTCGAGAAAATGTTATTTTGCAAGCGTTAAGTGTAGTTGTGCTTTTTTCTTAACGTAGACTTTCTTTAATTTCCTCTAATTTTCCACTGCTACGCTTTTCATTTCATGAATTTTTGTTTTACAGTGTTACACACTTGTAAATCCCATACAAATAATTTAAAAATATGTTTACTTGTTTTTGGTTATGAGTTATTTTGAGACAGCATTTTAAATTTTTTAGTGAATTATTTTAAATTTACAAAATAACTTATATAATGAAGCCACTTTTAATTTTTTTCTTTTAAACAAATGTGAATATTTGAAAAACGTCCATGATAGTTTACATAAAAAAAACTCATCAAAGATCGTCAGTTACCGTTCGACAGTTACGTTCCGTGTACAACCATTTTTATGTGAACTTATAAAATTCCAGCTTGCAAAGAGTGAATTTTTGACATGTTGTTTTTGAAAGGCTTACGTGACTACGCAAAAGTAAAAACAGTTCAATTGGATAATGACGCATACCAATTATTTGTATGACTTGTTAAACTCATAGAATGGTTTAACATTTAATACATTTTCTTCTGGCATCCCCTAATGATCTTAAATGAATTAATATTTTTTAGAACTGATGGTTTGCAGTTTCACACATGAATCTGAAATAAATTTTGATTACATATTTCTCCACCTGCGTACCACTGTGCTGCTCGACGTCGCCTTCTGTCATCACTTTTACTGTTGCGCATTTCATAAATTTTGCATATGCTTGCATTATCTTGACAGCGGTGAATGTCAACTGCATAAATTCAGGCGCATTAATGTCACCGGCACTGAAAGCAGTGGCCTAGTTTTTCTCGTCAACACTACCACAACCACCGACAACGTGCTGCATATGCCATTTAGATGAGCTAACAAGCGCGAATGCCCGACCACTATGTGCCGTATCAATGTGCTAGCTAACCGTGCATGCTAACTGAAATGTGTGCGCAAGAGTGTGTGTGTGTGTCTGTCGATTTGGCTGTATGTGTGTATTTCTGTGGGTGAACTTGCACATAAGTGTACATACATATATATGAGCTGTTCATGTTTGTATGTATCTGTATAGACTTGGGTAACAAGTTTTTACTATGGCATTTTACAAACAACATGACTAACATAGCACAGCATAGCATGCTATGTTATGCTGCCATTGCCCTGATTTTGACTTGAGCACAAACGCAACGACTGGCATACGCACATGCATATATACAAGCTCATTGTAAATTATTATATGCGTGTATATGAGAAGCAAATAAGATAAGGTATATACTTGCAAGTCCAAATCATATTAAATGAGAATATGAATGTTGTGGAGTTAAATATTAGCTCGTATCAGCATGAGACAGCAACGTCGTGAGATCAAGCAGCAAATGCATTGCTGGCGCTTCACTCACCCTTTCACTTCACTGCCGTTCGTTTGTTCAATCACTGTTTTGTATGTCTGTTGCGTTTTGGCGCCGGATGTTGTCACATTGTTGTTGTTGTGTCTATTGCATATTTATGTGTCTGTGTGTGCATTATTTTGTTGTTGTTGTTTTTAATGCTATTAGTACTCTTTTCATGGCGGAGGAAACGTCTCCGCCTATCATGATTACCAACGACTTTGCTTCAGAGTGAACGGCGTACATACGTATGTACATTTGATGTTAGATTGACGCTACGCGGCTTCTAAATATCAAATAATAATCAAGTGAATATTGTTATTCTGACCCACAAATTGTGAATGCGTAATTCTCTGCTTAATAAATAATAATGCCATCGGGTGTGGCATATACCAATTTATTAGTTAGATTTTGTAATACATACGCATGTAGTGTTTGTGTACTAGAACGAAAATTATTCACACATATGTATATACAGGGATTTCCAATAAGAGTGATATAATTTCCTAAAAAAGAAAAAAAAAAGCACTAATTGATTAGGAATTGAAATGTTTTTTTAAATTTCATGTGAAGTACAATCGATACAATTAAATTATTCAATGGCCTCCATGCCTTCTTTTGCAGGAACGAATTCGATGAACCAAATTATTGAGCACTTTTTCCACTAAATCAAGTCATATGTTATGAATAGCACGTTCAATATTGACTTTTAAAGCTTGAAGAGAGAAAATGAATACATTTAGGTTGGTCTTCGTCCCAAATACGGCGATTTTGCTTGTTTACATATCCATTGAGCCAGAAATGGGCCTCATCGCTGAACAAAATTGGGCCGAAAACGGCGGATCCTCTTGGAACTTTTCAAGAGCCCATAGAGCGAAGCGATGTCGTTTGGGAAGGTCGAGGGCTTCAGTTCTTGCACAAGTGAACGACACCTAATCGACTCTACACGATCTTCGTGTACATTCGCAGCTACGGCCGCTATATTTTCTTCACTGCATTGTGGACGTGGTTTAATCGGTCGAATATTATCCAATAATGAATGCTAGGTCTCAAGATGGTGTTGCGAATAGTATGCTCAGTAGGCCGATTATGTTGATCACAAGTATAGCGAAACGCACGGAGCACAACCATTACAGAAAGTGTGTCTCCCATATATACTGGTATATTATTGTACAACAGTGCGTATACGTAACTTATTTGTATTTTCGTTTAGATTTGTGAATATAAGAGGCGTAATAATCCCGAGCTTTTCTGTCGATATGTGACAATGGATGAAACATGTCTCCATCGTTTCACTCCGAAGTCCAATCGACAGTCATTCAAGTGGACTGCACATGATGAACTCGCTCTAAAGCGTGGAAAACGCAACAGTTGGCTGGCGAGATTATGGCGTCTGTATTTTGGGTTGAGAATGGAAAAATTTTCATTGACTACCTTAAAAGAGGAAGGACCATCAACAGCGACTATTAAATAGTATTATTGAACCGCTTGAAGAACAAAATTGCCGAAAAATGGCCGCATTTGAAGGAGGAAATGCTGTTTCACCAAGACAATGCACTTTGTCTCAAGTCGGTGAAATTGATGGCAAAAATTAATGAATCGGGCTTTTAATTCCTTCCGCATCTTCCATATTCTTCAGAACTTAACCCCACTGTTTCCTGTTCTCAGATCTTAAAATAATGCTTATTGGGAAAAAAATTTTGTCTAACGAAGAGGTGATCGTCGAAACTGAGGCCCATTTCGAAGCAAAGGACAAATCGTATTTCAAAAAAGGTATAGAAAAGTTGGTGGTTCGTTAAAATCAGTATATCACCCTTACAGGGAACTATGTTGGATAACAAAATGATTTTTGTCAAAAAAATGTGTTTTACTATGGCAGACCGGGGACCTTTCATTTGACTCGTCTTTCTTCAATAAATTTATTTGGTCTTAAGATATCTCGAAAACTTTGTTTTTGAAGATGCTAGATTTAAGATCTTTTTTTACAATCATGGAGAAAAATTTGAGAGCTAGGCTTCGGAACTTTTTTGTCAGCCGGTTTTTTGTGGAATTTTAGTTTTTGCATATAGCATATATAACATATATATTATATATATATATATATATATATGTGTGTGTGTGTATTGCATAGTGCGTATATATATTTATATGGGGATGATTATTCTAAAACAACAATTTCATTGTTCAAACATATTTACTTTTCATATTTTTGGCCAACATATAAATTAAAAATTATTTTTAGCTTAGTTATATATTCAAAATGTACTTCAAAGGCGATGACGAGTAACTAGCAATGTATACATATAAGAAAAAAGTAAGCAACATTTTTACTTTTTTAGCACATTTTTCTATCGACCACAATAACAGACAATTTCTGCTTATGCCTAAACAGGCAATTTTATAATTTAACAGAAAGAGAGTACAACTACATAATAACATTTTTTTTTGGATTGTACTAAAAATAAATTTTCCCCAACAACTTAATGCCAAGTTGTTTGAGAGGCTGAGTGGAGTGTAGGAAAAAAAACACATACACATGCACCAACTCAAAGAAGCACACACAAACACTAACAAATGCCAGTTAGAAAATGCGTGCATTTCTACAGACACGTAATCTGTTGTGTAATGTCTTTAGTTGTGTCAACTTTCGTTTAAGTAAAAGACGAAATAATTGTACAAGTGAAAGTTTTGAAATAACATTAAGATAAATTTCCCCGGGGAAGTAGAGGAGCAAAAGCAAAATTGCGACACACATAGGCTGGTGCAAGATATTCGCACACAAGTATGTATATCCCCAGAGAAAACATAGCATTAGAAAGGTGAGGAGTTGTTGTGCGGTGGGAATATATATGCTGAAATGTATTTACAAAGCGAAGGCGTTCACAGATCAACAAAAAAGTTGCAAAAGGATGTCAACACTTAACGCTGTGAGAATGTAAGCCAAAGTCTGGGTGCATGTCTGTGTGTATATGTTTGTATGAATCATTCATGAGATTTCCAAATTCTTATAAGCAACAATAAAGCCTATAACAAGCGATGATATTAAACAAGCACATACAATTCTCTCTCATATTTGGTTGCATCTTTGGTAGAAGTAGAGAAATACAGAGCTTTACATATTATATATAGAATATATACTCGCATAAATACATACGCAAATAGCTAGAAGTAAATATATATGTATAATTGGCTGATGGTATATAAAGGGTGTTTTTTATAGAGGTATAGAACTTTAAGTTGGCATTACTTTTCAAGATGGCGACCGATTTAACAGCTGTCAAGTGATTTATTCTCAGTTTGGTTTAGCAATTCATTATGAATAGACTCACGCCTGAACAACGCTTGCAAATAGTGCAATTTTATTTCGAAAATAATGGTTCTGTGCGGAAAACGTATCGCGCACTACGTCCAATGATGCGGACCAATGATTTCACCAGCCCATAAAGCGCACCAAACAGTCAGTTTTTCTGGATGTAACGGTGTTTCAACATACACTTGAGGATTACCTTCACTCCAAATGCGGCAGTTTTGTTTGTTGACGTAGCCGTTCAACCAGAAGTGCGCTAAAATGATGAGTGCTGATAAAATCATAACTTACGTAATTACGTATATATATTTACGCATATTTACATACATACCCTGCAGGGCAAAATACATTTACATTTTTGCACTAACTAGTCTATCTTCCATATATTTTCCTTGTAATAAAACTGGTATTTTTAACATAGCGATGCCATATGAGCTGTCATATATAGGTATGTGTTGAATTTGTAATTCACCAAATAAAAATTGAAAATAAAAATAAAAATATATTTGCCTGTAGCGAGATTTGAACCGCTACTGTTATAACCTCTAACCACTCGGATATCGTGACGATGTAAAGAACAACGACTAACTGCGCACTTCAAAAGAGCTTATTAGAAATGAGATTCGACCGTGACGTACTAGGAACAATAACAAAATACTTAAGATTTGGTTGTGAAATGATTATAATTCCCGTTACTGGTTTCTATGTCACATATTATGAACTGGTATGATATCAAACTATTTCATACCAGTATTGAACTACAATCTTTGTGTACTAGTCTACGTTTTCACTACAGAGTACTTACATATTTTGCATTTGTATTTTCAAGGTCGTTTTGAATATAAAATTTAATTAAATAACTACAAAGATTTAACTGAGTTATAAAAAGAAAAACAAGCTGACTTTAAGTGAAAGAAAAATTGTTTGTAAATCAGACATGAAAGGAATTTTTATAGTATTTTTAATCAAATAATAATTTAATTAAATGGACCTGAAATTATTCTTAAATAATTATAAATCTATGAAATTTATAAATAAAAAAATTAATAAAATTTTTGATCTAGCAAAATATGATTTTAACAGCGATTTCTCATTTTTGTAAATAAAAATTAAATTAAATAATTAAAAAAATATATTTTATGATTATTAATACATTTTATTATTAAAAAGCCTCTGATGGGCTCAAAATAAGTTGTTTAAACGATTTTTAAGAAATTTTATCAGAAAATGGTGCCTAAGCGAAGTTAAAGTAGTTATTATTCTTCTATGGTTAACTGAAAAAAAAATGTTTTCTCTTAATATAAAACGTAATTTTTAATAATGAAGAGTTAGTCATAGCCATAATCAAAATTTTATTTCTTTTCTCTAATCTACAATATCTTATTTCATTTTTTTTTATGTGGCGTGTGGCTTGTGCATTATAGTTTTATGCTTTGGTTGTGTCAAAAATTTACAAAATTACATAAACAATGAGCGATGGGATTGTTTTTTTCTGAGCTCCTCCTTCAATTTGTGGTGTGCGTCTTGATGTTTATCCACCAAAGCCGCTTCCGAAAGGCTGACGGATATTTACGAAAAGCTTTAATTTCATGTCAGAAATACACTCCTAAGGCTTGACATATCCTGCCTAGGAGAAGCCGCTAGAAAATTTAGTCTTCAATAATTTGGATTTTGGTCGGTCCACGACTTGAACCCTGAGGGAAATTTAGAATGATGATAAATTCTATATAAGATGATTATAAAGGGTGTTTTTATAGAGGTATAGAACTTTAAGTTGCAATAAAACAACGATGGATTATTCGATTGACATGAATTTTATTTATCCGAAAGATAATCTTGTGGCATTACATTTTAAATATGATTTCTGGCATATGACCGCCACGGCTGGCGCGGATGTAATCCAATCTGGACGTCCAATTTTCGATGACTTTTTTTTCGGCAATAACACTGCGAATGTTGTCTTCCAAATGGTCAAGCGTTTGTGGCTTATCCGCATAGACCAATGACTTTACATAGCCCCACAGAAAGTAGTCTAGCGGTGTTAAATCACAAGATTTTGGGGGCCAATTCACAGGTCCAAGACTTGAAATTAGGCGGTCAACAAACGTGTCTTTCAATAAATCTATTGTGGCACAAGCTGTGTGACATGTTGCGCCGTCTTGTTGAAACCACATCTCCTGGACATCATGGTTATTCAATTCAGGAATGAAAAAGTTAGTAATCATGGCTCTATACCGATCACCATTGACTACAACGTTCTGGCCACCATCCTTTTTGAAAATGTACGGACCAATGATTCCACCAGCCCATAAAGCGCACCAAACAGTCAGTTTTTCTGGATGTAACGGTGTTTCAACATACACTTGAGGATTACCTTCACTCCAAATGCGGCAGTTTTGTTTGTTGACGTAGCCATTCAACCAGAAGTTCGCTTCATCGCTAAACGACGATAAAATGGACGTAGTGCGCGATACGTTTTCCGCACAGAACCATTATTTTCGAAATAAAATTGCGCTATTTGCAAGCGTTGTTCAGGCGTGAGTCTATTCATGATGAATTGCCAAACCAAACTGAGAATAAATCACTTGACAGCTGTTAAATCGGTCGCCATCTTGAAAAGTAATGCCAACTTAAAGTTCTATACCTCTATAAAAAACACCCTTTAGATACGTTATTGTGTTGGTTGTGGTTTTGATTATAGGTTATAATGTAAATATAATTTGTGGTGTGTGCGATTTATGAAGAAACATGTTAAGGAAATTTTTCTGTTTTTGATCGATTTTTTTTAACGCAAAGCACTTTTATTTGTTTTTTATATCAGATAATAATAAAAGCTTTCGAGTAATTTTAGCAAGTTGCTGTTCTTGTTTCATGAACAAAAAAACTTTCGTGCTAGGTACGATAAGGTAAAAATGCACTCGTTTTTAGTTAACTAAATTATAGACTTTGAGATTTTTAAATTTTATTCAATTCAATTAAATAGTTAAAAAATATTTCTTTCTCTGCACAAAAAATGAAAATTAATAAAAATCAATATAAATGAAGTAAGAGAAAAATATGTAAACCTTTCTTTTCTTTTCTGTTAGTTCATAAATTTTAAGGAAAATATGGAAATAAATAAAAATAATTCATAACTCCCAGGAATAATTGTGAAAATTTAATTAAAATCCTTTCGTCTTGAATTAGTATCTGCAAAAATTTAAGCTGTCTTAAATTTCCCTAACAACGGTAAGAAATTACAACATATGATTTTTTGAATTTCATTGAATATGGGCAGCTTAACAGTGAGTAATAAAATCTTACAAACTAATTTAAAATATATCAGCTAGGAATGGGCTGCTGAATGTTTTTTTTTTTTTGATATTTAGTAGGCTAGAAAATTCCACTTGTTTAGGCGGGTTTAAATAACTGTGAAAGTGTGATCTGCACCAAAGGGTTCGGATGACTTTGCAGTTTTATTATGTGTCTCATTGACGATTTTTATTTATTATTATATGTTCAGATTTTGATATGCTTTTTGATATTTTCCTTGCACTTATTCCATGTGGTGAGTTTTATATTTTTTAAAGTTTTAACTTTTGTATTATGTCTATATCCAAATTAGAAATTTAGTTCACATTCAGGGCCTTCTCGGTCAACTCCTGCTTACTTTGTATTTTCATAATTTTTATCATTAAAAGTCCTGCAGAGGCCGAAACAAATTTTGTTCAAATGGAACAGAGTCCGGGTGTATCAAAACTCCCTAAGCAAGCTCCATAAAATTTTGTTTCGTTGTCGTGATGATCAATGGCGGGATCGATAAATTTTTGACGCATTTTTTAAAAGCTTCTTGTAAGCTGGTCAATTAATGACAGCAGAGCTCAGAATTTACTTTGGCAAACCAAGAGGATCTCAAATCGAGTCAGCGAAATTAACTGTAAGCCTCACGGTTATATTCCAGTTTTTTTTTATTCTCGACTGTAGTATGAATGTAACGATCATCGAGCTGCTCGGAAGGCGCCTAACGAAAGTGAAATGCTGCAATTTATTTTACAAAACGAAAAACAGGGAAAATATTCCCTTATTTTGTTTTAAAATCCACATTTACTGAAATTGGAGGCTTCTTGTTCGTTCAATATACTGTTCAATAGCAGGAAAGAGTTTTATGTATTTATTGTTTTATTATTCAATTAAGTTTTTTAAATCAGATGTCGACAATTTAGTTGAGGGCTTTACAACATTATCTACTTTATATTATGTAGAAGAATTAGCTTAATAGTCTTTAATTTATTGTTAGTTTCTGTAAAGAATAATTCAATAATATTCTTCGAACCAAAAACATAAGTCTTCAATTGCGGAAACTATTTGTAAATAATTCTTAAAATTTAAAAATTTTATATGCACTTAATTTTAAACCTCCCTCTTTTTCAATCTCTTAATTTTCCAAAATACAATTCAAAACTAAAGGTTGATCCAAGTAGATGTACTAGTTTTAATAGCCTTTTCTTGACAGATCAAGCCTGAGTCTTGTCAAGCTGTCATGTTATTTTTTTCTCAATATTGCTGGGCATTTCATCATGGAAAAACTTACACTTGAACAACGTTTACAAATCATTTAACTTTGTTACGAAAATTCACGTTCTGTAAAGAATGTGTTTCGCGCTCCTCGCTCAACTTATGGTCAACATAATCGGCCTGCTGAGCGTACTATTCGCAACACCATCACCCATATTGAGACCCAATATTCATTACTGAATAATATTCGATCGAATATAACACGTCCACAGCGCCGAGTGTACACGAAGACTGAGAAGGGTCGATTCGGTGCCGTTCGCAGCAACTCGGATTGACGTATGGAACGACTTGGCGCATTTTACGTAGAAATCTTAAATAGAAAGCGTACAAAATATAACTTGTGCAAGAACTGAAGCCGCTCGACGTTCCCAAGCGACATCCCTTCGCTCTATGGGCTATTGCAAATTTCCAAGAAGATCCGATGTTCTCGAGCCATTTTTGTTCAGCAATGAGGCTTATTTCTGGCTCAATGGCATTTGTGAAGAAGAGCAACTTGAATAGATTCAAGAGATGACATTTTATTCAGAAAATCATCGGTTCATACTTTTTGAAAAATGATGCCGGTGAGAACGTAACCGTCAATGGCGACCGTTATCGCGCCATGATAACCGACTATTTGATGTCTGAAATTGAAGCTCGTGATCTCCGCGATATTTGGTATCAAGAAATCGGCGCCAGATTTCACTCATCTCATCAATCAATGGATCTATTGAGAGAGCACTTCGGTGAGAGGATAATTTCACGTTTTGTGTCGGTCGATTGGCCACCAAGATCGTTTAATATTACACCGTTATAACTTTTCCTGTGGCGATATGTGAAGTCTTAAGTATATGCGGACAATCCCGCTTCTATTCAGGCCTTGAAGCGAAACATCACGCGTGCAATTCACCAGTTACCAGTCGAAATGCTCGAACGAGCCACCGGATGGACCATCTGAGACGTAGCCGTAAAGAAGAAGAAAGAAAATGTCTCGTTAGATATTAATTTTCTGTATTTTTTTCATTAAAAAAGTATGGAACCTCGAAATAGATCACCCGCTAAATTTAATTGAACTCTAGGGGGAGAACTAGAATATTAATGCAACAACTACACGTATATTAAAAATTTAAAATTCGATAAATGGAAATCCATAAAAAGTTGTTACGATGCGAACAGCATATATGTATATTTTTAAACTTTCAATTATTTTAAAATATTTCCTGACATTTTTATGATTCCCTCAACGAATAAATATGAGAGAGTAGGTATTTCGTGCAGATTTATTGCCAAAAAATTTAATATTTAAAATATGTCCCTAAAGAGTCAATATTTACGTACTTAAAATCTCTCAACCAGCAGCATTTTAAACGCTTGATATAATCCAGAGCACTTACCACCTGAATGGATTCGCACATAAATCACAAAAAGCAAAAAAGTTATGATTTATATAGATTTGGCATATCCAACGCTTAATCAATCATAGAGTCCCTCAAGGAGAGCGTCATGTAAATAGGCACTAGGAAAATCCTTGTTTACTTAGCGCAACGAAATCATAACCATTTATTATTAAACAAACACTTATTGTTTATTCCTTCCTACCTTACCCTTGCACTAACAATTTATTTATTTTTCCTTCTTTTATTGCAGATAAATTCGGAGAGTAAATAAGCAAATGAACCATAACAATAAATCGCAGGTCCTTTGAGAATGTTAACACGATAAACCAATGGAATGGAAACAAGAGGCGAGAGAAGCACAACGACAAAACTACCACAATGTGTGTAAGTGGAAAAGTACAGTGGAGCTGAAAGAGAGAACAATGTACGGCAAGCTAAACAAATACAAATAAAAGTCGACAAAAGTAACGAAAAGCAACCAAGCGTCAAAAATAAAGAAAAAAAAATATTATGAGAAGAATATGAAGAAGAAAGTTTTGTGAGATGACCAAGTGGCTATGCTAAAGTGAGAAAGGGATTGCAATAGATGAAGATAGGCTAATGCAAACTAATACTAGCATAATTTACACATACACAATGGCAACCTAATACGAAAGGACCAAGTTCTATTTATAGATAATTGTAGCAAGAAAATCTATATTAGCTACACATATGAACTGTAAAGTTCAAACTGTGCAGTAAAGGCATTTAAAAAAAAATTTAAGAAAACAACAACAACAACAACAACAACAATTGAACTATCAACTAAAACAAAACCGAACCAAATAAATATCAAAGTGCAAAAGGCCTACGAGCAAAAAAATAGTAACAAAGTAAATAAATATAGCCCATACCCACACATACATATGCACTAACAAACGCTTGGGAAAACAAGCACGAAGGCAATAAAAGTAGCGAACTGGCAAAGCGACGCAGTCAAACTATGAGAAGCTCGCAATAAAACTTGAAATCACTACATATTTGTACTTATTGACGTTACCAGCGCACAGGGGCGCGCACAAGTTGAGCCGAAGTTTATAAACAGTTGTGCCCATACCCGACTACGTACATACTTTCATACAGCAGCCTTACAAAGAATAATTTTTATATTGAAAACAAAAACTTTTGTGTCGCTGAAGTGCTACTGAAAATTCATAAAACAATCGTAAAACAGTAACGACTTTGCTGAACCGGAGCAACGCAAGTGGAAAAGCGGGTCTTTTGGTCCTTTCGGTTCAATAAATATATAAAAATAATATTTTTTTCAATAATATACGATTTTATTTATGCATATATATATACAAATTTAACTACCATATTTTATTTGTGATTGTGTTGGTGTGGACATACCGTCAGCATTTTCATTTCTACTTTATATTTATTTTTTGAACGGAAATGACACAAATCTAAATAAAATCGTGAAATTGTACTGGCATAAAAAATATTCAAGCTGACAGTGGTAGCATGACTCTCACACAAAAGACTGACAATCAGCATAATAATTACAATAAAAACTCGCCCGCCACTCAAACCCAAATGGCATTGCACACTAACTGTTCTTGCTGTCATTGTAACACCAGCGACTGGCACTTGGTGGCGCCAAGAGCGTGCAGTTCATGTGTACAGTGAAGTGCAAGAAAGTGAAGTGAAATGAGCGCAGTCAGTAAGAGATTTATGCCTGAATAGACAATAATTTAGTGCACAAATCCGCAATGAGAATGCGACATATAACGGTGGCCACTGAACTACCTACCTACCTACCTACCTACCACCTACGGCGTCCACTGAGTAAGTGAAGTATAAAAGGTTAAGAAATATAAACAGAAAGAGAAAAAAAACCAGAAAACTTAATAAATAAATCAGAGTTGCTACAAAACAACAAATCGTGGAGTGATAACTGCACGGCTGCATCAGCTGGCGTAAGTGTAAAGGAGAAAATAAAAGTCGCACGAAAAAAAGTTTTGTGAAATTGCGTTTACTACGAAGCATTGCAACAACAGCAACCCACCAGCAACGATAGCACAGCATGCATTTCCGACAGCTAGACGTGCGCGTGCCAATGTGGCAACAGCTTCTACCAGCTGTCATTTTCTCTCTGCTTAGCATAGGTAAGTGTTAAGTGCATGTTGAATAAATTAATTAATAAAATATAATTTCACAGTTAAGAGAGAAATAAAGTTTTCGCGCTAGCATTGCATCAGCTACTTACCCACCTACCAATTCCGCACTCTTTTCTTGAATGATATTTAAATCACCTGCAGCTTCACAGCACACACACACACACACACACAAACACATACTCAATCCATTGTATTTGGTAGCATATGATAAAATGACTAAGAAATCTAATGCTAATTTACTTTGAAAAGTAAAACTGCATAAATTCATAAATTAGTGCAGTAGAGTTTCTAAAAAAAAAATATGTTTACTTATGAAGGTGTAATGGAGCTGTCAGTTTTTGTGCATATGTAGAGTTGACGACTTGGAAAAAAATCTGAATTTTTATGACATTTAAATTTGAAATACAAAATCAGTATTTTTAAAACTTTTTATACCTTTAATGTACATGAAATGGTACCAGTATAGTATCTCTGGTCCGAAGTGTGTGAGTACCAGAAGGAGAAGAAATAGGTGATAGGTAATTTAGCTACGTCCGTCTGTCCGTCGGTTTATTTGAACGTAACCTAGTACCTAAATTTTTGGGATATTTCATTTCGATAATTTGTCGGAACTGAACGGATCGGACGACTATAGCATATATACGTACAATTTTTTAAATTTGAAATTTTGGGTTATAAATCCGTCCGCAAATTGAAATTTGGTATACTACGCATACATAATGAATTGCATATTGGATCTAAAAATAATTTAAATCGGACGAATATAACATATAGAAGAAATATGGGCCGTTGAATCCACAAACCACACCAAACCGTTGTGTTTTCTAGATGAAATGGCAGCTCTTTGATCTTTTCAGGTTGCCATTCGTCTCAAATGTGACAATATTGCTTGTTTACATATCCTCTGAGCCAGAAATGGACCTCATCGCTGAACAAAAATTTGCTCGATAACGTCGGATCTTCTTGGAACTTTTCAAAAGCCTATAGAGCGAAGCGATGTCGGTTGGGAAGGTCGAGCGGCTTCAGTTCAGCTTGTGCTGTATTTTGTATGCGCTCAATTTAAGATCTCAACGTGAATTGCGCTAAGGCGTTTCATATGTCAGCCCGAGTTGCTGTGAACGGTGCCGAATCGACTCTCCACGGTCTGCGTGTACGCTCTCAGCTACGGCCGCTATATTTGCTTCACTGCATGCTGGACATGATCTATTCGGTCGAATATTATCCAATAATGAATGCTGAGTCTCAAGATGGGCGATGGTGTTGCGAATAGTATGCTCGGTAGGCCGATTATGTTGACGATAAGTTGAGCGAGGAGCGCGAAACACATTCCTTACAGAACGTAAATTTCTTAATAAAGTTGAATGACTTGTAAACGCTGTTCAGGCGTAAGTCTTTCCATGATGAAATGCCAAACAATACTGGAAAAAAACAAACATGGCAGCTTGACACGACTCACGCGTGATCTGTCAAAGAAAAAAAAAAAAAAAAAAAACTATTGAGAAAAACACCTCTACTTGGACAGAGAATTAAGAAGGTTTACAATAGAACAAATTTTGAAGAAAAATGGTATCATATTTTAAAATTCTATCTCAAAAAATATTTATAACTTAATCAACTTGTGACTTCTTTAAAGCAGAAGAAAACAATTTTTCACACTCTCATAAATGTAAATATGTACATTAACAATTGTTTAGCACAAAAATAAGAGCAATAATGTCACTTACATTCATTAATCGGATTCCAAATGTACAGTTGAATGTCAAATTACGTTGATTGAAACGAAATGCAACAGAGAAGCTCACCACATTGCCCACTGGCATCTACATTACCACATCAAGTTAACCTTAATTGACTTCAGTTTAAACACAACGTTAAACATGCCTACTTTCATATATGCGAATATGTGTTTCTATTGATATGGATATGAATGTCATGACATCCTAAATTTGCCTCGAGCCGAACACGAATTTACAAATGCTATTGTACATGCAAATACATGCATACATCCATATATACATACATACATACGGGCAAACAACTATTTGAACTTGAGTTATTCATATACCTTCAACCTAAACACCTAAATCGCGCAGTGGGGACAGCAGTGGCAGTGCTAATTGCTATTGTTCCCATACATGCTAACACTCACTAACACTCACACTCTTACATAGATGTATACACAAATAAATCCATAAGTGAATGCCCAAACTGCTTGTTCAACAACATTGACGCATTGTAAAATGCTAAATTGTGCACATTGCCGAGATTTATTGCGCTGGACAAGCGAAAGCTGAGTGGAGTTAAGCGAAATGTGTGAGCGAGCGACCAGAGCCGAGGGTAGGATGTGGCATTAACACGGATACAATCCACACAACAAAGACCGGAAATTGCTGTGCACACATAACCTTTTGGCGTGTCAACATATTTCACAATAGCTCATTCTTTTCAAGTTGTTTTATGGCCTGTGAAGTGTTGCATTCGTAGGAGGGTTTGACAATGTGCAGTGAAAAAAAAAAAAATACAAAAAATAACTGTGGTATGCGACATTAAAAATTTTATGAATTCCACTAAATTGAGTGCCTTTGTGCTGCTTGTGTGAAGTTTTTTAGAAGTTTGGTTTTGGGTATGATCTCTTTTTTTATTATTTTTGTTTCATTTTAGTTGTAACTACAGGTGTAAATGTTACGTATACGTCATGGAGTGGCTAAAGTGAGCATATTTATGTCTAGTTTTAGTTGTCATTTTATTTTAACGACTTAATTTATTTCACCAAAAAAAAAAATTTGTTATAATAACCATCCTTTTATACAATCACAGCAAGTCAACCCACTCCATGTGATTTACAAATAAAATTGCTAAGCTAAAATGAACTTGGCTCCACTAATTTATTTTCAGTTATTACTTTTTTTTTTAATTTACCACCAATTTTCTTTAAATAAAATTGTAAGTCTCAATAATGAAAAAAAAAATTTATATTGAAGAGGTCATCGATTTGACTAAAACTCAGCACATGAAACATTTGAAAAAAAAATTTCCCAGAAGTTAAATTTGAGACTCCGTCTCGGAAAAGTATTAATTTTGAAGGTAATTTATTTCTCTTTCTTTAATATCGAAAAAGAGGTTAGTCACGTTCTTAAGTGCTCTTCGATTTTTGACTTTTGAAAGAAATGAATCACAGAATATATATTAAATTTTGCGTTAAAAAGGGAATAAGGTACTCCAAGGCACTTGAAATGTTGACTGTGGCATTCGGTGAGTCCACTTTGTCTCAAAAAAGTGTTCATAATTTGTACAAGCGCTTTAGAGAAGGCCGAGAAGATGTAGATTACGAGCAGCGTCCTGGTGGTGCGATCATGTCAACGAACGAAGAAAACATCGAAACAGTGAAAGAAATTGTTATTGAAAATCGTCGAATCACTATTTGGGAGGTTTCAGAGAATATTGGCATATAATTGACTCATGTTATTCAATTTTCTCAAATGTTTTGGGCATGAAACGTGTGGCAGGGGAGTGTGTTTCGAAATTGCTAAGTTTGGAGCAAAAGCAACTCGCCCAGGAGTTGTTGAATGACGTCAGCAACGATCCGGGTGTGCTCAAACGGGTCATAACTGGTGACGAAACGTGGGTATATGGTTATTACGTCGAAACCAATTCCCAATCAGTCCAATGATAACTGCTAGATGAGCAAAGACCAAAAAAGGCACGCCAATATCGATCAACTGTTAAGGTGTTGCTGTTTTCCTGGGAGAAAGGTCCAGCCAAAAGGTCGTATAGTTAATAAAGAATACTACAAGGAAGTCATGCAACGTTTGTGTGAAGCAATACGGTTCAAACGATCGGAGTTGTGGAAAAAAAAGCGTGGATTCTACAAATAGGTTAAGTCAGAATCGAAGAAAGAGCTGATGACAATACCGAAAAGCGTATTTCAGAAGTGTGTCGAGGATTGGAAAAAGTGTTGGCACAATAATATTATATCCGAGGGTGATTGCTTTGAAGGGGACAAAATAGATATTGTTGAATAAAATAGTACTTTTCAAAAAAATTCAAAATTCACCTTTTCTTTTGGACACACCTCGTATTTTATACTCGACCAATTTGATAAACGATTTTTAATTTATTTCGTACGTGTAGTACACTGAATTTCACGATCGCAGGTGTTTTTTTGACGGATTTATGACCAAAAATTTTAAATCTAAAAAAGTGGTCCTATATATATTATAGTAGTCCCATCTGAACGGTTCCGACAAATGATCATTTAAACGTGTATGTGCATCTTTTTACCAAGTCTGATTGAAATATATGAAAAATTGAGGGACTAGTTTGCGTTCAAAGAGACAGACGGACAGACGGAGAGACTTATGCCATATCCGTCACACGCTCGTTGCATAAAGGCTCGCAGTCACAATGAATGTAAAATTAAGTTTAAATTAGGCTCATAATATTGAGTTTTCGATTGTCGTAGTTTTACGTACTGTTGTATTTCAGTTTCGAATTGACTTGCTTACAGAGCTGCTATGACAGGAACAAGGGCTATTTAAACAAGGATTTTAGGGGGGAAATTAAGAATGGCGTTAACATGTCACGATCTTAACATTCAAGATTAAGTTCGAAAATTAATTAAAATTTTTATTTTTCCATAAGTTCAACAAAAACATCTTACACCTGTAATAAAAAAATACATTTTCTCCAATATAAAAGGTGATCCAATTAAAGATACTTTCTCCAATAGCCTCTTTTTGGCAGATCACGCGTGAGTAATGTCAAGCTGTCGCATTACTTTTGTTCAGTATTACTTGGCATTGCATAATGGAAAGCCTTACACCTGAACAACGTTTACAAATCATTCAACTTTATAACGAAAATTCACGTTCTGTAAAGAATGTGTTTCGCGCTCCTCGCTCAACTTATGATCAACATAATCGGCCTACTGAGCACACTATTCGCAACACTATCAACCATCTTGAGTCTTAGCATTCACTATTGGATAATATTCAATCGAATAGACCACTTCCAGCACGCAGTGAACAAATTATAGCGGCCATAGAAGTGAGTGTACACGAAGACCGTAAAGAACGCGGCTCGCAGTATTTCAGACTGACGTATGGAACGACTTGGCGCATTTTACGTCAAGATCTGAAAATAAAAGCGTACAAGCAAAAAGGTTGTGCAAGAACTCAAACCGCTCCACCTTCCGAAAAGACATCGTTTCGCTCTATGGGCTCTTAAAAAGTTTCAAGAAGATCCGACTTTTTCAAGCCAAACTTTGTTTAGCGATGAGGACCATTTCTGGCTCAATGGGTATGGGTACGTAAACAAGCAAAATTGCCGCATTTGGGACGAAGAGCAACCTGAAGAGATTCAAGAGCTGCAAATTTATCCAGAAAAAAAAAACGATTTGGTGTAATTTATGGGCCGATGAAATCATCGGTCTATATTTCTTCAAAGGTAATGCTGGTGAGAACGTAACTGTCAATGGCGACCCTGATCGCGCCATGATAACCGACTAGTTGATGCCTGAAATTGAATCTCGTGATCTCCACGACATTTGGTTTCAACAAACCGGCGGCCTTTCTGCCACATTGTATCAATCAATGGATTTATTGAGAGAACACTTTGGTGAGCATATAATTTCACGTTTTGGGCCGGTCGATTGGCCACCAAGATCGTGTGATATCACACCCTTAGACTTTTTCCTGTGGAGATATGTAAAGTCTAAAGTCTATGCATACAATCCCATTTCGATTCAGGCCTTCGAGCTAAACATCACGAGTGTCATTCGCCAGTTACCAGTCGAAATGCTCGAACGAGTAATCGAAAATTGGACTCAACGGATGGATCATCTGAGACGTAGCCGCGGCGAACATTTGAAAGAGTTAATCTTAAAAAAATAAATGCCAAAGAAAGTTCTTTCGAATGAAATTCGAATTTTCTGTGTATTTTTTTCTTTAAAAAAGTAGGGAACCTCAAAATGGAACACCCTCTATAATAATTAGCCTCTTCTGCTTCACTATTAGTAACTACTTAGGTGCTTATTTCCTCGAGATGATTTAACATATCTAATTATGTTTTGCGTTGCCGCAGCACTACGCAGCCGATCATTAATAATTATTATCTTAAAGAAATTGGTACTTTTTCATAAATTCAACTAAAATATGAAACACCCTGTAATAAAAATATTTAATTTTTCCTTTATAAAACAAACAGATTAAAGGCAGATTTTTTGTTTGTTTGTTTATAACTGGGTTTGATTTTGAAATTAAGCATACTTTCATTCCAACTTTGCCTAATCAGATAATGGCGTTTTAGTGCAAGTTTAAAGACAAGTATCCAGGTAAAAGATGCAAACAAAATGTGCATTTTGAGGCCTTATAATTTAGTATTTTTTTTAAATTCCGTTTCACATTTCTGAATTTTTAAAATCTGCTCTTACTGTGATTCGGTTATAGGTCGATGTAGCAACGAACGGCATATTACGCACTTCAGTAGAGCATATATGAAAACGAGACTCACTCATGCTAGATGGCTATTATCCCCGGTACTTATAAACTAATATCTTGAAAACTACTACTAAAGCAAAATTTTCAAACGAATAGCGAATTTCTTAGAATTAATGTCATTAATAATAATAAATACTCCTGCAATTAAATCGAAATAATTGGTGATTTTATCTACTGAGAAATCATATTACAAAACTTTTTAACTTATCCAATATATAATAGATTTACACATTCCTTTCAGCTTTCAACAAAGAATTATGCGCAATGGTGCACCCGCCATATGGCTTCCAATAATATTATTTAAAAAAAATATCTTACACAAATATTTACATAAGTGTGTATGTGTGTGTTAGTTACTAGTGCACATGTGTTTCACCATATGTGCTCATCTAGCAGGTTGCTTGTTCTATTTTATAAGCGAAATATGCTTGCATGTGTGTTTTTTTTTTTTTTTGCTTTTATCTTGTTTATCATCTTCTCTCTTTTAAAATTATCTTCTGAACCTTTCAAGAGCGGCTTTCACTTGGCTAAGGTACAGAACCAAGCATCGGTATTGCCTGAGAAATTGATTTATAGGTCCATACCTATTCTACACCTACTGGTTTTTTTCTTCTTTTTTTTTTTTGCTTTCAATCCTCTTTCCCATTTATGTGTATGGGCTTTTAAGGCTTTTACATGTGCCATGTAATCCAAAGCTTTTTTTTTTTTTTTTTTTTTGTGTGTTCATGTTTCTTCACCTACGTACGTGCTACTTCACTTCACCGGTTGACTTAATTGAAATAAATTGTAGTTAATTATACCAGTTTAGGTTGCATTGTTGTTTTATGTATTTATTTTCTTCTTTATCTCGTCGTAACCAAATTAACAATAGCGTTCAGCGCCAATAGATGGCACAAAGCCAATCCAGGTCTCTCTTCACCTCATCTTCCCATCTTCACATGACTTTGCCAGCGTAGTCGTTGTATCCTGCTTCGTTGGATGTTGTCAACATCCATGTTCCTGTATGTGTGAGGACTAGTAGAGCTTGGCCTCTGCTTGTCAAAAGAGCTCTTAACTTTTCAATTGCCCACTAAATCCTGTTACTGAAACAGCTAATGTTTTTGTAGAATTTTCAAGCATTTTCCCTGTTTGCCAGCCCTTAAATTTCTTCAAACTCATGGTTTTTAGTAGTCATTTATTTTTCTGGCTGTAAATGTGTCCCGCTTTCATCTTCAACCGATGCCTTAACTTAATGGTTAGCAGTGCGTACTACCGTGCTGAAGGTTGTGATCTCGAATACTCACCAGATCAGCATCTAAAATGATAGAAAAAAGTTATCTCTTACCTCAACCCCTCCGAGTGCCAGAGATACGAATAAAAAGTTCCTCATAAAAATCCAACAGCTTTTCAGAGCCGTTGTGGACCATCAGACACACAACAGCACTTGGAGGAGTTGCTAGACCGAAAATCGTTTTAGCGATTATAAATCACAACATTTGTACATCGCATTTGTTGCGAATTAATTTAATCAAACAAACATTTATTTAGGTCAAAACGGCCACAAAATAAGTGTACATAATAGAAATTCCTTTTATAGTGTCTGCATAATGTTAGTAACATATATGTACAGTGGCGGGCAAAAGTCTACAAACACCCCCTGTTTTCGTTGACCTGAAAGTCCAAATGGTTTATTGGAAAATTTTACGACACAGTTTATTTCAACTATTTTTGCTTATCATAAAAAACAAACAAAAATATTTTTTTTTACATAAAATATGAAAGCTTTGACAAAAAAAAACCTAAATCCAACATTGACAAAAGTGTACATACAGTATATACATAACTTAGCTTAGCGCAAAAAACTTCGGTTAATATCTGGTAACATGATCTTTTAAATATTTAGTTGGTCCACCGTTCGCATCAATAACAGCTGGAAGCCGTCATGGCATCGAAACTACTAAATTTCTCAATTCTGGGGGATTACTACTATCCGAAGCTTCAATAAGACGTTCTCTGAGTAATGCTGAGCTGGAAATCTTCGAAATTGTAATTTTTGCTCTAAAATCTCCTAGACATGTTCAATAACATTCAAATCTGGGCTTTGAGGTGTTGTATGTAGTTGCCTTATATATATATATTTGGCGCTTTGTAACCGCTGAACTGATGTTTGGTCGAGCTCCTCCTCCAATTTGTGGTTTTGCGTCTTGATGTTTTTACCAACAAATGGAGGGACCTACAGTTTATTCTAAGCCGCCTCCGAACGGCTGATGGATTTTTATGAGGAGCTTCATTTCATGCCAGAAATACATACACTCGGAGGGCTTGACATTCCTTGCCGAGGAGCGACCGCAATTAGAAAAATTTGTTTTCTATAATTTTGCATGTTGCTCGAACTTGGGCTCGAACCCAGGCCTTCCGAATGTCAGTACGCAATGCTAACCACTCGGCTATCGCGGCCGCCCGTTGCCTTAGAGCATGATAAAGCAACCAATCCTTAACAATATGCGTCGTGTGCTTTGGATCGCCATCCTGTCCAAAGATCCAGCCAACGGCAAGCTGCAAACTGTTCACCGAAGGCTTCAGATTAGCTTATAATAATGACTTATATTTCAACCGATCCATATTGCCCTCAATAGAAACAAGTTTTCTAGCTGCAGATGCCTCAACCGCTCCCCAAGCCATTACGTTACCGACACCATGCTTCACTATTGGTTCTATCATATTTTTGGCGATAACTGCAGTATTTTTTTTTCTTCAAAATTTTACTCTTCCACGCTGCCGAACTTCGATTCGTCTGCAAACAAGAATTTTTGCCAAAAATCTATTTCCTTGTATAAATGTGCTTTAGCGAACTGCAAGCGAGGTTTACGATTTTTTTTCACGTGGCGTTCTACTGTTGAAGCCGTTAGCGTTCAGAGCTCTTCGAATTGTGCTTGGATGGGCATACTTTCTTGATGAGCTTGCGATGTTCCGGCCAATTTTGGAGCGGTAACTTTAGGATCACCATAATTGTTTTATTTTATGTTAGAGAATGGATTTGTAAAAGAAAAGAATTTAAAATAAAACTGCATACCTACATTTTTCAGCAAAGTTATAGTACTTTCTGCACAACGAATACAGGCGGTGTATGTAGACTTTCGTTCGCCACTGTATACAAAGTGAAAGACTATAAACTACTACTATTTGCGAAGTGATTATGTTAAAATATCATGAGCAAAATCCATTTCATAAAAACATAACAAAAAAAAAAAAAATTGAAAATGGAAAATGAAAACATTGACCGAGTTTTCAGTCAGAAGTACCTACGAAGAAAAAAAAAATACTAAATCAGCGCATTCATTTTCACACAAAGATATAATAATTTTTCATACACATAATGAATGCGCATTCATAAAGTGCCGAAAAACGTAAACAACCAGCAGCTGGAGAAATAAACGCGAATAAGTTTGAGAAGCTGCATATTTATTTTATATGAATATTTGCGCAATATAAATATATGTGTGTGTGTATGTGTATGTATGTGATTGTAAAAGTAGAATATAATAAATGTGAAACGATGGAAAGCAAACAATCGTAAAATAACAATAGAATAAAAATATATTTTATATCTGCACACAGTCAATGGAATGAAAACACATTTTGTCATGTACGTTTTTACATACATACATATATATAAATAAATGCATGTATTTATATATATACTAGATATATAAAACAAACCATAATGTCCAATGGTTAGCTAGTACAAAAAAAAAAGCAAAAACAAATAAATGTGCAAAGTAAACACGAAAAATATTGAGATTTTTCGTTCGTTTGTATGGAGTAGCATGTGATATCAAAACCAATAACGCTATTTATATAAATACACATACACATACACATGCACACATGTACATGATACCCGTGCAAATACTGTATACATTCCATTTTGTTGATACCGAAGTTGTAAAAATTGAATGGAAAATGTCTGTACAAAATGGTGATTTTATTTTTATTACCATAATTTATACGCTCAGCCAAAACACACAAAAACAATAATGAAAAAAAAATATCAAAAAATTTATATATCTGGTACTGTAATTGCCGTATTCTGCACAACATGGCAAACGCCATGAAATATTTAAACGCAGCTGAGTGTCCGGCTGCCGAAAGAACACATAATAATGTGTGCTTAAGAGCACTTAAGTGTTCTCTAACTTGTGGAAATTTTTACGGTTTTCTTATGTATTAGCACAGCGGTGTGTTGGTCGGCTTTTAAACTGCCACTTAAAAATCTTACTGTTGACTGAAAACTATTTTATGACATTTTATGGTTCTATTTTATTAAGGAATTAGTGTGTTTGATGAAGTGTTGATATATTTACGTTTATATGTGAGAAGGTGTAAATCCCAGTTTTATTAAATAACATTAATAGTGTGTTTCAGAGGATGGGGTCATGTTTAGAAGTTCGCGCAAGTGAGGAAAGTTTTTGACAGCCGTTCATCTGGGAGTAAACAGAAATGATTCTTTTACATATTGTTCAAACAGCTCACGACCTCCGATATTAGATCAAGTTTACTCTGGGTAGCCAACAAACATCCGTTTGGAGGCGAGCTAAAGTGAGAAGGCGAATCCCCACCGGTTGTGTGTAGGGCTTAGAATTCACCACATAAAAAATTACAGTCCAATGAAAAATCAACAAATGCCTCTGATGAAAGATCCTTCTTTTAATGAAGACCCCTGTAAACGTCTAAAGGATCACGATTGGAGGGCATGCATATGGAATGTCCGGTCACTTAACTGGGAACATGCCGCTGCGTAGCTGGTTGATGACCTCGTAAGACTAAGGGCTGGTACCACCGCCGCTCAAGACGTTTGATGGACGGGACAAGGATGGAAGAAAGTGAGTCCTTGTAAAATCTACTACAGCAGACACTTAAAGGAGCATAAATTTGGTGTTGGGTTTGTGCTGGGAGAGAGACTCCGTCGCCAAGTGCGGACATTCAACCCGGTGGATGGGCGTCTAGCCACAATCCGTAGCAAAGTTAAGTTCTTCTACTAATCGTTGATTTGTGCCCACGTCCCGATACAAGAGAAGGATGACGTAAAAAGGATGCTTTCTATGAGAGCCTAGAACGCACTTATTAGCTCTGACCCCCGCCACGACGTAAAAATTGTGCTAGACGTTTTCAATGTCAGGGTGGGCAAATGAAGGGATTTTTGGTGCAACAGTCGGAAAATTCAGCCTTCACGACGAAACATCCTCAAACGGGCTGAGGCCGATTGACTTCACCGGGGCCCGAAATATGGTTGTCTTTGGTACAAGAAAAATTCATCTAGCAGCAAAGAGCGCTTATCAACAAACACAAGGAAGGTTCGAAGTCGAAAAACTGCAATCACAGAAGACAGCTAGCAGGTTTTCTACTCGGCTTGCGCACCTGCTCGCTAAGAGCACTCATCAGCAATTCGATATATGGAAGCTATGGAACGAAATTCCACAGCGTACTCCTTACGTACCAGAGAAGCAGCTGGTACAATGAGGAATGTTGAACTGCAGTGGAGAGAAAACAGACGGCCTGCCTCGCAAATTTGGGTTTGACACGTGCAGGGTGACAAAGATACCGAGAGCTGAAGAGAGCAGCAAGACGCATTTCTAGACGAAGAAAAAAAGGGGCCGAAATGCGTGAGTAAGAAGAGCTTGAGAAGCTGGCCGACAAAGGTAACGCTTGAAAATTCTATGAGAAGATGCAGCGACTTACAGAGGGTTTCAAGACTGGAGCAAACTCGTGTAGGGACCATGGAGGTAATCGGGTGGCAGTTGTCAAGGGCATACTTAGTTTATGGAGGGAACACTTCTCCAACCTGTCCAATGGCAATGAAAGTGAAAACTCCGGAGATGGCGAACCCGAAACTCTAATTAATGATATGGCATATAATTTTCATCACCCGACTATGAAGAAGTTCGAATAGCGATTGTCCGCTTAAAAGATAACAAAGCGACGGGAGCCGATGGCTTACCGGCAGAGCTATTCAAATACGGCGGCGAAGAATTACAAGGAGCATGCATCAGCTTCTTTGCAGAATATGGTCTGACGAAAACATGCCTGACCAATGGAAAGTAAGTGTGCTCTATCTAATCCAAAAAAGGAAGACCAATGATCTGCGCCAGTTATCGTGGGATAAGTTTCCTTAATATCGCATATAAGGTTCGTATTGTGTGAAAGACTAAAGCCCACCGTCGACAAATTGATCGGACCTTATCAGCATAGCTTTGGTCAAATCTTGGAGAAGACCCATATTCACCACCTTTTTATCGATTTTAAAGCTGCAATCGACAGCACGATAAGGAACTGTCTCTATGCCGCTATGTCTGAATTTGATATCCCCACAAAAATCATATGGCTATGTAAACTGAACCTGGCTAATACCAGAAGTGAAGACAGAATTGGGAAGAACCTCTCCAAGCCGTTCGAAACCAAACGAGATTTCAGACAAGGAGACTCTTTATCGTGTGATTTTTTCAATTTGAGGTTGCCGAAAATAATACGAGCTGCAGAGCTAAATAGACCAGGCACCATCTTCTACAGAAGTGTAATATTGTTAGCGTATGTCGCTGATATTGATATCATAACAACCGCACCGTAAAGCTTCCACGTCACTGTTGACAGTGGCAACTTCGATGTCGTAGTTAATTTCGTCTATCCGAGAACCAGCATTAACAAAACCAACAATGTCAACCTTGAAATCCAACACAGAATCACTCTTGCCAACAGGTGCTACTTTGGACTGAGTATGTTAGGCAATTGAAAAGTTAAGTCCTCTCTCGATGAACCAAAGCCAAACTCTACAATTCGCTCATCATTCCCGTCCTGACATATGGTGCAGGAGCTTTTGCTTTGTCCTTTGCGCGTTGGCAGCAGCGAATACCGCAGATGATGAAACGATGAGCTGTACGAGCACTGCGAGGACATTGACATAGTTTAGCGAATCAAGAGACAGCAGCAAAGTTGGCTAGGTCGTTTTTTCCGAAAGGATGAAAGTGCTCCAGCTTTAAAAGTATTCTATGGGGTAGCCGCTGGTTGAAGCAGAGGAAGAGGAAGACCTCCACTGAACCAACTGAACGTTTAGCATAAACTTATGAAGAAATCTCATCACACAAATCACAAATAGACCTTTCCGTGTTTATTTTTTTTGTTTTTGTCAAAACTGGGTGGTAATTACAATAACTACAAAAAAATAATTTTGTGAGGAGCATCTAACTGACTAATATTTATTTGTGTAATTTTTCGAAGCGGTGGCTATACAGAATCACTTCACTTAATTTTACTTATTTCTTTTGCGAGGAAATAAAAGAACATAAAAATTCTTATATCATATAAATATGTATGTTATGTAAATTATCGTAGAAATGAAATGACACCAGCACTGCTGTGTGCAAGAGAAACCCACAAAAGCAAAAAACGAAAAAATATGAATTGAAATATGTACAGGAAGTTGTGCGCAATAGATTTGGGATTTCAACGCTGTAAAATGCAAAAGAGGAGCTATAACAATAAGACCGGCAATTTGTATGCATATTCGCTAAAACAAAAATATTACACTGACAGAAGGAAAAACTGATCCAGCATGAAATAGTATCCATACTTTTTTTTCTTTTACACTAGACAGTTATACAATGGAGATAAGAATGAATTTACGAACGACTGAAGTTTGACAGCCTTTAATCTAATCCAAAGTTTAAATTTTACGGCACTGGCAACTGCTGAGCATTGCAGGCTGTCATGCCAATTGAGCGCTAACTTCTAGTATTATGTATGTCTTTTCATGTATGTATGTGTTTCCATATTAAACCACTGCGTTCGGTAACACCGACTATTCTACTCTGCACTGCAAACGATCATTTGCCGTGTAGTTGTCCATTTGACTTCACTCATTTTTGTCCCATGCAATACATTCACATGTGCAGATTGCCATGTCGTTTATTGAATTGAAATGCCATTTGCAGCAACCAAGCATTGGAACCATACCATTCACACCTCACTTACACATACACTTACTCGCGTGCACTCAGTGCAATTGAAATGTTCGAAAAATCCATTTAAATCCCTTTTTTCCCCAAATTCTCTTTTTTTTTTTAAATTGCACTTCAACTTTGGCGCTCGAAAAGCCATTTTCTGGATATGAAAGGAAATTCAATTTCTTGCCAAGGGTGCATTACACACACATATACACACAACCATGCTTTTACACAACAGACGTGTTGCAATAGGTGCTTGAAGTAAACAAATATTTTTTATATGAAAACACTTGTCGAATGTCCTTCAACGGGAAAGTATTTGTATGCGTTTGTTCAAATGAATATGTACTTTCCAGATTTCGAACAATTGTGGACAAGGTGAGAGCTAAAATCACATATTCTACAATTCGCGTGGTGTGTGGTGTGGTACGCGTTAGAATTGCTCCTATCTGGTAATCCGGTACGGAAACGCAAAGAGTTTAGATATGCACAGCATATTTGTCAATAGCATAATATACGTTTATATATAAGTATGTGTGGGCTTTTCCCATTGAGTCGTTCGGTTGTCTTCACTTTTTTAGTAGTTAAGTGCCACAATATTCGAATGCTATTCGGAAGGGCAGATTTGGAGTCCTGGTTCGACCTACATCCAAAATTATCGAAACTTCATTTCTCTAATTGCGGTCGCCCCCCCTTCAGGGAAAGTCAAGACCTCTGAGTGTTGTTTTGACATGAAATAAAAGCTCCTCTTGAAAATCTATCGGCCGTTCGGAGGCAGATTAGCATATACTGTAGGTTCTTTCATTTGTTAGAAAAATATCAAGATTCACAACACAAATTTGAGGAGGAGATCGGCCGAAGCTCAGTGGATACAAAGTGCCAATTAATAATAAGTGCCTTTCAGACGTCATCTGAACCTGAATGAATGTCTTAATGGACTATATATATATATGTATATATATATATATATTCCATTTCCTATAATTAATTCTGGAGTTTTCGAGCCACCTACAGTAGGAGACTTTCAGAGACTTCAAAAACCGGTAATTTCTTACGCCAATTTAAATTATATACAAGAAATATTCCTTTCCAATTTGTAGATGAATAACAAGAAGGAATAACATTACCCTGGGTACACCCATACTGAACTCGAAGATTGTAAAAATTTTTTTTAAATATACTTAAATATATTGTATATATAATTTGCAAGAATATTTTTCCATTTCTCAATATCTAGCCGAACCCTAACGGCAATGTATTTTTATTTCACATCATAAGTACACTAGAAGGCATTGACATTCTCTGCCGAAGGCCAAACGCATTTATTATTAAGCCCAACGGTTACCCTGTTTCCGTTCAACCGATGCGAGAGGTGCCATCCGCAAGGCGTACGGAATTCGCCGAGTTAAAATATATGTTTTTCTATAATATCGAATTTTTGAACCCATGACCTTTTGCATGGTAGCTAACTCAACTACTGTCGCCACAATATATCGAGTTACTTCAAAATAAAATTGATAAGGATGTGAGAAGAGTCTTGTTAACGGCTGAGATGGGCTCTGTCCGATCCACTTATTAAATATGACTAGTTCGAACACAAACACTAGAGTGCCGGCAACCCTAGCCAAAGAAGATAGATAGAGAGAGAGAACAGGTGTATTGCAGATAGTGGTCGTTATTGCAGAAAGGTCGTTTCGCGGGCAGATAACGGGTTTCGTCCAGTGAAACAGCAACTTTGGAGTAACTACCAGCACGGCAGTGGCTCTCAGCAATGTCGGACTAGCCGATGGCTGGTTTCCAGTAGTCCTAACGGCTCAGCATTTGGCGACAGCGAAACAAGTTTACAAGACTTGCAGACATCATCGTTCTTGTAATTGCACACTGCAGAAGTTGGGGTTGCTACGCAGGCGGTGGTATCCAGCTTAGCTGTAGGAACCGACTAGTGAGGTTCAGCAATGTCTTTTTCCACCATGCAAGCGGATGTATGGCTTAACTGCAGGAACCTACTAGCTGTATCCAGGGGCACAGCAACGCCTTGCTCCATCAGCAAGTATTATCTGATTAGTATTAGTGTAATGAGGTTTGAGATTTTGCCCGATACTAAGTGTTGAGAGGGAGATTGAGTCAATATTTGTTTGTATTTTCTTTAACTTTTTTCAGTGAGTATATCAGAAAGTTGTCCATGAAGAGCCAACCTTGGCTAAGCCTGGTCTTGCGAAGAAATGCCTAGCGGCAGTCCCGTAAGGCCAGTGAAC
Organism: Neoceratitis asiatica; assembly: GCA_030068015.2. NCBI lineage: Eukaryota > Metazoa > Arthropoda > Insecta > Diptera > Tephritidae > Neoceratitis > Neoceratitis asiatica. The sequence goes on from CM061529.1 coordinate 42,461,358, forward strand.
TGCAGTCGGAGTTCAGAGTTTAGTACATAGGTGTATTGCTTCGCAAGTTCAGCATAGTGAGATAAAACTTACCGGGCGAGCTCCCGAAAGAGGTGTACACTTAGCGAGCAGTACGAATCCTGCATGCCGTCTAGGATTGATGGGATCTATGAAAGATAACCTTTTCAGAAAAAGTGAAAATCACTTTCCTCAGCGTTACTCCTACGGTCTACGGTTGATGCCAACAAAGTGTTAATGACGTAAATCAGCATATTAACACTCTTTGAGCTAACTAATCTCCATACACCAATGCATAGTATATTTCTTACTTCATATCCTTCTTCTTAACAATTTCTTCGCTACTATAACTATACACACCTGTTGTTATTGTTATTTTCAGCGCTTTTTGTTATACGCCATCTAGTAGTCTTTCGGCGTTCAAGCAGTCATAAAATGTCGCTTATCTTTCTGCGAACTTTTCAGCATTTACATTTCAGCGCGCTCACAGGTCGGCACGAATTGCGTGTAACATGCATACAAACCTAACATAAGTGTCAAGACAAATATTCAGTAGCTCGTCTGCGCTCACATGGTATACAATTTGCAAGCTGTTCATCTTTTTCCACATTTTTTCTTGTTTTTAATAAAACAAAGATGAGTTGATAGCAGCTGGTCCAACAAAGTCATATTTTATATATATATTTACATAAGTATTTATAATTCCATTTTTATTTATTCATCCCAGAGAATAAGCCGAAAATGTTCACATTTTCTTGCCATTAACGGTGATAAATGGTTTTTGATGGGTTCTAATGTTGACTCGTCAATATATTTCATGTATGTGCGTTGCACACACACCTAACATCTTAACATTCAACTCAGAACAGGCAACTCGCCTTTCGCCATTCAACCGACCGACCGACGCTTCAAAACTTTAGGGAAAGCGCTTGGCAATAAAGGAAAACTTTGACTACGCATTTCTATCGGTTTAATAGACAGACAGTTGAGACGAGACAGGTGTATTAAGAAAACCGTTACTGGAGTGAACTTATAAATCTAAATCAGTCAATAAAAGTGTTATGATGAAGGTGAAAAATAAATACGTTTACTTGTCTAACGATAACCGTTATTTCTATGTCGGTAATTTATTTCCATACTTGGTTATGAACACATTTGTTTAGACAGCAGTTCTCAGTTGATTTGATTTATTTCATACAAAGGGTGATCCAAGTAGAGGGACTTTTTTCGATAGCCCTTTTTGACAGATCACGCGTGAGTCGTGTCAAGCTGTCATTTTACTTTTGTTCAGTATTGTTTGGTAAATAATCATGGAAAGAATAACGTTTACGTTACGTTTCATTCCACTTTATTACGAAAATTCACGTTCGGTAAAGAATGTGTTTCGCGCGCTTAGCTCCACTTTGGTCAAAATAATCGGCCTACTGAGCGTACTATTCGCAACACCATCACCCATCTTGAGACCCAGCATTCATTATTGAATAATATTCGACCGAATAGACCACGTTCAGCATGCAGTGAAGAAACTATAGCGGCCGTAGCTGAGAGTGTACACGAAGACCGTGGAGAGTCGATTTGGCACCGTTCACAGCAACTCGGACTGGAACGACTTGGTGCAATTTACGTCGGGATCTTAATTTGAAAACGTACAAAATAAAGCTTGTGCACGAACTGAAGCCGCTCGACCTTCTCAAAGCGATATCGATTCGCTCTATGGACTCTTGAAAAGTTCCAAGAATATCCTACGTTTTCGAGCCATATTTTGTTCAGCGATGAGACCCATTTCCGGCCCAATGGGTATGTAAACAAGCAAAATTACCACATTTGGGACGAAGAGCAACCTATGGATATTCAAGAGCTGCCATTTCATCCAGAAATAACAACGGTTTGGTGTGGTTTTTTCAAAAATGATGCTAGTGAAAATGTAACCGTCAATGGGGACCCTTATCACGCCATGATAACCGCCTATATGATACCTCAAATTGGAGCTCGTGATCTACGCGACAGTTAGTTTCTACAAGATGACGCCACTTCCCACACAGCGCATCAATCAATGGATTTATTGAGAAAACACTTCGGTGAGCAGATAGTTTCACGTTTTGGGCCGATAGATTTGCGAGATTTTCAAGATCGTGTGGTATCACAACGATAGACTTTGTCCAGGACTCAATGGATGGACCATTTGAGACGTAGCTGCGGCCAATACTTGAAAAAGAAAATCTTGAAATGATAAATGCCAAAGAATGTTCTTTCGAATGATATTAAAGGTTCCCCATTTAATATGAATTTTCTGTGATTTTTCTTCAAAAAAGTAGGGAACCACGAAATGGATCGTCCCTTACTTATGTAAAAGATTAAAAATTAAACAATTTTTGCCAATACTCATAAAATCAAGATTGTGCGTTTGAGACACATGTCTGTTCGAAATTTCTCTTTATCATTAAATTCGAAATACATCAGCCTTTGGCTTTGTATGGTTAAAGAATTTAAGCAACCGGCGAATGAGATTGAAAATCCCATGAATGAAAGAATTTAAAACTTTCTCTAAATTCCCACATTTGCAGATACAATTTGTTGAAAAGTTTGCAGAATTGCCGTTTTATTCACACTTTGGCTGGGAATTTTAAAACGAAATTTCCATATAGCTTAATAAGTGATACTTTTTTGCAGTATCTTTTCGACTTTTTTTTGCCCATTTGCATAATAAAATTTGCAACATTGCAAACTGTTTGCCTGAAAATGATGCTGAAAGGAATAATTTTCTAAAAAAAAAAAAAAATTTTGGCACCAGACTGACTATGTAAATGTGTCCCTGTTGGGTAATTTGATTTGTGCCTCACATTTATATTTTACATTTTGAATTCACTTTTAATTTTCCATTATGAGAAGTTTTCGACCAAATCTTTGCAATGCCAATAAGCTACAAATTGTTGGTGTTGGTGTTGTAAATGTGTAAATGTGTTGAATGTGTGGAAGTTGGGTATGTATATGTAAGTGCTTGTAAATTAATTCAAACTCTTTTTGAAATTTCCAAAAGGCATAGTTTTCGATACGTACACCGGTCATCACCACACACTCCGCATGCACGCCCCTCAGCAATATTCTAATTCCCATTCACTTTGAACGATTCGACACATTGCTTGTAGTTATGTGGATGCAGCCTTATATATACATATGTATTTATGTACATATTTTTCACACAAAATGCTAATGTAATTTTCCAACTTCAATGAATTGTCGCCATTTTTCCGCTGCAATGCGACCACAATCCCTTTCAGCTCTTGACACATTTTTAATATTGCTGTTAAATACATACATATATGTACGAGTCCATGCGTGTGTGTATGTATGTGATGGTTGTCGAATGATGGACAAACTCGTCCATAACAAATCCACATGTCGACCACATTTCCCAGCGGTTAGCAAACGCCAACTGTTGGTTTTGGTTCTCGGTTCTCAGTTTTCGGTTGTCAGATGTCGGTTTTCGGTTGTCGGTTTTTGGTTTTTAGGTTTTTAGTTATAGGTTATGTGGCACTTTCCACACAGCGGACATGCGTTTATTCTCATGTTCCGCTCCCTTCATTAAAGCTGTATTCATTCGGTCGTTCGCACACATGTGCATTGTTTCTAGATAATCGCTCTCTACATGTTGGATAACGCAAGTACTACAAACAAAACGCCACAAATTCACCATATGCTTACATGAAGAGACAATTTTAACAGTATGTGTGTATGTATGTACAACATTTTGGTATGTCACATACATGTTCGCTTACTACATTTGCACATGGTCAAGATTATTTTTTTTCCATTTTTGAACCACACTCGGTCAACGTGTACACGAGCTTTTCATGACATTAAAGTCACATGTTCGCCATCACTGTATGCTTTCGTATGCAGATTATCCTTGGACTGTTGGTGAAAATCCAATTAGTAATTGACAGTGGGCGTGCGAAATTCAAATAGTTCATGATGCCAGTTTGCGTATGCGAATAGTGATTTTAATGGCTGGTATTATTACGGAAGCACTCAGTGTTGCGTTAAGAGCATTTTAAACTTACCGTAAAGTAAATAAGTACATACATTCACACACTATAATGTCCTTTTGGAATGTCAGCATTTATAAAACCAACTATAAATATATTAAATTCTGATCTGAAGTGGGATATAATAATCGTGGGATAAGCCTCTTTAATATCGCATATAAGGTCTTATTTAGCGTATTGTGTGAAAGACTAAAGCTCACCGTCAACAAACTGATTGGGCCTTATCAGTGTGGCTTTAGACCTGAAAAATCCACCATTGACCAGATATTCACCATGCGCCAAATCTTGGAGAAGACTCGAGAGAAAATAATCGATACGCACCACCTTTTCATCGACTTAAAAGATGTCTTCGACAGTACGAAAAGGAACTTCCTCCACGCCGCTATGCCTGAATTTTATATCTCCACAAAACTCATACGGCTGTATAAACTGACCCTGCCTAATACCAGAAGCGCAGTCAGAATTGGGAACAACCTCTCTGAGCTATTAGAGACAAAAGAGGTTTCAGACAGGGTGACTATTTATCGTGTGATTTCTTCAATTTGACACTGGAGAAGATAATACGAGCTGCAGAGCGAAATAGGCCAGGTACCATCTTCTACAAGAGTATAAAATTGCTAGTGTATGCCGATGGTAGTGATATTATTGGTCATAATAACCGCACCGTAAGTTCTTAGTTCTCTATAATAGACAAACAGGCGAAGCAAATATGTCTGGCAGTGAAAGAGGGCAAGACAAAATATCTCCTGTTATCTAATAACCAGCCATCGCACTTGCGACTTGGCTCCCTCGTCACTGTTGAGAGTAATAACTTCCAAGTCGTAGATAATTTCGTGTATCTACTAACCAGCATTAACAACACCAACAATGTCAGCCGTGAACTCCAACGCATTAACAACATCAACAATGTCAGCCTTGAAATCCAACACAGAATCACTCTTGCCAACAGGTGCTACTTTGGACTGAGTAGGCAATTGAAAAATAAAGTTGTCTCTCGACGAACCAGAATCAAACTTTACAAGTCGTTCATCATTCCCGTTCTGACATATGGTGCAGAATCCTCGCCGATGTCGACAGCCGATGGCTTTAGAAGTTGTCGAGAGAAAAGTTTTGCGGAAGATTTATGGTCATTTGCGCGTTGACAATGGCAAATACCGCAGGCGATGTAACGATGAGCTGTACGAGCTATATGACGACATTGACATAGTACAGCGAATCAAGAGACAGCGGCCACGCTGGCTAAGTCATGTCGTCCGAACGGATGAAAACGCTCCAGCTTTGAAAGTATTCGATGGAGTACCCGCTGGTGGAAGCAGAGGAAGAGGAAGACCTCCACTCCGTTGGAAGGATCAGGTGGAGAGCGACCTGGTATCACTTGGTATTTCTAACTGGCGCCAAACAGCAAAGAGAAGAAACGAGTGGTGCGCTATTGTTGATGCGGCTATAAGCGCGTAACCGGTGTATACGCCAAAGAAGAAGAAGAAGATGTGGCATATATATTCAAGAATCACGACAAAGATTTCTATAATTCAGTTATCCTTTAAACGATTTAATCAAGACTCATCGTAGCAACAATTCCTATGACCAAATTTAATATGTACCATTTAAATTTTGAGTTCCACAAAGAGATTTTCATTAATATACTTGTAGAAGTTACCTCTGACCATGGGTATGCACATAGTTTTTTCCATTGATATTCTGGAAGAGTAACTTTATCCCAAATTATTTTTTAACATAAGGTTCAAGCAGCTCACGACCTCCGGTCTTGCCAACAAACAGCTGTTTGGAGGCGAGCTAAAGTGAGAAGGCGAATCTCCTGCGGTGTGTGTAGGGTTTAGGACCCACTACAAAAAAAAATTACTGTGCAATGAAAAATCAATAAATTCTCAGATGAGAGATCCTGCTTTTAATGGCGACCCCTGCAATTGTTTAAAGGATCACGATTTGAAGGCGAGAGAGTAGAATTCATTTTCATTTCATTAATTATTTGATATACTTCGACATTGATAATCCTAATGTTTCGACTAGATCCATTTGCTTAAATTTCTTTTTTAATTTTTTCCAACCCACTTTTATAGTCCTTGCTCATTAATAACAGCAGTTGATTGGTACAATAAAATGTTCAAAGCACTTACCTTGAGTTTGGCGTCCCTTAGGTGTGCTAGCCTCAAGTACAGGAAATTCATTGGTGGAACCTTCAGTGGTGGCAGCAAGTAATGTGGAATCACTGGATACTTCAAGTTCACCATTATTATTTGCTTGAACAAAAACATCTTCTGATGTATCCACACCAATAGCTTCGGAAACAAGGCGTGTGTCAAACAATTTATTTAGAGCATCAAAGTAGCAGCAAGATTTTCCGCCAGCGCCACTAGTAGAATTATTTCGCTTTATTTTTATAATTTTTTTCAGCATTCTAAGCTCACTTTTTACTTGTTCACTTGTTTTGTTAATATTTTTAACCTTCAATGTTTCTGCTAAACTTTTATAAATAATATTGTTCCTTTTTGTTTTGCCATCAAGCTGTGCCAACACATTCTGTTCCTTTACGTTATCTAAAACGTTCCATTATTTCTTTTTCGTTCCAATGGGGTGTGTTTATTTGTTTTTCAATGATTTTACCTTTCCCTTAAATGCAAAACAATGCGCAGATAACAATAATATACAAATGAAAAATTAGTATGCCCAGAGCTGTTTGTGAGACGCAAAAAAATAATGTATTTCGACAAAATTCATGCATAATTTTCGTGACTAATAAAATGCATGAATTGATGTTATTTTTCATGAATTATATTCATGAAGTTTTCAACTCATAAACGCAAAATTTTTTTTATTTTAGTCCAAAACTTGAATTTTTGTATTACCTTTTCATTTCAATGAACTTTTGAATATCCTAAAAAATATTTAGCTAAGCATTGTAAACAATAATAGGCGGTTGAATATTAAGGCTAAAACGAGCAAATTGATTAAATACTAAAAAACAATATAATCTAAGTATATTAGGCATTTCATACCACCAATTTTTGTATAGTTTTATAATCGTTCAGCACAGTACACATAGTCAGTTTTTATAAACTGCCACATGACAAGGACTAAGCATATAAAAGACAGAGTATATTCAAATCTGGTTAGAGCAAAGCAATTAGAGAACAGTGTGTAAATACGAGGTGTGTTCAAAGAAAAAGGTGAATTTTGAATAATTTTTAAAAGTAATTATTTATTCAACAATATCTATTTTGTCCCCTTCAAAGTAATCCCTTTCAAGTAATAACGCTTTTCCCAATCCTCGAGGCACTTCTGATATGCGCTTTCCGGTATAGCCATCAGCTCTTTCTTCAATTCTGACTTGACCTCATCAATTGTGACAAAACGCTCTCCTTTCATTGGTTTCATTATTTGTGAGAATAGGAAAAAGTCGCAGGAAGACAAATTTGGTGAATACGGTGCTGGTTTAGGCATGATTACGGTTTTATTTTTGACCAAAAAATCACGAATAAGTATTGATGTGTGAGCTGTTGCATTATCGTAATGCAGAATCCACGATTTGTTTTGTATTCTACGACCTTTTGGCAGGAACTCATGATGCACCACACCATTGTATTCAAAGAAAACAGTGAGCAAAACCTTCACATTTTCCCTTGAACATACCTCGTAGTCTTCTCATAACTATTAATTATGCAATCCCTACAATATCTTCCGCCCCATCAGGATCAAGTCAAGATTTGTTCACGTTTTACCGCGACCTTTCTGTAGGAGTAGCAAAGCATTCTTCATCCTGAAGGATCTGCTTAGGTGTATCTTGCCTAATAAGTTATTTATTTTTATGTCTCTGTAACCAGTGACGAAACGAACAGCTGTTTTATTCAGCCATCTGGTGGATGGAGGGAGAGTTCCAAACAAGTATCATGTGAGAAAACACGTTCTCCCAATCTGCTGTACAGTTTTGAATTATCTGAGTAAACTTCAGTGCTCCCAGTCGGTCTTTGCGCATTCCTCTCTTCCGTTAACCAGTGTCATAACGTTGGAAAGGGTATACAAATTAGAAACGCAGATATGTAGATATGTGTTACTTGGTAGAAAAATGCTGTTGGTTGAGAGCATGCCATCTGAGGTGCTGCCAATTCTATAGGCAAGACGGCAGGGATTAAGCTTAAAGCTTCATCTCGAGTGGTTCTAAGTGCACCACTAATAACGCTGTCCAACGAATATTACTAAAAAGATTTCCCTTTTAGTTTGAATTGTCATTCAGTGGTTTATTTTTTTATTTTTTTATTTTTTTAACTATTATTTACTTTAAATCTGATCCCTTCTCGGTGATATCCACTCAAGAGCGCCCATTCATGCAAAAGTCTTGTAGATGCTACTGAAAGGAATGTCAAATATTCATAACTATGAATGCCTACCATAAATGATTTATAAGAACGTATAGTCGCCGAGTTGTCCGGAGAAGTAGATCTTCAGCTTACTGGCTCTTACCTATATCGAAGTAGCGACTTAACGGCAGAATACTCCTTCATTGATTTTTCTGCCTAGTCTCATAGTGAAGAAGTTCGATGACGATCGTTCTCTGGTATAAATACCAAACGAACATAGAAGATGAAAATTTGTAGAGGTTTTTGTTTGATAGCGAATTCGGAAAAGCAATGAAATCAGGAATGAATTCGGACGTACTAATGAAGTTTAAAGGTACTATTGGTATCGTAAGAAAACCCTTGTCCTTGAAGAAGAACTCTTATTATTAGGGTTAGTTTTATTAAGATTTATTTTTAATTTATTACATTTTATATTTCTTAGTCATACGTTGTTATTTAAAAAAAAAATTGATTATTTAAATTTAGCAAGAACAACAACTCGCAGTAAAATTTTTAAACATTTCTCAAGTATATCTCTCCGAAAATGTTTCCATTTAAGTGTCTGATTCACATCACGCAAGAAACCCTTAAAAATCACTATTTTCGACTCTGCCATTGCACTTGTGCTGGATTGAATGGATTTTTTACACACTTGCTAACATATGTACAAAGCTAGATATAAAGTAACATATGTATGTATTTACATAAGAATGCATTACTCTACATTATACTCTACAATAAAACAAGAAATGATGCGATGCTTTTTCGCACTGTAACAACAGAACAGCAATAATGACAACTATAACAATAGTCATGAAGACATCATCAGCGAAATCAACAATGACATGCACAATAAAGAATGTTTCGTAGAAGGGATAACAACAAGGACATAATGGTAAAAACAAATGGGTTTGGTAAATCAAGAAGGGGAATTACATTATATGTGATGGGAGAGAAAAATCGTTATTATTGTAGTGAAGATCATATATTTTCTACTGCAATAAAAAAAATACTATTGTTTATGTGCGTACTCCTCTGCGGTGCGAAGCTGTGACGATATTTTTTGTATTCTTAGTTTTGTGGAGTGTAACGAAACATACATAAATGAACAAGTCTTTAGTTCGTATGAAACTGATGCATAATCGGCGGCCATTGGTATAGTGAAAATGAGTCAACAACAGTACAGGCGACAGACCTCTCTTTTCTGCGCTGCTCGTTGCCGCTCATAGCACCAAGTGAACGGAGTATCCTCTGCTATTGCTTCCACCGGCGGATACTGCGTCGGATGGCTCTGCAGCTCTTATTAGTTTCTCCAGCATTACTTATAGATTGAAGAAGTAAAGCGACAGAGAGTAACCTCGTTTAGTACTGAACGGCTTAGAAAGATCATTTGCGATTCCGATTGATCTTCTGTTGCTCAGCGACAGTTTACGCAGCCGTATAAAATTTGAGCAAATACCAAATTCAAACATAGCGGCGTGGCGTGGAGGCAGCTCCTTTTCGAGTTGTCGAGATCTGCTTTAAAACCGACGAAGAAGTGATATCTGTTGAGCTTTTTCTCATGAGTATTTTCGAAGATTTGGCTCCTGGTGAATATCAGATCAATAATATTGGAACTACCAGGTGAATTGTTTAGTCTTTAATACAATACGCTAGATAGTACTTTATATAAGGAAATTGAGGAGACTTATCACACAACAGTTGACGTTGATTCTGAGATCCCGCTCTTTATGGTTTGGACTGTTAGCATTTGTAATTGTTAGGCAAAAACTGCATAAATGCTGATGAATGAACTTTGTTCTTCATAGCCGGGGTATGGAATGTCTATGCCAACGTCATCGATTGAGGAATTGGGCTTGCCTTGTCCGGGTCCAGCTAATTAACTTTGACTGTCATTCAGCAGACCTCATAAACCCAGTATAATCTGGGCATTAGTCAATAGATCTCTCCTTTTTTACATAAGTACGCCCTTGTCTTGAAGCACCATCTGAAAGTCGCTCCTCAAGCTCTTGGTACTCAATGATTTTGATCTCTCTTTGTTCTTTTGTCTGCAAATACGTCTCGCTTCTCTGGTTATTTCTTTACATTTCTCCCAAACAGGGCGCTTTACGGTTGATCGTAAAGTTGCAAGAACGGCAGTCTGTTTTCTCTTCACCAAAATCATCATCCTACCAGATATTCCTTCCTCCTGCTTTGGCTTTGCAGGCATATCTATAATGGTAGATACTTCATGACATGACAGCTGACAACTTACTCATACCAAAAGAATTCCTAATTATGTTTTAGCATTCAACGAGCGTAAAAGCGACTGAGTTGATAAATAAACAAGTTATTGCCTTAGTAATTCTGCTGAGGAGATTTCCTTTCCCTTGATTAACGAGAAACTTCTTTTAAGACCACAACATAAGCTGCTTTTTATTTAAAATTCCATTAATTGTAAAGACTTTTACGAAAGTTACTTTTATAACCACTAAGAACACAATAATACCACTTTTTTATGCGGATAAAGTAATTGTACCTCAGCTCAGAAACTTCCAACAAACAACTCGAAATCCTTATAAAACAACAACAAACTTTAATAAAGGGTGATCCAAAAATAGGTACTTTTTTCAATAGCATTTTTTTGACAGACCACGCGTGTGTCGTGTCTACCTGTCATATTATTTTTGTTCAGTATTGTTTGGCATCTGATCGTGAAAGACTTACGAGTGAACAACATTTCAAATCATTCAAATTTATTACGAAAATTCACGTTCAGTAAAGAATGTGTTTCGCGCGCTTCGCTCAACTTAGAGAGCCGATTCGGCGCCGTTCGCAGTAAGTCGAACTGTCGTATGGAGCGACTTTGGCTCAATGGGTATGTAAACAAGCGAAATTTCCACATTTGGGAATAAGAGAAATCTGAATGAATTCAAGAGCTGCCATTTCATCCAGAAAAATTAACGGCTTGGTGTGGTTTGTGGGCCGGTGGTACATATTTCTTGAGAAGTGATGCCGGTGAGAACGTAACCGTCAATGGCGACAGTGATCGCGCCATGAAAAGCGAATATTTGATGCCTGAAATTGAAGCGGAGACCACGACCGCGAATTTGGTTTCAACAAGGCGACGCCACTTCCCACACATCGCATCAATCAATGAATTTATTGCGAGGGCACTTCAGTGAGCCGGTTGATTGACCACCAAGATCGTGTGATATCACAGCGTTAGATTTTTTCCAGTGGGGATATGTAACATCTAAAGTCTATGCGGACAATTCTGCTTCGATGCAGGCCTTGGAGCAAGACATCGCGCTGTCATTCGCCACTTACCAGTCGAAATGCTCGAACGAGTCATCGAAAATTGTACTCAACGGATGGACCATCTGAGACGTAGCCGCGGCCAACATTTCTTCAAAAAATAAATGCCAAAGATTGTTCTTTCGAATGATATTAAACATTCCACATTGAATTTGAATTTTTTGTGTTTTTTTTCTTTAAAAATAATATTGAACCTCAAAACGGATCACCCTTTTTATTTAAAATATTTTTCTCATATTTCGTACGCAATTGTTAGCAGTTTTTCATTTAAATGTGAGAGAAAGGAGACATTATGACGTTTCCATTTAAATCACTTTGCTTCAATTAGTCCCATTTACCGTTGCGAATGCTTAAATACTTGACGGAAAATGCTCAAAGCGCTTTAGGGTGTGCTGCTATTCAGTCATACAAAAACAAAAAAAAGTTGTGCCAACTGCCAGGTATCCGCATTCGGTAAACGAATCTAGGCACACAGTACAACAGTGCAGCATCACAGTCACCACCTTGAGGTCAGTACGCAGGTCAGTCAGTCGAATACAGGATGCGACTTTTGGCAGCAATAAAACGAAACTTTCATAAAAGTGAAATCTACAAATAAGAGTTGGCGAAAAAGTAACAAAGTGAATCTACTAACCAAAAAAAAATTAAATAAAAAAATAAATAAAATAATAATAAAAAAAATTAAATGAATATCAAAAGAAGAGGTAAAAGAAGTAGCAATAGAAGTTGCAGTAAGCAAACGATGGCGGCGACAATGGCAGTGGGCGCATGCAACTGAAGCTGAAAAGCAAAATTGTGCCGAGAAATTGTGGCGAAACTTTTATGTAAACAAGCGTAGCAATGTTTCAAAAATGCGATTTAGGTCAGTTTTGGCAACAAAGCAGCAAAAAAAAAATACAGAAAAATATCATGAATGCAGTAACAACCATGCAGAATTCATTATAATATAACGGAAGAAAAACAAAGCACGCCGCCAGGCAGTTAAGAACAAAAATATGAGAATTTTAGTGAGAAGCAAAGAGTGAGGAGAGGGGTGTTAGCACTGGTCTGGTATGCAGAAGCAACAAATTCAGTTTAGTAAAAAATGTAAGTAACCGACAGTATGAATTTTGTAATAAGTGAAAAGTGAAAAGTAACGAGGCTTAGACGCTTGTTATGTAGGTACTCACATAAGTACACACTCGTATACATGTATATATACAGTTACACACAAACACATTTTCTGGTTTACTTGTTTGACAGTTGAGGTTGTGGTCGCTTTGCTGCTGTTACATGCTATAAATAAGTTAAAAAAGTTAAAAATTTCTTTATCATAATTTATTTATGTTATTGTCATCATCATCACCGGCAACGTGATTTTCTATTTGGGCAGGACGAGCATAAGTTTGCATAAACATTGTGGTGGCATACAAAATAGAAGTTTTTTTCTTTAGTATATAACTATCATATGATATCGGTGGTATGTATGGTCTAGCCAAATTTCATGTCAAGCAATACTTCATGTCTTACAATATTTCGTGTCTAGCAATTAAACACGCCTAGCAATACTGTATGTTAAGCAATCGTTTATGTCTAACAATACTTTCTTTCAAGCAGTATTTCATGTCTAACAATATTTCATGTCTAGCAAAATTTCATGCCTTGCAATATCTAATTTTAGTTGCGACACTTGCAATTTCCATCTTAAAGTCATTAGGAGCCAATTTTGATTAGTATTTTTTTTTTTTTTAAACAAAAGGGGTTAATCACGTTTTTGTGTACTCTTCGATTTTTGACTTTTGGAAGAAATGGATCAAAGAATTTGTATTAAATTTTGTGTCAAAATGGAATAAAGTTCTTCAAGGCACTTGAAATGTTGACTGTGGCATTCCGTGAGTCCACTTTGTCTCAAAAAAGTGTTCATAAGTGGTACAAGCGCTTTACAGAAGGCCGAGAAGATGTTGACGATGATGAGCGTCCTGGAGGTGCGACCACGTCAACAAGCGAAGAAAACATCGAAACAGTGAAAAAAGTTCTTCTTAAAAATCGTCAGTTGGCTCATGCCATTCAATTTTTTCAAATGTTTTTGGCATGAAACGTGTGGCAGGGGAGTGTGTTTCGAAATTGCTAAATTTGGAGCAAAAGCAAGGCCGCTTTAGTAACGCTCAGTAATTGTTGAACGACGTCAACAATGATTCGGGTTAGCTCAGACGGGTCATAACTGGTGACGAAACGTGGGTATATGGTTACGACGTGGAGACCAAGGCTCAATCATCCCAATGGAAGCTGTCAGATGAGTCAAGACCGAAAAAGGCAGGCACAAGTTCGATCAAATGTGAAGGGTCTGCTCACTGTTTTCTTTGATGACAATGGTGTAGTGTATCATGAGTTCCTGCCAAAAGGTCGTACAGTTAATAAGGATTACTACAAGGAAGTTATGTAATGTTTGTGTGACGCATACGCACACATCAATGCTTATTCGCGATTTTTTGGCCAAATGCAAAACCGCAATCATGACTCAACCACCGTGTTCACCAGATTTGGCTTCCTGCGACTTTTTCCTATTCCCAAAAACCAAAGAAAGCAACGAAAGGAAAGCATTTTGCCATAATTGATGAGATCAAGTCAGGATCGGAGAAAGAGCTGATGGAGCAATTCAGATGTGCTTCGAGGATTGGAAAATAAGCGTTGGCACAAGTGTATTATATCCGAGGGAGATTACTTTGAAGGCGACAAAATAGATATTGATGAATAAATATTTTTCTTCGAAAAAATTCTTAATTTATCTTTTCGTTTGAACACACCTCGTAGCTAGATTTTTTCACTTTTCTATTTTATATTATATTTTGACTAGAGCTCCACCCGGGATTCAAGTACTGCTAGCAGCTCGATGCTGGCACGAAACTCGCTCATTGCTCAAATGCTCAGCAGAAGAAAATCTAGTTTTTTGTTACATAAATAAATAAATTTTACATAAATAAATTTAAATTTAAAAAAAAGTTTTGAGAAAAAAGTCAAACTGTTTGGCAAAATACTCGAAATGTTTGTGCTCGGCTCGAAAAATTTTCAAGTAGTGAGTAATGAGCATGTGTGCGAGTGTTCGTTGATAAAAAGCTTGCACTGCTCGAAAATGTTTGAGCAAAATCTGGAGCTCTAATTTTTACACTTTTTGTTGCATAAAAAGCCAATAAAACACGAATGCAAAAAACTGAAAGTTTTAAGTTATCAATATTTCCTAAAATTAACATATGAATGTATGTATTTAGGTACAAATGTATGTATATGAAAATTGATTGTTTATCCTGTTTGAAAATCACAAAAACAAAAATCATTTAAAGCTCGCCAGTGAATTCAGTACATTTAAATGGTTTCTATGCAGTTCTACTGCTCATAGCAGTAGATAAATATACAATAGTTAGGTATGCTTGGAATTTAACAGCTACAACATCCACTACAGCACCCCTACTGCTTTTACACTTTTAACTTCACGACATTTTCGACAGCCACTCCATTCGTTTGCGGCCAGTCACTGTGGACCCCAATGCATCTGCTTCAATCAACTCCAAGTCAGCATAGCGAATAATACTTCAACTAATTTTTAGTTGTCTGCCAGTTGACGTTGAGAATTTATTGTCTGGTTGAATCTGGATGTCTAGCGTGACTGCTGTAGCATTTATTTGTAAGCATTGTTGAACACATTTCTTTTTCTTTCCAGTTAGAATTTGAGTAATTATGTATATATGTGTTAGTATATTTCTTTTCTGGGTGCGTATTTTTAATTTAATTTCACTTTGTGTTCGTTTAAGCCGCAACATGGCAAGCAATTACTCAGATAAATATAATATAAATTGTGGAAATTTTTATTCAAATCATTTTGAAAAGTTCTTAGCTATATTGCACTCAGCTATTTATTTTAAATACTTTGTTACTTGAAAGATTCTCATATTATTTGGTGGCTGCCAGGGTTATAAGGCAAAAACAAACAAAAAAAAAAAAGAAAGAAAGAACTGCTGTCCTAGGCCTATCCGAAGTCGTTGTAATTTTTATTAAAAATTGCAAAATACGATCTTGATAATTTTCAGTATCAATATAAACTTGAATTTACTTCGGTAGAATACCAAACTTTACGCCCTTAGATGCTTTTTTGGCGGATTTGTGTCCCAAAACCTTATATATGAACAAATCGGTTATATTTATGGGTCCTATATGATCGAGCGGTCCGATTTCGAAGGTTTTCAGCACCAGTATACAGTTCATTATGTATGCATAGTTTACTTGGGTACTTTTTTTAAACGGATTTATGACCCAAAATACCCCATAGTTGTCCGATCCGATAGTCTAACGATTTCGTTGATTTTCAGTGCCATTATGAACTTCAATTCATGGCAGCATAAATATATATTTGGCGCTGAAGCGATTTTTGGCCGAGCTCCTCCTCGAATTTGTGGTTTTGCATCTTTATGTTTTTACCAACAAATGGAGGGACCTACAGTTTATTCTAAGCCGCCACTGAACGTCCGATGGATTTTTATGAGGAGCTTTTATTTCATGCCAGAAATACACTCGGAGGGCTTGACATTTCCTGCCGAGGGGTGATCGCAATTAGAAAAATTAATTTTTTATAATTTTGGAAGTTGCTCCAATCTGGGCTCGAGCCCACACCTTCCGAATGGCAGTATGCAGCGCTAACCACTCGGCTATCGCGGCCGCCGGCAGCAGTAACATAGAATAGTAAAAGCTTTTTTGATGGATTCAATACACAAAACATCAAATCAAAAAAATCGATCGTATATATATAATGATTTCTAGTTTAGTAGAAATATGCTAACAACTAGAGGACTATTTTTCGTTCAAAAAGACGAACAGACGTGCATAGCTAAATCAACTTAGCTTGTCGTTCTGATCATACCGGTATAAATTTTGTTCCATCTATCTCTTCTCCTTATGATACTTGCATGCTTCAGACGTTATGTACTATTAAATGCTGATGAAAGGTACAAAAGCATCGCCAGAACAACACCCAAATAATTTAAAAAATACGAGAGTTTATAGTAAACTACAGGTCCTCTCATTTATTGGGAGAGCATAAGACGTACACAACAAATTGGTTATAAATATTCACATATGCCATATTTTGTGTAAACAACTAGAAATATATATATTTAAAATGTTTCATAGTGGCCACGTTGTACGTGGATATATAACGGGTGATCCATTTGGAGGTGCCCTACTTTTTTTCGAAAGAACATTCCTTGAAATTTATTTTTTGAAGATCACCCCTTTCAAACGTTGACCGCGGCTACGTCTCAGATGGCCCATCCGTTGAGTCCAATTTTCGATGACTCGTTCGAGTATTTCGACTGGTAACTAGGAATAACACGCGTAATGTTTTGCTCCAAGGCCTGAATCGATGAAATGCCAAACACTACTGAACAAAAATAACATGACAGCTTGACACGACTCACGCGTGATCTGTCAAAAAAAATGCTATTGAAAAAAGTACCGCTACTTGGATCACCCTTTATATATTCATAGTGTAAACGATTCTTGTTAAATAAGAAAAACCTTTAATAAAATTCTTAAAGCCATCTTATTATGTTCACTTTTCTTCTAATTGCGATATTGTTTAACTGATTACGATATTCTCTTAAAAGTTTTTGAAATTGTTAGGTTAATCCCTAATGAGTTTGTTGTTAGTTCCGTTGCGAAGTTCGTCCCCTCGTTCTTTAATTTTTTGTTTTTTGTTTTCAAGTCAATGAACCATAACAAACGATATTTATATCTATAACGACTATGTACGTGTGTATTAGGTGTATAAATTTTTTATAAACAAACTGACGTGTGTTTACATAAATTTCCGCCATCAACAGGAAGAAAATACTTTGACAGTATTAGGAATGTCAAAACTCGTTTATACATAAATATATATACAAATGTACATATATAGAAATAGATATGTACATTTTCAGGACACAGGTATGTATGTCCTATTAATGCTTGAAAGTGTACTTATGAAGTTATACGTCGATATATATGTATGTGTAAATTTAAGAAAAGCGAAAAAACAAGTTATATTACAACACGCAATTTTTTTATGTGGTTCATTAAATCCTTTCTAACAACCATAAAATCCACAAAACAGAAATTTGACATGCTACTAACAAATTGCGCCACTTGGAGCAGCATACACACATAAACAGGTACCACAACAACATACTCCCACAACAGAATATAAAAGAAAAAAAGAGAATATGATAGACAAGATATACAGTGCGGAGTAAAATTAAGTATTCAAAATAAAACAAAAAATTTTGGTTAAAATTATTGAAATTCTATAAATTTTCTACAATGCTTGCAAAATAAGAACATTTTAGATAAGAACCTTTCAAAATTTTATAAATCTTGTGAAAATATTTTTGTATAAAAATCATAAGTTGTATTTAAAAATCTTTATTATCAAAAAATAAAAATAAAAATAAAAATAAATAAAAAATTGAAAAGAACAAAATATTTATCTTTTCCTTTTATAAATTATAAATGAATATATTTTGCTCGTAACTGTATGAGCATTTCACACAACTATAAAAACAACAATAACAATAACAAAAATGTGAGGTGGGTTGTCAACAAATGAGACCTAACCTGGTGGCAACAAACCACACGAATGACACAATTTAACGACAAAAAAATCGAATACTCCATGCACACATGAAATATATATGCCACGCGAATAATAGAATAATCCAAAACCAACCACAATCCGTATAAAAAATATAGTCGAATTAATATTATTATGTGAGGTTGGACCATATAATCCATCTCTGCATTACATCCGAGTACTCCATGGAGTATTTACATTCAAACTTACTTTTTAGTTTCGAATACAATCTGTTTTAAAGAAAAGGAAATTGAACATAATATTTTTTATATAAATTTGTATTAATATTAATAGTTTTTTTCCCAATAGATATATGATATATACTTTAGTTTGCGCATTTGCATTGAAATAATAAGAAATTCCGCACGTCTTTTGTGTACCAGTAGCGAAGATGACTAGATATGAAACTTACTCGAATTCGCTAATATTGCACATGAAAGCGTTCCCCATCTAACATGTTAGCAGATCGGGCAATATTCAACACCTGATGTTCAAAAGGCATCTGTATCGCTATGTAAAAAAAAAATTCACTGTTTTGAATTCAAAAGAAATTTGTTTCTGCAGAAAATGTTATAGAATTAATTGTACTTTTAATGTTAAAACTGCATATTCTATTGTTTTCAATAAATTATTGGTGTAAAATTATCATTAAACTCTTTTTCTGTTCCTAATAAAATGCCCAAAATTCCTCTAAAAATCCTAAAAATTATTTTTTACCACAGCGGCAGTGCTCGGAATTGTTATAAAAAATACGGATGTTTGAGCGCTCCCACGGATTCAGTTTCATTTCCACATATTTTCTGTATACAAGTATAGAACTTATTTCGCAATTGTAACTTCGTGTAGAGATTGCGAGTTGGTCCAATAGTTCACACAGAGGGTATATTTGTAGGTACTCTAATGTACCATATGGTCCACAAATGTTTGCCGGGTAGTTGTATTTATATGCAAATATATGGGTTTAAATATAAGTGAGCGTACGCGAAATGGAATTTTTTATATTTTTGAAAGAATTTACGAGCGCATGTTGTAGACAAACACGTACGCGGTGGATATTCATATGAATGAATGTAGTGATATTTCAACAGTTATATATATCCATGATTATTCAGTCTACGCAACTCAAAGATTAGACAGTAATGCGTATAAAACTCTTATATGTCTTTTCTTTCAAAGTGAGCAGCAAGCATTTTAACTATTGGGTATTAAATGGAAGAAAGTATTGGGTGGACTTTTAAATTGAAAGTAAAGAATATAATCAAATGCTTTAAAAAAGGTTTCCTAACAAAGAAAGCTTTAGCAATAAGCTAAAACTGTTATCTCTCTGTGCGAATGAGCGTGAATCTGCCTTTAAATTCGCAGTATGTATGAACTATTTAAATTAGTGAAATTAATTAAATAGACTTAAAAAATCAGTTGTCTTAGTAACAACGAAGAAAAGAGATCGACTCTTTTTTTGGCTGAATAAATTTTTATTTCGGAGGTAAAAGAAGATCTTCAATGTTAAATTGTAAAATAGTTCAATATATTTTTAAACATTATTTTGTAGTACATTCATTACCATATCTTAAAACTGACGACACTCGCAAAAAAAAAACATTTTAGGAGCATATAGTTTGAAAATCAATGAAAGGTGTATCGGAACTCTTCTATATGTGTGAGTTGAGTTTCGCATTTGATGAATTCAAACTGTGGAACTCTTTGCTGTTGAAGTGTAAGTTCCCATTTTCTAAGTGTTTACTTTCTTCATCATTTTCTTCTTCCCTTGAAATTAAATATAAAATTAAAAAATATATATATTTTTGTTTCAAATTAATTATTTTTGAACTAAAATTGATAGCTTCACACCCATAGTGACCGAAAATTGCGATCCAAACACAAGTGGAAGTTGAAATCCATCGCGAATACAAGTAAAATTACGATCCATCTGCTTCAGTATATTAAAGGGTGATCCAAGGAAAAGGTACTTTTTTCAGTATAACTTTTTTGACAGATCATGCGTGAGTCGTGTCAAGCTGTCACGTTATTTTTGTTCAGTATTGTTTGGCATTTCATCATGGAAAGATTTACGCCTGAACAACGTTTACAAATCATTCAATTTTATTACGAAACTTCACGTTATGTAAAGAATGTGTTTCGCGCACCTCGCTCAACTTATGGCCAACATTATTGGCTTACTGAGCGTACTATTCGCAACACCATCACCCATCTTGACATCTAGCGTTCATTATTGGATAATATTCGACCGAATAGATCATGTCCAGCACACAGTGAAAAAAACATAGCGGTCGTAGCTGAGAGTGCAAACGAAGGATGTAGAGAGACGATTCGGCGCCTTTCGCAGCAACTCGGTCTGACGTATAGAACGACTTGGCGCATTTTACGTTGAAATCTTAAATCGAAAGCATACAAAATACAGCTTGTGCAAGAATTGAAGCCGCTATACCTTCCCAAGGAACATCACTTCGCTCTATGGGCTCTTGGAGCATTCCAAGAAAATCCGACGTCTTTGAGCCAAATTTTGTTCAGCGATGAAGCCTATTTCCGGCTCAACGGGTACGCAAACAAGAAAAATTGCCGCATTTAGGACAAAGAACAACCGGAAGAGATTCAAGAGCTGTTATCTTATCCATAAAAAAGCGGTTTGGTAGGGTTTCTGGGCCGGTGGAATCATCGGTCCATATTTCTTCAAAAATGATGCCGGTGGGAACGTAACCCTGATCGCGCCATAATAACCGACTATTTGATTGGTGAAATTGAAGCTCGTGATCTATGCGGCATTTCGTTTCAACAAGGCGGCGCCACTTGCCACACATCGCATCAATCAATGGATTTATTGAGAGAAAACTTCGGTGAGCAGATAATTTCACGTTTTGTGCTGTTCGATGGACCACCACGATCGTGTGTTATCACACCGTTAAACTGTTTCCTGCGAGGATATGTAAAGTCTAAAGTCTATGCTGACAATCCCGCTGAGATTCAGGCGTGGGAGCTAAACATCACGCGTGTCATTCGCCAGTTACCAGTCGAAATGCTCGAAAGAGAAATTTGACTCAACGGATGGACCATCTGAGACGTAGCTATGGCCAACATATGAAAGAGATCATCTTCAAAAAATAAATGCCAAATAATGACCATTAAATTAGAATTTTCTGTGTTTTTTTTTTCTTCACACTTCATAATCCCAGTACGTGCATACGACTGACGTATCGCGCTATTTTCCTTCGTACGATCACTCACTGATCACTTTGCGAATGCAAGAAAAGTATAAGGGTCGCAGCAGCCGAGTCGTTACCAGAGAATTAACTTAAAAAAAATTAATTAACTAATTACGATTGCCCCTCGGCAGGGAACATCAACAAATCTGAGTGAATTTCTCACATAAAATAAAAACTACTTACAAAAATTCAACAAATGCTCAGAGTCGGCTTGATTCAAATCAAAGGTCCGTCGATTTGTTGGAAAAACTTCAAACAACTAACACCACAAATTAAATGAGACCAAAAAACGCTTCAGCTTCTTCATTCTGCAGTATCCGAGGCAAGGCATATGAAGACTTTCGAGTACTTATATATTTCTGACATGAAATAAAAAGCTTTACATAAAAATTCATTACCAATAAACATTTCACCTTTACTTCACTCATTTCATGTACCGAAAAATAAAAATAAAAATTATTATTTTTTCAATACAGTAAAATTTCAATTAGACCACCATATGTTTTAAATTAATGACTTTTACGCCGCAGTTCAATGTAAATAAAGACTCGTCTGTATAACTTTGAAAAGCAAACACACTAGTATGTATGAATAAACATTACTGCAAATATGAGTTAGAGAATGCAACAAATGTGAAAATTATTTTAAAATTCTGCAATTGAAATATCCACTCACCTAAATCCCTTCTAAATTTACCTTTTTTTTTTTAGTAGTTTGTGGCTTCTGCGGTTTACGCAGCAAATGAGCAGCTAATGTGTGGCCCGGCTACATTTACATATGTATGTTTTTTTTTGAGGTCACTCACTGGTTTAATTCATTGATGCACATGTTGCTGCTCCTCTAAAAACAGAAGTAAATATAAAGGGTTATCCGTTTAATGGTTTCGAAAGCCCATATTTTGACACCTGTCAAACTTAACTCGCCACTCGTTCCTTCTCTTTGCTGTTTGGTGCCAGTTGGAAATACCATGCGAGACAAGGTCGCTCTCCACCTGATCTTTAAAGCGAAGTGGAGGTCTTCCTCTTCCTTTGCCTCCGCCAGCGGGCACTCCATCGAATAGTTTCAAAGCTAGCCAGTGTAGCCGTGTAGCCGCTGTCTCTTGATTCGCTGAACTATGTCAATGTCGTCGTATAGCTCGTACAGCTCATCGTTCCATCGTCTGCGGTATTCGCCGTTGCCAACGCGAAAAGGACCATAAATCTTCCACAAAACTTTTCTTTCGAATACTACTAAAACCGACTCATCGGATGTTGACAACGCCCAGCCTTCTGCATCACATGTCAGGACGGGAATGATGAGCGACTTGTAGAATTTGGTTTTGGTTCGTGGAGAGAGGACTTTACTTTTCAATTGCATACTCAGTTCAAAGCAACACTTTTTGGCAAGAGTGTTCCTGCGTTGGATTTCTAGGCTGACATTGTTGGTGTTGTTGCTGGTTTCTAGATAGACGAAATTATCTACGACTTCGAAGTTACGACTGCCAACACTGACGTGGCGAATGCGATGACTGTGTATTTGATGACAGGAGATATTTCGTCTTACCTTCATTCGCTATCGGACCGATTCGCTTCCTTGTCTAACTTGGAGACCGCAGAGCTTACGGTGCGGTTATTATGACCACTTAAATGAATATCATCGGCATACGCCAACACTTGGTCTATTTAGTTCTGTTGTTACTATTTTCCCCAGCATTAAATTGAAGAAATCACACGATAAGGAGTTACCTTGTCTGAAATCTCGTTTGGTATCGAATGGCTCGGGCAGGTCATTTCCAATTTTTACTGCGCTTCTGATATTATGTTATGATTTCGCTGTTGTAAGTGAAAGTGTATCCGAAGAAAATCCGAATGTGTATATTTCTCGACGTTTTCAACATTTTTCTAACGCCACATTATGGCGTATTTTGCACTTGGACTTACACCGACATCCAAATAAGTCCTGCTCTCACAACAACTGAAGCCAGCCGACCATTCACAACGCCGTATTTACGTCGTTCTACGGCACATTTCTCACTCGATAGATACGTAAAAAAGCAAGAATATCGGGTTTGGGGCTCCGAGAATTCTCACATAATTAAAGAGAGGCCATTACGCAAAAAAAACTTACTGTCTGTCTGGTAGGAGTGATTGGATCTTACGTCTTTGAAAACGATAACGACGAGATCATCACTGTTTTCGTGATTTCGGTGCGTTATGATCGTATGATAACCGACTTTTTTTGAGCGGCAATTGAAGAACATGATTTACACAATATGTGGTTCCGACTAGATGGTACCACATGCCACGCAACATGAGCGAATATGGCTTATTTGCGAAAGAATTTACCCGGCAGCGTAGTCCTTCGTCTTGGCGATTTCAATTTCTACAAGAAAAACCGAAAAGAAACCTTTAACTCTTGAGCACTTGAAAATCAACATTCGTCAAGTTTAGGCTGAGATGCCGCCTAATATGTGTTAAAAAGTGGTCGAAAATTATCCCAAATGGATCGAAGTTTGCCAAAAATCACGAGACGGTCATATGTACGATCTAGTGTTCCACATGTAATGCCAAGCTTCAAACTTTTTAATAAAAAAGGAATTTCACGAAGGAAATTATTTTAAAAGCATTTTATTTTCTGAAAAATGGTTAACCCTATGTATACATAGTATATATGTATGCAAATGCGAATACATTACATAACACACCTGCACAGGCCGGTCGGTGTACGTGATGTGGTAAATGTGGTTGCGCCATTTAGCTTCATTTGTGGTTGAAATTGCCTATTGCAAATTTTTCTATTTTAATGAATTAAATAAATAAGCGTTCAATCTGTTGAAAATTTTTTCAATTACTTTCTATTTGTACATTGTAGTTTTTGTTCTCTCTGGAAAAAAAAATACATAAAGGCAAAAACACCATCGACCGCAGAGCCGGTGATGTTTTATTTGAATGCTATTTTGCGGATTTTACGTAAATAATTAGAAACTATTTAACGTCCACACCTTTTTATGCTCAACCTGCTTGTCGAATTCCGATTTAAATAAAGTACTAGGCATACAAACATATGCTAGTTAATTTATCTGTGACAAGTGTTTATTTAGGAAAAATGTAAATTTGCAAAGCACTTTTTTGCATTATTTAATATTTAATTAAATAAAAAAATGTTTATATTACTCATTAATGTGGTTAAAAAAAAAATATTATTTTGAAAATTATGCATCGAGATCGTAATTTTTTTTTCTTTTTTTTTTTAAACAAAACATGAATTGAACATACCTGCAATAAAAATTAATTAAAATATTTCCAAATAACAATTGAATTATTGTGTCGGTTTTGAATGCTTTTGATAAATTCAATATTAGTCGTCCTTTGTTTCGAATTTGCAGAAAGTGTTTTTTTTTCATTAAAAAATTTACTTTCCATATACTCATTTGGTGAATATTTTTATAGAAACTTTGGGCGAAATTTCGTTTTCAAAAATATTTTTACCAGAAGCAACATAAAATATGCTTTCTACGTATGCCTTAAGTTGTCGTGGTAATTTTTACACGAAATAAAAATTTGGGTTAAATAATACATAATTTTATACTCGATTGTACTATGTACACAGAATATACTAGGTTTGTTAGTCTAACGCTGGTATGTAATGGTGAAAAATAATAGATAATTCTTTAGGGATATATATACCTATAAAAAACTCCATGGACTAACGAGACGAGCTGATATAGGCATGTAAAGGGGTTTCCAATAGGGATGTTATAACTTCTATTTGTCGTTTTGCCCATTTTTAATATGTAATGATCTGTCGTTTTTTTTCATTGTATTCAGTAAAGTTTACAATTTCATCATGACAAGTTATACGCAAGAACGACGCTTACAAATTATTCAATATTATTATCGAAATAATCGTTCTGTACTTGCAACTTTTCGTGCCTTTTTGCCATTTTATGATTGTAATAATCGTTTATCTGTGCTCGCTATTCGTCGAATTGTTGAAAATTTCGAGAGGACATTTTCTTTACATAATGTTCAAGTGCCAATAAGACAAAGAACGGGTGGGAGTAATGAAAATATTGCTGCCGTTCAGGCACGTGTTGCTGAAGACAGCAATTTGTTGATTCCAAGGCCTTCTCAAGAACCAACCTGGCGGATTTTGAGGAATGATTATGGCATGCATCCGTATAAAATTGTCCTCACTCAAGAACTGAAGCCATTGGGCTACCGTAAACGTCGTGATTTTGCCTTGGAACAACTTGAAAATTAAAAGAAAATCATCTCCAATGAGGCTCACTTTCATCTGAGTGGTGCAGTAAATAAACAAAACTGTCGATTTTGGTGCGAAGAAAATCCACAAATTATTCATGAACAACCATTACATTCACCTAAATTGACAGTTTGGTGTGGTTTTTGGTCTGGTGGAATCATCGGTCCGAACTTCTTTCGAAATGAAGTTGATAGCACCGTCACTGTCAAAGGAGGTATAGATCGATGATTACCAACTTATTATGGCCACAATTGGATGAAGTTGATCTTAACAACATCAAGAAATTGTGACATTGAATGGCCCCAAAGAAGTTGAGATTTAACACCAGACAGACTACTTCTTGTGGGGTTATTTAATGTCGTTGGTTTTTAGCAATAAACCAGACTCTCTTCAAGCTTAAAAAGTAATATTGAACGTGCTATTCATGACATACGACTTGATTTAGTATCGATTTGTATCGATTGTACTTCACATTAAATAAACAACATTTGAATTTCCTTAACAATTAGTGTGTTTTTTTTTAAAGAAATCATATCACTCTTATTGGAAAACCCTATATATATGCCTGTTTATCCATCCGTCTGTCCGTGTACATAATAACTCAAGTAAGGATTGAGATTTGATGATGAATCAAATGGATCAAATCGGATCAACTCTGTTTTTATCTCCCATATAGCGGATATTTTTGAAAAAACTATAATCGCAATAATTCAATAACATAATGTGCAATTGAGGTCATATTTGGTAAGGACTATCACTTTAGTGGAAATTTATTAGGAGTGGAAAATATTTCGTGTAGGCGTGGTACCGCCCACATTTGGGTTAACAAGTATATCTTAATAAAAACTGAATAAAATTCGATTGGGAATAAAGTTTTAACAAAAGACACAAGTCCAAAAATAGACCTACCGATCTGTGGACTTTATATATGTAAACATCAGCCGTGTATTCAATGTTTGGTTCCATCCGAACTTAATCTTACAGTAGCGAAATCCCTGGTAGTCTTTCAATCCCTAGTCATGTCACCAAACTTTTATCGAACAGCTTTTGAAAACGTCGGTTTGGGTGAAGATCATTTGTCCTACATTGGTCTCAATTGTTGTATACAAAGTCTAAGGCGGCCGCACTAGCCTTGTGCTTGGCAATGTGCAAAATACTCGAAATTACGGCTCGAGTAATGAGCAATGAGCAGGTGTGCGAGTGTTCGTTGCTCAAATGCTCACACCGCGCGAAAATGCTTGAACAAAATCTGGAGCTCTATAATATAAAGCGGCTTCAAAAAAAATGTACAGCTTCCTGACACCAAAACCACTTTGGAAAGTGTAATATATTTCAAGATATATCTGTTCCGTAGAACCCTTAATTAGAACTTCCGAGCTATTTATATTTTATTTCACCTAAATAGAGATAGAACCGTAGAACAACCACAGGGTGTGCAGGCCTTCAAAAGAAGGAGAATACACATTTATATTAATATAAATTAATGAGTAATATAAAGGACATTATTTCAAACAGCACAAAGTCGGCTGTTGTCGCAGAGACGATAAAAATACTGTCTGAGAACACAAGGGTACATTTTCGAAGTAAGACGGGTATCCTTTAGCAACAGGACGCAATGACTTACGGAAGTGAAGAAAATACAAGAAACAATCTTGTCAGGGAAATCGAATCTGGGAAAGAGCAAATAGTTGCAGTATCGCGAAAACTAAGTGCAAAACTTAGGATTTAGACCTACAAAGTTTTACTCGTGGTAAGGAGGTTGGGATTTCAGGCTGCTAGTATGACTTGGCTCCCACGTCACTGTTTACATTCATAACTTCGAAGTCGTAGATAATTTCGTCTATCTAGGAACCAGCATTAACAACGCCAATAATGTCAGCCTTGAAATCCAACGCAGAATCACTCTTGCCAACAGGTGATACTTTGGACAGAGTAGGCAGTTGAAAAGTAAAGTCCTCTCTCGACGAACCAAAACCGAACTCTACAAATCGCTCATCATTCCCGCCCTGACATAAAGTGCAGAAGCCTGGACGATGTCAACAGCCGATGAGTCGGCTTTAGGAGTTTTCGAAAGAAAGGTTGTGCACGTTGACAACGGCGAATACCATAGACGGTGAAACGATGAGCTATATACTATATGAGTACGAACTATACGACGTCATTGACATAGTTCAGCGAATCAAGAGACAGCGGTTACGCTGGCTAGGTTATGTCATCCGAATGGATGAAAGCGTTCCAGCTTTGAAAGTATTCGTTGGAGTACCCGCTGGCGGAAGCAAAGGAAGAAGAAGTCTTCCACTCCGTTGGAACGATCAAGTGGAGAGCGACCTGGTATCACTTGGTGTTTCCAACTGGCGCCAAACAGCAAAGAGAAGAAACGAGTGGCGCGCTATTGTTGATGAGGCTATAATCGCGTAAGCGGTGCCGATGTCGAAGAAGAAGAAGAAGAAGAAGAAGTACGACTATTTACGAGGAATTGCTTTCGATCTTTAAACTACGTCTGGAAAAGTAAGTTATTCAAACTAGAGACTCAATAGAAAGTGTTGCAGCACAGCTTGGTTTTATGTATTTTATCTGGTAACACTCCATACATACGTAGTATCATCTAAATGATACCCGCTGTGACACTGTTCAACCTAACCTAACCTCCGTCAAATAGTTGCCTTTATTAGCGGTTGAAATATTATGAAAAAATTTTCTCATCACAAAGGCTATCAATATTTTATTTTAATTATTTCTAAAATGAATTTTTAACAAATATTAAAAGAACAATCCGTTTTCACTCCCACCGAGAGTGTAAGTGATTTGTCGAAAAAATAATATGTTTAAAAACACAAAAATGACAAAGCAAATCAGCCTGCATTGTATTCTAACAAAGAAGGGAAAGAAAAAGCGCAAATTTAAGAAATAAAATGCAATCAGATGTTTAAAAAACTGACAGTAGGAGGAGCAAACATGATTTTCAACACAATCAACTCGCAAACAATAAAACTCGTTGTTGCTATTACTTTTTCTTCAATTTTTTTTTCTGTTCCGTTTGCTTTCATATCAAACGTTTTATAATATTTTGCTTTTATTGATTTCCATTTTACATTTCTCTTCCTTTATTATATTATGTTTGCATGTATGTATGTACGTGTTTATGTTATAGCCTTTTATGTTAGTAAAATTGTATCAAAATTGCGTCGGCGTGATTTGCGTTGTATGAGCGTACAGAACACTAGAATAGTAACATAGGTACGATAGAAAAGAAGTGTGTGATATGGTGAAAAGTGGCTGATAATATATTTGCTAATATACAGACGTTTGCAATGGTGGATCGATTTGGGGTTTCAACTCATTGTAGTTTTCGTTCGAAGTTGCCGTACATTGTGTGCCACTTAATAATTATAATTATATAATTTATACCAAAGAGGGCCATGTAATTTTTTTTATTTTTCCTGAGAAACACACGAATATTATTTTTTATTCTTATCAACGGTTTCCCACCTTCTACTCTTTCAGAAAAGAGGCGCCGTTCGACGTACGAAAGTTTTTGATTTATTTTGTTTTTCATTTACACTCAGTCACAATGAGCAGGAGTGCATACAGTGGCGGACAAAAGTCTACATACACCCTCTGTTTTCGTTGAATTGAAAGTCCAAAACGTTTATTGGAAAATTTAACGACACAGTTTTTTTTTTAACATAAGAGAGTAATGCTATGACAAAAAAGGGGAAATCCAACAATGAAATTTTGAAATTTTGGCTCTTGTACTTATCTGAAACATAAAACCCAATTATTACCGTGCCAAGATTATAAAAAAAAAATTGGAAAAAATTTGTAATTTTGGAATTTCGATAATCGAAAAAGGCTTTCTTTGTAAATTTTCCCGCTAAAAAAGTAAGAAGTTATCAAGAAAATAAAATAATCCTACTAGTGTACTGAATAGCATATTCAAATTTAAGATCATTCGGATCAATCCTTTTTTTTTTTTTGGTTGGTAGGTTTTTTTTTGGTTAACAAATAAAAATGGTAGAAGTGACAGCTTTTTCGGAGACAACCAGAACTCCTCAGCAGACTTTGTATTGACAGGGATCGAACCAACGGATCTGGACATTACAGGCGGTTCCTCTACCACTGAGCCAACGTCTGCCATGTGAAATGTTGTTGTAGACAACAACTATTAAGTGCGCTATTTTTTTACCTGCGCCGTGCAGAAAAGAGCTGCTCTGAAAAAAAAAACGGGTTTAAAGTTTGAAGTGTATGAGGTGGAGTGGGGTCGGCCGTTACCTGCTCAAAGGCCTGTAGAACCGAAAATACTGTAGATATAATTATAAAATTTTAACAATCTATTTTCATAAGCCTATACTTTCGATAATTTCAAAAAAAAACCTATTTTTTTTGAAAAATCTAGACCACCATCTTCCCGCAATACAATCGCCTTCAGCGCTTTCTCTAATTTCTTTTTATGCGTTTTCATTCGTTGCTGATGTGTTGGGGCTTCCAGTCTGTTCGTCATCTTCAATGTCTTAACGAACTTATTGAAAACGCTTATACGACTCATTGCAAACTCACCATAGATATTTGCTAACGTTTCACACACTATTGTTACACTTTATTCCAACTTTCCCATTTCATATTTCCGAAACTTTTAGCATAATTCAGGGGAATGCATACCAACGTAAACGTAAAAAAAAATTTACAATCCGACTCTCTAAGCCTGCTAAATTTATAAATTATAATCATTAGTGGAACACACTTCCTACTCCTGGTTTCTGCAACTTTTCTCTATTTATTTTTTATCCCAATGTATGTATCTTCCTTAGTCTAATTCTTGCAGTTCACACAAATTGCTTTATTTTCTAGGAACTTTACAACCAAGACTTCCAAATGTTCAAAGAAAATATATCTTAAAAAGAATTAAGCAAATTACTCAATCTCTATACAAGAGCTTTAGATACTCGGGTATCGAGCACTGCAAGCAGCTCGATGCTCGTTCGATACACGCTCATTGCTAAACTGCCCAGTATTAAATTTAAATAAATTTTTTTTTTTGTCAAAATTTCTTTGGCGTTTCAATGTTTTTTACACTTTGCATAAATAAATTTAAATTTATAAAAAAAGTTTTGAGAGAAAAGTCAAATTGTTTATCAAATTGCTCGAAATGCTCGTGCTCGGCTCGAAAATTTTTCAAGTAATGAGCAATGAGCAGTTGTGAGAGTGTTCGTTGCTCAAATGCTCGCACTGCTCGAAAATGTTTGAGCAAAATCTGGAGCTCTACTCTATACTTATCTACTTATACATGCGCTTAAGGTCCCCTGAGCACATTTCTATGATCCACCACTGTATATTTTCACCCGAATATTGCCACCATTGTGCCAGCCAACGCTAACTGACGTTGCTATTTTCACTTTGCGTTATGTTTTTGTTTCTTGTGTGTTTTGATGATATTACATAGAAGCACCAGATTGGATGTGATGTGACGTAAACACGAATACAACAATGCAAACACATTTATACACACATGAAAGATTGTCCATTAACAATGTTGCCTTTGTCTCTATATTGACGCGCCATTGATTGCCCAACCGTGTTACAGCACAGTCGACTCGCAAACATATGCACATACCCAACGACATACAATGTATATGTGTGCTCTTTGTATTTTGTTATCGTCATTCCTGCTGCCTGACGGCGCATATTCGCCACCTACTTGCTTACGGTGGCAACATGGCTAATGGTGTTCGGTGGCACGCCTGATGATATGCAAATATCCTGTGCGAAACTGTTGGGTAAACAGTGTTGTATGGGCGTCGCCAACTAGCAAACGAAGGTTGTCAGCAGGCGGCAGTCGATTTCAAAGGGCATGTTGTTAGCGCTGATATACCATTTCACTAATTTCGCTCTACTTTGACTCCATTCAAGCTGCTTCTCTCTCTCTCTCTCTCTCTCTCTCTCTCTCCCTGTTTATAATACGGTGAATTCTCCTCTGGCATTTTTTGACCCTACGATAATTTTGTACTTAACCTCATTTCATTATTTCGCCTTTTACTTTTTGGAAATTACATACAATCAATAATAGTGTTTTGCGGGTGTTTCTGTGCGTGGGAATAATTTAAATTAAAATACTTGTTTATGTACTTATATATACATATATATATACGTATATAAAAATAAACTACTTTTTTTTTACATAAACTATATAAACTTGTATATATATATATTACCTATGCGCTTATTAAAATCAATTAGCGAATACTCTTCTGCGCACAACATGCCCTGCGGCATTTTCAATATACCATCATGGTAATTTGTTATCAGTTTAATTAGTGGGCGATTTGAATGCGCAATCCCAGCGTAAATTCGACGGGAAAAGGCTGAATGGAGTTTAATTTGATTGCTTTCTATAATGGAAATTTTTATTTTTATTATGAAGAATAAGATTTAAAAATATATTAATGAAAATCATATTTTCCAACTATTCTCCATTACTTGCATTTTCTGGAATTAACTTACGTTTTGGCGGCATATTTACTTCTTTCTTCATTTTCGGCTGAAAATGGAATGAGTAAAAAATAGGCAATTGTTGCTCGATGGTATTTGTGAAATCTCAAAAATTCGTTCAGAATAATAGATTTGTGTAATGATGCGCTAATCCAAAATCCATTTATGAATATTCTTTCCATAAATCCGGTACATTTTTAACGAATAATGCTTAGAAAACATTATTTATTTACAAACTGATCTTTTGGAAAGAATTTTGAATGCCCAACACCGCGATAATCAAAGAATAGTCGACGTTCATTGACATGTGCTCGATCGATTTTAATCGTAAACCAAAACTTCATCTTTCGTTACCTTGCATTTTGTGAATGTGATATCGGGATTCATTCGTTCTAACTGACCTCTTTAGCGACGTCTACGCGAATGAGTTCTTAAATAAGTTTTATTTCCTTCGGATCTAGTCGAGCAAAAACGCAATTCATGCCCGCAAATGATGCGAATTGATATGTGAGTCACAGAAGGTTCAGCGGCTATCTCTCTCAAACTAAAGTGAAGATTTTTCTTCACCATTTCCTACACTTTATTGCCTTTAGTTTCAGTTAAAGACTTTTCATTTTATAGGACATAATGAAATCTAACCAATAAGTCAATACGATCTGATTGAACTTTATTTTGTTGGCTATAGGGTGATCTTTTTCGAAATTCCCTACTTTTTTAAAGAAAAAAAACACAGAAATTTCAAATTTCAGTGGAATGTTTATTGCCATTCGAAATCACATTCCTTGATATTTACTTTTTGAAGATTATCTCTTTCAAATGTTGGCCGCGGCTACTTCGCAGATGGTCCATCTGTTGAGTTCAATTTTCTATGACTCGTTCGAGCATTTCGACTACTAACTAGCGAGTGATATGCGTGATGTTTTTCTCCAAGGAAAAAGTCTAACGGTGTGGTCTCACACGATGTTGGTGGTCAATCGACTCCCCCAAAACCTGAAATTATCTGCTCACCGAGGTCTTCTCTCAATAAATCCTTTGATTGATGCGATATGTGCAAAATGGCGGTGATCACGAGCTTCAATTTCAGGCATCAAATAGTCGGTTATCATGGCGCGATAACGGTCGCCATTGATGGTTACGTTATCACCGGCATCATTTTTGAAGAAATATGGACCGATCAACAAGCCACACCAAATCGTCGTTTTTCTGGATGAAAGGGCAGCTCTTGAATACCTCCAAGTCGCTCTTCGTCTCAATTGCGGTAATTTTACTTGTTTACTTACCCATGAACCAGAAATGGACCTCATCGCTGAACAAAGTTTGGCTCGAAAACGTCGGATTTTCTTGGAACTTTTCAAGACTCCATAGACCGAAGCGATGTCGCTTAGGAAGGTCGAGCGGCTTCAGTTGCACGATATGTATTTTTACGCTTCAATTTAAGACCTCGACGTTAAATGCGCCGAGTCGTTCCATACGTTTCCGAGTTGCTGCGAACGGCATCGAATCGACTCTCCACAGTACAGTCTTAGCTACGGCCGCTATATTTTCTGTACGGCGTGCTAGACGTGGTCTATTCGGTCGAATATCCTCCAATAATGAATGCTGGGTCTCCAGATAAGTGATGGTGTTGGGAATTGTACACTCAGTAGGCTGATTATGTTGATCATAAGTTGAGCCAAGCGCGCGAAAACACGTTTTACAGAACGTGATTTTCGTAATAAAGTTGAATGATTTGTAAACGTTGTTCAGGCGTAAGTCCTTCCATGATGAAATCTCAAAAGGAAAAGTAACATGACAACTTAGCACGACTCACGCGTGATCTGTCAAAAAAAGGCTATTGGAAAAGTATCACTACTTGGATCACCCTTTATAATTGGCGCTTAGGAAAAGCCCAAACGAATATCGGCCGATGTTTTTCTAAATCGCTTCCGAGCTGCCGATGGATTTTTATGAGGAGCTCTTATTTCAAGTCACCCTCACTACACTCTCGAGGGGCTTCACATTCAATGTTAAGAGGCGACCGCAGGTAGAAAAATTATTTTTCTATTCTGGATGTTGGTCGAACCTAGACTCGAATCTAGACCTTCAGAATTGTAGTTTGTGATGCTAAACACTCTCCTATATATCTGTTAAATACACCACCGACTTAAAAATAACCTGCATTCAGCTTTAACCTTTTAAAGAAACGGAGCTTCAGGAGTCTTATAATATCGTCAGTTCGCCAAAGATGCGGCTCCAAGTGAATTTTGATGCAATTATGCGCTTGCTTCGGAGTCAGGCATTTAAAACAATATGTCCAATGATGATATGATAACTTTAACGAGGACGGCGCGCAAATATGGTGTAGCGGCTTATAGTAGAAGAGAAACTATGTCGCAAACTATATACAGTTATTTTCGTCGATTAGCGAACATGAGATCAAAATCCACCTGAAAATGACGGTCTTCGTCTAATTTACTCTAACATGGTATGGCAATATGTCTAAAGATAATTCTCATTAACTTCAATATGAGCATTATTACAATACCAGAACATTGATTCGACCTTCATGAATAAACTTCCTAAAATTGGCTGAGTTTGATCGAAATAAGGTTATATCTAATGGAAAATTTCTACATAAGAAAATCCATTAAGCTACATGAATCTCATCAGAACGAAATTTCTGTAATTCAACGCAGAATCACTATTGAGTCTGACTATGGCTCGCTAGTCCTTGGCTTTCAAATAGAAGCAAAAGCTTCAGATTCAGCGCAATGCTGAAAGAAGCGGAAGAAAAGAAGAAAATATGAAGAAAATATAATCTTTTTTTTTTATAAATTCATATAACTAGAAATAATTTAGAAGTAGGAAATGTATTTCCCTTAGAAAATTGACAAATTTTTATACATTTGAAAATCTCAAAACACTGCTAGTACTTTCAATTAAATGCTTTGCAAAGAAGCCCACATACTGGTTCGTTCGCAAATATAATAATTTACTTTCGAACACGCCATTGTGAGTACTACGCTAGTAACATATGTCTTTTACCTGCCACTCCATTGGCTTTTGTGCCACTTTTATAAAAGTTCTCCCAAATAAATTTAACCTTAATTCCAGCTGTGATGAAAATTGCGTAATCTGTACACATTTGTATGAATAGCTGGGCATCATCACAGTATGAGCTAAGCTCGTATGCTATATACCATTTAATGCCTACAAATTTACATGCCAAACAATGAGAGCAGAAAAAATTCAAAGAGAAAAAATTATGAATTTAAGTCGTCCGTTGCTTAACAATTTTATTTTGGTATGACATATGTATATATATATATATATATATAAGGGTATTTTTTATAGAGGTATAGAACTTTAAGTTGCAATAAAACAACGATGGATTATTCGATTGACATGAATTTTATTTATCCGAGAGATAATCTTGTGGCATTAGATTTTAAATATGATTTCTGGCATATGACCGCCACGGCTGCCGCGGATGTAGTCCAATCTGGACGTCCAATTTTCGATGACTTTTTCCAACATTTGTGGCCGTATATCGGCAATAACACGGCGAATTTTGTCTTCCAAACGGTCAAGCGTTTGTGGCTTATCCGCATAGTCCAATGACTGTACATAGTCCCACAGAAAGTAGTCTAGCGGTTTTAAATCACAAGATCTTGGAGGCCAATTCACAGGTCCAAGACGTGAAATTAGGCGGTCACCAAACGTGTCTTTCAATAAATCTATTGTGGCACGAGCCGTGTGACATGTTGCGCCGTCTTGTTGAAACCACATCTCCTGGACATCATGGCTATTCAATTCACGAATGAAAAAGTTAGGAATCATGGCTCTATACCGATACCATTGACTGTAATGTTCTGGCCACCATCGTTTTTGAAAAAGTACGGACCAATGATTCTACCAGCCCATAAAGCGCACCAAACAGTCAGTTTTTCTGGATGTAACGGTGTTTCAACATACACTTGAGGATTACCTTCACTCCAAATGCGGCAGTTTTGTTTGTTGACGTAGCCATTCAACCAGAAGTGCGCTTCATCGCTACAAAAAAAAAAAAAATGGACGTAGTGCGCGATACGTTTTCCGCACAGAACCATTATTTTGGAAATAAAATTACACTATTTGCAAGCGTTGTTCAGGCGTGAGTCTATTCATGATGAATTGCCAAACCAAACTGAGAATAAATCACTTGACAGCTGTTAAATCGGTCGCCATCTTGAAAAGTAATGCCAACTTAAAGTTCTATATCTCTATGAAAAACACCCTTTATATATATATTTATATATTACTATTTTCATACGGGCCCCTAATTTATAAAAACGTGTATTATGTATGGATTAAGCGCAGAGGTATATGTGCTGAATAGCAATTCAGTTAAGTTCATTAAAAGTTGACAAATCTGCCTCACGGGCGGTATATTTACCGCACGTAGGAGTGAAAGTGAAGTTGGAGGCAAACTGATGACGAGTTTTGTGAGGGATTGAGTGCGTAAGGTTGGTATTTTTTTTTTTTGCGTATGTGGAATACCAAAAAATTTTGATAAATATTGAGTTGAAAAAGTTTGAAAATGTTTCACAGATCGTAACGTGCTTACATCATTTTTGCAAGCAAAAGTTTTGATTCCTTGCTCTGTACGACCACTATGATCGCAAAAGAACTAGTTCCTTTGAAATTCTATATATTTTATATACGCATGTATATATACATATTCATATTGATATTTTATACACGTTATTTACTTACATATGTATTTCCGCGGCCGCAATGGCCAAGTGATTAGCATACGAAAGGCCAGCGTTCGAGTAACACTCAAAATTGTGGAATATTAATTTTTCTATTTCTATATTTTTTGTGTTTCTGACTTGAAATAAAAGTTCTTCATAAAAATCCATCGCTCGTTCGAAGGCGTCTTAGAATATGCTGCAGGTCCTTCCGTTCGTTGGTAAAAACATTAAGACTCAAAACCACAAATTTGAGGAGGAGTTCGGCCGAAAATCGCTTCAGCGGTTGCAAAGTGCAAAATATATTTGCATATATATTTATAGATATATAAAATATTATATATATATATATATATATATATATATTTATATATACTTATATATATATATATATTTGTATTTCCACATAAAATTTACCAATCAAAATACAGGCATACCAATAACTCTTCCTCTCTATCTCTAACGTGATTTATAAAATTTAATTAATAACGAGTTCAATGCTGTTGCTTTGAAATATTCAATATAAATTCAAATTTTCAATATTAATAAGCTTTTATGCTAAATAAATAAATTATATGTACACATGTGCGAGTGTTATGCACATATACGGTTGTATGCATACATATATATATATATCATGTGCATGGGTTGATTAAAAAGTTTATGCTAAAATAAATTATTGTTAAACAAAAATTATATAAGAAATTATTTGTCATATTTTTCTTTAATAAAAAGTAATATTTTTTTTAAATAAAATTATATACATATGCCTGTGTATCAGAGTCAATATTTATATATTTGTAAACTCTCTTCAATCAGAGAATTCAACGCTTGTTTAATAGATAAATAAAGGCAATGAGATATTAAGTATAGTAAATTGATTTATCATTTCAGGAAAAATTTATACTCATAAACTATTTCTATTACCTTTTTTAAGTAAATAAAAAAAAATTACTAAAAATTTTAAAAATAATATTTGCAGCACCTTATTAGGTTAGATAAGTTTGAAATACTAATAGTGGCGCCCAGGAAAATAAATAAGAGCTACGTTGGTTGAAAAGATTATTCGGATGTACTATGTAAAGGGTTTTCCTATAAGGATAATATGATTCCTAAGTATCATTTTTAATATGTCATGATCTGCCATTTTTTTCATTGTATTCAGTAATGTTTAAAATTTCATCCGATTTTTTTTAGAAAATTATTTCCGATGAGGCTCACTTTCATCTGAGTGCTGCATAACAAAACTGTTGATCCTGGTGCGAAAAAAATCCACAAATTATTCATGAACAACCCGTACATTTACCTAAATTGACAGTTTAGTGTGGCTTTTGGTCTGGTGGAATAATCGGTCCGTACTTCTTTCGAAATGAAGCTGGTAACGGTGATATACTGTCGATGGAGAGCGGTATGGATCGATGATAACCAAGTTTTTATGGCCACAATGGGAAGAAGTTGATCTTAACCACATCTGGTTCTAACAAGACGGGCCTGAGTGTCACACAGCTCGTGCCACAACCGAATCATTGCGAGAAAGGTTTGGAGATTCGACTATTTCAAGAAATTGTGACATTGAATGGCCTCCAAGAAGTTGTGGTTTAACACCATTAGACTACTTCTTGTAGGATAATTGGGCTTAAGCAATAAACCGGACTCCTTTCAAGCTTTAAAAGTCAATATGGAACGACATACGACTTGATTTAGTGGAAAAAGTGCTCAAAAATTGGGTTCATCGAATATGTTCCTGCAAAAGAAGTCGTGGAGGCAATTTGAATGATATTATATGCAGAACTTGATTGCATCGATTGTATTTCACATTAAATAAAAAATATTTGAATTTTCTTAACAATTAGTGTTTTTTTTTATGAAATCATATCACTCTTTTTGGAAAACCCTATAAATGTGTAATTTTTTTAGTAACTAACTTTCTGCTGAAAATGGCAGACATTGATTGAGAAATAAACTTACCTCCCATGTAAAAAGCTTCCTATTTTAAACTGATAGTTGGACTAAGAATCGAATATTTAACGAATTTATCGATAACACTAGATCTTACTTATCGGATATGATAGTTGCAGCAAGTTACAAGTAAGTACCATCCATATCATTGGCCTTTGATTCTTCTGCAAAAATCTAAACAGCCATCTGGCAACAGATTATTTTTCTCGATTTTTGTGAAATTGAGCGAAATTGTTAAGTTCCTATCTCTTATATTTATTTTGCTTTAGGTCGTATAATATCGTATAATATCCATATACTTATCATTGCTTCAGTTAAATTTTATGAAGTCGAAAAGTGTACAAATAAGAAAGGCCCCGGTTTGAAACTTAGGTGACGCCACTGGAATTAATTTACTAATGATTTTTAGTTAGCCCTATACTCCAAAAAACGCGAGTATAAATTTGACAGCTGTCGGGTCATTAGTTTGTGAAGTATAGCTTTTTGAGTGAAGAAAATTTTGTTATTGTGAAAAAAAATGGATAAAAAGGAATTTTCCGTGTTGATAAAATATTGCTTTTTGAAGGGAAAAACTACAATTGAAGCGAAAACTTGGCTTGGTGACTAGTTTCCGGACACTGCCTCAGAAAAATCAACCATCAAGGATTAGTATGCTAAATTTAGACGTGGTAAAATGAGCACCGAAAACAGTGCACGCAGTGGACGCCCGAAAGAGATTTTTACCGACTGAAACATCAAAAAAAAAAAATCCTCAAAAGGCTTTTGAATGACCGTAAATTTAAATTGAATGAAATAGAAGCCACACTAAAGTTAGGAACTGAAGGCTTACATCATTTCATTCACGTGTATTTGCGTATGAAAAATCCCTGTGCAAAGTGAGTGCCACAAGAGCTCACATTTGACCAAAAATAACGACGAGTTGATTATCACAAGCAGTGTTTGAAGATATTCAAGCATAATAAATTCGAATTTTTGCGTCGACCTGTGGCAATGGATGAAACATGGCTCCATTATTTCACTCCGAGTTCCAATCGGCAGTCATCCTAGTGGACTGCACACGATCAAACCACTTCAAAGCGTGGAAAAACGCGACAGTCGGCCGGAAAGGTTATGACGTCTGCATTTTGGGATACGCATGAAATATATTTTTCATTGACTACCTTGGAAAAGAAAGGACCATCTACATCGTGCACCATTTGATAAAGTGATAAAATTCATTTTGCAAATATTTAAAAAAAAAATATATAAAAATAACGTTATACTGAACTGTACCGCTAAATAATCAACCTTACAACCTTACGGTAACTGCAAATTTCACTTTGGAATTGATTAATTTTGACAACAATTGAGTGGGCTAAACAAAAAGAAAAAAAAATTTTAAACTCACTAAATCGGCGTATTGATTGCATTGTATTCATGGGTTTTATTCAATCGAGTTTTTTTTCCAAAGGACGGATAAGATAAAGATATACACATATATACATACACCATATGTGTGTACTCTATAGTGTGCTAGGGAGCGTCAACTGTCAACAACAGCAAACGATGCGAATGGTCATTAAACGCATTTTTGCCGCCAGACAATGGCTCTTAAAACATGTACACAAAAAATTTTTCTCAATTTTTCATGCTTTCAGTGAAGGTTTTGCTGATTCATCGATGCGTTAGTTAACTATAGGTTTTTTGCAATATAGGATTTTTCTCGGTTTTTTTTTCATTTGTCCAATTAACCCCAGTGTGTGCATGTGTGTATGCACTTGATGAATTGAATTGATCAATTTATATTGCCGCTTTTAAGCGCATATATATACGCCTGAGAGTACACACAAAATGAATACAGTGAAACGTAATTTATTTTTTATTTTTCTATAATGTTTTTTACATATTTACATTTTAAATTTTTTTATTTTATATTTTTTTAATGGTTTTTATTTTTATTTATAAGTAGTCATTTTACGACTCTTAAAATGCATTTGTGATCAATTAATAGTATTTTTTATTATTAATTAAATAAATGTTAATTTTAATTAATTCTGGAAATGCTGGAAACAAATCTTTTCTTAGATATTGGAACTTACTCGTAAAAGTGTTAGTTAAATTAGTTCGGTTTCAATAATTTCTCAAATACAATCAGATAATTTATTTTATTTTTTAAGTTCTCGATAAGTTTCTAAAACCAACAATTTGAAATTATGCCAATTAAGTATTGAAACCATTTAAACAGATTCGATGAACATTTTTTACGCCGCGCCTTGAAGTATGCAATATGAAAAGGAACTGCAGTTCTATGCTGATATCAAACATATTTGAAGTATGTATTGGCTTTTATTGCATATTGCACTCATTCTGTAGTCCGCGCTCACTCCTTGCACATATACTCGTACATAAGTCTAGCACCAATGTAAATATGTAGCATATGAAACTCGTAAAAACTGTCGTCCAATTAAAATGACGCTTGTGCTGCCTTAAAAACATTTACTTTCCGCAACACTCAACGCTTTAATTGGACTTTTTTATACAACATCTAATAGATAGTAGTATTACCCTCCTACATACATATATACAAATATATGTATGTATGTGTTTGATGCATGAACTGTTCTTAGGCAAGCATTTCTTGTGCATATTTGCGATCTTTTAATTTTTTATTTGTTTTATAGAAGGCCCAAAATATAAAAATTGTCATTGCGTTTCAATCTTACCTCTATTATGTATCAGTGAATTATTTGAAATTCATAGTGAGGTCATTATTGTAATTTCTTTTTTTTTTTTTTTTTGAGAATTTCTTAATTTTTTAATTTCTTTTGCGCAGCAATACTGAAATTTGTTCAAAGAAAAACACACCGATTAACTGAAAAAACCATAAAACTTCCGTATAACCTATCTCCCGAAAACTTCTGATGTCAATGTCAACGAATGCTGTTATCGATAAATTATCAGCACTCTGAACAGGAAGGATGAATGACGTATAAAACTTTTGTCCTTGCCCTTTAAGGAAGGACTTTACGCTTATACTCGGTTCAAAGTAGCACCTGTTGACAAGTGTGGTTCACTGGTGTTATGACGGCTCTTGGGTAAACGAGATAATAGTAATTTCAGACTGCATATTATAAGAGATATTGTAGAGACTTATTTCTCAATATTTCGAGGCTGTGGACTCTCCTCATTTTGGATTGGGCAGAGCGTAATCGTCGGGCATGATTTCAACCGCCCATATTCTGCAATGAAGCTGATACATTCACCTTTGCTATTTTTTAAGTAAGCAATCGCTTTTAGACTTTCCTCAGAAATGGTTAAGGAAACATATTTTCGAGCGCCATCGATTGGGCACTCGGATTCATCATCTCCGGTTAATGCCATTTCTTAGCCATTCAGAAGGAGAGATAAATGTTCCCTACATAAACTCAATGTTTAATATTTCAAATTTAATGGGGAATGTTTATTATAATTCGAAAGAACATTCCTTGGTAAATATTTTTTGAAGATTATCTCTTTCTAATGTTGGCCGCGTCTACGTCTCAGGTGGTCCATCCATACGTTGAGTCCAATTTTCGGTGACTCGTTTGAGCATTTCGAATGATAACTGGCGATTTACATGCGTTATGTTTTTCTTCAAGACCTGAATTGAAGCGGGATTGTCCACATAGACTTTAGAATTTACATATATCCACACGAAAAAGTCTAACGGTGTGATATCACACGTTTTGGGCGGCCAATCGATCGGCCCCAAACGTGAAATTATCTGTTCACCGAAGTGTTCTCTCAATAAATCCATTGATTGATGCGATGTGTGGGAAGTGGCACCGTCTTGTTGAAATCAAATGTCGCGGAGATCACGAGCTTCAATTTCAGTCATCAACTAGTCGCTTATCATGTCGAGATAACGGTGGCTATTGCCGGTTACGTTCTCACCTGCATCATTTTTGAAGAAATATAGGCCGATGACTCCACCGGTCCACAAACCATACCAAACCGTTGCCCTTTTCTAAATGAAATGGCAGCTCTTGAATCTCTTCTTCTTGAATATTGTTTACATACCCATTGAGCTAGAAATTGGCCTCATCGCTGAACAAAATTTGGCTCGAAAAGGGCGGATCTTCTTGGGACTTTTCAAGAGCCCATAGAGCGAAGCGATGTCGCTTGGGAAGGTCGAGCAGCTTCAGTTTTTGCACAAACTGTATTTTTTACGCTTTCAATTTAAGTTCTTGACGTAAAATGCACCAAGTCGTTCCATATGTCAGTCCGAGTTGCTGTGAACGGCGCCGAATCGATTCTCCACGGTCTTCGTGTACACTCTCAGCTACGGCCGTTATATTCTCTTCACTGCGTGCTGGACATGATCTATTCGGTCGAATATTGTCCAATAATGAATGATGGGTCTCAAAATGGGTGATGGTGTTGTTAATAGTACGCTCAGTAGGCCGAATATGCTGACCATAAGTTGAGCGAAGCGCGCGAAAAAGATTCTTTATAGAACGTGAATTTTCGTAATAAAGTTGAAGTATTTGTAAACGTTGTTCAGGCGTAAGTCTTTTCATGATAAGAAATAACAAATAACATAAATGACAGCTTGACACGACTCATGCGAGGTTGTCAAAAAAAAAAGGCTATTGAAAAGATACCTGTACTTGGATCAGACTTTATCATTTATTTAACAGATTCGAACTAGTAAGACTTTGAAAGTAAAACCAATATGTTTACAAAAAATATCATTTTAACATGTTTTTATGTCAATTTCAATTGTTTCCGTAGATTGCATAAATTTTGAACATTTAACTCCTCCAAAATTTTATTCAATGTTCAAATCATTCAAATTACTTTTAATGAATATATAACTTTATATTTAATTATTTATTATTTATTTATTATTTATTAAGGATTGACAAAATATTTATTTTTTATGAACTATTTCGTTAAAAAAGTATTATTTAAATTAATACAATATTTTCTTATCTCTTTAATAAAAATCAAACTGAATTCTT
Organism: Neoceratitis asiatica; assembly: GCA_030068015.2. NCBI lineage: Eukaryota > Metazoa > Arthropoda > Insecta > Diptera > Tephritidae > Neoceratitis > Neoceratitis asiatica. The sequence continues at coordinate 42,505,286 of CM061529.1, forward strand.
AAATATTTAACATCTCATTCATCTCTTCACTATATTTAAAAGGCTCCTAATTTATGTGCATAAATTATTCCATTTAGTCCTGTCTTACATTTTGACGAGAAGTATTTGTTTTAATTGAGTTGCTAATTGTAGTATAATTATGGTATTATGTCATGTACTCGTATATAAATACATTTAATTAAACATTTTACATTCCAACAATGTTATAATTATAATCTCGACTAATATGCATTCAGCTAATTACTGTTATTCATAATTACAATTAGGAAGTAAATAACCAGCATTGCTGTTTTGGATTTCAATAATGAAGTAATTTATTTAATGTAAAATTTAAATAAAGCAAACGCGTCTTATCTCTGTATGTATATAAATATACGTTTATAAGAGTTAAAAAAAAAAATATTAACTAATTTTACATGATTCCCGTGGTCTTAAGCCTTTGTGCGCGCTGTGTGGTAAATAAAAAATGTATTAATTTGGAATTCAATATGTGAAATTATAAATAAAAATTTCACACAGTTTTTTGAATTAAATGTATTTCGACTCCTTTCGTGAATATGAAATTATATATAAAGCTTGGTACGAAGTAGAAAAGAAGGAGAGAAGACAGACTCATCGAAATTTATACCGATATGATCAGAATAACGAGCTGGGTCTTCTCCTTCAGATATACGATTTAGCAATGTCCGTCACTCTGTCATGACTGTCCGCCATTCCGTAGATTTGACCTCCAACTGATCTCTTATTTTTGAGATATTGGAACGGAACTTAGTTTGCTGGTGTATTTTTGTAATGCATTGATCACTTGTCGGAACCGGTTAGATCGGTCGACTAAATCACAGAGCTCCCATACAACTGACTTGTTGAGATATGTGATTTGGGGTCATAAATACTTCAATAAAGAATCTAAGAACTGAAAATCATTGATGTCGGAAGACCGTAACAAATAGTCCGAAGCGATTTGATCTGGCATGAGAAAGAATAAAGAATCTATGAGCATATATTTGATATTCTCATATATAACTTTTGACATTGATAATCGAAAAATATAAAGGTATCGGTATGGCCAAAAATTTAATTTATATTTAATTTAATTTAATTTTATTTTATTTTATTTTATTTAATATAAATATATCTTTCATGTACATGAAATGGTATGTTAGCTTTGGTCCGCAGTATGTAACATAAGTACCAGAGGTAGAAGATATAGACTCATCGAAATTTATATCTGTCCGTGTGCCTGTCTCTCTGTTTGAACGCAACCTAGTCCTCAATTTTTCAGATATTTCAACCAAACTTAGTAGAAATATGCACCTATACGTTTAAACAATCATTTCCCTAAACCGGCCAGATGGGACCACTACAGCATATTTGATTTGAAATTTGGTACACTACACATACATAATAAACTGATTATTGGCTCTGAAAATCGTCGAAATCGTACGAATATAACATATAGCTCCCATTTACCGATATTTTCAGATGTGAGATTTTGGTGAAAACTCCCATTAACCGATATTTTCAGATGTGAGATTTTGATGAAAACTCGGTCAAAAAAGTATTTGTGAGCATGGAATTTGGGGTTATCCACAAATATTACGTATTGCATATCGGTACTAAAAATCATCAATATCGGACTGCTATTTTATTCATTTATTTATTTAATTTTGCACATATATTATGAATTCCATATTGGTAGTGAAAATCATCGAAATCGGAATACTATATCATAAATCCCTCCTATATACGATTTGTTCAAATATGTGGTTTTGGGACAATAATCCGTCAAAGAAGCATTTAAAAGCGTCAAATTTGGTATTTTACAGACGTAAATTCAAGACTGAAAATAATCAAAACCGAATTTTGCAATATGCAATAAATTTGATCGATGACAATAGTATATAAGTGCCAACACCCTACTATGAAGAAGTTCGAACGGCGATTTCCCGCTTAAAAAATAACAAAGCGGCTGGAGCCGATGGCTTACCGGCAGAACTATCCAAATACGGCGGCGAAGAGCTGACAAGGAGCATGCAACAGTGTGGCATATTATCATTGTGGCTTTAGACCTGGCAAATCCACCATTGACTAGATATTAACCATGCGCCAAATCTTGGAGATGACTCGAGAGAAAATAATCGATACACACCAACTTTTTTATCGATTTTAAAGCTGCCTTCAACAGCATGATAAGGAACTGCCTCTACGCCGCTATGTCTGAATTTGATATCCCCACATAACTCATACGGCTTTGTAAACTGACCCTGGATAATTCCAGAAGCGCAGTCAGAATTGGGAAGAACCTCTCCGAGCCGTTCGATACCAAACGAGGTTTCAAACAAGGAGACCCTTTATCGTGTGATTTCTTCAATTTCATTCTGGAGAAAATAATACGAGCTGCAGAGCTAAATAGTTTAGGCACAATCTTCTAGAGCACTGTGCAATTGATGGCGTATGCCGATGATATTGATATAATTAGTCATAACAACCGCACCATAGGTTCTGCGTTCTCCAGATTAGACAAAGAAGCGAAGCGAACGAACGAGGGCAAGACGAAATATCTCCTGTCATCAAATAAACAGACATCGCAATCGCGACTTGGCTCCCACGGCACTGTTGACAGACACAACTTCGAAGTCGTAGCTAATTTCGTATATCTGGGAACCAGCATTAACAACACCAACAATGTCAGCCTAGAAATCCAACGCAGAAACACTCTTGCCAAAAAGTGTTGCTTTGAACTGAGTATGCAATTGAAAAGTAAAGTCCTCTATCGACGAACCAAAACCAAACTCTACAAGTCGCTTATCGTTCCCGTCCTGACATATGGTGCAGAAGCCTGGACGATGTATACATCCGATGAGTCGGCTTAAGGAGTTTTCGAGAGAAAAGTTTTGCGAAAGATTTATGGCCTTTGACCGTTGGCAACTGCGAATACCGCAGACGATGGAACGATGAGCTGTACGAGCTATACGACGACATTGACATAGTACAGCGAATCAAGAGACAGCGGCTATGCTGGCTAGGTCATGTCTTCCAAATGGATGAAAGCGCTCCAGCTTTGAAAGTTTTCGATGGAGTACCCGCTGGCGGAGGCAGAAGAAGAAGAAGACCTCCACTCCGTTGGAAGGATAAGATGGAGAGCGACCTGATATCACTTGGTATTTCTAACGGGCGCCAAACAGCAAAGAGAAGAAACGAGTGGCGCGCATTTGTTGACGAGGCTATAATCGCGCATGCGGTGCATACACCAAAGAAAAAAAAGAAGAATAAATTTGATAGTTGAAGTATAAAGACTTTGGCATGGCCGAAGACACTCGTTCTTTTTTTTAATTTAATTTTATTTAAAGATAAGTTTTATATTTATTTATTATATGTAATTTTATTTAATTTAATTGAATTTAATTTAATTTAATTTTTGTTTGTTTTATTTTAATTTAATTTATTTTAATTTATTTTTATTTAGTTAATTTTTTTATTATATGTTATTTAATTCAATTTAATTTAATTTAATTAAATTTTATATTATTTTTATTTTATTTTTTTAATTTATTTTAATTTAATTTAATTCAATTTAATTTAATTTAGTTATTTTTGTATTATATTTAATTTTATTTAATTTAATTTTATTATGTTTCATTTAATTTTTTTTCGTTTTGTTTAATTTTATTTTATTTAGCTTTATTTCTTTTAATTTTATTTAAGGTTCTTTAATTTAATTTAATTTTATTTTGTTTAAATTTGTTTAATTTAAATATATTTATTTTAATTTTAATTTATTTTAATATAAGTATTTAATTAAATTTAATTTAATTTTATTTTATTTATAATTATTTAATTTTTTTTAATTATTTTTTAATGTAATTTAATTTTATTTTATTTTACATTAATTTAATTAAATTAAGTTCATTTATATTAATTAATGTATTTTAATTGACTTCAGTTCAATTATTTAGTTAAATTTAAATATTTAGTTTTTTTTTTAGCTTTATTTTGTTTTATTTTTTTCAATTTCACTTTGTTTAATTTAATTTAATTTTTTTATTATTTTATATTTTTATATATATTTATTTTAATTTTATTTAATATATTTAATTTATTTCTATGTATTTATCCAAAATTTTATGTTTTATTTTCCTTTTTTATAACTTTTTGTTAGTATAAATTTTCAGGGATGTCTGCTTTTTCTAAGTGCATACCGTTTTGCTATTAGAAAGCATATTTTGGAGGAATCTTTTCGTAAAATTAAGAAAAATTCTATTGACCTACCATTAAAATATTTTTCTCTTGTTTAATGCTCTTGTTATAATTTTCTGGATTCAGATGACAATACAATATTTATAAATATAAGTTACATTGCCTATAAAATAAAATTATATATTTTTCGTCCTTAAAAAGTAACTGAGTCATTACAAAAATTAACCGATTCCACGGGAGTGGTGGAAGTAGTCTTCAATTTTGTTGACATTAATTAATTTCAGTTTTTGAACATATGTATATCGATATGTACATATACAAATATTTATGCAAAAAATATTCCTTTTTCATCTTAATGTCTGCTTCGAAATTACACAGCAAGACGCTCACCTTTGCTTGTTTCAAGACACACCGCTAAAAAAGCCTTATTTGCGGCAATGCGTGCGATTGACGGCACTTTACGGTTAGAAGTTTGATGGATGATTGTAATTTCAAACTTCGCTAATATAAGTGAAAAGTCATAAAGTTATTTGCGGCGACATCGCTTCAAAAACACATTTACTCACACACGCAGGAACGATGATTTTAGCTTAACTTTTAAATACTTTCAATTGACTTTCTCAAACTTAGAAATACACATATATTCAAAGTACATATACCTACATATATTCTGATTCTTCACTTCTACTTCTTTTCGTTTCAGTACCCCTCCATGCTGAAATTGTCGATTTGACGCCGCATTATAACGCTTCACCCGCCGTGTCAATCATCAGTAGCAGCAGCATCAGCAGTAGCAGCGTCACTGCGGGTGGCATATACACTGCGGCGACAATGCCTGCTTTCGTGGACCCTTACTTAGATGGTTATGCCACAGCAAATGTAACCGCACAGATTGGCACGCACGCATATTTACCATGTCGGGTAAGTACGAAGGGTGATGGTTTGTGCACTGAAAATAGAAAAAGTCTAACAAAAAAAAAAAAAAATTATTGAAAAGGGTTTATTGGTTACGTATACGCCTGGGCTCATAGCTAATATGAATCTAAAAGCGTATTTTTGCGTACATTAAAAGAAAATTATTTGCGTCAACGCATAATTAGCTTTAGTTTAACGCTATTTTTTTGTATTCTGTGTATACTTTTATTGATTCCTTTGCACATTGTGAAGCAATATTTTTTACTAACCATTGTTTTCCCTTCAGTGTAAAATATTTTTTCTAAAATTTATTCGTGCTCAGTTGACCGATTATTTATTTCCAATAGTAATGGGTGAAAACAGTAAAGGTGACACGTATATATTTAGATATATACCAGTTAATGGATGTTAACAAATATTTATACCTACATTATGATGTAGAACCACATTTGGTTAAATGCGTGTCAGGTAAATTTTTTCCGATTCACTATTACATCAGTTTCTAGGTGCTTGACAGCAGACAAAATGCTTTATGTCTGCCATTTCCGTCATGCAAAGCTTCGTGATTGACAGTGAAAAAATGAAAATAATTTCATATTATTTTATTGCATAGCTTAGCATGCATATATATATATGTAAATATACACATGGCAGAAAAAGTCTGCGTTCACTCACTGTATTCAAGTATTCAACTAAAAAAGTTATACATTTTAAAACAATCACTATTTCCATTTTACTTGTTTTAAGGATAATTATTTGAAAAATATTTAAGCAAAATTTTGTAGAATTTGAGCTGCGTCGTTCTGTGTTAACGGGATTGTAGGCAGTACCGCTACTTAAGTAAGTTGAGCATAAAATGTGTGCGCTCACTTTAAAAAGCGCTGGTTCTTTGCATTGAAAATATAAATTATTTATGTTGAATTTAATTTTAAATGATAAAAGATAATAATTGCGATTATGAAGAAGCTAAATCGTATATTAATATAGGAGAAACTTATTATTTGTTTGACTATGGATCAAAAGCGAAGATAAATTGAAATTGTCGAAAGGAAAATCATTGCTGTGTTGTGACAGAATATGTAAAATTTATCGGGAAATTTCGAAAACCGTTGGCAGACAGTACTCCTTTGTTTAGAGAATAATAAACAACTTCAAACAAACAAAATTTTATCAGTCTATGCCACGTTCTGGTCGTCAACCACTCTTGTGAAATCTAACCCACGTCTAACAGCGAACCAACTTTCAAAAGACATTGATTTAAAATACCAAAATAAATAATGTCCAAATACTGTGCGAAAAATTCTGAAAAGAACCGGATTTCATGGCAAAGTAGCACGAAGAAGGCCCTTCATATCGAGAGTAAATCGTCTCAAGCGTATGGCTTTTGCGAAGGAGCACTTTAACAAGCCTCCAGGGTTTTGGAATAAAGTTATTCTTTCAGATGAGAGTAAGGTTTGCAATTTTGGGATAAAAAGCCGTAAGATAATTGAAGGAAAAGCGAAACAGCTTTGGAAAAGCAAAATCTTGTACCTACGTTAAAACACGTTGGTGGAAGTGCTATGATGTGGAGGCGCATGGCAAGTTCGGGTGTAGAAAAAAAATTAGGCAGCGTACTATAACCAGCAAGGAAATGCTTAGAAGCGCGCTTGAAGAGAAATGGGAAGCTATAAGTCCAGAAGTAACAACCAAACTTGTTGGGCCAATGAAAACCCGCCTTCTAGAAGTCTTTAAAGGACGTGAATATCCAACAAGTTATTGACTTAATATATATATTTTTAATTTTTAGCCTTTTGTTTCATTATTCTTGATGTGAACGCCGACTTCTTCTGTTTGGTTCGGATGACCTTTTTGTTCATATGTGATCTCATTTTAAATTTATATTAATTATTGGTACCGAAGTTTATGTACCAGTTACTTGTTATTGAAATAAGTAAAATAATGCAAAAAAAGTTTATTAATGATTTATTGTTTTCAACTTTTCATAGTGCAAATAAAATATACTTAAATGAACGCAGACTTTTTCTGCCATGTGTATATGTATATAGAACAACTGACAACCAATTTTACCGGCAAACAATGTTAAAAATTTGATAGGTGGCAAATATGAAAATCGCAAAAATGCAAAACAATAATATCCGGCATAATTTTCCGCATTAGTTATGACATCATCGTAATTTATTCAGATCATTGGTTTTTGAAATTTCTTAATAAAAGAATAGGTAAAATTAACTTGAAACCTACTAGTCGACTAGTCGGCCAACAGTACATAATTTTGGGAAAAACTTTTACTCGGGCATTCTGTAACACATAAGAGCGCTTTGTTAAATATCGAAAAGTCCGGACACACTTACAAAGTTTTAGAGATTATTTTTAATATATAATATTTTGAGAGAATGCGCAAAAAACATTTTTTTTATAAATTCCGATAACCCATTATCTTTTAAGTAGAAAAAAAAACAGCAACCAAAGCTGCCCAAAGTCCTGTAAATAAATATGAAAAATAAGTAAATGATTTCCAAAAAAAATTTCAAAATAGCAATATGAAATTCAATACATTTGAAGAATTTATTTTGCTCGACTTTGGTGATGTTTTAGGGAACAATGTAGACTTCTTATTCTCAAAAAGGTCTATTAATTGTTCCCTTTTTTGTTCCTTTATTTATTAAAAAACACTTAAAACATAATTTTGTTTCTAGATTCGTAGAAAATGTTAAAATCTTCGCTTTTTTCGCACACAAATACAATAGACATACATTTCGGCCGGTTGAGACTTGCCAGATCTATTAATATTTACGTCCGCATGGATAATTAGTTCTTTTATTGTATTTAAAATTATCTCCTTCGGCTTCTTTACACTCATGATCAATTCAGCAAATTTGATTACTGATTTTAACTTCAATTATTACCGGTCACAAATCCGTCAATTAGTTTATCCTTCGTATATAAAGAGTGATTCAAGTAGAGGTACTTTTTTCAATAGCCTTTTTTCAGACAGATCCCGTGTGAGTCGTGTCGAGCTGTCATGTTACTTTTGTTCAGTATTGTTTGGCAATTAATCATGGAAAGACTTACGCCTGAATAACGTTTACAAATCATTAAACTTTACTACGAAAATTCACGTTCTGTAAAGAATGTGTTTCGCGCTCTTCGCTTAACTTATGGTCAACATAATCGGCCTACTGAGCTTACTATTCGCAACACCATCGCCCATCTTGGTACCGAGCATTCATGACTGGATAATATTCGACCGAATAGACCACATCCAGCATGCAGTGAAGTCGGGATCTCAAATTGAAAGCGTACAAAATTCATCTTCGACATCGATTCGCTTCTATGGGCTCTTGAAAAGTTTTAAGAAGTTTCGAAATTTTCGAGCCAAATTTTTTTTCAACGATGAGGCCTATTTCTTGCTCAATGGGTATGTAAACAAGCAAAACTCCCACATTTGGGACGAAGAGCAACCTGAAGAAATTCAAGAGCTACCATTTCATCTAGAAAAAACAACGATTTGGTGTGGTTTGTGGGCCGGTGGAATCAGCGGCGCTATGATAACCAATTATTTGATGCCTGAAATTGGAGCTCATGATCTCCGCGGAATTTAGTTTCGAAATGGATCACCCGTTATAAATTGGCAGTTGGTTCTCATAATCATCAAATTTGGACGACTATATACCCCCTACAGCCCGTCTGTTCAGATATTAGGTTTTGGGTCGAAAATTTGCAAAAAAAAATCCTCTGGGAGCGCGGAATTTGCCATGCTTCAAACATACTAAGAATGTATATTCCTGGTGAAAATCATCGAAATCGAACTGCGCCAATACAATCGATTTGTTCACTTATGTGGTAATTGTGTCCAACGGTTCGGTGTAACATTGTTTCAATGAGCTTATGCAGTAAAACTCACCCTCAACTATCCAGGACAACGTATTCAATGCACAGGAATTGCTCTATATGTTTTATATAGCTTATGACTGCCATCTTCTTCATAGCTATTCTGCTCATTCTTTAAATTCGGTAAATTATGATACTTATATTATTTATAAGTATAATATATGCGACGACCTTTTTATTATTATAAAATTTCAAGTAGTGGAAAAAGTGAAATACAAAATGTTAAGCTTTAAAAATGATTTTGAATATTTTTCTTTTATTTTTTTTTTACTTTAATATATTTTTCTGCCCGCTTTAATGAAATTTTTAATATATTTATGTACATACGTTAATATCTACAGTTTAAAAAAAAACTAAAATTTACAAAGCTGGAATTTTTAAGGTCTTTTGGTTGTTGCTATGAAAATTTAATTAAACACCCAAAATAAGTGAAATATTGCTAGATAAGAAGAAGAAGTGGGGAATAAAATTAAACAAAAATATTTTCTAACAAGATTGCTACCAACCAAAACGAAGTGGAAAGAATGTAACTAGAATAAAGAAAAAAGATAAAAATAAAGACTGTCACGGGTATAACGGCGCTGCTTTGCCACAGTAGACAAATTAAACAAATTTAATTACGCAGAAGTGGCCTTCACGGTAACAATGACGATGCCGCTAAAAGCGAATGTCAATGAGTATGAAAACACGCGGTGATATTTTTGCTATATTGCAGCATAGAAAATTAATAAGGCAACACATTTCAGCGCTCGGATTACCTGGTGATGAGTTTCATAATTACAAAAAAAAATATTACTGCCAGGTGTGAATGATGCGTACTTACTATACTCGGTTACATAGATATATATTCGGGTATATATATAAACTGTATACAAAAATTTTAAATATATTTACCAAAAATAATATTAACAGCATTAAATGTATATAAGTGCAAAGTACTAAATATAAATTTAAAAAAACCTAAATATATTTGCTGTCTGGAATTCAGTAAATTAAAAATGATATTTGGGAAAAATATGTAACTATGAATATGTATAATGGGTGATCCATTTCGAGGTTTCCTACTCCTTTAAAGAAAAAAGCACAAAAAATTCAAATTTTATAGGGAATGTTTTATATCATTCGAAAGAACATACCTTGACATTTATTTTTTGAAATTTTTTTTTTTCAAATGTTGGCCGCGGCTACGTCTCAGATGGTCCATTCGTTGAGTACAATTTTCGATTACTCGTTCGAGCATTTCGACTGCTAATTGGCGAATGACACACGTGATGTTTTGCTCCAATGCCTGAATCGAAACGGGATTGTCCGCATAGACTTTAGACTTTACACATCTCCACAGGAAAAAGTCTAACGATGTGATAACACACGATCTTGGTGGAAAATCGACCGGCACAAAACGTGAAATTATCTGCTCACTGAAGTGTACTCTCAATAAATCCATTGATTGATGCTATGTGTGGGAAGTAGTGCCGTATTGCTGAAACCAAATGTCGCGGAGGTCACGAGCTTAAATTTCAAGTATCAAATAGTCGGTTATCATGGCGCGACAATAATGGCTATTGACGGTTTCGTTCTCACCGGCATCATTTTTAAAGAAATATGGACCGACGATTCCACCGGCCCACAAACCACACCAAACCGTTTTTTTTCTGGACGAAATGACAGCCCTTGAATCTCTTTAGATTGCTCTTCTTCTAAAATGAGGCAATTTTGTTTGTTAGTATACCCATTGAGCCAGAAATGGGACTCATGCCTCATCGCTGAACAAAATTTGGCTCAAAAACGTCGGATCTGCTTGGAGCTTTCCAAAAACCCATACAGCGAAGCGATGTCACCTAGGAAGGTCGCGCGGCTTCAGTTCTTGCGCACGCTTTATTTTGTACACTTTAAATTTAAGATGTCGAGGTAAAATGCGAAAAGTCGTTCCATTCGTCAGTCCGAGTTGCTGCGAATGGCGCCGAAGGAGAGTCGACGGTCTTCGTGTACACTCTCAGCTACGGCCGCTATATTTTCTTCACTGCCTGCTGGACATGGTCTATTCGATCGAATATTATTCAATAATGAATGCTGGGTCCCAAGATGGGTGATGGTGTAGCGAATAGTACGCTCAGTAGCCCGATTATGTTGACCATAAGTTGAGCGAAGCGCGCGAAACACATTCTTTACAGAACGTGAATTTTCATGATGAAATGCCAAAAAATTCTGAACAAAAATAGCATGACAGCTCGACACGACTCACTCCTGATCTGTCAAAAAAAGGCTTGGATTACACTTTATAATTATTCAAAGCATTTAATTCTTTTGAAAATTCTCTTCACTAACAGTTCCATACAAATCTGTGAAAATAAATTAATTTTTCGAAATTTGATCTTTAGCAATATATGTACATACATATGTATGTATGTAATGAAAATATTTTTCCCTTCAAGTTTCAGTACCCCAAGGTGAACGATACTGCTTCCCTATTCACAACTTAAGAAAGATCTTCCATTCTGTTCTCGAATTTTACAATACTTTATCGCATAACGACTATCACATCTTAAATGTCAAATCGCCATTAATTTCAACTAACTTTGTGTTTATTTATGTAGATATAGTTCACTATATTCACTGAATGCTAGCATCGATATCATTTGTATTCACAAACTAATTTACATTTAACACGAAAACGGATGCTCTATACCCCCAGCTGTGTCTTTATGCCTTTAACCTCCAACGTTGTAAATTTTAGCTGAATTGTTAAGGTATATATACATATATATATACATAAATGTGTGAGTGTGATGGGTGCATTATCTGTCACACAAAAACGACGACTTAATTAATGAAATTTGTAGCAGCCAACGGCTGCTACCGCCAGTTGCTAACCACGTTCCATTCCATGCACTACTGTCAACCGGCTTTAAAGTTCAGTGTATCAGGTGATTTGCATATCCCTTTGTTCGCGTAATTAAAGTGTCGCAACGAGGCCAGCTCCGAGTAGCAATACAGATGCGCAGATTTATTCACTAGATATGTTTACATATACATATAATCTGGTGATTTGGCTTAATGGTAGCATCCCTTTCTTTTTGAGCATTAATGAAATCGATTTGATTTTCGAAAACTTCTTAATTAAAACATGCCTTTCAATTTGTAGAAATTTGTTTGAACTTAACTGACAGGTGAATGGGAAAAAGCAGAGGTGTAAATATCATAAAAGGTGTATTCATTAGGGCAAAGACAAAAATTTATATGATAATCATATTAAATGCAAATTATTATAAATTATTTAAAAGTTTATTTATTTATTTATTTGTTTATTTGTAGAATTAGCTTACAACATAAATCTTATAAGCTAATTATGTTAGCAGCTATAGCAACTGGGCTTTAAGCTCGAGGTTTGTTGTTTTGAGGAAATTAGTTATGAGAGTAATTGAGTCTGGGCGAGGATCTAGTAGGTGGGATATTGGATTTGCGTTTGCGAAGATTTTTTTCCTATAAGCCGGATAGAGTGGACAGCTTCCGAGGATGTGGCGTATCGTGATTGTGACGTCTGGGTTGCATGTGCAACAACTTGGGATTGTGCTATTCATAATATACCCGTGTGTTATTTTCGTATGCCCTAATCTAAGTCGTTCGTATTTTATAATGTCAAGTCTTGTGTGATTTTTTATAGTTATTCTAAGGATTTGAATATGTTGGTTTTAGAGTAGTTTATGTCTTTGTACCAGACACTAGTTTGGTTCCAGTTAAGGAGATGTTCGCTATGAAAATATGATTTTATATGCTTTTGTATGTCTATTATATTTAAGTTGGATGTGCTCGTTACTGGACTCTGGTGTGCATCTTTGGCGGTGTGATCAGCGAATTCATTACTAGCTATATTACTGTGTCCAGGCACCCATATTAAAATGATTTTTGGGTAGTGTTGTGTGATAATGTTTCTTATTGAGATTTACAAGTTTTTTTGATGAATATATATTAATGTCATATACATATTTAGAATGGGAATGTTAATTATTTACATTCAGGTGATCCTCTATTCTCGCAGCATCTTTTCTTGGATATAAACTCTTAATTACCTGGTTTTATTTCGAAACTAACATGAAATAAAAAGCTCCTCATAAAAATTCATCAGCCGTTCGGAGACGGCATAGAATAAACTGTAGGTTCCACCATTTATTGGTAAAAACATTAAGAAGCAAAACCGAAAAATTTATGAGAAGAAATAGAATACATATATACACATGGCAGAAAAAGTCTGCGTTCATTTAAGTATATTTTATTTGCACTATTAAAAGTCGAAAACAATAAATCATTCATAATCTTTTTTTACATTATTTTATTTAGTTCAATGAAAAGTAACTGCTACACAAACTTCGGTACCAATAATTAATATAAATTTAAAATGAGATCACATATAAACCAAAAGTTCACTCAAACCAAACAGAAAAAGTCTGCATTCACTTCAAGAATAATGAAACAAAAGGCTAAAAATTAAAAAATATATAAATTAAGTCAATAACTTGTTGGATATCCACATCTTTTAATGACTTCTAGAATTCGATTTTTCATTGGCCCAACAAGTTTGGTTGTTACTTCTGGGCTTATAGCTTCCCATTCCTCTTCAAGCGCGCTTCTAAGCATTTCCTTGCTGGTTATAGTAAGCTTCCTAATTTTTTTCTACATCCGAACTTGGCATGCTCCCCCACTTCGTCACCACCGTGCTTTACCGTAGGCACAAGATTTTGCTTTTCCAACGCTGTTCCGGTTTTCTTCCAAATAATCTTACGGCCTTTTATCCCAAAATTGCAAACCTTCTCTCTGAAATAATGACTTTATTTCAAAACTCTGGAGGCTTGTTTAAGAGCTCCTTCGCAAAGACGAAGGCTTTTTTGACTCTCTTTTGAAAGTTGGCTTGCTGTTGTTAGACGTGAGCTACACCTCACAAGAATGATTAGGTTGCACTCTTCTCTATCCGTCAGTTTTCTTGAACGTCCAGAACGTGGCTCAGACTCATAGGATTTTGTTTGTTTGAAGTTGTTTATTACTCCCTGTACAGAAGAGTACTGTCTCCCAACAATTTTCGTGATTTCCCGATATATATATATATATATATATATATATATAATACTAGGCGAAGAAACGCTCGAGGACGAGATAAAATGTTTCCTGTTATCAAACGAATAGTAAAAAACTTTCGATCCTCAATCAATACAAAACAGAATTTTATATATAGTTTATAGTGACGAAAGCAAAATGTTTTGTTCTTAGAATGAAGAAAAAAACACCAGTGAAGATTTTTCAGAATCTATTAGGTTCTATTCTAAAACCTTTCGATGCTGTATCCCAAAATCATGGCTAACGTAATAAATATTAAAAAGTATTTCAATAAATTTTATGCAACAGCAAAATACTGTTTTCTAAGTTTATTGAAGATTTAAACTCCTTTTTTACTCTATACAAAATTTATCCAATGGTAAGCCACATTTATGGAGCAATATTATCAAAAAAATTGTGAAAAGTTTCATAAATTCTAAGGTGTCCTTAACCGCTGTCTCATGAGGATAAAAAAGTTGTTGGAAAAGGATGCGTTTAAAATGTTAGCGCTTAGTAATAACCAAAGTCAACCCAAGATTGAGGTTAAGCTCAAAGTAAACTTCTGCGAAGACGATTGAATGTAAACAAATTGTACAGCTCGTTTTTCATGTGTGCATGTAAACCAAAAATTCTTGAATATGGACGAAATATAAGTATAAAAGTATCTGCTTACCAAGTTTGGTTGAAATATCCCAAAAACTGAGGGACTAATTTTCGTTCAAACAGACAGATGGACATTGCTAAATTAACTCAACTAGTGATTGTGATACGTATACCTGGTACTCACATACTTCGCACTAAAGTTAAAATATCATTTCATGTACATAAAACATATGAAAATAGGAAGTGCAATAAAACTTGGTCTATAGCTGTATGTTCAGTTATTATTGGCATGGCGGCGTGCTACCATGCGGAGGGTCATGTAAAGGCTGTTTTTTATAGAGGTATAGAACTTTAAGTTGGCATTACTTTTCAAGATGGCGACTGATTTAACAGCTGTTAAGTGATTTATTTTATTTCGAAAATAATGATCCTGTGCGGAAAACGTATCGTTGTTCAGGCGTGAGTCTATTCATGATGAATTGCCAAACCAAACTGAGAATAAATCACTTGACAGCTGTTTAATCTTGAAAAGTAATGCCAACTTAAAGTTCTATACCTCTATAAAAAAAACACCCTATATTTGAGCCCTGACTGGATAATGTCCAAAATTAATTAAAATTGTATTTAAATAAGTACTTCCTCGGTCGGTTCTAAACGGTCGATGCCTCCACATCAAGACACATTTCACAAAAAGGTGGAGAAGCCCCGTCGAAAATCGCCTCAGCAGTTATAAAGTGCTAACTGTATATACATATATATATATATGTATATAATATAATTTACATTTCCTCCACCATAACTGGACCATGAGAAGCTGGCGGTGGTAGGCGTTCTCATATAGTCGACACATTTCCCGCGTTCTAGTATGTACACTTATATAACCTGATAAAGTTTATAAGTGGGTAAAAGGTGAAAAATAGCAAAAGTTGAAACCACTAAAATGAGACTTTTTTATACCTATTTGCGATGCGCCTTGGTATATTCCTACAGTTTTAAGAAGCCTCCAAACGATTGATAAATTTTTAATAGGAAGCTATTATTTTCATTTGACTATTATACGTGGAGGTATTTATATTCCCTACTAGTGGGTGCCCGCCTTAATTAGTAACTTGAAAGATATTGGTATGAGTAGATCTCAAACCTCGAACATGTAATTCGCTCATAGCATGCACCGTTTCCCACTCGACTACTGAACCGTCTGTGCCTGATTGTGTCATATTGGACCAGCGACTGCTTCGAAATCGAGAGAGAGTGACAGAAAGAGAGAGAGAGAGAGAGAGAGAGAGAGAGAAATTTATTATTATTCTGCTTAATATATTTGAAATCTCAAAAAGTGTACTTTGAAAATTCTGGGTGAAAGTAATCCCTAGCAAGCAGGAAGTAAGCAGAACAAGTGAGGTCGCTTGGAATCGAATGATAGATACTTGGCTGGTAATAAAGTTCACAAATCGATTAAATATAAAAGGTCTATAATATGGGAGTTAGGCCCATTTCTGGACCTACCAGTAAGTCAATCCTTTCGATAGAGCTTTAGTACCCATTTAACGTAGCATGCCAATTAAGTTTCGCAGATTAATACTTCAAATATTCGATATTGGCTCAAGCGGCTGGAGGAAAGTAGAAAGTTCCTTATACATTCATAACTACAGAAAGCTAATCCTACTCTGTGTCTAACGTAAAGGGTGTTCTAATAGGGATGATGAATTTCATCATGGCAAGATATATGAAAGAATAACGTTGCTGATTCTGACTTGGAACAACTTGGAAACGATAACGATTTTTTTTTTAAAACATTTTCACCGATGATTTGAAAGAGACTTTCGTCTGAGTGGTGCGATAAATAAACAACACTGTCGATTCTGGTGCGAAGAAAATCCACAAATTATTCATGAACAACCATTACATTCACCTAAATTGACAGTTTGGTGTGGTTTTTGATCTGGTGGAATCATCGGTCCGTACTTCTTTCGAAATGAAGGTGGTAGCACCGTTACTATTGGAAGAAGTTGATCTTAACAGCATCTGGTTCCAACAAGACGGCGCCACGTGTCACACAGCATGTGCAACAACCGAATTATTGTGAGAAAGGTTTGGAGATTCCACTACTTCAAGAAATTGTAACATTGAATGGCCTCCAAGACGTTGTGATTTAACACCACTAAACTACTTCTTGTGGGGTTATATCACGTCATTGGTCTTGAGCAATAAACCAGGCTCTCTTCAAGCTTTAAAAGTCAATATTGAACGAGCTATTCCTGGCATATGACTTGATTTAGTGGAAAAAGTTATCAAAAATTGGGGTCATCGAATTCGTTCCTGCAAAAGAAGGCGTGGAGGCCATTTGAATGAAGTTATATTCAGAACTTAATTGTATCGATTGTACTTCTCATTCGATAAAAACCATTTGAATTTAACTAACCCTTAGTGTGTTTTTTTTTTTTTAAGAAATCATATCACTTTTATTGGAAACCCCTATATTTCCAAAGCTTTACATTGGTTTTCATTAGCATTTCACTTTATCGATTAATGTTTTTAATTGCAAAATAATTTGAGCCATGGGCACTCTGCACATTTTTCTTCGTTTCTTTTTTAATTTTTATTTTGTTTCATCAACAACGAATATTTTCAATAAGTTTAGCCAATTCCAAATTCAACGTTTATATAATTCGTAATTAAGCATTTGAAATTAGGCCACATCTATGCAGGCAAATCTACAACAATTAAACGGATTTTCAAATGTGGTATTATTTGCCCAAAATTGTACGAATCACTATTGTTTTCCAGCCCTTTTTACAAGCTTCACTTACATATGTACACACATACTTATATGTACTTGTAGAAGCTGTCTTTCCTGTATAATTGCCACCCACTAGATGAGGCATCTCACAGCTAGGAATTTGAATCGTCGATATTGAATATTCATTCATTTACGTTTGGAAAGGCTAATTTCGATTAGTATTATCCAAATTAACAATTTTAGCCACTTTCACAGCCGCTAATTAGACAAAGTGATTACAACGGCAAGTGATTCGTTGTGCAAATGTATGCACAAAACAACAGTAAAATCAGCCAACATTCACCTAACCATCAGTGGTGCTTACATCAATGTAAGTACGTACTATGTATACAAGTACAATGCAACCACAATTAGGCGTATTTAATTTAAGTTTTAACATACCACGCATTGCACAGTGTTTAGTAAGTTTCAGTTGGTTTTTGGTAGTAGAGTGTAAATGTATATGAATAAGCGATGTACTCACATACATACATATATGTATATGCACTTTCACAGTTGCAGAAATTGTTTAATTGAGTGTTAGATAGGCGAATGAGTACATAAGTTTTCGGTTAGTTGTGTAAACCTTCCCGATAGCAATTTTCAGCGCAGTCAAATAACTTTGAACTCCATTTCTTAAGCGATTAAAAAATAAAATCACACTTGCCAACTGATGCTACCTTAGACCGGGTAGGCCTCTCTCGCTGAACAACCACCAAACTCTAATTATACTCGTCCTACTTAGGATGGTCCATTTCGAGGTTACATACTTTTTTTTTTTTTAGAAAAAAACACAGAAAATTCAAATCTAATTGGAAATGTTTATTATCATTCGAAAGAACATTCTTCGGCATCTATTTTTTTAAAGATTATCTCTTCATATGTTGGCCGCGGTTACGTTTCAGGCGGTCCATCCGTTGAGTCCAATTTTCGATGGCTCGTTCGAGCATTTCGACTGGTCACTGGCGAATGACACGCGTGATGTTTTGCTCCAAGGCTTGAATCGAGGCGGGATTGTCCGCATAGACTTCAGACTTTACATATCCCCACAGGAAAGAGTATAACGGTGTGATATCATACGATCTTGGTGGACAATAGACCGGCCCAATACGTGAAATTATCTGCACACTGAAGTGTTTTCTTAATAAATCCATTGATTGAAGCGATGTGTGGGAAGTTGTTGAAACCAAATGTCGCGGAGATCACGAGCTTCAATTTTAGGTTTCAAATATTCGGTTATGGCGCGATAACGTTCACCATTGACGGTTATGTTCTCACCGGCATAATTTTTGAAGAAATATGGACTGACGACTCCGCCGTTTTCTGGATGAAATGGCAGTTCTCGAATCTCTTCAGCTTTCACACCCATTGAGACAGAAATGCGAAGCGCGCGAAACACGTTCTTTACAGAACGTGAATTCGGTAATAAAGTTGAATGATGTGTAATCGTTTTTCAGGCGTAAGTAAGTCTTTCCATGATAAAATGCCAATAAATACTGAACAAAGTTAGCGTAATTGTTTGACACGACTTACGCGTGATCTGTCAAAAAAGGGCTATTGAAAAAGTACCTCTGCTTGGATCTCCCTTTCTATGACCTAAACGATGGCAATATCTGATGAATGGACATTGAGAGAATTCGAGAAAAAGACTTTGCGAAAGACCGCGATTTCATTTTTTTCCTTCTAAAAATTTTGTACAGACAGGTAGAATCCTAACCAAACAAAAAATCAATTGAGACGTTCAAATATTTTGATACATTTCCAGCAGTTGGATAAGCAGTGAAAATCCATGTTTGTAAATACTTCTTATATCAAAAACCAGTATGAAGTGACTTATTGCAAAATTCTCTCACTTAAACTATCTGCTGGGTTGCACTGCTCGTCGGAGTATGTACTAGTACGAGTAAATATGTTTATATGACACATACATATACATTTTCGCACAATTTAAGCATTTAATTACATTCTCATGTCGTAATGGGTACCTTTTATTTGCATTCATTCAAATGCTTTGCTTGCACTTAAATGAGCGCAAATCCTTCAGGGAATTTAGAAACGCTGGCAGCATGCAGTATCTAAAACTACCAAGTATAGGATTTAATGTGGGATAGTTATAAAGCATATATGCACATATGTAATTTTATGCATGCATCGACAGTGATGTCAAACTATTTTCCATTTCACAATTGGTTCTTAATTTTAAAGTTTAATTAATTGAGAAAAATTTTATCAATAAGCGGCTTAAGTCATAAATTATTGATTTTAGTTGCTATAGGAGTTTTTAGTAGGCACTAAATGAGTTGGTTTTAAAATGACATATTAAATTATGTTTGTAGTTGTAGGAGACTGAAATATGCTAGTAAAGGGTTATCCAAGTAGAGGTACTTTTTCAATAGCCCTTTTTTGACAGATCACGCGTAAGTCGTGTCAAGCTGTGATGTTACTTTTGTTCAGTATTGTTTGGCAATTAATCATGGAAAGGCTTACGTCTGAACAAGGTTTACAAATCATTCAACTTTTTTACGAAATTTCTCGTTCTGTAAGGAAAATGTTTCGCGCGCTTCGCTCAACTTATGGTCAACATAATCGGCCTACTGAGCCTACTATTCGCAACACCATCACCCATCTTGAGACCCTGCATTCATTATTGTATAATATTCGACCGAATAGACCACGTCCAGTACGCAGTGAAGAAAATATAGCGGCTGTAGCTGAGAGCGTTACACGAAGACCGTGTAGAGTCTATTCAGCACCGTTCGTAGCTACTCGGACTGACGTATAGAACGATTTGGCTCATTTTACGTCGAGATCTTAAATAGAAAGCGTACAAGATATAGCTTTTGCAAGAACTGAATCCACTCGACCTTCCCAAGCGAAATCGCTCAGCTTTATGGGCTCTTGAAAAGTTTTAAGAAGATCCGACGTTTTCGAGCCAAATTTTGTTCAGTGATGAGGCCCATTTCTGGCTCAATGGGTTTGTAAACAAGCAAAATTGCCGCATATGGGACGAAGAGCAACCTGAAGAGATTCAAGAGCCGCCATTTCATCCAGAAAAAACAACGGTTTGGTGTGGTTTGTGGGCCGGTGGAATCATCGGTTCATATTTTTTCAAAATTGATGCTGGTGAGAAAGTAACCGTCAATGGCGACCATTATAAGTCTATGATAACCGACCATTTGATACCCGAAATTGAAACTCGTGATCTTCGCGACATTTGGTTCCAATCGGATGGCGCCACTTCCCACACATCGAATCATTCAGTGAATTTATTGAGAGAACATTTCGGTGAGCAGATAATTTCACATTTTGGGCCGATCGATTGGCCACCAAGATCGTGTGATATCACACCGTAAAACTTTTTCCTGTGGGATTATGTAAAGTCTAAAGTATATGAGGACAATCCCGCTTCGATTACGGCCTTGTAGCAAAACATCGCGCTGTCATTCGCTAGTTACCAGTTGAAATGCTCGAACGAGTCATCGAAAATTAGACTCAACGGATGGACCATCTGAGACGTAGCCGCGGCCAACATTTGAAGGAGATATTCTTAAAAAAAATTAATGCCAAATAATGTTCTTTCGAATGATAATAAACATTCCCCATTAATGTTGATTTTTCTGTGTTTTATTTCTTTAAAAAAGTAGGGAACCTCGAAATAGATCACTCTTTATAATAAATTTTTTATTTAATTCTTTTAATAAATTTTTCTCGATTACAAAAGTGATTAGTTTACGTTCGACTAACGACTGACTACCACCAGATGGGTCGTTAATAATCCGTTCCACCCGAAAAGTGTCTGCCTTATTTTCTTAATTCCGATATATTTATATCGAATATTATTAATATTATTATCAACTCAATGAATATTTAATTGAACCTTGAATAATATTATTTTATACTTGTATTTACATATTCCTTGTAATGATGAAGATGAGACCAAACCACTCATTTGTTGGTCATTTTAATTCTTCCACTCCATTGTAAAATTATTTATGTATGTATTTAATTTTTGGTAAATCACAAATTATGCACAAACCAAAACCAGTAATTCACTCAAACGTCAAATGTACAAAACAAGGGATCAAAGTTGAATTAAGTTAAAGGAGATTAACCTAAATATGTTCGTGGCACAATGAAGATTAACAGGAGAGGTGGAAATATCATGTATTATGAGTTCGCTAGCAGCAAATAATGAATCGATATGTGTACATGCATATGTGGTTTGTATGTATGTGTATGGACAGGAAGTGGAGTAAATGCATACGACATTACTACTACTGTATTCGTATTATTATTGGTACTGTAAAAGGGTGTGCGAATTATAGCATATGCAAAAGCACCTGCAATAATTTATAAATAACACGCAACCTACTAGAGAAATACATACGGATATACATACATGAATGCTTTATCCACCGTAGAAAGTCACTAGTTGCAACTAGTGTTCCTTTTATAAACTTAAAAGCTTATAATTACGCAGAAATCAGAGTCATATTACCTAAATACTAATTTATTTCCTTTTGAAAAATATTATTTCATATCTATATATATACCAAAAAGTATTGCTTTTTTCTGTAAATACTCATATGAGAAATGGAGAATATGGTCTTGCCTCAATCCTTAACCATGTTGATGGGCTCAAATATTCTGTTTGGATTGGGATTATTTTGTAATACGTTTTGATACATTTGGAGTAAATTTTACATGCATGCATGAATGCATGGAGCACTCGCAGTATTTGTAGGGCTAGTGTATATTATACACTGGTTGTGGACCTCCTCAACAGTTTGTTAGTTAAGTGCCCAAAGAACTCTCATGTAATCGTAAGTTTATTAAAGCATACGTACGCATTTATATGTTCGTACTCACGTTGTATAAGTATTCACATATTTTATATTTACATGTTTGGGTGTGTAATGTGCGTAAATAAAATGGTTTTAAATCTTATTTGCTTTTATTTAATTATTTTTCTAATTTATTTAATTTAATTATATATTATTTGATTTATTTTAATTTTTTTATTTAGTATTATTTTATTCCTTTCAGTTATTATTATGTTATTTTAATTCATATTCTTTTAATTATTTTTTTTAATTTTTTATATTTTTTTAATTTTTTTTTTAATTTTTTTAATTAATTGAATTTTTTATATTTTATTTTATTTTTATTTTTTTTTGCATTAACATATTTACTTTATTTTATTTTCTTTTATTTTAATTCTAATATTATATTTTGGTTTTATATTTGATTTCCAAATATTTAATTTTCTTACTTTGTTAAATAAAAAAAGACTTTTTCATTTTAATATATTTTACACCTTCAAAGTAATTATAATAACCGGCCATTTCAAAATTCCCTGACCTACCATAGTAGAACACATTTTTTTGGCAAAATTAATTTTTTTTTACATACATACGTAGTTCTCTTCAAGAGCAATACATTGATTATAGTGACCCTTCAACTTTTCGAAACTATTTGTGAAGCACGATTTATCCTTACCTTCAAAATAGCCCTCGTTTTTGGTGATCACCTCTTTATTGGAAGAAAATTTATCCTCAGCGCGCATTCTTTTGAGATCTGAGAACAAGAAATAGTCGCTGGGGGGCAGATCTGGAGAATACGGTGGATAAGGAAGCAATTCGAAGCCCGATTCATGGATTTTTGCCATCGATTTCACTGATTTTTGACGTTTTCGTCTTTCAAACAGTCCAATAATGCTATGTTTTAATCGCTGTTGATGATTTTTCTTTTTTCAAGTTAGTCAATGAAAATTATTCTATGCGCATCCCAAAATGCCGACGGCATAACCTTGCCAAACGAATGTTGCGTTTTTCCAGGCTTTGGACCGAGCCCATCATGTGCGGTCCACTCGGTCGGTTGGATTTCGGAGTGAAATGATGAAGCCATATTTCATCATCGATGCAAAAACTCGGGCTTATTATGCTGCTCTAAATCATCAACTCGTCGTTGTTTTTTTTATCAAAAGTGAGCTCGCGGGGTACCCGTTCTGCACAGAGCTTAGTCATACCCAAATATACGTGAATGACGTGATGTACAAGTTCAGTTGATATCTTTAGAGTGCCTGTTATTTTATTTAATTTCAGTTTACGATCATTCAAAATAATTTTGTAGATTTTTTTGATGTTTTCGTCGGTAAAAACCTCTTTTGGGCGTCCACTGCGTTCATCGTCTTCGGTGCTCATTTCAACACGTCTGAACTTAGCATACCAATCCTTGATGGTTAGTTTTCCTGGGGCCGTGTTCGGAAATTCCTCATCAAATCCAGTTTTTGCTTCAACTGTATTGTTTCCCTTAAAAAAACAATATTTCATCAACACGTGAAATCCCTTTTCATCCATTTCTTCCACAATAACAAAAGTGGCTTAACTCAAAATGTTATAATTCAGCAACTAATTATCTGACAGCTGTCAAATTTTGGAGGTTAGGGCTAACTAAAAATCATATGGATCTAGTGCCATCTATGTGCCAGGTCGGAGACTTTCCAATTGAATTGCTATGCTCAGCTATAAAATACTATATCCAGACCAAAGAAGCTCCGATTTACTCACCAAAATATATGTCTGAAAGATTTGGCCAAACATGGTCAAGGCTTTAATTTACAAAATCCGACTGCGGTAAAATTTATACACGCGTCTTCTGAAAGTTAAGACTAACTAAAAATCATATTATATTTCTTTATATTTCTCTATTTCCATCTATGTGACAGGGTGTGGACTTTCAAATTGACCTGCTATGTTTACTTAATAAAAATATCGGTATATAAGTAAAATCTATTTCATCCACTTAGCAAAATATGTTTTATTAATTAGCCTTTTTCTCATAGCAGTGAGTCATAAATGCATCCACATGCGTTATAAATTTAATATTTTACCTTTTGTTTTATTATTATTTCTAGGTGAAGCAACTCGGCAACAAATCAGTGTCCTGGGTGCGTGTGCGTGACGGTCATATACTCACCGTCGACAGGTAATTAAAATTATAACATTTTTACATGCAAGCGAAATAAATTTCATAAATAACGAAGACAAGATTTATGTATATAACAGGTATGCGACTATATGAATACACGGATGTAAGTAAGTAAAGTAGGTCGTCCTTTTAGCGACTGTTGTTCACAGTAAATTCGGAATCTTTAACAAAAAAGATAAAGAAACAATTTCAAGGCTTTTAAGTTCTCTTTATCCCACACTTTATAACATTTTTTTTCTGGATACAGAGTTTAATTATTTATAAGTAGAAGTTGAATTCGCCGTTAAAATTATTGATTTTTCAGTTATGAATTTATAAGTTGTAATTGTTATCAATTAAGAGGTATATATGTTTAAAGGTAAAAGCCATCCATCTGTCTAGATGCATGCAATTATTATACCTTTCATGTACATGAAATGGTACATTAACTTTGGTTCGAGGTATGCTAGTGCCAGAAGGAGAAAACATAGACCTACAGAAATTTGTACCGATCGTTTCAGAATTACGAACTGAATTTATGTAGTCATGTCTATCTGTCCGTCAGTCGGTTTGAACGCAATCTAATCTCTCAATTCTTGAGATGTTTCAACCAAACGAGCGTTTTTCGGAACCGGCCAGGGTGGACCACCATATATACGACCGATTTTTTAGATTTAAATATTGGGTCATAAATCTGTAAAAAAACAAGTTCCTAAGAATGTGAAATTTGGGGTAATGGCTCTGAAAATCATTGAAATCGGACGAATTTAACATATTTCTCACATACACCGATATTTTCAGATTTGAGTTTTTTGGCAAAACTCAGCAAAAAACGAATTTTGGAGCATGAAATTTGGTATTATCTACAAATTTTACAAATCGCAAATTGATACCGAAAATCATCGCAATCGGAATACCCTATCATGTAGACCCCATACAACCGACTTGTTCAGGTCAAAAATTCGCCAAAAAATCATCTAGGAGCATGAAATTTGATATTCTAGACGCGTAAATTAAAGTTGACATTGACACTGAAATATATCAAAATCAAATCTTGCAATTTATAATAAATTTCATATGTTCGTGAAAGGTATAAAACTTCGGAATGGCCGAAGGCAATCATTCTTTCTTGTTTTATGTCTTTAATTAAGTCGAGGTAACAGTTGCTAAAGCGTAATTATCATTATATTTCTAATATTCAATTTTCTTTGAAGGAAATATGTTGCCTTTCCTGGAATTTGATATAAATACTGTGATTACTGTTAAATAATGCTACGGACATACTTACATATACACTTTTGAGTACTAAGACACATCTCTCACTGTCTTAATTTAGTAAAGAGAAATAATTTATCATGCAATATTTTGCAATTATTAATTTTACAGGTCTTCGAGGTTGAAGCGACAATGAGCTTCACAACATAAAGTCGTGCATACATGCTATATCATTCAGCATATAATTTTCACAATGACACTTCTGGTGTTGACACGTTCACTGTAATGCGCCCTACGGTCAAATGATATGTCCACATATTATTATAGCAGTTTGAGCATAAATTCTATTTACTTTGTATAGAGAATAATTACACATTATATGTGTTGTTGGTACGGGTGCACCAATGAAATTTGCTTTCAAACGCATTTGTATGAATTCGTAGTGTTTTCTGGTAAAACTAATTATTTTGCACAAAGCCTTAAGTCTTAACTAAATCGTGTAAAATAATTGCGTTAATGTTCTGAAATCTCATATGAAATAATATTTGATCATAATTATTAATAAAATTTGAAATAAATAATATAAAATAAAATAAATAGGAAAAAAATTAAATATAAATTAAACAACATATTTGAAAAAAAAAATTATTTAAAATGAAAATAATATAGATAAAATAAAACCATATAAAAAAAAAAATAATTAAAAAATAACCTTAAAACAATTAAAGTAAACTTGATTTCTATTTCTTCTTCGGAGTAGGCACCGTTTACGCGATTAAAACTCATCAACAATAGCGCGCCACTCGTTCATTCTCTTTACTGTTTGCCGCCAGTTGGAAATAAGTGAACCTAGATCGTTCTCCACCTTCAAACGGAGTGGAGGTTTTCCTTTCCCGCTGCTTCCACCAGCGGATACATCGAATACATTCAAAGCTGAAGCCCTTTTATCCATTCGAACGATATGATCTAGCCCGCCGCTGTCTCTCGATTCGCTGAACTATGTCAATGTCATCGTATAGGTCGTACAGCTCATCGTTCCATCGTCTGCGGTATTCGCTTTTGCCAACGGGCAAAGGACCATAAATCTTACGCAAAACATTTCTTTCGAAAACTCCTAAAGCCGACTCATCGGATGTGGACATATTCCAGGCTTCTGCACCATATGTCGGGACGGGAATGATGAGAGTTTGGTGTTGGTTCGTGGAGAAAGGACTTTACTTTTCAATTGCCTATTCAGTAAAAATTAGCACCTTTTGGCAAGAGTGATTCTGCGTTGGATTTCAAGGCTGACATTGTTGGTGTTGTTAATGCTGGTTTCTAGATAGATGAAATTATCTACGACTTGGAAGTTATAACTGATAACCGATACAATTAAGTTCTGAATATAATATCGTTCAAATGGCCTCCACGACTTCTTTTGCAGGAACGAATTCGATGAACCCAACTTTTGAACACTTTTTCCTCTAATTCAAGTCGTACGTCGTGAAGAGCACGTTCAATATTGAATTTTAAGGCTTGAAGAGATTCTGGTTTATTGCTAAAGACCAACGACTTCAAACAATTCACAGGAAGTAGTATAATGCTGTTAAATCAAAACTTCTTGGAGGCCATTCAATATCACAATTTCTTGAAATAATCGAATCTCCAAACCTTTCGCGCAATAATTCGGTTGTTGCAAGAGCTGTGTGTGACACGTAGTCCCGTCTAGTTGGAGCCAGACGTTGTTGAGATCAACTTATTCAAATTGTGGTCATAAAAAGTTGGTTATCATCGATCTATACCGCTCTCCATTGACAGTAACCGTGCTACCAGCTTCATTTCGAAAGAAGTACGGACTGATGATTCCACCAAAACAAAACCCACACCAAACTGTCAATTTAGGTGGTTGTAATGGTTGTTCATGGATAATTTTATTGTTTGTTTCTTCAAACCAGAGTCGACAGCTTTGTTTATTTAGCGCACAACTCAGATGAAAGAGAGCCTCATAGGAGAAGATGATTTTCTTAAAACAGTCGTTATTGTTTTCAAGTTGTCTAAGGCAAAATGAGCAAATTCACGACGTTTATGTTGGTCCAATGGCTTCAGTTCTTGAGTGAGAGCACTCAATCCTTTCTCAAAATCCGCCAGGTCGTGTTTTGAGACAGTCCCAATTCTTGAGAACGTCTTGGAATCGACAAATTGCGGTCTTCAGCAACACTTTCCTGAACGGCAGCAATATTTTCATTAATTCGACCGGTTCTTTGTGTTATATGCTCGAAATTTTCAAAATTCGAAGAATGGCGAGCACAGGTGGACGATTATTACGACCATAAAATGGCAAAAGCGCACGAAAAGTTGCAATTGCAGAACGATAAATTTGATAATAATATTGAATTGTTGTTCTTACGTATATCTTGCCATGATGAAATTGTAAATTTTACAGAATGCAATGAAAAAACGACAGATCATTACATATTAAAACAACCTAGAAATCATATCATCCCTATTGGAAAACCCTTTATTTCGTTTTTCCCTCATTCACTACCAGACCCATTCGCTTCGCACACTTCCTATTGAATTTATTAAAGATAATTACTATGATTATGGTCATACTTCAAGAGCACTTACTGAATTTAAAAGAAACTCTTACAGCTTTTGTCTAGATTTCAGCTTCTGAAGCTCCCTTTGACAAGGGAAAGTTTCTATTCTTAATATATAAAGCATTCCTGTCAGTCACCAGCCAGTGCCTCTAGTGTGCAGAATTAAATATCTAAAACTAAATAAAAAAATAAAAATAAAAGTAAAAAAGTTAATACCTATGTAAAAGAAAACTAAATTTAGTAAAATAAAATAAATAAAATAAATAAAATAAATAAAATAAATAAAATAAAATAAAATAAAGTATTTTTTTCTAGATGCGGTTGGCCCTCATCAGAGGATATCAAAACCAGCGAGTCTTTTTACTGTCTTTAAAACTAAAGATTCCATTAAAATCCATCTGTTCTTCGAAAGCGGCACAAAAGTCCTTCTATTTGTATAGAAAACAATCAGAGAGTTTTATCTAAAAAGCATACTTGTTACTCGGTCAGAGTTCTGAACCAATTTTTGTAGTTTCACTAATTTGTGCCCATCAAAGGTTATATGTATGAAGGATTATTTTGTAAATTACAGAGAAAGTGTGCGAATAAATTATATTTATGTAATTCAGTTTGAGCAGCTTTAAATTCAAATATTCATGTGCTAAAATATTTATTGTTCTCGTTGGCCTTGTTGTTGGTGATCTACTCATACTCGTATGCACATATGCATATGTAAGTAAGTAGAAAAATGTAAGCAGAAAAGAAAATAATTTAGTGAGATCCATACTCGTAGCTTTTAAGAAATCCAGAATAGGAATATGACAAAAGCATTAGAAAAAAACTGAAAAATAAGATTTTAAAGGACTCGCAGCATGCGCTTTTAGGGTTTCAAGTATGTACATACATGTAACATACGTGTGCACGAACATTAATTCCAGCATAGTTTGCACTGAAGAAAGCACAGACTGACAGCTGGAAAGGACAAACAGTTGAGATGCAACAAACAGACAGCGCGCTGTAGACAAACAAATAAAGAAAAGAACAATGTATAGAAGTAGATTTATGTGTGTGTATATATGGACAGATGTGCAAGCAGACAATGTGCGAGCTAAACTTGAGACAATCAACTGACAGCGGAAGTAAATTGCT
Source organism: Neoceratitis asiatica (assembly GCA_030068015.2). Lineage (NCBI taxonomy): Eukaryota > Metazoa > Arthropoda > Insecta > Diptera > Tephritidae > Neoceratitis > Neoceratitis asiatica. The sequence continues at coordinate 42,534,644 of CM061529.1, forward strand.
GCCTTGAAGTTGCAACATGCTGCCACTTGTGTGCATGACTACACAGCCGGAGACACATGAATACATATTACATAAGGACAAGCTGAGGTTCAAAGGGTATTGAGAAGATAGCAGGCCAGATTGTGTCGTACAAGTAAATTATTTTATTTAAAGTAAGGATTTATTTTGTATTCAAGTACATACGATATATCATAACATACATATATATGTTATATATATACGTAAGAGTTTATGTGCTTGCAATACATACATATGTGTGCGTTTGTTAGTACAACTGCAGTGAGAAATATTAGCGGTCAACATTTCTGCTAGTTTTGCTATCATTTTCAAATGTAGTTTGCAGTTCTCGTATAGATTTCCTCCATTGTTGGCTAATGTTTGTGTTGTCATTGATTGTGTGTTCATTCATATAGATCGGGTGAACCATTTCAAGGTTCCCTAATTTTTCAAGGGAAAAACACAAAAAATTCAAATTTAATGGGAAATGTTTATTATCATCCGAAAGAATATTCTATGGCATTTATTTCTTGAATATTATCTCTTTCAAATGTGGGCAGCGGTACGTCTCAGATGGTCCATCCGTTGAGTTCAATTTTCGATTATTCGTTCGAGTATTTTGACTGGTAACAGGCGAATGATTCTCGTGATGTTTTGCTCCAAGGCCTGAATCGAAGCGAGATTGTCCGCATAGAATTTAGACGTTACATATCCCCACAGGAAAAATTCTAACGGTGTGATATCACACGATCTTGGTGGCCAATCGACCGTCCCAAAATGTGAAATTATCTGCTCACCGAAGTGTTCTCTCAGTAAATCCATTCATTGATGCGATGTGTGGAAAGTGGCACCGTCTTGTTGAAACCAAATGTCGCAGAGATCACGGGCTACATTTTGAGGTATCAAATAGTCGGTTATCAATACGCGATAATGATCGCCACTGACTGTTACGTTCTCACCGGCATCATTGTTGAAGAAATATGGACCGATGATTCCACCCGCTACCAAACCACATCAAACCGTTATTTTGTCTAGATGAAATGACAGCTCTTGAACCTCTTCAGATTGCTCTTCGTCCCGAATACGGCAAATTAGCTTGTTTAAATACCCATTGAGCCAGAAATAGGCCTTACCGCCGAACAACATTTGGATCGAAAACGTCGGATCTTCTTGGAATATTTCAAGAGCCCATAGAGCGAAGTGATGTGGCTTGGAAAGGTCGAGTGGCTTCAGTTCTTGCACAAGGTATATTTTGTACGCTTTCAATTCAAGATCTCGACGAAAAATTCGCCAAGTTGTTCCATACATCAGCTACGGCCGCTATATTTTCTTCACTGCGTGCTGGACGTTGTCTATTCGGTCGAATATTATCCAATAATGAATGCTGCGTCTCAAGATGGGTGATGGTGTTGCGAATAGTACGCCCAGTAGGTCAATTATGTTGACCATAAGTTGGGCGAAGCGCGCGAAATACATTCTTTACAGAACGTGAATTTTTATAATAAAGTTGAGTGATTTGCAAACGTTGCTCAGGCGTACGTCTTTCCATAATGAAATGCCAAACAATACTGAACAAAAATAACATGAAAGCTTGACACGTTTCACGCATGATCTGTCAAAAAAAGGCTAATGAAAAAAGTACCGCTCCTTGGATCACCCTTTATATAGGAATGAGTATGTATTTTCTCATCATATTTCTATATGTTGGCATTACTCACATTTGCGCAGTTGATTGTCCGTTAGATGACGGCTTCATTGGGTCTTCTTGCACTTCACCACGTCAGCAACATACATACATATACACTATATTCTTGACATGGTGCTAAACACACACATTTACCATTCACACTGTAAGCACATTATTAAGTAATATCGGTATTCTGTTGGAAAATAAAATAGTGAAAGCGTAAAACGATATTGATAAGATGACCTGAATTCTATAGCGGACTTCATTTACTCACGTATGTACGAATGTATGTGTGGATATATATTTGTGAGCACATAAGATTAAGCTTATTTTGGGGTTAAGGTTATATACAAATCTAAAGTCTGACGAGTTAATACATTTATCGATATATTTCTTTGATAGCTGCGGCAAAGCTGATTTCATACCACAAACTGTTGCATTATTGTTTATGGAATAAAATTCTAACTAAACAGTAGGGAAGTTCGGTAAATTTTATCAATACAATTTGTCGAGTTGCCAATTAACGAATTTTGTCGCTTGCACTAACGATTGGGTGATTCGGTAGCTCAATTGTAACGATTGTTGTTAGCTAAAATTTCTTTTTTATTAAAATGGAGGAAAAGTGGTATTACAGCTTAACAAAATATCAATACATACGAAAAGCGCATAGAGTAATGATGTGTTTGGCTATTGAAGACGGTGCATCGTGATCTACATCGGCGGTATTTGTTAACTGTTTAAATACCCTTTGAGCTAAAACTCTGCTTCAGACTGATATATTTGCTCACCTTATCTAATATTATATGACAGTGTTAACTCAGGATCATACAAAAGTGTTTTTTGTTTGGAAAGCCATTGGCAAGTTCCTTTGAAATTTCCAAAAAGTCTTTCGGCTGGATTACGTGCTTTACGCAATACTTTATTGTAGGGAAAGTTAGCCCTTTTTTCTGGTTGGCTTGGAAGAGGAGTCATTAGCAACGGCTCAAATGGATATCCCACCAGAGTCACCAGAAGAATTTTATTTATATTGGCATTTATTTTTAATACACTAATTTAAGTGAATTTCAAAGTTTTCAAATCAAAACACTGCTCCAAATAAATGACTCGTGCTGTATCGCTGGGTATTTCGTATTTGCTGCCGAAATCTTGGGATTAGGGACATATTAAACTTTGCTATTAAACAATTAAACAAGAAATTTTCTTACCATTTTCCTTTTACCAAATTAATATATAGAATGGTATTCATGGTCATAGACATAGGCTACTTCATGATTTTTGGGGCTCATGATTGACACATGAGTTCGATCGATAGCCCCAACAAATGGTGAGTTTGATGAAGCGAAAAATTTTCTTTGCAGCATGCCGTTCTATGTTAGCTCTTCTGTTACTCTATGTATACAGCCGATCACGGACATCAACTTAATCTTATGTTAATCGATATGGCTTTCGAAATTTCAGGTTGAAAGGATATTCCACTTCTTGCAATAAACTTCTATCCACTGACGAAGAGTGCATTATTTCCTCATCTTGGGATAACAAATATGCCAAATACCCAAAAGACATTTCAGTTAATGTTTTTTTTTTTTTGTAATTTACTGATTTTTTTTTTATTTCAACTTTTATACTATTTATTTTAACCTAAATAAAATATGAAATCATTTGTCGATGGCGCTAACAACTCTGAAATTATTGTCGTTAAATTAACAACTTTTCGAGTAGGTAACGACAACAGCTGATCAAGCGATAGTGAATATTGTTAATATATGCATATCGAATACTCGAATCGTTGAAATTTTCGTAGTATTTTTAACGATCCGAAAATCGTTATAATAGCATACGGAATTCCTTTACTGATCTGAAGGGATTTGGTTTTTGATCCCATAAAAGGTGGATATCAAAGGTTAAAGATAAAAATAAAATAAAAGCAAATTTTGTTTTCATTCCAAAAATTGTTACTCAATAAATATTACTTCTGATAAAAAATAATAAAAATTGAAAAGTATGAACTATATTTGTTTAGAAAAAAAAACTATTTTTTATGTTTGTATGTACATGAAGAATATTTTTCTGAGCAATTAATAGTTGTGACAGGATCATAAAAAAACTCAAATATATAGAATAAGTGGAATGTGGAGATCCTACTGATCTAGTGTTAAGAACAGGTAGTTCTGAGTTAGTACAATATTCTCGAACTAAGCGTGAGATGAAAGTAGCACAGTAGCAACGGCGACTTGACCCCTGAAAAATATTTATTTCAGGGTATATGGGTGCTGAAAAGACTCTTGTGAGCTGAAATTTTAGATATATATCTTTTAGAACTTTTGAATGAATTTATGTTTTTTTTTTACTTTCCACTCCACTCATGTACTAAAATATTTGCGTTCCTCCATAACACGATTTTTCGATTAAAGTTGCTTCACTCAAAAAGCTATAATTCACAAAGTAATTATCCGACAGCCTTCAAATTTATACACGTAATTTTTGGAGTTTAGAGCTAACTAAAAATCATTAGTCACATAATTCTAGTGGCGCCATCTATGTTTCAGACATTTCAATTGACCTGTTAATTTTCTGAGAAATCTATAAGCAGTATTGCGCAGCGGGCTTCACTTATATATTGTTTTAATTCAAAATTTAGCTTATATATTTTCCTCTTTTGTTTGAACTAGTTTTTAGCAAGTAAATTTTTTTCCGATATTTGGTAAGTGCCATCTCGTTGAATAACTCTTATTACAAATACCATTTGGTTGTATAAAAAAGTTGTCTGACAGACTAGTTAAGTCATTTAAGCATACAAGTTTTGAGAGAGTTTTTAACTAGTCCATTTCACTGTAGGAATTTTAACAAATTTATTTATTATTAACAAATGTATTTGCTTATGGAAAAGGACATTCATGCAAATATAATTACAATTTCACTCATGTCTAATACCTGTGTAGTTTGCAACAACCTTCACATGTGGCTGCCTTTGGTATAATAAACGGTAAGTAACACAATTTGAAAACCTAACTGAAAACAGAAAATGTTATCTGCTTTTCAAGTTATCTAAAATGCATAGCAATGCACAGAAATCTCCACCAAACCAAAACATCTCATATAAAGGTGCTCAGCACAATTGTTTGCTGTGAGCAGGTGGAGAGTTCGAGTTTGCGGCCAGGGCCAAAATCTGCATATGAAACTATGGATACAATAAGCTAACTTTTATGCAGTAAAACGAAGTTGAAATTTCCTTCCCTTTGGGCATTGTTATTTTTTTGTGCACAACAAACATATGTATGCAATAGCAATGTGTATGTTTATTTATTTATATTTGCGACCAGCATCAGAAAGCATAAAACATTTGGTTTTAGCTAAAGGCCAGATTTGTACTTTGCTTAGAAGATGTGTGTGTGTTTGTGCAGATTCATATGAGCATTTATATATATATATATATATATATCCTGTATATTTTCGTAGAAATGCTTATACATATGAACCAAAAATGCATAATGTTTGACGCGAGGAGCTGTAATTTTCAAGTTTTTCGGTGCTATGCACCAGAATATTCAGAAAAATTCCACAATCACACTAAGACCAATACCTAAAAAATAAATAATTATTATTTAAATAGCAATTTTTTTGAAGAAAAGTTTGTAAACAATTTTTCTTTTTTCATAAAATGGTGATAAAATTTAAAAAATGCATTGATAGGTGAAGGTATAAATTGAAAAGTCTAAAACTTTGGTTGTACATAGCTTGAAACTTTTGAGAAACCAGTAAAGTATTTTTCTGTAATTGTGAATACCATGAATCAGGTACTGTGGCCACCATGTTTGAATTATATTTAAATTTTCTGACTGCTACGTCAATAATTTTTATTTTCGCGAAATATTAAAATTAACTTCACCAGCTAGAGTATTAAGCATATCTAGAAACAAACCAAAAACAACGGCTGTCTTCTGTTGCAAATTGCAAAATTTGATTTTGATAATTTTCAGTGTCAATATCAATTGAAATTTACGTTTATCAAATTGAACGCTCTAAGATGCCATTTTGGGGGATTTTTAACCAAAACCCCATATCTGAACAAATTGGTTGTATGAGGGCTATATGATGTAGTAGTCTGATTTTGCAATATACAATACATAATAAAGAGTGATCAATTTCCAGGTTCCCTACTTTTTTAAAGAAAAAACACAGAAACCTCAATTTTAATGGGGAATGTTTGTTATCATTCGAAAGAACATTCTTTGGTATTTATTTTTTGAAGATTATCTCTTTATTTTCTTTTTTTCTTTTGCTCCAAAGCTTGAATCGCAGCGGGATTGTCCGCATAAACTTTAGAATTTACATATTCCAACAGGAAAAACTCTAACGGTGTAATAGCACACGATCTTGGTAACCAATCGACCGGCCCAAAACGTGAAATTATCAGCTCACCAAAGTGTTCTCTTAATAAATCCATTGATTGATGCGATGTGTGGAAAGTGGCGCCGTCTTGTTGAAACCAAATATTGTGGAGATCACGAGCTTCAATTTCAGGCATCAAATAGTCGGTTATCATTTCGCTATAACGGTCGCCACTGACGGTTACGTTCTCACCGGCATCATTTTTGAAGAAATATGGCCCGATGATTCCACCGGCCTACAAACCACACCAAACAGTTGTTTTTTCTGGATGCTCTTGGATCTTTCAGGTTGCTCTTTGTCCAAAATTTGCCAATTTTGCTTGTTTTCATACCCATTGAGTCAGAAAAGGGCCTCTTCACTGAACAAAATTTGGCTCGAAAATATCGGATCTTCTTGGAACTTTTCAAGAGCCCATAGAGCGACGCGATGCCGCTTGGTAAGGTTGAGCGGCTGCAGTTCTTGCACGAGATGTATTTTGTACGCTTTAAATTTAAGTTCTCGACGTAAAATTCGCCAAGTCGTTCCATACGTCAGTCCGAGTTTCTGCGAATGGCGCCGAGTCGACCTTACACGGTCTTCGTGTACACTGTCACTCGAATATTGAATACTGGGGTCTCCAAATGGGTGATGGTGTTGCGAATAGTATGCTCAGTAGGCCGATTATGTTGACCATAAATTGAGCGAACGTGAGTTTTCGTAATAAAGTTGAATGATTTGTAAACGTTGTTCAGGCGTAAGTCTTTCCATGATGAAATGCCAACCAATACTGAACAAAAATAACACGAAAGGTTGACACGACTCACTTGTGATCTGTTAAAAAGAAGCTATTGAAAGAAGAACCTCTAATTAGATCACCCTTTATGTGGGTATTAGACCAAATTTCACGCACCGATTTGCTTTTTTAAAAGAATTTTCACCTAGATTTTAACCTCATATATGAGCAAATCGGTTGTAGGGTGTCTATGTCATTGTAATCCGATTTGGGTAACTTTCAGTACCAATATATAATTCTTTATGCATGTATAGTGCAGCAACTTTCACGTTCTTAGATACTTGTTTCAAGGATTTATGACCCACAAATTCAAATCTTAAAAATCGGTCGCATATATGTTGTCCGATCTGGACCAAAATTAAAATACCATTTCCTGTACATGAAAGATATACAAACTTGTTTTGCTAATTCTGAGAATGGTGGAGAGGGAGTAAACGAATTTCTATTAAGCTGGACAGGAGAGATTCCCTTTTGAAAAGTTAATCCTCTTCTTTTAAGTGATTTGATGAGCATCCTCTTGAAAAGTCAGCACGTTTTAGGCCTCATGGCCTTGCTGTGATATTTCTAATATTTACGCCTAGATAGTGCATTTACCCTTTTTGGATTAAAGCATAATGCGCTAAAAACAAGATCTGTTTGATGACATTACACGGTTTTTTAGTACAAATTAGAATGAATCCTATTAACTTTCAAACAGCACCCAAAAATTTTTGTTCGTTCATCTACACACAACTGTAAAACTGCTTAGACGCATCCATTTTCTAAGGCAGAGTGAGCTTTATGAGTACCCATCTTGTACTAGGTTAGTTCTTTTATGCAAGATATGAAAATATGGTTGTGCTCTAATATTCTAAATACTGCCATGGAAATAGAAACCCAAAAAGAAGAAATAGAATCCTAAATGTGATTTTTTTCAACGTCCTAAAAAATCGAAAAGAGTGGTACCATGTTCACTTCCCGGGAAATATTTTCTATCGGATGCCTACAGAATACACACTCCAGTTTCAGGTATCTACAATCAGTGGTTTTTATATTAAAATAAACATAAATATATTAATATATATATATATTTATATATAAGTATATATAGGGGTTCTGCAGGAATTTTATGAACTCAATTTTTGAGCACTTTTTCCACTAGATCAAGTCGCATGTCACGAATAGCACGTTCAATATTGACTTTTAAAGCTTGAAGAGAGTCTGCTTTATAGCTAATGACCAATGACGTCAAATAACCCCACAAGTAGTAGTCTAATGCTGTTAAATCACAACTTCTTGGAGGCCATTCAACATCACAATTTCTTGAAATAATCGAATCTCAAAACCTTTATCGCAATAATTTGGTTGTTGCAAGAGCTGTGTGTGACACGTAGTCCCGTCTAGTTGGAGCCAGACGTTGTTAAGATCAACTTTTTCCAATTGTGGCCATAAAAAGTTGGTTATCATCGATCTATACCGCTCTCCATTGACAGTAACCGTGCTACCAGCTTCATTTCGAAAGAAGTACGGACCGTTGATTCCACCAGACCAGAAACCCCACCAAACTGTCAATTTAGGTGAATGTATTGCTTGTTTATGAATAACTTGTGGATTTTCTTTGCTTCATAATCGACAGTTTTGTTTATTTACCGCACCATCTAGATGAAAGTGAGCCTCATCGGAGAAGATAATTTCCTTAAAATATCTAAAATGCAGAACGATTATTTTGAAAATAATATTGAATAATTTGTAAACGTTGTTCTTACGTATATCTTGCCATGATGAAATTGTAAACAATACTGAATACAATGAAAAAAAAGACAGATCATGACATATTAAAAATGGCCAAAACGACACTTAGAAATCATATCATCCCTATTGGCAAACCCTTTATTATTCAAGCCGCCGTCATTTTAATCATAATGCTCAACACATACATACGCTGGTATGCTGGTTTTATTGCTTGAATTCATATAAAATTTACTAGTTTTGTGACTTTCTATATTGTTCTATGCTTAAAGCATTATTACAACACACAAATTTCTTTATATTTTTAATCCTACTTTAATTGCCTTTTGGTTTTATATCTATCTAAACCAAAAGCTTTTCTATGTGGCTTAAACAGAATTGCTGCATATCCTGAATAAAATCCGGTTTGTAAATTATTTTAGTATGTTAACATGTGCTAATCGCTTAAGAAAAAGTGTATTAAATTTTTTGATTTTGATGTATATTTTTCAGTACAAAAAATTTCATGTTTTCAGTTGTTTATTTGTGAGACTTATGATTTGGGCATACTGAGATTTGGCTGGTTCCGACAAATGCTTTAGGATGAGTGCGAAATGGGTATTGGCGCAATTGATAAATAATCCCATAAAACGGACCTTTTAATTTCCACACCTCACTAGACTCAAGATCGAATATTTAAGACAATAATAAAGAGAAAGAGGTATGGCAATCCTGGAAGGCATGCTACTTTTCATAGCGGCTAAAGCTCTAAATTAATAATAAATTTGAAATGTTGACTGTGTCATTCGGTGAGTCCACTTTGTCTCAAAAAAGTGTTTATAAGTGGCACAAGCTTTTTACAGAAGGCCGAGAAAATTTTGATGACATCGAGCGTCCTGGAGATGCGAACACGTCAACAAGTGAAGAAAGCATCGAAACAGTGAAAAAATTGTTCTTGAAAATCATCAAATCACTATTAGGCCAGTTGCAGAGAATGTTGGCATTTCAATCGGCTCATGCCATTCAATATTCTCGAATGTTTTGGGCATGAAACGTGTGACAGGGGAGTGTGTTTCGAAATTGCTAAATTTTGAGCAAAAGCAATGTCGCATTAGTATCACTCAGAAGTTGTTGAATGACTTCAACAATGTTTCGGGATTGCTCAAACGGGGGTCATAACTGGTGACGAAACATGAGTACAAGTATATGGTTATGACGTCGAAACCAATTTCCACTTATCCCAATGAAAGCTGCTAGTTGAGCCAAGACCGAAAAAGACCCACCGGGTTTGATCTGATGTGAAGGTTTTGCTCGCTGATTTCTTTGATTACAATGCTGTGGTGTGAGTTCCTGCCAAAAGATCGCACAGTTAATAAATAATTCTACATGGAAATTATGCAAAATTTGTGTGAAGCAATACGCCTCAAACGAACGGAATTGTGGAAAAAAATTGTGGATTAGGCATCACGATAATGCACCAGCTCACGCATCAATAATTATTCGTGATTTTTTGACGAAAAACAAAACCGCAATTATGCCTCAACCACCGTATTCAGCAGATTTGGCTCACTGCGACTTTTTCCTATTTCCAAAACTAAAGAAACCAATGAAAGGAAAGCGTTTTGAAACAATTGATAGATCAAGTCAGAATCGAAGAAAGAGTTGATGACCATACCGAAAAGCGCATTTCAGAAGTTCTTTGAGGATTAGAAAAAGCGTTGGCAAAATTGTATTATATCCGAGGGGGATTACTTTGAAGGGGACAAAAAAGATATTGATGAATAAATAAGTACTTTTCAAAAAAATTCTAAATTCACATTTTCCTTTGAACACACCTCGTAGGAAATAGACCTACGTCCCATTTAAAACACTTTCTGGTGTATGGATCAAATATTGCAGAAATGTATTGAGAAAATTTGATGTTATCTGCGTGCGGCAATCTTAATATTATTTTTCATCCAAAGTTCCGTTATGAGTTTTGTGAATTTTAATATGATACGCAATATGGAAGAATCTAAAAACCAGTGTTTTTGTGATTTTCACGAATATAGTAATCAAACAGAGTGCGCATTTAGTTATTTTAAGTGTGATATTCTCAAAAGGAAATAGATTTTCCGCAATATCAACTTATGCATATAAAATCCTTTGACCAAAAAATAAATTCGTGTTCAACCATTCATTCGCCGAATGCTAATTTTAACATTTGCTCGTAATAAAAGTACGCGAAATTAAGCGCTTTCATAACCAGCATTTCAAATATTAAACAGTTTTAAAAAAGCGCATGTACTTCCATATATACTTTGCTTGTGTATGCAACTTGGCAGTAAACGCGGCGTGGTTTCAAAAACATATAACTGGATCACTTTTTATTGCTTGGAAAAATGATTTCAATGTTATTTATTTTTAGCTTTATACCTTGTAATTGTTGTTGTGATTTTATACGAACTTTTACAGTTTCCGCTTAAGTGTAGCAAAATCTAACCGTATACCCGCATACGTGCATGTGTTTGAATATGTTTTGCAATAGCGTTTAAGCCGCTTGTTTGCATTTCAGTATTTTCGCTAAATTTCACAATCCCACACATACATCCATACATGCATTCAAGCGTACATATGTATTTTTTGGATATTTTTCATGCATTGCCATGTGTAAGACTTTCTTTTCGAATTTTATTCAGATTCAAATTGTAAACATATTTGGTCACAAATTTATTTATTGTTGATTCCAAGCACGAATTACATCGAAAGAAAATCTGTATATAAAACTTACTTCTATTCCTAGCTTTCGGTCATTGTTTTGCAAGATTATTGCAAGCTTTTGGTAGTCAAAATATGTATGTTTGGTTGAAAATTTTATGGCTTCTCTCGATGTGATTTCCAGTTTCTGATTGCCATTGGAGAATAGTAGTAATTCCTTTTTACGTATTTTGCTGTAATAAACTTTATTTCTCTGGCTTTGGAAAAATTTAATTAGCCCTATAGTGTATGCCAGTAATGTCGGATGTAGTAAAGATGACAACAATTTTGCTGCCCTAAATCAAATTTGTACTTGCAAAAACTATAATTTTGTATATCATAAAGAAATTGAGATTTAATTGGTTTATAGTTATTCTATCTTAAATCAGCAAATATTGGAAACGAGCCCTAGCTCGGTATTATACCAAATTAAAAAACTAATTAGGTCTATAACTGATTCGAATAAACTCCCGTCTGCAAGAAATCTACTTCACGAAATCAGGAAAAATTTTAACAATGCCAACAAACATTTACACGAAATTCTTCGGTTTTTTGGGTACTTTATTGGTAGAAACACTTTTTACTATTTACTAGTTAATTTATAAATTTTTCATATGTTTTACTTGCCAACTTTATTTCTTCAGATAATCACAAGCATTCGTATAAAGATCTCATGAAAAACTGTCAAAACTATGTTTCGGAATCTTTCATGATATTTTCACGAATTTCGAAATTTTTGATCATGATTATAATATTTTCAGGAAGTTGTCACGTCGGCAACTCCGTAAAGATCAGTGAAAGGCCTGTATACATCCAAGAGTTCGGAAAAACTCAATCTAGCTTATTACATATATCTAAGACCAATAAATTGGATATAGAGGGTGATCCAAGTATATGTACTATTTTCAATAGTCTTTTTTTCGATAGATCACGCGTGAGTTGTGTCAAGCTGTCATGTTATTTTTGTTCAATATTGTGTGGCAATTCATCATGGAAAGAGTTACGCCTAAACAAAGTTTACAAATCATTCGACTTTATTACGAAAATTTACGTTCTGTAAATATGGTCAACATAATCGGCCTACTGAGCGTATTATTCTCAACACCATCACCCATATTGAGACCTAGCATTCACTATTGCATAATATTCGACCGAATAGACCACGTTCAGCACGCAGTGAAGAAAATATAGCGGCCGTAGCTGAGAATGTACACTAAGACCGTGGAGAGTCGATTCGCGCGTATCACAGCAACTCCGACTGACGTGTGGAACGACCTGGAGCATTTTACGTCGAGAAGACGCCCGACCTTCCCAAGCGACATCGTTTCGCTCTATAATAGGCTCTTGAAAAGTTCCAAGACGATCCGAAGTTTTCGAGCCAACTTTTGTTCAGCGATGAGGTTCAATTCATGGTATGTAAACAAGCAAAATTGCCGATGCCGCATTTGGGACGAAGAACAACCTGAAGAGATTCAAGAGCTGCCATTTCATCCAGAAAAAACAACGGTTTGGTGTGGTTTGCGGGCTGGTGGAATCATCTGTCTATATTTCTTCATTATCGCGCCATGATAACCGACTATTTGATGCCTGAAATTGAAGTTCGTGATCTGCGCGACATTCGGTTTCAACAAGCCGGCGCCACTTCCCAAACATCCCATCAATCAATGGATTTATTGAGAGAACACTTCGGTGAGCAGATAATTTCACGTTTTGGGCCGATCGATTGGCCACCAAGATCGTGTGATGTCACACTGTTAGACTTTTTCGTGTGGGGATATGTAAAGTCTAAAGTCTATGTGGACAATCTCGCATCGATTAGGGCCTTGGAGCAAAACATCACGCGTGTCATTCGCCAGTTACCAGTCGAAATGCTCGAACGAGTCCTCAAAAATTGGACTCAACGGATGGACCATCTGAGACGTAGGCGCGGCCAACATATGAAAAAGATATTCTTCAAAAAATATATGACAAGGAATGTTCTTTCGAATAATAATAAACATACTCTATTAAATTTGAATTTTCTGTGTTTTTTCTTTAAAAAATTGGGGATATGTATTCATTAAGAACCGAAACCAATAGCATTTAACTCTTGGAAATTAGGCTTAGTATAGAACTGCTGTCATACGCCGATGATATAGATATCACTGGCCTCGACATCCACCCCGTTGGTTCTGCTTTCTCCAGACTGGTAAAGGGAGCGAAGCCAGTCAATGTGGTTGCAAACGAGGACAAGACGAAATAATTATATTTCTGAAATAATAAATAAAAAATCAGCGCATTCGATTTGGATTAAGAATTTGTAAATCTAGTTAATTTAAAAAACTTTTTTAATCTTTTTCGAAATGAATCGTTCCTAAATAGAAAAAAAAAATTAAAAATAATTATATATTTGCTTGTGATAAAATAAAAGAAGCGAAGCACGATAACGTGGACAGCAGTAGTCACCCCAATCTTACTCTATGATGCTTTGATGCAGTGGACTGTGGGCAGTAAAATCTCAAATAGGAAAACTTTTTGAGCTAATACAATTATGTTCTGCATGACATACGTAAGAAACAATGGGCAATAGGACCATGCCATGCCACCCAAAAAAAAAATCCGGGTCTTTCCGCTATAAAGACCCAACTGTCGCCGGAAATATTGGATTTTAGTCGCCTCTTACGACAAACATGCCTTGCCGCGGGGAAATTCTTGAGCCCCTAACTCGTAGGGATTACGTATTGTGCTCTAATAAGTAGTAGCAGCCAAATAATGTAAAGAAATTTTGAACATCAGGAACTTTAGTAACTGATTTAGCTTGCGTTAAATTCACTGGAAAAGGAAAAAATTATTAATTCCTTAAAATTTGAATACTAATATCTTTCTGGCCTAAGTTTATCAACTATAATATATGTGCCAATATTTTATAATAAATTGCATTTTTTAAGAGATATTGAAATTTTGTTCGAATTTCATGGTTGTTTATTCGGTTTAGGAAAATTTCCGTTTCTTTATTAATTTCTCTTAACTTTACTCATTTTCGTTACATACACATATACAATACATACATACAATTGTAATTTTAATGCACTTTGTTAGAGAGGGTGTGTCCGGAAGGTCTACCGGAAGAGGTTGATGGGGTTCTAACAAGTTTAACGCCTGCTGAGATTAGACCTTTTGCGCTCATAAAACTTGAGATTTTATGACTTTTGGCATTTCCTGCTTGAAAGTTGTTTGGCATGACAACAATAACAATAAAATACTCATATGTATGTATGTGTGTGTGTGTGCTTGCGCCTGTAGCATGTGAGCATAAACGTCGCGGCACAAGTAACAACAATACCAAAAAAAAATATTGCACTTCTAGCCAGCTAACTCTTGCTGCCTTTACTCCACCAGTTGACTTGCAATTTCATTTGGTTCATCTTAAAAAAAAATTTTTTTGTTTCGTTGCAGCAATTCTTTCTTATCGCGATTCATACGACACACATAATAAAGCGAAATAAAATCTAACCGAAAGTTGCAACAAAACATATATATTTTTCAGTTTCTGCTGCGGTTTCTTTGCCCATGGCATTCATACTTTTGCATTCACATTTGGTCTGCCTTTTGCTGTGGCGTTTTTTTTTTGTTGTTGCATATTTCTCAGTTTTCTTTTTGTAATCTTAAAATTTTTGCCCTACGCTTCCAAGCATGTTGTCCTTGCTCAAATTCCCTCAAAGCGCATTTTGTGTGAGTTGAAGAATATTGCCAAATATTTCACATATGTACGTTTTGTTGTATAATCTTAACGTATTTTAAACAATATATGTATGTACATATATTATATGCATACATATGCGCATATACCTGTATATAACCTCAACTATTGTTGGGTAACCAATAAACTTTGAAATTTGGTGGCAAGAAATTAAACCTTTTTTTTTCTTCTTTAAATTTATTTATTCAACCACCGATATTCTTACATGCGCACTGCAATTTTATTAAGAATAAAAAGTTTTCGAAGTATGTGTGTATGTATGTAGTAAAGGCAATTTAGAATTCCCTCACATATACGAAAGAATTTGAAAGCTTACGTCTTCAAGCATAAATAAAAGTAGTTGGTAAAGTTTTTATTGCACAAAACTAGTTATATACATAAATACGTTTTGGTGTAACTATATGACTAGTGGTTAAATTTGAAATTAGACAAGTTTCTCAGATCACTGGAAACTTTTATGGCACTCGTAGTCATTATATCATATAAACATAACATACACACATGCGCTGTTTTACCCCAAAAAAATAAACTTTTTTGTGACTTCAAGAATAAAATTCTTTTGATTGTCTAACCAAATGTGGTGCATAGATGGATTCAACGTAGTTTATGTCAATGCAGTTTAAACGTCATTGAAGAATTCAAATCTAAAATGTGATCCATTTCACTTTTTTAAAGAAAAAAAAACAGAAATTTCAAATCTAATGGAGAGTGTTTATTATCATTCGAAAGAACATTCTTTGGCATTTATTTTTCGTTCGCAGCAACTCGGACTGACATATGGAACGCCTGGCGCATTTTACGTCGAGATCTTAAATTGAAAGCGTACAAAATACACTTGTGCAAGAACTGAAGCCGCTCGACCTTCCCAAGCGACCTTCTTTCGATCTATGGGCTCTTGAAAAGTTCCAAGAATATCCGACGTTCTCGAGCCAAATTTTGTTCAGCGATGAGGCCCATATGTGGTTCAATGTGTATGTAAATAAGCAAAATTGCCGGATTTGGGACGAAGAACAACGTGAAGAGATTCTAGAGCTGCCATTTCATCCAGAAAAAACAATGGTTTGGTGTGGTTTGTGAGCTGGTGAAATCATTGGTCCATATTTCTTTAAAAATGATGCCGGTGAGAACGAAACCGTCAAATGCCATCGTTGTCGCGGCATGATAACCGAATATTTGATGCCTGAAATTGAAGCTCGTGACCTCCGCGATATTAGGTTTCAACAAGACGGTGCCAGTTCACACACATCGCATCAATCCACGGATTTATTGTGATTACATTTCAGTGAGCAGATAATTTCTCATTTCGCGCCGATCGATTGGCCACCAAGATCGTGTGATATCACACCGTTTGACTTTTTCCTGTGGAGATATGTAAAGTCTAAAGTCTATGCGTACAATCCCATTTCGATTCAGGCTTGAAGCAAAATATCACGCATGTCATTCGCCAGTTACCAGTCGAAATGCTCGAACGACTCATCGAAAATTGGACTCAACGGATGGACCATCTGAGACGTAACCGCGGCCAACATTTGAAAGAGATAATCTTCAAAACATAAACGCCAAATAATGTTCTTTCGTAGATAATAAACATTCCCTATTAACTTTGAACTTTCTGTGTTTTATGCTTGAAAAAAGTGGGAAACCTCGAAAGGGATCACTCTCTATTTGTGAGTGATGTTTTTTGGCAGAAATAAAAAATTAAAAATGATTTTACGATGTTATAGATTTTTGTACCAGTTGCTGTTATAAGGTTGTCAATTATAGGGGCTTCTCGGGATGGGTGTGGGTTGATGTAGTTCTCATTTAAAATATTTTAATTTTGTTTAGTTTAAACTTGTTACGGAAATTGCGATCATTTGAAAAGGAAGACCATGTTTCACCAAATTTATCAGAAATATATTTTGGTGAGTAAGTCGATCCTACTTCCGTCTGTATCACCCTTTTCTCTTTCCTAAATTAAATCACACCTATGTGGTAGAGTGGATGGATAGAAGACATAAAAGAGAACTCGCGGCGAGGTTGAGTGACAACATTATGCACTGTAAAAATACTAAATAATAGCTAGCGCTCAATGTCAGTATTGAAGAGAGATTTGCCAACTTATCGAATAAAAAAAATTTTGACAATTGCTTTAAGAGAATGTACGGCATTTTTTTCCATATTTGTAAAAGTAATTTAATTTATATGTCATTGAGCAATAACTTATTGATTATCTTGTTGTTTGGATGACGTTTTTCCGGTAATTTTCGGTGAATTAAAAAAATTGCACTGATCGGAGTCTTACCATTTAAATAGCTTTAAGGAGAGGGGGTAAAAGTGAAAATTTTAATGTGCTAAATGTTTAGCAAGCATAGTTTCAAATTGCCGTATTGGGTGTTCGGTGTGGCTTTATTACGAGCGTCATGTCTTTGCGATTGGCCAATTTAGGTCGTTTTACAATATTCTTTTCATTTAATTTCTATAGACGTCGACAGTAAATCTCCGAATTTAAAGTTTAGTTTCTTGAGAGCAGTTCAAAGCGGACTGCCGCAACAATCTCACCCAACAGAGACCAAAATTATCTTTTGGTGAATATGCGGTTCGGATGTCGATTGTGCGCCCCACAATGTTTGTTTCCGGATTACGCTGTCATAAATAATGTATTTATTATACTACTTATGATTCTCTCTTAGAAACAGATCGTTTTAGTTGTGATTCAGCATATGTTAATGCGTAAGATGAAAGCGGGTTTATATGATTCTATGGTACACGCAAGAGTTGAAAAACATAACAAAATAAAAATAAAAAAATTTCAAATAATTTTTTTTTTTTTTAATTTATAAATTCTGCTTATCCTTGCTACTGCAGTCTATTTAGATAAATTCAACAGCCTCGATAAATTACTTTACAATAAATACATCAATAAATATGAAGTCATATATCAAAAGTAGCCCGAAGGCGTTTTAGAGTTATATAAAAACGAGGAAATCCAGTTTGATATTCCTTTAACCGTCTGCTATATCGACAAGTATGCTTATACTCTTGAAGAAGCTGCCAATTTTTTTGTTGAGTTTATTCTTCAAACTTCGTTTCAGACTCAGAGGCTCGGCATGACTGCTTGTTCTATCTCCGAATTTACTCCAGCTTTTGCGTCGCTCTTTTTAACTGAAGATCATATGTTAAGAGGAGTCAAAAGCTATAAATCATCTAAACTTATGGAAAATGATAGTCTTGCAGCAATTATTTCTAAAACAATTTCATCCCTAATAAAACCAATAATGATAATTTTCAAGTCCTTGTCTTAAGGCATTTTCATAGATGATTGGAAACTAGCTTATATAGCCCCAATATTTAAAAATAGGAATAAGAATGATGTTATAAATTATAGGCCAACCTCAAAACTGTCTATTGTTTCTAAATTATTTGAGATAATTGTTAAAACAAAAATGCTATTATCGGTGAGCAATCGATATGGTTTTGTCAAAGATCAGTCCACAGTATCAAATCTTGCGATTTTTACTTAAGACTGTTTTACTACTTTTGAAGAAGTTTATCAAGATAGAATGTATCAAAAGGCCCTAGTTTCTATATTGTCTGATTTAGGTTTTCACTCTACTTTTCTTCAATGACTAACATCTTACCTGACTAATAGACTCCGGCAGTTGCTTTTGATAATGTCTCATCCCGACCTTTTATAGCAACATCGCGCGTACATCGAGGCAGTATCTTGGTCCTCTTGCTGTTTATTTTTTCATCAATGATGTCAGTTCCTGTTTTCTGACATCTAAATTTTTTCTTTATGCTGAAGATTTACACAGTAATTAAAAGCCTTAGTGATTCTGTTGCGCCCCAAGTAGACCTTGACAAACTGCAATTTTGGTGCATCCGGAATCACCTATTGTTGACTGTCAAAAAAGTGTTCTTACTCCACTTATACCCGAAAGTTTCATAATTTCTCTACGCGTTTCGTTTTCTGAAATTAAGGTTCCAGGTGTTTATTTCCATACAAAATTGAGTTTCTCTAACCACATTAATCAAATTCGAATACAATGCTACGCTGTATTTGCCGTAATAGCATTCCATTCTCAGATTCCTACACACTGAAGATTTTTTATGTTTCTCTGGTAAGAAGAAGAGCTTGACTATGCTTCAGCAGTCCGTACCACTCTTCATATATAAGCCGTTTAGAACGTGTCCAGAAAATTTTCATAAACCTTACGCTCCTCACATTTTCCTGAACCGATTTCTTGGTATGAGTCGCGTTTTCTACTTTTGGGTATTAAATCTCCGAATAGTAGACTCTCTTTCCGCGCTGTCTCTTTTGTATCCAATATTGTAAAGGGATCAGTCGACTATCCTAACCTATTGGAAAGATTAAATATTCTATGTCCCTAGTTGAAATCTTAAGCATGTAACTCGTTTTTATATTGGGTTTGTAAAATCTAACCACACCAGGTACGCCCCATTAGGAAGAATCCTTACGGAATTAAATGACATTTTGAGTCTTCATTTGTCTCTATCCTGTTTTATACAATTTTCGATCATTTCTCCCTAATTTGTTTATACTCATGCAATTCAGCCTCTCTCTTTTTTCTATTAGAAATGTGTCTGGTATGCCTTTTCCAATCTCGATACATTTCGGCTAGCTGCATTTTTTTTATGTCAGAATCTGATATTAAGGAGGTCTCATCGTGAAGTCACAGCACGAATTTTGTGCCGTGACAATCATATGTGTTTGTAATAGAATCTTTGGTTGCATTTTCCTTCTCTTCTGTCGGGGTGTATGCGCAAATAGTAAAATAATTGCTATTTTAAGTGGATTGTGTTTAGACCCACAGGACCTCCACAGGACCGAATAATAGTGCTGAATCGCTCTCCCACCACAACGGTTCCCATGCCGTGCGATGTGCTCGCACTACTCCATGGATTACACAGACGTTGGTCATATCTCTAAGATATTAAACAAAATTTAATATTTTCTATTAATTATTTAATTATTTATTAAACTTTTACTGCTAAATAAATATGTATGTAATAAATATTAAAATAAATAGAAATAAACGCATACTTAAACAACTTTTTACTCTTTTATTACAGAGCCGTCTTCATTGCCGACCAAAGATTTCTAGCATTAAAGCAGCCTGACAAATTCTGGACGCTACAAATAAAATACGTACAGGCCAGAGATGCGGGCGCCTATGAATGTCAAGTGTCAACAGAGCCAAAAGTTAGCGCACGAGTGCATTTGCAAGTGGTTGGTAAGTTGCAAACAACTTTCATTGCTCCCTGCAATGCCACTGGCTAAGAAAACTTGTGCAATTAAATAAGAGAAAGAAAAAGAAAGAAAAAAATTTACAAAAAATCAAAGAAAAAGAAAGTTTGACTTTTAGTTTGAGGCTACAGCAGTAAAGTCTAAGTCAATTTTATGTAAGAGAAATATTTTAAGAGAAGGTCAATGGTGGTGCCCGCACTCACCCACACACTAAAACACTGGTACACACATGTTGTCATATATGGCGAACCGTTTATTGTTGGTTTCTTTTATATATGCATACAAACTTTCCTTTTAGTTTTGTTGCTGGTAGAGGATTGTTCCATATACGAGTATTGAAAATCATATGTGTGAAAAACAGCCTCAGAATGGTGATGTTGTTTTTATTTTTGCGAATTTATATTACTTTATATTTTAATACACATGTACAAATTGACTAATACACAACCAACCATTGTGTTTGTATATATTTAAATTTAATTTTAATTGTGGCTATAATATATTGGGAAAGTCAAAGTCCAACTTCCTTACGACCATGACAAAGGAACTTTCTTTTCCTATGACCAAAGCTTTTAACAAGAAAACTTTTTACTTGAAATTTAATGGGAAATTCCAAAATATCTTATTTCGTTAAACTTCTGCAAACGCCTGCAATTGAGTGCGAGGGCGCGTTACACATGAATGAATATGCTATGTATGTACATATGTAAGTGCATATTTACCCATTGCAAAATTCGTGAGTAGTTAAAATGCTTGTCAAGTTGACTTCATATGAGTCGCAAAATACTCCAAGAATAAATATTATCTATATAAAATTCTCCCGCCATAGTGTTTGTTCTCGAACTTCTCCAAAAATGGCTGAACAGATTTAATTGATTTTAGATATGTTCGTAAGGCCTGCGAATTCGTTAGGTTTTTTACTGGAAAGTGGACCAGGGTCTGACCTATTCGAAAAAATCGTACTTATAGTTTGATTTGTAGGAACACTATTTTCATCTCCGGGAAGTGGACCATGGACCGACCTATTCGAAATCTTAGCTACCTATATAAAATTCCCCTGTAAAAGTCTTTGTCCTCGAACTTCTCCAAAACGGCTGAACAGTTTTTAATGAAATTTCCTACATATATTCGTAAGGTCTTCGAATAGGTTTTCTTTTGTACTGGAAAGTGTACCAGGGTCTGACACACATGCAGTCTTTTGCTTTGATTAGCAAGAACACTATTTTTTTGCTGAAAGTGGATCAGGCCGAAAATGTTATTTATAATTATTTTGACTGGGAATTTTTTTTCCAGGAAGTCGACCGATATATTTGGGAATATATATATATATATGGTTCGATTTGGTTATATAATCAGCTGATAGGATTAAATGAAATAACTTTGTATCCCGGAATTGGACCAGAGACCGGGAAAGGGACAGTTTATAAAAAATGTATATCAATTGAATGTTAGAAAAGATTATGAGTAGTAACGGGTATGTTCTATGCGCAATGTAAACAACCTGCGGCTGCGGGTTACAACCTATTCTTATGCTTCCAACTTTATTGTAAATACGCGTAGGTCCGAAAGGCGCGTTTAGCTTGCTTCGCGGCATTTATATTGACATTGACGTGGAATACGTAAAAGTGACTCACATATACAAATTTGGAGCTAGATTAATAAAACAATAAAAAAATTAATATTTTCTATTTTGTATATAAAAGTGTTTTGTATAAAAAATGTGGACTAAATGTGGAAAGCCACAACAACGCATAGCCGGATCTGCTAGTTATTATAGAAAAAATATTATTTGTAATTCCGGATATATTGAAAAGGTCTCTGCAGTTTTTTGTATACTTTTCAACAAAAGTTTTCGTACCGAAAATTGTAGTTTATTACATAAATATTTACCATTACTTTCTTTCACATCTACCATTTTTCGTGTAGCTTCATAATTCCGTCATTGTTTTATGGTTTATCGACGATTTTAGAATTGATCGCTTTGATAGGATGTAGCCGTTCAAAATAGACAATTTACTTCCAATCCCACCATACCCTCAGCATCATCTTGTTTGCCGTCAATACGGAGTGCCACCGGTCTCCGATTACAACAATTTTTTTTCGATGTGATGTTTTGCACCAATGCTTGAATAGAAGAAGGATTGTCCGCATAGACGGTGTGCTATCAAACGATCTTGGTGGCCAATCGACCGGCCCAAAACGTGAAATTATCTGCTCACCGAAGTGTTCTCTCAATAAATCCATTGATGGATGCGATGTGTCGTCTTTTTGAAACCAAATATCGCAGACATCGTGAGCTTCAATTTCAGGAATCAAAGAGTCGGTTGTCATGGCGCGATAATGGTCGCCATTGACGGTTACATTTTTGAAGAAATATGAACCGATGATTCCACTGGCCCGGAAAACACACTAAACCGTTGTTTTTTCTGGATGAAATGGCAGCTCTTGTATCTCTTCAGGTTGCTCTTCATTGTAAATGCGGCAATTTTGCTTGTTTGCATACCCATTGAACCAGAAATGGGCCTCAGCGCCGGATCTTCTTGGAACTTTTCAAGAGTCCATAGAGCAAAACGATGTCACCGGGGAAGGTTGAGCGGCTTCAGTTTGAGGCTTTAAATACAAGATCTCGTCGCAAAATATGCCAAGCTGTTCCATACGTCAGTCCCAGTTGCTGCAAACGGCGCCGAATCGATTCTCCATGGTCTTCGTGAACACTCTCAGCTACAGCCGCTATATTTTCTTCACTGCGTGCCGGACGTGGTCTATTCGGTCGAATATTATCCAATAATGAATGCTGAGTCTCAAGATGGGTGATGGTGTTTCGAATAGTACGCTCAGTAGGCCGAGTATGTGAACATAAGTTGAGCGAAGCATGAAAAACATATTCTTTACAGAACGTGAATTTTCGTTATAAAGTTTAATGATTTGTAAACGTTGTTCGGGCGTATGTCTTTCCATGATGAAATGCCAAATAATACTGAACAAAAATAACATGACAGGTTGGCACGACTCATGCGTGATCTGTCAGGAAAAGGCTATTGAAAAGAGTAACTCTACTTGGATTACCATTTCCTTCACCAATTTTTCCTCAGATATGGTAGTTGCTTCAAAAATGGTTTGATTTTGTGGAGTTTCGGAAAAGTTTCACTAATGGTAACTCCTTCAATCAGAATTTTTTGGAGTTAAATTATATCGCCTCCAAACTTTGGCTTCTTTGAGTAGCCAGCCTTTTACTAAATGATTCTTAACTGTTAAGTGAGTGATGGCCTATGCCTCTCGCTATCTCATGACAGACCGAATGCCGGTATTACTCCACCAGTTGCAGAATTTCATCGGTTGCTTAAGAGAAGAGCTGAATAGAACGAGTTGCATCTTTTACATTAAAATCTCCAGAATGGAATTGAGCAAACCATTTTTGAGTCAGACTTATACCTACATCATTCTCACCGCATTTTTGGTATGGTTCTTTGCAGCGCGTTTTACTTGTTTGCATTAAAAAAGCCTCAAACAGCATATTTCTTCGGAAATTTCACAAATTTTCAAATCAAAATACCTTTTCGCACGGAGGATGATTTACAGAACTGCCTCGACAAAAAATATTGCCTGATATCGCAGCTTTGAAACTCGTGTTAGTTTGACACATTCGGATGAATGTTGTCCGAAATAAGAGCATGAACACCATCTAGTGACAAAAACTGCCGAGACTTTTTATTTATTCAAAATTTTAGGGGATAATGGTAGATGTCATCTCGTAAATATAGCAAAGCGGAACTTCTAGTCAAAAAATGACAAAAAAAAAGTATTTTATTATATACTTTGGATAAATTATTTCGATGAATAAATTTCCCGAACATTTGTTGTTCCGCATTGCAGTGCCAACTCTTTATAATTTTATCATTGCATTTTATTTTTGAAAAAAATTTAGTTTTTAGATAACAACTGATTTTATTCACTTGCCTCTTGCCGCGTTCTAAGCAACCGTTCACTTAAGAATGTGTGTATTTTAATTTCAACATATACCATTTGCCGTACAGTAACCGTTAAGTGGCCAATGCTTAAGCTAAGACGTAGATATGGGTTGGTCCACTTCTGCCGGAAAGAGGTCCAATTTGTGAGTACTTCAATACTTTAATGAATATTTAAAGAATTGTATATGGTTTGTGCGAAAAACACCACACATGTATACAGTCACTACAAGCGTAATTTCGTATGACAAGTAATAAAAAATTAAACAGAGGAGTAACCACGAACAAATAAAAAAAGAAGATAATTTTAGAAATTTTAACTTTCAAACTTAATATAATATTTGGTCATGTGTGAAAAGTGTATTTGTTGAATACTTCAAAAGTTTTCTCAAATATTTCTATTCAAATGCCTCAAATATATATGTATATATGTCGTTGGTGACGCATTGTTTTCGTGATTGACTTTTAATGCAAGACATTCCAGATTTCTAGTTGGCTGTCTTGCTTATATTTTGAAAGTTTGTTTTATAATATTCATACCAATAAAATGTCAGTTACTTTCTCTTTTAGCTATTTCCGAGAGACCGCACCAACGAAGGAAGTAGGTTATTGATTTGGATTTTGGAGGTCTCCCTTTTTCTCTGCTG
This sequence comes from Neoceratitis asiatica, assembly GCA_030068015.2. Lineage (NCBI taxonomy): Eukaryota > Metazoa > Arthropoda > Insecta > Diptera > Tephritidae > Neoceratitis > Neoceratitis asiatica. The sequence continues at coordinate 42,559,534 of CM061529.1, forward strand.
CCATCTGCAAGTATTGCATAAAAACTTTCAAAGTCGGTCCTCGGTTCCATCATACAATTCACAGTTTCATCATTTCTTATATTTGCCATAGATATGGCTCCTGGATAGCCGAGTGATCAGCAGTTCTTACTACAATTTGGAAGGCCAGGATTCGAGTCCTAATGCGATCAACATCCAAAATTATAGAAAATTAAACTCCATCGGCCGTTCGCCATCCGAAACGGTTAGGTCGATATTTTAAAAAATTTTTCTCAATCGGCCGACATCTTTTTTTTTTACCCGGAAAAAATGTGACTCTTAACTCCTCTTCCATTTTAAGTGATAACTTCTTGTAAACCGTCACTTTCTTTTAATACTTTCTATAGCTGTCGGTTGTCAGTTAGATAATCGTGACATTTTGCTAACCGATGTTGTCTTGAACGCTTAAGCGTGGGGTCCTAATGAGAGTGAGGACTTTTAATGCTCTGTCCTCTTTTATATTCTTCTTTTTCTTCTCTGGCTTAGGCACCTCTTACGCGTTTATAGCTGCATCAACAAAAGGGAGGCACTCGTTCCTTCTATTTGCTGTTTGCCGCCAGCTGGAAATACCAAGTGAAAACAGATTGCTATCCACCTGATCCTTCCAAAATAGTGGAGGTCTTCCTTTCCCTCTGCTTCCACCAGCTTTAATGAAACACCTCCTGACAAACTACAGAGTAATAATAAAGTAACGGAAATTAAAAAAAAAATTATATTTATTTAAGTCAGTGGATGGCCCATATATGCTTATGCATGCTTGCCTTGAGTAAGATTGTCACAGACATTCTAACCAATTATCACCCGACTTATACGTCGTGTAAGGCTTGATCGTCCAGTAGGCGGTGATAATGAGAGTACCTTAAAAACAAGAGATAATACTTCTGTTTAAATCAATTAATATCTCACTATGAATCTCAGCAACGCAGTGTATAATCTCAACCTTTAGCGTAAACTTATTTTCGGAGAAGAATTATCGAATTGATAAAAATCGCTCTGAGTTCGAATCGATCGTGAAGCTCATAACATTCATAGATGTGACATGAGGTTTAATACGACTATCCAGAATCAGTGTAACAATACGCCAAATACGTATCAATTCCAGCACCAAAAATGGCACAATATCTATGAAATTAATGTTTCGCAATGAATCATACCATTATTCTTCGGTCAGACGCTGCTTCAGGACAAAAAAATATATTTGAAATCGTAATCTCGGCAAAATAATACTGTATAATTACTACGAAATAACTACGAAAAAAAAATTAATTTGATTTCCTTTTCCGGAAAAGAAAAGAATTTGAAGCAAATCGAACCATATTTTTCGAACAACCAAGAAAAAAATTAAAACAAGTCAGATCATTCAATTCATTTTTATTTCCACCATTTTTATATACATATATCGGACTGAAACTTTTTTTCTAGAAGTTATGGGCATGATAAAATCTAAAGCTTGTCCTATAGATCGTATCGCAGTAAAGCTATTTCGTTTGGCTAAAGATATATGAAACCAGACCTTTTTACGTGAATTTTATATTAGAAATCTTGAATGCTCACCGACGCCTTTTAAAATTGAGAAAAACTCTTAGCTAGCCGACATATAGTTTTCTGATTCGAACGATTCATTTTAACCAATAAATGCTGTAGGTCAGTATTTGGCCCACCCTATTGTACAGTCAGCTATACGTGTTTTAGTCGCACTGTTTCTATAACTTTCAATGTTAATATTTTAGTCGAAACATATAGATAGAAAACCAAATGGCAATATTTCATTCATTTTGCTATTAATTATAAGAGTTTTGAAAATTATCCGCATAAACATGAGCTATATGTAAGCTATAAGTAATAGTCACCAAATCAGCTCCACTCGAAAAAAATAATTATATTTAATACTATGAATCCGACATGAATAAAGTGGCATACCCCAGTATGCAGCTAATTGCTAACCATTCGCTTGCTATGGTTAGATAAAAAGTTTCAAGTTTTTCCTCAATTATAGATTTTCTTTAAATTTTATATACCAGTGCCACTTCAAATGTAAGTAACTTTATGACCTTCTGAGAGTCCATCTCAAAAAAATATGCAACTTAAGGGCATTTTATATATCATTTTTTGTTAAATGTTGTTCGATAAAAAAAACATTTAATATCAAACGTATTTTATAATTAAAGAAAACAATAATAGTAATAATTTCTAAGAAAAAACCTTGCATTCATGTTTACATACACATTTTTTTTTTTTTTTTTTTGATAAACTGTGCAAAAACTACTTGTTCAACCATATTTTTTATGAAAGCATGGAATTCCGCTAAACGTCCTTAGGTACTAATATTAGTACATAAAATAAATGAAGCGAAAAAAAGTGTGCTGTAAACGCAAAAATTGAAGTGAGTTGAACGCAAATGAGGCAGAGAAATCAACAACAACAAAAAATAAAAATAAAAATAAATATACGAAACACGAAAATCACAATAAATGCCTCTGATTAACCCTACCAAAGGCGGGTAAATCGATGTAAGTGAAACACGTAAAATCGTATGCACGTACGTACATGTGTATGCATATTTATATTTGAGGAAAGAAATCGAGCGAGAAATCCAAGGTAATAACATGGTCCTTTAAAAACAAATATGAGCTGAAACGGTGAGACATGTAATGGGTGGTTTCGTTGACAAAACGAAGGTAATAAATGCAAATTGCCAATCGGCCAACTAGGAAATGTATGCGAAAGCACGTAGTAGCAAAAAGGGGGCGATTTGCTGTACATATACAAAGTATTTTTTGCCTTCTGGCACAGATACACATACTAAGTCAATATAAAAAATAAAAATAAAACAAGTATTTTGTTTAGATTTTGGAACTAAAGGGAAGGTGTACTTTCTTTTAACACAAAAACATGAAAGAACGGCTGTCTCCGGCCATGCCGGATTCTTTACACCTTTCATGAACATATCAAATTTATTGCAAATTGCAAAATTCGATATCGATAATTTTTGGTGATGAACTTGGAATTAAGTTTATAAAATATCGAATTTCTGACCTTTAGATTTGTCTTTGACGGATTTTTGACCAAAATCCTCATACCTGAACAAATCGGTTTCGAGGTTCCCTACTCTTTTAAAGAAAAGAAAAATTCAAAATTTATCTTTGAAGATAATCTTTTTCAAATGTTGGCCGCGGCTACGTCTCAGATGGTGCATCCGTTGAGTACAATTTTCGATGACTCGTTCGAACATTTCGACTGGTAACTGGCGAGTGACACGGGTGATGTTTTGCTACTAGGCTTGAATCGAAGCGGGATTGTCCGCATTGACTTTAGACTTTATATATCACCACAGAAAAAAGTCTAACGGTGTGATATCACACGACCTTGGTACACAATCGACTGGTCCAAAACGTGAAATTATCTGCTCACCGAAGTGTTATCTCAATACATCAACTGATTGATGTGATGTGTGGGAAGTGGCTCCATCTTGTTGAAACCAAATGTCGCGAAGATCACCAGCTTCAATTTCAGGCATCAAAATATCGGTTATCATTGCGCATATCTGAAAAAATATGGATGATTCCACCGGCCCACAAATCACACCCAAACCATTGTTTTTTATGGGTGAAATGACAGCCCTTGAATCTCTCCAGGTTGTTCTTCCTTCCAAATGCAGCAAATTTTTCTTGTTTATAAACCCATTGAGCCAGAAATGGACCTCATCGCTGAAAAAAATTTGGCTTGAAAACGTCGGATCCTCTTCGGGCTTTTCAAGATCCCTTACATAGAGCAAAGCGATGTCGCTTGGGAGGGTCGACCGAATTCCCGCGTTACTGCGAACGGCACCGAATCGACTCTCCACGGTCTTCGTGTACACTAATGAATGCTGGGTCTCAAGATAGGTGATGGTGTTGCGAATGGTTTGTTCAGTAGGCCGATTATGTTGACCATTAGTTGAGCCAAGCGTGCGAAACACATTTTTTACAGAACGTGAATTTTCGTAATATAATTGAATGATTTGTAAACGTTGTTCAGGCGTAAGTCTTTCCATTTTGAAATGTCAAACAATACTGAACAAAAAAAAACATAACAGCTTGACACTACTCACGCCTGATCTGTCAAAAAGGCTATTGAAAAAAAGTACCTTTACTTGAATCACCCTTTATTTTTAATTGTTTTGGAAAAATTTGCAATACATATAAAATTTTATAATTTTCCCCTTTGAAAAATGGATAATCTTACTTTTAAAATTATAATTTGGAAGGAGACAGACTGCAAAGGACTATCTAATTACAAGCATGCATATATGCATATAATATAGACTCATCTGGAAGTGGATTTTTTTGTTCCCGTGCGTAATTTTATCTGAGTAAATGAGCAGTCCGATAGGAGACTTAGGCGAAACTATGTTTGGCATATATAATGAAGTGAAAACAGTCAGATAACAATGTATAGTTAACAAATTCGTAGTGAATAAAGAAGGCAATAGTATTGAAACACTGAAATGCGTATGGAATTGCTCATTTTATGTATATAAGAAGCAACAGTATTACACCATGTACAAACTTGTAGGAAATGTAAACGATATGCTTTAAAAGGAAACTGAAAGTGTTTAAATAAAAGGAGCAGTGGGTCATCTTCGAAAATATACAATATGATTTTAAAACTATTAATGTAATCTCATAATCGAAAAGATGTTCTTCCTTTTCCTCTTTCCCCACCAGCAATTGCTGTGTCGAAAACTCTCAAAACTTAAACTTTTCTTCTACCCCGATGTAAGGTCAATCACTTCCGAAAGCCCTGCCCCGTCGTGATGTAAAGATCTTGTCGGTGGTAAATCACGGTAAGCTGAAGGAAATCTCGACCCAAAAAACTTATAGTTTTTGTCAGCTTCACGTATCCTTCTACTTATTCAACCAAATAATCTATGCACATAACCGCTAGACACTCTATTCTTATAGTAAAAAATAAATTACACCATTTTAAAATACACTATCATCCTCCAACCATTATCAAACACTTGGGTTGATATTGATATCTATTTAAGTACTTATTTACAGTTACATAATGCAGTGAAATATAAGAACAACAAAATTATAGTGCAAGGAATTTGTTCACATAAAATGTTCAGTAAAGTGCCACCAAAAAAACCTAATCTCAACAATGTCCGTAGCAAAGCAAGCTCGACATCGGCGTCTTAAAAGAGCTCACGAATCAGCCGAACAAAGAGCAGAAAGAAATAAAGTTCAAGGAGTTCTCATAGCTGATATTCGTGTACATGAATCAAGAAAACAGCGTGAAAATCGTCTCCAAGAATATTTATTGAGAACAAGAGCTGCATGTGGACGACACATAGATTAAATTAGAGAACGAGATCGAGAAAGGTAGTGGACCAGTCGTGAATTTACACGTGAATCATTTGTTCGTTTTGAATTTAATTATGCACCAGACATTAATTACTCGGCTAATCCCAAAGTTACTATCGGTGCGATGGGAAAAAATATTCAAATATTGTCAAGCGTTAAATTTTCGCAATAAAACACCTGGCATGTGTTCTGCCTCAGGGAAAGTTGTAATATTAATTGGGATTAGTATACCATGGCTCGTAAATATTCGCTCGAAGCATTAAATAGAACTTTGCAGTATTTAAACACTACCGACAGGCATTGAATTATACAATTGAATTTTTACATTCTTTAGGAATGTCAACAAACAATCTTCGATTAAAAATAGGATCAGCGATTATTCTTCTGCGTAATTTGAACCCCCCCCCCCCCCCTAAAGAGTGCAGTGTTAAACGTTTGGTAATAAAAAATGACCGAAATTTTTCTCGAGCAACTGTTTTGACAGGAAAGTTTGAAGTAGAAATCGTTCTGATACCATGTATTCCAATGATACCGTCAGATTCTCCAATACCATTCAAAAGACTACAATTTCCTATTCGTCTAGCTTTCGTGATGACTATAAATAAGTCACAAGGACAAACAATGTCTATTTGGGGCTTAGATTTAGATAATCCTTACTTTTCCCATGGGGAATTATACGTGGCATGTTCACGTGTAGGAAGGCCATCGAGTTTATTTTTGTTAACAAAACACAGGTTGACCAAATATATTGCACATCGAATGGCGCTTCAGTAAACTTTAACTGTGATTTATTTGAAATAACGGTTATTAGAGCTTTTATTATTAAAATGAAAGAGAAAATTTTCTCTTAATTTGTGTTAATTTTTGTCTTTTAAATCACTCAGCCACATCATCTCGTGGCCGGATCTGCTAGTATATAAAGAGTGTTTTTTATAGAGGTACTTTACTTTAAGTTGCAATAAAACAACGATGGATTATTCGATTGACATGAATTTTATTTATCCGAGAGATAATCTTGTGGCATTAGATTTTAAATATGATTTCTGGCATATGACCGCCACGGCTGGCGCCGATGTAGTCCAATCTAGACTTCCGATTTTCGATGACTTTTTCCAACATTTGGTGCCGTATATCGGCAATAACACGGCGAATGTTGTCTTCCAAATGGTCAAGCGTTTGTGGCTTATCCGCATAGACCAATGACTTTACATAGCCCCACAGAAAGTAGTCTAGCGGTGTTAAATCACAAGATCTTGGAGGTCAATTCACAGGTCCAAAACGTGAAATTAGGCGGTCACCAAGCATGTCTTTCAATAAATCTATTGGGGCGCAAGCTGTGTGACATGTTGCGCCGTGTTGTTGAAACCACATCTCCTGGACATCATGGTTATTCAATTCAGGAATGAAAGAATTAGTAATCATGGCTCTATACCGATCACCATTGACTGTAACGTTCTGGCCACCATCGTTTTTGAAAAAGTACGGACCAATGATTCCACCAGCCCATAAAGCGCACCAAACAGTCAGTTTTTCTGGATGTAACGGTGTTTCAACATACACTTGAGGATTACCTTCACTCCAAATGTGGCAGTTTTGTTTGTTGACGTAGCCATTCAACCAGAAGTGCGCTTCGTCGCTAAACAAAATTCGCTTATGAAAATCGGAAACAACGGTAATCTCGTTTTGGGCCCATTCGACGAATCTACACCTTACTTGATGATCGTTTGGCTTCAATTCTTGCACGAGTTGGATTTTGTAAGCACGCAAACCAAGATCCTTCCGCAAAATCTTCCATAAAGTGGATGGACACAGATCCAATTCCTGTGCTCGATGGCGGATGGACTCATTCGGGTCTTCCTCAATGCTACGCTCTACAGCAGCAATAGCTTCTTCTGTATGCACCATACGGCGTCTCTGGGGATGCGAGTTATCAATAAGAGTAAACGTGGTGCGAAAACGTTCCATGGTTAATCGAATTAACTGCTCTGATGGACGATTTTGTCGACGATAAAATGGACGTAGTGCGCGATACGTTTTCCGCACAGAACCATTATTTTCGAAATAAAATTGCACTATTTGCAAGCGTTGTTCAGGCGTGAGTCTATTCATGATGAATTGCCAAACCAAACTGAGAATAAATCACTTAACAGCTGTTAAATCGGTCGCCATCTTGAAAAGTAATGCCAACTTAAAGTTCTATACCTCTATGAAAAACACCCTTTATATATATATATATATTCTTAACGAAAAGAACTTTAAAGCTCACGCTTTTGTTTTCTGAAGAATTTGTTGTCCTACGGAATTATTTGTAGATTAAATTAACAAGACAAATATATTTTTTACTCCGTGGTCGCTAAATCGATTTACTTATTTACCTAAGTTGTCTTTCCCAACTGTGCTCTGTATAAGTATATAGTTAAAGCAAGCGGTGTTAGAGAATAATGTGCGAACAAAATAGTGTAACTACAAACACATATGTACATGTATGCGTATTGAGTTATAATAGAAAAAGAGCTACGTGCATGCCTTACAGAGCAATTTGACAACGTTATTGTTAGTGTAATTGTCAGAAAAAACGTTACTATGGAAATTAAAGTGAATTTCTTATGCATATATCGTATACATATATATATGTATACCTCTAGGGAAAGTGGTTTAAATAAAAATGATAATGACAAGAGGCTGAATATGGGACAGAATAATAATGCTGCCACAAGTGATGGTAAAAAATTACGAAAATGCAATTTGTATGTCGGAAATGTAAAGCGATTATGTGGATTAAGTTAGCTGGATGTCAAAAGAGTTGTTTCCAGAATTAAATATTAAATAGCAAAAATAACTGCAATTAACAAATTTGGAAATATATTATTTTTCGACATACACATATGTATATGTCTGATTTTTGCTTAGGAAGGGATACAAGCTTTTGTATATTCCAACATTTTACTTTTTTAAATAAACAATTTTTAGTACTTAAAGCCACACTAAAAAACAAGCTTTGAATGGTTTAATAAGTAAACAATATTTCAAAGGGACGCTTTAAGTTAGCTATGCAAGTTTTTTGTTAGTGTATTCAAGGAATATTAAAATCTTGAGTGCTTTCATCCAATCGGATAAAATTTTGGTCCAAACCCACATTGATAAGATTTTATTAGTACGTTGATATATAGGATTTAATCTTTCACACAATACGCCGGAAAAGGCCTTATTGGCGATATTGATTATACTTATTAAATGTAATTGGCATAGACTGTGAGCTCATTCATTCATGGATAGGGCAGAGTACACTTAGGCTCCAATCATAAGGCATGCTTTCATCTAACTAAAGGGTGATCCAAGTAGAGGTACCTTTTTCAATAGCCTTTTTTTTTAGCAGATCACTCGTGAGTTGTGTCAAGTTGTCATGTTATTTTTGTTCAGTCTTTTTTGGCATTTTATCATGGAAAGACTTGCGCCTGAAAAATGTTTCCAAATCGTTCAACTTTATTACGAAAATTCACGTTCTGCAGTGAATGTGTTTCGCGCGCTACGCTCAACTTATGGTCAACATAATCGGGCTACTGAGCATACTATTCCCATCACCCATCTTGAGACCACACATTAGTGTACACGAAGGCAGTGGGGAGTCGATTCGGCGTCGTTCTCAACCACTCGGACTGACGTATGGAAAGACTTGGCGCATGTTACGTTGAGATCTTAATTTGAAAGCGTACAAAATACAGCTTGTGCAAGAACTGAAGCCGTTCGGCCTTTCCAAGCGAAATCGCTTCGTTCTATGGGCTCTTGAAAATTTCCAAGAATATCTGACGGTTTTGAGCCAAATTTTGTTCAGCGATGAGGCCCATTTCTGGCCCAATGGGTATGTGAACAAGCAATATTGCTTCATTTGGAACGAATAGCAACCTGAAGAGTTTCAAGAGCTGCCTTTTCATCAAGAAAAAACAACGGTCTGGCGTGGTTTGTGAGTCAGTGGAAGCATCGGCCCATATTTCTTCAATGGCGACCAATATCACGCCAGGATAACCGACTATTTGATGCCTGAAATTAAATCTAGTGATCTCTGCGACAGTGGGTTTCAAACAGATGGCGCCATTTCCCACACATCGCATCAGTCAATGGATTTATTGAGAAAAAACTTCAGTGAGCAGATAATTTTGCGTCTTGGGCTGGTCGACTTGCCACCAAGATCGTGTGATATGTAAAGTCTAAAGTCTATGCGGACAATCCTGCTTCGATTCAGGCCTTGAAGCAAAACATCACGGGTGTCATTCGCCAGTTACCAGTCGAAATGGTCGCACGAGTCATCGAAAATTGGACTCAACGGATGAACCATCTGAGACGTAGCCGCGGCCAACATTTGAAAGAGATAGTCTTCAAAAAAGGAATGCCAAAGAATGTTCTTTCGAGAGATAGTAAACATTCCCATTAAGTGTTTTTTCTGTGTTGTGCATCACCATTTAAATTCTGCAAAGTAAATGAATTATGCACTTTGTCAGTTCTTCGAACTTTGAACAGCTCAGCCTAAGCGGATATTTTTTTAAGCAGAAATTGGAGAAGTTTTTCCTCCATAAACTCAGATTGCTCTGAATAACGGTCACTAAGTTACCTCTCTGATTCTTACATGAGATAGTCCGAGCCGGCGTTACGTATTCGAAACGTACGCACATTTAGAACCCTGGAAACATGTGTTCTGTCTATCACTACACCATCGTTTTGGTTAAGTGGTTTTCGATTCGATATGCTGTGTTGTTATGGCGGTTGGGTACCCTTTTTTACTATTTGCTAGTATTGAATATAGATGTGGTTTAAACACATTAACATCAACAATGGCTCCGCGAAAAGAAGTATCCATTGGCGTAGGAAACTTGATTATTCAGCACAGAAGTAGAAGAAATCGTATGGTGAAATTTCAAAAATTTTAAACTTGAGTCCACCAAAGGTACAGACCATTGTAAAAAACTTTGAAAAAAAAAAAATTGATCCACCGAAAATAAGCCGCGTGTAGGCCGCCCGAAGAAACTAACTCGAAGCGACATCAGCATTATTCTGAAGGAAGTGAATGATGATCCTAAAGTTACTGCTCCAAAATTAGCCCAAAAAAAATCTCAAGCTCATCAAGAAAATGTGTCCATCCAAGAACAATTCGAAGAGCTCTGAACGGTAACAACTTCCACAGTAGAACGCCACATAAAAAGCCTCTTATTTCTGGAAAAAAATCGTAAACTTCCCTTGGCGTTCGCTATGGCACATTTAGACAAAGCACGCGGCACATATTGTTAAGGATTGTTTGATTTATCATTCTTCAAGGCGATTACGCACACCACACCACCTCCGAGCATAGATTTCAATGTTATGGAACATGTCTAGGAGATTTTAGGATTGTTTGATTTATCATTCTTCAAAGCGATTACGCACACCACACCACCTCCGAGCATAGATTTCAATGTTATGGAACATGTCTAGGAGATTTTAGTAGGTACATTATAGGCGATTACAGAAAATGTTTTTAGTTAAATCGTCACCGTGGTCATCCCTGTACCCCGTGGTACAACACCAAATTTACGCTCATTCGTTTGTTTTTCATTGGGGCATACTTTAAATGTGTGGTCACCTTCTTATTCTAGCCCGCTTCTAAATGGATGATTCTTGTTCAACCAGAAAATACTTGGTCTAAGGCTGGAAGTCATGAGCTGACGCTCAAAGATGAATCAATTAAATCATGGTCTATAAGAAATTTGGATACTAATATATTGTGATGAAAATCCCATACCAAGGACAAACAAAACTGTTGACAATGTAAATGCGATTTCCCGGAAGGACAGAAAATAAAGAAGCGGCCGTATAATGCAAATTACCCATACCAAGGACAAACAAAAGGGTAGACAGATTAAAGGAAATTCCACGTCGTTAAGGATGAACGGAGTAGCTGCAGCTACCGCAGGCAAACGAATAATCAGCTTATCCTTAAGCGCGTGAACAGAATGGTTGGGTCATCTACAGGTACAAAAAGAGAGGCAGCCGCTATCACAAGAAGAGACGAGTAGACAACGTAGTGGAGTTAACATTGCTGTGAGCTGTGTGTGTTTTAGAAACGGATGAGCTGAGTGAAGCAGATAATAAGTGTGTATCATAAAGAATTGTAAGATAAGCCATTGGCTAAAGACGAAGATTGTAATTACTGTACAAATAAATTCCTGACGGTTAAGAAACCTAACAAATAAATCTTTGGAGTTTTTTTTAGCAATCCAGTGATCGGACTCGAAGGATTTGGAAAATCGTCAAGGCGAACTTAGCAAATTCGTTACAATATTTTAAATTGGAAATGTGCAATGATTATCTGAAATAAAATTTCTTTCGCTAAATTCCACTTTCATACCATTAGATCCTTAGTGTATTTAAATATTGTAAACTACTTTCGTTGTTTTGTGTAGTTTTCAAGTATTTATCACATTGATAGATACATATGTATGTACGTTTATACATACTTTGGTGGGAATATAATGTAGATTTGATAGAAAAGAATATTTTCCATTATCAAAACTATAACTATATACAGCGTACTCATATGGGTACACACATGCTTAGATATATGTTCGTATGCATATATGTTATGTATATGTGAATGTATGTAGAATCTTGGGATGCTCGTGCAGATTGATATAAACAATTACCTATGCAATGTATGTACGAATATGTGTACATGTACGAATGTGGAGTCTTAAAAATACACACATATACACGCACGCATACATACGTAAATTTCTTCTGTTCTTGAGCATGTCAACATATAGAACGAATTCGTATTCACGCTTCAGCGTCCGTCTTCGATTGCTATGCGCTACGTGTTAATGCCACAGCTGCTGGTGTGTGCAGCTTCGGAAAAGATTTGTAACAACAGCTGCGCTTTACTATCTTAATGCCAACTGATTTCTTTTGCCACATTGCAAATGTGAAATTTTCCAAATCTTCATCTATTTTTATTTCACGCAATTGAGTTACTATACCTACAAACAAGCACACACACACACACATACACAGACATATGTACATATTCTAGGAGGAAAGAATTGTGTAAAAATTCACATGCAACACCTCATCGAAGATGTGCGGATGTGTAGGTGAGTGTGTATATGTATATGTATCTGTATATATACATGTGTGTGCGTGTTGCTTCTACGTGTCGTACGTGCCAGGCAGTTGTTAATTTAGTTTATTGCTTCACATTCAATTGTTAGAAAGTGTGACAAGCTGATGCTGCTGCTGCTGCTGTTTCACCTGTAGTAGTTTTTCCCTGAAATTATTATCAAGTATTTTCTTCTTCTTCTTCATCATTTGCTATTGCTTGAAAGCAGCTTACACTTGTGCAATACTCATATAATATTTATCTATATTTTATTTTTTTAAGCTTTTCTTTATTTTTCCGCTATTTACTTTTAGTGCCACGCACCGAAATTGTCGGCGGTCCGGAGCGTCTTGTCAAGGCTGGCAGCACCGTTGTGCTACGTTGTATCGTACGTGGCGCCCTTGAACCACCCACCTTTATTATGTGGTATCATAGCACGGAACAAATAACCGGCGATTCAGTAAGATATCGTACACAAGTCGATCGAAATATACCCGATATTGAAGGCGATTCTCAGAGTACGGTGAGTAATACCCCGCCTCTCCATTCAAATCTACTGGATAGATGTTTAAATGTTTGCTTATGAGTTTTAGATAATTTTTTTTCCTAAATATGATTTAACACCAATATTAAATTTATAAAGGGTTATCCATTTTGTGGTTTCTAAAATAAACGTAAATAAAATGCTTTAAAAATGTTTTTCTTTCATGAAATTGCTTTTTTATTATAAAGTTTGAACATTGGGATTATATGTACATATGTGAAACACTGTATCATTCAAATGACCGCCTCGTGAATTTTTGCATACTTCGATCCGTTTGAGGTAGATTTCGACCACTTTTTGGCACATATTGGGCAGTATTGTTTTACTATAACACAGTATCTCAGCTTTAACTTGGCGAATGTTGATTTTCAAGTGCTCAATAATTTAAGGTTTATCTGCATAAATATGGTCTTTCGCGTAGCTCCACAAACAAGCCCACATTGTCAAATCGCACGATTTCGGCGGCCAATTTATCGTCAGCACAAGAGATTATGCCGCCAGGAAATTTCTATAGCAATAAAGTCGTATTCGCTCGTGTTGTATGACAGGTGGCACCATTTTGTTGGAACCACATATTGTCCAAGTCATGTTCTTCAATAGCAGGCCAAAACACGTAGATTATCCTTTTCAAAGAAGCAATGTCCAATCACACTTGCGGAAAAAAGATCGCACCAGACAGTAAGGTTTTTGGGGTGTATAGCCTCTCTTCAATTATTTTGGAATTCTCAGAGCTCCAAATATGACAATATTACTTATTTATGTATCCAACTAGTAAGAATGTGCCTCGTCGCTGAAAAAAAAAATTGGTTGGAAAAATCGTGTTCCACTGCTTGTTGTTTAGGCACCCAATCGACAAAACTACAACCTTGTAAATGATCAGCTGCCTTCAGCTTTTGTGTGAGCTGGACTTTATTTGAATGTAGATGTAAACCCAAGTGCAAAATACGCCATATTCTGCTGTGAGAAAGTCCCAGCTCTCGAGAACGTCGAGTAATAGACACATTCAGGTCTTCGGCGACACTTTCACTTACAGCAGTGATATTTGAGGTGAAAATAGCAAAACAATGATGCACAGGCCTTACAATATCCGTAACCGATACAGTCTCTTCAAATCTCTGTTTAAATTTTACCAATAGCTCAAGTAATTGGACGATTATGTGCCCCATAATCTCCTCTACTAAACGTGGCCACGTTTGAGTTGCCATTTTTGTAGTAGGTTTCAACAATTTGAACGAGTGAAGAATGCTGATTTCTAACTGAAGCAAAACATGTTTGGTTTGACATATGTCAAAATACAGCCCTTCATAAATACAAATTTAATGTATCTCGGCTGATGGTGATATCTGAACAAAGATTTGAACCGACCTTGTTTCTACAAAAAGTGTTTCGCGGATATCATTCGAAAGATTTTCTGTGAAAAAAAAACAGTGTTTGAGAATTTTTTGTTATTGTTGTTGTATTTTTTGTTTTTAAAAATTTAATAAAATATTGAAAAATTAATATACCGGAATTGAAAAATGAATGAAAAGTCTTAGCGGTTTTATTCACTAGACAAAACTAATCCGATTATGTGAAATGAACACGTGTTCGAAAGCTGATTCCTCAAAAAATATTCTGCGAAGACAGTTCTGTGAATCGTGGTTCGTGGGAGAAATTAATTTGATTTAAAAATTAGGGAAATTTCCGAAGAAATATTCTTTGCGATGCTTTGTTACTATAAAGAGGTGAAAGTGTTGGAAAGAATTTGTATAGTTTGCGGTAAGAATGCTGTAAGTAAACGGCTGACCCAGGACTGGTTTCCTCGATTCCGTTCTGGACCGACAGCGGACTGTCAGGAGATAGCGAGAGGCATTAGGTACCACTCACTTGACAGTTTGAAATCATTTAAAAAAAAAAGACTGTCTACTCAAACTAACTCGATGTGTTGGGGGCGATTTGATTCAACGCAAACGAAATTGTCGTAATCGAATACCATCCTTGAAATGTTTCCAAAACGTGACAGAATCGAACCATTCCTGAAGTGACTTACTACTGGCCATGAAAGATAGGTTAAATGCAAAAATATAACACGAAAAATATCATCAAAGACGAAGACCGGTGAACCTCCATAAACATATTTAAAGCCTGAATGCCAGGATTTATGGCAAACAAGGTGCTGCTGAGTGTATGGTGGGATTGAAAGCGAATTACCTATCATAAACTGATTCTATTTATAAAATTGCCTATTATGAACTGCCTCTGTCTAGCAAGAAGAATTCTGAGCTTATACTGTCAACAATTAACTGGCTTTCAACACCATACCACACACATTTATTAGTTGGGAAGTTTTAATGCAAAACTCTATTGATAGTAAATAATTGGCCGACCGAAAACCCACTGAAAATTATTTGGCCAAGTTCTTCGCCGATGAACAAGAGAACACTGATGAAATTACGGAGTTAACCGAAAAACTACAAAAATTCATAAATAATAATTGCCAATATGTAATTGGCTAAAATTAATTTTCAATAAGAAAAAATTTTGTCCTTTTTATTTAACTACAAAAAATATTTAATATTATATACATTTATACTGGTTATGGGAGCTAATTTCGTCCAATTATAAATGCATCTATATTGGAAATTTTAAATATTTTTAGCTTTATGGGTTCCCACTACGGAGCAGGAAATATGTTTACTTTCAGCAACACTTTCGAACACCTATCGATGAAACGCATCAGCTCTTCAAAAATCTCGAATGGAAAAGGCTGGCACAGAAATCATATGGGCCCACTAAGACAAAAGTGTGAATTACAATCGCGCTCCTTAGGAATATTAAAACTGCTAGCTATTGACAAACTCTGCCCCATTCATAAAATAGCGGGACTCTTCAAACTACGTCATTAGCCGTTAGGCCATAAAACTTGTACGGCTGCGCAACAGAAATTCTTTTTAAAATTGGAAAAAGCATTTTGATACTAATTTAATAATAATAATTTGAGTGTTCAGAAGAGGTGTACCCGTACATTTTTTTGTTGTTTCTAAGTAATTCTTATGATCAAGAACAAGAATTAATATTATGTTGACTGCGACAGATGACTGTGTAGTAAGTAGAGTGTTCTACTATGCCGAGCATTATGGCTTCGGACATCGATTAGACCATCCGCTCAAATTGTAGTTTTTTTTCTAAATAAGGATGAATGTAAAAACTGCAGTTTTCAGATGTTTCGATAGAATATTTGAATATCAGGAAATTTTTTTTTTAATTTCTATAACTTTAATAGTAAACCAAATTTAGTTATTTTTTTATTTATTTATTAAAAATTTTCGTCCTCAGATATTTTAAACATAT
The DNA here is from genome assembly GCA_030068015.2 of Neoceratitis asiatica. NCBI lineage: Eukaryota > Metazoa > Arthropoda > Insecta > Diptera > Tephritidae > Neoceratitis > Neoceratitis asiatica. The sequence continues at coordinate 42,575,897 of CM061529.1, forward strand.
ATGTGAGAGCAATTGTAAATTTCGTTGTATTCATATACACTTGTAGAGCTTCATGTGTATACCCTACAAGAGAGCTACCGATCTTTTGAGCCATCATATGACAGAAAGAGCTGTCGTCATATCACAAGAGCCCGTAGAGCGAATTTCTCATCGGTTTCTTAAGGCCGAAATGGCAAAACTGTTGTTTACATTTGTATACGAGTACGACATTATCTCTTTGTTCAGCTAAGCGACAGCATTGATGCCTAAATAAATCAGCTGTCATAAAAATTCTCTTAATGTATACATATATACATACATTTTTAAGATGCAGTAATTTTCCAACATTTTCACATAGATCATGTACATAGTCTATACAGCATAGAAAAGTAATAAAAATACAACAATAACGTTTTTTTTTAACCTCAGCAAAATATTTTAAACAAAACAAATTTAAATTATGTTTGTATTTTCTTTGTGTCATTAGTGGTGGCTTAGCCCAAAAGCTCTACCAAGGCCTCCTTGGTATTAACGACTTCCTTGAAGTTGAAATAAACCCCTTTCAAGATAATAGTACACAAATTTGCATTAACAATTACAAATGAAATAGAAAATTAAATAAAAAAATTTTATTATCACATATTGGGTGTATTCGAAATCAATATCCATAGTCGTTTTCACGAAATAATGTATTGGGCCTAGTAAAAGGTCAATTGCAAAGTCCCCGGCATACTATATTAAGACACATTTTTTTGGTATAATTAATTTTTTCTTTATACAACATAGTTCCCTTCAATACGCCGGTAATAGCGACCCTCTTTCTTTTCGATACCATTTGTGTAGTACGATTTGTCCTTTCTTACAAAAAAGGCCTCAGTTTCGGCAATCGCCCCTTCATTCGACGACAATTTCTTCCCAGCGAGCATTTTTTTGAGATCTGAGAACAGTAAATAGTCGCTGGGGCCAGATTTAGAGAATACGGTGGAAGCAGAAGCAATTCGAAGCCCAATTCATGAATTTTTGACATCGATTGCACTGACTTGTGACACGGTGAAACAGCATTTTATTTTTCTTTAAATTCGGCTAGTTTTTTGGCGATTTTGTAATTCAAAAGGTCCAATCTAACTACGTAATAGCCGCTGCTAAAAGTTCTTTCTTTTTCAAGGTAGCCAATGAAAATTACTCCGTATGCATCCCAAAATACAGACGTCATAACCTTGCCAGCCGACTGTTGTGTTTTTCCACGCTTTCGAGCGAGCTTATCGTGTGCTGTCCACATGAGATGGTTGTCGATTGGACTTCGATGGATCCATGTTTCACCCGTTGTCATATATCGACACAAAAACTCGAGATTTGTAGGCTTAATCATCAACTCGTCGTTGTTTTTGGTCAAAATTAGCTCGCGCGGCACCGACTTTTCACGGAGCTTTCTCATATCCAAATATTCATGAATGATATGATGTACACATCGTAATCATTTTGTGGATTTGTTTTTTGTTTTCGTCGTTAAGAACCTCTTTGGGCTCTACTGCGTTCCCGTTTTTGGTGCTCACTCCACCACGTCTGAACTTAGAAAATAATTCCTTGATGCTTGATTTTCATGGGAAAGTGTCCGAAAACTCGTCAAAATCCCATTTTTTGCTTCAACTGCTTTGTTTTCTTCAAAAATCAATATTTTATCAACACGTGAAATTCCTTTTGGTCCATTTTTTCACAATAACAAAAGTTGCCTAACTCAAAATGCTTTAATTCACAAAGTAATGATCCGACAACTGTCAAATTTATACACGCGTCTTTTGAAGGTTAAGGCTAACTAAAAATTAAAATGTATCAGTCCGAGATGAATAAGACAACATACTTATTTATTAGTGTCGTCCTCGATCGTGTGCTCGTTTTGGTGAGCCCATCCGGCCGTTCTTGCAGGATAAGTACGTAACTAGTGTCTTGAATCCACAAGAAGATGTGCACAAGAAAATCAAATAATCTTCCTATCTCGTTAAGGCCGAATACGTATTATCATAAATGTACAACAATAAATCTATGCATTACTCGTCATTTATGTATTTACATTTAACATAAAATTATGTGCTTATCTGTAGATAAACATAAATACATAAATATAAACGATTGCACATACATATATACTTGTATATATACGTATATAAGTGGAGTATGCAATAAATTGCCTTCCAAAAATGTTTTGTTTGAACATTGGCTCAGCCGATACGACAAGTCACCTGTTCCCTTGTCGCATATCATAAGCGGCATTTAATCCATATTTATTATTAACCAACAGCCAACAACAGCAACTGTCAACAACAGGCAATGACAGCCAATTAGGGAATATCGAATAACTGCAATGGAAGGAAACGCCATAAAGTTCAGCAGAGAGTACAAATGCAAACAAAAATAATTATTTCTTTTTTTTTTTAATTTTGCAGCTGAAGACTTTAGAATATCACCGTCGTTGTGAAATGCATCAGTATTAATAATATTTGTACGTGATTTTGATTTCATATTTTATCTTGCCACGGTGAACTTTCAACTCCACGTAGATACGTCGATGCTACGATTCTTGATTCGTTGTTATTGCTGGCAGCCTGTTGGTGGGATGAATTTTACAACATTTTATATAACACATAAAATTAAAATTTTTTATGACAATCTTATTATCCGTTTTGCATACATAACGGATTCTACGCTATTAGTGTTTGGTGTACAACTTCGATAAGCTTTTAACGCAACACCTAAATATAGGCAACATTTTCTTTTAATTTCTGCTTATTTTCAGCATACCCGATTATAGCACAGAAACATTGCTTTGACACCGTTTAGCTGAAGATTGTCTGTCAAATATTCTACCTAGCAACCCCTCTGAAAATACAGATGAATATGTTCCTCGATTGTGTTCTTTTTCTTTTACTCGTACTAAAACCGAATATATATGAACAAGGAAATGTACTGTTGTTAAAAAAATTTAGATTTTTAAAGCGTTCCCGGAAGATAAAAATTTCTTAGTATATGCCATGCTCAAAAGAACTATCTTGCTTATTTATACATATTTACTAAGGATCTTTCTACCTAAAGGGTGATCCATTTCGAGGTTTCCCAATTTCTAAAGAAAAAAACACTATCTTTCGAAAGAGCATTCTTTGGAATTTATTTTTTGAAGATTATCTCTTTCAAATGTTGGCCGCGGCTTTTTCTCAGATGGTCCATCCGTTGAGTCCAATTTTCGATTACTCGTTCGAGCATTTCGACTGGTAACTGGCGAATGACACGCGTGATGGTTTGCACCAAGGACTGCATCGAAGCGGGATTACCCACATATTCTTAAGACTTTATATGCCCCCACAGGAAAAAGTCCAACGGTGTGATATAACACGATCTTGGTGGCCAATCGACCGGCCCATAACAGGAAATTATCTGCTCACAGAAGTGTTCTCCCAATAAATTCATTGACTGATGCGATGTCTGAGAAGTGGAACCATCTGTTTGAAACCCACTGTCGCCGAGATCACTAGATTCAATTTCAGGCATCAAATAATGGGTTATCCTGGCGAGATATTGGTCGCAATTGAAGAAATATGCCGATGCTTCCGCTGACCCACAAACCACCCCAAACAGCTGTTTTTCTTAGATGAAATGGCAGTTCTTGAATCTCTTCGGGTTGCTCTTCGTCCGAAATGCTTCAATTTTGCTTGTTTACATACCCATTAAGCAAGAAATGGGCCTCATCGCTGAACAAAATTTGGCTCGAAAACGTCGCATCTTCTTAGAAATTTTCAAGAGCCCATAGAGCGAAGCGATGTCGCTTGGGAAAGTCGAGCGGCTTCAGTTCACACACAAGCTGTATCTTGTTAGATTTCAATTTAAGATCTCTGAATGCCGAATCGACTCTCCACACTCTTCATGTACACTCTCAGGTACGGCCGCTATATTTTCTTCACTACGCGCTGGACGTAGTGTATTCGGTCAAATATTATACAATGATGAATGCTGGGCCTCAAGATGCGTGATGGTGCTGCGAATAGTACGCTCAGCAGGCCGATTATGGTGACCATAAGTTCAGCGAAGCGCGCGAAAAACATTCCTTACACTGAGTTTACACACGAATATATTTGTCGCTTTTTATCGTCAATTTTGCTTTGGTATTTCCCTTCAGGTTCACACGGGGAAACTTTGTGCATGGCAATTTTCTGCCATTCCATTTCATTTCATTTTCGCAATTTACTACATACTCCAGCCATGTACAAGTTTTTACATATTTTTCAATATAAATCGTTATCTTATGTATTCAATTTATATTAAGACTGATATATTTACATTTACATATATAAATTTAAATTTTAAATTCCATAAATTCTCTAACATTCATTTTAAACTTATCATAACAGCAACCATTCAGAGAATGTAAATATAAATGTGAAAAGGAATGACAAATTTTACAGCAACGAATAGTATAACAAAGCGTGTCAACCGAGTACAACAGTGTCGGTACGCTGCTCTCTTCGTCGTCGCCCTCTCCCTTACAAACGAAGAGTCGCCGCAACAAACATATTCGTATGTAAACTTTGTAATTTTGTAAGCGTTATTCAGGCGTAGGTCTTTCCATGATAAAATGTCAAACAATACTGAACAAAAATAACATGACAGCTTGACACGACTCACACGTGATCTGTCAAAAAAAGGCTATTGAAAACAGTACCTCTACTTGAAGCACCCTTTATTTTTCAGAATATTCTAAATATGATATCCATAGTATTTCAGACTACGTTAAAATTAATTGAATTAATATTATTTAATTTAAGGTTATATAAACTTTAATAAAATTTATATTTCTTGACTACTAACTTTATTTTCGCAGTTACGTTTTCGGAATATCGATTTTTTCAAAGTTTTGTTGAAAAAAATATATGGATTTTATTTTGGTGTAATTTTAAGAGCAGAAATTTCGAAAAACTTTCTAATAACACCCCTCTACAAGTCGCTCATCATTCCCGTCCTAATATATGGTGCAGAAGCTTGTACAATTTCAACATCCGATGAGTAGGCTTTAAGAGTTTTCGAGAGAAATGAAGGTCCCTACCATGTTGGCAACGGTGAATACTGCAGACGGTGGAACGATGAGCTACTCGAGTTATACTGCATTACTGACATATTTCAGCGAATTAAGAAAGCGTCTAAGTGGAGGAAAACTCTCCAGGTTTTAAAGCAATCGATGAGTACGGGTGGAAGAAGAAGATCTTCATCCGAAACTCGGTTATTGAAGAGCGACCACGTTTCACATGGTACTGGTTTCCAACTGGCGAAAACAGCTATGAAAAGCAACGAATGACGCGCTGTTGTTGATACAGCTATATGCCAAAAAAAAAAAAAAAAGAAAGAATTCGGCATTGTCGTTGACTTCACTTAGTGACTCCTAAGCAATTTCTATATCTCTCATATGTTTGAAATTCAACTATTTTGGTGAAAATTTGCTCACGCGTTTAATTCCCATGACATTGAGAAAAATGTCATGGCATGATCTAGTCGTTATATGAACATCATCAAGGACTTCTATAATTGTGATTTGCTGCTTCGCAACTACTATTTTTTAGATGCTTTTTCAGGTCACTTATCAATAACTTTGAAATTTTTTTTTTTTTACTCTTATACAACTCGTTAGCTATTGCTTTACTCATAGCTGAGTCGCCATTACATACTTTGTTACAATTTTAATAGAAAATTTAATAAAATCTCATAGATATCTTATCTACTATATGCATATCTTTCAGCAAACTAAATTCTTATCCTGATTTAGCAATTTTGTAAATCTCTATCAACTGCTCCAACTTGTATATAATCGAGTTTTCTGTGTCAATATTTAATATTCTTTGTCTTCCTTTTAGTCTGAGATATCGATGATCAAAAACATAATGCGTAGAAAAATTCTTATAAAAGTTAGAAGCAAACAAATTCTTTCTCTATAAAAAAATACACAAGTCCATACACCAAAAAATAAATAAAATATTAAAATTTTTCCTTTTTTCACTGTGATTTCGCGTCACTTATTATTTGAGAAATTTTTAATTCTAAAAATCTCAAAAATGTAAGTCTTTTGTCTAAAACCTGCCTGCTTAAAATCTTCTTAAAATTTGGAAACTTCTTTGATGGAAGTTTTCGTGCCATACTAAGTTTCATTTTAATTTCCTTTAATTAATTTTTGTATTTATTTATTTTATTGTTTAATTATTTATAATATATACAAGCATTTATTTCTGATCTTCAAGATAATATACATCGAAAACAAAAGTTAAATTATTTTTTTTTTGCTTTTTTATATATAAAACTATAATTTTTTACTAACTTTTTTGTGGAATTTTAAATCGTGTGGTTTCCTTAAATGCCAAAAGTCAAGAGGGAAGAGAAAATGCCACTTTGCAAAATAGTATCAAAATTTAATACGCTTTTTCGCTTTTTACGTTTCAATACACTATTTTCGTAATATTTTTTTGAATACGAGTTTACCATTAGTGTATTGCAAAAAGTGTACAATCGACATAAATAAGCATATTTTATGAACTTTTTATTAAAGTATTAAATTGTTTGATTGGAAAATACATTCAACATTAAAAAAATAACTGTTTACTGCTTTTTATATCGATTTCGCATCACAACCTTCGCTTTTTTAATACTTATAATGTTTCAATAAACTAATTTTGGGTGTCGATCACTTGACCATTAAATTGATAAAACAATTCCTCAAGTGCTTTTATTTTATTTAGAAATGTGGTGGCATGTTTGCCAAAGCAAACTTCAACCCATCTTCGTGCAAAGCTTCGATATTATTAATTATTATGACATCGTTGATGACGCATCGACATTATCAGTGATTTCATTATAAAATTATAATTCGCTGTTTAGGTCATGATTCAGTCATTGAGTTCCTTCAACGTTTTCGCGTATTTCCAATGTTTCTGTGTTTCATGCTATAAATATGTATGATTAAAATACCGAAAAATTACCGGATTCATAAACCACGTTTTGCCTAAAGAAATAAAGACTAGATTATTCTAACCTTAAGTTTTATATTTTAGTATTTAATGTACCAATTGAAATATCCAGCTTCTTACAAAGTTCAATATCTAAAGAAAGAAAGGATACAAACTTTGTCTTCAGTTAAGCTCCGCATTACAAAAAAATTCGAAAAATTCAAAACATCGTCTTCGAACTTCACTTTCTGTATCCATTTCGCCACAGTTGACTCGCATGGAAAAGCATGAGCACTATTCAGCAAATGGGCATAGGCCTTGGGGCCCGCCGCATGCAAAGCTATAGCAAACGACATATTTCTTCACGTCCAATGAATACTCCTGGACGGGTTTTCAATTGTTCATAGATACACACAAACTAACACAAAACCTTTTGAATATACTTTCTCGAAGATATTGTTCGCAAATACATAAAATACTTACTTATGTGATCAATTTTTTCCAAAACTACAGCATCTTTGTTAAATAATATTGAATTTTATTGTAAAAATGCAAATTTTAATATATTTCAATTCAAATTGTAAAAAAAATATCAATAGTATAAAAATCGGTATGCATCTCTAGCGAAAAAAAACTCATATATTTCGTGGATGGAAAAATTTAGTAGTCACGGAAAACATGAGTAGAGCGCGGTAAATATTTGTCGCTGATTATGTATTCTTAACTTTTTCATGGCTAAAAATAAAATGAAAGATGTAGAAATTGATGTAAAAACTAAAAATATTACATAACTTGCTTTGTAAATTGCTCTAATACGTTTGAAAATTAATCTTCTTCTTGTTTCTCGCGAAACATATATGAGACTATTTATTTCGCTCGGAAACCTGTGTTGCGGTGCTTTTGTGTTTGTCTAAAAACTTTTAAAATAGGCAGTAGGAAATGGAGTTTTTTTCGTTCGAGGTGTGTACTGCGTCGTAAAAAAATTTTCGCGCATGGTTCTTTTGGAATTTTTTTAATATGGAGTTTTTTGTTTTCGTAAGAGCTACATACCGACCTTAAGAAACGGTCAGTGATGTCAACGCTTGTCGATCTATCTATATTTGTGCTGGGAGAGTACTATTTTTAGTACTTTTTCATGAAAATTACTATCATATAAAAAGGAATTTTGCCAAAAAATCAAATTGAAATCTGTAAGGTAGTTTAAGGCAGTATTTAGAGAGAGGGAAGCGAACATATAACACCTTTATCGATTGCATCATGAGTGAATTGAGTTTTAATGAAATATCAAAAAAAAAAATTTATTTTCTGACAGCTGTCATTATTTTAAATGTATATAAATCTATTATATTAAAAAAAAAATTTTTTCATCATATTGTGTATTTGCAAAACTCAACGGTTTTTTTCTTATATCCAGTTTAATGATCGACTAGTTCTAGTGTCCGTCTTTGCTATAATTTTTCTTCAATATTTTTTTAAACCAATTGGGAATATCATATCTTTTACCTATTTCATAGTTTTTATATATTTAGTTAGGGGAAAAATGTCTTTACTAATTTACAAAACGTATTTTTTTATTAATTTATTATATGTATTTTTCATTCCACAAAATAATGAAAAAATAACTAACTAAACTATATGTTTTTTTCTCAATTTCTTTTTCAAATATAACAACTATAACAACAACTAAAACATTTTGTTGGATTTCATAAAAATACATACGTGACATCTCCCACGCGCGCTCACATACGCACAACAATCGCCGCTCTCGCTATGGTGAAATTGGCACGTTGACTTCTCTCGCGGATGACACTGACATCGTTTGTATCGTTGTATCTTTTATATCGTTTGGTATTCAACTGGCAAATACAGACCGGCTCATTAATCATTGAATCAGCGAAAAAACGTGATAATGGCAATTACACATGTAGCCCGTCAAATAGTCCCAGTGTGACTGTGATGCTCAATGTTATAAATGGTAAGTACGAATGATCGCAGACACAGATAACGCTAAGAAAAGTCCAGCATATGTTAAAAGTAAAGCAGCAAAAGTTAAACCAAGTAAAATACAAAAGCAAATACGCTTATACAAATTTATACATTGTTTAACATACAAGTACTTTAGTGTGCTCCGCCTTCCATGACAAACGTGCCTTGCTAGGATGCCACACGTTTTCTATTGATTTTCATAGCCTCACTTAGTTTCATGGTTTGTGGGGGGGTGACGTTTTTAGCAACATAGTGTTTCAAACGCATTCACTTGTTAGACGAATTTCGGATTATGGAGCAAATTTATGCAGACTTTTCAAATTCCTGCACGTATCACGTATTTCACGACTAGTTAATCAACTAGTATTTAGTCGCGGCCACGCGTTTATTACACTGTTTAATGCACTCTCATTGCTGAATAGATTTTCAATATATAAAACAAATAAATAAATAATAAATAAGATAAGAAATCAAATTAAATTTAAAGGGAACACTTTATCTACTATTTACGTTTGTATTTTTTTCAATAAAGGACGACTGAATGGAGCCTAACCTTTTTTTTTTTTTTTGAATTAGTTTTTTCAGTCCAACCAGGCAACACAACTGCATTTAAAATAGGGCAAACAGCAAATATATACATAAAATCAGAGTTATCAGGCTATGTCTCAAAACATGTCAAGCCACCAGAGGGATTTTGACTTTCGTTAATGTAGTTGTTGGTCTGTCATTTATGATAAATATTCAATATTTCTTTCCACGAAAACTGTGGTAGTTTTTTTTTTGTCAAGTTAGTTATATATTCATTAGCTATAAGTCAATATAAACTAGAGAGCAAAGACCTATATAAAGTTAAGCAGTATCCCAGATTCTCAGAAACTTTGTAAGACACCAAATGGATCCAATGATTTTAATACTTACTCCGAATGCCACATGAGATGATTTGATCAGTTATGGGATTCAGTAACTTGTATCGCTAAGATTTACGAGTTTCCTCGCTCTCACTAACTCATTTTAAACGACACTATATTTCTTACATCCAAAACCAGGAAAAGTCAGGCATTCCAAGAGAATCTGTGACATAAAATAAAAGCTCCTCATAAAAATCCATCGGCCATTCGGAGCCGTCTTAAAATAAACTCTACACAACATATTTTATTTTAGCAAATAAACGTTTTATTTCTCAACATAGTCTTCTTTTACTCCTATAAATTTAGTGCTACGTTTTTTTTTTTAATTTTTTTTCTCCTTTTAAAAAATAGATTTTCTCAAAACCCTCAAAATCGGTATTTGTTTCTGTGATGTCCACTTCATTCAACCCGAAACTCTTAACAACCATCAGTTTCTTCGGGTTTGGAAACACGAAATATTCGCAGGGTGCTAAATCTGGAGAATATGCTGGATGAGGTTCGTAGCTCAATTTATGAATTTCTGCCATGCTGACCACGTGTGCACCCGTATATTCTCCTGTTGGAACAGCGCTTTTTTCGCCAAGCCCGGTTCTTTTTGCTTGAAATCAATATCGAATATATTCAAAAACTCTGAATAATATTCGCCGATGATCGTTTTACCCTTTTCAAGACAATCGATGTGAATTACGTCTTGAGCATTTCAAAATCTGTGTCCATGACCTTGCTGGTCGACAGAATAACATTAGCTCCCTTTGATGAACGTTCACTCGGAGAAACCTTTTAATATTTTTTTTGGTCGCTGGTGTGGTGCATTCTACGAAACGGCGTAAAATTTCATTTTGATTACGATTGAACATCGCCAAACATTCCGTTGAACTGATTACACGGTTGAGCTTATGGTCGTGTGTTAGCAATCGCGGCACCCATCGCGCGGATAGATTTTTCATTTACAAATATTCATGTAAAATATGATGTACCCGGCCAGTTGAGATGCCTCTAGCCTCAGCCACCGTTCGCAATTTTATTCTCCAATCAACCAGTATCATTCCATGGACTTTATCAAAGATTTCTGGCGTGACAACCTGGACGCTCGACGCCACTTGTACTGCCACGACCACAACGGAACTCTCAAACATTGAAACTGATAGTGCAGTATCCACATAGTAACATAAATTTGCACAAGCTGTATTTTGTACGCTCTCAATTTAAGATCTCGACGTTAAATGCGCCAAGTCGTTCTATACGTCAGACCGAGTTGCTGCGAACGGCGCCGAATCGACTATCCACGCTCTTCATGTACACTCTCAGATACGGCCGTTATATTTTCTACACTTCGTGCTGGATGTGGTCTATTCCGTAGAATATTATCCAATTTTGAATGCTGGGTCTCAAGATGGGTGATGGCGTTGCGAATAATACGCTCAGTAGGCCGATTATGTTGACCATAAGTTGAGCGAAGCGCGCGAAACATATTCCATACAGAACGTGAATTTTCGTAATAAAGTTATATGATTTGTAAAAATGGTTCAGACGTAAGTTTTTTAATGGTGAAATGCCAAACAATATTAAACAAAAATGATATGACAACATGACAGACATGACTTACGCGTGATCTGTCAAAACAAAGCTATTGAAAAAAGTACCTCTACTTATATACATCTGCCGCTTTTTTTAACATAGACTACCATGCTCTTTAATAATGTATGGCTGTCGACAAAGTGTAGATCGGAATATGAATGGTTTCATAGAAAGCACCAAACGGTTTGAACGCAAAGAAGAAATGTGATGGAAGGATTATTAAAATATTTTTTTTTTTTAAATAACTTCAACTTCCTTTTACTCAACTAAACAATTACTTTAATTGAAAGCTCCATCAATCCAAATAAATAACATATCCGGCTGTGTGTAAATGCATGTTTCTGCGATATCCTTTGAAGTTATGCTTGATTATTTTTATTATTATTATGCATTTTTGTTTGTGCTTCACTTAGCCATCATATTGTTAATTCTGTGATAATATTCGCGCAATTTATTTGCACACTTGCTTCACCATCAGTCTTCTCATTTATAGAGAAGGAGGAAAATATGTATATGCCTTGCCTGAAGTGGAGCAAAAAACCAACATCAGAGTAATGGCAATTTGGCGCGTGTTATACGAGCGCAATGAAGGATATGACAACAAGTCCTGAGGTTATGTTTACCATTGAAGTCTTTCAGTAACACTACCACTAGGGCATTTGCATAAACAAAGTCTAAGAATGTAATGTGAGGAGAGGTATGAATGGACATGTAGAATGTTACTAGTTTGTATTCCTACAAGAGCTAGTTCAACATTCATCTGATATTGTTAATACAATACTAGTTACATACTAGTTACATAAAATTATAGTTCAACACTAGAACTCCAGCTGATAGTAGTTCTTAACTTCTTATCTTTAACTTTCCACTACAGTAATGTGCCAAGTATGTGTGTGTTTTAGCTAGGAAGTTAGGAAGTTAGGAAACTAGGAGTATTGCGTCGTAGTTGCTGTGACTGGAATGCACAAACATTTGCGCTTAAATTAGAAATTTGTTTGCGTTGAAGAACATTAATGATTAATTCTTTGCATTTATCAGAGTATGCCAGAAGTTAGCTATGTATGAGTATCTAAGGCTTTTAGTAATGACAGTGGCTTTGAGCAATTTTTATAAATTTATACATACATACGGAACCATACATCCCATCAGTGGTATTAAGTCAGAGCGTACATATACTCGTACACCAACGTCAGTGGGAAGAACATGTTGAAGGATGTTGTGGTCTAGAATGTTTAACAATATAAGGAACTGGTAGTTTTAATGTGAAAGCCTTCAAATATATACAGGGTTATCCATTTTGCGGTTTCCGTAAATAAGCGTAAATGCTAATGCATATAAAATATTTTTTTTTATGAAATTCAATTTTTTGTTTCATAGTCCGGCCAATTTAAACATTCGAAGCTACATAAATTCCCACCAAGCTGAAAATCGGTAAGATTGTTTAAAATACAATCAAAAATAAAATTTTAAAGTTCCCCATCTCTCCCCTGTAGGGAAAATTTTTTATTTAAGCTCAAAAGTCAAAAAATAAGTTTTTCGCGATTTTCAGCAAAAAGGTAAGTTTTGTATAAAATTACCTCAGAAAAAAATTATGGATCATAAAATTATCTACAAAAAATGTATCAATACTTATTTTCCTACGAGCCACCATTTTTGAGATATAGCGATTCGAAAAGTGGTAAAAGTTGTAATCCTTATAATATGCATACGTTTCCACGCCACCTATGAGGTTGTGTTGGCTTCCCCAGTAGGGATATTCCACGGCTCTCTTGTGACCCTGTTTAATTTTAAACTATTACAAAATAATGGATATTGAAAGCGATGCAAACTGCTGATGCCTCGTACATTATTGTTTCATTATAGGATGCACATAAACCAAATGACGAAAAGATTTGTATAAGACGTTTTGACCCAAGTCTTCGGTGAAAAAAAGCTTAATCCTAAAAACCGAGGCCTAATTGTAATTTCGACTTGAAAAGCCTAGATCGCTTATTCTTTCAAATCACTCATTCTACAAAATATGTCAACGATTCTGAAATTTCATTATTTAAATCTTCAAACATGCGACCTGACGGAGGGTAGTTATAATTATCAAACACTGTGTTATGAATATCTTCGCGAATGATAGCTGCAGCTGCGTCTAGGACTCTGAATCGTTCTTCTTTTTTATTAGTTTTTTCCTTTTCGTACCAGGCTTGATTCAAAATATCGTGATAATTATCTACTAAGCATATGAATGTCGATGCTCCCTATTTCTCAGTGATAATAAGTTTATCACCATACTTCAGTCGTAGCTTAATCGTTCTGTTATCTAAAGTCTTACTTTTGCAAATACTCTATAATTCGTTTAAAGTGAACTGAATGGCATCGCTATTTTCAATGTAAGTAAATATTTCCTCCATTGCCCGAATCGTAGCTTCGTCTTTAAGACGACCAATTTTAAGTCCAGTGCAATCATGATGATAATTAGCTTCCGCAGGAACTAAATCATATGCAAATTCCAGTCGAGCAAGAATATCTTTTGCTGTAGCATCGTCACGATTCCGAGCTATTTCCAAAATTGAATCTTTAAAATGAAGTGTACTTACTCATACTCTTCACTCAATTCCTGCCCACAAAATATGCATTGTTTTTTTTTTAAACAAAAAGCTGATTCACTGGAAAGTAAGGACTTTCTGTGGATGTACTGGATTCTTGTTCTTCACGTTGTCTTTTATTAGTTGCAACTATAGAAGACTTTCGAGTATAATTTTTACGAAAATTTTCATGTATTGTCACAGATTTTTGATTTTTAAAATATTCCGAAAATTCATCTGCTCTTTCATACCACGTTCAGCAGTAGTAACTTATAAACCTACTGGGAAACCGCGTTAAAGAACGCGCTAAGTACACAACCTCATAGGTGGCGTGGAAACGTATGCATATTATAAGGATTACAACTTTTACCACCTTTCGAATCGCTATAACTCAAAAACGGTGGCTCGTAGGAAAATAAGTATTTTCTTTTAACATTTTTTGTAGATAATTTTATGATCTATAATTTTTGTCTGAAGTAATATTATATAAAACTTACCGTTTTGTAGAAAATCACGAAAAACTAGTTTTTTCACCTTTGACCTTGAATAAAATTTTTTCCTTACAGGGGATAGATAGGGAACTTTCGAATTTTATTTTTGATTGTATTTGAAACAATCTTACCGATTTTCAGCTTGGTGGGAATTTATGTAGCTTTACTCTTCATTCTTGGTCTAATTTGACCAGACTATTAATAAAGTCTGAACTTTGGCGTTGTACGAGAGACAATACATTATTCAATTGACCATCTCTTGAATTTTCACAAACTGCGATCTATTTGAAGGAAATTTTTCCCACTTTTTAGCACATATTGTGTGGTATTTCAGCCATAACTTGACGAATCTTGGCTTTCAAGTGCTCAAAAGTTAGAGATTTATTCGATTAAAGCTCCAACGGTGTCAAATCCAACGATCTCTATGCCCCATTGACATCGCCAAGACGAGAGGTTAGGCCGACGGGAAATTTCTGTCGCAATAAAGCCATATTCGCTCATTTTGTGTGGCATGTGGCACTATCTTTTTGATCTTATTGGAACCACATATTGTCCAAGTCGAGTTCTTCAATTGCAGGCCAAGAAATGTCGGTTATGATATGATCACAACGCTTTGAATTGACAGTGACAGTCTCGCCGTTATCGTTTTTGAAGAAGTAAAGTCCAATCATACCAGTGGACAAAAGAGCGCGCCAGACAGTAAGTTTTTTTTGTTGTTGTTGCAATAGACTCTCTTCAATTATTTGACGATTCTCGGAGCCTCAAATTCGTCAATTTTGCTTAATTACGTATCCACCAAGTAAGAAGTGTGCCTCGTCGCTGAATTTTGTTAGAAAAACCACGACCTACTGCTTGTTGTTTAGGCACCCAATTGAAATAACTATGACATTGTGAATGATCAGCTGGCTTCAGTTGTTGTGTGAGCTGCACTTTATTTAGATGTAGGTGGAAGCCCAAGTGCAAAATGCGCCATAATGTGCCGTTAGAAAGTCACAGCTCTTGAGAACGTCGAGGAATAAACACATTCCGGCTTTCGGCGACCCTTTTAATTGCAGCAGCGAGATTTAAGTTGGAACGAGCAAACCGATGATACACAGGCCTTACAATATCTGCAACCGATCCAGTATCTTCAAATTTCATAAAAATTTTACCAATTTCTTGAGTAATTAAACGATTATATGAACCATAATCTCCTTATAAGGCACGAAACGTTGCCATGTTCTGTTCCATCGCTTTTATCATGACAAAATGGCAACGAAAACTTTCATCCGGGTAACATGGTCTTCCCAGTGTAGCTGTTAACATTTAATCCGCTTAACTACGACAGCATTATCGTATATCTCTTACAGCTCATGGTCCAATCTATTAAGTATTCGAAGATGAAACCTGCAAAATATAGAAAGACGGGAATGATAAAGAAGAAGTGACTTTAATTTTCAATTGGCTACGCAGCCCAAAGCCGCTTGGCAAGAATGATTCTGAGTTGGACTTCGATGCTGATTGTTGTTAGTTTTGACGCAGACTGCTTATTTGATAACAGCAGATAAAAGGTGATCCAATTAGAGGTACATTTTCAATAGCCTTTTTTTTAGGCAGATCACGAGTGAGTCGTGTCATTTCATCATGGAACGATTTACGCCTGAACAACGTTTACAAATCATTAATTTTTTTTACGAAAATTCACATTCTGTATAGAATGTGTTTCGCGCGCTTCACTCAACTTATGATCAACATAATCGGCCTACCGAGCGTACTATTCGTAACAACACCACCCATCTTGAGACACAACATTCATTATTGGATAATATTCGACCGAATAGACCAGCACGCAGTGAAGAAAATATAGCGGCCGTAGCTGAAAGTTTACATGAAGACCGTGGAGAGTGGATTCGGCGCCGTTCGCAGCACGTCGAACTGACGTATGGAACAACTTGGCGAATTTTTCGTCGAGATCTTAATTTGAAAGCGTACAAAATATACCATGTGCAAGAACTGAAGCCGCTCGACCTTCCCAAGCGCCATCGCTTAGCTTTCCGGGGAAAAGTTCCAAGAAGATCCGACGTTTTCGAGCCAAATTTTGTTCAGAGATGAGGTCTATTTCTGGCTCAATGGGTATGTAAACAAGCGAAATTGCGGAATTTGGGAAAAAGGGCAACCTGAGGAGGTTCAATAGCAGCAAACAACGGTTTGGTGTGGTTTGTGGGCAGGTGAATCATCGGTCCATATTCCTTCAAAAATGATGTCGGTGAGAACGTAATCGTCAATGGCGACCGCTGTAGCGCCATGATAACCGACTATTTGATGCCTGAAATTAAAGATCGTGATCTCCGCGACATTTGGTTTAAACAAGGCGACGCCACTTCCCACACATCGCATCAATGGATTTATTGAGAGAACACTTCGGTGGGCAGATAATATCACGTTTTGGGCCGGTTGATTGGCCACCAAGATCGTGTGATATTACACCGTTAGACTTTTTCCTGTGGGGATATGTAAAGTTTAAAGTCTATGCGGACAATCCTGTATCGATTCAGGTCTTGGAGCAAAACATCACGCGTGTCATTCACCAGTCACCAGTCAAAATGCTACAACGAGTCATCGTAAATTGAGCTCAACATATAGACCATCTGAGAAGTAGCCGCAGCCAACATTGGAAAGAGATAAACTTCAAAAAATAGATGCCAAAGAATGTTCTTTCGAATGATAATAAACATTTCCCATTAATGTTGATTTTTCTGTTTCATTTTTTTTTTTTAAGTAGGGAAGCTCGAAATGGATCATCCTTTATTATGTCTTCCCTCGTTCACTATCTTCTTGACAAGTTTAGGGAAGACATAGCCAATATTGCATTTGTCAAATCGAGTGTTATTATCAGAATAGGTAAGCAGTTGTAGACTCTCTTCGGCTCTGCTGATTGTATTATTTATTTCAGCATTAACAACATGACAGATATTCACCTTGTCTGCTATCTCGTTTTAAAATGAACAACTTGGAGAAGGCATTCCCATTTATGACTGCGCTCCTAGTATAGTCCATCATCAGTTTCAGCAAAGTCTACAAATAGCCGTTATAATAATATTACTTTAAATATAATAATAATAAAATAAATAAATTTCAAACGTAAAAGTCTTTAAATACTCCCAAACGGCAAGTCAATTTATAACATATTTTTTACTGAATTCAGCGCCAAGGAAACTTTATTCAAAAGAAAATTTCTTCCTAAATAAAAATAATAATTTATTGAAAAACAACTAAGCACATTTTTCAAAATGTTTTAGCATTATTAATACTTTTTCATTTAAAACATGTTTAAAAGTAAGTTTTTCAATTAAATCATTTATTTATTCCACCTCAAAGGCTAAATGAATGAATGTTTTTTTGATAAAGTAATTAAAATCTTGCACTCATTCATACAGTCCAAACCAGTTGACCCACAAACTAATCAAATTTCAATAGAGTTTGAAATTTAATTTTCAACTAACCAATTTCTATTGACATTTTCAAATAAAATTCTAACAAAAGTGTTACGTAAATGTTCACAAAAAAATATATTTGCTTGTATACGAAAATAAAATGAAGAAGGAAATGAGAAAATTGATAAACCGGATAAATTTTCAAATAAATGTGGTAGAGAAATTTTAGCAAATTCTACAAATAATCATGACTTTAAGCAAACAATCGAATTAGAACAGAAAATTGGAAAAAAAAGTAACAAGTTATTAAACTAAACTTGATTATTTGGCATCGCACTTTAGAGCAGGCAAAAAATTTAACATGTTAAATTTTCAAAATAAAATCAGGAGCAGTTAGTGACATGAAATTGATTGTACGTACATATAATAATAGACTTTAGATGTTTGAAATCTATTTTTAATTTGATAAATAAAAGATTTGGTTTTCTTTTATAAGTCGTGGTTTTTATTACGAGCTAGAAAGAATAAGTTTTATTATGTTGTAAAGGATACTTAATGAATAGGGGAAGTTTGTATTGGATTCTCGTCCTTTCTTCGGGATCGTTGTCCTTCCTACTGGATCGTTGTTTTTTTGTAGGTTCGAGTTGTACTCTTCGTTTAGAGTATTGAAAATCAACTAATCAACTGACTTCATAGAATGACAAACTGTGTCTTTCATACTTTCTTCGATCAATGATAATTTTATCGCTTTGGAATTTCACAATCGCACGACTTCACTTGTTGGCGAAATAT
The DNA here is from genome assembly GCA_030068015.2 of Neoceratitis asiatica. Taxonomy (NCBI): domain Eukaryota; kingdom Metazoa; phylum Arthropoda; class Insecta; order Diptera; family Tephritidae; genus Neoceratitis; species Neoceratitis asiatica. Next base: position 42,594,594 of record CM061529.1, read on the forward strand.
CAAAAGAATGTAATTAAATTTATAATTATTAAGTGTCCAATTAATTCAGGGTCGGATTTCTTTGATGATAATATTTAAGTCCAGTGACCACACATAAAGTGCAAAGTTCATAATTATGTATGTATGTATGTTACGTTATCAACTTGGTGTCGGATTATATTATACGTAAGTATGTATGTATGTATTATAAGTTTGGTGTCTTGTTATCAGTTGGATTATACTCAATGTCCGGCTTCTGTTGTTTTGAATACTGGATTAATAGTATTCATTGTTGTTTGTGATCAAATTGGATTCATCGTTGATAGCGTTGATGATGTGGTGACTGAATGTGTAATTATATGGATGTATTGATGTACATATATAAGCACAAGTATATATGTATGGATTGAATTGTGAAAGGTAATAGATGAAATGGGAACAATTTGTAGAATTTACGCATTGAAAGTGTTAAAGTATAAAAATTTTCGGAAAATTTCAGTAAAAATAATTGAATTAAACACAAAATTTGTTGTTGTATAAATACCAACTCTATTATCTAAGCAAAGTTTGACAGTACATGTATATCAATATGTATATACTCGTATATTTACCCAGACTATAGTGAAATACAAAATTCCCTCATTTTATTTCACAACACACCATATTTGTCAGCAGTGGCTCTTTACACTTGACAAACCGCATTAGGGAGTCTAAGCAAAAGGAGTCTTATCCAAACCGTGGTAATCTATACGAGGTGCTTTGATAAGTCAGCGATTTTTTGAATAAAACAATTTTTTTTTTCGACAAATAAACATTTTAATTCTCAACATAGTCTCCTTTTAGCTCTACACATTCAGTCTAGCGTTTTTTCCAATATTTTTATTCCTTCCAAACAATAGGTTATTTCAAGGCCCTCAAAATAGACGTTTGATTCTGTGATGATCTTCTCATTAGAAACGAGTATCTTACCGGTCTTCTTCTGTTTTGGAAACAAGAAATATTCACAGGGCCCTAAGTCTGGAGAATATGCTGTATGAAGTAGCAGTTCGTAGCCCAATTTATGAATTTCTGCCACGGTAACTACGTAAGTGTGCACCCAAAAACCGTGTCCATGACGTTACTTGCATACAGATCCACCCTGGTCACCTTTGGTGCACGTTACACGTAACGAAGCGGCGTAAAAATTCGTTTGGTTTGCGGTTGTACATCGCCAAACATTCCTTTGGAGTGGTTACATGGTTGCGCTAATAGTCTGGTGGGAGCGATTGCGGTACCCATCACGCGGATAGCTTTTTCATGTCCAAATATTCATGATGTATCAGCTCATTTGAGATGCCCACAGCCTCACTCACTTTACACACTTTCATGACGCAATTCAGTAAAGCCGTTCTTAAATATTGAAATAGATGGTGCAGAGTCCCATAGTATTTATCAAGTATTTCCTGTTTTCCAGTGATTGTTTTTTTACGCAAAACATAATTATTAATCAGCACACAAATTCAACTTTTCCATTTTCATTAAAATTCACAAGTTCGTCTGCAGCAGCCATCATATAATCGGTACTAGAGCTAAAAAACCGTTTTTGATGAAATTTTTCTTAAGTTATTTTTAAATAATGAAAAGAAAATATTTAATATTTTATAAATTTGTGATAAGGATGAGCAGAAGAAGAAGAAGAAATTCACATTTTTAGTGCTAATTATCCTACTGAGATTAATAAACGAGTGTAATTAATGTAGAAATATCTGAGAAAAATTCCAAGACTACATACTAAATGGGTCGCATGTGATTGTATCGTAATGAGACAAGACCTTGCAATGCATTTTGGAATATATGGTCCATTGTAGTAACTACAAGTATACTTCTCTGTGTTAACTATTGGGAAATCCTTAGAATTATATCCTACTGAAAACATAAAAAAGAAGAACAAATTATAAAATTGGTAAAAATTTAAAAAATTACACCAGCAAAAATAACATTTTTTTTCGTACTTGAAATTATACATATAACCCAGCGGTCATTTACATTTAGATTAACATTTTTTTTAAGGATTTTCTTGATAGAAGTTGCTAATGAACCTCTTATTATTGAGCCTGTGCTCTTTTTTTTTTTTTTTTTTTTTGGAGCCGCCAGCTCACAAAAAGTTTTCGCTTACAAATACTGTGCAAGGCGAAACTGGTGTTGGTCCGATTCAGGGTTATTTTTTTAAAGCGTCGCACTTTAAATAAAGAACCCTGAACCGGACCAACACCGGTTTCGCCTTGCACAGAATTTGTAAGTGAAACCCTTTTGTGAATTGGCGGACTGTGACAGCGTTTTAATAAAAGAAATCCTTAAGGGAGCAAAACCGACTATATACTGTATCCACAGAGAGCATTGAAATAATGAACATATCACCATTCATTTTGGTTTAACGGGTTATGTTGGAACCCAACCAAACTATCAATTTAGGTGTACGTTCCAGCCAAATGAAAGTGAGCCTCATCGGAGAAAATGATTTTCTTAAAAAAATTGTTATCGTTTTCAAGTTGTTCCAAGGCAAAATCAGAAAAGTGACGACGTTTATGGTGATCCATTTATGAAATTGTAAACATTACTGACTACAATAAAAAATTAAAGGTCATGAGATAATAAAAATTACCAAAAAGACACATAGAAATCATATCATCCCTATTGGAAAACCCTATTTTATATATTTATTAACAATAAACAGTTAATATTAATATAAATTTATGTAAAAAAAAATACGTTTCACTTACTTTTCACCTTAGCAGATGGTATTCGAAGCTAGAAAGTATGTTTGAATGTAATTTTTCGCAGATACTCCATATTGTAAGCCTCTGTAGGTACCTCATGGAGTACTTGGGATGTTATGCAGAGCTGGAGTATATAGACCATATTTTTTGTATGGATTGTGGTAGGCATTGGATTACTCTATTGTCTGCGTGGAGTATATATTTCACGCGTGCATGGAGTACTCGCGTTGTTTGCAGGAGAGGCCTTGTAGGCTGCTGAAAGTCCGGCAGCCACATAAACTAAACTGAGTTGAACTCAATACTATTAAGGAGATTTTATGTACATGTTGACTAGCAGGTTGTGCCACAAGTGTCTGTGGCTTTGATATTATAATTGTCTTTGGTAAAGAGGAGACAAATCGGAGAAACCAAACAATAATAAGATTTGATGGAACGAAAAGTGGCCCTTATCGTAATTTATTTAAAAATAGTGGTGGCAAAATATTGCCGAAAAAGTTTTTTTCATTTTTATTGCGGAGATCAGTCCGAATAATCAAAATCGGTTCAGACGTTATTGAGTTATAGGTGTAGTAACTAACGTTTATATATTTGGAAAATCGATCAAAAAAATAAGAATTTTTCGAATGGATAGTTCTCAGGTTAAATTTACGGATGGAAAAGTTTTACCTATGTTAATTTTACCAAATTTAGTTCACACGTAATGAATTTCAAGTAATGCGAACCATGAACACAATTTTTTAGAACAGATCCGTTCCACGGCTACTTCATGGGAGGAAATGTAGAGTTCGCATTAAGATATGTATAAAACTAACTTAGAGCCAACTTTTAAGGAAATCGATCCATAAATCCTTTATTTTTTTTTTTTTGGAATTTTGCATTTTCCGAATGTTTCCGTATTCTTCTGGTTTTGGCGAAGACCAATCCGAATTGTGTTTTATAACAACTTAAAATATTTTCTTTGCTAATTTTTATACAAATGGAGAGACTAACAGTTTGAAATAGCCTCTGAACGGCTGATGGATTCTATGATAATCTATTGTTTTCATACGAAAAATTGCTTCGATTAGGTTGACATTCCCTGATGAAGGGCAACTGTATTAACGTTCATATGCTCGGCATTTAAAACTTGCCTAGCCGGTCGCTTGTCTATATTTATATCAAGCATGTATTTCTATGCAAAGCCATAGTGATTTATGAAAGAAAAACAGTTATATGCCAACTGTTTTATTCGTACGTGTACATAGCATATATTTTCATAATATATATTTAAACCTTTTTTACTTTACAACAAAGATTTATTTAATTTTGCTCCACTGGACAGCGTTCACCTAACGTATAAGTGAGAGCATGAACATCGCATGCAGGTAAGGTAAGGCGGGTGAGGTCATGTCGGGAGTGGTATAACGAGAACGGCCTAGTGTCACTTCAATCGCCAGACGTGTGTGAGTTACACCTAATTTCAAAGCGTTGTTCCATTGCTGGCATAAAAAGTTGCTCAGCTAAGCTTCGCAAGAACTTTCGCCGCTTGTCTGTACTCTGGATTTGGCTAATGTTCTCGAAATAAATTATGAATGCGACTAGAGCACTTATGTATACCAAATAAAAAAACATTGCCAAAGGCCAACGCATAGTTTTATGTTTAGTGGAATAAGCAGAAAGAATTTTATCCATCGTATCGTTGCCTCCTTTGTTTGCATTGCAATCAAGGATATATTATGGTTTGAGTTCTTTTCAGGGATAACAGAGTCTGTCAACGGTGTACTAGGAAGTATTATGACTGCTCTTTCTCTTTTTGGAAAGTAGGATATCAAAGCAAATTTTTATTCAAGAAGCCCGAAAATGGTTGATTCTTCTACTCGTTTCCGGCTAGCATTCATCTCATTTGGAACAAAAGTTTCATTTTGGCGAACTGTACCAAAAAAAGCCAGACCTTTGGACATCATATGCTTCCCCAAATTTAATGATATGAAAAAATTGTCACAGATAATTATTCTTCCGGTGTTCTCCAAAAGATAAACTAAATTTTACACGACACTTTCTCCCACGTTAATTGCTCGATTTATAATTGAACGCTTTCCTGTGTAAATCTCGCTGTTGAGTGGATAGAATGACTTTGCATCGTATGCAAACCAAATCTTTATCCCAAACTTTGCAGGCCTGGAAGATATATACTGCGTAAATCTAGTGTGTCCGCGATAGGTGAAAAGTTGTTCGCTCTTAGTTCTATGTACATATGTCGACCTTTTACAAACTCTTCTCTTTGCATTGGGATTTCCTTCATTCCAAATTTTAAAGGTTTTCTGGCCTTTTTCGTAAGTGTCAATAAGAAGTTTTTCAAGCATCGAAGGAGTAAATATTAAATCAAATACGGCACACCCGATTAGCCCTTTGGTAGACCGAGATGGGCCAACAACAGTGCCGCGAAATATGTTACCGAGTACTCAAACGTAAATAAAGAAGCCAACAATAAGAGCCGTTACGAAAATTCATGTGTAGGCACGTCCGATTAAAACATTTTGCAGTAGAATACAAAAGTGATGTGGCTCTGCATACATATATTTTATATGGTGTCTACATTTGTAGACAGCCGGCCAGGAGATGGTAATTTTTTAATGTATATTCGCGGGTCTAACCATATACGATTTATATGCCCTTATTAACCAAAACTCTTTAGTATTGATTTTTAGTAAGCTACTGAAAATTTGGGATATGTGAAAATGTGGAAATTTCTTTGTTTTTTCCACTTTTTCTGCAAAAATGCTACAAATGTCAGACAGGCGAGTATGATACATGAAAAGTAAGCTGAAGTTGCGATGTTTGATCTGTCCTGATTTTAAGCCAAAGTGTCTTCCCATACTCATAATTGCCTGCACTACTCAACACTACTCAGTTGTAGCAGGCAACTTTGGTAATTTTATCAACACTTGGTAGTATGGTGAAATGTATAAAATCGGGTGAAAACTTCTTGTGGAAGCATGAAATGTTTAAAAATCTCAATAGAGTAAGCAAGGCCGAAGTTAAAGCCAGATTTTGTAGCAATAAAAAAAAGTAACAATTTACAAAAGGTGGATTCTAATTGGTGCTCCTCGAATTGGGCGAAAATTTTTGTTATGAACTATTTACATTAGATATAAAAATATTATTAAAATTGGAAATAATTAAAGTTATTGAAATTTGTCTTTTTGTATTTGCATAAAATTAGAATAGATAATTAATTAAAAAAAAATTGGTATTACTGAAAGCTTAAAGAATTATTACATATGTTTAAGTAAATTTAAATAATATTTTTAAATATTTTGTTAAAAACTCAGTTTTCTTTAACTCATAAAATTCGTTTGATATATTTAAAAATGTTGGAATAAGTTATATTAAAAGAAAGAGGAAAATATGCAAAAATTACAGTTAATTTATTTTCTTCAGCTTCAAAATATAATTGAAGTAAATACGATTTTAAATCTTAATCAAACCTTTTATAGCCGACCGAGCCTACTTCAAAATTTTAGAAATTAATTTTTGTATTTATATTTTGATCATAAAAAACAATCAATAAAATTAATTTAAATTTGATATCTGCATAAATAAAATACTACAAAAAAGTTTCTACTAAAATACTTTAAAATAAAATAAAATAAATTTTTTTTGTTGAATTTAATTGCATTGAATTGCCATCACTTCAATTTAAAAGCTTACCTTATCACAGAGCATTCACTGCTTTACATACGCTAACTAAATTAAATAAAGATAACTGTAAATTGGGCAAATACACTCAATTGAAAGAGTTCATAGAACCAGCTGCTGTTAGTAGTGCTAGTGAGAGCAACTAACTTTGCTTAATAGAATTCAATGAATGATACCGCTCTGTACGTCTGCAACGAACATACATATATATATTTGAGTTTCATCGTTTCAACGTTATATGTATGTTTGTTTTATGAATTGGTTACAGCGCCATTCATCGCTAAAAGCTGAATGAACAAGCGCACAAGCTGAGATATTTACATACTAACAAGCGTATGAATAAATGAATGAACGAAAACACTTAACATCCGCCAATAGTAAAATGGAGCATATAAATTACCACAGAGAGACATACAGTCGCAAGTCAGTCTAACTGGCAAGCTTGTGAAATTCTGCAGAAAATAGAAACAAGGTAAAAATGAAATGAATGAATGAAATGTATAAATAATGAAAAAAGATGTAAAAATAACAACTAATTAACCAACGAACGCTGCTAGCATATGCAAGCAGTCTGTGCCATTTAGCAGCGACAGACGCACAGTTGAAGTTAAATGTTTGCAAACTTGTTTGCACAAATTCATATATTTATTTGCCGATTAATACACTCATTTCCTGTTAAATACATAAACTCCTTTCAAAGGCAATTGAGAAGAAAAATTGCGCTTATTTTACCTCAATTAATAAATTATGCATAAAATTCTTCCTTTTTTTTGTAATTACAATTTTATTTTTTTTTGAATGAAAATTCAGCTCAACGTACACAAGTATCGCACTTGACATGGTTGAGTGCACTGTTAAGTGTGTACTAAAAGCAATTCAAATGTCAATATAGAAGTTGCTCATACGACATGGTGTACCAAGAGGTACATATAAGCTTAATCAAGTGACTTAGATGAGTCTAAGGTTGACTCTCTGCTTTAAATCTGTATGTAAATTCAAGTTGATTGTAAGCAATTGCAATGGTGTTTGTAGTCAGTTAGGCAACTCTGTAAGTGATATATTTATATATATATATACATATATTTATTTTAAATATTTGTAGATGATTTGTGTGATTGTGAAACTATTTTCATTTCCCATTCAAATCGGCAGTTGTTGTTTATTCTGTTTTTTTTTCTCTTTAAATTTATTAAAGAACAAATAACATAATACAACCATTGATTTGTTACCATTTCCAAGTAAACTTATAATTTTATAATTAAAAGTAATTAATTAAAACGAGCAGAACATTTTTTGTTTGTTTTAAAGCGCTTTGTAACCGCTGAATTTGTGGTTTCGCATCTTGATATTTTTTCTTCAACAATTTGTGTGCTGTTTGCGCTTTTGTTGTTCTATAAGTACAAGTAAAGTGGGAAATTTAAGCAATCTACAAAAACGCAAGCAAAAATTCGCAGAATTCGCCTACATCCATCGAAATAAGTAAATAATTATACACAGAAGCTTAGTGGTACGCCCCACATTAGAGGTACACCAGCATCTTGTGTGTTCCGTAAAGTTCTACTACTCCACACAAATTTTGAAAATGGTAAACGACCAATAATGATAGGTAGCATCGTACAGTATGAGTAAATTCCTTTATTTAGCCCATATTTTTTATTTTTTTCTGTATGCTACCATGATATCCCAGCTAGGGGATTTTATATATTTATATATTTATTTATGTCAAGGATAACGTCCAGGGCTTTAGTTGAAGTATGCGCTTGTTATACCAAGTGTCGACACTTCTCTTATAGTATCGACTGCTTTACTAGCTCTTCATATGTTAGTAGCGACACTTGATCTCCTGTTTTGGCTCAATAGTCCTTTTGCAGGTATTCCATTCGGTAAGCTCTGACTCTGACCTTGCTTTCAACATATTCCCGTCATATTAGATTTTTAGCAAGGATATCACCACGATACTTAACCGAGTTGTAGGATATAGAAATTTCTATCATCTCGTTTCTCGAACTGTTGATCCAGTTCAAGGTTCCCTACTCTTTTAAAGAAAAAAACATAGAAACTTCAAATTTAATGGGAAATATTTATAGTCATATGAGGGACCATTTTTGACCTTATTTTTTGAAGATTTTTTTTTTCAAATGTTGGCCGCGGCTACGTCTCAGATGGTCCATCCGTTGAGTCCTCGATCAGGAATTTCGACAGGTAACTGGCGAATCACACGCGGGATGTGTTGCTCCCGAAGTCCTGAATCGAAGCGGAATTGTCCGCATAGACTTTAGACTTTACTATCCGCGCAGTAAGTAGTCTAACGGTGTGATATCACACGCTCTTGGTCGCCAATCTATCGGCCCAAAACGTAAAATTATCTGCTCACCGCTCTGTTCAATAAACCTATTGATTGATGCGATGTGTGGGAAGTGGCGCCGACGTAAAATGCGCCAAGTCGTTCCATACATCAGTCCGAGTTATTACGAACAGCGCCGAATCGGTTATCCAGGGTCGTCGTGTACACTTTCAGCTACGGCCGCTATTTTTCTTCACTGCGTGCTGTACGTGATCTATTCGGTAGAATATTATCCAATAATGAATGGCGGGTCTCAAGATGGGTGAATGTGTTGCGAATACTACGCTCAGTAGGCCTATCATGTTGACCATAAGTTGAATGAAGCGCGCGAAACACATTCTTTACAGAACGTGAATTTTCGTAATAAATTTGAATGATTTGTAAACGTTGTTCAGGCATGAGTCTTGCTATGATGAAATGTCAAACAATTCTGAACAAATATAACATGACAGCTTGACACGACTCACGCATGATCTATCAAAAGAGAAGGCTAATGAAAAAAGTGCCTCTACTTAGATCACCCTTCATAACATATTTTCGTTATCTTTTGCTGAACTTTAAATATCAAGGATTTTAAATTGTTGTATTATAAGAAAGAATAATGAGCAAATTGTTATAAATTTCAAAGCTATTCAGAACCAATCATGTCACATATTTAATAAAATATTTTTTTTTTTAATTTAAAGTGCATATTTTAAAATATAAGTTTGGAAAAATAAAATATCAGAAGTAAATCAATAATTTTTTAAGACTAAATTAAATATGTTAAATTTATTTGTAGTGGGACATTTGTTGTAATTTCATACAACTAGTCACTGTAGAAGTGCCAGTTATTCCAGTCGTAGATTTAATTGCTTTGCTCTCAACACATATGCTCAAGCATGCGGCATTTCTTATGCATGGAAAGTAGGTCAGCAGGCAGAATATACGAGAGAAGTAGAAGTATGTAATTAAAATAAAAATTCCACACATTTTTTTTTCCTTTTTCAATTTTATTATAAGCCAATTTTCCTTTCATTATTCCCTAAATGTTTGTACATATTCAATATATATATATATATATATATATATATATATATTGATATACACATTTGTATGCATACAAGTGAGGTTTGTGAAATTGAGAAAAAAAGAAATAACCAACAATTACAGCTAATTAGCAACAAATTGAGCTGATAATGAACGAAAAATAACTTCTTTTTTTTCTTTTTACCTAGTTTGTGCTTGCCTTCCGCTTTGGTCGTTCTATTTTCTTTTTTCAATTTTTTTTTTTTCAGTTTTGTTCTACATTATTTCAATTCCCTATTTTGTTGGTTTTTTGTATAGCACAAATTGACAAAACCAAGTTTAATTGTTCCAATTTCGACTAATTGTTTCTCATACAAAAACAGATATTTAATTTCATTCCGCAAATCTCATTTGATATCTAGACTTTGAATTAAATTTAATTGAACTAAACAGTAGTTATGGCAACTAGCAACTTCAGACGCACTTATAAATAATGTAAAATTAAATGATATAATAATATGATATATATTATATATTATATATATATATATATAAATATATACTTGTATATAGTGGAGTATTTTCACAATACTTAAAACTGAATTTACCACATTCATTTTGTGTGTCAGCATTTTGAGCTTTCGAAAAAACATATAAAGTTGTTTGGTTAACCACGGCAGAAATAATTTATTTAGTATCATTTGACATTTGCACATATTTAGTTGCATAATTTTAACATTCAAAAAAAAAACCCGAATATAAGTCCATATATTCATGGGGTAGAAGTATGTGTTTTTAGACAAAAACCGCCATAAATTCAATCATACACTACTACTACATTAATTCATATCTCTGTTAAATGTATGTATATATATATGAACGTAATTTATTTGAAAATACACAACTTCACTAAAAAAAAAATGTTTTGGTAGCCTTGCCATTAACCACGTCGTTGGCTGTCAATTCCACTGTTAAATGTGGCGAACACCAATCTTTATTTAATAAAAGCTCACAGCATATTGCCACAATTCATTATATTTTCAATTAAACAAAATTGTACATTTTATCTATAACTGAAATAGTCACAAACAGCCATTTGCCTCTGAGTATTGTGCAGTTGATTTGAGTATTATTTAAATTATTTATTGCATTTAATGAATTTTAATTAAAATTTCACAGTATGCCAAATTGGCATAAATATATTGATGAACTAATTTCATTCCACTGAAATTTATCTTCGATCTCCGAAGTTAGCAAAACGCCTAGTTCTGATACACATAACATTCCGAAGATAAAGGGTGATCCAAGTAAAATTACTTTTTTCAATGACCTTTTTTTGACAGATCACCCGTGAATCGTGTCACAGTGTCATGTTATTTTTGTTTAGTATTGTTTGGCACTTCATCATGGAAAGACTTACGCCTAAACCCTTGTACAGCTTTACAAGTATGGAAACCGTTTGTTTAAATTCTAAAACAGCCGATATCACCTGATTTCTTAAATTTCTAAAAGCGAATTTCTGTTATTTGTTAATTCTTTCATTTCCTCTTCATTTATTGCGCAAATTTTTATTCCAACGATATCCGCATCGTCGAGTTTGCCTGCCAACTTACGGGATTTTCTTTTATGATTTTCTATTTGACAGTCAAATCCTGAGATTGACGGGCAAATGCGAGTTTGACAGTTTCCTGTAAAATACATAAGATTTCATACTGGTAAACCTTTACGATGCCTGAACAACGTTTACAAATCATTCAATTTTATTACGAAAATTCACGTTCTGCAAAGAATGTGTTTCGCGCACTTCGCTCAACTTATGGTCATCATAACCGCCCTACTGAGCGACTTACAACACTATAACCCATCTTGATACCCAATTTTCATTCAATATTGGATAATATTCTACCGAATAGATCACGTCCAGCACGAAGTGAAGAAAATATAGCGCCCTTAGCTGAGAGTGTACACGAAGGCCGTGGAGATTCGATTCGGTGCCGTTCGCAGAAACTCGGACTGACGTATGGAACGACTTGATGCATTTTACGTCGAGATCTTAAATTGAAAGCGTACCAAATACAGCTTGTGCAAGAACTGAAGCTGCCCGATGTTCCCATGCGACATAGCTTCGCTCTATGGGCTCTTGAAAAGTTCCAAGAAGAACCGACGTTTTCGAGCCAAATTTTGTTCAGCGATAAGGCCCATTTCTGTCTCAATGCCTATGTAATCCAGCAAAACTGCCGCATTTGGGAAGAAGGGCAACCTGAAAACATTCAAAAGCTGCGATTTCATCTGGAAAAAACAACGGTTGGGTGTGGTTTGTGGGCTGGTGGAGTCATCGGCTCGTGATCTCCGCGACATTTGGTTTTAACAAGACGGCGCCACTTCCCACAGTTCGCATCAATCAATGGATTTACTGAGATAACACTTCAGTGAGCAGATAATTTCACGTTTTGGGCCGGTCGATTGACCGTTAGACTTTTACCTGTGGGGATATGTAAAGTCCAAAGTCTATGCGGAAAATAACGCTTCGATACAGGAATTGGTTGTCGATATAAGTCGTCTCCGGATGGATAATGAATTTTTAGAAAAAGCTTTTATTATATGCCAGAGATAAACTCGGAGTGGTTGACATTAAAAGCCGAAGGGCGATAGAAATTTAAAAAAAATTGAATTTTTTAGTTTATTTTATTTTATTTTATTGAAAACTTACAGATGATTTAAAATTAAAAAATATTTTAAAATTATTTAACAACTAAATTTGACTAAATGAATTATAACGCTTTAAAAAAAAAACAATATTTTGGTAAGGTCCTCCTCAAGTATTAGGGTTTTTCAATAAGAGTGATATGTTTCCTTTAAAAAAAATCACACTAATTGTTAGGAAATTCCAAATGTTTTTTATTTAATGTGAAATACAATCGATACAATTAAGTTCTGAATATAATATCATTCAAGTGGCCTCCACGACTTCTTTTGCAGGAACGAATTCGATGAACTCAATTTTTAAGCACTTTTTCCACTAAATCAAGTCGTATGTCATGAATACTCGTTCAATATTGACTTTTAAAGCTTGAAGAGGGTCTAGTTTATTACTAAAGACCAATGACTTCAAATAAACCTACAAGGTAGTCCAATGGTGTTAAATCACAACTTCAATGACCATTCAATGTCACAATTTCTGGAAATAATTCAATCTCTAAACCTTTCTCGCAATAATTCGGTTGTTACACGTACTGCGTAACACGCATCCCCGTTTTGTTGGAACCAGATGTTGTTAAGATCAACTACTTCCAATCGTGGCAATAAAAAGTTGGTTACCATCGATCTATATTACTTTTCATGGAAAGTAACGGTGCTACCAGTTTCATTTCGAAAGCAGTACAGACCGATGATTCTCCCAGACCAAAAACCACACCAAACTGTCAATTTAGTTGAATGTAATGATTGTTCATGAATAATTTGTGGATTTTCTGCGCATCGTAATCGAAAGTTTTGTTTATTTACCGCACCACTCAGATGAAGTGAGCCTCATCGGAGAAGACGATTTTCTTAAAAAATCTTTATCGATTTCAAGTTGTTCCAAGGCAAAACCAGCATATTCGCGACGTTTATGGTGAGCCAATGGCTTCAGTTCTTAAGTGAGGACAATTTTATATGGATGCAAGCCCAAATCCTTTCTCAAACTCCGCCAGGTTGTAGTTTGAGACAGTCCAAATTCTTGAGAATGTCTTGGAATCGACAAATTGCGGTCTTCAGCAACATTTGCCTGAACGGCAGCAATATGTTCATTACTTCGAGCTGTTATTTGTCTAATTGACACTTGAGCATTATGCAAAGAAAATGTACGCTCGAAATCTTTAACAGTAACAAAAGTTGCAATTGCAGAACGATTATTTTGATAATAATATTGAATAATTTATAAACGTTGTTCTTGCGTATATTTTGCCATATTGAAATTGTCAACATTACTGAATATAATGAGAAAAAGACAGATTATGACATCATATCATCCCTATTGGAAAATCCTTCAGATTACAATGGTCGCATACCCGGCTAGTACTAGGCTAATAGACAAAGCTCATGGAGAGTTGACTGGATGCCAGGGTTACGGACAGTAAATATTTTGAACCTTTAAATGATAATGGGAAGCAGGTTTAACCAGAAGGAAGAAACTTGAATAAATTCTAGATGGTTGCATTAGATATATGTTTCTGAGCTGAGCAGATTAATATGTAGTGGAATGAAGCTAGATTGTTCAGACTGGCTCGTAGAGGGAGCCACTTTTTCCTCAGGGAAAAGTATCTGAAAAAGTTTGAGGAAAAAGTACCTAAGCTAATTGCTATGTAGATGGCATAAGTATATAAGTGAAGAGCAAGAACCTAATAACTATTAGTATTGCGATAAATTAGAGGTAAATGCGGATAAATCGAATACAATATTTTTTTTTACTAAAAGATAGAAGTTATATGGGAAGGCTTACGCTTGAAAAAAAAATGTTGGGTTCTACTTAGGTTCTATCGCCTAAGCTTATGAACTAATGCCACAAAACGTTACTTAAACCAATTATCTATTATGTTTAGTTTTGAAGGCCGCGATCAATAAAGCCTCATACGGAAAAGCACTTGAAAAAACAGCGCAATCTGTATTATATAAATGTATATATATATAGTTGGCACTTTGAAATCGCTGAAGCGATTTTTGTCAGTGCTCCTCTTCTAATTTTTGGTGTAGGTTTTGATGTTTTTTTTTTCAACAAATAAAAGGACCTACAGTTTATTCAAAGCCACCTCAAAACGACCAACGGATTACTATAAGGAACTTTTATTTTATGTCAGAAATTCACTCGGAGGCCTTGATATTCCCTGCCGAGGGACGACGGCAATTAGAAAAATTAATTTTCCGTAATTTGAGATGTTGGTCGAACCAGAACTCGAACTCTAGCCTTCCGAATGTTAGTGCGCAATGCTAACCACTCGGCTATTACGGCCGACTGCACTCTGTATAACGGGGCGCTAAAAATAATTCACTTAACTGCATTCAAATTTCAAAAAAAAAAAAAAATAATAATCAACATATTGTCAATCAAGAACCCCAGTCTGGAAAATATTGCTGGGAAATCCGAGTTAAGGCTGGCGACTCCAGGTGATTTCTCTGTGAAGGCTATAGCACAATACGAAGGGAAATGAGGCACACAATATATTAGATGAATTTTTAAAGCACCTTTTATGTTTCTGTACGTTCCTATCAAGAAACTGGACTCATATAAGTGAAGGCTTTTTAGTTAAAAAATAAATACATACCTTTAGATATTACAACCCTTTAAAATTTCTCAAAAAGCGTTGGCATCTTATATGACGACTAAACTTCAAATTATATTGGGCTTCCTTATCGCACTACAAAGAAGCAAAGGTCAAAGTGTAGCCGCCAGTCAGTGTAGCCTTACCTAAAGGGGTTGTTATAAAACCTTAAATTTGTTATTGTTACCTTTAGGAGTGTCAATTTCCACCCAATTTAATGCCACTAATATAAATTTTACTCCATCTTACTCTAAATTTTTCCATTTTTATCTCTCTTTTACACAGGTGAATCATCCGCATCAGCCGTCACTTCGTCCGCTCCAATGCGAAAAGCTTGCACCGCCTGCATATTGGCTATGCTCTTCAGCATTGTAATAATTGGTGGACATAACACATGACAAGTTAATTTACAAAACAAAAGAAATGTTTAGAAATGAAGAACAGAAAAAGAAATCCCATTCAGCAACTGTAAGTAAGTGAGTCACAAAGTGTAGTGACAGCAGTGTTCGGGGAGATACCACAACCACAGCAGCCAATACGAAAAGTAAATTAATAAGTCCAACAAAAACTAAAAGACATTTCTTCTTAATCATGTAAGTTTATACGTACTCCTACACATAGTATATAGTCAACCGTATCCATAGATATTAGTTACAAAAAAAAAGGAGGTAAAAATATGAAAAGAGTTCAGAAGGGTATAGTTAAAGAAATAATGATAGAAAAGTAAAGAAAAACAAACAAAACAAGAAAAACAAACACAAAACAGACTAAATCCTCACTTGAGGTCGATGTAAATGCCGTAAGCTAAAAGTTGAAAGCCCACAAAGAAGCGAGTAATAAAGCAGTGCAGATAAATGCCAACAGCACGTAGAGCCAGGTAACTGAACACACACACAAATAAACATATACATACTTGCATAGAGCTGTGGGAATGTAAGAATAAAAAAATGGCTTAGTGACTGTTAAAATGTAATGTATGTAGGTATGTATCTATGTATTTGTGTACATATGCACATAACTGCTATAACATACATACATACACAAATGCATACATGTATAGCCTCGCATTTGTGTGCGTAATTTACAAGTTGCTGTTGCTTATACGACATGCCGCAGAAACCAAGAAGAAATGCGAAGACACAAACACCTGCTGACAACACGTGTGTGCGGTGTGTTATGAGGTTGTCATTTACCTTTAACCGTTAACACTACGTAACTACAAGCCGCTGTACATGTTCTCCTAATAACAATACAAATTCATATACACGTACACAATAACCTATAAAACATCTACACATATAAATACATACGCTTGTATTCGTATGCATACACACACAGATAATCGTAAAAATTCAAAAGCTCTAAGCATAACATTAGCAGAATTTAACTAAGCTAAGCGTATGATATAATTCCTTGTAACGGTAAATTTAAGAATACAAAAAGTATGTACGTGCATGTGTAAAATTCATATATAAATATTAAAAAAGCATGCATGATTCTACAAAAAAAATTGGCCAACTTACAAATATATACATATAATTGTGTTCAGAATTAAAGAAAAAACTAACTAATTTCGACAGTTGTGGCAAATTGAATTTCACAGAGAAATTATCATAGCAAGCGATTGGCAAATTTTTGTATATAATTATATTGCATTGCATTTAAATTTTATTATACACATTAATACATACATATATGTATTTATATTGTTAAATTTAGTTTTATAGATTTTCTATGCAAAAGCAGGGTGCGATATTAAAAAATAAAATAAAATAAACAAAATAAGGTTAGCAAAATTAAAACAGATATAAATCTCAAATAATTGGCAAAGGAAATAGATAACGTGTATTTAAAAACTAAAAAAAAATTATGTTATGTTCGAACGAAAAAACATGCAAATGTGAATGTCTTATAAATAGTTGTACTCTATTATGCTACTAAGAAAAAAATTATAAATTTATAAATAGTCACAGAAGAATACTGAAAGAAATGATATAAAATAACATTGCTAAAAAGTTCAAATATTTCAAAAACCTAACAGAAGAAACCTTATACTATACCTACATATATGAGTCTTCAGCAACTGTGTAAATAACCGTAGTTAAAAACAACTTATAAATCATATTGCGAAATAGAAAAGAATTAAACTAAATTAAATACAATAAAACAAACTAAAATTAAATTAAAATAAAATAAAACAAAGTATAAAAAATTTATATTAAATAAAACGAAATGAAAAAAAAAAAATAATATAAACTTAATTAAAATAACATTAAATTGAAAATATGAAATAAATTGAATTAAATTAAAAAATAAAAATAATATAAAACGAAATAAAATAAAGAAATATATAATAAAATAATTTAAATATAAAACCAAATACAAATAATACAATAATAAAATAAAATAAAGCTAAATAAAAAATAATAATATATATATTAAAGCAAAAATAACATAAAAATAATTAAATACAAATAAAATAAAAATAATTAAATACAAATAAAATAGAATAAAAAAAATTTAAAATAAAGTAATGTAATATAAAATAAAACAAAACAAAATAAAATAAAATAATATAAAGTAAAATGAAATAAAATAAAACAAAGTAAAACAAAACTAAATTAACTTAAATGAAATAAACCATTATAAAATTACAAAATTTATATAAAATAAAGTTGAATTAAAATATAAAAAATAATATAAAACAAAAAAAGATAAATAAAAATAAGATAATATAAAACCAAATAAGGTGAAATAAAATAAAGTAAAACAAGTTTCGAAAAAACAAAATAAAATAAAATAAAAATAAAAAATAAAATAAAATAAAAATTAATAAATAAAAATAAAATAATATAAATTTAAAAAATAAATAAATAAAAATAAAATAAAATTTAAAAATATATTATAGAATAAAAAATATTAAAAGATGAAATAAACTAAATAAATTAAATTAAAATAAAAATAAAATTAAATTAAAATAAATTCAAAAATAAAAATAAAATAAATTAAAACAAAATAAATAAATGTAAAATATAATAAATTCAAATATTTAATATAAAATTAAAATAAATAAAATTAGCTAAACTAAAATTTAGTAAAGGGAAATAAAATAAAATAAGATATTAAAAAATCGAATAAAATAAAATGAAATGAAACAACCTATTATAACATTAAAATAAAAATTAAAACGAAATAAAATAAATAAACATAAAATAAAATAAAATAAGGTAAAATAATAATAAGCAATATAAGTTTAAAAAAAATAAAATAAAATAAAATAATATAATTCAAATTCAAATAAAATATAATTATATAATAAAAAATAGAATAAAATAAATATAAAATAAAAGTAAACAAATAAAAATAAAAAATATAAATTCAAATAAAATAAAATAGAATAATAATAAAATGAAATAAAATAAATTAAAAAAATAAATACTATAAAATAAGAAAAATTAAATAACATAAAATAAAAATTAAATTAAATTTAATTAAATTCAAAAATAAAAATAAAATAAACTAAAAAAAATAAAATAACGTAAATTATAAAGAATTCAAAAAAAATTAAATTAAATAAAAAACAAATTAAAATGAAATAAAATAAAAATAATAAAAATAAAATAATATAAACTAGATTAAAAATTCAAAATAAAATAAAATAAAAATAATAATATTAAATAAAATAATATAAATAAAATTAAACAAAATAAAATAAACTAAAATAAAATAAAATAAGATAAAATAAACAAAATAAATTAAAATAAAATAAAAATTAAATTAAATTAAATTAAATTAAAAAATATATATAAAATAAACTAAAACAAGATAAACTAATGTAAAATATAGAAAATTAAAATAAATCAAATAAAATTAAATTAAATAAAATAAACTAAAATAAAATTTAGTAAGGTGAAATAAAATAAAATAAAAAATTAGAAAAATTAAATAAGATAATATCAAATTAAAGGAAATTAAATAAACTATTATAAAATTGAAAAATATAAAATAAAATAAAGTTAAATTAAAATATAACTAAAAATAAAAAATAAAAAATAATACAAAAAAAAATATAAAAAAAAATAAAATAAAATAAAATAAGGTAAAATAAAATAAAGTAAAATAAGTTTAGAAAAAATAAATAAAATAAAAAAGATAAAACGAAATAATATAATTAAAATAAAATAAAATTAATTAAAATAATATAAATTAAAATAAAGTAAAATAATATAAATTAAATTAAATAGAAAAAACATTAAAGGTACATAAAATGAAAAATGATTTTTTAATAAATTTTTTAATAAACTTTTAACAAAATAAAATAAATTGAATTAAAGCTATATAAAATTAAAAAAAATATATATTAATGTCAAATTAAATTAAATTAAATTAAATTATACAAAATCAAAAAGATAAACTAAAGTAAAACTAAATAATATACAATAAAAAAATAAATAAAAAAAAAATTTTTTTAAATTAAATAATGCAGAATAAAAAAAATTAAATTAAATAAAACTAAAATAATATCAAATAAAAAATAGAAAAAACGAATATAAAATAATTTTTCTCAAAATAAAACTATTAAAAAAAATTACAAAAATAAAAAATAAAAAATCAAAGTAAAAATAGAACAAAAAAAATTAAACTAACATTCAACCATACTTTTCATCATTGCTCTTAACATTGTACTTTTCCTTACCAATATATGCTACAGAGACTAATCCAACCGTTCAGATATTTAATTTTATTTGTGTACATAAAATTAAAACGTCAAATAAGTATTTTTGTAAAATAATATTAAAATAACAAATGTTATAGGTTACTTATTTTGAATATAGTTTTCTATGTGTGCACCGTTCCCATTTGTTTAGCTCAATCTCATTAATTGTTCACCCGATTTAGCATTTATTAGTTAATTTCAATTAACACTTTCCTCTTAAATTATTTTTTATAAAATGATTTAATTTTCGGTAAATTATCTATATTAATTTTTTTTTCTGTCTCCATTGCTAAATAAATTCTGATTAGATCGGATATTGCTGAAACATACTCGTAAGACTTGAAACACCAAAAAGTCGATTAACCGATCTGAGCGCACTAATTATAAAATATTCTACTTCGAAAAATTTCCTATACATCTGAAAGTTTTTATAAATATAGATAAATTTTGCCAGAAAATTTTGACTCCGAGCTTGTTTGCTTGATTTTCTGTCTCTACAGTATGGAATAAATTTTTGTCAGATCTTGAATTTATTTTAAATTTAATGAAAATGTTAGTGTTTTAGGCATTACTATTCATTTGTTATGTGTAGAATATCCCTGAAGGCGAAAATACTAGTTATCAACCAGAATACAACTAGTTTGCATTTTTGCACTAACCAGATCATCATCCATCTATTTCCCATGTATGCAACTGGTATTTTTAATATAACGACATCCTAAGCACTGTCATATATAAGTAACTGTTCAATTTCTAATTCACCAACAATAAAATCGAAAATTAAAAAGGGTTTGCCTGCTTCAAGACTCAAACCGAGAACCACGCGCACCATAATGAGAGCCACTAACCATTCGACTATAGTGACGATGTAAAGAGTAACGAAATTCAGTTGAGGCAGACTAAAGATAACAACAAAATACGAATGGCGTCGTGGTGAAAATGAAAGCCTCTAACCGTTCGGCTATCGTGACGATGTAAAGAGCAACGAAATTCAGTTGTGGCAGACTAAAGATAACAACAAGATACGAATGGTGTCGTGGTGAAAATTATTCTTATTTCCGTCACTGATGAACTGCTATACAAATAACGAGCTGATAAGATTTTATTCTATTTCGTACTAGTACTTAACTAGACCTTTTGCATGCCAGTCTACCTTTTCACTGAAGGGATAGCACAAACGTGATAGTTTGATATAAATCAGCCTAATTAACCGCAATTGTTTAACCAATTAAACAAGTGGGTATGTGCTTGTATGCATGTGTGTGTCTATGAGTCATAGGAAACTAATGCGAGTAATCGATTTATTTCCACAATCAGGCAATTAGAGATCGGGTAAGATTTCCATAATTAATCTTAAAGCAACAATTAATTATATTTTCCTTATTTCATGCACACATTTTAGTCAAAAAAACTTAACTGTTTGAGCATACCTAAATACAAGAATATTATGTACATTGTAAGCCACTAACCAGAAAGATAATTGTCCAGTCCAAAATAAATTCACGAAATATTCATATGCTTTATGAATTAAATAAAAAAAAGGTAAAAGAAAGTAAAAGTAATCACAGAAATGTAGAACAAACTAAGTTCTTAAACCAAGAAAAAAAATATAAAAAATTACAATAAAAATATAAATAAAAAATATATAATAATTTCTTAATTATATAGATTGTATATTACGAATATGGATAATATATATGTACAATATATAATTAATTTAATATAAATTTAACTAGTTTATATAATAATAATTTTTAGTTAATTTAGAACTTGAAATAAATATTTAAGGTTAGAGAATATTCTCGAAAAAGTTAAAATTTTATTCTTAATAAAATTAATATAATCATTTAGAGAGTGATAAGAAAACTGTCTAAAAAAAATTATACTATTTCTTTAAATACAGTTATTATTTATATAATAACTTTTTTTTTGTATGAAAATGCACGTTTAGTATTTTCGATGTGTAAAATTTAAAGACTTTAGATTTAAGCCAAGCAGGAACACTAAATCAAAATAATATAGAAAGTGAAAGTATATAGCAGTAAATGAAGTTTTGAAATTCTTTTGAAGGTGTTGAAGACTGCGATGCACGCAAAGAATAAGAAACAGAAACATAAAAAGAATAACTTAAAAAATATATTTATGTAACTATGTACACGCTCTAATTGATGTATTTATTTATATGTACGTCTGAGTGTATATGTATACATTTGCATGAAAAATAGCCAAGCAAGCACAAGTCTTTAACACACTCACATAACATCTATGGAATTTCACAATATCTTTGCATGTGTGCATGTCTGCATATACTTGAATATTGTATTTTAATTTATTTTTTAAGTGGAAAAAATTTAAAATACTGTAAATATTAATTTAAATTACCAACTACACATTAGTTTTAAACAAGAAAAAATGACTAAATGTCATAGTTGAATACAAAAAAATTAAATGCTAATGGCTGAACAAAACCAAGAAGTATATGCAAATGCATTAATGTATGTTATATATGTACAATTCCAATAAAAACAATTCAATAAATTAAATAAATAAATGATACAATTTAATTGAATCAATATACAAGCAGTTTCTCCATTTCATTTTTTTTTGGCGAAAATTTCGTATAGCTTTATGAAAAACAGAAGCAGCGGTAGAAGCTAAAATTAATTTTGACATCATCTATTCCACAGAAACTTGTTAACTTAATAAAACTCTACAAAAAATGGTCTAAGAAAATAAAAAATCTTATTGGAGAAAATTCGAAAAAATACTATGAACGAAGTATACTAGCTGTATTCCAAAGGACCTTAGACAAATATGCTTATAAAATTTTCCGCTTGGTCAACCAGGAGGAGCACAGATTTTTTTTTTTCAGTCAAACTAAAAGGTTTTTAAATAGGGATGATATGATTTCTAAGTGTCGCTTTGGCCATTTTTAATATGTCATGATCTTTTTTTCATTGTATTCAGTAATGTTGACAATTTCATTATAGCGAAACATGCGCAAGAACAACGTTTACAAATTATTCAATATTTTTATCAAAATAACCGTTCTGCAATTGCAACTTTTCCTGCGCTTTTGCCATTTTATGGTCGTAATAATCATCCACCTGTGCTCCCTATTCTTCGAATTATTGAAAATTTCGAGCGTATATTTTATTTACATAATATTCAAGTGTCAATTAGACAAAAAACTGCTCGAAGTAATGAAACTATTGCTGTCGTGCAGGCAAGTGTTGCTGAAGAGCGCAATTTGTCGATTCCAAGACGTTCTCAAGAATTTGGACTATCTCAAACCACAACCTGGCGGATTTTAAGAAAGGATTTGGGCTTACATCCTTATAAAATTATTCTCACTCAAGAACTGAAGCCATTGAATTACCATAAACTTCGTGAATTTGCTGGTTTTGCCTTGGAACAACTTGAAAACGATAACGATTTTTTTAAGAAAATCATTTTCTCCGATCAGGCTCACTTTCATCTGAGTGGTGCAGTAAATAAACAAAACTGTCGATTCTGGTGCGAAGAAAATCCACAAATTATTCACGAACAACCATTACATTCATCTAAGTTGACAGTTAGGTGTGGTTTTTGGTCTGGTGGAATCATCAGTCTGTACTTCTTTCGAAATGAAGCTACTTCCAATGGAGAGCGGTGTAGATCGATGATAACAAACTTTTTATGGACATTGGAAAAAGTTGATCTTAACAACAGCTGGTTCCAACAAGACGGGGTTACGTGTCACACAGCACGTGCAACAACCGAATTATTGCGAGAAAGGTTTAGAAATTGAATTATTTCAAGAAATTGTGACATTGAATGGCCTCCAAGGAGTTATGATTTTACACCATTAGGCTACTTTTTGTAGGGTTATTTGAAGTCACTGGTCATTAGCAATAAACCAGACTCTCTTCAAGCTAAGAGTCAATATTGAACATGCTATTCATGACATACGACTTCATTTGGGGGAAAAGTGCTCTCAAATTGGGTTCAGTGAATTCGTTCCTGCAAAAGAAATCGTGGAGGATATTTGAATGATGTTATATTCAGAACTTAATTGTATCGATTGCACTTCACATTAAATAAAAATCTTTGAATTTCCTTAACAATTAGTGTGTGTTTTTTAAAGAAATTTTTTAACTCTTATTGGAAAACCCTATATTAGTAAGGCTTGCTTTTCGACAATCAGAACCTTGACTTAATTTATAGAGGCAAACTTCTATGCTGAAACCTTCAAACTCAATTTATTCTTTTGCTTCATTATGCGATGTTAACGGCATTTCGAATGTCCAGCGTGTGCAAGAGTACTATGAATTTAAAAAGATAATACCAACGGTGGGCACTGTCTTGTAGAAAGACCACAAAAAGTAAGAACAGCTGTCTCCAGCCTGAGCATATTAAATATCTTAAGCAGCTTTCCCACTGTGTAACGCACATTCTGCTATCTCTTTCCTGGAATACCCGGAAACAATACTACCGAGTAGTAAATGAGGTTGTTCGGTGGAGATTATTTTCAAAATTTCTGCGGGAATCCTACCTTGTTCGGTACTTTATTGTTTTTAGCTAAAATGGTGCTTACCGCAGATTTTTTGTTATGAAAGGTGCGCTTTTTAGGGGAGTATTTGTACACCTAATTTCTTCAAATAACATTTTGCTAGTATTTAGCTCTAATCTTTGCGTTTGAGCTCCAAGTTTTTGCATGACGAGTTTATAGCCCAGCTCCAAACGTTTCTGTATATATGAGCACATGGCTCCCACTTTTACTGCAGTCTCAAATCGAAAGCAAGTTTCAGTTCGTGTTTTGATAGAGTTTTATAGTTCGATTTGTAGCTCTAGTTTTGGAAACATATTGGAACCGATCTCGAAGAGATATCAACCATCTATATTGGATTGAGTATCTGATTCGCTCTCTGCGTTCCTGATCACAGTTATATAGAGGTTAACTGTATAGCAAAGGGACTTGCTGGGTTACATATAATTATATTTATTTTTGGAATATTTTATTTGTGTACGGAACACATAATAATCGCTTGCAATATAACAACTGATAATGCCGTAGAAATGTAGATCTTCCAATGTTGGTGAACATAATGGCGCGGAGCGTTGCAAGGTCTTTCTGGAACTGTGTAATCTTCTTTGCTCATCTCATGTTATACATCATGAATTTTCCACTGGGCTAGTCATTGTGACAGAATTATTCAAAAATTACCTTAACCTTAATCGAAATAAATCGAATAAGCCAAACTTAAAACTCAAAGAAATAAGATCTTAAAAATACTTTTTCTTGAATTTTTCTTATCAATCGCTCAGCTGAATGCCGTTCTTATGCATATGTATGCCCTCAATCACATACAACCAGTTATAAGATAGTGAGTCAGCACTCACGTACGAGTACATCTAAAACAAAGCGCAGATGGAGGCTTGCCACTAAGCTCTAATGATGATTGCAAGAAATCTCAATTGATGAAAGTGCACCAACTTCGTCTTACTTATGGCAAGCAGCACTTGCAGACAACCAAATTGGCAACATAAAGTGCTTTAACTTGCACCGGCAACGGAAATAACTACAGAAGAAACTGAAATTGTAGTCGGCCTTAATGCTTTATAGAAGCTTACCAAAGGGCGCTCTCGCGTCATAATCATCACTCAAGGAAACTGCACGTAATCCACACAAATCACAGTCAAAGGCGTACAAAATCCGATGCAACACATACAACATATACAAGCACATAGGAGTATGCATTTAAGTGAAACCCTAAAATGACAACGACAAGGTGTCTAACCACAAGCACCCGAAAGTTGTTTTAGCACACACACACACACACACACAAACACACACTGCACGCATGAACACCTCTTCAAAACTCAAAATGCAACATCACGTGAATGGCATTGTGCTGATGTGCAGTGCTACAAGATCATCACAAGTGTAGCTGTTTCTGATGCTGATGCTGATTCTGGCGCTGATTACGTTGATGCGTGTTACGGATGCAGTCGGGCGGAGGATGGCCGATAATGATGCTGATGCTGACAAACGAATGCCACTGTTATATGAATGTGTGCGTGTGTGTGTGTATGTATCAGACGTTTGTTGTTGTTATTGCTGTTTCTGTTTTCGGTCTACTTTTGCTGATTGTGCTCGAAATGTTGCGGATGTTGCAAATGCGTACGTGTATATCGTATTACGTTGTTGCTGTTGTTACCGTCGAAGTGGAAAAAATGCATCCTTAACATAGTCAGCACCAGCATCAGCGCCAATAGTAAATGGGCGTTACTGGCTATTTGCTTGCACCACAATCACACAGTTTGCATTGAAAGCTTTCTAGCGTTTTCTTTTGAATTTTTTTTTTTTTTTTTTTGCCTTATACACTTGCTAAGAAAATTTTACCTCAGGTGATTACATTGCACTCGGAAGTTGCTGTTGCGGTTATATTCTATTTTTAAATTCATCTTTTTATTTTTTATTTTCCCATACTTAAGCCTGTGTCGATTATTTCTGTCTTTTTTTTTACTTCGTTTATTTTACCTTATTTGTTGTTATGAATACTTCTGTTTCCACCTTCGGGCGCTACTCTATTATTCTACTCTATGTGAGTTAGATTGTGCTTTTATTGTATGGCTTGGTCTTCATTCCGTATATCTGTGTTCTCGTCACTTTATCTTTATTTAGCTTTCTGCGCCACTACACCCATCAATGAAAGGTTGACATACTCACAGCTGAGGCTTAATCCACAGCCTCTGATTTTTTATTGCCACGACATCCGCTGTCCAAGCATCCATATTAACTTTAGTCATAAGTCTGTAAGTATTTACCAGAAGGATAAGAGATAGACCCACCAAAATTTATACCGATCGCACTAGAATGACGAGCTGAGTTGATAAAACCATGTCCGCTTGTCCGTCTGAAAACCTAAGGGTGACCCATTTCGAGATTCCCTACTTAAAAAAAAAACACGGAAAATTCAAATTTAATGCAGACTATTTATTTTCATTCGAAAGAACATCATTTGGCATTTATTTCTTGTAGGTTATCTCTTTCAAATCTTGGCCGCGACTACATCTCAGATGGTCCATCCGTTGAGTACAATTTCCAATTACTCGTTCGAGCATTTCGACTGGTAACTGGCGAATGATATGCGTGATGTTTTGCTACAAGGCCTGACTCGAAGCGGGATTGTCCGCATAGACTTTAGACATCCCCACTGGAAAATGGTCTAACGGTGTGATATCACACGATCTTGGTGGCTAATCGATCGGCCCAAAATGCGAAATGATCTGCTCACCGAAGTGTTCTCTCAATAAATAAATTGATTGATGCTATATGTGGGAAGTGGCGCCGTCTTGTTGAATCCAAATGTCGTGGAGTTCACGAGCTTCAATTTCAGGCATCAAATAGTTGGTTATCAAGGGGCGATTACGGTCGCAATTGACGATGATTCCACCGGCCTACAAAGCACACCAAACCGTTGTTTTTTATGAATAAAATGGCAGCTCTTGAATATCTTCAGTTTGCTCTTCGTCCCAAATGCGGTAATTTTATTTATTTACATACCCATACCCTTTGAGCCAAAAATCGTTGAATAAAATATGGCTCGAAAGCGTCGAATCTTCTTGGAGCTTTTCAAAAGCCCATAGAGCGAAGCGATGTCGCATGGGATGGTCGACCGGCTTCAGCTCTTACACAAGCTGTATTTGGTACGCTTTCGGTTTAAGATTTCGACGCAAAATGTGCCAAGTCGTTCCATACCTCAGCCCGAGTTGCTGCGAACAGCGCCGAATCGACTCTCCATGGTTTTCGGGTACACTCTCAGCTACGGCCGCTATATTTTCTTCGATTCGTGCTGGACGTGGTCCATTTGGTCGAATATTATCCAATAGTGAATGCTGGGTCGCAGTATGGGTGATGGTGTTGCGAATAGTGCGCTCAATTAGCCGATTATGTGGACCATAGTTTGAGCGAAGCGCGCGAAACATATTATTCACAGAACGTGAATTTTTGTAATAAAGTATTCCATAATTAAATGCTAAACAATACTGAAAAAAATAACATGACAGCTTAACGCGACCCAAGCGTAATATGTCAAAAGAGTACCTCTACTTGGATCACTTTATTAGATAACTATAGGCATTAGCGGGACCAAAATATAACATTTGATAGTAAAAGGAAATTATTTGTACTGAATCCTATACAATTTTGGAATCAAATCGTGTCAATCAATTGTCTCGCTTTGTCGAGAGAAATGGTAAAATCTACGATGGGGGCTTCGAAAAACGTCTACGACATTGTGATAGGTGATGAATTGTAAATTTATTCGTATGAGCCCGGAAGTAAACAACGGTCGTCCAACATAAATTGTTCTCACACGAAGCACTTTCAAGAGAATTATAGCCTATTTGTTTTGGAACAACTGAACATGTCCCAACAGAACCACTAGAACAACGCAGAATAGTAAATTCTTCTGTCTTTCAAGAAATCAGAAAAAAAATCGGATATCTCTCACTCTTCACCACCACAATGCACTCAAAACATCGATTTCTTCGCATGTTTCTGACTTGGCACCGAGTGACTTCTTTTTTATCCCGTGCGTAAAAAAGAAACTAAACGCTTATCGATACCTGGAGAGGTGTTCAGAACGCATGTTTTGGAGATACCTCAATCAGAATTCGCTAAAGTGCTTCGGCAATCGGTTTAAACACATGCCAGAGTGTATAGATCTTAATTGATAGAGAATATTTTGAAAAACAATAAAAACGCGACTTTCGTTTATTTATATTTGTTTTTGATCTTAAATCCCGAAATATAAAGGTAAACCTCCGTAGTTAGGCCACCTTGGCATATTCTAATACTCCATGCTGTCGTTTTTAGTTAGCATTGAATGAGTTTTTTCGATAATATAATCAGAAGTTTAAATTTTTATTTATGTATATTCCAAAAATCTTAGCGGATCCTTTCCTAATTCTCCATGCGGATATTGATGTTCACCAAATTCAATTAAATTTTCATTTATTATTTAAATTCCTAAAACTTTCTTTTTATGTTACTTACTAGGGAGCTTGATGCAAAATCCTCTTCAACTTACGAATCCTTTTTTTACTTTTTCCTAAGCACAATCAATTTAATAAAATTAAAATGCAACGCTGATTATTACATCTACTCTGTTGTGCCAAATCGGAGTCAGTTTAGCGCTCGGGTAGGATTTAAGCGTGCAATCTGCGGTCACATTAGGCTTCAATGAATTCAACCAAACTTATTCAAACTAAATTTCGGGTCTCACATGTTTCAGTGGTTATGGAGATTTTTAATGTCTGCTCCTGAACCATATACATATTTTATATATAGTAAAACAATAAATTGATGAAAAAGCTAAAACAGTTTGGGAAATTGCTGATATTGTGCCTTACTTAATTTTCCTTCGTACTGGGATTTCGTAGAGTTAATGTCGCCACAACATAACAGGGCGGTCAATTGGAAAGTCCCCAGTTTGACACATAGATGGCGCTATTACAATTAAATTTCATACGTAGTTGGACCTGGGCTTCAAAAGACGCGTGTATAAATTTGACAGTTGTCAGATCATTAGTTTGTGAAGTAGAGCATTTTGAGTGAAGCAAATTTTGTTATTGCGAAAAAAATGGATTAAAAGGAATTTTGTGTGTATATAAAAGAAAAAATACAATTGAAGCAAAAACTTAGCTTAATGACGATTTTCCGGACACTGCCCCAGAAAAATCAATCATCAGGGATTGGTACGCCAAGTTTAGATGTTGTACAATGAGCACTGAACACGATGAACGCAGTGGACGTCCAAAACAGGTTGTTACCGACGAAAACATCAAGAACATCTACAAGATGATTTCGAATGACCGTAAATTGAAATTGAATGAAATATCAAGCACTCTAAGGATATCAACTGAACATGCACATCATAGCATTCAAGAATATATGGGTATGAGAAAGCTCTGTGGAAAATGGGTGCCGCGCGAGCTCACTTTTGACCCAAAACAACGACGAGTTTATGATTCAGAGCAGCGTTTGGAGTTGTTCAAACCCGAGTTTTTGCGTCGATATGCGACAATGGATTAAACATTGCTCCATCATTATACCCCGAAGTCAACCGAATGGATTGCACATGTTGAACTCGCTCTAAGGCTTGGAAAACACAGCAGTCAGCAGGCTGACAAGGATATGGCGTCTGTATTTGGGATGCGCATGAAATAATTTTCATTGACTACCTTGAAAAAGGAAGAACTATCAGCAGCGACTCTTAAAAAGCGTTATTGGACCGTTTGAAGGACGAAATCGCCGAAAAACAAATCACCAACATGTTCTTCAGATCTGACCCCCAGTGACTCGCTGAAAAGAAATTTTCGTCGAATGAAGAGGTGATCGCCGAAATTGAGGCATATTATCTTGAAGCAAAAGACAAATCGTACTACAAAAATGATATCGAAAAGTTGGAGGGTCGCTATAATCAGTGTATCACCCTTGAATGGAACTATGTTGAATAAAAAATTTATTTTGCCAAAAAAATGTGTTTGTGGTGAGGCCGCATTTAACAATTCAAAATGTTTTTTACTTTGGTATGGGGAGGGGGGCTTTTCAATTGACCGTTATTTATTGTAAATTTTAATATTGAAATAAAAAAAATGATTTAAAATTCCCAGTAATTACTCCGTATTTAATTTTTCTGTCGTTCGTTATTCTTGCACTCACAACCTTTACTCAAATTTCGTATGCGGAAATGTCCCCTTCTTTGTTGTTGTTTTCATGTAAAAATTACCTTTTGTTCGCCACAACTTTTCTATTAACTAAAAATTTTCTATTTAATTTTCAACAATCTGAAATCTGAAATAACGAATTGAGTTCCAAACTGCTAGATTTCTTGGTCATTCAACATTGCGACAAAGCACATTTTTCAGTTACGAAATAGGAAAGTTTACAATTGTAAGTGGTGCAATCTTATTACGACGAAGGGACCACATGACATTTGGGCAGGCATTGCATTGTCTGCACTGTATATGCAATACATATGTATATCTAAGTATAAGTATATTTAAACAAACCAACACAGCAACTTACACCATCGTTTTGAAGAGTTTCCTGTAAATAAAGTGTATAGAAGAACCATAATAAATCAACAAGGCAATGTGGGCATATGTATGTATGCGATATCTGCACACAAGAACCCCGGAATATAAATATGTTAAATAGATGCAGGTGCATTGCATCTAACTTATGAAAGCCGCACAGGAATGATATGCGAAAAACTTTATGCGTATGGATGAGCTCAGCCTAGTTACTCGTACATCTGTTGGTGATAGGTATAAATGTATGCAAGTGTGAGCATACCTGCATGCATGCCAACGCAAAATTTAGTTGCGGTAAGTAAACCACAGAAAACTTGGATTTGAACTTGCAACGGGGCTGAATGAATGCACAACAGGCATAGAACTTGTTGGCCAGGTTAATAGGAAAAAAATTATATATGTATGTACGAGTATGTGCAACTGACAGCAGATAAAAGCGTAGATCAACATGTACACTAATCTGACACCAACAACAACAACGCATATACAGATATTCCTACTAAAATGAAATATCAAGACTGGTTATAATAAGTACTAGTTTACTACTAGTATTTTGTGTGTGAGATGCACTGTTCCAATAAATATCAGAACGTTATAAATTACAAAAATAATTGTTTAAGTTAGAGCTGTATTTAATAGTATTGCTGAATTATTATGAGTGCGGAATGGAATTTTAGTAATCCAAGGAGAGATGATTTAAGTATACTTTTAAAGTTTTGAAGTTTAATTAATTGAATAAATTTTATTATAAATGATGTATGAATGAATAGATAAGAAGATGAATTCAATATTTTCTTACAATGTACATAGTTGAGATTGAGACATATTTCAATACTAACCATACATTTCACAAATATAAATATTTTCGTGGTAAATCAAAATGTTAATAATTATACAATATTCAATGATACTTCAATTATCTACTTCGATTCCATCGTATGTATTGTATTGAAATTGCGAAACGTATGTCGGATAAAAGAGAGAGGACGTTAACTCGCTTGTTCTAGAGCATGAATCGGAAATATTCGTTATCGAGAACATTTATATCATTCCAGGCGTTAGTTGCGAATAATCGATATAGTATATAACGCCGAAGCACAACTGCGCAGCTAATCAGTCGTAAAGCGAACACGTTGCTGCTAACATTACCGTGAGGTAAAAATAACATTCTATATTGTGAAAACTGTAATATAAGTGATTGTAAATAGTGAAGCGAATCGCTAGTGATCGAGTAATAAATGAACGTTGAGTAAATTCGTTCTAATTAAGAAACTGCAAGCATAACTGGCGATTTTTATTTAACAATACAGTGATCGGACTCGAAAGATTTCGGAAATCAAAAAAAAAAAAATAGGCTTTGAAAATGTAGATGAAAATGATGATTGATGGAACCTTGATGTTGACTATTGAGAGTTGATGAAAAAAAAAAATATTTCAACGGCGGCAACCTATATATGTTGGTGAGTACCTGGCAACCTCTTGTTATAGGGGATTCGCTAAGATTTTTGGTATATGCATGAATAAAAATTTAAACTTTTGATTAGTTTAACGAAAAAATGCATTCATTTTAACTAAAATACTACAAAATGGGGTATTAGAATATGCCGATGTAGCCGTGCTACTGGGGCTTACCTTTAAATAGGGTTCTCCAAAAAGAGTTATATGATTTCTTTAAAAAAAAACACGCTAATTGTTAAAGAAATTCAAATGTTTTTTTTTTTTCGTAAATGTGTGAAGTACAATCGATATAGTTAAGTTCTGAATATAATATCATTCAAATGGCCTCCACGACTTCGTTTGCAGGAACGAATTCGATGAACCCAATTTTTGAGCACTTTTTCACTAAATCAAGTCGTATGTCATGAATAGTACGTTCAATATTGACTTTTAAAGCTTGAAGTGACTCTGGTTTATTGCTAAAGACCAATGACTTCAAATAACCCTACAAGAAGTAGTTTATTGGTGTTAAATCACAGCTTCTTGGAGGCCATTCAATCGGTTCGGTTGTTGCACATGCTGTGTGACACGTAGCCCCGTCTTGTTGAAACGGATGTTGTTAAGGTCAACCTCTTCCAACTGTGGCCAAAAAAAGTTGGTTATCATCGGCCTATACCGCTCTCCATTGACAGTAACGGTGCTACCAGCTTCATTTCGAAAGAAGTACGGACTGATAATTCCAAAAGACCAAAAACCACTCTAAACTGGAATTTAGGTGAATGTAAGGGTTCATGAATAATTTTTGGATTTCTTCGCAGCAGAATCGACAGTTTTGTTTATTTACCGCACCACTCAGATGAATGTTAGCCTCATCGGAGAATATGATTTTCTTAAAAAAATCGTTATCATTTTCAAGTTGTTTTCATGACATATTAAAAATGTCCAAAACGACACTTAGAAATCATACCATCCCTACTGGAAAACCCTTTATTTCGGGAATTGAGAACAAAACAAATATAAATAATAACCGAAATTTTTTTTTTTAAATTTTCTCCATTATGTCCTATACAATTTTGCATGAGTTTAAACCAATTGTTGAAGCACTTCTGCCGCTTCTGATTGAGGTATCTCCAAAGCATGTATTCTGAACGCATCAACTGGCTCTTCAGGTGTCGATAAACGTTGACCTTTTAGTTTATTTTTTATGCATGGCATAAAAAAGAAGTCTTTCGGTGCCAAGTCGGGACTGTACGGTGGATGACTCATCAAATCGATGTTTTGAGTATATTGTAGAAGCGAAGTGTGATCGGCGGTTGGTTTTTCTGACTTCTTGAAAGACAACCGGCAAAGAAATGTTTGAGTACCATTCAGAATTTACTGTTCTGCATTGTTCTAGTGGTTCGGTTGTTCCAAAACAAACAGGCTACCATTTGCTTGGAAGTTATTCGTACGCGAACAACTTTTGTTGGATTTCAAGAAGTTCGAAAATGGCTTCCTGTTGGTTGGAAATGAGGTTTCCCTCATTTTTGTATTTTAAGGTGGCAACTACCTTAACAATAGTATATTATGAAAACATTTTCATTTCAGAAGGAGAAGAGACAGGACCATTCAAATGTATACTGATCGTCCTAGAATGTCGAGCTTAATTTATTTTGCCGCGCCGGCCTGTGTGTCTGTCTGTTGGTCCGTGTGTCCGCCTGTTTGAACGCAAACCAGTCTCTCTGTTCTTATATTTATAGTATCATCTGTCGGAAAGGGCTAGATCGGACCATTACATCGTACACGAATGAAATAAGTACTGGTAATTAAAATCATTGAAATCGAAAGACTATATCATACAGCTCCCATATAACCCATATGTTCAGCTATGAGCTTATGCGTCGAAAATCCCAAAAAAAATAACTTGAAATTTGGTAGTATTTTACAAGCTCGAATTCATGTTAATATTGACACTAAAAATCATATTATTTGGAAGACAATATCATATTATCCCGGCTTAATCGATTTTAGTTAAAGTTTGTGGCAGGACCTGTCCTGCAATTTAAATTTGGAAAAAATGATAAAATAAATGAAATATTACAATATGGATATCAAAATAAAGGGATAAGAGAAAAGCTAAGCAGCATTGCCACCTGCTTAAAATTTTATATTAAAAAAATACAATAAATACAACAATACACATTACTATATGGGTATCGGAATAGAGAGATTCAAATACTTAATGGTGAAGAAATTATAGAAGAAGACTGCCACCTATTTTAAATTTTATTAAATTTAAAAAGACAAGCTAAATAAAATGTTATATTGAGGATTTCAAACTAAATTAAATGTAAGTAAGACCTCATGCAGTTGAAAACGGTTTTCTCAAATTTCACATTTTTTTAAATGTTAAGCACAATCAATTGTTCCAACTGAGCAAGAAATGTTCAACCGTTGGTTAACATGCATAATTAGATATTTTGAACCGCATTTCTGGTTCAGTGGGTATGTAATCAATTAAAATTTCCGCAGGTTGGAGGAAGAGCAACATGAAGAGATTCAAGATCTGCCATTTTATCCCGAAAAAACAACGGTTTGGTGTGGCTTGTGGGCCATTGAAAACATCGGTCCACATTTCTTCAAAAATGATGCTGGTGAGAACATAACCGTCAATTGCGACCGTAATCGCGCCATGATAACCGACTATTTGATGCCTAAAATTGAAGATCGTGACCTCCGCGACATTTGGTTTCAACAAGACGGCGCCACTTCCCATACATTACATCAATCAATAGATTTATTGAGAGAACACTTTGGTGAGTAGATAATTTCACGTTTTGGGCCGTCACTTGACGAATCGTGGGATATCACACCGTTAGACTTTTTCCTGTGGGGATATGTAAAGTTTAACGTCTATGCGGACAATCCCGCTTCGATTAATGCCTTGGAGCAGAACATCACGCGCGTCATTCGCCAGTTACTTGTCGAAATGCTCGAACGAGTTATTGAAAATTGGACTCAACGGATGGATCATCTGAGACATAGCCGCGGCCAACATTTAAAAGAGATAATCTTCAAAAAATAAATGCCAAAGAATGTTCTTTCGAATGATAAAAAAACCTTCCCCATTGAATTTGAAGTTTCTGTTTTTTTTTTACTTCAAAAAAGTAGGGAAATGGATTACCCTTTATATAAGAGAATCAGTTTGTTGATTCATCAGTCTGACTAAACACTAGTTTTGATTTAATTTTTAACTGGTTCTTTCCTTTGATGGAATTAGGCACTTACGCATAAATCTCACTGCCGTCCACAAAATTCGAAAGAAGCGATAAAGACGGAAAGACTGTGATGATATTTATGCCAATAAAGAACAATGAGATGTAAAATGTTCACCCCTCTTAATAATTAAAAACGAAGAAATTTTTTTTAGTTCAATTTGAATCCAACACTAGGGGCTGTGTTAGTAAATGCACAGTAAATAATTTTGTACGAAAGATTTTTTTTTTTTTTTTTTTTTTTTTGGGAAATGTCCGGTCTTTCCAAACCAGTTCTAGTGTAATATTTTTGTTCGGATAAGTTTGTAATTTACTACAGGGAGCCTGCGTATATCTTGTACATGCTCTACACCTACCTCATGTGTAACTTTTCAATGGATATCTGAATACGCGCTCATACTTTTGGCTTTGCTCACGACAATCGGTAATATTTCGTATATCGAACATATACAGATACATACGTTACGTGTACAATACAACTTGCAGTAGGGAGTTAGAACTACACTTTTTCTGTCTAATTTCAATTGTCATAATGCACTCAACAGCAGCGTCTGCGCCATGCCATACCATGCAATGCCGTGTTGTAGGTGAATTGATGTACTCGAGGACTTGGATGTTAACACGGTTAGAAACGAAGGAGACAACAACAACAACAACCAGCGCTATAAAACCAATGTCATCTTGGCATGCGTTTCTGCTTCATGACTGTCATTAGAATGCAAAAGTTGTTGCAGCTGCTGCGGTTTCGCCTTTCACTTTCCGGCGTTCTTGCACATTGAGGTTAACACTACAATAGCTGTTGAACGCAGGTAGACAAAACAAAAATAACAATGACATTTAAGGCAG
Source organism: Neoceratitis asiatica (assembly GCA_030068015.2). Taxonomy (NCBI): domain Eukaryota; kingdom Metazoa; phylum Arthropoda; class Insecta; order Diptera; family Tephritidae; genus Neoceratitis; species Neoceratitis asiatica. Next base: position 42,630,995 of record CM061529.1, read on the forward strand.
AACTCCGTTTCGATGGTGCCGAAAATGTTAAATACTTTTTTCCCAATATTTTGGACAAACGCCATACGAACTCCGTCATAGTCTGGTGATGGAATGTCTATACCATCGCCATCGATTAGAGTTTCGGGTTTGTCTCCGGTTGTTTCACTGCCACTGCCCTTCAGCAAGTCATTCTAAATATCGGACACCAGATTACTTCTTCCCAAGCGCTTCGTACTCATGCAATTCTGCCTCTTCCTTATTGCAAATACGTCTTACTCGCTTCTTCAGCTCACGGTACCTATCCCATTCCGCATGTCTTCTGATCGATGGCAACATTGTGAGGAAGACAGTCTTTTTCACTTCACTACAGTTCGCATTCCTAATCGTACCAGCTTTTCTTTCGACATCTGCGGAAACCAATTGTTTATCTAGCGGTGGTACGTACGGATTTTGAAATGCCGTTTCGCACTTCCCTTATATCGAGTTGCTGTTGAGACGTCTCACACAGCAGGAGTGGCAGTCGAGTAGAAAACTGTCTGGCAAAGCAAACAATGTTTACAGTCTTTCGACGTGGAATCTGCCTTAACGAACTTTCTTTGCAGCTTTTTCATAGGTACGTTATGGCGGCCATAAAAAATAAAAATCATATTTGTTCATATTGTTCTTCTCGTCCATCGCGGAGTTCGTCCCACCAATAATCCAACTAACAGATTGTGTTTCTTAAACGGCGGTGGTCTTAATTTTAACAAAACCATCAATCAGCTGAGCAGTGACATCCCCCTAATTAAGGTACCGGACTTTCCAGGTACATGCTTTCAAGTCTGGATCTTTAAAACTGTTGCAGAGATCGCCTTCAAAGGGAAGATCTTTCACCCGAGGAATATTTTTTAAATTTTCATTAGAGCAGGTTTTTAGGTGGGGGCTCCTCTACCCTGCACATAACTACATAGGGGTTGACTTTCATACTCCGGAACTCCAAATGAGTTTATAACTAGAAATTTTTAAGCACTAGTTGGGCTTCTCACTGCAAAGTACTTACGTCGTTTTCATTCGTAACTGTTTGTATATTAAAATCTTATATGATTATTATACGCAATCACAAAGAACCGTTAGCAGAACAGTAATGTTATGCCCTAGTGTACGACAACAAATGGGTATAAAAATTGATGACGCAACATTAGCTCCTCGCTCTGTTAGTCTTGTTAAGTGTTTTGGCCGCCACCTCTTCTGCAACTTTCCCCTAGTTTCAATAATTTCTCCAATCCAATAGCCTACCATGAACATGTTCTTCAAATACTCTCCCTACATTTGTGTATTTTTCTTTGTGTGCATGTGTTTTTTCTCCTCTGTATGCGTGTACTTTGCGTACCCAGTCGTGACCTAAAAAATTGTACAACCGTCGTGCTAAACATGGTGGCGACGCCCTCATTGTTTGTTGTTGTTCGTATTGTTTGTTCTCTTATTTCTTTGTCGTGATTCGTTGGTTTGCACTTTGCTGGTATCGCAGCAGCGATGTTTTCTGATTTTCGGGGTTAATGTGAATGTGGCTGGAAAATTAGTGCAATCTCTCAGGCGAATTTGAACTGAAGTTGGCAGCAGCAGCAGCAGCACACTTGTACCTTCGAACTAGTTTCGAACTATAATGTAACTCGTATGTAGGCACTGCGAATATGCTTTTGTATGCCTGCAAATAGGCGTGTGTTGCAAATACATTTCTAACCTCACTTAAGTGCTCCAGCGCAGTTTCTTCTACATTTGCATAAACAATGGCATGCCGGCTGTAAAACATACTTGAATGAGGAGATTTTTTTAAGTTCAAAACTTTTACCAAAATGACCTAATTACAGCTCAGCTGGTATATAAAATTAATCGAAGGACAACAGTTATGTTCGGAAGTGTTTTTCATATAAATGTTGATTATTAAATAATCCTATATCTAGCCATAATACTGAAATTCCAAAACGATCTTGTGAAGAGAAAACGCAAAAGATCTCTCTTATTCTGCGTTGAATTTAAAGACTAACATTGTTGAAGAGGGGACGCACGAATGCAAATTCTGTAATTTCATAAAACATAATAAACATTGTTTGTCAATGTCCTTCTTCTTTGGCGTAAGCACCGCTTACGCGATTATACCCTTATCAACAATTGCGCGCCACTCGTTTCTTCTTTTTTCTGTTTGGCGCCAGTTGGAAATACTAAGTGATACCAAGTCGTTCTACACCTGATCCTTCCAATGGGGTGGAAGTCTTCCCCTTCCTTTACTTCCGCCAGCGGGTACTCCGTCGAATACTTTCAAAGCTGGAACGCTTTCATCCATTCGGACGACATGACCTAGCCAGTGTAGCTGCTGTCTCTTGATTCGCTGAACTATGTCAATGTCGTCGTATAGCTCGTACAGCTTATCGTTCCATCGTCTGCGGTATTCGTCGTTGTCAACGCCATAAATCTTTCGCAAAACTTTTTTCTCGAAAACTCCTATAGCCGACTCATCGGATGTAGACATCGTCCAGTGTTCTGCACCATATATCAGGACGGGAATGATGAGCGACTTGTAGAGTTCGCTTTTGGCTCGTCAGGAGAGGACTTTACTTTTCAATTGCCCACTCAGTCCAAAGTAGCACTTGTTGGCAAGAGTGATTCTGCGTTGAATTTCAAGACTGACATTGTTGGTATTGTTAATGCTGGATCCGAGATAGACCAAATTATATAAAGTCTTTGAAGTTATGATTGTCAATAGCGACGTGGGAGCCAAGTCGCGAATGCGATGACTCTTTATTTGATGAGAGGAGATATTTTCGTCTTTCCATCGTTCACTACCAGACCCATTCGCTTCGCTTCTTTGTCTAATCTGGAGAACGCAGAACTTACGGTGCGATTGTTATGACCAATTATATCAATATCATCGACATACGCCTAGTGTATTTATCTCTGCAGCTCGTATTATTTTCACCAGCATCAAATTGAATAAATCACACGATAAATAATCTCCTTGTCTGAAACCGCGTTTGGTATCGAATGGCTCGGAGAGGTCCTTCCCAATTCTGACTGCACTTCGGGTATTATCCAGGGTCACTTTACATAGCCGTATGAGTTTTGCGGCGATTTCAGATTCACACATAGCAGCGTAGAAGCAGTTCCTTATCATGCTTAAAGTCGATGAAAAGGCGGTGTACATAGACTCTTTTCTCTCGGATATTCTCCAGGATTTGGGTCATGATGACTATCCGGTCAATAGCGGTTTTACCAGGCCTAACGCCGCACTGATAAGGTCCGACGTTAAGCTTTAATCTTGCACACAATATGCCAAATAGGATCTTGTATGCGATATTTTTTTGGATTGTGCAGAACACACTTAGGTTGCATTCGTCGAGCATGTTTTTGTCCGACTATATTCCACAAAGAAGCTGATATATGTCCTGATATGAACTATTCGCCTATTCAGTTCTTCGCGGCCGTATTTGAAGAGCTCAGCCTGTGAACTATCCGCTCACGCTGCTTTGTTATTTTTAAGCGGGAAATCGCTACTCGAACTTCTTCATAGTCGGGTGATGAAACGTCTATACCATCGTCATCGATTGGGGTCTCGGGCTCGTCCTCTCCGGGGTTTTCACTTTCACAATGGCAGGTTGGAGAAGAGTTCCCTCCATACACTAAATATGCTCTGGACATCTGTCACATTGCATCTTCTCATACGCACTTATTTCGGTTGCTTTCTTTTTTCGTCTGCAAAAACGTCTCATTTCTCTCTTCAGTTCTCGGTATCTATTTCACCCCACATGTGTTGTAGTCGATCGAGTTGCGAGGTAGGCAGTCTGCTTTCTCTTCACTGCATTTCTCCAATCTTCTTCACATCTGCTGTTTTTCTGGTATTGTTGAAAACCAATTATTTCCGAAGTAGCGGTACGTAAGGAGTTTGCTATTTCGATCCACAGCTCTCTTATGTTGAGTTGCTGATAAGTGCTTTCAGAGAGGAGGTGTAAAAGACGAATAGAAAACCTGCTGGCTGTTTGCTGTGATTGTGGCTTTTCGACGTCGAATCTTCCTTGTGTTTGTTGACGGGCGTCCTTTGCTGCTACAAGATAAAGATCCGAGTCGATATTTGGGCCTCGGAGCATACGCACGTCTAGAACACTAGATACATGTCTTCCATCTATCTCAAAACGATTGAGTTGGTTGCATGTTTTTTGATCTGGCGACAGCCATGTAGTTTGGATTTTCATATTCTGGTGTCTGGTACTACAGATATATTTCGTGCCCCGGCGAAGTCAATCAGCCTCAGTAAAGTCACCCTGTCTGAGATCTCGTTTCGTACTATACAGCTCGGAGAGTTTCTTCCCATTTCTGGCTGCGCTTGTAGCATTGTCCAGCATCAGTTTACATAGCCATATAAGTTTTTTAGGGATAGCAAATTCAGACAGATAGGCATAGAGGCAGCTCCTTTTGTGCAATCGAAGGCAGATTTAAAATCGATGAAAAGGTGGTGTGTATCATTATATTTTCAGATGTCTTTTTCAAGATTTGGCGTATGGTGAATATCTGGTCAATGGTGGACCAATTAGCTCTAAAAGCCACTAAATAAGGTCCAATCATATCATTGCAATACGTCATATAGGTCCTTGTACGCAATATTGAGAAGGCTTATCCAATGGTGATTGGATTTGGCAGAGCACACTGATGTTACAATCTTCGGACATGCTTTCGTCTGACTATATTCTGCACAGAAGCTGATATATGCACCTTGTCAGTTCTTCATGACCGTATTTGAACAGCTCAGCCAGCAAGAGATCGGTTTCTTCCACTTTTTTCTTCTTTAAACAGTCATTAGATATTTCAACTATGCTCTAGTCGTTTATTGGAAACTCGTTTCCATTATTATCGATTGTCACCATTTTTTGGTGTCGCACTTACACTGCCAAATAGCAATTTGGTGAAGTGTCCCCTACGTACACTAAGTATACTCTGTATATCTGTCACCGGAACTTACTTGAGTTTGAACCGGTCTTGAAATATTCTGTAGTTGCCACAACTTATCATAGAATTTTCGTGCATTGCCCTTGTCCGACATTTTCTCAAGTTCTTCATACTCACACATTTTCTTCCTTTTCTTTTTTCTGCAATTGTATCTTGCTTCCGTCTTAAGCTCTCGGTATCTATCCCACCCCGTTGTGGCCGATCGCAGCGTAGTGAGTTAGGCAGTCTGTTTTTTCTCCACTGTAGTGCGAAATTCCTCAACGCACCAGCTCGTTTCCAGACATTGTCTGAAACCAATGTTTCCGTTGCGACAGGGAGTTTGAAATGCGGTCACACAGTTCTCTTATATAGAGTTTCTGATGAGTGCTCTCAGAAAGCAGAATCGCAAATGAAGTAGAAAACCTGCTCGCTGTCTGCTGTGACTGCAGCTTTTCGACGTAGAACCTTGCTTCTGTTTGTTGATGGGAATTCTTTGCAGCACACAGACGGGTTCGTATCTTTGCCACTCCGCGATAGGAGTTCAAATGGATATAAGATGCTCAGAGCGAATTGTCGTCTAGAACACTGGAGACATGTGTTTCGTTACGCGATATTCGACCCAGTAGCAGCCATTAAGCTTGAAGATTTCTTGTGCCAGAATCTTGTGCTGGAGCCTCAGACTGATTGGGAATGTTGCGTCATCGATTATTTATTATTAAATTTCATTTATTTATAACTAGCAGACCCCAACGAGCTTTGCTGCAATTATAAAAAAAGAATCAAAAAAATCTATTTGAAATTTTGAATTTTCGATTTTTTTTTGGGAAAGGAAATAATAAATTTTTTTTCCAAACTTTTTTTTTTACATAAAATTTTTTTTTAATATTTTTTCATTTTCATTTTTTCCACTCTTTCCCTCTCTCTCTTTCAACACCACATACAACGTAATGTACGCGTATTTTGGTTCCTTTCTCTTATTCTCCTATTGACAAAATAACACGCGTAAGAAATACATCTGAGCGGGTGATCCATTTGGAGATTCCCTACTTTTTTAAAGAACAAAAACACAGAAAATTCAAATTTAATGGGGAATGGTTATTATCATTCTAAAGAACATTTCTTGGCATTTACTTTTTTAAGATTATCTTTTTCAAATGTTGGCCGCGGCTATATCTCAGATGGTCCATCCGTTGAGTCCAATTTTCGATGACTCGTTCGAGTATTTCGACTGGTAACTGGCGAAAGGCACGCGTAATGTTTTGCTCACAAGCCTGAATCGAAGCGGGACAGACTTTAGACTTTACACATCCCCAGAGAAAAAAGTCTAACGGTGTGATACCACACGATCATGGTTCCCAACCGACCGGACCAAAACATGAAATTATCTCCTCACCGAAGTGTTCTCTCAATAAATCCATTGATTGATGCGATGTGTGGGAAGTGGCGCCGTCTTGTTGAATCCAAATGTCGCGTAGATCACGAGTTTCAATTTCAAGCATCAAATAGTCGGTTATCATGGCGCTATAGCGGGCGCCATTGACGGTTACTTTCTCACCGACATCATTTTTGAAGAAATATGGACCACTGATTCCACCGGCTCACAAACCACAACAAACCATTGTTTTTTCGGGATTAAATAGCGGCTCTTGAATCTCTTCAGGTTGCCCTTCGTCCCAAGTGCGGCAATTTCGCTTGTTTACATACCCATTGAGCCAGAAATGGGCCGCATCGCTGAACAAAATTTGGCTCGAAAACATAGGATCTTCTTGGAAAATTTCAAGAGCCCATAGACCAAAGCGATGCCGCTTTGGAAATTTGGAAAGGTCGAGCGGCTTCAATTCTTGCACAAACTGTATTTTGTACGCTTTCAATTTAACATCTCGACGTAAAATGCGCCAAGTCGTTTCATACATGAGTCCGAGTTGCTACGAACGGCGCCGAAGCGACTCTCCACGGTCTTCGTGTACACTCTCAGCTACGATCGCTAAATTTTCTTCACTTCGTGCTGGACGTAATCTATCCGGTCGAATATTATCCAATAAGGAATGCTGGGTCTCAAGACGGGTGAAGTTGAGCGAAGCGCACGAAACACTTTATATACAGAACGTGAATTTTCGTAATAAAGTTTAATGATTTGTAAACGTTGTTCTGGCTTAAGTATTTCCATGATGAAATGACAAACAATACTGAACAAAAATTACATGACAGCTTGACACGACTCACGCGTGATCTGTCAAAAAAAGGCTATAGAAAAAAGTACCACTTCTTGGATCACCCTTTATTTGCAAAGAGATGGGTGGACCTTATTTCATTAAATCTGCAATTACCTCAGTTTTTCCAAAAGCATTCCTACCATTTTCATATATAACGGCACATAATTACCTTAACAATTTAACAATTGAAATTTCTATTTGCTAAAAGACTTAACCGACGCCAGACGCTGCAAATTAAGAGCAAATAGCAATATTTTTGGATCATTTGTGAATTAATTGTCCGGCCATTGTCATCCACATTGATAGAGCAGCCTATTGTAAGTAGATATTTTTGTTTGTATGAAAATAACCGTTTGTTGGTGTGTACGTGGATGTGTTGACAAAGTCTAAGTAACGTTTGTTCAGAATCTTCAATATATTTGAGAGAATCTCAAACATTTTGTCTCATAAATCGCTTGCAGATTGTGCGCTGTAATCGCTGACTAATCTGCCAGGATTACTGTCTGTAAACTTAATTGCATTCACGGTGAACATAGCAGCAGCAAAATACTCTTACACACACATATATATATATATATATATATATATATATATATATATATATATATATATATATATATATATATATATATATGTGTGTGTGTGTGTGTGTGTGTGTGTGTGTGTGTGTATGGAAACCAAGCCAAACCAAACTAAAGGAAAATCTATTATTATTTTGTGAGCAAAGTGCTTGGGATAGAGTTCAGACGGCTTGAAGGAGAAGGCCACAGTATTTGTGTTTTTGTTTGTATGTACTTATATTTGTCATAGATTCCAGTGGCCAGCAAGAACGGTGTAACGGTACGTGACAAAAGACAAATGATCCCAGCCTCCTTATAGCTGACGTTTAGCCATTGCTTGGAAGGCCACAATTTCAAGCCAACAAGTACAAACCTACATATATCTACATATATTTATACATATTTAGATATACATATATGCATACATATATATATATATATATATAGATAGATTGATGTGTATAGTTGTGTTTGTATGCTTTTCTGTGCTAACACAAACCTACACATATACAAACACATACATACAGAATGACAGCCACAGTTGACCGAACCCATCAAAGTGTCAGTAATTAAAGAGGAGAATATGTAAGGCCTTTAGGTGATGTAGTGCCAATGGAATGTTCTCATTGTTGTTGCTCTTGTTGTTGTTTTTGTTGGTTGGTTGGTTGGTTGGTTATTCACAACACAATTAATAAGTTTATGAAATACTACATACACTCGTATAATGCTGGCACTCATTTGCCTTTGTGGATAATAATATTGGCCGGCGAGTTGTTGTCAGCTGCCACGCCTCATTCAAGTTATTTTGACATGTACAAGTTTGCATAATAATTCAGTTATTGCATCAGCAAACAGTCAACTATAGTATCATATCGATGCTGATGCAGAAATGCCTAAAAGCTTACTTAACATGGATATATACATATATATATACATATATACATATATATATATGTATGTATATATATCGGTGTTTGAGTTCACTGTCACATACCTTGCGTTTCATAAACCACGACAGCCTCCAATTAACTCATGATGGGGTTAAAGAAACATACTTGCACACTCAGGTAACCCTGCAGATCAAGCTATTAGTTACGAACTAGAGAGCGATCAATTTGAATTTTTTCCGAATCTACCACTACTGCCAAGTGGTGGCTCAAGGGTTCTAATCCACTTAGAACTACTTACAACGATTCCCATCGTAGTGAGGTTCTTGAGTACATGCTCCGACAGAGTAAACTAAATGCACTCGAAAAATTCAACCTCCACGACGAAATCTATCCAAATTGGCTGATGCTGATCGGCAATCTTTTGGTAAAGTGTCACCACTTCTAAGGTCATAACATCGATTTACATTATTTTTCTTATCGTAGTTAGGATAAAAACTCGTCCCGGTTCATGCGATAGCAAACACAACAAATTCTACAATTCCACCACAGACACTCAGGCGGATATCCCTTCAAAGCTCATCCCTGCGCTTTTAGAGCATTTATAAATGATTTTTGGCAAGCGAAATGCAAACCAGCACAGAAAGAAAGGGCATTTGCAGAGGGAAGACGGGAAAATTTAATTTTTAAAGCTGTAAACAATCACATCTAAAGGGTGATCCAAGTAGAGGTGCTTTTTTCAATAGGCTTTCTTTAACAGATCACGCGTGAGCGTGTCAAGTTGCCATGTTATTTTTGTTCAGTATTGTTTGGCATTTCATCATGGAAATACTTACGCCAGAACAACGTTTAGAAATCATTCAACTTTATTACGAAACTTCACGTTCTGTAAAGAATGTGGTTCGCTCGCTTCGCTCAACTTATGGTCAACATAATCGGTATACTTAGCATACTATTCGCAACACCATCACCCATCTCGAGATAATTTTGGGATTAATTTTTGATACTGGATAATATTTGAGAGAATAGACGAAGAAAATATAGCGGCCGTAGCTGAGAATGTACACGAAGACCGTTGAGAGTCGATTCGGAGCCGTTCGCAGCAACTCGGACTAACGTATGGAACAACTTAGCGCATTTTACGTCGAGATCTTAAATTGAAAGCGTACCAAACATAGCTTGTGCAAGAACTGAAGCCGTTCGACCTTCCCTATGGCTCTTGAAAAGAAGACGCCGTTTTCGATCCAAATTTAATTCAGCAAATGGCACCCTTTTCTGGCTCAATGGGTATGTAAACAAGCAAAATTGCCGCATTTGCGACGAAGAACAACCCGAAGATATTCAAGAGCTGCCATTTCATCCAGAAAAAACAGCGTTTTGGTATGGTTTGTGGGTCGGAGAAATCATCTGTACATATAGGAACTGTACTGTAGGAACATAACCGTCAATGGCGACCGTTATTGTGCCATGATAACAGACTATTTGATGCCTGTAATTGGAGCTCGTGATCTCCGCGACATTTGGTTTCAACAAGACGGCGCCACTTTCCACACATTGCATCAATCAATGAATTTATTGAGAGAACAGTTCGGTGAGCATATAATTTCACGTTTTGGGCCGGTCGATTGGCCACCAAGATCATGTGATATCACACCGTTAGACTTTTGCCTGTGAGAAGTTTAAAGTCTATCCGGACAATCTCGCTTCGATTCAGGCCTTGAAGAAAAACATCACGCATGTCATTCACCAGTTACAAGTCGAAATCCTCGAACGAGACATCGAAAATTGGACTCAACGGATGGACCATCTGGGAGAATGTTCTTTCGACCGTTAATAAACATTCCTCAAAAAATTTGAATTTTCTGTGTGTTTTTTTTTTTTTTTTGCTTTAAAAAAGTAGGGAACCTCGAAATGATCACTCTCAGCTATAAAAGGGGCAGCAAAACCAAACCTCCTCTTTCTTCGAAAGCGTGTTTCTGTTTGCCCAGCAGAAGTATTTTCTATTATGACTACCCCAATAACAGTAATAGGATTAGGTAAGCAACTGCAGTCTGAAACAGAGAGAACATGTAAGGAGAAAAGTCTATCACGACTAGAAGCTAATGGTAAGGCAGGCGATATGGTTCGCTTTTAAGAGGCTTTTATAATCGACCACCTTCGACCTTTCAGCGCTTTTTAAACAACCACTTAATGTCCTGAAGCACTTGACTACACGAATATTTAATAACATAAAAGAGCAATGCATACAAATTTATATTTATTACTGAACGGTTAAGAATCTATACGTTAAACACCAGTTTGAAAATAGACTGTTTGCAATATAGTTCAGCCTTTCTGTACAGTATACCATTTCTGCACCCTGTGGCATTGACTTTGGTTTTCGAATATTGCATTATTGTTGTTGTTATCATTATTATTGCAGTTAACTGAAATCCATACTGCCAGTATTAATCCGCCCTCTGGCTAAACTCCATGTATTTCCATACTGGCATGCCACTCCGCAAATGGTAGTTATTTGTGGCATGCTCGTGTTTGTGATTGTGATTGTGATTGTGCACCATTTCTCTAGCTGGATGCACAATTGATGATGACATCCAGTCATGTCGACTTCATTTCAATCTGTTGTTGGGGCTGGCTGATATTACTGAGAGTGTCATCTATCATTTTCATATCCATCATCAATCGGCTGATGCTGTCATAGCCCTTGTACATGTAGTTTAAATACACAAGGGATATTATTATTTAGTGGTTTATACTGTTTTATTAACAATGAATTGTATTGACTTAGTCATATTCACATACAGCAGGTACACGTACACATATATTGATATATATACACATTTGTAATAATATAATTTGGTTTAATGAGCAAGTTGTAATCAAGAGGAAGGGACCCAATCTCTGTGTGAATTGACACAATGAAAGTCCCTCAAGTGAAACAACGCATTAACCAATATATGATATATATATATATATATATATATATATGTGGGTGTGTGTGTGTATGTATTTAAGTAAATATGACTTTTAGTCAAATAAATTGCAAAAATTTCGATATTATTTGCAGTCAGGTAAGAATAATATAATTCATTCAACGGAGATTGACAGTGAATTGAAATGTCAGATAATGAAATTAAAATTTATAAGTATGTCAAGGGATAACGGTAATTAATTAGCAGAGAGTTCAAATGTAACCAAACTATTCGAAATTAAAGCCAAATAATATATGTAATGAACTAAAAGTACCTGTAAGTGTATATGACCCTAGAGCTTTTTTCAGTTCCTATGATACCAGGTTACATTTAAGTCGGCGGCTACAGCTTATACTATACCTAAAATGTATCAGATACTAAAACAAGTAACCATTTCACGACTTGAAAGGGCATATAGAGTTAACATGAAACTTAAATAAACTCCTAGAGGGTGGAAAAAGTGAGTCCCCATATATTCCAAAGGTTTTGTATTCACAGGCCTTACAAATCTTGTAGAAATTGCTAGAAAACTTAATAGATAAATATATAAAATTAAACCCTAAAAGACCAAAAGTGGTTAATTTACTATATTAAAAATAGAACACAGGCTAGACCTAAAGTGTGATCCAAGTAGAGGTACTTTTTTCAATAGCCTTTTTTTACAGTGAGTCGTGTCGGTATTTGGCATTTCATTATAGAAAGACCTACGCCTGAATAACGTTTACAAATCATTCAACTTTATTACGAGTTTCGCTCAACTTATGGTCAACATAATCGGTCTATTGAGCGTGTACCCATCTTGAGACTTGGCATTCATTATTGGATAATATTCGACCGAATAGACCACGTCCATCATGCAGTGAAGAAAATATAGCGTCCGTCGCACTGACGTATGGAACGACTTGGCGCATTTTACGTCGATGACTTAAATTGAAAGCGTACAAAATACAGCTTCTGCAAGAACTGAAGCCACTCGACCATTCCAAGCGACATCGCTTCGCTCTATGGGCTCTTGAAAAGCTCCAAGAAGATCCGATGTTTTCGAGCCAAATTTTGTTCATCGATGAAACCCATTTCTGGCTTAGTGGGTGTGTAAAGAAGCATAATTGCCAGATTTTGGAACGAAGAGCAACCTGAAGAGATTCAGGAGCTGCAATCGCCAGTTACCGGTCGAAATGCTCGAGCGAGTCATCGAAAATTGAACGGAAGAGGTGGATCATCTGAGACGTAGCCGCGGTCAACATTGGAAAGAGATGATCTTCAAAAAATAAATGCCAAAGAATGTTCTTTCGAACGATAATAAATATTCCCCATTAAATTTGAAATTTCTGTGTTTTTTCTTTAAAAAAAAATAGGGAATCTCGAAATGGATCACCCGTTAGAAATATGCTTCAAGATTTTAAGAAAACAACGACTTGACCCAGTCAGCGTAGCATCTATCTTTTTATTCGCTTAACAGCTCATCGTTCTTTTACAATGGTTCATAAGTCTCCCGCAAAAGTTTTCTCCTAGTACAGACTCATCGATTGGGAATGATGAGTGGTGATTTCAAACTCAATCCAAAGTAGCACATATTGGCAAGAGAACTTTTGCGTAGAACTTCAAGGCTGGGATTGTTGTTGGTGTTAATACTGATTTCAAGATACACGAAATCATCATCGTTTTTGAGGCTGCTGGTGTTAATATCATCGTCAAACGCCAGCAACTGTACGCTCTTGTAAAATTTTGTATCTTCTCAATTTAGCTCTGCTGCTCGTAGTATTCTCACTGGTAAGTTGAAGTAAATGAAATATGCGATAAAGATTCACCTTCTCTGTAACCTCGTTTACTATCGAACGATTCGAAGAGGCCAATGGTAGATTTAGGTCCGAAGCTCGATAATTTCTTAAATGTGATATTGAGAAGCTTCATTCCACGATATACGCCAATTATATTATGTGGCTCCCTTTCTGTAGATTAACCAGAGAATTCTTGAAATACAATTGTCATTGGATGAAATGTTGCAAAGAAACTGATGCCTACATTTCATCAGTTCATCGCCACCATAGCTCAGTGGATAAATCGATTGTTTGGTGATTGGTCTCGAATCCTGACCAGATCAATTTCCAATATCATAGAATAGGCAGGGAATGCCAACCTCTCCAGTGTGTTGTCGTGAAATAAAAATATTCTTTGAACGCATCCATTTATTTGAAAAACTTCGAGACGTTCACCACAAATTGAGGGGAGGAGCTCGGTGGAAAGTCGCTTCGGAGTTTATAAAGTGCCAATTATGAATATACGAGTATATAAAGGGTGTTTTTTTTATAGAGGTATAGAACTTTAGGTTGCAATAAAACAACGATGGATTATTCGATTGACATGAATTTTATTTATCCGAAAGATAATCTTGTGGCATTACATTTTATATATGATTTCTGGCATATGACCGCCACGGCTGGCGCGGATGTAGTCCAATCTGGACGTCCAATTTTCGATGACTTTTTCCAACATTTGTGGCCGTATATCGGCAATAACACGGTGAATGTTGTCTTCCAAATGGTCAAGCGTTTGTGGCTTATCCGCATAGACCAATGACTTTACATAGCCCCACAGAAAGTAGTCTAGCGGTGTTAAATCACAAGATTTTGGAGGCCAATTCACAGGTCCAAAACGTGGCGGTCACCAAACGTGTTTTTCAATAAATCTATTGTGGCACGAGCTGTGTGACATGTTGCGCCGTCTTGTTGAAACCACATCTCCTGGACATCATGGTTATTCAATTCAGGAATGAAAAAGTTAGTAATCATGGCTCTATACCGATCACCATTGACTGTAACGTTCTGGCCACCATCGTTTTTGAAAAAGTGCGGACCAATGATTCCACCAGCCCATAAAGTGCACCAAACAGTCAGTTTTTCTGGATGTAACGGTGTTTCAACATACACTTGAGGATTACCTTCACTCCAAATGTGGCAGTTTTGTTTGTTGACGTAGCCATTCAACCAGAAGTGCGCTTCATCGCCAAACAAAATTCGCTTATGAAAATCGGGAACAACGGTAATCTCGTTTTGGGCCCATTCGACGAATCTACGCCTTACTTGATGATCGCTTGGCTTCAATTCTTGCACGAGTTGGATTTTTTTAGCACGCAAACCAAGATCCTTCCGCAAAATCTTCCATAAAGTGGATGGACACAGATCCAATTCCTGTGCTCGATGGCGGATGGACTCATTCGGGTCTTCCTCAATGCTACGCTCTACAGCAGCAATAGCTTCTTCTGTACGCACCATACGGCGTCTCTGGGGATGCGAGTTATCAATAAGAGTAAACGTGGTGCGAAAACGTTCCATGGTTAATCGAATTAACTGCTCTGATGGACGATTTTGTCGACGATAAAATGGACGTAGTGCGCGATACGTTTTCCGCACAGAACCATTATTTTCGAAATAAAATTGCACTATTTGCAAGCGTTGCTCAGGCGTGGGTCTATTCATGATGAATTGCCAAACCAAATTGAGAAGAAATCACTTGACAGCTGTTAAATCGGTCGCCATCTTGAAAAGTAATGCCAACTTAAAGTTCTATACCTCTATAAAAAAAACACCCTTTATATAGCGGATAGACCAACAGTTGTCGCCGCATTCTTGTTTTTCAGTTGTTCAGACGGGCAATTGCTATTCGGATTTCAGATAATAAAATTAATAACAATAAAAATCAAAAGTTGCCAGTACTTTTCAAATAGATCATGATAAATCAACATTATTATTTTTACTGTTGCATTACGTAACTATGTTTGAATTATCTGTGGAATGTACAACGCATCTAATCGGTGAGATTCCGCATTGCATCGAAAATTCTTAAACACTTAAGCAAATGTGCATGCACGACTTTGTTGATATTTGCAAATATCTTGAATGCCATATTGGAGTGCAGAATGTCAAGTGCCGGCAACTGGGGTCAAATAATTCAATGTAACTACACAGCGCTGAGTTAGGCGTTGCGTATGGTATAGGCATATGCGAGAATATGTGATTTCATAGAAGAGTATGCAGGCAAGTAGTGATGCAGCAGTTTACATACATACTTATATGTATAAGTCATTCTTTTCATACTCGTACATACACACATTCATTTGTATGGCCAATGCAACAATAAAGGCAAACAATTCCACTATTTGCTGCGATTTAATTGCTGACAGTTTCAGAATTCAATTGAACAATTTGGAGAATTCTTGTTTTATATTTATTTTCCAACAACTCTTTCATTTGCCAGTTTTCTGTTTCTTGTTATTTTTCTTTTATTTTACATTTTCAATTCATTTTATCAATTTTACATTGATAAATTGTGAAATTGGATTTCCGAATAACAATGCAATTCTGTCTGAAATTTTGTTTTTCACCTTCATGTACATATTTTTTTACACATTTTATAATCAAAATTCATATAATTTTAAAAAGAAATCAATGGAAATAGAATCTTAGTTAAAAATTTTATTACACAGTTTGTAGCTTGTGAAAATTTACAAACAATACTCAGGGATGTTGCAGGATTTTAATGGATTAAGGTGATATATATTGTATATGTTATTAATAAAGGGGGATCCATTCCGAGTTTGCGTATTTAAAAAAAAAAACAGAATATTCAAATTTAATGGGGAATGTTAATTATCATTCAAAAGAAAATTATTTGGCATTTATTTTTGAAGATTATCTTTTTCAAAATTTGGCCGCGGCTACATCTCAGATGGTTCATCCGTTGAGTCCAACTTTCGATGACTCGTTCGAGCATTTCGACTGGTAACTGGCGAATGACATGCGTGATGTTTTGCTCCAAGGCCTGAATCGAAGCGTAGACTTTAGACATCCCCACTGGAAAATGGTCTAACGGTGTGATATCACACGATCTTGGTGGCAAATCGACCGGCCCAAAACGTAAAATTATCTACTCACCGAAGTGTGGTCTCAATAAATCCATTGATTGATGCGATGTGTGGGAAGAGGCGCCCACTTGTTGAAACCAATTGTCGCGGAGATGACGAGCTTCAATTTCAGGCATCAAATAGCCGGTGATCAAGGCGCGATAACGGTCGCCATTGACGGTTACGTTCTCACCGGCATCATTTTTGAAGAAATATGGACCCGATGATTCCACCGGAACAGAAACCACACCAGACCATTCTATTTTCTGGATGAAATGGCAGCTCTTGAATCTCTTCAGGCTGCTCTACGTCCGAAATGCGGCAATTTTGCTTTTTTACATACCCATTGAGGCAGAAATGGGCCTCATCGCTGAACAAAATTTGGCTCGAAAACGTCGGATCTTCTTGGAATTTTTCAAGAGCCCATCCCATAGAGCGAAGCGATGTGGCTCGGGAAGGTGGAGCGGCTTCAGTCCTTGCACAAGCTGTATTTTGTACGCTTTCAATTTAAGATATCGACGTAAAATGCACTAAGTCGTTCCATACGTCAGTCCGAGTTGTGGTTTCAACAAAACGGCGTCACTCATCGCATCAGTTAATGGATTTATTGAGAGAACACTTCGGTGAGGAAATAATTTCACGTTTTGTCCGGTCAATTAGCCACCAAGATCGTTTGATATCACACCCTAAGAGTTTTCCTGTGGGTATATGCAAAGTCTAAAGTCTGTGCGGACAAACCCGCTTCGATTCAGGTCTTGGAGAAAAACATTACGTGTGTCTTTCGCCAGTTTCCAGTCGAAATGCTCGAACGAGTCATCGAAAATTGAACTCAACGGATGGACCATCTGAGACGTAGCGGTGGCCAAAATTTGAAAACGATAATCTTCAAAAAAATAAATGCCAAAGAATGTTCTTTCGAATGATAATAAACATTCCCAATTATATTTGAATTTTCTGTTTTTTGTTTTTTTTTTTAAGTAGAGAACCTTGAAATAGATCACCCTTTACATATATATCAGTAAGTTCACAGCAGTAAGTTCAACAAATCCTCACTATTTTAAAAAGGAAATCTAGGAAATTTTGCACACTTTATCGCCTTCAAGGACATTACATTTTTGAATTGCCAGCAGTTGCTACTCAGATTGCTCTCAGTGCGATTTCGGTTAAAAGTTAATGATGTCTCTACCATTTTCCACAAGAACGAATCGCAAACAACATCATACAGCAAAAGAGTTCGATTACTACTGAAGAAGTATAAAAGCAAAAAAAAAAAAAAATTCTTAGCAACAAAACTGAATTTTGGCTTTATTTTGAGTGACAGTAAAAACCAGAAATTTCTTGCCATCAACAGTATATACATACCTATATTGTATGTCTGTACGTCACAGATCGAATTATATTTCATTGACAGCTATTACTGCTACTACTGTGTCGGAGTTCAATGACAACGAAATAAAAACACAGTGAAACGGAGAAGCAACAACACCTACTCTCTTGCATGTGCCCGTATGTACACATAAATATGTATATATGAATATATGTCAGTACAATGTTGACATAAGGTTGACATGGCGAGTGAGTGCTGCTGCATTTTATATTCAGTAAAAGTGACTTGAGTAGTGCATATACATATTTAGTTGTTTTTGTTGTTATTATTACTGCTTTACTCTCGCCACGAAGGTGTTGATTTTTATTTGCATCTGTGTTTGCGTCTCTTTTAAGCTTTTAGTTGCATCGAAGCAAGAAAATTGGTTGCTCTTGCAATTGAATTGTCACCAACATCTTTATGTCGCTCTTGTTAGTGTTATTGTTGTTGTTATAGCTGGCGTAGTTGCTGTGTTGACTTTGTTGACGTTGCTGCTACTCTCACTTTGTTGCACACAAAGTCAAGTAAGTGACTGAAAAAGCAAACCATTGGAGTGCAATTAGTAGCACAAATTAAAGTGAAAGTTTGTATGTATGTGTTATATGTGTATGTGTGAGTCATATCTTCATACGTGTATTGAATTACTTTTCTACTTTTCTTCCTTACAAACGAAGACAACTGGCATTCATACCCTAAAAAGCTGACTGACTAACTGGCTGACCGGAAGTGTGCCAGACCCAATTACATATGATTGCAGCAAAGAAGCAAGAAAGTTTGTCTTTAATAAAAGCAAATATTTTTAATGGAGTATTTTTACACGAGTGGACATTCAAATAAACTGAAGGTAAGGACACATCTTGTAAACTAGGAAACTCCTAGTTTTTGTTTTACACCGATTAGTGGTGGCCGCAGTAGCCTGGCGGTGATTTGGAAGGCCAGGTTTCCAGTCCTGATCTGATCAACATCCGAAATTATAGTAAATTAATTTAATTTTGAATTAATTTAATTTTTCTTTTTTCCGTCGCCCCTCGGCTGAGCATGTCTACTCCTCCAAGTGCATTTCTGATATGAAAATAAAAGCTGTTCAAGACAGATGAAGCTCGGTCGAAAATCGCTTCAGTGATTACAAAGGGTGATCCAAGTAGATGCCAGAACAACGTTTACAAATCATTCAACTTCATTTCGAAAATTCACGTTCCCTAAAGAATGTGTTTCGCGCGCTTCGTTCAACTTATGGTCAACATAATCGGCCTACTGAGCATACTATTCGCAACACCATCACCCATCTTGAGACCCAGCATTTATTATTGGATAATATTCAACCGAATAGACCACGTCCAGCACGCAGTGAATAAAATATAGCGGCCGTAGCTGAGAGTGTACACGAAGACCGTGGAGAGTCGATTCGGCGCCGTTCGCAGCAACTAGGACTGAAGTATGAATCGACTTGGCGCATTTTACGTCGAGATCTTAAATTGGAGGCGTACAAAATACAGCTTGTGCAAGATGATGCCAGAAATTGAAGCTAGTGATTTCCTTCATTTGGTTTCAATAAGACGGCACCAAGGCCCACACATCGCATCAAGCAATGGATTTCTTGGGAGAACACTTCGGTGAACTGATAATTTCACGTTTTGGACCGGTCGTTTGGCCACCAAGATCGTGTGCTATCACACTGTTAGACTTTTTCCTGTGGGGATATGTAAAGTCTAAATTTTACGCGGACAATACCGCTTCGATTCGGGCCTTGGAACAAAAAATCACGTGCGTCATTTGCCAGTTACCGGTCGAAATGCTCCAACGACTCATCGAAAATTAGACTCAACGTATATATCACCGGAGATATAGATGCGACCAACATGTGAAAGAGTTAATCTTCAAAAAATAAGTGTCTGGGAATGTTCTTTCGAATGATAATAAACATTCCCCAATAAATTTGAATTTTCTGTTTTTTTTTTTTCTATCAAAAAAAAGTAGGGAACCTCGAAATGTATATCCCGTTATATATAACCGATATTGCAACATTTCCATTTGAATAGCCGAAAACTCAATTGCTGTGTCATTCATAAAGATTTCATGGCTAAGAATCAATCGGCTGCAATTTTTTAGCACTTATTATTTCACCCTCGTACTAAGAAAATAGGAAGCTTATTCAATTACTGTAATAGAAAAAACACAAAAATAAACAACATAAAATTAAATTTAAAAAAAAAAAGTTTTACATATATTTTTTTAAATATTGAGTACAATCTTTCCTTTTTTTGGCAACAATAGCACTCCTCTCGCTCCTTCCCTGCGCCAGTTGGAAACCAAGTGAAAACGTATCGCTCTCCAGCTGAGCCAACCAACGGAGTGGAGGTCTTCCCCTTCCTCTGCTTCTATCAGCGGTTTTCCATCAAGTACATTCAAGACTGGAGCCCCTTCATCCATTCGGACGACATGACCTAGACAGCGTAGCTGCTGTCTCTTTATTTCTTGAACTATGTCAATGTCCTCGTACCCGCAAAACTTTTCTCTCGAAAACTCCTAAAGCCGACTTATCGGATGCCGATATCGTCCAAGCTTCTGCAACATATGTCAGGAAGGGAATGATGAGTGACTTGTAAAGTTTGGTTTTGGTTCGTCTAGAGAGGGCTTTAATTTCCATTTGCCTACTCAGTCCAAATTAGCATCTGTTGGCAAGAGTGATTCTGCGTTGGATTCCAAGGCTGATATTGCTTCGAAATTATAACTCTCAACAGTGTCGTGAGAGCTAAGTCGCGAACGCGATGAACTCAGAACTTACGGTGCTTTTATCTTGCACACAATATGCCAAATAGGATCTTGTATGCGATATTTTTTTCTCGGCATACACTAAATATGCTCTGGATATCTGTCACATTGCATCTTCTCATACGCACTTATTTCGGTTGCTTTCTTTTTTCGTCTGCAAATGCGTCTCGTTTCTCTCCTCAGTTCTCGGTATCTATTTCACCCCACATGTGTTGTAGTCGATCGAGTTGCGAGGTAGGCAGTCTGCTTTCTCTTCACTGCATTTCTCCAATCTTCTTCACATCTGCTGTTTTTCTGGTATTGTTGAAAACCAATTATTTCCGAAGTAGCGGTACGTAAGGAGTTTGCTATTTCGATCCACAGCTCCCTTATGTTGAGTTGCTGATAAGTGCTCTCAGAGAGGAGGTGTAAAAGACGAATAGAAAACCTGCTGGCTATTTGCTGTGATTTTGGCTTTTCGACGTCGAATCTTCCTTGTGTTTGTTGACGGGCGTCCTTTGCTGCACAGAGGCGGGTGCGTTTCTTTGCTGCTACAAGATAAAGATCCAAGTCGATATTTGGGCCTCGGAGCATACGCACGTCTAGAACACTAGATACATGTCTTCCATCTATCTCAAAATTATTGAGTTGGTTGCACGTTTTTTGATCTGGCGAAAGCCATGTAGCTTGGATTTTCATATGCTGGTGTCTGGTACTACAGAGAATCATATTTCGTGCCCCGGCGAAGTCAATCAGCCTCAGCCCGTTTGTGGATGTTTCGTCGTGAAGGCCGATTTCTGCGCCAAAAATACCTTCTTTGTTCACCCTGGCGTTGAAATAGCTTAGCACAATTTTGACATCGTGGCGGGGGCAGTGCCCATAAGTGTGTTCTAAACTCTCATAGAAACTTCGCTTCGATGCGAACTGCGGCTAGACGTTCATCCACCGTCGTGAATGCCAGAACTCGGCGACGGAGTCTCTCTACCACCACAAACCCAAGACCAAATTTGCGCTCCTTTAAATGGCCGCTGTAGAAGATTTCACATGGAGCCACCTTCTTCCGTCCTTGTCCCGTCCATCGCATTTCTTGGACGGCGGTGATATCAGCCTTTAGCCCTACGAGGAGATTAACCAACTGGGCAGCGCCACCTTCCCAATTAAGGGACCGGAAGTTCCAGGTGCATGCCCTCAAATCGTGATCCTTTAAAAGCTTGTAGGGGTCGTCATCAAAAGAAGGTCTCTCAACCGAGGCATTTGTAGATTTTTCACTGGAGTATAGTTTTTAGTGATTGATGTGATGTGTGGGAAGTGGCGTCGTCTTGTTTGAAAAAAAAAAATGTTGCGGAGATAACGAGCTTCAATTTCAGTCGTCAAATAGTCGGTTATCATGGCGAGATAACGGTGGCTATTGATGGTTACATTCTCACTGGACCGCTTTATTCCACCGGCCCGGTTTATGGACCGATGATTACTCTCGGCTTGGCTCGAAAACGTCGGATCTGCTTGGAAAGGTCGAGTGGCTTCAGTTCTTGCACAAGCCGTATTTTGTACCCTTTCAATTTAATATCTCGACGTAAAATGCGCCAAGTACCTGGTACCTAAACGGCTCTCCATGGTCTTCATGTACATGTGTCAGCTACGGCCGTCATATTTTCTTCACTGCATGCTGGACGTTATTCTATTCTATTCGGTCTAATACTATACAATAATGAATGCTGGGTCTCAATATGCGTGATGGTGTTGCGAATAGTACGCTCAGTAGGCCGATTATGTAGGCATAAATTTCGCGTGATCTGTCGAAAAAATTCAGTTGAAAAAATTTTCTCTACTTGCATCACCCTTTATTAATACTGCAGCCAATGTTCGATTTTCGGGACAATATTTTGAGTGGCCCCTTTTGCAAGCTTAAACCCGATCTTCCTGCTTTAACTCGGCTCAGGTTGAGTTTGCTATATGATATTATATCGATATATTTGACTTAGTTAGAGAGAAAGAGTTGCATGACTTTTACTGAAAGCAATTGATTCGTTGTAATTTACAGTTTATTCTAA
This sequence comes from Neoceratitis asiatica, assembly GCA_030068015.2. Classification (NCBI taxonomy): domain Eukaryota; kingdom Metazoa; phylum Arthropoda; class Insecta; order Diptera; family Tephritidae; genus Neoceratitis; species Neoceratitis asiatica. The sequence goes on from CM061529.1 coordinate 42,653,630, forward strand.
GCCACCTACGAACGGTCGAGAGGTTTTTATGAGGAACTTTGTAGTCAGTGGCAGGGGAGGGGTTGAATATACTTTTCTATAATTTTTTATATTGGACTCGAACCCATAAATTTGTGTGCATGATAGAATGCACTGCTAACTACTCGGTAATGAAGAAGCTTTTTGGAGAGGTTGGTCTAGACGGGATTATGAGGTGGTGATCATTATGAAATGGAAAACTCGCATCAGAGCCACTTCTATATGATTTAGAATTTAGAAGAAAATGCTAACACCGCTTTCCAAAATTCATCTACATTACATGCGTCTTTCACTTGCTCATTTAAGATTGGTATGAATTAACTAACGTCTAAAGTTCTGCGAGGAAATTTGAATATGAAAGACGTACATAAGCGCATAAATGCATATATTCAAATGCGGGAACACACATATATATACACTCGTTAGTTCAAAGAGTGGTGGCCACCAATTCGCTAATGCGCCAACAGGAGGCACACAATTCGCACCAAATTCTTTCAGTATCTGTTACTTGCAACACAACCGGATGTGGTAACATTTTAGCGTGAACCGTCATCTAATTACAAATCCACTTAGGCGAAAAAAAAAAAAATCACAGCATATCATGCAGGGGAAAAGCAGAAAAAACACAGCACAAGTAGTAACCCTACTCAAAACGAAAAAAAAAATCTTTCAAAGCAAAAAAATCCATTGTCAAAAAAGTCACTTTCAAAATTTCACGAAAAAACAGCTACACAGCACAATGAAAACAGCTAAAAGAGCATGAAATGCAATAACTGAATAAAAGCAGCGGACCTAACGGTACAACGCTGTAGCAGGTTTCGTTTTCACTCAAGTATTTGCATTCTGGGTCAACAATTATCCCTGGAATTGTTGAAAAGTAGAGAAAACCAGAAGAAGAAAAGTACAACCATACAAACAAACAAATAGAGTGACATAAAAGCGAAAAGTCCTTTTTACTTCAAGTAATTTGTTAGTATTGTTTTAACAGCAGCATTTTTTGCGTTTCCCGCTCCTTTCGGTAATTATCTAACACTCAATACCCTGCAGCCGTTATTCAACACCCTTTTCCCCCATAGCGGCTATTAGGCACATTTCCGTTTTATAATTAGAGAATGAAAAGTTTTAACGAGATTTAGGAATTTCATTGGTCATTCTCATTGTGCGCCGCAGTAAACACAGATACAAGCTTAGTATATACAAATATATTCGAAAATATTAAAGAAGCCCTACAAGAAAAGCTTGTTAATCAATTTCACAATATTTTTTTTCATTCACCATATCAGCTAAGTACTATATAGTTGATATGCTGAGGTATTAACAATGCACATCATGTACTCGCACCTTTCTTCAGTGCCGATGCTTGATATTAATTTTGGTTTAGACTAATTTCACGCCTTAAATAAGAGTTTAGCCCTTCCCTGCAGGGTTTGCGGTTTTTTACGCTACTCTAAAAAAGGGCGAACGGCGCGTAAAAACAGCGACTGCCGACTGCACGGCCACTTTTGCGGTTGCATAAAATACCGATTAGAGAAATACTTTTACTGGAAAAACTCAGAGAAAGTTTTGCCCAAAAATAATTAAAGTTCACAAATTCAGACAATATTTTTTTGTGGCGATGCGGAAGAGGGCAATAACTCTGTCAGTTGGCGCAGAGTATGTTTTAAGGATGTGTAACTTGAATGGAAAATAAGAATTTTCTTGCTTTTTTGTTATCGCTCAATATTCATTAGAAATACGTCACACATATATCACTGCCTCACTATTTCCTTGTCTCATAATGCCTGAACGATTTGTCTTCATTTAATTATCTTTTTTTTTTTTTTGTTTATTCACGAAATTTGTTTGTACTAATTAAGTAATTTCGCGATTTGAATTTTAAAGCGTTGTTTGTAATGAGCTAATGCACTAGTAAGTAAAGAAAAAAAGGACAGAAAATTCAAATTTAATGTGGCATGTTTATTATCATTCGAACCAGCATTCTTTCGCATTTATTTTTTAAAGATTATCTCTTTCAAATGTTGGCCGTGGCTACGTCTCAGATGGTCCAATGAATCGAAGCGGGATTGTCCTCCTAGATTTAAGACCTTACATATCCCCACAGGAAAAAGTCTAGCGGTGTTATGGGCCAATCGACCGGCTTCGTCTTGTTGTAACCAAATGTCGCGGAGATCACGAGCTTCAATTTTAGTCATCAAATATTCAGTTATCATGGCGCGATAACGGTCGCCATTGACGGCTAAGTCCTCACCGGCATCATTTTTGAAGAAATATGGACCGATGATTCCACCGGCTCACACACCACTCCAAAACGTTGCTTTTTCTGGATGAAATGGCAGCTCTTGAATCTCTTCTGGTTGCTCTTTGTCCTAACTATGGCAACTTTGCTTATTTACATATTCATTGAGTCAGATATAGACCTCATCGCTGATCAAAATTTGGCTCGAAAACATAGGATCTCCTTGGAAGTTTTCAAGAGCCATAGGGAAGGTCGAGTGGCTTCAGTTCTTGCACAAGCTGTATTTTGTACGCTTTAAATTTAAGATCTCGACGTAAAATGCGTCAAGTCGTTCCATACGTCAGTCCGAGTTTTTGCGAACGGCACCGAATCGAATCTTCACGGTCTTCGTGTACGGCCGTAAGCTACGACCTCTATGTTTTCTTCACTGCGTGCTAGACGTGGTCTAATCGGTCTAATATCACCCAGTTATAAATGCTGGTTCTCAATATGGGTGATGGTGTTTCGAATAGTACGCTCAGTAGGCCGATTATGTTGACCATAAGTTGAGCGAAGCGCGCGAAACATATTCTTTACAGAACGTGAATTTTCGTAATAAAGATGAATGATTTGTAAACGTTGTTCAGGCGCAAGTTTTCCACAATGAAATACCAAACAATACTGAACAAAAATCACATGATAACTTGACACGATTCATGCGTGATCTGTCAAGAAAAGTCTATTGAAAAAAGTAGCTATACTTGGATCACCCTTTATTTATTACCATTTCAAAAAATCAAAATTTCTTCAACATCAAGAGCAATTGTTTTCTCAGGATCTTGTGAAGCGCTTGATCTTGACATTTCGGTGAGCAGATAATTTCACTTTTTGGACCGGTCTATTGGCCTCCAAGATCGTGTGATATCACACCATTAGATTTTTTCTTGTGGGGACATATAAGGTCTAATGTCTATGCGGACAGTCCCGCTTCGATTCAGACCTTGGAGCTAAACATCACGTTTGTCATTCGCCGGTTATCAGTCCAGATGCTGAGACGTAGCCGCGGCCATTTGAAAGAGTTAATAAATGGCAAAGAATGTTCTTTCGGATGATAATAAATTATATATTATTATAAATAAATAATAAATATTCCCCATTAAATTTGAATTTTCTGTGTTTTTTTCTTAAAAAAGTAGGGAACCTCGAAATGGATATAATTATAACACAATAACTAGAAGGCACAAACTCCTAACAAGATTAAATCCCAACGGCCTTTTATCAGGATAGCATCAAATAAGTTACTTTTCATTTTAAATTTTGCCATCAATTTTGAATATTAAAAGTATGTCTTGCATCTTTTATGAATAATTTTTAAGTGGAAAACAATCGAGATATAAAATGCGATGTATTTCGAGATTTTTTTTTGTCTGGTTTGTACCGTGTTTGAATTGGGTTGGGTTTGGATTATATTTTCTCAAAATTTGGTCGTGTGTGGCCTCTGTCTGATCTGGATTTGGTCGCATCTGGATTATGTGTTTCGGAAATTTTTTGTGTCGGGATTACATTATAGACCCATAATTTCCACCGTATTCTATGGATTGCAAGTCAAAATTTTCCAAATAGTTAATGGAATTTTCTTTTTCTTTGTTCGATCATTCATATTCTTCATTAACTTGATCACTAACCGCATAATAATCAGTTAACTCGTAATAAACCTGACGGTTCATAAATTTGATAGAAATAAAATTACAAAAAAAAAAAAAAAACTGGTCGCTTTAGTAAAATATTTATAGAGAAAGTACTTAGGATTCCATATTTAAGCTTAAAAAATATTAGATACTAGATATTTAAAGAAATTCCAAGGCGAGGATTTTGTTTTAGCCATATGGAATATATAGTGTGAGTCCCAACAGGTTCAAACAGGTTCCAAGTGATTGGAAATATTCAGTTGAAGCCAACAATTTCGTAAACAAAATTAAAATGCATGAAAATCAATCTAAAACTCTCGCATAATTTACGATGAAACTTCATTTTATGTGCATACCATTGAAAGCAAATACATTTAGGTATAAATATCTTTAATGGCGAATCTCACATAAGTACACGGATACCGTATATAAATAGGAGTTTTTTATTCAATTTTTATTTTATTTTTTTGCATGCATACATATATAAACAATGCTAGAGCAACAACAATGTAATCCTCAAATTCTCTTTCGCCTCTCCTATCGATGAACAATCAGCCGATGTTTTGTGAGCAGAAAGTGTGTGCTGTCCAAACTCCGGACTCCGGATTTTGGGCGTAGGGAACAGCACGCAAACCAAAGGAATAATTACAGCACTTCAGTGACTACATGCATATATGCACTCGTACATATCTATTAACGTTGATATAGTCAAGTTAAACTCTAAAGCGACGCCTCTTGGCAACATGTAGGAATTACTCCGTTATGCAACACATGCGGCGGCCATGCAACATATGACGCGTATGATAGGATTGTGCACCACAATTTGATGGCAGAATAAAACAACTTCAGTGCATAGAGCGATATTTCAAAAATTTGCCATCTAGTAACTCTATATACATATACATAAATATATATGTACATATTTACATCAATATATATACAAGCATTGTTATTATAATGGTATGTCAGTTGTTGTTGTATCTTAATGAGTTTGAGCTCACGCGTCACTGCAAAACGTGCAGCATTTAAGCGTAACTACGCGTGCTTTTCCTGCCGGCATGTGCTGTCGTCGTCCATCAGACAGTAAGCATTTAATTGTATATACGAGTGCACTCATATTTTCAATTACGGATGGAATTAAATGCTGTTGTGCTATAAAAGTAAAAACAGTAATAAAATGGGCACCGAGTCGAGATACTGCTCAACGGCGATAGCAACTCAAGCTGGAGTGTGCGAGAGCCGGTATAAATTCCGTAGAATTTCCAAGACGTGTATCATAGAAATAAAAATAGACATATTAAATTTAATTATTTTCTTTAGAAAAATATGAAGCAATTTCGAACAAAGAGAAACTAAAATTTAAACTAGCGATATCAGCTGAATCTAATTTAATTTTGTTTGTTGTCTTTTTGTTTCCTTCACTAAAGTTTTTCAGCTCCAACATTAAATAACATTTTAAAATTATCTAAAATGTACCAAGATCTATAAAACGGTCAAAATAGAGAAAAACAGCATAAGTTGAATTAAAAGAGAAAATTTTAAAATAAAATAAAATAAATTAAATTAAAACAAAATATTTAAAAAGTAAAAAAATAAAATAAAATAATAGAAAAAAAATAAAATTAAAAAAATAAAATAAAATTACCCCTGTGGGGTTACCATTGGCCGCGCCCCTACGTGGCGGATAAGGGAAAGCTCAATAGATATAACGGTTAGGTGGGAAATAAAATGCCACCCGCGGACCAAAACTGGATAATGCAGTGCAGAGGGTCCACCCTTTTCGTGCTTAGCAAACGCGCATACCACATCTTACCCCATGAGGTCTAACCACCTTCTTGGGTAAAAAATGGTTCCTCAATTCTTAATGGAAGCCTCGGACGAGCATCGCAACGACCAGGGGCGATGCGAACACGGCAGCCTAACCACCAAATTGACGGGCTTGCAATAGACCCTAACCAACTAACTACTTTGGATGTTTTACCGAGCCAATCGGTGACCACCAGAGCGGTATCCTCTGGGCAATGCATGAAATGAACTAATGCAATGAATAAGCACATCATGCGCAGCTATTACTTAACTACAAAAAAACGAAACAGCTATAACTGGATACAGAACTCGACTACATGAACTATTTCAACAAAAATTTCTAAATATCCACGTAACAGTACAAAGAAGAGGTGATCAACGAAGTGCAATTATTAGAAATAAATATATATCTTCCCGAAGGCTAACTGAACTGAAACTAGAAGTAGCGAGCGAGCTCTCTAACGAAATGACAACTAGACCTGCAGGTGAAACAGACGAAAGTATCGAGCAAAATGTTGAAGTTCAATTAACTCAGTCCGAAAACGAAATATTAGAAAGACTAAAATGGCAATGACGGAGTTCAGTGGAACAGATCCGACACTACGTCCTTTTATACCTAAACAAAAGGCAACAAAATCAGTGGCCATAGCAGTATCAATATTAAAGATAAGTATGAAAGCGGAAAATAATAGTTTTTTGCTTAATTCCCCAATAATTATCTTGACGACAGTAGACAGTAGTGGCTCTGTCGGCAGGTAATTTTGGGGTAAACTTTAGGAAAAATCCTACTTTTCCCTATAACGTCAGCTAAAAACACTACTGGAACTGACCAAAGACTTCTCCAATGACAATAAAATGTCACTTGATACACAAAAATGCCGTGGACTTAGTGTAAAAAGTGGTCGAATTATTATGCGAAATTTTGAGTTATCAAACAATAAAAGGATTAGTGCCATGTCAGAGAATGGTACATATGACTCAAGAAAATGCATCCCTCTGAAATCGTTCGAGCAACAACGGAGGAATATTTAATGCAAGTGAAAAGCTTGCTGAAGTTGCATCTTAATAGTTTTAACCTATTCAAAGCTGTCAACACATTTGCTATCGCAGTTTTAGCATACACATTTGGAACAACCAAATGGTATGACACAGGCCTAGAAAACGTCAAAAGGACGACAATGGTATTATTTACAAAATTCGGAACACATCATCCGAAATCAGCCGTAGAACATGTCTATTTACCACGCGGACATGAAGCGCGAGGAATGGTAAACATGGATCATCTACACCAAAAATGTGTACACAACCTCCGGTTGTTTTTTCATATGCAACAAAGCTAATTGCGCAAAGCAGTATACCAGTCAGATGAGAAATATACTCCGCTAAATTTAAGTGACACCTCAACCAGTGATACCAACAGACGTTCAGCATTTCAGTCAATAATTTTGCGATGGTAAATGTAGTCAGTCCACAGAAAATATTCACATTTAAACGATCAACTAGAAATAGACACCACTACATCCAACGACTGTCTAAACAGATCAGGAATCTCTGCTGAAACCAAAGGTTTTATGTGCGCTATACAAAATCATGTGAGAGCAACTAAAAATTATAAAAAAATATATCATCCGTGCGGCCATTGAAAATGATTTATGTCGACGATGCCAAAAACAACCTGAAACGATTCACCAAATTACAGGTGCATGTGGTCCATTAGCAGCCACCGAATATCTGACAAGACCCAATAACGTCTCAAAAATTAATAATTACGGAGGAATGTTCGTATATCAAATACAACCCCCAAACAATTTTAGAAAACAGCTCAACAAAGCTGTACTGGGACCGATCAATATTGACGGATCATCCCACGTCACACAACAGACCTGATTTAACTGTAATCGAGAAACACGCAAAAAGAGCCCTGCTAATAGACACAGGAGTGCCAAAAACGAACAACCTGCAAGAATGCTACACAGAAAGGTATAGAAAATCCCTCAATTTATCGCACGAAGTTAAGGATACGGGGAGACTAGATAGCGTCGATATAATTCGATCGTCGAATTCGTCGATATTAATTCGAAAAATTTAAACACGAGCCTAGATAAATTAAAACTGACTGAGAGGCGATACCTGATATAAGGGGATGTTATAATATCGGCCGCGATAGCCGAGTGGTTAGCATTGCGCACTGACATTCGGAAGGCCTGGGTTCGAGCCCAGGTTCGAGCAACATCAAAAATTATAGAAAATAAATTTTTCTAATTGCGTTCGCCCTTCAGCAGGGAATGTTAAGCCCTCCGAGTGTATTTCTGGCATGAAATAAAGCTCCTCATAAAAATTCATCAGCCGTTCGGAGGCGGCTTAGAATAAACTGTAGGTGACTCCATTTGTTGGTAAAAACATCAAGACGCAAAACCAAAAATTGGAGTAGGAATAAAAGAGATTTAAATAGAACTGAACTAAATAAAAATAATAAAATACGATAAAATAAAATAAAATATAATTAAATAAAAAAATTAAGTAAAATACAATAACATAAAACAAAATAAAATAAAATAAAATATATAAATAAAATTAATATTAAATTAAATTTAAAAAAAATTAAAATAGAATTAAATAAAAAAAATAAATTAAAAAAAAAATAAGATAAAATTAAAATAAATTAAATTATTTTAAATTAAATTGAATTAAATTTAATTAAATTAAATTAAATAAAGTAAAATAAAATAAAATAAAATAAAATAAAATTAAATTAAATTAAATTAAATAAAATAAAATTAAATTAAATTAAATTAAAATAAATTAAATTAAAGTAAATTAAATTAAATTAAATAATATTAAATTAAAATTAAAATAAACTTAATTAAAAAAAATAAATATATAAAATAAAATTAAAAAATTAAAATAAAATAAAATAAAATAATATAAATTAAAAAAAAAAATTAAATTAAATTAAATTAAAATGAAATAATTTAATTTAAATTAAATAAAAACTTAAATTTAATTAATTTAAATTAAATTAATTAATGTAAACCAAAATAAAATGAATATAGAAACATTAAAAAAAAAATAAAAAATATAAAATAAAATAAAATAAAATAAAACGAAATGACCAAAGGAATCACTACTGTCACATAATATAATTTGATAAAAAAAAACACCGTTAAATTTTGGCAAATTAACCCATTTCCCAGTAGACCTATTGTGTTGCTCTACTCGTAATAATTTTGCTCATCACAAGTACATTTTTTAATTAACTGCTAAATAATTTAAGTCACATGCATGGTTATGTACATATGTATGCCGTATTGTTTTTCAATAACTGTTGTTGTATTAGTATATTTTTGTTGTTCATTTTTTGTGCTTTGCTGCTATCATAGAATTGACTGTGATTTTGATCCTTTACGACATAACTTTCAAATTTATTAACTACCAAGTTCGTTGCAGTTGTGGTGATGGCGAACGTTTTAAACTCATTTCCGGTCAGCTTAACGACAAATTTACATTCACTAAGCAAAGGCAAAAATAATAAAATGAATTTTTAACAGCGCTGCAATGAAGTGCGGTAGGGTAGTGCAGGACATAGTAGAAAGGATATATATGTTGGCTGACAAAGCAGCAGGGAAAAATCATGGTAAATTTAAAGCATTAAGTTGGTATATATTCGTGTGTATATGTACTATGAGTGCCCGAGGCATGCACTATGCGTGCTGGAGGGCTATTACATACTTTACAACACTCAAGTTTTTAGTTAACACACACTAATACACACACATATGTATGTTTACGTCAAACAAGTGTGTTTCTCTATATACAAAATATATTAACAAACAATCATGCATGCTGTGCTGCTGGTATGTATGTGTGTGTGTGTGTGGGTAAATGTATGAATTTTTGTTAGGAACCAAGTGTATTTTATGGATAGACCAAGCTATTTAGCATTACTCATAAAACACACTCACTGGAAATATGGTTTATTATTATTATGATGATGATGCTTGTTTACACAAACAAGTAGAAATATACACATCCCGATACATAGTTATAAGAGAGTATATGTACCAGTGCAGACACATTCATTTGTCACATATACATACATACGTGTACTCGTACTAATGGAGTTATGGGAAATTTATATGATGCAGAGAATTATGAAAACTTTTGTTTTCTTTCTCTGTAAATTTTTTCTTGTTGCACTGCAATTTCGCACGAGTTTTGTGCTTATTTCAGAAATTTAATTAAAACACTAATGGAGAAAAATTTATAGCCAACAGTTGGAAAATAATGCAGTTTATCAGTTTGGTTTATTATGCATATGCCAGTGACGCGATTTTTAGATTCAAAAACATTTATAACCAAGTTTTCGTAATTATAATGGACATAAACAGTGGCGGACAAAAGTCTACATACACCGACTGTATTCGTTGTGTAGAAAGAATTATCACTTTGCTGAAAATGTGGGTTTACAGTTTTATTTTAAATCCTTTTCTAATCACATGTATTGAAACAAATCCATTCTCTAACATAAAATAATAAAATTATGGTGAAAAACCGCAGAAATGTCCTTGACAAAAGTTTACATTCACAACGGGTTTACAGGTACGTCGATATGCTGTGCTGTTATGGCGGTTAGGTACCCTTTTTTACTATATTTTTAAATAATACTTTCTAATTTGCTAGTATTGAATTTAGTTGTGGTTTAAACACATTGGCATCAACAATGGCTCCGTGAAAAGTAATATCCATTGACGTAGGTATATTGGTTATTTAGCACAGAAAAGAGAAGAATTCATTTGGTGAAATTTCAAATATTTTAAACTTATGTCCACCAACGGTACATACCATTGTAAAAAACTTTGCAAAAATGGATTCACCAAAAAAGCCGCGTGTTGGCCGCCCCAAGAAACTAACTCGAAAAGTCATCAGCTTTATTCTGAAGGAAGGGAATGATGATTCTAAAGTTACTGCTCCAAAATTAGCCGAAAATATCACAAGATCAACAAGAAAATGTGTCCATCCAAGAACAATTCGTAGAGCTCTGAACGATTACGGTTTCCACAGTAGAACGCTACGTAAAAAGCCTCTTATTTCTGAAAAAATCGTAAACTCCGCTTGGAGTTCGCTAAAGCACATTTAGACAGGGGAATGGAGTTTTGGCAAAAATTCTTGTTTACAGACAAATCAAAGTTCAATATATTCGGCTGCAATGGAAGAGCAAAAATTTTTATTGAAGGTAATATGGATCGGTTGAAATATAAGTCATTGTTGAAAGCTATTCTGAAGCCCTCGGTGGGCAGTTAGGAGCTTGGTGCAGGCTGGATCTTTGGACAGGATAACGATTCTAAGCATACGGTCCATATTGTTAAAGATTGATTTATAATGCTCCAAAGCAACTACACACACCACCTAAAAGCCTAGAATTGAATGTTATTGAATATGTCTGGGAGAAATTTTCAGCGGGAGAAAAAATCAGATTTCCAACCCAGCATTACTCAAAGAACGTCTTATTGAAGCTTGGGACAGTATTACTCCCTCAGAATTGATAAATTTAGTAGCTTCGATGCCACGACGGCTTCAAGCTGTTATTGATGCAAACGGTGAACCAACTAAATGCTAAAAGAATTATGTTACCTGCTATTAACCAAAGTTTTTGCGCTAAGTTGAGTTATGTATGTACTGTATGTAGACTATTTCATTGCTCTTACAGATTGGAATTATTCTGAGGCGGCTACAGAAGTCAGTGTGTTCTGCTTCATACACAATTGGAGAATCGCTGCACATTTTCGCGTCTATCTATGTTGAGTAGAAGGTAATTCTAACAGATAATTTCGATAAGCTCTCTTTTTTAAAAGAAGAGGGTTGAATGTATCCCGATTGGCTTCCAGTAAGCGTATGCCAAAGTAGGAGGATGTCGGGAAATATTCCTACCTTGCCAGCAAGATTAAGCTGCAACTCAACATCTCAGCTTAAGTCTAATCATTAGATATAATGTAGGTGGTACCCACAGAAATGGAAATATATCCGCTAGAGGGGCACGGACTCTGAGGTTCTTAAGCCTCACTCCCAGGCAACTTGTCAAATCAAACCGGACAGACCAGGAAGGGAGGGTGAGAGAGGGAGGAACCCCGGAAAATTGGTTGGTAAACGTTTCGAAGCCACTAGACGTTCAACGCATAAACAGCGTGTAATGACATGAAGCACTCGAGACAGGAGCATGCCTACGAATACCAGAGGATACCACTACTACCTTATTGCCTTAGGCACCGCCTACGCAGTTATATCCTAATCAATAAATGTGCGCCATTCGGTTCTTCTTGCAGCTTGGCACCAATTGGAAATACAAAGCGAAACCAGGTCCTTCTGAACTTTATCTCTCCAACGGAATGTAAGTCTTCCTTTCGCTTCTGCTGCTATGTGCGGGTACTGCATCCAAAGCATTCAAAGCTGGAGCGCTTTTATACATTCCGGAGTAAGCGATATCTCTTAATTCGCTGAACTATGTTGTACGTTGTATAACTCCAAGCTCATCTTTCCTTTGCCTGCTATATTCGTCGTTGCGAACGACGAAAAAGGGCCATAAATCTTCCGCAAAGGTTTCTCTCGAAAACTTTTAATGCCGTCTCATTGGATGCCGACATCGTTCACGCGACGGAAATAATTAGCTACTTGCAGAGTTTGGTTTTGATTCGTCAAAAGAATACTTTACTATTACATTGTCTATTCAGTTCAAAGTGCTGGCATTATTTGTGTTGTTGATGCTGGTTCCAAGATACACAAAACTGTCTGAAACTTTAAAATTATGACTGCTAACAGTGCTGTGGGAGCCAAGTCGCGAATGTGATGACTGTTTATTTGGACCCACTCGCTTCACTTCTTTGTCTAACCTAAAGAAAGGGGATCATTGGAGAATACTAAATTGGCTGAATCGCGAAAAAACAGAACGTTCACTGATCCCGTAAAGAGCCAAATGTTAGTACTGGTTATGGGACAACAGCCACAGGAACCAGCTGAGAGATAAGGTTTCCAGCAGCGCGACAAGGTACAGCAGTTCGTAGTCTCAAGCGACCAGTTTAATTATGCCATCATTAACATTGGGAGACTCGAAAGCAGCATGTCGCCTGAGCAGCAGGCATTTCAATAAGCGGCGTGCGGTGACGATGAAAAAGGATCGCTTTCAGTTTCTTGTTTTATTTAACACATGATATACTCCGCCGCAGCAAAATGTTTTTTGACAACATTTGAATGAAAAATAATAAATATTCGGATGTCGGCAAAATTAAGATCTTAGCAACCATAGCAACGTATGAGTGCATACATAGTTAATCCATCATCATAATTTAACCATTATCGATATTTGTAGCTAACAAGTAAAACTCAAATCTCGAAATATATATATAAGTACACTAAAATAACAAACTATTTAAGAAAACTGTAAAAAAATAAAAATAATTAAAATATGCAATTACCGCAATTTCACTTGCGACGAACCAAAAATTCTCAATACTCCATGTGCATATTTGTGGCTGTACATTTACTTTAGGGTGGATATTTTTTACCAAAATCACGATAACGTACAAATATCAATTTTGAAGAGCTAAAATTCAACATAATTATAGTGGTATAAACATATTTGGTACGATAAAAAAACCAGAATGAAAATCTTTATAAAAAGTCTGAAAATCGTATACAAATTTAATGTGAAAATTTATACACACTTCGTAACTTTGCTTTAAAATATACTGAAGTCGAAACTATATATACGTATAATTTATAGAGCGACTGTTGACTTTTCCAGATGCGATTATTATTTCTTGTTACAAATATATTCGGAAAGGTTGGTACACCACTACCGAGGCCTCCAAAGTTGAAAATTGCAACATAATAAATAATGAACAACCTTAAGCTATACTTATCGCATATGCTCATACATACTCGTACACCTTTAAGGACATATACATATGTATACTTCATATCAGCTTTCTTTCATAATTTGTATTTTCATTATTCCTTTTGGCCAAAAATAAAACAAGATCAAACAGAAAATTTTAAAATAGGATTAACTGTAATCCAGTATTTCAAATAAGGCTGAGGACCGCAAATACGATAAAAATCATATGACTACATGGAACTGAGCGCTTGTTTAATTACATATCTAAATGTAATTATGTTAAAGGTTGAAGACCGTTGCGGATAATAAAGTAAGCCGTATGCCATGTAAGTGGCGGCCGCAATAAACGAGTGGTTGGCAGTGCGTAAAGCAATTCGAAAGGCGAGGGTTCAAATCCTCGTCCGACCGACATCCGAATTCCTTTGGCAGAGAATGTCAAGTCCACGGCGTGTCTTTCTGGCATGAAATAAAAGTTCATCATAAAAATTCATCGGCAGTTCGAAGGCGGCTTAGCATAAACTGTAGGTCCCTCCATTTGTTGGAAAGCGGTATAAAGTACATGGCACGTAAGAAACTCAAGAATAGTAACAGACAGCTCAATGCACTGAAATTTTAGCGCATGAATATTCATGTAAAAAGAATTCATACATATTGTAAGAGGCAAAATAGTAAAAAAAAACAGTCTCTCTAATCGTAACCCTTTTACGTTTCCTAAAGAGAGCTTTATTTAGCAATACTTTAGCTTTTTATCGTTGCTGGAAGTATTTTACCGCAATGCTTTCTTCTTCGAAGAGTTTAAAAAAATTTTATTGATCAACATTTTATTTGATCAAAATTTTGATATTTTTTTGGAAAATGAAGATAATGAAAATACGATTAAACTAAAATCTTTCTTGATTTTTATTAAAAATCTAACCAGTTTTTAATAGATGGCAACTCTCTCTGACTGTTCTCTTTGAAACTCATAAAAGTCATTAGTTAGTATCGTATACTCTATTGAAATTTTTATAACTGTGTTTTGTTGTATTTTATTTGAAATTATTTTATAGTACTTAATTTTTTGTAATTAGTTGTATTATTAATTAATTTTATTTTAATTAATTTTTAAATTTAATTTAATTTAATTATTATTTTTTATTTACTTTTATTTATTCATTTTATTTCACTTTATCCTATTTCATTTTAATTTACTTTATTTTATTTTATTTGACGTTATTTTATTTTGTTTTATATCATTTTATTTTATTTTAATTTATAATATTTTATTGTATTTTTTTTATAATTTTTTATTTTATTTTTATTTTTATTTTTATTTTTAAATTTATTTTCTTTTATTTTATTTTTATTTTTATTTTAATTAATTATATTTTATTTTATTTTATTTTGGTTTATATTATTTTATTTATTTTATTTTATTTTTTTTATACTGTTTAATATTATGTTATTATTTTATTTTCTGTAAATTATTATTATTATTTCTATTTTATTTTCTGTTAAATATTTTTTGAAAAAAAAAAAATTATTTTCACACTTAGAAATTGCAAAAAAAGACTATAACTTTCATGAACATGTCCAATTTATTTAGAATGAAATATTAATTCTCATATCTGAAAAGTCTGTTTGTTAAAGGGTCATCCAATTTCATTAATTTGCAATACCAATATTAACCTGAATTGATGTCCGTAGAATATCAACTTTTATTCCGCTCGTAGATTCATTTTCGACGAATTATTGATCAAAAACCTCATACCTTAACCGTTATATGGGGACAAAAAAAAAGAAAAAACGTTCTTATATATCGTAAAGATTTCCCAAATCCTTCTAGTCCGATCAAGATACATATTTAAACAGTATTTTTTGAAATGTTTATTCAAAGATTCCGAAAAGTCAGCCATTGGTACTTCATCTCCCTTGACGTCTCAAAAGAAAATGCTCTCGCTGTGGACAACATAACTCATTATTGCTTCATATTAAATCAGAAAAAAATACTTCGTAAGTACATGGATAAATCTCGTTATTGGACAAAGGAAAAAACAAAAAATTAAAATTTGAATTTTTGACAGACTTTGAACAATAAAAAAACATTTTTTGATCAAATTTTCGCCATGCATTGGCTCGAAAAAAATAGTTGGAAGAAAAAACTCTTCGTTCAATGACTAGATAATGTTATTACAAAGATGTTTGTGTTGGAAATCAACAAAATAGGCCTTTTATATTTCTACTTATGAAACAATATTAATTCAAATAAATGGTCATTCGTTTGTGAATCTTCATTGAAATAACTTGATTATTTCCAAGAGTTTGCCAAATTTGAACAAAATCGCTTTATAACTTTTCGAGAAATCGTGTCGATCGACTTAAAAAATAGAGTTTTGAGATAAACGCGTTTATAGTTTCAAATTGCACAGACATCACCAGATGGGCGGAACTTCTAAAGGGTCTGTCTCTTAGAATTTTACTCCAATCGATTTGAAATTTTATGAGAATATTTTGAACATATTGTACAATTTAATAATATGTTAAAATTTTCAAACCCACCTAACCCCTTAACGCCACTGCGTCTACTCGTCTGACTGCGATTACTGATGCTGCTCCTTTTATACCTGATGATGACTCAAACAATCTGTTCACGCTGTCTAGAACATACTGATAACTCTTTAGCCTGCGGTAGCTGCTGTCGCTTCTTTTATCTGCTCTTTGTATTTGTGATTTCCCTTGTTTTATAGTCTCCCGATCTGGCCAATTCCGAGATTAGATCTTATAAATATATAAATTCATCTGCGTCGTACCAAGTTTTGTTATGTTAAAATATCTCAAAAACATGTTTTGGCATTGCTAAATTAACTTATCTCGTCGTTCTGACCCGATCGGTATAAATTTGTGAGGGCCTTTTCCTTCTGGTACTTACATACTTCGGACTACAGTTAGCACCGTTTCATGTTCAAAAAGGTATGATATAAATTTATGCTGAAACATTTTTGCCGAATCGGTAAGTACACAATTTAAATACCTTAAGTCAAATTGAGTTCAAAATACACTTATACGTAAAGGCCGCTGTGAAAATTTGAGCTTTATGTGCTTAACTCTTTCCACACTCGCATACATTTTCATTTACATATTTGCAGAGTACTAGGCACGCCCAGTAAGCATTCGAAAGAAGAATGTGTCCCTAACGTTAAATTGGGTTAAAGTCTTTCGATTGAGAGAGAGACATTTGTGAAAAGTTAAGTTTTTATTTATTTTTTATATTTTTACCAATGTTGTATAAATGTGTGCGCGGCATAAGACATTAAAATGACAATGGGGGCATTGACTTTATTTACCTTAACCTTTTCAGTAACAAATTTAGCCATCATTTGAATGGAAAATATTTGCGTGGAATGACCCTTTAAAATTAATGAAAATACATGTTCATATACGCAGCTTAGTACGTACAGCTATGGATGTGAATATTTATCTTTCATGCATTCAGTTCAACGACTCAATTAAAAAGGTCCGCCAAAATCTTTCTCAGATTTATATTTATTTGTATCGCAAAATATTTGCACAGGCGCTCATGTGCCCATAATGATGCAAGGAAATCTTTACTAAATATATACATATGTATACATGTATATACACGCATAAAATCGTATACATTTATAAATGTATGTGCATGCGTAAATGTGTGGGAATGATTGCCGATTGTAATTAACTGCTAATTACTCGTACGAGTACTTGATGTCCACAAGCTTAATTACTTTGGCTGATAAACACTCGCCATTTGCCATTACAATTAATTGTAAAGTAATTTTACCCAAGAGTATTGTGAGTAATGTACATTTGTATCTTTGAATATTTGCATATATATTCATTAAGTCAAATGATCCGATCGCCTGACGCCACTGGTGAATTTCTGTGCGTTCGCGTTTCGATTGGATGGCTCATTGCGATGATAGCAATGAGTTTTGCCTTCACGAGTCAAGTTTCGCAATAACGGTAGTATTTAAAGCGTGACCCATTTCGAGGTTCCCTACCTTTTAATAAAAATAAAAAAAACACAGAAAATTCAAATTTAATGTGGCATGTTTATTATCATTCGAAAGAAAATTCTTTGGCATTTATTTTTTGAAGATTATCTCTTTCAAATGTTGACCGCGCCTACGTCTTATATGGTCCATCCGTTGAGTTCAATTCTCGATGACTAGTTTGAGCATTTCGACTAGTAACTGGCGAATAACACGCTTAATGTTTTGCTCCAAGGCCTGAATCGAAGCGGTTTTGTCCGCATACACTTTAGACTTTACGTATCTCCACAGGGAAAAGTCTAACGATGTGATATCACACAATCTTGGTGGCCAATCGACCGGCCCAAAACGCGAAATTATCTGCTCACCGAAGTGTTTTTCAATAAGGGTGTGTGTGGGAAGTGACGCCGTCTTGTTGAAACCAAATGCCGCGGAGATCACGAGCTTCAATTTCAGGTATTAAATAGTCGGTTTTTGAAGAAAACTGGACCGACGACCCACAAACCACACCAACCGTTGTTCTTTGTGGATGTAATGGTAGCTCTTGAATCTCTTCAGGTTGCTCTACGACCAAAATGTGGAAATTTTCCCTGCTTACATACCCATTGAGCCAGAAATGGGCCTGATCGCTAAACAAAATTTGGCTCGTAAACGTCGGATCTCCTTGGAACTCTTCAAGAGCCCATAGAGCGAGGCGATGTCACTTGGGCAGGTCGAGCAGCTTCAGTTCTTACACAAGCTGTTTTTTGTACGCTTTCAATTTAAGATCTCGACGTAAACCGCGCCAAGTCCGTCGATGCGTCATTCCGAGTAGCTACGAACGGTGCCGACTAGACTCTCTACGGTCTTCGTGAACACTCTCAGCTGCGACTACTATATTTTCTTCACTGCGTGTTTGACGTGGTATATTCTTCTATTCCAATAATGAATGGTAGATCTCGATATGGGTGATGGTGTTGCGAATAGTATGCTCAGTAAGCCGATTATGTTGACCATAAGTTGAGCGAACCGCGTGAAACACAAATCTTGTTGGACTTGAAGTAGGAATCTTATCGAAGTCGTACCGGATTGGCCTGTTCATTGTGAACTCTTCGTCTTATGAGGAAACAATAAATTCTGGCTAAAAGTTCACTAATTTTAAATGGTGTTCATTTGAGCCTGGGAATGAAGGCCTTATTCCTAGGAGCAGTCTCGGGAAGTGGTTAAAATGAAACGCCAACATAGTTCAGCGACAAGAGAAGGCCTGAACCACCGCCCATGGTAAGGGATGGATTAGGCGAACGGAGATATAAAATGATGAGAAGAAAAAAGCGATCGTTGATTTGCAATGCGACTGCTCTGCTACTGTTGTTGTTGTTGTTGTAGCTTTACCAACACCTTCGAAGGTCAGGTAGGTCTAGTCTTAGTTATCGAGGTCATCTAACGGGAGGCCCAGGAAACGTGCTGTTTCGACGGGTTCAGACCAGAGGGAGAGGGGTGTTAAATGAGTCGGGTTAAGTGAGCATGCAAAGAGGTGGTTAGTGTCGTGCGGGGACTGCGGGACATGTGTTTAATATGTCATTGTCGAGTCTGGACAGGTAGAAATTAAGCGTGCTACATTATCCAAATCTTAATTGTGCCAGGGTTACGCGAGTCTCTCTTGGGGCAGCTCGAGATCTTGTTCTGTTATGGGTGGTGATAGGACTCCTAGAACACCATTCACGGGAAAAGAGGTCACAAAAGTGTTAACGGACTCTCGGTGAATGGCATTTACGGAATATATTTACGCCGTCATGTCCAGGGGGTCTTGTCTGTATTGCTATACGGCATCGCGGAAGTCAAGTACTCCCTTCCTAATGTGCCTAGGTGGTGGTTCAGCTTCCAATATGTTAACCCCGACGGTAGCATCTCAGCAGATATTGCTTACACAGAATAACATTATGCTCCTTAACTGGGAGCATAGATGTTTCACTGTGTAAGTGGTGCTGCGCGCCATCAGGAGGTTTCCCGTCACGGTCCGAAGGGCGGTGTTCTGACAGGGCTGAAGTTTATTCAACTGCGTCTCGCTAGTCCCCGGAATCAAATATCGGCGCAGCATAGTTTACGACCGGCCGGCCAATTGCCTTTTACGTTGCCAGTAGTATTTCTTTGTCTTTTCCCCAGGTGATACCGGCTAGCGATTTGGGGATTTTGTTGCGGCTCTGTACTTGGATGGAAATTGCAGTCGTGTGCGGAGTCAAGAAGTGCAGGCTGTCAAATGTGACTTCGTGGTCGGAATTTTAACGTCATCGACCTTCACATTGAGTTCTAGACGGTACTCCTCCGTCCAGCTGGTAAAAACGGTGGCAGAGGTTGTAGGTGAAGATGTCGTGCATTGAAGAAGTTGGAGAGTTCGACTGCTCTGCTTTTTGGCAGTGATGTGCCTTGAATCTTCAGTGATGTGCTTCTGTATGATGTATTCATAGTTGGTAGGCGTCAAAATTTAAGTGAATTCGAGTCGAACACAATATCTTTTTTCTTTCCTAAATGAAAAGGATCCTCTCATCGATTGCGATTCCAATCCAATCTTAATCTTAACGAGCTTGCCAAAAAAAGAAAATCATGAAATTAGGACAGGCAAAAAAGGCCTTTATCGAACAAAATTAACATAGAAGTGGAGGTATTTAACATATGTTTCTAATCTGGGCTACGACGAATAGTTATTTGAGAGGTATAACTAAGACTTAGATTAACAAAAGGATTTGAATCCAAGACCGACTCTTGAAACCCCTCTGCCTTACGTTGCCCTAAACCTTTATTATCAAAGCCATCGTTTGTTTCAGTCCGTTAATATTTTTAATTCCTCTACAAAAACTCCGCAGTATAGTTTCAGTGAAACCATTCGGTATAATAGTAGATTAGTAGATTTTTAGCAATTTTCGAAAATACTAAATTAAGGGTATACTCAAAGTAAATACCACTTAACCTCTCTACGTGAAACAAGAGTATTTTTTTTCTATTTTTATTTTATTTTTATTTTAGAAACTTCTCAATAACTTTGTGCTCTTTTCGCATGAATTTCGTGTTTAAAAGGGAGCATTTGTTGCAATTTCACTGCCGCAGAAAACCGCAATGTGGAAAACTTTCAACATTTTCTCTAATTAGAGGTCATTTATTAAATACGTACATAAAAAACCATACATATATTTATGTTTGTATTTATACAAAAAAAAAAAAAAAAATACAAAAACAAAACAAACGAAGCCATGCTAACAGCCAAAGCTGCGCCAAAAACTGAAACCAACAACGCCAGCGTTGGGGCGGCAAAAGAGGCGAGCAGCAGCAGCCGTACGCTAACCACCGAGGCGTCATTGCTACTTTACTGCTCATTTCTGTAGTTTACCCTGTTAGAGAGATTTATTTTGCTTTATTGTGTTGTTGTTGTTGTTGTTGGTGTGCCATTGCAATTTGTAGGAAAATTATTTATTTGATGCGAACGAGCGAGCAGACGAAGGGTTGCGTTGCTTTCGACCTGCTAAACTTGGCAAAAAAACTTAAAAATCGATTAAAAGCGTTAAACCAATAATGGTGGCAGCAACAACAAAAACACACAAAAAACATTAACAAATGCGAATAATAAGCGGAGAAAGTTGTATGAATGGGTGTTGTGGAGCTATGTATATAGTATTGAAGTATTTACTATAACTAGACTGGCCTGATGCTACCGAAAGGCATGAATTAGTTTTAAAAACTTTTCATGAGATGCCTAATTGTATTGGATATATTGATGGTACTGAATTGAAACTTGCTGAAGCACCAGTGATAAATCATACAATTTATTTTTCAAAACGTCGAATGTATTCTACTAAAGCACAAGTCGTATGCGACTACAAACTAAAAGTTCGGCATGTTGTCGTAGGACACTTCGTAAGTATTCATGACCCTCGCATTTTCCGCACCAATGCTATATTCACCCAAGAAAATACGTTCTTCTCTTCTGAACAATGGCTGGCAGGTGATTCTGCCTATCCATTGTTGAACACATTAATCACACCTTTGCGTTCTAACTCCCAACAGCTGGACTACTCCAACCGGAAAGCTTTTAATTTACATACGTCATAGTAAATTTCGCGTAAGAATTGATAATTTTTTCGGGTTTCATAAAGAACGTTTCGGAAGCCTTAGAGAAATAAGAATTCGCATACAAGATGAGAAAAGTCACAATTTTTGTTCAAAGTGGTTCCTTATTTGCTGCGTTTTGCATAACATTCTACCTGATTCCACTAACGACATAGAATATGAAATTCCTCCGGCCGAAAGCAGTGGTGAACCAGAAATCAGCTATGAAAATAGCCAAACTGGCAATGAAGCAGAATGGAAGCGCAGACCTTTGTATACATTAATGTTCGGAGATTAAAAAATTTTAAGTTAATTATATACCTGCATATGTACATACATTACATAAAATATCACCTACAGATGTGAATCCAAGCCAAATAACTTAAATCAAAACAATGAAGTTTTATTAATTATTTTAATTTTTATATTTTATGAATTTTCTCATACATGCAAATAAAAAAACAGTGAAATTTTATTAATAATAATTTTTTAAACTCATTTTTTTGTTGTTGTCAATTTCGTATTTGGCGATACGCTCCTTCATTTCCAGTTCCATTTTTTTGGAGTTCGTAGTCCCTTCCTCGCCATTGTTCTTCCAGTTCCATTTTTTTCTCTTCAATCTCTAACTTTTTCTTCTCAATCTCGGTATCGCTCTTAAATTTTTTCTGCTGAAAATATAGTTTTTTTTCTTGGAGCTCCACCAGCTGGTTCAAAGAAGTCTTCGGCGCCTTTGAGTTCCTTGCTGTTGATCTGCTAGTGGAAGGTGCAGCACTTGTGGCATCACTTTCGACCACAACTGGCACAAATTCTTCATCACAGGTTGTTTTCGATGGCTCTGAATAAACAGCGACGCAGTCATCCGTTCTGATGACGAGTGGCACCATATGCGCCGCTCGGTTACCAAAAATTTCTTTCAGCCACTCATAATGTGGACACTTTTTTTGTCAATTTTGCTGAAAAGATAATTTAGCACTCATTAGTTCGCGAAAATTTTTATTTTTATTAAAATATATTACTTACCATCAATGGAGATGCCATCGTCTTCCAGCAAACCTGCTCCGGTTGACCCCAACCAGTCAGTTGCCTTTCGAAACTGCGACCGCAAATGACGCACCTTCCACCTGACCAAATCCCATGATACATCTAAGTTTGTCTTCGTTAGTAACTTTTTGTAGAATATTTGTTCTGTGGCAGCCTGGAAAGTTAAATAAATTCAAAGTTAACTTAATTTAAAAAGAAATTTAAAAAAAATACCTCAAAATTATCTTCCTTTTGCAGGAAGTCCAGTATTTGCAGCATCTCCCTATCTGCCCACTTTATGTTCGACTGCACCCTCTTCTTCTTTGCTGGCACCTCAATAATGTTTTCCATTTTTTTTTTTTTTTTTTTGCTAGAAAATTAAAAAAAATAGTAATTTAATTTAAATTTAGCAAAATATATTGAAACATACCTTTCACCGCCAAATTTTCGCAAATGAATAATGAAATGAAAAATGCCAAATGCAGCTGACACAGGGTTCCTTTTTTCTTTCTTGCTATCTGTGGGAAATAAATATACATACATTTTGGTATAGGATATTTTTCCTATCGTAGCATATTTTTTTTTGCTCGTGTTTTATTGTTATGCCTTTGCACGAATAGAAAAAATTTTCTATCCGAGCACCGTAGCATACATTTTCTACATTTACCCCTAATGTAAAATAAAAGTTAAATAAAAACAAAATCAAATAGTACAAGAGGAAATAACAATAACAACAAACTGTTATCAACGTTTCCCTTCAGACATTTATATTGTAGTTAGTTATAACAATAACCACAAAAACATACATTCATTACAATATAGATTGTAGCGAAACTATAAAATAAGCAAAAATTCCAAAGTTTTGCGGTGAAAAAAGCTGCATTAAAATTACTTTTATTTTCCTCATTTTTTTATTTATTTTCTATTCGCGATAGATTTTTATTTACTTTCCAGTTAATAGCAATCGTAAAAGTTCATCAAAAAATGAATTGTTCGTTATTAAACAGGGAAAGATTTGGATTGCTGAAACCCTCAACCGCATCATTAGATGCCACAACCTAGATAGCATACACAGAAATTAGGTTGGAAACATAACAATTTATCAAAGCTTATATTGAGTTATTCACTTAACCAGAGAGGACGGAAAATAATATAAAAATAATTTTCTTTTTAAATTTCCATCAACTAGTTGACAGAATGAAGATTAAGTATTAAAGATTAAAGATTAAAGATTAAAGATTAAAGATTAAAGATTAAAGATTAAAGATTAAAGATTAAAGATTAAAGATTAAAGATTAAAGATTAAAGATTAAAGATTAAAGATTAAAGATTAAAGATTAAAGATTAAAGATTAAAGATTAAAGATTAAAGATTAAAGATTAAAGATTAAATATTAAAGATTAAAGATTAAAGATTAAAGATTAAAGATTAAAGATTAAAGATTAAAGATTAAAGATTAAAGATTAAAGATTAAAGATTAAAGATTAAAGATTAAAGAATAAAGATTAAAGAATAAAGATTAAAGATTAAAGATTAAAGATTAAAGAATAAAGATTAAAGATTAAAGATTAAGGACTAAAGATTAAAGATTAAAGATTTAAGATTAAAGATTAAAGATTAAAGATTAAAGATTAAAGATTAAAGATTAAAGATTAAAGATTAAAGATTAAAGATTAAAGATTAAAGATTAAAGATTAAAGATTAAAGATTAAAGATTAAAGATTAAAGATTAAAGATTAAAGATTAAAGATTAAAGATTAAAGATTAAAGATTAAAGATTAAAGATTAAAGATTAAAGTTTAAAGATTGAAGATTAAAGATTAAAGATTAAAGATTAAAGATTAAAGATTAAAGATTAAAGATTAAAGACTAAAGATTAAAGATTAAAGATTAAAGATTAAAGATTAAAGATTAAAGATTAAAGATTAAAGATTAAAGATTAAAGATTAAAGACTAAAGATTAAAGATTAAAGATTAAAGATTAAAGATTAAAGATTAAAGATTAAAGATTAAAGATTAAAGATTAAAGATTAAAGATTAAAGATTAAAGATTAAAGATTAAAGATTGAAAATACATACATGACCCCCTTATTTTATGATATAGCAAAAATATTAATATCACTGGCCCACAGTGGTTTTAGTGCAAAGAATCTGTAATATTTTTCTTTATTCAGGACTTAATAATAATTACATTAACAGCAAAAATAAGTTCTAGGTGTAGTTATCTAGCTCATTAATTGAACAGAAAAATTAATTTTGCACAGTCATGTTGAAATTCCTTTGGTACATCGTCGGATTTGGTGCCTCTCTTCTTCAGTGAAACCTATCCTCTTGTTCTTTGCTATAGGAGCGAAGGTTCTCTGAAAACTCGTCAAGGTGGTTGTGGTGGTATTCAACTATGACGGACATATTACTTCTCGAGTTATTGAAAATTCGCAGAAATAACGTGGGAAATCAGTATCATTTTTATCATTATCCTTAACCCAAAACGAATTTTGAATTTCACGAGCCCATGCCTTATTTGTGTCTTGATTTTAATTCTCATTCTATATACTTATAGTACATTTGACATATCTGATTTGCTTTTTCAGATTAAGAAAACTATTTTGTTTTGTTTTTTTGTCTCTCAACTAATTATTACATAACACTTTATATAGGGTTTTCCAATAAGAGTGATATGATTTATTTTAAAGTAAATACACTAAGTGTTAAGGAAATTCAAATGTTTTTAATTTAATGTCAGGTACAATCGATACGAATTAGTTTTGAGTATAACATCATTCAAATGACCTCCACGGCTTCTTTTGCAGGTGCTGATAAATTTTGTTCTATAGCTGAAATTTTTTAGTTCTCGACACTAAACAAACCTCTCCTCATCGTGACTCGGCATTGAGGAAAAACTAAACAAGTTGCATACGTCATGCGGACTGGGTAAACCGTTGGGAATAATAATAAATGAAATGCTGGAGCAGATGCTTCTTTTGAATGTGCTAAAGATCTTCTATAAGTTAAATAATTGTTTAACATTAACACTACGAAAATCGACATAGCAGAAGTAATAATTAACGAAGGGATTTCTTTGTTATCTCCATTACATAGGTCCCTCGAACCCACACGGATTATTTTTACTACTGACACACTACCTCAAGTATTCATAATGCATTTTGAAAACGATTTATGACTCTATGGCGTATTTTCTTCTACAATTTGTCCTAAAATTGTTTACTTTTTATTCCGCATTAATGTCACAAAACACATTTGGATCATTGAGGCAACCTCAATCATCAATATAGAACTATTTACAGAAGGATATTAATAGCACCTGAAACCGTGCTCGTGGCTACTAAATGTTGGTACCAAAAAAAAAAAACTTTTTTCTCTTGAATGTAATAATTATATAATATTGGTACAACAACCCTGAAAACAATGCGAGTACTCCATGCTCGCGTGAAATATATACTTCACGCGGACAATAGAGTAATCCAAAATCAGCCACAAGCCATACAATAAATATGGTCCAATTAACATTGTGATTTTCTAGGGCTGGACCATATAATCCATCTCTGCATAACACCCGAGTACTCCATGGAGTACCAACAGGGGATTATATTTTGGAGTATATGCGAAAAATTACATTCGAACATACTCTTTAGTTTCGAATACAATCTGCTTTGGTGAAAAGCTATTAAAACATATTATTTATGGTGTAAATTTATATTAATATTAATAATTTATTGTTAATAAATATATGTATAATATCTATGAGTTCGCGTTTTTGTTCTACGTATTTTCTTTGAAATAATAATAAATTCTGCACGCCTATTTCATAGAAATAGAGTTCAACAGCGAAACGAAACTGACTCAGTTGCATTTCCACACATTTTCTGTAAACGTGTATAGAACTTATTGCGAAATTGTAACTTCGTGTAGTGATAGTGATTGCGATCGGTATAACACGAAGAATGGTCGTGACGCACAAGGTTCGTGTAAAAACATGAGTTGGTCCAATAGTTTACACAGAGGAGTATATTTGTAGGTACTCCAATAGACTATATGGTCCATAAATGTTTGCAGGGGAATGCACAACTACCACACATACAATTTGATGGACCATTTATGGGCCTCATGCTGAAACCACATAATGCACCCCGTTGTGAATCGGTTGCCATTTCCAATATTTTCTCATTATACTCGTAAACAATGGCCTGCCATGGCTGACAGCTAGCATTGATAGCAATTCTAACTGTAATTATGGTCAAAGCAATAATACCACAATGATTGCTTGTTCGCTCATTGCCAAATTAAAGGCTGTACACTGTCATACAAATATTTTAGCAACCACATAAAAATATATGCATGTATGTATGTACTTATACATATGTATGTATGAGAAAATAAATAATACAAAAATAGTTTGATTGCTCCCATTGTATTTGTATTACTGTATTGTTCTGAGGACGTCCTTGGTTAAGCAAGGTATTTATTTGAAACATATGGCAATGAAAACTTTAATTTAACAAAATCTTTTCACTAAATTATTTGAAGCAATCCTAATGTACATTCATATATCGAAATTACGTGAGAGTAAACACAAACAATTTATATTATATTTTTTTTTACTATTAATTGCGCTTTTATTATTGCTACATTTTTTTGTATACGAGTAAACATATGAAAAAATTCCAATAATGAAGAAGAGACGAACAAAAGCCTGACGGAAATTAAGAATGATTTTTCCTTTATGCCAAAAGGCATACAATTACATAATACACACTCCTATTTATACATATGTTTAAATAATTTATGTTGTGGGCGATACAGTTGCAAGTTTATTTGACTTTACATTACGTACATATTTGTCATATTTGTATGAATTTCGTTACAAAGTATTTTTACTATTTCCATTATTTGAATTTTTTTTTAAATTTGCAAATTGTAAAAAGAAAAACTGTTTAATATTTGCAATTTAAATTAATTTACTTTTCCTGGGGAAAAGAGAAGCTATTTAAAAACTTTTATCATTAAAACTAACACCTGACCACGTTAAAGTCAGCAAGTAAAGTATTTACCGCTTAAATTGGTTATAATTTATTTTTAAAAATTATCATAGCAAATATAATAATTTAAATTGATTTCAGTAAAATAATACAATGCTTGACAAATAATTTTGTCAAAAATATTTCAACTGAAAGAATTGTATGACAAAAACGACAACAAATTTTTACATATGCCTGAAGGTTCTATGTAAAATAAATAAAAAATTTATTAAATTAATATAATTATTTTTGTGCTGAACAGAATTTGTATGATAACGCCTGCTGTAACATTATTTTCATAAATAATTTAATATTATTTTTATGGCTTTACGATTTAAGAGATGTATGGGTACTATATAATTATTTTTGAATATACATTTTATCTTATTTAGAATGGACAAAAACAAAATTAAAAAATAAATTACATTTCCCATAGCTAACAGGCAACAATTCTTATTATTGTGTTCAAATATCTTTGAATATGTTTTGAATTGGCTCACATAAGCAAATAAGAAAATTTCTAGGAAATACAAAACTAAAAATGCTTACAAGTGCACAGACATTCACGTGTATACTTCATATTATATAAGTATAAATTTATATTAAAAAAAACTATAGAGGGTGGTCCAAGTAACTTATGGTCAACATAATCGGCCCACTGAGCGTACTATTCGCAACACCATCACCCATCTCTAGGCTCAGCATTCGTTATTGGATAATATTCGACCGAATAGACCACGTGCAGCATGCAGTGAAGAAAATATAGCGGCCGAAGGTGAGAGTGTACACAAAGACCGTGGAAAATCAATTCGGCGCCGTTCGAAGCAACTCGGACTGACGTATGGAACGACTTGGCGCGTCAAACTTAAGCCGCTCAACCTTCCCAGGCGACATCTCTTTGCTCTATGGACTCTTGAAAAGTTCCAAGAAGATTCGACGTTTCCGAGCCAACTTTGGTTAGCTATGAGAACTATTTCTGGCTCAATGGGTATCTAAACAAGCAAAATTGCAGCATTTGTGCCGAAGAGCAACCTGAAGAGATTCAAGAGCTGCCATTTCAGTCAAAAAAAAAAAAAAACGGTTTGGTGTGGTTTGTGGGCCGGTGGAAACATCTATCCATATTTCTTCAAAATCTGATGCCGGTGAGAAATTAACCGTCAAATATGACCGGTATCGCGCCATAATTACCGACTATTTGATGCCTGAAATTGAAGCTCGTGATCTCCGCGACATTTGGTTTCAACAAGACGGCACCACTTCCCTCACATCGCATCAATCAATGGATTTATTGAGAGATCACTTCGGTGTGAAGATGATTTCACGTTTCGGGCCGGCCGATTGGCCACCAAGATCATGTGATATCATACCGTTAGACTTTTTCCTGTAAATATGTGTGAAGTCTAAAGTCTTTACGGCCAATCCCGCCTCGATTCAGGCCTCGGAACAAAACATCACGCGTGTCATTCGCCAGTTAACAGTCGCAAAGCTCGAACAAGTCATCGAAAATTGGACTCAACGGATGGACCATCTGCGAAGTAGCCGCGGCCAACATTTGAAAGAGATAATCTTCAAAGAATGTTCTTTCGTGTGATAATAAACATTACCCATAAAATTTGAATTTTCTGTATTGTAGTGAACCTCGAAATGGATCACCCTTTGTAATTTTTTGATTGCAGCGGATTTTTACTCTTCAGGTGAACTGAACGCTGATATTAGACCCCTCCGAGTACTTAAACCAAATATATCGGAGTAACTGCTCTAAATCTCCCTCTCTTTTAGATATGATTCAAGGCTTCGATCGAGTTGGCTACTTCATCTTGCACCTTACGAGGGTACTTCACTTTTCAGAACCGGCAAAATTGACGTAAGCAGAGAAATATAATATGTAAAGCTCTGGGACTTTTGACTTTTACTAGGTTCCCAGAAGTAGAAGTAAGCCCCATTCCACCGCAGTCTAGAGAAAATAAAATAATAAGCATTTCTGGGAAATATTAAATCTTATCCGTATAAATTGAAGTTATTTTCTGAACTGTTCATTTCAACAAAATCAAACCACAAATCTATGACAGCAGTAAATTTCTAACTTATGGTTGAATAAAATTCAAATAGAATGAAAAAGATACAGCATGAAGAAAACTTAAAACACATTATGTAATACTACGGCTCATGCTGTGCACACAAATTGAAGTTGAAATGCAAAGCAGCGAATTTTCATTTGCATTTGAATTGAACCAATGACGCCGTGTTTAAGTAAGAGCGGCGCGATAACGATGTACTTGAAAGGGAAAAGGCGTACGCTTCATCAGCGCAGCGATGTTATGCTTTAGCATTTGAAGAATTTGCATTTAGCAATTTACCGTTGGCAGTGCTTAGACGTCGCTAGGATTCTTATGGCAGCTATTCTTCGTCTGCGTTCTTATTCCCTCTTTGGAAGTTTATTTTCTTTATTTTGTTTTTTGTCGTTAAAGTTGTCTCGTTTGAGTGACATTCATGTTTTGAAACGCCGCTCAGGCGTATAATGAGGCCACAAAGGCTCCACATACTTCTCTTTAACCTAAGTTTACATAGTGGCATTCCTGAGTGCAGGAGTGGCAAATATAATATACCAAGCGTTTGTTTAAAAATAGCTCGGATAAGCATCTGCCTAATGAAAACTATAATTAAATTGTTAACTGATTTCAATTTCTACGATTTCTCTACATATTAGAGTACTGCCTGACACTTAGAGCAAAACAGAGACAAAAAGAAAAATTAAATATATTTTATTTAGTGTTGCAGTCTTTCTTGACATAGTCCATAAGTATTTATCTTCCGAGGCCTTACTTCAGGCAGCGCAAAAAGACACTTAAGATGGTTCTTGTGTTGTTTCGATAATAAATTGAAGTCACTGGGTACAAAAACTTTGGCAATTGTATAAAGCTAGAACACTAACGATCATAAGAGCAAGTGCATAAAATTCTTTTATAATTTTTGGAATTTTATTTTAAAATCAATATTATAGGGTCTTATTATTTGTTGAAAAATCGCGCTCACACTCAATCAAAAATTTCATTAATACAATGAAACTTCAAATGTTTGAGAAGTTTTAACAAAATTTAACATTATTTCATAAAAACTCTTAGTTCCTTTTTTCAATTTGAGAAAAAATTCGTTAAAATTTAACGTAAATTATTATCGGTTAAATAAAGGGTCGTCCAAGTAGAGGTACTTTTTTCAATAGCCTTTTTTCTGACAGATCACGCATGAGTCGTGTCAAACTGTCATGCTATACTTGTTCAATATTGTTTGGCGCTTCGCTCAACTTATGGTCAATATAACCGGCCTACTGAGCGTACTATCCGCAACACCATCACCCATCTCAGCATTCACTATTGGATAAATTTCGATCGAGCTGACCATGTCCAGCACGCAGTGAGGAAAATATAGCGGCGGTAGCTGAGAGTGTACGCGAAGACGGCGGAGAGTCGATTCGGCACTGTTCGCAGCAACTCGGATTGACATATGAAACGACTTGGCGCATTTTATGTCGATATTTTAAATTGAAAGCGTACAAAATATAGCTTGTGCAAAACTGAAGCCGCTCAATTTCCCAAGCGACATCACTTCGCTCTATGGGCTCTTGAAATGTTCCAATAAGATCCGACGTTTTCGAGCCAAATTTTGTACAGCGAGGAGACCCATTTCTGGCTCAATGGGTATGTAAACAAGCAAAATTGCTGCATTTGGGACAAAGAGCAAACTGAATAGATTCAAGAGCTGCCACTTCAACCAGAAAAAACAACGGTTTGGTGAGGTTCGTGGGACGGAGGAATCATCGGTCCACATTTCTTCAAAAATGATGCCGGTGAGAACGTAACCGTCAATCAAACGGACCGTTATCGCGCCATGATAACCGATTATTTGATGCCTGAAGTTGAAGCTAGTGATCTCCCCGTAATTTGGTTTCAAGAAGACGGTGCCAATTCACAAACATCATCAACATCAAGAGATTTTCACGTCTTAGCCGGTCGATTGGCCATCACGCGTGTCATTCGATTCATCTAAAATTGGACTCTACGGATGGACCATCTCAGATGATAATATTCAAAAAATAAATGTCAAAGAATGCTTTTTTCGAATGATAATAAACACTCCCCATTATATTTGAATTTTCTGTGTTTATTTTCAATAAGGTAAAAATAAAAATAAATAGGAACAAACGGAACACCCTAAAATATTTTAAATTTTTATTGATCTGTTCTCAAGTTAAATAAAGTATTTAAAAGATATATCAATCAATATTCAATAAATTTTGTATTTTGTATTTTTACTATCAAAATTGTAAATGCATTTGTTATAAATAACAAGGTCCTCCTGAGGTTGACACAAAAGGGAGACAGCACTGACAATATGCAGCCTTACTTATTATTGTGTTTTTTTTACTTATTTATTTCACTTCTTTTGTTTAATTTAATTAACAATTATTTTCTGTTATGCTAATTTGTTTTATTTTTTTAATTTATTTAATTTAAATTTAATTTATTTAATATATTTTATTTTATTTTATTTAAATTTATTTATGTTATTTATTTACTTTGTATATTTTTTCATTTTTAATATTTTTTTTATTTAAAATCTTATGTGAAGTCTTTTATTTTATTTTATTTGATTATTTACTATATTTATTTTTTTATTTGTTTTTATATTATTTTTTTTATTTTTTATTTTTTTTAATTATTTATTATTTTATTTTATTAAATTTTTTTTTTAGCTTATTATGTTTTAAAATATTTAATTTTTTTATTTATTTTTTATTTTTTTTATTTTTTATTTTTGTTTTAATATGTTTATGTTTTTTCTTTTTTTTAAATTTTTACAATTTTTTTATTTTATTTTATTTTTTATATTTTTTTTGTTATATTTTATTTTACTTTACTTTATTTTATTTTATTTTCCTCTTCTCTATAAAGGTATACATTAAGTATCGGGCGTCCTACAAAAAATACTTAATATTATTGTTATAACTTATAAATTATATACTGGACATTAGTTATGAATAACAATAACTATATGTTTGAAGGATGCAAGAAACTGATTACAAGTATGTTTTTTTTTAACTATTCTATGTTTAAAAATTTTCTAACTGTTGAAGTAATGGATAATATAACAGACTTATGTATCAGGTATCGCTTCTCCGACATTTTTAACTCATCTAGTTTCGAGTTTATATTTCTCGGAATAACTCCCGAAAATAATATGATAATTGGAATTATATCGACGTTATCTAGTCTCCACATTTCCTTAACTTTATGCGCTAAATTGTGGTATTTTCTGCACTTTTCTGTGTATCATTCTTGCTGGTTGTGCGTGTTCGGCACTCTTATGTCTATTGGCAGGGCCATTTTTTCGTGTTTCTCGCTTACAGTTATGTCAGGTCTGTTGTGTGCCGTGGGATGATCTGTCAGTATTGATCGGTCCCAGTATAACTTTATTGAACTGCTTTCTAAAATTGTTTTGGGGTTGTATTTGAAATACGGGCATTCCTCTATAATTAATCCATATCTGAGTGCCATACAATGCAGTGATGCACAATTTTTGAGACGTTGTTGTGTCTTGTCAGATATTCGGTGGCTGCTAATGGAGCACATGCACCTGTAATGTGGTGAATAGTTTCAGGTTGTTTTTGGCATCGTCGACATAAATCATTATCAGTTGTATCTATTTCTGGTTGATCGATTGCATGTGGATATTTCCCGTGAACTAACTTCATTTTCCATTGAAAAATTAGTGACTAAAAATGCTGAATGTCTGTTGGTATATCACTCGTTGAGGTGTCACTTAAATTTAGCGGAGTGTATTTCACATCTGACTGGCATACTATTTTATGCAATTGGCTTTGTTGCTTAAGAAAAAATAATCGAAAATTGTAATTGTCTTCATGGTAATTAGATATGTTCTACGGCTGATTTCGAATGATGTATTCCGAATTTGGTAACTAATACCCTTGTCGTCCTTTTGGCGTTTTCTAGATCCAATGTTGCTCGAACGGTTTCATAATGATGCATTCTTTTTGCTTGAGTTAAGCCATGGTATTTATATGTATCATTCTCTGGCATGGCATTAATCCTTTTATTGTTTGATAGCTCAAAATCTCGCATAATAATTCGACCACTTTCTACACTAAGTCTACGGCATTTTTGTGTATCAAGTGACATTTTAATGTCATTGGAGAAGTCTTTGGTCAGTTCCAGTAGTGTTTTTAACTGATGTTCATTTGACGCATATAGCTCAATGTCATCTATATATAATAAGTGGGAAAACTTATGTTGAGATGAACGTGGACCTTTTATGTTAAAACCGTAATTTGTTTCATTTAATATTGATGAAAGTGGGTTTAATGCAAGGCAAAACTACAAAGGGATCAGGATCAGAGATATCTCCTTGCACTATACCTCTTTTATTAGCTACTGGATCTGTTTTTATGAGGCCATTTTTGTGCGATAAGTATAGAGCGACACGAGCTCATTATTTTTCGCAATAGTCATTTAGCATTTGGGGATATTTTATAAATGTGTAGTACTTCTAGGAGCTATGGGTGTGGAATTTTGTTTAATCTTATTTTATATATTGTTTTAATTATTTTACTTTGTTTTCATTTATTTTATTTTATTTTACTATATATTTTTTATTTCATTTTATTTTATTTTTGTTTGATTTTCATTTGTTCGCTTAATTTGTTTAATTTTGGATATTTTTTATTATTATAGTGCTGTTAAAAATGGCAAACCAGTATCTAAATATACAGTCTCATTTAATCCAATGAAGGGAGTCTTTTTTCAATGAGCATTATCAGGTAGAGCTCTGATTATTGATGGGTAGCTAAGTACTTCATTTTTAATTAATTTAAAAAAAACAATCATCAAGCTTTTATAATGACCAGTGTTCATGTAAATATACTTATGTATGTATGAATGTGGATATGCGGTTACCTAATTATACATAGCGCAATATTTACCCGGAAGGTAACAATTCTAGTTGTTAATTAATATCCAAATTGTTTGTGTTTTACACTGACAATTGGCCGATTACCAACTATGCATCAGCTTCATTTTATTTTGCAACTAGTTCACGTTTGCATGTTGAATTTCTACTTCAGCAAAAATACAAATAAAAATGAATTTGCCTACAGCGAGAATCGAACCGAGAACCTCACGCGCTCATGATTTCCTCAACTCTCGCTGCGATGTAAATAACAACACATCAGCTGAGCTCTTTAGCAAATCAGACTCAGCCATGGTGTACTGTAAATGAAAACAACATATGAATAAAAATAACGAACTGGTATGATTTCATCTTTAAAATAGTAGTATTGTATTAGAATTTTTGCGTCTAACTTTACACTGAAGAGAACCTACGTACATATATACATACATTTGTACATTTATGCTACAGTGTCAGCTTTATCCGTTGGCTGTTGTTGTTATTGCAACAATGTCGTCACTTTGCATTAGCACAGCCGTTGCGACAACGCTTCCGTTTAGTTGTCGCAACGACCTCATCGTTACACAAACTAGTTAGCAAAACAACAGTGACACACCACCATGGCGGATACGCAACATCAGTTACGCCTACACACCCCATGCCTGCGCAAGGGAACACAGCGACACATGCTATATATGTACATACGAGCAGCATATGCATCACCTCAATGAGTGCGAGTGTTTGTGTTTTTGGCAAATTTACGCTTCCGCTTGTTACTTCAGCTAGCGGGTGTTGAAGCTGTTTTCGTTTTTGTTGTTGTAATTGCAAATGTATGTACTGTTGTAGTTGTTCTGTGCACTATCGTTGGCAGCACATTGGCAATTTGCGTTTACTTCAAACATCTTTGCACTTAATTTCCTCTCTAAACCCCAAGAAGTCAGTACAATTGATATTTTAGTTCCCGCTGCGGCACCCTACGCTTTAGCATCCTACATGCATACATACGAGTTCATATGTACCTATAACAAAAAAAAAGCTCTCACTCTCGTTGTCGGACAAAGTATATGCGCAAACAAAAATTTACAAATGTGCGCTTCGTTAGCAGTAAAAGTGTTCACATGCATATATTTACATATAAAATACATACGAATATGTATGGGTGTACATACGAGTATGTGTACAGCTAACGTCACTAAATGCACGCATGCACGCTTCTAGTTAAACCATCATGCATTTGCAATATGTACATACGTAGCGCCTCCCCTATTTCCAAGGTCCTACAAGTGCCACGGTTTTTAGTCATACAAAACGTGCATGCAAGATCTTGTTACCCCGTTGCTGTTGTCAGTATTTTGAGGGGCATTAATTTGGCCTTTCGCTATTGCATTCACAGCCTACTTTCCATGGTTTTCTTCTTCTTCTTTGAGTTTTTTGATAGGGAAGCTTTCCCTGCTTGTGTTTCTGTTCAAGGGCATTTGTCGCCAGAACAATAGAAATATTGAATTGCAGAGGGGTTGTGGCATAAAAAGCAATCCTGATTATTTTCATCAAGAATAGGCGTAGTTTGCTTACACCTTCATTAGTAGATACTTTATATGCACACAGTCAGTATACCAGAAATAAAAACAGTGAATTGAATTGATTAAATTCGAAAGTATTGTCTGAAAATTTTTCTTAAAGC
The DNA here is from genome assembly GCA_030068015.2 of Neoceratitis asiatica. Classification (NCBI taxonomy): domain Eukaryota; kingdom Metazoa; phylum Arthropoda; class Insecta; order Diptera; family Tephritidae; genus Neoceratitis; species Neoceratitis asiatica. The sequence goes on from CM061529.1 coordinate 42,690,026, forward strand.
ATAAAAAGTAAAGCCTGATCCAAGTAGAGGGACTTTTTTCAATACCCTTTCTTTGACAGGTCACGCGTGACTCGTGTCAACCTGTCATGTTATTTTTGTTCAGTATCGTTTGACATTTCATCATGGAGAGACTTACGTCTGAACAACGTTTCAAAAACATTCAAATTTATTATGAAAATTCACGTTCTGTAAAGAATGTGTTTCGCGCGCTTCGCTCAACTTATGGTCAATATAATCGGCCTACTGTGCGTACTATTCGCAACATCATTACCCATCTTGAGGCACAGCATTCACTACTGGATAATATTCGACCGAACAGACCAATGGCAATATAGCGGCCGTAACTGAGAGTGTAAACAAAGACCGTGGAAAGTCGATTCGGCGCCATTTGCAGCAACTCGGACTGACGTATGGAACGACCTGGCGCATTTTACGTCGAGATCTTAAATTGAAAGCGTACAAAACGCTTCGCTTTATGGGCTCTTGAAAAGTTCCAAGCGAAATTTTGTACAGCGATGATGCCTCAATCTGTCTCAATGGGTATGTAAACAAGTAAAATTGCCGCATATGGGACGAAGAGAAACCTGAAGAGATTAAAGAGCTTCCATTTCATCCAGATAAAAGAACGGGTTGGTGTGGTTTGTTGTCCGGTGGAATAATCTTCAAAAAATGCCTAAGAATGTTCTTTCGAATGATGATAATAAACATTCCCCATTACATATTAATTTTCGGTGTTTTTTTTTCGATACAATTTTTGTGGAACGATTGGTCTATGCTGCAAAGTAGGTCTCAGTTTCGGCATTCAGATTTTGGATGCGGAAGAAATTCGAAGCTAATTCATAGATGTTTGCTACCGATTTCATTGACTTGTGATTCTGCACATTGCCTTGGTGATACAGAACATTTTGTTTCTTTAAATGCAGCCGTCCTTCGGCGATTTCGTCCTTCAAATGGTCCAATAATGCTATGCTATAGTCGTTGTTGATAGTCTTTCCTTTTCCTTCCTAGTCAATGAAAATTATTCCATGCGCATTACAAAATACATACGCCATAACCTTGCCAGCCGGCAGTTGCGTTTTTCACGCTCTGGAGCGCGATCATCTTGTGCTGTCCATTCGGATGACTATCGATTAGACTTCGGAGTGAAATGATGAAACCATGTTTCTTCCATTGCCACATATGGCCTCAAAAGCTCGTGCTTCATTTGTGAACTTTTTTGATGTTCTCGTCGGTAACAATCTCTTTTGGGCGTCCATTGCGCTCACCGTCTTCGCTGCTCATTTCACCACGTCTAAACTTAGAATACCAATCCTTGATGGTTGATTTTCCTGGGGTATTATCCAGAAACTCGTCATAAAGCCAAGTTTTTGCTTCAACTGTATTTTTCCCTTTACAAAGGAATATTTTATCAACACAGAAAATTTCTTTTTATCCATATTCTTCTCAATAACAAAAGTGGCTTCCCCCAAAATGCTATAACTCACAAACTAATGATCCGACAGCTACTAAGTACTAAAGATTTATACCTGTAGGGCCTCGAACATACCCCTTCGCTTTCATTCTGGATATCATGCGCTTCAGCTGCGGCACAGGAAGGTACCATCTATTCATAGATGGAAAAACAGCCAGATGTCATAACGAACTGGAATAAGCATCAAAAATGTCTTTGGAAGCTATTTCCGAGAAAATGACCCACTTTTTAAAGCCCCATCGGTTTGCCAAGCCACAGGGATTAGCGCGAAGCTCGAAGAGGAAAATCAATCCTCCGATGCCTATTCCAACGCAGGCAGTCGAGTCAAGGGTAATCCGCTACAATATGAAGAGGAGTAGCACAAATCTCTAAACGGATACGGTATACAGCACATTTCTCAAGACCTCCTCATCAACTAAACTCAACTCATGTGCATATACATTTTAGAGATTTAAAATAGTTACTAGATTCTTAGCAACCTCTAAAAGAATGAAATTATACTTTAGAATGATAAGTTATAATTAATAATTATAAATGATTAAATGATTTTTATCTAAGATGAAAGCAGAAAATAGTGGCGCTGCTGATAACGACCGCTGAGCGACTTTTGAAGGTAGAACAAAGGAGCCAATTTATTAATTCATCATGGCTAGAAAGCCTATGTGATCATTTAGGGGGAAGTGGTCAGGTGCAGAAACTCAGAACTCCTAATATCGCCAGTTATACATGTGGGGTATAAAACATATTGGTTAGGTAAACAGAGGGAAAAGGGTGTGTTAGACATGTCTGAGCTAAATGCCAGTCCACTTATGTAACCCAAACGTGCGCCATATAACTGCTGAAGCAATCGATCAATCGGTTTTTACTAAGAACTTTTTATTCCCTGTCAGTAGTACACTCGGGTGGATTGACATGCCAAAACCGATAAGCAAACGATAATAAAAAAAAATTTATTTAAATTTATTTTCTCTAATTTTTGGTTTTTACTCAGTCAGCTTTCGAAGCTATGACCCTATGACTCATGGTATCACTTGACTAATACTTATCATTTTAAAATCGGATTTTACCAAATATATTTGCTTTTTCGGAAAACTTTTTTCTCTTAAATCTGTGTGTATAATAAAATAAAAATTCTCCGGTTATGCATAATATAATGAAATATATGATTGTCCGAAAAATAATTCCGTTTCCCTATAGAAAATTTATTAGATATATTTCTACTCTCGTTTTTTTACTGACTGTGACTATATATTTACAAATTTCAATTTTTGAGATTATTGAACTACATATTAATACATATTAGCAACAAAAATTTTAATCCTTCGCTCTCCTTGCGCAGCTATGCTATATATATAAAATTTATAAAAACCACAATTTTAGAATCCTTTAGATACACACCCCTCTGTATTAATTTTTAATGCTACCACTGAGTATGTTTGCATACACAGAATACAAAAAGCATAGGCTCACATATGTGTATATGAAAGTATATTTGTATGTTATCTTCGTAGTCTTCCAACCAGCATTTACACAATTTGTTTTCTCTTGTAATCACTTTATTAGCAATCGTTGCCGCTCTTAGCTGCGGCAAAACTTTATCTGGTTTCGTTGTCACGTGTTGCAATACGTTGCATGTGCAACACCTGCAGGCAGACACATATGCATGTAATAGTACTAGAAGTTTAAAATTGGGTTAAGGTTGACAATCGTGTCTTGTAAATGCGAAATGTGGTAAGAAGTAGAGGCAGCGGTGGCAAAAAATTAACATATGATTAGAAAAAAAAAAAAGAAACTTAATAAAAGGGCTCAATTATGCAGAAAAAAAATTTAAAAAAACACGTATTTAATTCATATATTAGCATCGACGTTAAAATTTGTAAATAGGTTGCACCTCTCTTCAAAAACTAGTTGAAATTTCTCTATTCTGATCTCCATATTGTAATTTTACCTTTCCTGTACATGGAATGGTATATTAACTTTGGTCCGAAGTACAAGAAGGAGAAGAGATATATATATTTGTACATATTTGAGACTTCGTAACCGCTGAAGCAATTTTTGGCCGTGCTCCTCCGCTAATTTGTGGTTTTGCGCCTTGATGTTTTTACCAAACCTACAGTTTATTCTAAGCCGTCTCCGAACGGCTGATGGATTTTTGTGAGGAGCTTATATTTCATGTCAGAAATAAGCTCGGAGCGCTTGACCTTCTCTGCCGAGGTGCGACAGCAATTAGAAAACTTAATTTTCTATAATATTTGGATGTGGCTCGAACCTGGACTAGAAACCTGGCGTTCCGAATTGTAGTACGCAATGCTAAACAATCGACTTTTGCGGCCACCTAAGGAGAAGATAAAGACCCACCGAAATTTATACCGATCGCATCAGAATCACGAGCTGAGTTGATTTAGCCATGTCCGACTGTCCGTGTGTTTAGTTGAATGCAATCTAGTCCCTAAATTTTTGAGATATTGAAAAACTTGTTAGTTCTTACATCTGTATGTTAAACGTTAATTTGTCGGAACCAGCCAGATTCGTTCAACTTATCGTCAACATAATCGGTCTACTGAGCATACTATTCGCAGCACCATCACCCATCTTGACACCCAACATTCATTATTCGATAACATTCGACCGAATAGACTACGTTCAGCACGCAGTACAGAAGACCGTGGAGAGTCGATTCGGAGAAGTTCGCAGCAACTCGGAATAACGTATGAAACAACTTGGCGTATTTGTCGTCGAGATCTCATATTGAAAGCGTACAAAATACAGCTTGTATAAGAACTGAAGCCGCTTGACCTTCCCAAGTGGCATCGCTTCGCTCTATGGGCTCTTGAAAAGTTCCAAGAAGATCCGACGTATTCGATCCAAATTTTGTTCAGTGATGAGGCCCATTTCTGGGTCAATGGGTATGTAAACAAACGAAATTTCCGCATTTTGGCAACGTGAAGAGATTCAAGAGCTGTTATTTCATCCAGAAAAAAAACTGTTTGGTGTGGCTTGTGGGCCGGTGCAATCATCGGTCCATATATCTTCAAAAATTATGGCGGTGGGAACGTAACCGTCAATGGCGACCGTTATCGCGCCATGATAGCCGATTATTTGATGCCTGAAACTGAAGCTCCTGATCTCCGCGACATTTGTTTTCAACAACACGACGCCGCTTCCCGCACATCGCATCAATCAATGGATTTATGGAGAGAACACTTCGGTGAGCAGATAAATTCACGATTTGAGCCGGTCAATTGGCAACCAAGATCGTGTGATATCACACCGTTAGATTTTTTCCCGTGGGTCATTCGCCAGTTGCCAGTCGAAATTCTCGAACGAGTCAACGGAAATTGGATTAAACGGATGGACCATCTGAGTCGTAGCCGCGGCCAACATGTGAAAGAGATAATCTTCAAAAAATGAATGCCAAAGATTGTTCATTCGAATGATAATAAACATTATCCATTATATTTGAACTTTCTGTGTTTTTTTTCTTTAAAAATGTAACGAACCTCGAATTGGATCACCCGTTATAACATACAGCTCCCATACACCGATATTTTTAGATGTAAAGTTTTCGACAAAACTCAGTTAACGAAGTATTCATTAACATGAAATGGTATTTTCCATACATATTATGTATTGCATATTGGTAGTGAAAATCATCGAAATCGATTACTAAGTCATATAGCCCCCGTACAGCCAATTAGTTCAGATATGAAATTTTTGATGAAAAATCATATCATCATCATAAAAAAGCATATAGGAGCGTGAAATTTGGTATACTACAGGCGTAAATTCAAGTTTATATTTGCACTGAAAATGAATAAAATCCAATTTCGCAAATTTCAATAAATTAGATAAGTTCATGAAAGGTATACACACTTCGGCATGGCCGAGACAGCTATTATTATTTTAAATTATAAACTTCAAATAGGTATGAACCCTTTTCAAATATACTTTCCTTTCAAGCCTTTCTTAGATGTCTTCAACTAGATACCATATTGTATCATTTCTTACCTTAAAAATTTGATTATGTCTCCAATTTTACTATCCCTAGAAAGAATAAGTTTCAAAATACCCTTTAGTTTAATACTTTCAATATAACATTTAATTTGACTTATATGTAATTAATTTTCAAATAGTTGGCAGCCTGCTCAAAAATGTATCCTCCTATAAGCTTTGAAAATCTCTTTATTACGATATTAATTCAAAAATATATAATACTTAATGTACCTTACCAATTATTTTAAATTGAAAATTGGTAAATAAGTAAAAAAAGCTGCTCAAAAATAGAAGTGAAGCCAACGCAAGAAGTAATCTGGCTTTGTCAGGCGAATACACTTTGGGAACGAGCAAACAGTTGCAGAATTGCGAAAACTATGTGAAAAACTTATGATGTCAAGCTTACAAAGTTTTTTTTTTAGCGATAAAGAGACTGTAGGACATGGCATAGCCTTTTGTTGTATACTTCTTCGGCGTAGGCACCGCTTACGCGATTATATCCCACTCGTTTCTTCTCTTTGCTATTTGACGCCAGTTGGAAACACCAAGTGAGACAAGGTCGCTCTACACCTGATCCTTTCAACGGAGTGGAGGTTTTCTTCTTCCACCGGCGGATACTTAATCGAATCTTTCAAAGCTGGAGCGCTTACATCCATTCGGACGACATAACCTAGTCAGTGTAGCGGCTGTCCTTTGATTCGCTGAACTATGTCAATGATATCGTATTGCTCTTACAGCTCATCATTCCATCGTTTGTGGTATTCGCTGTTGCCAAAACGCAAAGGACAATAAATCTTTCGCAAAACTTTTCTCTTGAAAACTCCTAAAGCCGAATCATTGGATGTGGACATCGTCCAGGCTTCTGCACCATATGTCGGGACGGGAATGATGAGCGACTTGTAGAGTTTGGTTTTGGTTCGTCGAGAGAGGATTTACTTTTCAATTGCCTACTCAGTCCAAAGTAGCATCTGTTGGCAAGAGTGATTCTGCGTTGGATTTCAAGACTGACATTGTTGGTGTTGTTAATGCTGGTTCCCAGATAGACGAAATTATCTACAACTTCGAAGTTGTAACTGTCAACAGTGACGTGGGAGCCAAGTCGCGAATGCGATGACTGTTTATTTGATGACAGGAGATATTTCGTCTTGCCCTCGTTCATTACCAGACCCATTCGCTTCCCTTCTTTGTCTAACCTGGAAAACGCAGTATTAAGGGTGCGGTTGTTATGACCAGTTATATCAATATTATCGACCTTTTGTTGTCATATGGCTTAATTTAGGTCTGATAGAAGTCTAGTGCAGGAGAACTATGTGGAGAAGGTGGAAGCAGTAGAGGCAGTAGAGCACTTAATATTCAATCTACAATGGACAAAATTTCAAAATGACTACTTACATTTAGGATGAAAAGCACAATGTCCTTTAAACAAGAGGCACAATATAAAGTATAACAGTACAAACTGGTCATAGTGGTGTATCTGATAACACTTTGGAATTAGTATCGTCTAAGTGACGACCGCTTAGATCAACCTAACCTCAGCCGTTCTTCAATCTGTTCAGTTTGACTCCAATATTATAATATTTTACTTATTCAAAGTTCACAGACAGTTGATAGCTCTGCCCCCCCTATCTGAATTCGAAAAAGTAAAAACCAGCCATATGCTAGCTAGGAATATGCTGTAAAAACGTTGTTGATTCCTGTGAAGCCCTTTTCGAGTTATAAGGTAACAACATCAATGTAAACTTATTTTTAAATATAAGAAGAAGAAGATAATTGACGCCCTATAACCGCTGAATCGATTTTTGTTGGGCTCATTAAGTAGATGAAAAGTAGGTAAGCGTTAATATGAGTGGCTGTTGCATGATAATCAGTAGCTACAAAAAGAGTTTTTTTTTTATATTAATTTTCAAAGATTCCTCGCCCTTAAAGTAAAAATGTCTGTTTATTTGATTTCCTGTTCATTCACAGTTGGCTTTTATTCTGCCACGCATTTTCGCTGTCACTCACCGTTATCAATTTTTTGTGCAGTATATAAATTATTATATTTGTATATATATACATCTTCGTATTTTACATTAGGTGTGTCCACAATTTCGAAGAGTAAAAAACAGACCACACTTAAATCGGCGGCCGCAATAGTTGAAGGTTAGTATTGCGTTTTTTTATTGCAATTAGAAAGGCCTGAATTCAAGAGCAAGTTCGAGCAACATCCAAAGTTGTAGAAAACTAATATTTCTAATTGCTGTCGCCGCTCGTCAGGCAATGTCAAGTGTATTTCTGACATGAAGCAAAAAGCTCCACATAAACATCCGTCGGAGGTGGCTGAGAATAAACTGTAGGTCCCTTCATTTGTTGGTAAAAATATCAAGATGCAAAACCACAAATTGCAGGTGGTACTCGGCCGAAAACCGCTTCAGCGCTTACAAAGTGGCAAAAACTTATATACACACAATGTTAGACAATTAAATACTTTTATGCTAAATATTAACGTTCAAATGAATCATTTGGCATTTTGAACAACCGAATTATTGCGAAAAAGGTTTGGAGATTCGAATATTCGAAAAGTTGTGATTTTATATCATTAGACAACTCCTTGTGGGGTATTTGATTTAGCGGAAAAAGTGCTCAAAAGCTGAGTTCATCGAATTCGTTCCTGCCAAAGAAGTCGTGGAGGTCATTTGAATGATGTTATGTTCAGAACTTAATTGAATCGATTGTACTTCACATTAAATAAAACAAATTTGAATTTCCTTAAGAATTAGTGTGTTTTTTTTTTAGAAATCATATCAGTCTTATTGGAAAACCCTATACTTAGGTGAAGCCAAAGACGGCACATTGCCTCAGTGCTTAAATTAGTAAATTTCTTCTGAATTTTTTCTGTTAATCTAATGCATACATACATATATGTGCATGTATGTGTGAGAAGCGTAAATACTTATACATGAAATAAGGTTATTTTCCGCATTGATTTGTTCGCCAATTGTTTGCATATACCCTTCGTGCATATGCATTTACATATATACATTGATATACTTATATGGTACGTTATACAGTGCAGAGTTGTCTGTCACTGAAATTTACATACCAACTTACATTGCATTTCGTTACCTTTTAATTCTGACATTCTCTCATTCAGCATGTTCATCAACCTATTTGTCCTTCGCCGAGTTCACGAATGCCCGCACATTCATACACTTGCATTCGTTAGCAACGCAAAGCTGTTCGATTGTACGCTCATTCACTCTTTCGGTTCGAATCATTTTGTTGCTGTGCGTAATATAAAATGGCAGGAAATGCACGCTTGATTACTGCTGAAAGAAGACAGCATAAAATTCGTTTCCGTTTCCGTGTTACGCTGGATTAATGAAATCCGAAACACATACACACGCGACTGTTTATAATGCGCTCGAGGCTCAAACCCCCTCCTCAAATGCTTCGCCATACCTTTCTCATAGCAACGTATGTAGTCCTTAACTGCCAATGAATTTTGTCCTTAGTAACGACGCACATTCATTCTTTCAGAAGGTGTATACGCCTCAGCGCATCAAAGTGTATATGCATTTGTATTGTATGTGTGCATGTGTGTTTGTATGGGTGGTAAACGGGATTGCAGTACATAATTGATTGTGCAATGAGATATCTGTGGTTGGCGTCGTAGTGACATTATAAAGACAACTTGAGTGACAGGTATAGAGGCTGGAATACAAGCGCATATAAACAGTGCTGCAGGAGATGCCAGTCATATTCAATTACCTTGATCTGCGTACCAATCCCTGAAAATATTCGCTAACTTCTGCTGCCTATAACGCGCTGATCACTTGCTTTGTTATTGAACTACATACATATGCTTGCGTTGAAATGCTTCGAGGCTAGTTGGCAGCTATTTTGAGTATCTTATTTCATCTTACCATGTATATATTATGTTAAATATGATATTCCATCGTATTGTGCATTGCAGTCATCTGTCTACTGATATAGGGTTTTCCAATAAGATTTAAAAAAAAATCCACGTTAATTGTTGAGGAAATTCAAGTGTTTACTTATTTAATGTGAAGTACAATCGATACAATCAAGTTCTGAATATAACATCAGTCAAAAGGCCTCCACGACTTCTTTTCTAGGAAGGAATTCGATGAGCCACATTTTTAAGCACTTTTTCCACTAAATCTAGTCGCATGTTATGAATAGCACGTTCAATATTGACTTTTTAGGCTTGAAGAGAGTCTGGTTTATTGCTAAAGATCAATGACTTCAAATAACCCCACAAGAAATAGTCTAATAGTGTTAAATCACAACTTCTTGGAGGTCATTCAATGTCACAATTTCTTGAAATAATGAAATCTTCAAACCTTTCTCGCAATAATTTGGTATGCTGCACGTGCTGTGTGACACGTAGCCCCGTCTTGTTGGAACCAGATGTTGTTAAGATCAACTTCTTCCAATTGTGGTCATCAAAAGTTTGTTATCAGCGATCTATACCGTTCTCCATTGACAAGTAACGGTGCTACCAACTTCATTTCGACCGATGTACGGACCGATGATTACACCAGACCAAAAACCACATCAAATGGTGAATATAATGGTGGTTCATGAATAATTTATGAATTTTCTTCACACCAGAATCGACAATATTGTTTATTTTCCGCACCACTCATATGAAAGTGAGCGTCATCGGAGAAGATGATTTTCTTAAAATAATTGGGTTCATCGAATTCGTTCCTGCAAAAGAAGTGGTGGAGGACATTTGAATGATGTTATATTCAGAACTTAATTGTATCGATTGTACTTCATATTAAATGAAAAACATTTTAATTTCCTTAACAATTAGTGTGTGTGTGTTTTTAAAGAAATCATATCGCTCTTATAATGAAATTTTATTTGCATAATTTTTATACAATTTTAATAAAGGGAACTGGAACAGGGCCCGGCTGTTCGAAAAGTCGTACTTACAGTTATTTCAACTTGAACTCGTTTTTCCAGTATGGACCGGCCTATTTTGGGGGAAAAAAATATATATAAAATATGTCTTGTAGGAAAGTTAAAATTTAAGAAGAATAAGTTTAACTTTTAAGTATTTTACATACTCTCGGCCAGATTAGCCGAGCGGTTAGTAGTGCGTTTTATTATACTCTCGACAGGAATGATTTCGAATCTTGGCCATACGAAGTAAAAACTATAAAAATATCAAGCTTTCGTAAGGCTTCTTCACCTCCAGCTGTGCTTTCTCCATTGTGAATGATTTCTTGTGGACTGTACACATACCGTGGAATATACTTGTACTATCATTGAAATGATCACCGACAAAAAAAAATAAGAGTACTAACCATGCTTAAATAGGCCAATGAACGAGTGGTTAACCTAGCTTCTGGTAATTATTTTATTTACGAATTTTAAATAAAATCCATCAGGTTTATGTTTGCTGATGTGAGAACAGTGCGGCATATAGGTCAAGGTAGCTGCATCGTTCAAACACGATATTATGCTGAACTAAGGATACGTATCTCATGTCCGAATGAGTTTTAATCATTAATTTATCGTGACATCTACTAGACGACATAGACCATCCAGAAAGGTAGCTCAAATATTCCGAAATCTGCTTCTAACATATTATATTATTCATTGTTCTCTCATAACTCAATAATCCATTTACAGCTTTCAAGGAAAGTCAGCTTCAACAATTCGTATGATAAAAAATGGATAGCACTCTTCTACAGGTTGCTTGAAATCGATTTGAGATTCGCAAAAAATGTCGCGTCCAAGCGAATTTAAAAAAAAAAATTAACATATTTTCAGTAAACGTCCTTCCATAGTCTTGAAATAAATACAATTACTGCACTTCTTCACCAGATTCGTCCGTACTTTTAATACAGAATGCATACCCCATCAACGTAATGCCGTTAGTTTAGTTTAACCAGACCTAGCGCTACTTAAATTGCTTAGAATTGTTCTTAGTTTTCGAACCTGATCGGCCTATTAAAATTTCATCCATAAAAGGTGTCCCAATGTGTTCTTTTTCTACTTGAGTCTTCGCGAATATGCATTATCAAATAGATTCGAGTATCTAGCAAATTTTTTCCTATGTTCCCAGGAACCCAAAAATTCGAGAGTCAGCCATCTCCTGAAGAGATAAAAAAAATATATTTTTTCTTATGGAACTTGGTTGAAAGGTATAACTCTCTATGCTTTCTCAAAGTACGCGCCTGTTTAGGTGAGTACCCATTCATGATTAGGTTGGAATTGCTGCATGCTCAGCTCACAGAGTTCCACACACGAAGCGAAAATAAATACATATGTTATGCCCCTAGTGGTTAAATCTAAAGGGAATCAATAGATGGAAGGGATACCAAGGTACTGGTCAGCACACTACGTGTGTTCCACCAGAATAAAGATAACACTATAAAAAAACAACATGGTGAAGAAGCAGGGTACCCCTAGCATGTTGAAGGTTGTAAGGATTCTGTAATAAAAATTTCAACAATTTTCTTTTGTTGTAAAGCCTAGGTAATCTTAAAGTTGTTAACTTATATTAAATAAAAACAACTTATTAATCAATTCAGGATTATTAAATTGATGAGAGAAGTGAATACATTCAAAGGTGAACAAAAAGTGAATGAAAGAGCCGTTGGTAAACATCATTTTCCATCAGATTGACGCTTTCATCTTAATAAGTTTCTCCTATGCCAGAAGAATTGTTGACACCCGGATGACTACCGTACAACTTGCAATCAGTTTTTGAGTAGCGCCTACCCTTTGTAGAAAAATATCAAAGAAAAATTAATACACACAAATTTAAAAAAAAATCAGGAAAGGAGACTTGGATAAGCAAAAGAAAAAGAAAGAATTAATAAATGAAGAGTAAATACGGCAATAAATACAATGCGAGGAAAAAATATTGACATGTAACTAGAAAAAGATATTAATGGACAATAAGCAGCTTTCACAGATATTAAAAAATACTGTAAGCAAAGGAACAGAAAAACCAGCGAAAGGAATAAGTGGAATAATACGAATACATAGAGTTATTTGAAACGACTATAAACATTTGCAGGAGTATACATATTGGGCATATGTAAGTAAGGCTTTTTTAATAGTAAAAAAATGATTAAAAAAAGATATGAAGTCTTAAGAGAAGATAAAAGATAATGCACAAATCTTAAAATATAGAGTAAAATCTTTAATTACATGATTCAAAGGTGAAATGCGCTTGCTTTAGCTCTACGGACAATGTTCTGTCATGTAAGCTATTTGCTTGTTAAATAAAAATAGCGAATGCATTATGAGAGTATTGAAATTTATGTAAAAAGGAAGCGAAAGAAACCAAACCCAAAAAAAAAAAACATAATAACATAATATATGTGGAAGACGTACACGGACGGACGTAATAAACTACCACATAAAGCAACCCTACTAGACCGGACACAGGCAATACTAACTCTACGAATGTACGAGACGCGTACTCGACAGAGGACAGAAGACAGTTGTATTTAAATATTAAAGAATACTTATAATAAGCTTAGAAAACTTAAGAGTTTTATTTAATACCTACATATACGTAATAAAAAATGAACTATTAAAGTGTATAATTAAATAAGGTAGAAGGCATACCCAATGCTTGACCTTACAGAAATTAAATGTAAAACATAATTTGAAGTAAAATTTTTTACTGAGAAAAAATCTTGAAATAAAAAAAAAATTTCTTTACTGTATTTGATAAAGACCACTAAATCTTAAAAAGTATTTAAAAAATAAGAAATAAAAAACAATAATCAAAATAGTATAATTAATACAGATTTTCCGCTATCTTCGACTCATACCCCACCTGGCGTTATAATGCACATTATACAAGCAACTCGTATACCTATGAAATAAAAACAAAAAGGAAAACTAGTCCCGGTTCGGACCACCTCGAATGCAACCATCGCAGCACATTGTGTGTAAAGGGTGATCCATTGCGCGATTCCCAACTTTTTTTTAAAGAAAAAAAATACATAAAATTGAAATTTAAAGGGGAATGATTATTATCATTCGAAAGAACATTTTTTGGCATTTATGTTTTTTTAAATTATCTCTTTCAAATGTTCGCCCCGGCTACGTCTCAGATGGTTCATCCTTTGAGTCCAAGTTTCGTTGAGTCGTTCGGGCATTTCAACTGGCAACTGGCGAATGACACGCGTGATGTTTTGCGCCAAGGCCTGAATCGAAGCGAAATTGTGCACATAGATTTTATACTTTACATATCCTCACAGAAAAATATCTAACGGTCTGATATCACACGATCTTGGTGGCCAACCGACCGGCCCAAAATGTGAAATTATCTGCTCACCGAAGTGTTTTCTTAATAACTACATTGATTGATGCGATGTGTGGGAAGTAGCGCCGTCTAATGATACCAAATGTCGCGGAGATCAGTAGCTTCAATGTCAGGCCTCAAATAGTCGGTTATCATGGCGCGATAACGCTCGCCATTGACGGTTACGTTCTCACCGCTCTCATTTTTGAAGAAAAATAGGCCGACGATCCCACCGGCCCCAAACCTTTGTTTTTCTGGATGAGATGGCAGCTCTTGAATATTTTCAGGTTGCACTTCGTCCCAAATGCGGCAATTTTGCTTGTTTACTTACCCATTGAGTCAGAAATCGGCCTCAACGCTGAACAAAATTTGACTTCGGATCTTCTTGGAGCTTTTCAAGAGTCCATAGAGCGACGCGATGTCGCTTGTGTAGGTCGAGCGGCTTTAGCTCTTGCAAAAGCCGTATTTTGTACGCTTTCAATTTAAGATCTCGATGTAAAATGCGCCAAATCGGTTATTCTCAATTGCTACAAACGACGACGAATCCACTCTCTCGTGTACACTCTGTGTCTTCGTGTACACTCTCAGCTACGTCCGCTATATTTTTTTCACTTCGTGCTGGACGTGGCCTATTCGGTAGGATATTATCCAATAATGAATGCTGGGTCTCCAGAAAGGTGATGGTGTTGCGAAAAGTACGCTCAGTAGGCCAATTATGTTGGCCATAGGTTGAGCGAAGCGCGCGAAACACATTCATTCCAGTACGTGATTTTCGTAATAAAGTTAAATGATTTGTAAACATTGTTCAGGCGTAGGTCTTTCCATGACTAAACGCCGAACAATTCTGAAAAAAATAACATGACAGCTTGACACGACTCTATCTAAAAGGCTATTGAAAGAAGTACATCTACTTGGATCGCCCTGTACACACACACACATATCTATATATATATATATATATATATATATATATATTATTGTCAGCAAAGAACCGGGTTGTTATTTGTAGAATTTTTGGCAAAAAAATTAGTTCACAATTATTGTGTTGTGTTTAATTTTTTTATTTTCCAAGTTGGCTCTCTTAAACGCCACGTAACACTCAGGTTATATACTTAGTTTATCATCTGACCTTCTGTCAGGAATCAACTATGGAATAATAGCGATAATGAAATAAGACAGTCGTGTTGATCTTGACCCTTTATTTACTTTGATCTCATTTGGAATCAGTTGGAAGCCGCCATTCTGAAACTTATTGACTGTTTTGCATATCAAATTTTCGTTAACCCATATCTAATCACCAGTTACAATTTGAGTGGGCGGAACTTACCCGTTTTGGCACATCTTCAGCGAACTTTAGGCGATTTTGAAAAAACTTCTAGTCTTTTGGTATAAGTCGATCGGCATACATATCATGCCCATTCCAAAATTCATTTCAAATGGTGCAAAATGTTTTGTGAGACACAGAAAATGGTGCATTTGTAACGATTGTTTCTTCACTTTAACAAGGATAACTTCTGTTGAGGAGAGCTCAAAACAAATTAGTTGTTTTTGGTTTTTTCAGCTGCTAAGCATAGTTAATTACCCAACATTTTCAGAGAAAGTTCTTTTCTCTTCAAAAAAAAAAAATTTGTCACCAATAATTTGCTCATTTTTTGAGACTCCGTCCGTCCATTTCATGTTCATTATTAAAAATTCCAAATAAGCAATTCTGTAAAATATTGCATTTAGTGCTTATAATCTTTATAATTTTTTTTTTGGCTTGTCACTAGAATTTGATGTAAATTAATATAAAAAACACATAAATAAATTTTGAAAAATCACTGAATTGAAGTGAAAGTATAAAGTTTGTCTTTGATGTTCACACTAAGTAAACCAGCCTGACAACGCCAAAAGCTATATTAGGCCGAAAAATGGCGGTCAACGTCAAGCACACTTCTTTCTAACTTTACTGCACTTGACTTTTTTTCCCATTGCTCTACGTTGGCGTTATGCTCTTTTCATATTCTCATAGAACCTTCATCAACACTGCTGTCAACAAAGTTATGACAACTTTGTTTTCGTAAACAAACAACAGAAGTGGGCAAAGTAGGCAAAAAACATGCAATTTTTTATTTTTGCGCTGAATAAAAATTATTTAAAAAATAATTATATATATATATAACTAATTTTCTCCGTTAGAAATTGTCCTTATTTAACGCGTCACATACACACACAGAGCAAGGAGATTTTTTAGACTTATTGTCGCCGGCGACTGCGGCGGACATTTGCCAATTTTAAACTAATTCCAACAGCCATGACCTCGTCACCTAAGGCAAACAGAAAAAAAATATATAAAAAAACACATAATATATGTAAAAGAGCAAAAGCAAAAGCGAGTATAACAATTCAAACTTTTTCCGTATAATGCTTTGGATACGGCGACCAACCATGTACCTAATTGTGCTTTCGCACCGTCGCCAACAACGTCAGCAACGAAACAGCCTCAGCAAGGAAAGCGAAATGGAAAGTCAATGAAAAAGTCTAACTGGCCTTCATTTTCATAAAGATTTGAAATATTATTACGGTGTTTTATTTTTTATTTTCTGATTATTAATTTTTATACCCAGCTGCTTTAAGTATAAGGGTATATCCATATTGTTTGATTAGGGTGCTTGCAGCAGCATGGAACATTTTTTTTTCAAGGCGGAGCAGTGGGAAATTGAAAAAAATGTATCTTAAATTTTTCTTTTGAATTCATGGAACTAACAAAAATTAAAAAATCATACAAAATCATACAAAATTTTCCATAAAATTTATCACAACAGGCCAATTGAGAAGACCCGAGCCTACCATAGTAAAACACATTTTTTTTTTCATAAAATTATTATTTTTTTATTCAACATAGTTCCCTTCAAGAGTGATACACTGATTATTGCGACTCTACAAATTTTCGATACCATTCTTGTGGTACAATTTATCCTTTGCTTCAAAATAGGACTTAGTTTCGACGATCATCTCTTCATTCAACGAAAATTTCTACCCAGCAAGCATTTTTTTGAAATCTGAGAACAGAAATTAGTCGCAGGGGGCCAGAACTGGAGAATGCGGTAGATGCGGAAGCAATTCGAAGCCTAAGTCATAAATTTTTGCCAATGTGAGCTCGCGCGACACTCACTTTGCACAGAGCTTCCTCATACCATTTAGAGTACCTGTTTTTTTTCATTCAATTTCAATTTACGGTCATTCAACATCATTTGCGGATTTCATATTATGTCATTTCACTACGTCTAAATTTAGTGTGCCAATACTTAATGGTTGATTTTAATGGGGTAATGTCCGGAAACTCAATCCAAGTTTTTGCTTTAACTGTATTATTTCCCCTCAAAAAGCAATATTTTATTAGTTGTAAAACTACTATACTCAAAATGCTGTAAATCACAAACTAATAATCCGACAGCTGTCAAATCTATAAGCGACTTTTGAAGTTTAGGGCTAACTAAAATCATATGGACATTGTTTGGTTCGGACCGGGCTTTTTCCAATTGACCTATGTGTGTTAAGTAATTTAAGAAATGTATCATTGTATCAATGTATTAAGTATTTATTTTTTCACTTTACTTTGGAAATATATTTGCATATGAAAGATAATCTGAATAGGTTTTCGATTGAGCTGACCTTCCATATTAAAGACTGCTAGCTTTTTATCTCTGAATTGAACGATTTCTTATGGAATTTATTGATGAAATGCAAAATTTTCAAACAAAACGAAACTGCACCAATAGGATACTTAGAGCTTGGTTCCATCTGAACTTGAAACACCTTACTTCTTTTATTATTTTAATTAATTTCTCCTGCTTCTTCTGAAAAAAAAAATGTTTTCACCAAAATTGTCACAAGCAGTTCTTAACCTAGTTAAAAGTTTCTAGCAAATGTTTATGGTTTTTGCATCAGATTTGTAGAAAATAATTAAATATTAAAGATTGTGGTGAGTGCCTAACACCACCGCATCCTTTTTTTAAAAATTTTCTATAATACTACAAAAAAGCAGCAAAAATAAATCAGAAAATTCCGAAAATAGACAAATGATATGAATATAAGAGTATCGTGTTCTTAAATGGCTAGAAAAGAATGAAGTTCTAGCTGCCTAAACTTGTGAATAATTCAGACTGATTTATATATATATTTTTTTTTTAAACTTACATAGATAACCTCCCTGTGTCGGTTTTGGCACATATGAGAACACATCCATACATATGTTTTTTGTATTTTTTGGAGAGAAATTTATTTGATATTATTCTTTTTTGCTAAAAGTTATATAAATATTTTACAAGTTAAGACAGAGGTGTTCTTCTACTTCTTTGAAATTGACATTGTAAATAACTACAGTTATTCCGATATTTGTGATAATGCGAAGATGAGAACCACTATCCTGGTAGTGAAGTGCCACTCAAAAAAATAAGGCTAACCATATTCGTACTCGACAACAACACGTGCGGGATGGGATAGATACCGAGCGCTGAAGAGGGAAGCGAGACGCATTTGCAGACGAAAAAAGAAGAATGCAGAAAGGCGCGAGTGTGCAAAGTTTGAGAAGCTGGCCGACAAGGGTAATGCTGAAAACTTCTATGAGAAGATTCACAGAAGGTTTCAAGATCGGATCAAGCTCATATAGAGACCATGGAGGTAATCTGGTGACAGATGTTCAAAACATACTTAGTATATAGGTGGAACCTTCTCCAACCTGCTCAATGGCAGTGGAAGTGAAAACCCCGGAGATGGTGAACCCGAAACCCTAATCGGTAACGATGATATAGACGTTTCATCACCCAACTAAGAAAAAGTTCAAATAGCGATTGTCCGTTTAAAAATTAACAAAGCGGAACCTAAGCGAACAAAGAATGGAACCTATAAGGTCCTGCCTAGCCTACTTTATGAAATAAACTCATCGGCCCTTATGTGTGTGGCTTTAGACCTGGAAAATTCGCAATTAACCAGATATTCATCATACGCCAAATTTTGGAGACGGCCCGAGAGAAAAGAATCGATACAAACCACCTTTTCATCGATTTTAGAACTGCCTTCGACAGCACAATGAGGAACTGCTTCTACGCCGCTATGTCTGAATTTGGTATCCCAACAAAATTCATACGGCTATATAAACTGACCATGGATATCGCCAGAAGCGCAGTAAGAATTGAGAAACACCTCTCCGAGCAGTCAACACCAAACGAGGTTTCAGACAGGGGGACTATTTATCATGTGATTTCTTCAATTTGATGCTAGAGAGAATAATACGAGCTGCAGAGCTAAATAGACCCGGTATAATCTTCTACAAGAGTGTACAATTGTTGTCGTATTCCTTTCATATTGATATAATTGAAGAAGCCAAGCAAATTGGTCTGGTAGTGAATGAGGGCAAGACGAAATATCTCTCGTAATCAAAGAAACACGACGCGACCCTCAAGTCACTGTTGACAGTCATAAGTTGAATATAATTTCGTTTATTTCGGAACCAACATTAACACCACCAACAATGTTAGCATTGGAATCCAACGCAGAATCACACTTGTCAAAAGGTTCTCTCGACTAACCAAAACCAAACTGTACACGTCGCTAATCATTCACGTCTTGACCTATGGAGCAAAAGCCAGAACGATATCGACAACCGATGAGTCCGTTCAAGGAGTTTTTGAGAGAAAAGTTTTGCGTGTTGACAACGGCGAATACCGCAAACGATGGATCGATAAGCTATACGAGCTATACCATGCCATTGACATAGTTCAGCGAATCAACGCTGGCTAGATCATGTCGTCCGAATAGATGAACGTACTCTAGGTTTGAAAATATTCGATGGAGTACCCGCTGGTGGAATCAGATGCTGATTTTTTACCCAAAACTACTTATCTGAACGCATCGGTTGTATGGGGACTATATTATATACTTCGATGATTTTCAGTACCAATGTTTAATTTTTTGTATGAATGTGTAATATCGAATTTCATGTTCTTAAATGCGACAAGTGATCAATACATTATAAAAATACACCCGTATATGACGTTTCGTTCAAATATTTCAAAAACTCAATCAATAAATCAAGTTATCTCGTTATTCAAGTGCCCAAAAAGAAATAATTTGTGTTTCGATTGTAGTTATATAGTGGCAATAATAGAAAAACAAAAGCAATTACACAGATTTTGTGAATATTTCAAAGCAGCATATTTTGGGCGCAGATTGTACGCTCAACACGGTGTAAAAAACTTGTTATAGTAGGCGTAATTTAATTTTTTTTTAAGCTGGAAATTTAGGTGAAAGACCCAACCACCGGTCATGATGGAACCAAGTATTACACATGTATGAATTCTGATGTTGGAATGAAGAAAAAAAACCGATATTGAAAGTTTATATTCCCGCCTTTACTGCCACACATTTCGAGTACAACTCCCTCAAGGTACTGAAACACCTAAACCACGGAGTCCAAATATTGATTCACAGGCAGCAACGAATTCAAAAATAGACATACCAAAGAAGATATTCCGTTGAATTGGTTATCTAGCTCAGATGATGATGGTTCACAACTACTCACGAAGAGTGTGAGATTATCAGAACCCCAGGCACTAACTTGAAAAAATGTCAAACATTTACATATTTTTTTCTTTTTTCTATGGACAGAAACCAATCATATTTTCTTGTGTCTTAAAAAAAAAGTTGCGAGCGAACATAGCACGAACTATGCCTATATCCAAATCATCCTAATTTTTGTCAGCCGGTGTCGGTGATCCTCTTCTTATAAATTGATGTTAAACTAAGCTTCCTATGTATCAAATTTGAAAAAAAAAATCGAACAATAAATACGAATTTTTTTAACAGCTCGTTTCCTCTCCGAATTTTACATACATACATACATTTCGGCGATTCATCAAAAAAGAAAAAAAATTCGTGAAATATGAGAAATTTCAGTAAATCCCACCAGAGGAAAGGTGAAGAGTGTAAAATTATTTTTCAGTTTTATAATTTCAATTTTTCGTCTAATTAAAATATATATATAAGGTTACCGGTAAACTTTTATGGTTTCATTGCTGATATTGGATGGACTATTGTGACACTACATTGTGATCCCATCCACCCATCAAGAATCTCTTCACTCAGTGGTTTTGAGTCTTTTGCAGCAGTTTTTAAACCATTGTAATCGACGTAGTATTAGACAGCGTCAACGGTCTGATACTTACGGCATTGAAACTGTAGATGGCTATGGCGGTGGCAGTGTAGAAGGTTGTGGCAATAGCCTTTGAATTGATGCCGGGGCCGAAGATATTGGCGATAGTTGAGAAGATGATACTAGCGAAGAAGGCGACGCTTGATGTGAAAGCTGAATTCTAAAACCAATGACTGTATCGATATATAGATTAAATATATGTATATATATTAGAGTCTGCAACGGAATGCATTTTACTTCACTGTGAATATTATAATTTTTTTTTTTTTTGTGAGTACCATTACTAATTGTACTCTTACACAGAGCACAGCGAAAAGAAGTGCAGTTGTTGAGCATCGAGCAAGTAAATGAAGTATTCTGACAACAACATGTTCCGAGTAATAAAGGAACATAAAATGAGAGTACCACTCTGTAAAACTTCTGCAAATAAGATGTTCCTTCAATTTAAGTTTTCGAGTATTTGGTGAAGTTTTTGTTTAGTGCTGTTAGCTAAAAAATATACAGCAAAAGAATA
Source organism: Neoceratitis asiatica (assembly GCA_030068015.2). Taxonomy (NCBI): domain Eukaryota; kingdom Metazoa; phylum Arthropoda; class Insecta; order Diptera; family Tephritidae; genus Neoceratitis; species Neoceratitis asiatica. Next base: position 42,711,483 of record CM061529.1, read on the forward strand.
TATCTATGTACAATAATTTTGAAATAACTGCCCAAAAGAATATGTTATTTGCAGATTCTTACGAATATGTATCATATTATTTTATGTATGTTATTATTATATTGCTTGTTATATGTAAAAAATGCATATTTTCGAAAATAAGCCGCTCGTATTCAGAGAATGTATTTCTAAAGTTACATAAATGAAAACTAAAATAAAAATTTTAAAATTAAAATACCAATATCTTGGTTTTTATTCAGTTTTTGATATTTCTTATATAATTTATGGTAGATTTTTTAAACCTCTAGAGTTATCCAATGAACAAATACAAGATGATTAAATTTAATTTAAGCCATTTTAATTTCATTTTTTCTAATTTCATTTATTTAATTTATTTTATTTTAATTTAATTTAATATAATACAATTTAATTAAATATAATTTAATTTAATTTAATTTAATTTAATTTCATTTAATTTAATTTAATATATATTAATTTAATTTTATTTAATTCAATTTAAATTATTTTAATTTAATTCAATTTAATTTAATTTATTTTAATTTAATTCAATTTATTTCAATTTAATTTAACAAAGTTTAATGTAATTTAATTTAATTTAATTTAAACAATTTAGTTTAATTTAATTTTACTTTGTTTAACTTAATTTAATTTAATTTAATATTAAATTATTTTAATTTTATTCAATACAATTTTTTTATTTTTTTTTATTTAATTATAATAATATAATATAAAATAATTTAATTTAATTAATTTAAGTTAACATAATTTGATTTAACTTAGCTCCATTTAATTTAAGTTAATATAATAAAATTTAATTTAGCTCAATTCAATTTAAGTTATTTTAATTTTATTTAATTTAAATTAATTTAGTTTAATTTATGGGTTGTTTTTAATGCGGCCTGTAATTGTTTTTGGTTATAAGTAATGAGCTGTATTCAAAGGCCTATTTTTGTTAGAAACATTATTTTTTTCATTGAATATTGTTATACAACAAAGAAAAAGTGGTAGAAGTGACAGCTGTTTCGGAGATCACCACATCTCCTCATCAGATTTCTGTTTCCACAGGCGAGTGCTCTACCAACTGAGCCAACGCCTGCCATGTAATCTGTTGTATTATTCAATTTTTTTACTAACCAACAACTATTAAGTGCGCTAATATTTATTTAAGTTTAATTTAATTTAACTTATTTAATTTAATTTATTTTAAATTAATTTAATATAATTTAATTTTTTTTCAGTTAATTTAGTTTAATTTTTATTTCTTATTTAATTTTTAAAGGGTGACCCAAGTAGAGGTCCTTTTTTCAATAGCGGTTTTTTTTTTTTGAGACCTGACGCGTGAGTCGTTTCAAGCTGTCATGTTACTTTTTCTCAGCATTGTTTGGCATTTCATTATGGAAAAAACTTACGCCCGAACAACGTTTACAAATCATTCAACTTTATTACGAAAATTCGCATTCTGTAAGGAATGTGTTTCGCGCACTTCGCTCAAATTTTGGTCAACATAATCGGCGCAACACCAACACCCATCTTGAGACCCAGCATTCATTATTGGATAATATCTGACTGAAAGCGTACAAAAACAGCTTGTGCAAGAACTGAAGCTGCTCGACCCTCCCAAGCAACATCGTTTTGCTCTATGAGCTCTTGAAAAGTTCCAAGAAGATACGACGTTTTCGAGCCAAATTTTGTTCAGCGATGAAGCCCATTTATGGCTCCATGTGTATGTAAACAAGCGAAATTGCCGCATTTGAGACGAAGAGCAACATGAAGAGATTCAAGAGCTGCCATTTAATCCATAAAAAACAACTGTGTGGTTTGTGTGCCGGTGGAATCATCGAAAATTTTTCGAGTAATGAGCTCGCACAGTTCGAAAATGTTTGAGAAAAATCTGGGGCTCTAATATATACTGCTCTTGACACATAGAAAAAATAAAAAAGAAGAAATTTATGAAATTAAAAAAAAATCATATCGCGAAATCTAGACAAGATAGAAAAAATCGTCCAAAACATGTTAAAGCGCTCATATGAACTGAAATTTTTTCCGGTCGCATACAAATACTATACACTTTTTATTATTAGTTTATTGTACAAATTAATGAGTAAACAAGGTAAGTCAAGCACTGGTAAGCGGAGAGTTATAATGCCGTTACTCTTCAGCATTCTCAAATTCATCGAGGTGTGCTTAATATACATAATTTATAACTTTTTACGGTCCATTAAAGCGACAGTCATATGAATACATAAGCAATAACATGTATTTATATTGAGTTAGATGCATTTATTACATTTAAGGGTAGTTTACTAAAATCGGTTGAAGTTTGATAGTATCACTAATGCTATATGAGTACAAGTATACTAATTTAATATACAAATATATGTACATAGTTATGCTAATGTACTTAGCATTTGCTTGCACATTATTAGCAGATTTCCATTTTATGTGCACTATCTGTGAATCAAATCTAAGACAAATAGAGATGCTGATACTTTTACTAATATAATTTGCAAAATGTCTTCAGAAATTATCTGGCATAGTATTTTATGCTTTTTTTTAATACTTTCTTTTTTTTTCTATTTTATATGCTATCATCTCCTTCCTGAGAAATCTCACGAAATCTCTTGTCCTCTTTTTCTCTCTTCCTCTGCCTTTGTAGTTTTCATCACTTCATGAAAGTGAAATTTAATTAACTTAATGCTTTGTCCTGTTAGAGCTTATTTCTTCAATGATGCGTAAGCTTTCAAATGGTTAGCGCAAATGTATGTAATGTAAATGTTTCCATCTGAAATGATAAAATGATTGTCAAAATGGAATTCGCTGAAAGTTAAAGTAGTAACAGCTAGAGTAAAATCATACTTTTTCCATCTGGTCGTGCAAATTAAAAATTATAAAATCTTAAATTTATAAAAGTTGCGACTGAAACTGTTTTTTTTTTGTAATAAACGTGTATTTTATCATCTTAAAATAGTGTGAATTATGCAATCAGCGTGCGCACATCATTCAAATATCCAGACAACATACGTACATAAAATAGTTCCATGGCTAAGAGCGATTAAATACAAATAATTTATTAAAAATTTGTGAAATTATTAACCCTACGCAATGTTTTGCTAAAAGTAGACTGGGATATTATCTATTTTTTCATCATCTGTTGAATCAGTTAAAGAAAACTTTAAGTACTCTGGGGATTTTGAAAAACCAATAAAACTGTACTTTCGAACATATTTTACCGGAAGACTTATTCTCTAAAATTATAATTTATATTTATAATTTATTTATGTTACGAATAAAAAATGAAATAGAAAATGCGCATTTATTTAAAAACACTGTTTGTAGCGGGTGATCGATTTCGAAGGTTTTGTCCTTTTTTAAAGAAAAAAACACAGAAAATTCAAATTTAATAGGGAATGTTTATTACCATGCGAAAGAACATTCTTTGGCATTTATTTCTTGAGGATTATCTCTTTCGAATATTGGCCGCAGTTACATCTCAGATGGTCCATCCGTTGAGTCCAATTTTCGATGACTTGTTCGAACATTTCAACTGGGAACTGATGAATGACACGCGTGATGTTTTGCTCCAAGGCCTGAATCGAAGCGGGATTGGCCGTAAAGACTTTAGACTTTACATATATTTACAGCAAAAAGTCTAACGGTATGATATCACATAATCTTGGTGGCAAATCGGCCGGCCCGAAACGTAAAATCATATTCACACCGAAGTGATCTCTCAATAAATCCATTGATCGATGCGATGAGTGGGAAGTGGCGCTGTCTTGTTGAAACCAAATGTCGCGGAGATCACTAGCTTCAATTTCAGGCATCAAGTAGTCGGTTATCATGGCGCGATAATGATCGGAATTGACGGTTACGTTTTCACCAGCATCATTTTTGAAAAAATGTGGACCGATGATTCCACCGGCCCACAAACCACACCAAACCATTGTTTTCTCTGGATGAAATGGCACCTATTGAATCTCTTCATGTTGCTTCGTCCCAAATGCGGTAATTTTGCTTGCTTACATACATATTGAGTCAGAAACGGCCCTCATCGCTGAACAAAACTTGGCTCGAAAACGTCGGATCTTTTTGGAACTTTTCAAGAGCCCATAGAGCGAAACGATGTTGCTTGGGAAGGTCGAGCGGCTTCAGTTCTTGCACAAGCTGTATTTTGTAGTCCGAGTTGCTGCGAACGGCGTCGAATTGACTCTCTACGATCTTCGTGTACACTCTCAGCTACGGCCGCTAAATTTTCTTCATTTCGTGCTGGTCGTGGCTCTTTCTAGAGGCAAAAGACATTACTCGCTTTGTGTTTTTGACTTCCCGCTAGGATATGCAACGTTAAAAATAAGTATTAAATACATGAGGCCCGGTCTCTGCTGTAATCCATTGCTCGCATAGGAGCGATCTACAATTAATCTTTGGATAATCGTAATTTGCACTGAGATTTTTCTCGTTCCAACTGTTATGCTCTAGTTTTGTGTACATAGAAGCAAGCTTACGCTCTTCGAGTACGAGTTGTAACCAGTGTTGGCATTTGATCTTTTCTCCAACTTCGACGTTTTGCTTGAAAAGTACAAATTTAGAAGAATTTCTGCTGTTTTTAGTCTGGAAATTAAGGAAATCTCAAATTATGTTTTGACAAAACTTAAAAAACACTTTTTAACACAAAAAAAAATACATTTCATGCACTTTATAGCTCTTTCTATTGCTTGGTACGCATACTCTAAGCAAATATAAGTTGAAATTTGTTGTTGTTGTACTTGGCTTTTTAGTTCTGCGGCTTGCACCTAGAAGACAAAACACATGAGACTTGAACTCTGAACTGGTTCAAGTCAAATTCAAGAAGAAGTATGTATGTACGCGAATAATAACTTAACATTTTGTTACTACATTTTCGTTAACCAAAAAACCATAAAAAAAAACTCTTAATTCGCTCAAAAGAAAGTCATAAAGAAGAAAATCAATCAATATGTGCGCGATAAGGGAGTATAAAGTGTTTAAAAGAAACTTTTCGCGCTACTTTCAGCTATTATGTGAGCTTCATTAAGTAATGTGTCACCCATCATTAACTCCACTTAAGAAGTTTGTTGTGTTTGGTAATTAACCGCAATCACTTTGGTGTTTTTTGACGTGAAAATATGCCACTGCTGCGAGACATAACACATAATCAATAAATTTTCGCTTGATACCAAATACATACACACGTACATACAAACATATAACCAAAATTATAAATGAAACTCATTTAGCATTTTATATACATATATTATATATCTATATGTAAATGTGTATATGTCAGAGAAGGATATTTTGATGCTAAACTTTTAATTAACCGCCCAATTTAATCGAAATTACACTTTAAAACCAATACACATGAAATTGTTGACGCAGAGAATATGGCGAAGGAGTGGTTGACCCTGTGAGAAAGTGTATGTATGTATTATTTATTATTTATTTTCTTTAACTATCCACTTGAAATTTATTATTTATTTTATCTTTTTCGAGTGATGAGAGTAAACTACGGATTATGGTTCAGTATTGATGTAATTCCCGTAAAAGATCTTATCTACGCCACACATTTAAGCTATGAAATTTCTTTGTGATTCTGAAGGGTAGACAGGATTTTGCAATTATCTAGTCGTTTATACGAAATTTTTTTTGGATTCTTGTAAATTTAAAGTAGATATAACAGCGATAAAGTAACTGAAAGGTGATACAAAAGGAGGTACTTTTTTCAATAGCCTTTCTTTGACAGATTACGCGTGAGTCGTGTTAAGCTGTCATGTTGTTTTTATTCAGTATTCTTTGGCATTTCATCATGAAAAGACATACGCCCGAACAACGCTTACAAATCATTCAACTTTATTACGAAAATTCACGTTCTGTAAACAATGTGTTTCGTGCGCTTCGCTCAACTCATGGTCAACATAATCGCCCTACTGAGCATACTATTCGCAACACCATCACCCATCTTGAGGCACAGCATTCATTATTGGATAATATTCGACCGAATAGACCACGTCCAACACGCAGAGAAGAAAATATATCGACCGTAGTTGAGAGTGTACGCGAAGACCGTGGAGAGTCGATTCGGTGCCGACCTTCCCCAAGCAACATCGCTTCGCCCTATGGGCTCACGAAAAGTTCCACGAAGACCCGACGTTTCCAAGCCAAATTTTGTTAAGCGATGAGGCCCATTTCTGGCGCAATGGCTTGTAAACAAACAAAATTGCCGCACTTGGGACGAGGACCAACCTGACTCTTCAGCCATTTCATCCAGAAGAAAAGAGAAGTGGAATCATCGGTACATATTTTTTCAAAAATGATGCCAGTGAGAACGTAACCGTCAGTGGTGATTATTATCGCGTCATGATAACCGACTATTTGATGCCTGAAATTGAAGCTCGTGACTTCCGCGACATTTGGTTTAAACAAGACGGCGCTACTTCCTATACATCGCATCAATCAACGGAATTATTGATAGAACACTTCGGTGAGCAGTTGATTTCACGTTTTGGGCCTGTCAATTGGCCACCAAGATCATGTGATATCACACCGTTAAACTTTTTCCTGTGGGGATATGTAAAGTCTAAAGTCTATGCGGACAAACCCGCTTCGATTCAGGCCTTGGAACAAAACATCACGCGTGTCATTCGCCAGTTACTTGTCGAAATGCTCGAACGAGTCATCAAAAATTGGGCTCAAAGGATAGATCATCTGAAACGCAGCCGCGGCCAATATTTGAAAGAGATAATCTTCAAACAATAAATGCCAAATAATGTTATTTCGAATGATTATAAAAATTCCCTATTAATTTTGAGTTTTCTGTATTCTGTAATTAAAAAAGTAGGAAACCCCAAAATTAATCACCCATTAAATCAGCTTAATATACAACTCATAAGAGAAATATCACATTACGTAATTAAAATGGAAATAAGTGCTTCTAAATGATTATGGAGCTCAGGTTTTATACAAATTATTGATGTACGCATAGTTGCAAATTACTTCTCAACTATTTTTAATAAATTATAATTTTTATGTTAACCATATTCGAAAACACATTTTCCGGCGGTATTGTTGATGAGTTTTTGGTCGATCCACTCTGTCAATGTCAACCTCTCATAACACTCTGACATTACTGACATGAAATAAAAGAGAGGGATGACTAAGAGAAATCTGTATTTCGCTGCATTGGTCGGAAAAGCATCAAGACGCACATCACAAAATGGAGTAGAGAACTTAGCTGTACCCCCTAGCTCACAGTTTGATTGGTACATGATTATATCATCTTGTCAAATTTTTCGTGACTCGTTTTTATGCAAGATTAAGTCAGAAGCATCTTTCGCACCTGAAATCGTATTGGTCTTTTCACTCGTCTGTTCATGCAATATTTATCGCTCCATGGAAAAATATAGGCACCTACAGCCTAACTTATCCAGGACCTATCCAGCACTGGAATACAACAACAGCTGCTTTTGATACCTTCAGATACCCAAGTGCAATTTCCGAAAGTCTCAGAATTACTGAGTTGTTTGTTAAAACAGTGATTTGATTTTCGGCAACACCGGTAGATGGTTAGCGTATATGTAATGGTAGCTCTATAAAAGCACTCAGCAAGTGGACAAAATCGACGCGGTTCTAATTCTGGTTAGTGGTGTTGAATGTATTACAAACTGTACAAATGATCCTTCTAGTAGATGATGAAATTATTGACCAGCAGGTAGAGAAACGAAGAGGGAAAGAAGAAAGCATCGGTAACAATCGGTAAGAGATAAGGACTTTTTCAGCAAACAGTGAAAGTCGCTAAAAAGAGCTACTTTAGCTGTAAAACGTTCAACGGCTGTCATCAGCATCTGTGGTGCAGTGCAAATTACTATAATTTTTGTACTTAGCGTTTTGCATAGTACATTACCTGTGGATCTTGCAGGTAGGTCAATCGCTGCAAAAGTCCTTGGAAGACTCTGAATATTTGATCGGCTCGGACGTGGAGCGCTCTGTTATTCTCGATTTGGGCTCGACTTCATCACGAACTGCATGAAATATTGCGTCTCCGAGCTCTGACTTTGAGCGGCTCCTTCTCCACCATAATCCCTTCACGGTAGGTCTGAATGAAACGGGCACTTAACTTTTTCACGTTTTGGTCGAAGCTAACCGCAAGCGGAGGGCTTAGGATTCTAGGCTATTACAGTATTTTTCAGGCGGAGATTGCTGCTATCAAAGAAACGGTGAACACACTGTTCTGAAATGTGATTTCTGGCTAGTATGTTCTTGTTATCACAGTGTGTGAGGTGTCGTAAGGGTAGCGAATACTGAAAATTCTTGAATCGCATAAGTTTAACAACTCAAAGGAGTTAACAGTCATTAAGCGGATCGTTAGATTTGTGATATGCACTAAGTGATACACTAAATGAAAAGAGGTATAACGTTGAGGATATTTTCTATAGCTACACTGTCTTGGTAATTTCTGAGGGCATTGCAGATCTTTTCAATGGTACTGTTTTTTAACGAAAGATCCCACGCATTGTTATTTAGATCAGCTTTTTTAAAAGATCTTCATCTAGTAAATACTCCTACTGAAGCTCTCTTTGTTTTAAAAGTAGTTCCACTTTACATTCCTCATGCTTGGAGTGAAAAATACTTGTTTTAGTGACTAAATTATACTGCATTCATATCTCATGTGTAAACACATTTACGCTAGCGCCCTTCGTTGCCTACTTGGTGGTCATAACCAAAAGCGAAATGGTCAAAAAGCACGATTCGTAGTGATTTTCAGTAACCGCGATGAATATCGCTAAATTATTGCTGATATTAATTATTCAGTGTAAAGGCAAATAAAGGACATTCAAAAATACCGCATTTGCTCACACACACACACACGCACACACACATACACACAAACTAATGCACTCTTTGGCATATTGGAAGAAGTATACTTCTCCAAAAGCCAATACATACATATATGTATATGCTATTGCCATCATTTGTTGATGACGTGGCTGGTCACGACTGGTGGTTTGTGTGCTAATTAATTTTCAGCGGCGTCCCGCTTTAACTGCTATGCAAAATAGCATATAAAGGGTTTTCCAATAGTGTTATTTTGGCCGGTTTTAATATGTAATGATCTGCCTTTTTTTCATTGTATTCAGTAATGTTTACAATTTCATTATGGCAAGATATACGCAAGAACAACGTTTACAAATTATTCAATATTATTATCAAAATAATTCAGCAATTGCAACTTTTCGTGCGCTTTTGCCACTTTATGGTCGTAATAATTGTGTCCGCTATTCGTCGAATTGTCGAAAATTTCGAGCGTACATTTTCTTTACATTATGTTCAAGTGCCAATAAAACAAAGAACCGGTCGAAGTAATGAAAATATTACCGCCGTTCAGGCAAGTGTTGCTGAAGACCGCAATTTGTCGATTCCAAGACGTTCTCAAGAATTGGGACTATCTCAATCCACTACCTTGGATCTTGAAAAAAAAATTGGACTTGCATCTGTGTAAAAAGGTTCTCACTAAAGAACTGAAGCCATTGGACCACCATAAACGTCGTGAATTTGCTGATTTTGCCTTGGAACAACTTGAAAACGATAACGATTTTTTAAGAAAATCATCTTCTCCAATGAGGCTCACTTTCATCTGAGTGGTGCAGTAAATAAACAAAATTGTCGCGAAGAAAATCCACAAAATATTCATGAACAACCATTACATTCACCTAAATTGACAGTTTGGTGTGGTTTTTGGTCTCATGGAATCATCGATCCGTACTTCTTTCGAAATATAGCTGGTAGTACCATCACTGTCAATGGAGTGCGGCATATATCGATGATAACTAACATTTTGTGGCCACAATTGGAAGAAGTTGATCTTAGCAACATCTGGTTCCAAAAAGACGGGGCTACCTGTCACACAGCACGTGCGATAGTCGAATATTGCGAGAAAGGCTTGGATATTCAATTATTTCAAGAAAAAGTGACATTGAATAGCCTCCAAGAAGTTGTGGTTTATCACCATAAGACTAGTGCTTGTGGGGTTATTGGAAGTCATTGGTCTTTAGCAATAAACCAGACTCTCCTCAAGCCTAAAAAGTCCATATTGAACATGCTATTCATGACATACGACTTAATTTGGGGGGAAAAGTACTCAAAAATTGGGTTCCTCGAATTCATTCCTGCAAAAGAAATCGTGGAGGATATTTGAATGATGTTGTATTCAGAACTTAATTGTATCGATTGTACTTCACATTAAATAAAAAAGTATTTGAATTTCCTTAACAATTAGTGTGTAATTATTTTAAAGTTTTAAAGAAGTCTTATCACTCTTGTTGGAAACCCCTATACATACATATAGTCACAAATAGAAATTTATTTCCATTTTGAATAAATATATAAGTAGATATAAATTTATACAAGTATATATGTACGTAGAAATGCAGCGACGATGCTTCGAATAGGCGAGGGTAGTAGACGTGTGTCAAACATTTGAGTGTGTAAAGCGAGCAATATGTAAAAGTGGCATAAAATTTTCGTTATAAAATGGTTGGAAATATTTAATTCAAATCCATTTGTCAGTTTTATTAATGGGTTTAAGTATGCTTTGGGAAGAGGCTTTGCGGAGATGGTGGACGATGATAAAAATGGGTGGCAATTTGCGGGTGATGGTTTTAAGTGGGTTTTCTATGTATGTATATTTGTAGAAATACAAATATGGAAGCCAAAAAAAAAAATCAGTTAACTACTTCAAATATTTAATTTTGGGAATATTTGGGAAAAGAACCATTGACTATTATTAGTGATGTCATGTGTGCGCAAATGCGTTCGGCAGACATTTATAAGAACTAAAAATGGCTTTAAGAATTAAAGCTTAAGAATTACTTAAAATAATTGAATTCTGTTCGAGTTAAAAAAAAAATTAACAAATTATGAGCTATGGTGGAGTAGGCGAAAAAAGGATAATTTCATAATTATAACATTTCTGCCAAGATGATGCAATGGAAAATACTTCATTTACTTTACTTTAATTTTTTATTTTTACTTTTATTTTTATGTAGTAAGAATTCAAAATTTTTAAATGAAGGTGCGACTTTTATAAGTAGAAATTCTTAATTTTTTTACAATTCCCAATATTCATTAATCAAAATTTATACCGCTATAATCAGAATGACGAATAATAGTGGTCTGTCCGTCCGTCCGTCTGTTTGAGATATTTAAACGAAACTTAAAATCACTTCACTATATCTTTCTTATAGCTATCATACAACCGATTTGTTCAGTTATGTGATTTTGGCTCATAAATACTTCAATTAGCCATCTAAGGACATAAATTTGATATTCCACATATAAATAATAAACAACACATCGGTACCAAAAGAGCATCGAACTCTGTAGCTTATGTCACATAGCCCCTACATAGCCGATTTGTTTAGGTGTGAGAGTCAAAATCCGTCAAAACTGCATCTAAGAGTGTGGATTTTTGTATTTTACAAACCAAAATATAAATATGTATTGACTTTGAGAATCATCGAAATCGTATTTTACATTTTACAACAGACATGCTCATGAAAGGTATAACGACTTTGACAAGGCCGAAGCTTTGCCTTTTTGCTATTATTTTTAATTATTTTATTATTTTAAATGTTTCGGTGTGAGTTTTCTCAATAATTTTATTTTTTAATTTAATCGGATTTTACATTTTTCAATATGGCTTTGAGCTTTTAAAAGTTTCCGATAAATTTATTGAAAATTTAATGTGGAATTAAATAATATTAATCGCGACATAGTTAAAATTATAAATTAATAAAATTTGATCATAATCACAATTTCTTGGAAGATCTTATATTATATGATCTTCTAGAACCTATAACCCTTCAGAAAAATATTCTCATAGGTTTTTAGTAATATTTAATTTCTTCAAAAGCGTTACAATCCGAAGATCGATCTGAAATTTTTTTAGATCAAAGCATCTCTTTGTTAGTAAAATGAAGAATCCAAAGCTATTCCGTTCATTCTTTTGAAAAATTTCCATTTTTATAATTTGCTATACTAAGTGTAAAGAGTATATTAGGTTTGTTCAGCAAACGGTTGTCTTTATAAATAATATATATAGATGAGGGCATATATAGTCATATCTGTCGATCCATCCATCTGTGATAAATTGAAATTAAATTCAAATTGGTTAGGAACGATCATATTAAATGGAGAAATATGAGGGCATAAAAAAAGTCGGGTAGGCGTGGCACCACCGGCGTTTGAGTCAAAAAGTATGTCACAGAAATTCTATCGATTGGCATAATTCGATACGATTAGATCCTCATAAATCGCATGGCCTAGTATGAGCACTTATTGAATTTTGCGCATCAACTAGGCCTTCAATAAAGAACTTTTCACTTTCCACCCCCGCTTGACTTCCTATCGAATATTTAAGGAATTAGTTAATAGAACGGCCGCGGTAGCCGAGTGGTTAGCATTCTTATTACAATTCAAAAGGCTCGAACAACATACAAAATTATAGAAAACTAACTTTTCTGATTGCGGTTGCCCCTCGGCAGAGAACGTCAAGCTCTCCGAGTGTATTTCTGACAAGAAATAAAAGAAAATACATAGGCCGTTCAGAGACGGCTTAGAATAAACTGTAAGTCCCTCCATTTGTTAGTAAAAACATCAGGACACAAAACCGCAAATTGGAGGAGGAGTTAAAAATTTCTCTAAAAGCACGTGCTGTGTGGTCATGTCAAAGATTTTGAACCTTTCATGAACATATAAAATTTGCTGTATTTTGAATTTTTTAATGCGGACTGTAATTATTTGTGGTTATAAGTGAATGAGCTTTATTCAAAGGCAATTTTTTTGTTAGAAAAATTTTTTTATTGAATATTTTGTTATACAACAAAGAAAAATTGGTAGAAGTGACAGCTGTTTCGGAGATCACCACATCTCCTCATCAGACTTCTTTTGCCAGGAATCGAACCGACGGATTCTGGCATCACAGGCGAGTGCTCTAACAACGTCAACTGAGCCAACGTCTTCCATGTAATCTGTTGTTGTATTATTCAATTTTTTACTGACCAACAACTATTAAGTGCGCTAATATTTAGCCGCTATTTTTACTTAATGTTGGGTCAGCGAGTTGTTGCAACCCTGCATACATTCAGGCATTAATTGTCTGAGAAATGTATATAAACAGGATTGCTGGTCGGGCTCCACTTATATATACATAAGTATTAGGAATTGTTTAATGCGACTTGTAATATTTTTTGGTCCTAAATAAATGAACTTTATTCCAGGGCCCATTCTATTAGAGTTTTTCGAATTGAATATTTTGTTATACAACACAGTGTATTCCTCTTTTGGATTAAATATTAATTCTCTTATCTGAAAACTCGGTTGTAGATGGGCAGTGATATATTCGATTCCAATTTCAATACTAATATTTGTTCGAATTTAGGTGTGTAGAATACTTTTTTGGCCTATTTATGACCCGAAATCTCAAATTCGAAAAATTGGTGATATATATTGTAACGTTTTTCGTTACTACCTCGATGATTTCCCAAATCCTTCGAGTCCGATCACTAGATTGCTAAACAAAACTCCCAAGATTTGTTCGTTTGGCCTCTTAATCGTCAGGAATTAACTCAACGTTTATTAAGTATTAATTACAATTCTTTAGTATAGCCAATGGCTTATTTTACAATTCTTTATGATACTCAATTATTATCTGCTTCACTCAGCTTATCCTGCTTTATATTGCTACTCATTCAAGCTGTTCTTCGTATTTGGGATTTCCGTCACAATATGTTATGGTGGTCGGATCTACATCTTCGTACCAAGTTTTGTTAAAATATCTCAAAAACTGAAAGACCAATAAGACTAAACAAGAATATTCCTGTGCAAAAAGTTAAATTTTACAATAATTTATTTATAGGAATAAATTTTTGCAAAATTTTCAATATCAAAAATAAAAAAATTCAAAATTAGGTTGGAATAGGTGAAAAAAATGTAATTAAAATATTTACTCGCACTTTCGAGAAATATTGAACTTACATTCATAAACGAAAAATATATTATATAGGTTAAGCTTTACGCAATTAAGAATTTTTTTTTTCATTTTTTCTTTATATTTTATTAGATTGATCTCTGCTTCTGGAACTGGCATACCTCAGACGAAAACACAATTATTAATGTTCATGAAATTAACAAAAAATGCGAAACATTTTTTTTCGGCTTACCCTAATTTTATCTTTTAGATTCATTTACCACCTTTCCACATTTATTTACTAATGAGTCTGGCATAATTTGTCAACCAAATAAATCCGTATTGCAATTAATCATGCCATTTTCACTGAGCCCAATGCCAACTCTGCATGATTTGCGACAAAGTGTTATTATAGGTACATATGTACATATGTATGATTGTATGTTTGTATATGTTGTGTAGGATAACATAAAATTGCTGTGGCTGTCTGCTGACACTTTTCACCCAAAAATTTCATGTCTTTGACTTCGTTGCAATCCATGATGAGTTTTCAGTGATATGGCATACCATATAAAATTTGTTGATCGTGCGAAGGGGGTGGTATGGATAGTGAAGTGGCGAGTTTATTGAGTTCAGGTTTATTTATAAAACCAAAGCCATAAAGCAATGTGAGCTTATGCATACGGATATTAGTGGTTGGGGATTCAAAAAAAAGTGGTTAAAAAAAACTGAAACTAAATAAAAATTAAATATAAAATTAAAACTAAAATTAAAATTAAAATTAAAATTAAAATTAATATTAAAATTATAATTAAAACTAAAATTAAAATTAAAGCTAAAATAAAAATTAATATTAGAACTAAAATTAAAATTAAAATTAAAATTAAAATTAAAATTAAAATTAAAATTAAAATAAAAATAAAATTAAAATTAAAATTAATATTAAAATTAAAATTAAATTTAAAATTAAAATTATAATTAAAATCAAAATTAAAATTAAAATTCAAATTCAAATTGAAATAAAAATTAAAATTACCACTAAAATTTAAAAAAAATTAAAATAAAAATAAAAATAAAAATTAAAACTAAAATTATAATTAAAAATATAATTAAATTTAAATTAAAATTAAAACTATTATTAAAATTAAAATTAAAATTAAAATTAAAATTAAAATTAAATTAAAATTTAAATTAAAATGAAAATGGACATGAAAATGAAAATGGAAATGAAAAATAAAATTAAAATTAAAATTAAAATTAAAATTAAAATTAAAATTAAAATTAAAACTAAAATTAAAATTAAAATTAAAATTATAATTAAAACTAAAATTTAAATTTAAATTAAAATTAAATTAAAATAAAAATTAAAATTTTAATTAAAATTAAAATTAAAATTAAAATTAAACTTATAATAAAAATTAAAATTATAATTAAAAACACTAATAAAAATAAAAGTAACAATAAAAAAAAGAAGAAAAAAATAAACGTTAAAAAAAGTAAAAAAATTAAATAAAAATTAAATACAAATATAAATAAA
This sequence comes from Neoceratitis asiatica, assembly GCA_030068015.2. Lineage (NCBI taxonomy): Eukaryota > Metazoa > Arthropoda > Insecta > Diptera > Tephritidae > Neoceratitis > Neoceratitis asiatica. The sequence continues at coordinate 42,726,998 of CM061529.1, forward strand.
AATAAAAGTAAAAAGTAAAAATAAATAAAATGAAATTTTAGAAAACAAAAAAGGACCTAGTCAAAAAAAACATTATAATATTAAGCTCTTTATGAACGTTTAAAGAGTTATGAGAGAATTTTTCCTAGGAAGATCATACACGATGTACAATTTAGGAATCTATGTTGTCCTTTATGTGAGTACTTCATGCTAATTAATTCACTAACTTTATGTCACCAAAAATAAATGTGAAATGGGAGAGTTTTGTGAGTGAACTGAAAGACTTACGATTGAATATTCCCACTTATAGCCATACCATATTCTCGATAAAGCCTTAAAAGGGTATATATCTGACCTCGAACTAAGAACTAATTTTAATAGCTCGCAAATAGTTTCCACTCGGTCCTAAACCTCTATAAAAAATAATGCTAAACTAGTCTAATCGCTAACCATATTTCTACTAAATTCCAAAGTAGTCTAAAATCTTATTCTAGTATATCTAGTCTAGATATAACGCATACACGAATGAAACTAACCCCTTAGTGGTTTCCAAGTGAAAGCGTACTCTATATAACCCAAATTGCACCGAATCAACCTTTAAACAGTTTCAAACGATCACGATTTGAACTTAAAATTATACCGAACTGTTTACAAGGTGGCCAAGAAACGATTTAGTAAAATTTTAGAATTTTTAACAAACTAATGACTTTTATACAAACTAATGTATAGGCAAAATTTCCGAGAAATTCAAAACCAACTTTTTCCAACTCAAACTGCCACTTCAAATGAAACAGAAATAATATAAATTATATGCTTATTCATTTTGACACACTTGACTCTGAGATATTATCGCAAACAAGCATACAACAAACAACTAAGCATACCACAAATTATATATTTTGAAATTTAATACCTACCAGTGGAGAGCAGCCACTACTACTCGTCCGTGCAGTGGCAAAAGGTAAATAAATTTAAAATGCCCACTCGAAGCATAGACGACGAGTCGCATTCATGCACCGGAAACGCCTACTTTCAATGGCACATATATCAAACGCCCATTGCGAGCTAAAGTCGGACCATTCCTCCTCCCTATCCTCCGCCTGTCGGAAGCTTATGGGCGAAAGCTGCATTACTTATAAATATGAGGTAAACGAAGCCAGAAGAGGATGAAGCTTACTGGTCGCTACTGTGTAAGCGGGTGAGTGAATGCGATATTGGGGTGCAATGGAGGTCATCATGGCTGGTACATACATACAAATATGATTAATCGGCTTGGTAGTCATGAAAAATGTTTTACTCCAGTATTATGGTTTGTATTATTCGCTTATAGCGTGCTATGGCTGCAGGATAGTAATTTGAGCTAAACGCCAAAAAAAAAAAAGAAATACAAAAACAACAATAACAACAATAAAAAAAAACTTAATTCTTGTTTGACTTGGTGATTTACTCCTTGCGTTTCTTTTGCTTCACTGCATTTCGATGGTCGCTTGAAACCATACTGCATTGGATTATATACAACGCAAAACTCGAAATATTTTAATTTTAAAGTTATCTCGGCAAGACACTTACTTGGTAAACTACTGGCCACCACGTAAAGTACTACGTGGCTCGTTCTTGTAAACTGTCCGAAGAGCAGTGAAAATGGAATAGTAGGTAACCCCCCCCCAGCAGACAACTTCAATAGTTTTCATGCCTTTCATATACATAAAACGGTATATTAACTTTGATCCGAAGTATGTAAGGACCGAAGTGATAAGAGATAGACCCACCAAAGTTTATACCGATCGTATCAGAATGACGAACTAAGTTGTTATAGCCATCTTCATCTGTCCATCTGTTTGAACGCAAAATAGTCTCTCAGTTTTTGAAATATTTCAACTGAACTTGGTAGGCAGATATGTCGGAACCATATCGGGCCACTGTAGCATTTATACGCCTAATTTTTTGGACTTGAAACTTTATACCATAGATCCGTCAGAAAAAAATTTAAGCATTCAAGCTCCCCGCTGCAAAATGTGGTGTTATTTATTGATTTTCAAATTTTCTCTACTACGTTAGCGCGTTACCCAGCACGCACACTATGCCATATATAACACTTTAAACCATCCATAGTGCTACAAAAACTATGTATTATAAATTCAAATACTTACCGTGAGTTTGGGCAGGCCGAGTGACAAACACTCACGGATATTTTTCTATACGTCTGAGCAACTTGCTCTTTTTTCCGCATATACATTTACTATTACATTCTAAAGTATTTGACTTTTTTCAAATCCGCTTTAAATATTCGAAATATAATATGATATACATGGAATCGAATGCTGTATAACTATACAATACAGCTACGGCATAAATAAAACAAAATCCATGAAATAAAAAACCGTTTGATATTTGAATTACAATTTATTAAAAAACTTATTTTATGATCATGAATTATTTTAAATATGTATATATATATTAATTTAAAAATTAATTAGGAAATATTGTCTAATTTAAAGGTAATAAAAGCATTACATTAATAACATAAATTTTTGACTATTGTATACATTTCATATATTCATTAATTTAAACAAAGTGTGTTAAGAATTTTATAATAAAAACATTTTTAAAGCTATTATTAAATATCAAATTAGTAAATTTCAGCCTTAAATAACTATGTATAACTGTTATAGGTAACACTTGCTGATTTTCATAATTATAAAAAATTTAAATTATTTTTTTAGTACTTTCATTGTTTTTTTTTATTTAAATACTGAGTTTATAAATTTAAATGAAAATAACTTAATTAACTAATAAAATAATATGAATAATTTATAACTTAGGCATTATTTTGAAATTTATAGTTTACATATTTATATTTACAAATTTCAAAATGATGCCTAACCAAAATGTAATATCTTATGTAGTTTATAAAGTTATTCAAATTGTTTTATTAGTTAATTGAGTTGTTTTCGTGCAAGTTTATAAGCCCAGTATTTGAAAAGAGCAATGAAGGTATTAAAATAAAGACCCAGCTCGACACATCTGCGCTAATTCTTTTCAAAAGAAGGACGTCCTTCTGACAGAAATATATTTATATGAACATAAGAAGAAAAATGAGATCAATTAGTCAAAAATAATAAATGTGAATATTTTATGTGTTTTTTATGGAGCCGAAAATAAGAACACTAAAAACGAAAATACCATATAGAACTTCATTCACCAGAACCAGTTTATTGAGGGCTCTTTTGCCCTTCCGGCCGTCATAATTAAACAAAATATAAATTCATTCGATAATATTTTTCGAAAGACGTCGTCCACTGTGAAATTTTCTCCTTTCAATCTAAACAAATAAATTTTCTGTATTTTCTGTTTTTTTTTTTTTTTTTTTAATATTTTTCTAAAAAAGTTGACCCAAAAAATGTCACCATTTCATCTGCATACTCCTTGGTCTTAAATTTTTCCTCAAAATCGAGCGGACATCTACGCTATTCTCAACATCCCCCACTCATTTCTATAAATTGGAATTCATATAATCAAATTTTAAAAATAAAAGTAAACAAGTTTTTTTCCAGTAGTAAGAGGTATTAGCTTTTTGGCTAAATGATGAGTCCACTTGAAACATTTTTCATTTTATTACAGTCGATGTTGCTGAAAATATATAAGTGATTAAAATCATAATTAAATGTTCCATGTTGAGTCTTTTTTACAATCAGCAAACAAATCTCCATCTTTTTTTGGTTTATAAAATTTTTTCCTGTAAGCCGCTTCTATTTTCACAAAACACAATAATAATAGTGATGTAACTTTTTTACATATTACATAATGAACAAGTTATTCAGCAGTAACCGGATGTGTACTTAATAGTTTTGTCGGAATATATGTAATTCATTTTAAGTAAAATCGCTTAAAAAGTATCCTCAATAAACATGAAAGAACCTTACGAAATGGTTTTATTTTCTATCAAGACGAAAGTAAAATCGTTAATGCTGAAATGGTGGAAACCATCATTATGGTTATAAAATTGTAAAATTTTCGTAAATTAAACTGCTATGAATCACCTATTTACTGGATTGTTAAATAAATATTACCACATCTGTTTTACATCTTTATTATTATAAAGAAAAACTCTTTATTAAGGGTGTTTTTATAGAGGTATAGAACTTTAAGTTGGCATTACTTTTCAAGATGGCGACCGATTTAACAGCTGTTAAGTGATTTATTCTCAGCTTGCAAATAGTGCAATTTTATTTCCAAAACAATGGTTCTGTGCGGAAAACGTATCGTGCACTACGTCAATTTTAGCGATGTTTAGCGATGAGGCGTACTTCTGGTTGAATGGCTACGTCAACAAACAAAACTGCCGCATTTGGAGTGAAGGTTATCCTCAAGTGTATGTTGAAACACCGTTACATTCAGAAAAACTGACTCTTTGGTGCGCTTTATGGGCTGATGGAATCATTGGTCCGTACTTTTTCAAAAACGATGGTGGCCAGAACGTTACAGCCAATGGTGATCGGTATAGAGCCATGATTACTAACTTTTTCATTCCTAAATTGAATAACCATGATGTCCAGGAGATGAGGCTTCAACAAGACGGCGCAACATGTCACAAAGCTCGTGCCAGAATAGATTTATTGAAAGACACGTTTGGTGACCGCCTAATGTCACGTTTTGGACCTGTGAATTGGCCTCCAAAATCTTATGATTTAACACCGCTAGACTACTTTCTGTGGGGCTATGTAAAGTCATTGGTCTATGCGGATAAGCCACAAACGCTTGACCATTTGGAAGACAACATTCGCCGTGTTATTGCCGATATACGGCCACAAATGTTGGAAAAAGTCATCGAAAATTGGACGTCCAGATTGGACTTCATCCGCGCCAGCCGTGGCGGTCATATGCCAGAAATCATATTTAAAATGTAATGCCACAAGATTATCTTTCGGATAAAAAAAATTCATGTCAATCGAATAATCCAGCGTTGTTTTATTGCAACTTAAAGTTCTATACCTCTATAAAAAACACCCTTTACATAGATCAGCAAAATTTTTGATTTATGCAGCCTCCATAATAACTGAAAGTACACTACAAAGATCGTATGGGAGAAGAGATAATTTAAAATATAGATTTCTTGAGGCAAACCACGGAGGAGTTGACGTATGAATCGAAGTTTGATCCACCAAACAATACTGACAAATGTAATGTCGATGTTATTAGCACTTTCGTGGGATTTTCGTAATGAGACTGGTGCTTCCTGGTATGAAAGTGTAAGTCTCAAGGATATTCTAGTGCCAGATGTTTGATACTACACTGATTTAACTACCTTACACAAATACCGGCTACAGATTCAATCTGATAATGCATTAAGTTTAGCGGTAAGATATTGAGAATTACATAGATGACTTCATTTAGTATGGCTTTGAATGCAACATTTATATATACTATTAGTCGCTTAACAGGCTTAAATTTGTTTAAAGCAGGCAGTCACCTTATAGGAGAGCTTTATTTCTTAAATTAGAGAAAAATTGTTATATAAGAACGATTATGATACTCGCTTTGCAGGCAAATATCCATTCATAATACACAACTACCTAATCTCAGTTTGGAAATCAACTAAAGTAAAAAAAAAAAATACATTCAAATTTATTTAAAGGTAAGACTCACTAAAGATTTTATCTCCATAGGTTTCTATGCCGTTGTCTTGGCGCAAAACTTACTTCTAATTGGAATACATAAATATCATATAACTCTTCCCACCTCCACATTAAGAGGAAATCCAAAAATAATAAGAATTATTGGAAGCAAATATCATTATTATGCACTATGTTTGTCATGACAATAAATAAATAAATATGTTTCCACATAAATATTTCATATATAAGTATATATGTATGCCTAATAATGTCTTTTCAACAATTAATATATATTTTGAGGTATTTTGAGGTATTCACAAGCTGTGCTAATGTATCATTATTCCATGCTAAAGTATTTTTATTTTTTTTATTTTTTTCGAAGATGAAAATTTATTATCACTATACTATACTAGAGAAAGAGAGAAAATTATTAATTTTTAAGCACAGAAATATTTAAACTCATCAGTTTGGGCCTATAAGAAAAATAAAATAAAGGAAAGAAGTGATGAATACAACAAATTTAATGTGAAAAAAAAAAACATTTTTCTAATTTTTTTTTTTTGACCCTGTACTAAGGGAGAAAGCTAAAAAGGTGGATAATATGAAATTCCAATAAATGTATAAATTAAATAAAAAAGTTAAACCTTAACGAATGAATAATACTCCAAAGAGCAATTTGTATGCACTGTTGAACAACCAACAACGAAGCACTTGTGTGATATTTTACTAATGTGTGTGTGTGTGTATCATTTTCACTAATGTCAATTCGGTTTATTTGACTTTTGTCCAGCATTATTTTCAATTTATATTGTCACAAGTGAGCTCACTTGCTCTGTTTATATGTAGCTAATCTCACATACACTCACTAAAGGTGAGTAGGAGTGAGTACATGTGTTATTCATGTCGTCTGGGTAACCTTGTAAACGAGTTGTTTACTATCAAAGACGTATACGAATTACTTGCCTGTAGTGAAAGCGTATAGTAGTAAATAAAATAAAAATAAAATCTAGTTAAATACTAGTGTGAAGTAGTATGAAATCATACTAGTTCGTTATTTGTATAGCAGTTCACCAATAACGGGAATAATAATAATTTTCACCACCACACCATTAGTATGTTGTTGTTATTTCTAGCATGCCACAACTGAGTTTCCTTTCCTAATAAGCTCTGTATGATTGCGTAGTTAGTCGTTACTCCTCAAATCACAATGACAGCCGAGTGATTAGTTGCTATCACTGCACTGCGTAAGATTCACGGTTCTAGCCTCGCTGCAGGCAAATTCATTTTTATTTTCAATTTTATTTTTGGTGAATTAGAAATTCAACACATATTTATATACGACATTTTGTAGGACATCGCCGTGTTGAAAATAGCAGTGACTTATAATTCAAATAGATGGAAAATGAACTAGTTAGGGGAAAAATGCAAACTAGTTGGATTCTAGTTAACAAATAATAACAACTGGTATTTTTCCCTGCAGGGTTTCTATTTCTTTTCTATGTGTGTTTGTATATACGTATGTAAGTTTTCGCTTCAACAATTATCGCCATCGAAATTGCGTTGCTGTCAATAAAAATGCATTAAGCAATTTAACTACGACTGTGTACAATTTCTGATTGGATTATGGTGTATTAATCTTTGTCTATTTTTGTAATGAAAAACAAACAACAAAAAATCTTGCTTCATGTAATAAGGAACATATTACCTACACTACTTGGCAGTATATCAGTTTGAGCAAATTTTAGTGACAAAACATTCCCCCCCTTACAGAGATAAAATATATATTGTTTACTATCTCTCAGGAATGTACCAGAAAAACCGAATATCCAAGTGGCTAGCAGTGCGTACTGCCCTTGAGAATATCACGACTCGAGTCCTAGTCCCACCAACATTCAAAAATATATAAATTTCATTTAAATAAATAAAAAAATAAGTTAGTTTTTCTAGGTACGATCGCGCCTCAAAATCTAAATTACAGAAGGAGCTCGGTTACAACTTCTTCTTCTTCTCCTTTTTTGGCGTAGGCACCGCTTACGCGATTATCGCCGCACCAAAAATAGCGCGTCATTAGTTTCTTGTCTTCGCTGTTTGGCGCCAGTTATAAATACCAAGTGATACCAGGTCGCTCTCCACCTGATCCTTCCAACGGAGTGGAGGACTTCCTCTTCCTATACTTTCCGCCAGTGGGTACTCTACCGAATACTTTCAAAGCTGGAGCGCTTTCATTCATTCGGACGACATGACCTAGCCAGCTTAGCCGCTGTCGTCGTATAGTTCGAACAGCTCATCGTTCCATCGTCTGCGGTATTCGCCATTGTCAACGCACAAAGCTTTTCTCTCGAAAACTTTTAAAGCCGAATCAACGGCTGTCGACATCGTCCAGGCTTCCGTACCTTATGTCAGGACGGGAATGATGAGTGACTTGTAGAGTTTGGTTTTGGTTCGTCGAGAGTGGACTTTACTTTTCAATTGCCTACTCAGTCCAAAGTACGTTGGATTTCAATGCTGACGTTGTTGACAACGAAATTATGACTGTTAGCAGTGACGTGGGAGCCAACTCGTTATTGCGATGACTGCTTCTTTGATGACAGGATATATTTGGCCTTGCCCTTGTTCACTAGCACACCCATTCGCTTCGCTTTTTTGTCTAATCTGGAGAAAGCAGAATTTACGGTGCGGTTTTTATGACCAATTATATCAATATCAAAGGAATACGCCAACAAATGTATACTCTTGTAGAAGATTGTACCGGGTATACTTATCTCTGCAGCTCGTAATATTTTCTCCAGCATCAAATTGAAGAAATCACATGATAAAGGGTCACTTTGTCGAAACCTCGTTTGGAATCGAACGGCTCAGAGAGATCCTTCCCAATTCTGACTGCGGTATTATCCAGGGTCAATTTACCTAGCCCTTTGAATTTTGTGGGAATATCAAATTCAGAAATAACGGCATAGAAGCAGTTCCTTATCGTGCTGTCGAAGGCAGCTTTAAAATCGATGAAAAGGTGGTGCGTCTTCTTTTCTCTCGGGTTTCTCCAAGATTTGGCGCATGGTGAATATGTGGTCAATGGAGGATTTGCCAGATCTAAAGCCACAATGATACTGGCCGATCAGTTTGTTGACGGTGGACTTTTATTTTTTACACAATACGCTAGATAGGACCTTATATGTGATATTATCCTACCAGAATTGGCGTAAACCGTGAGGTCTCTCTTTTCTTTGTATAAAGAACACTTAGATTCCATTTGTCGGGCATGCTTTCATCCTACCATATTATGCAAAGAAGCTGGTGCATGCACATTTTTAGTTCTTCGCCGCTATGTTTGAATAGTTCTGCAGGTAAGCCATCGGCAGTTAATCGCTATATGGACTTCTATACCATCGTCATCTCCTGGGTTTTCACTTTTACTGCAATAGAGCAGGTTGGAGAAGTGTTCCTTCCATACACTAAGTATGCTCTGGATATCTGTCACCAGATTACCTCCTCGGTCCTTACGCGAGTTTGCTCCGGTCTTAAAGCTTTCTGTAAGACGCCGCTTCTTCAAATAGAATTTTCGAGCATTACCCTTGTCAGCCAGCTTCCCAAACTCTTCATACTCACGCATTTCGGCCTCTTTCTTTTTTCGTCTGCAAATGCGTCTCGCATCCTTCTTCAGCTCTCGCTATCTATCCCACCCCGCACGCGTTGTAGTCGAACGCAAAGTTACGAGGTAGGTAGTCTGCTTTCTCTCCACTGCAGCCCGACAATCCTCATCGTACCAGCTGTTTTTCTGGCATTGTTGAAAACCAATTGTTTCCGAAGCAGCGTTACGCAAGGAATTTTCTATTTCGTTCCATAGCTTCCTCATGTCGAGTTGCTGATGATTGCTCTCGGAGAGAGAAAACCAGCTAGCTATATGTTGTGTTTGAAGCTTTTCGACGTCAAAACTTTCTTGTGTTTAATGATCCGAATCGATCTTTCGTCTATCGCAACATGACGCATTTGGTTGCGTGTGAATTGTGTGCTTGATGAATTTTCGTGTGCTGGAATCTGGTGCTACATTCAACCATATTTCGGGCACCGGCGAAGTTCAGGTTCAGATGATTCGTCGGGGAGGCTAAATTTTCCGATTGGTACGCCAAAATACGTTCTTTCACCACACTGGCGTTGAAATTGCCTAGCACAATTTTGATATCGTGGCGGAGGCAGCGCTCATAGGTGCGCTCGAGGCTCTCATAGAAAGTATCTTTGGTCACATAACCCTTCTCTTCTGTCAGGGCGTGGGCGCAAATCTACATGTTGAAGAACTTCGCTTTGATGCGAGTTGCTTCTAGAATGTCAGGACTCGGTGACGGAATCTGTCTCCCGCCACAAACCCAACACCAAAATTGCGCTCCTCTAAATGGCCGCTGCAATAGATTTCCTAAGGACCCACTTTCTTTCGTCGTTATCCAGCCGCAGCGGCAACTTCTCAATTAAGGAACCGGACATTGCAAATGCATGCCCTCAAATCGTGATGCTTTAAACGTTTGCAGGGGTCGGCATGAAAAGGAATATCTCTCATCCGGGTCATTTGCGATTTTTCATCGGAGCCTATTTTTTATGCGGTGGGTATAAAACAGGGAAATCACCTCTTCACTTTAGCACGCAGGGTCCCATCCTCCAACTTTACAACTACAACCTGTAAAATTGTTGGCCACCCTCTTTACCAGCTGGATGTAAGATGATCACAGCTGATGATCGAAAGTAGCTCACAATACACTCCTTCATAATAAATTTATAGATTGTAAATATTCCGAGGCTTGAATTGAGTCATTAAAAATTCCAAGCACATTTTTCTCTTTATTTAATTTTTTTTAATTTTCACTAATTCCTGCTTTTTTCACCACTGTGCGCTGACTGTTTTTCAGCTAATTTCCATAAAGTTGTGTACAATTAGTAAATTTAAATAAACATGATTTTTTATCAATATTCATATAGAATATATGAAAACATTTCCTCGCTACTTAATGCCCATTGAAGCATAAATATGTATATTTATGTTATGTATAAATGTAGGCAAAATAATGATGCATGAGCATTTGAACATTTATATTCCCCAATAACTACATATATATACAATGCGGTATGTATAAGTACATTTGTATCGTTGTGATTTATTTGCTACAGATGTAAGTATATTCGAGTATTTACATTGTAATCCTTTTTATATTGCAAGAAAATACTAAAACATGGAAATGCATTTTAGAAACCTATTTCTCCTCCCAACTGTGCAAAACAAATGTGGGTAACAAGAAATGTATAAATTTACATACACATACACATACACATACACATGTGCATATAAGTATTGCCCTGACTATTTGGGCACTGTACAAGTACAACGACTTGACTTAAGCGAATTGTACTGAATTTACTTGGGATTTGTGGGTGGAGCGCATTGAAAAAGTTGAGTTAAATTGTATTGAGTTAAGTCGTAGCGAAAATGGAATAAATTTACAACTAAAATTGCATTCATGCATAACGGCAGATATAAACAAACAGAAGCTGGAGTTACAAATGTAAAACATGAAAAAATATATTTAAAATAAAAATTGCATAAAGCTACCATTTTTTTTTTTTTTTTTGAACAACAAATTTCAGTTGTTGCATTTTTGTGTAAAATTTTTTTTTACTCTACCAGCATTTTACTGTTTTCGCTTCTAATACTATTATATGAAATGCATAAAGAGTTACAAATATAGTTGTTCATGTGTATACATATATAAAGAGCAACAACGGCGTACGAATTTCCCCAAATACATAAAATAAAAATGGAATTTTCTAGTTTGCTCAAACTTGGTATAAATGAGTTTCCTTTTCAGATGCCGTTATATTCAATTTTATCTGCTGCATATCGTATGTTATATTCATGTGCTCCCATTCACAGACAACAGCACTTCAAATTTACATGCATATATAGATACCTATATGGAGAATACAAACTACAATGGGCTAAAAGTTCTACAAAATTGGCCAAATATTGAAGCTATTGACCGATTTCTAATACTATATATGATCAAGAATACATTCAAAGGAATATAGTTCAAATATTAGATACAAAAATTCTAATTTATATACTAAAAATCTTAAATTTTTAAACAGGACAAAACAGTGTAATATGCATGGCAAATATCTTAACCTTGGGCCTTAAAACAGCATACAAAAGCGATTCGAAAGCAATCCTTTTAAAATGAAGGGAATGTGTCTTATCGAAGACTACTCAAATATTTTTATATTATTTTATTTTATTTTATTGCATTTTATTTTATTTTATATTATACTATATTATTTTTATAACTTGTTTTATGTTATTTTATTTTTTTTATTTTGTTTTAGCTTTTTTATTTTATTTCATTTTATTTTATTTTATTTCATTTTATTTTATTTTATTTTATTTTATTGCATTTTATTTGTTTTATATTTTTAATTTATAATTTTTTATTTTTTGTAATTTTATTTCAATTATGTTATTTTATATAAGTATATTTTTATTATTTTGTTTTATATTTTTATGTTATTTTATTTTATTTTATTTTATTTTATTTTTTTTGCTTTATTTTATTTTAATTTATTATGTTTTATTTTATACTTTTTCTCTAACTTTATTTTTAATTTAAGTTTATTTTATTTTAATTTATTTCATTTTAAATTAAATTATATTATTTTATTTTATTTTGCTTTATTTTATTTTATATTAGTTTATAATATTTTATTTTATTTTTATTTTTTTATTTCATATTAAATTTTATTATTTTTTATCTTTTATATTAATTTGTTTTATATTTTTTTTTTATTTTTTTTTTTAATTAATTACTTTTTTTATTGTTATCTATTTTATTTTTTTCATTTCATTTTATTGTATGTTATTTTATATTAACTTATTTTATTTTATTTTGCTTTATTTTATATTATTTACTTTTATTTTATATTTTTTTTTATTTCTTAATTTTTTAATTTAATTTTTTCTCATTTTTTGCTTTTTCTTTTTTTATATAATTTTATTTTATTCTATTTTATTTTATTTTATTTTGTTTTATTTTATTTTATGTTATTTTATTTTATTTTATTTTATTTTATTTCCCTTATTTTATTTTATTTTATTTTATTTTATATTTTTAATTTTTATTTTTTTATTTAATGTGATTTTTATTTTAATTATGTATAATTATATTTTATTTTATTTTCTTTTCCTTTTTTGTTATTTTATTTTATTTTATTTCCTTTTTTTTGTTATTTTCTTTTATTTTATTTTATTTTTTTTTTTTTAATTTTTTTTTTTTTTTGTAATTTTTATTTTTTTATTTTATTGCATTTAAATTCAGTTTATTTTTGTTTTATTTTATTTCATACTATTTTATTTTATTTTATTTTAACTTATTTTATTTTTATTTTAATTAATTAATTTTTTTATTAATTTTAATTTTATTTTAGTTTATTTCATTTTATTTTATTTAACTTCATTTTATTTAATTTTTATTTTTTTTTGCATTTTAATTCATTTTAATTTTTTTTATTTTACTTTATTTTATTTTATTTTATTTTGTATTTTAGTTTGTTATATTTATTTTATTTATTTATTTTTTATTTTGATTTATTTTATTTTATTTGAATTTTATACGCAACCATGGCGTATCAGCAACATTTCATAATTTTTGTCTTTTTCTCACTGTCAACATTTGCATTTTGTTTGTGGTTTGCGGTGCAGGAAGATTTGGTTGAATGGTGAAATAATGTAAGACAGCATAAGAGACCAGCTTATGCATTTGTAAAGTAATTTGATAGAACAACAACAATAACATCAAAAATAAGAGTGTGAAAGTGAAGTAAATAGCAATATCTGTAAAAAAAGGCCCAACAGCTCAACATATACATCTACTTACATATATAATTTGGTGTTTTTTAGAATTAAGCTGCTAAGAACTTTTCGCCTTCAGCCCTCACCAACAATAACTGAAATGCGCCAGCTAACGGTTTCAGAGAAACTCAGTAGTAGTATTATCTTCACATTATATGTATATATTTTATTTTCCAACACCGAATAAGGGCACAGTATGCTCACTAACACAGACGTAGATAGGAGCACCCATGTTGCCAACTTTATCACTGAGTTATGTGGCATTGCATTTGAAGTGAGTTTTGAAATGCTTTCTGCACTTTCTTTGCCTTTGCATTACCATGCAGTTTTCTTTGCTCTCCTTTTTTTATTATTTTTCATGTGTTTCCAATAGCACTATGTACAAAGTGGCTTATAGTTTTACATCTTAAACGTAGTTTTTTATTTTTTAATTTTTTAAGTTTCTACTTCTTTTTTGTTTTTCTGTTTTTTTTTATACGCTGCGATTTTTCCTCAGTTGGCAACTCCAACGAGCCCCTTTATCTCTGCTTGCATTTATATTATTACATTTTCATTTCTTTCTTAATTCTTTTTACTATTGTTTCGACAAACTTCTGCTGCAAATATTGAATTTTCTTTCCATTTTTATTTTATTTGTTTTTCGGAAATTGTTTTTCTTTTTCATGTAAAATTAAAATTAAATTTTGAATCAAAATATACATTGCTGGAGTGTATTTTAAATATATCGAAATATTAAATTTTAATTTTTTATTCAAAACTTAGTCTTTTCCTACATTATTATTCACAAATTTACTTTAGTTTTAGAATAAAGAATAATATTTTAAGTGAGACCACAGCAAGCATCCGGCATTTAGGGAGGAAAATTATTTTGTAGAAAATATCACAAATCTAAACTTTATAATTTAACGTATTTGAGGTGAAATTGTTAGTGGCACTCTTACCTATGCTGACGACGTGTACTAAGAAACTTTCAGGTTTTATGAAATGATTTGTTCCTAGCTCTAAGATTAAAATTTTTGAGATAATAAAAATAAAATAAAAATTATTAACGCTTTTCTTGTGGGATAGAATAATAAGAATTTAAACAAGAAAAAAGTGTTGTCTTCCTCCATCCCGAAGACTTTATAACGTTTTCGAATATATCAAATGTTTTATATAGTATTTTAGCATTAAATATTCTCATATCTGAAAAAGCGTTGAAGGGGAGTTATATGATATTCGATTCCCTCATTTTCAGTGTCAATATTTACTTGAATTCTCATATAATAAAGCTCTTATATGAATTTTTGACGAATTATTTTACCCCAAATCCTAAATGTGAAAGATCGTCGTGTATATGTTATAGCCAACAAATAGTCAAACAAATATAAGTGTAAAAATGCATCTGTGTTTTTGAAACATCTCAAAAACTGAAGGACTAATTTGCACTCAAACATACGGATAGACGGACATGGCTGAATCAACTTCTACTCATCAATCTGGTGGGTATATCCCTTCTTGTACTTAGATACTTCGGACCGAAGTATATACCATTTCTTAATATAAAAACATCACAATGGTTCAGCGTTTATAAAGCGCCAATATATATAAAGGGTGATACAAGTATAGGTAATTCTTTTCAATAGCCCCTTTTTGACAGATCATGCGTAAGTCGTGTCAAGCTGTCATATTATTTTTGTTCAGTATCGTTTAGCATTTATCATGGAACGTTTACAAATCATTCAACTTTATTACGAAAATTTACGCTCTGTAAAGATCGTGTTTCGCGCGCTTCGCTCAACTTAAATCAACATAATCGGCCTACTGAGCGTACTATTCGCAACACCATCACCCATCCTGAGATAATTTTGAGATTAATTTTTGATATTGGATAATATTTGACCGAATAGACCACGTTCAGCACGCAGTGAAGAAAATATAACTGCCGTAGCTGAGAGGGTGCACGAAGACCGTGAAGAGTCGATTCGGCGCCGTTCGCAGCAACTCGGACTGACGTATGGAACGACGTCGAGATCATAAATTGAAAGCGTACCAAATACAGCTTGTGCAAGAACTGAAGTCGCTCGACCTTCCGCCGTTTTCGAGCCAAATTTAGTTCAGTGATGAGGCCCATTTCTGGCTCAATAGGTATGTAAGAAAGTAATATTTCCGCATTTGGGTCGAAGAGCAACCTGAATAGATTCAAGAGCTGTCATTTCATCCACACAAAAACAACGGTTATGTGTGGTTTGTGGGCCGATGGAATCATCGATCCATATTTCTTCAAAAATGATGCCAGTGAGAACGTAACCGGCAATGGCGACCGTTATCGCGTCATGATAACCGACTATTTCATGCCTGAATTCGAAGCTCGTGATCTCCACGACATTTGGTTTCGGCACGACGGCGCCACTTCCCACTTATCGCATCAATCAATGAGTTGATTGAAAGAACACTTCGGTGAGCAGATATTTTCACGTTTTCGGCCGGCTGATTGGTCACCAAGGTGATATGTAAAGTCTAAAGCGTATGCGGACAATACCGCTTCGATTCAGGCCTTGGAGCAAAACATGATGCGTGTCATTCGCCAGTTACCAGTCGAAAAGCTCGAATGAGTCATCGAAACTAGGACTCAACGGATGGACCATCTGGGACATTGCCGCGGCCAACATTTGAAAGAGATAATCTTCAAAAAATGAATGCACAAAGAATATTCTTTCGAATGATAATGATCATTCCCCGTTTAATTGGAATTTTCTATTTTGTTTTTTTGCTTTAAAAATTAGGGAACCTCAAAATAGGTCACCCGTTACGAGTGTATGCAAGTGATATCGCGAGTTTTAAAACAGTCATACGTCAGTGTATGATGAACTGAAAAGAAAATGGGCTCCGTCAAGATCGCAGCTTGACTGTCGATAAGCCTTCTACAATGCTTCCGCAAATTTCTAGATCTATACTATACAAAGCAGTTACAAAAACCTTCGGAAATCGTAAACTCTCCGCGAGATGGGGTTGATCGGAAACTACTTCGAGGAAGGTAGCAAACAAATTATAGCCCGCTTAATTACATGCATAGTGAGATACCGGGACCATGTCGGAAAATAGCTAACATTATGTGCTATAGAATCACGTAATTTTTTGTTAAGATAAAAAAATTCTAAATCCTACAAAAATTCAGGTTAGGGGTTAAGTGGGGTTAAGTGGGTTTTAAAATTAAAAAAAATCAATTTTTTTCTTTCTTAACTTATTAAATTGTAAAATATGTTTGAAATATTCTCCTAAAATTTCAAATCGATCGGAGTAACATTCTCAGAGATAGGCCCTTTGGAAATTCCGCCCATCAGGCCATGTCTGTGTCAATTTGAAACTTTAAACGCGTTTATCTCAAAACTCAATAATATAAGTCGGTGGACACGATTTCTCGAAAAGTTATAAAGCGATTTTGTTCAAACATCTTTGTAATAACATTATCTAGTCATTGAATGAAGGATTTTTTTTTATTACAACTAATTTTTTCGAGCCAACGCGTGGCGAAAATTTTATCAAAAATTGTGTTTTTTTGTTGAAAGTCTGTCAAATTTTCAATTTTTTTTCCATTACCGAGATTTATGCATGTACTAACGAAATATTTTCGGTTTTTTGATTTTAGATGAACCAATAATTAGTTATGCTATTCACGGCGATAGCATTTTCTTTTGAGACGCCAAGGGAGATGAGGAACCAAGGTTGAGTTTTCGGAATTTTTAAATAAATTTTTTTACAAAAATACTGTGAAAATAAATATCTTTGATATGGTAAATTGTAAAAATTGCTTTTTTTAACCTTTGATACCCACCTAACCCCTTAAATAATCATAAGTCGAAACTACCCAATTATAACACCACCAACTCTATATATAAGCACAAACGTATGTTGATTTGCTTGCAGTGAAAAATTCTGATATATTTTTACAGCTATAATTTATTCCGCAGCAAATTGATTTTATATATGTACATTTACATATATTTATATAATACACAAAGGCAACATTTAATTGAAAGATTGAATGTTAACGATAAACAAGATTATTCTGCCAATCAGATTTATATAATTTTCAATTTTTTTTTTTTTTTTTTTTTTTTTTTTTGTAAATCAACTAATGGAAATTTCACTACCAAACTGGCAAATTTGCGAGTGACAATATTACAACAATAATATAATAAATTATGGCAAGCAAAATTTCAAGGTCTCTTGGCATTACAACACTGCGCGAGCTTTAGCTTTACATTAAGTGTATGTATGTAGGTATGTATGTTTGCTATAATCTACTTTCACCACACACTGCACTTATTACAATATTTTCCAGTCATAAAATGCAATATGAACACCGTCGCTTCATTTCATTGACAGTCAATAAATTCAAGTCATAATAATAATTATTTTGCAGCTACATGTCGTCCAAAGATAACGACAACAAAAACAATAACAAATTAAATAAAACAGCAAAAGTGACAGGGGTATGGCCAAACATCATTGGAACCACACGAATGCCACCAATATCAACGTCACACTCAACAATCTTTATTAGTTGTGGGAAAACAATTTTCGTAGCAAACCATGCGAAGACTAAGCGCCAACACATAGCAAAAAGTTGTTGTTGCTTTTGGTTATTTTTCTAACATTTATTATTGCTTTAGGTTGTAACACAACAATATTTGCCAAATAATGAAATTTATCATAATTTAATAACCTCCTATGGTCATATTTATGTATATATGTATATGAATAAATAAACAACAACAAAAACAAAAACAACATACAACGTATAATCTGTACAAATGTGTTATAGGAAAAAATAGTGTCGATGAAATAAATTGGTTTTTAATAATGAAGTGTGTTTGCCCAGCAATAATAATACGAAAAATATAAAACCAGGATCCATTTCGAGGTTCCCAACTTTAAAAAAAAACACAAAAAAATCTTATTTAATGGGTATAGTTTATTACCATTCGAAAGAACATTACTTGGCATATATTTTTTGAAGATTATCTCTTTCAAACGTGGCGAATGACATGCTTGATGTTTTGCTCGAAGGCCTGAATCGAAGCGGGATCGTCCGCATGGACCTTAGGCTTTACATATCCCTACTGGAAAAAGCCTAACGGTGTGCTATCACACGATCTCGGTGGCCAATCGACCGGTCCAAAAAGTGAAATTATCTATTGATTTATGCGATGTGTAGGAAGTGGCACCGTCTTGTTGAAACCAAATGTGGCGGAGATCACGAACTTCAATTTCAGACATCACATAGTCTGTTATAATGGCGCGATAAGGGTCGCCATTGACGGTTACGTTCTCACCGGCATCATTTTTGAAGAAATATGGACCGATGATTCCATCGACCTACAAAGCACACCACACCGTTGTTTTTTATGGATGAAATGGCCGCTCTTGAATCTCCTCAGGTTGCTCGTCGTCCCAAATGCTTCAATTTTGGTTGTTTACATACCCATTGAATGGGAGGCCCATCGCTGAACAAAATTTTGCTCGAAAACGTCGAATGTTCTTGGAAACTTTCTAGAGCCCATAGAGTGAAGTGATGTCGCTTGGAAAGGTCGAGTATAAGATCTCGACGTAAAATACGCCATGTCATTCCATACGTCCGTCCGAGTTGCTGCGAACGGCGCAGAATCGATTCTCCAGCCTTCGTGTACACTCTCAGCTACGACCGCTATATTTTCTTCACTTCGTGCTGGACGTTGTCTATTCGGTTAATAATAAATGCTGGATCACAAGATCAGTGATGGTATTGTGAATAGCACGCTCAGTAGGCCGATTATGTTGACCATAAGTTGAGCCAAGCGCGCGAAAAATATTATTTACAGAACGTGAATTTTCGTAATAAACTTGAATGATTTGGAAACTTGTAAACGTTGTTCCGGCGTAAGTCTTTCCATGAAGAAATGCCAAACAATACCGAACAAATATAACATGACAGTTTGGCACGACTCACGCGTGATCTGTCGAAAAAAGGATATTGAAAAAAGTACTTTTACTTGGATCACCCTTTGTAAATATAAGTATTCTCGTATATTTGTATTAATGTTCTTTTATGGAAATATTTTTTGCGTCAGTGTACAGGGCAAGAAATTAAGTTCCTATACAAATGTTTCTTCTTGAAGCAATCATTGCATCATCTTTAATGAAGGACACTAATTCCTCATTTTTTAATGTCTAATTCTTTATTTTCCCGAAGAAAAATAATCATAGGATTCAAACCATTGAGAACACTACAAAACTTCATTTGCGTGGGTACCGATTACACGATTAGAGCTGAGTCATCAATAATACGCCATTTGTTTATTATTTTAGTCATTCGCCGCCAATTGGAGATACCTAATGAAATTAAGTCACTATCCACTTGATCTTTCCAACGGAGCAGAGAATTTCCTCTTCCTATAACTCCACCCACAGTTACTGCATCAAATACATTCAGAACTGGATTGTTTTCATCTATCAATGATGTCGTTTATCTCATATAGCTCATCGTACAATTTGCCATCGCCCATGCGGTGAAGGCCATTAATCATCAAAACTTTTTTTTTCGAAGACTCCTAAAGCCACCTCATCACTTGTAGTTATCGTTTATGCCCTTGTAGTACTTTTACGAAGCGCAACGGGAATAATTAGCGACCTGTAGAGGATGGACTTTGTTTGTTATGAGAGGATGATATAGAGGCTGCAAATATCGTTACCAGTAAATGTACGCTCTTGAAGAAGCCTCTTCCTTTAGGCCATATTCTATTGAGTGGAGACGTAGAGACATTGGTCGTAACCTTAAAACTCTACTTCAGTGAGCTGATTTTGCCACGGAACCAAATTACTTTAACATAACTAAACATATACGGTTACGTTTGACATTTACGTTAATAAATCGAAAATTTAAAATATTTTCCATTGGTTTTTGTCAGCTTTGTACCCTGTTTGAAACAGGTTATAAATTTGGAAAAAAATTACAAATATTGTAAAATTCTTAGGAATACACTTAATTAAATTAACTGAAAGTAACCATAGAATATTACTTATTATGGGATGTTTCTTGTAATATTTATTAACAGGATATCCTGGTACTAAGTTATTAATTTAAATAACTTATTTTGTTAATATCTGAATAAATGCTGCTTTTCAATATAAATATAAGAAGTTTAGAACCAGTCCGGAACTATACTCGTACTTTAGTATTCAGTTACCCGTATGTACAAGCATGCAAGGACATTATGTTTCATTGAAGCGTGCAAATGTACACATGTAGGTAGGTGGTATAAACAGTTAAGTATGTATATACATACCAAGGAACAGTTAAAGCATATGCTCTTAACGTTAGCGCGACATATAGCCTTGCTGTTGCCTTGATCTTTGGTAAACATTTTGACCATACACGAATAAAGAGGACCTAGGGAGCACGTAGTTACCCAGTTGGAAAGTTTCTCATTTATGCGCTGTCAACAAAAGCGGCAATTGCATTAGACTACAGGGCACTTGGTTGCAGTACAATTCAGAAGAATATTGCAGATATGATAAATTGTCAAGATTATTAGCAATTAATTTTAAAACTTAGCAGGTCAATTGAAAACTCCCCCCGGCCTACCATAGTAAAACACATTTTTTTGGCAAAATTAATTTTTTTTTTTTTTTTTTTTTTTTTTTTTTTTTTGTTATTTTGTCATTATAGCCACCCAGCACCTCTTCCATACCATTTTTGTAGTACGTTTTGTACTTTGCCTCAAAATAGGCCTCAGTTTCGATGATCAGCTCTTCATTCCAGATCTAGAGAATACAGTGTAGGTGGAAGCAATTCGAATCGGATTTTTGCCATCGATTTCACTGATTTGTGATACGGTCCAATGGCGCATCCCAAAATACATACGCCATAACCTAGCCAGCCGACTGTTGCGTTTTTCAACGCTCTGGAGCGGGTTCATTGTGTGCAGTCAACACGGATGACTGTCGATAATATTTCGGAGTGAAATGATGAAGCCATTTTTCATCCGTTGTCACATATCGACGCAAAAAACTCGGATTTATTACGCTTGAGCATCTCCAAACACTGCTTCGAATCATCAATACGTGTTTTGGTCAAAAGTGAGCTCGCGCGGCACTCACATTGCACAGAGCTTTCTCATACCCAAATATTCGTTAATGATATGATGTACACGTTCAGTTTAGATCATATTTCATTCAATTTCAACGTCTTTGTTATTCATTTCACCACGTCTAGACTTAGCATACCAGTCTCAGAACTCATTTTGTCCATATTTTTCACAATAACAAAAGTTTCTTTACTCAAAAATCTATAATTCACAAAATAATGATCCGGCAGCTGTCAAATTTATACACACGTCTTTTGAAGGTTAGGGCTAATCATTAAAAATCATTAATTTATTGATTCTAGTAGCGCCATCTATGTGGTATCACGGGGGCTTTTTAATTGACCTAACATATTTACTTTTGTATATTTACTGTAAGATTCCTATCAATTTCTTAAATTCGCTGCAAACTAATTTGCATCAGTTTGCTTTCTTTAAACCATCTGGTATTGGGCTTTTTATCATGAATAGAGTTATACCCAAAGAAGATTTTTGAACACTGTTCAGTGTATTTTTGATGATTGTCCAACACACAGTTTTATTCTAAGCCGTCTTCAAACGGCTAACGAATTTTCATAGAGAACTTTTTCTTTAATTTTTTGTTTTATATCAGAAATGCACTCTGAATTTTAAACGTTGGTCTGGCCAGACACAGTCTCCGCATTTTAGCACGCACTTCTAACCACTCTCTCGGCTGATGCGGTAGACGCTTTTAGCATGTTTCTTCATTTTCTGCAGTATTCTGGTAGTCTCATATTCATAATGATGAATATATCCTGTAGTGTGCGCTTTAAGTGAGTTTGAGCTTTCCGTGAAAATAGTTTGGTTCTATGGAATATTTTCAGTTTCTCATTCGTTCCTATCTGGGAATCTTTTCAAAAAGTTCTTGCTCAATAATAAGTCGAAGGAAAAATGCAATTTCTTAAAGATTGAGTTGCTTTTGGTATAATTACCTGGGAGCTCACTTGAAGTTTACGAACGGTAAGGTGTAGGGAAAGAAAGTCAATGAGAATTTTGAGGCATTTTGAATGAGTTCTACAATCATTGTGAGGACGAGTGTTTGCCGATTTAATTTCTATATCAGAAAGCTTAGCATTGATCTATATTATATAAAAATTTAGTTATTTAATTGCATCTTTTTTCCAACTTTGTACATACATATTTTATAAAAACTCAGCAAATTGGAAACGAAATTTTAACTTTTAATATTTTTTTTCCATTTATAGTTCTTTAGTACCAAAATTAGAAATTTTATATTAGTGGATGAACCTTTCCCAATGTCTTCTTAGCATCTTAGCAAGTTTATAATGACTAAGCACCAAATTTAAAGATAACCTGCAAAGTTCGGTTAAAAAAAAATACGAATTTAAGCTGAGAAATAATGATAAAATAAAAATAGATGTTAAAACTACTCTGAACCAAAAAGATTAATCTATTTTCTCAATGGTTTTACTAAACTGTAATAGGCATTCCCTACAAAGCTATTAAGTTTTTATAAAACTTCAAATTTTCCCAACAGGTATGTTGACGAGGAAAGCGTTGGTCAACAAGAGCCACAATATAGTGTCGCCGTCATTGTGGGGTAAGCCAGAGGCATGCGCTGCTTTCATTTTACTGGTCACGCTGGGCAATCAATGTATATACAAGTATGTATGTTCCATCGTCACGGGTCATAGCGACAAGCTATAGAAATTTTATCCTTTGACCGCAACGTTTGCTAACCTCAACCATAAAATGGATAAATAGCCTCAGCTCGCTGAGTTGCGGCACATTGAATTGCTCTTGAGCAGGATGGGTTGGCTGGCAGGAGGAGGAAAAAATATGAATGAATGAGTCGACGATAAAATGGCATGTAGTGGTGAGGAGACATAGTGTACAAATATAAACACGCTTACGACTGGACTCAGGGTATTTATGTACTCGTATGCGTATATGATTTGTACGGGAAAGCAAGTATGTATTGCACATGTATATATACAAGTATACTCTTGTGCATTCACCCATTATAAGTATGTGTGGGTTCAATCAATTTATCACTTAAAAAGCGACAGGCCAGTGAAAGGCTATACACAAACAAACACCTAAAGTTATATGTACGTAAAGGACATGTACATATGTATCTTTGTAAAGGTATTGTTATAACCACATACATACATATGTATGTGCATGTGAATGCATATAATATTTATGCTTGGGCCTTATGTGATAGATGTATGTAATCTGTAAGCGCGATAGTGACCATAATGCGTATTGAACATAACTGTAAGCTGTGCAAAAGTAACGTCAACCAAGGCAGTGGAACTTGCCATTGATAGTGACACCATGGCCATTGAGCAGTATTACAGTAATAACAATACTGTTGCTTGTGCTGCCATCTATATCGTCCGTCTGGCTTGGGGTCAGAAATAATTGTCTTCCATTAGCCCATTTATAAACAAAATGATATTAGTACCGTTGTGGCTTATGCCATTAGTTCCAATATATATGTATGCGTATATGTATGTATTTAAGCGAGCATGTCTCTATCGTGGTACAAGAAACATGGATGTATTCGTATAATTACGTGTGAGTGGACGGACGTTAATGTGCTGTTACCCTCCAAACAACGCGAGTACTCTATGTATCCGTGAAATATATACTTCACGCGGACAATAGAGTAATCCAAAACACAATTCAGACAAAAAATATGGTCCAATTAACGGTGTAATATCCTAGGGCTGAACCATATAATTTACCTTTGCATAACAGCCGAGTATTCCATGGAGTACTTACAGGGAATTGCATTTTGAAGTATCTGCGAAAACCTACATACGAACATATTTTCTGGCTTCGAATGCAATCTGTTTTGGCGAAAAGTTAGTAAATTATAGTATATGTTATATGTATTTAAATTTTTTATAATAAACATATGTATTCATTTTTTCTATTTACAGAATAATCGTACAGCACTAAGCTAGTATAGAAACACGAGTACACCCAGAGGAGATATTTGTAGGTACTCTAATGGATCATATGGTCTATAAATATTTGCAGGGTATAAATATGAAAAATAAATACATATGTACATATATACCTAAAGAGTACCTCTTAACAATTTACACAATAACTTAACTAGCCATTTAAAAAAAATGTATACGAAGGAGGGAGTATTTTTACCATACAAATATTCTTTTTAAATAAATTTATTTACAGACGAATGGACGAATTGATTCGTTTTGCCATTACATGAAGTGTGATATACATATAAGTGTATCTATCTAGAAAAAATTTAATAATCTATATGTACTCTAGTACAACAGTTTTAAAAAGTTAAATATGAAAAAAACTCTATCTACATGTATATAAAGGGTGACCAAAGTAGATGTACGTTTTTAATAGCTTCTTTTTTTATTGTTTTTTTTGTTGTTGTTGTATTGTTGACATTTTATCATGGAAAGACTTACCCCTGAACAACGCTTACAAATCGTTCAAATTTATTATGAAAATTCAAGTTCTGTAAAGAATGTTTTTCACGCGCTTCGCTCAACTTATGATCAACATAATCAGCCTACTGAGCGTACTATTCGCAACAAAATCACCCCGCCGTTCGCAGCAACTCGGACTGACGTATGGAACAACTTGGCGCATTTTGCGTCGAGATCTTAAATTTAAAGCGTACAGCATGCAGTTTGGTGTGGTTTGTGGGACAGTGGAATCATTGGTCCATATTTCTCCAAAATGATGCCGGTGAGAACGTAATCGTCAATGGCGACCGTCATCGCGCCATGATAACCAACTATTTGATGCCTAAAATTGAAGCTGGTGATCTCCGCGACATTTAGTTTCAACGAGACGGTGCCACTTCTCACACATCGCACCAAGCAATGAACACTTCGGTGAACAGATAATTTCACGTTTTGGGCCGGTCAATTGGCAACCAAGATCGTGTGATATCACACCGTTAGACTTTCTACTGCGATGATATGTAAAGTTTAAAGTCTATGCGGGCAATCCCGTTTCGATTCAGACCTTGGAGGAAAACATCGTGCGTGTCATTCGCCAGTTAACAGTCGGAAATGCTCGAACGAGTCATCGAAAATTGGACTCAACGGATGGATAACCATCTAAGACGTAGCCGCGGCCAACATTTGAAAGAGATAATCTTAAAAAATAAATGCCAAAGAATGTTTTTTCGAATGATAATGAACATTCCCAATAAATTTGATTTTTTGTGTTTTTTTTTTTTCTTAGAAAAAGTAGGAAACCTCGAAATGGCTCACCCTTTATATAAACGAATAACGAAAATGTGTGAAAGCACATAACTCAAGAACGGCTGGACCGATTTGTAAATTTTCGTCTTGAAATATATGTGGAAGTTTAGGGAAAGTTTAAAGTTTAGAAACAACCGGTTAGTGTACCAGGGCAGACCCATTGAAACAAATTTTATGGTTCGATTTGGTAAAATTTTTGGCTGATATATTTAAATGGAATATTTTTCAATTAGTCCGAAACATAAAAATTGGCACAAATTAGAATGATTTGGATATAGGCATAAATCGTACGTAGTTATGTTCGTTGCGTCATGTACATAATTTCTCTGTGGCCGAATGATGAGTTTGGTTTACTTTGAGATATTCATATTGACATTTTCGTGAAAGGCAAATATGTAGCTAGATGCTTAAAACAATATAATAAATAATTTATTTTTTTAAATTAGAAGATGTCTAATTAGAGATTTAGTAACCTTTTGCAATCAAAATCAAATCAAAATAAAAATTGGAGAAAATACAAAAAAGAACATAACAAGCTGTGGTCGGATCAGATCGTAGAGAAATAAAATTTGAAGGGTATGCTCTGTGTTTAGCGTAGACACTCAATAAGAAAGATATTTCCGGAAATGGGCCTTGAATTTATCTATTCGGAAATATTATATTTAAGGTTAGATTTGCTTTATATTTGTATAAAAAATTATTATATTTTATGAGGTCACCATAGTTGAGTGGCTAGTGGTGCGAAAGGTTATACTTCGAGTCCTGAATCGAGCAACTACAAAATTATCGATCAGTAGGTGGCTTAGAAAAAATTGTAGGTTCCTCCTTTTGTTGGAAAATCATCAAGACACACATCACAAATTAGCGGAAGAGCTCACCAGAAAATCGCTGCAGCGATTATAATACAGAGTTAACAATTTTGTAGTTTTCAAAATAAACGTAAATAAAATGTAGTTATGTATAATTTTTTTTATGAAATTCCTTTTTTGAAAAAAAGTCTGATCCCTAGCATTATATCTCAAACACTACATCATTTAAATGACCGTCTCATGAATTTTTGTAAACTTCATTGAAGTAATTTTCGTACAGTTTTAGGCAGTTTTTTTGACGAATGTTGGCTTCCAAGTGCTCAATAATTAGATGTTTATCCGCATAATCACGATCTTTCGTATATCCCCACAAAAAAAATGTTTTCAAATCACACGATCTCGGTGGCCAATTGATATCGACAAGACGAGAGATTATGCGGCCGAGGAATATTTCTCTCACAATAAAGTCATATTCGCTCATGTTGTGTGCCATGTGGCACCATCTTGTCGGAACCACAGATTTTCTAAGTCGTGTTCTTCAATTGCAGATAAATAAAAGTCCGAAGTGACAGTGACAGTCTAGTCGTTATTGTTTTCAGAGAAGTAAGGTCCAATTCTTCTTCTTTTTTTGTGTGTTATAACCTCCCTTCAATTATTAGAGAATTCTAAGAGCCCAAAACACGAAAATTTTGCTTTTTTACATATCCACCCAGCGAGAAATATACCTCTTCGCTGTAGAACGACGCAAATACGGCTTTGTGAATGGTCAGCTGGCTTCAGTTGGTGTATGAGCTGGACTTTATAACATATGGCCGTACGACGTGGGTTAAAAGGAAAAGATAAATTTTGAATTGTTTACTTATTATTCATCAATATCTATTTTCCCCCTTCAAAGTAATCCCCTTGGATATAATACACTTGTGCCAACGCTTTTTCCAATCTTCGAGACACTTCTGAAATGCGCTTTTCGGTATGGCCATAAACTTTTTCTTCGATTCTAACTTGATCTCCTCAATTCAATTCAATTCGTTTTTTTTTTTTTAGTTTTGAGAATAGGAAAAAGTCGCAAATAAGCATTCATGTGTGAGCTGATACATTATCGTGATGCAGAATCCACGATTTGTTTTCCCACAATTCCGATCGTTTGAGCCCTATTACTTCACTCAAACATTGCATAACTTCCATGTAGTATTCCTTATTAACTGCATGACCTTTTGGCGGAAATTCCTCATGCACCACACCATTGTAATCAAAGAAAACAGTGAGCAAAGCCACGAAGGTGTAAATTCTAGTGAAAAATACGCCATAATGTGCCGTAAGAAAGTAACAGCTCTTGATAACGTCGAGAAGCAAACACATTCGGGTCCGACTACACTTTCGTTTACAGCAGCAATATTTGAGGTCGAGTGAGCAAAACGATGATATCTTACAATATCTGTTACCGATCCAGTGTCTTCAAGTTTCTTTAAAATTTTACCATTGTTTTATTTGCACCATAATCTCAGTGCACGAAACATGGCCACCTTGAATCACTGTTTTTGTAGTAGGTTTCAACAAACTTAACGTTTAGTGCGGTTGTTAAGCGATCCATTTTCGTAAATACCTGATTTTTAACTAAAACAAGACATGTTTGACTTGGCAGTTAAGTTCGAAAGATGTCCAAATACAGCCCCGTACTTTCGAAACCACTAAATGAGTAACCCTTTCTGCATGACATAAGTTGATTTCTTTTCGTTTTCTCCAATTTATATAACAATCCACATTTTTGGTATGCCACAAGTTTTGAGAACCAACCCTCCTTTCCATGCCTACTGCCCACATATAGTAATAATATATAATTCTATCGCCTGTTACGAGCCATTTTTTCTGGAACAACGCCACGCCGATTATTTTGGTGCAGGTTTATATGGATAACTTTCACTATTTTGGAGATGTATATTCACTGCCTCCCCTGCAGATGGTATGGCCGAGACATTGATATTTTCAAGACAATCATATACAAACTTAGAGGATTATCAACTTCTCTTGCTTCCAGCGTGTACACGTTGTCATTCTTTTGGTCTTTATTTGTATTATGTACAGGTAAAGGGTTTTCCAATAGGTGCGAAGAAAATCCACAGATTATTCATGAACAACCATTACAATCACCTAAATTGACAGTTTGGTGTGGGTTTTGGTCTGGTGGAATCATCAGTCCGTACTTCTTTCGAAATGAAGCTGGTAGCACCCTTATTGTCAATGGGGAGCTGTATAGATCGATGATAACCAACTTTTTATGACCACAATTGGAAGAAGTTGATCTTGATAACATCAGGTTTCAAAAAGACGGAGCTACGTGTCACACAGCACGTGCAACAACCGAATTAGTGCGAGAGAGGTTTGGAGATTCGATTATTTCAAGAAATTGTGACATTGAATAGCCCCCAAGAAGTTATGATTTAACACCATTAGACTACTTCTTGTGAGTTTGTATGAAGTCAATGGTCTTTAGCAATAAACCAGACTCGCTTTAAGCTTTAAAAGGCAATATTGAACATGCTATTCATAACATGCGACTAGATTTAGTGGAAAAAGTGCTTAAAAATGTAGCTCTTCGAATTCCTTCCTAGAAAAGAAGTCGTGGAGGCCATTTGACTGATGTTATATTCAGAACTTGATTGTATCGTATATCATAACCCATGACATTTTGCTCTGGGTAGAGTCAGTGATCTGCCTCCTTATTGGTTTTGAGTATATAGCTTTATATCTCCTATGTCGACTTAGAAAAATTAAGTAAGTTCCATTCCCGCCTAAGTATACTTCGGATTTGAAACAAGAGCTCTTTCTTTCTCCTTTGATTACACCCAAGAAAGTAGATTTGATAATTTTAATATTAAGTAAATACAAGTAAAGTAAACGGCATAAGTTACAACATATTTTTAGGCTCAAATGTAAATCCATAAGGTCAAATATGATGACTGCATAGAAAGTGTGACCAAAGATTTAATGAAGCTTAGGTGATTTATAATAGCAAGGACATTTGTGCAAACACACATGTACACTTAAATAAATATTAAATAATAATAGCATTACATAGAGCAAAGCGTTAATATTAAAAACATATTTATGGAAATATTAAGCTGGCATTACTAATATTGAACATCATATGTGCACAAGCAAATCCATATGTACAAATAATATTTTATAGGTGAGTATGCATAAATTCCGCATGACCTGCGATAGTTGAGCACATCATAAATCATAGCGCCACGACGACAAACGTACAGACAGCCATTATTCACATATTCGTAAATATGTATATATCCAAGCTTTTCAACTGACGTTCAACATTACAAGCTATTCTAGGTTCTGACTGGCATGTGTGTACGTGTGTGTGTGTGTGTGAGTGGGATCTCTATTAACCCTAAAGATTTGTACAATGTTTGCTGTCTAGACTTTAAGCACTTTCGTATGCATGCTTATGTAAACACATGCATGTGTGTGTGCGTGGGCGTAAGTATGTGTGATAAAAGATATGCTGTTGATATGATTGAATTAATGATTGGTTGATTGAATAGTTGGGTTTCCATAACACATAAACTCCTTTAAACGATTTGTGGCTAATTTATGACTTAATAAGCGGTGACTCTTTAAACTAATAAAGAGATAAAAAAAAACTATTTTTTATTATAAAACTATAAAAAATTTTCTTTAACGGCTCATCGTTAAGCCTTTAAGAATAGAACAGATACAATAAATTGCTTGTGCTCAGTTCTCCTAGAAAGTTTATCAGACATAGACCTAAATGGTTGGCGCGAATAACGTAGTAAGCGACAAATGGAAAACGTTTTTCGGAACAGACTGTAACGTTTTCAATAAAGGCATAATTTAACTTTTATGAAAATTGGAAAATTTTAAATGGAAAAGTAGAATTTTTGCGAATATTTTCACTTACAACGTTTTTCGCGACCATTCAAACACCACTGAGTGACTTACACGAATGAAGGATGAGCCATGTATAGAAAGTTTTTTATTCACCAGGGTATGACCAGATTTCCGGTATTAGACCAAGTTCTTCTGGATAAACAACAAAGTTGCCATCGAACGTGAAAATTTGTGGTTGAGCATAGGATATCTGATACAATGAAAAACTTCATTTAGAAAGCTCGTACGAGAGACCCCGTTTTAACTCATCCCAATAAATTAACGTCTCGGCATAATTTGCATCAAAGTGAAGTTCTTCAAATTATCACAGATTTACGTTTACCAAAGTCTCCATGAACCCTAAATGTGGTGACTTCGACGGGTCCGAAATTCGTTAGGCTGTACCCCCAGATTCCGACACAAGA
The DNA here is from genome assembly GCA_030068015.2 of Neoceratitis asiatica. Classification (NCBI taxonomy): domain Eukaryota; kingdom Metazoa; phylum Arthropoda; class Insecta; order Diptera; family Tephritidae; genus Neoceratitis; species Neoceratitis asiatica. The sequence goes on from CM061529.1 coordinate 42,757,963, forward strand.
AAATTAATCCAGCCACATGCAGCCAAATCGATTTTATATTAATAGTCAGAAGACATGTATCAAGTGTTATGGATTTGCGCATGTTCCGAAAACCTAACACGACTAGGCTCACTATGTGTGGTATAGGGTATTCCAATAAGAGTGATATGATTTCTTTAAAAAAAAACACACACTAATTGTTAAGGAAACTCAAATGTTTTTTATTTCATGTGAAGTACAATCGATACAATCAAGTTCTGAATATAACATCATTCAAATATCCTCCACCACTCCTTTTGCAGGAACGAATTCGATGAATCTAATTTTTGAGCACTTTCTACACTAAATTAAGTCGTATGTCATGAATAGCACGTTCAATATTGCCTTTTAAAGCTTAAAAAGAGTCTGGTTTATTGCTAAAGACCATTGACTTCAAATAACCCCACAAGAAGTAGTCTAACGGTGTTAAATCACAACTTCTTGGAGGCCATTCAATGTCACAATTTCTTGAAATAATCGAATCCCCAAACCTCTCTCGCAATAATTCGGTTGTTGCACGAACTGTGTGACACGTAGCCCCGTCATGTTAGAACCAGATGTTGTTAAGATCAACTTCTTTCAATTGTGGCCATAAAAAGTTGGTTATCATCGATCTATACTACTCTCCATTGACCGTAACGGTGCTACCAGCTCCATTTCGAAAGAAATACGGATCGATGATTCCACCAGGCCAAAAACCACACTTAACTGTCAATTTCGACAAGAATCGACAGTTTTTTACCGCACCACTCAGATGAAAGTGGGCCTCATCAGAGAAGATGATTTTCTTAAAAAAATCATCATTTTCAAGTTGTTGGAAAACCATTTATGTTGTACGTTACGGACAGTATCAGGCGCAGTATAACCGCAAATCTGTTGGCTGGAAGATGTCCGGTAGATATAGCAGCCAAAGCGGCATTAGAAGCTAAGAGCAATTCAAGTAATCATAAAGAAATCATACAACAAAGCATAAATGAATGGCAACAAAGGTGGTATTCGCCTCGGAAAGAAAAATGGGCGAAGATACTGATTCCAAGTGTACATAAATGGATAGAAAGACAGCACGACGAAATCAATTATTACTTCATAAAGCTCCTCACCGGGCAAGACTGCTTCCGAAAATACTTGCATAAGTAAAGGGTGTTTTTTATAGAACTTTAAGTTGGCATTACTTTTCAACATGGCGACCGATTTAACATCCGTCAAGTGATTTATTCTCAGTTTGGTTTGGCAATTCATCATGAATAGACTCACGCCTGAACAACGCTTGCAAATAGTGCAATTTTATTTCGAAAATAATGTTTCTGTGCGGATGTTTAGCGATGAAGCGCACTTCTGGTTGAATGGCTACGTCAACAAACAAAACTGCCGCATTTGGAGTGAAGGTAATCCTCAAGTGTATGTTGAAACACCGTTACATCCAGAAAAACTGACTGTTTGGTGCAGGAGATGTGGTTTCAACAAGACGGCGCAACATGTCACACAGCTCGTGCCACAATAGATTTATTGAAAGACACGTTTGGTGACCGCCTAATTTCACGTTTTGGACCTGTGTATTGGCCTCCAAGATCTTGTGATTTAACACCGCTAGACTACTTTCTGTGGGGCTATGTAAAGTCATTGGTCTATTCGGATAAGCCACAAACGCTTGACCATTTGGAAGACAACATTCGCTGTGTTATTGCCGATATACGTCCACAAATGTTGGAAAAATTAATCGAAAATTGGACGTCCAGATTGGACTACATCCGCGCCAGCCGTGGCGGTCATATGCCAGAAATCATATTTAAAATGTTATGCCACAAGATTATCTCTCGGATAAATAAAATTCATTTCAATCGAATAATCCATCGTTGTTTTATTGCAACTTAAAGTTCTATACCTCTATAAAAAACACCCTTTATAAGCACGCAGACCATTCTCACTGATTGCATTGTAATGATGAGACGAAAAAGGGAAAACATATTCTTTTATACTGCAGAAGATGTAAAGAATATCGCAAGCAGCTATATATTGTATAGGAGGCACATTGATCTCAGAAAGTCGGTCAAAGGTAATGTTGTCTGGAAAAACATACGTGGACGAAATGCGCAGATATCATTACTGAAATAATGAAGCGTTTCAGACAAAGCGCGCCGGTCGGACGAGCGCGAGCCTGTTGATTGAACCTAAGTGTGCTCTACCAAATTCACAAAATGGAGGTTGCCACAAGCTATGGCAATTGTCTGCGTCCACCGTAAGCAAACTGATTGAACCTTATAAGAGTAGTAAGCCACTATTTTAGAGCATGGAAACCCCGAAAAACTTAACGACGGTATAAAGTGACGCTGTGCAACAACAAATTTTACGTCAAGATAGTGAAGGACTTCTCAAGGCCGTTCGTTACTAAACGAGGCTTCGGACAAGGTGACTCTTTATCATCATATGACTTCTCTAACTAAATGCTGAAAAATAAATCGACCTACAGAGTTAAATAGAAAAGATATTATGTTTTATAAGTGCAAGCAATTGATGGCGTATACCAATGATATTGTCATCATCAGCCTAATCAACTGCACCGCAAGGTTTTTTTTTCTCCAGATTGGTTAGCTTATCAGTTGCTTATCATTCTCGTCCTACTATATGGTGCAAAAGCCAGGACGATGTGGATATCCGAGTGTATTGTCATTAGGAGTTTTTGTGAGAAAGCTTTTGCGGAAGGTGGGCGGTGCAAAAAAATTCCTGTCAAATTTACCTCAGCTTCAAAGCTCCAAAATATCAAAAGCTACATAATACAAAATATAACATGGTTCTGTACCCTTCGAGTATTCAATATAAAATATTGCCTACATATAAGCCAACATGCGCAATGTCTCAACCACATTTAAAAGAATTTAATCTAAGAAAGATAGACTCCTTAATGCTATTCTATATGTTATCTCAGCCCATCCAAACTAAATCAATAATATATGATATGAATCCCCATATATTTAATACCCTCTTTACTGATATAAAGCAATTCGATTACGACTTAAATTATGCAGTTTCTGCACTTCAACAAAATTTCATAAAAATAAGTTTTTCTTACTTGAAACATTTAGCAATTATATTATAAAATTATATTAACAAAAAATACTTTTTATAGTTTAGTACCGGAACTAACAGACCTCTTAACAAATTTAACATTTTTTTTTGGTTCACTGCACTCGGAAAAAATCTCTAATACTATTTTCTCATTTCTTCAACGGCGGGCTACTGGTAAAAGAAAAACAAAGGGTGATCCAATTCGAGGTTTCCTACTTTTTTAAAGAAAAAAAATACAAAAAGTTCAAATTTAGTTGGGAGTATTTATTACCATTCGAAAGAACATCCTTTCGCATTTATTTTTTCAAGATTATCTCTTTGGCCACGGCTACGACTCATGTACCATGCGTTGAGGCCGTTTTTGATAACCCGTTCGAGCATTTTGACTGGTAACTGGCGAATGACACGCGCATTGTAGTGCTCCAAGCCCTGAATCGAAGCGGGATCGTCCGCATAGACTTTAGACTTTACATATGCCCATGAGAAAAAGTCTAACGTTGTGCAATCAACCGACCCAAAATGTGAAATTATCTGCTCACCGAAGTTTTCTTTCAACAAATCCATTGATTGATGCGATGTGTACGAAGTTGCGCTCTCTTGTTGAAACCAAATATCGCAGAGATCACGAGCTTCAATTTCAGGCATCGAATAGTCGGTTATCATGGCGCGATAACGTTCGCCTTTGACGATTACGTTCTCACCGGCATCAGTTTTTGAAGAAATATGAACCGTTGATTCCACCGGCACACAAACCACACCAAACAGTTTTTTTCTTTTTTTTTTTTATGAAATGGCAGCCCTTGAATGTCTTCAGGGTGTTCCTTGTCCCAAATTCGGCAATGTTGGTTGTTTATATACCCATTGAGCCAGAAATGGGCCTCATCGCTGAACAAAATTTGGATCGAAAACGTCGGATCTTCTTGGAACTTTTCAAGAGCTCATAGAGCGAAGCGATGTCTCTTGGGAAGGTGGAGCGGCTTCAGTTCTTGCACAATCTGAATTTTGTACGCTTTCAATTTAATATCTCGATGTAAAATGCGCCATGTCATTCCATACGTTAGTCCGAGTTGGTGCGAACGGCACAGAATCGACTCCCCACTGTCTTCATATAGACTCTCAACTACGGCCGATATATCTTCTTCACTGCGTGCTGGACGTGGTCTATTCGGCCGAATACTATCCAATAATGAATGCTGGGTCTCAAGATGGGTGATGGTGTTGCGAACAGTACGCCCAGTAGGCCGATTATGTTGACCATAAGTTGAGCAAAGCGCGCGGAACACATTCTTTACAGAACGTGAATTTTCGTAATAAAGTTGAATGATTTGTAAACGTTGCCAAACAATACGGAGAAAAAGTAACATGACAGCTTGAAACGACTCACGCGTCAGCTGTCAAAAAAAAACGCTATTGAAAAAAGTACCTCTACTTAGATCACCCTTTATAAAGAGAGAAAAATGAGATTAGCCAAATATTGCAGCACATTCGATTTTTATGTCAAAACTTTTACTAATATTTATTGTAAATATTTATAACACTGTTCACGCATACATACGTAGATAAGTATGTACAGATTGCACATTAACTATGGTACCCAATAGTCTATTTTATGCTAATGGCTTTGTTATTTTATATAAACATTTAAATTGCTTATGGCTACCATTTGGGAGCTCACATACGTACATACATGCACGCATACTTGCGTTTAAACACTCACACACACACACACACACATAAGTATAATACAATATGAATTCTGACTAATGGGCGCCACCAAATCAAGTAGAACGAATTTTTGCCTGAGCTTTAGTAGTTTTGGAAATTGACAATGACGCGTGTTTACCATTGAAAAACTTTTCACATGTACGCACAGGCATGCGAATATTTTCAAATACATATGTATAAGCATCGTTATATAGAACTGATTTTAACAATGGATGGCATGCATACATATACATATGTACAATTGACGAGTAAGTTCAATAAACTTAAATGTAGCTTTTATTGTTAGTGTAGGAAGGAGAATGAGTGAAGTGGAGAATAATATATGTATGTAGCAATTAAATATATATAAATATGCACATATGTATGTATATAAAAAATATAAATACGCGATGTATGTAAACAAAAACTAAACACGAATTCGTGTATGCCTATTACAGCCCTGCAAACAATGTGAGTAATCCATGCACGCGTCGAATATACTGGCCAATCACAGATTCCGTGTGAACTACCGGCAACTAAAAATTTCCCTCACGAATTCACGAAAAATGCGATCAGCAATTCCGATGTTTTCGTAGTTAGTACTGCCAAGTGTTACACCAACTTCGAATCAGTGCTACCAAAAAGTTTCACGTAGTTCAGATGTTTTTTGTGTATTTTGTTGAGACCAATCGAAACAAAATTCAGATTTGTTCAAAGTGCACAATTAATCAGCCCTATTCTACATTTCGACTCGAATCGAAATTTTCTCCGTTCCGCGGAATTGGTATTCTGCGTTACGTTCCGTTTCGATCAATCTTCGAACTTTTCCATTTTATCCAACTCTATGTATTCTACATTTCGATCGTAGCTACGTTCTTGTACGTTGTAATTTAGTTGGCGCAGAACAGTTCGATTGTATATTTTCGTGTACTTAAATAACATAATTTTAACAAAAATGTAAGTAAAACATGATTTTGATAATTGGGAAAGCCATAACGATGTCTTTTTTTAGTTTTATGAACTTAATGGCGCTTTTTGATACAACACAAGACCAACATGAAGAATGAGAGAGTTTTGAAATAACGTTGCCGAAATACAATTGATCCATCAGTAAAAGAGTCCATAATTTAGAGAAAATTGTGTAATGACATTAACACTGTTGTGTGACACATTCCTATGTTATAAACTGCATCACCAACTCTGTGTTAGTAGCAGACTTCCACAAAATACTGCAAATCAGCTACTACTCGTCTAGGTGGAGATAACCATGTCAAAGCAGTTGATTGAGTTTCTTGTGAAAAAATATCCAGGACGTATTTGAAAGCATCTTTATTAAGTTTGAAGTTTTTCTGAATCTAAATAACGAAATTTGTTATATAAAAGTTTACCAATTACAAGCTAAATTTCTTAAAATTCATCACGCATCTGAAATGGATGACACTTGCCTCTCAATCATCATGAAATATCGCCGAGGCTCTTGATTCCGTTTAACGTTAAAAACTAAAAAAAAAATATATTTATTTCAATTATGCAAAAATAGTTTGCAATTGTTTGCTTTGTTTTGTTTCAATTTCACACATTCACATGCAACCAGCTGATTTCGAAAATGTATTCTCTCTTCCTCTTCTTCTTTCGATTCGATCATAACTCGGAATACCTAATTACGATTGTGGCGGAACAGAGAGCGGGAACGTAATCGAAATGTAGAATAGTCCTGAATATAAAAAAAGATGAAGTGGATAGCATTGTGGTAGGAGTAATATTATTGGACGTAGACCAAAGGGTTTTCTACCAAGAAAATGACTTACTGGGTTTCCAACCAAAATTTTTATAATGGATTTCCATATATCTGTATGATCGAATTGAAAGATTAATGTTTAAAAATTCCATTTCGTATACCGTTAATGTTTCTTCAGGAGTACCTCAGGGTTACCATCTAGGCCCGATTCTGTTTTCAATATTTATAAATGATATATCTTCTCAGATTAAATTTTCAAAAAAGCGGACGATGTAAAACTTTATAAATCTTACACTTCGGAAAATTTTTGTATCTTACTGCAATCACACATAAATAGCAAGATTGACATCACATTGGTGTGACAGTGAAAAAATTAAAAGGCATCTTAGCTTTTGTAAAACGGTGGTCAAAGGAGTTTAATGCTGCTTATGTTACTAAAGCTTTGCATAAGTATATAACATTAGTAGGACCTATTCTTGAATACAGCATTTACAGATTTGGAACCCGAGGTATCAAATCTACTCTGATAAGATGGAGTCTATTCATAAACAATTCGTCCTATTTGCCTTAAGAAATTTACGTTGGATCTCTCTTAGTATAATCCTCATCCTTATACTGAAACTTATCAATCTCCATTGTCGGGAAATTCTTGGTGTAATTTTCATGGTTAAAATAATAACAGGCTCAATTTTCAGCCCCCTCATTCTCTCTGAAATAAAATTTATTGTTCCGTTTAGAATGTCCAGACAGTTTCGCCCATTGCTTCTGAAAACTTGTAAAACGAATTTCGAATTTAAGGAGCCTTTGCATTGTTTGTGTCTAGATTTAAATTTTTTAGTTCTCAACACTAAACAAATATCCCCTCGTTGTGACTCGGCAAGATGAAAACCAAAACAAGTTCCGTACGTCATGCGGACAGCTTCCCTCGTGCCGATGGGCGGGATGTGGGTAAACCTTTAAGATTAATAATAATTAAAAAAAGATCGAACGGAAAATGTTAGGGGATGTTTAAATCCTTTCAGTTTGGAAGAAAAAGCGTGAGGTTTTATAATAAAACACATACCTTCATATGTACATATGTACATTTTTAACGTTTCTGTTTTGTAGTTTCTTTACAAGAATTTCTTTTTTTTTTTTTTTTTTCTTTCTTTTTTTTTTTGAACAAAATGCGTTCAAACACATATTGGATATACTGTTTTAGGAACAAAACACATATATATGCATATATATTTCTCAACATAAATAGGAGAAGCAGACTACGCATTAGAGCCGTGGTTGATGACACCACTCCGATCATCCGAGAAAGGAAGTCCTGAAAGCCGTTTCAACAAGATACATTCAAAAGCCGGAAATATTGTGGAAGGCACAATAAGATTATTGAAAAATCGATTTCGATGCATACTTCTCTCTCTCTCTCTCTCTCTCTCTCTCTCTCTCTCTCTCTCTCTCTCTCTCTGGAAGAAGCCATCGTAAATACTACTTAGTAAAATGAGTCTGTAAGTAGTACAAGTGGAGCAATACAAATAAAACAAAATATTCCTAGAGCCTTGTAAATAATTCATTTAATTTCTTTGAATTCGAGTTTCTTATTTCATATTATAGTATATTAAAGTATTAATAAATATATGAATATCACAATATGAACCATAGTATTTTAATTCATTCATGGGGAAGGTATTTAATTTCTGCCAACATTTCTGATTGGGTTCTCGCAAAAAAATTCGCTTACCTTGCTACGAGCACCAAGACTTGAGGAATTTTTTTTCCATTTTCTTTTCCATTTTGTCAGCGAACTTTTTTATTCCAACTACTTACATTTTCCAGGTGGTGTAATCATTATTTGGAGGCCCAAGCTGAAATTTCCCTCAGAAGTTTTGGGAAGGCCTTGTGCAATAGCTGTTCTTTCAGACATTAAATTAAGTAATCTCTCGTACTGGCTACATTTTGTGGATGGTCTTGATCTGTTCAGAAATAACATTTAAATTATATACCATATCACCTACTAAAAACTTCTTAAATTTTTTGCTTTGATTTAAAATTTTACTGTTTAAATTGGAACTTGTTTTTCCGACAATTAAAAGCATTCCAAAAACATTATCACTCAGAACTGTCAAAGTTCCGTTTCACTCGGAATCACTGATGCCAATCTCACGAATTTCGAAACGCCGTGATCATGCGGCAACTGATGATAGCATTTTACCGAAGTTGCCACGTCGGCAGCAAAACCTGCTACAATTCATATAAAAAATTATCTCCAAATATCCAATTATCATTGTGATGTCCTAGGGCTGGACCATATAATCCACCTCCGCATAACACCCGAGTACTCCATGGAATACCTACATACCCTTTAATTTAGAATACAATTTGCTTTGGTAAAAATCTATTATTTATCGTATAAATTTAAATTTAAATTAATAGTTTTTTTTTTAATATACAATATATTTTAGTTTGCACATTTGTTCTATGTATTTGCATTGGAATATATTAGTTCAAGCTCTGCACGTGTTTTGTGCACTAGCAGAGCTTACATTTTCTATATACGAGTATGAAACATATTGCTCAACTGTAACTTCGTATAGGATTGCGATCGGTGAAACACGAAGAATGGTCGTACCGCGCTAAGAGGGTATAGAAACATGAATTAGTCCAATAATACACGCAGAGGAGTATATTTGTAGGTACTCCAATGGGGCATATGGTACACAAATATTTGCAGGGATATGCGTTCACTGTAGCGTTATTCGTATTGAAATTTTGTGAACAAAAGCATTTGTTGTAAAGGGATATAATTTTTTTATAAACAAATATGTACATAGTTACATTTCCCAGAATCAATCGCACTGTACTGTGGGCCAGAAGTTGCTCAGAACGGGAAAACTACAAAGCCAGTACAAATTCGTACAGAAAATTTTTTGGAGTAAACAAATTTTTACAAAAATTAAATCATTAAATTTGAATGAATTCGACAGCAACTATATCTGCATCCTTCAAAAAAAGTATTCGCCACAGATTATATACATTTATGTATATATTTTAAAATCGGAATGAAAACATTGAACATCGAGAATGTTAAAACTATTTTTAGTATTTTGTTTTGTTTGCTTGATTTTCTATTTGCATTTTTGAGCGAAAACAAATTCGAACAGAGAGTTCGTGCTGTTATAAAAGCCAAAAAATTTCCATAATTTTGACAATCGCAACTCAAAAGCAAAAACCAAATACACAGGTATTGCTGTATTGGTTCTCTTGTTCGCCTTTACATATTCGCTTTGGTTTTGAATTTGAAGTTGAAATGATTGACTAAATTTTTGATCAACTTTGATATGCAATTTTTGATAACGCATCAAAATTTGTCGAAAATTTTGTCAAAAATTTAGCTACTAATTTTTAGCTACTATCAACATTTTTCCAAAATCAGTTTGAATAAAGAACTATTGAATTACTTTTAACATTAAAGTTATTACTTTTGATATAATCGATAATAATTTTCATCGAGATTTTGAAAGTATACTTTATGTCTGGAATATTGTATCTAGAAATATATAAGTTTTTGATTGTTCTATCCTACGCATCTCTGCAGAAACTTTTAGAGGAATTCTACGAATGTACAATGAGAATTCAGTTTGCAAAAATTAATATTTTTTATTGCATTAAATAATTCTTTATTCAAAATAATTTATGAAAAAAATAAAAGCAAAGCCAAAGAATGTTCTTTCGAATAAATAAAAAAAATCCCCATTAAATTTCAATTTTCTGTGTTATTTCTTTAAAAAAGTAGAAAACCTCGAAAAGGATCACCCTTTAAAAAATAATTATGCATTATTGGATTGATGCGAACATCGCATTATACTAAAGCTTCCAAAGCAGTGGTTGTGATTATGCAGATTTTTACATTTCCCTTCTGCATCCAGTGACATTTTCAATGCTTCAACTACCTTTTGAGCTTCACGGGTTGTACGTAGTTATCATTGTTGAGAAGACTTCCTAATCTTTTCTTGAATCAATCGATGAAATTTTCGGTTTCGGCTACACACTTTCTGCGGTAGCGACAATCTTATATGTAAACTATTCAAAAACTTCTACGAAAAACGAAACAACAAGTCTTCACTGGCAGTAACCAACAAGGGAATATAAACCGACACTCTATAGTATTCTAAACAAATTTCTGCGCTGTAATTTCGTTTAATCCTTCTCCGACACATCATATGTTTTTTTTTTCGTTGACTTCAAATTCTAATGCTAGTTTTTTATAAGCTTTTTCCGAGTTTTAAACGTGACGTGGCAACGTATTTATTATTGTTGTTGCTTTTGACAAATGGATAGATTTTCTCTGAAGCCCGTCTGTAAACTCCAATGTAACAGTGAGTATCGCGGCTTTTGCCACTATGTTCTTTTTTCTCCTTTCACCGGATCAACGGTTTCACGATCTGACAACATGGCAATACACCCATCCATACCTATAAATATGCCATATGTCAAGTTGAAATTAATAATCTCACCTAGAATAACCTTTATGACTACAAATCCTCCGAAAAATAATTCCTTATAAAAATTTTTTATGAAGATTTCTAGGTGCCGAGCCTTATATTCGACTACAGAGTTGCCAGAGTTATCATCAGTTTGAGCACGATACTTTGACAGTTCATCAATAGCGGCTTATACAAGGGCCAACACGATTAAAATTAGCATAGTAGCCAGTGCTTGGAACTCAGTGTCTAATTCCATATTAAACTAAAAAATATTAGAAGTTATTTTTGAGTACAGTTTCAAATGGATTTTAAAGCATGAAATTCATAGCAATAGAAAACTAAAATTTACATTTGAAATATACATACGCACTAAAATTAAGTGGTATCAAGTTGTCATAATTTAATAAGTAGAGTTTTTATCTAAAGAATTCGTTAGAATTTATATTAAGAAAGTTTGACGACGAACGGTCGGCATTCCTGATATGATTTTCAATATAAGTATATGTAATTGGTAAGTGGTTGATAAGTCGATGAGGCAAGGCGCGCCAACCTTTTAATTCTGCGCTATCAAGTGTAGCTCTTTCAGGGCTCTTGTCTTCAACATGGCGCCCTGTCTGCCTCAGTGCTAGTTGCATCAACTCCTTCTCTATCTGCCGATGGCTTTTCGAGCGTCCGCAACCAGTCGATGCAGCCTTTCAGCACGATGCTGAACCGAGTGGATTATTATTTCAGCACGTACCTTCTTCCTGAAAGACTGGCGGTTTTGGTATATATGTATGTGTATGCATATGGGTAGGTGATGTTGGTAATTCATGGTAAAAATTGGGTGGAATAGTTAACGATAACATAGTGTTGAATTGGGTTTGGTGTATGCCGTAACTAGACGGGGGCAGGAGACATAACTTGGTTATATTTCGTTCTTATATCGACCACACGGACATTTCCATCGGGTCCTGGATATAACCGAATAAGGCGATCCAGTCGTCCATCGGTTCGAATGTTGGCCAGTCATCTTTAACGAAGACCATTTCTCCTTTCTGAAAGTTTATTTGTGAAGTTTTCCATTTGTGTCGCCGTTGAAGATCTTGCAAATATTCATTCTTCCATCGAACGCTAAATTGGTAATGAAGAACTTTTCATCTCTGCCACTTATTGGAGAGTTCTTTAGCGTCCGTATCAGTTGGTGCGGTGATGGGAGCTCCACGTAGGAAATGTCCTGCAGATCTTGTGGATATTGTGTCATGAAAAAGATAGGTCTAGAGTTTAATATGGCTTCGATTCGGATTAAGAGGGTTAAGAAGTCTTCAAAAGAGAATTTTTGATTTTCAGCAACTTTATATATATATTTGGCGCTTTGTAACAGCTGAAGCGATTTTCTGCCGAGCTGCTCCTCCAATTTGTGGTTTTGCGTCATGATGTTTTCACCAACAAATGGAGAGACCTACAATTTATTCTAAGCCGCCTCCGAACGGCTGATGAATTTTTATGAGGAGCTTTATTTCATGCCAGAAATGCACTCGGAGGGATTGACATTCCCTGCCGAGGGGTGACCGCAATTAGAAAAATTTATTTTCTATAATTTTGGATGTTGCTCGAACCCGGACTCGAACCCAGGCCTTCCGAATGGCAGTACGCAATGCTAACCACTCGGCTATCGTGGCCGCCGCAGCTTTAATCAAATGAATTTTAAGGTTCTTAACGGCTTTCTTCCACAGGCCGCTCATATGAAGAGCATAGAATGGTATGAAATGCCATGAGAATCCATGTACCGCATATTTCTCAGCGACGCTCCCACAAAAGTCCTTCTGTTGTCTGAGAATATTTTGTGTTGTAGGCCACGACGACGGGTGAATGCGACTTTAAATGCTTCCGTTGTGAGATCTGAACACAACTCTAAATGTATGACTTCAGTTGAAGAGCACACAAAGCCACATACGTATGCTTTTGAGAAAGATGCCTTTCGAAGTAATAACGTTTTGATGAGAAACGGGCCAGCAAAGTCAACACCGGTGGTATGAAATGGTAGTGTAAAAGTAGTTCTTTCTGGGGGTAGCGCTGCCAGTATTTGGGTTCTTATCCTTTGTTTATATATTGTATACATCTTGTAGTGGAAGATGTACTTTTTTATCTGCTGTTTCAGCCGTGGGACGAAGTATTTCTGTTGCACCATGTCGGATCATGAGCTGAAAGCACAATCGAAAGTTATCTGGGATTATTATAGGGTGGCATTAATTGTAGCGAAGTGTGGCATATTTTAAGCGTTCGTTGACACGCATAATTCCCATCTAATACCTCATTGGGTTAAGGGTTAGTAGTGTGCTCTTTTTGCTTATTGGATTTAGGTCTTTGAGTAATGAGATTTCTTTTGGCAACTTTTTTTAAATTGTGTCATATATATATCTTAACTTTGCTGCACTCAGCTGGTTTGCCCGTTGCTGTTGCAGACAACTTCTTAAGAGGAGACTCCAGGACACGACTATCCGAATCAGTTCTGAATCGAAAGAATGTTCCGAATTTTACCTAATTCTATACAATAATTGAAAAAAATCGTAAGATTAAGGTCAATTCTTTTTTACAAAATTATTTGTTGCAAATTTAAGTTTCCCTTCAAAGATCTAATTTTTATTTTATTCAAATTTCACCATTTTTTAAAAGCATCTGTCCCATAGTACATCAACTGGAGAAGTACAACGGATTGAACAAGTTTAAAATCAATTTAAACAACTCAATTCAACAGCTTTCAAGAGCAGACTCACGACGCAAAAGTACGAATGTACGAATATATAGAAATTCCCGACCAACTAGGCCGAAATATGAGGCATTATAACTTTTGAAAATATTTTACACGCATGAGCGCTTTACAACTGTCAAAGTGGCCCTACTGGGACAATAGTAGCTCAGCAGTTTGGTGAAATTTGTTTGCGGATTGTCTGTTTGGTTGTAGGCGCCAGTGAATGGTGGTGTTGCAAATCCGTTTGAGTGTAATGGGACTTGCTGCTTTACTGCTACTGCTTATCGCCCGGACCCCTCATCAATTATTTTTGGCTCACTCCCTTTCTCTCTCTGTAACTGTGTGTGTGTTTTTCGTATTTTATTTTTGTTGCCGCGTACTTTGAACTTTTCTGATATGTGAAATATTTAACCCATGATGGATGACTCGAAGTATATGATGAATGTGCTGGCGCTCTGCTTCATTTTCCCCAACAGTTTTTACTACTGATGAATTGTTTTTGCCACATAACTTTCAGCGAAAAAGCTGAAAAAAAAATAATGACTATATTTTAGTACGAAAAGAAGTAGTTGAGTGTGTGTGAGAGTGTGCGTGTGTGTGCGGTGATAGCGCATAGCGGAAGTGTGCAAACGCTAAAGTGCGAATGATTTGTGCCTTTTCGGCATGGCTGTTTGTCAGTTTGCGTGAAACACAGTTCCGCTCACAAGCAGAGAATTTTTCTTTTCACCTCCCTGCTACACTTTTTCGCCACTCTTCCGTTATTCTAACTTGTTCCAACGCCTTGGCAATCAGTTTTTTCCACGCCATTTTATGATTTATTAAAGTTCGTTGAGGCTTTGGCTTGGATCTAAGTCAGTGAAAATGACATCTCGTTGTGGTTATCAACGGCAGCAGCGTCAGTAGCGACAGCGAGCAATGTATATAAATAGTTTTCCGGTTTTTGCAAGAAAATTTGCCAAAAGTTAAAAGTGAAAACTACAAGAAGTGATTGAAATTGTAGTACAAGAAAGGAGAAAAATACATATAGGGGCTACTAAGTTCAGGTGAAACTGGACTGTTATTTTCAAGTTAAAAATCTATCGATCGAAGCTGTAGTCATTATGGTAATTACTTCAAAAAATTATATGAGAAAATGATTTATTAAATTTAATAGTTAATGATTTTCAAGACACTGGAAAATACTGAACAAAAACTGTTATCTGCACAAAGCTAATAAGCCTTATTTAACTACTCTGCACTGCCGAAAAGAGAAATTATATAAAAATCATTCTACATATTTACTGCCAAACTCAGTGAAGATTTAAAACTTCAATATCCGGTCTTACAGAAATCAAATATATGTACATAAATGTACAAAATGTGAAAAATGTAATTGAATTCTTATTTTCTACAAATTCGATTTCATTTCTCTCATTTCAAAACTGTCAAATACTAACATGAATTCATTTTAAAGGGTTATCCAAGTAGAGGTAAATATTTCAATAGCCATTTTTTGGCAGTTAATGCGTGAGTGGTGTTAAGTTGTCATGTAATTTATGTTCAGTATTGTTTGGCATTTCATCATGGAAATATTTACGCCTGAACATCGTTTACAAGTCATTCAACTCAAATTTCTGTAAAGAACGTGTTTCGCTCGCTTCGCTCAACTTATGGTCAGCATAATCGGCCTACTGAGTGTACTATTCACAGCACCATCACCCATCTTGAGACCCAGCATTCATTAATGCATAATATTCGAACGAATAGAATATGTCCAGCACGAAGTGAAGAAAACAAAGCGGTCTTAGCTGATAGTGTACACGAAGACCGTAGAGAGTCGATTCGGCGCCGTTCACAGCAACTCGGACTGATGTATGGAACGAAAATATGGATTGCGCAAGAACTGAAGCCGCTCGACCTTCTCAAGAGACATCGCTTCGCTCTATGGGTTTTTGAAAAGCTCCAAGAAGATTCGACGTTTTCGGACCAAATTTTGTTCAGCGATGAGGCCGACAAAGAGTAACCTGAAGAGATTAAAGAGCTGCAATTTCATTCAGAAAAAACAACGGTTTAGTGTGGTTTATGGGCTGGGAAAAAAAATCGGTCCATATTTCTTCAAAAATGATGCCGGTCAAAACATAACCGTCAATGACTACCGTTATTGCGCCATGATAACCGACTATTTGATGCCTGAAATTGAAGCTCGTGATCTCCGCGACATTTGGTTTCAACAAGATGGCGCCACTTTCCACACATCACAATTATCATTGGATTTTCTGAGAGAACACTTCGCTGAGCAGATAAATTCACGTGTGATCGTGTGATATCACACCGTTAAACTCTTTCCTATGGGGAAATGTAAAGTCTAAAGTCTATGCAGACAATCATGCATCAATTCAGGCCGTGGAGCAAAACATCACGCGTATCATTCGCCAGTTACCAGTCGAAATGCTCGAACGAGTCATCGAAAATTACACTCAACGGATGGACCACCTGAGACATAGCCGGGGCCAACATTTGAAAGAGATAATCTTCAAAAAATAAATGCCAAAGAATGTTCTTCTGAATGATAATAAACATTCCCCATTAAATTTGCATTTTCTGTGCTTTTTTCTTTAAAAAAGTATGGAACCTCCAAATCGATCACCCTTTATAAGCCATCGTATAAAGCTTTCCTTTCATTTCAATCATAAATGTACGCATTAGTATAAATATGCGTGTAGCTGGCAAAGTTTTAAAGTATTTTTTATAGTAATAAATGGTTAAACATTTAGTAGCAAAAAATTTACTATCTGGTGCAAGACTGTTACTGTCAATTCGGAGCGGAGTAGATATAATTCTTTTTCGTTCAGTTTAAGGCAGCTTTAAATCGATGAAAAAATGCTGTGTCTATTCTTTTTTCAAGTGAACTCCTTGTCAATAGTCGATTTATCAGGTTTATAGGCTAAAGAAAGGTTCATCCACGAACTCAGTATGCTCTTGAGATCGGTCGCCGGACTATCACCGTATAACCTGTAAAAGTACGGTCCGGCCTTGAAATCTTTTGTAAGTCGTCGGACTTTTTCATAGAATTTTCGAACAAGCCATGCAATTTAAGAACACGACTTGAAAGATATTTGGTTCCAACAAGGTGGTGCCACATGACACTCAACACGAGCTAATATGGCTTTATTGCGAGAGAAATTTCCCAACCGCGTAATCTCTGGTCTTGGCAATGCCATTTGGCCACCTAAATCATGTGATTTGACGCCGTTGAACTTTTTTGGTGGGGCTACCCGAAAGACCATTTTGTGTGGATAAACATTTAACTATTGAGCTCTTGAAAATCAACGTTCGTCCAGTTATGGTTAAGTACCACCAAATATATGCCAAAAAGTGATCGAAAATTACCTCAAATGGAACGAAGTTTACAAAAAATCAATAGACAGTCATTTGAATGATGTAGTGTTTCACATATAATAGCAAGTTTCAAACTTTATAATAAAAAAGAAGTTTCATGAAAAAATTAATTTTAAATAAATTTTATTTACGATTATTTTGTAGACCACAAAATCCGTTGTGATATTATAAACTGCATATTTGAATACGAGGGATCTTTTAAAATCTGAATGCATTTCTAGTTATTGTACTAGTTGATCAAGCCGAAAATTGCTTTAATTTCAATTATAAATATAATTTTGTAACGAATTTGCTATGTTCGCCTTGATGATTTTCCAAATCCTTCGAGTCCGATCACTGGATTGCTAAAAAAAACTCCAAAGATTTATTTGTTAGGTTTCTTAACCGTCAGGAATTTATTTGTACAGTAATTACAATCTTCGTCTTTAGCCAATGGCTTATCTTACAATTCTTTATGATACACAATTATTATCTTCTTCACTCAGCTTATCCGTTTCTAAAACACACACAGCTCACAGCAATGTTAACTCCACTAAGTTGTCTACTCGTCTCTCCTGTGATAGCGGCTGCCGCTCTTTTTATACCTGTAGATTCTGTTCACGCGATCAAGAATAGGCTGATTATTCGCTTGCCTGCGGTAGCTACAGCTGTTTCGTTTATCCTTAATCGCGTGGAATTTCCTTTACGTTGTCTACCCTTTTGTTTGTCCTTGGTACGGGTAATTTGCATTATACGGCCGCTGCTTTATTTTCGGTCCTTTTCGGGGAATCGCATTTACATTGTTACTTATTTCAATCTGTTCTTCGTATTTGGGATTTTCGTCACAGTATGTTCATTGGCTAATTTACTTTTCTAATCCCTTTCAAATATACATTTTTCTATCGTCCCAAAATACACAAAAATTGCCTTTTTCACACCCCCTGAATCATGAAGGATTCACATAATAGTAGCAACTGTGGTGATATGCCACTCCTACCAAAACAGATTATAATTTTTTTGTCAGATAGTCAACCTCCTGATGTGGTCGCTTCGATGTGACATTCAGAGAGGAGTAATTATCTATCGGCTTTCTGATATTTGTTTAATTAATGTTTTCTCTATCCACAGTAGATTTTTCGCAGAGTTGCACTTCAGTTTTCATGTTTTCTGACAATTTAGGTAAATTTAGATAATTTTTTTTATTATCTTAAAATAAAATAGAACACCGATCTATTTTCTATCTAAAACACATTCATCAATAAGCACATCTACAAGAGGTCTCTGAAGCGTGTAAGTGTACTCTGCTATGATTGAGATGCTCCATCTTTTCTGATATCTCCTTCCATCTGCCTAGAGTTTGGGTAAATTGTTCACTATCAATTATTTTATTTTATTTTACTTTATTTTATTTTTTAAAATTTTTTTTTAATAAATTATATTATATAAATACCTTTGATGTGCATGACATGATATATTAACTTTGGTCCGAAGTATTTAAGTACCACAAGAAGAACAGTTTGTTTGAATTCAACTAGTCGCTCAGTTTTTAAGATATATTAACCAAACTTGGTAAACAGATGCACATATATATTTGTAGGATCATTTATCGGAACTGGCCAGATCGGAGCACTATAGCATAACAGGTCAATTGAAAAGTCCCCGGCCTACCATAGTAAACATAATTTTTACTGGAAAAATTTATGTTTTTTATTCAACATAGTTCCTTTCAAGGGTGATACACTGATTGTAGTGACCCTGTAACTTTTCAATACCATTTATCCTTTGCTTTAAAATAGGCCCCAGTTTCGGTGATCACCTTTTCGTGCGACGAAAATTTCTTCCCAGTGAGCATTCTCCCAAGATCTGAGAACAGGAAATAGTCTTCGGGGGCCAGATCTGGAGAATACGGAAGATACGGAAGCAATGCGAAGCGACATACATGGATTTTTTCCATCGATTTCGCTTACTTGTGACACGGTGTATTGTTTCGATGAAATAGTATTTACCTTGTTCTTCAAATGCGGCCGTTTTTCGACGATTTCGTCCTTTAAACGGTCCAATAATACTAATTATTCCATATGCATTCCAAAATACAGACGCCATAACCTTGTCAGCCGACTGCTGAGCTTTTCCACGCTTTGGAAAGCGGGTTCATCGTGTGCAATCCACTCAGATGACCGTCAATTGGACTTGGGAGTGAAATTATGTAGTCTTGTTCCATCCATTGTCACATAACGTTACAAAAACGCGAGTTTATTACGCTTGAACATCTCCAAACACTGCTCCAAATCATCAATTCGTCGTTGTTTTTGGTAAAAAGTGAGTTATATACGATCAATTTTTCAGATTTGAAATTTTGAGTAATTCCCTTAAAAAAGTACCTACTAACTGAAATTTGGTACACTATACATAAAGAGTGATCCAAAATTGGTACTTTCTTCAATACCCTTTTTTTGACAGATCACGCATGAGTCGTGTCAAGCTGTCATGTTGTTTTTGTTCACTATTGTTTGGAATTTCATCATGGAAAGACTTTCGCCTGAACAACGTTTACAAATCATTCAACTTTATCTCGAAAATTCACGTTCTGTAAAGAATGTGTTTCGGGCGCTTAGCTCAACTTATGGTCAACATAATCGGCCTACTGAGCGTACTATTCGCAACACCATCACCCATCTTTAGACCCAGCATTCATTATTGGATAATACTCGACCGAATACCACGTTCAGCATGCAGTAGCAGAGAGTGCACACGAAGACCGTGGAGAGTCGATTCGGCGCCGTTCGCAGCAACTCGGACTGACGTATGGAACGACTTGACGCATTTTACGTCGAGATCTTAAATTGAAAGCGTACAAAATATAGCTTTTGCAATAACTGAAGCATCTACATCTTCCCAAGAGACATCGCTTCGCTCTATGGGCTCTTGAAAAGTTCCAAGAGGATCCGCCGTTTTCGAGCCAAATTTTTTTCAGCGATGAGGCCCATTTCTGGCTCAATTTGTAAGTAAACAAGCAAAATTACTGCATTTGGGACGAGAGCAACCTGAATAGATTCAAGAGCTACCATTTTATCCAGAAAAAACAACGGTTTGGAGTGGTTTGTGGCCGGTGGGATCATCGGTTCATATTTCTTCAAAAATTATGCCGATGGGAACGTAACCGTCAATTGTGACTGTTATCGCACCATGATAACCGACTGTTTTTGATGTCTGAGATGTCCGCGACATTTGGTCTCAACAAGGCGGCACCACTTCCCACAAGATCGTGTGATATCACGCCGTTAGACTTATTCCTGTGAGGATATGTGAAGTCTAAAGTCTATGCGAACAATCCCGTTTCGATTCAGGCCTTGGAGCAAAACATCACGCGTGTCATTCTCCAGTTACCAGCCGAAATGTTCAAAAGAGTCATCGAAAATTGGACTCAAGGGATAGACGTAGCCGAAGCCAACATTTGAAAGACATAATCTTCAAACAATAAATGCCAAAGAATGCTCTTTCGAATGATAGTATATATTTTCCATTAAATTTGAGGTTTCTGTTTTTTTTTTTTTTTTTAAGTAGGGAACTTCGAAATGGATCACCGGAATGAATGTATATTGGTAATGAAGATCATCGAAATCGGACTACCACCCACATACAATATGCTTCTCATATTTATATCATAATAGTCTTTTAAAATAGTCGGTTTTACAGGACATATATCTGCACTACCATAAATGTATTCGAAATTAAATACTCGTACATATAATACAGAATTATTAATTCATTTGAGTAAAATAAAACGGGCATTAAATTCAAAAAACATAAAAAAAGTACAAATAAAAGAATAATGGCAAAGTTCGATCTACAAATGTACATCAATATTTCAGCAAACATATGTATCTTTATTAGAATCAACCGCAAAATTATTTTCTGGCTATTGGATCATCTTTCGCTTTCACTGCCGCATTTTCCTTAAATATAAAATACAACTTCCCCCTCGTCCCACTCGTAGGAACATTTGTCAACCCACAATTCAACTTTATTTCGATTTTCCCTGCATTGCCGTAATTTAAATGATCATATGACACTGTAAGCCACAAATCGGTATGGCTGCGAACAAAAAAAAAATAAAAACGACAAAAACAAGCGCCAAAGTAACGTTGGAGCAACTTATGCGATAAATTCTTGTGGAAATAGTTTTCTTTGTTTGCGAACAATGCTCGAGGAAAGTAAAGATATGGCAAGCGAAGCATCGGATATCAAGGGCAGGAGGATGGCTGGGAAAAAAATGGATGAGCGGAGCTTAGCAACAAATCCGGCAAGGCCAGTCCAATAAGTGCTGAGATACAAACATACCAATATGTGATTGTTTCTATTTGAATATATGCGTGTGTGTGTGTATGTGTATGTTTGGCTCATACACAATGACAAATAATTTCCTGCTATCGGGTAAATTCAATAAATTCAAAACCCACAATTTCCTTTTGTTTGCATTTGCTCCATGTTGAATTGCGTCGCATTCGCTTTGGCTTTGGGGCAGCAGCTATGGTGGCGACATGTCGCTCTTTACATTGTTCCAGTCGAATATATGCATGTGCTTTGTGAGCGTCGTGCCGTCGATTTGAACATTGGTAGCACAGTTAGCTGCCAACTTACCGCGGGCGTTGAAAATTATCATGTTGACTTGGCGCATAAATCTGCTTACCAACTTATGCTGTTCCTAGGGTGCACGTGCACGTACTCGGGCGAGTGTGTGTAAGTATACAGTTACATTTCCAACTCTCGACAGTGACCTGGAAATGGCAAACCGCCCTTCTCATAAATTATTGAATTGTACAAAAATCCCGCCATCTTCCTTTCCAACGGAATATGCTAATATGGAGAAATGCTTTTGGCTTCCTGTGAAACTCAGATTGGCTGGTCTTAGTGTCTGAAAGTAAACTACTAATAATTTGCTAGTCACGTGTATGAAATATTATATAACGATTCTCTAATTTGAAATTCTGATCAAAATCTACAGTCCGGTCTTCTTAAGAATATAGAAAAACTAGATAATTGAATTCTGGCTTTTGAGGAAAACCTTTTTAGTCTCTATGAGACTTAAGTCACTTCAACGAACGTTTAACTGTGCTCCAGTTAATATACTCACTAAACCAAGGAAATCTCTTTCATTAAATAGGAAGAAAAGCTCAGTGAAGGTATGATAGGAACGTTGCTTACTTCTCTCATTGAGTCAAGACAAGAAAAAGGTATCAAACTGCTGCTCAACACTAAGA
This sequence comes from Neoceratitis asiatica, assembly GCA_030068015.2. Classification (NCBI taxonomy): domain Eukaryota; kingdom Metazoa; phylum Arthropoda; class Insecta; order Diptera; family Tephritidae; genus Neoceratitis; species Neoceratitis asiatica. The sequence goes on from CM061529.1 coordinate 42,780,307, forward strand.
ACAGCTTGCTCACCGAGGAAAATACCTAAGCTGAAATGAAAATTGGAAAGGACATTTTGTACTCCTCGCGATACAGTGTGATAAAAAATCGGCAAGGTGACAAAAACTATTCCAACTAAGCTACAGGGTAGCTGCATGGAGATAGCGCAAACTGACAGTAATCAGAAATTCTAAATGTTAATTTGGCACCACCGAATACAAATATGTGAGTCTACAAACCCACTGGCTTTACTTCCGAGTTGCCGAAAGACACTTTAACTCACCTGTATGGCTGAGCCTTCGGGGCAGGTTCCTCAAAAGATTGAAATATTTAACCTCTTTTTGCTCCTCCTGCCAATAAGTTATCACATTTGATAAATACATGTTTTCGCTTTTATAGATCGTGACAATCTGTCCCGAAGCTACTCGTCGGCCCGCAAAATTCCTTCGCGAGCGTATGTTGGTGCCAAATCACCTTTCCCCAAAGCTACCGCATCGAATAGCACAAGCTACTATGACAAGTAAACATGTTGGGATCAATTTCCTCTAGACCCATTACAGAGAAATGGTGATATAATCTTTTACGAAATGCCTGGGCATCAGAACTCGTTTCCCTAATAAAGGTTGATCTAAGTAGAGGAACTTTTTTTAATAGTTTTTTTTTTTTTTTTGACAGATCACGCGTGAGTAGTGTCAAGCTGTCATGTTATTTTTGTTCAGCATTGTTTGGCATTTCATCATGGAAAGACTTACGCCTACGCAACGTTTACAAATAATTCAACTTTGTTACGAAAATTCACGTTCTGTAAAGAATGTGTTTGCGCGCTTCGCTCAATTTATGGTCAACATAATCGGCCTACTGAGCGTATTATTCCCAACAACATCACACACCTAAGATCTAGCATTCATTATTGGAAAACCGAATAGACCACGTCCAGCATGCAGTGATGAAAATATAGCGGCCGTAGCTAAGAGTGTACACGAAGACCGTGGAAAGTCGATTCGGCGCCGTTCGCAGCAACAAGGACTACCGTATGGAATGAGTTGAAAGCGTACAAAATAGAGCTTGTGCAAGAACTGAAGCCACTCCAGCTTTCCGACGTTTTCGGGTCAAATTTTCCTCAGCGATGAGCCCCTTTTCTGGCACAATGGGTATGTAAACAACCAAAATTGCCAACTCTGCCATTTCATCCAGAAAAAACTACGGTTTGGTGTGGTTTGTGTTCCGGTGGAATCATCGGTCCATATATCTTCAAAAACTATACCGGTGAGAACTTAACCGTCAATGGCGACCGTTATCGCGCCATGATAACCGACTATTTTATGCCTGATGACTGAAATTGAAGCTCGTGATCTCCGCGACATTTGGTTTCAACAAGACGGCGCCACTTCCCACACATCGCACCAATCAATGGATTCATTGAGAAAATACTTAAGTGAGCAGACAATTTCACGTTTTGTTTCGGTCGATTGGCTACCAGTGTCGTGTGATATCACACCGGTAGATTTTTTCCTGTGAGGATATGTAAAGTCTGAAGTCTATGCGGACAATCCCGCTTCGATTCAGGTCTTGGACGAAACCGGTACGAGTGTGCTTCGCCATTTACCAGTCAAAATGCTCGAACGAGTCCTCGAAAATTACACTCAATGGATGGACCATCTATGACGTAGCCGCGGCCAACATTTTAAAGAGATAACCTTCAAAAAATCAATGCCTTTCGAATGATAATAAACATTCCTCATTAAATTTGAAATTTCTTTTTTTTTTTCTGCTCACAGTGGATAAATTTTTCCAGCGAGAAGGGAGGGGGGAGGGCCCTTTGGAGACTTGGGCAAGTGGCTGCACCGATTGTAACCCAGCAATCATTCATTTGGTATTAAAGTTTTAACCGCGTGCCGACAGATGTCACTGCCAACATCTGGAGCAAAAGAAATGAAAGGCAACAAAATTCCTTGGTTTATATAAATAGGGAAAGCATGCAACCAAATTCTGCATATGAGCGCATATCAGCATCGCGATGTCGTATTTTAAAATATCAACTGTTGAGCCAAGCTATTCGGAAGCAAGCAGACCTTCTTTCGAGACGCTTTGAAAATGTCTATACCATCGCTATCAATTTTTAGTTTCTGTGCAACTTTTATTAGTTTTTAAAGCATCAAGCGGACCTAGGGAATTTTATTTTCCATTAGAATAGCTGGCTCAACTAAAGGTAGCAAGGGTAGTCGGGAAAATTTTAAATCTTTTTATTCTCTACTTACTTTTACAATAAAATATGGGTTTTTTTTTTCGAAGCGAGTAGTATAAATGGTAGCAGTAATGAATGCCCCAGGCTTAAGCCTAAGTGAAATCCATCTTCACTCAACTCAAAGCTCAGCACAAAGTTAATTAAGGAAAAGTCAAACCCCAAGGCCTCCCCATCTACACGCGAAGACTTATGCAACTCGTTGCGTAGTAATTTAGTTACTATGTAAACATTTTACGAATTCTCGTTTATTTATTTATTTATGTACTTCGCGAAAATGGAAGTTGATGTATTCCTGTTGCAGGTTTATTGCTGCCTCTCGTCTTGGACTTGCCCTCGCTTTTCCTGTGTGAAACAAATTTCACCTTCGTGGCTTTAAGTGGTGGAATACTTATGTAGGCTTAGCGGACAAACAGATACAGAGATACAAAAGCTTTATTTTAAGTACTTTAACGTAGTGGTTGTATATATTCGACATTGTTCCCAAAGAGAGTTCCTGTAGGAAATTGTTTACTGTTGGAGAGATTAACTAAAGTATGATTTATCACTATTCATTTATCATTAGTCTTTTTTGTTGGTATAGTCACCACCTATAATGTTATGGTCGAGTTAATGTCAGCACACCAATGGTGTGTTCTCTTCAATGAAACCAAGTGCTTCTCTATCTGAACTTTCTGATGGTGTCGAGGACTTTCTTTATATTTGCTTCCGCCAGAAAGTATTGCATTGAACACTTTCAAAGCAGAGTGTTCTCATTTATCCGGAAAACATGATTTAGCCAGTGTAGCTGCTGTCTATGAACTCGCAATCAATGTCGTCGTATATACTCATATCATGAAGCTCATCGTACAATTGTCTACGGTATATACCGCCACTAACAAGTAAAGGCCCATAAATCTATCTTAAATCTTTTCCTTGAAAACCCTTAGTGCCACCTCATTAGATGTCGTCATCGTCCATGCTTCTGAACAATATTGCAAGGCAGGAGTAATGAACGAATTGTAGAGTTTATCGAGTACGGACTAAACCTTCCAATTCACTAGTTATTCCGAAGGAGCAACTATTGGCAAAAGTGATTATAAGTGATGACAGCCAATAGTGATGTGGAATCCCAGACGCAATTGCCTCGATTTTTTAAATTTTTTTTTTTTTTTTTTTTTTTTTTTGTTGACAGGAGATATTACGTCTTACTTTCGTTCACTACCAGTCATACTTACATTATTTCCCCACTTATTATAGAGAAGACAGAAATAATGGCGCGGTTGTCGACGCCCCGCAGCTTGTAATATTTTTCGGGCATTCAATTAAAAAAGTCACGCATTAGACGACTTGCTTGAAACCTCATTAGTGTCTAACTGGGAAGGGTCCTTCCCGATCCTGGCTCAGCTATCAGTGTTGCATCAAATCAATTAAAAAATCCATATAGTTTTAACATAACCACATCATAGAAATTTTGAAAAATATATGAAAAATTTTATATATAAATTTTTAGTTTCATACAGCAATAAAGATCTTCATTGATTACGGCTTAAATTCTCCTCAACTTTCCTCTCATTAAATGCTGTTATTTTCCATTTCATTTCCTCCAAGGTAAATTTTCAGAACACTCCAGGGGCCACTCAACTCGGCTTAACTCAAGGTACTTGACTTTGCATGTCCCATGGGGTCAGCATCATTCTTTTTTTGTTGCTTACATTTCCGATGAATTTTGCGTGTAGCAAGCTCTGCTTGAGCTACTTGCCAACGTTAACAATAGTTCAAGTGAACTGCGGTTGTTTTTGTTGTTATTCTTATATTCAACTGCACTTTGGCTTCGAGTGTTAAGAAGTTGCTGTAACGCAGCTAATGGTGTTTTCATTGAATATTTCCCTTCGTTCCCGATTGCCAGAGTGCATTGTAGAGATTAGATATTTTCAAGAGACAGAAGCCCTTAAGTAAGATGTGAGGCAGTTGTTAGCTGTTTACTCTGCTGTGCAATAAATTTATTTATTTATTCAGCTATGCTTATTGTTTATTTTATTTTGTAGAAAACGCCAAAATTACGAGAATTTCCATTGTTTTTTTTTTTCTTCATGTACAAGAAATGGTGTTTTCACTTTGGTCCGAAGTATGTAAGTAACGGAAGGAGAAGAGACAGACCCACTAAAATATATACCGATCGCTTCAGAATCATGGGCTGAGTTGATTTAGCCATGTCCATCTGTCCGTCCACCAATTTGAACGCCAAATTGGTATCTAAATTTTCAAGATATTTCAACCAGGCCTGGTAGGAAGATCGGACTGCTATAGCATATACACGACCGATTTTTTAGATTTGAAAATTGAAAAAAACATTTAGAAGCTTGAAATTTGGTATTACCAATTAATATTATGAATTCCATTTTGAAATCGCAATACTATATCATATAGCCATATACATCTGATTTGTTCAGGATTTGGATCCAAAATCCGTTAAAAAATATGCAGGAACGTGAAATTTGGCGTTCTACAGACGTGTAAGTTCAAGTTTATATTGACACTGAAAATTATCGAAGTAGAATTTTGCAATTTGCAATAAGTTTGATGTACTCGTGAAAGGCTTAAAGACTTCAACATAGCCGAATACAGCCGTTGTCTTTTAATTTTTTTAAATTTTTTTTTTTTATTTTTATTTTTATTTTTTTATACTTTTTTTTAATATACATTTTTTGTGAGTTTCTGAGAATATGAATAAGAGAATGAGAGCATGAAACTGTTAAATAAGTCCTACACTAAATACGCCGAGGTATGAGCAGCGATGAGTTCCCAAAAATTATCCTTGTTATTCACCCTCTTTGTAACTACTAATCTGCAAATATCTTTATTGAGGAGCTCAGTATGAATCGCACGCCCTTTACTGATATTCTAAGCTCAGCGAACTAAAGGCATGATATCAGCGGAGCTTCTATAAGCTGTTGCCACATTTGGTTTACACCTATATTCACGAATCATGTGAGCATGAAGTACATCCCTATGTTGTCAAGGAGAGTCAGGGTGTTGTAAATTCAGAGACTAAGTTCGCAAGTATATTCTTAGAACTTTAAAAATTTTACTCTATTCTACACATTCCTGAAAACACTAAATATGCTGATTGACTTATATAGATGAAGTACGATCTCTCTGGCAGAAAAAACAATAGCACAGCATGTGTATTTCAGAAGTAGCTCGTTCGGCATTACCCTTCGGTGTCACGAATGCAATCATAGCACCGTTGACCATAAGTGTAATTCAATTTATCCCAAAACGTCTTATCTGAAATCGTTGCTGAGTTGGCTAATTCATGCTTACAGAACAAGGGCAATAAGGCCACTTTACGCTTTCTGTATTTAATTCGACAAGGATCTAAAATAATGGCGCAAATAGGTAATCCTACATCGAAATGCGATCTACTTCTGCTCTGGTAGGCTCTGAACTACATCAATGATGTAGTTCCCAAATTGGGATTCGGGGAATATCGCGAGAGTGACAGTCCTTAGCCGGAAAAAAATCCGTGTCGTTCCGGTATAAAGACCCGACTGTCGCGAGAACTATAGATTTTAGTCGCCTCTTACGACAGGCATGCCTTACTGCGAGTAAATTCTTAAACCCCTAACCCTACGAGATTCTTCTGCTCCAAGATGGACAGTGAAAATTCTGGGAATCTTTTTGCTTTTCACCACTTTTTCCCCATAATAAAAAATACAATTATTTAATTTTATTTTAAAGTATTTCGCGATTTTATACAATTTTCATGTTAAAGAAATAAATTTAAAATAATTTGGTTTGTACAAAATATATAAATAATGTGAAGAAATGGATTCATTAATAATAATAAACTGTACATATTAATACATTTATAGCCGAAGAAATTTATGCGGTCTTTTTTGTATACTCAAATTCTCTGTTTTATTATATATTTTGTACTTTTATTGTCATTATTAAAATGGACTTTCTGTAATGTGCCAATAATTAAAGTGCAACTAATAGTATGGCTAACATACTACTTTTGCCAGTAGTGTCATAAAATCATCTTTCATTGCCCTAAATAAAGTAAAACCGCGTACTGCCTCGAGCCAAGAACAACTAAAAAACGGAATCATACAACAATAATAACCTAAACACACCATTCGTGTCTATGCTTATCCACAACAAAGTTCACGTTAATGAATATCTTGTAACCCATTGCAGCTGCAGAATAATAATATTGCGCAGTAGACATACCTATTGTACTATGCTTGCACCAAAATTTTATTAATTTTGGCAATCGATCGACGATCTCTTTCCAGGTCTCTAGACCGTTTCCTGGAAATGGAAATGAGTTCAATTCGAAATCGTCAAATTCAATAAAATCGAACCAAAAATTTATATAATTTTTTTAATAGATCGGTCTAGTATAAAAAAATTTCAAGTAAAAATTGCTGTAAACTATAAGACTTCTTGCCTTGAATAGGACTACGATTTATTTGAATAGGTCGATCCATGAGAGAAAAATAATGTTCATGTTAATCTTAAAAAAAAATCTACCTTCATACTAAATTTCAAGTAAATCGTACCATAAATACGCTTTTTGCGAATAGGTCAGTCGCTGGCCGATTTTCCGGAAGAAAAATAGATTTTTTTAATTTTTAGACATACCCGATAAGCACCCAAAGTTTCATAAAAATCGGCCCAAGCATTTCGAAGAAGTAACAAATACCATGACACGACAATTTTATATATAATATATCTACATATACTAAATATATATTTTTGGCTCTTTGTAAGCGCTGAAGTGGTGTTTTACCAACAAATGTAGGGCTCTACAGTTTATTCTAGGCCGCCTCCGAACGACTGATTTATTTTCATGAGAAGCTTTTTTATTTCATGTCAGAAATACCCTTCGAGTGGCTTGACATTCCCTGACTAGGGGCGACAGCAATTAGAATAATAAATTTTCTATAATATTGGGTGTTTCTCGAACCCAGGCGTTTCGAATTGTAGTACGCAAAGCCAACCATTCGGTGGCCGATATACCATATATAAGAATTATTTTGTAGTTTTTTAAATATTTGTATTGCTTTGAAAGGCATTTAGTTTGGCAATAAGCTAGAAAGTGTTATCATTCAAGTACATATAACTGTTTTTTACCTAATTAAATTTAGAATTGCAATCAATGCAGACAGTGAGCCGCGGTGGGTAATTATTTCCAATGGAGAATGTTAGAAAAGTGTTTGAGGCACTTACTATTTCATTGTTCGCAAACGTCAAGCTATGAAGTTGTGATATCATTAAGCTCTGTGAATTTTTTAATTTTCATTACTTTTTTATTTAATTAAATTAGATAAATCTAAATTTAATGTTGTTAAATAAATTTTGGAGCACCTTAAAGCTAAGTGATACAAATATTCTGTGTTTTTAAACTTTAAATAGTTTTTTATAAGTGAATTCTTATATTCATTTCTTCTAATACTTGCCGAGTCATTAGTTGTTTATATACAATTTAATTGCTTTTGTTCGTATACATTTGTTTTTGTTATTTGCGCATTCTCTTTTGTTTACATTTGTTTGTTACAGCTGTTTGCGTTCTGTTTGTTAAGTGTCATAATACAGTGAAACTAAAACTGTTCACTGGAGATACTATCCAATTTTATCAGCTGATTTCAGTTAGCCTCAAATAGTGTAAATAATTACATTTTATATTTTATCATATATACATATATATTTGCTTATACTTGCTTGTCAATATGAAGTGCGGTTTTGAAAATTGCCAAGTCAAAGGCGATTCAGAACGTTTTCTGTCTTGCTGGCTTTGCGATGGCATTCCCCCATTTGAAATGTGCTGGACTGACCGGACGAATTCTGGACGCAATTAACGATGGCAAGGGAGTTCGTTGGTCCTGCTTGAGGTGTCGATCAACTGAAATTGATCTCTTCAAGCTGTTTCGTCTTTCCAAAAATACGCAATCAATTTTGAGAGCAAAAAACTATGAACATATTTTGTAGAAATTGACATTCTCAACCAAAAAAGCTCTAAAGATCTGCTTCTAGTTTCGCACGTTCACCGTGCTTTCGACTTAGTACGACGCCATCATTCGCTAAAGAGCTTGCTTAGAAATATACAACGATTGCCATTAAGTACGAATTTTGAAATTTTGAGCACCAAAATATCTGAATACACTTTCAAAAGGTAAATGCAATGGAGAACACAATGTAAAACAAATAAGAAGTACACTCTACACCTCTATCCTTCTTTCGATTTATTTTACCTTTTCTGGAAACCTTTCATGTAAATGAAAGGTATAATTAGATATTGGAAGGATAACTTAAGAATTTATGCCGTAAAATAGTCAAGTAATGAGTTTGAAAAGTTTTTACGGTAAGCTTTGTATTTGAATCCCGTTTTCGATGTAAGAATTGTGTATATTGGGATTTGATTTTTTAACTACTATGCTGTAATTTTCATTTTCCCCCTACCCCACCAAGAAATGAAAACAAAAACAAATATTGAAATTATAAATAAAACTTTGCAATTATGTTACATACATCGACACAAATATGTACGAGTGAATGTTGTGAGTGGATAAATATTACAAATTCCATACATACATACACAAGCAATACATATGATAATTACAGCCAAGTAAGTATTATCTGGCAACCAGATCAACATTGGCAACTGTTTAGTCATAATATAAGAACGAAATGAGCAGCTTTGAACACTTGAACAATGAATAAAAAAATACGCCTTCATATGTATGCATATATTATATGTATGTATGTACAATGTACATTAATAATGCAGCAATGGAATTCTCTACTTGTATACAATAACAACAACTAAAAACGCACTCAACGCCTACATCAGCATCGCAATTACCATTATAATCATCAGGATTCATGAAGGATTTGGCAACAGCGCTAGCAATAGTTGCTAAGTGAAAAACAACATCTGTACGAGCAGTAAAAGATATAAAATCAAAAACAATTTCATACAGCAATAATAACAAAAACAGCAACGATAAATGCCTGTTTCTCACAACGCAAAAACACAAGAAGGAGCAGCAGCACCAGCATCAACAGCAATAAGATTCCATTATGCCGTCCGTTGTCATATGCACATCCTTCGCAAAAGTAGCATTATAGGTGCCTCTGAGTATACATATGTGTGTGTGCGTGTGTTTGAATAAATGCGCTTATAAATGCTAACGACAGCCGCTGACACTTTTTGTATCACCGCCTTTAGACTTATTATGCAAATGTGTAATGACATTTGCAAAATGGAAGGAATAAGGGAGCTTAGATGGCAAGGCGAGAAGTCGTGAAGAGGAGAAATAAAAGAATAACATAAATAGATAGCGAAGTAGAACATAAAAGCGCACACGTATATATATATATATATTTATACATATGTATGTATTATTATATAAACACATTCAATGAAGCATATGCAAATGAGGCTTTTCAGCGTGAAAGAATGCAACTGCAACGATGCTGTTTGTTGTTTTTGCCAATGCAGCTGTGCCGTGGCTAGCTTACTGAATGTGAACTCATGGCTACGTACGAGTATATATATATATATATATATATACTATGTATAGTACAACAAAGTACACTGGCAGCTGTTGTTGCTTCCTTATACGAGTTGCGCTGTTGTGTGGCTTTTTGAAAAATGTTCACACACACAAAATGAAAATGTCGGCGCTCAGCTGAGTAAACATTTTAATTTTCTATTTGAAAAACATAAGCGCCCACATTGTGTATGTGTATGCAAGTGAAAAGGTGTAAAGGGTTATTTGTGTAGTGACACCTCGAACTAAAGTTGGCTAAATGCGCTGTAAGGAGCTCACTTTTTCACAAAAGCATACAGTGTGCTGTGTTGTTGCATAGCAAATTTTTTAAATGTTTTAAGAAGTAAAAGCGAAAAATTAATTGTTTGGTGCTTACCACTTTTTTGCACGCAACGCTCGATATGTTATATACACTCGAGTTTAGAAGTTATCTTTTAAAGTATTATTAATTTCACCTTATTTCATTCCATACCTTTATTAACAAAGGGTGATCCGAGTAGAGGTACTTCTTTCAAAGCCTTTTTCCCCCTTTTTTTTTCAAAGATCGCGCGTGAGTTGTGTCTAGCTCTCATGTTATTTTTGTTCAGTATTTTTTGGAATTACATCATGAAAAGACTTACGCCTGAGCAACGTTTACAAATCATTCAACTTTATTACGCAAATTCACGTTCTGTAAAGAATGTGTTTCGCACGCTTCGCTCTACTTATGGTTAACATAATCGGCCTACTGAGCGTACTATTCGCAACACAATCACCCATCTTGAGACCCAGTATTCATTATTGCATAATATTCGACCGAATAGACCTCGTCCAGCACGCAGTAGAGAAAATATAGCGGCCGTAGCTGAGAGTGCACACAAAGATCGTGGAGAGTCGATTCGACGCCGTTCGCAGCAACTCGGACTGACGTATGGAACGACTTGGCGCATTTTACGTCGAGATGTTGAATTGAAAGTGTACAAGATACATCGACATCGCTTCGCTCTATGGGGTCGTGAAAAGTTCCAAGAAGAACCGACGTTTTTGAGCCAAATTTTGTTCAGCGATGAGGCCCATTCCTCGCTCAATGGTTATGTAAACAAGCAAAATAGCCCCATTTGGGACGAAGAGCAACCTGAAAAGATTCAAGAGCCGCTATTTAATCCAGAAAAAACGACGGCTTGGTGTGGATTGTGTTCCGGTGGAGTCATCGGTCCATATTTCTTCAAAAATGATACCGGTAAGAACGTAACCGTCATTGCGCCATGATAACCATGTGAAGCTAGTGATTTCCTTAATTTGGTTTCAACAAAACCTACATCGCATCAAACTATGGATTTATTGAGAGAACACTTCGGTGAGTAGATAATATTACGTTCTGGGCCGGTCGAGATAATCTTCCCATTAAAATTGAATTTTCTGTGTTTTTTTAAGTAGGGAAACTCGAAATGGATCACCCTTTGTTAACGATATTTTTAACAAACTTGAAGCCCCCCCCCAATATGTTGCATGTTTGGGGATCGAAAAACTCACAATCAGATAGGTCATGTTTTGAGAGAGGGAAGACATGCTTCCAGTGTTTTTTGACGTGCATATGCTTCGAGGGCCCGACATCGACTCACAACTCAACAAAGAAACGCACCTGCCTCTGTGCAGTAAATAACGCTCGTTAATCGTACAGCCTAACGATTTTCTACTCAGCTTACAATCCGGCTTTCTAATCGCAATTATCAATTACACGATATAAGGTAGCAGTAGAACGGTACTTCAAGCTTCCTTCGTACCGCCGCTGCAACTGTTTTCCGAAAACAGCTGAGAAGAGCTGGTACGCTGAAAAATGACGAACTGTAGTGGAGAAAACTTACTCTTTGCTTCACACAACACTTACGGGGTAGTACAGCAACCGAGAGCTGAAGAGGGAAAGAACATACAATTGCAGACAAAAAGGTGAACATTTTACCGGGACACACGGAGGTGGTGAACCCAAAATCAACTTAGATAACGATGGTTTACCAACCTGACTTTTCAGACATGGTGGCGATGAACTCACAAAGTGCATGCATCAGTATCTTCACAAAATTTTGTCGGATGAGTGTATATCTGACGGTTAGAATATAAACGAGCTCTGGCCAATCCCCTCCGCCTGCACCAATTATCATGTGATAAGCCTTATAAGATCCTATGGAACATGTTGTGTTATAGATTTAGGCTCACTATTAACGAATATTCACCATGCGTTCATTACTGCATAGACTGATACTGGACACTAAAAAAACAAAAAGAAAGGCTGTCTTCAGCTATGCTGAAGTCTTTATACCTTTCATAAATAGATCAAATTTATTGCAAATTGTAAAATTCAAGGCCAGGGTTTAAGACCAGGTTCGATCAACATCCAAAAATTATAAAAAATTAATTGAATTAATTGCGGTCGCCCCTCGTCAGGGAATGCCAAGCCATCCGAAAGTATTTCTGACATGAAATAAGAGCGGGAAATAAAAATACATAGGTTTTGATATACGATACTTTTCCTATCGTAGCATATATTTTTTTGCATTTTGCTATCCGTGCACCATAGCATGCATTTCCTAGACATAGAGAATCCCCCTACTGGTTTTCAAGAGCAAGCAATTACTGGCAAGGTTGACATTCATCCGAGTGTATTTCTAGTCAAAAACTGTATCAATAGTTCGGAGGCGGCTTATAATAAATTGTAAGTCCCTCCATTTGTTGGAAGGGCATCTCGGAATGCCTGTGGTGTTAAAAAGCGTTTAATACGTATTTCTGGATACGTCCTGTGAACAGACAAAAAAATAAAACATCTTAAAAATCAAAATTTGTATTTTGCGAAATTCATTTATTCGAAATATCTTAGTATACGACTTTGGAAGGCAAAATAAAAGTTTTGATAAATAAATTTTGACATTTCCACGAGATATGAGCTTCAATTTATGATTTTTCGAGCTCTACATATGAACCAAGCTTTTGAAAATGTCAATCAACAGGTTTATATTTTTCAATTTTGTTTGTAACATTTTTGTTACCATTACTTTGATTTACAAGTGTTAAAAAATAAAAATTTATATGAAAATAAGGCCAAACCATTCTTTAATTTCAAAATATGGACTAGAAATTTCCAAAAAAAATTTCGAAAGATTGCATTTGTTGAAAATTTATATTGCTCCCGATCGTGTTTGTAGATATTCCGATTGTGGGCATTTAACCACTATAAATTGGTTTCAAAATTTTTTTTTAGTGTGCTATCATTTTGATTCTTTTACTTTCGGCACAAATAAATATTTTTATCACTACCAAACAAATTTTGATTAAGAATCTCACGTACTGGCAACTGTTTTCATATTATTTCACATTTGCTTGATTTATTCAGAAGATAGAAAGATCAAAACTTGCAACTACAAATTATCTTTCTGCTCCCAACATTTCCTGAATTGATTGTGCTATGACATTTTTAATTAATAATTTTTTAGAGTACAATTTTTTTTGAAAATTTATTTTATTTTATTTTATAAATTAATTTAAAAAAAATTTAATATATTTTTTTACCTTATATACCTTAGAATTATTTTATACAAATATAAACTTTAAATTAGTTTGAAGCTCAATTAAGGTTTAAACTACTACCATCTCTTTTAATTTTTTAACGCCGCTTCTCATATGGTATAAATAAATATAATGAAAAATATTTCCGTTAAGATTTTATGGAGAAATTTAAAGAATTAATTTGATCGATTCTGAAACACTTCAATTTTATATATTTTTCTTGTAATTTTTTGCAGGTGGCAGTTAAGAGAGGAAACTCTTATAATCTAGTAGACCAAACAGTACTTTTACTCCAGCAATTAGAGTCGAAATAACAGACGTAACAGCCGCAGCTGCAAATTTCACTATGAATTAAGATGAGACAAAGCATAAAAGTTAGTGAAGTAAGAAATATAATAAGCGACAAGCGAAATATACATACACTAACAGGAATGGTAAATGTAGAGTGCGAGTAAACACGAAGACACGCTAGAGTTGTAAGGGAATGCCAAAAAAATGCAAATAAATGAAGGGCGTAAATATACTTGCAGTTTGTTATACGAACACATACACAAAAAGTGAATAAGGCAAGGACACTGACAATGGGAATGAAGTATAAGAGCGTGCAACCGCTCAAAAGGACGCATAAAATGACTAAACCCAACAAATAAAAGCAGTTAACGTTGCATACGTTGCAGCCGCGATATGGCATTGAGGTGTTGAATATATATATACTATGTATACCAATTATGTAAATTATTTAAATACTATATATGCTGCATATAACTAGATGCGCATATAAATGTATTTATTTAGAAATTCTTTTTTAATAAATCTAAAATGTTGTGGATATATACGCAACACTAACAAACCAAGAGCGAGAAAAAGAAGCGCGGCTTGCTAGCTTCGTGAGATTGCAAAAAAAAATAATTACAAATAAAAAGTTTTACGTTTATGAAAGAAAAATATTTATGTACTACATACATTCCAGTTAATATCTATGATATGTCTTACCGTATGCGCAACATTATGAAAATACCACGTTGGTACTATATACATATGTATATATATACATGTGATATGTACAATATGAATGCTTTCCATTTCAATCACATTTAGTGCACCATAAAAACACATATTGAAAACAAATTTATTTTCCATAGAAAACACTAAACCTTTTATAATCTACTGAGAGTCAGCAAAGAGGTAGAGTTTTAAAAGCTGAAGCAATTTATTTCGTTGGAAAAAAGAATAAATATTACGAAGGAACTCTCAATTGTCACAAAGGCTTACGATTAACAAAGAATTTCAGAAAATTTTCGTAAAAAGGCTGGAAAGTTCCGCCCTAACGGCGCCATTTCCATGAACTCTTGAACAAAAAAAATGCTTACGCGGGGACAGTGGTACTAAAGTTGGAGTTTCTACATAAGAAAAATTACATTTTAGATTTGAAACAGCCTTTAGCCTGGTCTTGGCAATCATTTTCTGAAATCATTTTTAATTGCACTTAATATGGAAATCTTAAGAAAGGCCATCAAGATAGGTCAATATCTTAAAGTGTTTTTATTTGATTGCTAAACTGCCAAGTGCTCTATATCCAAAACCTGTACTCTGAAAATTAGGGAATATATTCTAGTTATGAAGGTGAGAGAGATGTTCATTCAGTAATCTTTTTCCATTTGATAACCCTTTTCTTCTTCAATAATTCAGGACATCGAGTCACAATATGGCGTATTTTGCAATTGGACTTACACTTGCATCCATACAAATTCCAGCTCACACAACAACTTGAGCCAGCTGACCATTCTCAACGCCGTAGCTATGCCGATTGGATGCTTAAAAAACAAGCAGTGGACCGAGATTTTTCCAACAAAATTTTATTCAACGACGAAGCACATTTCTCCCATGGTGGATACGTAAATAAACATTTGAGACTCCGAGAATCCTCAAATAATTGAAGAGAGGCCATTAAGCCAAAACTAACTACTGTTTTTCCTTTAAAAATTTAGGAAATTTCGAAATGGATCACCCTCGATCTGGGGTACAGAGAGCTGAGCATTGAAGAGGGTATCATGACAAGCAGATTAAATGAGAGGGTGAGATATGGGAAATAATCCTGTACGAATATGAACTAAGAAGTTAAATTTATGGATGGAATACTTATTTAGCTTTTTAAATGGCAGTGAAAGTGCAACACCGGGAGATAGTAGACCCGAATCCTCAAAAGATGATTATGGAAAAGACATTACTATGCCCGACTATGATGAAGTTCGAATATCGATGAAGAATGACAATTATATGTAAAAAGAAGGGGACCGAACAGTATGCGCCGATTGTCATGAATACTTTGAAAGTGTTCGACGTAGTACCCGCTGGTGGAAGTAGATGAAGAACTCACTTCATTGGAAAGATCAAATTGATAAGAATTTGGAATCACTTGATATCTCCAATTAGCCCCAAATGGCGAAAAACAGAAACGACTTGTGCCTTATTTTTAACTCGACAATAATTGCGTAAGCAGTCTTTGTACCATTTATGTTTTTTAATATTAATAAAATTTAAGAATAATACAAAATCGTGAATTGAAACACTCTGTTTGACTCTTTTTCCTCCCAAAACTTGGTTCTTTGTCAATAAAAATCCAAGTAAGCTTCGATATTTAAAAATTTAGATCCCAGCAGGCGTTCCATGACCCGAGTCCTGAATTTTTGAAGAAGAAAAGGGTTATCAAATGGAAAAATATTACTGAATGAACATCTCTCTCACCTTCATAACTATAATAAATTCTTTAATTTTCAGAGTAAAAGTTCTGGATATAGAGCATTTGGGAGTTTAACAATCAAATAAAGACAATCGAAGATATTGATCTAACTTCAGGAAATTATTGCCAAGACCAGGCTAAAGGCTGTTTCAAATCTACAATGTAATTTTTCTTATTTGAAACTCCAACTTTAGTACCACTGTCCCCGCGTAAGCATATTTTTGTTCAAGAGTTCATGGAAATGACATCGTTAGGGCGGAACTTTCCTGCTTTTTTATGAAAATTTTCTGAAATTCTTTGCTAATCGTAAGCCTTTGTGACAATTGAGGGTGCCTTCGTAATATTTAATATTTTTTCCAAAGAAATAAATTGTTTGAGCTTTTAAAACTCTACCTCTTTGCTGACTCTCAGTAGATTAAAAATGGTTTATTGTTTTCTATGGAAAATAAATTTGTTTTCAATATGTGTTTTTATGGTGCACTAAATGTGATTGAAATGGAAAGCATTCATATTGTACATATCACATGTATATATATACATATGTATATAGTACCAACGTGGTATTTTCATAATGTTGCGCATACGTCACGACATATCATAGATATTAACTGGAATGTATGAGTATATAAATATTTGCCTTTAATAAACGTAAATTTTTTTATTTGTAACAATTTTTTTTATTCATTCTCACGAAGCCAGCAAGCCGCGCTTCTTTTTTCACGTCTTGGCCCGTATTTATGCGGATAAACATTTAAGTCTTGAAAACCAACATTTGTCGAATTATGTACCAAAAAGGGCCCGCAAATTACTTCAAACTGAGCAAAGATTTGCAAAAATTCACTTGTATGAAGATATATATATATAGATATATATATCAAAAGTAGGCTAAAATTTTTCATGTTCTATACTTAAATTATCTTTCACTTTTTCTCTCTTCTATCACATGACGTGCATACATCTATTTAATCTGCAGTGGAAAGTGGTTGTTAAAACATAACGCATACAAAGAAATACCAAATAATTTTAATTTTTAAAATTAATAAAATGTGAGTAAAGAAAGAATCGCTCCATTACATTATGCATATATTTATATTCGAATAACAGCGCTGTAGCCAAATATTAAACTTGTCAGAAAATACACTAGCTTGCTTCTGGAATTTCACGACTAAATTGCACTAGTATGAAAAATAGCAAATTAGCGCTAATTCAAAATATATAGAGTTAATGCGTTATTTTATTTAAGTTTAATTTTTTGGTATTTAACTTTTTTGATTTTCATCATTAAATAATAAAAAAAAAATTTTGAATATAATTTTTATAGATTTTAATTTTAATTATTTCTATGAATTATTTTTAAATATACAAAAGGACTTTTTCGGTTCAAAACTGCACTAGTGTTATTTTTGTTCACTTTGTATCGTGAGATGTCCTTGGTAAGTTTTTAAACTTATTCACTTTGCACCCGCACATATGTACGTATGTACAGACACACGTACATGAACAATTTCGTTTTGGTGTATTTTTACTGTTTACGCTTCCTTTTAATATTTTTTTTTAAATAATAATATATATGTGCTGTGTTTGTTTTAAATTGTGTAAATTAAAAGCAACAACCCAACTCGACACCCATATAAGTGTGGCAACCCTATGCCATTTCATTTCACTTACTGATTCCATCATCCGCTTTGTTCTTTTCCGAGAAACAGACTGCATATGAAAACATTTTAATAAGCAGTATATACATACATACTTTACATACATAAATGCATTTAAACGAAGTTCTCATTTCCTCAAATATTTGCACATGTTCGTATTAATTTCTTGCTCAAACACTCTCGTAAACTTTTTCAAATTCCCATAAGGCGTGTTTTTAGTCATTTATGCTTTTCAAAATATTTGCAAAGAGATAAATGTATGTATTTAGGTTACGAGTTACACATCCGCAGTAAGAAATAAATCGTTAGATTGCACGTACATACATACATCATTTATGCAAAAACAATATCAAATAGCAAACTAAATTTTAATTTTGCAATGAATATATATTTCAGTACCGTTCAAATGTCATAGATTGGAAATATAATTCTGATATTTCCAACAACAAAAAATTATTGGGTGAAATATGGCTTGGCTTAATACGCTTGCAACAAAGTTAGCCAAAAGTGACTTATCTAGGGAAAGGGATCTTACTCACCCTTGCACCTTCACAGAGGTAGGTTAGATTAGGATGAAGTGGTCGCTGGGCATCAGTTCATTAGGGCACCAGACAAGCACATTTTGATACCATTGACACTCCTAAGAGATCCCATCCTCTATTCAAACCATTGTGTGAAGATTGCATTCGAAAAGTAAGCACCCTAAGGTTTCAGGGTTTTCCTCCGCCCTGCGATACTTTCAAAAGGTTTTTTTTTTAAGATCAGCCTCTCTGCGTGCCGGTCTAATAAAGGATGGCTTGCTGAAAGACACAGATAAATATATATTCTTCAAATGTCAACCACATTATCCTGATCACATTGCAACAATTTAGGCTCTTCTATCTTGTGGATGCAGCTGCGACGAATAATTGTCTTATAGTGCGCTTACTATTGGAGAGCATCATGCACAAACTCTTCTATTATTCCCTTCCTTGAAGGTTGTCTGTCATTTCTTTACCCAGTATGCTACTGTATACAGGCTGCTGCACTCGGTTCGGATAAAAACTGCTTAGCTATGACTTCAACTGATCTGCGACAATTACCTACCGTTTCTTATTATATTCATACCCCTTCCAGGGCTTTCAGTGCTGACTGGCTATTTGTATCAATAAAGAAAAAATTTATTGAGATTTCCATTAAATTCAGGCAATTGACAGTCTCAAGTATGGCCGCCAGCTTTCAGCTGGTGTTATCATATTTTATATTATCAAAACTGTCCTAAATAAATACCTTATAATCGTTCGTCACGCATTAGTGTGATTAGCTTTACGTAATATCATTCGGAAGGCCAGGGTTGATTGAACCTGATTTACAAAGATCCAAATTATAAAAAATTAATTTGTCTAATTTCCGTCGATATCGGCGGGGAATTTCAAGCCCTCCGAGTGTATTTCTGACTTGAATCATTAGTTCTTAATAAAGATCGTCATCCATTCGGAGGCGGTCTAATATAAACTATATCATAAAAATCAAGACGCACACAACAAACTTTAGCTCCTTTACCTAAAATGGCTTTAGAGATTACAAAGCCCTAATTATGTACACGCACATATATATTATTATAATATTATTAATCCCAACGGTTTACCCACCTCCCGCCCATCCGCACGAGGGGCGGTGTTCGCATGACGTATGTAGCTTGTTTTGTTCTTCATCAATGCCGAGTCACGATGAGGAGAGGTTTGTTTAGTGTCGAGAACTAAAATAGTTCAGTTCAATATAAAATGTAATATAACAATTAATTCACAGTCGACGAAATAGTTTTCTTAATATGAAAAAGCGAGTCAGATATGTCAAATGTGCTTGAATGAGAGTTAAAATCAAAACACAAACAATGCAAAGGCTCATGAAATTCAAAATTCGTTTTACAAGTTTTCAGAAACAAGGGGCAAAAATATCTGGACATTTTGAACGGAACATTAAATTTGATTTCAGAGAGAATAAGAGGACTGGAAATTGAGCTTGTTATTATTTTAACCATGAAAATTACACCAAGCATTTCCCGACAACTGGCGGGAGTAGGGAGATTGATAAGTTTCAGACGACTAGTATAAGAAGGAAGATTGTGCTGAGAGTACCAATGCAAATTTCTTAAGGCAAATAGGAGAAATTGTTTTTGAATAGACTCTATCCTATCAGAGTAGATTTGATAACTAGGGTTCCAAATCACCGAGCCGTGTTCAAGAATGGGTCTCACTAGTGTTATATACAGAGCTTTTGTAACATAAGGATCATTAAACTCCTTTGACCAACGTTTTACAAAAGGCGAAATGTCTTTGGCTTTGTTGCCTATCACACCAATGTGATGTGTGAAGTTCAATTTAGGGTCCATAGTGATCCCCAGGTCAATAAAGCTGTGAACCTGCTCCAAACTGTAATTATCTATAGTATAAGTAATTGTCTGTGTGGATCTTCAAAAGAAACATATAACTTTACATTTTTTAAGATTTAGGGGCATCCGATTTAATTTACAGCACTCAACCATGCTGTTTATGTCTGTTTGCAGTAAGATACCTTCATTTGCCGAAGTGTAAGATTTATAAAGTTTTACATCATCCGCATACATTAAAAGTTTTGAAAATTTTATCTGAAAAGGTATATCATTTATAAATGGTGAAAACAGAATCGGGCCTAGATGGCTACCCTGAGGTACTCCTGAAGAAACATTAACTGTATCGGAAATGGAATTTTTAAACATAACGCTTTGAGTTCGATCATATAGATATGTGGAGATCCATTTTAAAAATTTTGGCTGGAAACACAGTAAGTCAAGTTTCTTGATTAGCAACGAGTGACACACTTTATCAAAAGCTTTCCTAAAGTCGGTATATGTTACGTCAACGCTGCTGTTCTTTCTGAACGCATCGATGATATAAGAAGTGAACTCAAGTAAATTGGTTGGTTGTAGATTTTCCATTAACAAATCCATGTTGGGAGTGTGATATAAATGAAGAGATTGAATGAGTCAAATGATCAGTGATAAGTGATTCAAATAATTTAGGAATCGCAGATAGTTTAGCTATACCTCGGTAATTTTCTATCAAATATTTGTTTCCGGATCCAGGATTTCAGTAATTGTACACTCTTCTAAAAGTTTGTGCCTTTTTTACATAGCTCTGCACATCGTATTATTTTTCCACGCATCAAATTGAAGAAATCACATTATAAAGAGTCACACTGTCTGAAGCCTGGTGCTGGCCGTATGTCTCTTTCACTTCCATACAACAGACCGGAGAAGTATTCCCTTTATACACAAAGTATGTTGAAGAACTTCTCTCTCTCTAAACATAAATACATAGTTGTCGCTCTACATAGGTGATTTCACAAAGACCCACCTTCTTCGTCTTTGTCCCGTCTACCACACTTCTTGCACGGTAGTCTTATGAGGGCATCAACCAGTAGGGCAGAGGCACGCCTTCCCAACTAAGGGGCCGGACATTCCAGGTATATGTCCTCAAAGCGTGTTCTTCGAAACGTTTACAGGGGTTTACATCAAAAGGGAGATCTATCATCCGAGGCATTTGATGATTTTTCAATGATGCCTATTTTTTATGTGGTGTGTACAAAACCCTACGCACCATCGTAGCGGATTCGCCTTCTTACTTTAGCTCGCCTTCGAACAAATATTTATTGACTATCCAGAGGATACTTGGTCTAAGGCCTGAAGTCGTGAGCTGCTTGAGCTATACTTAAAATAATCGATTTTGCCAACGCCCAAGTTAACGACAGTCAGAAATTTTGCCCACTTATGTGAACTTCTACATATGTCTCATCATCCTTAGATTAGATTCTGTAATATTCTTAAAAGTCAGTGACCAAAATTGTCATTAGTTGATCCATATCTACCATCAGTCAGGTGGATTTTTGAAGAAATATATAAAGGGTGATCCAAGTAGAGCTACTTTTTTCAATAGCCTTTTATGGCAGATGATTCGTAAGTCATGTGAACTTGTCATTTTATTTTTGTTCAGTATATAAACAAGCAAAATTGCCGCATTTGGGGCGAAGAACAGCCAGAAGAGATTCAAGAGCTGCCATTTCATACAGAAAATGCAACGGTTTGATGTGGGCCGGAGGAATCATCGGTCCAAATTTCTTCAAAAATGATGCCGGTGAGAACATAGCTGTCAATGGCGACCATTATAGCGGCATGATAACCGACTTTTTAATGCCTGAAATTGAAGCTCGTGATCACCGCGCCGTTTGGTTTCAACACATTGCATCAATTAATGAACTTATTGAGAGAACACTTCGGTGAGTAGATAATTTCCCGTTTAGAGCCGGTCGATTGGCCACCAAGATCGTGGGATATCACACCGTTATAATTTTTCCTGTGGAGTTATGTAAAGTCTAAAGTCTATGCGAACAATCCCGCTTCGATTCAGGCCTTGCAGCAACACATCGCGCATGTCGTTCGCCAGTTACCAGTTGAAATTCTCGAACGAGTCATCGGAAATTGGACTCCGAGGATGGACCATAAATGCCAAAGAATGTGCTTTTGAATGATAAAAAATATTTCCCATTAAATTTGAATTTTCTGTGTTCTTTTTTTTTTTTCTTTGTAAAAGTAGAGAATCTCGATATGGATCAGCGAATTCATTTTTGATAAGTCAAAAACATAAGCAACGAGTGGGCACAATTTTTCCATATAGGTTGGAGGGGAAGTTTCAAATTCGTGCTGTGAAAATAAAAAAATTAATTTTTCTAATTATGGTCGTCCCTCGGAAAGCAATGTTAACCCCTCTGGATGTTATTCTGACATGAAATAAAGCCCCTGCAGAATCAATTCAAGACGCACACCATAAATTGAAAGACGATGTTAAATCATCAGAAGAACTCTAAAGAATTATAATTAATTATACACAAATTTTTGGCAAGTTTTAAGAAAATAGAATTATGGAAGATATAGAAAAATGTACATCATTTCTATAGTCACATTTAAGAATCGGCGTCTTTAATAATGAATGTAATATTTTCATTAGCGGCGACGATAGTCGAGTGGTTAGCATTGCGTACTGTCATTCGAAAAAGTTGGATCCGCTCGACCAACTAATTATAGAAAATTAATCTTTTTTATTGGGGTCGTCCCTCGGCAAAGAATGTCACGTCATTCCAGTGTATTTTTGACATGAAATAAAAGGCTCCTAATAAAAATCAATTAGCTTTTCAAAGGAAGCTTGGCTTCAACATTATTTGTTGGTAAAAATATCAAGATGCAAAACTACGAATTGGAGGAGGAGCTGGCCAAAAAAAAATGCTTCAGCGGTTATAAAGCTTTTTGCCAGTAATTCGATTCTGGTGTCACCCAGCGAAAATAATTTCTGAATTAATTTTTAAGTTAAATACTAGCACTCCTCCTCCACTAAAGCTCTTAACAAGATTTTTATATCACTATAATTCACTTTTATTCACCACCCACACTCTCCTGGGGGGTAAATATATAGAAAAACTCAGTGTCGATGATGCGCTTCGAACGAATGTTCTGTCACTGTGAATTTTATTAAAATCCTTTTCAATTCTCAAACTATTTCCTGGTATCAGTACGAGTTTCAATTTTGTGCGACGGCAAATCTGTCATCCGGAAAAAGTTTTCGGTCAACATGCACGCCCATTAGCTACTATGCTGCGAACTAACGAGATTATATGCTGTAGGCTGATCAGTTCTACTAAAAAGGTGGCTATGACCTAAAAGCTTTTTAAGTAACAGCGTTGCATCCCTTGCCAATTCTCATTTTTATTTTCGATTCATTTTTTGCACGCAACTAACTAACACGATTTTCTTCTTTTTATGTTTGTCTTTGTGTGTACAAAAGCGATTTCATGCAACTTCAAATGAATTACGAATTTAGTTGGAAGTTGCGTTGCATTCAAAATACGAATTCGGATTCGTTTTACGTAAAAACTTGAGCTAATAAGAAAAAATACCTCGAACTCTAACGGTAACTGATGGAGGGGAAAGTTACTTGGGCTGCTATTTTCACTTAACTGCAACTGCAAATAGCTATGCGACTATAAGCGCAGTGTTGGAGAAAGGAGAAAGGCAGAGAGGTAGCACGTGGAGAATGTCGAAAGAACATGTGAAGAATTATAGGCCAAAGTTAACATACTTTACTCTAGTCGTCCCTTTTACTGTCGCGCGGAAAGTTGGCTCGTTTTTACTCATGGAAGTTGCAAGGTGCGTAATCTGTGAAGCTTGCCACAAACTTTTATCTGCGACTTAATGTGCAAATCGCGTAAATACTGATAGTTTTGTACATAGCTCATCTTACATGGAGATTTTAAATGAGATTAAAGAAAACGATATCTCTAAGACTTTATTCACTCTTTAGATGAAAAAAAAATTAAAGCAACTATTAGTTCTGAAAGTATAAATGTTTAAGTTTTTTAACGATAGCATTTCAAAAAAAAGAGGCAAGAAGCGTGGTCAACGTCTATTTTAATTTGTTTATTATACGGCGAAATGATCGTTTGTACTATATCAAAAGTACCGTACAAAAGTTTCAAATATTCCACTTCTCACTGAATATTCCGGCGACGATATTCCAAGCTTATCTACATAATTAATTCTAGCAACGAGTGTGAAAACTAGGAATAAGACCTTTATTGTTCCCAAACACTCACACTCTTAAAAACTCCTTAGAATAGCTCGACGTTAATTTATTTTATTTTTTATTTGAATTTATTTTATCTCATTTTATTATTATTATTTATTCTTTTTTATTTTACTTTAATTAGTAGTTTTTCGAGCTGTATCAGACCTTTTTTTGTTTTTGGGAAAAGTGAAAAATTTACAACAACAGTCTGAGCGGTAGAAGTTAAAGCTATTTCGGAAACCACCACATTTGCTCATCAGACTTCTTTCAAGACACCCGTGTTCGAATTGGATCCGAACTTCGGGTATCCACAGCACGAGCCAGTCGTTAAACCATTAGCTTACGTGTGTGTGGGGTTATCTTCTTGTTGTTTTTATTACTTTTTATTATTATTTCAGTCGCGGAGATCAATTTCAGGCATTAAATAGTCGGTTATCATGGCGCGATCACGGTCGCCATTGACGGTCACGTTGTCACCGGCATCATTTTTGAAGAAATATGCACTGATGATTCCACCGGCCCACAAACCACACCAAACCGTTGTTTTTTCATAATGAAATGGTAGCTCCTGAATATTCAGGTTGCTCTTCGTCCCAAATGCGGCGTTTTTTTTTTCATGGTGAAAAGCCAAAGTAAGTTTTTTCATGGTGAAAAGCCAAACAATACTGAACAAAAATTACATTACAGCTTGAGACGACTCACGTATGATCTGTCAAAAAAAAGTTATTGATAAAAGTACGTCTACTTACATCGCCCTTTATTATAATAGGTATATACACATATCGGCGGCCGCGATAGCCGAGTGGTTAGCATTGCGTACTGACATTCGGAAGGCCTGGGTTCGAGCCCAAGTTCGAGCAACATCCAAAATGATAGAAAAAAATTTTTCTAATCGCGGTCGCCCCTCGGCAGGGAATGTCAAACCCTCCGAGTGTATTTCTGGCATGTAAAAAAGCTCCTCATAAAAATCCATCAGCCGTTCGGAGGCGGCTTAGAATAAACTGTAGGTCCCTCCATTTGTTGGTATAAACATCAAGACGCAAAACCACAAATTGGAAGAGGAGCTCGGCCGAAAATCGCTTCAGCGGTTACAAAGCGCCAAATATATATATATATATATACACATTTCATGAATTTTTAACTAATGCCTTCGGTGTAAAAAAAACACGCATTTTTCAAGCGCTGTTGCACAGATTTGCGATGCGTCAATTTTATGCGCCTATATGTATGCAATACAGTCATCAAACATTCAATAGTAGTTCTGTTCGGCGAGTATCTGGCCAGCAATAATAGTAACCAATTTTTACCAAACCGCGTTCGTGCACTGAGGGATTGGAAGTTAGGAATGTTGTAAGGCAGAGAGCTTTCGTGTTTACATACAACTAAAGGAAAGGTATCTATATGGTTTGACGTCCGGAAGCATGTAGAATTAGATCAATGTTAAATCCAAATAGGTTTTGAATACGTATAAAAAATGTTTCCTTTTTACCTTTCATGACACATCAAATTTATTGCAAAATGAAAAGTTCAATTCCGACGGTATATGATATAGTCCTCCTACTTAGATTATTTTCGGTGTCAATATTTATTTTAAAATACATATAAAGACTACCGAATTTCCTGTGCATATATGATTTATTGAAGTATTTATGATCCAAAATCACATATCTGAGCAAATCGATTGTATAGGATCCAGATGATTAGTTCACCGATCGAGCCAAGTTAGACAAATGATTAAAACATTAAAAAACACCACCCCATACTAAATTTCGTTGAAATATCTCCGAAATTGAGAGACTAGTTTGCGTTGAAACAGACAGATGGTCGTGGATAAATCAACTCATTTGGTCATTCTCACACGATTGGTATAAATTTAGGTGGGTCTACCTCTTCTCCTTCTGGTACTTACATACTTCGGACCAGAGTAAATATACCATTTCATCTTCCTGAAAAGTATAAAAAAAATAATATAATAAAAAATAATATATTAAAGCAGAAATTATAAAACTATATAAATTAAAAGGTTGAAATGTAGGTAACCAGTTGTTAAACAACTTGATGGCAAGTTTTGACTGAATCCTGTTCGGTGAAAATTCAATAAATTTCACCCTTTGGGAGTGTGAGACGATACTCACTCAATTTCTTTACTGCCAAATTCTGGCCGAACAATGCTATGATATATGACAATGCTTTTCGGAAAAACGATATAAAAATCTACGCCTGTAAAGGGTGTTTTTTATAGAGGTATAGAACTTTAAGTTGCAATAAAACAACGATGGATTATTCGATTGACATGAATTTTATTTATCCGAAAGATAATCTTGTGGCATTACATTTTAAATATGATTTCTGGCATATGACCGCCACGGCTGGCGCGGATGTAGTCCAATCTGGAAGTCCAATTTTCGATGACTTTTTCCAACATTTGTGGCCGTATATCGGCAATAACACGGCGAATGTTGTCTTCCAAATGGTCAAGCGTTTGTGGATTATCCGCATAGACCAATGACTTTACATAGCCCCACAGAAAGTAGTCTAGTGGTGTTAAATCACAAGATCTTGGAGGCCAATTCACAGGTCCAAAACGTGAAATTAGGCGTTCACCAAACGTGTCTTTCAATAAATCTATTGTGGCACGAGCTGTGTAACATATTGCGCCGTCTTGTTGAAACCACATCTCCTGGACATCATGGTTATTCAATTCAGGAATAAAAAAGTTAGTAATCATGGCTCTATACCGATCACCATTGACTGTAACGTTCTGGCCACCATCGTTTTTGAAAAAGTACGGACCAATGATTCCACCAGCCCATAGAGCGCACCCAACAGTCAGTTTTTCTGGATGTAACGGTGTTTCAACATACACTTGAGGATTACCTTCACTCCAAATGCGGCAGTTTTGTTTGTTGACGTAGCCATTCAACCAGAAGTGCGCCTCACCGCTAAACATTGCTAAAATGGACGTAGTGCGCGCTACGTTTTCCGCGCAGAACCATTATTTTCGAAATAAAATTGCACTATTTGCAAGCGTTGTTCAGGCGTGAGTCTATTCATGATGAATTGCCAAACCAAACTGAGAATAAATCACTTGACAGCTGTTAAATCGGTCGCCATCTTGAAAAGTAATGCCAACTTAAAGTTCTATACCTCTATAAAAAAACACCCTTTACATATGTACATATGTCTCATAGCTGTTGTACATTTATTTATACTCTGATGAGTACCGTTTCGTTGGTTTTATTATTCGTTATTAAGGTAATTGCACACTCGTGTTCATTTACTTATTTACGTATAAGTGTAAGTGCATGCATTCGAGTCAAAATATTCGTTCGTTATATACATTAAACAAGGATAATAAAAAATACTCAACAGTTACGCCCATTATCCGAACATAACATTGAAACAACAACCATAAATTCACGTTTAAGTAATTGCCCAAGCAGAAAAAACATGAACATTTACGTACTTACATATATACACATACAAATGTAAGTACATCGGTAGATGCTAATTGAGATGCGAATATACGCAGCAAGATTATTTTACTTTTAAAATACTGGGTGGATTTCAATTAACTCGGTCAAAGTTAAGTCAGAATATTCTCAATTTCAATATTTTCTATTTGCATCGTTATTAGATGGTGATCCAAGTAAAGGTACTTTTTTCAATGGCCTTTTTTCGACAGATCACGCGTGAGTCGTGTCAAGGTTTCATATTGCTTTTGTTCAATATTACTTGGCATATCATCATGGAAACGCTTATGTCTGAACAACGCTTGCAAATCATTCAACTTTATTACGAAAATTCACGTCCAGTAATGAATGTATTTCGCGCGCTTCGCTCAACCTATGGTCAACATAATCGGCCTACTGAGCGAACTATTCGTTACACCATCACCCATTTTGAGACCCAGCATTCATTACTGGATAATGTTCGCAGTGAAGAAGATATAGCGACCGTAACTCAGAGTGTACACGAATACCGTGCGCCGTTCGCAGCTACTCGGACTGACGTATGGAACGACTTGGCTCATTTTACGTCGAGATCTTAAAATCAAAGCGTTCAAATTACAGTTTGTGCAAGAACTGAAGCCGCTCGACTTTCCCAAGCGACATCGCTTCGCTCTTTGGGCTCTTGAAAAGTTCCAATAAGATCCGACGTTTTCGAGCCAAGTTTTGTTCCGCGATGATGACCATTTCTTGTACAATGGGTATCTTAACAATCCAAATTGCCATATTTGGGGTAAAGAGCAACCTGAAGAGATTCCAGAACTGCCATTCCATTCAGAAAAAAACCGATTTGGTGTGGTTTGTGGGCCGGTGGAATCATAGGTCCAAATTTCTTCAAAAATTATGCCGGTGAGAATGTAACCGCTATAGCACTATGACAACGGACTATTTCATACCTGAAATTGAAGCTCGTGATCTCCGCGACATTTGGTTTCAACAAGACGTCGTCACCTCCCACACATCGCATCAGTAAATGAATTTATTGAGAGAACACTTCGGTGAGCAGACAATTTCACGTTTTGGGCCGGTAGATTGGCCATCAATATCGTGTGATATCACACCGGTAGATTTTTTTCTGTGAGGATATGTAAACTCTAAAGTCAACTCTAGAGTCATCGAAAATTGAACTCAACGGTTGGACCATCTGAGACGTAGCCGCGGCCAATATTTGAAAGAGATAATCTTCAAAAAATAAATGCCAAAAAATGTTCTTTGGAATGATAATAAACATTACCCATTTAATTTGAATTTTCTGTGTGGTTTTCTTTAAAAAGTAGGGAACCTCGGGTTGGACCGTATATCGAGTAAAATCAAATGAAACCTCAAACCACTCGAAAATATGAAATCAGACTTCCAGAAGATGATAATGAGATAGTTCGATTCATAATGCCGTTCAAATATCACGTTTTCAGAATAACAAAGCATCAGGAGCCGTTAATGTTCTTAACCAACTTGTTGTGAAATGTAAAGCCAAAAACAGGATTTATAGCAAATTTAAACTGTAGGAAATGCCGGTGTACCTCAAGTATGTTTCCAAATACCAAAGACAGTTCTTACATATATTCATTAATCAAAGAAGAATTAAAGTCACAAAGACGATATCCAACTAGCACATGAACCACACATCAAGTTGTGAACAGCTGTGTTTGTCATAAAAATATTCACATACTCATCACATAACTACATTTTTTTATAGCAACTTATGCAACCAAATTTTTATTAAGTTCAAACCAGCTATGAAAGAAAGTGGTTATGTACATGTATATGCATGCGATATTTCATTCTTTTGTTTTAGCTTTAATTTTTATTTTTATTCTTATTTTTTTGCGTTGCATACATATATCTTTTCATCCTTGGTCACATGGACTTTATGCGCTTTTTTGTCTCATTTTGCTGACATGACAGGGACAGTGCAACATTTTTGTGCTGTTCCATTTATCCGATGATGATTTTTTATGTTTTACTTCACTTGGTTTTAGTTCTTTTCCATCATGGTTTGGAGGAGGTAACTAACTCAATTCTTTTGATAGTGTTTAATGGTAAGAATGATTATTTGAAATTTCTGAAAGTTATAAGTGGCGGATAAAAACTTTACAGTCGTTTTCACTAACATTACTTTAGGGTTTCAATTACCTCAACAGCTTGAAGTCTCTCTATACCTCCCTGGTTAACTTCAAGTTAATTAACTATTAAGCAGCCGTCATTTCGGGACTTTACTAGTTTCTTGTTTGCCCTGCTGTTTTCGGGGTAGATGCATACTTATTAACCATTTTTAAACTCTCATGTGTTTTGAGCAGAGAGCTATATAGTTTTTGCATTATGATCATTTAAAAGCGTCAAGCCACTCGATCGAAATCATCATAGAGAACTCTAAAATTTTGATTATTGAGGTTGTTTTGTGGCGCCATATACATCCATCTGATGATGATCAATGTATTAAGCAGTTCTTAGACCGTTATAAATATTTATCAGCGATCTCCTTCCGAATAGCTTACATCGTCACGATCCAGTATTAGCTATATGCTATAGGCCCATTAAGAACTTTTAAGCGACTTTTGTTTGAATTTCTTCTTCCGAAATGCTACTACTTATAGATTTACAAGCGAAGTTTTTCTTTCATTATATTTAAAATTTCGATTGAATATGCCCGGCCTGTCATTGTAAAACACATTTTTTTGGCAAAATTAATTTTTTTATTCAACATAGTTTCTTTGCAGGTTGATTACAATGATTACATCCTCCAACTTTTTTATACCATTTTTGTAGTACGATTTTCCGTTGCTTCGAAATAGGCCTCAGTTTCGGCGATCTCCTCTTCATTAGACGTAAATTTCTTCCCAGTGAGCATTCTTCGAAGTCCTGAGAACAGGGAATAGTCGCTAAGCGCTAGATTTGGAGAATACGGTGGATCCGGATATAATTCGAAGCCCAATTCATGGATTGTTGCCAACGATTTCACCGACTTGTAACACGCGGAATTGTTTTGGTGAAACAACACTTTTTTCTTCAAATGGGGGCCGTTTTTCGTCGATTTCATCCTTCAAAATCTCCAGTAACGCTATATAATAGTCGCTGTTGATGTTCCTTCCTTTTTCAAGGTTGTCCATTAAAATTATTCCATGCGCATTCCAAAATACAGACGCCATAACCTTGCCAGCCGACTGTTGCGTTTTTCCACGCTTTAGAGCGGGTTCATTGTGTGCAGTCTACTCGGATGACTGTCGATTGGACTTCGGAGTGAAATGATGGAGCCATGCTTCATCGTTGTTTTTGGTCAAAACTGAGCTCGGACGGCATCCACTTTGCATAAAGCTTTCTCATACCCAAATATTCGTGAATGATATGATGTACCCGTTCAGTTGATATCTTTACAGTGCCTGCTATTTTATTCAATTTCAATTTCAAAATCATTTTGTGGATTTTTTTGATGTTTTCGTCGGTAACACCCTCCTTTGGGTGTCCACTGTGATCACCGTCGCGGTGCACATTTCACCATGTCCAACCTTAATATACCAATCATTGCTGGTTGATTTTCCTGGAGCAGTCTCAAGAAACTCGTCATTAAATCAATTTCTTGTTTCAACTGTATTTGTTTCCTTCAAAAAACAATATTTTATCAACACGCGAAATTCTTTTTTAACAATGTTATCACAATAACAAAAGTTTCTTCACTCAAAATGCCATAATTCACTAACTAATGATCCAACAGCTGTCAAATTTACACCCACGCCTGTTCAAGGTTAAGGCTAATTAAAAATCATTAATTTATTGATTCTACTGACGCCATCTATGTGTCAGGACGGGGAATTTTCAACTGTCCTGTTACGTAGTCAAATGCTTACCTTTATTGGCACATTCTAGTTAAATATTAGTATTCTAATGACGAAATGAAAATAGCTGGTTTTATGTTGGAATATTACTAGTAAAGAAAAAATGACGACTTTCTTCACCAAGCCATTGGTATGTTGTTTTAAAAACCCGCGTTAATTCTTCTATTTTGTTACAACAAACGACAGCAACGGCAGCGCAAGCGATGAAGCTCGGTCGCCAACTATATATCGGAACATCCATCAGTTTGTCTTGAAAAAGTGCGCCCACTTCAGTCAACAATTTTGATACTGGAACCCAAAATGGAGCCCCTTGTGAATAAGTGAACCCTATATGACTTAATCCGGCCGCTGAAGAATTTCGTAAATTAGAGCAGAATGACGAGTATGTAAATCAGTGAAAGACCTTCTTAAGCTTCCTTAAATATTTTAAAAATTCTCCATTAGCCGAATTTTTTTTTATATGGGGCTGAAATTTTAAGGAGCATCCTTTGTAGGGAAAAATCAGTTGACAAAATCACTTGTCTTAATTAACTCAGTGCCGAGATGATTCGTCAAAAAGTGTCTCTTGCCTCATATCATATAATGCTCTGAACATTTTTGCGTTTGATTAAAAACTATACCAAATCTAAACCCTGTTGCTCCAGAACATGGTGGAAAAATCATCATATCTAGCTGATTATATGTTCTGAGTTACCTGAGGTCCGTTTATCAAAGCATCCATACAAAATCAAATCTTCAAAATTTTATAACTGTTAAGTAACAGAGAAACATTATTTTGACCTCCTTTTATTTGGAGTGCCATATTCTTGTTAAAAAAAAGCTCACATTTCAGTAAAAAAAATCATAAAAGAAAATTTAAACCATAACAAAATATTAACTTCCAGCAAATTCATTGCAGAAAATAAGGAAAATTATAAATTGACTGCACAGCGGACTTTCTGAGTGTTTTTTAGCAAGTCTGTCTTTCTTGTTCTCTTTTTACACCTTTAATGAACATGTAATGGTATATTAACTTTCGAAGTATGTACTTAGTAGGGACATAAATACTGTTACACACATTTTATGCTATAAAATAAAAAATAATTAATGTTTTTGGACCAATTTTTTTCTTACATATTTATTTGGCCTTCACGCACGTCTTAAGTCGGACTGGCCAATCATCAATAGCCGCACGCACCTCCTCCATTGGGAAATTGGCCACAGCACGAATCAAAGCTGTCTTAAGAGAATCAATGTTGGGGTATCTTTTGTGGCAAACCATGTCCTCTAAAACTGTCCAAAATTTGTAATCCAGCGGGTTCAAATCAGGACTGCCAGAGGGCCACTCTTCAGAGGAAATGAATGCTGGTAAATTGTTTTGGAGCCAAATTTGGGTCGTTTTAGCTTTATGGGCCGGCGCAGAGTCTCGCTGAAAAGTCCATGATTGGTTTTGGAACATAGAATAGTTAGATGGTCTTACAACAGCTTCCAAAACGGTTTCTTGGTAAACTTTGGCCAATGTTTTGACCCCTTGTTCTCAAAAATGCAAGTCAGTTACCCCATCATAAGAGACACCCCACGAAACTATGACTGAAGCTGGGTGATGACCTTTTTCGACCCGTGGAATCAGTTCAGATGCTTCCTTAGATGACCGTGCATACACTCTATCATTTTGTTTATTAAATTTTTCCTGCACCGTAAAAATTTTTTCATCGGTAAACAAGATTTTTCTGTGCAAGTTATGAACATGCTTCACCAAAAGCCGTTTACATTTTACCACCCTATTTTTTTTTCAAGGCTGCAGTCAACAAATGTCCGGTACAAATGCATAAAGTTTCTATAATTGTTTACCACTTGAGGGTGGAATAATCTACTATAGTTAAGAGAGAATTATTTCGTTCCAATTATACATTTCATATACATGAAATGGTATATTAACCTTAGTTCGAGGTATGTAAGTACCAGAAGGAGAAGAGATAGACCCACCGAAACTTATACCAATCGTATCAGAATGACGAGCTGAGCTGATTTAGCTTTGTACATCTATC
This sequence comes from Neoceratitis asiatica, assembly GCA_030068015.2. Classification (NCBI taxonomy): domain Eukaryota; kingdom Metazoa; phylum Arthropoda; class Insecta; order Diptera; family Tephritidae; genus Neoceratitis; species Neoceratitis asiatica. Next base: position 42,814,003 of record CM061529.1, read on the forward strand.
CTTCTGACCATCTTTCCGTCTGTCCTTCTATGAAGTATTGCAATTATAACTATGTAAACAGATATACGGAAGTATATATTATATAGCCTTAGGGATAGCTTAAAGGGTGATCCATTTCGAGTTTCTCTACTTTCTTAAAGAAAAAAACAAAACAAAAAAAAGAAAATTCGAACTTAATGGAAAATGTATATTATCATTGGAAAGAACATTCTTTGGCATTTATGTTTTGAAGATTATCCCTTTCAAATGTTGGCCGCTGCTACGTCTCAGATGGTTCATCCCTTGAGCCCAATTTACGATAAGTCGTACGAGCGTACATGCGTAATATTTTGCTCGAAGGCCTGAATCGAAGCGGGTCTATCCGCATAGACTTTAGACTTTACATATACAGAAATATGCACCGCTGATTTCACCGGGCCATAAACCACAACAAACCAATGTTTTTTCTGAATGAAATGACAGATCTTAAATTTCTTCAGGTTGCAGAGCGAAGCGATCTCGATTGTGAAGGTCGAGCGGCTTCAGTTCTTGTACAATATGCCTCTTATACGCTTTCAATTCAAGATCTCGACGTAAAATGCCCGAAGTCGTTTCATACAGCAGTGCGAGTTGCTGCGAACTGCGCCGAATCGACTCTCCACGGTATTCGTGCGCACTCTCAGCTGCGACCACTATATTTTTTTCACTGCGTGCTGGATGTGCTCTATTCGGTCGAATATTATCCAATAATTCAAGATGAATAACGGTGCTGCAAATAATACGCTCAGTGGGCCGATTATGTTGAGCCGATAAGTTGAGCGAAACACATTCTTTACAGAACGTGAATTTCCGTAATAAAGTTGAATGATTTGTAAACATTGCTCAGGCGTAACTCTTTCCATGATGAAATGCTAAATAATACTGAACAAATAAAACATGACAGCTTTACACGCGTGATCTGTCAAAAAAAGGCTATTGAAAAAAGTACCTCTACTAGGATCACCCCATATAACCTATTTGTTCAAATATGGAGTTTTGCGTAAAAAATATGTCATAATCTAATTGTGTGAAATATGGTAATTCCGTAATTACACGCAAATTCAAATAAATGTTGACTTAGAAAATTATCCAAATCGAATTTTGCATTTTTAATAAATTTAATAGGTTCATGAAAGGTATAGAGGACTGGCATGATCGAAGACAACATATCTTTCTTGTTTCACATTTTATACCATGTAAATATGACCGCTTTTAAAGATTTGAGATTTTGGGTCATAAGTCCTACTAAAAACGAACGTGAAATTTGTGATAGTGGGAAAGTATCACTGAAAATCGTCGGAATTTTATATGTTCAAAGACTTGGCATGATTAAAGGCAGTGCCTTTTTCATATTTTCACTAAGAGGGTTCTGTGGAAATATCGTAATATCTTGCAGAAAAAAGCCATTTCTTGACATCAAATAATCCTTTTGACAATTTTTCGTAACAGTTTTTTTTTCACAAAAAGGCAACTACTTCGATTTTTTTTTTTTTTTTTTTTTTTTGGTGTATGAAAAGTTATAAAACTATTGCCTCACATTTTTGAACATTTTCCCAAAGACGCATAGAGTTGCAAAAAAAAACTGCCGTGCTTGCATTCGTACCACTGGTCACATGTGCAACAAGATGATGCATTTGTCTTGCATGCCTTCGCTAACTGTCAGTGCGTACACATAAAATATGTATGTACATACATGGAAACATATTAATTGTAGATATGTCTTGGCATATACATATATGTATGTTATACGAGTACATGTAGATATTTTTGGAGGCAAAGAGTATAATCCGAACACAGCGTATTTACCACATTTAATCTTCATATGATGCACACATACACACATACACACATGCACACACATATATTACATACGATAAAATTCAGTTGAAGCGCTAATGCAGTTGCAGAAACTTAAACTTTTACTAACACATCAAACTTGTATCTTAGCTATATAACTCTTGTGTGTATGTGTGTGTGTCTGACTACAACGTGTAATAGTAGATCAAGCGCCGGAGTATCTTTGTGCTAAATACTCACTTTGGTAATTTTTCATTTCTATGTGACATGTGAATTTCTGCAATATTGCCACTCTTGCTCGCTCTTGTTACTTCATACTAAATGTACACACATACACACATACATTTGTATGTGCATTGACTTTGTTGTTATGCCAGAGTTTTTTTTTTATATTCTTTGAAACAAAAGATTTATAACACATGCTGCCCTTGTTATTTACTAACTACAATGACAACAATAAAAACAACAACAACAACAACCACTACGAAATTTACTATGATGCAGAATTTTTTGTTTTTTTGCAATAGAAGAAGAAGAAGATTGCATAAACTACAAGCAACGCATAAGCGAATACAAATATTGTTGTTGTTTTTGTTTTCGTTTATATTTTTATTGTCATTTCATGGTGACTCCTTTGCGATTATTTATTGTTAGTTTTTGTGTTTTTTTTTTTTTTTTTTTGAGTGACTTTTTTGTACTTTTCATTATTGCTAACTACAACATTATTTTTCACATCGAAAAGTAATAATGTGCTCAACATAATATATGGTTTTCATTTATCAGCTTGCAGTTGTTCCTCTAATAGAAATATGGAATTGTACAAATACATAGGGGGGAAAAATTTATATAAATTTAGACATGTATATATACTTGTATAGTTACGTATATGTAATTGTGGCATGTGTAAGGACAGAGCAAAAACAAAAGCGCAATTAATATATTAGAACAATAAGTATGAAAAATTAAAAAACTAAAATAAAATAAAAATAATAGTGGAAATTAACCAAACAACTGTCATTCATTTAAATGCATAAAATTGTCAGAAATTTTGAAAAAATATAGTATACAGCTAACGCATTCACACATATGTACATATATAAAAGCGCAACGAGAACAATGAAAATAATTATTTTCACAAGCATATGTATGCATATATGAGTGTAAATTTACTTTTATCTTCATTAAAACTCACAGATATAACATATACAGTGGCGGACAAATGTCTACATACACTCCCTGTTATCGTTGAATTGAAAGTCCAAAAAGTTTATTGCAAAATTTAAGTACAACTATTTTCCTTATTAAAAAAAATATCGTTTTTAACATGCAATAGCAAAACTATGACAAAAAAACGTAGACTCAACAATGACAAAAGTCTACAAACAGTACATAAATAACTTATCTTAGCGCAAAAACCTTGGTTAGCATTAGGTAACATGTTCTTTTCAGTATTTAGTTGGTCTACAGTTCGCATCAATAACAGCTTGAAGCCGTCGTGGCATCGATGCTATTAAATTTGTCACTTCTGAGGAAGTAATGCTGGCCCAAGCTTCGATAAGACGTTCTTTGAGTAATGCTGAGCTGGAAATCTGATTTTTTCTCATTTTTCACTCAAAAATCTCACAGACATATTCATTAACATTCAAATCTGGGCTTCGAGGTGGTGTGTGTAGTTGCCTTGGAGCATGATAAAGCAACCAATCCTTAACCATATTGGCCGTTATCCTGTTCAAAAATCCAGCCTACGCGAAGCTCCTAACTGTCTACTGAAGGCTTCAAATTAGCTTCCAACAATGACTTATATTTTAACCGATCCATATTACCCTCAATAAAAACAAGCTTTTCAACTCCAGATGGTGCAACCGCTCCCCAAACCATTACGTTGCCGCCACCATGCTTCACTGTTGGTTCTAATATATTTCTGAAGTTAAGTGCAGTGTTTTCTTTTCTCCAAACTTTTGCTCCACCATCCCTGCCGAATATATTGAACTTCGATTTCTCTGTAAACAAGATTTTTTGTCAAAAATCTATTCCCCTATATGAATGTACTTTAGCGAACTCCAAGCGAATTTTACGCCTTTTTTTCAGAAATAAGAGACTTTTTACGTGGCGTTCTACTGTGGAAGCCGTTTTTGTTCAGAGCTTCCGAATTGTTCTTCAATGGGCACACTTTCTTGATGAACTTGCGATGTTTTCGGCTAATTTTGGAACAGTAATTTTAGGATCATCATTCACTTCCTTCGAAATAAAGCTGATGTCTCTCCGAGTTAGTTTCTGCGGGTGGCCAACACGAGACTTTTTTTCGGTGGATCAATTTTTTGTTTTAAAGTTTTTTACAATGGTCTCTGCCTTTAGTAGACTTAAGTTTAAATTTATGAAATTTCGCCGTGCAATTTATTTTCTTTTCTGTGCTGAATAACCAAGTTCTTTACGTCAATGAATATTCCTTTCTGCGAACCCATTTGCTGATGCTAATGCGTTTAAACCACAACTAAATTCAATACTTGCAAATTAGAAAATAATAATTAAAAAATAGTAAACCAAAGGGTACCTAACCGCCATATTCACATAGCATATTGACATAACTGCTAGTAAACCCGTGACGTATGTAGACTTTTGTCAACGAAATTTTTGCGTTTGTTTTCACCATAATTTTTTTATTTTATGTCAGAGAATGGATTTGTTTTAATACATGTGATTAGAAAAGGATTTAAAATAAAACTCTATACCTAAATTTTTCAGTAAAGTGATAGCACTTTCTACATAACGAATAAAGGCAGTGTATGTAGACTTTTGTCCGCCACTGTACATACATATATACACTTTGCTTTTGGGCGAGCGTAATTTTAAATGAGATCTAGTTATAAAAACTTTTGCACAAATGAAATTTGTCCTTACAAATTTTAATAATTGCACACACATGTTGCAAAAGCTTTTTTCGAAAGTTTACTTAAGGTACTTCTGTTAGACATAAATATAAAAACATATAAGCCTAAGGTGACGAGATAACAACAACAATTATACTTCGGCTATTTACTAGTTTTCTAGAGTCGAAAGGAACCAGTAAGAAGAGGTCGAATTTGGTTGAAAAAAGTGTTGATTGTGTACAGACATGGCCCTCAGCTCCTTTGAAATACAGAATTTAAGCGAAACCAACTTCTTATAACTGGATTAAATCACAATTTATGTTATATCTCAGAACAAAAATATATGATCGATTTTCTGGAAAACCATAGAAGAGGTCAATTAAAAAGGTCCCGCCTACCGTAGTACAACACATCTTTTTGCCAAAGCTCTTTTTTTATTCAACATAGTCCCCTTCGAGAGCGATAGCACTGATTATAGCGATTCTCTAACTCTCCGATTTGTTCGGCGATCACCTCTACATTAGACGAAAATTTCTTCTCAGCGAGCATTCTTCCTAGATCTGAGAACAGGGAAAAGTCGTTGGGGGCCAGATCTGAAGAATACGCTGTATGCGGAAGCAATTCGAAGCCACATACATGGATTTTGCTTTTCTTGCAATAGTCGCTGTTGATCGTCCCTCCTTTTTCAAGGTAGTCAGTGAAAATTATTCAATTTGCATCCAAAAATACAGACGCCATAACCTTGCAACCTTGTTGTATTTTTCGACGCTTAAGAGCGGGTTCTTCGTGTGCAGTCCACTCGGATAACTGTCGATAGGACCTCGGAATCATCAACTCGTCGTTGTTTTTGGTAATAAGTGAGCTCACGCGGCACCCACTTTGCATAGAGCTTTTTCATACCCAAATATTGAACTGAACTTTAAAATTGATAACCAACTACAAGATGAGAATGAGAATAACGGCGATATATACAGAGGAACAGGTAAATAATGTTTCCTATGACTCAAATATAACGACAAACTGCAAAGGAAATTTTCATTTCATTATACTCTTAATGGATGCCATTTCATGAATGTGCAAGTGGTAGGAGATTTTTCTTTTTTTGCAATTGTTAGGTAACACAGGTAACTCATAAAATACTTAGGGCGCAGCAAGAGAGAGACCTTTTGTCGTTCTCGAAAAGACTTAGCGATACCTTTCCCAAAAAAGAACTATTTTACGAGTATATCGTCCTGGGTTCACTGGTAGAGTAGTTTATCTGTGCTTAATGTTACATAAAATTTGATTAGGTGACCAAATGTATGAGTTCCTAGAATAAATAACAAATACCAAGCCCGGAGTTTCTATAAAAAAAAAAGTCAATCATTCGACTTAACTGCCTGCCGTGGCCCGAAATACGGTTGTCTGTAGTACCAGGTTTCGTCACCAGAAAATATATCAAGCTACATTGTTTTTTTTTTCGGATCGAAAAATGCATCAACAAATCGGTCACGTCGTAAAAGACATGTTTCCAGTATTCCAGACGTAGTACGTTCCGGAAGCCAAATATCAACTCGCATCACAATCTTGTAGTAGCGAAGACACAACCCACTCAAACATTTCGCCGTTGCAAGTTAAGGGGCATAAATTTAGTTCACATTTCCCTCTTACGATCGAAAGGTGCATATGAAAGGTATGTTAAATGGCTGGTTGAGCTATAAGTTTGCCAGCGTTAAAAACAGCGAATTCTTGGCTATTTCGTAATTGCATTTCATTTGTAAATGAAGAAAAATTGTATGCTACTAGTATGTGGTTCACGAGTACACTCGGTTTTTTTTATTATTATTATTTTTTTTTTTTTATTAGAATTGTAAATATAGTATTGCTTTGCCTTTATTGCCCTTGAATTTTGATCAATTTGTAAAGGAATCATCGGAATCAAAACTTTCGCTGTCAGTCGAGTGAATCACTTTGCTCATCAGCTTACTTATCACCAAACGAGCCTCGTGGCATAGTTAGTTTTAGTTCCGAAGCATAATTACTTCGGAACAAAATTTCAGTCACAAATTGGCGCTAGCGAACCGGGCAAACAAGAATTCCAAGCAAACTGAACACGTAAGAAAAGACTTGCTGCAATATAATCTAAGCAAAAGGCTTCTTATGTATGTGTGTACTTTTTTTTAGTAGATCGTTCCCATAATCCACTTGATACTGTTTCTTATTATTCGCTTCCCTACAAAGACAAAATTATGAAAACTATTGCTGAGTTATAAGTAAACTTTCTAAAAGCTTTTGGCAATTATACATATGGTAATGTATTCCTTCCCGATATTTCAAAGCGATGTTTAATTATAAATTTTTATTTTCTATCAACTTTTTGAGCCATTCCCCACAACCTCGGTTGAATTTGAGACATTAATTCTGATTTGCCCTTATCAATATTTTTCCGCATTAGTTAAATGTATGTACGTTACCACGCATAATACCAATATTCACAGAAAAAATGCAAAGGAATTGATAAGTAAATTTGTCTTCCTTCTGGCTATGCTAGGGTGTCTTGATTTTATCCAAAGGTGGAGTTTCGCTTTTTAATCTACTTGGCATGTTTAGAACCAAATTTATTAAATACAAATACAAATAGTGAAAAAACTACTCAATACTTCACTATAAACTCGATATCTTCGGGTTTCCACCATCCTTACTCTAATAAAAGGTGATCCATTCCGAGCATTTTTTAAAGAAGAAACACAGGAAATACAAATTTAGTGGGAAATGTTTAATATCATTCGAAGGAACATTCTTTGGCATTTACCTTTTGAAGATTCAAATGCTGGCCGCGGCTTCGACTCACATGGTGCATCCGTTGAGTCCAATTTTCGATGACTCGTTCGAGCCTTTCGACTGGTAACTGGAGAATGACACGCGTAACGTTTTGCTCCAAGGCCTGAATCGAAGCGGGATTGTCCGCTTAGACTTTACATATTCCCACAGAAAAAAGTCTAACGGTGTGATATTACACAATCTTGGTGGCCAATCGACCGGCGCAAAACGTGAAGTTATCTGCCCACTGAAGTCTTCTCTCAATAAATCCATTGATTGATGCGATGTGTGGGAAGTGACGTCGAAACCAAATATCGCGGAGATCACGAGCTTGAGTTTCAGCCATCAAATAGTCAGTTATCATGGCGCGATAACGGTCGCCATTGACAGTTACGTTCTCACCGGCTTCATTTTCGATGATTCCACCGGCCCATAAACCACACCAAACCGTTGCTTCTCTCGTCAGGTTTACTTTTCATCCCAAATACGGCAATTTTGCTTGTTTCCATACACATTGAGCCAGAAATGGAGCTCATCGCTGAACAAAATTTGACTTGGAAACTTCGGATCTTCTTCGAACTTTTCAAGAGCCCACAGAGCGAAGCGATGTCGCTTAGGAGGATTGCACGGCTTCAGTTCTTGTACAAGCTGTATTTTGTAAGCTTTCAATTTAAGATCACAACGTACGAGTTGCTGCGAACGAATCGACTCTCCACGGTCTTCGTGTACACTCTCAGCTACAGCCGCTGTATTTTCTTCACTGCGCGCTGGACGTGGTCTATTCGGTCGAATATTATCCAATAATGAATGCTGGGTCTCAAGATGATGGTGTTGCGAATAGTACGCTCAGTAGCCCGATTATGTTGACCATAAGTTGAGCGAAGCGGGCGAAACACATTCTTTACAGAACGTGAATTTTTATAATAAAGTTGAATGATTTGTAAATGTTGTTCAGGCGTAAGTCTTTCCATGATGAAATGCCAAACAATACGGAAAAAAATAACATAACAGCTTGACACCACTCAAGCGTGATCTGTCAAAAAAGGCTATTGAAAAAAGTACATCTACTTGCATCACCCTTTAGATCTCATCATATTTGACAGGTAGAAAGCAAAGAGTAATTTTTAGCTCCAGTACCTAGTGAACAGTATGTCGTTAAACTTTAACATCTGTAGATATATGTCCTCTAGAAAATCTTTAGCAATCCTTTGCCTTTATGATTCAAAACCACAATACTAAACAAGTTACTGGCTTCACTGACTTAGGTGAAACAATGAACCCTAAGCTAGATTTTAGAGATCATATAAATTCTAATCGATGGGCTAAGGAGTTTAAAGACCCATATATTAACAAATTACTCTACACCTTACTCGTTAGATCCATTTTGAAATATGGTTCCGTTGTATGAAATCCACACTATCAATTACATTGTGATAAATTGGAATTTGTACAAAAACAATTATTTTTATTCGCGTTAAGGAATTTACATTGGGATGCGAATAATGTAACGAATCTGATTAGCAAATCTGTAGCTGCTCAGTGTAAGAGCCAATATGTAATCGAGATCTTCGATTTCAGAATCAGGACAGTCCGGACTATACCTTGTTTCGGTCACCGGCTTGTTGGATTTTACGTTTATTCATCAAGCGCGTATCGGTTTGGCGGAAGATTGGGCAACCCTGGGTTCATCGTCAACAATTTCTCAACTTTTTGCCTCATAACAGTCCACCTGTATTGAATTGACGTCTGCCACCTATCATAGACTATGCAGAAAAATTACTGCTAAATTGCGAAACCATATTCCATATAGTAGTATATGAAAAAATCATCGGTGAGCTTATAACAAAGCAATGGTCTCATTAATTTCAAGGAGTTTACACGATATTGGCGGCCGCGATAGCCGAGTGGTTAGCATTGTGTGTTGCCATTCAGGAGGCTAGGGTTCGAGCCCAGGTTCGACCAACATCCAAAATTATAAAAAATACATTTTTCTAGTTGTGGTGGCCCCTCGGCAGGGAATGTCATGTCCCTCCAAGTGTATTTCTGACATGAAATAAAAAGCTCTTCATGAAAATCCATCAGCCGTTCGGAAGCGACTTAGGATAAACTGTAGGTCCCTCCATTTGTTGGTGAAAGCATCAAGACACAAAACCACAAATTGGAGGAGGAGCTCGACCAAAAATCAGTTCAGCGGTTACAATGCATCTTCCGCTCCCATCTCTCTCCCAGTTTTCTTGGATTTTTTACAAGTTAAGTTCTTGTCTCGCCGCAAATTGCAAATGTGTAGTGAGTGTTCTTTGGACAAATTACGCCTATCCCAGCTACTAGCTTTAGATTATGGATTCTTGATGTTACTCACCGATGGTTCCAAGACTGTTTTTCCTTACACTCCCGAAGTGCCGAATTGAATGGCGGCTTATCGAGAATAACAGAAAAAACATGAAGAGCACAAGAATTTCCTCTTTCAGCTTATTTGAACACTGATTTGACCACTCAGGAAATTCCTCTTAAAATGATGCGTGGTTTTAAGTGCTCTCCATAATAAATTGCCTTAGCTCAACTTAAGAAAATAAGAAGCCAACTAAAATCCAATACGATTTTGTATGGGACCAATATTAGCAAATCTAAGAAGAGTTACAATCTCATTACTACTAACTACTTAAATAAGAAATACATTAATTCCAATTTTATACCAATTTCTCCTCAAATAATGGAAGTGGATGCTAAAAGAAACTAAAAGCAAAAAGAGCATTAAATTGATTTCACATAACACAACACGAAATCACTTGGCAATGAGACAGGACGACCGTCGGCCAGAAAAAGTAATAAATAGTGTTAATTTGCAAGTTAGTGACTGCCAACTATCCCACCAACAATAAAAAATAAAAACACCAACACAGATGATAGAAATAAGTAAGTACAACTGCACTGAGAGGGCTATTTGGCAATCAGCTGCCAAATCAAGTGGATTCATCTGAAAAAGCAAGTGGCAAAAATCAATCTCCACCGACATAATACAGCCAGCTGTTTTGGCAATTGCGAACGCGCAAATGAATTAAATAAGGCGGCTATAAATTTTAATTTCAAACTGAACTTTTTCTGGCAAATAGCCACAGCCAAGCAGCCAAGCAGCCGAGCCACTGAGATAACAAGATATTGAACACCAGCTGTTGCCATGACGTTAGACATGAGAACCGCACAACGCAGAGTTAACCGACAGGAAGCGAGTAGAGCAGTGAGCATGGTTAGGGGCAGGACAATGGAAAAGAAAAATGGCTAGAAAGCAAGTATATCGAAAGGCGAGTGATTATCGTAATGCCAATGTTGATGTTTCCCTTCACCCTTAGCTGCTGCCAGTTTGATGATGGCAATTTAGTGATTGTAAGTTTAACTTTCTTCTTCTTTTTCTTCTGCTACCGAAATCTTGTTGATATTGGCTATATATAGCGTCACATAATTGCCGCCATCTTGATTCCATTGGCAATTTACGATCGTATCTGCGAAATTTATCTAGCCTTTAAATGGGCGACCATTCAATGCAATTTGACCAAAATGCCAACACATCCCTCGCCTCTCCAGCTACTCCGCTTGTCATCTATCAATTTTGGCTGTCATTGTCTAAACAATTTAGTGTACCACATTTTATGTTGCAAATCGTTAATCAATTAAATAATAAAAATAGTTATTATCGCCAAACAATTGACACTTTATTGTGCAGTAAAAATTTTAATATCGCAAGCAATAAAAGATTGCAGTAAAGCGAATAAATTGAAATAATAAAATGATGGAGGAGAGAGCATCATTTTATTTCAAAGTCAGTGGCACATTTCACAGGGGGATAATATGTTTGTTCAAATAACATTTTTCTTGGACACTTGATTACCATCGATTTGTGAAAAATCATAATAACGGGTGAGGCTCCTTACATTTTAAAGAAAAAAACACAGAACTTCAAATTTAATGGAAAATTTTTTTTTGTAGGTTATCTCTTTCAAATGTTGGACGTGGCTACGTCTCAGATGGTCCATCTCTTGTGTCCAATTTTCGATGCCTCGTTCGAGCATATCGACTTTAGACTTTTCATATATCATATTTTCTTCCATAAGGCCGATAAAGTGTAAATGAAATTAAAGGTTCTAAAAGTCGGGAAATTTTAATAAAAGACGGTATGCCTCTTCGATTATTTTATAAAATACTATATATATATATATATATATATATATAAGAAAACCTAGTAAGGCTGCTTAAACTGAGGCTGGGTAATACCAAAAGCTTCATTGGAATCAAAAAAGGACATTTCCGAGCTGTTCATTAATAGATGAAGTTCCAGACAAGATAAATATTTATCATATAGTTCTTTATTTCAATATATAGCTTATATGCTGGCTAGGTCAAGTCATCGTATGTGTGAAAATACTTCAGCTTTGAAAATATGGGCTGAAGTACTACCCTTCGATGGAAGCAGAGAAAAAGGAGGTCCTCCAATTTACTAGAAGCATAAGTTGGAGAAGCACTTCCAGCTATTGCCGGGAGAAAAAGAGTGAGAAAAAGAAACGACTGTCGTGCTATTGTTGATTCTGCGGCATTGGGGCATGCGGTGCTTTCGGCAATCGAGAAGTAGAAATCTACTTTACATAAACTGAAAATATTCTCATTGTAAGTTACCACATTACCTCCCTTTTTCTTACAGGAAACCGTTGATTTAAAATGATTTATATTTATTTTCTCAAAGGTATCTCAAACATAACTCCCCTCGGCTCGTTTTTTCGACTTTTCATACTTATGTGCTCGTATTTCGACCTATCTCCATTTTTAGCTTCACATAAATTTAGCTTCTCTCTTCAATTTCCATAAGACATATAATCAGAAGGGAAATTCCTTAAAAGCGAATTTGTAATATTTGGAAAACATGCCCGTAGGTAACTTGAAATTTTGATATTTTATCTGAATGTATATAAGAAAAAAACGCTGCCAAATATTCTAAGCGAACCATATGCGAAACCTATCTCTTCCTTACCTATGCTATTTAAATGTTATTTCTATGAATTATATCAAGCGCTGTCACTCGTACCAGCAAACAAGAGTGGGTCCAATCGATAGCCAAGAACCGAATAAGAAAGGGCGTTATGTGCTCGACCAAAGCAAACAAGCACGCACACACTCACCTACTTTAGCAAAATATCCAATAATTAAAACTGAAACTGCAATGTGGAGTTTTCATTTATTTAATCAAAATTTAATGACCGCCGCTGTTAAGAACGTGTACTCCAGCAGCTGAGTAAGCGAAGGAAGGGAGAGTGACTGTGAGGTACGCTGACACATAATGAAATGGGTGTGTTGACAACTTCGGAGCGCCAGCAATGCGAATTGAGAACTGTTGTATTCCCAATTGTGCTTAATTGCAAATTACTTGAAATAATTGCCATTCACCAACAGTTTGACGGTTTCACGGGTTTGACTGTTTGACGACAATTTGATGATTGGACCGTCTGTAAATATCAAGAATTTCGATGACGTCGCCGTTTATCTATCAATATAGATTTATCCGTTGTGTTGTTTGTGTAATGTATCTTTGTGTGGTCGGACAATTGTTGACAGGCCGTCTGTTTGCTGTTTGGTCAAAATTGTCAGCACTCACATCTGTATGTACGTGTATATATATTGTGCTTGGTCCGTATTCATTTTGACAACTTGTTATTTGGCGCCACAATTGTGTGAGTAATTGAAATGAAATTAATGAAAATAAATGTGAAAATAGAGTGAGTTGCAGACAAGACCAGACGTTAGGGGAATAGACGCAGTCGCTACATACACACATACACATAAACAAGCTTAGTAATGTTTTCACAATTTGTCATAAATATGTGAATTGGGGAATATTTCGTTTGTAATAATAAAATAGAAAAAAATTGAAAATAATCATAAACATATAAATGGCGCACTTGACCCTGCTGGTTTGCTTGTTGATGGGAAATTTCTCAGTTCAATAGGCCGAAAACTTACAAACAAATTATGCGTTTGTTATTCATGGTATCCAGGTGAATTTCCAGATAATTTTGTAATTTTATTATATTTTATTACACTTAACACACTTATTTACAATAATAAAATAAATGACCCGAAGGGTTTATTAAATATTCAATATGGTTTTCAGTATTGTAGTACCAAATAATATAGACTTTTACTTGGATTTATGTAGTTAAAACATTGTTCAACACTCAAAGAAACAGCATTTTAAGATTTTTTTCTTAGAAAGAGTTATTATTATAATCAATTACTGGTGATGGTGATCAAAACGAAGTTTATTTTTTAAACTGTAATATCATGTAGATCATGTAAAAATATGTTCTTTTGGACCACCGTTGAACTCCATTTTTGGCTATTTAGATTAATAAAGATATTGAAAGAAGGAATAAAATTCGATTTTGAACAAGATAGCGGTTTTTCAAACAACATACCTAAATATATTTTTGAACCTATGTCCACAATTTCGTCACAACTAAAAGCAGTGTACCAATGTATGTTTAGCGGAAAAGGTGAAGGTGTTGCTAACTGTTTTCTTTGATTACGATGGTGTGGTGCATCACGAGTTCCTGCCAAAAGGTCGTACAGTTAATAAGGAATACTAGAATGAAGTTATGGAACGGTTGCGTGCAGCAATATGGCTCAAACGATAGGAATCGTGGAAAACAAAGTCGTGCATCACGATAATGCACCAGCTCACCCATCAATGTTTATTCGTCATTGTTTTTTTTTTTTTTTTTTGCTATAAAAAAAAAGTGATCATGCCTCAACCACCGTGTTGACCACATTTGGCTCCCTGCAAATTTTTCCTATTCACAGAACTAATGAAACCAATAAAACTAAAGCGTGTTGCGACAATTGTTGAGATCAAATCAGAATCGAAGAAAGAGCTGATGGCTTTACCGAAAAGCGCTTTTCAGAAGTGCTTAGAGAATTGGAAGAAGCGTTGGCACAAGGGTTTTACAATAGGGATGATAAGATTTCTAAGTGTCGTTTTGGCCATTTTTAATATGTCATGATCTGTCTTTTTTCCTTCATTGTATTCAGTAATGTTGACAATTTCATTATGGCAAAATATACACAAGAACAACGTTTACAAATTATTCAATATTATAACCAAATAATCGTTCTGCATTTTAGATTTTTTTAAGAAAATCATCTTCTCCGATTAGGCTCACTTTCATCTGAGTGGTGCAGTAAATAAAAAAAAAGGTCAATTCTGGTGGGAAGAAAATCCACAAATTATTCACGAGCAAGCATTACATTCACCTAAATTGATAGTTTGGTGTGGTTTTTGGTCTGGTGGAATCATCAGTCCATACTTCTTTCGAAATGAAGCTGGTAGCTCCGTTTCTGTCAATGGAGAGCGGTATAGATCGATGAAAACCAACTTTTCATGGCACCAATTGGAAGAAGTTGATCTTAGCAACATCTGGTTCCACCAAGACGGGGCTAGGCTCACACAGCACGTGCAACATCCGAATTATTGCGAGAAAGGTTTAGAGATTCAATTATTTCAAAAACTGTGACATTGATTGACCTCCATGAAGTTGTGATTTAACACCATAAGACTACTTCTTGTGGGGTTATTGGAAGTCATTGGTCTTTAGCAATAAACCAGACTCTCTTCAAGCTTTAAACGTCAATATTGAAAGTACTATTCATAACATACAACTTGATTTAGTGGAAATAGTACTCAAAAATTGGGTTCATCGAACTCGTTCCTGCTAAAGAAGTCGTGAGGGCCATTTGACTGCTGTTACATTCCGAACTTGATTGTATCGATTGTACTTCACTGTAAATAAAAAGCATTTGAATTTCCTTAACAATTAGTGTATTTTATTTAAGGAAATTTTATAACTCTTATTGGAAAACCCATTATATTATATCCGAGGGGATTTCTTTGAAGGGGACAAAATCGATATCGATAAATAAATAAGTAACATAGAAATTCAAAATTTTCATTTTCCTTTGAACACACCTCGTATGGTGCAACTTGATTCAAGCGGACGGTGGAACAAAGGCGTAGATCTTGCGCCCATATTCAATTCGTATTCTAACGATATCATGGGAATTATAAGTACCAAATTTTATGGAATTCCGTCAAGTGGTTTTTGAGTTATACTCTTTGACCTAAAATTGGGTTATATGGAATAAGCAAAATATGTAAATATGGGAGTAGCAAAATATCTTACTCCTTCCAAGAGTTATCGTATATACAGACAGATGGTCATGGAGGCATGACAGAATCGATTCGTCTCGTCATTTCATGAATACTGTGTAAACTTAGTTCGTCCTTCTTATTCTTCTTTGACTTAGGTGGAGTGAGGTCTGCTGGCACAGGACCATAAATTTTACGCAAAACCATTAAGGGACTTCCCAAGTCGATTCATCCGATTTAGTCAACATCTGCGCTTCTGCACCATAAAGTAGAAAGGGACAACATGTAGAGTTTGGTTTTGGTTCGTCGATTGAGGATTTTAGCTTTCAATCGCCTGCTCAGTCCAAAGTAGTACCTGTTGGTATGACTGATTCTGTGCTTTTGTTGTGTTGTTAGTGCTGGTTCCAAGATAAACAAAATTATCAATGATTTTGAAGTTATGACTGTGAACAGAGATGTGGAAGCCGAGTCGCGAAGGCAATGATGACAGAAGATATTTGGTATTGTCCGTGTTCATCACAAGGCGGTTGTTATGGTCAGCGACATCAATATCATCAGCATATGTCAGCAATTGTACACTCTTGTAAAAGATTATATCTTATCTATTCAGCGCTGCAACTCGTATTATTTTCTCCAATATATAATTGAAGAAATCACACTATATAGAGTCGCCATGTCTGAATAATTAACGACGACCATGGAGTCCTCTTCTTCTTGGTTTTGGCAGAGAATACTTAGGTTCTCTTCGTCGTGCATTCTTTCGCTCGATCATATTCTCCAAAGATACTGATACATGCACCTTGTCAGTTATTCACCACCGCTTTTGAAAAGCTCTGCCGGTAAGCCATCTGCTCCCGCCGCCTTGTTATTTTTTTAGCGGCCTTTCCCTATTCGAACTTCACCATAGTCGGGTGATGAAACTTCTATACCATCGTCATTGATTGGGAAATCAAGTTCGCCATCTCATGGTGTTTAATTTTCACTTCCATTCAGCAGGCTAAAGAAGTTTTATATCCATAAATTGAGCAGTGTGGGCATCTGTAAATAATTCAACTCTTTGGGTCCTACAGAAGTATGCTCCCGTCTTGAAAGGTTCGGTAAGTCGGCGCATCTTTCCATAGAATTACAAACATTACTTTTGTCAGCCAGCTCATCATGCCTTTCATATTCACGGATTTCGGTCTCATTATTGTTTGCCTGTAAAACCGTCTCACTTTCCTCTTCAGCTCTCGGTATCTTTATCACTTTCAACCCTATTTCGGGTCTCGGCGAATTCGATCAGTTCTGGAAGACATCTTTTTTCCCTACCCTGGCGATAAAATCGCCTAGCACAATTTAGGCATCGTGGCGGGGTCAGAGCTAATAACAGCAATTTAGTTGCTCATAAAAGGTAGCCTTGGCCACATCGTCCTCCCCTTCCGTCGGGACGTGGGCGTAGATGAGAGATATTTTGAAGAACATCGCTTTGATGTGGTTTGTGACTAGATGTTCATCCACCGGGGTGAATGACAGGACTCGTGGAAGGAGTCTCTCCCACCATAAATTCAACACCAAATTTTCGCTCCTTTATATAGCTGCTGTAGTAGATATCACAAAGATACACCTTCTTCCGTCAATGTTGCATCGATCGCACTTCTTTATGGGTTTTATGGACAATGACCACCATGATCCAGAATATGCAGAGAGTCACTCTAGCTCCATCAGAATGAATGACATGATCGGTAAAAATTTTTGTTGGTCTATCTCTTCTCATTCTGGTACTTATATACTTCGGACCTAAGTTAATGTACCATTTCATGTACATGAGAGGTATAAAAATACTTAAATTACAAAAACAGTTTCATCCGATGAGCCGGCTTTAAGGGTTTTCAAGAGAAAAGTTTTCGAAAGATTTATGGTCATTTGCGCGTTGGCAACGGCGGATACCACAGAGGATGGAACGATGAGCTGTACGAGCTATACGATGCCATTGACATAGTTCAGCGAATCAAAAGACAGCGGCTACGCTGGCTAGGTCATGTCGTCCGAATGGATGAAAACACTTGAGTTTTGAAAGTATTCCATATACATAGTACTAACTCGCTGATAGACGCAAAGGAATAGGAAGGCCTCCACTCTGTTGGATCAGGTGGAGAGCGCCCCGGTTGCACTTCTAACTGGCGTCAAACAGCAAAGAGAAGTAACGAGTGGGCGCTTTTGTTGACACGGCTATAATCGAGTAAGCTGTGCCTACGTTAAGGAAGAAGAAGAAGAATTTGTTTCCACGGGAAGCGTATTTCTATCATTTTATACTCCTGACTATTTTCAAGAGAGTATTACGAGTATTTCATTAGTATAAAATCTAATTTTTATATCAAGATAAATTTCACATTTGAAAAGCTTTATAAAGGTCAGGGACATAAGCACCAACATGATACCAAACACTCTAATTGAAAGTGAAAAACACGTAGAAAACAAAAAATTTCAATTTGCTTTATTTTTATAATTGACCTGGTACTTTCATTTGATTATAAAGAATTTTGAATGAAGAATGAAGTCGAGTCGACAGCTGCTCCCACAGAGTTGAGGCCACCTGCCATGTTAAACGTACGAATATATTAAAGCTTAAATTTTTTAATGAGAAATTTTGTTTTAAATTTAAATTAATATTTAAAAAGCATTCAAAGCACACACTGGGCTGCACATAAATTTAGGCATATAATCAACTAATCCACTGTATTTCAAATTGTTTCAAATCTCATTAAATTTGAAATTAGTAACAGTACATGGTTTTTGTGTCAATTGCGTAAATATGATATTTGGTTATAAACACGCTTAATACAGATTAATTAAAACTTTACCATTTTATTTAAAAATATTAAAAAATTGATATTTCGAACAATAATCCCATACATACATACGAGTACATGCTACACCTACAAGGACGCACTTTTATTTTCATTTGAAATTTCATATTTATAACTATGTACCATGCAAATGAGTGTGTGTGTGTAAGTACATAACTATGAAATTTGTACTTAATTTTTATGCGAATAGTCAAGCAGTTAGATGGCAGCAGGTGTTAGCCGTGACATTAACAACGCTAATATACGCGCAACGGGCGGTGGGCACGGTGAGAAGCAGCGTAAGCGTATAAGCACACTGCAAAAGCAAACTCACACACATAACATATATACTCGTACATGCATATTCGTATAAACCTTTATTTACACTCTACACCAAACTGCAGCAGCAGAAATGTAACAATTTTTCGTAAAAGTTTTTTAATATTCTTTACATTCCACTCCGGCTACGTCCCAAGAGCCCAATGTTAGCGTTGTTCCATCATTCTAGCATATATGTATGTAGATGAAGAGCATTGCAGTCGGTTGCGTGATTTTCACACAAAGTTACCACAGTTGCACATTTTAATTTCTCTAGCAACTCTTGTGGCAAAATCCACGTGACGCGCACAAACCTGGTGGAGGCAAAGTGGCAGCAAACAACGCAACGTTGGCACCTGCAGGATTGCATATACCCGTAACTAGCCAATAGTGAAAATTTACAAAAATTCTTGTTAAATACTAGTATCATAAAGGTGAAATCATACAAGTTCACTAATTTTTCACAAATCATCAGTAGCGGAAAAATCGTCAAAGCTCCATTTTATAATACGCTCTGAAATAGTGCGCAGTTTGTTGTTACTTATTATATCATCACTAGCCGTGTGGCTAGAGACTGTAGAAGCAGGGCTTGAAATTCACGATTCCAATCTCGCTGTAAGCAAATTTATATATAGCTTAAATTCTGCAAAGTAGTGTTCAACGTCAGTGTCAATGTTTAAATGAACCAGTATTTAACTAGAAATGTCCGTTAATTTGTAGTGTTGGTTTTGATCTTTTCGCAACAAATGGAGGCACCAACATTTTATTCTAAGCCGCCTCCGAATAAATTTCACGTCAGATATAGGCCTAAAACTGCCTGCCGAGGGCGACCGTAATTAAAACTAGAAAACAGAACTGTATTCGGTCATACCAAAATCCTTATACCTTTCATGAACCTGTCAAATTCATTGCAAATTGCAAAATGCGGTTTCCATGATTTTCAATATCAATATTAATTTGAATTTACGCCTGCCTTTTCATGCCCTTATATACTTTTTTGACGAATTTTTGACTCAAAATCATATATCATATACTAATCCCATTTCGATTATTTTCGCTATCTATAGGCAATACGTTCGGTGCGTCTATCTCTTCTCCTACTGCTACTAACATACCTCGGACCCAAGTCAACATACCATTTTATGCAATGGGTGATCCAAGTAGGGGTACTTTCTTCATAAGCTTTTTTTTGACAGATCACGCGTGAATCGCGTCAAGTTGTCATGTATTGCTTGTTTTTGTTCAGTATTGCTTGACATTTATTCGTGGAAAGACTAGCTGGCTGAACAACGTTTATAAATCATTTAACTTTATCACGAAACTTCACGTTCTCTTAAGAATGTGTTTAACGCGCTCCGCTCAACATAATCGACCTACTGAGCATACTATTCACAACACCAGCACCCATCTCGAGTATTCTTTATTGGATAATATTAGACCGAATAGACCACATCTAGCACGCAGTGAAGAAAATATATCGGTCGTAGCAGAGAGTGTACACGAAGATCGTGGAGAGCCGATTCGGCGCTGTTCGCAGCAACCCGGACTGACGTATGGAACGAATTGGCGCATTTTAGGGCGAGATCTTAAATTGAAAGCGTACAAAATACAGCTTGTGCAAGAACTAAAGCAGCTCGACCTTCCCGAGCGATGGGTATGTAAGCAAGCAAATTTGTCTCATTTGGGTCGAAAAACAACCTGAAGAGATTCAGGAGCTGCCATTTCATCAAGAAAAAACAACGGTTTAGTGTTGCTTGTGCCCCGGTGAAATCATTGGTCCATATTTCTTCAAAAATGATGCCGATGAGAACGTAACTGTCAATGGCGACTGTTATCGCGCCATGATAACCGACTATTTGATGCCTGAAATTGAAGCTCGTGATCGGCGCCACTTCCCACAAATCGCATCAATCAACGGATTACTTGAGATAACACTTCGGTGAGCAGATAGTTTCACTTTTTAGGCCGGTCGATGGGCCACCCAAATCGTATGATATCACACCATTAGACTTTTTCCTGTAGGGATATGTAAAGTCTAAAGTGGACAATTCCTCTACGATTCAGGCCTTGGAGCCAAACATCACGCGTGTCATTTGCCAGTTACCAGTCGAAATTCTCGAACGAGTCATCGAAAATTGAACTCAACGGATGGACCGACTGAGACGTAGCCGCGGCTAATATTTTAAAGAGATAATCTTCAAAAAATAAATGCCACAAAATTTTCTATCGAACATTAAATTTTAATTTGCTGTGTGTGTGTGTGTTTTTTTTTTTTCTTTAAAAAAGTAGGATAAAGTAAAGTAGGATAAGGTATAAAATTTTTTCATTTCTTCCTGCAGGGTATATGCTAATTCAAATACATACGATAAGTACATATACATATACATCCGTATATATGTGTATTATACAATACATTTTGCAGCTTCCCCTCGCAGTTTACTTACATTTTGCGGCGGACGCTCAATGCTGTCATCAGCGATATACATACACAGTATTTGCAGCACTCAATCCGCCAGTTGTTGCTGATATTATATTGTAGTTGTTGCTATACGTTGCTGTTGACACTGTTGCTTTCAATTTTTTGCCCTCTACACCGCCTTTTGCGCGCAATAGTTGCTGCATTTGCCAACTATAGCTGTGCGTCGTGTTGCATGCAAGGCTACAGGTGGAAATTTAATTTGTTTCATGAATGCCTCGGAGATGTTTATTTATCAGTTTATTATGCATAAATTATATTCTAGTTTCGTTAACTTTTTCCCCAGATGAAACTTTGTTAAAGCGCTTAGCTAAAAAAAATGGAAGGAAAAATAATATAACTGAAAATAACGGTAAATTAATAATAAAAATAAATAAAAAGAAGGAGTTGTACGCATAAAGTTGCTGCTAAAAATTGTTTACATTAAATTTTTTTGAAGCAATTTTAGCAATTTTAATATTGTTTGGACTTGTATAATGCATCATTCATCAACTGTCTAAAATCGCCAGCTTAGAGGGTTGCTATTTATACTGCTGTCCCAATAATGCTTAAATGCACATTTCTACGTCAAATAATTAGTTCACATATAGATGATGACGGTGGATCTAAAAACATGAGCAGAAATTGTCGGAAGGACCTTCATTAAAGCTAAACGCTTTGGTATCGATATCTTCTGGGATTATGATCAGACCGCCTTTCGGAAGTGTAAATAAATGTAAGCCAATGACGTCTCTTTTGCGTCAGTGATGTGGCGAGTATCAACAAAATTTTTGGTTAATAACCAGGAGCGCAAGTTCTCAGAGTTAGAAGACTTAATAAAACTTTTATTGAATTTGCACTTTCGTACTTACAATTTTTGGGAGCACCGAGGCCTCGTTCTTGAGCAAAAAAGACAAGAAAAGATCTTGTTGAATTTTTGTGATACCAGTACATATTTCAATTTCAACCATAGAATGTAAACCACTGAAACTATGGGAGGCTATCAAAGGCACATTTCTAATCCTTTATAAGAAGCAAAGCACCTGCCTTGTGTGATCGCAACATCTGTGCCAAGTGTGCGAACGTGCATTTTCTAAGCCGCTGCCTTTCACCAAATTACCTTTTCTCAAGTGGAATCACTGAGTCTGAATTTTTCAAGTAAAGAATTGCATCCGTAACATTAACAGAAACTATTTTTGTAATAAAGGGTGATCCAAGTAGTGGTACTTTTTTCAATAGCTTTTTTTTACAGATCACGCATGAGTCGTGTCAAGTTGTCATATTATTTTTGTTCAGTATTGTTTGTCATTTCATCATGGAAAGACTTACGCCTTAACAACGTTTACAAATCATTCAACTTTATTACGAAAATTCCCATCTTGAGACCCAGCATTCATTATTGGATAATATTCGACCGAACAGACCACGTGCAAGCACGCAGTGAAAAAAATATAGCGGCCGTAGCCGAGAATGTACACGAAGACCGTTAGCAGCAACTCGGACTAACGTATGGAATGACTTGGCGCATTTTACGTCCAGATCTTAAATTGAAAGCGTGAGAAGTTCCAAGAAGATCCGACGTCTTCCCGCCAAATTTTGTTTAGCGATGAGGCCCATTTCTGGCTCAATGGGAATGTAGAAAAGCAAAATTGCCGCATTTCGAACAAAGGGCAACCCGAAGAGATTCAAGAGCTACCATTTCATCCAGAAAAAAAAACGGTTTGGTGTGGTTTGTGGTCCGGTGAAATTATCGGTCCATATTTCTTCAAAAATGACGTCGGTTAGAACATACCCGTCAATGGCGACCGTTATCGCGCCATGATAACCGACTATTTGATGCCTGAAATTGAAGCACACATTTGGTTTCAACAAAACGGCACCACACATAAGCAACTCTATAATATATGTCCAAAAGTTAATCATACGACCCGACAAAATAAAGATATGAAAACGAACTTTATATTTTAGCAGAATTTTGAAAGGACGATGGAAGGAGAAGGAAACCATGACATTTTGAATAAGTTTGAAGAATATATAAACTTTTTTGGATATATAATTTTATCTCTCTAACGTGTCGTGATTTTATTTTGAATATATATATGGAAGTATAGGCCAAAGAACTATGCAAAATATTGCCTTTAAGCGACGAATGTAAGCAAAGCAGATTACATTTGAAAGTTTTTAATCAATTTAAGTGACTTTTAGTGAAAATACAAAATTTTTATTGCCACAACAACATACAACAACAGCTTACAAAATTTCTTCTAAATATCTTTAAAACTGTTGGACTACCTTGTCTTTGAACAGATTTTCACCGAAATCCACTCAGTTCAGCTCATTTATAGTTTCGCCATGGTCCTAAAAAATACATTGCTTATACTTTTTTCCATTATTTTATAACATAAAAGGCCATTAATTTTCTTTTTCAAAAAGTTTAAATTTGGTTTTGATGCTTTGGAGACTTTCAAAAATTTTGTAATATTTAAATTTTTTTGCATATTTGTGTTGTGTGGAAATACTTGATAAGAAAATACTTGAAACTTAATTAAATTCATAGAATGTGAAGCTTGGAGACTTTTTGATGATACAAAAATAAAATGTCATATTAATATCAAAATCTAAAAAAAAATTAAAAATTTTGGGGAGTGATCTTGGAGACTTGGTAATATCAACGAATGCAAAAAATCTTTAATATGCACTTGAAGGTACAGAACTTAACACTTGAAGGTTAAGACTTAATAGATTACGAAAAATGGCAAATATTCAGACTTTTTCGTGCTAAGGATATTTTTTGTAATAATGTTTTAATAGTTTCGCAGATATTAAGCTATTAAGTCGACTGTGAAGTGAGAATGCAACTAACTATAAAATATTGTATAAGAAGAATTTTTTCTTCTTTTACTTGCTTGTGCTTCATAAGTCTGCTTATGAAAAACTTCTGCCGAAGTTTTTTTAATATCACTCAAAAAAGTGTTTAGTTAAAAAAACCGTTCTAAGGTATTGATTGAGCTTGAACGCTGTTCTGTCGCCTAGTATGTTTAGACTGCTCAATTTCCTTAGTCCATCTGTACGTAGCGTTTTTTACAAGGGATAAAAATAGCGAAAAGGAAACTTTTCTCAAATTCGACATCACTGAAAGTATTGACTTTAACAAAAACACGTATATTGTACCTATAAGTATGATTTCCTTAACTCTGGTTTGCCTTGAAAGTGCCGTTAGAAGCCGAAAAAACGCTTTAAGGTCGATAATAAGTCAACGCATTATTATTTTTTTTCTTTTATTATCGCGGTGTTGTGCACTCGGAATTCTTGACAGAAATGTATGTGGTAAATAAATAATATCAGCTGATGAGGCATTGAAGAAATTGAATTTGTCAGATTTGTAGTAACTAAGAAAACTAATGGATTTTACATCAAGATATTGCTCCATTTCGCAAGGCTATCATTTCGTACGAATTTTTGGGCAAAATTTCTACAAATATCTTCGAAAAATCAACGTATTCTCCTGATATGACTCCGGTTGACATTTTCTCTTTCTAAACTTCAAACTACTATCATCGAGGCAACCGCTTCCATTCGATAGAAGATATAAAAAGAAATTTGCGGCCAGAATTCAAGTTGGTTTCAGAAAATGCATATAAAAGATGTTATGTTATGATTTGATTTTCGTTGGCATATTTCAGAAGATATCTAATTTGAAGGCATTGCAAAAAATTTGAACGAACTTCTACTCACTAGTTCCCTGTAATTTTTTGAACAAATTTTGCAACAAAAAAGCAATACAAAAATGATGTTTTACATAAAAACTGAAACATTTTAGTGATTTTTAGCGAGTGATAATTATAAAGAGAAACTGCTGGAATATTAGGCAGCTCAGGGAAGAGCATAACATTCTTCTCACAATTAAGCCATTGACTGGCTAAATATCTGATAAATTATTGTACAAAAAACGGAATATATATTTTTTTATATCTTTGATCAAGCGAGGAGTTCTTCCATTTAATAGCTAAAGTAATATAAAGTAACGGAAATTTTCAAATCTTAAGCATATTAAATTCAAACATCAATTGCTTGCAACTCCATTAACCAGACCACACACCAACGTACATACGTAATTATTTCATGAGATTCCTTTGAATGTCAACGCATGCATACCACCGAAACTTCCGCCTTCACATACAAAAACGCACATGTATGTGCGTATGTATATATATTTGTATATTTATAAGTCAAGTGCATTTTCCATTGCATTGCTGGCATGACATATGAAATTCTTCGCAGTCTTCTCAACTGCGAACTTCCTTAACGGTGCTTAGAAATGTCTCGCGTATGAGAAAACACACACACACACATCCCATATTCCTTTCACATTCCTGCACTTATGGTACACGTCGTTTCGGACCGTTACATTTGCCAGCATGATAGTGGCGACAAAAATATTATCATTTCTTCTAATAATGCCATTACATTGCTTGGTCCAGCAAATAACAGTATATACGTCTGTATAGAACGTAGTATGCCTGCAAAAAATATTAAAGTCATCTTTAAAGTGATTACAACTGGGCATTAATTAGTCTGAATAACGCGGAAATGGGTCATAAGTGGAACAAGATTAAAAATAGAAATTTGCCCAAAACAAAAAATAATAAAAATAATAACTCAAAATAATATTATTTTGAAGTGCGCAATGCTTCATATTTTTTACAAAAAAGTTTGACAATTGTTTTACTTTTCTGTTAATCACGAAGTTGCAGCACCCTTCAGGGTAATTTAGGCATATACCGAGTGGCCACAATAGCACAATAGCCATGTCAAACCCTCTTGTATTCAGTCGTAATATAAAACAAAAACCCCTCACAAAAATCCATCAGCCGTTCAGAGGCGGCTTAGAGTACCTTGTAGGTTCTTACATCCACCGACCGAATTATGTATTGCATATGAACCAAGTACACCTGGGTCGGCGATTTTGACGGTGAATTTTTCCAAGAAGCTCAAAATTAAGGAAATTTGAGCGCAATGTGACCAATTTCGGCCAAAAAAATAGCTTTTTCACGAATATGTTATAAATGGTACCTCAGTTTTCCCAAAACTTCGGTAATCTTACCCAGTGGTATTCTTCTAAGTTCATAGTCGGCGCTTTGTAAGCGCTGAGAGGATTTTCGGCCGAGCTCCACCTCCAATTTGTGTTGTGCGTCTTATTACTTTTCCAGAAAGTGGTTAATAAGTTAATTACTTTGCTCAAGATTTAATTTATTGGAATCTTGTAAATTTTAAACCTTTCGTAAAGTTATAGCCATCCAATATCGACTGAATTTTCAAAAATCATTGTTTTCAGATATCTACAACTTTTTTTCTCCAAAATTCGAGTTGCTTGAAAATTTTATAAAATTTACGTTAGTTAGTTAAGATATTTGAACCAGGCAATCGAGCTTGTATTCGTGTTATGTATTTTAACCTGATAAGGAGCTCCTTGACTACCGGAGGATACAGAAAGCAATCATATGGATATTTAGATAGCTAAGCGGCCTTAACGTCGTCAATAATAAGCTCCAGCGTCGTAAACAAAGATAAAAAAGAATTAAGCCTACATAAAAACATATTAAATAAGTGAAAGAAAGATTTTTATAGGTTTAAATCCACTATAAGGGTCATTAGTCATTTGAAGAGCTCAGATCAGAAATAAGTCCGTTCTGTAATAGTCTTCGGCTTAAATTGCGAACTTAAAGCGAATAAGGAAATATTCTTTCCTTGTTTATTCTCTTTGTTCACAACTCTTCCTCTCTCCCAGCAAAAAAAAAAACGCGATAGCAGTAATATCTACTAGATGTATTCATATTTATTTATCCCATTAGAGATTAAACACTTGGGCAACCTCTACTTTCAATCCCGAAAGCGTTTTTATTGTTTTTCATGGCTATAAAACAACGATACCTTAAGGTTCTCTTTATTTTTGGAAGTAGCAAAGAGTCAGACGGAGCCTTGTTTACCAAATATGAAGGCTAAGGCATCGATGTAGTACTGTTTTTGACCAATAATTTAACAACAAGAACTGATATAGTAGCAAGAGCATTATCGTGATGCCAAAGCCATGCGATCCATATAGTAAATCATTGGAAAAAATTTCATGACATGATTCAATCGATAAGTCAACATCATCTGGGACTTTTCTAATTATTATGCAGTGATCGTTCGTAACTATTTCATTTACTTTTTTTCAAATTCTCGTCAGTCGTTGATGTGTTGGGGTGCCAAGGGCGTTCGTCGTCTTCAATGTTTTCATGTATTTCTGGGAAATGCTTGGCTTACGAGGGGTATAACTCTTGCTTTACTCACAACAGGCAGCCCATGGACCTTTGTTACCATTGGACAAAATTTTTGTAACGGGTGATCCATTTCGAGGTTCACTACTTTTTTAAATAATGGAATGTTTATTATCATTCGAAAGAACATTCTTTGACATTTATTTTTTAAGATTATCTTTTTAAAATGTTGGCCGCGACTACGCTTCAAATGATCCATCCATTGAATCCAATTTTCGATGACTCGTTCGATCATTTCGACTCGTAACTGACGAATGACACGCGTGATGTTTTGCTCCAAGGTCCGAATCGAAGAGGGATTGTGCGCATAGACTTTAGACTTTACATATCCCCCCAAAAGTCTAACGGTGTGATATCACACGATCTTGGTGACCACGATAACGGTCGCCATTGACGGTTACGTTTTCACCTCCATCATTTTTGAAGAAATGTGGACCGCTGATTCCTCCGGCTCACAAACCACACCAAACCGTGGTTTTTTCTACATGAAATGGCAGCCCTTGAATCTCTTCATGTTGCTCTTCGTTATAAATGCGGCAATTTTGCTTGATTACATTCCCATTGAGCCGGAAATGAGCCTCATCGCTGAACAAAATTTGGCTCGAAAACGTTGGATCTTCTTGGAACTTTTCAAGAGCCCATAGAGCGAAGCGATTTCGCTTGAGAAGGTCGAGTGATTTCAGTTCTTGCGCAATCTGTATTTTGCACGATTTCAATTTAAGATCTCGACGTAAAATGCACCAAGTCGTTCCATATGTCAGTCCGGGTTGCTGCGAACGGCGCCGATCGACTCCCCACAGTCTTCGTGTATACTCTCAGCTACGGCCGCTATATTTTCTTCATTGCGTGTTGGACGTGGTCTATTCGGTCGAATATTATCAAATAATGAATGGTGAGTTTCAAGATGGGTGATGGTTTAGCGAATAGTACGCTCAGTAGACCGATTATGTTGGCCATAAGTTGAGCAAAGCGCGCCAAACACATTCTTTACAGAACGTGAGTTTTCGTAACAAAGTTGAATGATTTGTAAACGTTGCTCAGGCGTAAATCTTTCCACGGTGAAAAGCCAAGCAATACTGAACAAAAATAACATGACAGCTTGACACAACTCACACGTGATCAGTCAAGAAAAGGCTATTGAATCACCCTTTACTTTCCGCATTTTAATCATAGTTTTACAAATACTTTGATACATTTCTTTAAACGAACGAAAATCATCGAGCTCATAACAAAACACGTCAAACCTTAGTGGATGTAGTTTTTTTTTCGATAAAAGTAACTGCGCATAAGAGTAACACGAGTCCTTTATGCAAGTAATTAGGCAGGTATCAAGTACCCGGATAAAGCATTTACTTGATTGTTTACTTTGTTAATAATAATTTTTAAGCACATGAATAATGTTGTTGCGTTTCTTAAACATTACTTTTACTGTAGTTCTAAATGTTCCAATTGTTTCCCCTTCAAAAGGTATTCGCAAGGGGTACTGTTGTATTAAAGAAGTGTGAAAAAATTTATCGAGTACAATTTTTTTCCATATTTAAAGCAATTTTGCCTAAAAAATGTTATTCGCTTCAGCTTTAATAAGTAACCCCTTTTATTAACCGGAACCCCTGAGTCTGAATTTTTAAATAGAGAATTGCATACGTAATATTGCCATAAGCTATTTTTGAAATAAATAAAATATGAAAGTATGTTTAAACATGCATGTGGACTTTAATTTTAGTTTATAATTTCAAAAAGTTTTACAAATATATGGATAGCCCTGGGCTTAAATAAGTTTTTCCAAATATGAGTTCAATACGAATAAGTATCGATTACTTCTTTCCGAAACTTTGGTGGCATCGATATTTTTCTTCAATACTCTTAAAAAGAACTGACACTTCGAATAAATGACAGTATTGGAACAACAGTAAGCTGGCATTGCAATGAAAATAGCAAAAAGTTTGCCTTAATTCAGAGGTATCATAATAAATCAATTTTTCATAGTCGGCTCGCCAAGCCCGCGGACTTTAAAAACTATCTTTATTTTGTGAACACACCTCATATATCTAATAGTAGAGCATCTCATTTGCTCACTTGGCCCTACTTGAACTCGTAGTCAATATCTTTTCACTCCTACCTACTTTTTTTTGCTTCAAAATATTCGAGCACAAAATAGAGCACTTCTACAATTTCGACAAGGACTTTTGCTTTAAAATTTTATGTTTTAAGCTCTAAAGAAATTTGAACAAACAAAATTGAAAGTTTTTGTTCTGCTGAGCAGTTGAACAATGAACCATACTTGCATCGAGCTGCTCATACTGTTCTATACCCCGTTATCTAGAGCGCTACAACCTAATTTTTTTTCTATTAGTCATGCCCTTTTCCAATTTATTAAATTTTTAAATTATTAGCTTTCATTTGAAAATTTTCCTTGAAATTGATAGGCCTGAGTATCTTAGTTGCATATTCCTTTTGTGACTATTTACGTAACTATTCAAAAGCACTTGCATTTTCTGCATGGATATAGGTATATTTGTTAATGTATTAGTGTACGAGTACATATTTAGTGCAAACACTTTTTGCGGTATGCTTTTCTCAGCAAATGGACTGTACACAAGACGACGTCACACAAGAAAGGATGTGTCTTTTAGTCAACAACTGATTTCCTTGCTGGTACTTCCTCTGCTCTCACTGTCACATTTAAGATTTATTACCCACATGATGTGAATGAAAACGACCGATTACACATCAGAGCTTCCAACCATATCATTGCGCCATTAAATGTAGTTGGGAGATTACATAATATAATATATGGATATGTTTGGCTATTAATATCGTAATGCAAGCAATCAAGAAGAGTCTTAAAGGGTAGATAAAAAAACTGTATAAAACTTTTAATTTGAAATTGAAATAGCATTCTTTTATGATTTTATTATTATTTTCTTGTCCACCGATTTCGATATTTGGGGTGCTTAAAGAGATTTCATGACAGAAGAGAAACATTCAATATTGCACGGTGAACTAAGCGATTTGATTCGTGATTTGCAACAATCTTTACCTTCGAAGTTACTGTTTACATGAACAAAAATTAGGCGCTAAGGACTTATAAGCAGCTTCGTCAAAGCACTCAACCTTAAAGGATCGGTTTTTCAGTGTTTAATCAAGTTGCTGATATAAACAAATTAATGTTTGCCACATTCTTGGTAACCACAAATCTCCGAATTTTAGGCAAATGTTGGCAAATTGTTAAATTATCGAAAGATTGAAGATACATCCCTTTCTGCTTATTTTTCCCGAAATCTTGGAATATATGAACAAGGAAGGCGGCTACATCAAGATCTAGCCAACATCGAAAGACGACATCAAGAATTTTGGGAACTCTAATACGAAGACAGATTCCAAACATTGCAAAAGACTCAGTTCCACCTATTTTAAATTCTGATTTGTTATTATACCTTTCATGTACACGAAATGGTATATTGGCTTTGGTCAAAAGTATAAAAATATCAGAAAGAGAAGAGAAAGACCCATCCAGAATCACGAGCTGAGTTGATTTAGCTATGTTCGTCTGTTTGTCCTTCTATTTGAACGCAAATTAGTGCCTGAATTTTTGTGATATTTCAATCAAACTTCATAGAAAGATTCATATAAACTGTTAAACGCTCATTTTTCACGCTAATATACAACCAATTTTCCAGATGTGAGATTCTAAGTCATAAATCCGTCAAAAAAGTTGCTAAGTACATGAAATTTCATATAATAAATTACACATTAGTAATGAATTTCATATTAGTACAGAAAATCATCGAAATCGGAATACTATATCATATAGCCCCCCCTACAACCGATTTGTTCAGATATAAGGTTTTGGGTCAAAGATCCGTCAATAAATCATCTAAGAGTGGGAAATTTGGTATTCTACAGACGTCAATTCAAATTGACATCGATACTGAAAATTATCGAATTCGAGTTTTGCAATTCGAAATAAATTTGATATGTTCATGACCGAAGACAGCCGTTCTTTCTTGTTTTTAATTTAAGAAAATGGTAATTTATTTAAAATTAAAGTTCTATAATAGCTCCTGCCAGAACTACCAACCACTCTAGAGCAACCGTCTGGATTTTCTTTAGTTGTCAAATATGTATAAAACTGTTCATTTTTAACTTGTTCAAGCTTTCATATTGTAAAAGTTAAATACAAATATGTAGGTTGAACGATATTATATTAAAAAAATATTATTTTTTGTACGTTGAAGTTTAATTAGAATTTTATAGCAATATTTTATAATAATTAAAAGCTGAAAGAAAGAAAGAAAACCATAGCAGCGTTTGACCGGGTTCTTAATGCATAACACGTATGTATGTAAATGCTCAAGTTCTGTGAGCTATATAACGGAGCTATTTTCTCTTTTTTATGCGGTCATAGAAAACAGGAAAAAAGTTGTCAGGTTTTTATATATCATTTCAATTTAATAAATAAATAAAAATAATAAACTGTAGCATGATAAATCATATTTTACAAACGCTTTTGTATATTTTTTCAAAATTCTTGAAAAACAGATGTCAAAGTACAGTCAACCTCTAAAAAAAACTATTATAATTATAAATATTTTCTTTTTAAAGCGAAATGAGGACAAGAATAAAATGTTGGAAAGATGAAAAAAATGTAATAATTTTTTGCTTCTATCATAGATTCGTTGTTTATTAAAAAGGAAGCAGTAATTGAAAATAATATAAGTTTTTCCATTTATATTCAAGACATCAATAATATTAATTTTCAAATAAAAAATAGCTTCGAGAATCACAATAAACACATTTTAAATAAATAATATAATTATTTTACAATTTAGTTTATAAAAATAACTAGAAGACCCGGCAACACGTTGTTGTGGCTTTCTATATTCAGTCCATTTTTTATTCTAATTGGCCTTGCAATGATAAAAGGCCTATTTAAGC
Source organism: Neoceratitis asiatica (assembly GCA_030068015.2). Lineage (NCBI taxonomy): Eukaryota > Metazoa > Arthropoda > Insecta > Diptera > Tephritidae > Neoceratitis > Neoceratitis asiatica. The sequence continues at coordinate 42,846,525 of CM061529.1, forward strand.
ATCATATAATACAAAATATTAAGTTTTTTATTTTACGTATTTGTATATTTGAGCCGCCACTTAAACATATATGTCAATATATAGGGTTTTTTAATAAGAGTAATATGATTTCTTTAAAAAAAACACTAATTATTAAGGAAATTCAAATATTTTTTATCGAATGAGAAGTACAATCGATACAATTAAGTTCTGAATATAACATCATTCAAATAGTCTCCTCGACTTCTTTGCAGGAACGAATTCGATGAACCCAATTTTTGAGCACTTTTTCCACTAAATCTAGTCGTAGGTCATGTTCAATATTGACTTTTAAAGCTTAAATAGAGCCTGGTTCTAAAGACCAATAACTTCAAATAACCCCACAAGAAGTAGTCTAGTGGTGTTAATCACACTTTCTTGGAGGCCATTCAACATCACAATTTCTTGAAATGATCGAATCTCCAAACCTTTCTCGCAATAATTCGGTAGCTCGGCCGGCAAATTGATTCAGGGTTTACAAAGCGTCCATTATATATTAATATAATTTTTTTGAGACCTTTTTAAGTAATGTTAAGATCTACTTCTTCCAATTGTGGCAATAGAAAGTTGGTTACCATCGATCTATACCACTCTCCATGGACACTAACGGTGCCATCAGCTTCATTTCGAAAGAAGTGCAGACCGATGATTTCACCAGACCAAAAACCGTACCAAACTGTCAATTTAAGTGAATTGAATGGTTGTTCATGAATAATTTTTGGATTTTCTTCGCACCAGAATCGACAGTTTTGTTTATTTACCGCACCCCTCAAATGAAAGTGAGCCTCATGGGAGAAGATGATTTTTTTTTTAAATCGTTATCGTTTTTAAGTTGTTCCAAGGTAAAATCAGCAAATTCACGACGTTTATGGTGGTTCAATGGCTTCAGTTCTTCAGCGAGAACAATTTTATATGGATGCAAGGTTGTGGTCTGAGACAGTTCCAATTATTGAAAACGTCTTGGAATTGCCAACAATTCGACGAATGGCGAGCACAGGGGGACGATTATTACGACCATAAAATGGCAAAAGCGAACGAAAAGTCGCAATTGCAGAACGATTATTTTGATAAAAATATTGAATAATTTGTAAAAGTTGTTCTTGAAATTGTAAACATTATTGAATGCAATGAGCAAAAATGACAGATCATGATATATTAAAAATGGCCAAAACGACACTTAGAAATCATATCATCCCTATTGGAAAACCCCTAAAATGTCGCGAAATGAGCTAAACGCACCTTTCGGATCTACGCATATTTACAATAAAGTTAGACGCGTAGGAATAGACTGTAACCCGCAGACGCAGGTTAATAACGTTGAGCATCGAACATACTCTTTTAATGGGACTACAGGGTGGATATACAAAATGTCAGTGTTATTTGTGTTTATGGAACAGCAGAGCGGATGCTCAACATTTTACTCAACGATCATGACTTGTAAGAACAGAATTTTGTGTCGAAAAACAGAATGTAAAATTTCATTCGATTGTTGAAGCGGGAACAGTGTTAATACCGCTAGCGTTGATGAAACAATTTGTGAAGAAACTGGATGAAAAAGCTTTTGATTATTTAAAAAAAAATTCACAAAATTGTCAAAAAGCAAGTTGGAATAGTTTCAAAGCAGTAGTCTCTGGATTTTGGGAAATAACAAAGCTGAAAACTATGAAGAACTAATTAAAAACATACTTTCTTTAAAACTACATATGCTGCATGCTCATTTAGATTAATTTAAAAATAACACGGGAGCGTATTCCAAAGAGCACACAAAAAATTCTTTTAAATGGGTGGTAGACTTGCTTGCGACTGAAATAGGATAAACAGTTAGAACATGTTTATTAATTCATGGATTTTTATTGACTAGTTTCTGGAATAGTCTTTGCTTAGCCGACAGAATGCTCAGAACTGACATAGACTGTATGATATAGGTATAAGACACAGGTGTTGACTTTTTTTAAATAATTTTGAGTGATGCTTAACCTTCACTCAGTTAATATGAAATATAAGAAACCATTAAACGGTTTTTGATTATAACAGTTAAAATATTAGCTTTTAACTTTATCTGCTCCTATTGAATACTTATCTGCGTTATTTACTTAACTAATAAAATGTGTGTTTACCTCCACTAAATCTTAAAAAAGGTTATATGCTTCGTATTTAGAATCCGTGCAACTTTTTATCGATTGACAGGCTAGAGTAGGCTTCCCTAAATAAACTCAGTATGCTCTAGACATAAGTCACTAGGTTACTTCCTTAGTTCCTTAATTGGTATGAACCCTTTCTTAGAATTTGACATTGATCAGCTTCTCAAGCTCTACGTATTCACGCAAATGTATTTTGCTTCCCTCTTCAGTTCTCGTTATTTATCCTACCACGCATGTGCTGTGGTCGATTGCAAAGTTGCAAACTTCTTCATCTCACCAGTTCTTTTTCAGACTGTGCAGAAAAACAAATTATAATGTGTATTTTTTTAACGTATGGTTTTCAATGAGGCAATATTTTTTTTACAGTTGCTATTTTTGACATCTGTTACTTGATTGATACTAAGATTGGTTTTAAATTTCATAATGAAGAAACGGACTTATATACGGCGCGTTATTACTGACACACGGACAAATTTGCTGCAAAAAATAGATCCAAAATAAGGTTTCCCTTCTGAAAGTTATTCGAGCCAGCCGCGGCGGTAACTTGCTCGAAATAATTCTTAAAATATAATCTCAAACCATATTATTTATATTAAAGCTACAATCCTGGCCACAACATTAAATTATATGCGTGTTATTTCCTCTTGAAAACCACATGATTAAAAAAAAAACACCCTTTGTTTATAGCGACAGCGCACAAGGAGTTTGAAATGTCATCCCACAGTTCCTTTATATCAAGCTTCTGTAGTAATGAGCACATCAACCAACCGGTCAGCGGCACCTTCCCTTCCCAGCCATTCGATGTGGATTTCCTGCAAATAATCATGATCCTTAACACGTGTGCTGTGGTCGTCATCAAATGAAGAGTCTCTTATCAGAAGATTTTGTTGTTTTCATTGGAGCAGATATTTTATCCAAACAGATGCTTGTTGGCTACAAAGAGGATACTTAGTCTAAAACGTGAGCTAGGAAAATAGTGCATAAAAGAAAAAATATGAAATTTCGAAGCGAAAATAACACAATGTATAAACAGAAAACTTTGTTTTTATTTTTAAAAGCAAACACCTATGATGGAAGTGGCGAGGTTCGATAAGATCGGTGTAATAAAGGATGATCCAAGTAGAGGTACTTTTTTCAATATCCTTTTTTCACAGATCATGCGTGAATCGTGTCAAGCCGTCATGTTATTTTTGTTCAGTACACGCAGGACCATTTCTGGGTAAATGGGTATGCAAACAAGCAAAAAAGCTACACTTGGGATGAAGAGCAACCTGAAGAAATTCAAGAGCTGCCATTTCATCCAGAAAAAACAACGGTTTGGTGTGGTTTGTGGGCCGGTGGATTCTTCGGTGCATATTTCTTCAAAAATGATTCCAGTGAGTACGTAACCGTCAATGGCGACCGTTATCACGCCATGATAACCGACCATTTGAAATTGAAGCTCGTGATCACAGCGACATTTGGATTCAACAAGACGGCGCCACTTTCCACACATCGCATCAACCAATGGATTTATTGAGAAAACAATTCGTTGAGAAGTTAATATCACAGTTGGGCCATTCGATTGGTCCAATTTGTCCACCAAGATCGTGTATTATCACACCGTTAGACTTTTCCCTGTGGTGATATGTGAAGTCTAAAATTTTGCGGACAATCCCGCTTCGATTCAGGTCTTAGAGCAAAACATCACGAAGCATCTGGGGTCATAACGATAACATCTTACTGAGTGTGATCCGAATGCATGCAGTATGAATCGCACTTACCGTCTATGACTGAAACTATCTTTGAAAATAAAGAAACTGAATTCAGGATATGATAAGTCCTTAGAATAAGAGATAGTACACGAAATAAAAAAGCACTCCTGGCATGTGAGCCCTTTTAGCAAGAGACTCACTTACACCTTCTCACTAAGGATATCCTTTTTAATATCTATTATTAAAAAAAAAAATATTTTTCCTAGAGAAGTACGAAAATTTTTTAGTCTAGCCGTAAAACTATCAACCAGTGGATAAAGCCATGAAATTTATTTCTATATCAAAATCGCTAAAACGGTCAAAAGGATCCAAAAATATTTTCGTTTTCAAATATATCAATTTATTTTCTATTTTTCTTATTTGTATCTAAATACATTCGAGCAAATATTTTATTTATTTTGTAACTGAAAACCTGATAAAATACATTTAATATATAATTTAGGAATTTTACTAAAGTATGTATGATTTATTTAAATATACAATAATTTCTACATGCAGTTCGTAATTTCAAATTTTTTACACAACTTATACATAAATACATTTCTACAACAACAGAATACACCATAAGCTTATAAGCAACCATTGCCCCAACAACCACACCATGGTATCTTACCGCCCGTATGTGAGCTAATGGAAATCTTACGTCGATGTGAACGTAAACTAAACGAAGCTGACGATTCCCGTGACGATGCCGAACTATTCGAACCGTGTTCCGACAACGATGTACTATCTTGATGCGAATGACGGCTATGATGCAGATTATTACTCAACATCGATGAGGTATGCTGATGACGATGATGATGGTGATGATGATGACCGGATGTGCCGCTAATGCGTTGCTGTGCATTACTCGCAACGGTGCCATCAGAATGACGACGTGAGCAACGTGAGCGACCCGCAACTGCATCGACTGCAGCTAACTCACCGGCATTGGTGCGTGTCGAGTCTTGACTGGATTTACGTTGATGCGCTGCCGCAAGACTACTACAACTACTGTTCGTGTGACGATGGTGCACGTTGGCAACGTGCCTTGGTGACGTATTAGCAGACAATGATTGTGGGTGAGTTGCATCAGCGACGCCATTATTCGGGCTCATCGTATTACTGTTACTACGGCGACGCACGGAATGTGGTGAGTTAGGAGTGCTGTGACTGGGTTGCTTGAGATTACGCAATGCGGGATTAACTAAAGCCGATGGTAAATCTGTGCAACTACCAACGGCTGGCTGCATCGTCGTATTCGTTGTAGTGGAATTAGTGGTATTTGCGGCGTCCTGCATGTCGCTTAAATTTATTTGTGCTTGAGATCGTACTAAGTGTGTATTTGTCACCGTATCCGGTGAATCGGGTGTACTGGAATCACCGCAAACAATTGAAACACGTCGCGCTTTCCGACGCGCCACCTCACTAGCGAGTGCCTAAAGTAGAAGAAATATTTACTCAAAATTTCTTCTTTTTATTTTTAATTGTGAAAACCCTCACTCACCTCATTTGCCGCATCTGCAGATTGCGTTTCATTCAACGTCGCACCGCCAGTCTCTGTCAACTCGCCGTCAAGGGAATGTGTCGCTATTGCACGATATTGCGCTCTCTTGGCCGCCGCGTTTGCTACTGCCGTATATAATTGACTTTTATTAGGCGCAAGCCCCGTACTCACCGCTGACTTAGAAACTTGCGGTCCAGGCTGTAGCTGTTGCTCCTCTGTAGGTGGCTGTGGTATTGACACAGGTGTTGGACGTGCCACACCTGCACATCGCATATTTAGTGGTGATGGAAATCCCCGAGCAGGTGGTGTTGGTTGATGTGCCTTGACGACGGCTGCACTTGACACCGGCGGCAACGGCGGCTTTTGCATGTTGGCCACACTTGTGGGCGGTAATGCCTGAATCGCCTCGTTGTTTAGCTGATCGAAGCCAATGTAGGTACGTTTGTCTGGGAAGGGTAACATTGCGTCGGGAATGTGCGGTGAGGGGCTGTCAGTATGATCACGCTCCAGTGATCGTGTGCAGCGCCCTTTGTCATTTCCATTGCTATTCAACGATGTTTGTGTTGCAGTCGCTGCAACGGTGGTGGCGTTAGAAGAGGCGGTGTCATCGTTTGCACCATTATATTGCAGTGTTAAATTCATTTCCGACCGGTAGGGCTTCTTTGATTTGTCGCATTGATCTAGCAGTTTATTATTGCTGTTATCGTTCTCTCTTCTCTTGTCCAACTGTATCGCCAATATATCCTCCGATATTGCTTGGATATCATTGAGTATTGTTTCAAGATTAACAGATTCCGTCTGTCGAGTAAAATAATGTGGATTCACAGTTTTATATACTTGTACGTAGTAATATTACAGCATTTTTTTAAAATGAAAAAATTATCTATATATTATATAAGAGGAGTAAATCAATCGGGTTTAGTTACATTAGTTGGTTTTTAAATAAGCGTTACATAGGTACTGTGATGGGTTTTTAATAGATAAATATCAACATCTCGTTGCTTCCAACGAAAATTGAGTTGCTTAAGATCGGGCAAGAAAAAGAGAACATTTCGATTGGTACAAATCAATTTGAAAATTTTTCAAAATCGCAAGAAAAATGCAAGTAGTTATCAGAACCTCTCAACTGCAAGAAGTTTCAAAAACAGTTTTCCAAATACGCCAGAAAACTACTAAGCGAAAGTTGGTCAAGAAAACTCTACCTGGGACTGGGCAGCATTTTTTGTTTTAATTTTTTCATTTAACTTTATTTTACTTTGTTTCTTTCTTTGTTCCTTTCATTTCATTTTCGAGCCAAATTTTGTTCAGCGATGAGGCTCGTTTCTGGCTCAACGGGAAAGTAAACTTGCAAAATTGCCGCATTTCGGACGAAGACCAACCTGAAGAGATTCAAAAGCTGCCATTTCATCCAGAAAAAATAACGGTTTGGTGTGGGCTGTGGGCCGGTGAAATCATCGGCCCATATTTGTTAAAAAATGATGCCGGTGAGAACGTAACCGTCAATGGCGACCGCTAACGCGCCATGATAACCGCCTGATGATGATGCCTGAAGTTCAAGCTCGTGATCTCCGCGACATTTGGTTTCAACAAGACGGCGCCACTTCCCACACATCGCATCAATCAATGGATTTATTGAGAGAACACTTCAGTGAACAGATAATTTCACGTTTTGGGACGGTCGATTGGCCACCAAGAGTGTGTGATATCACACCGTTAGACCTTCCTTTTTCTGTGGGGATATGTAAAGCCTTAAAATATATGCGCAAAATCCCGGACAGTCCGAGACGTAGCCCCGGCCATCATTTGAAAGAGGTAATCTTCAAAAACTAAATGCTAAAGAATGTTCTTTAGAGTGATAATAAACACTTCCCATTAAATTTGAATTTTCTGTGTTTTTTTCTTTAAAAGGTAGGGAACCTCGAAATGGATCACCTTTTAGAATCCTACTGTGTTGCATTTTTGCACTAACGAGTTCATCTTCCATATATTTCTCATGTAAACAATTCGTATTTTTAACACGGCATTGTTCTGCGAATTGTCATATAAAGGGTGTTTTTTATGGAGGTATAGAACTTTAAGTTGCAATAAAACAATGATGGATTATTCGATTGACATGAATTTTATTTATCCGAAAGATAATCTTGTGGCATTACATTTAAATGTGATTTCTGGCATATGACCACCACAGCTGGCGCGGATGTAATCCAATCTGGAAGTCCAATTTTCGATGACTTTTTCCAACATTTGTGGCCGTATATCGGCAACAACACGGTGAATGTTGTCTTCCAAATGGTCAAGCGTTTGTGGCTTATCCGCATAGACCAATGACTTTACATAGCCGCACAGAAAGTAGTCTAGCGGTGTTAAATCACAAGATCTTGGAGGCCAATTCACAGGCCAAAACGTGAAATTAGGCGGTCACCAAACGTGTCTTTCAATAAATCTATTGTGGCACGAGCTGTGTGACATGTCGCGCCGTCTTGTTGAAACCACATCTCGTGGACATCATTGTTATTCCATTCAGGAATGAAAAAGTTAGTAATCATGGCTCTATACCGATCACCATTGACTTTATTGACTATAACGTTCTGACCACCATCGTTTTTGAAAAAGTACGGACCAATGATTCCACCAGCCCATAAAGCGCACCAAACAGTCAGTTTTTCTGGATGTAACGGTGTTTCAACATACACTTGAGGATTACCTTCAATCCAAATGTGGCAGTTTTGTTTGTTGACGTAGCCATTCAACCAGAAGTGCGCTTCATCGCTAAACAAAATTCACTTATGAAAATCGGGAACGATGGTAATCTCGTTTTGGGCCCATTCGACGAATCTACGCCTTACTGGATGATCGTGAGTCTATTCATGATGAATTGCCGAACCAAACTGAGAATAAATCACTTGACAGCTGTTAAATCGGTCGCCATCTTGAAAAGTAATGCCAACTTAAAGTTCTATACCTCTATAAAAAACACGCTTTATAAGTATATATTGAATGTCTAATTAATCAAAAATAAAATGAAAAAAATTAATAAATAAATAAATTTGCCTGCAGCACGAATCGAACCGAGAACCTCTCGCACTACAGTGGTAACCTCTAATCACTCGGCTATCGTTATGATAGCAAGTGAAACGACCTACTTTGCACTTCAACAGAGCTTCTTAAGAAATGAAACTAAGCCGCGGCTTTCTAGAAATAACAACAACATACAAATGGCGTGGTGGTGAAAATTATTATTATTCCCGTTATTTATGAAATGTTATACAAATAACGAACTGGTATGATTTCAACCTATTTCATACTAGTATCTATACTATATACTATATACTAGTATATCTAACTAGAATTTCTGCATACTAGTCTACGTTTCCACTGCAGGGAATGTTTGACTTTTTATAGTTTTTTGTGCTAAGCGTTGGAAGCGTTTTCCAAAACTAATAAGGACCTCTAATCTAAATCAAAATATGTAAAACTAAATGAAGCTTAAAAGCCGGGAATCGATCAAAAATACATTTGTAAATATACAAATAATTACTACCGGAACTACAAATTACTGCTTACTACTACTACTACTCGCTACATACAACACTCAACATCCAAAGCAATTTTATCAAGTATTTTTGGGGCGACTTAAAAGCAGGGGGGCCCCATTCACCTGGCATTCACCATCCACAAGATTTAATTTCGACATTGTTGTTGATACAGACTGTGATAACGGTGAGTGAGCTGGCGTTCCAGCCGCACTACTCATATTCGATGTTGTTGGTGTTAGACGATTGTTAGTATTAATAGCGACCGCCATAAGAGGCTTGATGAGGGCCGGTGAAATTAAAAGATTTTTGCAGCGCTTTTGTGCAGTAGCATAAATCGGCTCACATAATTTTGTAGCAACGGCGTTTGGTTGCGCAACAAAGATAGTCGGCATTGCGGCAACCAATTGTAACGAAAGCAATTTTGGACCAGCCGAAAGCGGCGACACTGGCAGCAGTGAGGACGTGTTAATTAATGCCGATGACGTCGATGCCAAAGCGTTTAATGCAGTATCGGCAGCGGCAGCTGGGGCATCAGTACCGCAGGCGGCAACAGTGTCAGCACCGGCGGCAACCTCATCAGTATCATCCGCGGTCACTGTGATGGTAACCAACGATTGCGGCAATACTGCAGGTGTTGGCTGCAGTTGCATGTGTTCGTATTCGTATAAGTGTTGTTGCTGCTGTTGCGATAGCCGCTGGTGCTGCTGCTGGTGCTGATGCGTGTACTGGTGCGGATGTAAATATTGGTAGGTCTGCTGCCGCGCCTGCTGATATTGATGGTGTTGTTGATGATGTGCGCGTGCACGATGTTGTGGACTTACTTGTGAGGAGCTACCGCGTTGTGGAATTGGGGGTGGTACCGCGTTGTCTTCGCCCAATGCCTGACGCTGATAAGGCGAGGGCAAGCCATTGTGTACATAAAGGTCAGGCGGCTCACAATTTTGGCAGTTGACGATTTCAGCTTCAACGGTACTGTCAGCAGTTGGGGTGGCATTTGTAGCCGATGGTTCTCCAAGCACATTAGTAGCGGATGTCGGAGATTGATTAGCCAAAGTTGTGTTAAGTTTCAGCCGTGGCTTTAGTGGTGCAAAGAAATGCTTTGGACTATTCAGTGTTGAGTTGGCATGAGCAGGCGTTGTTGTGATCGCCACCGTCTCTATGGCAGTCGTGTGCGGTTGATGCACACTTGACGGGGCTGCGGAGCTGAGATTTGTAGAATTTGGTGGCACTTCATTGTTCGTCGCTGGCACAGCACCTGTTGGCACAAATGTGGTTAATAACTGAGGTGGTGCAAGTCGTGATTGTTGCTGCGGCGTAGCTATTTGTAACGCGGGCGGCGATAAGCCTGTCGATATCTTGCGATGAGCAAAGGGCGATTGTAGCTTATAGTCCCAACCATTTGTGTGACGCATGATTTTCGATGAAGGTGAGCTGGCGTTGGGCGTATTTCCTATGTGTAGAAGATAAATTAATTAAATATTTACTATGCTTTTTTGTTTAAACAACCACCTACGCACCGATATTAGAGCCCATATGATCCTGTAATACATTCTCGAAATAAGACAGTGGCGGCACTACCGCTTGCAGATCATTCAACTGATTGGCCACCTGTTCGATGGGCGTCAGCGGTGTCAGCGGCCCAACCAAACTGGGCAGAGTCATCTGAGAGCCACCAAGATCATTGGTGAATACATGCAGCATCTCATTGTGTGGCACATGCGAATGTAGTTCGGCATTGCTCATCGTTTCCTCCGACACCACCGACAAATGATCGAATGCTTGATGTAGATTAGGCGCACTTTCCGAATTCGAGCCCGCCGACTTAGTCGCCAAAGTGGCTTTGTCTGCGTTGTGGAGTGCAGGCGTAGTGGACGTATCGAGTGCAAACTCAATAATGGGCTGCTTAGTGGCCAGCTGTGGACAACTGCCACCTGCGCAGCACTCGTCACTGCATTGGTCATCATTACCTTTGCAAGTATCACAGGAATCTGAGTCCTACAGCAAAAGAATGAGGGAGAGAAAGAGACAGTTATATAATTGTTGCTTTGTAACTTTCGGCGGACAGAGAGGTTGAAAGTAATACAATTTACTAAAAAAATAAAGAAATAGTATATATTTTTTTTTTTTTTTTTTTTTTTTTGTTAACTGCTTACATCACTATTGCAAGTACTGTCACAAACGTGTACACTGCCGCGTCCGCTACAAGCGCTGTGCCGTGCATTGCAAGCACCATGATCGTGATCTAGTAACTTCGCCTTGAAACGCTTATTCAGACGATCGCATTCATCGCGCAGCGTCCAAATCTCCCGACGCAGTTGCTCATTTTCTCTTCGCAAGCGCTTGATGTCCGATTGACCTGGAATTAAAAGGGTGAAAATTAAAAAAAATATTCATTATTATCTTTACTTTCAATTTGTCGGCTGAGTAGTTTGTAGATTATAGCATTTTGAGTGAAGCAACTTTAGTTATTGTGAAAAAAAATATATATAAAAAGGAATTTCGCGTGTTGATATAATATTGCTTTTTGAAGAGCAAGGAAACACTTTGCTTGATGTCGAGTTTCAGGACACTGTCCCAGGAAAATTAACCATCAAGAATTGGTTTGCTAAGTTCAGACGTGGTGATATGAGCCCCGACGAAAAAATTAAAAAAAAACCACAAAATTATTTTGAATGACCGTAAATTGAAATTGAAAACCGTAGGTACTCAAAAGATATCAACTGAACTTTGCATCATATCATTCATGAATATTTGGGTATGACAAGTGGGTGCCGCGCGAGCTCACTTTTGACCCAAAACAGCAACGAGTTGATGATTCATAGCAGTGTTTGGAGATATTCAAACACACCAAACCCGAGTTTTTACGCCGATATGGGACAATGAATGAAACATGACTCCCTCATTTCACTCCGAGGTCCACTCGACAGTCATCCGAGTGGACTGCATACCATTAAATCCGTTCCAAAGCATGGAAAAACGCTACAGTCATCTGGCAAGATTGTGTCGTCTGTATTTTGGGATGCATGGAATAATTTTCATTGACTACCTTGAAAAAGTAATGGCCATCAACAGCGACTATTATATAGCGTTAATGGACCTTTTGAAGGATGAAATAAACGAAAAACGGCCGCATTTGATGACAAAGAAAGTGCTGTTTCACCAAGACAATGCACCCTGTCATAGATCAATGAAATCGATGGCAAAAATCTATGAATTGGGCTTCGCATTGCTTCCGCATTCACCGTATGCTCCAGATATGGCCCCCAGTGACTATTTCCTGTTCTCATATCTCAAAAGAATGCTCGCTGGAAAGAATTTTTCGTCGAATGAATAGGTGATCGTCGAAACTGAGGCCTATTTCGAACAAAAGGACAAATCGTACAACAAATTGGTATCGAAAAGTTGGAGAGTCAGGGAAATTTCACAAAAAAAAATTTACCAAAGTAAACCGAGGATTTTTGAATTAATCTGTTATTTATGCATATTTTTAAATATACAAATAAAAGTATCACATACATATACCCTTTTTTTTGTTAATTTCTAGTGCTTTGGATTAGACTGTTTTCGCTTAACTCCCATAAATTGTGATACATAGGAAAGCCCCAAAATGTAAAAATAAGTAGATATAAATAAATATTTGTATACAATATTTATGTACTTAAATAAATGCCAGATGTTTTTTCAAAATGCATTAAAATTTTGTTAAGTACAAAGAATTAGCTGATTTATGAAAGCGTTAATTTGTAACAATAAATGTAAATTTGTTCAAATTATAAAATTTAATTGATATGTGTTTTGAAAACAATTTTTAAAGCATGCAATACAAAATAATGCACGCATTCCTCATCACTGAAAATTCTGTAAGATTTTAAAGGCAAAATATTTTCATAACAGACATTTTTTTTTTTAATTTATACATATTACAAAATTTCCTTTATATTAAGAAGTGCAAGTTGTATACTGATATAATAAAAAAAATTTATTATCAAAAAAATTTAGTGAATCTGCGAAGAAATAACAATATTTTGCATTAGAGCTTACTGAATTCTATTCTTCAACCACAACACATTCAATGAAAGACTTTTTTCTGCTATACTAAAATCTGTAAGCAACAGTTGTATGAACAGAACGAAACACATTTGACCTAGAGCAAAGGTTAGATGAAACTTTTAAGCAATGTTTGGCCAAATACTATTACTTGACAAACCTAAATTATTGAGTTGTTCGGTAACTAACGTCGAGAATTGTCTCATAGATAATTTGAACATTAAATTATTTATTTATATATTATTTTAAAAATGAGATATTTTAGCGTTGGTATTAATTCACTTCGCTCTCGTGCTAGTAATCCTAATGTAAGAGATACACCACATAATTTTCATTCAAAAAAAAAAAAACACTATTTTCATTCAAAAACTATTGAAAACGACAAAACCAAATCCCCTGCGGGTTAGGGGTTCAAGAATTTACCGCGGTAAGGCATGCCTGTCGTAAGAGCCGACTAAAATCCATAGTTCCCACGACAGTCGGGTCTATATTACCGGAACGACCCGGATTTTTATCCGGCCAAGGACTGTCACTCCCGCAATGTTCCCCGAAGCCCCATTTGGAGAATTTTCTGCGGCTGCAACAACAACAACAACGACAAAACCAAGGTGTTAGCAAAACCCAACTGGCATATGATAACTCGGGAGATAGCAAAGAAACTCAACACATCTAACATATTGGCCTTAATACAAGAACGATTACTGTTTTGATTTCATACTGCTTTTTGATTGGTTGAAATATCGTCTAAGCGAAGCAATATCTTGGAAAGCATTATAATGATTCCGCTTCCACGGAAACAACAATAAAGCTTTGGTTTACTAACTTCAAAAGTGTTTGCAGGGGCATCGTTCCCTCGGATGCTCGGAATCGTTCCCGTTGGCCGATTTTTTCTATTACGTCTAGATTTTTCGATATGATTTTTTTTTACAAATTTCGTTTCTCTTTTTTACATTTTTTTTTCTGTCGAGATCTTACAAAATAAGTTATAGCGAGTTTTAAAATAAACTCTGGTAAAAATTATATATCCGGACATCGCATCTGCAAAGAGACCAATCCCTCGTGGTGCAGGCATTTTACCTCCAGTTCCACCAAAAATCAACAAGATGAAAAATAAAAATTCTTCTGGTCTACAGCCTCAATCGAGTTTTATTTCTACTGGTAGTACATCTTCATCTTCATGCACTTTATCCGGATATTCATGCCCATCAAAAGAACCTTATTTACTTAAGCAATGTGATTTGAATGGCATTGTTAGAGACTTGGGGCACAATTAATCAGATTAAGATTAAAACAATGAAATTTCTTGGATCACAATAAGAGCGTCTGATATTTTCGCACAAGACAAGTAGACTTTATGACTTATTTCTCCAAATAAGTGTAATGATGCTGCTGATGACTTCTTCAATAACTGAGTTTCCTAGAAAATTCTGAATAATGGATGCTTTTTATTGATGCCTCTACGATAAGCTTAAAACCCGTTTTACTTCATAATGATAACAAATACCCATCATTGCCTGTTGCACATGCAACAAACATGAAGGAAAATTATGCAAATCTGGAGGTATTACTTGAAAAAATAAAATATTCTTAATACCAATGGAATATACGCGCTGGTTTAAAAGTTGTCGCCAGACTTACTGAATTACAAGGAAGATACACCAAATTTTGCAGATTTTTATGCGAGTGAGACAGTTGTGCAAGAGAAAAACATTACAAAGTGAAAACTTGGCCACTAAGAAAGAGCTTGACACCCGGACTTCAAAATGTATATCAAAAACATTTAGCACAAAGTGATCAAATTTTTCTGCCACCACTTCACGCAACAGTTGGGACTGATAAAAAAATTTTTGAAAGCTACGAATAAGGAAGGTGCAGGTTTCCAATATCTCAAAACAAAATTTCCCCGAATCAGTGACGCGAAATTGAAAGAAGGAATTTTCGTAGGTCCACAGATACGAAAGCTTACGACAGATGAAGCATTTAATTCCAAGTTGAACAAAGCGGAAAAAAGGTTGTGTGGCTTTTATAAACGTGTATCATAATTTTCTCGGAAATACAAAAGCTGAAAACTACCGACAAATCATCCGAGAACTTATATCTGATTATAAAGCTTTAGGATGCAATATGTCACTCAAAATTTATTTTTTGGACTCGCACGTAGATTTCTTTCCTGAAAATCTTGATGCCGTATCATATGACCATGGTAAAAGCTTTCATCAGGGTATTATGCAGATTGAAATACGCTACAATGGAAAATGGTCAGCAGCAATGCCTGCTGATTTCTGTTGGTCCATTCAGCGGGAAACTCCAATGAAAAAAAAATTACCAAGTAACTTTAATCTTTTCACCATGATACGATAATTCACGGATATTTCTAGTATTTGTGACTATAAAATTATCATTTTTTACTGTAAAACATGGATCGAAATGATTTTTACCTTTTTTGTTATTTTCGTTATTTAAATAATATCATTTTTTTGATTAAATAGACTTTATACAAAAAAATCTATGTGCTATACTTAATGGCATGTCAAATTCCTTGCTTAGAGCACAAAATATGATAAATTCATGCAGACCAGTTAATAAAAAATATTTTATTTATTTTAGAATAAGTGGACGTCCAAATAGGGCGATAGCAGCAGAAAACTTCAAGAAAATCCCAAAATCGTTTTGATTAGTCGAAAAATTAATTTTCGTGGATTCGCTGGCCACTAAAAGGTATTATGAGCATTTGGGTATGAGAAAACTCAGTTCAAAGTGGGTACCGTTGATCAAAAAAAATGATGTGCTGATAATCCTGAACAGCGTTTGATCATGCTCTTGCGGAACAAATTGAAATTTTTGAATCAATATGAGACAATGTATGAAGACAATGTATCTATCACTTCACCGCGAAATCAAAACGATCATCATCTGCGTCGACAGCAACTGGTGAACCTCCTCCAAGTGGTCGAAAGCACAAGAATTGGCTGGAAAGGTTATTCTTTAGGTATTTTGGGATATATGTGGTGTTATAACCATCGACTCCTTTGAGAAGGAAAATACCAACCATCAACCAACATCGAATAATGTATAAGATTATTGAATCGTTTTAAGGCTGAACATAGAAAGAAAGAAAAAAACGATCGCATATGGCAAAAAAAGAAAACGCACCTTGTCACAAGTTAATCAAACCAGGGTAAAAGATAAATCGTTTTAAAATTATTTGAGATATTAGAGCCACACTGGAATGATCGCATGACCGCATTTGTTAGGCCCGGCACTTTTCAGCCTATCTTTAATTTCGTGATACGCCCTTATAAGGAAGGGCCTTAAATGTTTCTCTAAGATAGAGTGTTTTAGATAACATTTCAAAACGCTGATATATCGATAATGATAAACTCGATAATTCATTATCTTCTAGACTATTGTCACCGGAAATCCAAGGAATATTCCCTGTGTTTCCCAAGGGTTTTCCAATAGGGATGATATGATTTCTATGTGTCGTTTTGGCCATTTTTAATATGTCTTGAACTGTCTTTTTTTTCATTGTATTTAATAATGTTTACAATTTCATCATGGCAAGATATACGCAAGAACAACGTTTACAAATTATTCAATATTATTATCAAAATAATCGTTCTACAATTGCAACACTTCGTGCGCTTTTGCCATGTTATGGTCGTAATAATCATCCACCTGTGCTCGCTATTCGCCAAATTCCCGATTTCGGGCGTACATCTTCTTTACATAATATTCAAGTGCCAATAAGACAAAGAACCGGTCGAAGTAATGAAAATATTACTACCGTTCAGGCAAGAGTTGCTGAAGACCGCAATCTGTCGATTCCAAGACGTTCTCAAGAATTGGAACTGTCGAAAACCACAATATGGCGGATTTTGAGAAAGGATTTGGGCTTGCATCCGTATAAAATTATTCTCACTCAAGTACTGAAGCTATTGACCCCCAACCATAATCGTTGTGAATTTGCTGATTTAGCTTTGGAGCAACTTGAACCGATAACGATTTCTCCGATGAGGCTCACTTTCATCTGAGTGGTGCGGTAAATAAACAAAACTGTCGATTCTGGTGCGAAGAAAATCCACAAATTATTCATGAATAACCATTACATTCACCTAAATCGACAGTTTGGTGTGGTTTTTGGTCTGGTGGAATCATCGGTCTGTACTTCGATCGAAATGAAGCTGATAGCACCGTTACTATCAATGGAGAGCGGTATAGATCGATTATAACCAAGTTTTTCTGGCCAAAATTTGGACGAAGTTGATCTTAACAACATTTGGTTCCAACAAGACGGGGCTACGTATCACACAGCACGTGCAACAACCGAGTTATTGCGAGTAAGGTTTGGAAATTCGATTGTTTCAAGAAATAGTGACATTGAATGGCCTCCAAGATGTTGTAATTTAACAACATTAGACTACTTCTTGTGGGGTTATTGGAATTCATTAATCTTTAGCAATAAACCGGACTCTCTTCAAGCTTTAAAAGTCAAGATTGAACCTGCTATTCATGACATACGACTTGATTTATTGGAAAAAGTGCTAAAGAAAATTTGGTTCATCGAATACGTTGCTGCAAAACAAGTCGTGGAGGCTTTTTAATGAAGTTATATTCAGAACTTAATTGTAGCAATTTTAATTCACATTAAATAAAAAAAACATTTGAATGTCCTTCGCAATTAGTGTGTGTGTGTGTATTTCTTTTTTTTTTTTCTTTTTTTGGAATTAATCATTTCACTGTTGTTGGAAAACCCTATACTAGCGATTGTGTCAAATTAATACGTTTTTGAACATGCTGAACATTTCAGACAATACTTTTCCTAAATGCAGTTTTGTAAATCGTCATTCCTGTGAAAAGTTATTTTGATGTGAAAAGCAATGAAATTTACGAAGAAACATGTTATGTGATAAATTCTTACTTTAGAATTTCTTACGAATAATATTTTCAAATGATTAAATTTTTAACAGCATAGCAAGTCGAATTTATAAAGGTGATAGCAGGAAAACAAAAACAACAATTTCCGTGTATTTTGTTTTTGCTTTTTCATAGTCATTGTCAAATTCATGGAAAATTCATCACATTATCACACTTCTGAAGAAACTCACATTTATAAAGAGAAAATCAAATGAAATTCAAGCAAACCAAAAAAAAAGCTAAAAAATTATTTTGACAATTTTTGTGAACAATGAATGAGAAAAGTGGTATTCGCTGCCATAGTAAGTACATATTTCATGACACATATTTTTCAATGTACTACAATATTTTATTTGAATGCTGACATAATTTTGCACAAATATTATTACAACAAACGTCAGTTTGACGACCTCCACAGTAAATATAGTTACGTATGCGTACGACATATTTGAGTACATTAATTAGTGCATAACTGACGCGTCCTTACAATATATACATACATATATACATTTAAATATGTATTTTCCTGCAAACACAATTTTTATTTTTTATTTTATGCATACACAAACTTATATTTGGAATAAAAGTCTGTAGGAATGCAAAATGTATTGGATATATGTGTGTATATATTTAGATGTACAATTATATAAATTTATATATACATAGGTAATCCATTACTTTGAACTGACAGCAATAACAATAATAACAAATTAGTTTTTACTAGCAGACGCAAAAAAAATCACCATTTGTGGTTTGTTTTAATTTTTATCTTTCAAATATTAATTTTCATAAACAATTTTCAAAATACAATTTCTGCATTTATGATAAACATACACACAGAAACACACGCACACAGACTTTTCACTAATTATGTGCAAATTGAAAAAATTTACAAATAATAACACAAAATTTTTAGACATATGTATGTATGTAACTACACATCTCTGCATATGCTCGCCAAAAAACCACTATTTCCAAAATGTCATATAACTATGTATATAATCAACTGTCGACCGATCGATCGATTTTATATTAGTAATAAATGCACATATTTACGTATAAAATACTATATTAGAACTAAACACACACGTGCCACTTGCTTTTGCTTATTCGGTCGTTCGAACATATTTAAAAAGTCAACATTGACTGGTTGGACATTTGCAGATTTTTCCGAATTTCACCAAAATTTTTTTAGTTGAATCACAAAAATTCAAAAGCTTTAATATATTGACTTTACTAGTGTTTGCTTGCATGTATGTCTGTACATATATGTATATTGTACATATGTATATTAATTTGTGGGCGTGCTACAATCCCACCCAACCATTTTAGGTGTAGTGTACTCCAATGAAAGATACAAAAAGAGTAGATAGCTTTAGGAAAAACAATTCTTTCGACGCACTCTGCGATTCAGAACATTTTGTTAATTTTCGAAGCTCTCTATATTTTGATTTAATAATGACTCCTAATATAGGATTTTCCAATAAGAGTGAAATGATTTTTTTAAAAAAAAAGCTAAGCACTAATTGTTAAGGAAATTCAAATGTTTTTCATTTAATGTGAAGTATAATCGATACAATTAAGTTCTGAAAATAACATCATTCAAATGGCCTCAATCCAATGTCACAATTTTTGAAATAATCGAATCTCCAAACCTCTCTCGCAATAATTCGAGTGTTACACGTGCTGTGTGACACGTAGCCCCGTCTTGTTGGAACCAGATGTTGTTAAAATCAACTTCTTCCAATTGTGGCCATAAAAAGTTGGTTATCATCGATCTGTACGACAGTAACGGTGCTACCAGCTTCATTTCGAAAGAAGTACAGACCGATGATTCCACCAGACCAAAAACCACACCAAACTGTCAATTTAGGTAAATGTAATGGTTATTCATGAATAATTTGTGGATTTTCTTCGCACCAGAATCGACAGTTTTGTTTATTTACCGCACCACTCAGATGAAAGTGAGCCTCATCGGAGAATATGATTTTCTTAAGAAATCATTATCATTTTCAAGTTGTTCCAAGGCAAAATCAGCAAATTCATGACGTTTATGGTGGTCCATGGATGAAATTGTAAACATTGTTGAATACAATGAAAAACCAACAGATGATGACATATCAAAAATGGCCAAAAAGACACTAAGAAATCTAATCATCCCTATTGGAAACCCCTTTAATTTATATTTTATTTACGCTGAGCTTTTATCTTATGAAATCAATCCCAAAAAGCGCATAAAAGGAAACACAACTGTTTCATTTAAGTGTAAATTAGTGAGCTTTTTACATCAAAAAAACTAAAGGAGATTGTACATTTCACGCATGATATAGTATTCTCAGTTGCGAAAATGCCAAATACGAATGTCAGATGAAACTACAGCATGTTCTAGAGCGGATGATTCGGTGGGAATACGAAAGCGAAGACGCTGACTGCTATGTTAATGATAAAGAAGCTAGACAAAAAATTTGGGATCAGTAAATAATAATACAGTAATCGAACCGGAAGGATTCGAAAAATCATCCTAGTTTGTATAAAATATTTATTTATTTTAAATAAAATGTCCAATGCTTTATAGATAGTTGAAAATATATACTAAGGTATACAATAAATATACCAAAGTCTGAAGCCAAAGGATATTTAAAAAAAATTAAAAATATGAAATTCTTTTCATAAAGAAGAAAACTTCTAATTAGTTCACTTTTTATCATTACACGTTGCCTTTTCGTTATATTTGAAGAAGAATTTACATTGATAGATATTAAAACAGAAAATCTTTTCTGAATTAAATAAGGAGAAAAGAGTGGGCTCAGTATTTTTTTTTATAGTTTGAAAGAAAAATACCCTATGCTCTGAGGGTTTTTAAATTTCTAATAATGACTCTATGTGCTCGTAATGAGCGTGAAAACTCCGAAAAAGAGACTTTAAATGAGTTTTTTTTTGGACACTTATGGTTTGCTGGGATATAGACATGTATGTATAAACGGTGAGTATTTACACACAGGCGAAATGAAAATTTTTCAAAAACGTCGACGGCAATTATGACACTGACAATATGCGAAATATAAACACAACAAAATTTGGCCTCAGAAACAAAGGGGAAAAGCGATAAACTACAGTCATAACGCAAGTGAAGAGAATATATGTGTTCTTGCGATTTTTTGTATGGTTTTTTTTTTCTTTGCATAAGCGCATGAGCAAAAAAGTTTCACGGAAATTGAGTAAAAGAGCATAAGAGTATGTGCTGTGTTACCATGGCGATCTTTGCACTCTGAGCGCAATTTTACAAATCCGAGTTAAAAATTTTGAGTGCCTTTCCCATGGAGTGAAATATATTTTTGAGCAGTACTTTGCATTGTAAAGCAGAGCCAAAAATTTAAAATGTAATAAGTTAAACAAAATGTCTTGTTGAAAAATTACTTCAATTTTTAAAATACAACTTGGTGGTTTGTTTATATTTTTGCTTGTGGCGGCGTGCGATCAACCATGTAAGCGTAATCAGACTATTTTAATTTACAAGTGTCTATCTACGTATTTGCTTATAAATAATATGTACAGTGGCGGACGAAAGTCTACATACACCTCCTATTTTAGTTGAATTGAAAGTCCAATGAATTTCCCCTATCATAAAAAACAAACAAAAATTATTTTTTAATCAATTAGTTGGTCTACAGTTCGCATCAATAACAGCTGGAAGTCGTCGTGGCATCGAAGCTACTAAATTTGTCAATTCTGAGGGAGTAATACTGTCCCAGGCTCCAATAAGACGATCTTTGAATAATGCTGAGCTAGAAGTACGATTTTTTCAAATTTTTCGCTCAAAACTCTCCCAGACATATTCGATAACATTTAAATCTGGGCTCTGAGGTGGTGTGTGTAGTTGCCTTGGAGCATAATAAAGCAATCAATCCTTAACAATATGGGCCGTGTGCTTTGGATCGTTATCCTGTTGAAAGATCCAGCCTGCGCCAAGCTCCTAACTGTCCACCGAAGGCTTCAGATTAGCTTCCAACAATGACTTATATTTTCAACCGATCCATATTACCCTCAATAAAAACAAGCTTTCCAACTGCGGATGCCGCAACCACTCCCCAAACCATTACGTTGTCGCCATCATGCTTTACTGTTAGTACTAATATATTTTTGGCGTTAAGTGCATTTTTTTCTTCACTCCATACTTTTGCTCTTCCATCGCAGCCGAATATATTGAACTTCGGTTCGTTTGTAAACAAGATTTTTTGCCAAATATCCATTCCCTTATCTAAATGTGCTTTAGCGAACTCCAAGCGAAGTTTGCGGTTTTTTTTTTTCAGAAATAAGAGACTTCTTACGTGACGTTCTACTGTGGAAGACGTTATCGTTCAGAGCTCTTCGAATTCGAATTCTTGGATTTTTTATGAGCTTGCGATGTTTTCGCCTAATTTTGGAGCAGCAACTTTAGGATCATCATTCACGTTCTTCAGAACAAAGCTGATGTCTCTTCAAGTAAGCTTCTTCGGGCAAGCAACACGCGATTTATTTCCGGTGGATTCATTTTTTTTCAAAGTTTTTTACAATGGTTTGTACCATTGGTGAACTTAAGTTTAAAATTTTTTTAAATGTCACCATACGATTTCTTCTCTTTTCTGTGCTGAATAACCAAGTTTCTTACGTCAAAGGATATTTCTTTTCACGGGACAATTATTGGTGCTAATATGTTTAAACCATAACTAAATTCAATACTAGCAAACCATAAAACATAATTTAAGAAAAAAAGAGTAAAAAAAGGGTACATAACAACACAGCATGTCGACATAACTGCTACTAAACCCGTGATGCATGTAGACTTTGTCAAGGATATTTTTACATTTTTCCACCATAATTTTTTTATTTTATGTTAGAGAATGCATTTGTTTTAATACATGTGATTAGAAAAGGATTTAAAATAAAATTGTATACTTAAATTTTTCAGCAAAGTGATAGTTCTTTCTACACGACGAATGCAGTTGGTGTATGTAGACTTTTGTAAGCCACTGTATGTATATAAATAAATATTTAAAAAAAATTACGCCCATACGATTATTTTGTTGCAAATAAAAAGTTTAATGCTAATTTCTTTTTTTATTGAGCACAAATTTATATTCCTCACTTGTGTGTAGACAATTTTGTTTACAATTTCGAATTTTTATTTGGCGCATTACTTTTCGGGTGTGCGTAGCCTTACAGTTGCACAGCTGGCTTTTGAAGAAAACTCTTTTTCGTCTTATACATTCTCAAGTCAATAAATCTTTTATGTAGCAAAAAGTACATACTGAAATGCCTGCAAGAGGATCTTTGAAGGAACAATGGAAATAACTACAAATTTTCATTGTTATTGAGAGATTTGCGCACTATACTTATATAATACTCGCACAAAAGCCTTAATATGCATATATCTCACCGTACATTCTTATGAATTTGTTAGGTGCTCGCTTTGTAGAGAAAAGATTTCAAATGTCTGAGGATCGTCGGTTCAATTTCAATCCAGACCAAAATCAAAAAAGATCCATGCGTTGTTACCCACCGTGGAATGACAATACTACTTGTACATGGAGTACATTCCCGGCATGTCTTTCAGCATTTCCTTCTGCGCCACTTAGTGGCATCGGTTCGAACAAAAAACAGTACTAATTTTTTATTTTTTATAAATGGTTTTTATAATAGTTCTTTCAGTATTGTATTTACCGAAAATAATATCACAAAAGAGCTGCTTTACGGTCAAGTTCTTTAAAAAATCATTTTGAGAATTTTCGTTATAGGAAATCGAAAAGGATGGCATACAGAGCCTTTTATGAAAGCATTGAAGTGTGTCAGCTGGAGAGTAAAATGAGGCCTTATGAGAGGAAGACAGTGCACCTTGGCAATATATATATATTTGGAGCATTATAACCGCTGAAGCGGTTTTTGGTCGAGCTCCTCCTCCAATTTGTGGTTTTTGGATCTTGATGCTTTTACCAACAAATGGAGGGTTTATTCTAAACCGCCTCAGAAATACAATGGTTTTTATGAAGAGCTTTTATTTCATGTTCAAAATACACTCGGAGGGCTTGACATTTCCTACCGATATACACTTGGAGAATAAACTTGTTTAAATCCTTCAAGTCTCCGGGACCTGATGGCATCATACCAGTGAAGCTGCAAAGATCAATGGAGGTGTCATGAATACGAGATGTATTCAAAGGAAAAGGTTGATTTTGATTTTTTTGAAAAGTACTTATTCATTCATCAATATCTATTTTGTCCCCATCAAAGTAATCTCCCTCGGATTTGATACACTTGTGCCAACGCTTTTTCCAATCCTCGAAGCACTTCTGATGGTATTTTTCGGTATGGCCATCAGCTCTTTCTTCGCTGCAGCAAGACGCTTTCCTTTCATCGGTTTTTTTAGTTTTTGGAATAGGAAAAAGTCGCATGGAGCTAAATCTAGTGAATACAGTGGTTGAGGCATGATTACGGATTTGTTTTTGGCAAAAAAAAATCACGAATAAGCATGATTTGTTTTTACACAATTCCGATCGTTTGAGCCATATTGCTTCACACAAATGTTGCATAACTTCCTTGTAGTATTCCTTATTAACTGTACGACCCTTTGGCAGGAACTCATGATGCACAACACCATTGTAATCAAAGAAAACAGTGAACAAAACCTTCAACTTTTCCGCTGAACATACCTCGTATGGCTTACCCCTATCTACACGAGCTGTGTGAGACTAGAGTATACATCCAGAAGATGGAAAAGAGAACAAGCGGCAAAAAAGAGAAGAAAGCGGAAAATCATGTATGCTACATAGCACAAGAACCAATGTTCATCCCGCAATGTGGTCTCCTCGCTCACCTCATGCCACGTTGAGTATACATTTCAAGCCGGTCTACAAATGGCGCTCTTAGACTGAAGAAATCTGGAGACACTTGAACCGATCACCGCGCTGGTGTCAGGTGACTCCTTCTCCAAAATAGTTACTTCGCGATAAAATTTGACTGGTTAGAGCCACTTTAGGAAAGGTACATTAAACTTCTTCAATGACGAATTGAAATTTGATGGAAACTCTTCCATCGATAGCTATCACCGATGCAAAGCTTACAAACTATTACATCAGCGGTTTGCTGAATGAAAGGTGTTATAGAGTTCAGGAAATTATTATCCTAATCGGAACAAACCTAATTTAATAGAAATCGTCATATAAGATCAGAAGGGAATTAAAGGCTCTGAAATAGTAAATCATATGTTTTACTGTTACAACAAAGTATATTTTGTAATATTTGTACTTATACATTTGCAAAGGGCTACTTCTCGCTCGCTACTAGGGCTCGCTAGGCTCTACAATAATTCCGTACTCCATCCACTAACCTTCTTGCCGATCACGTAAAAAACATTTGTCGAATACACATTAATATACTAAACGCTCTCAATCATCTACTGACTACTTAACTTACATAATTAAAATTTTTCTTGCGCTATTATACTATTCTACACGCATACAGAATGCTATTTTAAAATAACAACTATTATAGTTAAACAATTTCCCTTAATGATATGTGTGTGTACAAGAAAAATTCATGTTTAAACATTTTTGACAATGGATAGAATAAAGTAAAATATAAAAATTGTGAATATGCAAATGTATGTACAAATGTAAGTATTCAGTTGTATGTAAATCTATATGCATGCATATCAAATTTTATAGAGTAGAAAGTTACGACATGATGAAATTCATATCTTTGATGGCGAAGCTGGTTCAATTTTATTGGTTACCAAAGTATTTATATTATTAATCGTTTATTGTGGCCTGTAATTGTTTGTGGTTATAAGTGAAATGCTATTTGTTAGAATTTTAAATTGAACATTTTGTTATACACTAAAGAAAAATGGTGGAAGTGACAGCTACTTCGGAAATCACCACACCTCCTCATCAGACTTCTTTGCCAGGAACCGAACCTGACTTCACGGGCGAGTGCTCTACCAGTGAGTCAAAGTCAGCCTTGTAAGCTGTTGTTGTAAATTGCAATTGTTGGTGTAGTTTATGTTTGTGTAATTTTATCAGTCATGAGTTTTAAATATTGTTCATAAAAATCCATTAGCCATCATATTTCTTTCATTAAAATTAGAAAGATTTTGTATTAAAGATATTTCATGATTCATGTCTAATCAGCTTATTCCGGGCTTCAGAAGTATTAATATCTTAAATTTATTACAAATTTGAACAAAAGTTTCTACGCCTTGCAACTGTAATGATCGATGCCATATGAAACGAATGGGATGAAAAGGGTGACCCAAGTGGAGTACTTTTTTCAATGGGCTCTTTTTCGACAGATCACGCGTGAGTCGCATCAAGCAGTCATGTTATCTTTGTTTAGTATTATTTGGAATTTCATCACGGAAATACTTACACCTGAAAAACATTTACAAATCATTCAACTTTATTACGAAAATTCACGCTCTGTAAAGAATGTGTTTTGAGCGCTTCGCTCAACTTATGGTCAACATAATCACCCATCTTGAGACCCCGCATTCATTATTAGATAATATTCGACCAAATAGACCACGTCCAGCACGCAGTGAAGAAAATATAGTGACCGTAGCTGAGAGTGTACAAGAAGACCGTGGAGAGTCGATTCGGCACCGTTCACAGCAACTCGGACTGACGTATGTAACAACTAGGCAAAATTTACATCGAGATTTTAAATTGAAAGCGTAAAAAATACAGCTTTTGTAAAAACTTCTTCTTTCTGGCTCAATGGGTAAGTAAACAAGCAAAATTACCGCATTTGGGACGAAGGGCAACCTGAAGAGATTCAAGAGCTGCCATTTTATCCACAAAAAAGAACGGTTTGATGTGGTTTGTGGGTCGGTGGAATCATCGGTCCAAATTTCTTCAAAAACGATACCGGTGAGAACGTAACCGTCAATGGCGACTGTTATCGCCGATAACCGACTATTTAATGACTGAAATTGAAGCTCGTAATCTCCATGGCATTCGGTCAATCAGTTGACCCTAACCTAACATTTACACATAATGGCATTAATAAATGAAAATTGATGCTGAGCTATGCAAAGTTGGTGGCGCTTGTTTCACACATTGTATAGAGCAGTAAGTTTACTACCTTAAGACATCGAGATCTTATTTTAATAAATAAGGCATAATTAATTTGATCTTTTCAAAAAAAAAATGTTATATCTGATTTTAAGCGCCATATGAAATTTCGAGAATTTTTATTTCTTATAGAATTATATACGCACCCTGTATAGAATGTAAAACACTCTAGTGAACCAGCAACTGACAGTGTTGTAGTGCTTACGTCTTCTTTTTGCCAATTATAACATAAAATTTGATTTGATGCCTTTAATATTTCTTCACATCACACATTTTTTCACGTTTTGTCATCATCTGTTTTCTTTTTTTAGTAGACGGTATTAAAAATTTATTTATTTTGATTTTTATTCGTTTCATAGGCAATTTGTATGTGCTTGTTTTCTAAATATATAAATAATTGCTACTTTATGCGTTCTTTATCAACATTAAAGCATTAAAAAAATAAAAGCAATTTTTAAAGCAGTTTGTTTTGAAAGCGAAAACATGTGTCCATCAAATTTCTCGCGAATGGAAATGTCCACAAAAGCTTTTCTAAAAAAACAATTGCCATTAATATGGAAGTAGACTGTTGTTGAAAATACTTTTTATAACAGCTAGTTATATAGGATATAATTTCTTTAAAAAATCGTACTAATTGTTAAGAAAATTCAAATGTTTTTTATTTAATATGAAGTACAATCGGCACAATTAATTTCTGAATATAATATCAATCAAATGGGCTCCACGACTTGTTTTGCAGCAACGTATTCGATGAACCAAAAATTTTTAGCACTTTTTCCACTAAATCAAGTCGTATGTCAAAAATAGCACGTTCAATATTGACTTTTAAAGCTTGAAGAGAGTCTGGTTTATTGCTAAAGACCAATGACTTCAAATAACCTCACCACAAGAAGTGGTTTAATGGTGTTAAATCACAACTTCTTGGAGGCCATTCAAGGTCGCAATTTCTTGAAATAATCGAATCTCCAAACCTTACTCGCAATAATTCGGTTGTTGCACGTGGTGGGTGACACGTAGCCCCATCTTGTGGAACCAGATGTTGTTAAGATCAACTTCCTTCAATTATGGCCATCAAAAGTTTGTTATCAGCGATCTATATGACTGTAACGGTGCTACCAGCATAAAACTCACGCCAAACTTTCAATTTAGGTGAATGTAATAGTTCATCATGAATATTTGTGGATTTTCTTCGCACCAGAATTGACAGTTTTGTTTATTTACCGCACTACTCAGATGAAAGTGAGTCTCAGCGGAGAAGATGATTTTCTTAAAAAAATCATTATCGTTTTCAAGTTGTTCCAAGGTAAAATCAGCAACGTTGTTCTTGCGTATATCTTGCCATGATGAAATTGTAAACATTATTAAATACAATGAAAAAGAGATGACAGATCATTACATATTAAAAATGGCCAAAATAACACTTGGAAATCATATCATCCCTATTGGAAAACCCTTTATGTAAATAATTGCTAAATTATGCGCTCAACATTAAAGCATTGAATTATAAGAATAATTTTTAAAGCAGTTTTTTTTTTTTTTGAAAGCAAGAACATGTGGCCATCAAATTTCTCGTGAATGGAAATGTGTATTTTCACAGTATCTTTCCACAAAAGCTTTTCTAAAAAAAATGTCATTAATATTTAAGTATAATTTGGTTCAAAATACGTTTTGTAACAGCTACTTGTATATGGATGAATATTTTATGTGTATATTAGTGTAGCCAAATGTATATTTACCTCTTTCAACCTCAGCATTTATATTGATGGTACGCAGCCTCAGTTCTTCATTCTCATAGATCATGCCACGTGATGACTTTCGATCCAATCTGTAAGTGTGTATTAAACAATTTAATGTAATGTTAAAAACATGTTGATGAAATTATATAATTTTTAGCTTGTCATTAATTTATGATAATAAATAAACATGAACACAACAATCAAATACGCTTACGAATTGTAACCATCCCATAAACTCCTCTTCCGCCACATTCACTTTCAATTAATAAAAAAGTTCACTATCATATTACTTTACAGTACTTAATAAAAAAATGTTTGCATATTTGTTCTCTTTAATTATCATTAAAAAAATTTTGCTTTACAGCTTTTATTTTTCATGTCTTTTTTATAATATTAAACTGAGTGAGATTTGACACTGATTTCATGGTTTAATTTATTTATTAAATAAAGTTACGCTTTATAATTAATTTTCCTTTCATTTCATTTCCATGAACTATTTAATAAATGAAATGAAATTCAATAATTTACCAACTACTTTCCCATTGAAAAATTTATAAAAAATATTTCAAAATAAAGTTTGAATAAATTTAAAACCGAATATTATTAATTATTGTTATTATTGTAATATGATTGTTGTTAAAGCTGTAGCCCTTCCCAAGGCGCCTTGCTCAAAGCATAAAAGCCATAATTTCAAAAGAGACGATTCATTCCAGAGCACAGCAAGATGTCAATACCATTAGCATAGAATGTTAGACACCGTGAAGGCCCTTGAGCAGCATACTGATGTTAAGGATTGATGCCGGTTTAATATTTCAGTCACCAATGTGGCACAGCTTACTCAACGGAAGCAAGCCATGAACTAGAGTTTACTTAATGTGTAAATCGTATCATAGCAAGATGTTGGTTTAAACTCCAACAGTTCGACTTCAGATGTGTGCAGAGTACCAATACAACGGGAGAACGAGATAATTATACTAGCTGAGAAGGTGTCGAGAGTTAAGCAAGCTGGCGGTATCACGGATTGGATATATACTATACAAAATCCAAATGAAAGGGTGTGGAAGATTGCTGAGGTGTAGAAAGTGGACGCCCGTCATATAAAGATGATGAGTAGCAGATACATACAAGACAGTCAGGTTTACCAAAAGAACAACAATAAATTGTCGTTGAGGATACCACAAGCAATGATGATATTGGTAATTTCGCGGTTGAGAAGACCATTAGGCAGTTGGGAAACATTTCTGATGCCTACAGATACGAAGGTATGTGAAAACTTATGCTAATGCTTTCGACGTATATTGTCCTTTTCAAGCGAAAGGCGAAAGTGTCGAGGGTCAGTTACATCTCGCCGAAATTCACTGTAGTCCGTTCCCGAAATGCAATGATGAACTATGCCTGTCTAGTAATTGTATGAAGTTTCAGCGAGTATATTATTCTTAAGACGAATCGAAGTATATATTTGACGCTTCGTAGCTGCTGTAGCGATTTTTTGCCGTGCTGGAGGAGTCCGATTTGTGATTTTGCGTCTTGAAGTTTTTACCAACAAATGCTTTATTCTAAGCCGCCACCGAACGGCCAATGGATTTTTATGAGGAGGTTTTTTTCATGTCAGAAATACACTCGGAGGACTTGACATTCACTGCCGAGGGCGATCGCAATTAGAAAAAAATTCTTTTTTTTTTATTTTAATTTTAATAGTTGCCCGAATCTGAACTCGAACCTAGGCCTTCCGAATTGTAGCACGCAATGCTAACCACTCGGCTATTGCGGACGAGCCAAAGTACGAGTACTAAATCAGAACCAGTGATGAAAACTTTGGAGAATACGATGGAAATTACTGGCCACCCATTGCGTACTGTCGCGGACTGAGACTCCATATTCACATGAATGGTGTTTCAGGACTTCATGTATAAGTATTTTATGTAATATTTGAATATCGTCTTAAGAGCTCAGCGAGACAATGAGCAAGCAGAACGGATCAACATGATTATTCGCTGCGCGATAAAATACAGCGCCAAAAATTAAAAGGATTGGGATTTAACATTGCCCCAGTGGCCAGTAAATTCTCAGTGCCATAGCGTGACGAAATTCTATATATAATTAATCTTCAATTTATTGGTATTCTAATACCACTACAATTTTAAATCAAATCACCCTGTTGCTCCTACCGCTTTCTAGAGGTTTGTATTACTAGTGCGTTAAGCTTCTTAAAAACCAGGTGAGTTTTAGCGCAGTCCAATTTTTTCCTAACTTTTATTGTCATTGAGAATATTTTTTTGAGGTTTTAAAACATTGGTTTTTGCAAATACTGACCATAGTAAAAATTTGTAATATAATTTTAGGATAACTTTGTCATAACATTTTTGTTTTGTTCTCATACATAAGTAAACTCAAAGAAACCCGATTGCAGTTACGAAATCGTTCAAGAAAAAATCTAATGAAAAAACTTATAAATTAAATAGTCGGTTTAGATACATATCAACTTTCATTGATTGAAGAGAAAAGTCAGGCGAACTGCAAGTTTAAAATGATGATGCATACACTTCATGAAGAACATTTTTTTAAATTGGTGTGGTTTCACTTATACTATTTAGTGTGAAAACGTCTCAGAATCAAATTCGAACGAAATTGCAAGATCCTGTTTTGGAAATCGATTCAATTTAATTTATCGGATTCTAAGCTTGAATCTGATTATTCAACTAATTTGATGTTCTGCATTTCGATTTTTGGGAAAATTTCTATCGGAGAGTGCGAAAAGGCATTATTATTTGGAGGTTTGAGATCGCTTTTTATGTTATAATATAAAATCTTAAAATTTTGGTTGTTTGTCATTACACATCTTCCGCAGGCTGGGAAGGTTCTTCACGCCAAAACCTCAGTGTGGCTGATAATTGAAGAATAGAAATAGTGAAGATTTTTTAACTTCGGTTCCGCATTACTTAATACTATGGAAAATGTTTTTAATTTTTGTTACTACCGATTGAGCAACAAATTTGATTAAAGTTTAAATCAATCTATAGATAATTTAGGAAGTTTTCAATGTAATTTTCTCACTTTACTTTTTTCTCCATCACAAGTAAACCAATAACTCTTCTTTTATAATAATTTCTTCAATAATTTCTTCAATTTCGATCGATAAGTCGAATCAAATCCGCTCGGATTTCAGAATAACAGCCCTGTATATCGCATAGATCACTGAGGCACTTTCGAAAATCTCATATCAGAAATTAAACTTTTTTATGCCAAACGCCACGGTACATCCAGCACCAAATATCTAGATCTTCAATTTATGAATTTGTTTACATTCAATTAATATGTTTATCTGCCAAACCAGGCTAACATGGAACAAAAAATTTAGGTAAAAAGTCGTATATGAAAGACTTAGAGTAATCGTTTTCTATTCGCCACTTCTCTATACTCTATGTTTGGGAAGCACAGCTCTCTTGTTAAAAAATGTTTATGCGAAATTTATCATTCCCACTGTGAATGGTCCATGAGGGAGTTTTTTAATTACAAATGCGAACAAATCTATTACTGTCAACTGAGATACTCGCAGTGAAGAACATATACAAAATTATATTCCTAGCCCAATTGGTTATGCTCATTTTATATTCATTTCCTTTTTTCATTTTTTTAATCAAAATTAAATAAGCATAACTAATAAGGGGCTTTCCAATAGGGAGTATATGATTTCTAAGTGTCGTTTTGGCCACTTTTAATATGTCACGATCTGTCTTTTTTTCATTGTATTTAATAATGTTTACAATTTCATCATGGCAAGATATACGCAAGAACAACGTTTACAAATTATTCAATATTATTATCAAAATAATCGTTCTACAATTGCAACTTTTCGTGCGCTTTTGGCATGTTATGGTCGTAATAATCATCCACCTGTGCTCGCTATTCGCCAAATTCCCGATTTCGAGCGTACATTTTCTTTACATAATGTTCAAGTGCCAATAAGATAAAGAACCGTTCGAAGTAATGAAAATATTACTGCCGTAAAGGCATGTGTTGCTGAACACCGCAATCTGTCGATTCCAAGACATTATCAAGAATTGGACTGTCTAAAACCACAATCTGGCGTATTTTGAGAAAAGATTTGGGCTTGCATCCGTATAAAATTGTTCTCACTCAAGTACTGAAGCTATTGACCCCCAACCATAATCGTTGTGAATTTGCTGATATTTTTTGGTGCAACTAGAAAACGATAACGATTTTTTTTAAGAAAATTATCTTCTCCGATGAGGCTCACTTTCATCTGAGTGGTGCGGTAAATAAACAAAACTGTCGATTCTGGTGCGAAGAAAATCCACAAATTATTCATGAATAACCATTACATTCACCTAAATTGACAGTTTGGTGTTGTTTTTGGTCTGGTGGAATCATCGGTCTGTACTTCTTTCGAAATGAAGCTGGTAGCACCGTTACTCTCAATGGAGAGCGGTATAGATCGATGATAACAAACTTTTTATGGCCACAATTCGAAGAAATTGATCTTAGCAACATCTGAGCTGCATTTGCAACAACTGAATTATTGTGAGAAAGGTTTGGATATTTGATTATTTCAAGAAATTGGGACATTAAATGGCCTCCAAGAAGTTGTGATTTAACACCATCAGACTACTTATTGTGGGGTTATTTGAATTCATTAATCTTTAGCAATAAACCGGACTCTCTTCAAGCTTTAAAAGTTAATATTGAAACTGCTATTCATGACATACGACTTTATTTAGTGGAAAAAGCGTTCAAAAATTGGGTTCATCGTTTGAATGATGTTATATTTAGAACTTAATTGTATCGATTGTACTTCACATTAAATAAAAAAGCATTTGAATTTCCTGAACAATTAGTGTGTTTTTTTTTTTTTTTTTTTTTTTTTTGAAGAAATTGTAGCACTCTTATTGGAAAAACCTATTCATATTAATATTTTCTAATTTGAGTTATTTGGATTCAAATTATAATTAATTGTTTCTTTGTTTTTAATTTAAATGCTCATATTCATATTAAAAAAAAGAGCTTTGTGTTTTTTTTTATAAATTATTTAAAAATTTCTTTTAAATTATTAGGTTTTTTATCACAACCAAAGGTTGATTTTCTGTACGTAAATTTTTCTACGTAAATTTTTTAAATATAATTTTTTTTTTAAATTAAAATTTGTTTCGTGTTTGCCTTCTATTTTTAAAATAGTCCCATTGACTTTGCCGAAACAGCATTGTATCCATAACAAAAAACTTTTCGATACGCAGTTTTTACTTTTGGTGTTTTTAAATATCACGTTTCTCTAACTAATATTAAAAAATTCCAGTTGATTACAGGCATTCGGTCTATGCCGACACTTTCAGTTAAAATCAACTTAAAAACGAAAAACAACCGTACTCCAGCGGATTCTGTAAGTAGACTAAATAGGCTACCTATTCTGAAATTTAAGATTAGTGTTGTTATTATTATTATTATATTTTTGTTGTTTTTTTTTTGTTTTTGTTGGTTTGTTGCTCTCCAATGTGTTTGTTTTTCTTGCACCACTGATTTTTTATTGTTGTCTTCCGCTACTTTTGTACTTGTTCACTATATTGTTGTTGCTATTGTTGTTGTTGCTGCCAATAATTATCATCAGCATTTAATTTGCCAATGCTGCTGCGTACATTTGGCAAAATAAAACATAAAAAATTAAAAAATAAATCGAAAATTATGTATGTATACATATGTGTGAATGTGTGCAAACAAAATGTGTGTAGTATAAATAAAAAGAAAACAACAATAACAACAACAACAGCAACAACAAAATGAATGTTGGGCAGCCAAAGGTATTTCAAAGTGGAAACAACATGTGAACATCAACATGGCGAGGATCGAGAGGCCCCTAGAACGGCTATCCGTTGAACACACGTCTAACATAATTCACTGCCACCTTGCGACCTTGTGGTGCGACGCTATGGGTATATGTAAATGTATGCGCCTCTAAGAGAAAAAGCGCTGAAAATCATTCCCTTGCTTCCGACTTAATTAATCGCCAACTCAACCGCTACAACACGAAATGGCTTAGCAGCATAATTTATATGAAAAACATAAAAAACGACTACAACAAATACAACGTGTACGCCAAAAACAGGGTGCTTAAAGAAAAAAAAGTTGATGAATCTAATTTCATGTTGATGGAGATTAGCTAAGGAGATGAGACGGCGCTTCCAGCAATGGTTAGCTCGTATAAATGAAATTCATATCATAGATGAAGAAATAATGCTTAAAACGGGTGACCCGGTCATGTGTAGAAGTCCACGCAAATGAAAAGTTTTTGACATTCGCCTAGTAGTGGACAGAAAGAATTATGTTACAATTGGTTCAAGAAGCTAACTAAGTATTCTCTGAATAGCCAACAAACATCTGTTTGGAGTTTAGCTAAATTATACATTCCAAACCCCCGGTGCCGTGCTTAGGGTTTGAGATCCAGCACATTAAAACTGCACCAATGAATAATCATAACAATCCTCAGAGTGAAATATCTCCTTTTGAAGGTAACCCTTTCAAACATTTTTAGTATCACGACTGAATTGAGAATTGAGAAAGTGCTACCGCCCAGCTTATTTAGGGTCTTGTAAAAATTAATGCTGAAACGACCGCTGTTCAAGAAGTGCATAGTCGGAACAGGGATTAGACAGGGACAGAGGATCCGTTGCTGAGTTCTTCATCCTAGTGGATAAGCGAATCTCTTTATCTTACTGCTGATTTGCGCCTACACCCCGATGAAAGGAGGAGAAGAGTGATGTGACCATAGATGCCACAATGCTGACGTCGCAACCATGTCAAAATCGTATTTAGCGATTTTATCTTCGGTACAACAGTCGGAAAATTCAGCCTTCATGACAAAACCTACCCAAATAGTCTGAGGCTTTCGACTTTGCTGCGGTCCAAAATATAGTTGCTTACAGCACCAGATTCAATCAAGTACAAGACAATTCATCAAGCTACATGGCTTTTATCGGATTGAAAATCGCGATCGATGATGTCTTGATTCGCGAATTTGTGTTATAAAGGGTGTTTTTTTGAGGTATAGAACTTTAAGCTGCAATAAAACAACGATGGATTATTCGATTGACATGAATTTTATTTATCCGAAAGATAATCTTGTGGCATTACATTTTAAATATGATTTCTGGCATATGACCGCCACGGCTGGCGCGGATGTAGTCCAATCTGGACGTCCAATTTTCGATGACTTTTTCCAACATTTGTGGCCGTATATCGGCAATAACACGGCGAATGTTGTCTTCCAAATGGTCAAGCGTTTGTGGCTTATCCGCATAGACCAATGACTTTACATAGCCCCACAGAAAGTAGTCTAGCGGTGTTAAATCACAAGATCTTGGAGGCCAATTCACAGGTCCAAAACGTGAAATTAGGCGGTCACCAAACGTATCTTTCAATAAATCTATCATGGCACGAGCTGTGTGACATGTTGCGCCGACTCGTTGAAACCACATCTCCTGGACATCATGGCTCTATACCGATCGCCATTGACTGTAACGTTCTGGCCGCCATCGTTTTTGAAAAAGTGCGGACCAATGATTCCACCAGCCCATAAAGCGCACCAAACAGTCAGTTTTTCTGGATGTAACGGTGTTTCAACATACACTTGAGGATTACCTTCACTCCAAATGCGGCAGTTTTGTTTGTTGACGTAGCCATTCAACCAGAAGTGCGCTTCATCGCTAAACAAAATTCGCTTATGAAAATCGGGAACAACGGTAATCTCGTTTTGGGCCCATTCGACGAATCTACGCCTTACTTTAGTCTATTCATGATGAATTGCCAAACCAAACTGAGAATAAATCACTTGACAGCTGTTAAATCGGTCGCCATCTTGAAAAGTAATACCAACTTAAAGTTCTATACCTCTATAAAAAACACCACATAAAAAACATCACATAAAAGAGAACCTAACATCAAGCCGCAGCCAAGATACGGTGAGTGCACGCTATGAGCAGTGACGTACGCCCGTCAAGAAGCTAAAAAAAGGTTCGACGTCGCAAAGCTAAAATCACTACAATCCAGCTCTTAGCATTCATCAGCTTAAGAGAAATGTCCAACGGCATTTCAAGCTACCTAAGTACTGCCGCTACAGGCATAGTTGGTTTTGAATAAAATGGGAAGAGGAACTGATATAATGAGCAATGTCGAACTTCCGATAGGACCATTGCCATCGACCATAGCATGTACGATGTGGGATAGATACTGAATATTGAAGAGGGAAGCACGGAAATTCTACGATTTTCGCAAGGTTAGGAGCTAAGAACCTTTTCATGTGGGACCCCAAGAAGTACTACGACTGATACTGATATCCATTCTGCTCATATTATGGAGGGAACACTACTACAACCTGCCAAATGATTGTGAAAGTACAGCATCAACAGGTGGTGAACCCATCTCACCAATTGATGATGATGGAAAAGATGTCCGAATACCTAAACCTGACGAAGTTCGAATAGGGATTGTTGACTTGAAGAATAACAAGGCGGTGGAAACTGATAGCTTGCCGGCTTCTTTGCAGAATATGGTAGAACGAATGCATGTCCGCCCCGATTTCTGTGGGGCAAGTCATGTCAATATCATAAATAAGGTCTTATCAGGTGTATTGTGGGAAAGATAAAAGCTCACATTAAATTTTGGTAAACACCACTGAGAAAAGGATCAATAAATAGGGTCCTGCGGAATCATCCGATATTAAATGATCTTTCGGACAAGGGCACGCTATGTTTATTTTGAAACTTTATTAACTTAAGGATGGAGCAAATAATACGAGCTGCAGATCTAAATAGAGAAAGTACGACCTTCTATAAGATCGTGCTTCTTCTGGCGTATGCCGTTGATATTGACATCACCGACTTTAATGGCCGTGCTGTTAGTTCCGCTTTTTCAAACTGTATAGGTAAGCAAAGTGCATGGGTCTGGTAGAGAACGAGGACAGGATGTCGTTTCGTCTATCTTGGAACCAGCATTAACACCAATAATAATGTCACCTTTGAAATCCAACGCAGAATTACTCTTCCAAAAGGTGCTAATTTTTATGGAGTGGAGCGCTGTTATTGGCTCGCTAGTGCGTGTGACTTTCAATAAGAAGAAGGCTGATGTTTGAGGTATTTCAGATTTGACAAAGTTACACTAAAAATCCTTATAATTGTATGGGCTAGATGACTTCTTTAGTTCTTTAGTGTCACTAAGCTACATATACAGTGGCGGACAAAAGTCTACATACACTGCCTTTATTCGTTATGTAGAAAGTACTATCACTTTGCTGAAAAACGTAGGTATACAGTTTTATTTTAAATCTTTTTCTAATCACATGTATTGAAACAAATCCATTCTCTAACAAAAAATAAAACAATTATGGTGGAAAAACACAAAAGTATTCTTGACAAAAGTCTACAAACACCACATGTTTACTAGCAGGTACGTCGATGTCCTGCATTTTTATCGCGGTTAGGTACCCTTTGGTTTACTATTTTTTTTAAATATTGTTTTCTAATTTGCTAGTATTGAATTTAGTTGCGGTTTAAACACATTAGGATTAACAATGGCTCCGCGAAAAGAAATACCCATTGACGTACGAGTCTTGGTTATTCAGCACAGAAAATAGAAGAAATCGTAAGATGAAATTTCAAATATTTTAAACTTAAGTCGACCAACAGTACGGACCATTGTAAAAAACTTTGCAAAAAATGGATCCACGGAAAATAATCGAAGAGACGTCAGCTTTATTCTGAAGGAGGTGAATGATGATTCTAAAGTTACTGCTCGAAAATTAGCCGAAAACATCGCAAGGTCATCAAGAAGGTGTGTCCACCCAAGGAAAATTCGAAGAGCTCTGAACGATAACGCCTGTCACAGTAGAGCGCCACGTAAAAAGTCTCCTATTTCTGAAAAAAATCGTAAACTACGCTTGGAGTTCGCTAAAGCACATTTAGGCAAGGGAATAGTTTTTTGACAAAAAGTCTTGTTTACCAACAAATCGAAGTTCAATATATTCGGCAGCGATGGAAGAGAAAAAGTTTGGAGAAGAAAAATACTGCACTTAACGCCAAAAATATAGTAAAAGCAGTGAAGCATGGTGGCGGCAACGTAATGGTTTGGGGAGTGGCTGCGGCTTGTGGAGTTTAAAACTTTGTTTCTATTGAGGGTAATATGGATCGGTTGATATATAAGTCATTGTTGGAAGCTAAACTGAAGCCTTCGGTGGACAGTTAGCAGCTTGGAACAGGGTGGATCTTTCAACAAGATAACGATCCAAAGCACACGGTCCATATTGTTAAGGATCGGTTGCTTTATCATGCTCTAAGTCACACATACAGCACCTCAAAACCCAGATTTAAATATTATTGAACATGTCTGGGAGATTTTTGATCGAAAAATTAGAAAAAAACAGATTTCCCGCTCAGCATTACTCAAAGATGGTCTTATTGAAGCTTGGGATTGTATTACTCTCTCAGAATTGACAAATTTAGTGGCTTCGATGCCACAACGGCTTGAAGCTGTTATTGATGCGAACGGTGGATCAACTAAATGCTAACAAGATCATGTCTGCTGATATTAACCAAAGTTTTTGCGCTAAGTTGAGTTATGCATGTACTGTATGTAGACTTTTGTCAATGTTGGATTAACGTTTTTTTTGTCATAGCTTTACTATTTTATGTTAAAAAATTATTATTTTTTGCTTTGTTTTTTATGATAAAGGAAAATAGTTGAGATAAACTGTATCGTTAAATTTTCCAATAAACCTTTTGTACTTTCAATTCAACGAAAACAGGGAGTGTATGTAGACTTTTGGCCGCCACTTTATATATTATGTTAGCTACATATATGCACACACACATCGAAAATTCTAATTTGTTTCTTTAAAGTTGATAAAATATGTTATTGGATTAACAGACAAATTGGTAAGTATTATAGGATTAAAGCGATCTGATATTACCAGCTAGCAGACGACCAAAAAGCAGGTGCAGTTTTCCGAAGATATACAAACAATAAATAAATTTTTAACATAATTTATTATATTTAAATTTATTTATTTGATCTTATAATATACATTGTATCACCTTCATATGTTTTTAAAGCGAAAGGCAGTTTAAAAAAAGTATGTATGTATATAAAAAATTGAGAAAATACTATAGATAAATGAACAACAAATTGATGAAATAAATAAAATTTTAATTTTCAACTCAACACAATCTAGAAGCAGGCGCTATAACAAAATGTTTTATTTTGTAGCTATTTATAAAGCCCTTGAAAAATACACAAACTCATTGAGTATTTACCAAACACATTTATGCAAATATTCATATCTGAAATATGTGTATATTTCTACGCAAGAATTTGTTTATATATATGCACTGTTGGAAGTCTTGTAATTGAATTTAATCACTTAAATTTTAATTCATTTTACTTGATTTCAAAATAAACAGAGCGAAAAGTCATTCAATAAGCGAATTATTTTTTGAATGTGAATTGATTACAGAGAATTCCAAGAATAATATATCATTACCATTACGAAATATATAAATTCCGTTTTTTTTTTAATTTAAAAACTGTTTGAAAAATCACTTTCTAATAAAATATTACGGAATTTCGGTTTAATATTTTTTACCGTTTTCAAATGAGGAAAATAAAATGAGCAATATCAATTAGAAAAATTAGAGAAATTTACCAAAAAGAATATAAATAAACAATATTCATTTCTTCAAAACAATTTAGTTTGATCGATAAATTTTGTTTTGGTTCCCACACATCGCAACAATCAATGGATTTATCGAGAAAACAATTCGTTGAGCAAATAATTTCACGTTTTGGGCCGATCGATTGGCCACCAAAATCGTATATCACACTGTTAGACTTCTTCCTGTTGGGCAATGTAAAGTCTAAAGTCTATGCGGACAGTCCCGCTGCGATTCAGGCTTTGGAGCGAAGCCAGCACGTGTGTCATGCGCCAGTTATCAGTCGAAATGCTCGAACGAGTTATCGAAAATTGAACTCAACGGATGGACCATCTGAGACGTAGCCGCGGCCAACATTTGAAAGAGATAATCTTCAAAAAGGAAAAAGGAAGGGAACCTCGAAATGGATCACCCTTTAGTTCTTATCGTCCACCTAAAATTATTCCTCAAATAGGATGGGGAGATGAGTAGATTAAAAGTTGCTTATGATAGTGGAGATGTGTTTACATTTTTTTAAAACAAAAAACTATTTTGTAAAAATTTCTAAAGTAAAAAAGTGCAAAAAAGTGACGGTAGCCGAATTATTTTGATCGCTGTTTTTAAGGTTATACTTTGCCGACAAACTGATAGTAGGACCGTTTTTTCTAATTCAGAATCCCTGTCAAATAATGCACAGCCTAACAATACTAGGAGGTTTCGTTGACATCAATTGAAGGCAATATTTTTAGTATATTCAGTGAAATGTTTTGATTAGGTTTGTCGTTTGTGTCACAAAATTAGTGAACATGAGAATACGTGCAATTTAATTGGAGATACCAAGTAAGACCAGCCTTTTTTCAACTTGACTTTTTCCAACAGAGTTTAGGTCTTCCAAAGATTTAATAATTTCACCCATCTGGATGTCATAGCCTAGTCAGCGAGCTTCGTCATTGTCAATACGTGACAGTCCATAATTACTAGTACTAACTTCTGAACTCTATGACAGGACGAGTACTGACGTGTAGTATTTGGCTTTTGCTCGTCGAGAGAGTACTTTTCTTATCAATTGCTACTTACTCTAATGTAGTAACTCTTGCTAAAAGTGACATTATTGTAGGAGCTAATACTGGTTCCTATATAGACGAAACTTATATAGAGGTATAGAACTTTAAGTTGCAATAAAACAACGATGGATTATTCGATTGACATGAATTTTATTTATCCGAAAGATAATCTTGTGGCATTACATTTTAAATATGATTTCTGGCATATGACCGCCACGGCTGGCGCGGATGTAGTCCAATTTTCGATGCTTTTTTCCAACATTTGTGGCCGTATATCAGCAATAACACGGCGAATGTTGTCTTCC
Organism: Neoceratitis asiatica; assembly: GCA_030068015.2. Lineage (NCBI taxonomy): Eukaryota > Metazoa > Arthropoda > Insecta > Diptera > Tephritidae > Neoceratitis > Neoceratitis asiatica. The sequence continues at coordinate 42,888,323 of CM061529.1, forward strand.
AAATGGTCAAGCGTTTGTGGCTTATCCGCATAGACCAATGACTTTACATAGCCTCACAGAAAGTAGTCTAGCGGTGTTAAATCACAAGATCTTGGAGGCCAATTCACAGGTCCAAAACGTGAAAATAGGCGGTCACCAAACGTATCTTTCAATAAATCTATCGTGGCACGAGCTATGTGACATGTTGCGCCGTCTCGTTGAAACCACATCTCCTGGACATCATGGCTCTATACCGATCGCCATTGACTGTAACGTTCTGGCCGCCATCGTTTTTGAAAAAGTGCGGACCAATGATTCCATCAGCCCATAAAGCACACCAAACAGTCAGTTTTTCTGGATGTAACGGTGTTTCAACATACACTTGAGGATTACCTTCACTCCAAATGCGGCAGTTTTGTTTGGTGACGTAGCCATTCAACCAGAAGTGCGCTTCATCGCTAAACAAAATTCGCTTATGAAAATCGGGAACAACGGTAATCTCGTTTTGGGTCCATTCGACGAATCTACGCCTTACTGGATGATCGTGAGTCTATTCATGATGAATTGCCAAACCAAACTGAGAATAAATCACTTGACAGCTTTTAAATCGGTCGCCATCTTGAAAAGTAATGTCAACTTAAAGTTCTATACCTTTGTAAAAAACACCCTATAGTTATACCTGTCAACAGTGATTTAGGAGTAAAGACGCAAATGTGCTAACTGTTTGTTTGCTGACAAGAAATATTTAGTCGCATCCTCATTGACTACCCGTCTTATTCGCTATGCTTCCTTATTCACTCTCAGACGTCAGCAATTGTACCCCTATATTCAGCTTTGCAGCTCGTATTATGTTCAGCATCAGGTTGTTAAAGAAGTCACATGTTAAGTAGTTACGTTGCCTAAAGGCTCATTCAGCTTGAAAAGTTCCCTTCCGATTTTTGTACTTTGGCTTTTAGGATAACTGACACAGAGCGTGGTAGCTCCTTTCGAAGGCTTGAGGTGAAACTCTTATCGTTCATATACTTATGCAAAGCCGATTGAGTATGAGATCAGATTATCACACCTCCATAAAATAACGGAAAATTTGCTTGGGATTGTCATCTTTTCTCCATAAAAATTGATTTAAAAGCTTTTGAGTCTCTATTGGGCATACTGATGTAGTTGTTAGTAAAAAATTTCATAATATTGATCGTTGAGTGGCTCATGCTTTATGAATTTATGTATATATATGTATAAGTACATGTACGCACAAATATTGAAAATGAGTATATTTTTATATGTTAATGACGATGTGAAACATGCCAGCAACAACCAATTAACATTGTTTCATTTCATTGAAAGAAAAATAAATCGAGCGGAACATAAATTAATAATATCGACTGAGTTCAAGAGCAAGTCAAGCACGTCGTTTTATTTTATTTTATTTTTTAAGTAGAACAAAATTTATATAATTTACTTGTATATATACATAATTAAGAACTTTTGTGCATAGAGTTGCTAATACAAGGACCAATATATATTGCTTTGTATCTACGTATGCATATTCACTATAGGGTTTCCAACAACAGTGATACGATTTCTAAGTGTCGTTTTGGCCATTTTTAATTTGTCATGATCTGTATTTTTTTTTTTCATTGCATTCAGTAATGTTTACAATTTCATCCATGGACCACCATAAACTTCGTGAATTTGCTGATTTTGCCTTGGAACAACTTGAAAACGATAACGATTTTTTTAAGAAAATCATCTTCTCCGATGAGACTTTCATCTGAGTGGTGCGGTAAAAGAACAAAACTGTCGATTATGGTGCGAAGAAAATCCACAAATTACTCATGAACAACTACTAAATTCACCTAAATTGACAGTTTGGTGTGATTTCTGGTCTGGTGGAATCATCGGTCTGTACTTCTTTCGAAATGAAGCTGGTAGCCCCGCTTATGTCAATGGAGAGCGGTATAGATCGGTGATAACCAAGTTTTTATGGCCAAAATTAGGAAGAAGTTGATCTTAACAACATCTGGTTCCAACATGACGGCGATTTGAATGATGTTATATTCAGAACTTAATTGTATCAATTTTACTTCACATTAAATAAAAAATATTTGAATTTCCTTAATAATTAGTGTGTTTTTTTTTAAAGAAATCATATCACTGTTGTTGGGAAACCCTATATATGTATAGGCTAACGCAGTATTACTTTAAATAAACAATTAAAAATTCATGTTTTATTTCAAAACTAATATATTTAACCAAATAAGCAACATCGGATATGAATATGATAATAAAATTATTATTATATTAAAAATTTCATATAATTTTAGGCATTTTAAATTCGTACAATTTTATTTACATAAGAAGTTATTTGTAGGCAAGAAAAAAAATTAAGCTCATACTTTGATCCTTTTTCACGTTTACTGCTACCACTTTGCCGTACAGAATTTCCATATTGCCGATGTAAATTTTTTGAACTTTTCATTAAATATTTGCGTTTCTATGAATAGTAATAGACACTTAACACTCTTTTTTTCAAGTTAAATGGAAAAAAAATTATAAAATATTTTCGCTTCCAGCAACTGACAAACCATTCAAAGGTTTTATATTTTTACGCTGCTATTTCAAATACCCACTTAACATTTTTTCACTGAACTATAAAATATTGTGACTCAAAAAATGGTAAATAATTTTATGACTTTTGTTTTAAAATCTGTTTCACAGAAAATTTAAAGCTTTTTAATTTTTTTTTAACAAAGACACCAAAGTTACGCTTAATTGCATTGCAACATGCCCGCGTTCAGTTCCACGAACGAATTTATTTAATTCCTCTCATCTAGCTCACATGACAACCGAAATCGATACCCCGTAAGCGCACAATCAAATGGCGCAACGAAATTACGAATTCTCTCCGTCGCCGCAAAATGTTGTTTAGCCGCCAACTGACAGTTTCGGAAAACTGACAGTTGTGCGGCATCACTTTTGACCACCGAGAATATCGCTATAGCCTCCGTCGCCGCCGCCGCAGCCAATACTTCTGCCATGGCTACCGTCGCGAATACCGCTACCACCAGCAGGGCTAACTCAATCGCAAAACAGCAAGAAACATATCTAAATGGAATCGCTGCTGATCGTGCCATTGGCATGATTTTTTGAAAATATAGATATGTATGTATTGTACCTAGAATCAGTATGAGCAGCCAAAATTTTTAGTGATTGTGGATTCTACGGTTGAATTTTAATATACAGTGGCGGACAAAAGTCTACATACACACTTAGTTGTATTGATAGTTCAAAAATTTATTGGAAAATTTAACGATGCAGTTTAATTCAACTATTTTCCTTTATCACAAAAAACAAAGCAAAAAATAATAATTTTTTAACATAAAATAGTAAAGTTATGACAAAAAAAACGTTAATCCAACATTGACAAAAGTCTGCATACAGTACATGCATAACTCAACTTAGCGCAAAAACTTTGGTTAATATCAGCAGACATGATCTTGTTAGTATTTAGTTGATCCACAGTTCGCATCAATAACAGCTTGAAGCCGTTGTGGCATGAAGCCACTAAATTTGTCAATTCTGAGAGAGTAATACAATCCCGAGCTTCAATAAGACCATCTGGAGCTGAGCTGGAAATCTGATTTTTTCTAATTTTTCGATCAAAAACCTCCTTTGAGGTGATGTGTGTAGTTGCCTTGAAGCATGATAAAGCAACCAATCCCTAACAATGTGGACCGTGTGCTTTGGATCGTTATACTGTTGAAAGATCCAGCCTGCGCCAAGCTCCTAACTGTGCACCGAAGGCTTCAGATTAGCTTCCAACAATGACTTATATTTGAAGTGATTCGTATTACCCTCAATAAAATCCAGCTTTCCAACTCCAGATGCCGCAACCGCTCGCCAAACCATCATGCTTTACTGTTGGTACTATGTTTTTGGAGTTAATTTCAGTGTCTTCTTTTCTCCAAATTTTCGCTCTTCCATCGCTGCCGAATACAATGAAGTTCGATTTGTCTGTAAACAAGACTTTTTGCCAAAAATCCATTCCCCTGTCTAAATGTGCTTTAGCGAACTGCAAGCGAAGTTTACGATTTTTTCAGAAATAAGATGCTTTTCACGAGGCGTTCTACTGTTGAAGCCGTTATCGTTCAGAGCTCTTCGAAATGTTCTTGGGTGGACACACTTCCTGATGAGCTTGCGTTGTTTACGGCTAATTTTGGAGCGGTAACTTTAGGATCATCATTCACTCTCATCTCTTCGAGTTAGGCCCGAATAAGGCCAACACGCGGGTTTTTTTCGGTGGATCCATTTTTTCCAAATTTTTTTCAATAGTCTGTACCTTTAAGTTTAAAATTTTTGAAATTTCACCTTACGATTTCTTCTCTTTTCTGTGCTGAATAACCAAATTCTTACGTCAATGGATATTTCTTTTCGCGGAGCCATTGTTGATGCTAAAGTGTAATTTAAAAAAAAAACCAAAGGGTACGTAACCGCCATATTAACACAGCATATCGACATAACTGCTAGTAAACCCGTGGTGTATGTAGACTTTTGCCAAGGAAACTTTTGCCTTTTTCCACCATAATTATTTATTTTATGTTAGAGAATGGATTTGTTTTGTGATTAGAAAGGGTTTAAAATAAAACTGTAAACCCACATTTTTCAGCAAAGTGATAGTACTTTCTACACAACGAATGCAGGCGGTGTTTGTAGACTTTCGTCCGCCACTGTATATACACATTTATGAGTTAGTTCAAATGATCAGAAACTAAAAGATCCCACAAAAATTCAGCGTTTTCCAATCGATCCAAAAACCCTGCCGAAGTGAATGTATGTAATTGTGCGTTTATGTAACGCTGAGAGGTAACGTTAGCATTTTGTGGACGACAAATGTTATGGCACACTCGCTCATATTTATTTGCACACGTACATATGTATGTGTCTGTGCAAATATTATAGTAATAATGCGCAAAGAAAAAGCCAACAAAACATCAGAATTTTCAGCGCAGTTTTCGAGAATTTCACTTGAGCGCATTTTCGAAATGAACAAAAAGTAATTTTCATGCAAATATGTTTATTGACAAATCAAAGCAAATAGTTGGCAAAAAATGTAAGGCGTAGAATAGGGTGACGAGTTACTAGTTTAGATCATCAAGTTAATAAATAAATCATAATGAAGAAAGGTCTTTAATATGAGTTGCATCCGAATTATTTCTTCACTAGCTACTGAAAAGCGAATATCGTATTTCTGATGCACATTATGAGCTGGGAATCATGGGATCACATCCTCTGAAATACCCTTCATAAATTTTATTTTTCTACTACGCAATGAGAGCAGAATCAACAATAGCGCGCCTGAGGTTTCCCTTTCTTCGAAGATCGACACCAATCGCAGACACCAAGTGAATCCAAGTTCTTCTCCACCTGATAATTGCAATGGAGCGGAGGTCTTCCTCTTCCTCTGTCTTCATCCGCTGGTGCTTTGTCGAAAACTTTCAAAGCTGGGGTATTGGCACCCATTCGGATGACATGACCAAGGAAATGACCAAGGCAATGTGCCGTTGTCTCTAAATTCGCTGATCAATGTCAACGACGTCACATAACTCTGAGATCTCATCGATTCATAATCTGCGTCATTCACAATTGCTATTAAGCAAAAAAAAAATCATAAATCTTTGTATTTGTTAGTAGAGAGTGAAGGACAAATTAAGTTGCGATAGCATCCTTCGCTTCTATTTCCATACACTTGAACTTCCTTATGAATTTTACTACGCTTACTTTAGCTTCTGCCACATAACAAAGGCTATCAATTAAAGCGAATACGACGAAGTCTACCTCGGCTTAGAGCGGGGTAATCACATCGTTTTCTTCTCCTCTTCGTTTCTGTATTTCTTTTAGCATGGCGACCTATAAGGCAACGACGCATCATTATTGCAGTTACCTTTGAAATGTCCATCACATTTAGGCCGAATATAGATCTCCATGCGGCATGATATATTTTGATTCCACTTTCAAGCGCTCTGTATGTAAATAAATTGCTTAAGTATCAGTTCGCTTGTGAGAGAGACATACCGATGCATACTTCACCTAGAATAATCTTCTTTGTCGTACCTTGCTTCAGAAATTCGTCCGCCTGTAGTTCCTCTCTGTGGCAAACCGAAGCGTAACGTTGTATTTAGCCATCTCTTGTAGAATTATGCTCCAATACAGTATGATCGTCATAGAGCCTAGAACTTTTTTTACTACCAGATCGTAATTATTTGCTGATAGTTCTTTTATAATCTTGTACATATCCATCACTATGGTGGTATTATCATATAACTGAACTATATACCCCTAGCTGAAGACATCAAGTTTTACCCTGTTTGAGTTAATAGAGAGTCCACAGCGATTCGGCCACAAGTACACCTTGCTTATAAAAACCTGCAGTAGATAACACAACGCTTGTGGAAATTTACCTCTGTATGCTAGGGCTGTCATAGGCGGAGACAATAAATTTGCAAAACGTATCACCCATTAAAGTCTGTTACGAAATTTTTTAAGGCAAAAATAATAGCAAATTGCATTTGAAACTAGTTGGATCAGTACTAACCACTCAGCTATTGCGGCCGCCATAATGTTGTCGGACTAATACCTGCCTGAAAGGTAAATGTTTTCTATTCAATCCACAAATCATGCGGCACCAGAATCAGCATCAATTACTGTGGAATAAGCCTGTTAAATACAATTCTACGATTTCAAAGCGGTCTTCGATAGCATGTAAAGGAGCTAACTCCACACCGCAATGTCTGATTTTGATTTCTCCACAAAACTGTTTTGGTTGTGGAAATTCTCGCTGAGCTAAACGAGTTTTCAGGCAAGGAGACAATAATACCAACTACATAGTTGAATAGCAACTGCTGGCGCATGTACAAGTAGATGATATTGATATCATTGGCCTGAACAACCGTACCATGAGTTCTGCTTTCTCTACACTGGATAAGGTAGCGAAGCGACTGTGTATGGTAGTGAACGAGGGCAAGATGAAATATCTCCTGTCATCAAACCAATAGCCGTCGCATTGCAGACTCGGTTCCCACGTCACTGTTGAGAGTCATAACTTTGAAGTTACAAGTTAATTTCGTATATCTAGGAACTAGCATCAACACTAAGAATCCAGCGCAAAATCACTCTTGCCAATGGCATGTGCTAATTTAGATTGGGTTGTTGTTGGGTAGGCAATCAAAAATTTAATTCTTCTCCCGGCGAATAAAAACGAAACTCTACAAGTCGATAATTATTCCTGCCAGACATTAAAAGTTTCCAATTCCGGAAGGATTTCCGAATAGCTTACGGACCTTGGCACATTGACAACGGCAAATACCGCCGACGATGGAACGATGAGCTGTACGAGATATACGGCGATATTGACATAGCTCAGCGAATAAAAATACAGAAGATACGTTAGCTAGGTCGCGTCATCCATATGCGCGACAACATTCCAACTTTGAAGATGTCGACCCAGTACTCGCCGTTGAAAACATCAGGTGGAGATGGACCTGACCACTTAATGTCAGCATTTGGCTGCTAACGGTGAAAAGAAGAAACGACAGGCATGCTGTTGTGTCAACGACTGACTGATCTATATTCTACTAAAAATATTTGAGAAATAAACTCACAACAGGTTAGTTCCGATGGTCGACAGTCTTGTTCCGCTAGATAGCTAAAGAAACATATTTTAGCCTATCGGAAAGGATTGCCGATTTTCACTAATCGCTTCTTAATTGAATCTGTGCCGAGACGTCGAAATGTCGTTATTTTATTTTATATACGAGTACTTTTTTCATACCGGGGTTTTTCTGTATTAGTAATAATGTTAGTTTTTCAATAATGTCTGATAGGTCTGACATCGAAGAATAATAAAGGGTGATCCATATATAATTGCTAAAAATTGTAAAAATGTAATTTTGTTTTCACTTTTCCATAGAACATGCTACTAGAAAATAGATAAATATTTATTGAAAAAAATGCTTTTTTTCTACAATTATTACATGATGATTACTATGAACAGCAATAAAAATCTAGCAGCATTAAAGAGCTAAAAAAAAAAAATTAAATAACGGGTGATCCATTTCGAGGATCCTTGCTCTTTTAGAGAAAATAACACAGAAAATTCAAAATTAATTGGGAATCATCAGAAGGAACATTGTTTGGCATTTATGTTTTAAGATTATCTCTTTCAAATGCTGGTCGCAGCTACGTCTCAGATAGCCCATCCGTTGAGTCTAATTTTCGATGACTCGTTCGAGCATTTCGTAATAAAATTGAATGATTTGTAAACGTTGTTCAGGCGTAAGTCTTTCCATGCTGAAATGTCAAACAATACTGAACAAAAATAATGTGGCAGCTTGACACAACGCACGCGTGATCTGTCAAAAAAAGGCTATTGAAAAAACCTCTACTTGGATCACCCTTTACAAACACTCATGTTTAACATCAAAACGGTTTTTTTGTTTGTTTATTTGTTTAACAGATTTTCTTGTATTTGTTTATTGAAAAAAATCTTTGTTGAATGGGTTTTATGTCTTTGTTTTATTTATTTTGGCCACTTTCAATGTGATTTTTATTATTAATGACGCTAGTAAAAGTGTCACAATGGAGATTATGGTGTATTAAGGCTTGAATTATGATATTAATGTGCAACACGCTCATCAAAATGACAATAAATCTGCTACAAATTGACAATGATTTGTTAATGGAAACACATTTTTTTAAACTTATTTTTACATCAATTTATTTTTTTTTTTTTTTTTTTGGTTATTACTGTTTGGTTTATTCAATGACGAAAGCATTAGTTTACGCATAAAAAATGTATATGCATCAAAAAGTATTGCCAAAATTAGTTCAGATCAAACAGAATTTCACTTAAATTTGAAGCTTTTCCATATTTACTATTGCTTGCTTCTAGGCGTTGGCCTTTAATACCACATACAAATTGTGTAAATTTTCGCAAAATTACAGTAAAGCTACAAAGCTCAATTTTGAAGCTTAAGATATATGGTATATATATATGATCGCTCTTTCAGAGCTTTTTAAGTTTAATTTGTACCATTTGCAAAATACTTGAGTCTTTCAAGCTGTGTAAAACTTTTGAAAGCTCACTTTAGCAGCAGACATTACTTCTGCTCTAAAATCATCTGTTAAACGCTTTTTTTAACATTTTGTTAATGCAAAAATAGATGATATCGACAAACAGTATTCCATTTTTTGATCTCAAAGTATAAACAAGTGGCACTGGCAGCTAATATTTTTTTTTAGGTCTTAATAGAAAAGTTCTTTAATAACTCTTCGCTTCGTAACCATGAAAGCTGCTGAGTTAATAAGCTGCAGAGACTTATTGCTTCTTAAGTTGGGCATGTCGATCTAGAGTGTGGGTAAGTACGTGTTTTGTCTGTTATAAAAAGTCCATACCTTCATTGCACTAGTATTACTAGAGTCTCTCACCCCAGCTGGAGCATTGGCTAGAAGAAAGTTAAGGATTGATTTCTTTTGAATGGTGTTTAAGGCCTCTTCATGATTTGTTGTGTTCAGCGTTTGAATTGGACCTTGATTTATGGAGTTCGTGTAATCAAGTACGTCTCTTATGAAAAACTATCTTGTGGCGGTCCTTATTGAACGAGCAATAAAAATACAATTTGCAGTAGTGGTATTTGTTGATTTTGCTTGCGAATAATTTTAATATGCTTTTATGGCGGGGCATATATGTATCCCTCGCTTTGTAGCTCGAATACATGGAAAAGCAAGAGTTTGCCAGCCACGGTTCTCAGGGTGGTCTGTAACTTTTTCGTCTACGTCTAACTGGTCCTCGATATTTAGACAAGTGCAGCGTAGTTGATTATCGGCCGGCCGATTGCTTTCTATATTGCCAGCGAAATGTCTTTATTTTTGACCCAAACGCTGCCGACTAGCGCATTAAATTTTTTTTTTTTGCAATTCCATATCTAGGTAATAATCACCGTGGCATGCAGAGTAAGAGAGGGCTAGCAGTCGAATACCTCCAATTATGAACTATGGTGCGACAGAATATTTACATCATGAACTTTGCCATTCTGGTTTAGCCGAGACTCCTTCGTCGTGCTGGTAGATATGGTTGACCATAGATTTCGAAAGTTAGTAAGTTCGTGAAATATTCCCGTTCACCTTTGAACATAGATCTTCAATATCCCGGCCAGGTGCCAAGATCGGGCATTTATATATCAAAAGCTCAGAGAAATTTCTTCAAGCTACGTGGCATGAAAATTAAACAGTTGTCGGGAAACCATATTGTCGTGCGGAACAATTTTTAATTTTACTAAGCTCGCATGTTTGACCTCAAAATACTACCACTGAAGTAACTCATGGTTGACCTCTTCAATCACGGCATTAGAAACTGAGAAGGAGAAGACCTACCCTTTTATTTCACCAATTGACACCAAAGAGCAATTATGCAGTTCGGCACGTAGTCGGTTTTGGTTGAAGTTAAATGGTGAACATTCTGATGCGACGTTGGGTCCAAACGGTGGAGGAAAGACACCTCTATTTAATGTCACACTACAGCGAAAAGAAGACGTATCAATCAGTATTACTCTAGTTTGGTGGATGGTTACTTTATTTTCAGCTGTTTGACTATTCTGCCCTCTTTCCACATGTCAAATATAGCTAAAGTGATCAAAGACAGGTTGATAATTTTCCTGCTCAGATCTCAATTGTGTTTACTATGAGGGAGAGGGAGAGTTATCGAAGTTATTGAGCTATAATCTTTAATGTGTGCCATTGGGACTCGGATATATGTATACATATATATCACGGAATGAATTAGAAAATTGGAAATTTTAAAAGTAATTGCGATCCCGATGGCACATTGCCGATAGGTAAATTTGTAATTCCACACGTTAATTAGGTCCCATAAATCATTTGATAATGAATTGTAGGCGTTTTTTTGTATTACGATTCATAAGCGTCTTTGATTTGCCGTTTCTATACTCTATACGGCTCTTTCGGGCCCTAGAAAGGTGTCGGGCTAATAATTTCATGAAATCTTGGTACCAAAAAGATACTTCGATGTGTTGCTTAATAAATCAAGAATTTCGGAACATCAAAAAAGGAATGTTTTTCTCAGCATCTTCGGAATCGATTTTCTTAAGTGACGGATATGTTTTAACTTAAATAGTAGCCTCCTGGAAAAAAAGTTGAGGTTTTCGTTTCATAGTATTCGAATACTGTTAAGTTCAAAATTTTCTACTTTTTTAAATTTAAAGAAGAACTAAGAAAATTAAAGAAGAATTTGTATTACATAACCTAATTTTTAAAGGATCTTACGAGCCTTTTCCCAGAAGTCACTATTATCCTCTAAAACACATGCGGCATTTAGACAAATTCCTTCGCAAGTTGCGTAAAAAATAAATTTTCCGCATTTTTAGTATTTTTCATTTATTTATTTCGAAATAGTAAGAGTTAGAAACAAATCTGAAATCAGCATTATATTTTTGGTACCAACATTTCCAGAAATTATGAGTATTTATTCTGTTTTATTGTTAAAATTTCTAATTTCGTATAATGCTATTGATGCACACATATATGTGCAATGGGTCAAAAAAGATGTCGGACAAACATCAAATTTACATTCTTGTGCAAAATATTTAAAGAAAAAAAGTAATTTATTTTTTTTTCAAAGGTTTTTCATTAAGTCAGCTTTAAATTCATTTGAAAATAACAGTAAAAATTTGTACATCATTTGTCATTAAAAAAAAATAAAAATTAAAATTTATAATATAAGGGAAATTCATGTCAAAAACGAACTCGGACATTTACTTAAACGCTTAAAGTAAACAAAATCAACTTATAAATATTATCTGCTTTAGCTTATTTTTAACAGCTTTTAATCTTCGTGGCATTGATTCTACAAACTTCTTGCGTATTGAAGCATACATCTTGTCCCATTCTCCCTTAAGCGAAGCTTCCAAGCCAGTATTGTTCCTTATGGTATGATTTTTCATTTGATTCTCCAAATGGGCCCATAAGTACTCAATAACATTGATATCAGGTGATTGTGGAGGAGTTTTCAATACTTTTGGACAGTTATAAGTACATTAACCATAAGCGAGCATCATGCGTCTTGTGCTTTGAGTCATTATCCTGATAAAATTGGAAACTGCTTTTGATTCTCAAATCTTCAGCACTTTGCTTTTAGAAAATTAAGATATTTCTTATGGTCCATATTGCCGTCTATGAAATACAATTTTCCGGGGCCAGCAGAGGACATACTGCCTCAGACCATTACACAACCGCCTCCATTTTTTACAGTTGGCTTTAAATTCTTCTCTAAGCTCTTCATTTGGTTTACGCCATACAAACCTCTGTCCATCTGACCTAAATTTGTTAAATTTAGTCTCATCTGAAAATAAAACTTGGCTCCAAAAGTCGAAATCTTTATTTCCATATGTTTTTTCAAAATTCCTTCTCTTTTTTTTCAGCTTACTAATATACGGCTACTTCCTAGCATGTAAATTATTCTTTCGCAGCACAAATCGTATAGTTTCAGGGACACAGTTGCTATTAAGATGCTTTAAGACTTCCGCTGTCAGTTTTGGAGCACTGAGAGTAGGAGTTTTTTTTACTTGCTGCTCTATCCACCGCTCATTTGCTTCAGTAAACAGTTTTGGCCTTCCTGATTTCACCTTATTTTTGACGCATTTTTTTTTAAACGTTTGATGACATCATGAACGGTAGAGCGAAGTCTAGTAACGATTTCACTGATTTTGCGAACCGCTTTGCCGTTGTTATGATAGCTTACAATTAGATTTTTAACTTCAATTGAACTTTGTTCACCTTGTCTTCCCATTTTTGTGTAAATTTATAGTTTATTTAAAGGCTGAATACTCAAATTGTTTTACAAATGTTACTTGCACTTTTTACGATAAAAGTAAAAAACAGTGTTATTTCCTTTTTAAAAATATCAAAAGTAATCCTAAGCTGTCACATGTCAGAGTTCTTTTTTGATATGAAATTTCCTTATGTAATAAAAATTTTTTTTTTTATTAACAAAAATGATGCCCATATTTTACTGTTATTTTCAAATGAATTTAAAGCTGGCTTAATGAAAAACTCTGAAGAAAATAAATTACTTTTTTTTTCTTTAAATAATTTGCACAAGAATGTAAAATTAATGTTTGTCCGACTTCTTTTTTGACCATTGTATGTATATATTAAATAAATCTTTATATATACTTATATTTAATATAATCATATTGATAATAAAATATGTACATATGTAAAGAAGAACATTGAAAAGTTACCTGCTGCTGAGCTTGTAATGGGCGAGGCGTCTTCGTTCTCGTAGCATATCGTTGCGTTAGGTTCCCCCACAAAATGTGCGAATAAAAACAAAATGGATAGAAACCAATAGCAACCAAAAGAAGAAGAATAATATATAAAATTGAAATGAAAGATGGAAATAACAGAACAAAAGAAAGTACACACACAAAACAAAAAAATAAAAATAAAAATAAAAATAAAAATAGAAAGGAAAAAAATACAAAAAACAAATAACCAAACGAACGAACAAACGGTATTTACATTAAATAGACGATTGGTAGTTTTAAAAAGAAATTGGGACAGAAATAAATAACAAAAGTTTATCCAAAAAAAAAAATATATATATATAAAAAAAAGTTCAGTATGACAAATGCATGGTGCAGCAGCGTTGGGAAAAGAGAAAAATATAAGAAAATTCAATATGAGCACATATTTTTTTGCTGTTTATTTGCCGCTTCTTCTTCTTCGAATATTGAAAATTGTTTACAAATGCTTAGATAGTTTATTTTTATAAGAATTGTGTATGTTTTTTGTTTTTGTTTTCATTTTACTATTTCTACTTTTATGCTTATAAATGAGCATCGAGTTAAGCTCTTTTATTAAGACATTCGGTTTTTGCTCTATGCGTTCGAGCATTTTACAATTGTCGATTTTGTTGTATGGGATTTTTATTTGATTTTGACGGCAATAGACTATTCACGTACATAAATATTGTGTGATCGAAGTTAATTAATTTTTATTTCACAAAATCAAAACCACATAATTCGAGTTATAACAATATTCAAGAATTATTGTATTTTTTCACGTTTTCAGGCTTGAAGCCCAGATGTAAATATGTTACAGAAAATTAATTATAAATAGCTAGATATTTAAAATGTTTTTAATGAGTTTTTATTAATGAAGTTCTCTAGTACTTTTTATGATATAATAAGGAGGATATCAATACAAAGAATCATTTTCAAATATTTTTTATTTATATTGAGGCGCTTTACCTCTATATGGCCAATATTGACCCATTGTATCTCAGCTACTATTGGATGGAATATTTGGCGTTTGCTTTAAAGACTACAGCTTATTTGATGGTGTTATAATTAATAAATCCAAAGGCATCTTGACTTTTATAAGAGAGTTTAATGATTCTTATGTTATTAAAACTTTATATACAATATTAGTAAGACCTATTCTGGAATACTCTGATAGTAAAGAGTCTATTCACAAACAATTCCACCCATATGCCTTAAGAAATTTGCATTGGGACTCTCAGTACAATCGTCCTCCTTATAAAGGGATGATATGATTTCTAAGTGTCGTTTTTAATATGTCATGATCTGCCATTTTTTTCATTGTATTCAGTAATGGTTACAATTTCATCATGTCAAGATACACGCAAGAACAACGTTTACAAATTATTCAATATTTTTATCAAAATAATCGTTCTGAAGTTGCAACTTTTCGTGCGCTTTTGCCATTTTATGGTCATAATAATCGTCCACCTGTGCTCGCCATTCGTCGAATTGTTGTCAATTTCAAGTGCCAATAAAGCAAAGAACCGGGCGAAGTAATGAAAATATTGCTGCCGTTCAGGCAAGTGTTGCTGAAGACCGCAATTTGTCGATTCCAAGACGTTCTCAAGAATTGGAACTGTCTCAAACCACAACCTTGCATCCGTATAAAATTGTTCTCACTCAAGAACTGAAGCCATTGAACCACCATAAACGCCGTGAATTTGCTGATTTTACCTTGGAACAACTTAAAAACGATAACGATTTTTTTTTTTAGAAAATCATCTTCTCCCATGAGGCTCACTTTCATCTGAGGGATGCGGTAAACAAACAAAACTGTCGATTCTGGTGCGAAGCAAATCCACGAATTATCCATGAACAACCATTACACTCACCTAAATTGACAGTTTGGTGTGGTTTTTGGTCTGTTGAAATCATTGGTCCGTACTTCTTTCGAAATGAAGTTGGTAGCACCGTTACTGTCAATGGACCACAATTGACCACAATTGGAAGAAGTAGATCTTAACATTACTTAAAAACGTCTCAAAACATTATATTAATATATAATGGACGCTTTGTAAACCCTGAATCAATTTACCGGCCGAGCTACTCCTCCAGTTCCAACAAGGCGGGGCTACATGTCACCCACCACGTGCAGCAACCGAATTATTGCGAGAATAGTTTGGAGATTCGATTATTTCAAGAAATTGTGACATTGAATGGCCTCCAATAAGTTGTGATTTAACACCACTAGATTATTTTTGGTGGGGTTATTTGGAATCATTCGTCTTTAGCAATAAACCAGAATCTTTTTAAGCTTTAAAAGTCAATATTGAATGTGCTATTCATGATATACGATTTGATTTAGTGGAAAAAGTGCTCAAAAATTGGGTTCATCGAATTCGTTCCTGCAAAAGAAGTTGTGGAGGTCATTTGAATGATATTATGTTCATAACTTAATTGTATCGATTGTACTTCACATTAAATAAAAAATATTTGAATTTCTTTAACAATTTGTGTTTTTTTTAACATATCACTTTTATTGGAAAACCCTTTACTAGTCCTCTGAAACTTATCAATCTCTTACTCTTGCCAGTCGTAGGGAAATGCTTGGTGTAATTTTCATGGTCAAAATAATAACAGGCTCAATTTCCAGAACCCTCATTCTCTCTGAAATAAAATTTAATGTTCCGTTCAGTATGTTCAGACATTTTTGCCCCTTGTTTCTGAAAACTTGTAAAACGAATTTTGTTTTTCATGAGCTTTTGCATTGTTTGTGTCTTGATTTCAGCTCTCATTCAAGCACATTTGATATATCTGACTCACTTTTTCATATTAAGAAAACTACTTTGTCTTCTCTCAACTAATCATTAAATAAAATTTTAAATTTGAATTTAGTTATTCTTAAAAATTATCTGATGAATTTTTGTTCTGTAGTTGAACTTTTTTATTTCTCGACAAATAACAAAGCTCATCGTGACTCGGTATTGATGAAAAATTAAACAACTTTCGTACGTCGTGCGGACTACGCCCCTCGTGCGTATGGGCGGGAGTTGGGTAAGCCGTTGGGAATCATAATCATAATAATAACATTCTCAATGACATTCCCAGTATGTCATATATTCAATACAACGCTTGCAGCTTACGATATGGTTAAACTTACGATTGAAAAATGCTGAGAGATTCGGGCGAAATTCGCTCTTTAAGCAATTGTTAATCAATTCGTGCAGCGAGCCGATTCGTTATCGGGCAAAAAAACTTGCCTACTTTGTCGCCAGATCATCAACATCAACTTGAGACCATTCACAAGAGTTAGTCATTTCGCGCACTTCTTTGAGCAATACTTTGTATAACAATATCAATATGAAGACTTAAAGAGTCCAATTGGTCCAAGAAATTAAGCCTCATGACGATTCGATGCAATTTCGCTTCGTTTAATTGGCTGATGAAAATTGATTGGCAGAAGATGAACATTTTTACATATCTAATTTTCCGGTCAAGTTCACCTCGGCAAGATTACAACATTTGGGGTTCAGGAAACCTACACGTAGGCATATCAAATTCAATTCATCCTTAACGAGTGACTGTTTGGTGCGGCATGTGGACCGACGTCATCATTGGTCCATACTTCTATGAAAACGAAAAAGGAGATGTCGTTAGTCTTCTTCTTAATATTGAAGAAAATGGCGTAGATGGTGTGCAACTTTGTCAGGATGGTGCTACATACCACACAGTCAAATCGATCCTTTGCACACTATGTTAGGAAATCGCATAATTAGCCGAAACGGCCACTTCGCAGCTACGATTTAAGTCCGTTTGACTATTTTTTGTGGGAAATCTTTAAGAATGAATACTACGGCAACTATTCAGAAACAATACATGACTTCAAAAACGAAACTGAAGTCGTCATTGCAACCACCAATCGAAAAAAGGGTTTTGAAAAATTGTGTCGACAGACAGAACAAGACCAACCACGGCAGCCACATGAATGAAGAGGTATTCCATGAGTAACCAGAATGTTGAGATATTTCAATTAATCAGTGAATCTCATAACAAATGTAAAACACAAATTTTTCCTGACCATATAAAAAAATAGAGATTTCTACCCAGCAATATTCTCGAATTCAAAGAAAAATTAGAAATTTTGTCTAATCGGGCATATCAGATAGCATAAAATAATAATTATTGTAAACTTGCAAAAAAAATGTTGTTCAAAATGCTCAAAAAATGCCGAAAATGATCGAACTCGTGCTAGTAAATATTCTAATATCTTGAGCCATATTACATATCTGACTTTGAAAGCTTGCCATAAGTAATTAAATTTTTCTAGGATTTTAGTGTTTTGCTGAAATTTTTATCGATCTCTTAGCACTAAATAAAATAACTTTAAAAATTTGGGTATATATATCTGGCGCTTTATAACCACAGAAGCGATTTTCGCCAGAGCTCCTCCTCCTACTTGTGGTGTCCATCTTGATGTTTCTTCAACAAATGTTTCATCAACAGTTTATTCTAAACCGCCTGCGAATGAGTGTTGGATTTTTATGAGGAGGAGTTTATTTAATGTTAGAGATATACTCAAACTCGTTGAGATTCCCTGCCGAGAGGCGACTGCTAAGCTAATTTGAGCATTGTATTGAAGTTTGATTACATAAAGGCAAGGCAGCAGACAGTCCTTGGATGCCACGGACAAACCAGACAAAGAAAATCTTTAACCAGCTTAAAATATAGAGTTGGAAATATATTTAGTAAATGTATATAACAAGTCAATTGAAAAGCCCCCGGCCTACCATAGTGAAACAAATTTTTGGGCAAAATGGCAAAATCATCCTTCAAGGGTGATACCATTTTGCTGTACGATTTATCTATTGCTTCAAAATAGGCCTCATTATCGACGACTACCTCTTCATTCGACGAAAATTTCTTCAAAGCGACCATCTTTTTGAGAACCGAGAACAGGAAATAGTCGCTGGGGGTTAGATCTAGAAAATACGGTGTCTCAAAACTCGGGTTTATTATGCTTAAAAATCTCAAAACACTGCTCCGAATCATCAACTCGTCTTTGCTTTTGGTCAATAGTGAGCTCACACTGCACACACTTTGCTCAAAGCTTTCTCATACGCAAATATTCGTGAATGATAAGATGTACAAGTTCAGTTGATATCTTTAGAGTGCCTGTTAGTTCATTCAATTTCAGCTTACGGTCATTCAAAATCATTTTGTGGATTTTTTTGATGTTTTCGTCGGTAAAAACCTCTTTTGGGCGTCCACTGCGTTCACCGTCTTCGGTAGCCACGTCTAAACTTAGCATACCAATCTTTGGTGGTAGATTTTTCTGCTGCAGTGTATGGAAACTCGTCATCAAGCCAATTTTTTGCATCAACTGTATTTTTCCCCTTCAAAAACCAATATTTCATCAACACGCGAAATTCCTTTTTATCCATTTTTTTTTTTCAAAATAACACAAATTACTTTACTCAAAATATTATAATTCACAAACTAATGAACCATGATCCGACAGCTTTCAAATTTATACACTCGCTTTTGAAGGTTAGAATTAATTAATTAATTCTAGTAACGCCATCTATGTGTCAGGCCGAGGACTTTCCAATTGAGCTGTTATATGTAACTAATTGGAAACAACACTTTTGATTGGCTTTTATGTGATTGTGGTGAATATAAACAATTAAAATTTAAAAGGCTAAATTAATTTTTCATTTAAATTAATTTTCGACTTATAATCTTCAGTGTTCGTCGGACCAGGCCTCGAACCAATGATTGAGTGGTAGTATGCACTGCTAACCCACTCGGCTATTGCTGCCGATTTATTTAAAGGTATTAGATTTATTTGTTTAAACAATCGCAATGCTGCAGCCATAGGCAATATATTGCCAAAAGCCATGCTCATAGACCGGTTTAAGACGTATGGTTACGAAAAATTGTCTAAAATAAGTTCCAATTCTCGATTCGGCTCATTTATTCACTGTCTAACACATAATACCAAAATTTAAGAATGCATATTAACAAAAATTATGCTGACAAAAAATGTCCTTCCGCCTAACACTTTACAGACTTGTCACTTATCTCTTGTTACAAAGTCTATACATCAGAGGGCACCAGCGCACACAAGCTTAAATGTGTCACAACCATCATTCTCATGTATTGGTGTCTGAACATACACACAAACACACATACGAGCATATACACATGTACATATTTAAATCGCATTGTTTGCTATGTTGCCAGTGTTTCCGCGATAATGGCAAAATCATACACATCTTCACGCTTCCTTTGCCACATACGCATACACACTTATAAGCGAGTATTTATGTTTCCTTGAACCCAACACGATGCTATACACAAGAGTAGTGTTCACATTTAATTATAACTGCACGTGCGCGCAATCGCTACATATGTACATACGTATGCATTGAAGGATAATAGTACGTGTAATAACACTAGCACACAGCCATATATCTGCATACTACCATATATGATTGATTATCGATTAAATCGTCAAGTACCTATCAAACAATCAGCTAACACCACCCTTTATACCCCTATGCCACACACATATCAACATACAAGCGTACATACACACACACACAAACAAAATTCCAAGTACAGAAACGTTTTCCATTGCATTGTATATTGTCAACAGGATTTCACTAAGGCAAGCTTAAAATTCGCCACATATTACACATGTACTGTACGGGTAATAAGCATTGACAATGTATATGTCATTACCATTGTTGTCGCCAACAATACTAATGATGTTGTTGTTGTCAATGTGAGCATTGAATTGTATTACGGTTACATAAAGCCAATGTGCCACCAGAGCGTGCCTGTCACATACGCGCACATTCAAGTACCAACATACGTCCACAATATACATATATATATACTTATATATGTATTTATATATTACAACAACAGTTGTAAAATTCAAAATGTTATGGATTTTAATGCAAGAAACGTTGAAGGAGACAGCCGATATGAGCTGGCAGGGTATTCGAGCCGACTAAAATTCAACTTTAACCATTAATGCTTAACAACTCCAACACGATACTTTCTAAGAGCAATCCTTTTCGAGGTTTCCTACTTTTTAAAGAAAAAAACACAGAAAATTCAAACTTAATGGGGAATGTTTATTATCACTAAATAGAACATTCTTTGGCATTTATTTTTTTAAGATTATCTCTTTCAAATATTGCCGCGGCTACACTTCAGATGGTCCATCCGTTAAGTCCAAAGTTCGATGACTCGTTCGAGCATTTCGACTGGTAACTGGCGTTTGACACGCGTGATGTTTTGCTCCAAGGCCTGAATCGAAGCGGGATTGTCCGCATAGACCTTAGACTTTACATGTCCCCTCTGGAAGAGTCTAACGGTGTGATATCACACGATCTTAGCGCCGATCGACTGGCACAAAACGTAAAATTATCTTCTCCCCGAAATGTTCTTTCAATAAATCCATTGATTGATGCGGTGTGTGTAAAGTGGCACCGTCTTGTTGAAACCAAATTCGCGGAGATTACGAGCTTCAATTTCAGTCATCAAATAGTCGGTTATCATGGCGCGATAACGGCCGCCATTAACGCTACCTTCTCACCGGCATCATTTTTTAAGAAATATGGACCGATGTTTCTACCGGCCCACAAACCACACCAAGCCGTTGTTTTTTCTGGATGAAATGGCAGCTCCTTAATCTCTTCAGGTTGTTCTTCATCCCAAATGCGGCAATTTTGTTTTTTTACATACCTATTGAGCCAGGAATGGACCTCATCGCTTAACAAAATTTGGTTCGAAAACGTCGGATCTTCTTGGAACTTTTCAAGAGGCCATAGAGTGAAGCAATGTCGCTTGCGATGGTCGAGCGGCTTTAATTTTTGCACAAGTTGTAATTTGTACGCTTTCAATCTAAGATATCGACGTCAAGTCGTTCCATACGTCAGTTCAAGTTGCTACGAACGGCGTTGAATCGACTCTTCAAGGTCTTTCTGTACACTCTCAGCTACGGCCACTATCTTTTCTTCACTGTGTGCTGGACGTGATCTATTGGGTCGAATTATATCCAATAATGAATCCCGTATCTCAAAATGGGTGAAGGTGTTGCGAATAGTATGCTCAGTAGGCCGATTATATTGACCAAAAGTTGAGGGAAGCGCGCGAAACACATTCTTTATAGAACGTAAATTTTCGTAATGAAGTTGAATGAGTTGTAAACGTTATTCAAGAGTAGGTATTTCCATGATGAAATGCTATACAATACTGAACAAAAATAACGTGACAGCTTGACACGACTCACGCGTGACCTGTCAAAAAAGGCTATTGAAAAAATAAATAAAATAACCCAAATAGAATTCAATTATTTCTTCTTTCGTGACGTAGTCACAATCGGTTATGCGATTATGGCCGAATTAACAACAGCGCGCAATTCCTTCATTCCCTTGTCTGTTTGGAGGCCTTCCTCTTCTTCTACTTCTTTTGGCGGATACTGCATTGAAAACTTTCAAAGCTGGAGTGTTCTCTTCCACCCAAGACAAGATACCCGCAGTCTCGTTATTCACTGAACTATGTCAATGTCACCGTATATCTCGTACAGCTATTCGTTGGCGGTATTCGCATTTAACAAAGCGCCTAACCCCAACTCATCGCCCATTTTTCAGCAGCATGAACTCGTAGCAGGACTGAAATGATAACTACGAGTTTTGTAGAATGTTTGTTCGGCTAGAAAAGACTTTGCTGTACCATTAACTACTCAGTCCAATGTAGCTCCTGTTGGCAAGTGCGGGAGCCGGGTCGCAAATGCGATGACTCTTTGTATAATGACAGCAGATATTTCCGTATTGTCCTCGTTTGCCACCAGTCCCATTCACCTCCTTTCCTTACCCAGTGTGGGGAAAGCAGAACTTACAGTGCATTAGTTAAGGCAATGTTAGCGCTATCATCGATGTCCAGCAGTTGTGCCCTCTTATAAAAGATGTTACCTTCGCTATTCAGCTCGGCAGCTCGTATCATTTACTCAAACAATAGATTAAAAAAGTCACACATTTTGCTCTTCCCGATCTTGACGGAGCTTTTGGAGTAGCTCACGACCAGGTTGCATAGCCATAAAAAAATTTGCCGGAATCCTATATTCTGACATAGCAGAGTAGAATCAGTTCTTTTTAAAGAAGCTTTAAAATCAACGAGGAGGTGATTTGTCGTGCTCTTTTCATGGGTCCTTTCCAAAATTTGACAAATAGTGAATATCTGGTCAATTGTTGATTTGCCAGGTCTATATCCGGACCGATAGAGTTTCTTTTATGGATTAAGCAGAGCACACTTAATCTCCACTCATCGGGCATGCTTTCGTCGGACCCTATTCTGCAAAGAAGCTAATGAGTTCATATTATCAGTTCTTCACCACAATAATTGAAAAGCTCTGCCGTTTAGTCGTCGACTCCCGCTGCTTTGTTATTTTTTAAACAGCAATCGAACTCCAGTCTTCCATACCAACGTCAACGATTGAAGATTAGAGCTCGCCATCTATTGGTGTTTAATTTGCACTACTTTTCAGCGAGCTGGGGAAGTGTTAATTCCAAAGATCGCAATAAGGAAAAGGCAAAAATAGGCAAAAGTTAAATTAATAAAAAACAAGAAAGGCCATGCCGAAGTGAAAAGTATTAATCATTAACATAACAAATTTATTGCAAATTGCAAAATTCGATTTCGATGATTTTAGTATCAATACTGTGACGGAAATCCCAAATACGAAGAACAGACAAAAGGAGCGGCAATATGATGAAAATTCTCCGTACTAAGGAGAGACAAAGAAGTAGCAGTATATGTAAATTCCCCGTACTAAGTCAGATGAAAGGAGCGGTAGCAACTACTACAGGTAGATTCGTTAGCGCATGAAAGGACTATTTGGACCATCGTTAGGTATAAAAGGAGCCGCAGCAGCTATTGCAGGCAATCGAGTTGAAGACTCAGTAGTAATAACAGTATTAAGCAGTATTAAGCGGAAAATAATTGTTGATAAAGATTTGTAAAGTAAGCCATTTTGTATAGTGAAGAAAATTGTAATTATTGAGAAC
The DNA here is from genome assembly GCA_030068015.2 of Neoceratitis asiatica. Classification (NCBI taxonomy): domain Eukaryota; kingdom Metazoa; phylum Arthropoda; class Insecta; order Diptera; family Tephritidae; genus Neoceratitis; species Neoceratitis asiatica. Next base: position 42,911,715 of record CM061529.1, read on the forward strand.
AAAATAAACGTTGAGTAAACTCCTGACGCTTAAGAGGCCAAACGAAGAAATCTTGGGATTTGGGATATCATCGAGGGTAGCTATAAAAACGTTACAATATGAACTAGAATTTACATCTATATAATACCAAATCCCACGGCTCAGATGCTTTTTTGACGGATTTTTTACCCAAAACCTCATATCTGAACAAATCGGTTATATAGGGGCTATATGATAGAGCAGACCGATTTCGATAATTTTCACTACCAATATTCATTCACAATATGTGTGGATAATACAAAATTTTATGCTACTAATTGCTTTTTTGACTGAGTTTTGACCAAAATCTCACATCTGATAAAATCGGTGTAGGGAAGTTATCTGTTATATACGTCCGATTTCGATTATTTTCAGATCCAATATGCAATTCTTTATGTATGTATCTGACGGACGAGTGCTCTACCACTAAGCCAACATCAGTCATGTAATCTGTTGTTGTAATATTTTTTTATCTTTTTTTTAATTTTTTTGGTTTGACTCTTTTATTTTTGTAATAGTTTTTCTTCCCAAGTACAATATTTGACCTCTGGTTCGATGGTGTGAATCCAAGCAGCTGAGATTTTATATGATGCCGATTAATACCGCCATGAAAGAGTTATTTCAAATATCTTATTCAATTATTTTTGTATTCAAATACCAGCTTTGTTAGAACCAAATGTTTTAATTTTTTTTCTTAAGATAATTAGATAATTTGTATTACCTTTCTCCTCTCTCCGCTCCTTTGCATGAAGCGAAATAACTAAGGAGAGGAAAATAGTATAACCCTACTAAACCCTACTAAAAGACGTTCCTCTAGCCATACATACTATTCGATATTTTCTGGGTAGTACACCCAAACGCGTTTTTCAAAATTTCATTTATTTCAACCTTAATTGTTTAATGTAGTGATAATGTTTACACATTCGAAGGCAAACAGGCATACATGCACAAATGTACAAATTCATTACCATATATATTCAAGGTCATGACTGGAGGCCAACATATGCAAATTTCTATTTTCAGTCTAAACACTTGCTTCCTTTTATGTTATTTTTGTTTTGTTTTTATTTTTGATTGGACATTACCTTGCAGGTGTTTTGCAATTTATTACTGCCGGAAATCTATCAGAGGTGTCGAAAGCGCAAAAGATGTGTGCAACAGATACGTATATTTAACATTGATATCGCTTTGATTCATGAAAAATACAGTTTTTTTTTTAAACTAAATGATTCGATCACTGATGATAGGAAAATTTTAAGTACACCAGTTCAATTTTTAATCACAATTTTCTAGAAGTATTTGCAAAAAGAATAACCAAAGGCAAGCAACTATTAGTAATTCGTACTAAAGTGAAGGCAAAGTGAGTATATTTAATACATAAATATGGAAGCACCATTGAGACTACACAACGGTCCGTGAACCAAAATTTAAAAAGAAAAGGTATATTGCTTTGTATAACAAATTATTCCAGACAAATCTTTTTTCAAGTAATTACAATTTCTAAGGATAAAAATGGTGATCCAAGCAGAGGTACTTTTTTTAAATAGCCTTCTTTTGACAGATCACGTGTGAGTCGTGTCAATCTGTCATGTTATTTCCGTTGAGTATTGATTGGCATTTCAACATGAAAACACTTACGCCTGAACAACGTTTGCAAATCATTCAACTTTGTCACGAAAATTCACGTTCTGTAAAGAATGTGTTTCGGGCGCTTCGCTCAACTTATGATCAAAATAATCGGCCTAATGAGCGTACCATTCGCAAGACAATCACCCATCTTGAGACCCAGCATTCATTATTGGTTAATATTCGACCGAATAGAGCACGTCCAGCACGCAGTGAAGAAAATATAGCGGCCGTAGCTGAGAGTGTACAAGAAGACCGTGGAGAGTCAATTCGTCGCCGTTCGCAGCAACTCTGACGTATAGAATGACTTGGCGCATTTTACGTCGAGATCTTAAATTGAAAGCGTACAAAACGCTTCGCTCTATGGGCTCTTGAAAAGTTCCAAGCGAAATTTTGTTCAGCGATTAGGGCCACTTCTGGCAAAATGGGTATGTAAACAAGCAAAATTGCCGCATTTGGGACCAAGAGCAACCTGAAGAGATTCAAGAGCTGCCCTTTTATCCAGAAAAAAAAACGGTTTGGTGTGGTTTGTGGACCGGTGAAATCATCGGTCCATATTTCTTCAAAAACTATGCAGGTGAGAAAGTAACCGTCAATGACGACTGTTATTGCGCCATGATAACCGACTATTTGATGCCTGAAATTGTACGGTTTCAACAAGACGGCGCCACTTTCCGCACATCACATCAATCAGTGGATTTATTGAGAAAACACTTCGGTAAGCAGATAATTTCAGATTTTTGGCTGGTCGATTGGCCACCAGGATCGTGTGATATCACACCGTTAGAATTTTTCCTGTGGGGATAAGTAAAGCCTAACTCTGTGCGTACAAGCCCGCTTCGATTTAGGCGTTGGAGCAAAACTTCGCGAGTGACATTCGCCAGTTGCCAGTCGAACTAGTCATCGAAAATTATACTTAACGGATGGACCATCTGAGACGTAGCCGCGGCCAACATTTGAAAGAGATAATCTTCAAGAAATAAATGGCAAAGAATGTTCTATCGAATGATATTAAACATTCTCCATAAAATTTGAATTTTCTGTGTTTTTTCATTAAAAAAAAATAGGGCAGCTCGAAATGGATCACCCTTTACAATACTTCTTGCCGGGGAAAGTGATCACAGAACAACAATTCGACTAAAATAGATGTGATTCGCCTAAATATACGAATCGTTTATAGATCGCTTCATCATGTTAATATGTCGGTTCGTTTTGGGTTTTACGTTACGGTTACATCCATATGGCTGCGAACTATATTTAGTCGTCCAAGTAGACAAAGGAGAGTTGTTTAGCTTACTATGAGACGTTCATATTTACATTTCCGTGGAAGCTTTTGAGCGGCGACTAATCTCTAATTATCTCTGTTAACAACTCAGCCGCTGCAATATGCAAATCCCAAATATTTGAAGCACATAAATACACATATGTAGATGATCAAAAATTTAATAAGAAATTTAAAAATTTGGGTTCACTGCATTATTCTTTATTTTGTCAATTATAATATCTAAATTCACCAAATGAGGGAAAATCCACCAAAACATGTGGTCGGGTCTTTCTAATATGAAATATAAAGACACGAAAAGCACAGATTCCTCAAGAAATTAGATATTAAGTCACTTAATCCGCAACGAACCAAGCCGAACGAGCACCTTCTACCCTCAGCTCGTTAATTATAGTTTTGTTCGTTTAAACATCTAAATTTATCTTAAACTTACTCCGTATCGTAAAAGTAGCTCATAAGGAGATATTTCTCTTAAATACTTTTCGTTCGCCTTTATAGTCGTATATGTTAATAAATAAATATTTTTGTATGTATGTATGTAAAATATTTGTGTCGCACCGCACTGCATGCATAGACGCATACTTGATACTTGCATAGAAACTTAGTTGTCACTTTCACTATTCGTTTGAGAATTCTTTTAGATTTTTTATACTTTTCAGAGCATATAGCACATACATATGTAAGTATTATTAAAAACTTGCGTACTTTTTCTACGTATATACATATGTATGTATGCACGTTTGTGTACGCTATACGTGTCGGTACAATAATGTGACTAAAAAACCACTATATTTTCGCGACATTTGAAATGATTGACAAACAGTCGGTCGAACACCTCAGACTAATCACCGGCCGGATGAGTGAGTGTGCCGCTTGGTGGGCGCGCGCAGACTGCGGGATGCCGGCCCAACACAAGGCATTCAACCTGACAATAAGCATGTGCCGGCGCGTGGCTATGTTGAGTGAATATTTAGCGAAATCTTAAACTAATATTATTTTTATTTAGCTGTGTTTACTCGAATAAGTTTTTAAATTGCGCGACGGAAAAACACTTAAAAAGTTTTCATAGTCATTTCACACACATAAATAAATAGAAATTTTCAAACAAATCAAATATCTGCATTAAAACATCTCTAGCGTGGCATCAATTGGGTGCGAATGAACGAGTAACATGCGCAGAATTAAAGGTGATTGCCGAAAAGAACACGCGTTGGAATTTTGTTTTTTAATGTTTAAGAAGCTTTGCCAACTAGACTAACTTAAGTCGGATATAACGCACAGCTCGGGAGAGTTTCTTCTATTCGCTTAATTTTTTTTTTTTTTTTTTTTTTTTATCTCTACACCATCGTTTCTACGTATGGTATAAGCGTTAACGCGCGTCACCATCAACTGCAGCCGGCTGGCAAACTACTTAATTCGCTAGCCAACACGCATACGCCTCGGCGACAACGTCAGCGATGGTCAAAATGGCGCGTAGCCGAAACTGAATAGCAAAAGAGGAAAAAGACGTCAACACAGACGACGCCGATATAACTGCTAGTGAAGAGTAGCTGCGCAGCAAAACATTTAAAAATGCCGACGCTAACTGCTAATGCGCCTATATAGTGTAAACAAAATTTAAAAAAAAATCCTATAAAATAAAGAAAACAATGCTGGAAACACTAATAAATTCTCATGATTTTCATAAAAGTACATGTACATGTGTATGTGTATATCTTCAAAATTGTTGATTGCTTCATTTTGATTGTGTTTATTATTGTTGTTCTTGTTGTTTGCTTGTTTATAATTATGGCATTTCGCCTCTGCCGAGGTGTTCCTTAAAAACCTGCATGCATTGCCAGCAATTGCAACCTAGTACAAATACAAAACATGCGTACGCAAGCACCGATCTCATAATATTTAGAACGCGTGTGTTGAGAGAGAGATATCACTTTTCTAAAACAATCCCAAGCAAACATGTATGTATGCATGTATATTATTTTCATACATTTCATGTACATACAGTGCGGACAAAAGTCTACATACACCCCCTATTTTGGTTGAATTGAAAGTCCAAAATGTTTATTATAAATCCAGCAATGACAAAAGTCTACATATAGTACATACATAACTCAACTTAGCGCAAAAATTTTGATTAATATCAGGTAACATGATCTTTCTAGTATTTAGTTGATCCACCGTTCGCATCAATAACAGCTTGAAGGCGTCGTGGCATCGAAGCTACTAAATTTTTCAATTCTCAGAAAGCAATACTGTCCCAAGCTTCAATAAGAGTTTTTTGAGTAATGCTGAGCTGGAAATCTGATTTTTTCTAATTTTTCACGCAAAAATCTCGCGGATATGTTTAATGACATTAGAACATGATAAAGCAACCAATCCTTAACAATATGGGCCGTGCGCTTGCACCAAATTCCTAACTGTCCACCGAAGGCTTCAGTTTAGCTTCCACAAATTACTTATATTTCAACCGATTCATATTACCCTCAATAAAAACAAGCTTTCCAACTCCAGATGCCGCAACCACGTCCAAAACCAGTACATTGCCGCTACCATGCTCACTGTTGGTGCTATATTTTTGGCGCTAATTGCAGTAATTGTTTTTGTTTTTCAAAGTTTTGCTCTTCCTTCGCTGCCGAATAAATTAAACTTCGATTTGTCTGTAAACAAGACTTTTTACCAAATATCCATTCCCTTGTCTAAATGTGATTTAGCGAACTCGAAACGAAGTTTACAATTTTTTTCAGAAATAAGAGGCTTTTCAGGTGTCATTCTACTGTGGAAGCCATTATCGTTCAGAGCTGTTCGAATTGTTCTTAAACGGACACACTTTATTGATGAGTTTACGATATTTACGTTAATTTTTGAGCAGTAACTTTAGGATCAACATTCACTTCCTTCAGAATACAGCTGATATCTCTTCAAGTTAGCTTCTTCGGGCGGCCAACACGCGTTTTTTTTCGGTGGATCCATTTTTTTTAGTTTCTTACAACGGTCTGTACCTTTGCTGGACTTAAGATTAAAATTTTTGCAATTTCACCATACAATTTCTTCTCTTTTCTGTGATAAATAACCAAGTTTCTTACATCAATGGATATTTCCATTCGCGAAGACATTGCATTGGTGCTAATGTGTTCGAACCACAACTAAATTCAACACTAGCAAACTAGAAAACATAATTAAAAAAAAAAAAGTAACATAAAGGATACCTAACCGCCACAACACAACATATCAAAGGACTTGCTAGTAAACCCGTGATGTATGTAGACTTTGTCAAGGACATTTTTGCGTTTTTTCACCATTATTTTTTTATTTTATGTAGGAGAATGGATTTTTTTTTAATACAAAAACAAAACTGTATACCTACATTTTTCGGGAGGGTGACAGGCGGTGTATGTACACTTTTGTCCGTCACTGTATATATGTGGCTCTTTGTAACCGCTGAAGCGATTTTCGACCGAGCTCCTCCTCCAATTTGTGGTTTTGCGTCTTGAAATTTTTACTAACGAAAGAAGGTACCTACAGTTTATTCTAAGCCGCCTCCGAACGGCCGATGGATATTTATGAGGAACTTTTATTTCATGTCAGAAATACATTCGGAGGGTTTAACATTCCCTGCCGAGAGGTGACTGCAATTACAAAAATTTATTTTCTATAATTTTGGATGTTCCCCGAACCGGGACTCGAACCCAGGCCGTCCACTCGAATATAACGGCCGATCGTGTAATTATATATTTATCATTGGTCCATATAAACGTCTAGATCGGAACACTATAAGATAAATACAACGGTTTTTTAAGATGAGATATTTTAGGTCATAAATCTGACAAAAAGCATCTACGGGCGCACATAAATACAAACAAATATTGACACTTAAAATTAACGAAATCGGAAGACTATATCATATAGTCACTATAAAACCAATTTGTTAAGATATGAGGTGTTAAGTTAAAATCGTCAAAAAAAAAAACATGCAATGTAACAATTTTTATATGTTCATGAAAGGTATAAAGTATTTCTTTCTTGTTTAACTTATTTTACAATCTAAGAGTTTGCTAATATCTCTCTATTCTTCTCACTATACTCTTATTTAGTCGCTGTGTTCCATACATCTGCACTCAGCTGTAGCCTATTTTCATAACATTTTGTTCAATTTATTGCTGCATTTTCAATTGAGTTTTCATGCGCTAGAAAAAGTTATCATAAACAAATACTTAAGCGCGTGGAATTTCAGAATAGTTCGATGAAAAAAAAAATAGTATATTTTGGTATTGGACGTTTTCTTTTCAATCTTCATAAAGCGTTGTATTTTCATTCGTACCTTCAATCTTGAGATCAAGCAAAAGTCACAGAAGAGCCAAATCTGGTGAATAAGGTAATTGAGGCATGCTGATACTATAGGCCAAAAATTCCGAACAAGCAATGACCTGTAAATGTCGCATAACAGAAAACAGAAAAAATAACTTTTTGAAAAATTATAAATTAGTTTGAGCTTTGGCGTCTTTTTCTCGGTTGTGGTTTTCCTGGGCTCTTCATAGCCATATTCACACGACTCATCAGCAGTTACTTTTATTTCAAGCATATCAAGATCATTATTTTCTCCATTCAAATGTATTTTTTTTTCTTTTTTGTCAAAGTTCAGCAATATTGTAAACGAAACAAGAAAGAAGAACTGATTCAAATGATTTTCAGTGTCATATTAATTTAAATTCAAGTCTTTAAAATAATACCAAATATCGCGCTCTTAGATGCTTTTTGGCGGTTTTTTGAAGTAAAATCTCATATCTGAAATCGGTTAATGGTGGCAATATTGTATAGTAGTCCAATGATGATTTTCAGTATCAATTTGCAGTTCATTATGTGTATTTAGAATACCAAATTTCACGCTCCCAGATGCTTATTTGACTGAGTTTTACATAGTTATAGTCGTCTGATTTCTATAATTTTCAGAATCAATTCGTTATGTATGTGTAGAATACCAAATTTTAGGGCCTTATGTACTTTTTTGTAGGAGTTAAGACCCAAAATTTCAAATTTGGAAAATCGATCATATATATGATATATTGGTCAGTATCATCTGCCAACCCAGTTTGGTTGAAACGTCATACTGATCATATCGGTATAAATTTTGGTGTGTCTTTCTTTTCTCCTTCTGGTTCTTACATGCAGATTAGATGCGTCATGCTCGAGCCTAACGAAGCGTTCAGCGTCATGTTATCGAAATTATATTGCTGATGTTGAAATTGCACAAATTTATCGTTAGCATTAATTTTAATACTGCTATTTCTTTGGGAATCACCATCACATTTAAATTTAAAAGTTTAATATTATCTATAAAAGTTTAACACTAACGACAGCTTTTCCTTTCATGTCAAAACGAAATAACACTTATTTTGATAACTACTTTGGCGATCACATTTCCCTATTTTGCAACGAAAACGATTGTTTTTTTTTCTTTAACGAGAATTTTATCGTTACGTTTACCTTTTTTTCTTTAATAATAATGGAACATTTGTAGCACATTTTTAATTGCATACAAATTCACAAATTTAAATATTTTTACTTTCAGGGATTTGACATCTCGCTAATTGACTCTTATACGAGGACTGTCGCATGGAAAACGATATCAATAAAAAACTAAGTTTTGTATTGAACAACTGAAAATCCATTTTGTCGAATAAATAAAAACATGAATTAATTCGAATAAGCAGGAAATGAGTGAAATACAAATTCCAATTATTCTCTTTATGGTCGCTTTCTGTTTCTGCTTTTTAAATCACTTTATCAACAATTTTCCATTTCAATGCACCAATTTTTACAGAATTCTCTTATTTAAATACTTTCTTTTTAATTACTGGATAACTCTGCTTTAAAACAGAACTACTGATAATAGTTTTACAGCTAAAATTTTGTTACTATATTATTTAATGAACATTACTTCGGTAAAATAAGAAAAATATTGCGAATACTTTATTTTTTAACATTAAACAAACATTGACCGGTGAAATGATCAGTTTTGAACTTTGTATTAAATATGCAATCTTATGGCTTTTGCGATTTTTCCTTTATGATTTTTCTAACAAATTCATATGCAGTTAATATTAATTTTTAATTTCTTCTTGTTTTTTCATCTTTCGGTTACTTTGAGTAATGCTTGTCGTATAACGATATCTTTCGTAATCAGTCCATTGGCTGGGAAAACATTTTTATAGTTCATTAGTTTTCGCGTCTTCTATTTTATCGATTTGAAACTAATTAGTTGTATATAACTATATGTGTAAAATCACTGCTTGAAAAAAGGTTTTATTTGAACGGAAATGTTGCAAAAATGTATAGATTATTTTGATAGCTGGAGCAATCCAGGCCAAATTTTATCCAGAGAAATCTCGAATCAAACAAAGCAGCACCCTTTTTTTTAGAAGATATAGATATAATAGGCGAAGAGTGTTACGAAATCGAACACATTTTAAACATGAAGTTATGTATAAATGTACTGACGATGAACAGAAAAATATTTATTTATTTATTTAGTCTATGAATGAGATCAATGGTTTCCTATAAACTATTTGCATAATTTAATACTAAAAAAATAAATAAAAAAGAATGACTGAGAAATTAAAGCATGATATTTCAAGTATGCAAATTGAGAAATTAAGTTGAATAAAACTCGAAATTAAATTAAATTTATTTAAGGCTCGAACAAGTGGAGCGTTCCGCGAATACTCCGTATTACATTTTACTATATAAAAACGCAAAGATCTGTGAAGATTACGTAAGGATAAATTAAAATGAATTCTATTCTAAAGATACGAGGAGTCAATCTCAACTCTGATGATTTGATAAACAAAAGAAAGAGATTTTCGATCTTCCTACTTCCAAAAATTTTAAATTCATTAAAAGTAAGTGGAATTCGTAAGAGGGAATGAGATAATCGAATGTCAATGAACGTAAATCAAATTTGAGAAATAACTTTTGTACCCCTTCAATCCTAAGCATATGATTCTTATGACTTTTTCTACTAATATAAGCATCATATTCCAAATTTGTACGAACGAAAGCTGTATATAATAACTTCAGAGTATATGGGTTGATCAATTTTAAGCTATTTCCCCTCACAAAGCCTAGGCTGAGTAAGCTTCGGCATAATAAAGCTAATATGTCAATAAATAAAAAAATTGATCGAAAAGATCATGCCAAAGTCTTTATCTCGTCCAAGCTTTTGGACAAAGAGTTAGAAATGATAAGAGAACCTTATCCGAAAATTCTGAAGAATAGGCAGTAAAAATAGATAAGGAGGTGCTTTCTTCGTTCATGTTGAAGCTTTATACCTTTCATGAACATATCAAATTTCGATCATTATCTGTGTCAACACTGATTTGTGTTTAAGTATGTAGAAAACCAATTTTCAATCTTTTAGATGCTTTTCTGATGGATATTTGACTCAAAGCCTCATATTTGAATAAATCGGTTGTATGCGAACTTTATGATGTAGTTTTCAGATCTGCCCGGCTCCCAAAGTATAGTATTATAGGACATGCGGACAATGGATCCCCGTCTCCTCTTTCTGGTACTTACATACTTAGGACCAAAGTTAATATGTCATTTTATGTTCATGAAAAGAATAAAAATTCCTGTTTGTTTTTCTTTTGTTTAATGCATTGTTTAAACTGTTAAGAAATAAGCAAATGATGTTTAAAGGATCGACATAAAGTGCCTCCAGTTGAAAAACAAATGGGAGTGAAAAGTGTTGCCCTAAAAAAGGGCATAAAGGAAAAGCTTCAGCAGCACAAAGCAAAATAGGAGAAGAAATATTTGCAAAGGTGCGAAACAGCGGAAATTCCAGGCAGAAAATGCAAACAGCTGATTCGCAAAGTATGATAAAGGGGCTGTTAAAACTGACAAAAGCCGAAATACATAAAAAGTGCTGAAAAATATGTTAGAGAGAAAATGTAAAAATAAAAAAATTAGAAAACAAGTAAGCAAGGGCTAAGTTCTGGTCGAATCAAACATAAGATATCCAAATGTTTTGGAAAATCTTCGATCTTTTTGGCGATTACTCTTCAAATATTAAAGTCAAGTTTTATTTTTAAATCGTTTTGTTTTCATTTAAAAGAGTTAGTAGAAGTGGCTCATTAGTAGAATTTAACGTACGGAACCTACATCCATATAATCCTTAGCTGAACAAATAGAGTATACCTTGTGTAGTTAGGCATTAAAGTCGGATATAAAGAGGAAGTGATTTTGAAAATTTTTATTTATTGACATATTAGCTTTATTATGCCGAAGCTTACTTAGCCTAGGCTTTGTGAGGGGAAATAGCTTAAAATTGATCAACCCATATACTCTGAAGTTATTATATACAGCTTTCGTTCGTACAAATTTGGAATATGCTGCTCATATCAGTAGAAAAAGTCATAAGAATCATATGCTTAGGATTGAAGGGGTACAAAAGTTATTTCTCAAATTTGATTTACGTTCACTGAGATTCGATGACCTCATTCCCCCTTACGAATTCCATTTAATTTTAATGAATTTAAAATCTTTGGGAGCAAGGGGATCGATAATTTCACTTCTTTTGTTTATCAAATCATCAGAAGTGAGATTAACTCCTCGTATCTTTCGAATGGAACTAATTTTAATTTATCCATACGTAATCTTCACAGGTCTTTGCCTTTTTATATAGTAAAATATAATATGGAGTATTCGCGGAACGCTCCACTTTTTCGAGCTTTAAATAAATTTAATTTAATTTCGAGTTTTATTCAACTTAATTTCTCACTTTGCATATTTGAAATATCATGCTTTAATTTCTTAGTCATTCTTTTTCCATTAAGAAACATCACCAAATGAGTTGGGGCTGATAGCCTTCGCCGGAGCCGAAAGAAACTTTTGGTTTTTGGAATGAAACAACACCTGGTAGGATGAGGATTGCCGCACTGTAGGGGAGAGAAAACGTACTGCCTACCTCTCAGCGTTGCGAGCAACTAAAACACGTGTGAGGTGGGATAAATACCGAGAATTGAAAAAAGAGACCGAGATGCATGAGTATGAAGAGCTTGATAAGCTAGCCAAAAGGTGTAATGCTCGAAAACTCTACGAAAATATGCAGCGACTTACATAAGGTTTCGAGACCATAGCATGTACTACTCAAAGACGTGATTTATCGACTGATGTCCAGATTATACTGAATTTATGAAAGGAACACTTCTCCAACCTGCCGAATGGCATTGAAAATGAAACACCATAAGATGGAAACCGATTTCCCAATCGTTGCCAATGGAAGAGATGTTTCACTGCTTGACTATGAAGAAGTTCAAATAGCAATTACCCGGCTGAAAAACAATAAAGAGATGGTCGAGGCCTTACCCTTACCCTAGCTATACAAACAAGACGGCGAAGAACTGACAACGACAAGAGCTTAATTGTCCACAGAAAGGGGGATGCCAGTATGCGCCAACTAACGTAACAGTCTTCAATATCGGATATAAGGTCCTATCAAGTGTATTGTGAGAAAGATTAAAACCCACCGTCAACAAACTAAGTTCCAATCAGTTGGGCTTTAGGCTTGGAAAACCTATGGATGAGCTGTACGAGATATATGTACGACTGTGACGACATTACTAATAAACTTTGCTTAATATTTTTTCTGTTTAAATGGATATTAAGCACTTAAAACATTGAAAAGTTTTGAAATTACCTAATTTTGAATGAAAGTTAAATATATTACGTATACGCAATGGTATTTTAAATAAGTCTTATTATGAAAAATAGTTGAAAAAAAAACATTTTACAGATTTTATATAAACTTAGGATACACTGCAAAAAACAAAAGACTACTACTACTACAAAATAAGATATACTCCTGTATGTATGAAATTGCTTAGGATATGAATATTTACACTACATTAATGCGCTTCTGCAAAACACATTTGAAATTTGTATATAAAAAGTTTATATTTAAACACATTTTTTATTGTGTCAACATTCAAAAACGATTTTCTGTAATATGCAGAGTGAAATGCACACTTATACTTGATGGCATAACATACATATATACAAAAGTTGAACGGTGCACATGGTTACAGCAAAACACAGCGCAGCGCAACGACGCGGTAAATGTCAAATAAATAAACATAAAGTGGTTCACAGAAAAGAATATGGTAAAAATAAAAAGAAGCAAACTATTTTAGAAATGACGATCGTTTTTTTTTCTATTTTTTTTTTTTTAAATACATATTAAATATGCATATATAAATATACAAAAAAAAATATATTTTTTATACAAATTTAAATGAATAACGTGTAACAAATGAGTAGCCATCAACACTACGCTTGCAGCAGTTGGGGAGTGAGATGCTATAATATAAACGATAATTAATTGGTCCATTGCTGTGCTGGAAACAAGAATTTGACGAAATTATAATACTACTAGCCAAAAACTATTTCCATCGATAAATTTGAGCTTACGATGAAATTTTTTTTTGTGTATAATTAAATAAAAAACATTGCAAAACTTTTGGTTATTATGCCGTTTTTCGCTTATTACCAGTAAATTTTTGTGCAATAGTTTTTCTCTTTTGTTTCTTTTTAAATATTTTTCTGCGTTGCTCGTGAGTATAAATTTATCTTACACAAATTTTATTCTAAATATTTATGAAAATCGTGCGAAAATACTAATCAATTTGTAATAAATAACAAAAGTAATGAATCATTAACCGTAGTTTCGAAAAATGCTTATTTTGGAAAACAAAAAGGAAAAAGTAAATTATATATATATATATTTGGCGCTTTGTAACCGCTGAAGCGATTTTCGGCCGAGCTTGCTTGCAATAAATTTACACTAAACATTTTGTGAAATACTCCTGAAATTACCTCCACTTTTTAACTTTCCAATATATAAATGCATATAAAGGGTTTTCCAATAGGGATGATATGATTTCTAAGTGTCGTTTTGACCATTTTTAATATGTCATGATCTGCCTGTTTTTCATTGCATTAAGTAATGTTTACAAAGTCATCCATGGACCACCATAATAAACGTCGTGAATTTGCTGATTTTGGCTTGGAACAATTTGCAAAAGATAACGATTTTTTTTAAGAAAATCATCTTCTCCGATGAGGCTCATTTTCATCTGAGTGGTGCGGTAAATAAGCAAAACTATCGATTTTGGTGCGAAGAAAATCCACAAATTATTCATGAACAACCATTACATTCACCTAAATTGACAGTTTGGTGTAGTTTTTGGCCACAATTAGAAGAAGTTGATCTTAACAACATATCGTTTCAACAAGACGGAGCTACGTGTCACACAGCACGTGCAACAACCGAATTATTGCGAGAGAGGTTTGGAGATTCGATTATTTCAAGAAATTGTGACATTGAATGGCCTCCAGGAAATTGTGATTTAGCACCATTAGACTACTTCTTGTGGGGTTATTTGAAATCATTGGTCTTTAGCAAGAAACCAGACTCTCTTCAAGCTTTAAAAGTCAATATTGAACGTACTATTCATGACATACGACTTGATTTAGTGGAAAAAGTGACCAAAAATTTGGTTCATCGAATTCTTTCCTGCAAAAGAAGTCGTAGAGGCCATTTGAATGATTTTATATTCAGCACTGAATTGTATCGATTGTTACTCTTATTGGAAACCCCTATATATCAACAAAAATTCTCTAAGGCATTAGAGAACGGTAGAGTGAAACAACTACTAAAGTTTTAACGGAACTAGTTCAAGACATATTTAAAATCACCCGTAGGCTAGTACTAACTTAGGAAATGAGATTTGTCAAATGAAGTGTGTGTATCGAAAAAATCGTATTCGAAAATATTTTGGGACTAGTACGAAACTCTTTTAGGACCACTTTAATATTATTTCGTAGCCAATCAGCTTTCGATCTTCACAGATTAGCGAACATTTTGCTCAATGATTTCTTTAAATAATAAAATTGTACGAAAACAACTGAAGATTTTAATTACCTTCAAAATGTATATAAATATAAGCATTTCTTATTGAGAAATAATTTGTATTGATGTTGATTGCTTTCTCTCACACTTTGTTTTGGCCATATTTTTTTTTTTTTTTTTTTTGTAAATTTTGCTATCATAAACAAAATCAGTTTCAAATTATATACAGACAATTTGGAAATTCGCAACATTCCATCAGTGCTATAAACAAAATCATTCAATTCAACTCATCACCTTCATTAAATTCCCCAAAATAAAAGCGTGCGAAAAATTAATTTCACAAAAGGCAAATAAAAAATCCAATACCAATTTTCATATACAATTAAAATAAAACTTTTGATTTTTTAAGCAATAACAATATTTGGAAAAATTGGAAAAAAATCGTTTAAAAAAAAATTTTTAAACAAACTATAACAAACAGCCAAATAAAATATTCATTGAAGACTTTTGTACATTTTCTCTATATGTAAGTGTACACAATGAAAATAACAATAATAATTCCATGATTAAGAAAATGAAATAATACAATAATTAAATATTGCTGGAAATGTATCAGTGGAGGGGACTAAGTCAAAAAATTGAAGGGTAATATTTTCAAAATACATTTGTGCAACTTACAGGGTGCCACATTTGCATGAAATTAGTTCAGATATTATTGCACTGTATTAAAATAATAATCTTTTTTTCAGCTGATACACACTCAGTACCTTAAAATCAAAAGTCAGTCAAAAGGTTTGAATAAAATCATATATTCATAATTTTTCCCATTCACTAAACACAACATAGACTCACTTTTAGATGTTACAAAAAATCTATTTATTGACTTTAATAAATATATGTAAGCAAATGCAATAAGCATCCCAATATATAAGCAATGGCACTCATTTTTGTACATATATACTCGTGTGTACATGCATGTATGTATATATACGCGAAACCGTCTCTTCACGGTCTTTGCAATTGCTTCATTTATTATTTATTTTCTTTGCTTGTTAAACTTCGTTGAATCGTTTTATTTCGATGAAAATTGAATATTCCTAATTAAATATACACTTGAAAGATTTTTAAATAACCGAACAATTGTTTTTCATACTCGAACGCATAACAAATCCAAAACTTTATTCATTTATAAATGGAAACAATAATATATATACGTACATTTCAGTAAACAAATGAAAAAAAAAAAATTTATATAAAATAATAAAGTGTTTGTATATAGTCTGCCTTAATGTGGTATCACTTTCCTAATGTAAAATTTTAAATTTAATTCAACATTCGGACTAATCGAATGGGTACATTAAAACATACTGGGTTCTTAAGTATATATTGATTTAAAGAATAATATACATTTATAATATGTATATATAACTAAGTAGATCGATGGCAAACAAAATTCTTACTTCTTTTTTCATTTTATTTTATGATATATATTAAAGCGTGTTTATTGAAACAAATATTTTATTGATTTATTTTGCTGTAAATAAGTTTTTATTTTTTTTTTAAATCTATTTAGTTAGTTTAACTTTAATTTAAGTTATTTTATTTTGTTTAAGTTAATTTTATTTTATTTTGTTTGTTTTGACTTCATTTTATTTCATTTTATATTATTTTATTTTATTTTATTTTACTTTTTTCATTTTATTTTTATTTTTTTATTTATTTTTTACTTATTTTATTCGTTTCATTTCATTTTATTTTATTTTATTTTATTTTATTTTATTTTTTAATTTTTAATTTTTAAGTTTTATTTTATTTTATTTTTTTTTTTATTTTTTTTGATTTCATTTTATTTTATTTTATTTTATTTTGTTTTATTTTATTTTATTTTTTTTATTTTACTTTATTTTATTCGTTTCATTTCATTTTATTTTATTTTATTTTATTTTATTTTTTTGTATATTATTATTTTTTTTTTATTTAATTTAATTTTACGTTATTTTATTAATTTCACTTCATTTTATTTTTTTTTCTGTTTTATATTATTTAATATTATTTTATTTTTTTTATTTTTTTTTTTATTTTTTATTTTAGTTATTTTTATTTTAGTTATTTTTTGCTTTATTTTTTTTACATTTTTTTTATATTTTATTTTTATTTTTTTATTTAAAAAATTTTTATTTTTATTTTATTTTTTTTTATTTTTTATTTTTTATTTTTTGTTTTACTTTATTTTATTAATTTCATTTCATTTATTATATTTTATTCAGGTTTATTTTATTTTATTTTATTTTATTTTATTTTATTTCATTTTATTTTTTTATTTTATTTTATTTTTTATTTTATTTTATTTTTTTCTTTTATATTTTTTTTCTTTAATTTATTTTTTTATTTAATTTAATTTAATTTAATTTTATTTTATTTAAATTATTTTATTTTTTTGTATTTTTTTTTTTATTTTTTTTTATTACATTAATTTCAATTCATTTTATTTTGTTTTATTTTATTTTTTAATTTTTAATTTTTATGTTTTATTTTATTTTATTTTATTTTTTAATTTTTGATTTTTATGTTTTATTTTATTTTATTTTTTTTTTATATTTTTTTTTTCATTTCATTTTGTTTTATTTTATTAATTTAATTTCATTCTATTTTATTTTTTTTTATTTTTTTTATTTTATTTTATTTTTTTATTTTATTTTATTTTATTTTATTTCTTTTTAACATATTTTTTTAACTTTTTTAAACAATTTTTCTTTCTTATTTTTTTAATTTATATTATTTTATTTCATTTTATTTATTTTCTTTTATTTCATTGTATTTTATTTTATCTTATTTTATTTTATTTATTTTTTGTGATTAATTCTTTTAAATTCTTATTTTTATTTTTTTATTTTTTTGTTATTATTTTTTATTTTATTATTTTTTTATTTTATTTTATTTTATTTTTATTTTATTTTATTTCACTTTATTTTATTATTTTTTTTTTGTTATTATATATTTTTTTTTATATTTTTTTTTATTTAATTTTATTTTATTTTATTCTATTATATTTTCTTTTCTTTTCTTTTTTTTAAATCATTTATTTGATTTTATTTTTTACAGTTTTTATTTTATATTATATTTTCTTTATTATTTTATATTTTCTTTCTTCTTTTTTTTTATTTTTTTTTTCACTTTATGTCGTTTTATTTTCTTTTATTTTGTTTTTTAATTGTATTAATTTTATTTTTAATATTTTAATTTAATTATTTATTTTATTTCACTTCATTTCATTTAATTTTCTTTTATTTAGTTCGTTTTGTTTTATTTTATATTATTTTTTTATATATTTTTTCTTTATTTTATTTTATTTATTTTAATTTTTTTTTAATTTTATTTTATATTTAGTTTATTTCATTTCATTTCATTTCATTTTATTTTATTTTATTTTATTTTACTTAATAATATTTTTATATATATTTAATTTTTTTATATTTCTTTTTTCTCTCTTAATTAAATTTTACTTCATTTTATTGCATTTTGTTTATTTTTTTCACTGGACGTTACTTTTATTAATAAAAAAAATTAATACTTGTAGATTAAAAATTAGTAATTATAAAAGGCTATTAAATAATTTGATTTACTTTATTTTGTACTATTATTTAAACATATTTAATTTTTTACTTTTTATAGAGCTATGTTTCGGTATCACGCATATATAAGTATATCATATACAAATACATAAAAAAATCGTTTGATAATGTACCTAGCATAGTACTCTATAACATTGTTTGAATATTATAATAAATTTAATTTTGTGAAGTCGTTCATAATCAATTATATATTTCAGTAAACAGTGTGAAATGAAACCAAAAAAATCGTACATAAAATTAAATTAACGTGAGTTCGATTCGTTGGAAATTTGTGTCTAAATACCTCTTTGTGAATAAATAGCGTATCAGATATCTGTGTTTATGTGAAGTATATCAAAATACATATGTACTTGAGTTTCAAATGACAACATGTCACCATGCAAATGATATATGTAAGTAGAGAATGTAATTGAAATCGAAATCAAAATGAAACACAATAACCACGACGGTTGTGTGGGGGATTTGTATGTGTGACACACTCCCCGCACTTCCGTACATCGTTATAATAGCGTTACCTGCTCGCAACGCAACCTACTTGCTTTCAACGATGTTTTACTTTGATTGCTGTCGCTATTTTCACCGTTACTGCCGCCGCTGATGCGTCCACTAATTAAATTTTCATCTAGGGAAATACTTCCATCGAACCATTGCATGACACGTTCACACCGCCGTCCGTCTGATTACCACTCCTGCTTCTCAGGGAAGCTTTGTTGCACTGACTGTGGGGAATATTTGTTCACTATAACCGTGTGTATGTCTTTTGATAAATTTGATAAATATTTGGTTATTTTGTTAAACAATCAATTGTGTAAAGATGTCGTCACTCTCGATTAGGTATTGCAAAAAAATATTTTTAATTTCTGTTAATTAAAATTATTGAAAGACATTTAATTTTCAACTTCAGTTTGAGTAGCACTGAGATTTTTTCATCACATAACAACATCACTTCATTATGGCATCATCACACTTCATACAATTATTTTTTTTTTGCGTAGTTTTTCTTTTTGTTATTTTCAGGATTTTAAATGGGTTTAATTGTATAGTACACTAAATAGCTTGTAGTTTAATATATTATCACTTTAGGTTACAATATTTTCAATTATGCATTTAACGCAGGCAATTATTCAAAATAATATTTTCTTTTTATTATATATTTTTCATTTTTCACCTTTTTATGCAAATTATTTCTACCACTTTACAATATTTTTTGGAATTTATAGAATATTTTTCCTATTAAATTCAGTTTTTGAGAATTTCCATTATGTATAATAATTTCTGTAAAAAAAATAAAAACAATAATAATAACTTAAATTTGAAATAATAATGAAAAGAGAAAGCCTAAAAGCGCGAGAGTAGTTCAACTAATGCCAAAGTCTCAGTTATTATTATTTTAATTAACTCTAATGGTTTGTTTTAATTAACTCTAATGGTTTATCCATTAAGCGATTTCGAAAGTGCAGAGCTTTTGACATCTGTAAAACTTAGCTGTCAAGCCAAACGAAGCACAAAGCCTTAAAATTGTTGAAACCTACCACAAAAATCGTGATTCAAACGTGGTCACGTGTTCAGAATCGTCCAACTACTCAAGCAATTAGTGAGATTTTAAAGAAACTCGAAGATACTGGATCGATTACAGATATTGCAAGGCTGTGCATTATCGTTTTGTTCGTTCCACCTCAAATATCGCTGCTGTAAGTGAAAGTGTAGCCGGAGACTCGAATATGTCTATGCTCGACGTTCTCAAGAGCTGGAACTTTCTTAAGTACTTTGCACTTGGAGGTAACCCTACATTCATATAAATTCAAGCTCACACAAAAACTGAAGCCAGCTGACCATTCACAGTCCCGTAGTTACGGCGATTGGGTACTTGAACAACAAGCAGTGGACCACGATTTTGCCAACAAAATTTTTTTAAGCGTCGAGGCACATTTCTCACTCGGTGGATACGTATATAATCTAAATTGTAGCATTTGGGGCTCCAAGTATTCTCAAGTAATTGAAGAGAGACCATAACAACAACAAAAAACTTACTCTCTCGTGCGCCCTTTGGTCTGAAGGTGTGATTAACGGCGAGGCTATCACTGTCAATTCGGAGCGTTATGGTCGTATGATAACCGAATTTTTCGGCCTACAAATTAAACATACGATACGGATAAACCCTTAACTCTTGAGCACTTAAAAACTAACATTTGCCAAGTTATGGCTGAGATACCGCCCAATATGTGCCGAAAAGTGACCAAAAATTACCTCAAACATCTTACATCTGTGGTATTCTGCTAAATTAGGTCAATAAGGAACCATATAAGGCTGTCATATTATTTTTGTTCAGTATTGTTTGGCATTTCATCATGGAAATACTTACGCCTGAACAACATTTACAAATCATTAAAGTTTATTACAAAAATTCACGTTCTGTAAAGAATGTGTTTCGCGCGCTTCGCTCAACTTATGCAATCAGCCTACTGAACGTACTATTCGCAGCACCATCACCCATCTTGACACCCAGCATTCATTATTGGATAATATTCAACCGAATAGACACTGTACACGAAGACCGTGGAGAGTCGACTCGGCGCCATTCGCAGCAACTCAGACTGACGTATGGAACGACTTTGCGCATTTTACGTCGATATCTTCGCTCTTGAAAAGCTCCTAGGAGATCCGACGTTTTCGAGCCAAATTTTGTTCAGCGATGAGACCCATTTCTGGCTCAATGGGTATGTAAACAAACAAAATTGCCGCATTTGGGACGAAGAGTAACCTGAAGAGCTTCAAGAGCTACCATTTCATCCAGAAAAAACAACGGTTTGGTGTGGTTTGTGGGCCGGTGGAATTATCGGTCCATATTTTTTCAAAAATTATGCCGGTGAGAACTTAACCGTCAAGTGCGACCGTTATTGCGCCAATATAACCGACTATTTGATGCCCAAAATTGGAGTTCGTGATCTCCGCGACATTTGGTTTCAACAAGACAGCGCCACTAAACACACATCGCATCAATCAATTTATTGAAAGAATACTTCGGTGAGCAGATAATTTCACGTTTTTGGCTGGTCGATTGGTCTCCAATATCGTATAATTTCATACCGATAAACTTTTTCCTGCGGGGATATGTAAAGTCTAAGGTCTATGCGGACAATCCCGCTTCGATTCAGGCCTTGGAGCAAAACATCACGCGTGTCATTCGCCAGTTACCAATCCAAATGCTCGAACGAATCATCGAAAATTGGACTCAACGGATCGACCATCTGAGACGTAGCCGCAGCCAACATTAGAAAGAGCAAATCTTCGAAACATAAATGCAAAAGAATGTTCTTTCGACTGATAATAAACACTTCCCATTAAATTTGAATTTTCTGTGTTTTTTTTTCTTTAAGAAGTAGGGATCCTCGAAATGCATCACCCACAACGAAAATCGTGGTGCAATTGATCAGAGTTTTTGAGACTTTATTCTAATTAACTTTAAGACCCATATCTTTATTACAAATATTTTGAATACACCATTCGTATACATATTGTGGCGAAAAAGCAAAGCGAATGACAGATGAAAGAGAGAGGCCGATAGCTGGCATGTTCTATAGCGAGAAACGAGAACATTGGTTAGCGAGAACGCTTCGATTATTCGTTAGCGAGAACGCCTCGATTATTCTAGACGGTTGGTTGTGAGCGACCGACTACTATATAAGAGCGACATTCAGCTGCCGATCAATCAGCCGTGAAGTAAAAGCGTTGGAGATTACATTACATTGAAGTAATAAATAGTAGTACATTGTGAAAGTTGTATACAAGTGATTGTAAATAGAAAATTAAATTGTAAATTGAATTGTGAATTACTGAATAATAAAAGGACATTAAATAAGTCTTTATAAATGAAGAGACTGCAAATTAAGTTGGCGATTTTATTTAACAATCCAGAGATCGTACCCGAAGGATTTGGGAAATCATCGAGGTTAATCAGCAATATAGTAACAATATCATATTTATTTTTGAATTAAATATTTATTTTCATGCCTGAAAAATTGGTTGTAGGGTCGGCAGTATGATAGAGTCTTCCGATTTAGGGATTTTGATGATTTCCGGTGTCAACATTTATTCGATTTTACGAGTGTGGAATACCAAATATCACGCTCTTTCCGAAGTTTTAACCCAAAACCTCATATCTGAACAAATCAGTTATATGTGATATAATCTTTCGATTTCGTATAGAATTTCGAATTTCATGTTATTCTATGCTTTTTCGATGTATTTATGATTCAAGATCATATATCTGCACAAGTCGGTTGTACGGAGCTAAAGGGTGTCTTTTTGAGACGTCTGAATTTCAATGAGGCAAAGTACTACATAGCTCTTAGGTTTTTCCTTTTCACTTAAATATGTAAGATATTTTCAGTATTTCTTAACTGTACTTTAATAAATATTTCTATTAAACTCAACTCAAGCTATGCCACAAACATGAATACGTTATTCATCAGAAACTCAAATATTATTTGCTTAACATATGGATGTTTGTATTGTATATAGTTCATGTAAATACACAAAGTAGCATTTAAGCTTCAATTTACTTTTTCAATTAAATTTATATTATTATTTATTTTTACTTAATTTTGCTTGTTTTTCCAATTAAATTTTTACATTCGTAACCGGTTTGAGTTGTATAATTTTTTAAAGTTTAAATTTTTATTAAAAAAAATTTCTTAGCTTTATTATAAGCTTATACATATGTATGTATATAATTAAATTTATTTATCAATTATATTATTTTATTAAAAAAAATGTATGGCTTTTAAATTAAATGTTTCACAGATTTTATTTTAGTGAAATTTTCATTAATTTACATTTATTTATGACTGCTGAATACTGATTGTTTACTTTCGTTGAATTATTAAATTTCAACAACAAGAATTCAATTAAATTGCGCATTTTTCCATTTAGTATTAATTGTAAGGAATATTATTTTGAAATTTTCCAATTTGTTAGCACTTTAACAAAATTTACTTGTATTGGTAATAAAACTTGTTTTCAAGCATATATATGTATGTATGTATGTATGAAAGTAATGAAATTGTATACTGGAATTACGATTTTCAACTGCACAACCACATACTAATATGTATTACACTAAAAATTTTGGAATCTTTTTTCTTTCACATAATAATTCATTCAACACCAATTTTAAAAATTATAAATGCATTTGCATACATATATATATAATGTCTATATATTTATTTGCAACAAATTTTATGTTATTTTTACACTTTTATTACAAAATTTTTTTCATTTATCAACTTTCTCTTATATTTTTTTTTAAATACGTTTTTTGAAAGACCTTCTTTTTTTTCAAAATCTTATAATTTTATTGCCATTTGAGCTTTTCCTGGTATCGAACTTATTGCACAATTCTTTGCGAATTCACTAAAAAATTTCTACACTATTTTCTCAATTAATCAATGCACTTTACCATCCAGTTTTGTGCATCGCGTGTCACTCGCGTATTTAGAACACCACTGCCCGGCTGGCCGTTAAGCCAAAATCCGCAACGCGCCGTCACTGTCGCCGTTAACGACACGTCGTCGATGATGTTGGTGCTGGGTGTTGTTGTTGTTGCTGTTGTTGTTGCTCTACCCGTTATTTGTTGTTCTTATCGTCATCGTCACCACGGCGGTGACGGCATCATCAAATTCAACATCAATACTGTTAGCAAACACCAATGCTGTCGCCATCGATTTGGCTGATGCCCACACACTGCTATTGACAGCCACTACTACCATATACGATATACGAATACTATGTACTATGTATGTATGTTACGTCTAGTTGCTTCATCAACAACAAATAAATTTACTGACGCGTACACTGCTCTCGGCTGTGATGTTGAATGGCGTTTGGTATCTGAAGGTGGCGCAACGTTCGCTCGTTACTTCAGCGGCCCATTTGCGGTGCTCATAATGCGTTCACCGCTTCTACCGCAGTCTTCTATGCCTCTTTACTTGGCAAATCGCACCGAATCGCATACTTGTTCTATTATTTATTTTACTTCATCCCGCTTTTCTTAGCAAAGTGCGACCCTGTGTGAATGTGTGTGTGACTATTTTATTTCTTTATGTTTGGAAAATTGAAAATTGCGAACGATTTGGTTAATTCGTATCGATTTATATTGGCAGCAGTGGCGTCAATACACCCATTGTAGGTGTGCGAGTATATATCATGTGGGGGCAAAAAATGGTGTTGATAGCACAACATACACTGCCAGCTAGTGTGGATCGCACCCAACATGTTGTTGATGTCTCTATAAATAAGACCAGCTCACATTCAACGCCACATGTACTGAGTCAGCTGTGCGGCTGTGCCAATGAACGCGGTGGCCCGACATATGCCCCACACCACATGACCCCCAACCAGTAGCGGCATTGGGGCCATGACTTGTGCGCACTGCAGTTGAGTGGGAGTTCAGTAGTGAAATGTTGTTTACCAAGTAATTACGGGCTTTTTTTTGCATTGTTTGTGTTATGATTATTTTCTTAATAGCACACTTTTGGTCTGAGAGAGTATGCTCAGCGCAAAACTCTAGTCTAACACTTTTGCACTGTAAACTTTTACGTTTAGGTATTGAGTACCGTATTCAGTTTACCAAACCACTACCCTTTCAGTGTATCCACTTATCCGCCACTGATTCTGTCTGTCACCGTTGATTCGCACCAAACTACATCTTTTGTTTACTCATTTCGAAATTTCTCTAATATACACATCAGACCATTTGATTGATATGTAACGGACGTCTGCGTATGGGCTCCTCTGTCAATCAGCCAACCGCACACTCAGTCAGTCAGCCAGTTGGTCAGTTGGTCAATTGGTCAAAATGAAAAGTCTACCGTCACATCCTTCATGTTGCCTCATTATTTTTCTCTTAGTATTTTGAAAATTAAAGTCAATATTTGTTTCTCCCACAATTTTTCTTGGAATTTACATATCTTTTTAGATTAGTGTGTGAGTATGCATTAAAAGAAATTGAATGCAAAATGTGTTTAAAAATCAAAAATCGATAAGCAAAACATCTCTGCTAGAAAATGCTGTTTTCAGTTGATTAAATATGGCATATATGTAAAGCTGTATTAAGGAATTGTTGAGAAAACTGTTGCTTTATTGTTGAGAAGATGTTGAGTAACTCGTATTTGCTTAAGAATTTAAAAAACCAAGATTTTTGCAATGTCCAGAGAACTATTGTCGCACTGCTGAAAAAATATTGACTTTCTTAGCAGAGTAGATAAAAGTACCTCCTACAAGAAAGTAACGGGTTGAAGTCCTGGTTAGAGATGACAATTGTGTATTGTGAGATTTTTGAATTGAAAATATTACTTTCTCATCATAGTCCATAAGTCCATAAATCTTTCGGGTGCTTGCTCAAAAGTAAATCACCACAAACTAGAAAAGAAATTCAGCCGGTAAGAGCTTATAAATTTTTTGAGAAAAATATGATTTTGTTAACGCAAATTTTATAGAAAAAATAATTGTATTTCTTTATTAGATAGATTTGGGAACTCCAAAGGGTGATCCAAGTAGAGGTACTTTTTTCATGTAGTCATGTCAAGTTGTCAGTTATTTTTGTTCAGTATTGTTTGGCATTTCATCATGGAAAGACTTACGCCTGAACAACGTTTACAAATCATTTAACTTTATCACGAAAATTCACGTTCTGTAAAGAATGTGTTTCGCGCGCTTCGCTCAACTTATGGTCAACATAATCGGCTCACTGAGCGTACTATTCGCAACACCATCACCCATCTTGAGAAGCAGCATTTATTATATTCATAGCGGGCGTAGTTCAGAGTATACTCGAAGACCGTGGAGAGTCGATTCGGCGCCATTCGCAGCAACTCAAGTTGGCGTATGGAACGACTTGACGCATTTTATGTCGAGATCTTAAATTGAAAGCGTATAAATAATAGCTTGTGCAAGAAATGCAGCCCTTCGACCTTACCAAGCGACATCGCTTCGTCCTATGGGCTCTTGAAAAGTTCCAAGAAGATCCGACGTTTCCAAGCCAAATTTTATTCAGCGTTGACTCCCATTTCTGGCTCAAGGGGTACGTATACAAGCAAAATTGCCACATTTGGGACGAAGAGCAACCTGAAGAGATTCAAGAGCTGTAATTTCGTCCAGAAAAAACAACGGTTTGGTGTGGTTTGTGAGCCGGTGGAATCATCGATCCGAATTTCTTCAAAAACGATGCCGGTGAGAACGTAACCGTCAATGGTGACCGTTATCGCGCCATGATAACCGACTATTTGGTGCCTGAAATTGAAGCTCGTGATCTCCGCGGCATTTGATTTCAACGAAACTTCCCACTCATCGCTAATTTCAGCTAATTTCACGTTTTGGGCTGGTCGATTGACCACCAACATCGTGCGAAATCACAACGTTAGACTTTTTCCTGTGGGGATATGTAAAGTCTAAAGTCTATCCGGACAATACCGCTTAGATTCAGGCCTTGGATCAAAACATCACGCGTGCCATTCGCCAGTTACCAGTCGAAATGATCGAACGAGTCATCGAAAATTGGACTCAACAATTGGACCATCTGAGGCCTAGACGCGACCAACATTTGAAAGAGATAATCTTCAAAAGATATATGTCAAATAATGTTCTTTCGAACGATAATAAACATTTCCCATTATAGTTGAATTTTTTGGTGATTTTTCTTTTAAAAAGTAGTTAACCTCGAAATGAGTCACCCGTAAAAAAACCTTTTTATGACGAGGCGAATCTACTTAGCTATATCTTTCCTCTATTTACGTCTGTTCACCACTGTGTACACGGTAACTCAAGTAAAGATTGAGATATTCTGATAAAACTTGATTCATACTTTCCCTGTGTCACAAGCACTGATACTATACCAAATGGATGAAATCGGTCAAAGTTCACCTCCGATATAACGAAAATCTTGAAAAGTAAAAATTTCAGGCGATCAAAGCGTATATCTCAGAAGTGGCAGTACAGAATTCGATATTTATAATACCCATGGTCTAAAATGAATACAAAATGAATATGTGCGCAACTGGGCAACAAGTATGTCTTTGTTCCACATAATTGACTTTTTACTTAAGGGACTGAATAAAATAAGAAATAGATAAAATTAAATATAGAGTAACCTATGTTTATAACAGACCTCTTTAAAAGATTTTCGTTATTTGTATAAATTTAGTTTTTTTTATTGTTTGTTTACCCTTGGAATTTTTTTTATTTGGAAATCTTATTGATGCTACAGCTCAGCTACTTGAGGTAGATGAACATTTAATTTATATTGTTTCGCTTAATAAGTCTTTCACTTGTCTCTCGTGCTTCTTTTATCAGGGATTTTTTTTTTTAATTTTTTTTTTTTTTTGCGAAGAATAATTGTGCGAAAAGACTTTAACATAAAAATCAAAAGCACTGAATAAGAGATATTGCTTGTGTTTGCAATAAAAATTTAATTTTAGTCAATAAAAACTTAATAATATTAGAAAAAAGTAGCGGGTACTTTAAATTAAATTATTTTCAAATTGATCTTCATTTAATTTTCTAAATTATTTATTTTATTTTATTTTTTGCAATATATAAAATATAAAAGTTTTAAAAATACTTTTTTATTATTTTTGATATGCATGTACAAAAGAATATTCAATTTAATTTCAACCTATTAAAATACCACAGATTTTTACACCGAAATCACTTAGCAATCAATTTAATCTTCTCACCAAATGCCACAATCTATCCGCTATTATTTAAAATGTTTATAGCTTTTTGTTAACGGCATTACACCTCCTCACACTTAATTAGACTTCTTAATGGTCGCTCATATTACCATTGTTAAATTGGGTTGGGGGGGGGCGAATTAATTACTACAAATTATATTTTAAGCGTTTTCACAAATTGGAATTAATTCAATAACAACAAAAAACCCAATTCAAAAAAATTTTATCGCATATATTAATATTAAGATAATTTCATATGTAGCCATTTTCTCATAATTGCTATATCCTTCACGCATTTCTGTTCTTATTTCAATTTCACGGTGTGGCGCACTCTGTAAGTAATTTATACAATTTAATTTCATATAATTGCGGTAATAAAAATTGCAGTGTGTGATTGCATTTAACATTTAATTAAAATTAAATTTCCAATTTTTTTCTCCTGAAAATACTGTCAAAGGCTTTTTCAGGGAAGTTGGTTTCGTAACATCGTCTTTTAGTCTAATTTCCAGAAATTACATTTCAATTTCTCTGCTCTTAAAATTATATTTCGAAATTTGTCAATTTAACCCGCATCCTACTAAAACTTTTCTTATTTAATTTTGCATTTTTATTTAATGACGTTTTAGAGCTTTTTATGTAGGGGTCGACACATACTTTTATGTTTTTATGCAAAAAAAAATTACTTTAATTATTTAAAAGAAATAATATTGAATTTGCAACGAAATAATAATCTAATAAAATTTTAGAAATGTACTCAAAATATATCACACCTCATTATCTATTGCATTATCTATTGTAGGCTATACCGATAGTTCTGTAAATTCATGTTCTAATTTTCTAGTTTTCTTTAGTTTGTTTAAATGAAGCTTTAATTATTTCATATTCACATTATAATATTTGGAATTTTTTGTTTAACATATTGCTGATGATCAATTTTATATTTTACTGCATTGTATTGCCAACAAATTTATTGAATATTTAATATATATAAATGTATCTATTATTCAATATTCAAGTGGAAAAATTTATATATTAAAGGAAAATTTCTATTGCATGTGTGAGTAAATGCATGCAAAATGTTTGAGAAAATATGCAAAAGATACTTTTGCTGACTAAGGAATATTTTTGGCAATTGCGCTAATAAATAAATAAATAAATAATTTTTATTTGTTTACATAATGGCAATTTCTAATGGCCAAAACACAATATAGGAGGCGCAATGTAGAATGTCATGAGTAATCACTTCGGCAATGTCTGGTTGTCTGTCCAACTAAAACTAATATCCGTACTAATATTAGTAGATAATATAATTTAAATTTAAATTTACAGGGTTTTCGAATTAGTAGTAATTTAAACTTTAACAGCGTAGAACACCCATTTAACACCTTTTTCACAGAATAATAAAAATGTCAACCTGACTCGAGAGCGTACATTTTGTAATTAATAGTAAAAAAAGAACATAAAAAATTGGAAACTAAACTAACCAGCAGATAATTTCACTGGATAGAATAACGACTAAATAATATCGAATAAGAAATTAATTACAACAACTTTATTCAAGGCACACCAACAACAACGCGAGCACTATTGGAAGACCGTGACAGAATTTTCAAATTCTTTTATTTTATATATATTTTCCTTTAATTTCATGCAATCTTATTTTATTGTGTTTTGTTTAATTTATTAATTTATTTTACTTTATTGTGCTTTATTTCATTATTTTTTTTTTTTTTGTAAATTTTTTTAACTTATTTTATTTTATTTAATATTAATTTGCTTTTCTTTTTATTTAATGAATTTAATTTAATTTTATTTTTATTTGATTTAATTTAATTTTATATTATTCTATTTACTTTCTTTTTTATTATTTTAATTTATTTTATCTTATTCTCAATTTTTTTTTTATTTTTTTTTTATTTTTTTTTAATTAATTTAATTTAATTATTTAATTTAATAAATTTTTTTATTTTATTCTATTTTATTTTATTTTTTTTATTTTTTTTAATGTAATTTAATTTAATTTAATTTACTTTTTTTTTATTTTTTTTTATTTTATTTTATTTTAATTTTTTTTTTGTCTTATTTAGTTTTGTTATGTTTTATTTTATTTTATTTATTTATTTTTTATTTACTTTTTTATTTTATTTCATTTTATTTTGCAATATATTTTTTTATTTAATTCATTTTATTTATTTTTTCATTTTCAATTTAATTTTATTTTTCTTTAATTTAATTTATTTAATATTATTTTACTTGATTTTATTTTATTTATTTTAATTTAATTTGGTTTATTTTATTTTATTTTATTTTAATAAATTTCATCTTATTATATTTTAAATTAATTTATTTTATTTTTTTTTATTTTTTTATTTTATTTTATTTTTTATTTTCTATTTATTTTCTTTTTACTTTATTTTATTTTATTTATTTAACTTCATTTTTTTTTTATTTTATTTTTTTCTTTATTATATTTTATTTATTTGCAATAATATTTTAAAATTTTTTTTTTGCAATTTTATTTTTTTTTTGCTTTAATTTAATTTAATTTATTCTATTTTATTTTAATTTTATTTTATTTATTTTTTTCAATTTATTTTATTTTACTTCATTTTATTTTGTTTATTGCATTTTTTTAGTGTATTTAATTTTATTTTTTTATTTGTTTCTTCTATTAAATTATTTTATTTAATTTCAAATGGATTTTATTTTATTTTTATATCAATTTAATTAATTTTATTTTATTTTTATTTATTTATTTTATTTTATTTTTTTTCATTTTTTTCTTTGGTTTAATTTGATATGCTTTATTTTATTTTATTATAGTTTTTTATTTTGTTTTATTTTATTTTAATTTATATTATTTCATTTCTTTTTGTTTTATTTTATTTAAATTTTTTAATTTTATTTTATTTTATCTTAATTTAATTTATTTTATTTTACTATAAATTGTTATTTTAATTTTTTTTATTTTTTTTTAAATTTATCTTCTTTTTTTCAATTTATTGTATGTTTATTTTATTTATTTATTTTCTTCTTTTTATTGATTTACTTTACTTTATTTTATTTTTAATTTTTTTTAAATATTTTTTCCGTTTTTTTATTTTATTTTATTTATGTTAAATTTATTTTTTTTTTTATTTTTTTTTTGTATTTTTTTTATTTATTTAGTTATTTTTTGTTATTTTATTTTATTTTATTTTTTTTTATTTGGTGCTATTTTATTTTATTTATTTTATTTTAATTTAAGTTACTTAAGTTTTTAATTTTTTTTTTTCTATATTTTTTTATATGATATATCATTTTTTTTATTTTTTTTTTATATCATTTTATTTTATTTTATTTTTTTTTTTTTTATGTACATTTTTTTTATTTGTTTACTTTGATTTGGTTTCTTTAATTTATT
Source organism: Neoceratitis asiatica (assembly GCA_030068015.2). Taxonomy (NCBI): domain Eukaryota; kingdom Metazoa; phylum Arthropoda; class Insecta; order Diptera; family Tephritidae; genus Neoceratitis; species Neoceratitis asiatica. Next base: position 42,943,309 of record CM061529.1, read on the forward strand.
TTTTTTTTATACTATATATCAATTTATTTAATTTTTTTTTTTGCTTCTTTATTTATTTTATCTTAATTTAATTGGGTTTACTTTTTACTTTTTTTCTTATTTCAATTAAGGTAATTTATTTTATTTTTTTATTTTACGATATTTGACTATCTAATGTTATTTTATTTTATTTTATTTTTTATTTTAAATCAATCTTTACTTTCATTTTTCTTTTCCTTTTTATTATATAATTTTTTTTTAAATTGTGTTTATGTAATATTAACGAAGCAATCGATGTTGGTAAAGCAAACAGGAAGTAGCAAAATATTTGAAGTGATGTGATGATGCGAGTGAAAACTAAAAATTCATTCATTTTTTCCACAAAATAAACAACACTCTCCGTATGATAAACAGAGTCGGGCAGTAATTTTCTTAATTAAAAATTAATATATATAATTTTTTATTTAGGAAATTTCACTTTTCAAGTACGAAGCGCATTAAAGAGCATTAAGTTGAGAGAGAACACGTTTTATTTATTTTACACTAATAAACGCACCAAGAATTTATTTCAGACAACAAGCAATTGCCCAGTTCGACGACACCAAGTTACGCGCTCGAATTAGACGCACAGTCGCGTAGAGTTCTCGTTTAACAACAATATTCTGCTATACGTCAAGTGGGAGGACAAAACGCATTCACGCGTGTAATTTGCAAGCGGTTCAACGAAACCGAAACCAAAACCGAAACTGAAACTGAAATACCAAAATAGAAAATCAACTGAAAAACTGAAGTAGAAAAATTACGACGGCATAACAGACGACGGCGACAACGGTAACGGTGACAATAACAACAACACATATACACCTCCAAACACGCTTCACAAATGCCGCATATGCACTCTATTAACGATGCATTGCATTGTCCATTGGAGTAGCGTTGGAGCAACAACGTCGGCAGTGTACGTAACGGTGTGCCAGCTATTTGTAACTTACTGCATATGGACGATTTAATTGAGAGACAATGTTGTCGCCCTTGTTGACGTTGACGCTGTCGTTGCTTTCGGTGCAGACGTCTTCGTCGACGCTCGCTAGCCGGACGCAGCGAGTCAAGTATGGCAGCAAAGTGGAGCGTCGACCACCAGAACCACCAGAGCGCACCAAAGTTGCAATCGCCTGTCGCAGATGCGGCACTAGCGGCCGCCACAGACCGAGATGATGGCGCACAACGTTCTAGCCGGGCAGCTGGCAACATTTCACTGGCATATTGAATTGAATTGCATCAAAGAAATATGTTGGCAAACGAGCTGCAGCCAAACTGAGCAGACAAGAAACAGAAGAGGCAAGATGGAAGAAACAAGCTACATACCGACCGACGGACTGGCCGACCATTATCGAGCCGAAACACGTGTAAACTGTAACAAAGCGTTTAGAAAATGTGGGCGTGCATTGGAAGGCACATACACAAGTATGCATGAGTAATTGAGAATGTGTTTATATATTTATATAAGTAAGTGTATGTATGTATTTATATATCTCTAATTGTATCTTTAGACAACAGCTAGCCTTGCTCTGTCGAGTTGCGTTCCTATCGTTGAATTTCTGCTGTTGTTGCTTCAGCCAAGATGAAGCAGCTGGTGTCGTTGGCACTGCTCGAAGTGTGGTTGTGTATGTATGGTGGCGACTTAGCATGCAAGTTAATTGTTGTTATTGCATTACTTAGCCGAGTTGCAGCTCAAAGTTTTTTTCGTCGATTGTGCATCAAAGCAGCTATCGATGAATTTGTGCATCTGTGTTTGTTGATTTGCATGTAACTGTGAATTCACTTAATTGTATTTTTGTTTTACTGCACCTGCTTAGCTGTTTTGGTACAATAAACTGAGAATTAACCGTCATTGAAAAGTTTGCCATATATATGTCGAGCCTCAAGTATCGCATGATGCCATTATTATTAAATAAATCATTTATTAGAACAAAATCTTAAGAAAAAATTGTAAAAAAAAAAATCAAAAATTCAAATTTTTTCACAAATCGGTATTAGTCGTCTGTCAGTGTTTAATAGAAAGTATTATAAAAAAGCTTTTTTTTGTAATTACCCGCTCGGTACCGCCTCGGCAGGAAATGTCATCAACCCCTCTCGGTGTATTTTGTTTCAAAAAAATCCGACATCCGTCGAGGCAGTTTAGAACAAATTACATACAAAAAAGGTACATCAAGACGTACATCACAAATCGGAGAAGCAGCTTAGACGTAGCACTGAAGAAATCGGAGAACATATTAGACAAACCATTTGAGAATTCTGCCTTCGCTATCACAACTTCGCAAATGAGGCGAATGCGATTAATCGACCTCCCTGAAATATGACCTATTTCGTCCACAGGATTGCACCACCCATCTGTACGGAATGTAAGATCAAATTTTCCGCAATGAAAAACTCGACCATCGATATCTTGAGATTTTTAAAAGAAATTACTTCTAAGTAGTCATTTCTTAGGAAAAGTTGCAGAGCTACTACGCTTCAGTGACCTAATACCACAGTTTACTGTCTTCAATTCGCAAATTGCTTGTAATCAAAAGTCTATACCTATTATTATAGATCAGGCTTCCACAGTAACGCTTTCAAATACTTATAACTAAGGCTTAAGTCATCAACAATTTGCAGTGATCGCCTCAAGGTAGCGAAAAATGATTAAAATGTGCAGCCGAATTCCAAAAAGTTGTTTTATCTATCATCACTCAGTCTTGATTCCCGAAAAAAAAACTATTTCTTATATCAAATATTTTTCCGAAAAACTTAACTAAGTGGCAACTCGCTAAACACATACAGAAATCTTTTATTCGATTATCTATTGAGAAGCTATTTAGCGCCAATTTTCTGCAATACACCCGCATTATTGGTTCTATTCAACAAGCGAATGGTACAGCTATTCCGCACTCGTTTATCCAATGCATACACATATACATAGATATGATTTCAACTAACTGCCTCCCTCAATGAATGCATGTACACATATATATGTGTGTATGTTATTGAATAGCGAGTGCCAACATCATGACAACTATTTGAGAGGAGGAAAAGTAGGGGAAAAAAATACAGGAACAACCCCTTCCACAAGAACGTTGACGTTGGCGGTGACGACGATGATGACAAAAACGGCTCAGCCGTTGGCGATTACATGATGCTGGCATTCAAAGGCACTTAAAGTGCATAAAGACTTCAGCTAAGCGGAAAATGATCGAAGGAAGCAAATCTCTCGAGGGAGTATGTGTACTCTAAGACGCACATGCACATATACACAATTGAATATACATACATGATGATGATATGGCATAAAATCTCCCAGCCGTGTTATAGCAAACGGTTACAAAAATGCACAATACCAAAGTGAATTTTCTGCCTGATATTAAACTAGTGTCGAAAATACAGAGCTGAACCAATTAGGAAACTATTAATATTATTATTTCATTCAATTTTTAGGTAGACGTTTTTCACTCTTAGTAATTTTATGGAGAATGCATGAACATTTGTAATTTTTGGCAATTTCACTTATAAATTTGCCTAAAAATAATATTAAATATTTTTTAATTATAAATGTGTGTAAAAAAGTTAAGTTAAAAAAAACGAATTAACAAATTAACGATTTATTTACATTAGGGGTATTCTCTTTGTCTAGGAAATGCATGCTACGGTGCACGGATAGAAAATTTTTCCTACTCGTGCAACGGCACAACAGCAAAACACATGGAAAAAACATATGGTACGATAGGAAAAATATCCTATACCAAATCCTATGTGTATTTATTTCCCACAGCTAGCAAGAAGGAAAATGCAACCCTGTGAAGGAAAAGTAACCCTGTGCCTGTGTGGTTGTTATTGTTTCACTTGAATATTTCAAAATTTTGCAACGCGGGTGCTCTCGATCTCTAGAATAATTCCATAGGAAATATTTGCATAGTATGCATTTCCTAGACAAGGCGAATACCCCTATTTTAAACTGAAAGAAGTGTGTTCCTTTGTTCAGAATTCGTTCTCAAACGCCGCATGACCGTTTGTTATCGAATTACTTAAAGCTTGTCAATACGTCAAATCGTTAATCTTCGGCCGTTGCTTGATACCGTCGGAACTACTGGGTAGTGAACTGGGTTTACGCCACGCATGTGTGTGCGTGTGTATGTATATATGAGTTTATATTGCTAACGGTATTGAATCGATTAGCTCGCATGTTGGAATGCAGCAAATTATGTAAATACTTACATTAGATGCACGCAAGTAAGCAGTGGCGTATACATAACAGACTGAGGAGGGAAACGCAACAATTTCTTTGTGATTTGAGATGCGAAAAATTGAAGTTAAAATGTTTTTCCAACACATGCATCAATTGTATCGCTGACGGATGTAGCGATTGGAGTGCTCGAGAGCAAAATACTTCAACCTTACTCGTATCGGTGACGATTATCGTATTCAGATGAACCACGAGCCACTGTACGAACTCTTCGACGAAACCGATATTGTGCAGCTCATTACAATACATCATTTACACTGGCTCGGACACCTTGTAGAGGTATAGAACTTTAAGTTGGCATTACTTTTCAAGATGGCGACCGATTTAACAGCTGTCAAGTGATTTATTCTCAGTTTGGTTTGGCAATTCATCATGAGTAGACTCACGCCTGAACAACGCTTGCAAATAGTGCAATGTTTAGCGATGAAGCGCACTTCTGGTTGAATGGCTACGTCAACAAACAAAACTGCCGCATTTGGAGTGAAGCTAATCCTCAAGTGTATGTTGAAACACCGTTACATCCAGAAAAACTGACTGTTTGGTGCGCTTTATGGGCTGGTGGAATCATTGGTCCGTACTTTTTCAAAAACGATGGTGGCCAGAACGTTACAGTCAATGGTGATCGGTATAGAGCCATGATTACTAACTTTTTCATTCCTGAATTGGATAACCATGATGTCCAGGAGATGTGGTTTCAACAAGACGGCGCAACATATCACACAGCTCGTGCCACAATAGATTTATTGAAAGACACGTTTGGTGACCGCCTAACTTCACGTTTTGGACCTGTGAATTGGCCTCCAAGATCTTGTGATTTAACACCGCTAGACTACTTTCTGTGGGGCTATGTAAAGTCATTGGTCTATGCGGATAAGCCACAAACGCTTGACCATTTGGAAGACAACATTCGCCGTATTATTGCCGATATACGGCCACAAATGTTGGAAAAAGTCATCGAAAATTGGACGTCCAGATTGGATTACATCCGCGCCAGCCGTGGCGGTCATATGCCAGAAATCATATTTAAAATGTAATGCCACAATACTATCTTTCGGATAAATAAAATTCATGTCAATCGAATAATCCGTCGTTGTTTTATTGCAACTTAAATTCTATACCTCTATAAAAAAAAAACACCCTTTACATTATTACTATTACGATAGAAGGACCAAGTTGAAGATAATATTTCCTCTTTTAATCTTTTCCTATTAATGAATTTAATAAGGTCGACTCGATAACTGGTTTTAATGACCAAGTAAGTAAGTAAGTACTTCAGGTAGAGCTTGCAACTAAATTAAAAAATGATCGAGGTGACTGAAAGAGCACTAATGTGTATTAATGTCAATCTTACTTTTCCATTCAATCAAAAATGGTTATAATTATACCTTCAAAATCAAATCGATCAAAGCAGATTCACTACCTAACAGCGACATTCCATTTAAGGTCTTTAACGTTTATGTTTACAGTCAAGGGACTACAGAATCCAAAGATTTTTCGTTAAGGCTGCTCTGGTTGTCAGATCACTACTGAAACCAAAAAATTGACAAGACTTCCAACATCACTTCCGGTCTTTTCTGACCTTTATTTCAACCTGGTGAGCGCTGAACTCATACGGCATGATCGCAAAACGGTAAAACTTGGAACTCGTGAAATTAGGGGCTTATATATATGGAGTTCAGCTGAAAAATATAGACCAACCCATGTTACAGGAGCTGACTGGAGAATGGCGAGGTAAAATCATATCGGGAGTTTCTTCTTCGCTACTGTACTTTTGAGATAGACTGATATGATTTCTTCAACAAAAAAACACACTAAAGGTTAAGGAAATTCAAATGTTTTTATTAAATATGAAGTACAATTGATACAAATAAGTTCTGAACATAACATCATTTAAATGGCCTGGACGACTTCTTTTGCAGGAACGAATTCGATAAACCCAATTTTTGAGCACTTTTTCCACCAGATCGAGTTGTATGTCATGAATAGCATGTTCAATATTGACTTTTAAAGCTTGAAGAAAGTCTGGTTTATTACTAAAGACCAATGACTTCAAATAACCCCACAAGAAGTAGTCTAATGGTGTTAAATCACAACTTCTTGGAGGTAATTTAATATCACAATTTATTGAAATAATCGAATCTCCAATCATTTCTCGCTATAATTCGGTTGTTGCACGTGCTGTGTGACACGTAGCCCCGTCTTGTTGGAACCAGCTGTTGCTAAGATCAACTTCTTTCAATTGTGGCCATAAAAAGTTGGTTATCATCGATCTATACTGCTCTCCATTGACCGTAACGGTGCTACCAGCTCCATTTCGAAAGAAATACGGATCGATGATTCCACCAGGCCAAAAACCACACTTAACTGTCAATTTAGGAGAATTTAATTAATGGTTGTTCATGAATAATTTGTGGATGTTCTTCGCATCAGAATCTACAGTTTTGTTTATTTAGTGAACCACTCAGATGAAAGTGAGCCTCATCTGAGAAGATGATTTACTTAAAAAATTCTAAAACGCAGAACGATTAAATTCAAATTTAATGGGGAATGCTGATTACCATTCTTTAGCATTTATATTTTGAAGATTATCTCTTTCAAATGTTGGCCACGGCTACTCTCCGATTATCATCCGTTGAGTCCAATTTTCGACGACTCGTTTGAGCACAGAAAAATATCTAACAATGTGATATCATACGATCTTGGTGGCCAATCGACCACAATTTGTTGCTTGTTACATACCCATTGAGACAGAAATGGGCCTCATCGCTGAACAAAATTTGGCTCGAAAACGAGGGATCTTCTTGTAACTTTCAAGAGCCCATAGATCGAAGCGATGTCGCTTGGGAAGGTCGTGCGGCTTCAGTTCTTGCACAAACTATACTTTGTACGATACGATTTCAATTCGTTCCCTACGTCAGTCCGAGCTGCAGCGAACGGCTCCGAATCGACTCTCCACGGTCTTCGTGTACACTCTCAGCTACGGTCACTATATTTTCTTCACTGCGTGCTGAACGTGGTCTACTCGGTCGAGTATTATCCAATAATGAAGGCCGCGTTCAAGATATGTGATGGTGTTGCAAATAGTGTGCTCAGTAAGCCAATTATATTGACCATAAGTTGAGCGAAGCGCGCGAAACACATTCTTTACGGAACGTGAGTTTTCGTAATAAAGTTGAACGATTTGTAAACGTTGTTCAGGCAAAAGTCTTTCCATGATGAAATGCCAAACAATACTAACCAAAAATAACATGACAGCCTGACATGACCCACGCGTGATATGTCAAAAAAAGGCTATTGAAAAAAGTGCCTCTACTTCCTACCTCCGAATGGAAGCTTCTTAATTTGTTTTATTATTAAATTTATTCTAAGCTACTTGGGTTATCGCTAAAGATAATGTTTATTTCGCGTTTAAGATCAAATTCAACACTTGTTTCAAAAGTGATATCATATCCCTTGAGAAAGTATTTTGCACGTTTCTGGTGAAAAATGTTCACATAAGTACTTGTATATAAGAAATAATACATATTTACTTATGCCTTTTTGCATTTATATTTTGCAAATATTGTATTTTGTGTTAACCAAACGTCAAGTGAGTGATTGTTCAGTCAGACCCAAGGAGGGCTTCTTTATTTTCATCGACTACACTCAATTATAAAATTTATATAAAATTTAATATATGTAAATTTGAAACTCGAAAAATATTAAACTCTTTAAACTGCCATATAAGAAATGATAAAAATAAAGATCAAGTGCAAACAGCCGAGTCATATAAATACTAAGTGAATTCAAAACTAATTTAATTTTTTTATTTTTGATATTTCTTATTGAACCATCATATAAACTCGTACTCATACATTATTAAAAAGTTTAAATCCGCTTTCATCGCTTCGAAAGCACTACGTCATCAAGTTTACTATAGTACACTTGTGCGCGCTCCAACTTATTGGCACTTTGTCAGCCGTCGAGTCGACAAGTCACTGTAAGCGCGCACCCCAACATTCGCAGTTAGCATGCTTGTTGCGCGCCGCCATAGCGTGCCCGCTGTCTCCTCATCAATTATCAATTTAATTCAATTTGCAACAAATTTTGCCACTCTTTGCACTGAGAATATCGTCGCGGCAAAGAAAACGCTCAATCATTTCTGGGGTATTTTTTTTTGCATGTCGTTGCTATATTTTTATTAACTTTTTAGTCATGTATTTGCAACAATTTTCCACTTATTTCCACTTGTCTGCAGCAGCAAAAATAACAACAACAATAACTACTAAATTTTGTAACTAAAGCCGTCAATAAGTGCAAAAAAAGAGAAAAATAATAATAAAAATCAAGGAAATCTGCAAAGGCACACTCCATGCACAAAAAAACAGGGAAAACGTAGAAAAAAATAGCAACAAACAAACTAAAAAGGGGGAAAAATAGCAAGTAAAAGAGGGAAAAGTGGCTCTTCACTTACAAATAATTTTGATTTATTGGTTTCTATTTACCCCAACTGACTTATGTTCGTAGTTGTTGCCCCTACTGATACGCCGAGTAAGAGTGCAGGCATATAAGTACATGTATTATATGTATGTATGTGGAGCGGCATGTCGACTGGTGCATATATGTAGTTGTAGTGGCAAAGCATTGAGGGTACAAATCCGAAATGCAACTCACTGCTGTAGCGCAAATGTTGCAACAGGTGTCCGTGTCGTGTTCGAAAGTAATTTCAATTGCGCTGCACCCTCACGCAGCCCCTGAACTGCAAAACTACTGTTTTATACGTTTTGTAGTATACTTTTTTTCTTTTTTTTTTTGCATATTTTTTGTTTCAACTACAATACCCCTGCTACAGTGTACGAGTTTACGTGTTGCAAGCAGTAAAGTGCACTTTGGCAACAATTTCGAATTTATTACTTAAATTAAATCACGGGTGTTCTTGTTAAAGAAGTATAAAAAGTAAAAGTAAATTTGTGGCGCGTAGCAAAATACATTGTAATATACACGTACATATACTTACATGTGGGTAACGCAAATAAATATGAGTTTTCAATGTGAGTTGTTTTACTTGAATCTAGAATTTTGCGTTTAACAAATGTGGTGAAATAAAGCTAACATCTCAATAAAGGGTGATCCAAGTAGATGTAATTCTTTCAATAGCCTTTTCTTAACAGATCACGAGTGAATCGTGTCAAGATTTCATGTTATTTTTGTTCGGTATTGTTTGTTGTTTACGCCTGAACAACGTTTACAAATCATTCAACTCTATTACGAAAATTCACGTTCTGTAAAGAATGTATTTCGCGCGCTTCGCTCAACTTATGGTCAATATAACCGGCCTACTGAGGGAACTACTCACAACACCATCACCCATCTTGAGACCCAGCTTTTATTGTTGAATAATATTAGATCGAATTGACCACGTCCAGCACGCAGTGAAGAAAATATAGCGGCCGTAGCTTGGAGAGTCGATTCTGCGCTGCTCGCAGCAACTCACTTCAACTGATGTATGGAACGACTGAGCGAATTTTACGTCGAGATCTTAAATTGAAAGCGTACAAAATACAGTCTGTGCAAGAACTGGATCCGCTCGACCTTCCGAGCAACTTTTCAGGAGCCCATAAGCAAAGAAGATCCGACGTTTTCTAGCCAAATTTTGTTCAGGCCCATTTCTGGGCCAATGCGTATGTAAACGAGCAAAATTGCCACATTTTGGACGAAGAACAACCTGAAGAGATTCAAGGGCTGCCATTTCATCCAGAAAAAATAACGGTTTGGTGTGGTTTGTGGGTCGGTGGAATCATCGGTCCATACTTCTAAAAAAGTGATGCCGGTGAGAACATAACCCTCAATGACGACCGTTTTCGCGCCACATGCGCCGGCTATGTGATGCCTGAAATTGAAGCTCGCGATCTCCGCTACATTTGTTTTCAACACTTCCCACATATCGCATCAATCAATGGATTTATTGAGAGAACACTTCGGTGAGCAGATAATTTCACGTTTTGTGTCGGTCGATTGGCCACCAAGATCGTGTGATATCACACCGTTAGACTTTTACCTGTGGGGATATGTAAAGTAAAAATTCTATGCGAACAATCCCGCTTCCATTTAGGCCTTGGAGCAAAACGTCACGGGTGTCATTCGCCACTTACCAGTCGAAATGCGCGAGCGAGTCATCGAAAATTTTACTCAACGGATGGAGCATCTGAGACGTAGCAGCGGCCAACATTTGAAAGAAAAAATCTTCAAAAAATAAATTTCAAAGCATGTTCTTTTGAATGATATAAAACATAACATTTGAATATTCTGTGTTTTTTTGTTTAAAAATGTGGGGAACCTCGAAATTAATCACCCTTTATAATTATAAAAATATATATTTTCTTAAATTAAATTTTCTATAATTCTGGATGTTGTCGAGGGTTGTAATTACCACATCAAAATATAATTAATTTACCTACGAACTGCTACCAAATCCAACATATTACGAATTCTGTGTCCCTCTTGCCATTTATAAGTATATGTCTTTTACTCGCTCCAAACCTTATCCCTTCCCAGCTCCTGCCAAGAACCCAATATCTGTGCTGTACGAGTACGCGCGCTGACTTATACCTCTTTGATAGATTACTCTTTGCCTCTATACGCTATACCTTTCTGACAGCTAGGATCGCAATTACCCTTTCAGAACTACTTAACATTTCTCTATCTTCGTCTCTCGAAGATCAAGTATGAATTTGATGGATGATGTGTCCGTCGTTGGACCGCACTTACTATTATTACTATTACTGCTTACTATATGCCTTTATGTAGAGGCTTTAGTCGCTACATAATATAAAAATATGTATATATTTATCCACACAAAATTAAGGTAAAATGCACATACAATTTTTTGATAAAAATTTTAAGAAAAAAAATTAAAATTTTCTTAACAAGTTCATCCTTTGCAAACAGGTGTAATGCAAAATAAGCCACACACAAGCTCTACGCTTCTATTTTTCTTGTGATAGTGATACAAATGTATGGTTGTGTAGTTGTAGTTGTGTACATAGGCAACTGCAGATGCATAGTTTTTTTTTTTTACAATCTTTCACTACTAGCTTTGGGTTGGCTAAGGTGTACGTATAGAGGTATGTACATTGCATTTTCACATGCTTATTTGTTAGTTACTTGCATAAATTAAAGTGTCTGAAACATTTTATGTAACATAACAATTTCAACATTTTATTATTATGTTGCTTAGTTGAGGGCAGATGAGAACTTTTGTTAAACAACAAAATGGCAACTGAGTAAAGCACATACAACATCACACTATATACGTATGTATGTATTAACGAACTTAGTCCTACTTAGATACCTACCGCATTGTGGTTACTCAATGTGTTTGGTTTATACCATATGCTATGTGGAAGCGACATTTTATTGTAGATATACATTTATTACGTTTGACCTTAGATCTTTAACTATTAAAATTGGCTAGTGCTTTTTAAAGAAACTATTCAATTGGGCTTAATGAAAAATGTAAATGAAATTATGGCAATACAATTTGTAAGAAGCACCAGGAATAAGATTGAAACGGCAAAGAATAAATATTTGTGTGTATTACCATACACATTTTCTGATATAATTGGCTTATGGGAAAACTTTCGTTTACACTTAAATTAAAATGGCAACAACAAATGAAGGCAATGCTTCCACCGACAAATACTATCGAATACTTGCAGAGCAATGGTGGAATTCAGTATGCTATTGTAACTATTTTTGGATCGTTAAAAATACTTAACGACGAATTCTAACCATTCGAGTATTCGCTAAACATATTTTAACGATCACCTCTTGTCGTTAACTACACGATAAATTGTTAATTAAATGACAAAAACTTTTGAGTTGTTAACGCCATCGACAAGAGATTTCATATATCACTTAGGTTAAAATTAATAGTATAAAAGTTGAAATAAAATACAAATCGGGAAATTTCCCACAAAAAAAGCAAAATAAAATAAAATAAAATATAAATTTGAGTGTTTGGCATATGTTTTATCCCAAGATGAGGAAAAAACGCACTCTTCTGCGGTGTATAGAAGTTTGTTGCAGAAGGAAGGAGGAAGACCCTTTAAAATTGAATGCAACTGAGTTTAGAAAGTTGTATTGAGTAATCCCAGATTTAGTTGTAGAAATAATTTCTCAACTTAATAGCAAACTAAAAGGCGGGAGTGCATAGTTCAGTTTATGTGTATTGTACATAGATATGTGATCCTAAGCTCAAAACTGTGGCGATAATGATAAATACCGTGATACGACTTACTTATTTGGAGCTCCTTTACACAGCCTAGAGTCATGCAGCGTAGTTTGGAAAGTGAAAACCATAATATTTTATTAATTGGTGAGCTTTGTAATCCATTGCAATTCATTTATTAAAAATAAATGCTATCTTCAATATATCTGCTTTTATCGTTCCACTTTGTGCTTTTCGCAAATTTTTAAATTTTTTTTTAAGCTGTGGGGTCATTTTTTCTCTATTTTAATAAAAACAACAATCTTTATAATTGAGTTACCGAATCACCCAATCGTTAGTGCAAGCTATAAAATTCGTTAGTTAACAACTCAACAAAACGTATCGATAAAATTTGCGGAACTCCCCTACAAGAGTGCTCTCGTTAATCGAAAAAAAAATTGTCGTTCATATTCTGATAGAGTATCTGAAATTGTCCAAAATGTGAAGAAGCTTCAAAAGAATTTGACAAATTTCTTAAGAAATTTTTATTTTTTATTTAAATAAATATTTATTACTTTTTTATTGAAGTATATGGCAACACCATAATATGTTGTACTAAAACTATATTTGAGTTATCCATCTTTTAGGCCAAACTCCTGTAGATAAAATAAACTTCAATAAACTGTTTTTTCTTCTTGCAGACAAAAAGTTGGATCCTGTGGAGTATTCAGAGTGCTTTGATTCTGTTACGTGCCTGACTGTTGGAATAAGGTTCTGTGGTAGGCATGCTTGCGCGCCCAGGCTGGCTATTATATATATATATATATCCTACTTTCAGCCACAGCAAGATTTATGTTATTTATACTTCATGCCGTTTAATAAGTGGAAGGGTGGAACAGGAAGGAAATAGGTAGGGAAAGGAGATTAACTGTCCTGGAAATTGGAGTCGAGTAACCTTAGACCTCGTTATGGCTACCACTTTTCCAAGAGGTCCGCATTCTCTGACATAAATTCGCCTGTTAATTCCTAAGTCAGTCAATCAGTCATTGTATTGCTATACCCAATCCCTATTTGACGCACCAATCTAACACCCACACCAATATGGGTTGGGTTTAATGGCTCATTTCTTGGATAATAAACACCCAAAATTAGAAACTATCACAATTTGTAAATTTTTGTAAATAGTATTTATTGCATTATATTCAAAAATGTACCCTTATTTTTCCTTCAAAACTTCAGTTTAAATAGTGTTTATATATATAAAGGGTGATCCATTTCGAGGTTCCCTACTTTTTTTTTAAAGAAAAAACCACAGAAAATTCAAATTTAATGGGGAATGTTTATTATCATTCGAAGGAACATTCTTTGGCATTTATTTTTTTAAGACTATCTCTTTCAAATGTTGGCTGCAGCTACGTCTCAGATGGTCCATCTGTTGAGACCAGTTTTCAATGACTCGGTCGAGCATTTCGACTGGTAACTGGCAAGAATGACTCGCGTGATGTTTTGCTCCAAGGCCTGAATCGAAGCGGGATTGCCCGAATAGACTTTAAACTTTACATATCCGCACAGGAAAAAGTCTAACGGTGTGATATCACACAATCTTGGTGGCCAATCGACCGGACCAAAATGTGAAATTATCTGCTAACTGAAGTGTTATCTCAATAAATCCATAGATTGATGCGATGTGTGGGAAATAGCGCCGTCTTGTTGAAACCAAAAGTCGAACTTCAATTTCAGGCATCAAATAGTCGGTTATAATGGTGCGATAATGATCGCCATTGACGGTTACGTTCTCACCGCCAACATTTTTGAATAAGTATGGACCGATAATTCCACCGGCCACAACAAACCGTTTTCTTCTGTATTAAATGTCATCTCTTGAATCTCTTCAGGTTGTTCTTCGTCTCAAATGTGGCAATTTTGCTTGTTTACATACTCATTGAGCCAGAAATGGGCCTCATCGCTGAACAAAATTTGGCTTGTAAACGTCGTATCTTTTTGGAACTTTTCAAGAGTCCATAGAGCGAAGCAATGTCACTTGGGAAGGTCGAGCGGCTTCCGTTCTTGCACAAGTTGTATTTTGTACGCTTTCAATTTAAGATATCGACGTTAAATGCGCTAAGCCGTTCCATACGTCGGCGAGCGGTGCCGAATCAACACGTTCTTCGTGTACGCTCTCAGCCACGGCCGCTATATTTTCTTCAATGCGTGCTGGGCGTAGTCTATGCGATCGAATATTATGCATTAAAACGGTTAATGCTTATACCTGTGACTATGCATTGCATTTGACCCTCTCTTCCCAGTAGTGTAATGCCAACCAACAAATATAATTATTAGGAGAGTATACGCTTACTCGCTTTCACTTACCGATCTCTTATCCGATGAAAACGCCTGCATCCAGTGAGATAGATTAGCAACAAATACCGCTAAAAGAAACTGTAAGGAGAATGGATTAGAAGTGTAAATTCATAGTTACATAGGCACTTAGTCGTGGCTGGGTATTCATTACTATATATTTGGCGATTAACATTACTCAACTTTACTTTGTATACTCTTTTCACTTATAAATTTTTGACCTCGTGAACGATATAAACTTTTAAATTTTACAATTTAATTAAGTTTCGGTACTCTTATATATATACATCTATGCTAAAAATACCGAAACACTGAAATTCTCTAATCAAAAGAAGCAGATGGATCAAAAAATTTGATTGCCAGAGGTCTCATATGGTATTATCAGGTAAGTTGATTGCTATGGGCAAAAATTAAATTAACGGCGTTGTCACCTTATGTGACCATCACAAAAAGTCCAGACTCTCTTAGAGTAGCCTGGTTACATAAGCAGCACATGGCTGGAGTAACATAGACTAATGAGTTATTATTTTTGCTGACGTTACTTTCTCCCCGCTGATGCTACTGCTATCGACGTGGCTGCTACGCTGACCGCGGGACGGCGGTGCTATGGCGACGTTGACTACCTCGTTGCGATGGTGCTTAGGTGGCGTTTAATGTTTGTCTTCTTCTCTCCTTTAACTTTGTTTCTTAGTGGTTTCTATAGTGTCTACGTGTTCTTCTTTGCAATTATGCTTAATGTGTCTTAAGTATGATATACTTAAAATGGGTATGAGTGAGAACTCGTGGTAGTCCCACCCAGGTAGACCTGAAAGGTTTCAGATATGTAAAAAAAACATCTGTGGCCATATTATGTTTTATATTTGTATATTTCATTATTCTTTATTTTATTTTAGTTTGGCATGTGTACGAGTATGTATGTATGTATGTACATCCCCAAGGAGGATGTACTTACGATGGACATATTTGCACCATGTGTTGCACTATGTCACCTAAATATGTGAATAACATCTTAGCTGGGCTCTAAGCTACAGGTGAGGTCCGCAGGTCGCGGATGGCAGGACGGCCCGTAGTAACAGGTTAGTTGTGAAATAAGTCTAAACGCGTAAGCAATTCCCGCGATGGGCGGCAGGAGCGGATGATGCGGTGTAAAAGCTATCAGATTCCGTCCTGTGACTGTAGCGAATCGATACCGCCTCTCAGAAATTTGGGTCCCAATAATTCAGATGCTTGATGAGTAATACAAAAACCCGGTACACAACGCTGCACACTGGGAATCCCCTGAAATTTTAACAACGACTTCTTCCTTACCAGGAAGAATAGGGTGATGTGAGCTTGCTCTGCCGAGGTGTTAGCCGTGCTGTTTATGTTTCGGACTCTGGTCAAGGAGGTTGAATTGGACGTAGGTTAGTATCCTGCGTTGCCCCGGTCGTGCACTGGTGCGTCCGTTTTTCCGGGGCTGGTAAGGTGAAGGACAGGCCTCAGGGGACTGGGGTAGGAACATATCTCCGAGGGTACACCCGTTCCTGTTCCCGAAAAATAACAAGGGATGGATTTTATAAAGAGAAGCAACACAAACAACATCACCACAAGCAACAGTAACAATAGTAGCAACAGTTACGCGACAATAAGGGAGCTGGGGGACGAAATTAAAGAGCTCACGGAATTGATGCGCCCTCCATAGCGAACCATTACCAATATCCTAAGAGAAGAAACCAAACGAAAAATATTGGGTATGCCCATGACTACGAAAATTACGTAAAAAAGACATCGTGACGAAAAACAGGTGAAAGGACATACCCCACCGATAAAAAACAACCCATGAACGAGAAACAAAGAAAGAAACACATAATGAAAAAAGAGTCGACAAAACAACCGACGGTAGCAAGGGAATAATAGCGGGTTAGGAAAGTGGCTAGACAGAAATAAGAAGGAAAAATGGAGCTGCATACACAAACAAAAATAATTGGATATGCCGATGATATCGCAGTAATTGCAGTGGCGAAGGAAATACGCCAGATAGAACACTTACGCAATCAGGCGGCAATAAAAATAATGGATTGGCTGACAGTAACAAAGCTCTAGTTAGCAAGCCACAAAATTGAAGCAGTGCTAATTACGAGCAGGAATAACTAGAGCCTTCTACGCTCAATATGGATGGGTACAACATCCCCAGCTTAAAACATATACACCAAAGGCTATCGAATCGATTTCTTGTTTGAAACATAACAAAATCGGTGAGAGCCGACGGCTTACCGGCGGAGCTATTCAAATACGGCGGGGAAGAATTCAAAATGGAATATAAGCGTGTTCTGCCCAATCTAAAAAATGAAGGAACCCACGATCTGCGCTAATTATCGTGCGATGAACCTGCTCAATACCGCATAAAAGTTCCTATCTAGCGATTGTGTGAAAGTTTAAGTTCACCGCCAACAAACTGATTGGACCTTAACAGTGTCGCTTCAGACCTGATAAATCTACCATTGACCAGTTAATTACCCCGCGAATCTCATATCACTGCAAAACTCATATAGCTATGTAAACTGGCCTTGGATAACACCAGAACCGCAATCAGAATCGGGAAAGACCCCTCCAAGCCATTCGATACCAAACGAGGCTTCAGACAGGGTGCCTCGTTATCGTAGCCTATCCTATCTTCCGAATGGATGAAACCAGTGCTGCTTTGAAAATATTCGATAGAGTCTCCGCCGGTGGAAGCAGAGGAAGAGAAAGGCTTTCGCTCCATTGGAAGAATCGAGTGGAGAGCGCCCTGGATTCACTTGGCATTTCCTACCGGCGCCAAACAGCGAAGGTAAGAAAGGAATGGCGCATCTACGAGGCGCCTACGCCAAAGAAGAAGAAGAAAAATTTGATTTAATGTATTTACAGAGACAAAAATTGCAGTGTGTCACTCATTCATCTACAATTTGATCTCAAAAATTAAATTTCTACTTGCTAGTACTGCACTAGTAATTTCTATTTCTCTTGAAAGTGCTGTCAAATGATTTGAAGATTGCCAGTGAAATTTAACTTCGCAAAATGGCTACTCAGAGTGATTTACAGAAATTGAAATCAAATTTTCATACAATTTTTAATGCTACGTGTGACTGCTTTTGAAATTTAGTTTTGAAGTTTCTAATTTTGACATGTAATTTTAAATTAAATAATTGCTACGTCTGCTTTATGCTCCACCCACGAACACATGCAGTAAAGCCGTTTAAGTAACACACAATTCGTGCAGAGATCTCTGCATGTCTCTCACAAAAAAATAAAAAGAGACACACACCCAAATTAAAGGAGGCGTCCGTTATATACGCATACTCCTATAATAAATTTTGAATTTTGAATTGAATTCGGTTCAGCATTTGGTTAGATTTGGTGAGGCATCATTATCGTAAGGAAACAAATTCTAGCCACAAATTTAAGTTAAGACCATTAATAACTGAAATCTATTACAACAATTCAAAATCATTTTAAAATAAATTCGTTGAAATCAAAACGAATTTGAAAAAAAAAATTAAATTTCAAAATTCAACGTTAAAATTTTTTTAAAGTAAACAAGCTTTTAGCTGGAAAATGCGATAGTAAGCATGAAAAGCTTTTTATAACCAAAACCAATGCGGCGCAACACTACACTGTAATCAAAGAGTGTTAAAAGAGAAACAAATGTGAGAGCATAAAGAGCGGCGTATATAAGAGAATTTACTATATACATATGGGCTAGTTAAAGAGAAATATACAATATTGAAAATATATATGTACATATCGGTATACAGCTAACGAAATTAAGTGACGACCGAGTTTCCACTGGCATTTACGAAAACTTTTTCCGCATGCTTGCTGACATTCGAATGGCTCGGAGCATTCACTCACGTGGAAAATATTGAAATCAAACATAGTTCGCGCACATTTTCTTTGCGAATTAATCAGAGTTGTAATATTTTAAATGCGTATGCTTACACATACATTCATATATGCGTTATATATTATATATATATACATACATATACATATGTGCTCTTATTGTTAAAGTATTTTTATGCATAATTTTTGATTGCGGTTAAATCATTTTCATTTATTGTTGTAAGTGCAGAAAATAGCGGTACTTAATTTTTTGTACACACATTCCACAAATATTTATGACGGCTTTAATTAAACTAATTAATCCAATTAACCTGCTTGCAATAAATTACATTACTGCTATTACATTTAGTGCTATTTTCCGAAGAGTTAAATCAATCAGCGGAATTCAGTGGCTATTGTGGTCAGCTGCATCAACATATATTTATAATTGAAACAATTGCATAAATAACTGTTCTTATTGTAGACGTAATTTTTTTAAACTTTGCAAAGGAATCAAAACAAAAGGTAAAAAAAAATTATTTTTGTTATAAAGAATTTATATTTTTGAAGGAGGCAGCTTACAGGTGTGCTAGACCGAAGTCGCGAAACAGCTGGACCCTGTTTGTTTATTTTCTTTTAGTTCGCGACAATATATAAAACGAGAATGATCAGTAGTTGTAGCTGTAGTTGTAAATATATATACACATAGACCATAAAGTCTGTGTTCATCCAACACATTTTTTTAAGTAAAGTAAAAGCATAACTGAAATAGTTAATTCAGTTAAAAAAAATTGACATGTGTTTATTCCTTATATTTTTAAGTTTAAAATGCAAAAACAAAAAAAAATATAGTTTTTTTCAATTTAATTTTTGTTATAACGGTATCTATGTAAGTGCTCTCATCAGCGACTCGATATAAGGGAACTGTGGAACGAAATAGCAAATGCATTGCGTACCGCTGCTGCGGAAACAATTGGTTTTCAGCAATACCAGTAAAACAGCTGGTTCGATGAGGAATGTCGAACTGCAGTGGAGAGAAAGCAGACTGCTTACCTCGCAACTTTGCGATCGACTACAACACGTGCGGGGTGGGATAGATACCGAGAGCTGAAGAGGGAAGCGAGGCGCATTTGCAGACGAGAAAAGAAATAGGCCGAAATGCGTGAGTATGAAGAGCTTGAGAAGCTGGCCGACAATGGTAATGTCGTGTGGCTTTAGACCTGGCAAATCCACCATTGACCAGATATTCACCATGCGCCAAATTTTGGCTCATAAACTGACCCTGGAAAAATACCAGAAGCGCAGTCAGAATTGGTAATCAGACAAGGAGACTCTTTATCGTGTGATTTCTTCAATGCTGGAGAAAATAATACGAACTGCAGAGCTAAATGGACCATATACAATCTTCTATAATATATATATATATATATATGTGCAATTTTTGGCGTATGCCGATGATATTGATATAATTGGTCATTACAACCGCACCGTAAGTTCTGCGTTCTCCAGATTAGACAAAGAAGCGAAGCGAATGGGTCTGGTAGTGAACGAGGGCAAGATAAAATATCTCCCGTCAGCAAATAAACAATCATCGCACTCGCGACTTGGCTCCCACGTCACTGTTAACAGTCACAACTTCGAAGTCATAGATAATTTCGCTGGGAACTAGCATTAACAACACTAACAATGTCAGCCTTGAAATCCAACGCATAATCACTTTTGCCAACAGGTGCTACTTTTGACTGAGTAGGTGATTGAAAAGTAAAGTCCTCTCACGACGAACCAAAACCAAACTCTACAAGTCGTTCATCATTCCTGTCCTGACATATGGTACAGAAGCCTGAACGATGTCTACATCTCCGATGAGTCGGCTTTAGGAGTTTTCGAGAGAAAAGTTTTGCGGAAGATTTGTATTGCTTTGCGCGACGACATTGACATAGTTCAGCGAATCAAGAGACAGCGGCTACGCTGGCTAGGTCATGTCGTCCGAATGGATGAAAGCGCTCCAGCCTTGAAAGTATTCGATGGAGTACCCGCTGGCGGAAGCAGAGGAAGAGGAAGACCTCCCCTTCGTTGGAAGGATCAAGTGGAGAGTGACCTAGTATCACTTGGTATTTCCAACTGGTGCCAAACAGCAAAAAGAAGAAACGAGTGGTGCGGTATTGTTGACGAGGCTATAATCGCGTAAGCGGTGCCTACGCCAAAAAACGAAGAAAAAGAAGAGTACCAACAAGTAAACATAGGCACCACAAAGTCTATGTTCAGGTTTGTAATTATTTACAAAAGCATTAAATTTTATAAAGCAAAATTAAATTTAATATCTTGTTGGATAACCACGTTGTTTTAATACCTCACCCAAACGGTTTGGCATTGAATTAACCAACTTATCTGCTTCCTCAGCTGTAATTCGGGACCATTCTGCCAGCATAACTCTTCGCAAAACCTCTCTACTTATTATTATATGCTGACGAATTTTTTTTTCTAATATATCCAAACGTGCTCTATAAAATTGAGATCGGGTGACTGAGGAGGCATTGTACAAGAGCCAATGTCTGAATATTTGAGCAGTATGTTTCGGATCGTTATCCTGTTAAAACCAAAACGTCGAAGATAACCCTAAATTTTCTGCACTTTGTTTCAAGGTCTTTTTTAAAACGTTGAAATATCTCCATTTATCCATTGTCAATTCGATAAATTCAAGCTGAACCACTCCATTAGCCGCCATGCACCCCCACACCACAATCGCACCAACCCCATGCTTCACTGCACCAACAAGATTTTGTTTTTCAAGGACAATTCCTGATTTGCGCCACATAATCTGGCGACCGAATATACAAAACTTGCTCTCATCCGAAGAAATTATTTGTTTCCAAAATTCCGGAGACTTATTTATATAATTGTGAACAAATTCATTGCGCCCTCGTCTGTTGACAAGTGATATATAAAGTTTTTTTCGAGCTGGTTTTAACGTTAAAATACCGGTTTGCTTGAAATTATTTACTACGAGCTGGACGGAGGAATACGTTCTTCGAATAGTTTGTCCAATTTTTCTTTCTGACACACTAATTTCTAATTTTTTTAAACTAATATTAAAACATTGTGGCTCCTATGTTCACTTGTTGCTCCATTTAGATACCGTTATCTCGAAAATGGAAATTGGAATATAAGTTTTTGTTTTTGCATTTTGAACTGAGAAATATAATGAATAAATGCATGTAAATTTTTTTAACTGAATTAACTATTTCAATTGGGTTTGTACCTTACTTAAAAAATGTGTTGGGTGAACGCAGGCTTCGAATTCGCCTATAGATACTCCTGACTTTGTCAAAACCTTAGATTTTTTGTTACTGACAAAAATCATATAATCGCGTACCAATATTATGGAGTTGTCGAGTTGACATGACAGTAGGCTTAAAATCGTTCTACAACTATTGGCGGACTTAAGGCCATACGTCTAAATGGTTGGTTATGTATCCCTTAGATATTATGCATTGGAGATCTACAGGCGTTTTCTATACTTAGTATATTCACTTGGGATGTGGTAGTTGTGCTAGATGCAACGAGGGAGTCGCTAGTTTATACTTCCGTCTTCCTCACCTACCACATCTTCATCCCATTTCGTTGAGATGTCATCCTCACCTCAAACAACCATTGCAATGCTGCCGAACTGAAAGCACCGACGCACTACCGTGTCGTCCAATTACCTTTGAAATATCCTCCGTCTTCAGAGGGATTATAAGCCATTTGACTTGCTCCTGTCCCATTTCGACCAGATTCGCAAAGACTTGCAGCAGGACAAGTTTTGTTCCCACCTGCATGACAGGCTAAATAAAATCCTTTAGTAGCATGCGATTCTCATGCGGAAGAATCAGCTTATTCTTACCTTGCCGAGCAAGTTCGCCTGCTCTGCAGTACGCCTATATGTCTCAGTGACCAGCTATATCCGGAAGAGATCTGCGATAGTTCAGCAAAATGTTATAATTTGTCGTGGTCGAGACTAGAGCGTTTATTGCGGCCTGGTTGCTAATGATGATGAAGTATATATGAAATATATCTTGGGTTTCGATGGTAGCAAAAATTTCGGCATTCAATACAATGCAATGTTCTGCTAGCTTAAATCAGAGTTCCCTTGAAGGAATACGCAAGGCAGACATCCTTCCACGGTACTATCAATGAATGAAGATTAAATCGAAACAGAAGGCAAATGGACTTTCGTTCATGGTTAGATCAGCGTAGTTCGTCATTCCAATTATCCGGTATAAATTTTGATGGGTCTGTCTATCCCCCTACTGCTACATAAAGTTAAAAGAATAAGTATTTTCAGCTGAAGCAGAGTTTAGGACAAATTAAAATTGACGCTATAATATATTTTGATCAAAGCAATCGTTTTTCTGTAGAGGAGAATAATCCGATATTTTTTTAATTCACAGCATATTATAAGTTTTAAAATTTTATTTCTTCTCTGTGGAGTTTGGCAGATATCAGGATCAGTGTATTTTCTAAAAAAAAATTTAGGGTGAGCTCAACCTCTTAATAATTCAATGCTTTTAAAATTATACCAGTCAGGATACGTATACGCACTGTAGTACTAAAAATGTTAAAACAATTCAATCAAAACCAAATATTAGCTTTTCACCACCACAAAAATAATATATACAATAATAGTCAAGGACACAACAAACACAACCGCCGCTGACAACTTCTATGTCACACATTCGGTTTTATTTGAGTGTGTAAGCTGATAATAGTGGGTGTGCATGCACTTGATGTAAAATGCATTTCATCTGTTTTTGCTTTTGTTTATATTAGGGTGCTTCTTATATTGAGTTTCTACGAGGTTTGTCTTAAATTTAGTACCAAAGCATAAATTTAAAAAGAAATAGTTTTAAACTAAAATAATTAAAAATATGATAATGTATATTTTTCAAGAAATAAATATACATATATATTTTAATGTCCTCAGTAAAGAAAGAAATATTTATTCTTTTATATTTCTTCTGCTGTTATTGTATCATCGAGAACTGTCGAGAGTAGATATCAAAATTGTTCTATGAATTTATTAATAACTACTGCAGCGATTTTCCGTTAGATATTGTGCTTTCAAGAACTATAGTCACCGATCAGCCCAACATCCTTTCGGCTGAAAAGCAGTGATTGCATTAAAACGAATATCCTTTTAACACGCCTATGACATGTTGAAAATCTATAATGAATACTGACAGTAATGAAAAGTAGATAATTTGAAAACTATAAAAAACGACAGTATAGTGAATTTTTTGACCTGGAAAAGGCTTTCAATAATGCAAACACTATCTCAATGATCTCATTTGAGATCAACCAAAATTTGCTTGCTTGTTTTAAGTATATATTAGGCAATAAGTTCTCAGATGGTGTATTTTTTTACACTAGCATCGTAGTAGAACTACTGATAGGCAGAACTACCACAATAAAGTCCCTGGAAGTTATCCTTGATCTCAAGCCTATTAACATAAATGTAGGGTTTAAAGCAGAACTAACAGCTCATCGCATAAAAGTACTAAGCAATTGGGTGCTTGATCTCTTAAGTGAAATAACTAGAAACGGAAATCTTCTATTAGGTGATTGTCATTAATTCCTGTGACCTCCCCCATAAATGAGGTAGCTTCAAACTCAACGACTACAACTCTGTCTTCGAAGCAAAGCTTTTAGCATTACTGAAATAGCCAACTGAGCAGCCGATTGACTAGGGACAGCCAAGTGGCACTTAAGACGTTTCAATGCATAAAGTTTTTTTTTTTTAAAGACCTGAAGCAGTTCCAATGCAAGCGTACCACTAATACCTTGTTCAGCAGCGAGGATTGCAAATAGATCAAACTGTTAATTGCAATAAGCAAAAGGAAACTTAGTATCCTTTTAGGCATATTGACTTTTCATCTACACTTAAATTGAGTAAACTTGAATTAGCTGAGTGCGGAGTAACAGGTCAATTGAGTTGTCAGTTATTAAATCCATATGAGATTTAGTTAGTCCTAACCTTCGACACACGGGTGTATAAATTTGACAGCTGTCGAATCATTAGTTTGTGAATTATAGCATTGGGAATGAAACAACTTTTGCTATTGTGAAAAAAATATGATAAAAAAGAAATTCACGTGTTGATAAAATATTCCTTTTTAAAAGGAAAAATTATAGTTCAAGCAAAACCTTGGCTTGGTGACATGTTTCCGGACACTGTCCCAGGAAAATCAATCATCAAGGATTGGTATGCTAAGTTTAGACGTGGTGAAATAAGTACCGAAGACGATGAACGCAGTGTTCGCCCAAAAGAGGTTGTTACGGACGACAATATCAAAAAAAAAAACCACAAAATGATTTTGAATGAATGTAAACTGAAATTGAATAAAATAGCAATCACTCTAAAGATATTAACTTAAGGTGTATATCGTATCATTCACGAATATTTTGGCATGAGAAAGCTGTTTACAAAGTGGGTGCCTCACGAGCTGATTTTTGACCAAAAACAACGATGAAACATGGCTCCATCATTTCACTCAAATCGACGGTCATCCGAGTGGACTGCATACGATAAACTAGCTCCAAAGCGTAGAAAAACGTAACAGGAGTATTTTGGGATGCCCATGGAATAGTTTTCATTGACTATTTTCGAAAAGGAAGGACTATCAACAGCGACTATTACATAGCATTATTGGACGGTTTCAAGTTTCAAAAATAAGAAAGTGCTGTTTCACCAAGACAATGCGCCGTTTCATAAGTCGGTGAAATCAATGGCAAAAATTTTCCAGATATGGCCCCCAGTGACCATTTTCTGTTCTCAGATCTCAAAAGAATACTCGTTGTGAAGAAATTTTCGTCGAATCAGAGTTGAATAAAAAAATGAAGTTTGCCAAAAAAAAATATGTTTTACTATGGTATACCGGGGATTTTTCAATTGACCTTTTATGTATAGAAGAGGCCGCATATCTACCATGATGTCTCAAGATCCAAGTGGCAAGCGTGGATGGAAAATTATTTACATCTAATAGCATGAAATGTTTGAAGAATTTTATACTCAATTAGAACTATTATAAATAAGACTTTCAAAAAAAAGAGAACAAATGAAGGAACATCTACGTTTATACATACATATGTGACGTAGCTCAACCTCGAAAAGTACTTCAATGCCAAATCGACTTTAACGCAATGTCAGAGTCACCTTCGTCATATACACTTCGAGGTAAATCACAGAGATAAAACCCACTACCACTTACTCGTATATAAAAATCAATTCAAAATCAAAATCAAAATCAACAACTCGCAGATAGAATAAAGTCAATCTGAATGTGGCGAGACTTTCGTATGCGCCATTGAGTTAAGTGCATGTGAGTTCGTTTGTGTGTGTGTGTGTAAATAAATAAGCAGATATTGATTAGGTTTCATACGATTTTGATTGCCACATAAAATTGGCACTTGTTAGTTGGTGATATCGTATAAAAATAGTGCGTGCAAATTTACACATATGCATATATATATATATTTATATATATACATATATATATATATATATATATATATATATTTTACACTTGAATGCATGTTCAAACATTACATATGTGTATAGGATGTTTGCCTATCCAGCAAGTGGAGCTTTATATCAGCGGAAGTACAAACAACACCCACACATTGGTACCTGCAATAGCAAGAAAAACACACATGCAGAAGCAAGAAAAACACACACGTCCATATGTCTATGCTTCCACTGGAAATATTTTTGGATCATATGGTCTATTGGAGTACCTACAAATATACGGCGTTGTGTGAACTATTGGACCAACTCATTTTCCTGTACCAGCATAGCGCGGCACAACCTTTCTTCGTGTTTTGTCGATCGCAATCACTACACGACCTTGCGTTTGCGCAATAGGTCTTATACTCTTATATTACAAAAAATATGCGAAAATGAAATTGAATCAGTTTCGTTGCATTAGTGAGCTCTGCTGGTACGTCCAAAAGTTGGAGTTATATGTACTTACATACACATTTTATTAAGTAAAGTAAAAACACAACTGAAATAGTTAATTCAGTTAAAAAATTTTACACGAATTTATTCATTATATTCATTTTCGAGATAATGGCATCTAAGAGCAGCCACAAATAAACATAGACACCACAAAGTCTGCGCTCAGTTTGCTTGATTTGAGAATACCGTTACTTTTCATGAAGATATTTCAAACTATTGCGTAAAGCTGGATCACGTTAGAGTCGTAGGAAAAAAACCAGATATCTCACTTGTCAACAGACGAAAACGCCATGAATTTGCTCCTAATTATATAAATAAGTTTTCGGAGTTCTGAAAACAAGTCATTTTTTGGACCAGAGCAAATTTTGTATATTCAGCATAAAAGGCCGCCAGATTATGTGGCGCAAATCAGGAACTGCCCTCGAAAAACACAGTACAGTGAAACATGGTGGTGGTGGAATTATGGTGTAGGGGTGCATGGCGACTAATGGTTTGGATCAGCTTGAATCTATCGAATCGACAATGGATAAATGGGGATATTTAAACATTTTAAAAAAGAACTTGAAACAAAGTGCAGAAAATTTAGGGTTATCTTCGAAGTTTTGGTTTCAACAGGATAACGATCCGAAACATACTGCTCAAATAGCCAGACTTTGGCTCTTGTACAATTCCCGTATACAGCACCTTTGGGTTATATTAAAAAAAATTCATCAGCACATAATAACAAGTAAAGAAGTTTTGCGAAGTGTTATGCTGGCAGAATGGTCCCGAATTATAGCTGAGGAAAGAGATAAGTTAGTAAATTCAATGTCAAACCGTTTGGGTGAGGTATTAAAACAACGTGGTTATCCAACAAAATATTAAATTTAATTTGTCTTTATAAAATTTAATGCTTTTGTAAATAATTATAAACCTGAACGCAGTCTTTGTGGTGCCTACATTTACTTGTTGGTTTACTTAGATACCGTTACAACGAAAATTAAATGGAAATGTAGATTTTTGCTTTTGCATTTTATACATACAAAATATAATGAATAAATTCATGTAAAAAATTTGAACTGAATTAACTATTTCAGTTATGTTTTTACTTTACTTAAAAAAATGTGTTGGATGAACGCAGACATTGTGGTCTATGTGCACATATATTCCATTGAAAATAGAACAAATGCGCAAAATAAAAAATGTTCCATATTCATTTATAATAAATTATTAATATTAATACACGTATAAATTTTTATGATATACATATATTATGTTATACTTCACACCACAGCATATTGTTTTAGAAATTAAGAGAATATTCAAATAAAATATTTCGCAGATACTTCAAAATATGATCTCCTGTAGGTACTCCATGGAATAATTTTGTGGAGTAGTTTCAAAATAAATTCCTGTAAGTACTCCATGTAGTAGTCGGGTGCTATATAGAGGTGGCTTATGTGATCCAGCCCTATGGCATCACAATGTCCATATTTTTGTTTATGGATTGTGGTTTATTTTGGATTAGTCTATTGTCCGCGTGGATTGTATATGTCACGCTTGCATGGAGTACACGCGTTGTTTGCAGTGGTATGTCAACAACGCTTGTACGCTGATGACAATCAGTATACATATTGTATAACGTGTGTATTTTCATATCACAACAATAACATACTGTCAACACTGACAACCTTGGCTTCATGCATTCGAGATACCACCCCGAAAAACGTGAGAGTGCAGACAGAGCCAACGATGCTGCAACTTGGGTTCAGTAAGGTAAAGTAGTGCTAAGTTAGTTCAATTGCTTACTTGCTTTTACGTAAAATGCATTTGACTTGCCATTGAAGGCATCCAACGCATGTATACACAAGCAGTAATACGCCCATACAGACATACAATCTCATACATGCACAATGTAGCCGAATTCAATTTGTTGTGTAAAGTACAGTACAAAAAGCCGAAGTAGAAGAGAAAGAATAAATAGGAACATAAAATTTTATTTTACAATACTTAATTTCGTTTACATTATTCGATTTACTCTGTCTTTACTTGCACTTACTTCGTCGTCTGCCCATGGAAGTCTGCTAGTACATACATATATGTATGCATTGATATAAAAACGCATTTATGTACATATGTATATACATAAATACATAAATATACATATACATTACACATTATATGCTGCTGTTGCGCCTGAAATTATGCTCGTAAAATCGCTTGCCAATCCCCCACAAATCGAATGGTTTCATTCAACACTTCCATGCAATAATTTAACACTTTTAAATGGCAATTTCATAAATGTGAAAAATAATTGTAAAAGCTTTTATTGACATTCTGTGAAAAACTTATTTTATTATATCTCGACTTCTTCGACTTTTTTTGTTTGCGCAAAGTGTTGGTAAATATGAAATTTTGATTTACAAAAACTGCACTTTTATTCGTGAGATTAAATGAAAAATTCAACGTAAAATATTAAGTTTTGCTGATGAAATTTTAATAAAAATGACCTTAAAGTAGGACTTATACTTGTATAATGAATGTTTGCCTACAAGAGCTTAATTCCAATTTCTATGAATTTATTTTTTTATTTACTTTTTATAATTAATTAAAAAATATAAAATCTTAAAATTAAGACGAAGAAGATCATTAGCTGTCAGTGCTTACAGCTCCGTCCATTGAAAAAAAATTAGATGGGTTAAATTACAGGCTTTTAATAATGCTTCAATTAAGATAATGTCTTGTAAAGATGGTTCTTTTAAGAAATTAGTAGGAGTTGAATGTTGAAATAATTCGACGTGCAAGGAAACGTTCATCGATTTCAAGGTTCCCTACTTTTTTAAAGAAAAAACACAGAAAATTCAAATTTGATGTTGAATTTTTACTACTATTCAAAAGAAAATTTTTTGGCATTTATTTTTTGAAGCTTATCGCTCTCAAATGTTGGCCACGGCTACGTCTCAGATGGTCCATCCGTTTGTTTCCAATTTTCGATGACTCCTTCGAGCATTTCGACTGCTGTGTAACTGGCGAATGACATGCGTGATGTTTTGCTCCAAGGCTTGAATCGAAGCAGGATTGTCCGCATAGACCTTAGACTTTACATATCCCGACAGTAAAATGTCTAACGGTGTGATATCACACTATCTTGGTGGCCGATCTACCGGCCTAAAACAAGAAATTATCTGCTCACCACAGTGTTCTCTCAATAAATCCATTGAATGATGCGATGTGTGGGAATGGCGCCCTCTTGTTGAAACCAAATGTCGCGGAGATCACGAGCTTCAATGTCAGGCATCAAATAGTCGGTTATTATGGTGCAATAACGGTCGCCATTGATGGATACGTTCTCACCGGCATCATTTTTGCAGAAATATGGATCGATGATTCAACCGGCTTGCAAACCACTTCAAACCGTTGTTTTTTCTGGATGAAATGGCAGCTCTTGTATCTCTTCAGGTTGCTCTTTGTCCCAAGTGCGGCAATTTCGCTTGTTTACATACCCATTGAGCTAGAAATGGGCCGCATCGTTGAACAAAATTTGACTCGAAAAGAGACCATAGAGCGAAGCGATGTCGCTTGGGATGGTCGAGCGGCTTCTTTTATTGCACAAGTTGTATTTTGTATTCTTTCAGTTTAAGATGTCGACGTAAAATGCGCCAAGTTAAGATGGGTGATGGTTTTGCGAATAGTACGTTCTGTACAACGATTATGTTGACCAAAAATTGAGCGAAGCGCGCGAAACACATCTTTCCAGATCGTGAATTTTGGTAATATAGTTAAATATAACGTTGTAAACGTTGTTCAGGCGTAGGTCTTTCCATGATGAAATGCCAAAGAATATTGACCAAAAATTGAGCGAAATAACATGACAGCTGGACACGACTAATGCGTGACCTGTCAAAAAAAGGCTATTGAAAAAAGTACCTCTACTTAGATCACCCTTTATTTAATCTGGGGCAGTTGTTAAAAAGGTGATTTTTGGAGCGGTATTTCAAGATCACTACGTACCTCCGTTAAAAAAAATGTGGGAAGAAAAGCTGATAGATACATTGCGATGGACCGCAATGCGTTTCCTATGGGATAAATACCAGGAGCTGAGGAGAGTAGCAGCAGGATACATTTCAAGACAGAAATTCAGAGACACCGAAATTCATCAAAATGAAGAGCTTCAGAAGCTCGAAAATTTCTATGAAAAGGTGATCATATAAGGTTTCAAATACGAATAATACTCATGCAGGACGTTCCATAAACCACCTACGTAAAGTAACAAAGCGGCTAGAACCGGTAGTCTACCTACCGAGGTGGGCGAAAAACTAACAAAGCGTCTGCATCAGCTTAATTTAATTACTTTTTTCGGGCAAAAGCATGCTCAACGATTGAGTGTGCTCTACTCCATCCATAAGAATTTACGAATACCATAGTTGATTGAACGATGGGCTGTACCATATAAGTGGAAATATTAACATATTTCAGTGTAAAAGGAGATACCAGCTACGCTAGCTAGGTCATATGAAAACAGAGGAAAAGGAAGACATTCACTCCGCTGAAAGGATGAGGCGGAGAACAACCTGTTTTCACTTGAGAGAAAAACTGTAGATTGTAGCCAGGCGTACGTCAATTTATAAAACCTGAAATTTTGCTTGAGCACGTACCAACATAGGTAAGAACGAGGATGCGACTAAAAATATTGGTTAGCGGTTAGTTTGGCAGATAACACGATGAAAATCAAGCACGTTAAACATATTTGATATTTTCTTAAGAATAATTTATAAAATGTCTTTACTCTTTGTCGGACATTTGCTTGGTTTAAATCCCCTAACGGACACCGCCTGGTACTTGTACTTAAAATTCATAGACATTGTTTTTTTTTTAGAAATTAAAATTTAATTAGATTTTTTGTCGTAAATAAGTTAAGCTCAGGTACAAGCTTTCAGACTTTATTTTAAAGAAAATATCAAAACACTGAGCTTTATGCGTAGATTCATAAAATTTGTTCTTGCATCGGTCAGTCTTATTCGTTTCTCTCTACTCATTGTTCCTTATTCTCAAATAATTTCCTTTTACTCATTACAATACAGAAAATCGTCTGAATGATATACTTTTTAATGTTCTAATACAAATGAATAGAGTAAGTTCAGGTATGAGTTTGTTGATGACTTATTGAACTTCAAGATCAAAGTCAAATAAACAAATATTTTTTATATTATTGCCAGTCTAACATACATATGTAATATATATATATATATATTTAAATTGGTGCATAAGCGATTTTCGGCCGAGTTTCTCCTCCGATGTTTGATGATAATATTGAATGTTTCATGCTACCTACTCTTGGATAAATAAATTTTTATAATTTTTCCTTCAGAAATGTACTCTGATCGGTTTAACACTCCCTGCCGTGAGTTGACCGCAGTTAGACAAACAATTCTCTATATATTAAATGAAGCTATGGACAGGACTCGAACCTATTACCTTACACATATTCGCTTGCACCGCTACCCGCTCGACTACAGCGGCCTTTTATTCATTTATTATAATTGTTTAATGAGAAAATCAAAAAACCTACATACATGTGTCTGGTCTGGCCTAGACAATCAATCGGCTGTTCGCTCGCTTAACACTGTCATCATTAGCTTAATAGCAGTTCAAAGATTTTTTTATGTACAATAAACAAGTTCATATATATATATACCTTTTGAAAAACTCCATTAACACTTACCTAAATTGTATGTAATTAGTAAATTTGTATGAAATAAATATACACAAGCATAATTAAATAATTGATATTGAGTAGACTGTTAACTCAAGTAATAAAGAAAACCGGAAAGTTGTATTCTCGTTTTAATTGTGTTATGAACTCTTGTATTACTGTTGATTACTAAAATTTGCTCATAAAAAGTCTAAGGTGTTTATGATTTGAAAAATTGTTGTCCTTTGTCCTAAAGTTTGTTCTGCGATATTCCGGTGTATGATGCACAAAAACTAAATGGAATTTTTTTTAATTTCCTTCTCCTCCAATCGCTCACTCAGCACATCAGTGACAAAGAGATATGTTACTATCATTCCATTGGCATTCAAGATCGTAAACACCTTCCATTCTTTGATAGTTGACTGAATGGGGAAGATTTTGACGTTTCGCTATTGGACGAGATCAGAGACGACCAGATCGAAATACCGCGAAAATATTACATTAATTGAGAATTATACATCCGATAGACGGAATTTCATTTTAAATAATATTGAGAGTTTTATAATCATTAACATTCAAGAATTACTAAATCTTAACTTAACTAAGTAAAAATTAGTAATTGCGAGTAAAAATGGTGACGTATGGAACGACTTTGCGCATTTAACGTCGAGATCTTAAATCGAAAGCGTACAAAACACAGCTTGTGCAAAAACTCAAGCCGATCGACCTTCCCAAGCGACATCGTTTCGCTCTATATGCTCATGAAAAATTCCAAGAAGACCCGACGTTTTCAAGCCAAATTTTGTTCAGCCCATTTCTGACTCAACGGGTATGTAAACCAGCAAAAGTTCCGTGTCTGAGATGAAGAGTAACGTAAGGAGATTCAAGAGCTGCCATTTCATCCTGAAAAAACAACGTTTTGGTGTGGCGTGTGCGCCAGTGGATTCATCGGTATATATTTCTCCAAAAATGATGTCGGTGAGAACGTTACCGTCAATGGCGACCGTTACCGCGCCATGGTAACCGACTATTTGATGCCTGAAATTGAAGCTCGTGATTTCCGATACATTTGGTTCCAACAAGACGGCGTCACTTCCCACACATCGCATCAATCAATGGCTTTATTGAGAGAGAACACTTCGGTGAGCAGATAATTTCACGTGCTGGGTCGGTCGATTGGCCACCAAGATCGTGTGATATCACACCGTTAGACTTTTTCCTATGGGGATATGTAAAGTCTAAAATCTATGCGAACAATCCCGCTTCGATTCAGGCCTTGGAGCGAAACATCACGCGTGCCGTTCGCCAGTTGCCAGTCGAAATGATCGAACGAGTCATCGAGAATTGGACTCAACGGATGGACCATTTGAGACGTAGCCGCGGCCAACATTTAAAAGATATAATCTTCAGAAAATAAATGCCAAAGAATGTTCCTTCAAATGATAATAAACATTCGCCATCAAATTGTGTATATTTTTTTCTTTAAAAAGTTAGGGAATCTCGAAATGGATCATCCGTTAAATAGGATAACAGGGTGGATATACAAAATATACGTGTTATCTGTGCTTATGGAATGGATGCCAAGCACTATTCTCAGCGGTCATGGCCTAGAAGAACAGAATAGGACTTTGGAAAATAAAAATAGAATTTGATACGATTTTTGAAGCGGATAAAAAAACTGAAAAAAACGAAAAAACTTCAAATGCTTGCGGGTATTTTCATCTCTGTCTCCTTGTTCGCTGAACTATGCCAACTATGCCGCATAACTCGTACAGCTTGATGTTCCTTCAATGCATAAAGAACCGTAAATTTCCTTCAAACTCTTTCTCTCGAAAGCTCCTAAAACCAACACATCGGATGTCGACAGCATCCACGATTCTGCCTTGGTTTTAATTACTTAAATTATTATTAATTTTTAGGTTATTTCCAAGATTGATCTAATTATGTACGACTTCAAAGCTATGAGTGTCAAAAATGACGTGGAAGAGAAGATGTGGTTGCGCTGACTGCTTGTTCGATGAGAGGAGATATTTCGTCTTGTACTCGTTAAGTTTGGTGAATGCAGAACTAAAGGTGTGCTTGTTGAAGCGAATGGCATCATTATCATCGAAATGCGTTTTCAATTTTATGCTCATGTAAAAAACTGTCCGTCGCATCTTTTCAGGCATTATATTTGTTGGCCAGCTTCTCAAGCTCCTCATATTCAAGGATTTCAGCCTCTTCCTTTTTCTTCTGCAAATGCGTCTTGCTACCTTCTTTCGCTATCGGTTTGTATTTCACCCTGCACTTGTTGTGGTGGACCGCAATATTTACCAAGTAGGCAGTGCGCGTTTTCTCTCCACTACAGTTTAACATTCCTCAACGTACCAGTTCTCTTCCCGACTTTATCGAAAACCAAACGCTCATAGAAAGCATATTTAGTAATATCGCTGCAGAACTTCGCTTTGATGCGGAATCTGATGAGACAATCATCTACCGAGGTGAATGTCACGACTCAGTGACAGAATCTCTTTCCCTCAGCACAAATCCAACACCAAATTTTCGCTCCTTTATATGATCGCTGTAGTGGATTTCCGTGTATCGCACTTCAGCTCGGCAGTGGCATCTTCCAAATTAAAATGCATACCCTTAAATCGTAATCCTTAAAACATTTTCTAGGGTCTTAATCAAAAAGGGGGTCTTTCTTCTGAGAATTTTTGCCTGAATTTTTCATTGTAGTTGAATTTTTATGTGCCGAGTCACAAATTTTACGCAAAACTCGCTTTATCTTGCTTCGAAAAGCATGTTAGTTTGCAGGAGATATTTCATTTAAGACCGGAAGTCTTGAACTGCTTTAACCACATGTAAAAGCATCGTTACTGGCCACTCCCATATTAATGGCAGTCGGAGACCTTTCCCACTTGCGTGGAATTTTACATATTGTACCATTTTTGTTAGCATTTCCGATACAATGTTCAATTAGATTCAGGCATTTCAATTAACTCAGAGAAGCGTAAATTTCGAAATTACGCCAAATTCATTGAATCAGTATCGAAGAAAAGCGCAAACGTAATGGAGACAAATCGATAACAGCAAATCGCTATTCAACTCAATGCACCGTTAGCTAAACGCACCTACTGATGCGCAAACTATTTGTCATCTATGTTGTTGGTGTTGTTGTATATATATATATATATATATATATATATGTGTGTATGTGTGTGTGAATGTTTTTGTATTTGTAACAAAATTTACGCCTTTACCAGGAATCCAATTAATTTGTCAGTCAGAATGTCAATGAAGTGAAATCGGTAAAGCGTGTTGCGGACTGAGTGAATATGTTGCCGCAAAATCAATAGACAGCACCAGTAGCGCTAAAAAAAAATTAACAACAGCAATTGAAGACAGACAGACAGGCAACAAGTGAAGCTTTAAAAATGTACGCACTCAAAAAATCGCTAGAAGCGTTCATAGTCGCACGGCACATCATTCAGACGCCTAACGAAGTGCCCACAAAGCAGCAGCAGCAGCAAGTATTTATGCAACCATTCAGTGGCAACTGCTGCGCTTGCTCTCGCTCAAGCCATCGCTAATGCCTTGAACTCCCAACCCATTACTCGCCATTATTTGTTTCGCTATTCAGAGCAATCGTTCGGAGTAAACACAAGCAATGATGATTCCCTGAAAGGTATTTGCGTCCGTAGAATGCAAGGAAAATCCGTACCGAGCGCTTACTACCCGAAAGCGTATCAAGCAGCATTTAAAAAGAAAATCGAATATCGTATCTTCCAGCAACGGCATACTCCACAACCTTCTGTCAGCTCATTCAGCTCTGTCAACTCAGTCAACTCAGCAGCAGTTCGACGCAGAACGAAAATTCGAAAAATGCATCAAACAAGTAGTCTTAATTGCAATTAAGTGCTTGCTTTCTTTGAAAAGTAGCGGAAATTGTTGTGTTAAGCACTCAAAGGCGCAGCTTGGTACACTGTCTACAATGATCCGCTGGAAATAAGCTTATAAAGCGCGCGGAACTCACTAACGTGTAGCTTTGAATTCCTTGTCTGGTGCATTGGCTGGAAATTGTTGAAGGCAATAATATGATGAAATTTTACATTTCATGTGGTTGGTAAGGACAGTATAGTTCTGAGAGACATAGAATTTGTTTATTAAAGGCTTTAGGATGAAGGCAGATTGTATATATGAAATAAAATAAAAACAATATGAATATGATCATATCATAAGGAGATGATTAAAATGGAGAATCATCTAAATTTAATAACGGAATTACAAGAAAATATTATTTGCCGTTTAAACTTAAACAGTATGGGGGAGCATTACTTATGAAAAATATATATAGGTCCATATGTGAAGTTTGTGAGGCTTGCAAATCAACTAAAGGGTGATCCAAGTAGAGGACCTTTTTTTCAATAGCTTCTTTTTACAGATCACGCGTGAGTCGTGTCAAGCTGTCATGTCATTTTTGTGCAGTATTGCTCAGTATGGAAAGACTCTTGCCTAACTAACGTTTACAAATCATTCAACTTAATTAGGAAAATTCACGTTCTGTAAGAATGTGTTCCGCGCGCTTTGCTCAACTTATGGCCAACATAATCCGCCTACTAAGAGTACTATTCGTAACACCATCACCCATCTTGAGATTAAACATTCATTTTGGATAATATTCGACCGAATAGACCAGGTCCAGCATACAGTGAAGTAAAAATATAGCAGCCGGCGCCGTTCCCAACACCTCGGGCTGACGTATGGAACGACGTCGAGATCTTAAATTGAAAGCATACAAATATAGCTTATGCAAGAACTGAAGCCGCTCGACCTTCCCAAGCGACATCGCCTCACTCTATGGGCTCTTGAAAAGTTCCAAGAAAATCAGACGTTTTCGAGCCCAATTTTGTTCTGATTTGAGGCCCATTTCTGCAACCTGAAGAGATTCAAGAGCTGCCACTTCATTCAGAAAAACCACCGGTTTGGTGTGGTTTGTGAGAACGT
This sequence comes from Neoceratitis asiatica, assembly GCA_030068015.2. Lineage (NCBI taxonomy): Eukaryota > Metazoa > Arthropoda > Insecta > Diptera > Tephritidae > Neoceratitis > Neoceratitis asiatica. The sequence continues at coordinate 42,980,606 of CM061529.1, forward strand.
AACCGTCAATTGCGACCGTTATTGCGCCATGATAACCGACTTAATGACGCCTGAAATTGAAGCTCGTGATCTTCCCGACGCCACTTCCCACACATCGCATCAATCAATGGATCTATTGAGAGAACACTTCGGTGAGCAGATAATTTCACGTTTTGGGCCTGTCGATAGGCCACTAAGATCGTGTGATATCACACCGTTAGACTTTGAGGATATGTAAAGTCTAAAGTCTATGCGGACCATTCTGCTTCGATTCAGTCGAAATGCTCGAACAAGTCATCGAAAATTAGACTCAACGAATGGACCATCTGAGACGTAGCCGCGGCCAACATTTGAATGAGATAATCTTCAAAAAATAAATGCCAAAGAACGTTCTTTCGAATGATAATGAATATTTTCCATTAAATTTGACTTTTCTGTGTTTTTTCTTTAAAAAAAAAGTAGGAAACCTTTAAAGCGATCGAATAAGTTCGGCATCAAGCCCTGTCACGCGTTGGCAAAGTTGCCAATAGATGACGTAACGAACAGGTCTTAATCTTAAGCTCACAATTTTAATAATTACAATGCAAATAATGAGAGTTTCTAATTCTTTGATAGTTTTAATTTGAAAGAAATGCTAAAGAATAATTAATGAAACCAATATGTGCATCATAATAAGGAGATTTAAATACTTATTTTAGGTGATGTAGACGTTTGCCTATTAAGTCGAAATGCCACCTTTTTGGTATCACAAATATATTTCCATTCACAAGTACTCCGTAATGAATTTGAATAGATCGCCTAATTTATCCTCTGCAACGAGACGAAACTATATCCATAACATTCCCAAGTCTATTTCTGCTAAGAGCAGGAAAACACGTAAAAAAAGTTTCTCCAACTCAAGCACCATCTTCTGAAACAAACCCTAAGTCGGGATCCCAATTACCTTTTAAATATCTTTTCTTTTCAGGGAGTAAAGCAATACGCCGCCCTTACAATCTTCTCTAGGCGGCGGATATAGTCGTCATGCTGCAAGAGTGACGGCTACAGGTGAATTCGGAATTCGCTGTAAAACCTTCGATCAAAGTTCATTGCCGCTCTTTATCAGGTAAGTAAACATAAAGGAAACATGAAAGGAGTGTTGTCTTCGGCCATTGCGAAGTCTTAATACCTTTCATGAACATATCAAATTTATTGCAAATTGCAAAATTCGACTTTGATAATATTCAGTATTGAATTTACGTCTGTATAATAAAAAAAATTCACTTTCTTAGCTGCTTTTTTGACGTGTGCTTATTACCAAATTTCACGCTCCGCTGAACAAATCGGTATATGGGAACTATATGTAGTGGTCGTCCGATTTCCATAAGTTTCAGAACCAATATGCAATTCATTATGTATATGTAAGATACCAAATTTCACTTTCTTAGGTACTTTTTTGAGGAATTTTTGACCCGAAATTTCAAATCTGAAAAATCGGTCGTATGATACAAATGATCGTTTAAACATATACATCATCTGTGCATCTTTCTACCAATTTTTGTTGAAATATCTCAAAAATTGAGGGACTTGTTTGCGTTCAAACAGGTAGACGGACAGACAGGCTGACGGACATGGCTAAATCAATTCAGCTCGTAATTCTGATACGATCGGTATAAATTTCGGTGAATCTATCTCTTCTACTTCTGGTACTTATATATTTCGAACCAAAGTTAACATAGCATTTCATATACATGAAAGGTATAACAAGAAAGAAGTGATCTCTTCAATCATGCCAAAAATATACCTTAAATGAGCATATCAAGTTTATTACAAATTGCGAAAATCGATTTCGATAATTGTCAAAACCACTATTTATTTGAATCTCCGTGTGTATAATACCAAATTTCATGATTTTTGTTGTTTTTTTGATACAAAACTTCATACCTGAACATATTGTGTACATGGGGGATATATGACTATAGCGATTTCCATGATTTTCAGTACCAATATGCCACTCATTACATATATATATGTGTAGAATACCAGTTTTCACGCTCTCAGACTCCTTTATTTGTAACCTAAAATTTCAAATCTGTAAAATCGGTCCTCCTTCGTAAGTTCTTCTTAGCATTTATTCCATTGCCAGTGTTGTATTCTTTTAGTGTGGTGAGTTTGCGTACGCTATTATTTCAACATACATGTTGTAGTGGTCTGACCTAGCCGGTTCTCACCAATGTGCCTATAAAGGCCAAAATGCATCTGCGTACCATCAACTCAACTTATCATCCTGGTACTTACAAGTCAGACCAAAGTGAAATGGTATATTTTCATGTACATGAAAGGTATAAAAAGAGAGCGAACAGCACTGATATTCGCAGTTTTTCAACGGAACTTACAGTACTCATGCAGCAGTAAATTAATCTATATATATCTATCTATATATATCTATCTATATATAAAGAAGAGGTTGTATATATGTAAGTATGTATGTATGTATGCCGAAACTGTTCAACCGATTTTCTTAACATTTCCAGGATGGCTTCATTGGAGCTTAGAGAGTGTTTTGTCTGGTAAGTGGTAGTGTTCGATTCACTTGAAATTTGGTACAAATTTAGCATTTTGCATAAATTAAAACAGGCAACAATATTTCCTCCGGGAAGAGAATCTTGAAACAATTCAAAAGAATTTTGTTTATGGTTCAATTCAATCGAAATAATATTTCTTTTGGTAGAATATTTGTGCAAAGGTAGGTTTTGTCTAGACAAACAAATGCAGGGAGCAAGTTCGATTTGTTGAAAAATTAGTACGTTGGTATTGTTTTTATCTAGACATACAATCCTTTTCCCCGGGAACGGAATCACAGATCAACAGATCGACAAAAATAGGCTTTTGTGGAGATAAGACAAGATGAAAGCCAGATTCACGGATAAAGATAAAAAATATAGATCGTTCGTAGATCATTGCGTCATGTTAGTATTAGTTTGAATTGAGTTTTATGATTCGGTTACATCCATATGGCTGCAAACTATATTTAATCGTTCTACCTTATAGTACACAAGCGTAGACCAAAGAAATGGCGTTTGGCTTACTTCCTCACGGCATTCATATTTACAATTTCGTGGAATACATTGAGTTTTTTCAGAGAGCATTACTGAGAGTGTTATGAAATGCTGGTTGGTTGTTTGATCGTGTCCAACTGCCGCCTGGAATAATCGAATTGTTCTCGATAACGATATTCTCGATTCACGCTCTAGAACATGCCAATTATCTCTCTTTCATTTGACATTGACTTCACATTTTCGCCGCAATAATGCTTATTGCCTTTTGCGCACTATGTACTGGAAAGAATATGATCAGCGACTGGTCGATTTTGATCTTTGTTCATCGGTCAACTTTGCCTTCTCAGCCTGAAATAACACTTATTTTTGGTTTTGCGTTGGATTTCAAGGCTAATATTCTTAGCAGTGTTGATGCCAGTTCCTTGGAACGGTTCGGTTCCTTACAGAGTGTGTTAAGGATCAGTTTCCGCAACCTTAGGAACAACAAATTCAGACACAGCAGCATAAGGACAAACGAAGAGTTGATGTGTATCGATATTTTTTTATCTTTAAAAATGATTGGCTCATGAGGAGTATCTGGATAATACCGAATCTATCATGTCTACAATGATAAGTTCCGAACATTCAGTTGCCGATGAGCTTAAATCTGTCAGGCAATCCAATAGAAGAGTCCTTATAAACGCTTTTGAGTATACTAACCTCAAAGTGGACGCTGTATCCAAATGGTTAGCAATGCGCATAGTATGAAGGTTCACTGGCTAGAGCCCTGACTAGATCAACATCTAAAATTATAGAAATTGACTTTAAAAAAAATTAATTAATCAATTAAAAAATTAATTGTGCGCCCTCTTGGCAGGGAATTCCAGGCCCTCCGAGTGTATTTGCGACATAAACTAAAAGCTCCACGTAAAAACCATCAGCCATTTGCAGGTATCTTACTTTGAACTGTAGGTCCCTCCACTAGTTGGAAAAACAGCAAGACGCACATCAGAGATTGAAGAATTAGCTTTAACGAAAATAGCTTACAAAACGACAACTTCTCTAAGGGCGTAACTGTTCTTTGGACTTCAGCATCGCCGATTGAATATGCTGGTTTTCCTTCTTCGAACTTTTCAGCTAAACTGCAATTAAAAAGCCTGAAAAAGTCTTTCTTCCATAAACTCAGCATTCTATAAGAGCCAGTTACAATAACATATTCTTCCTACTTCTTCATCTTTTATTTTACTGGTAAATATGAATTAGAGTAAAAAATTTATGTTATTCGAAACAAAATATCTTACGCTTAAACATCGTTCATATAAATTCATATCCAGTAAGCTTTCATTTTCAGTTCTTCCCGTACAAAATACTTACGCTGAGAATTATGAAATTTAATATTAAAGCCACAGAGTAACCAACTGTGTGAACGTAATTTTCATCTCAGAGATTTTAATATTTTACTTCGCAGTGCAGCAACAAGTTTATAGCTAAAATTTTAAAACCTTTTCATTACCATCATATTTTCTTTGTTTTAACAACTAAAGAATTCTGAGGGAATTTTTATATTCGAAGCTGTCACACTAAAGTAGTAGATATGTTATTTACATACTATATATGTAAGTTGTAAAGACAAATGTACGCACTGCTTATGCCTTTCCACAACAACTTGGCCTGGTTAATCCCTCATTAGTTACATATGTATGTTATGTTGTTGAGATGGTTATAAATACTGTTACTCGGTTGCTTGGTTTCAGTTTTGTGACCTATATTATACTACTACTTGCCCTTTGCTGCCAGTGCAACTCTGTTGCTACATTATTTGCCCGGAATTTGGCCTGTGCTCGACATTGTTCTTCAGAAAGTGTGTAATAAAGTTTGCTTGAGAATATATTGTAATATATGAAAGGAGTACGAAAGGCAAACTTTACTAATTATTTAATTATATATTCAATTATAAATTTGGGTTGTTATAAGGATAGGAAAATTTTGAAAATAATATTTTGAACAAAAAATTTTAAAGTTCAAAATAAAATTTAATTTTATAAATTATTTAATTTAAAGCCATCAGCAGATGGCTGAAGAATTTTTCACTTAAAACCGCACAAATTATCTTATAAAACTATGTTCTATGTACAAATTTCAGTGAAAACATTTTGTTAACAAATTAATTTAATTAAGCAACACAGAAAAATATCTTTAGAAAATCCTTTAATTGCCTCAACTTCGTTATAGCAGAACAAATAATGAAGTGAGTTAAAGTATCACTTACATTGAAAAATTGTATACTTGCAAAATTCTCTACACCTTCCACATTTTCCACAATACATTTTCATACATTCGTAAGCACATAAAACTTTCTGATGTTTGAAATATCAAATTTTGAAATATCACATAATCATATGCTAAACTTTTTATAGACATAGCAGTGTCTACGTATATGCTGATTGCGAGAATTGGATTACTTATTACACTTGCTCATACATACATATATGCATGATGATGGAATATAAAAGGTGATCGAAGTAGAGGTACTTTTTTCAAACGCATGAGTCGTGTCACGCTGTCATACTATTTTTGTACAGTATTGTTTGGCATTTCACCATGGAAAGGCTTACGCCTGAACAACGTTTGCAAATCATTCAACTTTATTACGAAAATTCACGTTCGCGCGCTTCCCTCAACTTATATGGTCAATTTAATCGGCCTACTGAGCGTACTATTCGCAACACCATCACCCATCTTGAGACCCAGCATTCATTATTGGATAATATTCGACCGGATAGACCATGTACAGCACGCAGTGAAGAAAATATAGCGACCGCAGCTGAGAGTATACACAAAGACCGTGGAGAGTCGACTCGGCGCCGTTCGCAGCAAATCGGACTGCCGTATGGAACGACTTGGCGCATTTTACGTCGAGGTCTTAAATTTAAAGCTTACAAAATACAGCTTCAAGCGACATCGCCGCGCTCTATGGGCTCTTGAAAAGTTCCAAAAAGATCCGACGTTTTCGATCCAAATTTTGTTCAGCGATGAGGCCCATTTCTGGGTATGTAAACAAGCAAAATTGCCACATTTGGGATGAAGAACAACCTGAAAAGATTCAAGGTCTTCCATTTAATCCAGAAAAAACAGGTGTTAGATGTGGAATCATCGGTCCATATTTCTCAAAAATTGTGCCGGTGAGAACGTAACCGTCAATGGCGCCAATGGATTTATTGAGAGAACACTTCGGTGAGCAGATAATTTCACATTTTGTGCCTTGGAGCAAAATATCACGCGTGTAACTCAACGCCGTTCGCAGCAACTTGGATTGACGTATGGACTTGACGTCAAGATCTTAAATTGAAAGCGTATAAATAACAGCTTGTGCAAGAACTGAAGCCGCTCGACCTTCGCAAGCGACATCGCTTCACTCTATGGGCTCTTGAAAAGTTCCAAGAAGATCCGACGTTTTCGAACCAAATTTTGTTAAGCGATGAGGTCCATTCCTGTCTCAATAGGTATGTAAAAAAACAAAATTGTCGCATTTGGGACGAAGAGTAACCTGAAGAGATTAAAGAGCATTTCATCCAGAAAAAACAATGGCTTGGTGTGGTTTGTGGGTCGGTGGAATCATCGGTTCATATTTCTTCAAAAATGATGCCGGTGAGAACGTAACCGTCAATGGCGACCATGATAACCGACTATTTGATGCATCAATCGCATCAATCAATGGATTTATTGAGAGAACACTTCGGTGAGTAGATAATTTCCCGATCGATTGGCCACCAAGATCATTTGATATCACACCTTTAGACACTTTCCTGTGCGGATATGTAAAGTCTAAAGTCTATGCGGACAATCCCGCTTCGATTCAGGCCTTGAAGCAAAATAACACGCGTGTCATTCACCAGTTACCAGTCGAAATGCTCGAACGAATCATCGAAAATTGGACTCACCGGATCACCTGCGGCCAACACTGGAAAGAAATAATCCTCAAAATATAAATGCCAAGAAATGTTCTTTCGAATGATAATAAACATTCCCCATTAAATTTGAATTTTCTGTATTTATTTTTTTCTTTACAAAAGTAGGGAACCTCGAAATGAATCACAATTTATATACATATAAAAAATTATTATTATTAATTTAATTTAATTTCTTATGAAATTTCGGCTACGACTTCGTTAAAAATTAATCTAATTGCCATAACACACAATTTCCTATATCAAGACAGTGGCGTCGGTATGAAAGGTTAGTAGCTAAAGCCTAGTATTAAGTTCGCGTTTCACGTGAAATGGCTGTCAAAATCGAGACAAATTTCTTTCATATGTATTTCACGACAAAGTAGTACTCAGTACAGGCCATGGAAACACCGGGCAACATTCTAGCAACATGATGCATGGCATTTGTTGAAATTGACAAGTGACCTACTAGGAAATTCAAACACAAAATTAATTTTATTTCATTTCATACAATTTTTTTACTTGATAATAAAATATTATAAGCTGAAGAAAATTTTTATTTTGGTTTCGAATATGATATACATATATATGTACATATGTATAAGTATATTTAAATGTGTTATAAAAATAAATTGATAAGTAGTCCGGTCATGTGATCTGAAATTAAGAAAAAGGAACATTAGTATAATTGATAAAGCCATACTATAAAAATTTAATTTAAACGAGCTGCTTTTCGTTGCCACAATATCGATACAGCATTTGAATAAAAAAAAACCTTCCAAGTTTAACGCTGCGTACTTCCGATGAAAACTGGAAGTCTACACGTATCAGGGTTCTTGAAAGGAATAATGCAAACAGCACCATGCAATTACAATTTTTGCTCACTGTGCGCAGAGCAAACCACTTAAGTAGTTCGAAGATAACTGCATATAGTATAGCAAGTAAATGTAATCAACTGATAATTGTGTGCAGATACTATTAACATATAAATAAATATGTACATAAGCATAAAATACCAATGCATCTAAAGCAGCCAGGCATTCTAGACAGCCAAATGAAAACACAAAAGAATAATTCACATTAAATAGCCAAATGTTCTAAGGACATCCAAATGTACTTATAAACATAAAGGGTCATTTGAGTTGTAATATCCAAATTCACTTACTTGCTATAACAATACATACACACACGTTTTAATATGAACACAGAATTCTCTTCAGTACAGCACGGAAGTCACCAAATATTATATACTTATATCCGTTACAAACCGTCCATTTGTTCTTATTTCCCTCCAAAAAATTTTCACACTTTTGCGAAACTTTGCCTTCAATTCCTCTACAATGAGAATCACAATTTAAGCACTTCAGATACAAGCCCCGAATTTCCTTTTGGGCGGTCCTCATAACTTTGTTTGTTTACATATTTTTCATTGTCATTTTGATGTTTCTCCTCTTTGGACAAACAATGTTGCCAGCAACATTTCACGGCAAATAAAATGCTTGTTGCTAGCAAAATTTCACGTCTATGAACCTAGTACTAGGCTTGAAAGTAAAAGTTCCAGTTGTTCGGCGGAAACTATTTGTAAGAGCGATAAGCGCTCAGAAAACAGTCCGAATTTCTCCCTGCAATCAACGGTATTATTGATAAAGGTACATTCTATCAGAAAAAAAAAGAGATCGGTCATTAGTAAAACACAAAATATCTTGGCTTTTGATATACTTCAACATACTTTCTTCGTATTTTTAATTAATTAATTAATTTTTTATTTCAACAAAACTAGCCGAGGGGCAACGCATTTCATGCCCAAACATTCGCTTAAGATGGAACGAATTAATTTGGTAGACATCGAAAATTCTGCGGCTATACCTCTCTCTCAAGCAACCTTAATATATAGTACCGTTTTGCGAACTGAATTACAAAAAGCTGGCTTTTTAAATGATCGATTCGCATTAACTTGATGACTGACTGTATCTCATCAGTAGTACGAGTATGTCGCCACGTACGAAAATTAGAAGTCGTAACTTGAACAATACTTATTGTATTTTCGGCCTCAAGAGAGGAGCCGTTGGTTCTGCTTTTTCCAAACAGGTCAGAAAAGTAAAGCAAATGGGTTTTGGTAGTCAACGAGTAAAAAACAAAATATTTTATGTCATTAGACAAACATTCAACGCATTCTCATCTTGGTTCCCACGTTAGTGTTGACAGTCATAACTTTGGAGTTGTAGATAAAATTGTCCGATCTTGGTACCAGCCTCAACACAATGATGCCAATTTAAAAGCAAAAGAAGAAAGAAGAAAGGACTAAATCTGGAGCTGCTGGAATATAGTTTTACATATAAGCATGCGCGCAACGTGCGTTGCATCTAGTGAACAAAATACTTACAGAACATCCAGCAGTAAAAGGATTGTGTTCTATTTCCAAAGTCTACGAACGGCTTTATTTCGCTTTCTCTTCATTGATCTCCTGAGTTATTTACTTTTTAGACGATCCGAATCAAGAGACTTTCGATCGGGAGAAAAAAAACTTCTGCTAGATACTGCTGATACTACTTGCCCTCTATGCAAGAATTGGCGGAAGTCAAAGCAGCCGGTAGTACATTGGTATCTGCAATGATGGGTATAAATAAGAAATAGGCATATGAGTAAGATTCTTTTTCGACGGGCAAATAGCTAAGTTACCTTCAAATTCAATGACTATAATTTAATCTTTCAAACAGAACTTAATTTTTAAAATTTTGCCTAAAGCATTCCACCATTGAGAAACACAAGTATAGGTTCCTTTTTCAATAGCCTTTGTTTTACATATCACGCTTGAGTCATGTCAGGCTATCATGTTACTTTTGTTCAGTATTGTTTGGTATTTAATCCTGGAGAGACTTACGCCTGAGCAACAAATCACTTTACAAATCATTCAACTTTGTTACGAAAATTCACATTCTGTAAAAACCATTTTTCGCGCGCTTCCCTCAACTTATGATCAACATAATCGGCCTACTGAGCGTACTATTCGCAACACCATCACCCATCTTGAGACCCAGCATTCATTATTGGATAATATTCGGCCGAATAAACCACGTCCAGCACGCAGCGAAGAAAATATAATGGCCGCAGTTGAGAGTGTACACCGTGGAGAGTCGATTCGGCGCCGTTCGCGGCAACCCGGACTGACGTATGGAACGACTTGCCGCACCTTATGTCGAGATCTCAAATTGAAAGCGTACAAAATACAGCTTGTGCAAGAACTGAAGCCGCTCAACTTTCCCAAGCGACATCGCTTTGCTCTATTATAGGATCTTGAAAAGTTCCCAGAAGATCCAACGTTTTCGAGCCAAATTTTGTTCAGCGATGAGGCCCGTTTCTGGCTCAATGGGTATGTAAACAGATTTCTTCAAAAATGATGCAGGTGAGAACGTAACCGTTAATGGCAACTGTTATCGCGCCATGATAATCGACTATTTGATGCCTGAAATTGAAGCTCGTGATATCCGCAACATTTGGTTTCAACAAGACGGCGCCACTTCTCACACATCGCATCAATCAATGGATTTCTTGAGAGAACACTTCGGCGAACTGATAATTTCACGCCTTGGGCCGGTCGATTGGCCACCAAGATTGTGTGCTATCACACCGTTACACTTCTCCCTGTGGGGTATGTAAAGTCTAAAGTCTATGCGGACAATCCCGCTTCGATTCAGGCCTTGGAGCAAAACATCACGCATGTCATTCGCCAGTTACCAGTCGAAATGCTCGAACGAGTCAACAAAAATTGGTCTCAACGGATGGATAATCTGAGACTTCGACATAGCCAACAATTGAAATAGATAATCTTCAAAAAATAAATGCCAAAGAATGTTCTTTCGAATGATAATAAACATTACCATTAAGTTTGAATTTTCTGGTCTTTTTCTTTAAAAAATTAGGGAACCTCGAAATGGATCACACTTTTTTAAGGTTCTTTAAGGAACTCTCAAAGTCCTCAATAATTGAGATTTGATTAAAAAGTACTCAAGAAATGAACTTCCTAGATCGGAAACATTAGACCTACTGCCTGTAATCACTTCAGATACAATTTCTCTTTCTCTTAATTGTTCTATACAAAACTGGAGTGAATAAAACTGAGCTCGGAATGGTGCATCAGTCTTTGGCTCATTTTATCGGGAGATAAATATTGGAGAAATTGGCACAATCGACAAAACTTCGACGAACAAACTCTTTCCATACTTTGAAGGGGTTCCAAAGCTGATTTTTGGTAACTTTGATGTAAACAACAAACAACTTTGTGTTGAAAAAAAAAATGTGTTTCCAATATTGACGAGCCTCCCATCAGCTCACACATACTAACATACAGTGAGTTGTAGTAGCTACTCGTTTAGTTTTTAACTAATTCAAGTACTACGGATAAATATTTTTATTATTTGTGAAAGTTCTACAAAAAAATCAGACACAAACGAATTTATTAAATTACATGCATACACATTTATATGCATGTAAAATACATTCACATTGTTTTATTGATTTTGAGAGAAATGCTTTGGAAAATACTTTACGAATTACCATGAAATTATAGGTTCGCACATAAAAACAAAAACTTTCTAAATTAAGCTGATATCAGATCATAAATCATTAATGTTTTTTAAAGTTTTTACAATTGTACATTCCAATAAAAGGTTTTCCCAAAGTTTGATGAAACTTTTTTTTATGATACTATAAAACTATGACTATTTACTTGGGCGCATCTTGAAGTATTAGACGAAGGCTAATGCGAAGCAACAAAAGAAAATTTGCCTTTGGACCAATTTTGTGCTGCTTCAAATAAAATGAAGATTTTGTAAAATTTAATGTTTCGTAAATGACATGTAAAACAATCAAATTTGCCCGCCTCTCACGACACACCCTTCACATTACCAGTCGTTCTCATGCTAAATATGTGCATGCAGCGAACCGTGATTACGTCGTCTTCAATTTACAATGTAGCCAAAAAGTAGAAGTAGAAGTAGTAGAAGAATGTGAAAAAGTCGAAGAAGAAGAAGAAGAAAATGCATATTTTTCAAAAAATTAAAAGCCCATAAATAACTTTCTAAATAAAAGTATGCTGGCAGGTTCAATTTAATGTGAATGTATGGGTGCACATGTGTAGCGCGATCTATTTGCGTACGCTTGCATGTGTGTCGTATGTGAATGTGCCTGATTGTAGGCAATAAAACCCTTTCAGCACACAAAAATATGCCGAAATATCTATATAGATATGATATAAAACACATTTATATTTTTGGATGGGTGGAAGTAGCGAGATGGTTTCAAAAGTGGAGAAGGAAAAATTTTTTACAAATGTCCACAAACAAAAAAGAAAGGGCAAAACTCCTGCCATATAGGGATGAACTACTTCCTTCCTTTCAACCATCGTCCTTTCGTTCCTTTGTATCATAATCAAATCGCTGACAGCTCATACAAGCGGAATGGCATTTTTATTACGCAATCCTCCATTGTGTGTGGGAGTGAGAGAGAGGTGTGTGTGCACTTTGTCATGTTACAAATAAGCATAGATTGGAACATGGTCCAACTTCTTGGCGTTGCGATGCATAGAAATTGAGTCATTCACGAAAAGAAGAAAGAAATTTGTGTGTGTGGATGTGTGTATGTGTGTGACATGTGAAAGAATAAAGCGAATATGCATAGAAGAATAACACTATTGGCATACAAAAATCGAATTATTTTTGCACTACCAAAAGAGTGAGGCACTCATCGCTCCATGCATACACAAGTGCACACATAACCATACTCCTGTGTGGGTGTGCGGATATTTTTACGACCTTTTGGTGTTGCGAAAAGCTCAAAATTTAAAAATGCTACGTTGATTGTAAGGAAAACGTACTTTCACCAAAACACACATCTAAGCGCCCCCCACCCCCTCGGTGTGTGTGTTGTGTCCGTTTGAATGTATTGAAATCAGCAGCAAATATGACAGCAGAAAACGTTAATAAATGTTGCTATTTCACTACGGCAGCCTTTTAGGCGCATTAAAGCAGACATCGTCAGTGCTCAGATTCAGAGAAAAAAAAAACGCACAAAAAGGTTTGCTAAGCGCATTGAGATTTATGACGGTTATTCGTACGAACAGCAGCTGTTGCTAGTAATTTTGCTATTTATATGTATGTTTCGAGTGTAAATTTGTGAAATTGTTTTATTCCAATAAATGCGCAGTTAAGCATTTATAAGCATTTTATAAATTCAATTTTTGTACACAAGCCTATTTATTGACTTTATAAATTTTGCTGCTCTTTGAAAGAATTTTCATTAGTAGTGGAATCAAATTCAAGTGTAAACACTTAGGCTTATTTACCAATATCCATATGATTGCTTGAAATGCACAAATTAATGCTGCCTTAGAAACGATGAGCAATGAATCGAATGTAGAACGGTGAAAGGAAGGAAGGCGAAGGCTCGATGGATACTGCATATTTGTGTGAAACCTCTGTAAGCACTTTCCGCTATTTTACTAAGCGAATTTTCAAATTTTCAGTGAAGTGGCTGACTCCTCTGTACCCTTAAGGGCTCAGTTATACATTTCTCAAGAATATTGTGTGGAAACACAAGTCTAGCCCATTTAAATTCTCATGATCTTAACCATGGTGTGCTACAGCAGGCATAAAATATTGGGAGAACTTTAGATACATTTTCAAAAGTCGAGCCACACCAAAATCTAAAACTTGAAATAGTACTTTTAATTAAGGTCTTAGACATTGGAAAATGGCTTAAAACTAAAGCCGAAAACATGCCCTACTGTGAAGCTCAAGAATATACCTATGTGGCAAACGAATGTAATTATATACCTTGGCATATTCTTGGATAGACGGATAGACGATTAACTTGGAAACGACACATTTCCGCTTAAAAACTACAACATAAGCTAAATAGTTAGTATACATTGGCTTTTAAACAAGAAATCTGGACTCAGTCTGGAAAACAAAGTCCTCGGATAATATGCCATGCAAAAAGTTGATATGGTTGTATAGAATACAGTTATGCGGAACAGTTGCGCGACAAATATTGATATTAAACAAAGATTCCAGTCTAAAATTCTAAGAAACACATCGGGCGCACCATGACAATTGCGTAATGAAAACATCCACAATTACCTAAATATGCGCACCGTCAAAGAAGAGAGTGAAATCATAGCACTAAAATCCATTAAAAAAAACTGCACAATCATCCGAAACCTTTGGCTAAAACCTTGGCATCCGTAACAAATCAAACCTACCTGAAGAGAAATGACCAACTATCCTTTAAAAGAGCAACATTGAACCAGCAGCCCGTTCCTGTTAATGGGTTATTATGTTTTAGTTTACTTAGAAGTTTTTTATACTTATTGTGAGGTTTCCGATGTCGAAACAAATTCATTAATTTCTCCTTCGGCTGCACGCAGAGGTCTTGTTCCAGGATTTTTTCTTCTTCTGTGCATAATCTGCACTTTGTTGTATAACCTTTATCTAGTTTTAGAATATTTCCGGGGTGATGCCCGCCAATACATCCACAATAATACTAAAGGGCGAGATTCCCTACCTTTTTAAAGAAAAAAAACGCAAAAAATTCAATATTAGTGCGGAATTTTTATTATCATTCAAAGAACATTCTTTGGAATTTTTTTTAAGATTATCTCTTCCACATGTTGGCAGCTGCTACTTCTTAGATGGCCCATCCGTTAATTCCAATTTTCGAGGATTCGTTCGAGCATTTCGACTGGTAACTGGCGAATGACAAGCGTGATGTTTTGCTCTAAAGTCTGAATCAAGCGGGAATGTTCGCATAGACTTAAGACTTTACATATCCCCACAGGAAAAAGTCTAATGGTGTGATATCACACGATCTTGTTTGCCAATCGGCCGGCCTAAAACGCGAAATTATCTGCACACCGAAGTGTTCTCTCAATAAATTCATTGATTTATGCGGTGTGAAAGAAGTGGCGCCGTCTTGTTGAATCCAAATTTCGCGGAGATCACGAGCTTCAATTTCAGGCATCAAATAGTCGGTTATCATGGCGCGATAACAGTCGCCATTGACGGTTACGTTCTCACCAGCATCACTTTTGAAGAAATATGGACCGATGATTTCACCGACCCACAAACCACACCAAACTTTTTTTTTCTGGATGAAATGGCAGCTCTTGAATCTTGTTAAATACCCACTGGGCCAGATATGGACCTCATCGCTGAACAAAATTTGGCTAAAAAACGTTGGATTTTCTTGAAACTTTTCAGGAGCCCATAGAGCGAAGCAATGTCGCCGGGGAAGGTCGAGCGGATTCAGTTCTTGCACAAGCTGTGATTTCAATTTAAGATCTCGACGTAAAATGTGCAAAGTCGTTCCATACGTCAGTTCGAGTTGCTGCGAGCGGCGCCGGATCGACTCTCCACGGTCCTCGTGTACACTCTCAACTACAGAAGCTATATTTTCTTCGCTGCGTGCTGGAAGTGATCTATTCGGTCAAATATTATCCAATAATAATACGGGGTCTCAAGGTAGGTGATGGTGTTGCGACTAGTACGCTCAGTAGGCCGATTATGTTGACCATATGTTGAGCCAAACGCGCGAAACACATTCTTTCGGCACACAACATGTCGGCTTGACACGACTTACGCGTGATCTGCAAAAAAAAGGCTATTAAAAATTCACCTCTACTTGGATCACTCTTTATGTTCTACACGGAGAAACTACGTCCTATTCGATGGTCAGTAAAAAAGTTAAATTTGGTAAAAAAAACCTAACGGTAGCGTTTGCGTCATCACAGGACTGTCTGGAAAATAAAAAGCATAATGGGAGAAAATATGGTAAACGGAGAATATGAAAAGGGATCAACTCTGTTTCGAATCTGCAAGACTATGCATCGAAGCTAGAAGGCTAATAGAGAACAAAGACCAAGTAATAGCCATTTAACATACACTTAACACTTGCATTTGCTTAATTTATACCAAATTTATTTAAAACAGCATACGCTGGCAGCCTTGTACAACAGCCTGCAATCAGCTGAGTCTGAACTGAACTGTACGTTCCTAGGACTTTGTCCCCCATTAGGAAATGTACACTTATTAAGGTTGCCATATCTGCGTTTTTGAACCTTTCCGGAGAATGTTTTATCTGAAAAAATCTTGACGAATAGTCTTAGTCTTAATACCTTTTAAAAAGAGGATTTTTGGTAGTATCGGTCATCATTTAACTTCCACGTTCCCAAAACAACTTTAGTATAATATAGAACTACTAACAGGAACAACTAAGCTAAACCATTGGCTATGAATACAGAGAGGTACTGTTCTTAATCCCATCGAGGTATGTGCTTCCCATGATCCGCCTTTTAAAATGATTGCGATTTTGACCAAGTTTTTATGTTGCAAAACATAATGTATGTATGTAGCGGCTAGGATCGCTATAAATCTATTTTTCCCACAGAGCTTATAGAGGAATTACATAGATCAAAAGGTAATACACCCGGATATGATAGACATTCATACCAAATAATAAAACGGGGTTCACATAGTGTCATCAAAAGGCTACTCGATCTTTATATGCAAACGTTTTTGATCAAGGTATATTTCCACAATCTTGTAAAAATGCTGATACAATACCAATCTTGAAACCCGGTAAGCCTCTCGCCGAAATACAAATATATCGTCCAATCTTCTTTTTTTGGGGTTTAGCAAATTATTAGAGAATATTATTCTGAAAAGATTAAAGTGGTTTACGCAAAGGGAAATAAAAATCAGCCCTAACCAAGTGCACTTCGACCATTTTTTCTCTATAGCTGTTTCAAACCGAAATCATATTACCACACTTGGACTAGACTTCAAAAGAGCATTCGGCCGCATAGTGTCTTCGACTGCCTATTAAATGAGATGAGAGCACCATTGACAACACCAACAATGTCAACCTTGAAATTCAACGCAAAAGCACTCCTGCCAACAGGGGTACTTTGGACTGAGTAGGCAATTGAAAAATAAAGCCCTCTCTTGACGAAACGAAACCAAACTCAACTCAAACAAGCCGCGCATCATACGCGTCCTGCTGCATGGTGCAGAAGCTTGGACTATGTCGACATCCTATGAGTCGGCTTTAGAAGTTTTCAAGAGAAGAGTTTTGTGGAAGATTTATGGTACTTTGTGCGTTGGCAACGGAATATATCGCAGACGATGGAACGACGACATTGACATAGTTCAGCGAATCAAGAGACAGCAGCTTCGCTGGCTAGGTCAGCGATTCAGCTCTGAAAGTATTCGATGGAGTACCCACTGGTGGAAGCAGAGGCAGAGGAAGACCTCCATTCTGTTGGAAGAATCAGATGGAGAGCGAACTGGTGTCACTTAGTATTTTCAACTGGCGCCAAACAGCAAAGAGAAGAACAGAGGGGCGCGCTTTGGTTGATGCGGCTATAATCGCGTAAGTGGTGCCTTCGCCAAAAAAGAAGAAGAAGAAAATGAACATATGCAAAATGTTTCTAGTTTAAAAATTAAAGGATTTATATTTAACAAAAAACTTGGACTTGATGATTTCAAAAGAGCAATTCATAAAAAAGAGTGGTAAGAACACCATCCACAATCGAGTTGCTAAATTTTCTAAAGATAACCGCTCAAACCAATTTTATTCAAAACTTCGAAGCTCCCACCTTGGAGCCTTCCAGCAACGTCACTTATAACATCTTTATTTGACTATCCAAAACATCACACTTCCGGTTTGGTATATCAAGAATAGTTTAAAAGCGCAGGAATGGAAATTTGTTTTCACTGACGGATTTAAAAACGAGGACTCTGTCCCATTTGCAGTTGTAGCCGATGGCAGCGATGTAATTAACACTGGAATACTTCTGCTTCTTCCCATTGTTCTATTTTTGCTGAAGAAGCTTTTGCAATTAACCATGCCTCAGAAAATGCTGCTGTTCCCAAAGGTAACTATGTTATCTGCTCTGATAGTACATAAAAGAAAAGTCAATGAAAATTTAGTTAACATATCCCTACACAACTAACAACAGGAATGGTAATCCCGCTTTCATTCCAGCTAAATTCTCTATAGAACAAATAAATATTTTCACAAGGTTACATATATAAATATACATATTTAATTAAAAATTAAGAGCGTAATTAGTTTATTAGCTGAAATGTAATGTTTATGATACTAAGGCATCTCAAACAATTATTGCCTTGATTTTGCTCTTGGCAAATGGTATAGAAATAATGTGTTATTATCCCAACAATTTTCATATCTCTCAAAATTTCAGCAGAGAAAAACATATGCTCAATTGTCACACTTTATAGCTACCACGCAAAGTATTTGTGACAACTCCAAAATATTTTTAAAATAAATTTCTACTGCAGCGAAGCAAATGACTTTAAGAGTGTCGTCGCATCACTTTCTAAATATAAACTCAGTAATAATATACACAAATGTGCCACGAACTATGCAGTACGTAATGATAAGTGAAAGTAAAGCATGCAAGAAAAATTTCGCAATTCAGGCATACACATTTTCAATACACTCTCTATACACAGGGTGGCACTACAGACAGTCAGGGTCTAACTGAATTTTTCAAGCAGTGAGAGCATTTGAGCAACAAGTACTCGCACACCTGCTTATTGCTCATTACTCGAATATTTTTCGAGCCCAGCTCGAGCATTTCGAGTATTTTGACAACCACCCACTTTGACTTTTTTCTCAAAACTTTTTTTTTATTACTTGTAAAGTTATTTATGCAAAGTGTAAGAACCATTAACACACCAAATAAACGTTGACAAACAAACTTAAATTTTTATGTTGGCCGCAGCTACGTCTCATATGGTCCATCCCTTGAGTCCAATTTTCGATGACTCGTTCGAGCATTTTCGAATGACATTCATGATGTTTTGCTCCAAGGCCCGAATCGAAGCGGGATTGTTCGCATAGACATTAGACTTTACATATCGCCACAGGAAAAAGTCTAACGGTGTGATATCACACGATCTTGGTGGCCAATCGACCGGCCCAAAACGTGAAATTATCTTCTCACCGAAGTGTTCTCGCAATAAATCCATTGATTGATGCGATGTGTGGGAAATGGCGCCGTCTTGTTGAAACCAAATGTCGCGGAGATCACGAGCTTCAATTTCAGGCATCAAATAGTCGGTTATCTGGCGCAATAACGGTCGACATTGACGGTTACGTTCTCACCGGTGTCATTTTTGAAAAAATACATACCGATGATTCCACCGGTCCACCACAAACCACACCGAACCTTTGTTTTTTCTGGACGAAATGGCAGCTCTTGAATTTCTTCAGGTTGCTCTCGTCCCAAATGCGGCTTGCTTGTTTACACACCCATTGAGCCAGAAATGTGCCTTATCGCTGAACAAAATTTGGCTCGAAAATGTCGGATCTTCTTGGAACTTTTCAAAAGCCCATAGAGCGAAGCGATATCACTTGGGAAGGTCAAACGGCTTCAGTTCTTACAGACGAAACCAAACACTGAAGATGGCGGTTTGCCGAAACCGGTGTGTTACTAAACCAAATTTGACAAGGGATGACGGAAATTCGTTCCGATATAAATCTTACAGAAGCTGTATTTTGTACTCTTTCAATTTCAGATCTCGACGTAAAATGCACCAAGCCGTTCCAAACGTCAGTCCGAGTTGCTGCGAACGGCGCCGAATCGACTCTCCACGGTCTTCGTGCACACTCTCAGTTACGTCCGCTATATTTTACCCACTGCGTGCTGGACATGGTCTATTCGGTCGAATATTATCCAATAATGAATGATGGGTCCCAAGATGGGTGATGGTGTTGCGAATAGTACGCTCAGTAGGTGTCGTACCAAATTTCACACTATAAATCTCAGATCTGAATAAATCGATTATATGGGATATATATGATATAGTCGCTCGATTCGGCCGGTATCGAGAAATGATCAATCCATTACAAAAAATACACCCGCATGCTAAGTTTTGTTAAAAAATTTCAAAAAGTTAAAAGAGACGAGTTTGCATTCAAACAGATTGACAGACAAACAGACAGTCTGAGAGTCTTTTGGTACTTACATACTTGGGACCAAAGTTCATATACTTAGATTTAATTTTCATAAAAGGTATAAAAATAGATCTATGAATATAAAAAAAATGTTAATAAGTTTTTGAATTTTTCAAATTTCTGAAATAATTTTTGTTTATTAATATTTGTAGATTTTTACAAATAAGTAAAAATTAGTTTAAAGTGCATATAAAAGTATATTAAACATATTAATTTCACTAAATTTTTTTTACAAATATTGCATTGTTTGATACTATAAGATATTGGCCTTTCTTGAAATGAAATTGATACCATAAAAAAGTAATGCATTTTTCGGAGAAAGCAAACGTCTGTTACATTGCATGTAAATAATAATGTAAATGTGTAAGTAAACACACAAGTAAACAGGCATACACATATGTACATACACCTAAGACTGTTAACACAATTAGAATATGAAAATTCCAAAATGCAAATAGAAAAACAGAATGGAAAAGCAAAACAACCCAAAATACAATTTGTAATTATAAATATCGACTCATGCCGAGAGGAAAATTGTTGAAATTTAGAGATCCAAAGCTATTTAGGTGATATACATACTTGCTCTCCCAGTCTTTGCCGGGCGATGATGCCAATGCTTGTGCTCCACACACGGACACAGTTTCTTCCCGATTCATTTAGAATTTGCATTTGAATTTGAATTTTAAATTGAAAATTTGTTTTCCACTGACAAGAACACAAAACTCGCTGGGTCGGTATGAGCTTATGTACATATATATATACATATATGTATGTATGTGTGTATACATAGCGATTTTGTTAAAAATAAAAATGTGTAGGTACACATGTACACTCGCATATAAACAATCAAAGCGCTGAAGTAGTGGCGAAATGCTACAACAATTTAGAAAATAAATAGCAACATCGTCAACGTCATGCCTACCGAGCCGCCATGGAAGGAAGTGTCTACGCAGCAGCTGCGGATCAGCCGAAACAAATGTTTACACGATAGCACAGCGCACAGTGTCGACAAGTTGGACATGATGGAGGCAGACGAGAGTGCTTAGCGAGTGAGCCGAAGATCGTTTTGATCAGTCAGCCTACCGGTTGTTAAATGCTACAGACAAATCAGTTGGTGAGAGTGCGTCGGTTCGAACGGAACAACGAAAAATAGCAAATTTTCCCAACTAACGGAAAATCGTGTGTGAAAGTGAAAATAGACGCTATAAATACATATTCATATACATATACATATATATAGGAGTATATGAACATATGCATATACAGAGTACCTGCCTTATGTAGATAGATACACAAAAGATTTATTAAAAGGCGAACAAACGCATATGTGAAATAGAAATAGGCAGTGGACACACCTAGCAATCAACGAACCTAAAGAAAACACCAGCAAACTCTACATCTATTGGTGTTAAAACAAAAGAAGTTTGTGGAAGGAAGTTAGTTATTAAGTGCATACTAAAATGGCTGACATACCAGAAGCTGTAAAGAAGTGCGCCGCCATGTTGAAGGGCACCAAAAGTGAGACCGAAAAGTTCGCTGCCCTCTTCATGGTAACAAAGCTGGTGAAGGGTAAGGACTGTAATGCAGCCGCTAAAAAATTGCTCTTTGAAGCAATTGGCTTTAATTTTCTCAAAAAGCTGTTGATTGGTAAGAATCTCCCCGATGATTGTCCACCACTTGTCTACAAGAGTGTCGCCCTCTCGATATTGACTTGTTTCTGTCAAGAAGAGGAGCTGGCCACACACAAGGATATGATCGATGCCATACCCACATTATTGGAGATTGTCGCGACTGCTGATGATGATGATTATGAAGACAATCTAATTGTAGTTAGCGAATCGTACAGTTGCCTAAAGAGCATCGCCACCTATGGGCCGGGCCAGCAAGCGCTACTTACTATTGGCGCCATACCGAAAATGTCACAGATCTATTCGGCGCAAAGTTTCCAAACTGATGAGGCATTACATTTGATCGTATTGTTGGTCAATAAATTCGGTAGCGCATCCTGGTCAGACGATCCGAAACCTTTCCATGCGCTAGTACAGCGTATCGCCCTGGATATGGAGACGGAAAATAGTGAGCGTAAATACGAACTTTGTGGCATACTCTCATCCATTTTAATCACTTGTCGTCGTGATGTCATTGTGAACTCGCTGGAGGGCGAAATATGGCCCGAGAGTATTTTCAAGGCCATCGGCGATATATTGAAGGCGAAAATCGGACCAAAACAGCGTGAGCCCGCTTTAAAATTGATTGCGACCACGTTGCAGGTGCTCGGTATACAATGGGCTTTCATGGATGATCAAAAGCAACTCTTTCTATCCATACTCCAATTGGCCGCCATTGAGGTGCGTATGCAAATGGACGAGAAAAAATTGGAAACAACCTTCAAACATGCTGATCTCATTACTTGCTGTTTCGTCATACTTGAACTCTGCATCGAGTACATGGCTAGCGATCAGATAGATATGGAACCCAAAGAAAAGCAAACCACTTACTCTGCGCTGAAGGGCGCCTTCAATCAGGTATTGGCTGTATTGACACGTGTCTCACAAGACAAAATCAAGGACAATGGCAGCCCACGTGACAAAGCTTTCATCTGCTCTATTGTGCGTATACTCTCTGCTTGGTTGGCACAAGAAACGACCGCTATGCGTCCGGGCATCTACAAAATCCTGCCGTTCATGTTCAAGGTAGGCAACGAGTCATTCCATGACTTAAAAGCTTGGCGTAATGGCACTCGCGAAGGGGAGCCGCCAGTTGACGTGCTGCGCATAATGCTACCGGCACTTTGCCATTTAGCAGTAGAAGATGAGGCACGCAAAGTGCTCTTTGCCACCAAGCAAGATGAAATTTTGCTAGAACAAATTGAATTCTACTTTACCATTGCACATTACAAGCGGCCACCGGTACCACGCGCTGAACGTCTTAAGCGCATGAACGACCCCGATCCCGTGCCCACGCCAAAACAGCTAGAAGAAATGAAAGATGCACGCGCCGCGATTGTCTCCCTCTGCAATATTTTAATGAACTTGACTGTACTCGAACCAAAATTGGCCGAAGACTCACCACTCTTTGCCAACGTGCTCAAATTTGTTGTTGAAAATCTGCCCGAACTAAAGGACACGCCCGATAATCTTGTCATGCACGGCCACTTGGCAGTGCTCGGCTTGCTACTACTCAAACAGCAATCCAAACGTGTTAAACAAAATGATTTTTCCTTCTGTCGCTACATACAGGCCACAATTCGTTTCCTATGGGATGCCTACAACATTGACGAATCCAACGATCCCACCGCTTTGGTTGTTTCCATCGCCTACAAAGAGCATTGGATGGAAATTACAGAATTGTGGTTCCTCGGTATGCAGACTATCAGCGGTGTACTCGCTTTGGTGCCATGGCTCTCAGAATTCGCTATCGAATCGGGTTGGGCCGAAGGCATTGTTCAAACATTGAAAAAAGTCAAAATTGGCACACTACCACCCAACGTCAAGTCTGCCTATGAGGACTTCCTTTCACAATTGGTCGAAGTGAACTCATCGGTGGTGGCGGTTTTGAAAAAGGCGGACGCACTACGTGTCTGCCGCAATCATCGTATGATGGACTTGGGCAAGAAACTCTTCGGCGATTAGATAAAGTCGCAATGACAGTTGGCGTACAGAGTAAAAGAGCGTGCAAAGTAAAAATTTTCGCTTAACTTAAATAGAAAAAAAACAATCAATAATGAAAGGAAAAAATTTAGTATAAGTCAAATGGTGAATTTAATATAAACAGTTAACTTTGTGCTTTATATTTTTGCTTAGTATGTGTAAGAAGAGCAGAAAATTTTGTTTTTTGATGTCGATTTTTCGAATGTTTCGAAAACTTTTTATGTATTTTTGGATTTTGAGTTGCATGAACTGGATTTCATTTTCACTGATTTTTTATATATACGATACATTTATACATATAGAATTTTAACTAAATTGCGATTTCATAAGAAGAAGAAAAAATAAAGAGCGAGAAACAAAAAAAAAATACAAACAAAAATAAAACATTAATAAATTAATGTCTTGGCAGCTGGCTTTTCTTAATTTTTCTTCGTTTGTTTTTTTATTATTTTTTTTGGACGTTTATTTTTCTATAATGTACATATATAACGTACCTATGTATGAGCAGATTGTATATACTGTAGTATCTAGTATATATTTATATGCATTTAGGAATATATATATATATATATATAATTATATGTAAAATTCACTCTGGATCCCTCGCCTATTTACGCTGTATATTCATACACACATACATATGTACATATGTTTGTATTTCTTGTATTTATATTCTCTTGAACACGTATTTCTCTATTAACACCCACTCGCCATTCGCCTCGTCTTGCCGGATATGACAAACAACTACAGCTGCTTGCATTATACTGATTACACTGTCAAAAAAATATGTATATATATCTCAGCAAATACATATGTAGCTGTGAATATTCAAATATACAATATATACATGCATATGCATACAACTTTAGTGGAATATTTTTATTTTCTGACACAATTTTTAGTTCCTTTGTTGACATCTTTTCCTAAGTTTTAGGCGTTGTATCCATTATAGGGTTTTCCAATAAGGGTGATAAGATTTCTTTAAATAAACACACTAATTGTAAAGGAGATTCAAATTTTTTTTATTTAATGTGAAGTATAATCGATACAATCAAGTTCTGAATATAACATCAGTCAAATGGCCTCCACGTCTTCTTTTCCAGGAACGAATTCGATGAACCAATTTTTTGAGCACTTTTTCCACTAAATCAAGTCGTATGTCATGAATAGCGTTCAATATTGACTTTTAAAGCTTGAAGAGAGTCTAGTTTATTGCTAAAGACCAATGACTTCAAATAACCCCACAAGAAGTAGTCTAACGGTGTCAAATCACAACTTCTTGGAGGCCATTCAATGTCACAACTTCTTGAAATAATCGAATCTCCAAACCTTTCTCGCGATAATTCGATTGTTGCACGTGCTGTGTGACACATAGGCTCGTATTGTTGGAACAAGATGTTGTTAAGATCAACTTCTTCTCATCGACCTATACCACTCTCCATTGACAGTAACGGGGCTACCAGCTTCATTTCGAAAGAAGTAGGGAGCGATGATTACACCAGACCAAAAACCACACCAAACTGTCAATTTAGGGGAATTTAATGGTTGTTCATGAATAATTTGTGGATTTTCTTCGCACCAGAATCGACAGTTTTTTTTTATTTACCGCACCACTCAGATGAAAGTGAGCCTCATGGGAGATGATTTTCTTAAAAAAAATTGGGCTCATCGAATTCGTTACTGGAAAAGAAGATGTGGAGGCCATTTGAATAATGTTATATTCAGAACTTAATTGTATCGATTGTACTTCACATAAAATAAAAAACATTTTATTTTTCTTAACAATTAGTGTGTTTTTTATACAAAAATCATATCACTCTTAGTGGAAACCCCTATACATATGTATTTTCCTATAAGTCGTATATGTCATTAGCTGACATATTTAGTGGACTAAATTGATTTTTGGTTTGTTTGCAAACAAAAAGTACTGATAAATAGTTTATTTTAAGCAAATGATTAATGTTAGTAAAAGATTGTGCCAAAAAAATATTGAAATAACAATGCGCAGTTATATGGCGGTGAAGAGCTGACAAGGAGCATGTCTGACGAATGGAACCTAAGTGCGCTGTGCCCAATCCAAAAATGGGAGACCCCACGATCTGCGCCAATTATCGTGGGATAAGTCTCCTCAATATCGCATATAAGGTCCTATCTAGCGTATTGTGTGCAAGACTAAAACCCACCGTCAACAAACTGATCGGACCTTATCAGTGTGGCTTTAGACCTGGCAAATCCACCATTGACCTGATATTCACTATGCGCCAAATCTTGGAGAAAACCCGAGAGAAAAGAATCGATACACACCACCTTTTTATCGATTTTAAAGCTGCCTTTGACAGCACGATAAGAAAATGCCTCTACGCCGCTATGTCTGAATTTGATATCCCCACAAATCTCCAGCGAATGGGTCTGGTAGTGAACGAGGGCAAGATGAAATATCTCCTGTCATCAAATTAACAGTCATCGCATTCGCGACTTGGCTCCCATGTTACTGTTGACAGTCACCACTTCGAAGTTGTAGATAATTTCGTCTTTCTGGGAACCAGCATTAACAACACCAACAATGTCAGCCTTGAAATCCAACGCAGAATCACTCTTGCCAACAGGTGCTACTTTGGACTGAAAAGTAAAGTCCTCTCTCGACGAACCAAAACCAAACTCTACATGTCGCTCATCATTCCCGTCCATATCGTGCAGAAGCCTGGACGATGTCGACATCCGATGAGTCGGGTTTGGGAGTTTTCGAGAGAAAAAGTTTTGCGGAAGATTTATCGTCCTTTGTGCGTTGGCAACGGCGAATACCGCAGACGATGGAACGGTGATCTGTACGAGCTATATGACGACATTTACAAAGTTCAGCGAATCAAGAGACAACGGCTACGCTGGCTAGATGATGTCGTCCGAATGAATGAAAGCACTTTAGCTTTGAAAGTAATCGATGGAGTGGTAGCAGAGGCAGAGGAAGACCTCCATTCCTTTGGAAAGATCAGGAGGAGAGCGACCTGGTATCACTTGGTATTTCTAACTGGCGCCAAACAGCAAACAGAAGAAACGAGTGGCGCGGTATTGTTGACGAGGCTATAATCGCGAAGAAGAATAAAGAAGAAGAAGAAGTTATTTGCTGTAATACTCACGGTTGTGTATTTGGTTGAAAAATTGTTAGTTTTTGTACCTTTCATAACTTTTCCAAAAAGGAATCTCCTTCAACTGCGCTGTGTAAGAAAATATACTACTACAGCGCCATGTAATGGATGTGAGGCACGGGACAAGCACGTGAAAAGCTAGTCTATGTGACAATTCTTTAAGAAAGGTTTTCTTCTCTCTATTAAATACATATGCTGCTACTCAAGCGATTTTCGGCCATCTTGTTGTTTTATTTTTAATCTACCGTTTATTCTAAGATGCATACGAACGGCTAATGAATTTTTATAACGACCTTTTTTTATTTAATGACAGAAACGCCCTAGGAGGGGTTGACTTTCCCTGTCGAGAAGCGAGTGCAATTAGAAAATTTTTATTATTTTTAAATTGATTTTCTATAATTGTAGATCTTGGTGGCCTGGGCTCAGACCTATTATAGTATGAAATTTCTGTTTAGTACCAGTTCTTATTTTCTTCTTTCGAAAACCAAACGCTTCAAAAACACGTGTTTGTTGGCTCGCGTTCTTCAACGAACAGGAGCGAATGTGTGCCTCTGCTGCTATAAAAAAAGTGGTTCGAATCGATTGTAGGCTCACACAGATCTGGAGACACTAGAGACATATCTCGCGTCTGTCACAACATTGACCATGGGGTTATGAACTTTCACGTCAGCCATGTAGTTTAAGGTAGAGTTTGGTGCTAACGACAAGCATCGCCTCGCCAGGTTTCCTCATTATGGCACAATTTTACGCAAGCTTCACATGAAAAACGTATCTTATTTGCCCCACACAGAGTTTAGCATGATTTTGTCATCACCGAAGCAAACACAATACAAACTTCACGCCGAAAGGGTTCAATCACAACGGAAAATGCGGTTTTCCAACACGGCCTTTGCACATGTTAAGAGAGCCAACATGCAGAGCGGAACCCAAAGCTGACAATTGCGGGAAATAATCTTTGCAACTGTATGCATAGAAATCTGTACCAACTCGAGCTAATATAGCAGAATGGAAGCCGAGCGTATACGACAGTAAAACTGACCGATGCGAGAAAAGCAGTTTCGAACTGTTGTTTAGTGCTGGTTCGCACTTATGTTGAAGCGTAGACCATTCAATTATCATATTATTATAAATCTATACATATAAAGAATTTTGATGTGCTAGATTGAATACTATTATATATATATATATATATATATATTATATTATTATCATATTATTATAAATCTATGTACATAAAGAATTTTGATGTTCTAGATTGAATACTTCCTATAATATTATTAAAAGTTTAAATTTTACTTGTTTTATTTATCAAAAAAAAATTAAACTAATTTACTCTAATTATGGGACTTGATGCAAAAAATTGTTCATAAAACGACCTTAAATCCTTCGCAAAATTGTTCTTTAGAAAAATCCTAGGTCCCGACTCATTAGATGTGGTCATCGTCCACACCGACGGGTTTCGTTAGTCGAGAGACTTTTCTTTTCAATTGCCTTCTTAGCACTTATCATACAGGTACTGACAAGAGTAATTATACGTTGAATTTCTTGGCTAATATTGCAGTTGGTGTTAACGAAATTGTGTACGAGTTTAAAGTTATGACCGTCAACAATAATGTGGGAGCCAAGACGCGAATCAGGAATGCTCCTTTTATCACCGGCCTTTTCAAAGCTTAGACGAATGTGGACGATCACTGTAGACGAGTGCTTAAAAGTGTCTTCTACCAAGCGAAAAATTCAGGGTTCGAATCCTGGCCAGATCAAAAGGCAAAATTATAAAAAATTTAATTTAAATTAACTTTTATTGTTGAATGTGATTCTTTCCGATGGGATTTCTGACATGAAATTAAGGCTCCTCATAAAAATCCATCGGCCGCTCAGAATCGGCTTAGAATATACTCTACATCCGCCTATTTGTTGAAAAAGCATCAATATGCTCACCAAAAATTAGAGGAAAATTGCTCTTGCTTCAGCGGTTTTAGAGCTCGTGGACGGTGGGATTTCGCCTTACATGCAATACCTTGGATAAAAACTTATAAGCGATATTTCGAAGGCTTTACCTACGATGAATAGTCTCAGGCTAAGGTCTCTCCTTCTTATGGATAAGAAAAAGCACAATCAGAATACTTTCGTTCAACCATGTTCTGCAAAAAATCTACAATACGAGGAAAAGCTGAAGGTTTTGCCCACAGATTTATTTTATAACAATTGTGTGGTACATCATGAGTTCCTGCCAAAAGGTCGTATAGTTAGTAAGGAATACTACAAGGAAGTTATGCAACGTTTGCTTGAAGCAATACGGCTCAAACGATCGGAATTCATCAGCTCACACATTAATGCTTATTCGTGATTTTTTGGCCACAAGCAAAAACATAATCATGCCTCAACCACCGTATTCACCAGATTTGGCCCCCCTGCGACTTTTTCCTATCTCTAGAACTAAATAAACCAATAAAAAAACAAAGTTTTTTGCCACAATTGATGAGATCAAGTTAGAATCGAAGAAAGAGGCCATACCGAAAACCGCATTTCAGAAGTGCTTCGAGGATGGAAAAAGCGTTGGCAGGAGACAAAATAGATATTTATGAATAAATAAGTACTTTAAAAAAAAATTCTAAATTCACCCTTTTTCCTTTAACACACCTCGTATAGTGCAAAAGCGTAGTTACTTTTATTTCAAAAGAACGCATCTTAAACAATTCCTTTATTTTTGTTTACTGACATCAAATATAAGCAACAGTCTGGCAATCTAAAGTTCGATTCTAAGCTGTTTTTGGTAAATCACAAT
Source organism: Neoceratitis asiatica (assembly GCA_030068015.2). Classification (NCBI taxonomy): domain Eukaryota; kingdom Metazoa; phylum Arthropoda; class Insecta; order Diptera; family Tephritidae; genus Neoceratitis; species Neoceratitis asiatica. Next base: position 43,010,165 of record CM061529.1, read on the forward strand.
TAAAGTAGATATTGGGAGATGCTAAAGTTGTCCAAGTTTTTCACTCCAAGTTCAATTCATTTTTTAAATATTAAAAAATTGTTTAAATTAAAAATTTCATGAACAATTTTGTGTTTAAATGTTTATTTATAACATAATTAATTTATGGCATGCTATTGAACTCATTTCTTTAGGTCGTCTCACCCACCACCGCCAACAAAAAATGGAAGAGCATTTTGATAAAGTTAATTTATACAAATTAAATTTACAAAATACTTATGTAGGTCTATGTGTGTGTTTCCATTAAAATTAATATCAAATGTTCATTAAAAAATTATAAAAAAAATTATTGTCACTTTCCTTCAGCAAGATCTTGGAATAATTACAATAATATAAAGGGTGTTTTTTATAGAGGTATAGAACTTTAAGTTGCAATAAAACAACGATGGATTATTCGATTGACATGAATTTTATTTATCCGAAAGATAATCTTGTGGCATTAGATTATAAATATGATTTCTGGCATATGACCGCCACGGCTGGCGCGGATGTAGTCCAATCTGGAAGTCCAATTTTCGATGACTTTTTCCAACATTTGTGGCTGTATATTGGCAATAACACGGCGAATGTTGTCTTCCAATTGGTCAAGCGTTTGTGGCTTATCCGCATAGACCAATGACTTTACATAGCCCCACAGAAAGTAGTATAGCGGTGTTAAATCACAAGATCTTGGAGGCCAATTCACAGGTCCAAAACGTGAAATTAGGCGGTCACCAAACGTGTCTTTCAATAAATCTATTGTGGCACGAGCTGTGTGACATGTTGCGCCGTCTTGTTGAAACCACATCTCCTCTATACCGATAATGGCTCTATACCGATCACCATTGACTGTAACGTTCTGGCCACCATCGTTTTTGAAAAAGTACGGACCAATGATTCCACCAGCCCATAAAGCGCACCAAACAGTCAGTTTTTCTGGATGTAACGGTGTTTCAACATACACTTGAGGATTACCTTCACTCCAAATGCGGCAGTTTTGTTTGTTGGCGTAGCCATTCAACCAGAAGTGCGCTTCATCGCTAAACAAAATTCGCTTATGAAAATGCGCGATACGTTTTCCGCACAGAACCATTATTTTCGAAATAAAATTGCACTATTTGCAAGCGTTGTTCAGGCGTGAGTCTATTCATGATGAATTGTCAAACCAAACTGAGAATAAATCACTTGACAGCTGTTAAATCGGTCGCCATCTTGAAAAGTAATGCCAACTTAAAGTTCTATACCTCTATAAAAAACACCCTTTACATATGTATATATACATATGTATGTTATTTACTTAATTCTCAAGGATATATTAAATAGAAAAATAATGGCATTGAACTTGAATGTCATGAAATTATTTATTTTGAAATTATTAACATTTTTCTTCTTTGTTTAGTGTAAAGACAAAGATTTTGATTGAGATGAGGAATATGTTTTTATTTTTTTTTTTTGGTTTTTTTTTTATGTAGCTACTTTTGTATTTTCATATACTTATATATGTACATACAAGTACGCATGAAATAAATAAAGCGCAATTCCAAATATATTTACATATGTATATACATACATATTGGCAAAATGGTATACGTTATATGAGGCAATCGTTTTAATTAGTTCATGCAAAACTATTTTCAAAGAGTTTATGTGAAACTTTACAGTAAACAAAAATTTGTTAGTCATTTCCTTATAATAATAGTAAACTCGCTATCAACTCTCTTAAATACAATTGAAAGTTTTAGAACAAGTGAAATTGAAATCATAACACTAATTAAATTTGTGATTTTTGCATCATTTGCTCTCACATTTCAAAATATTATTTTTTGAGATTTGTTATTCATGCATGTAAGGTTGAAGAGAAGAACATTATGCCAAAATCAAAATCATTGGTTAGATTGGGTAAATTTCGGAGGTTACCAAAGACTTTAAAATAAGTTTGAATAATCTTATCCATATAACCAGATTAATATATTAGGGATATTCTCCGAGTCTAGAAATTGTATTCTACGGCAATGGCACAACAACAAAACACGTGCAAAAAAATATGCTACGAAAGGAAAAATATCCTATACCAAAATCTACATACATATGTATATTTATTCCCACAGATAGCAAGAAGCAAAAAAGCATCCGTGTGAAGGAAAAGCAACATTGTGACGGTGTGGTTGTTATTGTTTCACTTGAATATGTCACAATTTTGCAACGCGGGTGCTCTTGATCTCTAGCAAAATTCCATAGTAAATATTTGCATAACATGCATTTCCTAGACATAGCGAATACCTCTATTGTCTATAAAAATCCGAAGACCTACACTGTACCTATTTAGAATTCAAAAGCGGTCGAGATGTAGTAAAAGATTTTCCTCTGGTCAGCCATCAAAGGCTTCAACTTTATCGAAGTGATATATGTATGTATATAGTGAAGCTCCAGATACCCGGGTATCGAGCACGGCGAGCAGCTCGATGCTCGCTCGATACTCGGCCATCGCTCAACTGCTCAGTAGAACAAAAAAAATTAATTTTGTTTGTCAAAATTTCTTTGGTGTTTCAATGATTTATACACTTTGCATAAATAATTTCAAAATTATTCAAAATACTCGAAATGCTCGTGCTCGGCTCGAAAATTTTTCGAATAATGAGCAATGAGCAGGTGTGCGGGTGCTCGTTGCTCAAATGCTCGCACTGCTCGAAAATGTTTGAGCAAAATCTAGAGCTCTAGTATATAGTAACTGAAAATCTTTATTTCAGTTTAGGAAAGAGGCAGCCCATGAATTTGCTATGTCTCATGAATAACCTCGAAGTATAATAGCCGATTGATTGGGCATAAAATTTGTTGCCACTTAAAAAAATAGTGAAAATTCTGAGTTTTTAAGCTCAATCAATTAAATATTCCCAAAAACATACTCGAGGTAGTAATTTCCGACGCCATATTCATAAAACGCTTGTAACTAATGCTAATTTTCAGAATAGTGTCTTCCAATTGAGTCGAAACGGCCGCAATATTCGAAACTGCGGCAATAGCTGAGTAGTCAGCATTGCGTACTACCGTTCGGAAGGCTTGGGATCGAGCCCATGTTCGAGAAACATTCAAAATTGTAGAAAATACATTTTTCTAATTGCGGTCGCCCCTCGACAGGGAATGTCAAGCCCTCCTAGTGTATTTCTGGCATGAAATAAAATCTCCTCACAAAAATCTATCGGCCGTTCGAAGGCAGCTTAGAATAAACTGTAGGTCCCTCCATTTGTTGGTAAGAGCATCAAGACACAAAACCACAAATTGGAGAAGGAGCACGGCCGAAAATCGGATATGGAGAGAAAACTTGTCCAGTCTTTTGAATGGCAGTGAACGTGAAACACTCAGAGATGACGAACGCGTAACCCCAATCGATGAGGATGGTATAGACGTTACCGGTTTAAAAAATAACAAAGTGGCGGCAGCCGATGGCTTACTAAGAAGAACTGACAAGGTGCATGCATCAGCTTCTTTGCAGAATATGGTAGGACGACAGCATGCTCGACGAATGGAACATAAGTGTGCTCTGAGGGATAAGCCTCCTTAATATCGCATATAAGGTCCTATCTAGCGAATTGAAAGATTAAAGTCCACAGTCAACAAACTGATTGGACCTTATCAATGTGGCTTCAGACCTGGCAAATCCAGCTTTGACCAGAATTCACCATACCCCAAATCTTGGGGAAGACCCGGGAGAAAAAAATTGATACAAATCAAGTTTTCATCAATTTTAAAGCTGCCTTCGACCTCACGAAAAGGACCTAACAGAAGCTATGTCTGAATTTGCGTAGTCAGAATTGGGAAGGATCTCTCCCAGCCGTTCGATATCAAGCGTGGTTTCGGACAAGTGTTCAATTGCTGGAATATGTCGATGATGTTGATATTATTGGCTACAGCAACCACACCGTAAGTTCTGCTTTCCGCAGGTTAGACAAAGGAGCGAAGCAAATGGGTTTGATATTGAGCGTGGGCAAGACAAAATATCTCCTGTCATCAAATTAACAGTCATCGCATTCGCGACTTGGCTCCCATGTTACTGTTGACAGTCACCACTTCGAAGTTGTAGATAATTTCGTCTTTCTGGGAACCAGCATTAACAACACCAACAATGTCAGCCTTGAAATCCAACGCAGAATCACTCTTGCCAACAGGTGCTACTTTGGACTGAAAAGTAAAGTCCTCTCTCGACGAACCAAAACCAAACTCTACATGTCGCTCATCATTCCCGTCCATATCGTGCAGAAGCCTGGACGATGTCGACATCCGATGAGTCGGGTTTGGGAGTTTTCGAGAGAAAAGTTTTGCGGAAGATTTATCGTCCTTTGTGCGTTGGCAACGGCGAATACCGCAGACGATGGAACGGTGATCTGTACGAGCTATATGACGACATTTACAAAGTTCAGCGAATCAAGAGACAACGGCTACGCTGGCTAGATGATGTCGTCCGAATGAATGAAAGCACTTTAGCTTTGAAAGTAATCGATGGAGTGGTAGCAGAGGCAGAGGAAGACCTCCATTCCTTTGGAAAGATCAGGAGGAGAGCGACCTGGTATCACTTGGTATTTCTAACTGGCGCCAAACAGCAAACAGAAGAAACGAGTGGCGCGGTATTGTTGACGAGGCTATAATCGCGAAGAAGAATAAAGAAGAAGAAGAAGTTATTTGCTGTAATACTCACGGTTGTGTATTTGGTTGAAAAATTGTTAGTTTTTGTACCTTTCATAACTTTTCCAAAAAGGAATCTCCTTCAACTGCGCTGTGTAAGAAAATATACTACTACAGCGCCATGTAATGGATGTGAGGCACGGGACAAGCACGTGAAAAGCTAGTCTATGTGACAATTCTTTAAGAAAGGTTTTCTTCTCTCTATTAAATACATATGCTGCTACTCAAGCGATTTTCGGCCATCTTGTTGTTTTATTTTTAATCTACCGTTTATTCTAAGATGCATACGAACGGCTAATGAATTTTTATAACGACCTTTTTTTATTTAATGACAGAAACGCCCTAGGAGGGGTTGACTTTCCCTGTCGAGAAGCGAGTGCAATTAGAAAATTTTTATTATTTTTAAATTGATTTTCTATAATTTTAGATCTTGGTGGGCTGGGCTCAGACCTATTATAGTATGAAATTTCTGTTTAGTACCAGTTCTTATTTTCTTCTTTCGAAAACCAAACGCTTCAAAAACACGTGTTTGTTGGCTCGCGTTCTTCAACGAACAGGAGCGAATGTGTGCCTCTGCTGCTATAAAAAAAGTGGTTCGAATCGATTGTAGGCTCACATATCTCGCGTCTGTCACAACATTGACCATGTGGTTATGAACTTTCACGTCAGCCATGTAGTTTAAGGTAGAGTTTGGTGCTAACGACAAGCATCGCCTCGCCAGGTTTCCTCATTATGGCACAATTTTACGCAAGCTTCACATGAAAAACGTATCTTATTTGCCCCACACAGAGTTTAGCATGATTTTGTCATCACCGAAGCAAACACAATACAAACTTCACGCCGAAAGGGTTCAATCACAACGGAAAATGCGGTTTTCCAACACGGCCTTTGCACATGTTAAGAGAGCCAACATGCAGAGCGGAACCCAAAGCTGACAATTGCGGGAAATAATCTTTGCAACTGTATGCATAGAAATCTGTACCAACTCGAGCTAATATAGCAGAATGGAAGCCGAGCGTATACGACAGTAAAACTGACCGATGCGAGAAAAGCAGTTTCGAACTGTTGTTTAGTGCTGGTTCGCACTTATGTTGAAGCGTAGACCATTCAATTATCATATTATTATAAATCTATACATATAAAGAATTTTGATGTGCTAGATTGAATACTATTATATATATATATATATATATATATATATTATATTATTATCATATTATTATAAATCTATGTACATAAAGAATTTTGATGTTCTAGATTGAATACTTCCTATAATATTATTAAAAGTTTAAATTTTACTTGTTTTATTTATCAAAAAAAAATTAAACTAATTTACTCTAATTATGGGACTTGATGCAAAAAATTGTTCATAAAACGACCTTAAATCCTTCGCAAAATTGTTCTTTAGAAAAATCCTAGGTCCCGACTCATTAGATGTGGTCATCGTCCACACCGACGGGTTTCGTTAGTCGAGAGACTTTTCTTTTCAATTGCCTTCTTAGCACTTATCATACAGGTACTGACAAGAGTAATTATACGTTGAATTTCTTGGCTAATATTGCAGTTGGTGTTAACGAAATTGTGTACGAGTTTAAAGTTATGACCGTCAACAATAATGTGGGAGCCAAGACGCGAATCAGGAATGCTCCTTTTATCACCGGCCTTTTCAAAGCTTAGACGAATGTGGACGATCACTGTAGACGAGTGCTTAAAAGTGTCTTCTACCAAGCGAAAAATTCAGGGTTCGAATCCTGGCCAGATCAAAAGGCAAAATTATAAAAAATTTAATTTAAATTAACTTTTATTGTTGAATGTGATTCTTTCCGATGGGATTTCTGACATGAAATTAAGGCTCCTCATAAAAATCCATCGGCCGCTCAGAATCGGCTTAGAATATACTCTACATCCGCCTATTTGTTGAAAAAGCATCAATATGCTCACCAAAAATTAGAGGAAAATTGCTCTTGCTTCAGCGGTTTTAGAGCTCGTGGACGGTGGGATTTCGCCTTACATGCAATACCTTGGATAAAAACTTATAAGCGATATTTCGAAGGCTTTACCTACGATGAATAGTCTCAGGCTAAGGTCTCTCCTTCTTATGGATAAGAAAAAGCACAATCAGAATACTTTCGTTCAACCATGTTCTGCAAAAAATCTACAATACGAGGAAAAGCTGAAGGTTTTGCCCACAGATTTATTTTATAACAATTGTGTGGTACATCATGAGTTCCTGCCAAAAGGTCGTATAGTTAGTAAGGAATACTACAAGGAAGTTATGCAACGTTTGCTTGAAGCAATACGGCTCAAACGATCGGAATTCATCAGCTCACACATTAATGCTTATTCGTGATTTTTTGGCCACAAGCAAAAACATAATCATGCCTCAACCACCGTATTCACCAGATTTGGCCCCCCTGCGACTTTTTCCTATCTCTAGAACTAAATAAACCAATAAAAAAACAAAGTTTTTTGCCACAATTGATGAGATCAAGTTAGAATCGAAGAAAGAGGCCATACCGAAAAGCGCATTTCAGAAGTGCTTCGAGGATGGAAAAAGCGTTGGCAGGAGACAAAATAGATATTTATGAATAAATAAGTACTTTAAAAAAAAATTCTAAATTCACCCTTTTTCTTTGAACACACCTCGTATAGTGCAAAAGTGTAGTTACTTTTATTTCAAAAGAACGCATCTTAAACAATTCCTTTATTTTTGTTTACTGACATCAAATATAAGCAACAGTCTGGCAATCTAAAGTTCGATTCTAAGCTGTTTTTGGTAAATCACAATTAAAGTAGATATTGGGAGATGCTAAAGTTGTCCAAGTTTTTCACTCCAAGTTCAATTCATTTTTTAAATATTAAAAAATTGTTTAAATTAAAAATTTCATGAACAATTTTGTGTTTAAATGTTTATTTATAACATAATTAATTTATGGCATGCTATTGAACTCATTTCTTTAGGTCGTCTCACCCACCACCGCCAACAAAAAATGGAAGAGCATTTTGATAAAGTTAATTTATACAAATTAAATTTACAAAATACTTATGTAGGTCTATGTGTGTGTTTCCATTAAAATTAATATCAAATGTTCATTAAAAAATTATAAAAAAAATTATTGTCACTTTCCTTCAGCAAGATCTTGGAATAATTACAATAATATAAAGGGTGTTTTTTATAGAGGTATAGAACTTTAAGTTGCAATAAAACAACGATGGATTATTCGATTGACATGAATTTTATTTATCCGAAAGATAATCTTGTGGCATTAGATTATAAATATGATTTCTGGCATATGACCGCCACGGCTGGCGCGGATGTAGTCCAATCTGGAAGTCCAATTTTCGATGACTTTTTCCAACATTTGTGGCTGTATATTGGCAATAACACGGCGAATGTTGTCTTCCAATTGGTCAAGCGTTTGTGGCTTATCCGCATAGACCAATGACTTTACATAGCCCCACAGAAAGTAGTATAGCGGTGTTAAATCACAAGATCTTGGAGGCCAATTCACAGGTCCAAAACGTGAAATTAGGCGGTCACCAAACGTGTCTTTCAATAAATCTATTGTGGCACGAGCTGTGTGACATGTTGCGCCGTCTTGTTGAAACCACATCTCCTCTATACCGATAATGGCTCTATACCGATCACCATTGACTGTAACGTTCTGGCCACCATCGTTTTTGAAAAAGTACGGACCAATGATTCCACCAGCCCATAAAGCGCACCAAACAGTCAGTTTTTCTGGATGTAACGGTGTTTCAACATACACTTGAGGATTACCTTCACTCCAAATGCGGCAGTTTTGTTTGTTGGCGTAGCCATTCAACCAGAAGTGCGCTTCATCGCTAAACAAAATTCGCTTATGAAAATGCGCGATACGTTTTCCGCACAGAACCATTATTTTCGAAATAAAATTGCACTATTTGCAAGCGTTGTTCAGGCGTGAGTCTATTCATGATGAATTGTCAAACCAAACTGAGAATAAATCACTTGACAGCTGTTAAATCGGTCGCCATCTTGAAAAGTAATGCCAACTTAAAGTTCTATACCTCTATAAAAAACACCCTTTACATATGTATATATACATATGTATGTTATTTACTTAATTCTCAAGGATATATTAAATAGAAAAATAATGGCATTGAACTTGAATGTCATGAAATTATTTATTTTGAAATTATTAACATTTTTCTTCTTTGTTTAGTGTAAAGACAAAGATTTTGATTGAGATGAGGAATATGTTTTTATTTTTGTTTTGGTTTTTTTTTATGTAGCTACTTTTGTATTTTCATATACTTATATATGTACATACAAGTACGCATGAAATAAATAAAGCGCAATTCCAAATATATTTACATATGTATATACATACATATTGGCAAAATGGTATACGTTATATGAGGCAATCGTTTTAATTAGTTCATGCAAAACTATTTTCAAAGAGTTTATGTGAAACTTTACAGTAAACAAAAATTTGTTAGTCATTTCCTTATAATAATAGTAAACTCGCTATCAACTCTCTTAAATACAATTGAAAGTTTTAGAACAAGTGAAATTGAAATCATAACACTAATTAAATTTGTGATTTTTGCATCATTTGCTCTCACATTTCAAAATATTATTTTTTGAGATTTGTTATTCATGCATGTAAGGTTAAAGAGAAGAACATTATGCCAAAATCAAAATCATTGGTTAGATTGGGTAAATTTCGGAGGTTACCAAAGACTTTAAAATAAGTTTGAATAATCTTATCCATATAACCAGATTAATATATTAGGGATATTCTCTGAGTCTAGAAATTGTATTCTACGGCAATGGCACAACAACAAAACACGTGCAAAAAATATGCTACGAAAGGAAAAATATCCTATACCAAAATCTACATACATATGTATATTTATTCCCACAGATAGCAAGAAGCAAAAAAGCATCCGTGTGAAGGAAAAGCAACATTGTGACGGTGTGGTTGTTATTGTTTCACTTGAATATGTCACAATTTTGCAACGCGGGTGCTCTTGATCTCTAGCAAAATTCCATAGTAAATATTTGCATAACATGCATTTCCTAGACATAGCGAATACCTCTATTGTCTATAAAAATCCGAAGACCTACACTGTACCTATTTAGAATTCAAAAGCGGTCGAGATGTAGTAAAAGATTTTCCTCTGGTCAGCCATCAAAGGCTTCAACTTTATCGAAGTGATATATGTATGTATATAGTGAAGCTCCAGATACCCGGGTATCGAGCACGGCGAGCAGCTCGATGCTCGCTCGATACTCGGCCATCGCTCAACTGCTCAGTAGAACAAAAAAAAATTAATTTTGTTTGTCAAAATTTCTTTGGTGTTTCAATGATTTATACACTTTGCATAAATAATTTCAAAATTATTCAAAATACTCGAAATGCTCGTGCTCGGCTCGAAAATTTTTCGAATAATGAGCAATGAGCAGGTGTGCGGGTGCTCGTTGCTCAAATGCTCGCACTGCTCGAAAATGTTTGAGCAAAATCTAGAGCTCTAGTATATAGTAACTGAAAATATTTATTTCAGATTGGGAAAGAGGCAGCCAATGAATTTTCTATGTCTCATGAATAACCTCGAAGTATAATAGCCGATTGATTGGGCATAAAATTTGTTGCCACTTAAAAAAATAGTGAAAATTCTGAGTTTTTTTAAACTGAATCAATTAAATATTCCCAAAAACATACTCGAGGTAGTAATTTCCGACGCCATATTCATAAAACGCTTGTAACTAATGCTAATTTTCAGAATAGTGTCTTCCAATTGAGTCGAAACGGCCGCAATATTCGAAACTGCGGCAATAGCTGAGTAGTCAGCATTGCGTACTACCGTTCGGAAGGCTTGGGATCGAGCCCATGTTCGAGAAACATTCAAAATTGTAGAAAATACATTTTTCTAATTGCGGTCGCCCTCGACAGGGAATGTCAAGCCCTCCTAGTGTATTTCTGGCATGAAATAAAATCTCCTCACAAAAATCTATCGGCCGTTCGAAGGCAGCTTAGAATAAACTGTAGGTCCCTCCATTTGTTGGTAAGAGCATCAAGACACAAAACCACAAATTGGAGAAGGAGCACGGCCGAAAATCGGATATGGAGAGAAAACTTGTCCAGTCTTTTGAATGGCAGTGAACGTGAAACACTCAGAGATGACGAACGCGTAACCCCAATCGATGAGGATGGTATAGACGTTACCGGTTTAAAAAATAACAAAGTGGCGGCAGCCGATGGCTTACTAAGAAGAACTGACAAGGTGCATGCATCAGCTTCTTTGCAGAATATGGTAGGACGACAGCATGCTCGACGAATGGAACATAAGTGTGCTCTGAGGGATAAGCCTCCTTAATATCGCATATAAGGTCCTATCTAGCGAATTGAAAGATTAAAGTCCACAGTCAACAAACTGATTGGACCTTATCAATGTGGCTTCAGACCTGGCAAATCCAGCTTTGACCAGAATTCACCATACCCCAAATCTTGGGGAAGACCCGGGAGAAAAAAATTGATACAAATCAAGTTTTCATCAATTTTAAAGCTGCCTTCGACCTCACGAAAAGGACCTAACAGAAGCTATGTCTGAATTTGCGTAGTCAGAATTGGGAAGGATCTCTCCCAGCCGTTCGATATCAAGCGTGGTTTCGGACAAGTGTTCAATTGCTGGAATATGTCGATGATGTTGATATTATTGGCTACAGCAACCACACCGTAAGTTCTGCTTTCCGCAGGTTAGACAAAGGAGCGAAGCAAATGGGTTTGATATTGAGCGTGGGCAAGACAAAATATCTCATGTCATCAAATAAACAGTCATCGAATTCGTGACTTGGCTCCCAAGTCATTGTTGACAGTCATAACTTCGAAGTCGTAGATAATTTAGACCATCGCGGAACAAGCATTAACAACACCAACAATACTGGCGCGGAAATCCAACGCAGAAGCACTCTTGCCAACAGGTACTACTTGGGACAAAGTAAGTAATTGAAAAGTTAAGTCCTCTCTCGATGAACCAAGCCCAAACTCAACAATTCGCTCATCATTCCCGTCCTAACATATGATGCAGAAGCTTGGACGATATCGACATCCGATGAGTAGGCTTTAGGAATATTCAAGCGAAATGTTTTTAGGAAGATTTATGGTCCTCTTCGCATTGGCAACGGCGAATACCGTAGGCGGTGGAACAATGAACTGTATAAGTTATACGACGACATTGACATAGTTCTGCGAATTAAAAGACTGGTCATGTCCTCCGATTGGATGAAAGCGCTCCAGCTTTGAATGTATTCGATGGAATACCCGCTGGCGGAAGCAGAAAAGGAGGAAGACCTCCATTCTGTTGGAAGGATCAGATGTAGACCGATCTGGTGTCACTTAGTATTTTCAACTGGCGCCAAACGCCAGAAGATGCGGACATATGTATATGAAACATCATGGAATGGCAAGACGAATCAATTTAGTCCGTGTACAGGATAACTAAAGAAATTATTGGTATTGAATACTTGGTCCCAAGTATGGACTCTATTTCGAATAAGTTCAATCCGACAAAGGTTACACCCAGCGCCCGATAAATCAGTAACTAAATGTTAATACAATTAAAGTCGTGCTTGTTAGGGACAATAGGGAAAAATATGAAGGATGAAAAAGAATTTCGGCTCAAAAAGTATATCTGAGGAACCACTGGACGGAATTCGATAAAATTTAAAAAAAATTAAAATATTGCTCGACACATCTTGGCGCAGAATTTTACATAAGGAAGACGTTATGAAAGCTTAGAAGATCTAATTCATCCAAGAACTGTCTGATACCATCCGAAGCAGTTTCGCCTCGCTCAATGAGCTGAAGATCGCTTAGAATATGGTGAGCATTTCTACCGTAAAATCATCTCCTCCAATGATTTCATTTTCATTACACCCACCCGTAACCATGAAAAACCAACGCATTCTCAATAAGATACTGTTTGGAGCGGCATGTGGATTAGCGTAATCATTGGTCCGTTTTTCTTCGAAAACTGTAAAGGAGCTGCCATTACTATCAATGCCGATCATTACGATACCCTGCTCCTGGATTATTTGTTTGCAAATTTTGAGAGAAACTAAGTGGCAACCCTATTATATATATTTTTTTTAATAGATTTTTTATATTCGATATTTTTCAATTCGATTTTCATATCAAAACAAATTTTCACATTAAACATTAAAGTGTAACTAATTTCGAGCAGGTGGCGAAACAACACACATATTGTTTCAGAGAAAATGGCAACACTGCATACATACGCAGTTATGCTGCTCACGATATAGGTATCACGTAAATACGAATACATACATATGTAGAAATGCGACGAAATCAGCCGTTCACTTTTATTTCATGGCCTAAATTTCCAACTGCGGATGAAACAAAAGGATATCCTGTAGCTATGCGACTCGTCGCTTTTCAAGCCCCACTACTGCATACATACAAACATACATGTAACTACCTGATTGGATTAATTCCAAAATATTGGTAGCGGAAAAAATGGAAATGCAAAAATTTCCAAATTGAACTATATATGTGTGTATATTGTATGATCTACTACATATGTGTATACATGTCGATGTGATATGTATGTGTTGGAATCATGGCAACTTGGAGCTTTTAACTTTTTAATTGTTTTAGCGCTTCTACTATAACACTCTATGGCATTTTAATGAATTTACATACATCAAAGGCCAAAAGTGTCTTCCCCCAGCATATCTGCGATTCTATGCCAATATTTGCCAAAAATATTTGGGGAGTATTAAATTGCATTGATACTTGAATTTTATTGGTATTTACTTATGGATATTCTATATAAAATGTTGCCAAAAGCAAATATTGTTCTCATTGTTGTTGTTGTTGTTGTTGTTAACACGATGCTCATGGCACTGCGGTTAACAATAAACTATATGAGTAACGGGTCAACCATACTAATCGCAACATATCCACTCTCTTGCGCTATTTTGCCAATATGAACATAAAGCCAACAACATGTACAGTGGCGGTCAAAAGTCTACATATACCACCTGTATTCGTTGTGTAGAAAGTATTGTCATTTTGTTGAAAAATGTAAGTATACAGTTTTATTTTAGAACCTTTTCCAAGGGAATGGATTTTTGGCAAAAAGTCTTGTTTACAGACAAATCAAAGTTCAATATATTCGGCAGCGATGGAAAAGCAAAAGTATGGAGAAGCGAAAATACTGCACTTAACGCCAAAAATATAGTACAAACAGTGAAGCATGGTGGCGGCAAAGTAATAGTTTTGGGAGCAGTTGTGGCATCTGGAGTTGGAAAGCTGGCTTATATTGAGAGTTATATGGATCGGTTGAAATATAAGCTATTGTTGGAAGCTAATCTGAAGCCTTCGGTAGACAGTTTGGAGCTTGGCACAGACTGAATATTTCCACAGGATAACGATCCAAAGCATACGGCCCATATTTTTAAGGATTGGTTGCTTTATCATACTCCAAGGCAACTACACACATCACCTCATAGTCCAGATTTTAATGTTATTGAATAAGTCTGGGAGATTTTAGAGTGAAAAATCAGAAAAAATCAGATTTCCAGCTCAATATTACTCAAAGAACATCTTATTGAAGCTTGGGACAGTATTACTTCCTCAGAAGTGACGAATTTAGTAGCTTCGATGCCACGACGGCTTCAAGCTGTTACTGATGCGAACGGTGGACTAACTGAATACTCAAAGGATCATGTTACCTGATATTAATTAAAGTTTTTGCGCTAATATAAGTTATGTATGTACTGTATGTAGACTTTGGTCATTGTTGGATTTAAGCTTTATTTGTCATAGCTTTACTATTTCATGTAAAATTTATTAATTATTTTTTGATTTTTTATAATAATGGAAAATTATTGGAACAAACTGCATCGTTAAATTTTCCAATAAACCTTTTGGACTATGAATTCAACGAAACGGGGTGTATGTAGACTTTTGTCCGGGGCTGTATATATTTGCAAACATATGCATATACATACGTACTCGTATAAATACAAACTTAGCAACCGCATTGCTGCCAAAATATTTTGCCATATTTACTTCCATATTAATAGCAATTAATCTAATTAATGATAAAATTTTACCGACACATATTGAAAATATTAAATAAATAAATGCAAGGTGGACAAACAAGCGTAGCTGAAATTTATAGTTTTTTTATTTAGCTTGTATTTTATTATTTATTTATTTATTTATTTATTTATTTTATCGTTACTCTCTGTTATAATGGAAATAGACATTATAAAAACACATGCATTCACAAATATTAAATATATGTAGATGGATAAAATTGTTCAAAACATTCACAGGCTTGTGATCATTATTATAATTTACATTTTCCACAAAATTGTTAAGCTTTTTATTTGAGTTTTCAACCAACGTGCTAATTTTGCTAACATATTCAAACATGTATTTATTTACGGTTTTTATGTAAATTTTTTGTGTTAAATTAGCAATTATTTTTTAGAGTTATGGAATTGACACACGTTCTTTAACCAATTAATTTATCTTAATTTATTAGTATTTTTTTAATTAAAAATTTTAAACTACAATAATATGTACATATATAACTCAGGGTAAAAATATTTGTGCATTTTTGTTCACAATGGTTTCTTCTCTCTTAATACAAGTTGTTTTTGTTATGTTATCTGATATATTTCTTCTTTAAACTTTATCCGTAATACTGTTATTGGAAAATTGTGATCAAGCAGATGGGATACTTTCAAACAGAGTTTAAAGAAATTGTAGACAGTTTGATGCCATTAAACAACTCAAGGAGGCCTTAACGGTGGTAAGGGATGAAACTAAAATTTTAACGTTAAAACAATTGCTTGATTTCATGCCAAATAGAATTAATGAAATTTCCACTAAATCAAATCATATGTCATGAATAGCACGTTCAATATTGACTTTTAAAGCTTGAAGAGAGTCTTGTTTATTGCTAAAGGTGTTAAATCACCATTCAAAGTCCCAATTTCTTGAAATAATCGAATCTCCAAATATTTCTCGCAATAACTCGGTTGTTGCACGTGCTGTGTGACACGTAGACCCGTCTTGTTGGAACCAGCTGTTGTTAAGATCAACTTCTTCCAATTGTGGCCATAAAAAGGTGGTTATCATCGATCTATACCGCTCTCCATTGTTCGTAACGGTGCTACCAGCTCCATTTCAAAAGAAATACGGACCGATGATTCCACCAAACCAAAAGCCACACCAAACTGTCAATTTAGGTGAATATAATGATTGTTCATGAATAATTTGTAGATGTTCTTCGCACCAGAATCGACAGTTTTGTTTATTTACCGCACCACCCAGATGAAAGTGAGCCTCATCGAAGAAGACGATTTGCTTAAGGGGTTAGGGAAAATTTAAAAATATCATTTTTTTTTGTCTTATAAATTTCAAAAATTTGTTTAAAATATTCTCCTCAAATTTCATATCGAGCGGAGTAAAATTCTATGTGATAGATCCCATCAGCCATGCCTGTATCAATTTGAAACTTTAAGCGCGTTCAAAACTCAATTTTTTTAGTCGGTGGACACGATTTCTCGAAAAGTTATAAAGGGTTTTTGTTCAAATTAGGCCAACATCTATGTAATAACATTATTGAAGAATTTTTTTTATTACAACTAATTTTTTCGAGCCAATGCATGGCGGAAATTTGAGCAAAAAATATGTTTCTTAGTCAAAGTCTGTCAAAAATTAAAATTTTAATTTTCGTTTTTTCCTTCGTCCAATAACGAGATTTATCAATGTACTAATGAAATATTTTTGGTTTTTGATTATAGATGAACCAATAATGAGTTATGCCGTCCACGGCGAGAGCATTTTCTTTTGAGACGTCAAGGATAAGGGTACCAATGGCTGAATTTTCGGAATTTTTGAATAAAATTTTCACAAAATATTGTTTAAATATGAATCTTTAATATGGTGAATTGTTTGAATAAAATATATGATTATATATATATAAAAACAATTGTGAATTTTCCTTTTTTCTTAACCTCTGAAACCCACCCCCTTAAAAAATCGTTATCGTTTTCAAGTAGTTTGTTCCAAGGCAAAATCAGCAAATTCACGACGTTTATGGTGGTCTAATGATGAAGTTGTAAACATTATTGAATACAATGAAAAAAATGGCCGATTATAACATATTAAAAATAGCCAAAACGATCCCTATTTGAAAACCCTTTACTTATTGCTTAAGAAGTGCAAATGTTAAGATTTTTCATATTATTAAAAATAATAATGTTCAAATTGGTTTCCTTTTGTTTTTGTTGATACTAATAGTAACTATAAAATGAGGTGAATTTAAATAGCACTTATATTTTTTTCCTTGAGGTAGGTAGAAAAATATATTTAATTACATAAATTATTAAATATATAAAAAATTATACGCATATGGGTATTTCCACAGAAATGTCAACCGCAGCTAAAACATGCAAAGTTTATCAAAATATGTTGTTTTAATTAATGATGTTTTGAAATTAGTTAAATTTGATCATGGGGAATCTATTTGAATCAAATTAAATTATTTGAAATTATTTTGCATTTATTCATAACACTGTGCGAACTATTCGAATGTAAAATCAAACAAGTGCAAAAGTTTTTTTTTTACATTTCAATTGCATGTTTTGTTTTGATTAATGATCTTAATGAAAGACATTATGCATTGACATTTGCTCTTTTTTAATTTCGGTTTATATGTAAAGAATATAAAAATGAATTGAACAATACGATTGCTAATTATGGTAAACTTTTTTTGGGCTACAGTGTATTTCGTTGTCGCGTGCGACAGTGAAATAGAACATTTTTTAACACTGTGGTCAAAGTATTTGTACAATGTGCGTAAAATTTTTGTACTAAACAGATATTTATTAAGCTTTTTATTTGAGTTTTATTGAAAATTAAATGAAAAAAAAAATTGCCTGAAAAGAAACAGCGCTTTACATTCTATGATTTTATAAAATTTGTAGCGTGCGACATCGCAAGTGTAAAATGTATAATTGCAAAATGAATTATTTAATAAAAATGTCAAATATTTCAATGTGTATGAGTAATTATACGTTGACATGATCTTTCGATAGAAGCTGTGCTTAAATATAAATAGCATTTAAGAATCTTGAATATCATGTCTTATGTCAAGTTTCATCAATTTGCGGAAGTGAAATGTGTTCAATGCCAGCTGTTGTAATTGAAATTTTCTTTCTACACTAATAGTTGGACGAAACATGAAAAAAGTTCGTGGCATTCATTTTGTTGCAATAACCAACAGATAGAAAGAGCTAGGGCTCCTTTATGCGTTAGAAAAAACATTATTTGGCATTAGTAATCCCATTCGGCAGAGAATGTCAAGCGCTCCGAGTTTATTTCTGGCATGTAATAGAGCTCTTCATAAAATTCCGTCGGCCGTTCGGAAGCGGCTTAGAATAAACTTTAGGTCCCTCCATGGGTTGGTATAAACATCCAGGTGCAAAACCACAAATTGGAGGAGAAGCTCGGCCGAAAATCGCTTCAGCGGTTACAAAGCGTCAAATATTTAATTTAAAACGAGATCCAAGTAGTGGCACTTTTTTCGTTTTCATGTTAATTTTGTTCAGTTTTGTTTGGCATTTCATCATCGAAAGACCTACGCCTGAAAAACGTTTACAAATCACTCAACTTTATTATGAAAATTCACGTTCCGTAAAGAATGTGTTTCGCGCGCTTCGCTCAACATAATCGGCCTACTGAGCGTACTATTCGCAACACCAT
This sequence comes from Neoceratitis asiatica, assembly GCA_030068015.2. Taxonomy (NCBI): domain Eukaryota; kingdom Metazoa; phylum Arthropoda; class Insecta; order Diptera; family Tephritidae; genus Neoceratitis; species Neoceratitis asiatica. The sequence goes on from CM061529.1 coordinate 43,028,653, forward strand.
CACCCATCTTGCTACCCAGCATTCATTACTGGATAATATTCGACCGAATAAACTACGTCCAGCACGCAGTAAAGAAAATATAGCGGCCGTAGCTGAGAGTGTACATGAAGACCGGCTCCGTTCGCAGCACCTCGGACTAACGTATGGAACGACTTGGCACATTTTAAGTCGAGATCTTAAATTGAAAGCATACAAAATACAGCTTCCCAAGCGACATTGCTTCGCTCTATGGGCTTTTGAAAAGTTCCAAGAAGATCCGATGTTTTCGAGCCAAATTTTGTTCAGCGATGAGGCCCATTTTCGGCTCAATGGGTATGTAAACAGCAAAATAGCCGCATTTGGAACGGAGAGCAACCTGAAGGTGTCTGAAATTGAAGCTCGTGATCTCTGCGACATTAGATTTCAACAAAACGGTGCCACTTCCCACACATCGCATCAATCAATGGATTTATTGAGAGAACACTTCGGTGAGCAGATAATTTCACGTTTTGGGCTGGTCGATTGGCCACCATAATCGTGTGATATCACACCGTTAGACTTTTTCCTGTGTGGATATGTAAAGTCTAAAGTCTATGCGGACAATCTCGCTTTCGATTCAGGCCTTGGAGCGAAACATCAGGCTTGTCATTCGCCAGTTACCAGTTGAAATGCTAGAAGGAGTAATCGAAAATTGGACTCAATGGATTGATCATCTGAGATATAGCCGCGGCCAACATTTGAAAGAGATAATCTTAAAAAAATAAATGCCGAGAAATGTTCTTTAGAATGATAATAAACATTCCTCCAAATGGATTACCCTTTATAATACCATTCTCAGTTTTTTGAGTTCTCGGTTTCTATATACATAAAATGCATACTTATTTTTGTTTTCCGTTATTGAAGATATTTATAAATATAATTTTCGTTGTGAATATAAATGTACTGAATACTTATATATTAAAAATTATTTATAATCATATTAAATAAATTAAGCACGCATTTAATTACATAAAAAGCAACAACAAAAATGTTATAGAGTAATATGTCCCATTTGACATGTCGCGTGCGACAGTGATTAAAATTTAATAAAAAGGAAACTACTTAACATTTTTTAACGAAATAAAAAGTATCGTTCAGATAAATCAATACAAAATAACCTAAAATTAGTTGTATTGAAATATTCCTTCTAGCTTCGCTGAAGAAAGTGTTTGATGTGTTTGCTTTGAAAACGACTTCCGTTTTTGTCGAATGCAAATATCTTACTTTTTTGAGCTGGAGATTTCTTTTTATGTCGAAATAAAATAATGTCCTGGCATATGTTTTTTTCTCTTTGAATGCGTACGAATATCGCATTCGACATTAGAGAAATGCCCGTATGTATATACGACGTGTATTAAAAAAATAATTTATTTTTTATTTTTTAACAAAGTATTTATTTATTCGTCTACATTGATGTTGTTGCCTTCAAAATAGCCCCCATTAGAGATGGTTGGCTGTAGTACCGAATTTTTGATATGAGAAAATTAATTCAGCTATTTCTGAGAGAGAGGCCATTGAGCACAGAAAAAGTGTATACTCTGTCATGGCAACTAGCCTCAATTAACTTTAATTCTGTTCTCTCCGCAATGGATAAGCAAGCCAAGCGAATCTGCCGACAACATTCACCAAATATATAATCTCCTTCAACAAACAGTCAGTGCACTTGGGGTTGGGACCAATAATAATGTCAGCCTCAAAATCCAATGCAGAATCTCTCTTGGTGTCATGTGCCACTCAGGCTGAGAAGACAATTGAAAAGTAAAAATATCTCAAATTCAAAACAAAATTTAAGATATGAAGGGTGCTCTATTTCGAGGTTCCCTACTTATTTAAACACAACAAAACAAACACAGAAAATTCAAATGAAATGGGGAATGTTTATTATCATTCGAAAGAACATTCTTTGGCATTTATTTTTTGAAGATTATCTCTTTCAAATGTTGGCCGCGGCTAGGTGTTAGATAATCCATCCGTTGAATCCAATTGACTTGTTCGAGCATTTCGACTGGTAACTGACGAATGACACGTGTGATGTTTCGCTCCAAGACCTGAATGGTAGCGGGATTGCACGCATAGACTTTAGACTTTACATCCTCACAGGAAATAGTCTAAAGTTGTGATATCACACGATCTTTGTGGCCAAACGACCGGCCCAAATACGTGAAGTTATCTGCTTACCGAAGTGTTCTCTCAATAAATCCATTGATTGATGCGATGTGTGGGAGGATGCTGCTCTTGAATCTTTTCAGGTTGCTCTTCGTCCCAAATGCGGCAATTTTGCTTGTCCACATGCCCATTGAGCCAAAAATGGGCCTCATCGCTGAACAAAATTTGGCTCGCAAACGTCGAAGCGAAGCGATGTCGCTTGGGAAGGTCGAGTGGCTTCAGTTCTTGCACAAGCTTTATTTTGTACGCTTTCAATTTAAGATCTCGACATAAAATGCGCCAAGTCATTCCATACGTCAGTCCAATTTGCTGCGAACGGCGCCGATTCCACTCTCCACGGTCTTCATGTACACTCTCAGCTACGGCCGCTATATTTTCTTCGCTGCATGCTGGACGTAGCCTATTCGGTGGAATATTATCCAATAATGAATGCTGGGTCTCAAGGTGGGTGATGGTGTTGCGAAAAGTACGATCAGTAGGCCGATTATGTTGACCATAAGTTCAGCGAAGCGCGCGAAACACATCTTTTACAGAACGTTAATTTTCGTAATAAAGTTAAATGATTTGTAAACGTTGTTCAGGCGTAAGTCTTCCCATGATGAAATGCCAAACAATACTGAACAAAGATAACATGACAGCATGACACGACTCATGCGTGATCTGTCAAAAAAAGGCTATTGAAAAAAGTACCTGTACTTGGATCATCCTTTGCAATCATCATTCTGGCATAACATTCTCGTAAAAAATACGTAGACGAAGACAACATCCGAAGAGTGGACACTGTGAGTTTTCAAGAGAAAGATTTTGCAGAAGATGTATGGTGCTTCGTGAATTAGCAAAGGCGAATACCGCATACTTTGGAACAATGAGTTGTGTGAGGCAGCTTTAACGCTGACTAGATCGGGCAAATAGAGGAAAAACATTCCAGCCTTGAAAGTATTCAATGTAGTTCCGCTGGTAGCACCACTCCGATGCACAGAGAAGGCAGAGAAGGACCCAGCTACACTTAGTATTTCCAATGAACGTCGAGCTGCCAAAAGAAGAAACAACCGCATCGCTATTGTTGACTCGGCAATGATTGCTTAAATCATGTCTGCACCAAATAAGGAAAAGAGGAAGTCGGCTTTTCGCAGTATTATAAATTCTCTAAATACTCTAGACCGTCCAAAATCTCTACAAAAACCGTGCCTGAAAAAATCAGATTTTATTGATTCTTTCTTCCTGTACGTAGTTTGACTCTACGCTATTTGCACTCATAAATTTTTGACTCATATTAAACGGTTACGAGCAAGCAGCAGTAAACTTTTACACATATGTGCGTATGTACACATATACGTGCATATGTACGTAAGACTACTACTTAACCAATGTAATTGCAATGATCTACTCTGGCATTTGTCCATTTTACATTACTTCTCTTGCTGTTTGTTGTTGCCAAGAGCCAACAGCATTTACTGCAGAATGAGTACTTTGGAAGTTGAAGTAAATAAATAAGGTAAATGAACACAGAACTCAACACGCTGAATAGCTGCATCTAGCACAGTAGCGCAATGGCATGACTTGGCTTAGCGCAAACTCACAAATCAACACAAATTAAAATAAGAAAGAAAAAAACAAGTAAAACAAGTAAAAGTCAGTGAAAATGAATGGGCTTTTAAGAAGGTAAGGATGCAGATAAACGGTTTGGTGAGTGCGAAGCGCCATAACAGGCATACTAAAGAGGTAAATGGTAAGGGCAAATGTACTGCTAAATGGCGAAAGTGTAACAAAAGTAAATATGTATGTGAATGAGTATAAATGAGTACGTACGTACATATAAAAGTAAAAGTAAATCCCAAATGAAATTCAATAAATCTCCTTAACGCCGCCGAGACGCTTAGCGCTCGAACCAATGCGAACTGCGCGAATGTTATTTGAGCTATTGCTGCTGGACTGCTAAGTAGAGTGCTATAGTACAGCGCCAACATGGCTGCCAAGTGGCGAGTAAACGGCGTGTAAACGGCGAGCGAACGAGCGAACGAGCGAGCGGCAGTAAGGAACCGTACGAGTAGTATGGCGGAAGCGATTGTTTCACTGGCCTTCAGGTCATCGTTGTGTGTATAAATATTTAAAGATTATTTGTTCACAAGTGCTTACGTTTAAACTTTTTGCACTCATATTTGTTTTCACTACAAATGCATATACACTCACTAAACACACACATATACAAGTATAAACAATTGGTTGCGTGAGTAATGTTTGCAAGTACTCGTTTGGCTTGTTATGCTTTTAAAGATTTTAATTCATTTTCTTTTTGGCTTCTTCACTCTTATTACTCGGCCTTTGTTTTTGGCCACTGATTGCATTTGCTGTTGAAGCGATTTTCGGCCGAGTTCCTCCTGCAATGCGTGCTGTGCGTCTTAATGTTTTCATGTCAAAAATGCACTCAGAGGTTCTGAAATTCCTTGGCGATGAATGAGCGCAATTATAAAATTAATTTAAAATTAAATTCCTGCAATTTTGTATGTTGATCTAGCTTGGATTCGAAACGTGACCAGCCGCATGGTGCTACGCACTGCTAACAACCATTATTTTAACGCGGCCGAATATACTTGTATAGGTATATGTATATATCTGCGTCAAAAAGGCAATGGCAAGAAAATTGTTGATAATGCAAAAATATATTTTTTTTCTTTGTAAACGCGGCTACTATGTATTACCGTTGCATGGCACTTTCTTTAAGCTTGATTTATGCGCCCGTAGCTTAGCGTCTTCTTCTTTCTGTTTTATTTTTTGTTCTCACCCCACTACTACTCTCAAATACGAATACAACAAAATTTGCTTTCAAAACATTTTTAACATCTTATGGCACATCTTGAAGCTGATCTCTCAAATAGGTAAACACACACGCAACGTGAAGCAAAGCAAACAAGAAATATGTATCAGATACGAAACGCTGATATGCAGCTGCTGAGTAGGGTCTTAAATATTTCACACTCGAGAAGCGTTTATCTGTTGCAAAACGATTTAATATGTAATTGTGTGGATGACAAAACTATATGCAAAAAAAAAAATTACTAAATTACAATAACAAATATAACACTTATCCACATATCTAGTTTGATGAGGGTCCGGCGAAAATCATGTTGACCTTTGTTGGCAATTCGTGTTGAAAAATCCTGAAATGCCCAACCACACTACTTAAAGTTAATTTTTTTTTTAAGGAAATCACAGCCAGCTTAGGGGATGTTAAGTTTAATTTTATTTTTCACTTTTTTATTGTAGCATTTTATTACCTGATTTTGTTTTACTATGGATTTAATTTTTTTTTCTTTCAAAAATTGAAAAATTTGTTATTTAATTCTGTGCTCTTATCGTAGCATATAAATCGTATGCACACAAAACTTATTAAAGAGCAGACATAAACATTTCAATTCCGACAAAACACCGGGAACTAACCTTTTTATAGTTTTTGGTTTCCTTTTTATTATTTTGATTTTTAGTATTACTAAATATTTTCTACATTATATATGTACAGTTTGAGAATGTGTTGAAAAACAATTGAGAATTTAAAAGTATTTGAATATTTCTTGTTAAAAAGTGATTAAATGATTATTTGAGACCGCAGACCCCGAAAAGTAGAAGATTTCAACGTAAAAGAATTCACGAAGCTACATTGCTGCCTCCGAACTAAAAAACGCGAAATGAAACCGATATTCATGCATTGAAGAATGTGAGTCAACAAACACAAGGAAGATTGATTGTCGCGATAGACAACAAAACGGGTTTCTTATCGACTTGCACTCTTTTCCTCCGAGAGCACTCATAAACAACTCAATATAAGAGAACTTTATGATACCAATTAAAGCTTCCCATATACAGCCACGTATGAAACGATCGAGACGAAAAAGATTGTTCCAACGCTGTAGAGATAAAATAGATTAATTAACTCGTCATGCTGCAATCGACCGCACCGCATGCTCTATGCGAGAGACACTAAGAACTAAAGAGACAGAAAAAAAAATAAGTCGAATTGAATGAGTATGAAAAGCTCGAAAGGCTGGCCGACATTGGCAACAACCGAAAACTGTATAAGGAGAGTTTGCTGCTTTCAATAGGTTTCAAGACCGGAGTATACTCATAGTCTGGCGACCTATGTCCTGAGTATACATAATTTACGGAGGGAACACTTCTTCAACCTGCTGAATTGCAGTGAAAGCGCAACCCAAACTCGGTACCCCAATCAATGATGATGAAATAGGCGTTCAGCCACAGGACAATGATCCGAATAGCGATTATCTGCCAATAATTTTTGGATGTTGTTCCGCCAAGGCATGGAAGCCTAACCTTCGAAATGATAGTACGCACTGGTAACCCCGCGCCTATTGCGGCGTTTTTTCTAATATCACATTTTCGGAGTGTTTTTCAAGCGGAACTGACGATCATAAATGATATGCCAACTGAAGGTTAGGGTTTTAAGAATTTACCCGCGGTAAGGCAAGCCTCTCGTAAGAGCCGTCTAAAATCTTATAGTTCTTGCGACAGTCGGATTTTTATATCGCAACGACCTAGATATTTATATGTCCAAGGACTGTTACTCCCGCAAAATTCCCCGAAACCCAATTTGTGGAATATTTCTGTGGTTACAATAACAACAACAACAATATCGTACATGATACAGTCAATGGTCAAGGCATAAAAGTACTCTCGATAAATTGTATCCACATTTTTTCGAAAAGCTAACCTGCAGTAAAATCTCTGTAATATATAACAATAAAATCAAGAGAAATTTGTTACGAAGCACTTTAGATAATGTCGAAGTAGTTCATTCGTACCTGGTGCGGGTGCTGTACACAGTGATTTGCAATGTAACGAGATGCCGGATAAACTTGTAAGGAAGCGCACTACCCTTCCACGGTAAGTTCACTAAAATGTGGTATTTGAGAGAGTCTCATTTATCGTAATTTGGGCTGAGTAATATGGCCATCATGGGATAGAGCTTTCATTCTAAAAGAACCAAAAAAATCTTCCGTATTTATCACGTATCGCTTCAACCAAGCATTACAAACCGCTTTACTTCTACCTTGAGAACCCACTCCAACTAAATGGCACTGAAATGTGAGACTCTCGCTAGGAGCCTTCAGATGGTCCAAAGCTTGCTAGAGTAAGGGGACTGGGAAGAGAACTCTCATTCTAGCTCCTATATCATTGCAGGATATTCAAGACTAAAATCTCCGCCATCAAAGAAATTTTCATTCAGAAAATTTAGGACATCAAAGTACATCAAAGGTATCCTGTCACGACATGCCGGTGTGCTGAACGGCGTACATGCAGTATAAAGCCCCACATAAAAGAAGAAAAAACAGTAGGTCCCTCCATTTATTGGAGAGAAACATCAAGAGGAACACCATATTCCTTTACTTTAAATGAATTACATAATTCATTGTGACATAGACTGAGTGTTTTCAGAATTAAAAAGTTTTAGGAAATCCAACATGATATTGAGTACACTTCTTTCAACAAAAACTTTTTTTTAATCGTGAAAAACTAACATCCGTTCTCTGTGCAATGTTGAAACTTCGCGCATTACTTCCGTGCATTAAATTTTAGTATTTTCCGAAGACATTCAATATCAGTTACGCATGATAATGCCAATGCGTAAATGCTGTTTGAATAAGATTTTTTCACGCGTAAAATGCCCGCTGTCTACTTAAATAAAAGTTGCAATTATTTTTAGTTTGGCCAAGCGCAGAACTTTTTCCATTACCACCATTAAGCTTAAAATTATCCTTACTGTAACTTTTTGACTATAAGTACTTGTATGAATGTACATATGTACATATGTATGAATGTATTGAAAATCTTTCGTTCTTTGCATCGTTTGTTGTGTAGTTGACCATTATTCTTGTGTTTCTTTAATGTGTCGCCAAAGCGAACAAAAATTTTTATCTCGAATTTTGCTGATAACTAAGCTCATGTATTCAACTTGCCAGCATTATATGTGTGTGTGTGAAGAAAAGATGCCTTTATGTTGGTAAAAGTCAAAAATATTACTAAAATCCCTAATGACCAACATTTAGAACACAAAGCAGTGGTCGTGAAAAGTAATAAATAAATATATAATATAAAGTAAAATGAGAGTAACCAAAAAAATGAACACAAAACGGGCGATAAAATTCAATGACAGCCCATCAACGATATGGAAAACGAATAACCAACATCCTCATTTCTTTCACTCAGCTACTCAGCGATGATTTTGAAGTGTAAATTTTTGGAAGCGGAAAACAATTATGATTATCCGTTGCTAATGGAAATTTCAAGTGCCAAAATATGTCAGCAAAGCTCCTCTAACAACAACAAAAACAACTGAGAGAATACAAAACAGGAAAGAAGTGCTGTCTTCATTTATTGCAAAATCCAAATTTCGAATTCGACGATTTTCAGTGGAAATATTTCTTTGAATAAATTTTAATATGAATTTCCACACTATTAGACGTTTTTTTTTGACGCACATTTTTAACCCAAAGCCTCATATCTGAACCAATCGGTTGTATGGGAGGTAGGAATGATCAAAACATACCAAAAATACACTCCATACTAAGTATCGTTCAAATATCTTAAAAACTTAGAGACTATTTGCGTTCAAAAAGTTGGACAGAAGCACAGACGGGCATGGCTAAATCAACTCAGCTCGTCTATCAATCGGTATAAATTTTGGTGGGTGTTTCCGCTCTCCTTCTAGTACTTACATACTTCATGTTCATGAAAGCGATAAAAATCGAAGTGTCCTTATTAGAAAAATTTTCGCCAAGCAAAGAAATAATAATATCTATGTATGTGTGTATAAAAATGGCTCGAGGTTTGAATTGTTGAATGGTCATCTTACATTACCGATATTCCTTTGCTTTCTACCATTTAGGAGTCACTAAGAGCAGATGAGTCACTACCAACAGAAGCGCCATTGGTCATGGAAAAGGAAGTAATTCAAGCGAAAAAAAACTTTGGAAATGCCAAAACACCGACGGTCCATACCAGCAATATACTGAAGCGACTAATCTACGTTCGGTTTAAGCAATATCTAGAAGAAGAATTAACATGTCTTGCCGGTGACCGTTATCAAAAAAACTGATCAATATTGCAAGCAATGCTATATAGGGAACTAGATGAGCGGCTCAGAAATGTACTGCGTGGTGATAATCTACGATGTTAAAATGCGTTTAATTCGGCCTATTTGCCTTATATAATGAGCGTCTTCGAATTTAATAGAACAGCAGACTAGACAAATATCTGTAGAATATTATGTTACTGCAAGACACCGGCGAAAGATCCAAATAATCATGGTGATGTGTGGTGTATGGCAGTGCTCTGTACTTGACCCATTACTACGGAACTTACGCTACGCCAAAGTGCTGTGACTTCCACTTCCAAATTGGGTCGAAAGGTCGAGTATGTTGATTATATCCCCAGTAAATAGGAAAGGAACTCAGCCAAGGCTCGCAGCTTCAAGCTGCAAAAAGCTGGACAAATAACTGAAGCTATTCTTGCAGCAGTCACTGAAATACCGAGATGTTTTAAAAGACGTGCCGCTCAATTACAAGACGCACATCGATAAATCTGGTGAAAAAGCGGTCGAGTAACGGCGGTCCTATAAAACGGTTGCCACCAGTTATAATAAAGAGTGATCCACTTCGAGGTTCCCTAATTTTTTAAAGAAAAAAGCACAGAAATTCAAATTTATTGGGGAATGTTTATTATTATTATTATCATTCTACTTTTGAAGATTTTACTTTTTGAAGATTATCCTTTTCATATGTTGGTTCGCAGCTACGTCTCAGATGTTACATCCGTTGAATCCAATTTTCGATGACTTGTTCGATCATTTCGACGGGTAACTGGCGAATTACACGCGTGATGCTTTGCTCCAAGGCCTGAATCGAAGCGGGATTGTCCGCATAGACTTTAGACTTTACATTTCCCCACAGAAAAAGTCTAACGGTGTAATATCACACGATCTTGGTGGCCAATCGACCGGCCCAAAACAGGAAATTATCTACTCACCGGAGTGTTCTCTCAATAAATCCATTGATTGATGCGATTGATGCATCAAATAGTCGGTTATCATGGTCGCCATTGACGGTTACGTTCTCACCGGCATCATTTTTGAAGAAATATGAACCGATGATTCCACCGACCCACAAACCACACCAAACCGTTGTTATTTTTTGAATGAAATGGCAGCTCTTGAATCTCTTCAGGTTTCTCTTCGTTCCAAATGCGACAATTTTGCTTGCTTACATACCCATTGAGCCCAAAATGGGCCTCATCACTGAATGAAATTTGGCTCGAAAACATCGGATATTCTTGGAACTTTTCACGACCTAAGCGATGTCGCTTAAGGAGGTCGAGCGGCTTCAGGTCTTGCACAAGCTGTATGCTTTCAATTTAAGATATCGACGTAAAATCCACCAAGTCGTTCCATATGTCAGTCCGAGTTGCTGCGAACGGCGCCGAATCGACCCTCTACGGTCTTCGTGTACACTCTCAACTACGGCCGCTATATTTTCTTCACTGCATGCTGGACGTGGTCTATTCGGTCGAATATTATCCAATAATGAATGCTGGGTCTCAAGATGGGTGATGGTTTTTGCGAATAGTACGCTCAATAGGCCGATTTTGTTGACCGTAAGTTGAGCGAAGCGCGCGAAACCCATTCTTTACAGAACGTGAATTTTCGTAATGAAGTTAAATGATTTGTAAACGTTGTTCAGACGTAGGTCATGATGAAATGCCAAATAATAATGAACAAAAATAACATGAGAGCTTGACACGACTCACAGAGGCGCTGAAAAAAAGCAAGGCGGGACTGACTACCTCCTGATCCGACTTTTAATTGATTTTGTGCCGTCATAAGACATAATGTACCGCATCAAATCGATCTGTATGAGTTATGCGACGAAAACTGAAGCGAATTAATATCCAGCGACTACGCTGGCTGAGCAATGTCAGAGCAAAAACACTACAGACAGTTTTCGTTAAAGAACCCCATTTATGGTTGAGAGAGTGTGTGAACTTCACAACGTACAAGAGACCAACTGGAGAAGGACTTGTATACTCCAATTGGAGCCAAATTGTGCAATGCCATTAAAATACTAGTTCACTTATATATATTAAAATACTACTTCGCTGGACTAAAAAAACAATCATGACATTCGAGCTGTGAGTGTGTGAGTGTCACGTTACTCTTTATATCATGACTAAAGACTAGAGGTTAGAGATTATCATTGTTGCGCGTGAGATTCACGGATCGGATCTCGTTGCAGGCAAGCTCATTTTTATTTTTTAGTTTCAATTTCATTTTTGATGAACTACAAATTCAGCACATACTTATACGAGTTCGTAGGGCATCGCCATGCTAAAAATATCAGTTACTTACATAGGAAATAGATGGAAGATGAACTACTTAGTGCAAAACTAGTTGGTTTAGTTAAAAACTAGTATATTTTCCTGCGGAAAATTTGCTTGATTAGCTTACACATATTTTCCTACAAATAGAGTGACTCACAGCTTATTTCATGCAGATTAAACTTATCAGTTTATATTGTCATAAAATGGAAAAAATGGCAATTAAAAAAAAATTTATGCAGCTTTACATCCACAAAAGCATGAAAGGCAGCTGCATCCCAGGAATTTCGCTCACAGCTTATTTCATGCACAAACTTGTCTATGTTGTAACGAAAGCCAGTTGCGTTTGCAACGGTAGTAGGCTTTTCAAATTCTTACAACTGACATTCAGTAATAGTTTGAAGTCAATATTAGTGTGTTTTTGAGTTTCACGTTATGAGCGTACTAATTTCAGTTAAATGGGCCGCCGTACAACGATCGAACAGTGAGAAATGGTCATAAACCATTTCAAAAATGGAAAATCGCAGCGAAAAATTGCTGAGATAGTTAATTTAAGTAGTGCGATAGTGCAAAATATAATTGAGCGTTTCGCACATGCAAATCATATACAAAATAACGGTCGAAGTACACCAAACAAAATTTTCAATGAATGTGGCGAACGTTTAATGGTACGAGAAATTAAAGAAAATCACAGATTATCAGCTCCGAAATTAACCACAGAGGAGGAACTAGGTAAATCATTTTGTGCTGAAACTTTTCGTCGGATACTACGTGCGCATGATCTCAACGGCCGAGTATTCCGAAAAAAACCATTCATTGGCCAAAAAAACAAACTAAGACGAGTTACCTTTGCCAGGGAACTGGAATCCAAGGATTTTGACTTCTGGAACACATTAATATTTGTTGAGGGTTTTATGGATAAAGAATTACTAATCCAAGTAGGGGTACTTTTTTCAATAGCCTTTTTTTGATAGATCACAAGTGAGTCTTTTCAAGCTGTCATGTTATTTTGGTTCAGTATTGTTCAACTTCAATTTCAACTTTATTACGAAAATTCACGTTCTGTAAAGAATGTGTTTCGTGCGTTTCGCTCAACTTATGGTCAACATAACCGGACTACTGAGCGTAATATTCGCAATACCATCGCCCATCTTGAGACCCAGCATTCATTATTGGATAATATTCGACCGAATAGACCACGTCCAGCACGCAGTGAAGAAAATATAGCAGCCGTAGCTGAGAGCGTACACAAATATCATGGAGGGTCGATTCGGCGCCGTTCGCAGCAACTCGGACTGACGTAACGAATAGGTGCATTTTACGTGGAGATCTTAAATCAAATGCATACGAAATACAAGCCGCTCGACCTCCCGAAACGACATCGCTTCGCTCTATATGCTCATGAAAAATTCCAATAAGATCCGACGGTATCGAGCCAAATTTTGTTCAACCCATTTCTGACTCAATGGGTATGTAAATAAGCAAAATTGCTACATTTGTCATTTTATCCAGAAAAACAACGGTTTGGTGTGGTTAGTGGGCCGGTGGGATCATTGGTCCATATTTCTTCAAAACTGATGTCGGTGAGAATGTAACGTCATTGGCGACCGTTATCGTGACATGATAACCGATGCCTGAAATTGAAGCTCGTGATCTCCGCGCAATTTGATTTGAACAAGTCGGCGCCACTTTACACACATTGCATCAATCACTGAATTTATTGAGAGAACACTTCAGTGAGCAGATAATTTGGGCCGGTCGATTGACACCGTCGATATCACACCGTGAGACTTTTTCCTGTGGGACTGTAGGGATGTATAAAGTCTAAAGTCTATGCGGACAATCCCGTTTCGATTCAGGACTTGGAGCAAACCATCAGGCATGTCATGTTACCGGTCGAAATGCTAGAAGGAGTAATCTAAAATAGGACTCAACGGATGGACCATCTGAGGCGTAGCCGCGCGGCCAACATTTGAAAGAGATATCCTTCAAAAAATAAATGCCAAAGAATGTGCTTTCGAATGATAATAAACATTCCCCATTAAATTTGTATTTTATTTGTTTTTTCTTTAAAAAAAAAATTATGGAACCTCGAAACGGATAATCCTTTATATTAAAAGGAAATGTACACCATAGTGTCGAGAAATTTGGAATACGTCAAAATCTCCATTATTGTCAGGTCAACGATCCTAAATACTAATCGACAATAGTGCAGACGAGGCTAATATGGAATTTTCCACATGTAATAAATCCCCCGTCCTAGTCACCCGACATGAACCCGATCGAGAATTTATGGTCTTTGTTAGAAAATAACATCCGTAAACACCGCATAAGTAATAAGGAACAACCAAAATATGGAATTTCATAGTGGAACAAAATCGGAATAGAAAGTACAAAAAAAACTATATGAGTCCACGCCAGCTTGACTAGAAGATATCGGATATCATACTAAATATTAAACAAGTTTGAATTAAATAATTTAACTTATTTTTAGTAAAAAGTACAATGCAAGAAATAAGCTGTGATAAAAAATTTGTTCATTGCAATTTTTCGCCGTCATCGTCCATCAAATCTTCGAATCGCATGAAAATCACATATTAAATTTTTTCTTGTTTTTCTCCTTTCAAAATTTACGGGCTTAATGCAATTTCGCCATCGCAACTGTTTCGAAGTGTTGTTGTTGTCTACTTAAAACATTATTACAGTCATAAAAACATTATGTATGTATGTATGTATGAAATTCCCATGCATATTATGAGCACCTGTTGTGTAGCACTTGTGTACATGTACATGTGTGTGTACATATATATATACATCAAATGACTACAATTTAATCAACTTGCATCTAGTAATATACTTGCAACATATAAAGTCACCGCTGGGAAGGAAAGGAGATTTGAACTGCAATGCAATTAGTTTGCTTTCTTAGTCTATTTGGTTCATATTCTATCACTTTGTCATAATCATACCTATTTTCGGATCAATATCAATTAGTAGCACACTAGTTCATTTATGCATAAAATCTATTTATAAAAAAAGTTTTCGGTGCTTCCATTTGTAGGAAAACATCAAGACGCACACCACAAATCGAAGGAGAAGATTTTTATATTTTTCCTTAGAACTAATATAGGGTGATCCAAGTAGTAGCCTTTTTTTGACAGATCACGCATGAGTCGTGTCAAGCTGTCATGATATTTTGCGTTTACAAATCATTCAACTTTATTACGAAAATTCACGCTCTTTTAAGAATGTGTTTCGCGCTCTTCGCTCAACTTATGGTCAACAAAATCGGCCTACTGAACATACTATTCGCAATAATAATCGGAAAATATTCGACCGAATAGACCACGTCCAGCACGCAGTGAAGAAAATATAGTGGCCGTAGCTGAGAGTGTACACGAAGACCGTGGAGAGTAGATTCGGCGCCGTTCGCAGCGACTCGGACTGACGTATGGAACGACTCGGCGCATTTTACGTCGAGATCTTAAATTGAAATCGTACAAAATACAGCTTGTGCAAGAACTGAAGCCGCTCGATCTTCACAGGTGACATCGTTTCGCTCTATAGGCTCTTGAAAAGTTCCAAGAAGATCCGACGTTTTCGATTTTGTTCAGCGATGAGGCCCTTTTATGGATCAATGGGTATGCAAACAAGCAAACTTGCCGCTGCCATTTCATCCAGAAAAAACAACGGTTTGGTGTGGTTTGTGGGCCGGTGGAATCATCGGTCCATATTTCTTAAAAAATAATGCCGGTGAGAAGATCGTGTGATATCACACCGTTAGACTTTTTCCTGTGGGAATATGTAAAGTCTAAAGTCTATGCGGCTCGAAGCGGGATTCGATTCAGGTCTTTGGAGCAAAACATCAAGCGTGTCATTTGCCTGTTACCAGTCGAAATGCTCGAACGAGTCATCGAAAATTGGTCTCAACAGATGGACCATCTGAGACGTAGCCACGGCCAACATTTGAAAGAGATAATCTTCAAAAAATAAATGTTCTTTCGAACGATAATTAACATTCCCCATTAAATTTGAATTTTCTGTGTTTTTTTTTTTTTTTTAAAGTGGGGAACCTGAAAATGGATCACCCTTTATAAAGGTACCATCAGACGTAGCAAATTTCACGCAATTTTTATTTCCAGTAATTGAAATTAAATTTCGAAAGTTTTCATTTTGGCATGCAATCTGAAATTAATTCATTCCCACGTCTGGCGGCACCTTGACATTTCACTGCGTGGTTAATCTACATACAGGTTTACATATATATACATATGTATATGTGTATATACACGCTATAACATCCCGCCGCTGCTCATTTAAACGGTAATATTTCAATATGCGCATATTTTTGCCATTCGCGTAATTTTTCATAAGACAATGTGAAGAGTACTCGAGAGCAACAACAATAATAAATAGAATAATAATAGCAATAATGAATAATAATGGTAGATAAGAAGGAGGATAAGAAGCAAAGCACAAAACAACAATAACGGTGCTTTTACGCATCCTTTCGCCTCATAAAATTTCCTTTGAAATGTTGTTGACATTTTATCACAGACGTAATACTTCACTACCGCTTTATGTACATATGTTTGCATGTATGTGCGTGCTTATAAGTGTACGTCAGAAAAGATTTATTAGAAAAAAAATATTAGAGAAATTATTTTTATAAAGAAAGGATTATTGTTAAAATCAAAATGTCATTCTGCGCTTTGATAACGGATGAATTATAAGCCAACAAATCAGAATTTCAATATGAGTAAGCCTAAAATCTTTTATAGGTATTAAAAAAAATAAAAATACAGCCTTGTGAATAAATCGAGTCAAATATAATACAAATAAAATGATTTGAAAACTGAAAAAACTTTTCAAAAATAATGGTTTTAAAATTTTTACTATCATTTTTCCTGCAGGTTATTCTTAAAGGCGCACGCTGGCATGTGTGTGTTGTAAAACTTGTTTTAGTATCACTGAGTATACTGAGTCGTTATGTTTTCCAAGAGCTGCATGCTTAACGCTTATTAAATATTTGACGAAACTCTTAACATTTCGTTGAAAAGGGACTTAATTAACTACAATAACCTTGAATGAAATTTACACAAAGACAGTAATCAGTATTCAAGTTGCTAAGAATTATTATTTTAAATTTAAAATACGATAGAGAAAAGTGAATGGGATGAAGGAAACGCCTGTATTGGTATTTTTTTTTTTGAGAGACCTCAAAACACTATTAAAGATATTTCAAGCATGAACTGAGTAAGGAGAAAGAATAGGCAGAACTTTAAATGTCATCCGGTAGGAATCTCAGAAGTGAAATTATGACGACAGCAAAGAAGGATATAACCTAGGTGGTACCTGGAAATCCATTACTTAGTCTAAAAGCCCCATTTATGTGGTGAAAATCAATTTAACGAAGGGCCAGTTTTTTCATTCCTGTGCACCGAAAAGCTTAAAGAAGCAGCGGGAGGAACATAGTTACCACAAGCATAGGCAGGAAACTGGGCCATAATTAGTGTTTGAAGACCGCCCATCGTAAATTTACATTAAACTTAGTCGGGAACTTCAAAGCCATCCACTCAGTGATGTGGTGGATGATTTTCGGAATCTCCGCGATACGTATATTCCCCAAGATGTTGAGACAATTCGAAAGAAGCACGTTTAACAGAACAGAAAATGACGATCGCTCTATTCGATATTGTTGGCGGATCTCTAGAATTAGATGTCATTCGGTTGAATATCAATCAAGATACTTATTTTTTTCTTGGATGGATAATCGCTATCCCTATAACCTTCATAGGAAGAATGCTCTTTGACTGGTGGTACTCCATAATATCGGGGATCAAGGAAGCAGAACCCACTACATTGGGCGTTAAGGTACGAGATTCCGCTCTACTTCCAACTTTTTATGGTTATAAATAATAGGTCCATTGGAAAATCCACGATCAGACACCTAGTTGGCTCTACTAGAATTAAATCCATATAGATTTTTAGTTAAGCCTAACCTTCAAAAAACGCGTGTATAAATTTGACAGCTTTCAGATCATTAGTTTGGGAATTATAGCATTTTGGAAATGGATAAAAAGGACTTTCTCGTGTTGATAAAACATCGCTTTTTGAAGGGTAAAAATTAGTTGAAACTCAAACTTGGCTTGATGACTAGTTTACGGACACAGCCCCAGGAAAATCAGCCATCAAGAATTGGTATGCTAAGCTCAGACGTGGGGAAATGAGCACCGAAGATGGTGAACGCAGTGGACGCCCGAATGAGGTTGTTACCGACGAAAACAGCAAAAAAAAATCATTTTGAATGACGCTAAATTGCAATTAAAGCTCTGTGCAAATTGGGTGCCGGGCGAGATGTTCAAGCTTAATAAACCCGATTTTTTGTGCCGACAGTCATCCGAGTGGACTGCACATTATGAAGGACGAAAACGCCGAAAAATGCCCACATTTGAAGAAAAAGTAAGTGCTGTTTCCCCAAGGAAATGCACCGTGTCACAAGTCAGTAAAATCGATGGCAAAAATCCATGAATTGGACTTCGAACTGCTTCCGCATCCATCGTGTTCTCCAGATTTGGCTCCCAGCGATTACTTGCTGTTCTCAGGTTTCAAAAGCATGCTCGCTGGGAAGAAATTTACGTCGAATAAAGAGGTGATCACCATCAAACTGAGGCCTATTTTAAAGCAAATGACAAATCGTACAACAAAAATAGTATCGAAAAGTCGGAGTGTCGCTATAATTAGCTTATCACTCTTAAAGAGGACTATGTTGAATAAAAAAAATTAATTTTTTGCCAAAAAAAAATATGTTTACACTGGTAGGCTTTTCAATTGATGTTTTGCGGAATTTATGCATATTTTTTATTTTATACCCACGGTTACTTTGTATATCTGATCATGAAACTTCGATAGACAGTTTCCGAGCTATAGGAAGCCAGTTCTGAATGTTTAAAAGCTCATTTCAAAATATAGTATTTTATTTATTCGAAAATTCATTTAATTTCACGTGATATTTTAGGTGATATTGAATTTATTCTCTTATTTTGTGCATCAGTATTGCTAATATTATCCTACCTAAATATAGGTATAGAATAAATGTTGATCACCCACTAACAACTCAACCATTTTATACAATAAAAATTTAATTAAATTTCTCTCAAATCTTTTTTGACCACCTACACGTTTAGATCTTGTTTTCATAGAAATAACCACATTCAGAATTTATTGAAATTCACATTTACTCTTGAAAACACTTAATAATTTGTAATTCATTGAAATAGTTTTTCATGTAAAAATTATTTAATTGTGCTCGTTAATTATATTTAAATGTATTTACACATATACACATGTATTTGTTTTTGTGTTAATCTGAACTCAGTGCTTTAATTGCTCTAGTACTTGAAATAACTGCAATATATATTTTCAGTTTATTATGTAACATAAGCATCTATTTATAATTAATATAGTGAATTTATTATTTTTACGAAGAAACCAAAGAGACAACAAATAAAATTTTCATTTCATATTCATTCGACCACATTCTTACTTGCTTTTATGTCTATTGCTTCACTACAACAATACTAATAATAGGAATAACAACACAAGCTACAACTAAATTAAATTATTATAAATCTGAGTAAACTGAAAATAGACCAATTCACAGTTAACTTGAGCAAAACTTAAGAAGCTTTAATAACACAATCTTACGAACGCAACCAAGCAATGGTGTAATAGAGCGAGCAATGAACTCGAGCGGAAAGTCAAGAGCAGCAAGCAAACAAGCAACGTGGGACATTATCAGTGAAGCATAAAATATTTGCAAGTAATTTAAATGCAAACAAACTTATTGTGGTGCGTACAAAACAAACGAACATAAACATAAATGCAACAAACAGTCAAACAACCAAACAACCAAGCAATAACGAAATAACCACAAAAGCAACAATAGAATTGTCAATTGTTAGCAATTGTTGTTGGTGGTGGTAGTAGTTAGTGAAAGTGTGGTGTGTTGTGTTATCATCAACCAACAATACGAATAACAGTGGTACTGTTAGCGGTGGCGGTAACTACAATAAAAGCAGATACCACAAATAAGGGAAATGAGTGATAAAGGACTGTAGGTGACAGTGAACAACTCCAAGTGCAATGAAATAATATTGCCGGGCACGTAAAAGCACTCATACAAAGGCAATTTCACTTGGTTAATGTATACGCTGCTGCATATGACCGCGCACCGATATAGAAACGTCTCTTTGAATATAAAGCGTGATCCATTTCAAGCTTCCCTACTTTTTAAAGAAAAAAAAACACAGAAAATCCAAATTTAATGAAAAATTTACCATTCGAAAGAACATTCTTTGGCATTTAGTTTTTGAAGATTATCTCTTTCAAATGTTGGCCGCGGCTACGTCTGTCTCAGGTGGTTCAATTCGCGATGACTCGTTCGAGCATTTCGACTGGTAACTGGCGAATGACACGCGTGATGTTTTGCTCCAAGGCTTGAATCGAAGCGGGATTGTCCGCATAGACTTTAGACTTTACTTATCTCCACAGGAAAAAATCTAACGGTGTGATATCACACGATCTTGGTAGCCAATCGACCGGCCAAAAACGTGAAATTATCTGCTCACCACAGTGTTATCTCAATAAATCCATGGATTGATGCGATGAGTGAGAGCTGGCGCCGTCTTGTTGAAACAAAATGTCGCGGGGATCGCAAGCTTCAATTTCAGGCATCAAATAGTCGATTATCATGGCGCGATAATGGTCGCCATTGACGGATACGTTCTCACCGACATCATTTTTGAAGAAATATAGACCGATGATTCCATCGTCCCACAAACCACTCCAAACCGTTGTCTTTTTCCTGAGTGAAATGGCAGCTCTTCAATCTCTTCAGGTTACTCTTCGTCCCAAATGCGGCAATTTTGAAATGGGTCTCATCTCTGAACAAAATGTGGCTCGAAAACGTCGGATCTACTAGGAAATTTCCAAGAGTCCATAGAGCGAAGCGATGTCGCTTGGCAAGGTCGAGCGGCTTCAGATCTTGCACTATCTGTATTTGGTACGCTTTCAATTCAAGATCTCGACGTCGTTCCATACGTCAGTCCGAATTGCTGCGAATGGCGCGGAATCGACTCTCCACGGTCTTCGAGTACACTCTCAGCTAAGGCCGCTATATTTTCTTCACTGCGTGCTGGACGTGGTCTATTCGGTCGATTATTATTCAATAATGAATGATTGGTCTCAAGATGGGTGTTGGTGTTGCGAATAGTACGCTTAGTAGGCCGATTATGTTGACCATAAGTTGAGCGAAGAAGAACATGAAATTTCGTAATAAAGTTGAATGATTTTCGTAAGTATTTCCATGATAAAACAATACTGAACAATACTGGACATGACAGCTTGACACGGCACCATCTTGATTAGTAAAAAAAAGATTATTTAAAAAACCTCGACTTGAATCACCCTTCAGATATGTACGAGGTGTGTTGCAAAATAAAGGTGATCTTTCATTTATATACTTATTATTATTGTTTAATATTATTATTATTTCTATTGTTATTTATTTAATATCTAATTATACATCAATTTCTCCCCTTTCTCCTTTTAAAATTAGTTACCCTCAGGTAATACCTTTACGTCGGCATTTTTTCCAACGCTTACAGTAGTTCTGATACGCTGCTTTTGTCCGTAGCTCCAGATTCCAATCGGTTTTCGATAAGACGCTATTCGTAGGAAAAATGAAAGAGGCTACATGAAATGCTTGTGTATGAAGAGCATGAAAAGCTGGCTGGGTAATGCGGCGATTTACAGGTTTCAAGATTGTAGCATACTCATATCGGAAGGAAGTATTCTGGTGACAGCATTTGATATTTATGTCATTACCATTAGCAAATGTTATTTCTGAACGTGAACAAGGTGATATATCTTCTGTCATCAAGCAAAGAGGCATCGCCTTCGCGATTCGGCTAACATATCTCCGTTGACAATCATTACTTGGAAGTCGTTGATAATTTCGACCATCCAGGAACCAGCACTAACACCAACAAAAATATCCGATCCAAAATCCAAAGCAGAATCACTCCTGTTAGCAGGTGCTACCAGTAATTTGGACTGAGTAGACAAAAAGTGATATCCTCTCAGAGCGGATAACGGCCAAACTACACAAAACGCTCGTCATTCTACTATATAGTGCAGAAGCATTGAAGATGTCGACAAACGACAAGAGTTTTTGAGAGAAAGGTTTTGGGGATGATGTATGACCTTTTGCGCATTGTCAATGGCTAATACTGTATACGATGAACGGTGGGCTGTACGAGTTATAAGGCAACACTGATATACTTCAGCGAATAGAGAGGCATCGGCTACCCTGGCCAGACCTGTCGTACGAATACATAAAAGCAGTCAAGCTTTGAAAGTATTTGTTAAAGTACCAACCGCGTTCCGGGCAGCGATCTGGTTTCACTTGGTATTTATGATTGGCGCAAAGTAAGAGAAACCTCGTAAGCGGTTCCCACGGTTTGAAAAGCCTTTTCCAGGTTTTGCTTCATGCCTTTATGCTAAGATCCTTCACCAAATCATGGTGTGCATAGCTCAATTTTGCTAACAAATGGCGGGGTCTAGAGTTTTTTCAAATTCGCCTCCGAAGGTCTGATGGATTTTCAAAATTAGTTTTTATTTCATTTCAGATATACACCCAGAAGGCTTAGCGCTGCTGAGGGACGACCGTAAATAGAAATTTTTTCAATAATAACATTAATCTGTCCAGAATTCGAATGCATGAAATCACATACTGTCAACCACTTGGCCACCGTGCCCGCAACTTCACGCTACTTCCCCTTTTTAAGTGTATTTACTTGTCTTAAGAATTCCTTATGTATATACTATGCCGAGATAATCGAAGAAAATAGTGGATAAATCCTTTCCATTTGATCAAACTTGGCGAGTTTTTTTCGGGTGTAGGCTCTTCTGGACTCTTCCAATGGGGTGATTGGGCTTTTCTGTTCCTACATTGTAACCATATACTATAAACCGTTACCAATTATGACCGTTCTAACTAAATCAGGAGCATTATTGAATTCGTTCAACAATTTCTGAATGATGATCATGCGATGGTTTTCCTAAATTTTAGAACATACTTTATTGCCACACATTTCATTTGTTGGCTAATCGAGACCAGCGGGAAAAACAAGAACTTCCCTCACCACCACGGCATGTACTACTCGTATTTGCATAGCCATAATAGCTGAGTGATTAGAGGTTATCTGTATTATGTAGGAGATTCACGCTTTGAATATCTCTAATATGTAACTAGTACACAGCTGATGCCTAGTCGAACAGTTAACATTTCGTACGAAATCGCCTTGTTAAAGAAATAAAATCGATAATAGAATAACCGTAGCCCGCGAAATTCGAAAATTTACCTTATTTTCCAAACATACCTCATACACGCATACATACATAACAAGCATACTACTTATGCCAATGTACTCGTATATATATGAGATCGATAAAATCATGACTCGGAAATGAATAAATGAGCTTTTGGTTGAAATGAAATCTTTTGAAAATCATTAACAGCGCGTGAAAAGTAGCCGCAAAGGGGTGAGTATTGTGGCAGTACAAGGTGCTAGGCAAACAATACCAATCAGGAGCAGTCGCTGGTGATAGCGGGAAGAAATATGCCAAATGGCCATTTTATTGGCTTCCACCACAATACACTTTAGTACACGATTGAGATACGAAGATAAGGAAAATAAAATTAGTTTGCCTTCAAAACAATAATACATAAATTACTGTTTAAATGAAGCGAAAATATAAATTTAGATTAAAAGGGGAAGAAGGTCAAAAGATGTTGTGTCAAATTTGTAAAGGAGCTGTAGTAATAATAATTCTGATAGACTTGAATGAATTCACAGAAATTATGTAAGAGTAGTGGCGAAGTATTCTGCTAAAAACTTTTCTCCTCACAAAGATGAGAATTATTTACCTCCTGACAGTACACCTTCTACTGGGCAGGCACTAGGTGTATCTGCCAATGACTATTGCAGGAGTTATAGAAAAAAAGAATATTCTGAAACTTACTTTTCAAATTTCCTACACTCTGGAGAAGTACATAGGTGAAAGTCTCTGGGGGCAACAGTCATTAGATGCATGAGCAAAAGCGGAGAGATGGGTGTATCGTTTGCCCAATTTTGCCAATTCCACACTTCAGTTTGACTATAGCCCTCAGGGAACAACGGTGATATCACAGTGGGAATAATAAGTGTCGAATCGCAAAACTTTCGTTGTAACAGCATGAAATTTTGGGATAGTAAGATATTCAAATTTGTATATAGATTGAATCAGCAAAGGAAACAATAATTGAGTTGATTTGGTTTTGTGTTTTTCCGACAGGGTGGATACTAGATTTATATCGGAACGAATTTCCGTCATCCCTTGTCAAATTTGGTTTAGTAACACACCGGTTTCGGCAAACCGCCATCTTCAGTGTTTGGTTTTGTTCTACTAATGAGAACGAAACCAAACACTGAAGATGGCGGTTTGCCGAAACCGGTGTGTTACTAAACCAAATTTGACAAGGGATGACGGAAATTCGTTCCGATATAAATCTAGAAACAATAATTATTGAGCATCAGCGTCGGATTCCGACAACAACTCTGTTGTTTGCCTCCTCAAAAATGTCGGGATTTGTGTTAAATAAACAGAATAGTGGAAAATTTTGATGTTCTATTTTGTTTGGAAGAAAAGTGCAGCTTGTGTATGTAAGTTTCGATGTAAGAGAGTGGTTTCGATGCTTCAAAAGTGGTAATTTGAGCGTCGAATATAAAGAGCCAAACCAAAAACTTTGAAGATGAGAAATTAAAGGCTTTTCTAGATCAAGATCCGCCAAAAACTACCTGGAAACGCTGAAATGGGGGGTCTTACCCGACTCGCGGTATTCTCCATAGCTTGCTTCTTCAAACTATGTTTTTTTTCGACGGATACAAATTAATTTGAGAGATCACCGGTTCGTGTCTTTTGAAAAAATAGAAGAATGCCTCAATGATTGGATTGAGGATAGAGAGGATAAAAGGATTTAGAGATGATATTCGAAAATTACCAGAAGGACATAAAAAAGTAGTCGCTTCCGGCGGACAATACTTTGAATTATGTATTTTTATTCGTTGTAGCAGCATGAAATTTCGGGATAGTAAAATATTCAAATATGTACATAGATTGAATCATCGGATAACTTGAACCATCGGATAACTTGGGTGAAGCTTGAAGTATCTCAATAAATTTTCACACTCATGTTCTATGGTACCCAGGCAAATATTCCTCACAATCACTAACTAGATAAAGACCTGAACTTTATATGTATGGATTGTTTGTAGAATTCCTGAGGTTGGTAACAAAATTCTGCTAATACAAAGTTCGGAACTTGATTTTGTTAATTATATTAGCAGATTGGTAAAAGGAGGTATCTTTGGTACAACGCTCGGTCAGGCTTCATAGACCGAGGTTGATGACTTCGGCATATTCCAAAATATGGTTATCTGGAAACCTTACTAACTAACTGTAATTAAGCATATTTAAATTCAAAATTATTTACAATAAATCCCTCATTTCTACATACAAATTTAAGTAGATTTGAGCACTTGATAAAACGAAATTTAATTCGAATTCGAGGCAAGTAATAGCACAAGCTCAAGTTCTTAATTCAGTACGTTCCCTGCAGGGAAAAATACTACCTCTTAACTAGAATCCTACTAGTTTGCATTTTCGCTGCAACTACTTCATCTTTCATATATTTCCCATGTAATAAACTGGTATTTTTAACACGGCGATGTCCTACGAACTGTCATATATATATATGTATGTGTTGAATTTCTAAATCACCAAAAAAAAATTAAAATTAATTTGCCTGCAACAAGAATTGAACCGCAAACCTCACGCGCTACAGTGATAAACACTACCCACTCGTCTATTGTTCTGTTT
Organism: Neoceratitis asiatica; assembly: GCA_030068015.2. Lineage (NCBI taxonomy): Eukaryota > Metazoa > Arthropoda > Insecta > Diptera > Tephritidae > Neoceratitis > Neoceratitis asiatica. Next base: position 43,054,201 of record CM061529.1, read on the forward strand.
CGAATAGCAGCGACTAGCTGCGTACTTCAACAAATCTTATTAGGAAATGAAACTCAGTCGTGGCGTTCTAGAAATAATAGCAACACACGAATGGCGCGATGGCGAAAATTAAGTTCATTAACTTATAACCAAAAACAATTACAGGCCGCAATAAAAAATTCAAAATTATCATTATTCCCTTTACTGGTGATCCGCCATATAAATAACAAACTGATATGATTTCAACCAATTTCATACTAGGATTTAACTAGGATAACGAGATACTAGCTTACGTTTTCGCTTTAGGGTTCATACACATATATACATTTTATGTAAATCTCTTTAAGTAACTCATTATCACCTATATTAACAAATTTTCGTATATTTACACAATTTATGAAGAAGAATAATGAATGAACAAAGCAAATAAATAATAAGGGTACAAGGACACATGCATATCTTAAGGGTAATCCAAGTAGAGGAACTTTTTTCGATAACCTTTTTTTGACAGATCACGCGTGAGTCGTGTCAAGCTGTCATGTCGTTTTTTGTTCAGTATTGTTCAGCATTTCATCATGAAAAGACTCTTGTCTATACAACGTTTACAAATCATTCAACTTTATTGCGAAAATTCACGTTCTATAAAGAATGTGTTTCGCGCGCCTCGCTCAACTTATGCAATCGGCCTACTGAGCGTAATATTCGCAACACCATCACCCATTTTGAGTCCCAGCATTCATTATTGGATAATATTCGACCGAATAGACCACGTCCAACACGCAATGAATATAGCGATCGCAGCTGAGAGTGTACTCGAAGACCGTGGAGAGTCGATTCGGCGCCGTTCGCAGCAGCTCGGACTAACGTATGGAATGACTTGGCGCATTTTATGTCGAGATAATAAATTGAAAGCATACAAAATACAGCTTGTGTAAGACTGAAGCCGCTCGACCTTCCCAAGCGACAGCACTTCGCTCTATGGGCCCTTGAAAAGTTCCAAGATGACCCGACGTTTTCAAGACAAATTTTGTTCATAGATGAGGCCCATTTCTGGCTCAATAGGTATGTAAACAAACAAAATTGCTGCATTTGGGACGAAGAGCAACCTGAAGATATTCGAGAGCTGTCATTTCATTCAGAAAACAAAAACGGTTTGGTGTGGTTTATGGGCCAGTGGAACCATCGGTCCATATTTCTTCAAAGTGTTGCCGGTGAGAACGTGCCCGTCAGATCAATGGCGACCATTATCGCGCCATGATAACCGACTATTTGATGCCTGAAATTGAAGATCATGATCTCCGGATCTGGATTTATTGAGCGAACACTTCGGTGAGCAGATAATTTCACGTTTTGGCCCGGTCTATTGGCCAACGAGATCGTGTGATATCATACCGTTAGACTTTTTCCTGTGGGTATATGTAAAGTCTAAACTCTGCGCGGACAATCCCGCTTCGATTCAGGCCTTGAAGCAAGACATCACGCGTGTCATTCGCCATTTACCAGTCGAAATGCTCGAACGAGTCATCGAAATTTGGACTCAACGGATGGACCATCTGCGACGTAGCCGACAACCATCTGTTAGAACATACAATAGTGCCTAAAACCAGGCAATCCCTTAAGGTTATTTTTTATTTTCTTAAAACTCACTGGTTCTTAAATCTTTAAAGTTGCTTAAAAAAATCATTGAATCGTGATATCTTTTCTTATTCTAAAGAAATTCAAAATATAATGTAGTCTGTCATTGAACGGCAGTACCAGCAATCGGTTAGATCTACGTCGTCCATAAGCCATCTGGTTTTCCATTTGGAGATTCGGGCTCGCTACCTTTGAACGACTTATTTTCATTGAAACTAAACAGGCTGGTGAAATGCTTGCTCGATCAACTTATCGATAATTTGAAGAACCACGATTACATATGGATAGGCACGATCATCTATCGAAGTGATGGTGTGCTCTGTCTCACCACAAAGCAGATGTCAAATTTTTGCTTCTTTATGTTTAGCATACGTCACAAGGACTCATCTCTTTTCATCCTCACCTCAACCATTGCATCCTTTTGACGACGATGAAGCTAACCATAATTATTAATAAGAAATAACCAGATTTTGCTTAGAACTATCTCTATGTCGTCGTATAGCTCTACTTATATAGTGACGTGGGAGCAAAGATACGAGGACGCCGACATTTTATTTGATGACGTCTTGTTCTCGTTCACTACCGGACCGATTCCCTTCACAGCCTCCCCTAGACTGGGTCTGGCGAAGAAAAAAATATGATCAAGAGACTAATTCCTCGGTAGTGTGGTTTTATCATTTCACATGTCTTTGCTGTTTAACTGGAGGACTCATGATACGATGATCTCTAACACATTAAATCTTGACGCGGAATGGTTCTTCACCTATGTAAATGAATACCACGTAGGTCAAGAAGTTCTTGTTATTACTCAGTTTATACTTACCGTATTAAAGTTCAAAACTTTAACCGAAAATTACACAAAATTCATACTTCCAGTACATACTTCACAATACCTATTTATAATTGACATTTTGTAACCACTGAAGTTTTTTTTGGCCGAGCCCTTCTGCAATTATTACAAAAAAATTACGCAATAATTACCCACGAACCTTTTGTGAGAAATGTTGAAGGAAAATTAATTCTTTGTTATCCTTGTACCATTATATGCCATCCAAGAGCTTAAAAAATCATATAATTTTTCTTCATGTAGCATATGGATATCGAAAGGTAAATTCCTAAATGAAAATTTTTTGCACACATGCCGCGCCAAAAAATAATTGCGCACACATACACCTGCATACACGTTCGATTTCACGTAGACAAAATTACTATTCAGATCATCCGGGACAGCTGACAAAATGATGCCGAGTGGTGAAACCAATTCATTTAATATTTCGATTGCGATTGCACGCATAACCGAATAATGGGAGAGGCCACTTTCTAAAGCGTAATATGTTTTCCATATTTCAATAGGGCTAAAAGTAGGCAATAAATATATAAAAATCCAATCTACACTATATGCATAATAAATATTTTAAAACAAATATTTGTCTGTATGTAAATATATGTATAGACGCCGGTGTGCCAGTAACGCGTTTGGAATAAAAACCGACGAGTTATAGCTAAAAAAAATAATAATCACAAAAACAGCAATGCGAAAAAAGCTTATCCCGATTGCTTCAGATATGTATATATGTACATATATATTATTTGTACAATTTGCACGTATATTTGTATGCATTTGTGGGTGAAAGTCACGGCCTATGCCATCCGGCTGGCTACCACCGGTAGTGGCAAAAATACAAATTTTTGTCTCACGGGAATTATTTCAAAGCTCGGTTAACAGCTAAAAACATAGCAATAACAAAAAAAAGACCCACACATACACACGCAATAAGCCAGAGCATCCTGAATTGGAGGGGGAGAAACGAAAATTTTGTACAATTTTACAAAAGATCACAAAAAACACTTTGACGATTGGATTATCGCACCCAGTGATAGATAGAAAAAAGTGTCCGACCATTAAGTGCTGCCGGATATGAGGAGCGCTTAACAGGCATGGAGGACAGCATAAAACCAATTCATTTCAGGTCGAAGCAGTGTTGTTGTAAAGGTGCTCTTAACTATAGTATTTGCAGCTAAAAAAAAGAAGAAAATCCAAAAAATAAAAACGCAAAATAACCAGCTTTACGCAATAACCAGAAAATGCGAGAGAAACAGGAGAGAAAGCGTTTGCTGAAACATATTGCTTTGATGGCAGCACTCAATTTGCGTGTGAACCTTTTTCGAAAAGGATTTCAAGGATAAGAACGTAAATACAGGCTTTGCTCATATACAATATTGCGTGTGGACTTGTGTGAGTATGTTTACATACGTACTTGTGAGTGAAATTCTTCTTACATTAGGGTGATCACCATTTACCATATTGTTATCTCCTCGCGTTCTGTTATGATATACGCAATTATTAATAACCTTTTTTTAGATCTACGGACAACAGTTAAATGATATATCGAAATGAGAAATATATTTACATAAATATATTTTTATTGGGTATTCTAAAAAAAAAGTATGAATTTAAAATGAATTCACTATGTACTTTAAAAAAAGGTGGTAATATTTCACGTAGGCTATGTATACGCACTGTCAAACACTTCTCAGTACGAAGATACTAACAACAAAACGCATACATACCTTAGAGGGAGATTAGGTTCGGTTATACTCGATACGTCTTGCATACTCTCACGTAGAACCTAGCAACTTTTCACATACGTAAAGGACACTGCTCACATATTTCCATCTCTCCTCCATATTGAGCATTCACAAGAGCTTGATATCCAAAATTACTCCACATGGTGGATTTCTTAATATTTAGCTTCCCCATTGATCTTCGCAGGTTTCATCACAGATATCTTGCATCTTTTTGTAAAAAGTACCTTAGTCATTTTATCGTCATTTAAGCAATTAATTTTAAAAAAATTACGATAACTGAAATATTAAATTTGGTTAATCAAACTGATGAGTGGGCAATTGAAAAGTAAAGTATTTTCTCGACGAACAAAAAGAAAACGTAACTCACCATACCCTCCCAGCTATACGATGCAGAAGCGTGGATGATGTTGACCTCAAGTGAGTCGGCACTTGGAGTTTTCGGGGAAAAGGCGATACAACGAGTACAGCTCAGTTAAGCATACAGCGACGTTGACATAGTTCAGCGAATAATAAACTGCGGTTTAAAAGTATTCGTTTCTGGAAGCAGAGAAATGGAAAGACCTCCACTCCGCTGGAAGGATCAGATGGAGAATTGCTCGGTACCGCAGAAGAAATGATGGCATGCTATTGATGATTCGGCTAAAATCTCTTAAACGCTGTCTACGCCAATAATATATTTGAAGAGAATTGCTTAGACTCTAATGATAAATAAATAATTGATTTTAGCAGTGTTGTCGTTTCTTAAAAAGCAAATTCAATAAAATTATAAATATAAAATAAATGTGGGTATTATGAGCTTGAGAGGTCTCTAATATAAAGTCTTTAAGACAACAACCGGCGGCAGCAATTTCCGAGTGGTTAGCATTACGTGCTACCACTCAGCAGAGATCGAGAACAGGTTCGAGCAACAATTATGGAAAATTACTTTTTTTGATTGCGGTCACACCTCGGCAGGTAATTTTAAGCCCTTCGAGTGCACGTCTTACCCGAAATAAAAGCTCTTCATAAAAATCCATTGTCCGTTCGCAGACGGCTTAGAATGAATTGCAGGGCCCTCCATTTGTTGGTGTAAAAACATCAAACTGCAAAAACTACAAATTTGTTGGTTGGTTTGGCGGTTACAAAAGCGCCAAATATATAAAGGGTTATCTATTTCGAGGTTCCTTACATTTTAAAGAGAAAAAAACATAAAATTCAAATATAATGGCGAATGTTTGTTATCATTCGAAAGAACATTCTTTGGCATTTATTTTTTTAATGATTATCTCTTTCAAGTGTTGGCCACGGCTTCATCTCAGATGGTCCAATTCTCGATGACTCGTTCGAGCATTTCGACTGGTAATTGGCGAATGACACGCGTGATGTTTTGCTCCAAACCCTGAAGCGAATCCCGCTTCGAGCCGCATAAACTTTAGACTTAACATAATCCCACAAGAAAAAGTCTAATGGTGAGATATCACACGATCTTGGTGGCCAATCCACTGGTCCAAAACGTGAAACTATCTGCTCACCGAAATGTTCTCTCAATAAATCCATTGATTAATGCGAAGTGTGGGAAGTGACGCCGTCTGGTTGAGACCAAATGTCGCGAAGATCACGAGCCTCAGTTTCAGGCATCAAGGCGCGATAACGGTCGCCACTGACGACTACGTTCTCACCGACATCATTTTTGAAGAAATATGTACCGATGATCCCATCGACCCACAAACCACACCAATCCGGTGGTTTTCTGGATGAAATGGCAGCTCTTGTATCTCTTTAGGTTGTTCTTCGTTCCAAATGCGGCAATTTTGCTTCTTTACATACCCATTGAACCAGAAATGGGTCTCGTCGCTGAACAAAATTTGGCTCGAAAACGTAGGAACTTCTTGGAACTTTACTAAGAGCCCATAGAGCGAAGCGATGTCGCTTGGGAAGGTCGAGCGGCTTCAGTTCTTGCACAAGTTGTATTTTGTACGCTTTTAATTTAAGATCTCAACATAAAATGTTCCAAGTCGTCCCATACGTCATACGTCCGAGTTGCTGCGAACGGCGCAGAATCGACTCTCCACGGTCTTCATGTGATGTGCACTCTCAGCTACGGCCGTTATATTTTCTTCACTGCGTACTGGACTTTGTCTATTCGGTCGAATACTATCCAGTAATGAATTCTGGATCTCGTTGGGCGATGGTGTTGCGAATATTATAAGTTGAGCGAGGCGCGCGAAACACATTCTTTACAGAACATGAATTATCGTAATAAAGTTAAATGATTTGTAAACGTTGTTCAAGCGTAAGGCTTTCCATGATGAAATGCCAAACAATACTGATCAAAAATAACATAACAGCTTTACACAACTCACGCGTGATCTATCAGTAAAAGGCTTTTGAAGAAAGTATCTCTACTTGGATCATCCTTTATATATATATATATATATATATATATAAGACAGCTATGTTACCAACGGCCCAATTATTTGAGTTATCGACTACTCAAGCTGAGTATTTATCAACGTTATAAAATATATGAAAATTGCTTAATTACACAAGTTCACAAATTAAAATCACTTTAGAACGATACCTAACAATTTTTGAGAGGTTAAGTCCAAATATTTAATCCGGTTGGCAATATCAATTTTAGTTTCTGAGCTCTCGGATGAACCTTTAACGGAGTTAACATTCGTTTTTAATGTCATAAATTGTCATAGCAACAACAGTTGGCTGCCTAGTTCCAAAACCGCATATGCTATATTAAATGATAAAGAACACCCTAATCCATATGAACGTCTATGTATGTTTGCATGTACGTGTATGTGTATAAGCGAATAGGTGTTCTGAATATCGCAAATACATGACTTGGTGGCAGAGAGAGCCTGAATTGGATTAAATGAAATGAGATTTGCGTACCTATCAATTACAAAATTTATTTGCAACAACAACAAGCTTTAGCAACATAAATTCCTTTTCACACTCACTTTCAACCACCACCCCACCTTTTTTTGACCAAAAGGATTTGAAACTCACATTTACGTCATTACTTGAAGGATTGGCCCAACATGGTTGGAGTAAAGGACGGATGGTTTGATGTATGGAAAGTTGTATGCTTGAAATTATGGATGGATGAATGAATGATTGTATGGGTGAATTCATGGTTTTGTTAGTTTCACGTACATACTTATATTTGTATAGATATGTGCTTACACAGGTAGACACAAATAATGAATGCATTAGCGCGTATTTATGAAAAGATCCGGATGAAGAACAATTGAAGGAGTCTATAAATATGCTCGCAAATCAAAGCATTTCAACACTAATAGGTTTCAAATTTACTCGTCTGCATTTCATTGCTTACCTATTTTCGTTATTCCATCATTTAAAAGTTCAAAGAAATTTGAGCATAACTTTGAATTTGGTTTTGATAAGTTTAATAAAAATATAAGAGGAAAAAAAGAAGACAACGCATGGAGACTGAAAGCAAACACGAACTACAACGCAAGTATGAAAAGCTGAACCGAAAATTGGACCAGTTAACGGGACGACGCGATCGCAATAACAGTCAACGAACATACGAATGTAACGAAAGGTTCGTGAACCTAACAACAGTGGCCATTATCAACGAGGAAGCGCAACTTCTAGAGTAGGGCCTAAAGCACAACATCGAGGATAGCAATAAAACGAAGAGAACGGAGCAAGCGATAGTAGATGCAGAGGTTGCAATATCGCTCCTTCCATATGAAGAACAAGAGCACTCAAGACATATGTGCAGAGAAATTATAAGCAAAGAAATAAAAGCCCAAGAACCACAAAAAAGAAACAAGGAGCAAAAAATATTGAAAGGGCTACAACGAAAGCTAAAAAATAACAACATTGTCACAACGAAGGCGGACAAAGGAAACACAACAGTGCTAATCAGTAAAGAGGAGTATATAGCAAAGACCGAGAAACTCATCGAAGGAATGAAATGCCGTATCGTTAGGGAGAACCCCAGACCGGAATTAAAGGGGCTATAAAAAATGCTACAAAAATAATAGACAAAAGGATGGCATTTACCCTAACCCAAATGAACCCATCTGCTCCTCCACTCATTGCGTTACCTAAAATCCACAAGCCGGATACGCCAATGAGACCCATAATTAATTTCAAGTCCGCGCCGGGTTATAAACTGTCCAAATATTTGAAAACGATTTTAAAGGATACTCTGAAACTAGGCTACGAACACACAATAAATAATACAACAGGACTAATCGAAGGAGAGACCGTTAAGCTCACAAAGAACAGCACACTGGTATCTTTTGACATAAAGGACTTATACCCATAGATACCACTGACAGAGACAATGGATATAGTCAACAGAACACTACTAGACAAAACTGAAAATAAAGAAAAAACTGCAGAAATTACCGACGCGCTAAGAATAACACTGCGGCAAAACTATTTCCAGTTCAACAACAAAATATATAGGCAGACAAACGGACTAGGAATGGGAAACCCAACATCGGCCATTCTCATGGATTCATTCATGCAGAACTTGTAATTACATACAGGAGCTGAAAACCAACTTAGGCGTGGCATTCTACGCCAGATACGTTGATGATATCATCTGCGTCCTAACCGCCAACAACGAAGAGAAAATACTAGAGTTCCTCAACAGGCAATATGTGAACATAGAATTCACAATGGAAACAAAAAAATAGGGAAGAATGAACTATCTGGACCTAACTATAGAGATTGACAAAGGACAAATAAGTTCAACTACGACATTTATAGGGAACCGATTGCCACAGACACCATAATACATTCTACGTCAAACCATCCGCAGCAGCACAAAAATGCAGCGTTAAAGCACTTAGTGGATAGACTTCGGAGAACGCCGCTAACACAAGAAGCATACAGGAGAGAGCTTAATACAATACATAAAATAGCTGCAAATAATAGATACAAGAAAGGACTTGTGGATAAACTAAGAAGTAGGCATGGAACACAAAAGAGAGTCAATGTAGAGGAGAACCCAAGGATTTGGGCGGCAATGACGTACACTGGAAAAGCGACATATATATTGGCAAACTTTTTTAAAAAATATAACATTAACACAGCTTTCAGAACATCGAACAACGTAGGACAAAAACTAAGAACCGACACTAATTCTGATGGCCCATTTACCAGACACGGAGTGTATAAGCTTACTTGCGAATGCCAGTACAGCTACATAGGACAAACAGGACGAAAAATAAACACAAAATTCCCAGAACATATCTGGGACTACAACAAAAAAACACGAAAACCTACCATCACACCAGAATCTAACTTCGCGAATCACATGTTCGAGAACAACTGCACCCCAGCTAGCATCAAAACTACGGCTCGAGTACTTCACGTACAAAGGAAGGGTCGGCGGCTCAATGTACTTGAGAACATGGAGATATACAAGTTAAAAACATTTGACGGTAGGATCATCAACGAACAAACTAGCACGAACTCTGACGAAATATTTGAACCCTTAAAACTAATTTACAAAAAACAGCACAAGCCTATACCTGCTGGCTACCAAACACGTAACAATGAACAAGCAAAAACAAAAAATAAATCTAACGACAAAAATCACCGATTTCTAGCTACCGCTTAGCTAACGAACGTTATAGCGAATGTACACGAAAACAACCCATACTTAAGTTAAATATATCGCGACACACGAGCTGGCGATAAAAGGAACCACATACGATAAAAGGAACCATATACGACGAACCCAGCGTTACCCAACCTTAAGCCTAACTGACCGAGAGGCGCGTCTGGTGTATAAACGTAAAATTAAATAGATCGCTGACCGAAAACCAGGTACAGCCCGGACTGTCCTGAACCCGAAACCGTTCGGCTCTTATGGTGAACAGCTACATATTTGCTCATCAGCTACTATAAAATAAATTGCGATGAAGAAAGGTTCTTAGCTTAAAACTCAAAACTGGTGGAATTAAAATTTAAATCGTTACTCCAACATCTGAATGGAACGGGTATTTTAAAGCATGTTTTACTTAAAAACAAGGAAAGAGGCCTAAAGTGTCTAGATGATCTTAAAGGGTTACTAAAGTTAAACTCGCTAATCAAGAACGGACTATTGATAATGCCTCTTATAAGTTTAGTTAAAATTAAAACCTCAAACATCTCTCGTCAACTATGGAGTGAAGGCAGATTAACAAGCCTTGATCGGATTTTATAAGGAGTGAGATTCTAATTATCATTCCAATGAAAATTCCTTAACGCGAATAGTAGGAATTGTTTTTGTACAGATTCCAATTTATCGCTATTCAATTGATAGTGTGGATTCAATACAACGGAACCATATTCTAAAAAGACCGTAACGAGTGAAGTGTTAAGTGATTTGGATCATAGAACGACTTAGTTTAATGATTTCCTTCGTATCACCTAAGTCAGTGAAGTCAGTAAACTATTTAGCATTGTGGTTTTGAATAATATAGGCAAAGGATTGCAAAGATTTTCTGGAGAAGGACATATATTTACACTTGTTTAAATTTAACGACATACAGTTCACATCACACCATCTTACCAAATTATTTAGATCAAGTTGCAAGAGTTATCTATCTTCTATAGAAAAAAAGTGATTTGAAGAGCTTGATATTATCGACATATATACAAAAGTTCTTTATAATGAAGAAGCACATTTAGCAATTCATTGATTACTATAAAAAATAGTATTAATAAATACAATTTATACATATATCTATCGACAGCAAAGACAGGAAATCACTAAAAAGGACAGTAATAGATGACATAATGAAAACAATTATTTTCACAAGTTTGTTCTATAAAACAGAAATGAGTGACAAATCTTCCACCACCTCTCGCCCGCTTTTGAATGTACTTGCCGTTTAAACTTCGCCGTAAGTCTTGACAAGGGCTAACAACTCTACGAAGATGCTAAACGACAGATGGCACACAAGCTCAACCTCAGTAACATATAGGGGACACCTATGTCATTTAGGGCCAAGAAGAAACATCCTTTTGAACGGGATTTTTAAATGATTAGTTACCGGTTCTTTTTTTAACGATCTTACTTTTATAAAGGGTGATCCAAGTAGAGGTACTTTTTTCAATAGCCTTTTTTTTGGGATCACGCGTGAGGCGTCAAGCTGTCATGTTATTTTTGTTCAGTATTGTTTGACATTTCATTATGGAAAGACTTACGCCTGAACAAAATTTACAAATCATTCAACTTTATGATAATAAACATTCCCCATTAAATTTGAATTTTCTATGTTTTGTACTTAAAAAAGTAGGGAACCTCGAAGTGGATCACCCTTTAATAACCTTTGCTTGAAAGGATTATCAATTTCATAAAAAGGGGTGGCATATTTTCCGAAAGTTTCAATACTTGTATAAATTCTCCTAAAAATTCCAGAGTTTTGTTTTTTCGTTGAGCTAAGGCAGTATTAAATTAAAGTCTCTTTCTTTCTACCTACTTCACCTAGTTATTATTTCATCGTGTTGGGAGATATTTAAAAATTCTTTTTGCCAATGTAACACGTTTTTGCTAAAAAAAAAAGAACCTTTTGATTTTACACCCCCACTCTGGATGGACTTTTATTTTCAGTTCTATTGTTTTCTCAAGTAAATTTCAGTAACGAAACATTTATTCATTTCCATCTCCGCTACTTCAACTGGTTATTACGCTTTGCTATTATTATACACCTGTTTCGGTGTATTTTCTCTTTTTTGGTTTTAACAGTGAAAATCAAAATTTAAATCACGCTAATTTATGTACATGTGTTAATGCATTCGCTGAATGAAGAAATAAAGTCGCTTAAAACAATTCACATAAAAATTATGTTTACATGGAAAAAGTTTGCGTAGCCAACAACATCAATTTTAATTATGAGTTTTTATTTAGTTAATGTAAAAAATGGGCACACGCATTTGTGTAATGTATGTAGTAAAAATGCGAGTTAGTTCTTAAATTCGACAGTCCCAAGCTGGTTCTAAAAGCACCAGTTTAGTAATAGCTGTAAAGGGCAGTGGTGGGTAAGTGTTGAAAAAAAAGAATGCTATAATTAAACCAAAGTGAATTAACAGTTCCTTAAAACCGAATGCGTGTAACATACATACATATATCGATTCCGTTTCACCGAGGTACGTGCGAATGAAGAAATGTCATTCTTCAGTAAACTTATAGTGTAAAGAAGTGCCAATTGAATTTAAAAGTGAGAAACGTGGTTTTGTAGAAGTAAAATTCTAAAACATTATTTAAAATTAACTAAAATACATACTAAATGACTTATTAATAAAGGGTGATCCACTTTGAGGTTCCCTACTTTTTTAAAGAAAAAGCACGGAAAATTCAAATTTAATGGGAAATGTTTATTATCATTCGAAAGAACATTCTTTGGCATTTATTTTTTGAAGATTATCTCTTTCAAATGTTGGCAGCGGCTACGTCTCAGATGGTCCATCCCTTGAGTCCAATTTTCGATGACACGTTCGAGCATTTCGACTGGTAACTGGCGAGTTACACGCGTGATATTTTGCTCCAAGGCACAAAACGTGGAATTATCTGCTCACCGAAGTGTTCTCTCAATAAATCCTTTGATTGATGTGATTTGTGGGAGGTGGCGCCGTTTTATTGAAACCAAATATCGCCGAGATCTCGAGCTTCAATTTCAGGCATCAAAGTCAATAGTCGGTTGTCATGGCGCGTTAATGGTCGCCATTGACGGTTACGTTCTCACCGACATCATTTTTGAAGAAATATGGACCGATGATTCCACCGGCTTGCAAACCACACCAATCGGTTTTTTTCTAGATGAAATGGCAGCTCTTGAAACTTTTCAGGTTGCTCTTCATTGAGCCAGAAATATGCCTCATCGTTGAACAAAATTTGACTCGAAAGCGTCGACTCTTCTTGGAACTTTTCTAGAGCACATAGAGCGCAGCGATGTTGCTTGGGAAGGTCGAGCGGCTTCAATATTTGCACAAGCTGTATTTTTTAGGCTTTCAATTTAATCTCGACGTAATATGCGCCAAGTCATTCCATACGTCTGTCCGAGTTGCTGCTAACGGCGCCGAGTCGACTCTCCACGGTCTTCGTGTACACTCTCAACTACGGCCGCTATATTTTCTTCACTGCGTGATGGACGTTGTCTATTCGGTCGAATATTATCCAATAATGAATGCAGGGTCTCAAGATGGGTGATGGTGGTGCAAATAGTACGGTGAGTAGGCCGATTATGTTGTCCATAAGTTTAGCGAAGGGCGTGAAACAAACTCTTTATAGAACGTGAAATTTCGTAATAAAGTTGAATGATTTGTAAACGTTGTTCAGGCGTAAGTCTTGCCATGATGGAATGTCAAACAATACTGAACAAAAATAACATGACAGCCTGATACGACTCACGCATTATCTGTCAAAAAAGGCTATTGAAAAAAGTACCTCTATTTGAATCACCCTTTATCTAAATTTATAAATATATATTTCTGAATAGTGAGCTTCGCTAGCGATGTTGATAATTTAAATGTAGCAGAGCAGAAGCTCGTACAAGCAGAGAAGCCCTGCAGAGATTAAGGAAGAAGATGAAGCTGGTTTACCCTGTAAGATAGCGGTAAGAGATACACAAATACATTTTGTACTTTTTCAGCTGTTCACTAACACAATCCCAATCTTACCTATTGATATTTGGGCTTCTATGTGTATGGAAGAGACGGAGGTATGTACAGAAAAATAAAACCGAGAATACATGAAGGCTACCATGATTTATATTGTTAAATTTTATCGAATATATTTGCATGTACATATGTTTGTATATGAAAATGCACCCTGCAAGCAATGCGAGTACTCCATGCACACGTGAAATATATACTCCACGCGAACAATAGAGTAATCCAAAACCTATCACAATCCATACAAAAAAAATGGTCCAATTAACGGTGTAATATCCTAGGGCTGAACCATATAATCCACCTCTGCATAACATCCGAGTACTCCATAGAGTACTTACAGGGGTTTATATTTTGGTGTATATGCGAAAATTTATATCCGAACCTATTCTTTAATTTCGGATACCAATTGTAAATTCGTGTAGTTCGCGATCTCTGGAGCACGTACCGCACTAACCTGGCATAAAAACATGAGTTGGTCCAATAGTTCCCACAGAGGAGTACATTTGTAGGTACTCCAATGGACCATATGGTCCACAAATGTTTGCAGGGGGGGTATGTACCCAATAGAATTGTGTGTAAAGTGTTATGTCGATTGGCTGTTTAACTTTTATTAGTTAAAAAATGCTCTAAAAGTAAGTTTATTTAATTTACCTTTAGTTCAATAGATTTATTTCCGAAAAAAATTGATATTATCTGTAAAAATATTGTACTTTTGTTATGCATTTATCAACCATTCAAATTGCATATCTGCCGAAAGACGAATGTTGTTTGCAAAGTGTTTTTTATATTAATTGCTTAACATTTATTGGTTGAATGCATTTCAAAAGGATATTCATTAATTATATATTATTTCATATAATATTATTTGAAAAAAATTAGTAATTTTTGTGAAAATTTTATACTCTTTTATTTAGTCAAATTTTTTATTAGTTAAATGCATTGTAAAAAAAGCTTATTTAAACACAAAACGTTTACAAATCATTTAACTTCATTACGAAAATTCACGTTCTGTAAACAATGTGTTTCGCGCGCTTCGCTCAACTTATGGTCAACATAATTGGCCTACTGAGCATACTATTCGCAACACCATCACCCATCTTGAGACCCAGCATTCATTATTGGATAATATTCGACCTAATTGACTACTATTCGAGCCAAATTTTGTTCAACGTTTCTTGCTCAATCGATACGTAAACAAGCAAAATTGCAGAATTTTCGACGAAGAGCAACCTGATGAGATTCAAAAGCTGCCATTTCATCCAGAAAAATCAGCGATTTGTTGTGGATTGTTGGCCGGTGGAATCATCGGTCCATATTTCAAGATAACCTGAAGTCGAAGTTCGTGATCTCCGCGACATTTGGTTTCAACAAGTCGCCGTCAATTCTCACACATCGCATCAATCAATGGATTTATGTATATAGAGAACACTTCGGCGAGCAGTTAATTTCACGTTGATATAACACCGTTAGAGTTTTTCTTGTGGGGATATGTAGAATCTAAAGTCTTTGCGGACAATCCCGCTTCGATTCAGGACTTGGAGCAAAACATCACGCGTGTCATTCGCCAGTTACCAGTCGAAATGCTCGAGCGAGACATCGAAAATTGGACTCAATGGATCGACCATCTGAGACGTATGTAGCCGCGGCCAACATTTGAAAGAGATAATCCTTAAAAAAAAATGCCAAAGAATGTTCTTTCGAATGATAATAAACATTCCCCATTAAATTTGAATTTTCTGTATTTTTTCTTTAAAAAAGTAGGAACCCCGAAATGCATCCCCCATTATATGTGAGCCGCCACTTTTACGTAGTCCACCATATGTCAATATAAATGCCGCGAAGTAAGCTAATCGCATCTTTCGGATCTACGCATATTTACAATAAAGTTAGACGCATAAGAATAGATTGTAACCCGCAGCCGCAGGTTAATAACATTGCGCATCGAACTTACCCGTTCCTACTCACAATCAATGCTTATATCCAAAACATACTAATTTTTTACAAATTGTCCCTTTCCCGGTCCAAGGTCCGATTGCGAGAAACAAAGTTATTTAATTTAAGCATATCATCTAATTATTTAACCAAATCCACCGCACATATATATATATATATATATTTTTTTTTCAAATATATCGGTCCAGGAAGTCGACCGAAGAAGTCGAAGAAATAATTTCAAGTCAAAAGAACTATAAATACGACATTCGGCCCCGTCCACTTTCCGGAGAAAAATAGTGTACCTGCTAATCTAATCAAATAGCTACCTGCTAATCTAAGCAAAAAGTAATAATTTTTCCAAATTTCAAACAAATGGAACCATAAATTAATTTTTTCGAATAGGTCGGTCCCAGGTCATCTTCCCGGTATGAGAAATATATAATAACCTATTCGCAAATTCACCAAAATTCATTAAAATCAGTTTAGCCGTTTTGGAGGTGTTTGGAGGCAAAAATTGTGACAGGAGAATTTTATATATATAAATAGATTTTTGCTATGAATTTTTATTAAAAAGATAATGTACCATTTTTTTAAAGATTTGAACTTAGGCATTACAATGCCTTGATCACGTGAATACAATTTTCGGCCACAACGAATTTCAAAGCAAATCGAAGTTTTATATAATAAAGAAATTGAGAAGTATAATATATATATATAAAGAGAAAAATAATTTATATACTTTCTTGCCGTCTTATTTTAGTTTTGTTTAATTATTGTTTTCACGTAAAAATGAATGTTCTGTTATGAACTATTATTTTTCCCAATTTAAATAGCAGTATTTTAAACTAAAACCTGCTAGTTGCATGAGCTATTATGTACATTTCAGTAGATAAATATTCAATATTGTGGCGAAAATACGATACGAATTACAGATGAAAGAAACTGGCATGTTCTAGAGTGTGAATCGAGAATGTTCGTTATCGAGAACTACTCGATCATTCTAGGCGTTAAGGAAGCAATCAGTTTAGTATAAAAGGACGAAGCACAACTAATGTTCTAATACCACTGTATATTAAATAACACATATGAATGAATAAATGATATTTTATTATATATATTCATATAATGGTAATGACCAAATTTCATGGTAGTTAATTGAAAAAATCAAAGGAATTATATTTTTAATAATATATTTAACTAAATATTCAAATTTATTTCTCTAATAAACAAAAAAAAATACATAAAGTTTGCTATTTTTCATTTAAATGGAAATAAAAACGTAATAAATCAACGGGTGCATAATATATCATTGGTAATAGGTTGGCTAACAAAAACATTTGCTTACAATAACTAGAACATTTCGAGTAACAATACATTTGTTTACAATATCTAAAGGGTAACAAGTCGGATAACAAATACATTTGTTTCCAACAACTGATAGCAAACGGATGGAGTAACAAATACATTTGTTTACAATAACTCGCCCGTAAGTAGTCGGATAACTAAAATATCCAAAAATTGAAAAATGCTAATATAAATCACATGCCTATGAATATAATGTGCATGAGTGAAAAAGGAAAATTACACGTACGTGAAGAAAGTCGGAAAAATTGGTTACTTGTAGAGAAATACCTCTAAATATGCCTTTTTATTATCAAAATATTACATACGATTACAGCAATCTTCATATTTTTTGCTTGTGAATTCCTTTCTTCGATTTTTGTTTTAAATTTTTTAATCAGTCTCTTAATGTCTCCTTTTTATTTTTATTTTTTTTATTTTTTTGTTAATTTATTGTAGTTAAATTAAATGACTGAATTAAAGCGAAATCTTTTTTGTACCCTTTATGTAGCTAATATTCAAATTAAAGAACAGCTCTTGTAACAGTAATTCGAATTCATATTTTCACATTTTAACTTCAGAATATCCAACTCAAATTCAGTATTCAGAAATCGTTTTGGAAAAATCAGAAAATTTGGTGAATTATTATGCAATATTAAAAGCGGTAGTTCGTAACATAGGAAACGAGACTATGCTGAACTAGTTATAGCGCCAAATGAACTAGAAAGGGGTGCGTAACGTACTACTTCATTTTACTGCAGGGCTGTTTATAACACAATATTCTACATTTCTTAAAAAAAAAAACAATCATTAAATTGTTTTACTTTTGGTTGGAGTGTACTCTCTTTTTCCTTGAAAGCCAATTAAATTGAAATGTTATAATGTTTGTGCGAATATAACGTTACCCTTGTGTCCTTGTGTTGGTTGTGTTCATTTAGCGATAAAAAGAATTTCGACGAGACCCTTAAGCAGGCATTTAAATGATCAATTCCCGATAATTCAGGATCTCGTACAACTCCTAAAATCAATTCATCAAACGTCAACGGACACGCTTCTCTACTACAGAGTAGGACGGAAGTGATAAGAGAGTTTAATTATTGTTTTCAATTAGCGAGTGGTTTTACATAGAATCTCTACTTACGAATGAATTTTTATTTGAAGGCAGGAGCTAATTTGTCGTTCACTGTCTGATGCATTCGCTCCGCGAACTAGCGGCGTGGTTGTTAAGGTCAATGGTATCAATATCTTCAGCACATACCAGCAGTTGTACGATAAGATCTGTCGAAATTTATATTACGAGTATTACTCAGAGTCAATTTACATAGCATATGTGTTACCCGAAATTAATTTTTATAGTTGCTGTCGCCCTTCGGCAGGGAATAACAACCCTTCTCTTTCTGTCATGAAGTAAAAGCTCCTCATAAAAATCCATCTGCCTTTGGCAGGCGTAGGTCTCTCTTATTGATTGGGCAGAGCGCACTCAGATTTCATTCGTCGCGCATGCTTTCGTCCGACGATGTGCTGCTCCTTATAAATTATTCGACCCCATGCTTCAACTCAGCCGATAGGTCAATGTTTACCGCCAATTTGTTATTCTTTAAGCTATTCGAACTTCATTATAATCGGGTGTTGGAATCTCTACACCATCGCCATCGATTGGGGATTCGGACTCTCTATTTCCGGGCGTTTGATTTTCAGTGCAGTTAAGCAAGCTGGAGAAATTTTGGTTTTCACAAGAAAAAGCTTGAGTCTTGAAACTGTCTTTCGCTCCAGTTTATCATAAAGGTTTCGAACATTTCTTCTGTTGGCCATCTCTTCGATTGAATTTAAGGCTCCTTCTTTTTCTGTATACAAATTCTTCACGCTTTTCTCTTCAACTCTCGGTATCATTCATAACCGTTGGCGTTACGGGCGACCCAACGTTGCCATGTATGCAGTATTTGCTCTCTCCACTGCAATAAGACAGTCCACATTGTACTATCTCTTTTTCTGACCTTGTCGAAAACCAAAAATTTGTTGACAGAAGGGAGTTTGAAATTCGTTTATTAGTTAGAAAATATTTATACAACGAGTCGCTTGCTGTAAGGCTGATCAACGCTAGCCAGCTAGCCAGCGTACTTTTCGTGAACAGACGCTGAAATTATATTTCAGTAGATCCCTTTAAGCCACAAAGGTTGTCCAGGTTTCCAGAGTGCGTGCCGTGGACGTAAGAGTAGAAATTTAGTATAGCTCTGCGACTTTAACAGCGTACTCAAATGCAAGACTGCACCGAATTGCAGCCCTGGTATAGTTACATTTATTTACAATGCAATATTCGTGGAAGAAAGCTGAGTTCGTGACAGAGACTACTGCCAAAGACAGGCATCCAATACTTTGTATACAAGTATATTTGGCTGTTTCCCTGGCTTATTGTTTACTAGTCACATTTAAATAAAATAGAAAGCAAATAAAATAGTCAATAAATGTTCACTTCTATACTTTAAATGTTCAATTTGAGAAGAAGAATAAACAGTTGTAAGTTGGAGGATACTGGCACTGTCATGGTCCCACAATCGAGATCATTACTTAGTGCTCCTAGAGGAAAACAAATCTACACCATAAAGTCGGAAGCTGTAATTTGTGCCACGATCGATAGAGACTTTGGTTGTAGCTTATTGAAGTAGCAAAAACTTTGTCCCTCACGTATGTACGTATTGCAAAACCCCAGGCCAAAACACAAGAACATGAATTGATTTCAGAAAGAGTATACTCAATGAGCTCAAGTTCTAATTAAACTCTATTAATAGTATTTTGGCGAAGTCAATGCCATTATAAGGTACGTATACGAGTATAATGGCGATGTCGTTGACTGCTTCAATTTGAGTTGGAGCAATTGTAGAGTAAAGTTCTTCATGATTGCCGACAAATTTTGAAGTAAAAATTCCTGTTTATATGCACATAGTTAAAAGCTCTGTCTTTACAACAAATGTTGAAATGTAGATGAAATCTTTTCTAAAGAAACAACCACTAGCCGATGGAAAGCTTTTTTTTTTTCATTGGACTGAAATAGCAATGCTTTTGAAGGGCTTACATACGACTCCCACGACAGCCGGTTCTACGCACCGGAGTTGACCCGGATTTTATCCGGCCAAGGGCTGTCACCCTTTCGGCGACCTAACCCCGTTTAGGTCATCAGGTAATTTTAGCTTTAGTACATCAACGGAGCAACATCTCGCAGCAGGCCTGCTTCAAATCCTTCTCATCAGGGCTGGTGTAGAAACCAATCCTGGTCCGAGGGATTATTTCTGCTGCGTGTGCCATAGACGACTCCACCATTCCTCCACCTCGGTTAGATGCAACCAGTGCAATGGTTGGAGTCATCTTAAGACCTGCTCAGGCCTTAAGACACATAGGGAGTGGACCACGAGTTACGTGGCCCCATGCTGCCAGCGCCCAGCTGCGCCTCTGGCCCATACGGCAGTGCCTTCTGCACACTTACCCACTTTGGGTAACTCCCCCCAGGCCTCCACGGCCCATCGGAGCTCCCCACAGCATGACTCCCAATCATCTTCCCCCAACCCTCCCCCACCCCCATCCAGCTCCACATCCCGTGCGGGGGCTAATCAGCAGCTCTTAGTACCCCGCACAGTCTGCTCCGTGTGTCAGACCATAGTACGGCGGAACGTGACATCAGTCAAATGCAATTCTTGCACTGGCTGGTGCCACTTTCGGTCGTGCTCTGGCCTGCGCACCACTCGTGAGTGGAGTAGTGCTTTCGTTGCCCCATGCTGTAGGAGTCTGCCCCCGCCTGCAAACACTACGCAGCCGCCAACTACCACCAATGTGCGGCAACTACCACAGCGGGTTACACAGCTGCAACAGACAAGATCTACGCACAACTCCCTCACCCCCCGTGTTACGAACGTTCCCCCGAGACACTTTAGACTAGTACAATTTAACTGCAACGGACTCCAAGGAAAGATCGACGAGATAGTTGACTTCATGAGCCGGGAACGCCTGCCAATAGCCGCGATCCAGGAGACCAAACTAAGCGCCCGCTCAGATCTTCTGAGCCGGGCTGGCTACAACATCATAAGGAAAGATCGCGAACGAGATCATGGTGGAGGCTTGGCCTTCATTTTACATAATACCGTGCAGTATCGTATTATCGACGGCGACATCGACCGCAGGGATACTACCCTAGAATGTCAGGGCATAGCTATCCGGTCAGGCGATGTCGAGCTCGAAATATTTAATATATACATTCCTCCCGTTACAAGTTGCCCAGTTGGATACCGTCCTGATATAGGTGCGCTACTCAGAGGCGAAAACCGATTGGTTTTGGGCGACTTTAACGCGCACCACGATCTTTGGCATTCCTGCCTGTCAAATGATCGTCGAGGAATGGAGCTGGCGGAACAGATAGACGATTCGACATTCTGCACAATGAATGACGAAGCCCCCACCAGGATTGTGGGCAACTGCCATAGCTCGCCTGACATTACAATAGCTAGCGCTGGTCTGATAAATTGCATAGATTGGCGACCTATGCTTACGCTTGCATCAGACCATTTGCCCATAGTCATCTCGATCGACAGGCCTCCCGACTTCGTTTCCGTGGACCACCGGACATTTGTTAACTTTAACAAAGCTAACTGGCCCGGCTTCACGGAATTTACTGAGAACGCCTTCAGTGCTCTCCCCACTCCCAACAACGTCCTCCCTGCAGAAAAGCTTTTCCGCAAAATTGTCGTGTCTGCTGCCGCCCGCTTCATACCTGCAGGTCGAATCGCGGAAATCCGCCCCAATTTTCCCACCGAAGCGGCGGTTTTGGCGACAAGGCGCGACACGTTACGCCTGGCCGATCCTGGCGATCCCCGTATCAGGGAACTCAACGCCGAGATTCGGAACAAGGCAAATCTCCATAAGCGGAATAAGTGGGAGGAGCACTTAAGATCCTGCAATCTCTCCTCTGGGGTGACCAAGCTCTGGGCCACCGTCAAATCGTTGTCAAATCCGACGAGACGTGATGATCGGGTGGAAATTTCATTCGGTGATCACGCCTCGTCGGAGCCGAAGAGGTGCGCGAGCTATTTTAGCCGGCTTTTTACACTGCACCCTTCGGTCGACAACACGAAACGACGAATAACCCGCCGTCTGCGCAAACTACCGAACACCAGCGCGACGCTTGATTTCTCCAGGGAAGAGGTTCAGGGGGTTATCGGGAAGGCGAAAGCCTCCAAATCCATCGGCCCCGACGGAATAAGCATGCTGATGCTAAAACATTTGGGTCCAGCGGGAGCAGAATATCTCACCAAGCTTCTCAATCTGTCCCTGACCACCCTAACTATACCCCACGTGTGGAAACTGGGTAGAGTGGTCCCGCTACTAAAGCCGGGGAAACCCGCAAATAAAGGAGAGTCATATCGTCCGATATCCCTCCTTTCCCCAGTAGCGAAGACAATTGAGGCCTTGCTGCTCCCGTCCCTCACACACCACCTGAGCCCAGCTACACATCAGCATGGCTTCCGAAAAGTGCACAGCACCACAACTGCACTTAACGCCATAAACACCCAGATAATTCATGGCCTCAACCAAAATCGACCCTGTGCGCGAACTGTCCTAGTAGCACTGGACCTGTCGAATGCTTTCGACACGGTGAATCATTCAGTGCTACTATCGGACATTGAGGATTCCTCATTACCGCCTAGGTTGAAGAGGTGGACCATGAATTACCTGAGTGGTCGACGATCATCGGTTGAGTTTCGAGGTCAAACATCTAAGCTACGGAAAATTAAACAAGGGGTCCCGCAGGGTGGTGTCCTCTCCCCAATGCTGTTTAATTTTTACATCTCGAGGCTTCCTCCACCACCTGAGGGCGTCTCGCTGATCTCATACGCCGATGACTGTTCGATTTTGGCGTCTGGCCAGGATATTGATAGCCTTTGTTCTTCAGTAAACAACTACCTCGCCGACCTTTCCAACTTCTTCGCTGCACGACATCTACATCTCCAACCTGCGAAATCCTCTGCCACCCTTTTCACCAGCTGGACGAAGGAGTACCGGCTAGAACTCGATGTGAAGGTCGATGGTGTAAAAATTCCGACCACGAATAACCCAAAGTTACTGGGAGTAACATTCGATAGCCTGCACTCCTCCACTCCGCACACGACTGCAATTGCCACCAAAGTACAAAGCCGCAACAAAATCCTCAAATCGCTAGCCGGTAGCACCTGGGGGAAAGACAAAGAAACGTTGCTGGCGACGTACAAGGCAATTGGCCGGCCGGTCGTAAACTATGCTGCGCCGATTTGGACGCCGGGGACTAGCACGACGCAGCTGAAGAAGCTACAGACCTGCCAGAACACCGCCCTTCGGACCGCGACGGGAAACCTCCTGATGGCGCCGGAGCACCACCTACACAGTGAAGCATCTATGCTCCCAGTTAAGGAGCATAATGTTATGCTGTGTAAGCAGTACCTGCTGGGATGCTACCGCATGGATCATCCCAACAGGCACCTACTGGAAGCTGAACCACCACCTAGGCACATCAGAAAGGGAGTAATTGACTACCGCGACGACATACAGCAATACAGACAAGACCCGCTGGACAGGACGGCGTACAGACAGGCCATCAACACCATTCACCGAGAGTCCGTTAACACCTTCTTGAACTCTCTTCCAGTGAATGGTGTTCTCGGAGTCAAACCACCACCCATTGCAGAACAAGAGCTCGAGTTGCCTCGTGAGACCCGCGTAACCTTGGCACAATTAAGATCTGGATACTGCAGTAGGCTTAACTCCTACCTATCCAGACTCGACCCTGACATACCTAACACATGTCCCGCATGCAAAGAATCCCCGCACGACACTAACCACCTCTTTGCATGCCCACTTAACCCGACTCATCTAACACCGCTCTCCCTTTGGTCCGACCCCGTCGAAACAGCACGTTTCCTGGGCCTCCCGTTAGATGACCTCGATGACCAAAGCTGAACTTGCCTGACCCTAAACGGGACTAGGCTTGCCGCTACAACAACAACAACAACAAGGGCTTACATAAGAACTTGATATAATTCAATCAGAATGGAAGGATACGGAAATATTGACGCTTTCATTGAACATTAAATTTATTTTGAACATCGAACGTAGATGAACTTTATTATACGTGCTTATTTTGAAGCTTTATCTAACGCAGCAGAGACGTATCACGTTCTCAGGTCTAACGTATCCGTTTCTTTCGATTCAAAATATTGCACAATGCTTCAATACTATTGAGTAAATGTCAAAATAAAAACATATGATTTTGAGAAAAGCTGTCAACTTCCACTAATTTTAAATTAATTGGTATAGTTTAACTTAAATAATAAATAAGTATCCACAAATTGGCTTTATGATGAACAAAGAAGGTTCGTATGAAATATGTACATTAATAATAAATTTACTTGAACTACATTGTATAATATGAAATTTTAACAGAGCTAACAGACATCATAATCGAAGCGCTTGAAGTGTTTTTGAATCAGATTCTTTATGTACGAGATTTATACCCGCCTCAAATATTCAAAAAAAGGCGCATCTATAATACTCCTGTTTTCGTTTCTATATTTCCACCACTCAATTCCTATATTCATAATATTCTGCGCACAGCGCGAGAACTTCAACAACGAGCGGAGCTTCGAAGTGCTGTACTTAAATTCTATCATGATGAAATACCGCTGAACGAAAGTTACTCATTTGAGATTAAGCAACTGGAGGGCTGTGTTAATGATAAAACAATATTAAATAATGATAAATTCCTCATTGATTTTGAAGAACAACTTCGCTGCGGACTTTATAAATTAGGCGAACGACTAAAGCCTTTAGAAAAATTGCCAAAAGGAGCTAAGTTCAAGGTAGCGCTCAGTACCACCCAGGAAGCTTTTGTGAGCTATAGTCACATCTCCAATTATCAGGTAAGTAATATGGGTAATATTATAGAACACTCACGCTTTAATATATACATTACCTAGGACTTTCCTTGGATTTGTGACGGCGCCTGCCAGAGGAAGAGTAAACGTGAAATTTCACTTCTACCACTTACCCAATTAGATACCATAGGTTTAAGATTAAATTTAGAATTTTACTAAGCACTAATAAATTAAGACGAGGTAAGCATTTTATTTCGAATTAAGCTGCTTCTTATTATAAGTGCTACTTTATTAAATGAAGACTTCAGTATTTATACATGAATAATAAATAAGATTGTTTCTAAAGCAGTCCTTGTCTTTTTAAATCTTCGTAGGTTTTGCGATTTACAACATTTCCTAGTGAATCTTCAAATTCTTCCTCTTGGTCCGCTATCCAACGTTCACTCTGCTTTTGTGATTTAAGTTTCTCCCACAACGTTATTGCATCTTCAATCTGTGTTACATTAGCAAAGTGCGCAGTATTTGGTATACCCAAACAACGCATTCCATGCGCATGACGCCATTCCGCAAAGTGGCGTTGAAATGCTTTAGGACCCTTGTATGTATAATTGCCACAAATTTCGCAGTTGTAACTTATATTTAATCCATGAAGTTTATACAACCAGTAAGGTATTGGTTTTCCATCCCAACCGAGAGGCAAATTTTTTGGATTGTATGGGACATCATCAGCATCGTCGAAATCATCATTATCACTTTCACTTGCTTCAGCATCACTATCGTCCCGCTCTCCACCAGTACGAGCTTGTTTGCGTTGAACATTTTCTTTGGTGGCTGCTCTTTGTTCCGATAATAAATCGGCATACTTGTACAATAACGCCTCCAATTGAGCAATTTCCTTGTGACGTTCGTTGTCACGCGATTGTACATTAGCATTTTTATTAGTCGGTTTCTTTGCTATTAAAGAAGGGTCAAGTGTTTTTTTACCCTTCGTAGAAAAAAGACGTTGAGCGCGTTCCTCAAGTGTACCTCCACATTTTAAGCCCAGCGCCATTAGTGCCGACTTTAGACGATCCAACCCAAGTGAAGCTAATTCTTCCCAACTAGAAAAAGCCGATAAATCTAAATGTGCACCAGTATTGGCTAAAGCTGATTCTGTTTCCTTGGAAGCCCAACCTAAAAGGTAAATGATTTCATATTAAATAATAAAATAATTAAGCATTTAATGCTTTACCAGGAAAACTGCCTTGCAACCATTGGCGTTGAAACTCCACCTCAACTTTAAGTAGTTCTGCCTCTTTATCTAATAATGGGTGTATGCGTGTTATGAAGTTGTCCAAATAAGAATTTAAATTTTCTATATATTTCCGATATTCACGATTTTTACGGTCACGGGGTATATCAAACACATGATCGAATGTCATTAGGTAAGTTATGTAGTCCACTTTCTCTACGCCGCGAAGATTCAGATATTGTTCGTAGCATTCGTTCAAGTCTAAATACCTTCCTCCACCTTCTTCGTCAGTGAATTCTACCAGTGTTGATATTTCCTCCACATTATTGTAAGCTTTAGTTAGCTCCTCGAATTCCACCGAGAGTGGTACACTAATCTCGGATGGATGTTTTTTATAGAACTCCTTTATTTGCTTCAATCTTGCGTAAAATTCATTGAATTCATTTGGACCTGAAAGAGCTTGAATTTCAGCTTTACGTTCATTATCTTTATCTTCATAAAGTTCCTTTAACTTTGTGGTGGAGTTACAATGCAGATCAAGTAAATATTTCAATCTTTGCTCGGAATGAATGCGCTCCTTCTCACCATTCTTCTTTGTGGCATACTCATCTACCATCAGTTTTAGTAAGCGTTCACGCTCTTCATGATAACGCCGTTGCTGTTCCAGAAGAGTCTCCATTATTTCAGAGCCTGCGACTTTATTACTGCACAAATACTGGATGATATTTATTTAAAAATATAATATTGGCCAAAATGAATATTAGATACTACAAAAAATAAATACGGCTGTCAATAAGGAGAGACGCATTTATTTGTAAAATGTGACAGTGACAGTTCATAGTGATGCCACCCACACGCGAGCGAATGCAACTTCAAAAAAAATTCACAAAGTCGGATATAACACCACAAATTTAGAAACTTTTTAGAGTTTTGTCTTGGTTTTTTCCAAAACACAATACAATACATCAAATCTAATATGATTTTATGTTCCACTAGGCAATAGTCTTCTGTTCAAAAGGGAAAATTACTCAGAATTTCAAAATACGTCACTGTTATGATAACAAAAAGTTTAAAGTTTATTTCTCGCAATCTATCATCTTTGTCAATATGCAGCAAAAATCATCATTTTGTTCCAATCCGCATATTAAATTATTTCTTACCTATTTTTGGGTCAATTTTCTTGCTCGATAAAACACATGTTAAAGTTATACACAACCATTAAAAGCAGATGTTAAAAATTCAATGTGCCTAAAATATTTCTCGAAATTTCCATTCTCAAATAAATAATTCTCTCGGCAACACTTAGCTCATACATAACTCAGCGCCTACATTTGCATACGTTTCGGGAGCAACTTTTGTTGCTTACTTAGGCAACTTCTTCGTGTTAACTTTATGGAACTTATGTTCACAGACAGAAAAGAATATAATAAGAAGCCATTCTTTGCATCAAAACTGAACAGCTTCCCTTATATTAGCTATTTTAACTTTACGTTAAGAAAAGATGCTCCGAAGCTAAGCAGCTTATTTGGATGCAGAATAAAAATGATCATATTATGAACACCAGAGTGACGCAAATTTAAGTGACATTTTATATATTCTTAAGTGGTATTTAAATTACTTTTTTTCTGTCTTTATTAGTAGATTGGAATATAATTTCACTTCTATCGTATCCATTGACCTATCTGAATTTATTAAATTAGGAATTGGTATGGAATAAGCTGATGAGTAAAGGCTTCAAAAGAGTATTGAGATTAGGAAGACAATCAAAAATTATTTTATTAATTTTTCGATTTGAAAACTAATTCAACATTTTTAACGTTCATATTAGATTGGAAACTGAGTATTCAAAGAGAAATATTTTATGGTCTCCTCAGTTTAAGTACAATAAGCAAAGCGAATATTTTACTATACAATAGATCTATCAAAATTCATGGCCCATCTTGTTCCAGCTGCATCGCCATACCATATATATATATTTTTTTATGTGAAGAGGTATATAGTTAAAATATATAGTTTACAAATATATAGTTATATATATTTAGTTTTTACGCGAAAACTATTTTTAATTTATTAAAAGCTAGTGAAGTTAAGACTTTAGTGGGAACCAGTAATAAATTAAGTTGAATTGATGAAGAAATGAATGAAACAGATAAGCGAATACTGAGTTGCAAGGATGGGCAAAATTTGTATAATTTTATAAAAGATTAAGAAACATATTTGTAATATATATATAATTAATTAAATAAATATAAACTTTATTCTTCTTAAATTTAATGTCATAAATAGTATGATAAGCCTTCCCTAACGTAATTGAAATTTCTTTTTTCTCAAATTTGATCACTTTTCATACAACTCTGGGTGATTAACTTCAAAATGGCCGTCACCAACAAAAAAAGTAAAATTTCTGTACAGTGAAGAAGCGTCCGAGAAAAGTTCGATATACCGTGTGTGTTTTCATGATTTTCACGATTTTTCAATTGAATAATGGTCATTAATTATAATTTTCTGAACACTGAAAATATTGCAATAAGTTCTAAAATATGAGTTAATAAGATTATCCTCAATTGAAGACTAATTTTTTTGGTCGGAAAATTTTCTCCATGAAAATTTCGTTTTTAATTACATTGTGTGAAGGAAAGAAAAGAACAAAGTGTATTGGATAAATGCACGGTTTGCTGTGAAAAAGCAAATAGAAAAAGTGAAAGCAGACAAGGGAACGTGCATTGAAAGCTGCAAAAATTGTGTACTATCCGAAATAATATCTGTTTCGGAAAATATATATTTTTTATCCGAGGACACAAACGAAAATGTTAGCAAACGCATATAATTAACCAAATAGTGGGAGCTGAAAAGCTTAAAAATTAATTGGTATTGCTTTGTAATATTGCATGCGCACGGGAAATTAGACTAGTATTGTACTGTTTAACAAACTGCAATCGTCGCAGTACACTTCCAAATCGGTTCATATAAACAGCTATGGATTTTGAAGAGCTTGAAGGTATCGCCAAAACGGATTTTGTTCCGTTCATGCCGCTTATAAAGCAAGAGCAAATAGATACGGCTATACCCGAAAATGCCGCAGCTGAACAACTTGCAGGCATCGGAAATGCGGCTACAGCGACTACGTCCTCATTTTCAACTTCTTCATTTGGGAATCCCTGCGATAGCGCTGAGAAGCGGGTAAGTAATTCATTGCTCAGGCGGCGTTAATGCGTGCATGTGTGATTCTAAACGGATACTACTTACATAGCGCCTCAATACGGCACATCCGGTTTTATTTCCGCTTGGTGCCGGAAAAGATAATTAGCAAATTTTATCGAATTAGGTATTTCGTAATTTCGTGTTTTAACGTAAAAATTATTTCAATTCAAATTAGTTTCATATATCTTAGCGAATGTCCTAATGTTTAATACTAAGAAACGCATTTTGGCCTCAAATGCATTCATATATAATATACCTCCTTAGTGATGCTATGGTAAAATATGGTATGTTCGGAAATATGATAATGGTCGGTTTCGTGTTATTATGTTTTTGCTATACTTTGTGGTTGTATATATAAATGTAATTATGTAAATGGATATGAAAACAAGTTTTGTAAAATTTCTAGTTTTCTGCACATAAAAATAGTTAAGTGAAATAAAGTTCTCAATAAGAAAAATGAAAGTTGTGAATAAATTCTGTTGCAACTTTTTCGATTGAGTGCCCTTATCACACAAACATATATATATACTATCGTTAGATGATAGAAAATATTGTGAATCGCCCAAAAGAGAGGACTCAATAACTGAATGGGTTAGTAGAGAATGAAGGGTAGTAGAACGTGAATATCACATTGTCTACGAACATCCAAATTATACGCTTTACGAAATGATCATGATAGGTGAACACCATAGCATACACATTGCCGAACTATCAACCAAGCAACTCCTCAATGAACAACTAAACAAAAAACAAAGCCGAACAAAAGTCGTGTCACACTCTGCAAGCGTTCGTGTTTTTTTTTTTGGAACGAGTGCGCTTGTGTAAAGAGAAATTAATTACTCCAATCCAGATAAGCTCGGAACTCTGCTAGTTGGCCTGTCGCTTAAGGCCAAGCCGGTAAATGAACCATCTACGGATACCCTTTGACAAATATTTATTTACACTTATGTACATTTGTATATAAAAACACATTAAGAACACGTAAAAACATTTCGTTGTGATTTTGGTGTATCTGAATGTTTCGTTATTATTATTATTATAATTTTTTATTTTTTTTTGAACATCGTAAATGATTGGTCGGAGGAATGAGGAAGGTATAGGGAAGCTGCTTTAGTGTAATACTAATTGCTGTTAGTATATTAGTGATATTTCAATCTTGCAGCCTTATGCTTGCGAATAGTTCAAGTACATCTGTGGAACTGTGGAAAAAACTTGAAAGCGCCATATCACAAATCGAAAAAATTCTGAAAATACGGTGAATGAAATAAATTACCTTCAATTCAACCCTGCTATAACATAAAGACGTGCATGTATATATGTATGTGGAACATATATAGGGTGTTTTTTTATAGAGGTATAGAACTTTAAGTTGGCATTACTTTTCAAGATGGCGACCGATATAACAGCTGTCAAGTGATTTATTCTCAGTTTGGTTTGGCAATTCATCATGAATAGGCTCACGCCTGAACAACGCTTGCCAATAGTGCAATTTTATTTCGAAAATAATGGTTCTGTGCGGAAAACGTATCGCGCACTACGTCCATTTTATCGATGAAGCGCACTTCTGGTTGAATGGCTACGTCAACAAACAAAACTGCCGCATTTGGAGTGAAGCTAATTCTCAAGTGTATGTTGAAACACCTTTACATCCAGAAAAACTGACTGTTTGGTGCGCTTTATGGGCTGGTGGAATCATTGGTCCGTAACATACATATGTACATACATGCATTCATACAACGTCAACAGGTGAAAATTGTCATAAATACATTGGGATGTACAGGGATGTTCAAAATGCGAGCAGCCAAACTCAAGAAAAAAAATGTTACTTAAATTTTTTTTTAGCAGTACAAAAAACAAAATATAAAATAATTAAAACATAAACTTGTAGGCGTAGTCCATCCAGTGCACAAATTTTGTCTTGTCTTCAAATTTAAAGTCCTTTCTCATCGATTTTTGGACACTGCGGAACATTTAAATTTACCGATTTCGACTTCTGCAATTAGCAAAACGCTTCTCGGCGTTAATCACGAGAGCACATTGTCCTGGAAATGTACGACTATTGAAAACTGAATGAAAATGAGCCTCTGCCATTTCGATTCTCTAAAGGACCAAAGAAGTGGTTCGCAGCAATATAATCAATATAATGAATTGGCCGTACAATCGGCACAAGAAAGCCAGGGGTGCAAATTTTGATGACTTATGGAATGCTGCAGAAAAATATCTTTAAAAATATGCTCCTCTCATCTTCAAAATTTAGGTCAACATGGCGCATTGCCATTTCAATGATAAACAAACCCAAAGTTCAACGAGAGTAATTAGGCTGGTCGATGTGTGCTCAGAATGTACTGTCCTCAAATATCAAAATTGTGATGTTCCGTCATGATAAATACAGATTTCACGTTACGGTGAAACTCTGCTCACTCATTTAGGAACTATTGATTTCACATCATATGACGGTGTGCGAGATGATCTTCACACCCAGCGGGAGCAGAATATCTCACCAAGCTTCTCAATCTGTCTCTGACTACTCTAATTATACCCGACGTGTAGAAACTGGGTAGAGTGGTCCCGCTACTAAAGCCGGGGAAACCTGCAAATAAAAGAGACGTATCGTCCGATATCTATCTCTCCTTTCCCCGGTAGCGAAGACAATTGAGGCCTTGTTGCTCCCGTGAGTCACACACCATCTGAGCCCAGCTACACATCAGCATGGCTTCCGAAAAGTGCACAGCACCACAACGGCATTTAACGCCATAAACACCCAGATAATTCATGGCCTTAACCAAAATCGACCCTGTGCGCGAACTGTCTTAGTAGCACTGGACCTGTCGAATGCTTTCGACACGGTAAATCATTCAGTGCTACTATCGGACATTGAGAATTCCTCATTACCGCCTAGGTTGAAGAGGTGGATCGAGGTCAAACTTCAAAGCTACGGAAAATTAAACAAGGGGTTCCGCAGGGTGGTGTCCTCTCCCCAATGCTGTTTAATTTCTATATTCCTCCACCACCAGAGGGCGTCTTATTGATCTCATACGCCGATGACAGCTCGATTTTGGCGTCTGGCCAGGATATTTATAGCCTATGTTCTACAATAAACTGCTACCTTTCCAACTTCTTCACTGCACGACACTTACATCTACAGCCTGCGAAATCGTCTGCCACCCTTTTCACCAGCTGGACGAAGGAGTACCGGCTAGAACTCAATGTGAAGGTCGAAGATATAAAAATTCCGACAACGAACAACCCAAAGTTACTGGGAGTCACATTCGACAGCCTGCACTCCTTCATTCCGCAGACGACTGCAATCGCCACCAAAGTACAAAGCCGCAACAAAATCCTCAAAAACCGCCCTTCGGACCGTGACGGGAAACCTCCTGATGGCGCCGGAGTACCACTTACATAGCGAAACATCTATGCACCCAGTTAAGGAGCATAATGTTATGCTGTGTAAGCAATACCTGCTGGGATGCTACCGTAGGGATCATCCTAACAGGGCATCTTTTGGAAGCTGAACCACCACCTAGGCATATCAGGAAGGAAGTACTCGACTACCGGGACGACATACAGCATTACAGACAAGACCCACTGGACAGGACGGCGTACAGACAGGCCATCAACACCATTCACCGAGAGTCCGTCAACACCTTCTTGAACTCTCTTCCAGTGAATGGTGTTATCGGAGTCAAACCACCACCCATCGCAGAACAAGAGCTCGAGCTGCCTCGTGAGACCCACGTAACCCTGGCACAATTAAGATCTGGATATTGTAGCAGGCTTAATTACTACCTATCTAGACTCGACCCTGAAATATCCAACACATGTCCTGCGTGCAAAGGATCTCTCTTTGCATGCTCACTTAACTCGTCGAAACAGCACGTTTCCTGGGCCTCCCGTTAGATGACCTCGATGACTAAAACTAAACTTGCCTGACCCTAAATGGGGCTGGCGTATACCGCTACCACAACAACAACATGATCTTCACATGACAGCCTACCACCGGTCAACTGGTCATCTTCTGACAACGCCCTTAAGCAAATTCGCAAACAAAGGTTAACTGTCTTCTTCAGTGGCACGCTGTCAACTGTCATGAAAGTATCATTTTACAGATGAGATAGTGTTCACTGTTGCAAAAGTTTTTATTAAGCAGAAACGATAAATCTACCAAAAAAAAAAAAACACTTCCAAAGACGCAAAAAATGTTACTCCAAGGGCTCCACGGTTCTGCTTCGGTACCCAGCAATATCCTGAAAGTAATATTTCTGATTTCATAGCTGCTGATGATACGCTGACTAGATTTGAATCCATTGGATTACAGTTTGTGACAGAGTTGGAGAACATGGTCTATAGAATAACCCACATAAATTTGGAGAGTCTAAAAATCTTTGGTTCGAGCAGCACCGTCAATATCAAGAGAAACTGTGCTTGATCAATGACGTAATCGCTTGAGGGCGTGTGTGAAAGCAACATTTGACCTCTTCCGAATCAAACTTTCTACATTGCTCGCGTTTTTAACCCTTTTTCTTATAAATAGATGTAAATTGTTGTTGTAGAAGGCTGTCATGCGAAAAAGCATCTAACTTCGCTTTAGAATTGATGAGTTGCCATACAAATGAATTTCTGGTAATCATGTTTTGTGCGGCTTTTGCTTAAAATGAACTAAATTGGTGGGTTTGCTTTACGAAAAAGATGTTTGAAGATTTATATCGGAACGAATTTCCGTCATCCCTTGTCAATTTTGGTTTAGTAACACACCGGTTTCGGCAAACCGCCATTCGTTCGAACGAAACCAAACTGAAGATGGCGGTTTGCCGAAACCGGTGTGTTACTAAACCAAAATTGACAAGGGATGACGGAAATTCGTTCCGATATAAATCTAGTATCCACCCTGTCGGAAAAACACAAAACCAAATCAACTCATGTTTGAAGATGTTCTTTCAATAAAAGTTGAGGTAAAGCGAAATTTTGCAATAGTTATATTATTATTAATATCTCAAGTTGCGCTTTACAAACACGGTCTGCTTCTATAGTACTAACAAACACACTACAAATGCTTGGATAAAGGGTTTTTGCTGTACTGCGTAAATCAATATATATATATATAAAGTCTGCATATATTTTTAAGGAATCTGTCAAATATAGCTAATGTAACAAAATTTTACATTTATTCATAACAAAGTGTTCTAATGCAAAGTCGGAGAGGAGGTACAAACAGTCCAAATATTCTGCATTAAAAATTTCTAGAACTTGTATATATGGGGAAATAAAAAGCCTCGAGAAAAAATTCTATCATCATTATGAACATTTTAGGTTATGTTTTCCGTAACAGGTGTGCTAAAAAGTATATTGCACTGAAAATCTAATTTTCGAAGAAAATGCAGTTAAGACGTTATTCCAGAAAGTGGACAATTCGCTCGGTTTATATTTAAGGAATATAAGAAAAAGATTAGAGTAACGATACGTAAATTTCGATGTACCATACTACGGCTAGAGTATTTGTTATCAGTTAGTCGAAGATATTTGTAAAATGCAGATCAAGTATTTGATATTTTTATTGCAAATCAGATTAAAAAAAATTGCTGGAAGACTGCTCTTTGAACTCTTGATAACGTAATTAAAAAATATATAAACTCGGGATAAATACGAGGGATGTTTGATAAGTCAGAGACTGTATGAATTTGCCTATTATTTGGAAGGAATAATAAAGATTGTAAAAACGCTGGACTAAATGTATGTTATAGAGCTAAAAGGAGATTGTATTGAGAAAGAAAACGCTCATTTGACGAAAACAATATATTTTATTCAAAAAGTCACCGACTTGTCAATTCACTCTCGTATTATGGTTTCATTAATTCTCTGCAAAGTAAAAATAAATACAAAGAGTATGAGGGTATAAAATGTCGCAATCGGAATGTCGAGTGCGACAGTGATTAAAATTGAATAAAAAAAAAACAAGTAAAAACGACTGTCTTTGGTTATGACGAAGTCTTTATACCTTTCATGAACATATCAAATTTACTGCAAATTGGAAAATTCGATTTTGATAATTTTCAGTGTCAATATGAACATGATATGACATAAATTCGTCTGTAGAATACCAAATTTTACGCTCCTAGATGCCTTTCTATCGAATTTTTAGACCCAAAACCTCCTATCTGAACAAATCGGTTGTAGGGGCTATATGATATAGTAATCCGATTTCTATGATTTTCACTACCAATATGTAATTTATAGTATATGTAAATAATACCAAATTTCACGCCCCTAGATGCCTTTGGAGCGGATTTTTAGACCCAAAACCTCATCGGAACAAATCGGTTGTAGGGGGGCTATGTAATATAGTAATCCGATTTCTATGCTTTTTAGTGCCAATGTGAAATCATAATATGTGTTAAGGATACCATATTTTATGCTCCTAGATGCTTGTTTGACAGAGTTTTGACCAAAGCC
Source organism: Neoceratitis asiatica (assembly GCA_030068015.2). NCBI lineage: Eukaryota > Metazoa > Arthropoda > Insecta > Diptera > Tephritidae > Neoceratitis > Neoceratitis asiatica. Next base: position 43,090,093 of record CM061529.1, read on the forward strand.
TCACATCTGAACAAATCGGTGTATGGGAGAAAAATGTTATAGTAATACGATTTCCATGATTTTCACAACCAATTTTCATTTCATTATATATGTGTAGTATATCAGGTTCTTAGCTACTTTTTGATAAAATTACGGCAAAAAAATTTCAAATCTGTAAAATCGACCTTACATACGCTTAGTGGTCCGATCCGAAAATGATCGTTTCAACTTGTTGAAATATCTCGAAAATTTCGGGACTAGTTTCCGTTTAAACAGGCACCAGATAATCTTAAAATTGTGTAGATATATTTCTAACAACATGTACTCTAAAAGAATGCAATAACAATGAAATTACAACTACGAGTGCCCCCTATACGCTATATCCAATGTTAATCATTTCGATTCCAAGGCGTTTAAAAGTATTTCTTGAAGTTCGGTGCCACTAATGCTAGAAGTGATTGATAAGGAAGTGTAATAATGTTCTTATATATCTATAATCTATATGTTCTTATATATCTATAACTTAAAACCACCAAGCAACTTTATTTTCTCGTTTTTATTCGTCTAATAGAAGTGACAATAAGTGCATTTGCTTTTAGTTTTCAAACTTCTAAAACTGAAATTTAATGAATTAATATATAAACAAGTTTAAAACTCAATTACTTGCCTCCATGTCGATACCAGACCTTAATTCCAAACCAAGAGTACGTAAAGTAATTATCATTAATAATCATATTACATATCTTTAAGGTTAGGTAAGAGGATGTTTTATCCTTTATTTTCCATTAAACGAATACTTTGGCAAAGCATCGACCAACAATGGAGATCAACATTAAGATGGAATTCGTGAATAACAAGAAATATGGAGGAAATAGGTCATAGAGTAGGTAGGTTGGTGAAGACATAAGGTGGAAAAATGTAATCAGAGAACCGACATAAGCTGTTCCCCCCATCCCTTACGCCACTGCACGCTGGATTAGTTGCACCACAAATTACTTTGTTAATCGGATAAGAGAAAAGGATTATTATCGGGTACTGAATGAGTGGAGACCGAAGCTCACGAAATACAATTTATGCTTTTGTGAATTGCCTTTTGCATTTGACATGGGTGCGGCGGTCGGCAGGAAGGATTGTGATGTAGAGTGGGATAGGCCAGCACGGTAATGTTGAGTTATCACGCTTAAATCTTATTAAGACAGTGAAACCTACGCAAAAGTATAGCAATATTTTTGAGATTTCGGTTGTTCAGAGTGGTGTAGGGGAAAACAAATAGCATATACATATGTACATACATACATATGTACATAGTAAACACATATTTGGTTTTTTTTGTGTATACCTGAATTTTACCAGTAATAATTTAAATGCTGACACAGCTGTTCTGTGGTAATGAATATTTTTAAGCTTGACTTTTGGCATTTTTACTTAAAGGCTATTATTGCAATTATTGCATGCTGACAAAAAAAAAATAAGAATTTCCTAGAAATACATACAAATATTTGTTTGCACAAAAATTTTCGGGGCAGTTTAACGGTAAGTAAGATCCAGAAATTTTCCATGGAAATCACTCGGTAAAAGCTTTGAGGTTTCAAGACAATATTTATGTATGTACATTTTATGTATAGGAAGGTAAATATGTATTGCATGATATTTCTAAGAATAATCGAGAATCACTATTTATGTGTGTACACTATATACTGTGTGTGTATGTATAATAATTCCCTTTTTCGCTTGAAATTTACCACAAACTTTACCCACTAATCTTGGTATTGCCTTTCCTGTTTCTATATCTATTGCGGTTTTCAACCTCAAATTGCCATATTTCCTGTGGTTGGTCGGTAAAATGAATAATTTCGTTATTGTTGGCTTTTAGCCTAATGAATGCCCTCAAATATTGCCAAATGTATTGCATTGCTTTTGAAAATATTGATAATTGACAAATTACATATAAAATAAGCAATGTTCTACCAATCCAAAGTTTATAGAATACAGGTTATAGTAACAAAATACCGTCAACAACCGTTGACGTCATTGAACCAACGTTGTCATTCATACAGTTTTTTTTATCAATATCTTTTACATCTCTATTTATTTATTACTATGAAAGTTTGTTCAAGAATGTAAGAAAATGTGTTTGATTCATTCGCTGGAGTCTAAGGAATTCGCGTCTTCCAAATGTTTGTGGATATAATTTTCAGAAATAAAGAGTTTTTGGCTAGATTTATATCGGAACGAACGGAGAACGAAATCAAGCACTGAAGATGGCGGTTTGCCGAAACCGGTTTGTTACAAAACCAAAATTGACAAGGGATGACGAAAATTCGTTCCGATATAAATCTAGTATCCACCCTGTCGGAAAAACACAAAACCAAATCAACTCAGTCTTTGGCTGTTTAACTTTATGAAAATATTTTGACATTCAGATATTATTTCCATAGTTTTTGAGTTGGTTTTATCAAACCACCCTCACTTCTGTTTTTAATTTGTTACATATGTACCCATGCAAATGCTCAAGCCCATCGTATTCCAAGTCAATTAACTCTTTTATCTACACATAGATCATAAAGTCTGCATTCACCCAACACATTTTTTTAAGTAAAGTACAAACAAATAAATAAATTTTTTTACATGCATTTATTCAGTATATTTCTCAGTTCAAAATGCAAAAACAAAAACCTATATTCCTAATTTCATTTTTGAGGTAACGGTATCTAAGTGCAGCAACAAGTAAACATAGGCACCACCGATTTGAGAATACCGTTACTTTTCAGAAATATGTTTCTTCTTTTTGCATATTTTCTATTGTTTTTTATTCTAATTAATAATTTAAAGGGTTCGAGACATGTTTTGATATTAGTTTGAAAAAATGGAAACCAAAGGGGAAGAAATTATTATTTCAGAAAGAAAAAATCTTATTAAACTGTGGAAAGATGGCGAAAGTTTCCAAAAAATTGGATAAACTATTGGAAGAACGTGTTCCCCCGTCAAGCAAACCGGTATTTTAACATCGAAAACACGATATGGTCGTCCACAAATTTTATCATTACGAAAGAACACAAAATAATAAATCTGGTGAAAGTTAACCCGCGAATTACGTCAACAAATATAATTAACAACGTAAGTAAAATGTTAAAAAAAGAACAATTTCTGAAGAAATTGCTGGAAAAAATTTACGTAAAGCTGGACATCATGATAGAGTCGCTCGAAAAAAAAAAATTTCTCACTTTTCAACAAACGAAGACGCAATGAATTTGCTCATAATTATAAAAATAAGTCTCTGGAATTCTGGAAACAAGACATTTTTTCGGATGAGAGCAAATTTTGTATATTCGGCATAAAAGATCGCCAAAATGTGTGGCGCAAATCAGGAACTGCCCTTGAAAAACAAAATCTTGCTGGTACAGTGAAACATGGTGGTGGTGGAATTCTGGTGTGTGTCAGCTTGAATTTGTCGAATCGAACTTGAAACAAACTGCAGAGAATCTAAGCTTATCTTCGGCGTTTTGGTTTCAACAGAATATCGATCCGAAGCATAATGCTCAAATAGTCAGACTTTGGCTCTTGTACAACGCCCCTAGACAGCTTAAAACGCCTCCTCAGTCACCGATCTCAATCCCATAGAGCACTTTTGGGATATATTAGAAAAAAGAATTCGTCAGCATACAATAACAAGTAAAGAGGTTTTGCGAAGAGTTATACTGGCATAATGGTCCCGAATTACAGCTGAGGAAACAGATAAGTTGGTAAATTCAATGCCAAAACGATTACGCGAGGTATTAAAACAACGTGGTTATCCAACAAAATAATAAATTTAATTTTCTTTATAATTTTTAATGCTTTTGTCGATAAATCTTTTGCATTTTAAACCTAAAATTATAATGAAAAAATCATGTAAATTTGTTTAACTGAATTAACTATTTCAGTTGTGCTTTCACTTTACTTAAAAAAATGTGTTGGGTGAACGCAGCCTTTATGGTCTATGTGTTCTTCCAGACTTGGAACTACGAGCCTTCGAAATTTTGTGCCTAGGTAAAATTAAATCTTAAAGATTTGTAAATATTTGACTGAGTATTATATTAAATTAATAATTAATTAATATATTAAATTCTTGTTGGTCAGCATGGTTGTTGTTGTTGTTGTTGTTATTATTGTTATTGTTATTATTATTATTATTATTATTATTATTATTATTATTATTATTATTATTATTATTATTATTATTATTATTATTGTTATTATTATTATTATTATTATTATTATTTTTATTATTATTATTATTATTATTGTTATAGCGGCTTTTTTCATCTAACGGGAGGCCCAGGAAATGTGCTCTCGTCGGGTTCGGACTAGAGGAAGAGGGGTGTTAGATGAGTCGGGTTAAGTGGGCATGTAAAGAGGTGGTTAGTAGTATTCGTTGCATGCGGGACATGTGTTGGGTATATGAGGGTCGAGTCTGGATAGGTAGGAGCTAAGCCTGCTACAATATCCAGATCTTAATTGTGGCAGGGTGGTCAGGGTGGTTGTGGATACCACTTTTCCCCCCTTATTGTGCTAAACAAATTTTCCAATACATACATACATATTTAATTCCGAACTTGACTTTTAAATCGTTGTTAAGTAATTGAAGGGCATTATTTGATTTAATAACATTTAAAGCATAAAATATTTATTAAAATATGCTTAATTTTCTAAGAAGGAAAAGCTAAACCTTTCTGAAATGGTAATTTTTTTTTGCTACAAATTATTTTTAATTCCAACATTAATTTTGATATTTCATTTAATATATTTTTTTCACACGAAGCACTGAGTGAAAGAATTAATCGAATTAAATTTAAAATATTCAAAAGATCTTTAGATCTGCTTGGATTGGAATTGGAGACGACTAGTTAAGTCAGATCCTTCTGAATTTGGTCTTTCCAACGGATTGGAGGTTTTTCTCTTCCTCTGTTTCCACCAGCGGGCATTGCATCGAGTACCTTTAAAGCTGGAGTGTTTTCATCCATTCATACGACATGACCTAGCCAGCTCGGTCACAGTATCTTAATTCCGCGAATTATATCAATGTCGTCGTATATCTCGTAAAGATAATTGTTTCCTCGTCTTCTCCTCTTTCTCTCGAAAACTGTCAACGCCCTCGCTTCGGCACCAAAAATTACGATCGTTATCGTTATCGTCACATAAAAGAATGAAAGAATTCTCAACTTGTGTCTCCAACATTTTCCTGTATTTGAGGCGTTGGTGGTTCTACCCACACTAATTAGGTCCAATCAGTTGGTTTACGTTGGCATTTAGTCACAATACCTCATTTCTTATGGAATGGGCAGAGCACAATTAGATTTCAAATATCGGAATAAGCTGATGCAAGCATCTTGTCGGCTCAGTTGGTTAACCATCGGCTCTCGCCACTAAGTTATTTCTCCAGCGAAGTAATCACTGTTGGGGTTCACCCTCTCCATCACATCGAGAGATATTTTATTTATTCAGAAATATTAATGACTTATTAGAAATGGTTTTAAAATCTTTAAATTTCGAGACTTTGAAAGGTATGATTTCCCTTTCCACAACGTTGATTTATTACAAAGCTGTTTAAACAAGATGAAATTGAATACAAAATGACAAATTTTTAAAATATTATTTTCTCTCATTTAATGTGCTTACCATATTTTTATTCAATTGCAAACAAGATCTGTTTTTGCGCGATTCGTAACAATGAAATTGAATTTAATAAATATAAATTAAATATTAATTTTCATAATTTGTTTTCAACATTTTTTTCAAATCATCAATGTTTAATGCAAGTAATCAAGCGTCTTATTTTATTAAAATATATTTTCTTTAATTGCATTTCAATTTTTAGTCAAATTAAACATATCTGTTTTGTCATATTTTCTTCGGCATCTCAACGTAAATACCCTACTCCCAACAGATTGACATTATAAGATATCGAAAAGATCGCATAAGTGATAAAAAAACTTTCTCGTACTTTCATTTATTTTCTCCCCCTTGGCGACAATATTGTATTTATTTACATAAGGTCACCTTGAGCGTAAGCAATAAATATTAATAAGTGTTATATGTACGCGCCTCGACATCTTTCTCTACATTTTTCGCAAACCCTGTTTTGCGTAATATGTACATATGTATATGATACATCATCCGCGCGACTCATACAATATATACTTTTACTTATACTTTTATACCTCTAACGTATGATAGTTTCTTCTTCGTTTTGTTTTCGTGAAATTCGTGTTCATGCATCCCTGCATCCACACGCATCGTCACAGTAGCGGCAACTGAATTAGAAACGTGACCAAACGTTGTACACGAGTTAACTGAGGCACTGACACGAAATTCGTGTTGCATTGTGAGAAATTAAATATTACTATTGTATTATATATGTACATATTTAGTGCATATGTATTGCTATAAAACTAGAACGTGTAATCCGAACAAAACTTAAAAGTTGTTATAAAGAGGATACGGTTGTATCAGCTGGATGGTACTTTAGTGTTATGAAATGTTACAATATAATGATCGCGTCTTAAAATTCAACAACTAATATAATTAAAAGCACGAAATCTATCAAATCAACTTGGGAATTTTAGTTCTGTTATTATTTGGAAATTTTATTCCATTTAATTACAAACCAATAAAAAAAATAACTATATTGTTTTTTAATATAATACTTTTTGATCAATTGGAACTTGTTTCACATAAAACTCACTATTTCGTTATTAATTTATTGCTAATAGCTTTAAAATATTTTATGCTAATGTTTTGACGCTTCATTAACCTTTTCTGCGGTAATTAACGGGTGATCTATGTCGAGGTTCCCTACTTTTTTAAAGAATTTAATGGGGATTGTTTATTATCTTTCGAAAGAAATTTTTTTTGGCATTTATTTTTTGAAGATTATCTCTTTCAAATGTTGGCCCGCGGCTACCTCTCAGATGGTCCATCCGTTGGTTGTTATCATGAAGAGCACTGCGCCAGCCTAGCACAATTTTAGAGTTTACCATGATCGAGTCTAGGGCTGAGGCTTTTATTCCTGCTTGACTGTTACTGAAGGTGAAAATGCCTCTTAATGCAATTCGTTTATAAATCTTTATAAAGGATACTTGTTTCAAAGTTATCAATACTACAACACTAAACCAATTGTTTATCCGTCTGAAGACTAAAAAATTTCATTTATTACAATTTTATTTCTAAAAAAAAAGTCAAATCACCAAAGTTGCTGGATATATACGAGTAGGTATTCCACTCACCTTTTGATTAAATATGATGCGACTTGTTTCTTTACTGCACAGCTGCGCAACAAACACCACCGAGTAGATAGCGATTTTTTGCCGATTCAGCAGTTTGTAGGAATCTACAAGTTTTTTTTTTTCGTTTTTTTTTTATTAAGTAAAAAATAAAATATTTTATTATGTTCCCAACTGCACTTAAAATTTACGTATAAGTATATTTCAAGTTTTATGTGAGTACTTCAGGTCTCTTGACTGACGGTTTGTTTTTGGGCTTGGTGAGGTTATATACATTCAGTACGTACGAGAATATACTTTATACCATATTTAAGAGTATATATATTGTAGTGATGAGGGGTTATATGTATGTATATGTGCACATAAAACTTTTTATTTCTTCAAGAGTTGTAAGTCATTATTGCTTTTGTAGTATTGAAGAACTTTTATACGAGTATTCGCTGCAGAATATATTTTGTGTGAGATTGTTTGAATAATAAGACCGGCAAGACAAGTTTATAGCTTTCAATAAATTGTAGTTCATTTTTAATAACCCAACATTATAAAGATGGCCGTCCAGTAAGGAAAACGTAGCAAATGTGCATAATCATTATAATAAAGTGAAATGAATACTTTATGTATGCATGTATGTATGTATGGCATATATATAAGAGGGAGAGTATGAACGTATGCTTTTCTTATACGAGGTATGTTCAAAACAAAAGGTGAATTTTGATTTTTCGCTAGCTGTGTACATTCGATTATCAATATTTTGTTTTTGTTATAATCGGACACATATGTTTATCATGTGTTTGCTTTAGGAGGCAATTTCGATTAGTAGTTTGTTATTGACAACAGAAGAGGTTAGGCACGTTTTTGTGTGCTCTTCGATTTTTGACCTTTGAAAGAAATGGATCAAAGAATTTGTATAATATTTTGCGTTAAAAATAGGGTAAAGTGCTCCAAGGCACTTTGCACATGTTGACTGTGACATTCGGTGAGTCCACTTTATCACAAAAAAGTGTTTATAAATGGTACAACCGCTTTACAGAAGACCGAGAAGATGTTGATGACGATGAGCGTCCTGGAGGTGCGACCACGTCAACAAGCGAAGAAAACATCGAAGCTGTGAAAAAAATTGTTCTTGAAAATTGTCGAATTACTATTAGGGAAGTTGCAGAGGATGTTGGCATATCAACCTGCACATGCCATTCAATTGTCTCGAATATTTTGGGAATGAAACGTGTTGCAGCAAAGTTTGTTCCAAAATAACTAAATTACTAAAAGTCAACAACGATCCTGGTTTGCTCAAACGTGTCATAACTAGAGACGAAACATGGGTATATGGTTATGACGTCGAAACCAAGGCGGCCTAATCACCCTAATGGAAGCTGCCAGATGAGCCAATACCGAAAGACACGCCAAGCTCGATAAATGTGAAGGTTTTGCTCACTGTTTTCTTTGATTACAATGGTGTGGTGCATCATGAGTTCCTGTCAAAAGATCGTAAAGTTAATAAGGAATACTAAAAGGAAAGTATGTAACGTTTGTGGGAAGCAATACGGCTAAAACAATCGGAATTGTGAAAAAACAAATCGTGGATTCTGCATCACGATAATGCACCAGCTCACACATCAATGCTTATTCGTGATTCTTTGGCCAAAAACAAAACCGTTGTCATACCTCAACCACCGTATTCACCAGATTTGGCTCCCTGCGACTTTTTCCTATCCCCAAAACTAAAGAAGCCGGTGAAAGGAAAGCATTTTGCCACAATTGATAAGATCAAGTTAGAATCGAAGGATTGGAAAAAGCGTCGGCACAGGTGTATTATATTCGAGAGGGATTACTTTGAAAAGGACAAAATAGATATTAATGCATAAATAAGTACTTTTCATAAAATTCAAAATTTATCTTTTCCTTTGAACACACCTCGTAGTTTATATTCACATTATACATGGTTTGTTGTCATAGATACAGTGAGCCATTTCTTCACCATCAGCCAGGCATTCTGGATATTTACAAATTGCATTTTGAACATTAAAACTTTCTTATCTACACTTCGAAGCTTTCAAAGAAAAAAGTAAAAAAAAAACATCAGTGGTTTCCTTAGTATTTAAGTAATGTTCCACTTAGAGAAAGACAATTAATTTTTACTTGTTACCACAAGTACACGGTCCCAATGAGTCAATTAAAATAATAAACTATGAAACATCGATTGCAAACTACTCGAATCACACTATATGATGAAGATTTTTGGTTTTCTTTATGTTAGATTCTGAAATTAATTAATTATTAGTGGGACATTTCCCAATTATCGCCCTTTAGAAGAGCAGAAGAGCCAGAGATCAAATGAAAATTTATTTCTTTATACTCGGTTTTCCTATGCATTTCCATTGAAATCTTTTAACAAGCGTTTTACCTACCACATTGGCGACACGAAAACAATATAATGCGACTAATTTTGTGTCGCATACAATAAAGAGATTATTAGTAAATCGTAAAATGTAACAGAAAGGGACGAAACGTACTTAGCAGAGGTAATTCGAGTTTCACTCTTCGCTACCTGAAAATGAATTTTTGACCGATTGTTTAAGGGCCTATTTACTTGTTTTCTTTCCTTAAATAGTGAACAAAGTATGCTTTACGATAAATTTTGACTATAGAGATATTCATTATACATACAGTGTCGCACAAAAGTATTCGGAAATTAAATTTTTTTGGTAAAAAAAGTTTTGAACCCAAAAGGTATTTGGTTTGTAGAATTTTATTTTGGAAACTTTGTTATTACTTTAATTGATGTTTTAATTGTGATTTAAAATAAAAAAACAAAACTTTTTTTGAACGAAAATATGGACTTAAATAACTTTAGGTATAAACTTGATCACAAAAATATTGGGGAAATTAGTTTCTAGCAAGCTTTCCAAAAGTCTAGTTATTATTGCTAACGTTCTAAGCTGTCCTTTATGCTCAGCGTGAGTAAAAATTTTGTAGCATCCGGTCATTTTTGTTTGAGAAAAATACGTTGAGTTGTGTAAAATATGGGCAGAAAATTAAAAGAAATCACATTCGAAAAAAAAAAAAAAATTCAATATTCGGAGATACCAAAGCCACAAATAGCAGCGTTTCAACTATCCATAGCATTTTTCAGATGAATTCGCTAAAGTTGAGGCATCCATCAGGAAGGCCGAAAAACTTCCAAGAAAAATAGAAAGAAGGGTTTAGAGTTCACAAAAACGTACCTAAATCATTATATTTTGGCCTTAAGTAATTTTCAATGATGAAACGAAAATTAACATATTCGGACCTGATTTTGACAACAAGTTTTGGCGAAGAGTGAACTACGAAATGCAGATAAAAGATAATTTAAATGTTAGCGAAGATGAATTCGGATTTTCAGGTCTTTACATATTTTAACAGGACTATAACTCGAAACACACAGCTTACAATACAAAGCTTAAGATATTGTACAACACCCCAAAAGTTTTAGGAACGTCCCCTCATTATTATTCACAGACGAGAGCAAATTCAACATTTTCAACAACAACGAGTGTGGAGAAAGCCAAACACTGAATTCGACAAAAGTAATGTTTGCAAAACTGTTAAGCATGGAGGTGATGGAGTCATGGTTTGGGGATGTTTAGCGGCATCAGGCGTTAGAAACTTGGTGTTCATAGATGGAAATATGGACAAAACTCTATATGAACATATTCAAAAGTAAACTTGAACCTTGGGAATCAGTTTTATTTTCAACAAGATAATGATCCGAAGCACACGGCTTATGATGTTCGTATGTGGCTTATTCATCATGATCCCCATATTATTACAACTCCTCCCAGTAACCGGACTTAAATCCGATAGAGCATTTGTGAGACGAAATTGGACGACGACTGGAAAAGCACAACATATGAAGCAAAACTCAATTGAAAGATATGCTGAATTCTTATTTTTTATTATAATATTAATTTTGACTGTGCCAGAACTTTTGTCCACTGAAATATTTGAAATTTTTACTTAAATAATTGTAATAAAATTAATAAAGATAGTAATTACCTGAAACTTTGTATATTGATAGGAAACATTCAGGTGAATATATGACTAGTACATTGTTTTGACCTACCCGTTATATAAACAGAACTACAAATAGGTGAATATATAAATACTTACTGTGTCAGAACTTTTATCCGTCACTGTATTCATTAAAAGTGAACTTAATATCTATATATATATAAATCAATGCAAACTTGAGGACCACGAAAGCAAATTGAACCAAATTTTTAGGAGTTATAAAGAGATATTAGGAGAAGGTTAATGTGTAAGTTTTCATGAGATTGGCGCAGCCGTTCCAGAGATATGACCATGTTTGTGAACATTGGTCGCTACCCATACAAAATACATGCAATCACAACAAATACATGTAAATTTAGTTTATGTGGTGTTGAAAGAGAGAGGTGAAGAGTAAAAAAATGAAAATGAAAATAAATAAAAAATTTTATTTTTTTAATAAAAAAGTTTGGAAACAAATTTTAAATCAATTTGTTTCGTTTCCTTTTCCAAAAAAAAAATTCGAAGATCCTAAATTTCAGTTATATTTTTTGGATTTTTTTTATAGGTGTATCAAAGCACTAGTTAGTTTATAAATTATAATTTTTAATTTTCCGCTAGTTAGTTTATAAATTAAAATTTTTACGGACACTTCTGTGTTGTGAATTCACCAAATTTTTTCAGTTGAAGTTTTTTTTTACCAACATTCCTTATGATTAAAACTTAATTTTTGAGTTTAAAAAAAGTTAAAACTACAATAGCGCAGTTAAAAAAAATGTTTTAATAATAATGAAAATTTGAGGGAATTGCAGGAATTATCTTTCTTGATATTATTTTTCTGAATACTTTTGTGAGGCACTGTATTTTTGAGCAGGGCCCATCAGTTTGAAATGGGCAGTAAAAAAATTAAAGAATACAAATTAGCTAATGACTTAATTAGTATGTAATTGACAATAAGGTAAAGTTCGTATGAAACTTAAGTGTATTCAATGTGAGGAGGAAAATGTCAGTTTAGTGAATAAATGAAATGTTATTAAAAGAAATAAGGTAATGTTCTTGAAATCTAAATGAATTTTCAGTGAATTTAACATGCATTTCTTTATAGATTTTATATATAAAGTTATTACTTTACTAGTAGTTACTTTAATTAAAATTCTATGTTTGAATAAATTAGGATTTATTTTCGTTCATAAAATTAGATGGCACTCACCCTTTACCACTCTTTTGAGCGGTAATGCTCAATATGTTTGTTATAAAATAATAAATTCCTTTAAATAATTTATACTTTTTGATTTACAAAGAAATTCTCGCAAAAATAAACCAAAAGTTCTAAATACAGTTATGATAAATCATACAGGACAAACAGGGCAAAAGGAAGGGTTTAGTTATACATATTTTCGAAAGAATTCTGGCTTGATTGGTTAGCAGTCCAATCGTGCGAAAGGTCATGGATTTAAGCCCTGCCCAGATCAACATTGAAAATTATAGAAAATTAATTGGGAAATAATTGCGGTCGCCCCGTATAAAGAATAAATTCATAAAACATATCGTGCCAGAAAGCTGAATCCATTATTATTTTTTTCTTCCAATATTAAACACTACATAATAAATGATGAGATTTGCGGCAGTTGTCGGTAGTGTAATTTATGTAATTTCCAAGGAAAATTCTTGTTTGAGAGCATCCAGAATCTATGTTGGTTTTTTTTTTTTTTGCTTACAGGGTAGTTTTGGTACTTAGAGAAGCAAATCTACCACACAATGGGGTCACGTTATAGATAGTAGATATGATAGATATGATAGATGAAAGTTGCTCAAAACATGCAATACTTAAATAGCTTAAATAGCGTTCAGCAGCTGTGAGGTTTTCTGACAGTTAAGTAATAGCATGAAGGGATGGTGTTTTTGAATATATATGACATGAAATCGTTTGTGGTAATAATTTATAAAGTGTTTTAACTTGTAAAAATCTAACGAAGGGGAATTTTCATTTATGCAGTGGAGGATAATATTACTCGACACAGCGCTTAGTACTAAAATTATAAATAGAGATGTTTTAAAAACATTCCGAGAATTTTTAAAACTTGGAGAGTCCGATTGTCTAAAATTTTTTGAAGATGACAAAGGCTCTGGACGCTCCAGCACATAAACGACAGATGGAAAGATAGAAAAAGGAAAAGAAATGGTTAGGAACAATTGCTTAATTACAATTAGACAAATTCGTTGACGATGTTAGCTTATCGATTGGCTATTTTGGTCATGAAAAGCGTAGTAGTAAACACAAGAAAAACAGCGGCGTTGCTCAGTAGTCACTAAATTAAATCAACTAAAGCTCAATCATCTCAGTGAAGGCATTCTGGATCGACAAGTTCGGTCAAACGTAAAGATTACGCTCACATCTGCTCACACTTCATGGCTTGTTTGTGAAATTTTAGCCAAAAACAATACTGTAACGGTGCCATCCAGATTCGGCAGGCATGGCTCCCTGTGACTTTTGTTTTTCTATTTTTAATAATAAAAAGAACCTCAAAGGGCCATCACTTATATTATAAAGTGTGATACAAGTAGAGATACTTTTCCAAATAGCCTTTTTTTTTGACAGATCACGCATGAGTCGTGTCAAGCTGTCATGTTATTTTTGTTCAGTATTGTTTGGCATTTTATCATGGAAAGATTTACGCCTAAACAACGTTTACAAATCATTCAACTTTTTTACGAAAATTCACGTTCTGTAAAGAATGTGTTTTTCCGGCGCTTCGCTCAACTTAGTGTCGAGTGTACATACAGTGGCGGACAAAAGTCTACATACAGCGCCTGTATTCGTTATGTAGAAAGTACTATCACTTTGCTGAAAAATGTAGGTATGCAGTTATGTGGATATGCTGTGTGGTTATGGCGGTTAGGTACCCTTTTTTAATATTTTTTTTCTTTTTTTAATTATGATTTCTCATTTGCTAGTATTGAATTTAGTTGTGATTTAAACACATTAGCATCAACAATGTATCCGCGAAAAAAAAAATTCATTGACGTAAGAATCTTGGTTATTCAGCACAGAAAAGGGAAGAAAACATATGGTGAAATTAATTTTTTTTTAATCTTAAGTCCCCCAAAGGTACAGACCATTGTAACCAATTTCAAATAAATTGGATCCACCGAAAAAACTTCTCAAAATTGTAAATTTCGCAAATAAATCGAAGTTCAATATATTCGGCAGGGATGGAGGAGCAAAAATTTGGAGAAAAGAAAACACTGCACTTAGCTCCAAAAATATAGTACCAGCAGTGAAGCATGATGGCGGCGACGTAATGGTTTGGGGAATGGTTGCGAAACCTGGAGTTGGAAAGCTTATTTTTATTGTTGAAAGCTTTTCTGAAGCCTTCGGTGGGCAGTTAGAAGCTTGGTGCAGGTTAGATCTTTGAAAAGGATAACGATCTAAAGGACACGGTCCTTATTGTTAAGGATTGGTGAACTGTAGACAAACTAAATACTAAACAGATCATGTTACCTGATATTAATCAAAGTTTTTGCGCTAAGATAAGTTATGTATGTAATGTATGTAGACTTTTTTCAATGTTGGATTTACGTTTTTTTTTGTCATAGCTTTACCATTTCATATTAAAAAAATTCTTTTTTTTTAATTTTTTTTTTTGATAAGGGAAAATAGTTGGTCTGTGTTTGGACTGTCAATTCAACGTAAACAGGGGGTGTATGTAGACTTTTGTCCGCCAATGTATGTATGTACTCGTGTATCTAAATGATTAGTGCCACATCTTAGATGCGACTGTTATGTTTCAGAGGCACTGTTATTTCTCAAAATTTCTTTTTGGCTTAATTTTATATATATGTACGCTTAACGCTTAATACCGCAATCAATGTACATATATATAAATGCACATATTTTGAAATAAATTACCAGATATGGAAACATCTTCCATAATCCGCAACAAATCTACTGCCAGAATGATGTGCGTTCAAAGTCAGCAATTTCCTTTGTTAGTTTTTATCGTCATTGCCATCCTTGCTAAACTATGTATATTTATATGTATGCATTTATTCGAAAATGTATACACCAATGACCAAAATACTTAATAGAGTTTTGTGCTTTCAAAAGACTTATTTATGTATGTATGTATGTATATGTAGTATACTGCCAGACAAGCTGTGCCCCATAATCCTTATCATGCATCTC
This sequence comes from Neoceratitis asiatica, assembly GCA_030068015.2. Taxonomy (NCBI): domain Eukaryota; kingdom Metazoa; phylum Arthropoda; class Insecta; order Diptera; family Tephritidae; genus Neoceratitis; species Neoceratitis asiatica. The sequence goes on from CM061529.1 coordinate 43,105,543, forward strand.
AAAAGATTAAAGTAAAGTAGATTGCAAGGCAAGCTGAATGAATGACATAGCGAGTGAGACGGTACAGTAGATGAGCGCAAACAACGGTCGATAAATAGGTGTATGGGAATACAATTGCATTAGTTTTGAAGAAAATACATTTAGACTAGGTACTTAAGTATATACAATTTATTGTATGCATCTTTTGTTTAAAATGGTAATTGTATTACGATTTTGTGTGTGCGATGATGATTATGCAGGAGAGTGCCGGTTCTATGCGACCATACTTAGTACTGGATTGGACAGTCTGCCTGCGTAAGGAACATCCATGCCTTTCACTGCAATACTATTACTACACAGCGGTGTATGTATGGATTTATGTATATATACATATACATACATACATGCATACATATATATACATATATGCATACATTGTAATAAATGCATGGAAAATTAATGTTTGTCAGCTGTTACCTACCGTTCGACCCGCTAACCCGACTTTTGCTCCCCCTAACCCATCGATGAGGTTTGTTGCAAGAGGCGGGCATACTAAAAAAAAAAGTGCCTTGCATAAATTATGCCTTTCATTGCAGCAAATTTCATTTCATTTCAGTCGAATTTATTTATCTTTTTGCATTTGCGAAATCATTTCGTTTCATCTATACAAAGTCAGTCGCATGGCTTAACATGGCATGGCATGGCATTGCAAATGGATTTGTTGGCTGCTCATTCATTGGACCAGCTATGCAATTTATAGATAGCAGTTGGATGAAATGCATTTTCATGTACACATACATGTATATATATATATTTAAGTAAAAATATGTATTATTTTGTATGTATTAAAATAAAATTAATGTGCTGCCGTGAAAATTCATTTTCATAATTACATACACACTTACAAAATACTTTTATACCAAATTAAACTAACAACGGTGTATTCTACGTTTGTACGATTATGTTCATGCACCATTAAAGGATATTCAATGGGTCGCATTAATGAGTTTTTGTACAAATGTTTTACGCCATAAAATGTGTACAATGCGCAAGCATATGTACATATGTACACATTTGAAAAATGGAAAGCTTGTCTATGCAAGTATATAAAGGGTGATCCATTTTGAGGTTCCGTACTTAAAAAAAAAATAAAGAAAATTCAAATTTAATGGCGAATGTTTATTATCACTCGAAAGAACATTCTATGGCATTTATTTTTTGAAGATTATCTCTTTAATGTACGCGGCTGCGTCTCAAGCGGCTCAATTCTCGATGAGTCGTTCGAGCATTTCGAGCTGGTAACTGGCGAATGACCCACGCGATGATTTGCTCCAAGGCCTGAATCGAAGCGGGATTGTCCCCATAGACTTTAGACTCAATATCCCTACAGGAAAAAGTCTAACGGTGCGATATCACACGATCTTGGTGGCCAATCGACCGGACCAAAACATGAAATTATCTGCTCACATAATTGTTCTCCCAATAAATCTATTGATTGATGCGGTGTGAGGGAAGTGGAGCCGTTTTTTTGAAACCAAATGTCGCGAAGATCACGAGCTTCAATTTCAGGTATTAAATTGTCGGTTATCATGGTTGCGTTCTCACCGGCATCATTTTTGAAGAAATATGGACCGATGATTGCACCGGCCCACAAACCACACCAAACCGTTGTTTTTTCTGGATGAAATGGCAGCTCTTGAATCTCTTCAGGTTGCTCTTCGTCCCAAATGCGGCAATTTTGCTTGTTTATATACCCATTGAGCCAGAAATGGGCCTCATCGCTGAACAAAATTTTGCTCGAAAACATCGGATCTTCTTGGAACTTTTCAAGAGCCCATAGAGCGAAGCGATGTCGCTTAGGAAGGTGTAGCGGCTTCAGTTCTTGCACATTCCATACGTCAGTCTGAGTTGCTGCGAAAGGCGCCGAATCGACTCTCCACGGTCTTCGTGTACACTCTGAGCTACCGTCGTTATATTTTCATCACTACGTGCTGGACGTGGTCTATTTGGTCGAATATTATCCAATTATGAATGCTGGGTCTAAAGATGGATGATGGTGTTGCGAATAGTATGCTCAGTAAGCCGATTATTTTGATCATAAGTTGAGCGAAAAGCACGAAACACATTCTTTACAGAACGTTAATTTTCGTAATAAAGTTGAATGATTTGTAAACGTTGTTCAGGCGTAAGTGTTTCCATGTTGAAATCCCAAACAATACTGAACAAAAATAACAAGACAGCTTGACACGACTCAGGCGTGATCTGTCAACAAAATTCTATTGAAAAAAGTACCTCTACTTGGATCACCTTTGTGTATGTGTATTGTAATGTGCCATCCCAGTATTTGCTCACACAGAAACGAGTTCGCTTTCTTGCTGTTAATTACCAAAATTTTGCCCGCTCAATACACTTGTGTATAATACATACCCGTACACTTGTACATATGTATTATGTATTTGAAAATGTATTAATGATTTAGTTTTTTCCTCATTTTAAACTTTGGGCGCCATCATTAATTTTTATCTAATTATAATGAAGATAACTTTTATTTAATACCTCTAAACCCGAGCCCTTGGTATGCGTGCTATTTATTACATATTAAAGTCTGCTTTTAAGCACTCTACAGGAGAAAATTAATTAAAAATAATAATAATTACTGTCAAAAGTAAAGTTTTATGAATTTCTAATTAATGCCAGCAATATCGCCAAAGACGTTTCATAAAAGTCTTGTGCAGGAGACACTGTAGCTAACAAGTACAAGCATTGAAATTTCGGAAAATACATCAAATCCTCATAACAATGTTGATGATGATCATGATATTCTAGAACTTTAAATTTCTTGTCACAGACCACGAGGTCTGTTTGAAAAATAAGGTGATTTTTAAAATTTCGGGGGCTATGTATAATCGATTCTCGATTTTTTATATTATGTTGGTACACATGTTTCAAATATATAGTGTTTGACAAAACTAAAGCACGAGACTTACCATGCTATTACAAAACGAAATAAAATGTTCAAAGATTTATTGCATAAAATACATTTAAAATAATTTTTTATATGTGAAACACTACATCATTCAAATGACCGTCTCATAAATTTTCCCAAATTTCACTAAATTTGCGGTAATTATCAGCCACTTTTTGGCACATATTGGGCATTGTCCCAGCCGTAACTTGACGAATGTTGATTTTCAAGTGCTGAAGCGTGAAAGGTTTATCTGCATCAACGCGGTCTTTCGCGTAGCACTTTAAAAAAATGTCAAATCGCACGATCTCGGTACCCAATTTACATCGCCAAGACTAGAGACTACCCGGATGGGTAATTTTTCTCCCGTATCATGTGGCATGTGACACCATCTTGTCGGATCCACATATTGTCCATTCGTGGTCCACTACTTCTAGTTCAAGTAAGTACGATATTGTGAATGGTTAGCTGGCTTCAACTGTTGTGTGAGCTGGACTTTATATGGATGTGGGTGTAAGTTCAAGTGCAAAATACGCCGTAAGAAAAACCCAGCTCTTGAGAACGTTGAGAAATAGACACATTCGGGTCTTCGGCTACACTTTCACTTACAACAGCGATACTTGAGGTGGAACGAGCAATACGATGAAGTACAGGCCTTCCAATATCTATAACTGATGCAGTCTCTTCTGAGGTGGAACGCAGACCAAAATGGTAACGCTTAAATTTACGCTATTGCAAAGGTCCTATTAAACATGATGGAGGCAGCGTAGTGGTCTAGTGGAGTTTTCAGTCAATGGATGGCTTCAATATACTGAGTTAATGGCGTAATGAGCAGATTTGTCTACAAAGACATTGTTCAGATCAATGTGTACTATGTATGAACATCCAAACTACAAACAACATTTTTCGTTACTGAGGTTCTCAATCCTTTTAATAGCAATCTGAAATAAGTAGCCTCTAAAACCGCAAAGTATAAAAATTAATATATATATATATATATATATATATATATATATATATATAACGGGTGATCCATTTTGAGGTTCGCTACTTTTTTAATGAAAAAAACAGAAAATTCAAATTTAATAGAGAATGTTTATTATCATTCGAAAGAACACTCTTTGGCATTTATTTTTTGAAGATTATCTCTTTCAAATATTGGCCGCGGTCTCAGATGGTCCATCCGTTGAGTCCAATTTTCGATGACTCGTTTCACTCCAGCATTTCGACTGGTAACCGGCGAATGACACACGTGATGTTTTGCTCCAAGGCCTGAATCGAAGCGGGATGGTCCGCATAGACTTTAGACTTTACATATCCCCACAGCCCCACAGGAAGAAGTTTAACGGTGTGATATCACACGATATTGGTGGCCAATTGATCGGCCAAAACGTGAAATTATCTGCTCTCCGAAGTGTTCTCTCAATAAATCCATTTATTGATGCGATGTGTTGGAAGTGGCGCCGTCTTGTTAAAACCAAATGTCTCGGAGCTTCAATTTCAGGCATTAAATAGTCGGGTATCATAGCGCGATAACGATCGTCACAGACGGTTACGTTCTCACCGGCATCATTTTTGAAGAAATGTGGACCGATGATTCCACCGTTCCCAAACCACACCAATCCGTGGTTTTTTCTGATTGAAATGGCAGCTCTTGATTCTCTTCAGGTTGCTCTTTGTCCTAAATACGGCAATTTTGCTTGTTTACATACCCATTGAGCCAGAAATGGGCCTCATCGCTGAACGAAACGTCGGATATTCTTGGAACTTTTTAAGAGCCCATAGAGCGAAGCGATTTCGCTTGGGAAGGTCTAGCGGCTTCAGTTCTCGCAAAAGCTGTATTTTGTGCGCTCTCAATTTAAGATCTCGACGAGATCTATTCGGTCGAATATTATCCAATAATGAATGCTGGGTCTCAAGATAGGTGATGGTGAAGCGCGCGAAACACATTCTTTACAGAACGTGAATTTTCGTAAACGTTGTCAAACAATACTGAACAAAAATAACATGACAGCTTGACACGACTCACGCTTGATCTGTCAAGAAGGGTTATTGAAAAAAATAAGTCTAAATTTATTAATTTGCGTAGGCTTACACTTTTCAAGTATTCCTAAAATAGTATTTGGGCATAAACAAGCTGATTAAGTCCAATATGATCCCTATAGAATGATGAATCCCTTACGCATCCATATATTGTTCGACTACAGGAATTATACCTTTTCTCTCACTCATTTCTGCTCTCATCTCGCAATAACAACAATCAATAAAATGCCTTAACATTGCAAAAAAAAATTAATTTTTCGAATTCACAATCCCGGGCAGAAGGCCACATGAATTATGAAATTTGCAGCAGATGCTAGGCCCAAATTATGATCTCCCACAGGCAGCACTGTTGTGTTTTTGACTTGATCTAGCCACCTGCTGTGTGGCACCCCGCAGCGCAGAACAATTACGACAAAATTGTTTTTCTACATAAATGCTCCCTTTATTGGAACATATGTATGTATGTATGTATATATGGATGCTTATTAATGCACAAATGTTCATATGGATGGTCGTTTACAGTGTTTGTATTATTTGCCTTTTTGTCCACCCTGCGAATTGAGTGAATAACTCATAAGGAAAACAATAATAAGTTCTTAAACTTTTTATTTATCATCATTCTAAAGTTTTTAAATTGTTTCTTATTTCTAAAGCAATTACTTTTGAAGCTGTTATTTTTAGAAAATCACATTTTTCTTCCTATTGATAATATTAATTTTTATGACATCATCTCAAGGCCATCAATTTTATTACTGAATAAAAACTCAACTCTCTGACTTCAGTTTTGGCCATTAAAGAATGCACTTAAAGCGCCAACAAAACAAATGATTCAGAAAGATGATACAGCCAAGCTAATGGCTTGCCCCATGACTAAAATGAATGAAAGTAAGAAATTATAATTTTTTTCACTTTCTTCATTTTAAATTATTGTTTTTTAGTATCGTTAACTTTAGGCACTTTCCTTTCGCTCGTAATTTTCTAGCGGCAAGAATGCCAAAGTGTTTACACATTTCCTCAGTTTTATGATACCATCTACATACATACACACATTTATACATACGTATGTGTTTAAGCATCGAGGTATAGGTAAAGAAACGAGCACCTTAAAATTTTATAGTCTCTTCTTGCCAATTAGGTTTTTTGTTTTTGCCAACTTTATTTGTTATGTTTTATTGAGACTCTGAAGTTATACAGAAAAAAGGCAGATTGACAATAGACCGAAAAGTAATGATAATTATAAAAGCTATATAGAAGAATTGTAGTACAAACTATGAATAAATATCGTGCCCTCTCTGGGATAACCTCGTAACTACATTTTTTTCTTCCTTACGAAAATGAGATTTTCAGTGCAATATACTTTTTAGCACTCCAGTTACGGAAAACATAACCTAAAATGTGCATAATGATGATAGAATTTTTTTCTATATGCTTCGTAATTAAAGGATGATTCAAGTAGAGGTACTTTTTCAAAAGTCTTTTTTTTTTTTTTTGACAGATCACGCGTGAGTCGTGTCAGCTGTCATGATATTTTTGTTTAGTATTGTTTGGCATTTCATCAAGGAAATACTTACGCCTGAACAACGTTTACAAATCATTCAACTTTATTACGAAAATTCACGTTCTGTAAAGAATGTGTTTCGCGTGCTTTGCTCAACTTATGGTCAACATAATTGGCCTACTGAGCGTACTATTCGCAACACCATCATCCCACATCTTGAGACTCAGCATTCATTGTAGGATAATATTGTATGACCGAATGGACCACACCCAGCACGCAGTGAAGGAAATATAGCGGCCGTAGCTGAGAGTGTATACGACCTGAGATCATAAATTGAAAGTGTACAAAACACAGCTTGTACAAGAGCTGAAGCCGCTCGATCTTCCAAAGCGACATCGCTTCGCTCTATGGGCTCTTGAGAAGTTCCAAGAAGATCCGATGTTTTCGAGCCAAATTTTGTTCAGCGATGAGGCCCATTTCTGGCTCAATGGGTATGTAAACAAGCAAAATTGCCGCATTTGGGACGAAGCGCAACCTGAAGAGACTCAAGAGCTGCCATTTCATCCAGAAAAAACAACGGTTTGGTGTGGTTTGTGGGCCGGTGGAATCATCGGTACATATTTGATCAAAAATAATGCCGGTGAGAAGTGAAGCGACATTTGGTTTCAATAAGACGGCGCCACTTTTAACGCATCGCATCAATCAATGGATTTATGGAGAGAACACTTCGGTGAGCAGATAATTTCACGTTTTGGGCCGGTCGATTGGACACTAAGATCGTGTGATATCACACCGTTGGACTTTTTCTGTGAGGATATGTAAAGTCTAAAGTATATGGGGACAATCCCGCTTCGATTCAGGCCTTGAAGCAAAACATCAGCTGAGTATTCGGCAGTTACCAGTTGAAATGCTCGAACGAGTCATCGAAAATTGAACTCAACGAATGGACTATCTGCGCGGCCAACATTTGAAAGAGATAATCCTTAAAAAAAATATGCAAAATAATGTTCTTTCGAATTATAATAAACATTTCCCATTAAATTCGAACTCTGTGGTTTTTTTTTTTCTTAAAAAAAAAGTAGGGAACCTCGAAATGGATTACCCTTTACAAAAAAGCTACCGGGGTATTTGACGCGAAAAGTCGTATCTACATAAGATGTACAATAAAAGCCAAATAGGAAAGTCATGTTAAAGTATTTTAAGGTGATAGCGATTGAAAGCGCAATTATCCAATTTATTGTATTTTTTTTTTTTTTTTTCAAAAATTAGCAACCCAAACGTTTTTATCCAAGAAAGGGGACGCTCAACAATTACTCATTACCGTGACGGGACCTACATTGTTTCATTCTACTTCAACACAAATTTTTTCCTATATAAATAAAGAACATATAACCCTGGACAGTCCTTCTTATTCAGCCTAACCGACCGAAGACCAGTTTTCGAGCGGAGTTTAGTAGTTTTGTGACAAAAAATGTAAGGACAACTCTACGAAATTGTAAAATTGTGAAATTTCGTACAGCTCAAAACCAGCTCGATTCAATTGATTGACAAAATGTTAAAAAGAAAAAAATGCGATAGACGTGCTTCGAAACAAGTCTATGACATCGTAACAAGTGATGAATCGTGAATTTACGCGTATAAGTCCGAAGTAAACAGTAGTCGACTGTATGGGTGTTTCAAAATGAGCCAAATCCCACGAAAGTTGTTCACGCACGAAGCACTTCCAAACAAAGGGTTGAATGTTTTTTTTTTTTGGGAAATACTGGACATGTCACAACCATACCACTAGAACAACACAGAACAATAAATTCTGAGTGGTACACAGAATGTTGTCTTTCAGGAAATCAGGAATGCCAACCGCCGAAAACAGATCACTCTTCACCACGACAATGCGAGCTCTCATTAGTCATTCACCGTATAGTCCTAACTTGGCACTGAATGACATCTTTCTTATTCATGTACGTAAAAAATAAACTGATATGTCAACGTTTTTCAACACCTGAAGATGCGGTTCATGTGTTCAGAACGCGTGTTTTGTAGATACCCCAATCAGAGCGGCAGAAGTGCTTCGGTAATTGGTTCAAACTCATACAAAAGTATATAGATTTTAATGGAGAATATTTTGGAAAACAATAAAGCGATTTTCGAGTATTAATATCACTTTTGTTCCCTATTATATACTACAACCCTGTGTATATCTTTTTTTGCATGAAACTTTATGAAAACATTTAGTTTTTAATAAATAAAAGTATTACAATGTTTTTTTTTAACTTTTCTCCAGGAGTATAAAACAAACTAAGAACTAAAATTAAAAACTGTTTAACTCCCTTAATACTCCATGAATACATTTAAATATGACACTACTGTAAACAACTAAAAAAATGGCTCAAATGAAACCTGAGGCCATCGAATGATTGCCATCAGAGTCAGCTGCATTCATTAGTGTTGTCTGACAGCCCATCAATTCTATCGTAAATTGTATGTTTCCATTCCATCAATTAGTGTCTATCAATACACTGCTTTCCAATTAAATTTCGAAAGAAACAAACTCCTTGCCACCATTACCTTCCAAAAACGTTATTATATGAGTTTTGAGTTTGAACGTATATGTATATGTATATTTGTCATGGTTATTCGTAGATAACATACATATATACATACATGCATGCCAAATCATTTTGTCACGTTTATCTGCTGATAAAAGGAAATCTTTTTAGCTTAATTATAAATATCTCGCATTCTGATGTAAATCAATGAAGCGAAAATTAAGAACACATTCATAAAATCATCCATAAGATTAGTGGTGTATGTAAGCTACAGAAGCAAAAGCTTAATTTGCATACGGACGCTATTGCTCGAATTTCCACGAATTCAATCTAATAGAAATAGTCTCCATTTAAGAAATTCGCCGTAAAAAAAGGTAAAAACCAACTACTACTACGAAATATTTTAAAATCAATACTTTCCGAAGGTTGGGAAGTCCAAAAACAAAGGGGTTAACTAGCAAATTGACATTCAATTAAGGCTAAAAACATGTTTACAAAAGTTTTTCACTTTGCATACTTTTTATGAACCTGAAATATGATATATTAAATTCGATGCGGCGATCACCTCTTCATTCGACGAAAATTTCTTCCTAACGAGCATTCTTTTGAGATTTGAGCACAGGAAATAGTCGCTGGAGGCCAGATATGGAGAATACGGTGTATACGGAAGCGATTCGAAGCCGAATTCATGGATTTTTGCCATCGATTTCACTAACTTGTGAAACTGACTTGGTGAAACAGAACTTACTTTATTTTCAAATGCGACCGTTTTTCGGCGATTTCGTCCTTCATTAGTTTGAACTTGCTGTTGATGGTCCTTCCTTTTTATTATTATTCCATGCATATCTCAAAATACAGACGGGTTTATTACCCTTGAACATCTTCAAACGCTGCTCCGAATCATCAAATCGTCGTTGTTTTGGTCAAAAATAAACTCGCGCGGCACCCACTGCACGGAGGCGACATCTTTAGAGTGCCTGCTGTTTCATTTAATTTCAATTTACGTTCATTCAAAATCATTTTGTGGGGTTTTTTTTTATATTTTCGTCTGTAACAACCATTTTTTTTTTGGCGTCCACTGTGTTCAACACGCAAAATTCCATTTTTTTTTTTAATAATATAAGTTGCTCCACTCATAATGCTATAATTTACAAACTAATGATCCGAGAGCTGTCAAATTCATATACGCGTCTTTGGGCTAACTAAAAATCATATTTAATTCAATTCTAGTAGCGCTAACTATGTGTCATTCCGGTGACTTTTCAATTGACCTGTTAAGTGCCAGAAGGGGAAGAGGTGGATCCATCAAAATTTATATTAGTATGATCAGAATATATTGTAGAGTTGATTAGTCATCAACGTATCGTCTGTCATTCTGTCATTCTGTCATTCTGTTTGAACTCAAAGTAATCCGTTTTTGAGACATTTGAATAAAATTTCATATGCAGTTGCAATTTTGTGATGGATTTATCAAATTAATCATTTGTCGAAACCAACAGTAGGTATGCATATCAAATTCTACATACATATATATGTATTCCTTAGCGATTTTTTATGAACTTAATTGCATAATACCACACACCTCATTTACAGTGAAATAAGATTTAATAACGTTCTAAGAAAATGGAGAATCTATATTTAACCTTATTGCATTACATGTATGCTACCTACAGTCAACTAAACCACTTAATAACTAGTTCAGAACTAGTATGACATTGTTATTGTTTTACTTTCATATACATATGCATGTAAGTAACTGGTATTTTTATGAGGAAGTTGTCCGATGAGCTGTAATTTGCCAATTCTGAAATATACCAGTCTCGTACTAGTTAAAAATAGATAAAAATAAGGCTAATTTCGTCTTAACAACAAAAAAGTTTGTATAAAAAAATATATATGAAAGAAAATTTCGGGAATTAGACCAGGGAAAAAATCATGATTCGGCTCACTTAAAATTTAGTACGTTTTTTAGTTTCGTGAAATGGAATCGATTTATTCGGATAAATCGTATTTACGATTTGCCCAGATAAATATAGTACTGTTCTTTCCTGGAATTGGACCAGTGACCAGATACCATATTGGATTTCTATAAAATAAAGTATGTAGAAAGTGTTTACATTACATTAATATACAATATACATATGTTACTTTTACTTTTCGTAAAGTGGCTCAGCGGAGATCAAAGAGAATTGGTTTGGATAAAAGTATAGACCGGGTGTACAGATATATCTTCGCAGCGTCAGGTTTGTATATTATGGCTGAAGATAGTATAATATGGGGAAGTTAAGTATATAATTAGTGTTTAGATGTAATTAGATAATTAGACTTATGTTGTGCCCATTTTAGCAGGTGTCTCTTTCATGTTGTCATTTTCATTTGAGCAAGCAAGCGTGGCGTCATTAGATCCAGCTTTTTAAATTATTTCACAGATTAAGCATAGTTGGATTTCAGTCATTCCATGCGAAAACGGCAAAAGCATTACGAATTTGTGTATAAAAAGTAAGGTTATGCAATTGAATTGCGGACAAACATTCCACAAAATCCTTTTTGAAAATTCCCTTTTGAGTTAGTCAAAATAAGCAGAGTTAACTGCTCGACCAATACCTCCTATTAGGCGATTATACCTTAGACGACGTAAAACTCGTGCTATAATTAGTCATAATATCAGTGATCATCAAACTCAATTGTAACGCGCAGAAGAAAATAAATAGTGAAGAAACCGTAGTTCCCTTTTTTCGGATCGTCAGTGTACGTACGCTGTTTGCTTGTTGTGATAACGACTTTGCTGATTGTTTTGATTCGAAAAACATCTAAACCGATTTCGATTCAATTAAAATTAGAACTGTCTAATTATCTATGCTTTATTACGACTTTGGAGTTGATATGAAGGCATGGAATTGAGGCGAGACGGAGTTCGCGCATATACATATATATGCATTTATTAACTATGCAAGTTAAGATTACAAAATTAAATATTGCATAAACTGCAAACTCATCTATTTTCAAGAACAAAAAAAAAAGGAAACAGGTTTCTTGAGAATTTACTGGATACGTATGTACGAATTATCAAAACATGTTTGGTTTACACTATTCAGCTAAAACAGACCTTACGAATAACTATCTGAAATATGTACGTCTATGAACATTTACACACATAAATATGTATTCTTGATTTCGGATATTAAAAATGATTAATTACAAACAGTAATGTTAATTTAAGTGCTTTCCTTCACCATGGTGCGTTGAAATGAGATATTTGATTTATTTGCATAGAAATAGGAGGAAAATATACATACATACACATGGACAGAAAAGTCCGCGCTCATCTAAGTATATTTTGTTCGCACTATGAAAAGTCGAAAAGAGTAAATCATTCATAAACTTTGTTTACATTATTTAATTTAGTTCAATAAAAAGTAACTACTACACAAACTTTGGTACCAATAATTAATATAAATTAAAAATGAGTTCACATATAAACAAAACGGTCACTCAAACCAAACAGAAAAAGTCTGCGTTCACTTCAAGAATAATGAAACATACGCTTGAGAAGTTGGCTTGCTGTTAGACGTGGGCTAGACTTCACAAGAATGGTAGGGTTGAGCTCTTCTCTTTCCGTCCGATTCTTTTTACGACCAGAATGTGGCTTAGAGTCATAAGATTTTGTTTGTTTATTGGTCTCTGGACAGAGAGTAGTGTCTGCCAACGGTTTTCAAGATTTCCCGATAACTTTTAACATTCTGTCACAAACCAACAATGGGTTTCCTTTCGCCAATTTCTGATTCTTTTCGCTTTTGGTACATTGTCAAAAAAATAATGAGTTTCTCCTATATACATATATATATACGCCTTAGCTTCTTCCTAACCGCGATTCCTGTCGTGTATCATTTAAAATTAAATTCAACATAAATAATTTTTATTTACAATGAAACAAAACTTTGTATTTTAAAGTCAGCGCGCATTTTTTCTGCTCAACTTACTTAAGTAGCGATACTACAATCCCGTTAACTCAGAACGACGCAGCTCAAATTCTACAAAATTTTACACAAACATTCTTCAAATAATTGGCTTCAAAATAGGTGAAAATAAAATAGTGATAGAATTTAAAAATTCATAACTTTTTTTTAGTTGAATACTTTAATACAGTGAGTGAACGCAGACTTTGTCTGTCATGTGTACGTACTCATCATAGTCGCAACTGGTACGATCTGAGTCTGTACAGTTCAGCTTGAAATTTTATATACATGTACAAATGATTATAGTATGGGCGTATGTATGAAAACATGGAATTTTAGTCTGAAAAACTCAGTAATAAATGTTAGCAATAATAGATTTTTTTTTTTTTTGAAATACACAATTAAATCAATTTATGTATCGTATGCCCTTCCAACAACAAACAGAAGCGGAATAGTACTAAAGCTTTTGATTAAAATTCAAATTTGAAATTAAATTCCAAAACAATCAAGTTAATGAATCCATTGAAGTTCTCCAACGCTGCTTTTGATGTTGATACTTATGTTATGTGTTTAATTACATTTTATATGACACATGCGTACGTACTATATATATATATATTTAGCGCTTTGTAACCGCTGAAGCGATTTTCGGCCGAGCTCCTCCTTCAGTTTGTGGTTTGTGGTTTTGCGTTTTCATATTTTTACCAACAAATGCAAGAACCTTTGTTCTAAGCCGTCTCTGAACGTCCGATGGATTTTTATGAGGAGTTTTTATTTCATGTCAGAAATACACTCGGAGGGCTTGACATTACCTGTCGAGGGGCGACCGCAATTACAAAAATTAATATTCTATAATTTTTGTATGTTGTTCCTGGACTTGAACCTAGGCCTTCCGAATTGTAGTACGCAATGCTTACCTGCATTGCATTGCATGGTCGGCTATTGCGACCGTACATACTGTCCACATAGAATTGTTTTCAAATTATAAAATTTTGAACTTTAAATAATGTTGGTAGCTATAACATACAACTATAAGTATATATCTTCGCTATCTTACGCATTTTCTTTTAGAATAACATTTTAATAAAGTTCTATTCAACTTCTTCTAACTATTGTGAATGGTTAGCAAAACTACTGAGTAGAGGTTTTCCCTTAAATTTCATTAAATAAATTTTAATGTGCGTTGATGATTAAGCATACAAATGAAAAATAATTGTGTTTACCTGAAAAGCTCTTAAAAATATCAGAATGCTCCCGAATACAGGTATATATCTGTATGTAAGTATTTGTATATGCATACAGACACGGAGAAAAAGTATTGAAACACTTCGTATAATGATATTAAGTGAAAAAAATTAAAAATAATTTATAGAAAAAGATTTTTTTGATATTCGTTATATCGGATTGAGGTCTGGACTATGTATGTGGAGGATGAATAAAAAATCGTGCTAACATCTGAAGAAATGAGAAATATTGAGCAAAAGTTTAATTAACATTAATTTAGTAAATCTACATATATATTTTATACCTTTCATGTACATGAAATGGTATATTAAGTTTAGTCCGAAGTATGTAAATACCAGAAGGAAGTAGATATACTAACCGAAATTTATACCGATCGTATCAGAATCACGAACTCAGATGGTTTAGCCATTTCTGTCTGTCCATCTGTCTGTTGGAACGCAAATAAGTTTCTCAATTTTTGAGATATTGAAAAACTTGTTAGGAAGATGCACCTATACGTTTAAACAATCATTTGGTGGAAGCATTTTAGCATATATCCGTCAAAAAGGCATCTAGGAGTGTGAAATTTGGCATACTACACATACATAATGAATTGGATATTGGATCTGAAAATCATCCCATACACCGATATTTACAGATTTGAGGTTTTCTAACGTAACGTAACGGTATTCTACAAACGCAATTCGCAATAAATTTGACACGTTCATGAAAGGTATAAAGACTTCGGCATGACCGAAGGCAGCCATTCTTTCTTGTTTTATATTAATGTTAGTCTACCAATATTTTTGTCCTGGTCTGCGCATACATACATACATATATATATTAGTATGTACATTTTTGTACGCCATTTTGCGGTTAAATATTTTGATGAATGATATTTTGTTGCTACTTTTCAAGTGGATTGTCGGTTGCAACGATATTTCTGAGCAATGTTTTCAGCTGCACACTTTCGTAACACAACACTTATGTACGTACTTACATACACATGTATTCACTATACTATGGCATCGCTTTTACCGTGTGGGCACGATAACATTAATGGTGGGAGTGTCCACTGTGTGACAGGGAAGTTTAAAATGTGTATTAATCATGAAAGCAAACTGCTTTGAAATAACGAATGATAATTAATTGTTACTAGAAGAAAGAGCAAATTTCAACTTTAAGAACGATTTCAAACATCACTTGCTTCAGTTGCTCTCCTTATAAAATTTATAAAATTTACTTTAATGTTGCTGGGTATCTAATACTCAAGGAGTTTTAAAATCGTTTTATGTTAACTTTAAATCTAAGTGATTGCGTTAATAGCCAAATAGCTGCAGTTGTTGATCCCTTTTAGCGAATTAACTACTTAGTTTAGTGTCGCCATGGTTATGATGACGTCTACACGTGTGTAAAGAGCGAGCAGGTAAGTTCTGTCGTTTTTTTATTGTTTCTTCATAAAATAGATCTTGTTTTATATAGTTTAAGGAACAATGTCTTACGAAAAAGAGCAAAAAACGTATCCTAGCCTTATTTAAACAAGCTAGCTCTAGTGATAATGAACAACGCAGCTCAGACGACGAAATCAAAATCTATTCAAAAAATAATTGTTTCATCTAGTAACCAGCAATTTTTTATTGGTAAAGACAAATCCACCAAATGGTCTTCACAACAGCCAACCTCTTACCAAAATACGCACAATATCAGAAAATATAATATTACAAAAACCTAGCGTAAAGCCTATTGTGCAAAATGATAAGACCAAAATAGATTGCTTTATAAATAATAATATGTTGGAACAAATTCTCTATCATACTAATAATATAGCAAAATAGAACAGAGACAATTGTCGAACAATTGCGTAACGAATCTCTTCAGTATTTTATTGAAAGAGACAACTATAGATGACCTATTAGCTTTGTTCAGCATGAAGTAACTAGCCGAACTTAATCGTTAAACGATTTTTGCAACGATTTATTTATATATGTTTCAAATTTAAAGCTTAATTAAATATTATTTTCCAAACAAATGTCTGAAAATATTTTTCTTTCTAAATATTGACGAAAATTTATCTTTTTACGTTCTTGTTTTGCACATTCTGTTCTGTGAAAGCTACTTAAAATTGTATTTCAAATCAACTGCACAAATAACTTATCCGTAAAAAAAGAGTAGAAAACTAAATTAAAGTAAACAGCTCCATAATCTAGATTAGACATTCTCGAATTATTTTGGAAAATAGACTTAGATTCCAAACAAAATACACTGACTATAAATAGGGGGAAAACATATTAATTAACCGTTTATTTTTAAAATATGTATGTACATACTTGAGCTCTAGATACTCGTGTATAGAACAGTGCGAGCAGCTCAATGCTCGCTTGATACTCGCAAATTGCTCAACTGCTCAGCAGAACAAAGAAAAATTCAATTTTGTTTGTCAAAATTTCTTTGGCGTTTCAATAATTTTTACACTTTGCTTAAATGAATTTAAAATTATTAAAAAAAAATTCCTGAGAAAAAAGTCAAATTGTTTGTCAAAATACTCGAAATGCTCATGCTCGGCTTGATATTTTCCAATGACACTGAACATTGAGCAGGCATGCGAGTGCTCGAACTGCTCGAAAATGTTTGAGCAAACTCTAAAGCTCTAGTACATATTGTAACTCTTGAAATTACGACTTTAAATTTCTTTGAACGAAACAGAATTTAACAACAACGTTACGATTAAGCCTTGCAATTACCGAAAACTGGGTCGCATATGTAAATCTAACTTGGGATCCGTTTCAAAATAAAATAATTTTTTATTCAAATGTAGGTAGAATAAATATAGGGTTTTCCAATAAGTCATATGATTTCTTTAAAAAAAAACACACACACTAATTGTTAAGGAAATTCAAATGTTTCTTATTTAATGTGAAGTACAATCGATACAATTAAGTTCTGAATATAACATCAATCAAATGGCCTCCAGGACTTATTTTGCAGGAACGAATTCGATGAACCCAATTTTTGAGTACTATTTCCACTAAATCAAGTCGTATGTCATGAATAGCACGTTCAATATTGACCTTTAAAGCTTGAGAGTCTGGTTTATTGCTAAAGACCGATGACTTCAAATAACCCCACAAGAAGTAGTCTAATGGTCATTCGATGTCACAATTTCTTTAAATAATCGAATCTCCAAACCTTTCTCGCAATAATTCGGTTGTTGTACGTGCTGTGTGACACGTAGCCTCGTCTTGTTGGAACCAGATGTTGTTAAGATCAACTTCTTCCAATTGTGACCATAAAAACTTAGTTATCATCGATCTATACCGCTCTCCATTGAGAGTAACGGTGCTACCAACTGCATTTTGAACGAAGTACGGACCGATGATTCCACCAAACCAAAAGCCACACCAAACTGTCAATTTAGGTGAATTGTAATGGTTGTTGTAGTTTATGGATTTTCTTCGCATCAGAATCGACAGTTTTGTTTATTTACCCCACCACTTAGAGGAAAGTGAGCCTCATCGGAGAAGAAGATTTTCTTAAAAAAATAGTTATCGTTTTGAAGTTGTTCCAAGGCAAAGTTAGCAAATTCATGGCGTTTATGGTGGTCCATGGATGAAATTGTAAACATTACTGAATACAATGAAAAAGAAATGACACATAATGACATATTAAAAATGGCCGAAATGATACTTAGAAATCATATCATCCCTATTGGAAAACCCTATACATATTAAATAAATAAATGTACATCAGAGTGAAGATCGTATTTTAAAGTATCAAATTTTCAGTCGGAACAAAAATTTGTATTTGTTGGTGTAGTGAAGTGTGAGAAAAAAGCATTTTTCCTTTGTCCTTTATTATTAGCAATTTAACACAAATTTTTTATCATTTATTGCAAATTGTGAAAAATTAAGTGCAATAGCTAGAGGGAGGAAATTAAGAGTCGGGAGGCCTTTTTATTTCGTTTTATCTCTGTGACTAGTTCAATTAAGGGATTATAAGCAGTTACTTATATATTGTATATTACAGTTACTTACTATATGTACATGTACTTGTAACATTTGTTGACTGCAGCTTTGAAAAAAATAGGGTGGTAAAATGCAAACGTCTTTTGGTGAAGAACGCTGATAACTTGCACAGAAAAATCTTGTTTACCGATGAAAAAATTTGTACCGTGCAGGAAAAATTTAATAAACAAAATGATAGGGTGTATGCACGGTCATCTAAGGAAGCATCTGAACTGATTCCACGGGTCGAAAAAGGTCATCATCACCCAGCTTCAGTCATGGTTTGGTGGGGTGTCTCTTATGATGGGGTAACTGACTTGCATTTTTGCGAACAAGGGGTCAAAACATCGGTCAAAGTTTACCAAGAAACCGTTTTGGAAGCTGTTGTAAGACCACTTAACCATTCCATGTTCCAAAACTAATCATGGACTTTTCAGCAAGACTGCGCCGGCCCATAAAGCTAAAAGGACCAAAATCTGGCTCTAAAACAATTTACCAGCATTTATTTCCTCTGAAGAGTGGCCCTCTGGCAGTCCTGATTTGAACCCGCTGGATTACGAATTGTGGACAGTTTTAGAGGACATGGTTTGCCACAAAAGATACCCCAACATTGATTCTCTTAAGACAGCTTTGATTCGTGCTGTGGCCAATTTCCCAATGGAGGAGGTGCGTGCGGCTATTGATGATTGGCCAGTCCGACTTAAGGCGTGCGTAAAAGCCAAAGACGGGCATTTCGAATGAATACTGCTTTTTTGTATACAATATATATCAATAAATATGTAAAAAAAAATGGTCCAAAAACATTCATTATTACCATACAAATTTAGAATTTCTAAATAGCGGACCTATGATCCAGCAACTCGGAACACGCATTACTACTGTCTACTCTACTGTGACTGCATTCAAATAGTACTGAGAATTTAGGGGGTTAATATTGCTTTAAATTCTACGTTTTTTTTTTGTTACTACACCATAATTTTTGTCTGATATAATTAATGTTCTGAAAGTCATTACATAGTTTCGTTTTTTTTCTTCTTTTTTTGCATATGCATACATACATATTTCGATCCATACATTCCTTATTGCTTCGATGTTTCTTATTACCATTTTGAAACAACTTTTTTTACCAACCCATGAACACTGTACAATGCATCGTCATCGCGTAAGACAACTCGATTCATGTTTGAAATGGATGTTGCAAAATGATTTATGTGCAGTGCAAATGTTTTGGAAACTTTCTCTGCGCATATATGTATAGTTGAGCGTGTTGAACGATATATGTAGGCATATATATTGTAATTTACTGATGTACCGACAAATACATATATACATAAATTTATAAAGGGTTATCCAAGTAGAGGTACTTTTTTCAATAGCCTTTTTTTGTTAAATCACGCGTGAGTCGTGTCACGCTGTCTTGTTATTTTTGTTTAGTATTGTTTGGCATTTCATCATGGAAAGACTTGCGCTTGAACAACGTTTACAAATCATTAAATTTTATTACGAAAATTCACGTTCTGTAAAAAATGTGTTTCGCTCGCTTTGCTCAACTTATGGTCAACATAATCGGCCTCTTGAGCGTACTATTCGCAACACCATCACCCATCTTGACCCCCAGCATTCATTATTGGATAATAAATATTCGACCGAATAGACCACGTCCAGCACGCAGTAAAGAAAATATAGCGGCCGTAGCTGAGAGTGTACACTAAAACCGTGGAGAGTCGATTCGGCGCCGTTCGCAACAACTCGGACTGACGTATGGAACGACTTGGCGTATTTTACGTGGAGATCTGAAATCAAAAGCATACAAAATACAGCTCGTACAATAATTGAAGCCACTCGATCTTCCCAAGCAACATCGCTTCGTTCTATGGGATCTTGAAAAAAAATTTCAGCGTTGAGGTCCGTTTCTGGCTCAATGGGTATGTAAACAAGCAAAATTGCCGCATTTGGGACGAAGCGCAACCTGAAGAGATTCAAGAGCTGCCATTTCATCCAGAAAAAAACAACAGTTTGGTTTGGTTTGTGGGAGGGTGGAATCATCGGTCCATATTTCTTCGAAATTGATGCCGGTGGGAACGTAACCGTCAATGGAGAACGTTATCGCCATGATAACCGACTATTTGATGTCAGAAATTGAAGCTCGTAATCTCCGCGACATTTGGTTTCAACAACTTTCGCATAATAATAAACATTCCCCATTGAATTTGAATTTTTTGTGTTTTTTTTTCTTTAAGAAAGTAGAGAACCCCAAAATGGATCACCCTTTACCTATACCTACAAGGGTTGCCTACGGAAAACGAGACTGCTCGATATTTTTAGGTTTTTTCTTGGATACAACATTTTGTACGATCAATTATTCTAGATCATCTGTATCCATCCTTTTCAAAATAACGGTCGTGGTCTTTTGAGTTGCTTGCACACATGGACACAGACAACAGGTTGTGATTGTTCATCAACAATGCATTTTACAAATAAATAGACAGTGAAGGCAGGTGAATAAGACCAAGATGAGTGTTTATTGCTAAAAAGGAATTTGTTTTACAAAAACAAAACAAAAATTGTGTGCCAAATAGAAAAAATTATCCTTTCCAAATCATAGAATCAGATTTCTAGAGACGGGTTTCTTTCAATGTTTGCTTTCAGCATTGATTTTTGTTTCAAAATCACTTGAAAAATATATCGTCCCGTTACAATACAGTTACAATCGCAAATTTAATTTTTTGATTCTCCTTTGGCTCGTTTTTATTTAACTGAATCACATTTTCGATATTACTTTGAGGATCTGGATGATTGTTGTCGTTTGTATCAACAATCATCACTATATACTTATTTCATCAATGAATATTTCTAGTTTTATGGAGTTTAAAATAAAACTGTTTATGCGAAAACCTGTCTACGCCGGGACTGAAACTTGACAGTGCCTTAGGGAGATCTAGAAATTTGAAATTTTTTTTTAAAAGCAGTTTTGCCACTTTTGAACAATCTCGTTTTTCGTGAGTCAGTTCTTGTATGTACAGTTATAATTAAGCTCGGCGTGTTCACTGTCTACATAGCCAAAATACAATTGCACGACTTACATTTCCTTATAAGCATATTGCAATTTTTTTTATGTTTTCCCACCGCTATAAGTCCGAATGAATTATGATATTCGAGTTTTAATAAATTACACCTGTAAATTAAGGTTATTTCTTTTATGAACGACTTACTTACTATATTTCGCCTTTGTAATGCCAAGAATAGGCAATGATGAAGGTCTTTCACTGCTGTATTCTAGCCAGTGTAAGTATACATATGTATATAAAGACCTCCTGGAGGGCAATAAACTACAGTACTTTCGAACTCAAATCTGGCATTGCAATTAAAATTAATATATATAAATACTTACAAACATACATATTTATAGCATGGTATATGTGCGTGTGAGAAAATTGTGTCGATAATTTAATTGGTTCATAAAAAGTAATTAGCATTAATTAAAGTTAATTGTGTGATTGCACCTACAAAAAACATTGGCATATTTCAAATTACCTTTTCCTTTTCCACTGAAGGAGTCTTAATTATGTAAGTGCGCATTAGTTGTTAAAGAATTTTTAAATTCCGAATTCCGATTGTTTTTTTTAAACCATAAATGGGCTTCAAAAACTTTTTTCTGCTTATATACTCATGATCATTTATAGTTAATTACAAAAAAAAATGTGTTCTCAAAATAAAATACTTAATAATTATGGCAGCCAAATTGAATTTTAATTACTAATCATTTTCCATTTTCTGCTGTGTCGAGCCAAACAGTCAGTAAAAAATTATAATTAGAAATCCATCACAGGCTGACACTCAACGCACTGCGTTGCGTGTACGTACGTGGGTTACCACTTTAGTGTTTCTCCTCCTCTGATTTAGAAGAAAAGCGAATGTCTACTTGATCGTACTCTTGCTTTATAAAATCTATTGTTTTTTATATCATGGGCCATACCGAAAAAAAAATAAAAAATTTTCAATTTGATTTAAAATTCAATATACTTTCGTAAACTCTGACGTCGTTATTATTTATTTTGAAAAACATTTGCTTTGCAGGTTTTGTAAAATACAACTCAAATGTTCAATTATAATATAATTAGAATTCAAAAATATATATGTAACAGGTAAATTGAAAAGTACCCGATCTGACACATAAATGGAATTAGGAAGATTTAAATCCATATGCTTTTTAGTTAGCCCTAACCCTCAACAGACGCGTATGTAAATTTGACAGTTGTCGGATCATTGCTTTGTGAAATTTAGCATTTTGAGTCAAGCAACTTTTGTTACTGCGAAAAAAAATGTATAAAAAGGAAAAAAAGCAATTTCACGTGTTAATAAAATATTGCTTTTTGAAGGGAAAAAATTAGGGTGAAGCAAAAAAACTTGGCTTGATGAGGAGTTTACGGTCACTGCCCCAGGAAAATCAACCATCAAACCACCAAAGACAGTGACTATTGCATAGTGGTAATTGGCAGTTTGAAGGAGGAAATCGCCGAGAAACGACCGCATTTGAAGAAAAATAAAATGCTGTATCACTAAGGCAATGCACCGTGTCACAAGTCAGTGAAAGCGATGGCAAAATCCATGATTTGGGCTTCGAATTGCTTCCGCATCCACCGTATTCTTCAGATCTCGCCGGCAGCGACTATTTCCTGTCCTCAAATCTGAAAAGAATGCTCGCTACAAAAATGATAGCGAAAAGTTAGAGGGTCCCTATAATCAGTATATCACCGTTGAAGGGAACTATGTTGAATAAAAAAATTAGTTTTCCAAAAAAGAAAAAATTGTTTTAATATGCCGGGGACATTTCAATTAACCTGTTATGTATATAAATTTCTAAAACCTCAAATTCAAGTTTACACTGTGAGATTTATATAACTTTAGCTTAGGCATGAATCTTTAATGGCAAACCACGTAATATAATTGTATGTATGCCGGTTCGGGCATGAAAACAAAATCTTACAAAAGGCGTTCGCCATAATAACGTAAGTATGCAACGTTAGGAGTGTCGAATTTGCTTTAAGAGAGAATATTTTTTTAAACATCTTTTTAGAGTACCGTTTTTTTTTTTTTTTACTTATAGTCTCAACGCTCTACTTGTAGTGTCTAGTCACAAGGCTCTACTATTTCGAAAATTATTCATAAATAATTTTAATACCATTAAATCAATTAGCTGGTAATTATTAAGTAGTTTGAGCTTCCTCAGGTTTCGGGAATTATTAAATTATCCTTTTATTATTTCATTTGCTGCTGATTTTTTTTTTTTATAACTTTATATTTATTTGTGCAAAGTGTAAAAATCTCTAAAGAAATTTTGACAAAATAGAAAATTTTTTTCTTAGCAGTTACGCGATGATCGATAGTCTTTCATCGAGCTCTAGTACATATATGTATATGAAATATATGTAAAAGTACTTGGAATTTAGTTTACTCTGAGTTGCCGCAATTGGTTACTATTTTTCAATTATTTTTTAGTAATTTAAAGAAAGCTTCAGCATCACGATATATCTGTAAAATGTTAAAGAAATTTAAAATCAACATAAATAAGTTATGTTATTTTTGGGCTCTGTTCTCTTGTTAAAAAATCTGTTTATGAGAGACTCATAGTCTCTCTCACATACAGATTTTATATCAATGCCTGATTAAAGTGGTATGAACGCTACGCTCAGTGCTAGCATGTTTAATTTAGAAATTTTAGACCACTTTTACTATTGTTATTGCCTTTTTTTTGAACACATACACCAAAATTACTAATCTACAGATTTTCATATGAGATTAAGGTACAATAAAATGCTTAGATTATTAGTAGGAAAACTATTTTTGTCTCCGGTAAGTAGGCCGACCTATTAAGTTGGTATATTTATACTTTTTTATTTTTTTTGAAATTTTTTTATTTTTAAGGAAGCAAACCCATCTTTTTGAAAAAAAAATGTATATGTTTTTTTATAGTTTGATTTCGCTACATTTTTAGATGATATGTCTAAACGAAATACTTCTGTTTCGCGGAAATGGACCAGAGGAAAAGGATTCATCGACAGATTCTCACAAATTAATATGATTTCGATCCAAGCATAGATTGTGCGTAAGCATATTCGCTGCACAATTGTATTTTTCTGCGGCTGCGGGTTACAAGATATTCGTATACGTTAAACTCTATTGTGAATAAGCATAGAGCCGAATGGTGCGTTTGGCTTATTTCACGACATTCATATCGACATTTACGTGAAATACTTTATGTAGGGAATAAGCGAAGATACAAATACGTAATAGGATAAAATAGAGAAAGCGAAAACATCATGTGAATATAACTAGTTCTCAATCACAGTAATTAGTGATTTGGTCAACATTTCCGACTCCAGCGCCGCCTACTGGAATGCATATTATACGTATATTATTATTATACGAAAAGTCAAAAATCAATTCCTCTAACTGAAATCCTGATGTGCTCGAAAAATCACACCACATATAATCTATGTACTATGCGTTTCTGATGTGTCTGCAAATCTAAGTGATCATGAAGAGTTTTCCAATAGGTATGATATGTGTTCTAAGTGTCGTTTTGGCCATTTTCAATATGTCATAATCTGTCGTTTTTTTTTTTTCATTGTATTCAGTAATGTTTACAATTTCATCATGGCAAGATATACGCAAGAACAACATTGCTGATTTTGTCTTGGAACAACTTTAAAACGATAACGATTTTTTTTAAAGAAAATCGTCTTCTCCGATGAGGCTCAGTTTCATCTGAGTAGTCCGGTAAATAAAAAAAACTGTCGATTCTGGTGCGGAGAAAATCCACAAATTATTCATGAACAACCATTGTATTCACCTAAATTGACAGTTTGGTGTGGTTTTTGTTCTGGTGGAATCATCTGTCCGTACTTCTTTCAAAATGAAGCTGGTAGCACCGTTGTTGTCAATGGAGAGCGGTATAGATCGATGATAACCAATTTTTTGTGGCCACAATTGGAATAAGTTGAACTCAACAACATCTGGTTCCAATAAGACGGGCCTACGTGTCACACAGCACGTGCAACAACCGAATTTTTGTGAAGAAATTGTGATTTAACACCATTAGACTACTTCTTGTGGGGTTATTTGAAGTCATCGGTCTTTAGCTTTTTTTTAATTTTTTTTTTAACTTTTTTTTTAAAACTTTTTTAAATGAAATCATATCAATATTATTGGGAAACCCTATATAACATAAAACCCTCCTCGTTTCAACTTTCTGTATTCATCTACTATATCCAATTCGATTTGTAATGTTGATAAGAGGCACTTGACTTTAATTAAATTGCAACAACTGATGAGAGTATTCATCAATGTCGATGTACAACAACGAACCAACAAACCAACCAGCCAAACGTCCAAGCCAGCAGCCAGTCAGTCAGCCGGCTAACAAATGAACCTGCCGCTACAAACCAGCTAAATATCCGAGTATAACGAAATGTTTTGCTCGAGCGTAAAATGTATACAAACATACATGTATTTTTGTTTGCTGATACATGTGTATGAATACTCCAATGCATATTTTAACAAGAGTACATGAGTAGTATAGCATAAATGTGTAAATACATACATACACACATGCGGATGTTTGTTTCTCCGTCTTTACCACCGATACATAAATACTCTTACGACATAATCAATCAATAAGATTTATGCGTTACGACTAAAGATAAAACTAATCAATCTTCATGTGATGGCAAGGAAAATGTATAATGATGAAAATTTTCAAAATATTGTACTATCGAATATTTTAATAAGAGAAGAGAGCGAGAGGAAAAAGAAGAAAGTGATGAAAGACTGTAGAATCGTGAGGGATGGATATAATATGTATATGATGGAATTTTTACCGCAAGCCCCAATTTATGGAAAACTTTATTTTATTCTTTCGATCGTAATATTTTTGCTTTCGAGGTTTTATCTCATATTTGCTAAAAAAAAAAAAGTTATATTACGAGGACAATAAAAGGCAGAGAAATTAATGATTTATAATCACGAGCATTTGCGAACGACTTCTTGGTTTGATTACAGCGCATACTTAGAAACCTTCATATTTCCATTTTATTTGTGCCACATAAATCGACGTTCATGATTTCAATGCGGAAATTAGTTTAATGACCTTGTGGTTGTACAATTCTGCAAATTTTAACAAATTTTAAAAATGCTTACTGCACAGATTATGTACTTTAATAATTTTGAATGTACACTTCAATCTTTTTTTTTTAAGTTTTGTTTTTCAAAAATTGAAGAAAAAAATGTATTTCCCTTAAGAATTGTTTTTGTGGTCATGCGGACTTGTATTCGGACTACTAACTATGCGTCTATGTAAATTTTGTTATTTGTTTTATGCATTCATTTACAATTTTGACATTCAGAGGTTAACATGAGAATTTTTCATACAATTTAAATTGCAAAAGGTGTTGATTAATTTTCTGATGGGCTGAGGAGTTTAGATATTCCGTTTTTATAGTTTGGTTTAATTTGAAATTCTATTAAGAGTTGGAAACGTGAATTATATATATATAATTTGAAGGACGTCTTCATTAGAGCTGCGGATACCCAGTTATCGAGTAGTGTAAGCAGCTAGAAACTCACAAAATTAAAAATTTACTTTTCTATTTTTCAAATTTCTACATTTCAATGATTTTAAATGAACGCAAAAAAATTTTAAATTATAGAAAAAGTGCAAAATTAAAATTAACAAAAAAAAAAAGTTAAATTACAATGAATGCTTAGAAACTCGTCACTGTAACAATGACCCTAATTTATCTAAAAAGATTTTATGTTTTGGGCACTGTTTTACATTTGCGTGTATAAATTTGACAGTTGTCGGATCATTAGTATGTAAATGTAACATTTTGAGCGAAGCAAGTCATTCACGAATACTTGGGTATGAGAAAGCTCTGTGCAATGTGGGTGCCGCGCGAATTCACTTTTGACCAAAAACAACGACGAGCTGATGATTCGGAGCAGTGTTTGGAGATGTTCCAGCCTGATAAACCCGTCGTCGTTTGTGACAATGGATGAAACATAGCTCATGGCTCCATCATTTCACATCATAGTCCAATCGACAGCCATCCGAGTGGACTGCACACGATGAACCCGCTCTAAAACGTGGGAAAACAGTCGGCTGGCAAGGTTATAGCGTCTGTATTTTGGGATGAGCATTGATTACCTTGAAAAAGGAAGCACCATCAACAGCACCTATTAAATAACGTTATTGGACAGTTTGAAGGACAAAATCGCCGAAAAACGACCGCTTTTGAAGAGAAAGAAAGGACTGTTTCACCAAGGCAATGCACCGTGTCACAAGTCAGTGAAATCGATGGCAAAAATACATGAATTGTTTCCGCAGCCTCCGTATTCTCCAGATCTAGCCCCCAGCGACTGTTCTCAGATTTCAAAAGAATGCTCACTGGGAAGAAATTTTCGCCAAATAAAGACGTGATCGCCGAAACTGAGGAATATTTGGAAGCAAAGGACAAATCGTATTACAAAAATGGATCGAAAAGTTGAAGGGTCGCTATAATTAGTGTATCACCCTTGAAGGAACTATGTTGAATAAAAAAAAAAAGAGTTTTGCCAAAAAAAATTGTTTTACTATGGTAGGCTGGGGACTTTTCAGTTGAATTTAATTTGTTATTTTACCAAAGTACAAAAATTTGAACTATATTGGTTGTATTTGAATAAAAAAGATTATAGTATAAAGAAAAGTGTATAAAAAATGTTCAAAAACTTTGCATCCAAATACTATTAGTTCTCAAAAGACTGGGGTCAATATTTTGTTCAATAACCATTACTTTTTATTACTGCATTACATCTCTCAGGCATAGTACCATTCAAGTACTGTATTGTTGTTTGAGACACTTTGAAGTATGTTTTGGGTCGTTATCATATTAAAAATGCCACAAGACGAAGGCTTTTTCTCTTCGGCATACGGCAGCCCTGTGCTCCAAAATATTTGTGTTATACTTACACCGATCGACCATTCGATTAACTTTGTAGAGAAGGCCACAATTTTGAGTAGAAAGTCAGTCTCAACGTATAATTGAGCCTTGACCTTCAAAGCCTTGACTTTCAAAGTAGACAAAGACGCCACTAAATTGTACGGTTTACGATTTGTAAAAGTTAGTTTTGAAAGCTAAAAGAAAAAAATTCATCTCAGTATATTTTTATCGCCTTTTTTTTTATCGATGTTTCGCAATGGTATAGTGGTTTTTTGAGGTCATGCACGCTTACGAATTGGACTCGTAACGCTCTTTGACGGGCAGTACTCGAGTTAAAAATTGTTAAGGAAAGTAAGAATAAACTTCACTCACTAAGCAGTCGAGTTGCCTTTGTTTTACACAATACTGCATGCAATTAAGAGTGGGGAATAAAGAACAAGGTTTATACAGTATTTTTTAAACGAAAAATTTGGAGAGACTTCTTTCCATACCTCTATTTAGTGCAGCATCTCGTATTATTTCCATCAGCATTAAGTTAAAAGACTCAGACGAAAGGAAGTCACCTTATCTAAAACATCTTTTAGTAGAAGTTGAAGAAGTTTATGGTATTTCTCTGTGCCAGTTTACACAAACGTTTATCGGAAATACTGCATGAGGCAGATATCGAAAACCGTTCTAAAATCAACAATGAAGAATGTTGTAGGCACGGAAATTTGACAGATTGATTTTCTATTGTGAACAGCTATTTTCATAGAAAGAAGATATTTATGCAAACGTAAATAAACAAAATGAGAAACATGAGTAGAGAGCGATAAATATTTGTCGCTGATTATGTATACTAATGTTCTCCGTTGCTAAGAAATAAATAAAAATTGTAGAAATTGATGTAAAAAACTGAAAATTTTACACAACTTGCTTTATAAGCTTGTTTTAATACATTTGAAAATTAGTCTTATTCTTTATGTTTGTCGCGAAATATATGTGAGACTATTTATTTCGCTCGGAAACCTGTGTTGCCGTGCTTTCGTATTGGTTTAAAAACATTAGAAATAGACAGTAGAAAATAGAGACTTTTTTGACCGAAGTGCGTACTGCTGCTTAGAAAAAATTTCCGCGTATAGTTTTTATGCACCTTTTTATATGAAGTTTTTGGTTTCCGTCAGAGCTACATACCGACCTTTAATCGTGAATACTTTAATTCCGCTTTTCACTGAAAAAACGTTTCAGTTTAACTGCCATGAAATTACAATTTTGCTAATTTTGAAACCACACATCTTTTTGTTTTCGAAAATATATGTATGCCTTAGATACTACATTCCATCAATTATTATAAAATAAGTTTATATATGTATATACAAAAAAATGCAATTTTACGAAAACGGTTTAGGATATCAGTACTGATCAGTACTTAGAATTACTCATTTCTGATAAGATAAGTTATCTTTTTGTTTGTTTGAATATTTAATTATAAAATATTGGTGGCCGCAATAGCCGAGTGGCGTACTACAATTTGGAAGGCCTTGGTTCGAGTTTGAGATTCGAGTAACATCCAAAATTATAGAAAATTATTTTTTCTACTTGCGGTCGCCGCTCGGCAGGGAATGTTATACCCTCCGAGTGCATTTCTGACATGAAATAAAAGCTCCTCATAAAAATCCATCGGCCATTCGGAGGCGGCTTAGAAAACTGTATGTCCTTTCATTTCTTGGTAAAAACGTCAAGACGCAAAATCACAAATTGGAGAGGAGCTCGGCTGAAAATCGTTTCAGCGGTTACAAAGCACCAAATATATATGCATACATATGTATATATATAATATTATAAAAATATTTAGACCTTGATAGATAACAATTAATTGCTTCTGGCTCCCTGGATTATTTAGGATTGTCCTTCTGATAAGATTATACTTTTTTCTTTATATATCTATAGGGGTTTCCAATAAGAGTGATAAGATATCTTTAAAAGTAAAAAACACACTAATTGTTAAGAAAATTCAAATGTTTTTTTTTAATTTAATGTGAAGTACAATCGATATAATTAAGTTCTGAATATAACATCATTCAAATGACCTCCAGGACCACTCTTGCAGGAACGAATTCGATGAACCCAGTTTTTGTGCACTCTTTCCACAAATTAAAGTCGTATGTTATGAATATCACGTTCAATATTGACTTTTAAAGCTTGGATAGGGTCTGGTTTATTGCTAAAGACCAATGAGAGGCCATTTAATGTCACAATTTCCTGAAATAATCGAATCTCCAAATCTCTCTCGCAGTAATTGTGACACGTAGCCCCGTCTTGTTGGAACCAGATGTTGTTAAGATCAATTTCTTCCAATTGTGGCCATGAAAAGTTGGTTATCATCGATCTATACCGCCCTCCATTGACAGTAAGGGTGCTGCCAGCTTCATTTCGAAAGAAGTACGATGATTCCACCAGACCAAAAACCACACCAAACTGTCAATTTAGGTGAATGTAATGGTTGTTCATGAATAATTTTTTAATTTTCTTCGCACCAGAATCGACAGTTTTGTATTATTTACCGCACCATGCAGATGTAAGTGAACCTCATCGGAGAAGATGAATTTCTTAAAAAAAATCGTTATCGTATTGAAGTTGTTCTAAGTAAAATTCGTTGCATTTGTTCTTGTGTATATCTTGCCATGATGAAATTGTTAACATTACTGAATACAATGAAAAAGAAATGACAGATCATGGCATATTAAAAATAGCCAAAACGACACTTAAAAATCATATCATCTCTATTGGAAAACCCTTTATATATAATTGGATAATTTGGAGAGTTTAATATTTTGAAATAAGAAAACGAACCTTTGTATAAGATTTACATTGAAAAATTTAGGGATATTCGGTATGAATTTTTGATCAACTTATAATTAGTATCTTTTAGTTTTTAGATCTTGCGTGCAACAAACTTCTGTCGAGTAGAACATTTTTTTTTTTTGAGTGGTTAATGTCTAAATATGGTCTAAGTAACACGAAAAATCAATATTTAAAAAGTTAATTTTATCTTTAGTTTTTAAAAATACGTAGTCTATAGTAGTCTATATTTTCTACAAAGAAAGAAATAATTTCTCTGTCTGAGAAATATATCGGGTTGAAAGAGAAAAAAAACAGCATTAATTGAGATGTTATGATTTATTTCATACTCAATATATACACATTTTATGGTATTTTATATGATTAAGAACGCTTACTTACTTACTACTGCTTTACTAATTACTTGTATGTTATAAAATTCTATATTCGCAATTTCTGTTCCTTCACATTTCAGTCAGAGTCCTCATCGTCAGCTTCCACAAAATTCGCCCTACTCAAGTGTGTATGGTGTAACCAACTTCTTGGCATCAATGATCGCCCTAAACTATTGGAATGTCTTCATGTTTCCTGCTCACAATGTGTCAGTACGAAATTTTCCGAAGTGGATCGCACTATGCCGCCACTTATACATTGCCCTGTTTGCAATATGGCATCACAAAATGAGTTTATCATTGATAATCAATTTTTAATTGAACAATGTACAGCTGCTGGTGATAACAGTTTAACTGATGGTGGTTCGGCAGATGCATCCAAAGCCACCGTTACAGCCAATATCACCTGCAGTAGTTGTTCTGATAATGCTATAGCGACATCATGGTGTGTAGATTGCTCTGAATATATTTGTGACAGTTGTGTACAGGCACATCAACGTCTCAAAATCACTAAGGATCATACAATTAAACCAAAGGAGGAAGCCAATAATGAACAACTGCCCGGTGCTGCTGGAGTAGACAAATTACATATGTGTCATCTGCATCCTCAAGAGAAATTATCGCTATTTTGTGAGACATGCGACAAGTTGACATGTCGTGATTGTCAACTAAGCGATCATCGTGATCATAAATATAAATTTGCGCATGAAATTGCAACCGAGACTCGTCAAGCGTTGAAAACGCTTGTTTCGGAAATAAACTACAAGCGCTTCCTGCTCTCATCTGCCACTAAAGTGATTGATGATCGACAAAAACAAATTGCTGATCGTAAAAAGGATCTGATTAAAGAGATTACCGCAATGGTAGTGAAGATTACAAACACAGTTAATATGCGTGGAAAACAATTAGCAATGCGTTTAAATGAAGTTTGCGATACTAAAATGAAGGTATTAATCGAGAAGAAAGATGCATTGCAATTGCTCTCTGACAACACTGATCATTGTATTGAGTTTATGGAGAATGCTATGGAGAAGGGTAGTGATTATGCTATTCTGTCTAGTAAAAAATCATTGGTGCGACATTTACAGAAACTAAAATGTCAACGAGCAGATATACCAAATCCAGAAATTCCTGTGCGTATACAAGTACAGTTGAACCAAGTTTCCGAACTGCAGAAAGGTAAGTGTACTCGTACAGATGATTGATTTTAATTGAGTTAAATTGAAGTGAAGTGCTTTAAATTGGTTTAGATTAATTATATTCAATTCTATTATGATTCTAAATTGAATTAAATTAAATTAAATAAATGTTATCAGCTAAAACGTTTGAAAGACAACAATTAGAATCAATTAAAATTAGGGTAACCACAAAAACACACTTAAGGTACTAAATCAGCACGAAAAAGTTGAAATTGAGTGCGATAAGAAAGATTTGAAACAAAGATAACCTCTTAAAATGGTGAAAATATTCGAATTTGTAAGAAAAATAAGCTGAAACAAGAAATTACAATTTTTTCGCCATTGCTGAAATGAGACAATTGTTTAAAACCCATAAAAATTCAATAAAACATAATAGTAAATTAAATAAATGAAATTTTTTGTTGCATTCCACACACACTTTTTTGCAGTTATTTCTCAGCTTGGCACTGTTATTGTGGACGGTAAACCTTATCCACCAACACCATCACCTAATGGACCACCGCGCCAGCAGCCGAGCCCCAATATGGCGCCACCTTTACGGCCTGGTTTACCCCCCGGCATACCGGCTGGTATGTCTCCTACGGGTCCACCAGGCGGTTATGTACCACAAAATGGCCCTCCAATATACAATAATAGCTCTCAGGCACAACAACAATTCACCAATATGCAGATGAATCGCAACTTTGCCGCCGAGGGCGCAGGTAAGGGTACGCCAGCATGTCGTTCGCAATTTACTAACACAGTCATCACATCTACATATTGGTGCTAATATATGTTCTAAATTTAATTAAACATCGATTTAACGCATATTTGTCTTTTTTTTTCATTACAGTACGCTTTGGCACTATGCCACAGGTTGGAATGCAACGTCAAGGTCAGCCACATGTTAGTTCCTCAACACATCCACAAAATATGGGTATGCTGAAAAAAAAAGAAAAAAAAAAGGCTTTAGCAAAAAATTCCATTAAATGTTTAAATTTTCAGATATGAGTTTGCGAGGTCTTTTAAATAATCAAGCAGCTCAGAGTCCTAATCAAGCACATATATCTTTTAACGGTCCACCCACTTATCCAGGTGGTCCACAAGGCGCAGCTTCACCACACCAACAAATGAGCACTCAAATGAGGCCGCATTTTATGGGCGGTCCTCCAGGCCAACAACATCAGAATTACCCGCAGAATACGCCTGGTGGACCGAATAACCCGAATTACATGAACAATACTGCGCGTTTTCAGGGCTACCAACGCATGTCGAGTCACGCGCAACAACAAGCCGCGGTGGCAGCCATGTCAAGCGGGGGCGGAGCTGGCGGTCCATGTGGCAGTCAAATACCATCGCCCAACGCTTTGCAGCGTCCGCAAATCATGACCAATCCAATGCAGAATGTAAGAAAAAGCTGTAAACTAGCCTGATTAAAAAACATAACTAAAAAAAAATAATTTTATATTTTCCTAGAACCTGGGGTTTCACGGGAGCCAGGCTGGCTACAGTCCCGGTCCTCCTCAGGCCTCCCCACAAATGAACAGCAGCTTGAGTAGTATGCATAGCATGGCCAAATGGCATATACCTCAATCGGCACAGCAGACAAATGGTAATTGAATTGTGCTTAAAAATAAAAAAATTCACACAATTTAATGACATTATTTTTGTAGCTTGTCCACAACAAGGTCCCCTAATGCAGTTTGCCAATGGCCGTCAAAC
This sequence comes from Neoceratitis asiatica, assembly GCA_030068015.2. Lineage (NCBI taxonomy): Eukaryota > Metazoa > Arthropoda > Insecta > Diptera > Tephritidae > Neoceratitis > Neoceratitis asiatica. The sequence continues at coordinate 43,139,844 of CM061529.1, forward strand.
GGAAAACTTTAAAATTTCATTGAAGTCTCCAAATACTCTAAAGAATACTACACCACCAAATGGCAGCTCGTCGGCACATAGTATGCAAGGCAATAGTGCATCTGGCTTGCATGCAGCTTCGCTTGGGCTCGGGCCAGCTGTATCCATATTACCTAATGTTACTTCTACGAATCCAAAGACGCCGAGCCCAAGTACTAACGAGGTGGGCAGTAGGATCAATTGCACTTTTATGCATTCACGCAACCATGCGGTTGCGCAAATGCTTTTTGCATAGTATTATTCTAAATTTTTATTTCTTTCTTACTTATTTAACTTTGCAAAATGTAGAACGCAAAAGATTTCACTGAACCGATTGACAAGGTTCGTGATGATTCCATAAACGATCTAATAGCCACAATTGCCAAATTAGATTCGAATGGTGTTCAAGTCTTGCCAGAGGGACGTACCAAAACAACTTCGCCACAAGTACATAGCTCAACCGATCTATCCAATACTCAAGAAGGTAAGAAACTAGTTAGTTAGTATAAAGTGTGCTAGTACTGTTGTTTTCACATGTGTGTAGATATCTACGTTTATATTTGTGATCGAATTTAGATTTGATGTAATTTTGGTTCATCAACATTTGTCATTACAAACATATTTTGATGCATCCTCAATTAGTCAGGTGATTTGATCGATTACAAACGTATTAACCATTTGCTTACTCATCAATGCAATTCGTTAGTTTGTAAATTATTAACCGCAACTGGAAAACTTGTAAAATTTGGCATACACGCTTCTAAACATCATTGTAAATACAATATAAATTTGAAATACCTTAATAGTTTTCCAGTTATCAGTGTCGTTTATTAGTATTACTAGCAAAAAAAAAAAAAAACTGTATTTTAATATTTCATCCTTAAAATCTGATTAATCTATAATTACTCGTAACTTTGCTTTGTTTGTTTCTTTTTCAAATATATCGAATCAAATCATATCGTAATCGTAATCGAATTAAACTTTGGTCTCTTTAAATAATGCATACTAATCATTAATGCCAAAAAAAAAAAAAAAAAACATCTCTCTATATATATAAATACAACAAACCCATGTAATATAAACAACATAAAATTACTCGAACAAACTAAAAACTAATTAGTTAATACTAAAAATGATCAAAAAGATGACCCGAACGAAGATTGGTGTGCCGTTTGCCTTGACGGTGGAGAGCTCATGTGCTGCGACAAGTGTCCGAAGGTATTTCATCAAAATTGTCACATACCTGCTATCAGTTCTTTGCCCGATGAAAGTGAAAGTTGGCAGTGTCTTTTGTGCGTAAACCTCAAAGATTTGGCTAACAATGCAGAGAACACACAGAAAGCACCCGGCGAATTGAGTCGATTAGAATTGCAGATCATGCAACGCATTTGTCTCGAATTGTACTGCCAGTATGAACAGAGTCTACAATTCCGCGAACCGGAACCGCCTACCAATACAGCCTATTATGAAATTGTTTGCAAGTGAGTACTATCGTAATATCTTTATATGCTAAAAAAAAATTATATTATTGACATGTCATATCTTTTAGCCCCATGTCTTTAGATGTTATACGTTCAAGATTAGACCCTACCAGTCCAAACCACTATAAGGATATCGCTGGTTTCGTATCAGATGTACGTCTCATATTTAAAAATACCTACCTTTTTTATCAAGTAAGTACAACAATATTCAATCCGTAATTGGTATGTTTCCTTGAATTTGATTTACTTACTAATTGAGCAATTTTTTTAAGGAGGACTCCAAAACATTCACAAATGCAAAATATTTGGAAAACTTTTTCGAAGAACTACTATCTAAATGGTTGCCAAATTTTGCCACCAAAATTAATTCCAACGTAACCAATGGCAGTGCACTAAATACAAGCAATGCCAATGTACCAAGTGTTAGCAATAACAGTGCTTCCACGTCGTCAGCACCTTCGCCAGGTCTAATGAATTTATCAGCAAGTGGTGCTGTGGCTTCACCTGGTACTATTGCCACAATGGAGAATGGCAGAAGGAGCTGCAGCGCGGCTGTAAGTGGTGACGATGACGACTGCACTCCAGCTAAACGATTACGTAAACTAACCGAATAGGACAAATTTAATCAGCTACTTAACAGCATGCTGGCAACAATCAATAGTAGCAATGATAGCGAAGAAGTGCTTGCACTACTCAGTCTATGTTGTAATCCGCAGACACAACCAAGTTCACTCCTATATGATGACAAAAACGACAAAAACAAGGATTGTAAAAATTGTTAACGCTAAATGCACAAAAAGTTTAATTAAAATATCGCAAAAGAAAATAAAAGAATATCAATAAACTTTGCAAATATGCATACGCATCAACAGATTATTTGCATTTCGTAAGTCCATTAAACAAATCGGTGTTTAGAGCAACAAAACAAGTGATTAGCGAAAGAAAATGTACTCGTTTAGAATAGTGATTTACAAAAGATTTTATTGGCATCGAATTTACACAAATAATGTCACAGTACGAACACCAAAACCAAAAAAAAAAAAAAATGCGATGCTGTCTACATAAAATGTATTGAAGTAACATTAAGAAGCTTCCCATACTATGACAAAAGAAATAGGGTATTTAATATATATACTAAAAACGCTAACAGTTTTAAAATAGACATTATTTGAAAGACATCGTTTTGAAATTAATTAACTAGTACATACCTTTATACATATATGTTGTAAAGTAATTTAGAGTATAACAAGTGAAAAGAAATTACCTTTTAAAAATTAAAAATATATAAGCAAAATATAGTAAGTAGTAGCTTATAATTATTGCAAAATGCACGTCATATAATCTAAACAGAAGCTGCACCCTAAAATAACCTTAAGAATGCTATAAACATAAACAGATAACACATTTCATTGTATAAAACCAAAACAAAAATAAATGAATAAAAAACATAATATTTATAGTAGTGTATTTCACACAAAAAAAATCTCATTTGTACATAATTTATATAACACTTTCATGTCAAAATGATTCATAAATCGAATATCAATAAAAACTCCAAAATTTATCTAATATATATAGTCGTAAACATATTTTTTTGTTCAAAAACAATAACTATCAAAGAGAATCCATGTCACGAGGACCACGTATGTTATGCATTGAATAAATTTAGGAATCGCATACAATTTTTTACGGTTTAAAATTATTAAAAGACAATTGTATATCACTGTGAAATTAATAATCGATAATGTGAGCGCTAAAAGAGGAAGGAAGGGAAAATGTGTGATTTGTTAATTTAGAAATTAAACTAATGTAAGTAAATATATTACAATATATTATTTGAATATGCATTTCCAGATATTTGCTTCATCAAAAACTGAAAGTAAAGTAGAGTGGAGATCATGATAACTCTCGCTTACCGATAACCAAATTAAAATTTATAACATTTACACTAAATTAACACATTAAAAACTGTATGGCATGCCAATATTATTTGCACAAGCTGTTTTCATTAATGACCACCACCATCAGTGCTATTATTTCATAAAAGAAATTTTTGCGGGTTTTTAAATTTGTGACAAAATAAAATATTACACAAGCTAGAAACTCCTCTTGCATATAAAGCATATTCAAAAGAATCAAAGATTTCATTAAGCATACCTACATTCATTACTAATAGCTAACTAATTTGTAATTATTGGGATACAATAACAATTTTTGAGGCACATTTATAATAATTTCGCTATAATTATAAAAAAAAATTAACTATGATACTAGAAATCACGAATTATATAAACTAACATCATAAAAACAGCTTAGTATAGATTTATTGTAATTAGATTTTCCATACCAAGTATTTAAAATGTAACACGTAAACACTAAGACCGTAAATTTGGTTAGATGAACCAAATAACCGAGTTAATAATATAAACCAGTAAAATAAATAACTACATGTATTTCAAATATAAAAAGTAGTATACCATAATAATTTCAAAAAAATCTAAGTTTTGAAGTGTTCCCGCTTTTATTGAATATTTTCTCACATTAGTATATTAAAAAAAAAATAATAAAAGAACGTTGAAAGTAGTAGTAGTCGTTTTATTTTATTATGATTTTTTAAATGTACATGCTTTTAGTTATTTTCTATACCTAAAACTATTAGAATCGCTAGGAATACTGATAATAATAAAAATATACTAAATAAAATGCCATGCATTAATATGTATGTCACTACATATACGAAAGAATATTGACTAAATCTGAGTCCTTTGCAATGTAAAATTAAATAATTCGAAATGGTAAGCATTTCAAAATATCTCATTTGCCTACACCCACTCACACACACACAATATGTACTTCATACATATTTATGCAGGAGAGTACTAAAGTTTATAGATTGTAATTTATAAATAGGCTTATATACATATATAATTTATAGTCGCTGATAACATAATGTGCTAACGCGAGCAAAATGTTAATTACTATGATGATGATGATGATGATGATTACGAAGAAGAGATGTAGAAAATACATGTGTGCACACGCATTGATATGTTTGCGTGCATACGCATGTGTGTAATATGTTATAAAAACTTATGTCTGCTGCACTATTCCTAAGCAAAAAAAAATATATATATATGAATTAATAAACAACTGAATATTTAATGTAAAACAATAATTTGTCTTTGAATTTTGCTGCAAGTGTTAGGCGATTTTACATCAAGTTGAAATGTGGGCGTATTATCACCCAATTACACATTTCACACTTTTTGAAAATACAAAAGTAATAAACATATTCATATTTGTTTGAACTTATATGTTTAAGCATGTTTTATATTATTTCTTAAACTACATTATAAATCGTTTATCAATGGAAGTTTTGGTCATTACATTTTGGCGTATCCAATTTTTGAATATTTGTTGCAAGAGCTGACAATGGAAAAATGGAATCATTTTAGAAATTTGTATATAAACGTTATTTTCTCTCAACAGTACCTTGTTGAGTAAATAAACAACCGCTAGAGCAGTCATTAAATTCAAAGTTAGTATATATATTGCTAAGAGTAAAGCCAATTCCGTTGTGTAGATATTCAAGCTGTTGCCATAGAGCAGTAACTGGTCAAAAGATCTTTGATTATCAATATAAAATGTGCCTTTATCTGAAATATTTAGAAATGTGCTAAATTATTATATTAAAATTATTCGATAAATTAAAAATGATGTACTATAGGTGTTTAATTTTGAGTTATCTGCTGTTAAATCAAATTTACTTATAAATCGCTGAGGCTTAAAATAGTCTGGAGGTAGTGTTAGTCAATATGTAAATGTAAATTATTGTGTTCGTCTGACGTAGGAATCTTAATCGATATCAGCAGTCATTCGAACAAAAGAAAGGTTACAAGAATTTTGGGCGTAGAAAATGCGCTAAGAATAGAGGAGAGCCGCAGATATTATAGTTCACTTCGAATAGAAGACCGTGTAGATGGATTTTAGATGAGATATAAATTTTTATAATAATAAAACTATGTAAAGGGTTATCCAAGTAGAGCTACTTTTTTCAATAGTCTTTTTTGACAGATCACGCGTGAGTCGTGTCAAGCTGTCATGCCATTTTTGTTCAGTATTGTTCAGCATTTCATCTTGGAGAGACTTACGTCTGAACAACGTTTAAAAATCATTCAACTTTATTGCGATTATTCACGTTCTGTAAAGAATGTGTCTCACGCGCTTCGCTCAGCTTATGATCAACATAATCAGTCTACTGAGCGTACTATTCGCAATACCATCACCCATCTTGAGACCCAGCATTCATTATTGGATAATATTCGACCGAATAGAGCACGTCCAGCATGCAGTGAAGAAAATATAGCGGCCGTAGCTGAGAGTGTACACGAAGACCGTGGAGAGTCGATTCGGCGCCGTTCGCAGCAACTCGGACTGACGTACTGAACGACTTGGCGCATTTTACGTCGAGATCTAAAATTAAAAGCGTACAAAATACATCTTGTGCAAAAACTGAAGCCGCTCGACCTTATGGCTCTTTAAAAGTTCCAAGAAGATCCGACGTTTTCGAGCAAAAGTTTGTTCAGCGATGAGGCCCATTTCAAGCAAAATTGCCACATTTGGGACGAAGAGCAACCTGAAGAGATTCAAGAGCTGCCATTTCATCCAGAAAAAACAACGGTTTGGTGTGGTTTGTGAGAACGTAACCGTCAATGGCGACCGTTATCGAGTCATGATAACCAATTATTTGATGCCTAAAATTGAAGCTCGTGATCTCCGCGACATTTGGTTTCAACAAGACAGCGCCTTTTCCCACAAATTCCATCAATCAATCGATTTATTGAGAGAACACTTCGGTGAGCTGGTAATTTCACATTTTGGCCCGGTCGATTGGCCACCAAGATTGTGTGATATCGCACCGTTAGACCTTTTCCTGTGGGGATATGTAAAGTCTAAAGTCTATGCAGACAATCCCGCTTCGATTCAGGCCTTGGAGCAAAACATCACGCATGTCAGTTAAATGTCGAAATGCTCGAACGAGTCATCGAAAATTGGACTTAACGGATAAACCATCTGAGACGTAGCCGCAATCAACATTTGAAAGGGATAGTCTTCAAAAAATAGATGCCAAAGAATGTTCTTTCGAATGATAATAAAATTATTTTTTATTATTGTCAAACCTCAAAACTGGCATTACATAGGCATAGGCGAGAGGCATGATGCAATAAAAAGAGGTGAAGTACGTAGACATCTTCTCGCCCTAATTTCTCCATATTGGCTGCCTTAGAAAAACAAAGTCTTTTCTTTTACAATGTTGAGGGAGATTTGGAGGATTTTTGGATTTTTTGATTAATAGCAAAAATTTGATGAAGTCAAGGGTCGGGAACACTGTTGATTTTTTTTAAAATAATTTTTTTCTGGATAGTATTTTGCAGCAGGCTATACGTCCCTTAAAGGTATATTGTCATTTTCAAAATAGCGATTGGAAATAAGGTGAAACTGACTCGGGAAGTCTTATTTAAAGTTTATAATTGTTATAGGTGTGTAAACCCGATAACAAATTTGTAAATCCAATGATTAGATCTTTACAGCTTTAAACCTACTGACGTTCACATATACATTTTCAAAGGGGCAATCATTTGAACTGCAAAAGCTATATCTGCTCAATATTCTTTGCTCGTTGAAATTTGAAAGAAAGTTTATCAAATCAAATTCAACATTTTTCTTCTGCAGAACAAACTCTTCAATAGCCAGAAAATTTTAAACAGACCTTTGAGCAGTTGAACAATGAACAAGCATCGAGTTGCTCGTATTGCTCGTTACCCGAGTATATAGAAATCAAAAACTTATATACTCGTACATATATCAATCGGCTATTAAATGCTCTGTTCCAGCTAATTTTACCCTCCCTTACGTGACATATAAATAGTAATTATCAGAAGAAGAAGAGATTAGAGACCCATTAAAATTTATATTATATGATCTAAAAAGGCGAGCCAATTCAGCCATGTTGCTCTGGCTGTCTTTCTGTTTGAGCGCCAACTAGTATATTAGTTTCTTCTTAGGTATTTTAGGTTGATTTTGGGTTATAAGCACTTCAAAAAAGCAGCTGAGATCATGATATTCTACACACATTTAACGAATCATCAAAATACACCCACTATAACATATAGTCCACATCCAACCGATTTGTTCAGATATGAGGCTTGGGCTCAAACATCTGCCAGATAAGCATCGAAGCGCAGAATTTTTGGGTATTCTACATACATAGATTAAAATAAGTATTTACACAAAAAAAATTAAATTGAATTTGGATGACTATATCTATAGCGTTCTGTAACCGATTTCTCAAATAATTCGGTTCAAATCGTAAAAAAAAAACTTAAATATTGCAATAGCTTTGATATGCTTATGAATGAAACAAAGGTTTCGGCAAAACCGAAGACAGATTCTCATTACTCAATTGGGTCGCTCAGTATTATTACTCAGTATGGGTCGCTATCGTTAAAGTGTCAAAATTGGAGATGAGAAAAAGTTATATGGCCGGAGAAGACCGAAATAAAACGTTTTGGGTCGAATGGTAGGGAATGGGTTTGGAGAAAAATATATGCCAATTTGGAACCACATAATGTCAGGTCTGAACTGAAGTTTAGAGTGAGTTAAACTATAACATAGGGTTGCATAATTTCCTATAATGTTAGTATTGAAGCGATAATTTAAGGAATAAGGCAGAGTCCAGCCTTTTAAAAACTAATTGTTTTGGGAAGTGTAGAGCAAAAATCTAAAATCCTAATAGCTTAGTAATTCTTAAAATATTTCTGGATCCAAGTTTGTAAAACATCGATTTTCTTGACAACAATGCCTTCAGTCAACTTACTCTTCCTTATTTGCTTTACTTACTTTCGGTTAAATAAATATCACATTCACATTTCAATAATTTCTCGATAAAAGTTTTCTCTTTTATAATATAATCCATATCCTTAATAGCCTGAAATTAACGGTTACAAATAAATATCGATGGGTACTCTTAACATAAACTGTTAGTTATTACTTACGTGATCTATAAAAGCGCACAAGAAACGATTTAGACTATTGAATGCTGCCGAACTGCGTTCCACTGTTGCATCTATGGTATTGATTTCCTTTTGAAAATGAGCTTGGGATATGCTATACGAGCGCTGATAGGGTGCCATCAATTTCTCAAAATAATTTCTGTCAAAAACAGTAAAATTAAGAAAATACTTTGCTGTAGATTACTTAAATTAGTATAAAAAATAGTGTATTGTGGGCAAAGAAGGTATCTTCGGCAAAACAGTCGGAGGTTGATTATCCAGAACAAGAAAATTCATCAAGATACGTGGCTATCTAAGGATCGAAAAACTCCCTACTAGTAGATCGATCATGTTGTGAAAAGCACTCATCTGCAAGAAAAGCTGCTTGGATGATGAGGATTGCCACACTGCAGTGAAGAGAAAAAACTCTCTACCACGCAACGTTGTGATCGACCAGAAGACGCGCTATGCGGAAAAGATACCAAGAATTGAAGAAGGAAGCGAGACGCACTTGTGGGCGATATTTGCGCTGTCATTATTATTTAAGAAATTCTTTACTTACCTTAGATTTAAAGGTGGTAAAATTATATAGCTCTGTTGATCCGAATCGCCCAATAAACCTTTACGACTGCATCGATTCTGTGAGTTACGTTGCATTTGTGTCAACATCGAGTACATATCCGTATCGGCAAATCCATTTGGGGAACGGCCATGTATATAGTATCCAAAGCTCTGCTCCAACAAAATAAATACTGATATATTTGACAATGAGCACAGATCAATGAATTTCAATAGAGGATCACCGAAAATGCGATTTAAAATGAAACCACGCGTTATTAGTTGCGCACTGTAAACTACTATGCTAACGGTAAATATGAAAAATAGTTGCATGGCAAGATCTTGATTGATAGCATGAATAGTAAAAAGCTGTAGAGAAGAGTAAAGTTAGATAAATTTGGATTATTACAAAATTGTACACATTACCCGTGTCACCGGCAGCATCAACAATGCTTGCAATGCTATTGAATGTTTCTGTTTCACACTGAAACGCATCCATTCGTTTGCTACGAAAATTATACGCCATGTCGAAACGTTCTCAGATGCGAAAGTTCGCACACTCGAACAGACGGAAGACGTTTCCAGATTATTCTTCAACGTAAAGTGATTGCTTTCACAACTACGCGGTCGTTCCCAGTCAATAAGGAATAGATCAAAGTGACTGATGCGCCAAAAGTGCACACAAATAAATATCAACTGCGGAAAGAAGAAAGTCAATTAAAAGCGTTCCATACGTTTTCGGTCCACACCACTAGCAATCAAGTAGTTTACCTTCAGCAAAGCTGCTACATAAATTAGAATTTCCAATGAATTTTGATCGTCCTTCATGATAGGCGTTGTGATCTCAACGTGGCGTTGCATAAGAAATTGCAGTGGATAAAAGAAAATGAAGAGAAGGAAGCACAATAACAATGCATTGCCGGTGTAAGATATAAAGTGGAGTAGGAATTCTAATAAGCAAGAGGACGGTGCACAAAACTCAGTTGCCGTCGCTGCTGTTACGGCATTACTACGTTTTCTATAGTTATACATGCGGAACATAGCCATTAATAATGCAATGGCTAAAAAGATAGGTAAAATTATTTCAAATATGAATCTTCTTTGTGTGTGCTCTCCCATCCGCTCAAACGTAATTTGCATTTTAAATGGATGCTCAGCATTGAGTGTCGTGTTTGTGTTAATATCCAAGTGGCGATATCGCAACTTGACAAGCGGCAGTCCCACCTGATCGTCGTCATAAATCTTATAATGTATTTCAAAAGATTCCACAAATCTAATACTACGGTAAAGTGAGAGTTTGAAGGTGTCTTCATATTTAGCATGCTGGTTGTGATTATAGGCATGTCGCGGCTGTGCTTCGATTAACTGAAAACGTTTCACCAACAGCCATTCGTCGGATTGTGGACGCTGAAATGAAGAGAGTGGGATGTTTGAGTGAAATAAGCAGTTTTATTATTATAAAATTATTATCAAATTGAGTGCAATTAAAGAATTTATAAAGGGTGATACATTTCGAGGTCCCTACATTTTTTAAAGAAAAAAACACAGAAAATTCAAATTTAATGGTGAAATGTTTATTATCATTCGCGGCTGCGTCTCAGATGGTCCATCCGTTGAGTCCAATTTTCGATGACTCGTTCGAGCATTTCGACTGGTAACTGGCGAATGACATGCGTGATGTTTTGCTCCAAGGCCTGAATTGAAACGGGATTGTCCGCATAGACTTTAGACTTTACATTTCCCCACAGGAAAAAGCCTAACGGTGTGATGTCACACGATCTTGGTGGACAATGGAACGGCCCAAAACGTGAAATTATCTGCTCACCGAAGTGTTCTCCCAATAAATCCATTCATTGATGCGATGTGGGGAAGTGGCGCCGGCTTGTTAAAACCACATGTCGCGGAGATCCTGAGCTTCAATTTCAGCCATCAAATACTCGGTTATCATGGCGCGATAACGGTCGCCATTGACGGTTACGTTCTCACCGGCATCATTTTTGAAGAAATATGGACCGATAATTCCACCGGCACACAAACCACACCAAACCGTTGTTTTTTCTGGATGAAATGCCAGCTCTTGGATCTCTTCAGGTTGCTCTTTGCCCCAAATGCGACAATTTTGCTTGTTTACTTACCCATTGAGCCAGAAATGGGCCTCATCGCTGAACAAAATTTGGCTCGAGCTTCTTCTTGGAACTTTTCAAGAGCCAATAAAGCGAAGCGATGTCGCTTGGGGAGGTCGAGCGACTTCAGTGCAAGCTATATTTTGTACGCTTTCAATTTAAGATCTCGACGTAAAATGCACCAAGTCGTTCCATACGTCAGTCCGAGTTGATGTGAACGGCGCCGAATCCACTCTCCACGGTCTTCGTGTACACTCTCAGCTATGGCCGCTATAACACATTCTTTACAGAACGTGAATTTTAGTAATAAAGTTGAATGATTTGTAAACGTTGATCAGGCGTAAGTCTTTCCATGATGAAATGCCAAACAATACTAAACAAAAATAACATGACAGCTTGAAACGACTCACGCGTGATCTGTCAAAAAAGGTCTATTGAAAAATGTACCTCTACTTGGATCACCCTTTAATATTCAAGTTCTGTCCGCAGAAATCAGAGTGGCAGGCAAGCAATATGAGGAAGGACATGGGTTCGTTTATTTTTAGTGATCGTCCCTCTGCCGGGAGTGTCAACACCTCCGAAAGTATATCTGACATGAAAAGAAGCCTCATCATAAAAATCCCTCAGCCGTTCGGAGGCGACTAGAAATAGACAGTTCAGATCCCTCCACTTGCTGGAAAATATTGAAATGCGCATCACGAGTTGGAGGAAGAGCTCGGTTATGCACTTATAAAGCGCCATTAAAAAAAAATTCCAAAATAACGCGCGATAATAGATAAATATAATGCACAGAATGTGGAATGTCTATAGAAATCAAAAGTCCATCCTAATCACAAGTTCACTATAACGTTCATTGTTTCTTTTATCAGCAGGCATTATGCAAGAGCCACTTACTGTAGTTAGATCCAAGAGTTGTATTTCAATATATTCTTCCTTAATGCGTTCTTTTCTTTCGTAAACCTTGTCTTTCCAGAACCTGGACTTTTTCTTGCAAAAACAAAAAACTCACTTTTTTCGAGAATTTCCTTAATTGTATTTTCTTCTTTATAATCGAAAAGCTGTATATCCTCACAATACCAAAATCGGTAGCCATAAATTTTTCCACCGTCCAGTGGTATGCACTTTTATATCAGTAATTGGATCGCTATTTCGACGTGGGCTGAAAGCAATTAACCCATGTCTCTTTTGCAGTGTCATATTCAGATCGCAGCAATAGCGGCACTAAGTTTAAGAGAATCAGAACAATAAAGTACTTAGCTATTAGATTCGATTTCATTTGCGAGCGCATCCCTAGCAGGTAATGGAATTACCACTGTAATGGAATTATGATTAACACACTCCGTGTAATCTGACGAAACCTTCCAATACAACTCATTTTCAAGCTAGCTTACCATTGCAATGTCTTTCAAGTGGAGTAATCTGCTATTAAAGATACAGCAAGACAAACCGGAGTCAGCCGACCTCTAGAGGACAAACTGTACAGGTACATGGGTACCCTGTGAAAATCTTCTTCAGTGATATCCAATAATATTCCGCTTAGTAGCATACACTGATACCTACTTGCCTACGCCGACTGTCGGAAATACTAAGCTAGTATGTAAAAATTTAACTACTTTTTTCAATAGCCTCTTTTTTGACAGATCGCCTGTACAATGTTTGCAAATCATTTAACTTTATTACGAAAATTCACGTTCTGTAAAGGATTTGATTCGCGCGCTTCGCTCAACTTGTGGTCAACTTAGTCAGCCTACTGAGTGTACTATTCGCAACACCATCAGCCATCTTTAGACCCAGCTTTCATTCTTCGATAATATTCGATCGAATAGAGCACGCCCAGCACGCAATGAAGAAAATATAGCGGCCGTAACTGAGAGTGTATACGAAGACCGTGCAGAGCCGATTCGGTGCCGTTCGCAGCAACTCGGACTGACATATGGAACGAATTGGCGCAATTTACGTCGAGATCTTAAATTGAAAGCGTACAAAATTTGCGTACAATTTGTGCAAGAACTGAAGCCACTCTACCTTCCCAAGCGACATCGCTTCGCTCTATGGGCTCTTGAAAAGTTCCAAGAAGATTCGACGTTTTCGAGCCAAATTTTGTTCAGCGATGAGGCCCATTTCTGACTCAATGGGTATGTAAACAAGCAAAATTGCCGCATTTGGGACAAAGAGCAACCTGAAGAGATTTAAGAGCTGGTATTTCATCCAGAAAAAACAACGGTTTGGTGTGGTTTGTGGGTCGGTGGAATCATAGGTCCATATTTCTTCAAAAATGATGGACTAAACGGATGGACCATCTGAAACGTAGCCGAGCCAACATTTAAAAGAGATAATCTTCAATAAATAAATGCTGTTTTTTGTTTCTTTAAAAAAGTAGGGAACCTCGAAATATCATTACCAGCTGGTTATGATCTAGATGAATTCCCGCCTTTGGCACTGAAGAATAGTAAAACTTTCTTCTTCTTATTGTTATTGTGTTATGATTACCGTGTTACACATGAATGAAATTGGATCACTTTAAAAACTTTAAGCTTCATCTCCTATTTTACAAAAACATCATGTCGAAAACTAAACTTAATTAGGAGTTATTGAACAACCTTCATCCATCGTGACTTTCACAATATCTTCTCGAAAACCAACCAATCACTCTAAAAATAATCAATTAAACTAAGATTTATACTTACTAAATTCTCAGCGGAAATATCTTCAATTAAGACGGGTAGAGCTTGTAACTTCGTATTCTTCGCCTCGCCCGAAATATTCAAAAATAAGCTGTAAAAGTTGTTGTTTGCATAAATTGTAGCCAGATCAATCAGATTCTCCACTGTTAATGTGCATTGAATTGGCTTGGAGAAACGAGCAAATTTTATTTCCTCTTGCGGATTCCAATCGGCGGCAAAGCTTTGTGCATTCAGTTGGCACAAATTGATATGGCTCATTTTGAATTCACCCCAACGGCGTAAAGTGCCATCCAAAGAAAAGACGGTGCTAAATAGTTGCAGCTGTTTAAGGTGAGCAACAAATAAATGCATTATACTCGTATGTATGTAGTATATACATATGTAAGTGTAATAAGAGATACTCACTCCGCCTGTACCCAATTTAATATGCAGTGGTTCCATTAGCTGTTTAGCGGTCTGTTTCCCCTTCTTATAGTACAACGAAGGTTTTACCGCTTGTAGGTGTTCGTCCATGCTGGCATATTTGATGGCCACATCTGACACTTGTGTCAGCAAAAAGGCACTACATGGTGAGTTCTTATCGGTGGAGTAGTGAGACATTATACAAAGATTTGCTAACTGACTGCAAGCTGTGCTATTTCGAAGCGCCAAACAGAAGAACGCTACGAACTTGAGATCACCAAAGTGTACAGCATTAGCGCTGGTCGATTGCCAAAATGAATTGTATTTCAAATATGGTTTCAGTAGTGCATTTCCTATACAATAGTCCATGTAACGGAAGTTGTATTTTAAATCGCAAATATTACAAATACTGCTTGCGGAAAACCCAGCTGGGGTTATACGAATTGGCCTCGTTGAAGCAATATTCCGAGTGTTGTAGTCGGTGGTTGGTTGTGTAAAGTTAATTAATTTTAATTCACATGCAGCTTTAGCAATATTATTTGTATCATTAAGACAGTCCATGGCCGTGGGTAATGAATCCAAACATCTTTCCTTGCATAATGGGTTATGAGCATATGTATCATATGAAGCAAGAGTCACATAATTGCTAGCGCACTCGCAAGAGAACTCTGAAAAATATAGTAATGATTATTAGTACTTATATAGTCCGTAAATGGCAATATCGGTCCCTTCACTCAACAGGCATTTTCGATTTCTACTTCATTGCTCTTGCATTTAAAATACGGAATATAAACTACCTCGATGTGCACACCGGAAATTGATGGAACGCAGCTGAGGGGTTTCAGATTTATTATAAAACGACGTTGAGGATGGCAGTTGTCTTCTTCTGTGTTTAATTAAGGAGAAAATTGAAAAAGAAATGACAGCATATCAGATGACAGTGCTTTCGACTCTTCCACTTAAGATAACAGAAACAGAAACAGTAGGTTTGTTAACCATCAGGACACTCCAAAATCCTAGAAAGTTATAATTTTCTACCAAGCTGTGCTGTGTTTCTATTTCAGATATCCGCCCCAACTTTGGTACTCTGATTCCCGGCAAGGACTAATGGGGGGAAACAATTATAACGCTCGAGCTGGAGGCATTGAAATATACATATGTACAAGTATATACACAGATGGTAGAGTAAATGAAGGTATTTTCTCGCGTAATCCTTCATTGAAGCTGCAAAATATGATGGAAGAGAAAAGTTGTTGTTGTTGTGGTTGTTGTTGTTGTAGAGGCTTGCTTAATCCCTCCTAGAAATAGAAAAAATTTGTGGCAGTTAGTCCAAGAAACGAGCAATTTCGAAAGCCTCGGATCTACGATGAATATATCGGGGTTAAGTCTGAAAAGGTAGGAGCTGTGTCTGCTACGGTCCAAGATTGTCAGTGCTCCAGTATTTAGGCCTTAATTGTACTTATTTTACTCGGGTCTCGCGAAGCAGCTCGAGCTCTTCGTCTGCTGTGGGTGGTAGTTGGTTTTCTACTCCCACGACAGCCAGTTCTACGCACATTTTTTTATCCCGCCCAGAGCTGCTACTTTTTCAAAGATCTAAGGTAAACAGGTAAATAAATATAAATAGTTCAGGAAGAGACATCCTCATCTTCAGTGTCACTCAGACAGCAATAAAAGCTCTATAATCGGTAACGATAACTCTAAAGTGAATTGAATTGCCGCAAATCTCTTTATGAAATGATTGAACAGTAAATACTATCCTTCGTTTGAATCACTGTCCACAGGTATATAGAATGGTAGTACAGCCGAGCTTGTGAAAGGTATGATCAAGCAGTTTCCGCGAAGGTCGAACGGCTTATACTCTCTCAAGTTGGAGAATATTTCAAAGCTAATTGCGATCATAATGAGACGACAAGCCACAAGAACTGCAGTAACCACGAGAAAGAGTAGATGGATCTCCAACTGTTATGCAATTGTCTCGCTCTTGGCAGGAGCAGATTCCGCCATATCCTAGCCCCTTTCATGGATAGTCTTTGCCTTGTAGCAGAAACTAGAGTAAATAAAACAACTATTAAATTCATCGATAAGTCCAAGTGGATGGAAGTGTAGAAGAGCCAGAACAATTTTCAGGGTGTCTCAATGAGCGCATTCTGTCCTTGGTGCGCTCATAACTTTAGAACGGCTCAAAATTTTAATGCAGATGGTCCATGAAGTTTCTCAGTGAAACATATTTTTGATAACTATTTCCGCATATGGAAAAATTCAATTTGCGACCAGATGGAAGCACTGCGACTACAGATCTGAAGCTGCCAAAATTCAGATGCTTAAAACTTAAAAAAAAAACGAGAGAATAGTCAATATAAATGTTTGCCGCTATGAAAAATATGTATATGTTCGTCGATTCTCAGACCGTCCTCCCGTCCCGTTTCTGGGGAGTTTGGTAACAAACACCAAACACATATGAGTACGCACATACATATCTACATACATACATATGTACACTTCTGGACACGTAATGTTTCGATGTTCAGACACCACCAGGGCTTTGAATGAAAGCAATTTATTTATTTAAATGCTGCTTTCCCCTGAAAATTGGCAAAGAATATGTATGATTTCGAATGTCATATATACAAGCCGAAATTTTAAGGCATCAGGATATTTAATAAAGAACTTGCAATGTGGTGCCCTTCGCGAAGTGTGTCAAATATGATAAAATGCAAAGTTAACCTGGATCGGAAACTCGACCTTTCCGACCAAGCTTAAAAGTCTGTCAGTTGAGCGGAGCGGAAGCAAGGGCTTTCCGCCTGCCCTACCTTGATTTGTGGCACTCTTGATAACGGGAATATGGAGCGGAAACAAAGACTTTCCGACCATAACCCTTTGTCTGCTAAGAGAAAAAGGAGCGGAAACTTGGACTTTTCGCCCGCAGTAGAATATAGTATACTGGAGACTATGCCTCTTCAGCTATTCAGATAGCGTGTGTATCGCAGTTCGTTGCTAAAATAACGCGTAATAGCCAATATGCTTACCAGCCCCGCGAGGTAATACTTTATTTGTAGTTCCGTGGGGAGAGTGGTAGTGAGTGGAGAGGTGTTTAGTACGTAGGTGCAGCTGTGAGGTTGTGTCGGTGTAGCAGTACTCATAACAGTTTCTTCTTCACAAAAAAAAAAAAAAAAAATATGTACACTTGCACTTTATGTGATAATTTTGAAATACATTTCGAACTGTTTAATCAATACTCACTATCCGCTGTTGATTGTAAATTTTCCTCTTCTTTACCACAGGCGACACAAGCAAATGTATCCAGATCATAAAATTCGTTATTTCTGCATTGACTCATATGATGGAAGGTGAATATGGTATAATTTGAAATTTTTAGTAGCATTTCCGGTGCGTTGCTATTACCATAAGCCGAAATTGTAAACATTTGGAAGAAAAAGTTAACACATAGGAAGCTCAGTTTTATTAAAATACACATTTTATAACTTTTTATCTGCAATAACAGTTATATATGTACATATGTATGTATGTATATTTATTAAAAATATTTCCCTAATTTTTGTGTAACACAATTCGACGTTTTAGTTTGTATTAAAAGTCACAATGCTTGAACGATGACAAAGAGCCAACTAAATAATTTGAATACTGGAGAGCATTGCACTAACCCAAATTGAACGGAAACTATACATATGTATGTATAGGTACATATATGTATATATGGACTTTTAGTTACAAGTTGGCTGTCAAGGCGAGTGCGTGTTTAATGGCATTTAGAGATTATTTAAAGGAGTTCATTCATTTAGGGTTTGTTTACATAATAACGGCATAGAGTTACTATAGCTACCCCACACCCGGTAGAAATGTTGAATGTAAAGCAGCAAAAGGATTTTAAGTTTTACGTTCAACCCCAAATAAACAGGCATTTCAACACACTAGTTTAAGATCCTGATTGGCTTTGGTAATTTTTTTTCTCATTTACTTGGATGTACTGCGTACACAGGTTTATTAGGTTTGTTCAATTAATAACATAACCGTGATGTATATAGCAAACTTCGCGGCTACGCTGGCTAGGTCATGTCGTCCGAATGGATGAAAGCGCTCCAGCTTTGATAGTATTCGATGGAGTACCCGCTGGTGGAAGCAGAGGAAGAGGGAGACCTCCACTCCGTTGGAAAGATCAGGTGGAGAGCGACCTGGTCTCACTTGGTATTTCTAACTGGCGGCAAAGAGCAAGAAGAAGAAACGAGTGGCGCTATTGTTGACGAGGCTATAATCGCGTAAGCGGTGCCTACGCCAAAGAAGAAGAAGATATAGCAAACTTCAGCAAGTGATAGGGGTAACTGTCTTAGCAATTTATGTCTATCCATTCGTTTATCTGCCATTCCAGTATTATTACCTATTATCTCACTGTTGGCTTAACAGTAGTTATTAGGGTATTAATCGGCAAAGGTTAACCGAGCTTGTAAGTTCTAAACACCTTCCAAATGTCATTGGTATAAGCTGCCAATAAGTCTGCCACCCATGTAAACTACATTACCACACAGAACATGCTCCTGATCCACTGTTTTCTAATATGATTAAAATAGCGGAATAGCAGGTTATCTAGTGATCGGTTTCTCCCGAACATGGCCTATTCTATTACTAAAACATAATTTTCTTAAGAAACTTGCACTCTTAAAAGCGCTAACACTGATACTTTCCCAAAGACTGAAACTGAAATGGGCAACCGGCTAACAATAAAGTAAGTTATAAGGCACTACCTATAGTAGACGTAGAGCGCGAACTGCCTGGCGAGACCTAAGCAATAGTGGAACAACAAGGCTCTGGATACCGCAGTAAACTCAACTTATACTTTTCCAGACTCTGCTCCGACGTACCCAACACTATGCAATGAATTTTCGCACGACAATAACACCCTCTTTACCTACTCATCTCTGGTCCGAATCCGTCAAAACAGCTCGCTTCCTGAGCCTCACGTTAGATGACCTCAACGACAAGCGTTCTCTAAACGCTACAACAACAACAAAGATAATAATACCTTTCAACCTCCCTTAAAATCTCCCTTTTTTTAATTCTGCAATTATTGGAGTTCAGGAGACATCACTTTCCACAAAATTTCTCTTTTTTAGTTTTTTCCAGGTTATTTTCAGGGATTGCAGTCGCATAAACCGAGTGGTTAGCAGAGCATACTACCACGCGAACGGTAATGAGCTCGAATCTTGGCCAGACTAACATCCAAAATTATAGAAAATCGTCAGGAAACGTCACCTCGAGTCTATTTAGGGAATGGATCGATTTCGATGAAATTTTTGTGAGTGTTCAAGTGGATTAGAGAATGGTTTAGAATTTTATTTTCAGAAAGAACACCGGGGATTACCCTATTCGAACTAATCGTTTTTATGGTACCATCTAAGTGAAACTTGATACACGGGTAGATATATCTGCTATTTCAGCATGAAGATTACTTTTTCTATCAAAAAGTGGACCAACCAGGAAGGAAAAATCGTATACATGGTTCGATTTGTTTGAAATTATTTTCTTTGCAGGAAGTGGATTAAATACCGATCTAATGGGAGCTTATTCAGGACTGTTCATAATTCTTTTTCTCTCTCTCTCCCTTTACAATGCCGATTATAATATCTAAATACAACTCTCACGACAGCCGATTCTACATACCGGAGTTGACCCAGACTTTATCCGGCCAAAGGCTGTCACCCTTTCAGCGACCTAAGGTAACCTTAGTCTTAATTCATCAATGGAGCAACACCCTGCAGCAGATTTGATCCAAATCCTTCTTATCAGGGCTGGCTTAGAAACCAAATCCTGGTCCGACGGATTATTTCTGCTACTTGTGCCAAAGACGACTCCAACATTATTCCATCTCGATTAGATGCAGCTAGTGCAATGGTTGCAGTCATCTTAGGGTCTATTCAGCGTCCAGCCGCGTCTCAAGCCTTCACGGCAGTGCCTGCAGCAATATTGCCCACTTTGGGTAACCCCCGCTGGCCCCCACGGCCCAACCGAGCTCCACGCAACATGACTCCAAAGCAAACTTCAAAGCTACGACAATTTGAACAGGAGGTTCCGAAGGGTTGTGTCCTCTCTTCGATGTTGGTTAATTTTTTATATTTCGAAGCTCTTTCTACCGCCAGAGGATGCTCCTTGGTCTCGTATGTTGATGACTGACTGATGATATTGGCGTCTGGCCAGGATATTGATAGCCTTTGTTCGAAACTAAACTGCTATCTCGCCGACCTTTCCCGCTTCTTCAGCAAAATCCTATGCCATCATTTTCACCGTCTGGACGAAATAATACCGTCTGGAACTCAATGAGAAAGTCGATGAAGTAAAAATTCCGACCATTAACAATCCCAATTTACTGGAAGTCAGTTTGACAGTCTACACTCCTTCACTCCGCATACCACTGCAATTGCCACTAAAGTACAGAGCCGCAAAAAAAATCCTCAAATCGCTAACCGGCAGGTAAAGACAAAGAAACTCTGTTGGCAACATACAAGGCATTTGGTCGGCTGGTCGTAAACTATGCTGCTCCGATTTGGACGACGGGGACTAGCGAAACGCAGTTGAACAAGTTACAAGCATAACTAAATACCGTCCTTCGGACCGTGAAAGGAAACCACCTGATGGCGCCGGCGTATCACTTACACGGTGAAACATATATGCTCCAAGTTAAGGAGGAAGGAACCATGCACTGAGAATCTGTTAACACCTTTCTGAAATCTCTTCCTGTGAATGATGTTCATGGAATCCAATCACCACCCATTGCAGAACAAGAACTCGAGCTGCCTCTGGGTATTATAGTGGACTCAACTCCTACTTATCCAGATTCTATCCTGAATCCCTGCACGACATTAACTACCTCTGCATGCCCACTCAACCCGACTCATCTAAAGTCCCTCTCCCTCTGGTCCGAACCCGACGAAGTTGCACGTTTCCTGGGCCTCCCGTTATATGCCCTCAATGAAGCAGACTGAATCTACTTGGCCCTAGGCAGGGTTAGCGAGCCGATACAATAACAACAACAACAACATAATATTTAAATTTGACAAAATACATAACAGCCCGACAACGTATTCCCGGATCTACTAGTATATTTTTATATCCTGTATATACATATTATTGCTTTTTCTCAAATAAGCCCTGTAAGCCACGCGTTTTTGTATGATGCACTAACATCTTCTGTGTCTTTCGTTCAACATTTTGGAAACATCTAATATAAAAACCCATGAATTATAATGAAAACTTTTAATTTTATTTTTTAAACCAGTAACAGTAAAAACGGAAATGAATTCAAATGTATGTATATATTAATATAAAATGAGAATACTACGTTCGTAATTTACTATATTTGGAATGTGAATGCATTTGACGAATTTATCATTTTACCATTGAAGACAATGTGCACGGACATGCGTTCGTTGTAGATCAAATTTGGTAAAAGCTGTAAAAGTATTTTAGATTCATATAGTCATATATTTGGTAAAAGAAAATCATAAAAAATTTACCTTTGGGGTAACAAAAAAATATTGTGCGCGGCCAACTTGAGTGGTTTCCCTAACAAGCATTTCAAATATTTTTCGCTCGTTATTTGCGTCCATACCTTGATTAATTTCATCTACACACCTGAAATGCAATGCAGGAAGAATATATGTAAGTCACACATTGTGCTTTAATTTAGATTTTTATGTATTTTACCGAAATGGAACGTGTGTGATATGTTGTAAGGACAAAGTGTAGGTTGCAATCGCAACTGCTCGTTCACCGCCGGATTGCGTGTGTCGATCAAGCGCCTGCAACTGTACATTACTACGATATTGTACCATGATTTGTATCCCATATGTGTCATAATCATGCTGTGTAAACAAAGTAATTATAATGCAGAGCATTTATGCATACGTATGTTAATTTTGGTTTAACTAAAAATTTACCTCATCGCGCCTGATTAAGTTTACTTCACCCACATAACCCATAGATGACATAAAATCAGTAAAGTGTTGATTTAGAGTGCTGACAATGTTTGCTATTTCGGGATACCAATCCTCATGTAGTGTCGTTATCTGTGTGGCCATATCTTGACGATTATGCTCGGCATTTTGCATATCCTCTTTAAGTTTTTTCATGTCTGCACACTTTTGTCTGAACTCTGCAGCGATCTAAATACAATCAAAAATGTATAACAAAAGTGACTTTAAGAAACAAATTTAGTTGAGCATATTAATTTTAATTTTTACATTTTGATCCACGTCTCCCATACATTCTAAACGTGCTTTTAATTCATTTATTGCTTCCTTTAGTGCATCCAGAGTATCTGGCAGCATGTTGAAAAGCTCATCAGATTTACATGCTCGTTTGGCCTTTTTGGCTTCAGACATTTTTATTGCCAACTGCTGTTTGGTCTCGTCTAACGTTTTTGTTATCGTTTCCACCATACGCTAAATATCGCATATGTATAATGGCATGAAAGTATATATATATATATATAAAAAATATGTAACTATTAAGCCATTCATGTGTAATCATTGATTATATGAAATACCATTGCTTGATCTTTGTTGCGTTTTAATTCCTTAATTGTATTGATAAGCTCTTCGTTCTCTTGTTTGAAAATTCTTTCTTTCATAACGGTAACTTCTTTTTCGACAAAAACCTGCTTCAATTCTTTTATGAGTGCAATTTTTTCTCGTTGCAACTGCATAATTTCTTGTAAACAAGTTTTGACTTGCTCGGCTAGATTTCGTTCTAATTCAGGTAAACCTTGATGGATTGACCAAGGACTATTTAAATAAGAAAAGTTATTTGCAGTTTTTTACTACTTACTAATCACATTGTTTTTCAGTTGTTTTACTTTATCGCTCTGCCTTCGACATTCCTCCTCCAATTTGGCTCTCTCTGTTAATTTGCTATTGATTGTACGATTTTTAGCTATTAATTCTTCACGTTTAACATGTATTTCGTCAATTTTAGCTTCTAAAACTGAACGCCGGTTCTTTAATACATCACTGGCTCGCTTTAATTCCCCTAAGCTATATAAAAAATTAGTACATTTGATTGATTTAAAGAAATTTAAAGAAAGTTTTTAATTTTACCGTGACTCATTTTTCAGGATCTCGTTTGTATTTTTGCTGGTCAATAGGTTTTTGCCACTTATCTGTTTTTGCAAAGTCGATTTATCGCCTGAATACTTAGAAACGCTAACGTAATAAAGTTGATCACCTAAAATATATATATTTTAGTAACGGTTTGTAAAAAGTTTGAAAATAAATTATAAAGTGCATGTCAGTTGAAGTGGCCCAATATACAAGGCAATTTTATGATAATTTCTTTAATAAGGATCAACGACAAATGTAGTTTATTGCAGATTATTACCTCCAAAGAAATGGTGAATGTTATTAGGTACGTCATCGGTTTTGTCATTTACATCAGATGAACCAATTGGTATATTATGAATATTATTTAAATTGCATAGATAATTAATTATAGCAGGTGGGCCTTCAATCAAGTCAATTAAATATGCGGTGAATCCACAAAACCTATTTAAATACATACAAATTCAAAATAATATTAATCTAATTATTATAGCTTTGTTCAACCTTAGTGATTCAATCGGTCTATTGGCACGGTAATTTATTTCATTAGCGGGAGGTGTATGTCCAACATTTATTTGTAATTTTTGTTTTATACATAATTCATTGACAAGTAGTGAAACATCCTCTTTATTCTCACAAGTGAATGCCAGCAAATCCCTAGCGCTGATTGTATTTTCAAAATACTTGGCATGTTCAGGGTCTTTTACAGTAAGCTGTAATATAAAAGCATTTAGAAGGTCATGGCGTGTGAAATACAAAAAAATTCACCTCCAAAATCATTGGTTTGTAAACAGTCCCCTTAAACAAATGCTGATGATCCCTTAACCATTGTACTGCACGATAGACATCTGGATATTTTCCTTCTAATAACTAGAAAATTAAATTTCTTTTCAAAGTTAAAGCTATAAAGGAATGAATATGACTTATTACTTGTAACTTTTGCGCATGAACATCATTTGCACGTGCTATGCGTCTAATTAAAATTCCTATCTCTGGCGCATACTTTTCATCTAGTTCTCTATTAATTTCCAAACGTGTTCTTATATGCTCAGCTAATTCTTCTTTAATGTCTTGAATATTTCGCTGTAGAACATTCATTTCAGCTTTCCAATCCTTTTCGGAATTATTTTCTTTCGCTTTTGTTAGATCCCGTAACAATAATTGCAACATTTTAGTTTCCTCTTGTAAATCTTTATCGTAATCGGATTTTTCGCGTTTCTTTTTCTACAAATCCATACAAATAAGTCAATTTATGAAAATACATTATTAATGAATCATATGTGGTTTTACGAATTTCACTTACCAAATATATTGTTCGAGCTTGCTCAATTCGGTCTTTTAGTACTTTTATTCGATCCTCGACGCGTTCCTTTTTTGATATAACTGTTTTCTCTTCTTGTTCCTAGTTTAAATTTAGCAAACAATATTGACTACATTTCATTAAACAATATATAAAAATACCTTGAGAGTAATATTTCTAACGAACTGTTGTGAAGTTTTTTCTATATCATTTTGCCGCCTCATAATTCTATCGTATGCCTTTTGTTCCTCCTCAAATTTTCGCTTGGCCAATAATAAGTCTTTTGTTTGTTGCTCTTTCTGTTCATGCAAAGTGCTTGCCTCAAGATGTAATTTTTTGGCCTCACAAACATCTAATTTATTCTGATATTCCTGTTGTTCATTATATCTTTCCAAACGTTGCTGTAATCTAAAAAAAAAAAGATTTATTGCGAAATTCAGAGATTGAGTTCCATTATAAATACTTACGTATTACATTGTACTTGTAATTGCTCTAATTCTTCCTTTTTCTTTCTTACACCGTCGCCTTCACTCAACTGACTTTGACGCAGGGTTTTCAATTCTTCAAACTTGTTAATCGTTTCATGACTACAAACTGAATTAATAGTATTAAAGAAAATCTTTTGTGGATCCATTTTGGCAAAATCTTGCACCCGATCCTGAGGCAGAAACTGGCACAAATTACCAATTTGAATTTTAAATTCCATTATAGCGGCTAAATAGTTTTTCTCGGATACAGTGTCTTGCCCGATCTTAAATTTAGATTTACCATTACGCGGAAATGTTCGTTCGAAAATTGTGGATTTGTCAGCCTCGCGGAAGATTTCAACCCTAATTATCGCTTCATCCCGACCATTTTTTACATAGTCACCAATAGAGGTCGAACGAGATAGTAACTCAGGTTTGCCTCCTAAACCAAGAACTATTGCAGCCACAAGTGTTGATTTACCAGTTCCATTAGGTCCAATTATAACATTCAAATACTCTGTTGGATAAAATGTGCATTCACCGTATGTCCTGCAAAAGTTTTGAAATTTAAAAGGCTACACTAACGTTTTAAATATATTACAAAGTTACACAAAGTTTTTGCAGTAAACGCTCTTAATTTTTCCTTTAACAGACACGTTTACTTTTTCTTCAATTGGGATCGGTCGATGCATTTGCGTCGACATTTTAAACAATTCAAATAAATTAAGCGAATTTATTCAAAGTATTTGCGCCATAAACTTAAATATTTTGTTTGTAAAACCATTGTATAGGTTTATGCGATAGCTAGTCAAAAACATAGCGACTCAGCTGTGATATTGTTACGATTTTGCAAAATTAGCCTCGAGGATTTCCCAAATCCATCGAGACTGATCACTGGATTCTTAAATAAAAGTAAATTATGCTTGCAGTTTCTTAATTATAAAGAATTTACTCAACGTTCATTTATTCTCCCTAGAGTTTGTGCTTCTGCCCTATATACTGAACCGATTGCTCCTACTAACGCCTGGAATGATCGAAATGAGGCGAAGAACTCTTCCAAAATAGAGATTTAATTTAGTTATACAATCCACAACGGAAGAAAGGTTTGTCCCCAATGCAATTGGGAAGGTCCATATGAGATAATCCAGCGGCTAAACGACGTAGTGTACCGAATCCAGACCGTTGAAAGACCAAGAAACAAGATGAAAGTGTTCCACCTGGACAGGCTTGCAGCAATTGGAACATCAAATGTGTCTGGTCGGGATTATCAGACTTAGGTGGAGGGCAGTGTGGCGAAAATGCGGAACATATGTCAGATGAAAGAGAGAGGCCGATAACTGGCATATTCTAGAGTGCGAAAATAGAGAACATTCGTTAACGAGAATATCATTCCAGGCGTTATTACGAGCAATCACTTTAGTAAATAAGGGTGAAGTAAAACTTCTGGCAAGTCAATTGTAAGGCGAGCTCGTTGGTGAAAACACTACTGTAAAGTAAAACTAATAGACTGTAAGGGTTGTAAAATAAGTAATTGCAAATAGTGAAGCCATTTTTATTTATTTTGATGATTAAAAGAACGTTGAGTGAATATTTTATAATTCAGATCGGATCCGAAGGATTTGGAAAATCATCGAGGTTAATTTAGCGAAATCTTAAAAGTATGGCTAGGGCCCCAGAAATGCTTGGGCTTCTTTAAAATTGTCACTGATGAAAAATAGAAATAATATTTTTACGATTTCGGTCGACGACTGGATTGTTAAATAAAAGTCATCACCTATGTTTGCAGTTTCTTGATTATAAAGAATTTACTTAATGTTCTTTTATTGCTCAGTTATTAACAATAACTTCACTATTTAAATTAATCATTTAGATTAAAACTTTCACAATGTACCATTTTTACTTCACAGTACTGTTATCATCCACGAGCTCACTTTACGACTGATCAGCTTTGCAGTTGTGTTTCACCCTTATATATTTAATCGAATATTTGCAACTACCGCCTGGAAGAATCGAATTGTTCTCGATAACGAATGTCTTGGCCCTAGAACATGCCAGCTATTCGCCACAGTATTGTTACGATTTTGCTGATTAAACCTCGATGATTTCCCAAATCCTTCGGGTACGATCTCTGGATTGTTAAATAAAAATCGCCAACTTAATTTGCAGTTTATTTATAAAGAATTTATTTAAGTCCTTTTATTATTCAGTAATTCACGATTCTATTGCAATTCACTTTACTATTTACAATCACTTGTATACAACTTTCACAATGTACTGTTTTTATTAATTTTCTGTAATGTAATCTCCAACGCGTTTACTTTACGACTGATTCCTCTTGCAGTAATGTGTCGCCCTTATATACTTGTTTGCTGCTTGAAAACGAAACCCTGGAATAATCGAGTCGTTACGATAACATTTCGTTGTACTCTCTAGAATATGCCAGTTGTCGGCTCCTCTCTTTCATCTGACATTCGTTTCGCATTTTCGCCACAATTAGTACCGGTTGAAGGATGCCAAACAAAAGAAACCCTTTAAAAACAACATTAACATTTACAAAATTTTGTTTTAGGTAAAGTTATATGGTCGCTGCTAATTTTTATAATTTATATCGGAAAGTTTGGTCAATATGTCTGCTAAGGTACCTCCTCTAACATACAAAGTAATTGCAGAGTGCTCTGTTACGAAGGCACGAGCTGGACTAATGACGCTTCGTCATGGTGAAGTGAATACGCCAGTTTTCATGCCTGTCGGCACGCAAGTAAGGCTTTCAACTGATTTGATTTTCATGACACATTAAACGCTTTCAATATAATTAGGGCACTCTTAAAGGACTCCTTCCGGATCAACTCATTGAGCTTAACTGTCAGATATTACTGGGAAACACTTATCATTTGGGCATGCGACCTGGAATTGAAACACTTCAAAAAGCTGGTGGCTTGCACAAATTCATGGGATGGCCTCGCAACATCTTAACTGATTCTGGTGGTTTTCAAATGGTTTCATTATTAAAGTTAGCCCAAATAGACGAGAATGGTGTAAACTTCTGCTCTCCCTTCGATAATAGCGAATGCATGTTAACACCTGAACATTCCATTCAAATTCAAAATACTATTGGAGCTGACATTATGATGCAATTAGATGATGTTGTAAAGACCACTACCGTGGGACCACGTGTGGAAGAGGCTATGCATCGCACCATACGTTGGCTGGATCGATGTATAACTGCCCATGCAAGAGATGAAGATCAAAGTTTATTCCCAATTGTACAAGGAGCTTTAGATGCAAATTTACGTAAACAGTGTGCTGACGCATTAACACAGCGTAAAGTACGTGGCTATGCAGTGGGTGGTTTAAGCGGCGGTGAAAGCAAACATGAATTCTGGCGTACAGTTCACGTCTGTACGGATTTACTTCCAAATGACAAACCAAGATATTTAATGGGAGTAGGGTTCGCTGCTGACTTAGTGGTATGTGTTGCTCTTGGAATCGACATGTTTGATTGTGTTTTTCCTACACGTACGGCGCGTTTCGGCTGTGCATTAGTTAATACTGGTCAATTAAATTTGAAAAACAAAAAATATGAGCTTGATATGCGTCCCATCGATGAAGAATGTGAATGTAGCACATGTCGCAGGTATACTCGTTCTTATTTACATCATATTGCCACAACTGAATCAGTTTCATGTAGTTTGTTAAGTATACATAATGTGGCGTATCAATTGAGGTTAATGCGTAATATGAGAGAAGCAATACTACGCGATCAATTTCCGCAATTCGTTTGTGATTTTATGTCCAAACATTTTGAAGGAGAACCGGTACCGTTGTGGATAAGAGAGGCGTTGCAAGCAGTCAATGTAGAATTACCCAGCGATGAAATCGAGGCTGCGGTAGCAAAAACGTAGCAAAATGTACTTGAGAATTATTAATTAAAACTAAAAATCCTAATATAATGTGCGATGCTAAGTATATTTTCCAGACAAAAATGAGAATTAATAAATCACCATGCAATTCTTGAATAATTCAAAGTTAACAACAAAAAAGTGTATACGTTTCTCCACATTATTTCTTTTCTTTTGTAGAAGATGCTTTAGAGGTTGATTTCTTATTAGTAGTACTACTTCCAGTTGCTTTGGCCTTTGAAGTCGACTTAGCTTTCGATGTTGTGGCTTTTTCGGAATGTTTCTTCGCCTGAATTATCAGAGAATTTAAATTAATATATACTAAATGCGAGAACTACATACCTTAATTAATCCATCGTTTTCTATTTTATCATCCTCATCATCTGAAAGTGTAGCATCATCTACTCCCTCGCCGTCCTCGCCATACAGCTCATTCTCATCACTTGCTTCCGATTTCTTCTTCTTAACACCTGCATTTACAGAATACGAATACGCAAGCACTTCTTTATTATAAGTGCGTGTCAAGGCTGCTTTTACACGTCCGTCTACTGCCTCCATTGGTCCCTTCTTGCCTGGCCAAGTTGTAAGCTCGACCAGAGAATCAATATCCTCTCTCAACAAATGATATTCCTTCAGTACGTCCAGTGATTGTTGTACTCCTTCCATTCCCAAATCTCTTAGTGGGCGCACGATTCTTTCCAACAAATAAGGTGCATAGTCAAGACGTATAGACATACGTGAAGCAGAGGTCCGCAAACGAGTGTGATCATGAATTTCTTGAGCTAGACGACTTCGTTTGCTGCTTCGTGAATTTTTACCTAACCAACCAGGGAAATTTATCTGTCCGGTAAAGTGACCACTCATGTAATCGCCAGGCAATACTGAACTAAACATTGCTTGTGCTGGGAGCAGCGACCAAGCGGAATTAGAACGTATGCGTTTATCTACTAAATCACCCAAACTTAAAGCATCAGCTGTGAGCGCAACCTTATAGGGTATATCTGACCTATAAAAAAATCGATTTTTAAGAAGGTTTTACGTAGCAATGAAACTTGCGCTTTTACTTGGAGCCCTGTGGAGATACTTGTAAATAATTCTGTTGTACAAAAAGTGGTCCTAAGCTGTAATCTTGGAAGAATAGATCACATTTATCATTTAGCGACATCTTTTTATGCTCATCTGCGGAAAATACTTTGCGCACCACTTCCCATGGACCCTGTAATAAACGGAAGGCAATTAGGTGTTTTAAAATAATATTAATATAAAATGTATGAAATACCATTTTTAAGTCTTTCTCCGCCGTTTTGCTGCTAACATTGCCGCTGTTAGAAGGTAATTGCAGATGCTTACCCGCACTCAATAACGAAATATGATTTATCGATTGACGTATGTCGTTATTAGTTGCTTCAATTATTTCTTCCACCTTATCGTTATCAATTTTGAATCCTTCCTTACAACATATACTCATAATGCGTCCCTTAATCTGTTGCGTGCGCGGTTTAGCGAAACGTAGATCATAGCAATAGTTAACGAGTGAACGCATTTTTTGATGATTACGATCATTACACATGCAAATAATTGGCACTGATGAATCCTTGATTAATGTAATTAGTTCCTGTATTCCACCACGATCCTCATTACCGGCCATTCCATCGACTTCGTCCATTAGAAGTACATGCTTCTTTGTAACAGTTTTACCTTGACCATGAAAATAACCGAAAAGAGATTTGTTGGATAACAGTTCAGCTACTTCTTCCTTCAAAAGCCGCTTGCTGCGGGTATCTGAAGCATTAAATTCAACCGTGTCAAAACCCAATTCCTTGCAAACTAGCATAGCCGTAGTAGTTTTACCAATGCCAGGAGGCCCGGATAACAATGCGGCTTTATAAAAGCTACCATCATCGTTTTTAGCCCAAGGATTTGGTTTTTGAAGTTTCTTTTTGCCATCATGGTTAATATACCACTTGGAGAGCCAGTTTTTTAACCTTAATGAAAGTGAGAGAAAAAATGGTTAGTTTGATTTTAATTATGTACCTGGAAAAAAATTAATTACTTCGATACATTGCTAGATGGTCCGAATTGTCCAACGATTTCATTTACATTTGTTGGTTTATATTTATCTACCCATGGAAGCATTTCGTCGTCTACGTTTGATTTCACTTCGTTGTTTTGTGTTAAATGATTTACTTCTTTTGCTTCTGTTTTTACTGTTACTTTGGTGTCCTTGTTGGGAGATTTAGTTTGTTTATTTCCTACTTCCTTTGCTCCTGCGGACTCGAGCTTTAGCTTCTTATTACTTTCATTTACGTGCTTTTCAGTATTTTCGCTTCCTTTTATGAAGTTCTTTGTTGGTGTTTTCTCTTCTACGTGATTTTTCTTTTTCTTCTTTTGCGGACTCTCACTTATGGAGTTTTGCTTATCAACATTTTTTTCCTTCACTTCTTTCTTTGGGAGGTCACCTGACTTTTCTCTAATTAAGTCAAGAAGGCCATCTTCACTTAAAACATGCACACCAAATTCTTCTGCTTGCACCAATTTCTTTGGACCTGCTTCCTCGCCAACAATTAAGTATTTAAGTCTTTTACCCACAGTAGTCATCATTTTACCACCCAACTCTTTTATTATTGACGCCGCCTCATCGCGCTCAAGCGATTCCAATACTCCAGTAATGAGAAACGTTAGTCCAGCTAAGCAATTCGGTTTTCCCTACTCAAAAGGTTTCGAATACAGTTTAATTAAGTAAACAACAAAGTACATTTGTATAATCAACAAGAATACCTTTGGAACTTCTTTAGATCCAGGATTTATAACACTCGCTCGATTTTTATATTTCTGGTAGAGAATGGCAGACATGCGTTTACGTTCATGACGATCTTCGTCGGACAGAACACCTGATAAAAAATTTTATTCGAGATGAAATTAGCTTTTGTATGCACTAAAGAGATAATCAACTTACTGCTTTCCAAATCTTCATGTTGTTTTTTCTTGGCTTTCGGTGTACTTTTCTCAAATTTATTATCCGTTTTAGTTTGTGCGATATCGATTTTATCTTCCTTGAGACGTTCTTTTTCTTGCTTTGCTTTCTTCGGTGAGTGAACGACCTTTTTCTCCATCTTACTAGGCGTAATGTCCTTTTTGGGGGGACTTTTATGAGGAGTTTTTGATTTGGACTGCGTTTTAATTTGCTTTTCACTGGCGATTTTTACACTCTTATCTAGATCAACTTCCATCAGGCTTTTGTCGATTTCGTCATCTTCCAACTCTATTACTGCCTCAGCCTTTGGCGGCGGCGGCTTCTTAGCCTCAACTCGTAAGGTTTCCCCACCAAAAAGCGCATTAGGATCAACTGGCTTTAGATTTTTTGTTGGCGAATTTTTCAATTTTGACAATGACGGTTTTTTATTCAACGGTTTATTGTCGCGAGGAGACTTATCTGATATACGTTTTTTCTTTGCGGGTGTACTTTTAGATCTAGAACTCTCTAATATTTCATCTTCATCACTCGAAATAACTCTTGCAGTTCGCTTTTTCTGCGTAGCAGTCTGCAATTCCTCATCACCATTGGAAGCGTCATTTTTCTTTGGCAGACCAGCGGCTTTATAGAAAAATCGAATGTCCTACAAAACAACGACGGACGATGTAGACCGTCTATTTAATATTTATAATAATTTGGGTTTAATAGAGAAAAACTTACACGTTGCATTTTAATTAATTACGTTTTGTTCAACATGAAATAACATAAAATAAATCAATAGTTTTTAACAAGCTAACACCGGTAATTTTCGCGCAAACGCAAATTTAAAATGACATTTGTGCTCAGCTGATTTCAAACAAGCGTTGCCATGCCAATTGGACTAATGTACTAATCCAATATTCGCACCGGAAATGGCGGTTATTTTTAAATGTACTACCTTATCGACAACTAACATAAACTGTACAAAAATGTATATGAGTATTATAGATTTTTCGTTTTTGTAGCTCATAAAATAGGAAAAATACAAACCCGGAATGGACGGAAATCATAAGCGATATATCTATATAGAGTTTTGTTATTGCCATCGAGGATCGATTTAGCTCATGGGAGCTCGAGACGACGTCCCTCAGTTTTTGTTATCGAAACAGACCGTTTCCTGGATCTTACGTTAAATGAACTCCATGAGTTAGACCAGTCTTGTCTGCACCTAGGTGGGACTCAGATAGCCGCTACAACAAGAACAATTACAAAATCAGGACTGCAAGTCGAGGAGAAAACTTCTTGGCCGTCTGTTGTGATTGCAACTATTCTACATCCAATGGACGATATAAACTGTACAAAGCCGTGTGGTTATCCTTTTCTGCGACAATAAAATGGTTCAAGCCAATGTTAAGAATCATGTAGAAAACCCTAGAGACATGCTTTTTGTCGATCAACATATGGTCAAAAATGAGTTCTTCGACTTCGAGGCAGCCGTGTAGCTTGATGAAGTCTGTGATGCCGGAACCTACAGAGAACTATTTTTCGAGCCCCGGCGAAGTCGATCAGCCATTTCGTCATGGAGGCTGGAGTTCCCGATATTTGCACTAGAGAAAACTTCTTTGCCCATCATGAAGTTAAAATAAAATCGCCAAACATGTTCTTGACATAGCGGTAACAACAACTTTCCACCTGAGCGTTCATAGAAACCGTCTTTACTTATAACGTACTTCTCTTCCATCGAGCCGTGGAAACAAATCACCGATATGTTTAGGAATTTCACTTGGTTTTGGCTCAACCTTTATCCACAGGGTTGAAATCTCCCATGTCACAAATCCAATACCAACTTTGTGTTACTTCATATGAACGCTATATTATGTATCACAAGTGCTCATTGTCTCTCATCGTTTTCATCTTGTGACATCGACCAGCTGGTCATCGGTGCTTTCCCAATTAAGGGGATGGACATTCCAGGTGCATACCCGCATTTCGTCAGGAAAATTGGAAGTTCTCTTCCAATTGTTGTGTTTGTGGTGGGAGAGAGACTCCGTGGCTGAGTCATTCACCCCGGTGGAAGAACGTCACACACCACAACCCGCATCAAAGGGATGTTATTCAACGCTGATTTGCGACAACGCCCCGACCGAAGAGAAGAACGATGTGACCAAAGATGCTTTCTGTGGGAGCCTAGAACGTACCTATCTGCGCTGACCCCGCCACGATGACCCCGCCACGATGACCCCGCCACGATGTCAAAATCTTGCTTGGAGATTTCAACGCCAGGGTGCGTAAAGAAAGTATCTTTGGTACAACAGTCGGAAAATTCAGGAATACGGTTGTGGGCACAAAAAAGTACATCAAGCTCCGGATCGATCCTTTAGTGATAGAAAAAAGGCATATCTCCAATGTTTTAGACGCGCGTACGTTCCGAGGACCAAAGGATCACTATCCTATAGCAGCGCAGGACGCCCGTCAAGAAACACAAGGAAGATTCGACGTCGAAAAGCTACAATCTCAACAGATAGCCGAACATTTTTCTACTCGACTTGCACTCCTGCTCTCTGAGAGCACTCATCTATATCTTGATACAGGGGAACTATGGAACGGCATTTCAGCTCCCTATGTATCGCTGCTGCAGATAAAATTGGATTTCGGCAAGGCGAAAGGAAGAGCTGGTAAGTTCAGGATTGCTGTGCTGTAGTGGAGAGAAAGAAGACTACCTAACTCGCAACCTTGCGAACGATACAACACGTGCGGGGTGGGATAGCTACCGAGAGCTGAAGAGGAAGGCGCTGCGCAATTGCAGACGAAAAAATAATGAAAGATCGAAATCCGTGAGTATGAAAAAGTATTGAAAAGCTGGCTGACATGGGCAATGCTTGAAAATTCTATTAAAAGATGCGATTACCAAGGAGGTAATCTGGCCACTGACGACCAGGGCATACTGAGTTTGTGGAGGGAACACTTCTTCAGCCTTCTGAATAGAATTGTAAGTGTGACACCCGGGAATGGTGAACTCGAACCCCTAATTGAAAGTGATTAAATAATCAATTCAAGTCCCCACTATGACGTAATGTGAATAGCGATAGCCCGTTTAAAAAATAACAAAGCAGCAGCAGCCGATGGCTTACCGCCAGAACACTTCAAATACGGCGGCGAAGAACTGACAAAGTGCATGCATCGGCTTCTTTGCAGTACATAGTCAGACGAAAGCAATTCCGACGAATGTAACCTATGTGCACTCTGCCGAATCCAAAAAAAGGGAGACCCCAAGGTCTGCGCCAATCATCGTGCGATAAGCCCCCATAATATCGCATATAAGGTCCTATCTAGCGTGCTGTGGGAGGGTTTAAAGCCAACCGTCAACGAGACGATTGAACCTTATCGGTGTGTCTTCAGACCTGGAAAATCCACCTTTGATATTCACCATGTGCCAAATCTTGGAAAAGACTCGATACTCACCAGTATTCATCGATTTTAAAGCAGCCTTCGATAGCACAAGAAGTAACTGGCTCTACGCCGCTATGTCTAAATTTGATATCTCTACAAAAGTCATACGGGTAAGTAATTTGACAACGGATAATACTTGAAGCGCAGACAAAATTGGGAAGAATCTCTCTGAGCCGTTCACCAACAATTCAGCAGAACCACTCTTGCCAACACAAGTTCTTCTTTGGATTGAGTAGGCAATTGAAAAGTAAAGTCCCCCCTCGACTAATGAAAAACAAACTTCACAAGCCGCTCATTACTTCCATCCTGCTGTGTGGTGCAGAAGCGTGGTCCATGCCGACATCCAATGAGATGGCACTAGGAGTCTTCGAGGGAAAGGTTTTGCGGAAGATTTATGGCCTTTTGCGCGTTGGCAACGGCGAATACCGCAGACAATGGAACGATGAGCTGTACGAGATATACGGCGACATTGACTGAGCTCAGCGAATAAAAAGACAGCTACGCTGGCTAGGTTATCTCGTCTGAATGGAAAGTTTTCGATGCAGTACCCGCACATGGAAGCAGAGGAAGAGTAAGACACTCCGTTGGAAAGACCACTCGCTCGCTTGGATTTCCTATTGGCGTCAAGCTGCGAAAAGAAGAAACGAATGGCGCGCAATTATTAATTCGGACATAATCGCGCAGGCGGTCCCTACGCCAATACAAAGGGTGATCCATGTGGAGGTACTTTTTTCAATGGCCTTTTTTTAACAGATCATGCGTAGGTCGTGTCAGGCTGTCATGTTATTTTTGTTCAGTATTGTTTGGCATTTCATCATGGAAAGACTTAGTCCTGAACAACATTCACAAATCATTTAACTGTATTACGAAAATTCACGTTCTGAGCGTACTATTCGCAAAACCATCACCCATCTTGAGCCTAAGCATTCATTATTGGATAATATTCGACCGAATAGACCACGTCCAGCACGCAATGAAGAAATTATAGCGGCCGTAGCTGAGAGTGTATACGAAGACCGTGGAGAGTCGATTCGGCGCCGTTCTCAACAACTCGGAATTATGTATGGAACGACTTGGTGCATTTTACGTCGGGATCTTAAATTGAAAGTGTACAAAATAGAGCTTGTTCAAGAACTGAACTGGCTCAATGTGTATGGAAACAAACAAAATTTCCGCATTTGAGACGAAGAGCAACCTGAAGATATTCAAGAGCAGTCATTTCATCGAGAAAAAACAACTGTTTAGTGTGGCTTGTGGGCCGGTGGAATCATCGGTCCGTATTTCGGTGGCCGTTATTGCGCTATGATAACGGACTATTTGATGCCTAAAATTGAAGCTCGTGATCTCCGCAACAAGACGGCACCACTTTCCACAGATCGCATCAATCAATGGATTTATTGGGTGAACGCTTCGGTGAGCAGATAATTTCACGTTTTGGGCCGGTCGATTGGCCACCAAGATCGTGTGATATCGTACCGTTAGACTTTTTCCTGTGGGGATATGTAAAGTCTAAAGTCTATGCGGACAATCCCGCTTCGATTCAGGCCTTGGAGCAAAAACTCACGCTTGTCATACGTCAGTTACCAGTCGAAATGCTCGAACGAGTCACCGAAAATTGGACTCAACGGATGGACCATCTGAGACGCAGCCGCGCTCAACATTTGAAAGAGGTAATCTTCAAAAAAGAAATGCCAAAAATGTTCTTTCGAATGAAAATGAACATTCCCCATTTAATTCTTGTTTTTTTCTTTAAAAAAGTAGGGAACCTCGAAATGGATCACCCTTTAAAACAAGCGGCTAGCTTGCTTCAAAACCGACTTCTGCTTGTACCTGCACTTCGGGTGAACAGACCCTAAATTTAGTGCATTTCTGTGAATCCTTAAGACGAATATGCCGAAGTGGTACAACTCCCTAGTTCAGCATAGAATTGGTTTATACTCAGACTTGACACAACTCTTGTATCCGTATGTATGTATGCATGCAAGTACAGTTTTGTATAAATTAAGGAATGAATATACATATATATATATATATATATATACGAGTATATGTGAACATGTTTCCTACATCCCTACCAATGAGAGTGATCATAGTTGCGTATCTTTCGATTTTCCAAAAGTAATTTGCGTTTCTTTAAGCGTAACTTATTCAATAGTTTCTAGTTCGACTTAATCAATCATTCAATCAATAAAGCAACAAATTTTGAGTAGTTTATAAGAATTGAGAATTGGGGACTGAGAAACTGTCGTTCTGCTAGGCTGAGAAATTAAAATTGTATGCTATTTAAGTAAATTTGAGGTAAATGTGAGTAAGATCAACGGAAAAATTATAGGAAATCCAAATTTTAAAAAATTAAAATTTTAAAATTAATGAACTTCGTAACAAATTGTGATGTTATTGGTGCTTTGTGTGGCAATTCGTATGTGTAATAAAGAATTTCACGCTTTGTGGGGCCTCTCTCTGCACACACTTCGCATTCACAAAGAGGAGGACGAGGATGACAAGGAGGAGGAATGTATTCATAGGCTTCTTTTGATAGAATGATAAATTCAGCATATGATTTTCTTCGCTGTCGTTTAGGGTTATTTACAGGCCAGACGCGATGGCACCAGTTGGTGGAATGTAAATTAATGTTTTTAGTTCGATTTGAAAAGCGATTTGCTTTCAAAGCAGTGCAAATGTTACTTATAATATTTTTTATATTAATATACGATTTTTATTAAAAAAAAAATTATTTAGGAAAAATATCATAAACCTGACTGATTTCATTTGGATTCAAGGTACTCAAGTTATACCTTTACAGTTGCTAATAATACAATTGGAATCAGTATGTTTAGCGCATAAGTCGATGAACTTCCAACAAATTAGCTAAGTTCAGAAGTTCATATTTCGAAAGATACGACGGTGGCTTAATGAAGTTAGAAATAATTTTTCTTAGCTCCCTATTGACGAATAAATATTTTAATGAAACTAAAATAAATTTGAATCTACTCGAAATGGCTGATATGTAATAGATTCATTTACCCACAATTAAAACTCATTTACTGACCAAAAGCAAAATATTTATTTATATTAAATATATTAATTATTTTGAAAGATAGTACCAAAATCTCTCCTATTTGCTAAGAACCACATTTCTTCCATCAGAGTGGAACTCTTTCTCTCCTCTGGTACCATAAACCAGTACTGCATCGAATACTTTTAGAGCTTGAGTCCATCTGAATGACGTAACTTAGTCAGCGTAGCCGCTTTCTCTTGATTCACTGAACTATACCAATGTCGTTGTATAACTCGTACAGCTCATCGTTCCAACAGTATTCGCCGTTGCCAATGCGCAAAGTACCATAAATCTTCCACAAAACTCTTCTCTCGAAAATTCTTAAAGCCGACTCATAGGGTGTCGACATAGTCCAAGCTTCTGCACCATATGTCAGGAAGCGTATGATGAGCAACTTGTAGAGTTTTGTTTTGTTTGCCGAAAGAGAACTTTACTTTTCAATTGCCTACACAGTCAAGAGTAGCACCGGTTGGCAAGAGAGAGAGAGCCTGCATAAGATTTCAAAGCTGACATTATTATTTGTGCTAAAAGTGGTCTCCAAGTAGAAGAAATTATCTGAAAATGTTTT
Source organism: Neoceratitis asiatica (assembly GCA_030068015.2). Classification (NCBI taxonomy): domain Eukaryota; kingdom Metazoa; phylum Arthropoda; class Insecta; order Diptera; family Tephritidae; genus Neoceratitis; species Neoceratitis asiatica. Next base: position 43,178,961 of record CM061529.1, read on the forward strand.
GAGTGTCAAGTTATGACTGTCAAAAAGTACATATGAGCAAAGACAAGAACACACTGACTGTTTGTTTAATACCGACAATATTTTGTCTTCTCCTCGTTCACCACCAGACTTCCTTATCCATCTGACTTCCTTATCCAGCCTGAAGAAAGCAGACCTTATGGCGCCGTTGTTGTATCCAATAATATCAATATTATCGGAAGGCCAGTAGTTGTACCCTCTTATAGAAGATTGCTCTATTTAGTTCTCTTACTCTTATCATTATCCCCAGCATTGGGTTGAAGAAGCCGTGGTGCTTTTCGAACATTTTCTTACGGATCCCATCCAGTATTTGCCGAATAGAGTATATCTGGTCAATAATAGTATTGTTAGATCTGGAGGTCTAATAAGTTCGCTCTAAACTCTCTCACAATATGCTCGATAAGACCTTATATGCGATGATGAGGAGGTTTAAGTATCCCATGATAATTCGCTCAGATTGTGGAGTGCTCCTTTTTTAACGATTGGGAAGAGCGCACTCAGGTTCCAACTGGCATGCTTTTGTCCATTTTTCTCACGTCTATTTTGCGCACATGGATCGATATGTATTTCTGATTTTTCTAAAACATCCTCTGAGTAAAAAGAAAAATCCCTTTGAAAATCAACATTTTTCCAAGATTCTTTACCCCAACAAACCGTTGTGTATGAAAATTCGCTGGATTGGATAGGCATAGTTATATTTTTTTTGCTTTTCATAATCATTTTCGAAACCTCATGAAGTCTAAATAAATGGATTTACGTTGACTGTTCGTGCTGCTGCATACAATAACAAAATGTTAAATAACTTCAAAATACTCGTATCACGCAAATGCTAATCAGGTGTTTAACACAAATTTGACATTTTGATAAATTCGATATGTGTATAAAAGTCGCATTTAATTAATCAAGATTAAGTTTACTAATGAAACAAGTGTATGAAACCTGATTAACAATAATAATACATACACACGTACATATTTGGATGGGTATGTGTATGTATCTCTGTATGTTTCACTCAAAAAGGCGCTAATTGCATGGGGATTTATAAAATATATACTCAATCAAATGCAAACACACAACTGCAGCAAGCATTTGTTGCGATAGAAGTTTTGAAAGTGTCGGTGATTTTTAATGTGGCACCCTGTGTGTCAACATGACTCTGACCGGGTGGTAAGTTCATTGGTTAACAGCGTTAAGATGGGGTGGCTACTGCCTACGTCAATGTGGAAGGATATTAAAAAAAATAAAATTCAGTGGATTTCAATCTGATTAATCAACGAAAATAACCAGCTGTAGATTTTGCAGACGAATATATAAATAAATTTTACATAGAGTCGCAATGCAAATAAATAATCATGTGTTTGAGAGGTTAAGTGCAGAGTCAAACCTTAATATCTGTTTTTAAATTGTTTAAATTTAAAAAAAATTTTTTTTTACATGAAATTGCAGCTAAACACAACTACTAGGAGTTTTAAAATAAATATATATAAAAATAAATTTTGAGAGAGATTTCTTCCATTTCTAGTTGTTTTTCGGAAAAATATTAGGTACCCACAGGCTTAAATTGAACAAAAAAGGTATTTAATATGTTTGTTTTGCGATTTTTTATTTAATTATTTTTTTTTGAGCTATATCAGACCATATTTTCTTTTTGGGAGAAGTGAAAAAATTACAACAACAGTCTGAGCAGTGGAAGTTATAGCTATTTCGGAAACCATCATGTTTCTTCATCAGACTTCTTTCCAGACACCCATATTTGAATTTGATCCGAACTTTAGATGTCCACAGCACAAGCCAATGCTTAAACCATTAAGCTACGTGTGTGCGGGGTTAACTCATTGTTGTTTTTCACTTTTCCCTCTTTCTACATATTCACGATCAAGTGCTCAGAATTTCGATAGCTTTAAACTCGTCGCAATGTAGTTACGTTTGTGAAAATCTACAAATATTCTAAGGTAACGCCTTTTTTTTAGTTAGAGAAAATTTCATTCGTTCGGCAGGCTCTTCCGTAATTTCTAGACGTTTTTCAGGTCACTGTTCAATAGCCTTCATTAGTTTTTTCGAGCTGTATCAGACCATATTTTGTTTTTGAGAAAAGTGAAAAAATTACAACAACGTTCTTTTTATTTAGTCATTAATTCTTTTAAATTCTTAATTTCAAATTGATTTCCAGGACACTTTTATGCCTATGAATGCAAGGTGTATGAAATCAACATTTTTCTAAAGTTGTACAAATTGTTTGAATATCAATTGGATGTCGAACGTGTTTCTCCACCCGAAATTCAAACTTTTTGACAAATTTGGATTTCCCATGTAAAACGAAAGGAGGCGAATTTGAAGACGTATCAAATATCTGACATGTGGCAGCACTTTTATTGGATAGTCTAAAATTTTGGAAAATTCGATTTTTTTGTTGCATATTTTTAAAGTTTAACTATTTAAAAATATGTCTGTAAGAGGATTTTCAAAATTCAAATTATTACCGGTTCGGCTTTTACGCGAAACTTTTAACGCGTTTTTCTCGAAACTGTCTTTTTCAAAAGAATATCCACGTTTTCTTAAGTCTACGTCTGGAACTGCGCTCATCTGCAAATTTCAATTGTTACTGCTTTAAAAAAATTCGAAAAGTCAAAAAAAAGGTCAAATAATTTTTTTTTTCAAATAATCGTCATTTTGTGATTTTTTTTTTGACTTTTCATATTTACAGACATTGCGACATTCCGATTAATAATCTGTTTTTCCAGATTGCTAGAAAAGTTGAAATTGTGGATATGGTTACGACCCCCCACTTCATCAGATGTTAATTCGTAGAACTAAAGATTTTTTTGTGTATTTATCTCAATTTTCTCAATTACTGTAATGTACTGTATGCTTTCTCATTCAAAGGTATCGAAAAATGTGCTCGTCGATGAAAAAAGCATACTCCGCAGATTTTCTATGTGGTTTGAATCAGTTGGTTGTAGTGGCCAATCAAGTACTGAAATTTTATTGCCGTTTAACCACTATTTCACTTACTTGTAGGTCATACTTGGTATCATTTTGGAAATGCCACGACAGAGTCATTTCCTCATCCACATATTGTAGCATTATGATCTTCGCAAATTGTGCTTACTTGTTTCGATCGACCATTCCATCAATTTTTTTGAGAGAACCGCAATCCTGTGCTGAAAACCAGCCCCAAAGCATAATAGAGCATCTACCAGGCTTTTAAGTAGACACGACATTTTTCTTATCATATTAAATTTACTCTCGTCACTAAATAGTAGTATTTTATACATTTCAGCAGATGAATTTCCATACTTTCAAGCAAATTTCGGCCTAAAAGTAAGTTTTGAGCGTGAAAAACGTAAACAGTATTTTTCCCAAAATTTTTTTGCGCTGATATTGCGAAGTGAGTAAGGGCATTTTTTTCTATGAATGTATGCTCTCAAGATGGACTCTAACTCTCTTTGTTTAAAATGTCCGAATAAGAGTTAAATGGATCTTTGTTATTTTTTTATGAACTTTTTTATTCGTTTTCCGTGGGCGACTTCTAGAATGTATAGTTTCCATTGGTAACTTCATTTGTTGCTTCGAAATACCTTTTCAAAATGAGAATTTAAATGTTATTTAAAAGTTTTGTTTTAAAAATTGTTTACGAAAGTAAAACATTCCATAAACTATGCAGCCGCATAGGTTTTGCACAATACTGTATTTTTTACATTTAATTTGTTTGATGGTTGATTTGGTTGATGTGGCTATCGATGCAAATACGACGATTTTGCCTTTTTTGCTTTTGGCAATTCCTTTCTTAACTTTCTTTCAAAAGTTCCGCAATTTTTGTTTAAATCAATCGAGTACTCAAAAAAATTGAAGATCATTCAATTGAATTACAGAAGTCAAGAAGAAGTGAATATTTATGAAATGACAGCAAAATTTTAAACTAATTATGCCCGATAGAAATATTACAGGTATTTTGTAATCAATATATTTTTGACCGACCATGTGGCGAATAGTGACAGGTAACAAGATCAACGGAAATAGTAACAGAGGTTGTTACCGATGAAAACATCAAAAAAAATCACAAAAATGTTATGAATGACCATCAATTGAAATTGGATGAAATTGATTGAACAGACGCTCGAAAGATATCAACTGAACATGTACATAATATTATTCACGAGTACTTGGGTATGAGAAAGCTCTTTGCAAAATAGGTGTCGCGCGAGCTCACTTTTGACCAAAAACAACGACGTGTTGATGATTCGGAGAATATTTTGTTGATGTTTTTGCGTCGGCATGTGTCACTGGATGAAACATAGCTCTATCATTTCACTCCGAAGTCCCATTGACAGTCATCCGAGTGCCCTGCACACGAAAACCCGCGCCAAAGCGTGGAAAAACGAAACAGTCGTCAAGGTTATGGCGTCTGTATTGCGCATGGAATATTTTCCGTTGACTATCTTGAAAAAGAAAGAACCAATTGGACTTCGAATTGCTTCTACATCCACCGTTTTCTCCAGATATGGCCCCCAGCGACTATTTTCTGTACTCAGATTTCAAAAGAATGCTCGCTTAGAAGATGTTTTCGTCGAATGAAGAGGTGATCGCCGCTGAGGCCTATTTCCAAGCAAAGGGCAAATCGTACTACAAAATAGTATCGAAAAGTTAAAGGGTAGCTATAATCAGTGTTTCACAATCGAGGGGAACTATGTTCGATAAAATAAATAAATATTGGCAAAAAATGTGGTTTACGATGGTAGGCTGGTAGACTTTTTAACTGACCTGTTATCAGTTGATTTTATTTCCTTTTCAAAAGCGAAATAAAATCTGTTGAATATTGTTTTTTTTTCGAAAATTTAATTTCCATAGCATCTAGCAGAGGAGAAGACTCACCCCGTTGGAAAACCCGTTGGAAACATGCGGAGGAAAAGTGTATGGTTTCGTTTTTTTTATATTTTGTTTTTAATTTAATATTAATTTTAGCAATTCATTTTAACACTTAGAATTAACATACGTTTATTTATTTCACGAATGGATATTATTCATTATAAATATTTTATGTAAGCACAGTTTATGAGGATTTTCCTAACTTCAACACTGTATGCAGTTAAACCAAAAATTCCATCTGAATGCGAAGGATACACACTTTTAATACTATACTGATATGCTCATCATTGACATATGTAAATACTTAATTGCCATTTAATATTAACGTAATAAATCCACCAAATGCGATTCTGACGTTTAATACCCGAATCGGCTGATTTTTCCATTTTCCCTTTGCATAATTCAAATCCGACATTACACGGTGTCTTAGACAAACAATCCGCAAGGCATTTGTTATTTGTTAGTGTGTCACATGCAACACTGTTGTGGCCAGCGGCATAAAAATCAAAGTTAAAGTCATGCGATGAAGGCAATAAGCCATTCCACCCAGTCTGCAGCATCATGATTTTTTCAATTATTTTCGGGGGTGTGTAGCTGTAAAATTTCAACACCTCTACTTTATTGTGGGAAGATTGACATATGTTTATATGTACAGCTTTGCGATGTGGCTATTTGCTGCTGTCACCCTTTTTTGCTTTTGACTTTTGGAAGTCGGTGGGCCGAAAGAAATGAATCATTTATGTAAATGTAGGTAATTTGACAAAAAAATAAATCAATTTTGGTGCTTAAGCGTTGTTTAGTCGGATAAGTGACTAGTATTTGAATGATATTGTTTTTGGAAGCTAAAAAGTGATATCGGTTTTCGAGGGTGTGTAAGTTTTAGGGAAGTCTTCAAAAAAACAAAAAAAAAAGTTTAAATTTTTTAATCAAAGGGTAATATGAAACTCTCTCGCAATATTTGTACCATTTCGGTATATTTAGCGCCGAACCAAGCTAGTCAAGCTTCTCTCAACTTGATCTCAACATCGTCGTAGAAATTTCCTTTTTCTCCTGAAATTTTTCTCTCCTCAGCTTTTATGAATTAAAGATGGCAATAATACATTATCAGTAACCAATAGAGACTTTTTAATATACTCGTACGTTGTCCTGTAGTAAGACATAATCTTTTGGGTCAATCGTTTTATACATAATGCTCCACAATTACCCCAATTTTTCATTACTGAAACAGTTGCGTATGTTTCCACCGAACTAATCACTTTCCAAAATTTTGGATTCCTTGTTATTATTATGTATTTTTATTTTTATTTGAAGCTTTATATTTAGTGAAGTATTTTTTGCAAATTAATTGGTTTATATAGGTTCCAATATGACCACGCTTAAACTGAAGATTTATGAAAACTACACTAAATCAAACATATTTATGGTCAAACCTGAATTCTACTGATCATAATCATCAAATCAGTAATCAATTTTTTGTTATACGTTTTTTTTGACCACATCTATCGAGACTTTTCCAATCTTTTGCTTTCAATACCTGGTGCATTTTATAGCATAGATAACGTCTTATTGTCACTTTCAGGAGAGTTATCCCTGTGGCGGATAAAGCTAAATACATTTTACTGTCTTACAATAGCAAATAAAAATATTCATAAAAAAAGTTTGGAATTGTTAGCTGTGTGGGCAAACTACAATATTTAAAAAAAATCAGTTAAAATGGCAATTAAAAAAATAATGAGATTTTTGAAGAAAAACGTATTAACTTGTGTTTGAATAGATTTTACAGCTTGCATTCGATATTGATTTCTTTTGATCATTTGTATTTGGGATTTAATTTTTCAACTAATATACAATTTCTGTGGAATTTTTTGTCCAATAAATTTTTGTTGTTAGATTGTAGGTTGCTTAATTTTAAAAGTTGTATCGTATAAAAATGAAAATTACCCTGTCGGTATTGCGGTCCACCTATATTTTTTATGTGCTAGCCATGACACAAAAATTCTATAAGATAAATATTATCACCTCGGAATTTTCGAAAATAAGTTCAAAGCTTAAACTCAGCATTGCTTGATCTTGTCAGTTATAAGATATTCAACTTGGAGACTTTATAATTATTGTATACGTATGTACCTGTTTATATAAGGGTCATAGGAGGACTATGCGAAATATTGATTTCGAGTCGTTTTCCTCAGATAGCAGAAGTAAAAAATAGCATTTATTTTTTAAAGATTATCTCCTTCAAATGTTGTCCGCGGCTGCGTCTCACTCCAATTTTCGATGGCACGTTCGAGCATTTCGACTGGTAACTGGCGAATGACATGCGTGATGATTTGCTCCAAGGCCTGAATCGAAGCGGGATTGTCCGCAAAGACTTTAGACGTTACATATCCCCACAGGAAAAAGTCCAACGGTGTGATATTACACGATCTTGGTGACCAATCGACCGGCCAAAAACGTGAAATTATCTACTTACCGAAGTGTTCTCTTAATAAATCCATTGATTGATGCGATGTATGCGAAGTGGCGCCGTCTTGTTGAAACCAAATGTTCCAGACATCACGAGCTTTAATTTCAGGCATCAAATAGTCGGACCGATGATTCCACCGGCCCACAAACCACACTAAACCGTTGTTTTGATTAGATGAAACGGGAGCTTTTGAATTCCTTCAGATTGCTCTTCGTTCCAATTTCGCTTATTTACATACCTATTGAGCAGGAAATGGGCCCAATCGCTGAATAAAATTTGGATCGAAAACGGCGAATCTTCTTGGAACTTTTCAAGAGCCCATAGAGCGAAGCGATGTCGCTTGGGAAGGTCAAGCGGCTCCAGTTTTTACACAAGCTGTATTTTGTCCGCTTTCAATTTAAGATCTCGACGTAAAATGCGCCAAGTCGTTCCATACGTCAGTCCGAGTTGCTGCGAACGGCGTCAAATCGACTCTCCACGGTCTTCGTGTACACTCTCAGCTACGGCCGCTATATTTTCTTCACTGCCTGCTGGACGTGGTCTACTCGGTCGAATATTATCCAATAATGAATGTTGGGTCTCAAGATGGGTGATGGTGTTGCGAATAGCCGATTATGTTGACCATAAGTTGAGCGAAGCGCGCGAAACACATTCTTTACAGAACGTGAATCTTCTTAATAAAGTTAAATGATTTACAAACATTGTTCAGGAGTAAGTCTTTCCACGATGTAAAGCAAAACAATACTGAACAAAAATAAAATGAAAGCTAGACACGATTCACGCGTGATCTGTCAAAAAATGCTACTGAAAAAAGTACCTCTATTTGAAGCATCCTTTATATAAATGCTTGTTTGCTTTATAGGATCTACGTAACTACCCGGCAGATTATAACTATAATTTGTCAGCTTGTTCATATGGTTCCCGGTAAGGTTTATAAGAAAAAAGTTTCCTGGTAGTGGACCAGTGACCAATCTATTCGAAGAAATATCATATATGGTTCGATTCAATTGAAATTTGGTACATAGGTAACTTTTAGCTTATTCTAATATGAACACTAATTTTTCTTCCGAGAGGTTGTTTTTTTGATCTATTTTCAGGAAACAAAAGTACTTCACACTATCAGTATATGGTCCACTTCCTGGAAAGAAAATTATTTCAAATAAAAGGAACCGGGATATACGGAAGAATTAGATGGACCAAGAACAAGTTTCTTGAAAGTTAGACTGTTGATGACTTTTTTCATAGACTAGCAGAGGTTTGCTTGTTACCACATGTTACTATTATAATGCGACTACATTCGGTTTCCATTAGAAGCATTTATATTTATATTTCTGTATGTAGATAGATCAATAATTTAGAAAAAAAAATACCTTTCTTCTCCTTTCCAAACTAATTATAATACCTCAATGGAACAGAGTAGAAGTGACTGTTAGTTTAAATTTAAAAGATTTGGGACATAATTAATCGAATTATGGCCAAAGGCCGTTGTCATTATAAGTAATAAAATAAAAAACACAACTTAATGATTATTTATTGATTTTTATAATTTCGTTCAGTTGATACAATTATTTTTCAAGGTTCAATAAAACGCTCAAACAATAATCATTATGAAAATATCGCTCAGAAAATAATCAATATTCTTTGATCGTAATTTTTTCGCTCAAAATATCTCTCAACTTGGATTTTTTCTTACACGGAAATATCCGAAAAAATTTGATATATGAATTTATAAAGTAAATGATTGGAAATTAGTTAACCAATGTTGAATGATATTTTTCTGTTCTCAAAAATAATGTTATTGTTTGAATGTTTAAGTAAAACTCGAAAAATAATTATTATCAACTAAGCAAAATTATAAAAATCATGAAATAAGAAATCACTTCAGATCTGCGCAAGTGCAAGCCCTCTGATGAAACGTTTGTTTATGCGGCTTTCCTAAGTGAAAGATTCTTTTCATTGAAGAATATCCAGATAATAATTACTTCGGTTCATGATATTATAGCGAAATTTAAAAATTTATAAAATCGTTAAAATTTGCCGCACTCTCGAAAAAAAAAATTTTTTTTTTGAAACTATATCCAGTCATAAAGTCTCCATAAAATCGATTTAAAGTTTTTTGAGTTTCACCTTTTCTATAATGATCATCAAAGGCATATACTCGATAAAGTCCACTATCAAGGGTCACAAAATACAATACATGACTTTTTAATGTCCTTTTATTTTAAGTGGGTATTCTAGTGTAGTTAATTCCATTAATTAACATCTGATGAAGGGGGGGGGGGATCGTGAAAAATTGTCACATGATCATACTCCCGATTTCAGCCCTTCTAGCAATCTGAAAAAAAGATTATTAATCTAGAGGAATGTCGCAATGTCTGGAACTACAGGAAAGTCAAAAACAAACTTATTTTTACCAAAATATCGCCTGTTAAAAAAAATTATTAAACTTTTTTTGACTTTTCGAATTTAAAAAAAGTAAAAATTGAAATTTCGCGGATGAACGTAGTTCCAGATGACCAGAAGTCGAAGTTTATAATTATGACTCTCCAAAGCTGGTATGGATGCCGCGTCAGAGAAATACCTGTATCTCCGAAAATAATTTGAATTTTGAAAATCCTCTTACAAACATATTTTTAAATTTTAAAATATGCAAAATAATCTAAATTTTCAAAATTATGAATTAGGATACCTCCTTGTATCACGTTTAAAAAGACATAATTCACCATATATTTATTTACACAAAAGTGGTAGATTTTTTTAAAGAGAAAAAGAGGAAAATAGTTTAATGTCAGATAGCTACGAAGTCGAGTGTGAGTTGCGATGCCACAATTATGCTGTGAAATGGATAGCAATGCTTTAAATTACTGTTTCATAGCTACTCGCTTTGATGGTTTTGGGAATTTGTCTCTTTTGCGAGACAATAAATAACTCTGTTTTTCGATCATCTCTGGCGCTGCGAATTTTATTGCATCAGCGATACTCGTACTTTTTGTGAAGTCGTTCACCATTGGCTATTCGCGTTTGGCACTTCCTTTGTTCCCACGTTCGTGGAAAATAGGCGATCGTTAGATTTATTAAAACTTAAAGAACCAGCCAGCCTTAGAGTTTGATGTCAGCGAAAGAAAACCAAGAACATGTGGACGACAAACAGCATTTGAATATTACAGCGTGAAAGCTAGTGAATAATACTATGGAGGGTCGGTGCGAATTCCCTTGTAGGATACTGTCAGTGAAGACTTGAATTGACGTTTTTCATAAAATTTTGCATAATTTACAGTAAAGTGTGTAGTAAGTAGTTAAGGGGTTAGGCCACTCTAGAATTTTGGGAAAATGATTTTTTCTTTCTTTCAAATGATACATTATGGTCTCAAAAATGTTATCCCGAAAAATTATGACAGATAAAAATTTTTAACTGCCCCGTTTTCGTTCTCTAGTTGAAGCGTCTGTTTCAGTCAGTAAGGCATACTCAAAACTTTAAACGCGTTTATCTCAAAACTGCTATTTTCAAGTTGGCCGTAAACATTACTCAAACAATTTACAACCGATTCATTTGATAATTTGACAACATCTTCAGAAATTTATCTTGCATAGTTTTACATAGTTTTTATTAACAAATTTCGAACAATTTTTTAGGAAAAATTGTTACTTTTTCCTTTAGAGACCCGCCATTTTGTCAAAAATGCATATATTGAAAAAATCCTAAGTTTTTATTAACAAATTTCGAACAATTTTTTAGGAAAAATTGTTACTTTTTCCTTTAGAGACCCGCCATTTTGTCAAAAATGCATATATTGAAAAAATCCTAAGTACTTCTGTAGCTATTGCTATTTACAAGCGGAAACCGTTGAACAACTTATTAAAATTAAAAATTTCATGAACTGTGTGTCCCGAAAAAAAGGAGACATCTTACGGATCTTACGCTGTACAGCCACCATTTTTAAATTATTTTTTTTTTTAAATAGTTATAAGCTATTAATTATATGTATAATAAATGCCTTTTGTGAAAACTCAGATTTTTTAAATAGTTTTTCCTTTAAAAAGTCCTATTTTGTGGCCCTCTACAGTGGCCTAACAACTTAAATCAGATGAAATCGAAAACCTCATCGATTACTTATGCAAAGATCCGTCAACATTTTCAGCAATGATACTTTCGTACAACGTTTGAAGCTCAAAGGGGAACCGAAGCACTGGAAATGTCGCTGAGAATAGGAGTAAAAGTCAGAAATCAATAAAATCAACGACATTTAAAGTTTTAGCACGCATCATTTTGCTTTATAATATATTTTCTTCAAAACGTATATTGACTAAAGTATTATTTGATGTAATAAAAACAATCACTTTTGTATCTACGAATAACAATTTTTAATTTCCTTTCAGCCACTTTTTTTCACTTAGGTAATAATTTTTTCACAAATTCAGAGAACTTGCGATATAATAAATAATAATTGTCTTTGGATCCGCCCCCCAGCTTGTGGGAGATAACAGCTGTTGTAAATATGCTCTGAACGCCGTGTAATTTGTAAACATATTTCCTTTGTTTATAAATTTTTTTTCTTTCTTTTACATGCAACTACATACATTACAATACATTGTGTGCAACTGCATTAATGCCAAAGTGGCAACAACTTAATCGACATTTTACGAGTGATACGAAAATTTAATCGCTAAAATGTGGCAGCCATTTTTGTTTTAATTTAAGCACAAAGTCTCCACCTCAATTCCAACTAATGGTCATAAATAATAGCCAATGCAGTGTGCGAACTAACACATAAGCCTGTGAAATAAGAATGGAGCAGTAACATGGCGACGACGATGACAACAATGACAACGAACGCAACAGAAGACGAGCCCAGTTGTGGTTGTCTCGTTACAAATTTAACATTTTAATGGCAACTGTAAAGAGTTCGTACTTGTGGACACCTCATCGACCATGGTAGAAGGCAATTGATGTGCGGTGTCCCAGCATTCGAGTGTAACATAAAAACATTAGAGCTACTCATGCTGTTGTTGTGCTGTTTACCATTGCTGTCAATATATGTATGTACTTTGAGACAATGTTGTGGTTATGGGCTTGTTGTTTTTGTTGTGATTGCTGTTGGTAGTATCGGCCGAGTTGGTGAAGAACAAAAATGGAGATTAACAGCGGAAGAAGCATAAGACGAGTTAACTGAAGAATAAGTCAGTTGCAGCTTTAATTTAGCCAACTTAACGATGAGGCACACAGTGTAGGTTCAACATGCAACTGAGATTAAGCATGGAATGAAGGAGAATTTAATGTACAAACATGCGTAAAGGAATGGTATTGGTGGCTGCAATGGTTGCGGTGGTAGTGGGAAAACAATTGGTGGAATGGCGTTGAGAGGCAAACAAAGATTTTTTTGATTTGATCCAAAATTGTAAGTGTGTGTGTGCTTTTAAGGTTGTTAACCAGAGAGTGTTAGCCTTCTTGCTCGTGTTTGCACATACTATAGTAACGGTTTTTTAGCGTTGCCAAATAATTCATATTGGATTTGAAATTCCCTTCTTAATTTATTTTGAAAGTACACGTTAATAACTTGAAATTACCTTATTCTGATATTTATTGGGAATTTTCTTATAGCTCAGTTGCGCGGACTTAGGAAACTTACACTTGACTTAAGGAGTGCCATTTAAGCTTATGGTAGATAGAATTTATTCCGTTTCTTGCTATTTCCAAATTAAGGTCGGTATGCAGCACTAGCGAAAAAAAACTCATATTTTTCGTGGATGGAAAGATGTAGTAGGCATGAAAATTTGACAGATGATTTTCTATTATGAACAGCTCTATACATAGGAAGAACATATGCAAACGTAAATAAACAAAACGAAAAAAATGAGTAGAACGCGGTAAATATTTGTCGCTGATTATGTATACTAATGTCAAAGATGACTAGATAGATAAATGCGTTCCTCGGTTATTTTCTTTATGCTGGTAACAAAGCCAAATGAAGGAATTTTGAACAGCTGATGGTAAACAAGCCTTAGTACCACTTAGTCAATAACGAAACGCATCATTTTTCATCAGAAAACCATTTTAGGTTATCAATAAGTTTTCGTTAAGCACGGTAAATTTGTATATTAAAATTAAGAACAAATTTTGTTTGTATTTATTGAAGTCAAATATTTTCCAAACACAGCTGTAAAAGTGCAAAAATATTTATTTTTACAATTCTTTATTATCAAAAAATGCCCAAAAAATTTCCAGAAATCCTAAAGCGGAACTTTTTCATCTCAGTGGCACGGTTGGAAAATGTTATGAAAAATGTGGATTTTCAGAGCGCTCTCACGAGAGAAAGAGTTTCGTATCTAGTCATCTTTGCTAATGTTCTCCATGACTAAAAATAAATAAAAGTTGTAGAAATTGATGAAAAAACTAAAAATAGTACATAAATTGCTTTATAAGCTTTTTAATAGGTTTGAAAATTAGTTTTCTTCTTGTTTGTCGCGAAATATATGTGAGACTATTTATTTCGATCAGAAAACTGTGTTGCCGTGCTTTCGTTTTTGTTTAAAAACTTTAGAAATAGGCAGTAGAAAATGTACTGCTTTTTTAAAAAAATTTTTCGCGCATCGTATTTTGCACTTTTTTATATGCAGTTTTTGGGTTTCGCTAGAGCTGCATACCGACCTTTAGCCAACAAAGCGAAAAACACCAATGCTATAACACAATGACACATTTATGTGTTCAATTATTTTTCTATAAAAAAACAAAAAAAAAAACAATTATATTAAGTAATTATTGAAATTTTGCTTTCATTTTTAATAAATTGAAATTCACGGAGATATCAAAAAAATATTTAGAAATTAAAATCTTCGAATAGTCAAAGAGCTCAAAAATGTGAGAGATGTCCAAGATGTTGGGCTAATAAGGGTAATTTTGTAGAGTTGCATGTATTCATTTTAATCATCAAAGTCAATATGCCCCGCAATAGTTCTATCTGCCTTCGGCTTTCAATTAACTTTCTATAGAAGTCAGTCCAAACGTAGGCGAACATAGGTTCTACTTATATTGAATTTAGATTTTCTGTGTTAAGTCAAACTGACTTCTTATATTAGAGAGAGCTACTCGTGTACTTTTATTTAAGTTTGACAGAATTTTTAGTTATATAAAGTAAAATACTAGTTATTGTAGTATTAGTATTTGTTTAATCGTTCATTTTAAGTTCAAAGTCTAAGTTTTCTAAGTCTGCACTACTAAGCTTTCCAATTTTTTTTCGCAATAGCACCAACTTTTTATTGTGCAATTCGCTATTCATGAATAAGAAAAAATCTTGCGACCTCCTATCGGAATTAAATATGGGAACAAAAGTTTCTTTGATACAACGGTCGGAAAATTTTACGCCCACGATGAGACATCCCTTAATTGGCTGAGGCTGATCGACTTCGCCGGGGGCCAAAAATATGGTGAAACCAGATAAGGACACAAGCTAAGTTGCTATCATCGGATCGAAAGGAAAGCTGCAACCACAGCAGACACTCTGAGAGCACTTATAACGAAACTATTAATTTTCGACAAGGCCAATAGAAGAGCTACAACGACCAAGATTGCCCTGTGACAGTGGAGAGAAAAAGTACTGCCCATCTGGCAACGTAATAAAAAAAAAGATAGAGGCTGACATGCGAGATAAGTTCTGGAAGAGATGACGAACATGCGTAATACTCGAAAATTCTATGAAAGCATGATGCGACTTTCAGATGATTTTAAGATCGGAGCCCGATTATGAAGTTCGAATAACGATTGCATGCTCCAAGGAAAACAATACGGCGAGAGCCAATCTTCTACCGGCACACATCAGATTATTTGCAAAATATTTTCGGATGAAAGCATGCTCGACGATTAAAAGCTAAGTGTGCTTAACCCAATCCCCAACCCCCAAAAGCTGCGCCACCTATCGTGGGTTAAGCCACCCAATATCTTAAAGGAGCGTACTATGTAACCCACCGTCAACTAAATGATTGAATCTTATTAGAGTAGCTTCAGATATGACTCTGACTAAATATTAATCATGCGCCAAATTGTGGAAAATACCCATGAAAGACGGATCGAAACAAACAACCCCTTCGCCGATTATAAAGCTATGTCTGAATTTAGTATGCCAGAAAAACTTATGCGGTTGTGTGAACTGACGCTGAGCAACACCAAAAGTTCCATCAACATTGGGAAGGACTTCTGCGAGCCATTCACTATTGAGTAAGGTTTCAGATAGGTGCCTCTCTAACGTATGTTTTCTTCAGCCTATTGCTGAAGAAAAGAAGGAATGCAAAGCCAAATCAATGATCCAATCAGATGTACTATTTTCAATAGCCTTTTTTTGACAGATCGCGCGTGAGTCGTGTCACGCTGACATGTTATTGTTTGGCATTTCTTTATTACGAAGATTCACGTTCTGTAAAGAATGTGTTCCGCGCGCTTCGCTCAACTTATGGTCAACATAATCGGCCTACTGAGCATACTATTCGCAACACCATCACCCATCTTGCGACCGAGCAATCATTATTGGATAATACTCGACCGAATAGACCACGTCCAGCACACAGTGAAGAAAATATAGCGGCCGTAGCTGAGAGTGTACACGAAGACCGTGGAGAGTCGATTCGGCACTGTTCGCAGCAACTAGGACTGACGTATGGAACGACTTGGCGCATGTTACGTCGAGATCGCTTCGCTTTATAGGCTCATGAAAAGTTCCAAGAAGATCCGATGTTTTCGAGCCAAATTTTGTTCAGCGATTAAGCCCATTTTTGGCTGAATGGGTATGCAAACAAGCAAAATTGCCTCATTTGAGACGAATAGCAACCTGAAGAGATTTAAGAGCTGCCATTTCATCCAGAAAAAACAAAAGTTTGGTGAGGTTTGTGGGCCGGTGGAATCATCGGTCCATATTTCTTCAAAAAAGATGCCGGTGAAAACGTAACCGTCAAACGCGAACGTTATCGCGCCATGATAACCGACTATTTGATGCCTGAAATTGAAGCTCGAGATCTCGGCAACATTTGATTTCAAAAAGACGACGCCACTTCTCACATATCGCAGCAATCAATGGATTCATTGAGAGAACACTTCGGTGAGCAGATAATTTCACGTTTTGGGCTGGTTGATTGGCCACCAAGATCGTGTGATAACGCACCGTTAGACCTTTTCCTGTGGGGATATGTGAAGTCTAAAGTCTTTGCGGACAGTCCCGCCTCGATTCAGGCCTTGGAGCAAAACATCTCGCGAGTCATTCGCCAGTTACTAGTCGAAATACTCGAACGGGTCATCGAAAATTTGACTCAACATATGGACCATCTGAGACGTAGCCGCGGCCAACATATGAAAGAGATTATCTTCAAAAAATAAATGACAAAGAATGTTCTTTCGAATGATAATAAACATTTCCCATTAAATTTGAATTTACTGTGTTTTTTTCTTCAAAAAAAGTAGGGAGCCTCGAAATGGATCACCCTTTATAACAGCGAGTAAACGGTGTCTACGCCAATAAAGAAGAAGAGTCCTTAAACGACCATGAATCAAACAAAATGAGTCCCACAATCTGTATCCAAAGCCAATAACTTAAATAAAATTATTTAAAAACAAGAAAAAACGACTGTCTTCGGCCATACGGAGTCTTTATACCATTCATGAGCAGATAAAATTTAGCGCAAATCGCAAAATTCAGTGCCAATATCAACGTGAACTATTTCGATGATTTTCACCACCAATATCGAATTCATCATATGTGTTCATTAGACCAAATTTCGCCCTCCTTGATGTCTTTTGGGCGGAATTTTTACCCTAAACCTCATCTGAACAAATCGCTTGTATGGGGGCTATATGATAAAGTAATCCGATTTCGATGATTTTCAGTACCAACATGCAATTCAAAATATTTGTGGATTATACCCAATTTCATGCTCCTAAATTTTTTTCTGGCTGAGTTTTGACCAAAACCTCACATATGAATATAACGGTGTATGGGAGCTATATGCTACATTTGTCCGATTTCGATAATTCTCAGAACCAATATGCAATCCGTTATACACGTACAAATTTCATGTTCTTAGGTACTTTTTTGACGGATTTATGAACCAAAATTTCAAATCTGTAAAATCGGTCGTATATATATGCTATAGTGGTCCGATCTGGCCGGCTTCAAAAAATGATCGTTTAAACGTATCAGTGCATCTGCTTACCCAGTTTGGTTGAAATGTCATTCTGACCACAACGATATACATACATTTTTGCGGGTCTATCTCTTCTCCTTATGGTACTTACATAATGTGGACCAAAGTTAATATACCATTTCATGTACATGAAAGGTATAAAAAAGTTTCTACAGAATTATTTGAAAATCAAACAACGGTGTTGTAAAATAAATCCAGTTTTTTTTTTTTAAGTTGAGTCCAATAGACTATGGCTTACAATAGAAGCGGTTAGTAGATTTGTAAGTTATTTTTATTAATTTTCAAAAAAAAAATTAAGATAGAAAAGATTGTTCTGTAGAAAAAAGGTCCAAATTTTGTAGATAATTTGTATTGCGGCATTAAATTTTTTTATTTTTATTTCTAATTTTTGAATTTCCTCTTCCTGCACAAAATTGAACTTACCCTGTAGAAGTGGAAAAATTTACCATCCTTAGTACATAGAAATATATGTATATGTAGTATATAGTACATTTTTGTATGTATGCCTGAGGGCTGTGTTAACTTGGCTGGTCTTATCTTCTTATGGTGACATAAAACAGTAATGCAGTTGCTGTTGAGACATCACAAATAATAACACAGACGACAATATTTTTGATAACAATTGCACATACATACATATGTGTAAGTGAGTACTGTGATACATAAACGTAGCTGCCAAGCCATCGACGCATTTGCCTAAAACTTGACTTGTCGCCTTTTACTGTTGTCTGTCTGCATCGCCTCGCACTTTGATATTGAACAAAATGTAGAGCATCAAGAAAGATGGAAGGAAGTCGAAACACAATATTTGCCACCCTCTGAGCCGTGGTTTTCTGCCAATCTTAACTTGTGCGTGTACATACGAGTATATTTCGTCCGCCAACGCATTATGTCTCTTGATCATTGCTTATTTGGTTTTGTTTCTTAATAGTCATAAAAGACCTCTGGTCAGTTTGTCCATCGCATGGTGACAGGTTGGGTGTCATTTCGTGCTTCTTCTCGCTGCGTTACGAAGCTTCTGCACATTTTTTGTAATTGTGATTATATTCGAGAGGCAGTGAAGTTTTCTATACAATGTGTCTAGTGTTGTTGTTGCTCTGGCAGAATTTTCAGATTGATGTTAGAGGTACTTGTGGGGATTGGCTTCTACAAATTGCTCTCGAAAAGTTGAAAAGTGTGAACTTGAAATAATAACTTTCTGCATGTTATATTGAGTTTAAAATTTCCATCTGGCGGGAAAAGTTAGAAAATATCTACAAGAAGCATCGCGATTCAATTTGATTAAAAAATGCCTGATGATTGATCATAAGCGATAGATCGTACAAGTTACGCAATAACCTGCTTAATCGCAGTGAAACTGAGACCCCTTGGAATGGCGAACCCACAACTATGATGAGCTCTGTAAAGCAGCACTAGCCTCGACTTCTTTGCGAAATTTGACCGAAGGATTGTATGTTTCATGATTTTGTGTATGCTCTGCCCAATTCATAAAAAATGGGACCTGAAACTGGGCGAATGATCCGTTCGAAGAAAGCGGCCTTCGTTAGCACGTAAATGAGTTGTCAGTACATCTAAAATTGATATCCCCGCAAAGCTTATACGGCTGTGCAAACTGACGCTGAGTAAAACCGAAAGTTCCATCAGAATTGCAAAGGACTTCTCCGAACCATTCGATACTGGAGGAGGTTCCAGAAAGGTGACCATCTAACGTGCGATCTCTTAATCTTAATGTTGCAGAAATTAATACGAACTGCTGGAGAGGGTACAACCACTGACACATGTCGATGAAATTGATATCATCTCAACCATTTTTGGTCCTGGATAAGTAAGTGTGGTAAATTGATCTGGTAATGAACGAGAAAATTACGAAATATCTCCTGTCTTCAAATAAACAGTCAGCTCATTCGCTTCTTGAACAGTGTTAACTTTGAAGTCGTTGATAATATCGTCTATCTTGGGACTAACATCAACACCAGGAAAAATGTCTGCCTTGCAATTCGATGCAGAATCAGTCCTGTCCAAAGATGCTACATTGCAAGGAGTAGGGAATTCAAAAGTAAAATTTTCTCGACGAACAAGGACTAAGTTCTACAAATCGATAATCATTTCCGTCCTGCAGTATGGTGCAACAGGTTGGACCATGAAGACATTCGATGAATCGGTGTTACATGTGAATACCGCAGACAATGGAACGCAGGAGATTGTGGCTACGGTGGCAAGCGTTGAAAGTATACGATGCAGTACCCACCGGTGGAAGTAAAGGCAGAGGAAGGCATTCACTCCGTTGGAAGGATTAGGTGGATAAGGGCCAGGCTCAACTTATTGTCTCTGAAGAAGAAAAGAAATTACTAGCGCGCTATTGTTGACTCGGCTATAATCACATATGCGCCAATAAAGGATGAATAAGACACTTTTTGTCATTTTTGTTGTTGTGCGGTTTTTATCATATAAAAAAAACTATCAAAAATTCAAAAACGAAAATATTTGTATAGTGATCAGAGAGGCAGCCGCTTTGCATTGCGTACTGTCATTCAGATAGCGCCATGGCTCCTCATAAAAATCCATCTGCCGTTAAAAGGCGGCTTAGAATAAACTATAGGTCTCTCCATTTGTTGGTAAGAACATTAAAATGCAAACCCGAAATTTGGAGGATGAGCTCGTCCGAAAATCGCTTCAGCTTCAGAAAATTCAAATTAAATGAGAGATGTTCGATTTCGATGACTCGTTCAAGCCCAAAACGTGAAATTATCTGCTCCCAGATTGAGAGAACAGTTCTCTCAATAAATCCATTGATTGATGCGATGTGTGGAAAGTGGCCTTTTCGTTGAAACCAAATATCGCGGGGATCACGAGCTTCAATTTCTGGCATCAGATAGGCGCGATAATGGCCGCCATTGACGGTTACGTTCTCACCGACATCATTTTTGAAGAAATATGGACCGACGATTCTACCGGCACACAAATCACACCATTGTTTTTTCTGGATGAAATGGCAGCTCTTGAATCTCTTCAGGTTGCTCTTTGTCCCAAATATGGCAATTTTGCAAGTTTAAATACCCATTGAGCCAGAAATGGGTCTCATCGCTGAACAAAATTCGGCTCGAAAACATCGGATCTTCTTGGAACTTTTCAAGAACCCATAAAGCGAAGCGATGTCGGTTGGGAAGGTCGAACGGCTTCAGTTCAGTTGCACAACCTGTGTTTCGTACGCTTTCAATTTAAGATCTCGACGTAAAATGCGTGAAGCGCGCTCAACTTTATTCTTTACAGAACGTGAATTTTCGTAATAAAGTTGAATGATTTGTAAACGTTGTTCAGGAGTAAGTCTTTTCATGATGAAATGCCACACAATACTGAACAAAAATAACAAGATAGCGTGACAGGACGCGTGATTTAACAAAGAAAGGCTATTGAAAAAAGTACCTCTACTTAGATCCCGCTTTATATATATATATATATATATATTATATATATATATATATATATATATATATATATATATAATATATATATATATATATATATATATATATATATATATATATATATATAATCGTATAATCAGAGAATGAAGCGAAAAAAAATTATCCTATGGGAAATTTAAAAAAATGTAGGAACGTATTTTTTGAGGATACAATTGAAATTTCAATTCATTTTGGACCATTAATTCATTTTCAAATATGTTTTCTTTGTAGAAACTGAAAACTGTTAATATCCTTTAAAGTGTCATAGTATGGGTAAATTTTCTGATAA
Organism: Neoceratitis asiatica; assembly: GCA_030068015.2. Lineage (NCBI taxonomy): Eukaryota > Metazoa > Arthropoda > Insecta > Diptera > Tephritidae > Neoceratitis > Neoceratitis asiatica. Next base: position 43,200,244 of record CM061529.1, read on the forward strand.
AACTTAATATTTTTAAATTTTCCACTTAATTTTTTTATGAACACACGAGTAATTATCATCTATATAATAATTAACTTGTACATTTGCATTACCTTTATTTGATTTACTGCAATACATAAATTAAATCAAAATAACCAAAATTACACCAGTCACCTGTAGTTAGTCCTTTACTACCAATAAAATACTAAATATGATGAACTTATTCTTCATACCAGTATTTATTTATGTATCTTACCTTAAGAGTGCTCCACACCGATCGACTCCATTATCAATTTAATTGTTTACATAAATGAGGGGAGCAGCAGAGAGAGATAGATAGAGAGGGGCAGAAGAAGGGGAAAAGGGACTAAATACAGAAAAGGCTATAACAATAAAAGCGCATGTTTGACAAGCCACAAAAATTCAGTTTCAGATGCTCACATAATACACGCTTACACATTTTTCACACACATCAAAACGTACAAATAACAATGTGCATACATATGTACAAAGGTTGAGTATAACCTTGGGTCACAGCCAAAATTAAACAAAGAGTTGCGCCTTTAAAATAAAAATTCTTTAAAATGTTAATGATCAACGTTGCTGAAAATCTACAAAAAGAAATGAGATGAGATGAAATGAGAGATGAAAAAACACAGGGTAAATTTGGTAATAAAACGCAGAAAAAAATGTTAAAACAAGCAACGAATTGATCAGTTAGTTAGTTAGGTAAGCGTAAACAGATGGACAACAAAAGAAGTCAGAAACGAGCAAGTGACTAAACGACCGTTTGGGCGCTAAGTTTGGTTAAAATGAAAAAGAAATGAAAGAAAACACCATAAAATGACATGCGACAAAAGCGTTTGGATCTGACTTAACCAGCGGATCGGAGCGATCAAGTTGAGTAGAATCGAAATTATTATTGGACCGTCATTTAACACGGTATACCAAACAGAAAACAGTTTCTGTTTGCATGTCGCGAGGATCAATACAAGTTGCGTTATACGATTTGATTTCGACGCCATGCATTGCTTACATACATACATACATACAAACATACGTACGTATAGTATTGTGTACTGTCGCGGCAGAGAATTACATGCTTTTAGCCTACCTGTCGAAGTGATACCAAATGCCTTGATTGCTGAAAATGACCGAAGATTGCTGCTGGAATGGACTTATAGATAGAAATCAAGATCAAGATCACTCGCCTGGCGGATCAGATAGAAGATCAGAAGAATGAAATAAAATTTGTATTAAATGGTCACACTGATCTGCGGCAATGATCAACAATAACCAAAGGGTGATTATAAATTTGTAAAATTATATTCAATACGGTAATAATATTGTTGTTAATTATTGTATAAGTATGTATTTGAAAAGTAATAAAACGAGTATCGAAATGGTGGAATGTGATATTGTGAGACTAATAACAATGATTTTGGTAAAACAAAAACCGAATTCGGCGACTTAGGTGAGGGTGGGTTTTGCAGCAACTATACGTAAAGAAAGTGATATTAATGACCAAAAGAGAATAGAGCCAAGAAAGGTTTCTTGCTTTAATTTAAAGTTTAAACAATTGTCTGTTCACCACAAATTTATTATACAATCTTTATACTCTAACTTGGAATGATATATTAACTTTGGTCTGATGTACATATGCAAGTATCTGCAATAAATACTGGGGAAATGGATAGAGCTGATTGGTATCCATAACAATTTTGTGTTTATGCCATACTTATGTACAAGCAATTGAACTAAATATCCAATTTTGATGTGTGAGAAGCTTCTCACGCTGATGCTCAACAACATGTATGAGGTTTGAACACTCTGCCGATATTTTACCCGTTGTGTATTACTTTTACACGGCGCTCCAATTACCTTGCTCGCTCCCTCAATCGTAATTCATACTACAAATACATGCCGAATTACTTAATTCCCATATAAATTTTCGAGAGCGAATTAAGAAAAAGTAGAAATGGTAAAAGAAATCGCACGATGTTCGAAGAGAATAAGAAAATCACTTTACTGACTTTCACTTCTGCTGTGCCGATTTCGTTAAAACAATGACTTATCCAGCCTTACAACCGGTTGAGGGGCCTTTGTAACATTCCGGGAAGTACCTGATGCAACATTTTGTTTTATTGAAGGCATAGTGTCTGCAGAGCCAAAACCTTTTACCCAAATATAATTAAACTATATCATAAAGGATCTTGAACTACCTAAAAAAGCTGGAGGATAATAAAGTGGATACACAAATAAAAACATGGGTAGTTTATTGTTTGTGGGATAGTCGTGACAAGTATCAACACTGGACAAAAAGAGGTTGGCCAGAACCATAGATGGTGGATGTGGGAAGAAGAAGTAATGAGCCCACCTTTCGTTGCAAGAGTTAAAAGTATTTTGCCCCTTTTGCACATTTAACTATATGGTTTGATTTACTTTAATATGATATCCCTTTTCCTTTGAACAGAGGGTTTTGAGGTCGCATTTATGATTCTATTTGCTTGAATTTCATTCCTTCCAAGTTCAGTTTAATTGATTCTTCCAGAGAAGTGGATCAGCGGCTCATTGAAGAAAATTGGTATGATTTGGATAGTAGTATAAATCGGTTGAAGTCACCGATATAGATAATAACGGGTGATCCATTTCAATCAAATTTAATGGGGAATGTTTATTATCTTTCGAAAGAAAACTCATTGGGTTTTATTTTTTTGAAGATTTTCTCTTTCAAATGGTGGCCGCGGCTACGTCTCGTGATGTTTTGCTCCAAGGCCTAAATCGAAGCGGGATTGTCCGCATTGACTTTAGACTTTACATATCCCCACAGGAAAAAGTCTAAAGGGGTGATATCATACGATTTTGGTGGTCAATCGACCGACCCAAATTTGGCTCGAAGACGTCGGATCTTCTTGGAACTTTTCAAGAGCCCACAGAGCGAAGCGATGTCGCTTAGGAAGGTCGAGTGGCTTCAGTTCCTTCACAAGCTGTATTTCGTACGCCTTCAATTTAAGATCTCGACGTAAAATATGCCAAGTCGTTCCATACGTCAATCCGAGTTGCTGCGAACGGTGTCGAATTAACTCTTCCCGGTCTTCGTGTATACTCTCAGCTACGGCCGCTGTATTTTCTTCATTGCGTGCTGGACGAGGTCTATTCGGTCGAATATTATCCAATAATGAATGCTGGGTCTCAAGATGGGTGATGGTGTTGCGAATAGTACGCTCAGTAGGCCGATTATGTTGACCATAAGTTGAGCGAAGCGCGCGAAACACATTTTTTACAGAACGTTAATTTTCGTAATAAAGTTGAATGATTTGTAAACGTTATTCAGGCGTCATCCTTTCCACGATGAAATGCCAAACAATACTGAACAAAACTAACATGACAGCTTGACTCGACTGACGCGTGATCTGTTGATCTATTGAAGAAAGTACCTCTACTTGGATCACTATATATAAAACTGGGCCTCTCGGCTGGAAATCATGCTTAAAAGATAAAACCATATTTCTAAAAAAAATTCCCCTTTTCATATTTTGTAAGAAAACTAAAAATTATCGTTATTTTTTTAACATATTTCGTATTTCAATTTCGGATTGATTCTCTCCCGATAATAATCAGTCTGAGATGTGTGGATGAGTTAGAAACTTGTTACCATTATTTGCTTTAGAAGTAATGTTGATATATTTGCTTATGATACAAATGTACGAGTATTTGTATATACATATATATTTACGATTGGAAGGTTAATGTCGTACTATTGCCTCCCACGACACAATACGGTAAATAATATTGTTGGTGATTTCTCTAACCACTTTCAATTCATTTATTATGCCAAGCACGTAACAATGACGAGATAAATTTAAAGCACACTGAAGTCAACAATCAAAGTTTAATTAAATTATCTTCATTAATTAAATACAATTAAAATGTAAAACAATTGACAAGTGAATAAAAGCGGGCACAATGACAAAATGTCTTTGAACAATGATAAAGGCAAAGTGGAAAGTGGAAATGGTGCGAAAACAGGCGCGGAAAATTTGCATAAAGCTAAAAAACGTTTTGAAAATCAGTGAAACAGAAACGAATGACTATCAGTAAAACTAACGGTAATGGTATAATACAAGTAAATATAAAAGCTTCGACTTCTCAAGGGTTTCATGTAACTTTCGAGTAAATTTACGCAAATGTACAACTAGAGCAACTGCCTTCTTTTTTTTTGCACGTTGACTTTTTACCAAAACTTTATATTTGAAAATTTGCTTTATTGTTTATTTATGTTTTAAATTCTCAGCATATTTGTAGTAGCAGTTGTTTGTGTGCGTTTGGCACTCACAGTCTCTGATCTAAATACAATGCCACTGAAATTCCACTTGACTGTCCGATGACTGTCAGTTTGCTTGGTGTCAGCCAACGTGCGCCGGCCGACAAGATAATCTTTATTGTAGGGACCTGCTACTTGTATGTATTGTCACAACGACTTATGTTGTTGTTGCTGTTGTTACTGCTGCACTAAGAGTCTGCCGTTAAGCAATTAAAATTCTGGACACACTTTAACTCTGATCTTTGTTGTTGTTATGCAGAGGATTTTTTTTTTGTGTGGTTAGTTGATTTAAAATGAGATTTCATTGGCCGTTACAGTATAGTTGTTGTTGTTCGCCGTTTATATTCGGCATTATTTTGAAATTTAAACCGAGATAAGAGAATTTATGAGACAATAAATGTTGGTTAAAACAACATAATTACGGCTGCAATCAGACATTGGACTAAAATGAAAATAAATAGTGGGAGAAGATCATAAGTTGATTAAATGAAGGCGTTTAATTGTACTTTTAAAATATATGTATACATTCATACCTATTGTCTGCCTTATGAAAGCGGGAAAATGATTATTTAGAAGATATTTTATTAATTTGATTTAAACAAAACAGTTATAATCACTTCATATCTTCGTGCCGCACCATGTACAAGTATCTACTTTTACAGAAGTAGTTATTGGAGATAATCTTTTCTGATTTATTTGATAATTAATGATATAACTAATCGAACATTTCAGCTTCGTGTACAGTAACTGCGTTTGGTTCTGAATTTCTGTTAGCACACCCAAGTTTTTTCTTAATAGTCTGTTAAGAGCAATTTGTAGATGTGTTTGGGAACTAGAGTTGCTCTCCACATGCTAAAATATTTTTGTGGTATGTGGTATGTTAATGATTGCTCTAGACGAAATGTACCTTAATATCTTTACAATTGTGTTTTACTTATAGAAATTAAAGATTAAAGAATCAAATTACAGAACCCTCACAAGGGACGCTTTTCCATCGGTTTAATACTTTAATTGACCTCACCAGAAGAAGCAGAAACATGCCCATTACATTTATAACGATACGGCCACTCATTGTTGTGGTTTTCTGTATTTTCTCCAATTTTTATTTTAATTGGTGTTGCAAAGGGTTATTAAAGTTCTACTTGAGTAATTTATCTGTCTGTCGGTGATCCCTTTGCCGCAACGAAATGTTTCAAGCAAATTGAAATTTTTTCCTGATCCATGGTCCATCATATGTCTATCATATAAAATTTTAATCAATTCGAAACATAAATCAATTTTTTCTCAATTAAGTCGGTCCACAGGCTGGAAATCATCATTCACCAATTTCGAATAGGGCCGTCAATGCTCCCTGGTTCACTTGCCGGTATAAATATAGATAAAAGCCTAATCGTAGACCTGACGAAATTTCATTAAAATCGATTAAGTCGTTTTTGAGGAGTTCGAGGACAGACACTGTTACAGGAGAATTTTTTATAGATAATAAGATTTCGAATAGGTCGGTCCATGGTCTAACATCCGGAGAGAAAAATAGTGTTCCTGCTAATCCAAGCAAAATGCTACTTATGTATGTACAAAATTTCAAGCAAATCGAAGCATAAATATGATTTTTTCGAATCGGTCAGTCTCAGGTCCACCACCCCCGGATATGTGACTGATGCAAAAAATAGTTAAAAAAAACAATCTTTGATGTAAATTATCATGCTAAAATTTCAGTCTAATCGGTGCAGGACTTTTTTTAGTTTTTGAAGCGTACACAAACCAACATAACACTTTTATATGTATAGATGATCAGAATTATGAGCTGAGTTGATCTAGCCATGGTCGTCTGTCTGTATGCCTCTCCACCTGTTTCAATTCAAAATAGTATCAGTTTTATTTTTTGCCGGAATCGGACGAATATTATTGTCATATATGCGATTTCGAATCATAACACTTATCTACAGTAGCTTTGTTGCTAAGTTTTGTTTATAAGTTTGTTTTTGGATGTATTTATACTTATAATTCATAAAACTATAAATGAAACAATGAAACAAAATAACTGATATAAGCATTTTCAATGTATGTTTTGCTTTGAAAAGTTAAGATATATCGAAGTAGACAGGCTAGAAATCGAAGTAAATAGTAAAAATCATAAGCTATAATTCCATAAAACGTCTTTTATGCACTTTTGTTTTTCTAGTTTTTCAGAAGACAATCTCTTTTTGAAGACCAGCAGCAATCATATGGCAATCCCATCGACCCTGGCAGCTTTCCTCCATCACTTTAAGATCTAAATTTTTCGAGGAAATTTTTTTGTGTGTACATGACATACAGACTACAGGTTACCTTCACAATTAGGATTTACTACATAAAAGTAATAATAATAGAGATTATTAAGAGAGCTTAGGAATACCAAAGTCGAATGCTTTCTCCATTTTCCACAACCGTAAAGTCCCAACGCAGGACTCACAAACTTTATGCCAATTTCAGAACCAATATACTCAGTATAAGTTTCCTAAACAAAGTCTGTGATATTTCTGTTTTTTTTTGTTACATAACACCGCAAATATAACAAAACAGATTTTTACTATATTTACACTTTCTTCGTGACGATCTTATGTTTTAAAATATTCAGTAATTGGAACAAAATAGTAGCACATGACAACTTATTCATGTACAGGTCTAAGTACATCACTGCTGCCAAATAAATGAGGTCTCAGTTGTCAGTTTCAGTGTTGGATATGCTTTCTAACCTTATTGGTCCATATGGATTTGTTTAATATGTTTTTAGCGAAAGCCAAATTGATGATTTGGCATGGTTTCATGGTTTAGTGGAGAGAAGATGTTTTAGATAACAGCACTTTTTCAAAAAGTATGCAAACAAAGTCATAACGGCGGCATCCTTGCGTTTTTCCGGACTTTGCTATCATGCTTTCGGAGAATAACAATGTTTGAAGTTGGCATTCAAGACTTGGGGCAAGAAATGGAAAGCAAAATTTTATTAGCTCGGAAGCTCTCCAATTTTTTATACTCAACGTGTTTGCTACGTTTTTTTTTTTTTTATCTCTGATAAGGTTTTACTAACTTTGGGCATATTCCTCGAGACAAAGTGATACAAAGTTCACAAACGTGACCTCTCTTCCTTCAAGTATCGATAAGGGGATCGATGATTCGGCCATTTTTGGCGCAGTCTTGGTTTTTTCGACTACAAAGCGCTCAACTTTCTTGTTTGGAACTGGTATTGTATTTAGGTGTTTTTCGGATAGACACAACTTTTTTTCTCACTCTTAAGGGATTAATTTCAAAAAAGGTTTCTATGTTTCTGGAATTTAACTTCAGAGAAAAATTCCGTTTTGGCTATGTATGTAAGCAGGAGAAGTAGTTTAAAATGTATTTGTACCAAGATATGAGTAGAATGTACTTGTAATTTTATTATTTTCACACAGAATCATTTCTGAAAGTTTGAGAAAACTAAAAAAATGTTTACTGTATGTTCGGCTGAGATGATCTAGATAGATTTTCGATTAATATATTCGAGTTTTCTGTGCATGTTCTGTAAATAGTGTCTTTTTTAATATTGCAAATATAATATGTCGCTCTGCCCTGTACTTTCGAATCTATACTTGTATCTTTGATTGCTATTTTGTTGAATGAAGAAGCATTCTGGGAAATGATCGAATTAGTACGGAATAGAAGTAGAAAGCAAAAAAGTTAAGAGCCATAAGATAATAGTCAGTGTTAAGGATAACTTGCAACTGTATCAGTACAATTACTGCACATAAAACATTAAAAATAATTTAAGGCATTAAATTATAGTTGTTACCCGAAAAATTCCCCACTTGTTGAAATTTTTATTAAAAACAAGAAAGAAGGCTGTCTTCGGCCATGCCTAAGTCTTTATACCTCTCATGAACATATCAAATTTATTGCAAATTGCTAAATTTGACTTTGGTAATTTTCAGTGTCAATATGAACATGAATTTACAGCAGTAGAATACCAAATTTCACACTCCAGATGGTTTTTTAACGGATTTTTTTTTACCCAAAACCTTATATCTGAACAACTCGGTTGTATGGGCACTAGATGGTGTAGTATTCCGATTTCGATGATTTTCACTACAAATATGCAGTTCATAATACATAAGGAAAATACCAAATTTCATGCTCCTAAGTGCTTTTTTTTTATTAAGGGTTGACCAAAACCCCACATCTTAAAATATCGATGTTTGCAATTCTGCATGTACTTATATATGCAGTATACCAAATTTCACGTTCGTAGGTGCTTTATTGATCGATTTATAGCCCATAATAAATTTCAAATCTGATCCGATGCGGTCGGTTCGGTCGACAAATGATCGTTTAAACCTATACGTGCATCTTCCTACCAAGTTTGGTTGAAATATCTCAAAAATTAAGGGACTAGTTTGCATTCAAATATACAGACGGACAGACGGACATGGCTAAATCAATTCAGATCGTCATTCTGATTCGATCGGTATAAATTTTGGTGGCTCTATCTCTTCTCCTTGTGGTATTTACATACTTCGGACCAAAGTTAGTATATCATTTCATGTACACGAAAGGTATAGTAACTGGAATTACAAAGAAAATGAAAAAGTATTTCCAAAGCTAAAAGTATCGTAATTGTAATATTCTCGCTCAAATTTTCAGATTTCTTCTACTCGTTTTTTTTTTTGTAAAAATGCTGCTTTAATTAAAGTACTTGAAATGGAGAAAATATAGGATATTTATGAGGAAAGAAAGAAACTTGAATGTGGGATATTTTTTTGCGTTAGTGTTTGGGTTGGTTTTAATAGCACTGGGTTAAACTCCGGAATTATGTATGCATGTACATGATTATGGCATGTACATATGTATAATCGTATTGTGATTATAAAGATTTTTGTGTTTTTTGCACCTTAATTACCTGGTTTTAATTCCATCAACATGTCATATACAGACATACTGCGTCTTTGTTAACTCTTAATATAATAACCAATTTATATGTACAAACATATGTACATACATATATTTGTACGTATGTTTTTTATATGTAGTGATCAAAAGATTTTTTATGTGACAGACGTGTCTCCACATTCACGTTACTTTATTGAATCCACACTAAAAATGAGTTTAAGTCTGCATTTATTGACAAAATAACAAAAACGATCGAGTTCAATAAAAATCATGAGATCATAAATTCAAAGAAATGAAATAAAGAAACCCAGCATGTTGCAGCGTTAAAGTGTGGCTAGTGTTTTCTTTATTACAAGTTTTTGTTGCTCTTTAAAAACTAGTCAGTAATATTGTCTGAACTAGGTAAGAAAGAGACGGTTTGTAGGAGAAAAATTTAACAACATAATAATTTGATGAAATTGATGGCACTCATTAAATGGGAAATTGTCAACGTGTCAGTACAATATGTCATAATTACTTACATGTATATATATAAGTATATGGACGAATACATATGTACATATGTATATATGTTTAATGGCGTTAATATCTATGTATATACATAATTTACTACAGATTTGAAATGTGTCTAAACAATAATCGGAATTCTCTTATGGTAAAAATAACCCTTTCTTTCATTTCAATTTTTAAATGCGCTTTCTTGATTTGATTATTCTTTTTACTGTGCTCTTTAACGATATATTCCCATGTATGTATGTATGTACGTGCGTTGGCGCATTTTTAATAATTTACATAAAAATAATCAAATATTAAGATTCTAACGAGCCAAAGAAAAGCCGGCGCCAACATTATCTAATAATAAAAACATTTCATTTAACTCTTATATGGTCAATAAAAATTACAGAAGACAGTTCATAATCGAATTCTAATGTTTATATGAAGTTTGGTGCCACAGATTTACTTACCATCATATACCTATACAAGTAAAAAGTTATTACAGTTTTTGCGGACATTTGCTTTATATAATCATAAAATTTTACAATTTTTATTAAAGCGAAAGACAGTTCACTGTGTATGTTACATATCTATATTTTTTTTTTTTTTGGTTTGAATATTTTTAAACGATTGCAATTAAATTGCCAAAGGATGGTTAATCTCAATACGTTTATTGTTCTGGCGAAAATTTTATTACTTTCAGTATATTCGTACATACTTCCATGTAGCATATGTTTGTGTGATTGCGTGATTATGTGAATTTCTTTTAAATGTTTAGTTATAGTTAGTTTTTTACTTGCCATCAAATTCGGCGCCATACGACTTTATGTCGATGGAGGATGAATTTATTTATTTTTTATTTTCACTAATCATTTTGCCGTTTAATGTTTTCATTGGCAAAATTCCTTTCTATTGCGATTTGGCGCCATTTTTATTTGGCATAAAAATGTTTACTACAGCCATTTGAGTGCATAAATGCGGCTTTAATTGTTTTGAACAAAAAAAAAAAAATAGTTTCCATGATGATTGCTCTGAAAATTGCTTTGATGTGATTACAAAACTGCCTAAATAATATTTATGGCTTTAAATGTTTGGAGTTTAATTAAAAATGAATTAACTTCAATGATATTAACGTAAAAATTATTATTTAATTATAAATAAAGGATGATCCAAGTAGAGGTACTTTTTTCAATAGCCTTTTTTGATAGATCACGCGTGAGTCGTGTCAAGCTTTCATTTTATTTTGTTCAGTATGGTTTTGCTTTACATCGTGGAAAGACTTACTCCTGAACAACATTTACAAATCATTCGACTTTATTACGAAAATTCACGTTCTGTAAGTAATATTTTTCGCGCGCTTCGCTCAGCTTATGGTCAACATAATCGGCCTACTGAGCGTACTATTCGCAACACCATCACCCACCTTGAGACCCGGCATTCATTATTGGATAATATTCGGCCGAATAGACCACGTAAAGCAGACAGTGAAGAAAATATAACGGCCGTAGCTGAGGGTGTACACGAAGACCGTGGAGAGTCGATTCGGCGCCGTTCGCAGCAACTCAGATTGACGTATGGAACGACTTGGCGCATTTTACGTCGAGATCTTAAATTGAAAGCGTACAAAATACAGCTTGTGCAAGAACTGAAGCCGCTCGACCTTCCCAAGCGAAATCGCTTCGATCTATGGGCTCTTGAAAAGTTCCTAGAATATCCGACGTTTTCGAGCCAAATTTTGTTTAGCGATGAGGCCCATTTCTGGCTCAATCAAAATTGCCGCACTTGGGACGAAGAGCAACCTGAAGAGATTCAAGAGCTGTCATTTCATTCAGAAAAAACAACGATTTGGTGTGGTTTGTGGGCCGATGGGATCATCAGCACATATTTCTTCAAAAATGATGCCGATGAGAACGTAACCGTCAATGGCGACCGTTATCGCGCCATGATAACCGACTATTTGATGCCTGAAATTGAAGCTCGTGATCTCCACGACATTTGGTTTCAACAAGACGACGCCACTTCCCACACATGGCTTCAATCAATTTGAGCAGATAATTTCACGTTTTGGGCTGGTCGATTAGACACCAAGATCTTGTGATATCACACTGTTAGACTTTTTCCTGTTGGGATATGTAAAGTCTGAAGTCTATGCGTTACTAGTCGAAATGCTCGAACGAGTCAGCGAAAATTGGACTCAACGGATGGAGCATGAGACGTAGCCGCGTCCAACTTTTAAAAGAGATGATCTTCATAAAATAAATGCCAAAGAATCTTCTTTCGATTGATAATAAACATTCCCCATTAAATTTGAATTTTCTGTGTTTTTTCATTAAAAAAGTAGAGAACCTCAAAATGGATCACCCACTGCCCTACAAACTTTCAGTTTAAAAAAGTATTCTTTATGTAAAGTAATTTTTATTTATTTATTTGCATGCACTGACTACAAAAATAATTAATATATATTAAAATTAGTTTGCCCTTCTAGAAAAAAGCTATCCATATGAGCAAAAATTTACATAAATTATACACTTTTTTCAATCATTAATATAATGGCGACGTGATTCTTTCGCTACCCTATTGTATTCTGCTTCTGTAAGATCTCGACAAGCAGTCTAGCAATAAAACGTCAACGTTAAAACGTTTCCATTGGCCTCGATGCCGTTTCTCAATATTTGCGATGTCCTGATTGAAGCGCTGCCCATGTTTATCGTTAAACGCCTCACAATTATAGGAGAAAAATTCCAAATGTGAAAGTAAAAAGTGGATTTTCAAGGACATGTGACAACCCAGTTTTTGGAATGTTGATAAAATATTTACGATAAGATCATCATAGTTGTCACTCTTCTTATTTCCCAAGAAGTTTTTGGCGACAAGGTGAAAATCGTCACAGCCTTTTTTTCTTTACCTTCTAGAACTTAGTCGATGTTATTATCTTTAAGAATCCTTTATAATTTCATAGCAGGCATCACAGGTCGCTGCTGCTCAACTCAGGTTACAAGTAACAATTATACAACGCATATCCCTAAAAGGGAGGAATGGAGCACTAATTTGGATTTAAACTCGATGGGATAATTGGCAAAGGTGTTTTCTTACGAAACCCATCTCTTGAGCTCTCTTTCAGGCTACCTAATCATTTTAGTGTACTCCAAGCTGAGATTTATGTCATTATGGAGGCTGCAGACTGTATTGGAACTAAACGTATCAGCAATGATACCTTTATTTTCAGCGACAAGCGATCAACCAGCGATTAATAAACTCAAAAATTGTGCAGGACTGTCACTGATCTCTACAGGAGATGGCCAAACAGAATAGATTATCTCTCATTTGAGTTCCTAAACACGGGGACATGGAGGGAAATTGCAGAACAGATGAATTTGCCGGGCAATACACGACCAAGGATATTCTTCCCGACAAAGAATGCATTGGTATGCTAATTTCTAATTTATTTATAAGCAGGCCGAGTTAAGATGGAATCACATTGCTAAATTGCAGGTTATTTAAACAAACTTAGCCAAAAAGGAATCGGAAAAGGTCACTCGAAATATACTATCTTAAAAGGGAGGACATTTATAAAGTTATAGGATGACATGCTGCGAGGCTGGATGTTTCTTTTAGAAGATGTTGCCGAAGCTGCAAGAAGGATGAGGAGGTAGAAACGGTCTGTCATTTCTAATGCAACTGCCCTGCCCTGCAATAGTGGAAGTAAAACTTCAAGGGCTAACATTTTCTTGTCCAGGTCGAAGTGCCTGACGAAAAGGCGACAACCTGTTTACAATGCTCTTCTCCATCACGTATATCCTATTAACAAATAAGGAAACAATATTTCGTACAGCCTAAAGTTCAAGCAGCAAAGCTACGACTTTCAAAGGAAGAGAAGAATCTCAAGTAAATTTAAAAATAAACAAGATTTTTTCCGAATAAATCGGTTTCTGATCCACTAACCGGAAGGAAAATGAGTTTCCATATTAAACTTAGATAAAAACCATCTACATACCGAATTTCAGATAAATTGAACCATAAAATAATTTTTTTTTTTTTTGGAATATATCAGTCTCAGATCCACTTCCCGGAAGAAAAAGCGTTCCCTATATCAATTTAAGCAATAGGTCGAACGGAATTGTCTTTCGGATTCTTCTTCCGAATTGGTGTTAATAATCGAAATCTGTAACAGGAATCAAAACTATTTCTCTCATTTTATTGACCCGCGTTAACTATGGTTACTTTTCAAAGCTAAACTTTGCTTACTCTCTCAACAGTAGGAGAGAGCTTTATAACTGTAAAAGCGATTTTCGATCGAGCTCCTTTTAAATTAGCGGTGTATGTGTTGATTTTTTTCCAACAAAATGAGAGTCCTAAAGTTTATTCTAAGCTGCCTCCGAACGGCTGATGGATGTCTATAACGAGCTCTTATTTCATGTCAGAAATACACTTTTATGGGTCCCTGCCTGAGACGCGACCGCAATTAGAAAAATTAATTTAATTTTGTTATTTATATAATTTTGGATGTTTTTCGGGCCAGTATTCAAGCCCTTGACATAGTAGTACGTCTACATAGTAGTACGTACGTAACCACTCGGTTTTTGCGGCCACGTGGTATGGCTTCAGTCCCCATTAAAATCAGCATAGATACCACAAGATTGGTTGAGTTTTGTTTATTAATGTCTTAAATATTTAATTTTGAGTCAAACGAGGGCTGTAAAGCAAATAGTAAGTTATATGACACATGGGGAACCCGATTGCAGTAACAGGCTAGTGGTTTCATATATGTACTTTTTGACTGAAAAGTTTCATTAAAATATCTTAATACTTACTTGAGTTATCGTGAACACAGACGAACGGAACGGCAGATAGAGATGACTTAACCAATTCGGTTTTTGATTCTATGAAGTTTGCTAGATTTCTCCGGTGAGGGTAATTCGTTCAAATCGCTTTCTTTACTTCTTCAAGGAACGAGCGTAGAAGACTTTGGCTAGATTGACTACAAGCGCACTTTAAAATCAAAAATCTGTGTAATATTATTCGGCTTTTATGAGCTAGACACCTTTTAGATTTGCTTTTTGAAATCGCTTCGTATATTTTATTGTCTATTACGAGCCATTCAAACGCAGACATCTCTAAATATTAATACCACATTAAAGAGTTTTCATGACAACACACCCAACATGCGTTTGAGGAAAAAGTCAATTAAGATGGTTAAATAAATCATAAATATGTCAGGGCGGTCACACGGGCAAAGCAGTGATTACAGCGACGTGTGTGGCGGCTAACATTTACACACACATATATACGTACGCGTACGTTGGAAACTTTGTTTACTTAGCTTATGAAAAAAGTGCACAAGTAACATTTCTTTAATTCTTTCTTTTTTTCGCTTTGAATTGACCCTCTCTGAATGAGTTTTATTACGCATTGCGGTTTGTCGCTTCAATGATTCAAAGGGATTCACTGCGTAAGACATACTATGGTATACGCTTGAACTGCGATAAACCCCTGTATCCACCCGCTTTACCGGCACTTCTACAGTTCAACCCTATTGACTTTTCCAAAGTCAACAACAACACCAAAATCCCAAGAAAAAAAAATAGAAAAAGCAACAATAAAAGTGAATCCTTCCGGACGGTTGTGGCGTTGCGACTATCTTCAGGCAACTGTTGATGATGGGTTTAGCTTCCGTTTGGAAGTTTCGAACAACTTCAACACCAACACCAGCATCTGCAGAAAAACCAGCACCAACAACAACAACAACACTAGCTTCAAAACAATCATAATAATAATAATAATAACTGCAGCAGCAGTAGCTACAGTAACAACAACTAGGGCCGTTGAAAGTAAAAGTATACATAAGTACATACAAGCACATATAACGAGCTTTGGGAATTCACGCTACAACAACTACAAAAATATTGTGCTAGTAAAGCGTAGTGTCGGAAGCGGATGCAAACTTTTCAACTATGCTCCTGCAACAATATTGCATTTCAATAATAACTAACTGTAATAATAACTGTTTCTGTTACAGTACCGTTACACGAGTACTCGTTGGAAAATTTATGAAGTGTGCGCCGTACGTCAAAGCGACATTAGAACACGTGCTTCAATCGTTTTAGCATCCGCCCAGCCATCATCAGCCTCTCGCCCAGAATTATACCATACAAAACTCTAAATAAGTATGTGTGTGTGCATATGTATGTATGTATATCGTTAATATTTTCCATCAGTTTGGCACTTTCCCCCATTGTTATTGTTGCGGTTGTTGGCGG
Organism: Neoceratitis asiatica; assembly: GCA_030068015.2. Lineage (NCBI taxonomy): Eukaryota > Metazoa > Arthropoda > Insecta > Diptera > Tephritidae > Neoceratitis > Neoceratitis asiatica. The sequence goes on from CM061529.1 coordinate 43,216,198, forward strand.
TGGATTTACAGTGGAATTACGTGTGTAAAGTTTGTCTGTCTGTCTGCTAAGAAGGCGGTCGCTGTTGACTGGCACAGGTCGCGGGTCGCAGGTCGTCGAACGTCGGCCGAGATTTCAATTTTATTATTAAATTGTTGGTAAAGTGATTGTGCCTTTGTATGGTCGTGTATGTGTTTGCTGCAAAACGCTGCAAGTGATTTGAGGCGTACGCGTCGCTATTTATCATTCGCAAATGAAATCTGTAATGAATGTAAATAAGCGCTGTGATTCGTCCTCAACCAATATGAATAATGAATATGTCCTTTGGGGGACTTTAATATTTCATTCGATAAAAAATTGTATTTGTTGGTAAACGGATTGTGTTTGTATGTGTCAAATGTAGTGATTACAATATTGTAAATTATTGTTTTAAAATATTTAACCTCCGTCACTGAATATTTAGCTGTGCGTGAAAAGGAAAAAGAAAATTGTGCTTAAAAAGAAGAAGAAGAAGAAGAAGAAAAAGAAGAAGGGAGATGATTTTTTATGCCAGCGTGCAAGATGTAGAAACATGTGGAAATATGAAAACTGAATATTTTAAGAACGGGATAGCGATTGGCATTACTACAAAGTAATATCCGAGAAAGTAATTGTTGAGAGCATTAAAAAGCTTCAGATTTTCTCAGATAGTGCAATCGCTCATAAAAAGCTAAATAAAAAGTTAAAAACAAATGTTTCCTACCTTATCCTCTGATTTTGCCAATTTTTATTTTAATTTACGTGTGTAGGATACCAAATCTTGCGCCTTTAGAAGCTTTTCTTCACAGATTTTTTACCCAGAACCTCATATATGAACGAATCGATTGTATGGGGACTATATGTTATAGTGGTCCGACCTGGGAGGTTCTGTCAAATAATTAATACATTACAGAAATGCACTCCCATACTAAGTTTCGTTCAAATATCTTAAAAACTGAAGGAGTAGTTTGAATTTCGATTAAATTAAATTGAAACTAAAGGCAAATACGGGAGCACCTCACAATCCAGACTTTCAAAATCCAAACTGTACATAATCCAGAAAAAAATCTAGACAAGACACAATTCCAGCACTACATGTAATAGACATAACGACATAAAGACAAAATACAGATAACACAGTATTCAGATAAGAGAAAATTTGGAAAATAAAAAATTCCAACAACTCTTTATCCCGTAAAAGAAATTTCAGAGACAGAGAACTGAAAAAATGTTTTATGTGGAAATCTATTCTTGGTGAGTTTGTTAACATATTTACAATGCATCTTTTATGTATAATTTTGAGTCGAAAACTATCCAGACAAAGTATAAAAATAATTGAAAAAAATCGTGTTACTTTGGGTTGTGTCCCGTCTGGATTGTGTAGTGTTTGAATTATATTTTGTCGGGAATTGGTCATGTGATTCGGAATTTTTTTTGGATATTTTTCAAATCTCTAAGATATAAAGATATATACATATTAAAGTTTTTAAATATATTAAAAGAGCCAACTAATATTTAGAATTATAAATGCTATTTATGTATTTATTTCGTAGCAAAATCCTTTCAATAGCGCCACTAAATTAAAAATTGTCGAATAAATAAATACTTTTTTTTAAATGTCGGTATGCAGCTCTAACGAAAACCAAAAACTCGATATAACATAAACAAGAAAGAATGGCTGTCTTCGGCTATGCCGAAATCTTTATACCATTCATGAACATATCAAATGATAATTTTCAGTGTCAATATCAACTTGAAAATACGTCTGTAGAACACCAAATTTTGCGCCTTAGATACTTTTTTACGCATTTTTGACCAAAAACGTCATATCTGAACAAATCGGTTGTATGGGGGCCATATGATATAGTATTTTGTTTTGGATGATTTTCAGAACCAACATGCAATTCATAATATGTGGGCATAATACCAAATTCCATGCTCCGAAATGCTTTTATGACTGAGTTTTGACCGAAACCTCACATATGAATATATTGATGTATGGGAACTATATGTTATATTTGTCTGATTTCGATGATTTCCATAACCAATATGCTGTTCATTATGTAAGTGTAGTATAAAAGTTTCACGTTTTTTACGGTTTATGGCCTAAAATTTCAAGTCTGAAAAATCGGTCGTATGTATGCTACGGTGATCAGGCCATTATCGACAAATTATCGTTTAAACGTATAGGTGCATTTTCCTACCAAGTTTGGTTGAAATATCTAAAAAATTGTGGGATAAGTTTGCGTTTAAATAGACAGACGGACAAGGTTAAATCAAATCAGCTCGTGATTCTGAAACGATCGTTATACATTTCGTGGGTATATATCTTTTCGTTCTGGTACTCACATACTTCGGACCGAAGCTAATATACCATTTCATGTACTTGAAATGTATAAAAAGTACACAAAACCTATACGAGGAATTTTTTTTACGCACCTCGAACGAAAAAAACTCCATTTCCTTTTGCCAATTTCTAGACTTTTTAAAAAAATATCTTACAAAAGCATGACAATACAGATTTCCGAGAGAAATAAATAAATCTCATATATAATTCGCGACAAAGAAGAATAGACTAATTTTAAAACGTATTAAAACAAGCTTATAAAGCAATTTATGTAATATTTTTTAGTTTTATTTTATCAATTTTTACATCTCTTATTTATTTTTAGCCATGGAAAACATTAGTTTACGTAATTAGCGATGAATATTTACTTTGCGCCACCCATGTTTCTGGTTTTGTTTATTTCCGTTTGCATATCTTTTTCATATGAAAATAGCTGTTCAAAATAGAAGATCAAGCTGTCAAATTTCCGTGCCTGCTAGATTATCCATCCATCCACGAAATTTATGAGTTTTTCTTTCGTTAGAGCTGCATACCGACCTTAAGTAAATATGTTCGGTAACTATGGGGAAAGTAATTACCCGTAGCCAGAACAACATATACCAAGTATAGATACACATATGTAGAAGGCAAGAAAAGGCCGTCTGCTAAGCTGGCTCTAATTCTACGCGGTCACTGTTAACCACGCTGAAGTCCTCTTCCCCAGTTCGTTTTATGCGTATTATTCATTTACAGTGTTCGAAGGAAAAAATCATAAGAAACATACTTAAGCTTCGTACACATCACATTCGTCCAATGTCTGCAAAATTGAATTGACTCCAAAGGATCTGATGATGAAATTGTGGTGTTGCCACTCGTTTGCTTCCAAATGTAAGCAAATTACTCGTTGTGAGGTCGAAAAGAAAATCGGTGCAAATGCCAATTGCCTTATTTGCCATCATTTGTGTAATATCGCACAATTGTTATTGTTGGTTGCTACCACGTTTGCGGCAAAAGTAAGAGGTATGAATACTCATCATTTCACCGTTACAACAAAACACAAAATTGTCTTCAATTGCGTGCCGACATTTATGATGCTCATTAAGTCATTTGTCGCAGGCAAACTATATGTTGTGATTGTTTGTTGTTGGCACTGTTGTCCTCGGCTGTCAGCGCGTTGATTTTGCAAACAACAAAACATTTTTTATTGTGCGAAATATCTCAAAATATCTCATTCGTTGTAGCTGCTGTTGTTACTTTTGTTGTCACCACAATTGTATCTCTTCATTGTTGATTGCGCGATAGTCTTTTGTATGCTTGCCACCAGCTCAGGAAAAAGGGAAGAAGTGCTGGACGCAAAGTTGCATAGAGTGATGCACGTTCCAGCAGTTGTGAGTGTGGGTGGCAGTCATTTGCCATGTGAATGTAAAAATTAATGAATCTGCGCTAGTGGTGTGGGCGCCTACTTCATATGTATCTATGTGTGTTCAACGCGCTGTCATTACCATTGAGTTTGAAATTGTTATTCCATATTGTTTATTATTCTTTTATTTATTTCTTCTCCAGTCAATTGTATTTGTTAGTTTGTATATGTGTTGGGCTTGACTTATTTTTTCTTTTTTTTTGTCAGGATTTGAATTGTATAATATTTCCGTGATTTCCTTTTGTATCTGGCATATTTACGCAACTCATTTGCTGATGAGCACATTTTCCGTTATTTCCTATGTCCTTTAAAACCTAAGAATCTGGGGTGATTTGAAGGACTCTATAAAAATGAAGAAGAAATTATGTCAACAGATTTTCTACTTCTTTTTTTAAACAACATAATAAACTTTAAAATTATCTCTAAAATATCGATTTCATCTATTTTGGCAACCAATATGTATCACGATTTTGGTTACTATGTTTTTTCAAAATTAGATATAATTTAGCCTTGAAACATTCCATACTTCGGAGAAAGATGACCGAAACGGTATTGGAATTGCGGGAAGAGGTTATAACGAAACAAAAACGGGAGGCCCAGGAAACGTGCTGTTTCGAGGGGTTCGGACCAGAGGGAGAAGGGTGTTAAATGAGTCGGGTTGAGTGGGCATGCAAAGAGGTGGTTAGTGTCGTGCGGGGATTCGTTGCATGCGGAAAATACGTTGAGTCGAGTCGAGTCTGGATAAGTAGGAGTAGGCAGACCTTAATTGTGCCAGAGTAACGCGGGTCTCTCGAGGCAGCTCGAGCTCTTGCTCTGCGATGGGTGGCGATTGGATTCCGAACAAAGACTATCAATATCCTGGCCAGACGTCAATATCGAACATTCATCGGCGTAAGAGGTCAAGGAGACACCCATGGGTGGTGGAGGGAACCTCGACCTATCTAAAAATTGAACAGTATCGATGAGAGGAAACCACCATGCGGCACCACCTGTTTAATTTTTCGTAGCTTTGAAGTTTGACCCCAAAAGTCAACCGATGATTGTCGACCACTCAGGTAATTCATGGTCCACCTCTTCAACCCTGGCTGTAATGAGGAGTGCTCAGTAGTCCGATAGGAGCACTGGGTGATTGAACATGTCGAAGTCTTTCGACAGGACTAGTTCTATTAAGACAGTTTGTGCACAGGGCCGATTTTGGATGAGGCCATCAGCTACCTGAGTGTTTATGGCGTTATGTGCTTTCCGGAAGCCATGCTGATGCGTAGCTGTGCATAGATGGTGTGTGAGAGATGGAAGCAGTAAGGCCTTAATTGCCCTCGCTACTGGGGAAAGGAGAGATATCGGCCGATAGGACTCTCCGTTATTTGCAGGTTTCCCCGGCTTTAGTAGCGGAACCACTCTGCCCAGTTTCCAAGTGTCGACTATAATTAGAATGATCAAAGACAAATTGAGAACCTTGGTGAGGTAGTCTGCTCCTCCCACTTGTTCCGCTTGTGGAGTTCTATCTTTTGCCGGATCTCCGCATTGAATTCGCTAATGCGAATTTCTCCGTGATCGGCTAGGCGTAGTGTGTCGTTCCTTGTCGCTAAAACCGCCACTTCAGTGGGGAAGTTTGGGCAGATTTTCGCAATTCGGTCGGCCGGGATGAAGCGGACGGCAGCAGACACGTCACCGTGGTTGACGTTGGTAGCAGCGGAGAAGCACTAAAGGCATTCTCGGTAAATTCCGTAAAGCCGGGAAGCTTTTTTAAAGTTAACAAAGGTGCGGTGGTTCACGGAAACAAAGCTGTTTATCAGACCAGCACTAGCTATTGTGATGTCATTCGAGCTATGGCAGTTGCCCACAATCCTGGTGGGGGCTTCGTCGTTTATGGTGCAGAATGTCGAATCGTCTATCTGTTCTGTCAGCTCCATTCCTCGACGATCATTTGACAGGCAGGAATGCCAAAGATCGTGATGCGTGTTGAATTCGCTCAAAACCAAAAGGTTTTCGCCTCTGAGTAGCGCACATATATCAGGGCGGTATTTAACTGAGTAGCTTGTAACCGGAGGAATATATATATTAAATATTTCGAGCTAGACAACGCCTGACCGGATAGCTATGCATTGTAATTCTAGGGTAGTATCGATGTCGCCGTCGATAAGACGATATTGCAAGGTGTTGTATAGAATTAATGCCACGCCTCCACCATGATCTCGTTCGCGATCATTTCTTCCGGCTCAGAAGATTTGAGAGGGCGCTTAGTTTTGTTTGGAGTCATGTTGCGGGGAGCTCCGTTGGGCCGTGGAGGTCTGAGGGGGCTTCAAAAAGTGGGTAATTGTGCAGAAGACACTGCCGTGAAGGTTTGAGGCGCAGCTGGGGCTGGCAGCATGGGGCCACGTAACGCGTGGTCCACTACTTCATTCTTAAGGCTTGAACAGGTCTTGAGATGACTCCAACCATTGCATTGGTTACTTCTAACCGAGATGGAAGAATGGTGAAGTCGTCTTTGGCACACGTAGCAGAAATAATCCGTCGGATCAGCATTAGTTTCAACGTCAGTCCTGATAAGAAGTATTTCGAGCAACCCTGCTGTAGGGTGTTCAACTCCGATACGTAGAACTGGCTGTCGTGAGAGTCGAAATCGTTTTCTCTTAATTTGCATTAACCGCACAGTTAACAATTTATCGTTCCTGCGCCGTTGCCATTGCTCACACGATAATAAATCTTACAGAAAACTTCTCTAGCGCAAACTATTAGAACCATTGCTGTAGACAAGATTGATTCTATGTTAGATTTAAATTATTATTGGTGCTATTTTTGGTTTCTAGATATTTCTATGACTTCAATGTTCACAGATTGCTAAAAGTGGTTTGGCTGTGTATTTTTTTTTTTTTGGGACAGGTGATATTTCCGAATAATTCGATTGGAGCTTTGGAAGTTCTTTGCCATTGTATATGAAAGCTTGGTGACCATCGGGTCCCGCCTACAAGCAGGCAATTTGGAACTTCCATTCCATCGTCATCGATAGGGGTTTGAGGTTCGCCATCGGCGCATATCATCATTTCAAAGACTTCAATATTGGCCGTTGTGAATACATAGTCCTTGTCGAAGCTTTCTTTGGAAATATTGCAAATCCGTTTAATACGATTTTACAACCATAGCATACGTATATGGTATTGTAGAGCGAGCATGGAGTGGAGGAAGGCACAAACAAGTGCCAATTTACTGCTTTTAGTAGCAAACTTAAACTTTTTGGCGTACCTTTAAAGCGAATATGTCTGATCGTATCCACCAAAGCTTTTTAGTTGTGATCGAAAATTCATAAAGCATATTTATGCTCAATATATATACATATAAATATGTACGAACTCAGTAATATTAATTTCTACAACATTTTTCTCAAAATCCTTAAGTCCATATGCGATGTTTTTGTGGCAGCCAAAGTGATCCATCTTTTTGCTTGGCGCACTTGTCAGTCATTACAAGCGAACCGTCAAATTTGGAACCTACCGCAAATGCACATTAATAACAAACAAGCAGGCAGACAGTTGAACCTGACAAACTTCGGCAAATTTCAATCAGAACTTTATTTTTCTGAAGCAGAACTGGAGTTGTCAATAATGAAATATGCCAATGCTACCAATGGATCTGGCTACCGCTTGTGCTGGGCACATGTCCTTACGTGACACTAAAAGTTATTATTAGTTTATTTCGAAACGCTGCCCATTTCTTCACACAAAAACGCTTGGCGACGACGGATGGTAAATCGTCAGTTCTGCCTTTGTACGCATTTGTACCGTTTCGCAAAGTTGTCAAATGAATAAAACATTTATATAAACCGATGGGTTGTATAGTCGGACTACATAGTGTATATATATACATATGTTTATCCACTACTTTTCACCACTTGTGATATATTGTGGAGTAAGAAGCTCGCAAAACGTACGTGATCAATTTTTAATTGCTCCATTGCAGGCTGTAGGCGCCCTATTTAATAATGATTTCAGCGTCCCTAACGCCGCACCGTCGTACAGCATATTGATGTACTCGTATTTATGTACATATGCGATTTTATTCATTTTTGTTCGCCGTTCTGACGGTTCTTACTCTAATGTGACAGTCGCGACATTTGCCACTTTTTCGCGATGCTAACAGAGTGCGTCTGTCGTTTGTCACACGCCGTCGTCAACATTTTGCTCGTAGCCGTGGCCAAAGCTCTGTTGAGTGCATGTCACATTACGTTTCGGAAGATTTATGTTCCCCCAGATACGTTGTATGTATTTCAGTGACTTTGGTCACAATTTCTTGTTACTGTTAGGACCAAGTGTGTGCGTGTGCTTTGCAACTCTCTGTTTTGTAGTTACATATATATAAGAATATGTATGCTGCTTATTGGTTCATTAAAGAACTGACGAATATTAATTAGCCACGTAATTATCACTTTGCCGCATGATTCCAATAGTGGAGCGTGCCGATGGGGCGACCAAAAGTTTCGCGCCTAAGTGTTCGTTAACAGGTGTCTTTGGTAGAAAGATTTTCGCAATTCTTATTTTGAAATTACCACCTACTCACCACACGTTTATACAACGTCCTACTCTGTGTACTTGGAAAGGTAGGGTGCCGGTATTGTTGTAAATATTATTACTGTTAATGCTGCAAATTAACCTGCATATTTAAAAAAAACAATTTCTGTGGCAAAAAAGAGTCTGATTATACATATCTTCCCACTATTTTCAATATCATTTAATTCCGATTTGATATCAAAGAAATCTGAAGTGAATCTATTTGGAATAATATAGTCTGTGCAAAGCGCTGTCGATTACTAGAATAATTTACACCGAATAATGTGACTGGCAGGAAAATAAAACGTTGTCGATGGTAGGGACGAAAATTCAAAATCTTTTCGAAATCTCATATTATAATGCAACGCAACATTTTTCACTTTTTCCGGATATCATTGACGGCTTTACCATCTAACAACATAGCAGCATATCATTCATCCGCCCAGTTTAAATGAATTTCATCTCACCTAGAAAAAAATTTCCGAGAGCAACTCCTGATTCCTCATAAATTTTGCTATCTTCAAAAACAATCTTACACGACGAATTCAGAGTTAAGAGAGTCAACACCATTTAGAGTACGATGCTTTAACAGATTAAGGTTTCAGGTTCTCCATCTCCGGGGTTGGAGAAGTGTTCCTTCCATCTGTCACCAGATTACCTTCTTGGTCCCTACGCGAGTTTGCTTCAGTTTTGAAACCTTCTGTAAGTCCCGGCAGCTTCTTATAGAATTTTTGAGCATTGCCCTTGTCGGCCAGCTTCTCAAGCTCTTCATACTCACGCATTTCAGTCTCTTTCTTTTTTTGTCTGCAAATGCGTCTTGCTTGTCTCTTCAGCTGTGTGATTGCAGGTTTTTGACGTTTGACGTGGGTGCGTATTTTTGCTGCTACAAGATAACGATCCGAGTCGATATTTGGCCCTCGGAACGTACGCACGTTTAGAACACTGGATACATGTCTTCCGTGGAGAGCGACCTGGTGTCGCTTAGTAATTCCAACTGACGCCAAACAGCAAAGATAAGGAACGAGTCTAGAAACTATTGTTGATGCGGCTATAATCTCGTAAGCGGTGCTTACGTCAAAGAAGAAGAAGAAGAGAAGAAGATTCTTTACAGAATGATAAACATGCACTTGAAAACATGTTCAATTTATTGATTACCTAATTCTGGACACAACGTCCTTAAATGAAGCTCCAGAACAAGTTCACCCGAATCAATTTGAATTGAAGTAATGTTCTAAAATTTCCTTCATCCTTCATGGCAATTGTGTTTTACAGTTTTGGTCTATCGTCTCTGTGTGCACAGAATGAAATATTCTGTCCAACAAAAATGGTAGTTAGGTGATATTAGAGTAGGAGGACGTTTAATATAAGTGGTAATTTATAAGTTTTCAAGCTTCCGTCAATGACATTACAATAGCTTAGTTCCATGAATAAACTGAATGTCATGACAAATTAAAGGACATTCCACATCTCCAAACTCATTTAAATACATATGTACTATTTGCTGATTCGTAAAAAGAGTCATAACGGGTGATAAACAATGGATTTATTGGGATAGCTTTGTTCGAAAACGATTTTAGGCCAAGCATAATAAATTCCAACAATCGATATTCAAAGCTAATATTCAACAAAGGCAGATTATACTTTGTGTGTGGTGGAATTGTCTTGAATCGAGGTAAAGGCATCATATTCCAGCATCATAAAGCCAGATTACAATTCTTCTTTTTATAAGGGTGTTTTTTTATAGAGGTATAGAACTTTTTATAGAGGTATAGAACTTTAAGTTGGCATTACTTTTCAAGATGGCGATCGATTTAACAGCTGTCAAGTGATTTATTCTCAGTTTGGTTTGGCGATTCATCATGAGGCGTGAGTCTGCCTGAACAACACTTGCAAATAGTGCAATTTTATTTCGAAAATAATGGTTCTGTGCGGAAAACGTATCGCGCACTACGTCAATTTTAGCGATGAAGCGCACTTCTGGTTGAATGGCTACGTCAACAAACAAAACCGCCGCATTTGGAGTGAAGGTAATCCTCAAGTGTATGTTGAAACACCGTTAAATCCAGAAAAACTGACTGTTTGGTGAGCTTTATGGGCTAGTGGAATCATTGGTCCGTACTTTTTCAAAACCGATGGTGGCCAGAACGTTACAGTCAATGGTGATCGGTATAGAGCCATGGTTACTAACTTTTTCATTCCTGAATTGAATAACCATGATGTCCAGGAGATGTGGTTTCAACAAGACGGCGCAACATGACACACAGCTCGTGCCACAATAGATTTATTGAAAGACACGTTTGGTGACCGCCTAATTTCACATTTTGGACCTGTGAATTGGCCTCCAAGATCTTGTGATTTAACACCGCTAGACTACTTTCTGTGGGGCTATGTAAAGTCATTGGTATATGCGGATAAGCCACAAACGCTTGATCATTTGGAAGACAACATTCGCCGTGTTATTGCCGATATACGGCCACAAATGTTGGAAAAAGTCATCGAAAATTGGACGTCCAGATTGGACTACTTCCGCGCCAGCCGTGGCGGTCATATGTCAGAAATCATATTTAAAATGTAATGCCACAAGATTATCTTTCGGATAAATAAAATTAATGTCAATCGAATAATCCATCGTTGTTTTATTGCAACTTAAAGTTCTATACCTCTATAAAAAACCGCTGAAGAGATTTGCGAACGAGCTCTGCTACAATTGTGGTATGGGAAGAGTATTTTAATTGAAATATACTGAAAGCGGTTGCTTTTCTGATCATATTTGAAAAAAATTTCTATAATTGCGGATGTCGGTATGACCATGCTTCGAACCCCACGCATAGTATCACGTACTGTTACCCACGCAGCCCAAGCCGCTCCGTTTTCTGTAAAAATTTCCTTGAAAATTAGCCAAAAATTAACAGAGTTCAATTATCATTTGTTTCGCCTACCTTCAAGATCATTTGAACTGAAAAACTTTCGATTTCGAACAACCAAGGTTTCTTCTACTTCTTCCAAAAGTACTTCCTCTTTAATCATCTCATTACCCTAGATTCCCATACTTCCTGGTTTCCTGTAAACTAATCCAAGCAGCTGTACTTGCTATGCTTATATAAATATTATATAGAAGTGGCGAAAAGCAAATGTACTTTTGTGTGACAGTAATAGTTGTTGTTATGTATTTTATTTTCACTTCATATCTATCTCTCTTCTACTACATACTTTTATGAAATAAGGACAAAAACTTCGAAAACATTGTCGTGTTGACAAATATTATCGATTGTCAAAATCATTCAGCAACACATTGCATTTTGCAGCAACATCTTAAAAATAAAATGCATAAGTATATGTATGTAAACCCATTAATACATTCATCCATACTTTTACATGCATATTTAGCTCGAATAAATAGTCACTATCAACTAACATGCTGTGTTTACACGTTTAAACGTTTCAAAGGTCACTTTGACATTTCGCAGTATCGCAAAACATAATAAAAACAGTTTCAAAATTGAAAACTCTACACCTTGCCCAAACAATTTTGCCCATTCTTCAGCTTCCAAAGGCCGTATTGGGAGAAATACGTAGAGGTGCATCAAAAAGAGGTGTTGGCAAACATGAAATTCGTGTGAATTCCGACACGTTGCGACAATTTTTCGCCAAACTAAATACAAATACAACAACAGCAAAAAAATACGCCCGTAACAATTGAACAATAAAACGAAAAAAAAAACAAAACTAAAAATACATAGTTACTTATAAACATAATAAAACAATAAAGTCGACTATTTTGCCTTACAACAAAAACCAGTGATAACGATCCTTTAGAGCATGTCTCGTGCTGCATAAATAAAAAGTCAAACAACGTTTCCTAATGGAATAATGCAAAATAAGTAAAATTGGTGCAAACAAACATTTCTGATTGCAGTAGACCGATTGAAGCGATTCAAATGTATTCAACGCGAGTAAATACAGTGGCGGACAAAAGTCTACATACATCCCCTGTTATCATTGAATTGAAAGTCCAAATGTTTTTTTTTTTGGAAAATTTAACGATACCGTTTATTTCAACTAGTTGCCCTTATCATAAAAAAAAAATAATATAATTTTTTAATATAGAATAGTAAAGCTATGACAAAAAAAGCGTAAATCCAACAATGACAAAAGTCTACATACAGTACATACATAACTTATCTTAGAGCAAAAACTTTGTTTAATATCAGATAACATAATCTTTTTAGTATTTAGGTGGTCCACCGTTCGCATCAGTAACAGCATGAAGCCGCCGTGGCATCGAAGCTACTAAATTTGTCAATACTGAGGAAGTAATAATGTCCCAAGCTTTAATAAGACGTTCTTTGAGTAATGCTGAGCCGGAAATCTGATTTTTTTCTAATTTTTCGCTCAAAAATCTCCCAGACATGTTCAATAATATTCAAATCTGGGCTTTGAGGTGGTGTGCCTTGGAGCATGATATAGCAACCAATTCTTAACAATATGGACCGTGTACTTTGGATCGTTATCCTGTTGAAAGATCTAGCCTGCGCCAAGCTCCAAACTGTTCACCGCAGGTTTCAGATTAGCTTCCAACAATGACTTATTTTTTTCATGAGCTTGCGATATTTCGGCTAATTTTGGAGCAGTAACTTTAGGGTCGTTCCTTCAGAATAAAGCTGATGTCTCTTGGAGTCAGTTTCTTCGGGCGAGCGAGTACGCTGCTTATTTTTGGTGTATCCATTTCTTTAAAGTTTTTTACAATGATCTGTACTGTTGGTCGGCTTGAGTTTAAAGTTTTTGAAATTTCATCATACAATTTCTTCCCTTTTCTGTTCTAAATAACCAAGTTTCTTACGTCAATCGATATTTCTTTTCACGGAGCCATTGTTGATGCTAATGTGTTTAAATCACAACTAAATTCAATACTAGAAAATGAGAAAATATAATTAAAAAAAAAAAAGTAACAGAAAGGGTACCTAACCACCATAGCAAGACAGCATGTCGACATATCTGCTGCTAAACCCGTGGTGTATGTAGACTTTTGTCACGGACATTTTTGCGTTTTTACACCATAATTGTTTTATTTTATGTTAGAAAATGGATTTGTTTTAATTCTTGTGATTAGAAAAGGTTCTAAAATAAATCTGTATACTTACATTTTTCAACGAAATGATAGTACTTTTTAGACAACGAATGCAGGCGATTTATGTAGACTTTTTTCCGCCACTGTACATATATAAATACTTTTATATGTATGACATATATGAAATTATTTTAATTTTTTTTTTAGTTCGTAAGGCCATTTAGGGAATACGGATATAGCATACGGTGAAGCTTTCTTTATATTCTTTTATATTCATATCAAAAAATAGGTCGACGGAGTCATCACAGCTACAAAGTAGACAGTTGACTTCAATTTTCAAATTGACATAGACAATTTTGTCGCCACTGCGGTTGAAGACACCATTTTCGAAATAAGTTTTCAATATTTTCAAATTTTTCTTTACTTTACAACCTTGAATATTTGATAAATTGGAAATGTCATTGAACATGCCAATGGTCAAATAAGCCGAAGTGAAAAAGCAAACGGTACATGGCCCACCCTTTAGATGAATTAAAAAAGCAGGGAAGTATAAGTTCAAATGCTTTCTCCAGATCACTGTTTTTTCTGTGGCGTCGAGTTTTCACTCTCATGGAAATTATAGATTATATTCTAAATGAATTCTTATGAAGAATCATCTTAATGTTCAGTGGCAGCATATTTTCGATAATATTAAACTCTAAAACCATGCTGAGCTGATTTGCTGAGGATATGGCTGGAAAGATAAGTCACAAAGATACGAGTGTAGAGGAAAATTGCAAGACGGACGAACTTACTAGGAGATATTGCCACGCAGACTCTGCTAAATAAAGAACTTAAAAAAGATATTTAAAGACATCCCATCTCAGTATAAATATTTATAATTGGCGCTTTCCACTGAAGCTTTTATAGTCTCGCTCCTCCTTCAATTCGTGGGTGCGTCTTTAGGTTTTTTACAGAATATGGGGAGACCTACAGTCCGCAAATGAACGACGTCCGCGTCGAGGAGGGAGTAAAACATTGTCATTTTAACTCCTCATTTTTAAGTTAAAAGGAATTGCTTTTTTGAGTGACAGACAATAACATAAATTCATTAGAAAACTCAAATTAGTCGAAAAAGGAGAAATTAGATCAAAACCATATGCGAATATCGCAATGGGCCTACTTTTATTTATGTGGGTGGAAGTTCTCACAGAGTCAACAATTTCTAATAAATAATCTAACATGAATTACTAGGTCTAGACCATTTTTGCTGTGGGAAAAATTTTAATCAGTTCAATTCTTATCGCGCAGTTATACATAAATTTTGTACAATTTTATTTTTAAAGCTATTGGAAGCTCATTTATGTTAAAACCTGGCATAGTATACAAGTACAGTTCTCAATTTCAAAATTACGGTTTCCGCGTTGAATTTTTATTTTTTATCATTCCTGCAGCATATATTTAAAAAACATCCGTGGGAACTCTTATTATTTGTTTCGCCTATGCAGTTCCAAAGCTACTTGGTGATGGCGCTGAAAAATACTGGTCTTTGTGTTTGCAATTTCTAATTTACCGGCTAGTGCATATATTAAGAAATTCTTACACCGATATACTCACTTACATCTATAACAGTGCAAATGAAAAGTCTCCGTCCTATCATAGTAAAACACATTTTTTTTTTTGACAAAATTAATTTTTTTTATTCAACATACTCCACTCGTTTCTTCTCTTTGTTGTTTGATGCCAGTTGGAAATTTCAAGTGATACCAGGTCGCTATTTCAATGTCGTCGTATAGCCCGTACAGCTTATTGTTCCATCGTCTGTGGAATTCGTCGTTGCCAACGCGCAAAGGGCCATAAATCTTCCGCAAAACTTTTCTCTAGAAAACTTCTAAAGCCGACTCATCGGATGTAGACATCGTCCAGGCTTCTGCACCATATGTCAGGACGGGAATGATGAGCGACTTGTAGTGTTTGGTTTTGGTACGTGGAGAGAGGACTTTACTTTTCAATTGCCTACTCAGTCCAAAGTAGCACCTGTTGACAAGAGTGATTCTGCGTTGGATTTCCAGACTGACATTGTTGCTGTTGTTAGTGCTGGTTCCTAGATAGACGAAATTATCTACGACTTCAAAGTTATGACCATCGACAGTGCCGTGGGAACCAAATCGCGGATGCGATGACTGTTTATTTGATGGCAGGAGATATTTCGTCTTGCCCTCGTTCACTACCAGACCCATTCGCTTCGCTAATTTGTCCAACCTGGAGAACGCAGACTTACCTTGCGGTTGTTATGACCAATAATATCAATATAATCGGCATGCGCCAACAATTGTAAACTCTTGTAGAAGATTGTACCTGATCTATTTAGCTCTGCAGCTTTTATTATTTTCTCCAGCATCAAATTGAAGAAATCACACGATAAAGAGTCCCCTTGTCTAAAAACTCGTTTGGTATCGAACGGCTCGTAGAGGTCCTTCCCAATTCTGACGCGCTTCTGGTATTATCCAGTATCAGTATACATAGCCGTGTAATTTTTGTGGGGATATCCAAATTCAGACATAGCGGCGTAGAAGCAGTTCCTTATCAAGCTGTCTAAGGCAGCTTTTCTCTCGGGTCTTCTCCAAGATTTAGCGCATGGTGAATATTTGGTCAATGATGGATTTGCCAGGTCTAAAGCCACACTGGTAAGGTCCGATCAGTTTGTTGACGGTGGGCTTTAATCTTTCACACAATACTCTAGATAGGACCTTATATGCGATATTAAGGAGACTTATGCGACGATAATTCTGTAAAGAAGCTGATGCATGCTCCTTGTCGGTTCTTCGGCGCCGTATTCGAATAATTCTGCCGTAAAGTCATCGGCTCCAGCCGCTTATTTTTTAAGCGGGCAATCGCTGTTTAAACTTCTTCTATACCGTCGTCATCGATTAGGGTTTGGGTTCGCCATCTCCGCAGTTCTACTTTCACTACAATTGAGCAGGTTGGGTGCTCATTACACTACGGCTAAACTTAGCAATCCCTGATGGTTTATTCGTCTGGGGCAGTTGTCTGGAACTCGTCATCAAGCCAAGTTTTTACTTCGACTGTAAAAAAAATACAGTCTTTCAAAAAGTAATATTTTTTCAACACGTGAAATCCCTTTCTATCAATGATCCGACAGATGTCAAATGCATTTAAGTTATAGTAGCGCCATCTATGTGTCAGGCCAGTTGACCTTTTATATAGGTATATATATGCAAAATTATTTTATTATATTAGAATGTCTGACGGATCAGCGCATAGGTGTAATGGCTGAGGGTAGAGACCTGAAAAGAAAGGATTTTCCGAAATTCTACACCTAAGTGAGGCAAAGTTTTTATAGTTAAACATAATATAATGATCAAATCAATTTTGATAATATATCGTATACGCTAATAAGTTAAACTTAAACTTAAAAGAAATTATAGTTTTATTAGGGAAATCAACCAAACGGCCGATATACTCGAAAACATCGTGTTTATGGTTCGATTTGCTTGATATATGTAACGAAGGCAGCTCTTTATGAAAAATTTAGAAAACTTATGTTAGAATAAAATAACGTAAAAAACTATTAAAAATCTAATAATAACCATTTTCAAATTCCATGCGGACGAAGTGGCGGTTTCATCTCAGCAATGACTTTTATTGCACAATACACACTTAAACACTTATGCAATACCATTATCCTAACATACTTACCATTGAGTTGTTTAGCGATTAGTTGTTGTCACACCCGAAGCTTTGTTCATGTATGAGTTAGGATTTGGGCCAGTTAGTCACTGAATTTAAAACGTGATGCTACAGATCTCTCTTCTTCTAGCTGTTTTTGTTTACGTTCAATTTGTTTTTTATTTATTTTTATTTTTGCTTAGCGCAAAGCCACAGAAACTACGTTTTTATTGCCAACATTTGCGCTGACAACAGCAGAATTCATTTTCTCATACAAATATTTTTGTGAAGAATTTTCATAAATAACATTTTATTTTATTTGCACTGTTTTTTTTTTGTTCTTTCTTCAGCCACATTGACTACTTACTGCCTTCTTTGGCTGGCGAGTGACCATCTCGTGCGTCGTCATCGTCGGCCGTCGGCTTACAGGAACGTTTCACGTTCAACGTTGAGCAGGAATATTGATATCGTGCATATTGATCTTGTTCACCGATAAGACAATGGCATGAACCACTTCCTTGGAAAGCGGCCAACTTGTCCGTGGATCAGCTGCATTGCGAATTTTGCACTGACGTACCTACATATGCTTGTACCTATATATGTATGTGCTTGCACATTTGTATGGACAAACATATGTATGTATAGTGAAGATTGCCTTCGCGTCTGGCTTTGAGCCATTGGAATCGCTATGGATTGAATTGGTTTTTAGTCTGGCTTTGTTTGGTTTATTGTTTATTGTATTTGTTGTAATTCTTTCTTATTTTTTACTTTTATTCATTGCATTTCAGTTACCATCTGAACTCGGGGTTGCCCAAATCGCTGTTTTATTTTAGTTTTTTATTTAATCAACTCTTTTATTATTATTTTTTAATATTTTGTCTGCTCATTGCTCGTTGTTTTTTTTTTGTAGTTGTTCTACGTATTGTTATTTTATGGTTGCACTTTTGGTTAATATTTTTTGACAAAGTGCATGTGATAGCAGTTTACCATATGGCAACATATGCGTACAAACATATTCATGCACTTAAGTTTTTTATTATTTTAACAGCTCTCTGACCATTGTTCCACGTCCTCATGTCCTCATGTGAATCCATGTTTAATGTTTTTGCTGTTGCTGTTGTTGTTGTTCACTTTGGAAATCTATTTGTAGATTGGTTCATGGCTATAAATTCAATAATGGTAATGTATGAATTTGCCAAATGTTACTTTTGTAGTTCGTAATAATTTTGGTTGATTTTTTGTTTTTTGTTTGATTTGGTCTGTCTTTACAAATTCACTTCGTGTGATTTTTATCAGAATTTAAAAAATGTCTTCCTGTTTCTGGTTTTTTTTTCTTCATTGTTATATAAAGCATCAACATTTATTATTGATTATTTCGTAATGCATTGGAAAACATCCTCACAATAGAAAGATGGTTACAAGTGCTCACTACCATTCGGAAGGCCAGGATTTGGTCCCGATCCAAAATTTATAGAAAATCAATTTTTCTAATTTCGGTCGCCCCTCGGCAGGAAATGTCAAGTCTTTCGAGTGAATTTTTGACATGAGATAAAAGCTCCACATAAAAATCCATCGGCCATTCAGAGGCGTCCTAAAATGAACTAGGTTCCTCCACTTGTTGGGAAAATATTATGACGCTTAGCACAAATTCGAGGAGAAGCAACTTCGAAAATTGCATCAGTAGTTACAAGCGCCAATTAGATATGACCACTTCTCATGTTAAGTATGTAAGTTATTTTATGGATTTGAACAGGTTACTGAATCTTTTAAAACTTAAGTCACCAAAATTATTAATTTCAAGAGTACAATGAATGGTTCTAATAAAACGAATAAATACATTTTCATGTTGTTAACGATTTCTGTGTTGCCTAGTACGTGTATGGTAATGGTTAAAAACATAGCTGCAATCCTCATCAAACGAAGGTTTTCTTATTTTTAACTTAATTCCGATGGAAGAGAACCACAGTAAGGTGAGCGGCATTAAAGCTCTGGAACAGGTACAACTACCGGTCTATTAGGTATACAAGTAGTACTTACTATGAGGACTACTTCAACCAAGGTCATGGAAGTCATTCCTAGCATCAGACCAATTAAAAGTCTTAGAGATTTGAGTTCGGGTCATTTACTGCGAAGGACTGCAACATGCAAAAATTTAAAAAAGAAACGCGGTCTAAACATGTAATGCGATCAGGAAGATGAAACTTTCAGTCGGGGGCATACCTTCTACGCTTTTCTGCAATTGTGAGTGTTTGTATATACACTGATCGACCTAAATGCGACTCAGCCATGGGAGCAGAGTTCTTTTCAATAACCAAAACTTTGTATGCCAATGTGAGATTATGGCCATTATGGTCAAATGGGTAAGCACTTTAATCTATTTAATCTATCAAAGAATTAAATTGTCCACACAAAGGCCGTATGTGTGAAAATATGTGAGGATGAAATTAATAAACTATCACGGGCAATGAAAGGGCGGACTAGCTGATCCGCGCTGGCGAAGCTGCTATCAATCTCAGACCTTTCAGCGCAGTAGAGCTTAGGGAATCACTCAAAGTCCTGGAGCATTCCAACGTAAGTTGCCGCACTAAATTACTTTGGAACAGCGTGGATCAAAGATGATTATATACGAAACTCTCTAAAAATGTGGATAAATGCGTTCCTCGATTACTTTCTTTGGGCTGGTAACAAAGCTAAATTAAGAAACTTTGAACAGCTGATGGTAAACAAGGCTCAGTACCACTTAGTTAGTAAGGAAATGCACCAATTTTCGTCAGAAAATCATTTTAGGTTATCCATAAAATTTCATTAAGCACGAAAAATTTGTATGTTAAAATAAGGAACAAATATTGTTTGTATTTATTGAAGTTAAATATTTGTGAAACATAGTTATGTTATAGGCATTTGCACAGCCCTTTTTTATCAAAAAAATATCCAAAAATTCTCCAGCAATCCAAAAGGGGAAACTTCTTCATCAAAGTGGCACTGCTGGCAAATGTTATAAAAAAATGTGGCTTTTGAGAGCACTCTCACAAGATAAAGGTTTTCGTATCAAGTCATTTTTGGCGTGGATTGCTGACCAAAATGTTTCTTAAACTAAGCAAAAAAAATTTTGTATTCTCCATAAGCTGAGTTAGAATAAGCTGAGCACAGAGTATGCAGAAGACAACACGGGGCACGGGATCATTAGACGAGCAAACTGTTCGCAAACGCATAGTTGGATACGGAAGGTAGGTCACAGTCAAGTCCTTAACCTCCTCTTTCAACCAATCAAACGTGAATCCCTTTTTTCGCACAATAGTCTTAGAATTTAGCTTCTAGGATGAAATTTCACTGAGACTGATTAACTAATCTAAAATAAAAATGTTTCAATGCGTATAAGAGCTTAATCTATGAGGTCCTATCCTCCTACTGTTTTGTAACAGCTGTCCGTCTCTGCGCAATAAAACCTACGCGCTCAAAAATACCAAAAAAGCTCCACGTCGAAGAGCTAAAATTTAAAACAGACATATAGATATATCCCCGAGATGAGGGGCTTATTTCCAACATTAGGAACGAAAAAATTAATTTTTTGTTTGGAACTGTTGGTCATTGTAATATAGATATATTTTGTCAAACGATTAGCATATTTGGCGTTAGGATTGAGCAATGCAACGATCTGTGAGATATGCCTTCATGAAAACCTGGAAAATGGACAGGCAAAAGCAAAATACTGTTCTGAACGTGATTTTCAGCTAAAGCGACTATATTGCCTTCATCTGAATGTAAAACAAATTTTAGTTTTTATGATAACTTGAAAATATTTTCCTCTATTCAGTTGTTGGGATTTGGCAAGGTTTTAAAAATAGTCTAAGGAAAAGATTGCTTAGCGCTCAGAAGACAAGTTTCCTTGATGAAATATAGCAATATCGAAGGAAATTAATCAGTTGGATTCCAAAAGGCTTTTGACCGAAGATTGACGCAATTGATTCAACGCTTTCTACGAGGGAGTAGGAAGCTTTGGGCTGACGGATGACTTTTTGTGATCTAAATATTAATTTGCATTACTTTTCAGCATTAGAGTGGAAGACAAGCACGGCCTCCCGACATATAAGAAAAGATTATCTTACCTCCTTAAGGATTTTCAACAAATTTGAAGTATAATCGACCGATACTTTTTAAGTTGTTTGACAATTAACAAAGTGTTATCGAACAAAGCGATTTAATTGCATTTTTGTCAAAACTGTGTTTTTTATTTGGGGACCACTGTAACTCAAACAGCGCTCAGTAGATTTCAATTAACTTTATATACAAGTAGCTTTTGGATAATATGAAAATATAAACTAGTGCTTACTCGAAACATTTTTTTCTATTAATTAATTAACGGTTGATTTTATCCTCAAAATCTGAAACAAATTTCTTGAGGCCACCATTTTGTTCCATTTTTGTCTTTAAATACAAACGCTTAGATCAGGATCTATGAAGAGAATCTTGGAAAACATTCTGCACCTGCAGTTGAATGTAATTCAGGAGGAAACTGAGGGTTGGGAAAAGTTCTTTCTAAGATCTATGCTATCCCGAACTGCATCCAGAAGCCCAACGACGAATAGACTACAACTTGCAGAGAAGTGCTAGATATTCTAATGATCAATCGAGCTTCCAAGGAAGTAACCTACCAAGAATAAATCTGATATAAGGCTTTTGGGTAGGTTATCGAATAATATGGAAAACAACAACAATACAAAATAAGCATCTTGAGTTGATTTAACCAGTTTTTGTTAAAATTGCTTAAGTGGTTAGGTGGGTTTCAGAGGTTAAAAAAAAGGAATTTTCCCTATTTTTATATATATATATATAATCATATATTTTATTCAAACAATTTACCATATCAAAGATATATATTTAAATAGTATTTTGTGAAATTTTAATTCATATATTCCAAAAACTCAGCCGTTGGCTCCTCAAAAGAAAATGCTCTCACCGTGGACAGCATAACTCATTATTGGTTTATCTAAAATCAAAAATCCAAAAATATTTCGTTAGTACATGCATAAATCTCGTTATTGGACGAAGGAAAAAAAAAACAAAAAAATTAAAATTTGAATTTTTTACAGACTTTGAACAAAAAAAAACACATTTTTTATCAAATTTTCGCCATGCATTGGCTCGAAAAAATTAGTTGTAATAGAAACAAAAAAACCTTCCTTCAATGACTAGATAATGTTATTACAAAGATGTGTGCCAAATTTTAACAAAATCTCTTTATAACTTTTCGAGAAATCATGTCCACCAACTTAAAAAATAGAGTTTTGAGATAAACGCGTTTAAAGTTTCAAATTGGTACAGACATGGCCTGATGGGCGGAACTTCCAAAGGATCTATCTCTTAGAATTTTACTGCGATCGATATGAAATTTCAGGAGAATATTTTAAACATATTGTACAAATAATAGGACAAAAAAATCGATTTTTTTTTAAATTTTCAAACCCACCCAAATCCTTAAACAATGCAATGCTTATAGTATTGTGAATTCAAAAAGTGGTACTATTGTGAATGGGACACTTCAAAATAGAGCAGGAAGAAAAATCAAGTCTCATAGATTATTAAAAAACGTATTAGATAAAATATTAATTATATTTCAGAATGAAAGAGTAAAAACGAACTAAATATACTTGCTTACCAAAGATTCTTCGAATTAACTCATTTTGTTTTGCTTTTCGCTTAAATATTTCACAAACAACCTTTTTTATATTTTACAGCTAACACCAATATTGTAAAGTAAATACAAATTATAAATCAGTTGAAAGTAAGCTAGCTGGTCGTTCTTTTGCAGGTCGGGGAAAAGTAAGCGCCTATTTTGAATAAAAAAATTTCAATAGCCCAAAGCTTGACGGAATGGTAGCCACCCGTAATCGATATAAACAAGAGACTTATTGTCCACTGTAGCATCTTTCAAGCCAAACTAACTGCAATAATAGAGCCTGCTGGCTGCCAAGCTGCAATTAAGTCGCTTCAATGCAATTACATCACTTCAAAGGTGGTAATAAGATGCAGAGAAGCTGCGAACAAACTTACGGTTGTAGGTGAAATGGCCGTGGATTGGGCCCCGACCACATGACGTGATCATATGTTAAATCTTTCCTGATATATGCAAAGGTCGGCCTTCACCAGTAAGACGAAAAGCAGATAGCGGTGTGAAACCACATTTAATATTATCAGATAGAGATGGCCATCAATCGAAGAGAATAGAAAAAACCTCAACTCCTTGTAAACAGGATCTCCATTAGCATAAATGCCGGCGTAGGAGGGTGGGCTACTTTTTTAATAATGACTTCTGTCGTTGCTGCAAGCATATATACGAGCAGAAATAGGTACCGCTGCCCAGCCCATAGTGCAGCCCTGCATCGTTTCGTACGAAAAGTTTTATTTTGACTGTCTTGCGGAACTTGCTTCAACTAGCACCAACAATCTCGTGAGTTTCTTAGAACGTACTAAATGGTTAAAGCATCTGGAAAGGTGAGAGAAACCTCCAAGTAATCTCAACAGCTATGTCTGCCTTCTTATATATATTTGTTAACTTAAGTAGGTCATAATTATATGAGAGCCAAACTTGACAAAATTTCATTAATAAAGAAACGATGCGAATGTTGGAAGAAGAAATCAGTGCGTGAAGTTATCAAAGTCATAAGGAGTATTTCACGTTTGCTTCGCTATATTCAAATGTATTTTTTGTTTATTTATTGCACATAAAGAAATGATTATTTGAATGGGCCTTAAGACACACATATGAATAATCCAAAGCCTCGCACTTGCATAAATAATGAAATAAAATTTAATTACAGAGAAACTTCTTGCATTCACACAAATCTGTGTCAACGAGCCATGATAATTTAAAGAAGTGCTAATATGAAAATTATTATAATTGCCAACATTTCCTGACTAGGGGAATGGGTAAGGTGGAAACCTGGCAATGTGCTTTGCTATTAGTTAGTTTGCCAATACAATATATAGATATGTACATGTATATACACATATGCACATATCACTATCTAACTCTATTACTTACAAAGGCAGTTGCAGCAGCCACCACAAACGAATTATTAATTTCAAAGTCTGCCACCAATAAGCGCCGATAAAGCAATGAAATGAAATGAAAAAAAAAATTTAAAAACTTCTTTGCGTCTAAAGAACAAACTGCATAGTAATTTAATATTTTGTGGCGCCACCAGAACTATAAAAAATCTTACGACAAAAATTAAATGACCTAAACTGAGCCATTCATTATGACAACACGCACCGCCTCAGCAAACGAGGTGAGCGAGCACACTGTCCACCACCATCGAAAGAAGTGAGTCCGTTCAACGGCGGCAATGTGCAACGCAAATACATTCATATATACATATATATAAGTATATAAGTGTATGTAAAAAATGCGAATTTATCAGGAGTAGCTTCTTCTGTAGCGAAAGCGAGTCGAGGCAATGCATTGGAGATTGCGATCAATTCTACACCGATAAGATACGCGTGCGCAGGCGTACGCGGATTGCATTGCCTACCTACAGCTACATACATATGCACGATTTTTTTTTGCATTAGTAGATATGTGCTCGTATGTTCATACATATACATACAGTGTAACAATCAGATAAAATAAACTTTGCGTCGATTATGGCAAATTTGCTTTCAATTGGCAAGGATTTCAGGAAATCAAGGGAGATATTTAGTTTTACGTTTGGCCTTTGAATAGTTAAGTTGAAAGAAATATAGATGAGACGAAATGAAAGAGCTTCTTCTAACAAAATCTGGTAAGCTCTAAGAGATTTCTTTGGTATCTCATATGTCCAGGGATGAACTTTAGCTTGGTGGGCGATACTGATCTAACAACTTCACAGATGTTCTTTGATAGATTTCAATGCTATTGAGGTTAGGGTAACTACTCCACAGTAATTGCCATTTCTGGCGACGCTTTCGCCTGAACAAACTTCAATTTTAAAAAGATATTCGAAAGAAAAATTTACTACTACCTTCTTCTGAAAAGATTTAGAGCATAAGCTCCTTGGAAATGAAAGATCAACGACCATGACGGCATTGCTACTTACATTCGCTCTTTGTGGTCTGATCAAACCTGGTCCCTAATCCCCAGCCCACTTAACTTACATTGCTCCTATCTAAAAAATTTTTTCTCGAAATACACCACTGTGTGGAATGAACCGAATATTTTAAGTTACTTGACCAACAAGCAAAAATTACGTGTGACGCGAAAATTCCTCGTCACAGCTCTGCCGCTAAAAAAAACCATATACAACATGTAAGGAAGGGTAACGTTAGAGTGGATTAAGAATATACTTAATACTTTGAGTTCAAGTTTATGCACAAAGAATCTCCAGAGTGCAATATGAACCAGCATCAGTCGAATTGAGCGTTTTGTAATCGTAAAAAATATCGACTGTACCGGGAATTACAGAATTATCGATCTCATTCCTCAACAACTAAAATCTCCTAAAAAAAAATTTGAGAAAAGCTTTAAAATCTGTAGAGACGTATTGAAAAAGATATATTACTACTTTGACGTCGAATTCTTGTCAAAAGAAATTCACTCCGGGTGAAAATTGCAAATTGAGACACCGCTTAGACAGAGAGCTGATGCTTGGATGTTTTGCAAATCCCTTTAGCGACCACATAACACCAAATATTGCTTTCAATTTCTCCTTTTTAATATCATCTTTAAACTCGGATATTTTCCGAAAACGTGAAAAAAATCATAGATTACCATTATGCTAAGCCCGCAAAAGACACACGCCGCCGTCATTATGGTATGCCACCCAATTAGCTTGTTGCATGTTCGTTCCAAACTTTTTGAAAAAGTGGTAAAATCCAAAGTATCTAATTTTTTCCATTGTGTTATTGTTTTATTGTATTATAGATAAAGTCCATGGCATTACCTTTGAGATAAGGATGGCAATTGAGTTGAAATAGTATTGCTTAGCTATATTTCTTGGTGTGGCTCAAGCATTCGATAAGGTGTGACAAAAAGGACTCATGCACAGAGTTACAATGACTTTGCTGGCAAATTTCCGATCCGATCTTCATATCATATGATTTCAATGAAAAATGCTACGAAACCTCAAGGGTGCACCGTGGGACGATTATATGCACAACGAGAACATAAATATGTACGAGTACATACTTAGATACCTTAAAATACCGTTTTACCTCTCGTTCATTTGTACTAATAGATAAAAGCTGATACTCACTAAATATTACAATACTTTGTTGGTCTAATTCGAAAAAGAAACCACCTCAGTTTTAAAATTGATATATGTAAAGGGTGATCCAAGGGGGGGTACTTTTTTCAATAGCCTTTTTTTTGACAGATCACGCGTGAATCGTGTCAAGCTGTCATGTTATTTTTGGTCAATATTATTTGGCATGTCATCATGGAAAGACTTACGCATGAACAACTTATGGTCAACATAATCGGCCTACTGAGCGTACTATTCGCAACATCATCCCCCATCTTGAGACCGAGCATTCATTATTGGATAATATTCGACCGAATAGACCACATCCAGCACGCAGTGAAGAAAATATAACGGCCGTAGCTGAGAATGTACACGAAGACCATGGAGAGTCGATTCGGCGCCGTTCGCAGCAACTCGGACTGATCTTAAATTGAAAGCTTGTGCAAGAACTGAAGTCGCTCGACCTTCCCAAGCGACATTGCTTCGCTCCCGTGAGTACACCGTCAATAGAGAGCGTTATCGCGTCATGATAACCGTTCATTTAATGCCTGAAATTGAAGCTCGTGATATCCGCGACATTTGGTTTCAACAAGATGGACCACTTCCAACACATCGCATCAATCAATGGATTTATTGAGAGAACACTTCGGTGAGCAGATAATTTCACATTTTGCGCCGGTCGATTGGCCACCAAGATCGTGTGATATCACACCGTTAGACTTTTTCCTGTGGGGATATGTAAAGCCTAAAGTCTATGCGGACAATCCCGCTTCGATTCAGGCCTTGGAGCAAAACATCCCGCATGTCATTTACCAGTCGAAATGCTCGAACGAGTCATCGAAAATTGGACTCAACAGATGGGCAATATGAGACGTAGCCGCGACCAACATTTGAAATAATTGACATAATTTTTGCATTCCGTTAAGTATGAGAAAAAAACCCCAAGCGCGCTTTGGTTGATTAAAAATTTCAAATCTTTCAGTCATTCGTGTCCCTTTAAAGTTGTATACTCGTATGTGTTGCATTTGCTTTGCGGAGGAGCTCAGAGCTCGGCCGAAAATCGTTTCAGCGGTTACAAAAAATGATTCTTTTAATTTTGTATTGTCTTAATTCGTAAATACTTACTTACTTTTTTCCGGACGACTTTACTTCCCAATGTAGCTCCCAGTAGTCCGGGAAATGTCGAACAAATTCTAAAATTTTGTATTGGGAAGTCCTCTTGCTTTAATGAACTTTCCACGAAAAGAAAAGTACCCCATTTCCCCAAACTTCTGGTACCCTATGCTCATTGCATAGTCGGGTGTAAATAACAAAACCAAAAAGGAACAAACCACAAAATCACAGTTGCAGGTTAACGAAATCATTCGAATTAGGTTCCACACTGAAATTAAATTTGTATGAATGAAAGTGTACGGCTGCAAGCTAGCAATGCAAAAAAAACAACAACAATAATTGCAAAAAAAAGACAGAAACAATCAAAACTGTCTGCCTGAATATGCCAAGTGACACAAAAAAGGTACGCTTTTGGGATTTTGTGTTTTTGTGGTATAAAAAGAAAAACTTTATAAAGGTAAATATAGATAGTAGATGGAGTACAGAATTGTGAACATGTGGGAATTTCGATGCTGGTGCCTCTTTCTCATATTTATTGGCACGATGCTGGTGTTTTTGTAGCAGCAGCTGCTGATGATGCTACGCCTTTGGCTCAATATAATGCTGGTGGCATATTGGGAATGCGGCAATTTTGATTTATATAGAAAATATTCACGTATAATAAATAAAAAATACTCATATTTGTATGTATAAAGACAGACAGACAAACAGACAGACAGATATATGTACCAATATTAATTTTATTTTTGCGGTGAAACATAATTTCTCTGCCCCTTCGACGACAAATCGACATAAAAATGCTACGCAGCTCTTGACCGCTCTCAAATTGTATAGGTTTTCATTGCTTGATACACTCACACAACCACAAATATATATCTGTATATATATTAGCCACACAATGCTTGTCTGTCGGTCTGTTTACATATGATCCGTTTGTTAGGTGTCCATCAAAATGAATTCGCCTTCACTTTGGACTTCACTTTGGAGAGTGGTGCATGAGCTCTTGAAGTTATGATTACCTCCCTCCGTTAGCTGCGTCACAGCCATATGACTACCACAAGCATTGCTACTGTGGCCCTCATCAGCCTCAACGTATTGACTCTGTTGTTACGTCGACTAACCACATTTTTTTTTTGCTTCAAAACTGCATTTTGTACTTTGTTGATTCTCTGTAAGCGGAGGCTGTGGCCCGTAGATTTTTATTTATTTATTTGATCTTTAACTCCGTTTTGAAGCTAATAAATTATTTTTGAAATTTATATTTCGTTTGTTTATTCAAAAGTTTTTGTTGTTGCTTTTTTGCCACTTTTTGTGTTTTGCTTAGTCTCATAATTTGTCTGGTTATCCTGCAGGCTGCTGCATCGTTGACTAACTGACTGCTCTTGAAATTGAGAGTGAAATGAAGCTGGTTGATTATTGATATATGACCTAACATCGTTGGTTTTGTTTTATGCCATTTGCCGTTTTGTCACTTTTTGTTGGTGTCATACAGCTGTCAACTTAGGTATTGCACAAGTACACCGTAAAGTTTCGTTCAGCGAATGTTAATACTGCTATCGACTGAATAAAATTCACTTTCGTAGATACGTTTTCAGGTCACTGTTCAATAACATTAATTAGTTCTTCGAGCTGTATCAGATTATTTTTTCTTTTTAGGAAAAGTGAAAAAAGTATAACATCACTCTGAGCGGTAGAAGTTATAACTACTTTTGACATATCATCATTAGACTTCTTTCCAAACATCCATGTTCGAATTGGATCCACAGAACCAACCATTCTTTTTTTTCGAAAATACTCTTAGATTCGACCGCTGTGTGCTAAGGGCATGTGTTGAAATCCCGGCCAGACCAACATCTAAAATTATATAAAGCCTTTTCTAAATGCTTTTGTCACTCGACAGGGAACTTCCCCGATTAAATTATATATATATTTGGTGCTTTGTAAGCACTTAAGCGATTTTCATGGTTTTGCGTCTTGGTGTTTTTACCAATAAATTGAGGGACCTAAAGTTTATTCTAAGCCGTCTCAACGGCTGATGGATTTTTATGAGGAGCTTTTATTTCATGTGGCTTGACAGTCCCTGCCGAGAGGCGACCGCAATTAAAACGAAATAAAAGCTTCTCTTTTTCCGCAAGTCAGCATTTCCTATTTTGTTAAAGAAAAAATGCAGAAAATTCATATTAAATAGGGAATGTTTATTATCATTCGAAAGAACATTCCTGGGCATTTATTTTTTGAAGATTATCCCTTTCAAATGTTGACCGCGACTACGTCTCAGATGGTCCATCCGTTGAGTCCAACTTTCGATGACTCGTTCGATCATTTCGACTGGTAACGGGCAGTGATGTTTTGCTCCAAGGCCTGATTCGAAGCGGGATTGTCCGCATAGACTTTAGACTTTACATATCCCCACAGCAAAAAGTCTAACGGTGTGAAATCATCCGAACTTGGTGGCCAATCGACCGGCCCAAAACGCGATAAAATCTGCTCAACGAAATGTTCTCTCAATAAATCCATTGATTGATGCGATGTGTAGATAGTGGCGCCGTCTTGCTGCGCCAAACCAAACGTCGCGGAGATCACGAGCTTCAATTCAGGCACCAAATAGTCGGTTATCATGGCGCGATAACGGCGCCATTGACGGTTACGTTCTCACCAGCATCATTTTTGAAGAAATATGGACCGATGATTCCACCGGCCCATAAACCACACCAAAACCGTTGTTTTTTCTGGATGAAATGGCAGCTCTTGAATTTCTTCAGGCTGCTCTTCGTTCCAAATGCGGCAATTTTGCTTGTCGGATCTTCTTGGAACTTTTCAAGAACCCATATAGCGAAGTGATGTCGCTTGGGAACATCGAGCGGCTTCAGTTCTTGCACAAGCTGTAGTTTGTACGCTTTTTATTTAAGATCTCGACGAAATATGTGCCAAGTCGTTCCATATGTCAGTCCAAGTTGCTGCGAATGGCGGCGAATCGACTCTCCATGGTTTTCGTGTACAATCTCAGCTACGGCCGCTAAATTTTCTTCACTGCGTGCTGGACGTTGTCTATTCGGTCGAATATTATCCAATAATGAATGTTGCGTCTCAAGACAGGTGATGGTGTTGCGAATAGTACGCTAAGTAGGACGATTATGTTGACCATAATTTGAGCCAAGCGCGTGAAACACACTCTTTATAGAACGTGTATTTTCGTAATAAAGTTGAATGATTTGTAAACGTTGTTCAGGCGTAAGTCTTTCCATGACGAAATGCCAAACAATACTGAACAAAAATAACATGACAGATTGATACGACTCACGCGTGATCTGTCAAAAAAGGGCTATTAAAAAAGTATCTCTACTTGGATCACCCTTTATAACACTCATTTCCTCTTTTTGCTATTTAGTGTTAGGTCGCTCCCACATGATCTTTCTAGCAGAGTAATGGTGTTCCTCTAATTCCTCTCTTCGTGGGGACACGGCATCGACAGCATTCAAAATTAGACAATTTTTGTCCATCCGAGCAACAATATTGTAACCACTGACTCGTAATTCACTGGACTATATCGTCTACGTCGTCGAAGATACTAAGAATAATACACATTTTCTGCACACTCTTTCATTCGAAACGGATGTTGTAATCGTCCCAGCTTCCACACCATATAATAAGATCATCTACGAAGACATGTGTCGATTTTTTATTTGGTCAATGGCGGATATATCAGGTCCAAAGTAAGAATGATAAAGTCCAACCTTATTTTATCTAGTCAGGTAATGAAATTTGGTTAGAAATTATAAATCAATTATAATGGACTACTATAATGTAGCATCAAAGATATGCATCCACCACTGTTCAACAAAGAACTACCGTTAAAAAACACAAGGTAGACTCGACACTCATTGTAAGGGAACTGTGCGCGGCATATGGGCGGCAAGAAAGCAATTGGTTTCCGACAAGTACGAAAGAAGAGCTGGTACGATGAGGATTGTTATACCGCAGTGAAGATAAAAAGACTACCTACCTCGCAAAATTACGCAACGCATGCTGTGCGGGATAGATATTGAGAGTTGAAGAGAGGAGCGAGGCAACCTGCAGACAGAAAAATAAAGAGAGCAAATGTGTAGGTATGAAGAAGCTCGCCGACGGGGCTAATGCTAGCAAATTCTTTGAGAAAATGCGTTAACTTAAAGAAGGTTTCAAGAAAGGACCGAACTCACGTAGAACTTGATTACTGGTGACCGATGCTCAGAATATACTGAGTTTATGGAGCGAGCTCTTCTCCATACTGCTATTCGCTATCATTGAAGATGTAATGGATATTCCATAACCCGAATATGATGAAGTACGAATAGCGATTGTTCGCCTGAAAAACAACAAAATGACAGGAGCCAATGGTTTATCGCCTGAGCTATTAAGTTATGTGGCAAAGTGCCATGCGTCAGCTTCTTTGCAAAGTTTAATCGGATGAGTGTACGTCTGATGTTTGGAACCTAATTGTGCTCTGTAACTTTTACCAACAGGTGCTACTTTGGACTGAGAAGGCAATTGAAAAGTAAAGGTATCTCTCGACAAGCAAAGACCAAACTCTACAAGTCACTCATCATTTCCGTCCTACCTGATGAGTCGGCTTTAGGAGTCTTCAAGATAAAATTCATGCGAAATATCCATTACTCTCTGCAAATAGGCGACAGCAAATACTGAGTCTACGGCGTAGACGAAGAGGAACCTCTACTCCGTTGGAAAGATCAGGTGGATGGTATGATGTTAACGCGTCTCCAATTGGCGCCAAATGTAAAAAGAAATGACAACTGGTGTGTTGTTGTAACTCGTCTATAGTCGAGCAAGCGGTGCCTACGCCAATGAAGAGGAAGAAGAATGGCACCAATTTATTCTATTCGATTTGGCATTTAGTAACTAAACTTGAAGTTTATCCCAAACATATTTACAAAATTTTAGACTGAGGAAAAATGAGGCGTGGAATCTTGCCTGCAAATTAATATTGGGCAGGCGATGCACTCCGAGGCTAATAGTTCAAAACACATACTGTAATGCACACATCAGTAGCTGTCTATAGCCTGCTGGCAGGGAAGATCGAATAATAGCGCTAAGGGAAGGTGGACTCACCGTGTGATACCTAATATAGTGGTATGATTAAGCAGGAAGCATGGACATGTGGACTTCTATCTAGCGCAAGTCTTCAGTGGTCACGGGTATTTTAAAAACTAGCTGCACCACTTTGGCTATGAACCGCACCCATGCTGTGAACTTTGTGGTCTAAAATTTGTAAAAGACGCCGAACACACAATCTTCATCTGTTCCCGTTTTGTCGGGCAAAGTCGAAGACTAAACGAGGTTGTAGGCAGAAAGCAGCTAGCAGTATTATAGTCAACAGAGGCGAAGACGCGTTAACAGCATACCATTGACGGAACTCATATTGACCAGGTAACTTACGTACGTGGTACATAGTGCGACGAGTACTGAAACCAGGACGGTTGAACAAAGATAACGACGCTCGATATCGACTCAGACTAGTGAGCTATTACCTCAAATGGCCTCCTGACGAAATACTGAAAGGTAGTACCAGGGGTTACCGTATGGGGGGAGATGGTATTAGTGCGTTAGAGTCTCACACTGACGGGGATAAGGCTTTCGATGCTTTCCATCTACGCATAATAAAACGAAAACATCAGCAGATCAACTCGTCATAGAAGATTCTTTCTTTGGAAATAAGAGATGATCATGGTTAAACATTTTTTGTTTAGAAATTGAGTTCACAACTACACCAAATTAATTATGATTACTCTATGAGAATCTAAGGAGCATTTGAATATACACGCATATATATTCTATTTAAAAAATTACATATTAATCGAAACAGTTAAGTAACAGTTCATTTATATTGCGTCAAATGCAGCCTAACCTTTTTATTTCCATTACAATAATTTTAACGTCGACAGACAAAATGTAATCATAATGAAAATGTTGACTCTTCTGTATTTGACAGGTGTGTGTCGTCGGATTCAATAACAACAAAACAAAACAAAGCACATTCTCGGAAGCATCATTGCAGGGTGGAATGGCAACGCCCTTACAGACTTTGCACACTCTCGCTGGGGCGATGGAAAAGAAAAAGAAATCGCAAACGATTGAGTTTGAAAATCGAAATGTTTACATCATAACATTGGAACGTCATTGGTGACAAACAAATTAGGGGTCTACCAAGTGTCGATGCTAAGGGAGTACCCGCCCACACAGTTAACGTTTGGCGGTTGTAAGAGAAAACTGGGTGAATTTAAGGATTGAGCTCTGCGCAAATAGTATTTAATGCATAATTCCTCTGATCTTTGTACATTTGTTCATACTTCAGCAATTGAAGGGCTGAGCAATAAAATTGTGCAATAAGCACACAATACCTTTTGGCGTTGGAAAGTTCAAGGGGGTGGCTATGCCTTCAACAATCTGCTACAGAAATTCACGCATCATAAATTTTTGTCGTCATTAAATCATTTATATATTTAGTATGTTATGAAATAATAATAATAATCATTGCAAAAATATTATCTGTAGAAATTGCAGAAGCAGAAAGTGAACGTAAAGGCAGGAAAAGGAAACGCAAAGAATTGCAGAAAGTAGTTGCCTGTCATCAGCGTTGCCTTATTGCCGGTTTTCCGACTCTAACAAAATTGCTAGTCGAAAATGAAAAAGAAGAAAATGAATTTTTTCTATTTGCTGCTTGTCCTAACTTCCTGCCTTTGCCGCTTTTTCACAAAATGTCTGACTTCATATTTCACTCATTCTCAGCCGATGGCGAAATGCTGTCATCTCTGTGCTGATACTACTTTAAGGAAACGGATGTGGTAAGGTGAAGGGTGGAGGGAGAAAAAAGAAATTGTCGGTTCTTGGTTATTAAAATGAAACTTTTCTTTTCATTCGCTCTTTTCGTTGCATTACAAAGAAAAGGAACTGAAATGTATTTGACTTTTTTCTATTATATTTGTTTGGAAAATTTAAAATTTTTTTCTTCAGTTGCGATGCGGTGAATGTAAATGACGGACGGAAGAGAATATGGAGGAGTGTGTAAGATTGTATAAAAAGTGTCTTCTTAAAATAAGTTTGTCAGGATAATGATAGTGTATGCGAGCAACATACCCTTTATATTTAAAAGTAGGTACATACGTGTTTATGTACGTATGTATATAAATTTATGCACTTAGCATTATGTAAGAGAAGCCGATGCGTTCAAGTCGTAACGGTGAAAGTGTGTTGTAATCACTGTGATGAATAAATTGAAATCTGTAGTTGACATTTTATTTTCTTTAAGTCATTACGCAGAAACATTACATGAAATAAATAAAGGAAATACAAAAAATAATGAGAATTCTAAATTTGGATTACTTTTAAAGAAGAATAAAAAAGCTCAAACATACATATTGATTTCGAGGAAGAAAAACTGTTATGTGATAGATGAAGGCGCAGGAGTAACATCAAATTACTTTTTTCCGTAAGCATTAAGCTTGGGACTAGGATGTGTTGGAAACAGTTAGAGTCGTATGTGGATTCAAAATGTAAACTATAACACACACCTCAACAAACTCTCCGCTTTTTAAATTAGCTGTAGTAATTAGTACTTTCGGCTTCAAGTCGTAAATTGCAGACGAAAACAAGCCGTGAATAACCCAAATCGTTAAAATCGCAAAATTTGCTATGAACACTTGCGGCCGTGG
Source organism: Neoceratitis asiatica (assembly GCA_030068015.2). Classification (NCBI taxonomy): domain Eukaryota; kingdom Metazoa; phylum Arthropoda; class Insecta; order Diptera; family Tephritidae; genus Neoceratitis; species Neoceratitis asiatica. Next base: position 43,251,259 of record CM061529.1, read on the forward strand.
TGAGAAGTTCGGGCTGTTTATAATATGGGAGAACAAAAAAAAAATCACTTTGATGACTGTCACTTCTACAGTGACGAATTCGTGGTGGTAATGTTGAAAAAATGATTTATTCAAACTTACATTCAGAGTAAGAACTTAATCCAAAAATTTTATTCTACCCGCGAACAATCATTTGAAGAAATCTAAATGGTCTAGAGATAGTTATATCGAAGAAATAGCATCTACAGAGCTAAAACCTATTACTTTAGTAAAATTAAACGGTAAAATAAGTGATCTTGAACTACTTAAAGAATCTACAGAGAAGCTTTTGTGTAGATCTAAAGATTGTGCACTTTCTGTTAGGATACATAAAGTGGATGCAACAAATAAAGGGTTTTCCTATAGGGATGACATGATTTATAAGTGTCGCTTTGGTCGTTTCTAATATGCCATGATCTATCTTTTTTTTCATTGTATTCAGTAATGTTTACAATTTCATCATGGACCACCATGAACGCCTTGGACCTACTTGAAAACGATAACGATTTTTTAAGAAACTCATTTATTGATCAATTGACAGTTTAGTGTGGTTTTTTGTCTGGTGAAATAATCGGTCCGTACTTCTTTCGAAATTAAGCTGGTAGCATAGCATCGTTACTGTCAATGGAGAGCGGTACAGATCGATGATAAACAACTTTTTATGGTCACAATTGGAAGAAATTGATCTTAACAACATCTAGTTCCAACAAGACGGGGCTACGTGCTACGCAGCAGGTGCAACAACCGAATTATTTCGAGAAAGGTTTGGGCATTCGACTATTTCAAGAAATTTTGACATTGAATTATCTCAAAAAAGTTGTGATTTAACACCACACAGACTACTTCTTGTGGGGTTATTTGAAGTCGTTGGTCTTTAACAATAAACCAGACTCTATTCAAGCTTTAAAAGTTAATACTGAACGTGCTATTCATGACATACGACTTAATTTAGTGGAAAAAGTGCTCAAAAATTGTGTTGAACGAATTGTTCCTGCAAAAGAAGTCGTGGAGGAATTTGAATTTCCTTAACAATTAGTGTGTTTTTTTTTAAGAAATCATATCACTCTTATTGGAAAACTCTATATATGGGATAGTCGTCCCAAACATAAATATGCGACAAAAAGAGATTGACCTGTTCCTGAGATGTTGGATGTGGGAAAACGGAATTAATAAATCCACCTCCGTTTACAAGAGATAAAATTATATTGCTCCCTTTGTACACTAATTAGTGAAACATTTTGTCAAGGGTTTAGATAAAAATGGGCAATATTTTCTTTATACATAAACGAGAAAATTTCCTAGACTAAGCATGGAAAACATAAAAAAAGAGATTCTTAAGTTCAATGAACAGTTTGAAATAATTTGCGTGTAATTCGTTTGTTGAAGCTACTCAAAACTTTCTGGGAAATTAAAAGTCAGGCAACTACCCTGAAATTGTTAACTGTTGCAAGAAAATTTCGAAAACTTCGGATACAATAGGTTAATCATAGAACATTATCTCTTCAATCACCTTGGCCTGTTTCCAGAGAAATTAATTCTAGATTAAGAACAAGGCGAGCGGACTCACCTGAAACTAAAAACCGTGGATGAAACATACCACTACTGCCGGTGGTACCAGTATATGTGGACTAACTACTTCTGGGTAGGGCCGTGAGCAGGACTTCATAAACATTCAATAAGTTGAGCCGTGTTTTTGAGTATATAAGGAACGTGTGCTGGGATTATATGTAAAAAAGAATGAAAATATTTTCCGTTCAGTTTTATAAAATAAATTTATTATAAGATTTGGTATACCAAATCATTTTACAGCACACATTACTTTCAATAATAAAATTATAATTTAATTACAATTTTATTAAATACATTTTATCTTGGTTTTATTGCAAGTGTAACGACTCCACGCACTTTTTTCAATGCTAATCAATGGACCGATAACATTTCGACTCTTCGAGGCACGGTAAATATTCTTTCAATACAAAGCCTATATCTACACCCACGTTGCGATGGATATTAAAGGGTTATGTGGGTTTGAAAATTTAAAAACGTCGATTTTTTTGTCTCATTAAATTGTAAAGTATGTTTAAAATTTCAAATCGATCGGAGTAAAATTCTAAGAGATAGACTCTTTGGAAGTTCCGCCCATCAGGCCATCTCTGTGTCAATTTGAAATTTGATTTAAAAAAATGTGTTTTTTCGTTCAAAGTTTGTCAAAAATTCAAATTTTAACTTTATTGGTTTTTCCTCCAAGGGAGATGAGGTACCAACGGCTGAGTTTTTGGAATTTTTGAATAAAAATTTAACAAAATACTGTTTAAATATGTATCTTTGATATGGGGAATTGTTTGAATAAAATATATGATTGTATATATAAAAAAAGTGAAACTTCCTTGTTTTTAATCTCTGAAACCCACCTAACCCCTTAATAGAAGCAAGTCAATTCAAATGATCTTCTCTCTTTGTAGACTTCAAGTAAGATTTTAAGCATCCCAGCGCGGAAAAGGATCTTTGGTTTGGGAAGGCGTTTTTTGACAAGTTTTCAAGCGGATATCTCTACATGCGATTCGTTTCCTCTAAATTTGAATTTCATTTATCTATATTTGCGAAAACATATAATATTTTGCAAAATTTGGTAATATGATTGGAACTTCACACGACGCTTCAACGATGCATACTTTTCAGAAAAAGACAATCGAAATTCGCTAAGATGTTCCGATGCTTAAAAAATCGATCCTCTAGATGTGTAGTGAACTGATCCAGGTATGGGATGTAGATGCTAATGGGAAATAATCTTTAAAGGTGCCCGTCAAGGGTTGGCAGCGTTGCGTCTCCCTTCAAACAATTCTTGGTTTTTGTATTCATTACAAATCACTACGACAGTTTTAATAATTTCTTGAAATTTTCTTCGGAATTCTCACGCCTCACTAGTGTAGCGCTTATAACATAACAGTTAGTAAAAAATTCCCTCACGAGAGTTTTCAGAGATTGTTTGAAGAAGGTGCGATGTCGCAATAATTTTCACCTTCTCGTTGTTATAAATTCTCTGGTTGCCTGGGAGAGGCAAAGTGATTGTCCTACTAAACTGGATTGTCATTCACGGAAATCGCATAAAAGAAAGTTTTTATGCACACAAAAAATATTGTTTTTGATGTAAATGCTTTTTTCTGTTCGTTCACAATTCTAGAAAAATCTCCACTAATGAAAAATTTGAAAACGCCACGAAGGAGAGACCTCAATTTTTATGATGACTGTTACCAACCCTGAGGAGAACGATTCTCAAAAATTCTGTGACAAATGTGGTTACTTAAGGAAGGATCAAAACCGGGGCGTACTTGTGTGGATGAGATGATATAGCCACTGCTATCCAGAATATACTAAATATAGCGAACAATTCTGAAGGCTGCTGGATTCCCCAATCGATGAAGATGGCACAGACGTTCCAATACTCGACTATGACGATACCTTAATAAACTCTTGAAGCTGTAGATAAGCACATATACAGAAGAACTTGAGAGTAAAATCACCAAACTATCTGACGGAGAAAAATTTTGGAAAATTCCTTTCAATGTAACTTCTTGAAACTTTCATCAGGAGCCCATATGTCTGGCATTTTCAGCTAAGTACATGGCATAAATCACATGCACAATCACCTTAAATGCGGTGTTGAGCGTTGCGCCTGCAGCAAGTAAATATAAAGTACATACGATTTCACTATTCAGCCCAGCACAGTTGTTGCAAGTTCATTGTGGCAACATCGTTTTTCTTACGATTACAACATAATTGCTAACGCGTGCGGTTGATGTTGCTGCTGGTGCATTTGTTTCGGAGATTTTGTTGTAGGTTTTTTGTTTCATGAGCACGAATTGCAGCACATACAATGTTGTACAATGCATTCACTTCACACCTACTAAATATGCCACATGTTTACAAACAAATCCATACAACAATAACAGAAAATAAGTGCCAAAGTGAGGAAAAAGTATACACTTCGTGATTATGCTCGCATACATTTCTTTGAGACATATACATACATAGCGTATATACATACTGAAGCCTCTGAATAATTTTATTCAATTTAAAATATGCCTCCCAATACTCCTGAGTTTGTTTACGTGCATACATAAAGACGTATTAGAATTTTCCAGTTACAGGTATATTCGACAACAATAATTTAAAGGGCAATGATTTAAAAAAAATGTCTACAGTTACATTTTATGCTTCAAAAAATAGACTTGTACTCGTATATTCTCACCTAACACATTCATAACTAGATTAAAAGGTGGCAACCATCAGTGCATTGGGGGCCCATCAGCAGGTACGTAATTATAAGAAAAACATTCTTAATGATATGAACTTAAGAAAAATAGACAAAAATACACACATACACATACATATAATAATGAATAAAAATTAATATGAAAACAGTTCAAATCTTAGGATTTTGTGTGAGAGTTGCTCATAATTTACGATTTGTAATGTTTGGTTATTCAATTTTTTTCGAGGAAAGTCTTATTGAAACAAAATTTTAATCATATTTCTATATTGCAGAGAGATCCGCCTATTATAAAATCTCAACTTACACTTAAATGGAATAAACTTTGGTTTTGCTACGCCGCTTAACAACGCGAAATCTAAAAAATTCAAACAGGATGTTCTAAATTTCGAATTTAAGTAAAAAACTCAAAATTCAATTTCAATTTCATATAATTACAGAAATAAAAATTGCAGTGATAAATTTTGAAATTTTTCATTTCGACATGCAATTTGAAATTAATTAATTGCTACGTCTGATGGTACCTTTAGTTCTCGCTTAAAATTTTCTTAAAAAACTCTATGCCATAAAGGTCGCTGTAGTCTTTTTAGAACGAGTCAACCCCAAACCTACATTCATAAAGCAAATTGTAACTGACTTGTGAGTTATCTACGCCAACCAATCAGGAAGCTTCGGAACAGCGGCTTCCTACTGAGTCGAAACCGAAAAAAACATTTCGAGGTCGATTAAAATTCAAGGTAATGTTTAAGGGTTTTTATTATCTCGGTGCTCTGCACTCTTCCCAGAATGTGAGATGGCAAATAAAAATTTTGTCTCCCCCACTCTGGGTATATAACATATATCAAGATATTGCCATCACACATGTAAGCAGGACGGGACTGATGAGCGACTTGTAGATTTTCGTCTTTGTTCGTTGAGAGAAGAATTTACTCCGTCCAAAGTAGCACCTGTTGGCAAGAGTGATTCTGCGTTGGAGCTCAGAGCTGATATTGTTGTTAATGCTGCTTTCAATATATTAAAAAAGTCATACGATAAGAAGCTATCTTGTCTGAAACCTCGTTTGGTATCGCACGGCTCGAAGAGGTGCTTCGAACTTGACGGGACCCAACGACAGCTTACATAGCCGTATATATTTGGCAAAGATACAAAATTCAGCCATAGTGGCGTAGAACGATCTTCTTTTCGTGTTACCGAAGGCTGCTTTAAAATCGACGAAGAGATGGTGTGTGTCGATTCTTTTTTCAAGGGGCTTTTCCAAGTGAATATCTGTTCAATTACCCGAACATATTTTGCAAAGAAATAGTTACATGTACCTTGTCAATTCTTCGCGGTTGTATTTGAATAGCTCGACCGCCAGTCCATTGGAACCGCCGCTTTGTTGTTCTTCAAGCAGGCGATTGCAATTCGAACTTTTTCGAAGTGAGGCAATGAAACTGCTGTTCTATTGTCATTGATTGGGGAACCGGGTTCGGCATCTCCTGATGTTTCATTTTTACTGCCATTCAGCAGGCCGAATAAGTGTTCCTTCCATAAATTCAGGACACACTTGGAATCAGTCACTAGATCACCTCTTTAGGTCCTTTGAGAGTATACTCCTGCCTTCAAACCTACTGTAACTGGCCGCATCTTTTCATATACATACTTTCGAGCAAACCCTTGTAGACCAGCATCTCAAGCTCTTCATACTTACCTATATCGGTTTCTTTCTTTTTTGTCTGTACATGCGTCTCGCTTCCCTATTCTATCTCAAACTGCACGTGTTGTGGTCGATAATATCATTGCGATACAACCAGTCTGTTTTCTCTCACTTGCGAGACGGCAAGTCTCAACGTACCAGCTGTACTATCGATCTTTCCGAAAGCCAATTCACAGTTGCACGTAGGGAGCTTGAAATGTCGTGCCACAGTCCCCTTATACCGAGTTGTTGGTGAGTGCTCTCAAGGAGCACGAGTGCAAATCTAGCAGAAAAATATTTGACTGTCTGTTGCAGTTGCTACTTTTCGACGTCGAATCTTCTTGTATTTGTTGACGGGAGTTCTTAACTGCACAGAGGCGGATGTGTATCTTGGCTGCGAAAAGTTAGTGGTTCGAATCGATATTTGAACCTCGGAGCGTGCTCATATCTAGAAAACTGGAGGCATGTCGTCCGCGTATCACAACATGGTCCTTTTTATGGCGAGTACTTCAATCCGGAGACTGAGTAACTTGATGAATTCTCTTTTGCCGGAAAATGGTACTACAGGCATACTTTTCGTATCGAAAAAAATTAACTGGATGAATGGGAAACTTTTTCATATCAGAAATTCTACCTGCCGAGGCTTTCTGCTTAAAGAACATAGCATTTTCTATACACATTCGGAAACAAAAATTTAAAAAAATCTCAGTGCACACATAGACAGCTGGGCTACATAACGCCGAATTAATTACTGAAGTATAAAGTAGAATATCGTGGTAACCATCAGCAGAGAGCAATGCATGCCACACACAGTTCAGCAGAATCAAAACGAAAGCCATTATAATCATTAGCACCTAATTATGCTGTGTTTTTCTTTATATTTTTTGTAATTTGAAGTACAGCGAAATTCCGCTTCCAAGTTTAGAGTGGAACGAATAAAATTTGTTGCAAGAGGAAACAATTTAGAGCACTTCACGAACACATATTTATATTTTCAATAATACTTAGTATGCTCATTGGTATGAAGATACGTAGATCTGTAGATCGGTAGCTGAAGAACTTCATATATGGCAGCCAGCTTGGCTACGAGTGCACAACACGGCAGCCAAGTCGTCTCTTCCGCAACGATCGGCGTTGTTTCTTGGCGTGCGCAAGGGGCGTTCCTATGGGCAATTACTGCAAGCCTGATGCTTAGGCATGTGTGTACGTATGTTTGAAAAGAATGTATGGGGCGCATGTAGTGTCTTTAGGGCTTTTCGAATAATTTGTTTGATACCCGGTCGCACTGTGAAAAAGGGATAAATATTTTCTTTGTATACCCAATGCTTATGTTATCTAAAATATTTTCGCCATTTCTTGGGACTAAAGAATGTTTGACATTGAATATGGAAGGAATCCGATGTTGATTACCACCACAGTCAGTTGCTATAGGAATTAAATAAGAGCCACTAGCTAAAAAGTTATCGGCGTGGGCCACTTTCCATATATAAATATTTGGTTCGACTAGAACTTAGTCCTCCCTTACTTGATTTCTTTACATTTCTATCAGTTGAATTATATATATCAACACAAATATCAACAAATCCTCACAGTGCTAATATCAACACCACCGACATCGTTGAACCGCATAAGGAATGGCTGTGCTTGTGCTGTTGGCCACCAAAATGGTGTTGGTGATGGTGATGATGATGATGGTTGTGGCAACATGCATTCTACCAATTGATGATAAATAATACAATCTTTCAATTTGTGGCACAACATTCACCTGTGTTATTGCTCTTGTTTAACGCATAAATTAGTTTCGCGATCATTAGTGTTGCTATATGATTATATACAAACATACATATTTTACATATATAAAACATACATATGTGCATTTATATTTACTCTACAAAGCCTTTCTTCATTCAGGCATTCGAATTTTTCTGATTGCTATAGTCACTGGTTGCTTTTGCTGCAAGCATACATACACATACAATACTTGAGTATGTACTATAAGTATAAGTAGTATGTGTAAGACGTTAATTGCTATGTTTTAATTTAATGCAGTTGAAATTAATATCTTGCCACACACATTCAGCAGTTTTGTTTTGTTTTGTTATTGTACGTTTGCCCATCGTTTTCTAATAATGTTTAAATGGCAATGGATGCCAGTGGCTTTAATAATTTATACAAAAATCGATTTTAATTTCTCACTGCGGTAAGTACTTGTTTTGGTAAATAACACATACATAAATTAATTATTATAATTTATTACAAGCCATTGATATATGTATTGGTGCAAACATATGTTATATATATAAAAACTTGCAGCAGGAAAAGAATGGATATAGTGTTTAGAGCAGGGACCGTAAATAATATTTATCTGTATTTTCTTGAATGGAAAATATTATGCACTAGGAAAGCCGCATAAACAAACGAATTTCACCAGATGGTTTCCATTTGCATTCTATTTTCAGATCTGAAGTGATTCGTCATTTCATGATTTTTCTAATTTTAATTGGTGAATAATAATTATATTTCAAGTTTTACTTAAACACTCAAACAATAAACCCGACAAGCAATCCTACTTATATACATTTCTCAGACTATTAATGCCTGAATGTATGCGGGATTGCAAAAGGTCGCTAACCCAACATTAAGTAAAAATAGCAGCTAAATATTAGCTCACTTAATAGTTGTTGGTTAGTAAAAAATTGAATAATACAACAACAGATTACATGGCAGACGTTGCCTCAGTTGGTAGAGCACTCGCCTGTGATGTCAGAATCCGTCGGATCGATTCCTGGCAAAAGAAGTCTGATGAGAAGATGTTGTGATCTCCGAAACAGCTGTCACTTCTACCAATTTTTCTATGTTGTATAACAAAATATTCAATGAAAAATAAATTTTCTAACAAAAATAGGACTTTGAATACAGCTCATTTACTTATAACCAGTAATAATTATTCTTTGAGCGTTCAAGTAAACCTCGAAATATGACACTGGTCTGCAAGAAAAAAATTTTCTTTTGCCTCTTTATTGGTTTCATGCATGAATTTAACATATTTTGTGCTCTAAACAAGGAATTTGACATGCGCTACCATGTAGTCTCTCTTATATAAAGTCCATTTAATCAAAAAATTATATTATTAAAATAACGAAAATAATAAAAAAGTTAAAAATAGTTACGATCCAAGTTTTACAGTGACAAAATAATAATTATACGGTCACAAATACTAGAAATATCAGTAAATTATCGTATCATGGTGAAAAGATTGAAGTTACTTGCTAATTTTTTTCTTTTCATTGTTTCCATTGGAGTTTCTGGGTGAATCGACCAACAGAAATCAGCAAGCATTGCTGCTGACCATTTCCTATTGTAGCATTTTTCAATTTGCATAATATCCTGATTTCCAGAAAATAAATCTACGTGGGAGTCCAAAATATGAATTTTGAACGACATATTGCATCCTAAAGCTTTATAAGCAGAAAGAAGCTCTCGGATGATTTGTCGGTAATTTTCAGCTTTTGTATTCCCGAGAAAATTATGACACACTTTTATAAAAGCCACACAAACTTTTTTCTTCTTTGTTCAACTTGGAATTAAATGCTTCATCTGTCGTAAGCTTGCGTATCTGTGGACCTACAAAAATTCCTTATTTCTATTTCGAGTCACTGATTCAAAGAAATTTTGTTTTGAGATATTGAAAGCCTGTACCTTCCTTATTCATAGCTTTCACAAAATTTTTCATCAGTCCCAACTTTATGTGAAGTGCTGTCAGAAAAATTTCATCGGTACTAAAGGTTTTTAATAAATATTGCTAAGGACAGGAGTCAAGCTCTTTCTTAGTGGCCAAGTTTGTCACTTTGTAATGTTTTTCTCCCACTCGCATAAAAAACAGCAAAATTTGGTGTATCCTCCATGTAGTCCAGTAAGTATAGCGACAAATTTTAAATGGGTACATATACTCCATTGGTATAGAGGATATTTTATTTTTTCAAGTAATACCTCCAGATTTGCATAATTTCCTTCATGTCTGTTGCATGTGCAACATCACGATGGTCCGAATATTCCGTTCATGCGCTAACTCGTCTACCTGCAGTAGTTGCTGCTGCTGTTTTCGTCTGTCCTTTATGCTGGGAATTTTCGTCACAATAGTTTACAATCCGCTAAAACTTATTTTGTATGTACATATATATATATATAGATGTTGACACATAAAAAAAAATATTATGAAATCAAAAAGAAAAAATCATATCGAAAAATCTGGATCTAAATGTCAATATAAATGCTTTTTCCTCCCCATAAATCTTTTAAAACCTACAACACCTTCTAATGGGCACATGAACCTCACTGTACGTCCCTACTAAGGCAGAGAGTGTACGATGAAGTGTAACTAACGACAAATTAAATTGTATGCCATCACGCCATACATATATACATCTAAGTATGTGTCCACTTATGGGTGTATTCTAGTTTAGAATTTAAAAGTTTAACTATTTAAAAATATGTCTGTAAAAGGATTTTTCAAAATTCCAATTATTTTAGGAGATAGAGGCATTTTTCTAACGCGGCATCCAAACCGGCTCGCGAAACTTTAAACGCGTTTTTCTCTAAACTGTTTTTTTCAAATGGATACCCACATTTTCTCAAGTTCTACTGGACCGAATTACTTGAAATTTTTGGAGAGTCAACTTTGTAGACTTCTCTATGTCTGGAACTACGCTCATCCGCAAATTTCAATTTTTACTATTTTAAAAATATTTGAAAAGTCAAAACCAAGGTTAAATATATATTTTTTTCCAACAGTCGCCATTTTGCGAAAAAATTTATTTCGACTTTTCCATAGCTCCAGACATTGCGACATTCCTCAAGATTAGTAATCTTTTTTTTCCAAGACTGCTAGATGGGCTGAAATCGTGGGTATGCTCACGAGACTATTTTTCACGACCCCCACTTCATCAGATGTTAATTCGTGGAATTAAAAAAATTCTTTTTCAATTTTTTTGTTGTATTTTTCTCATAAAAAGGGAATAATAAAAATATTGATTGCTTTCTTTTTACGGAGCTTCAAAGTTTACCTCAAATTCATTCCTCTAGACAAGAATACCCTCTTATGTATTTTCTAAGGTGACTGTTTTACAACTATCAAAATATAAATTTAATTTTCTAAATCTATTTCTTCGCCTTCAAAGTAGTTCCCCATCCCCCAATGAAATGCAAAACAGTTTTATACTCATTGGCCGAAATGGCTTTCTACTTCTTCATGGATTCTCCCTGAAACTCCTCAATCGACTCAAGACGGTTTCCTCGAAACGGTCTTTTGTGCTTGTTGAATAACCAGAAGACACACGGAGCGAGATCGGGCGAAAACGGTGGTTGTGGAAAATTATTAGTTAAAGTTTTGAAGAAGAACTCATAAATAATCAATGCAATGTGAGAAGTTGGGCAAAAACAATGTGGTTTTTCTATAAATCCGGACTCGTTTATCTAAAAATTTCAATCACCTTAGTCACTTTAGAAAATGTATATCTATCATAAAGCCTTTCGTTTCAGCCTCTGCAGTATTCTTAGTTGTCAATGGGCAAAGGGTCATAAACATTATGTAAAACCTTTCTGTCGAAAACTTCAGAAGGCTAGTAAGGCTTAATTTTTATTCTTTAAGAGAGTTTTTTATTTTTCAATTACCTGCTGAAAGGAGTGATGCCACGTTGTATTTCGAGCTTGGCATTATTATTGGAGTTAATGCTGTTGATGCACCTTAAACATATAGCCTTATATGTGTTCATATAGAACTTTAATTAATTTTACAGTTACTCACAGAAGTATTTCGCAAGCAAAGGTAATTAAGGATATTAAGGCCGAATATGCCTCGTCGCTGAAGAACGTGTTGTTGGAAAAATCGCGGTGCACTACTTGTTGTTCACGGCGTTGTGAATGCATGGCAGCTGGCTTCAGTTGCTGTGTGAGCTGGGCTTTATACGAATGTACGTTGAATTACAAGTGCAAAATACGCCATAATGTGCCATAAGAAAGTCCCAGCTCTTAAAAATGTCGAGAAATAGACACCTTCCGGTCTTCGGCTACACTTTCACTTACAGCAGTGGTATTTGAGATGGAACGAGCGAAACGATGATGCGCAGGCCTTACAATATCTGCATCCGATCCAGCCTCTTCAAATACTTTAAAATGTTACTAATTGCTTGAGTAGTTGGACGATTATCTGCTCTATAATCTCCCCTGCAGCTCTGCACTTACGAAATCACTAAATGGATAATTCTTTGATAGTACATAAATTTGTCAATAAAGTATAATCTCATATAAACGCAATAAATTCATAACTCACAAAAGTATTTTGCTACTGTCGAAAATTCAATCAATAAATTTAAATGCTATTTAATATTTATAATGATAGCTAAAGGGTTTTCCAACAGAAATGATATGATTTCTAATGTGTCGTTTTGGTCATTTTTAATATGTCATGATCTGTCATTTTTTCCATTGTATTCAGTAATGTTTACAATTTCATCATGGCAAGATATACGCAAGAACAACGTTTACAAATTATTCCAAATTTTGCCATTTTTGCCATTTCTCCGATGAGGCTCATTTTCATCTGAGTGGTGCAGTAATTAAACAACACTGTCGATTCTGCTGCTGCTGCTCTGAAGAAAATCCACAAATTATTCATGAACAACCATTACATTCACCTAAATTGACAGTTTGGTGTGGTTTTTGGTCTAGTGGAATCATCGGTCCGTACTTCTTTCGAAATGATGGTAGCATCGTTACTGTCAATGGAGAGCGGTACAGATCGATGATAAACAACTTTTTATGGTCACAATTGGTATAAGCTGATCTTAAAAACATCTGGTTCCAAGAGGACGTGTCATATAACACGAGCATCAACCGAATTATTACGAGAAAGCTTTGGAGATTCGATTATTTCAAGAAATCGTGACATTGCATGGCCCCCAAGAAATTGTGATTTAATACCATTAGACTACTTCTTGTGGAGTTATTTGTAGTCATTGGTTTTTACTTTGAAAATTTGTGATTTTTAACTATAGAGATCATAACTACTGGGATTTACTCGTCACTGTTTGGGTTTTGCTGTTATTTGTAGCTTAGCGATAATGTTTTGTGCTACATATGCGGGTTTTCGCAAATTTCCTCTCAATACTTGACGTCCTTTTCTCACACTCACTCATTGCCAAGTGCAACTTCGACTGACCCTTTCTGCTATTTATACTATTTTTTTTTTGCATACTTAATCGGTTTAACGAGGTTTTGAGCCATATTACCGAGGTATTTTAGGGGTTAGGTGGAATTGAAAATTAAAAACAAAATCGATTTTTTTGTCTTTTTAAATTCTACAATATGTTTAAAATATTCTCCTAAAATTTCAAATCGATCGGAATAAAATTCTAAGCCATGTCTGTGTCAATTTCAAAATTTAAATGCGTTTATCTCGAAACTGAATTATTTAAGTCAGTGGACACGATTTCTTGAAAAGTTATGAAACGAAGTTGTTCAAACCTTTGTAATAACATTATCTAGTCATTGAACGTAGAATTTTTTATATTTTTTATTACAGGTAATTTTTTCGAACCAATGAATGACGAAAATTTGATCAAAGTCTATCAAAAATTCAAATTTTAATTTTTTGTTTTTTCCTTCTTCCAATAACGAGATTTATCCATGTACTAACGAAATATTTGTTTGGCTTTTGATTAAGATGAGCCAATAATGAGTTATGCTGTTCAAGGCGAGATCATTTTCTTTTGAGACGTCAAGAGAGATGAGATACCAACGGCTGAGTTTTTGGAATTCGTTGAAAAAAATTTCACAAAATACTGTTTTAATATGTATCTTTGATATGGTAAATTTTTGGAATAAATTATATGATTGTATATAAAATAAAATAATGGAAAATTCCTTTTTTTTAACCTCTGAAACCCACCTAACCTCCTCTTAATAATCTTATCCTCACTGTGCAGATATAGATTTGTTTTCAGTTGTTGCTAACTATTTTTCTTTTGACATTCAAACTTTTTAGAAGCGATGGATACTAATGCCCTAGAAAATGTTTTATAAACCAATATTTCGCAAGGTATTAGAGAACTTTTTAATCGATATGAATGAATTTTGTAAACGATCAAAAAAAAAAAAAGGAAAAAATATGTTGCTTTAATTAAAGGCAATCTCTTTTCGGTTGAGTTTCTTTCAGTTCGTGTGAAGCTCGCTCGCTTTGGTTGAAAAGTGGTACGGCAAGGACTGGTATTAAATTCATCGCGTACTATTTCTCTCCGCCCAAATGCATTTATATGAACAAAAAAATGTAAAATAACGTAAAAAGTCTGCATAAATGTACGCTCTGCTCATAATTCGTTTAACATTTTGTAAATCATTTGTTCGGCTTGTTGCAATAGTGCAAATTTTCATCATCAAACATATACATATGTACGCACATATGATGCTCTCAGATCTCTACAGCCTTAGTGACTAAGTTACGGATTTTCCTATTTGTTAACCACAAATTCTTATGCAGCTGACGCTTAATAACAATAGTAGAAAAAAATGGGCAAATAAAATGTGAACCAGGTATAAAAGAAGCACTCGGATAGGAGAGAACAACCTGCTATAGCACCTTGACGTTCAAGAAGGAGCGCATATTCAAGTTAAAACGCAAACTTACACAAGGTATGCTCCTATTCTCCTTTGTTGCTTTGTATAAGTATTTACATATATACACTTATTACGTATGTTGTATGATTATACACGTATTACGTATGTTGTTGCATACAACAACTATGCCCCACGTCGACACTAAATGCACAAAACTATCAGTCCAACTGACAAATATGCACTGAGTTGATGCAAATGTTGTTGAATGGCTTGCGCTTGTGGTAAAGTGGCTAATGGCAAGGACGTGGAGCTCACATTATGTTTTACATAGTACATTGTATGTATGTACATACAACAGTTTGCCCGCGATGGTGTATGCAAATGTGTAAGATGTGACGTTCAATGCAAATACAATTTCACATCTGTCTGCACTTGCGGATAATTTCGGTCGCGCCAACCATAAGTCACACGCTACTCACGCTCGAGCCATGTGCTATCCGCTCTGATTCAGTTCCCATAGGAGTTGGTTAATATTTTTTTTTTTTTGCCATAATTTTCCTTTTCTTGGCTGACTTAAGCTGTTGGTTTTGGCAGTGGGATTATTGTTTTTGTTGTTATCACATTATTTATACACCATTCATCCAAGCGAAGTTGCATGATTTGCCTTGCATACGTTTTGTGCCGATTCTGCTTGGGATACTATAACCGATTGCGTTGTATACATGAGGTATTTTGACTTTGTTTAGCGAATGATTGTCAGAAAAAATCATTATATTAGCGAAAGATAAAATAAAATTGGAATAGCGAAATATGTAATTAATCTCTATAGAGTTTATTTCGGGATTGATCTCAATCGGGAATAATTTGTAAATTAGACACAAGTAGGTAGCTTGAGGATTAACAACGCTCTGGGAATGTGCTCTGCCGAATCAATTATAGTGGGATCAGTCTACCCAATATCGTATATAAAGTCTTACCTGGTCAAAAGACTAAAGTCCATCGTAAACGGATCTTTCCGAAAAACACGGTAGCGAGTGAGGTTTCTGTTTTGTGTAACTACTTTAACCTAATTCAGGTGAAAATAATATGAAATGGAGAAAATGAAATCTATTTTGAGAACATATACTTATAACTGCTGTCCTAATTCTAGTCTTTCCATACTAAATAAGAAAGCGAAGTGTGTTTGTATCTTGTGATACTTTGTACTGAGTGGGAATTAAAGAGTAAAGTTCTTTCTCGACAAAGAAAGACCAAGTTCTACAAGTGACCTATGATTCCCATTCTAGCACCTTATGGAGGAGAAACGCGGCTCGTGACAACATTCGATGAGGCTGTACTAGAAGTTGGTTGGCTGGTTACGTCAATTAGTCCGGATGGATGAAAACACCTTAGAAATATTTCAATATCATACCCGCCACCTGCGATAGCCGAGTGGTTAGTATTGCGTACTGCCATTCGGAAGGCCTGGTTGGAGTATATGTTCGAGCTGCATCCAAAATTATAGAAAATAAATGTTTTTAATTTCGGACGCCCCGCGGCTGGGAATGTCAAGCTCTCCGAGTGTATTTCTGACATGAAATAAAAGCTCCTCATAAAAATCCATCAGCCGTTCGGAGGCGGCTCAAAATAAACTGTAGGTCCCTCCATTTGTTGGTAAAAACATAAAGACGCAAAACAACAAATTGGAGGAGGAGCACGGCCGCAAATCGCTTTAATGGTTTCAAAGCGCCAAAACTAAATGTATATATATTGGAAACACTCAGATTCTCTTGGTATTCTCAATTGACAGTGAACAGCTAAGAGATATGGCGAACAAATGGCTCACTATTGTCGACTCAGTTATAATCGCGTAAACGTTGCGCACGTCAGTTGTGTAAGGATAGATTCTAAATTCTATGTTTTTTTTTGTCCTTTTCAGTATAAATGAAACCGTTAGCGATAGCTAATTTATTGCACCAACCGAGTTTAACCCTTCCGTATTTTTGGTTGGTATTTATTATTATTATTATTTTTTTTTTGCATTTCGTTGGATTATGTAGTCTCTTAGTTACCATCTTCCTTGGTAGAATATTTTTTCTTCGAAAATTTGCATATGATGACGCGTATGGCATTGGGCTAATTTAGTTTACAGCAAAGTGCTGCATCATCATTGTCAATGTTGTTTCTCCTCTTCCAGCTACATGACAGCGTATTTACTTTTTCGATTGCAAAGTTGGTGTTGCAATATGAAGAAAATTTGGAAGAAATTGCTTGAAAGAGTTTTGTAGCAATTTAATTGTTGACTTGCTAAAGCTATTTATTTAATCTTATAGTTCAGGAGGAGAGGAGTTTGAAGAGAGATGATAATGCATTCCAATGAGGAGTTACTCAAATCAGCCAAAAAAAAAAAAAAGATGAGAAATACAAAGATACTTTTACGTCGTGGATTATAAATCTAAATTCATTGTTTCTGGAACAGGTAATTATCTCGGGAACCTTGTTTCAATGCGAGGCTTCATCAAAATTGCAATGAAATATTAAAATGCTCAAAAATTAATTAATTTGTATAAATATTTTTTGTTTTTGCGTCATTTCCATAGTTGAAACTTTAATTCCAGTCCTCATCTATTGAAAAGGTAATTTTTTTTTGAAATTTATTTTATTGTGAGTATATGTTAAAACTTATTTTTCATGTGTAATTAAGACCAGCCGTTTTACGTTATTATGAAAGTTCTGATCTTCTATTAATTATGAAATTAAATTCTCTTTTGCTCACTTCTTAAACACTGTATGATGTCATTGCATTGTGCTTGTTGAAA
Source organism: Neoceratitis asiatica (assembly GCA_030068015.2). Taxonomy (NCBI): domain Eukaryota; kingdom Metazoa; phylum Arthropoda; class Insecta; order Diptera; family Tephritidae; genus Neoceratitis; species Neoceratitis asiatica. The sequence goes on from CM061529.1 coordinate 43,268,630, forward strand.
AATTGGCCTTATTTAAAGGTCTGCGGCGGATACGGTATGATGCGTTGGCGGTTTTTTAAGTTTTCGTTTAATTTTTTTTAAATTTTATAAGCATACTTGACTGCACTTTTGTCCATCTGCTTGGGACTTGGGAAAATTCTTGCTGATGAGCACCCAACTTTATACTATGTGCGTATATGTATCCTTTTAAAAATTACTTCGGTCATCTTCATTGCAACATTGACAATTGATTTATATTTGTATACCCTTCATGAGCATGAAAGTGAATTATAATTTTTTCTACGCAGTTATTAGAAGGGAAAGGTGAACGCATTAAAATGTAAACCAGTTAATTGTATAAGCTGAGTGGGGTTAACCATGTCACTTTTATTTGCCTGTTTGTGATTGCAAAACAAACCCTCAGTTTTTGTTATGAGCAATTTATTAATAATTTTCAGAATCAACCAAACCGTACGACTACAACATATGCACTTCATGTGACCTATTCGTTACACTTATATATGGATGTATATACATATAAAGGGTGATCCAAGTAGAGATACTTTTTTCAATAGCAATTTCTTTGCAAGATCACGCGTGATTCGTGTCAAGCTTTATTGTTATTTTTGTTCAGTTTTGTTTGGCATTTCATCATGGAAAGACTGACGCGTGAACACCGTTTACAAATCATTCAACTTTATTACGAAAATTCACGTTCTGTAAAGAATGTGTTTCGCGCGCTTCGCTCAACTTATGGTCAACATAATCGGCCTACTTAGCTTACTATTTACAGCACCATCATCCATCTTGGGACCCAGCATTCATTATATGACCGAATTCATTCTATGTCGAGATCTTAAATTGAAAACGTACAAAATATAGCTTGTGCAAAATTGAATCCACTCGACTTTCCCAAGCGACATCGCTTCGCTCTATGAGCTCTTGAAAAGTTCGAAGAAGATCCGTCGTTTTCGAGCCAAATTGTGTTCAGCGATGAGGCCCATTTCTGGCTCAACAGGCATGTAAACAAACAAAATTGTCGGGGCGAAGAGCAATCTGAAGAGATTCAAGAGCTGTCATTTCAACCAGAAAAAACAACGGTTTGGTGTGGTTTGTGAGCCGGTGAAATCATCGGTCCATATTTCTTTAAAAATGATCCCGATGAGAACGTAACCGTCAATGACGAGCGTTATCGCGCCATGATAACCGACTATTTGATGCCTGAAATTGAAGCTCGTGATCTCCGCGACATTTTGTTTCAACGAAACGGCTCCACTTCCCACATGTCGCCCCAATCAATGGATTTATTGAGAGAACACTTCGGTGAGCAGATAATTTCACGTTTTGGGCCGCTCGATTGGCCACCAAGATCGTGTGATATCACACCATTAGACTTTTTGCTGTGGGGATATGTAAAGTCTTAGGTCTATGCGGAAAACCCCGCTTCGACTCAGGCCTTGGAGCATAACATCACGCGTGTCAATCGCCAGTTACCAGTCGAAATGCTCGAACGAGGAAAATTGGACTCAACGGATGGACCATCTGAGACGTAGCCGCGACCCACATTTGAAACAGATAATCTTCAAAAAATAAATGCCAAAGAATGTTCGTTCGAATGATAATAAACATTCTCAATTTGATTTGAATTTTCTGTGTTTTTCTTTAAAAAAGTAAGGAACCTCGATATGGATCACACTTTATGCATTATCAAGAAAAAAATAATTGAGGTGCCAAGAGCTAGCTAGTGGTTCTGTATTGGCAACAGTAAAAATATATTTAAATAATTTTTCTTACATGTAGTTTTGTGGACACCCTCCATTTTTTGAAATTTGCTGTAATTACTACTTTCGAGAGTACGGTTTTCTTATTAATACCTTCCTATAAAAAAATCGATCTTGTTATCATATCTTAATCGCGAAAAAGTTGTCACACTGATCGAAACGTGTTTTTGTAATATTTGTGGCGAATGCATAATCAAAAAGCTCAGGAAACCTTTAACAGATTTTATAAAAAGTGCAAATTGTAGACAAAAAAAGCTGACTATTATTTATTACTGTGTCGATTTTCGTGGTGTTAATTTCAGAAAAAGATATACTAAATGGGCAATGTTTTCTTCATACATAGAACGAAAAAATTCCCTAGTTTAAGCTTAGAAAAGATAACAGCGGCTATTGTGATGACACACAGATAAGAATATTAATCAGAGATGCTGATTTCTCAAGTACAGTGACCAGCTTTTTTAGCAACTAGCATCGAATTCGTTCGTTGAAGCTACTAAAAACTTTCTGAGAAATCAAAAGTCAACTAACTACTCAAAAATTGTTAGCAAAATGCTGGAAAATTTCAAAAATTTAAAATATAATATTACTATCACTACGTCAGCTTGACCAATTTCCAGAGAAATCTTCATATAGAGAAGAACAAGGGGAGAGGATTTCCCCAGGACCCAAAAACTATTTAAGAGAGGTACCAAGGCCGATGGGATCAGCTTATGATAGCTGACTACTGCGGGGGTATGCTATGTGTGTGTCTTCCTATACGTCAAGCACATTAAAATTTAAGAAATCTTGTTTTAGGTGTAAATATATATTTTATCTGTTTAATTCAAAATCTAGAAAACTGAACGTAGAAAATCAAAATTTTGCTTTTATGTGCGAGTTCAAAGGAAAAGGTGAAGATTTTGCTCACTGTTTTCTTTGATTCCAATGATGTGGTGCATCATGAGTTCCTGCCAAAAGGTCGTACAGTTAATAAGGAACACTACAAGGAAATTATGAAATGTTTGCGTGAAGCAATACGACCCAAACGATCGGAATTGTGGAAAAAACAAATCGTGCATTCTTCATCACGATAATATACCAGCTCACCCACCAATGCTTATTCGTGATTTTTTGGCCAAATCAAAAGCGTAATCAGGCCTCAACCACCGTATTCACCAGATTTGGCTCCTTGCGACTTTTTCCTATTCCCAAAACTAAAGAAAGCAATGAAAGGAAAGCGTTTTGCCACAATTGATGAGATCAAGTCAGAATCGAAGAAGTAGCTGATGGCCATACCGAAAAGCGCATTTCAGAAGTGTTTCCAGGTATTGGAAAAAGCCTTGGCACAAGTGCGTTATATCCGAGGGGAATAACTTTGAATGGGAAAAAATATATACTGATGAATAAATAAATACTTTTCAAAAAAATTCAAAATTCACCTTTTTATTTGAACACACTTCGTAGTATATTAAAACCACTATTGACCAGACTTATATTTTGAGTCATTACCACTTCAGTTAAGCAGCTTGGGATAACCATAATGTTGACCTTGAAAATAATCGATATTTCAATAGTTTAAGATAAAAATTAAGTAATAATGTTTATTGTCCGACCTTATTAATATAAGTTCCGTTCATTTAAGGTATAAAATCCTTAGCACAAGCGATGATTGCATTTCTCTCATTTCTTGTTCTCATATTCACTTATGCATACGTATAATACGTGTTTGGCATAGCAGACATGTTGGCAGCGACTTTGCAACTTTCAGCACAAATTAAAATTCTAAATTAAATGCAAAAATAATCGTGTGATTTAATTAAAAGCAAATTTCAGTTATATACATATATATGCCTAACTATAGTATGTACGACTATTACTTATATATATGTGTTTTACTAAACATTTTTGTGTAATTAATAAACGAATTAGTGGCGATAGCTAGTAGCATTAAATATTGGTTTAAAAAAAGTAATGCACAGAAAAAAAAGCTATGTGTGGCATAAAACCGCAACGTAAATCAATTTTTAATTGCCTACAATTAAATCAAAACAAAAAATCAAATTTCAAATAACTTACTATTTACAGGTTGTGGATAGAATTGACCGCAACTACACTAAAAAAATACACATGAGTATCTGTACTACGTATACACGTATGCACAAAAATATATTCAAAAGTAATATGCTCACAAATACATATATATAAATTAAATAACCGCAAATAGACAAAATAAGTGCAACCACTGACCAATTCCGTGCAGAAATCTTTTTTTATTTTTGTTTTTGTCATCAACTTGTTGGCATGTGAATTTGAGTAGAGTTGTAAAATAGGCAAGCTCTAAAACCACTCAAAACGTGCATACTGTTTTTTGAGATTAAAGTAAAAATATTCATGCGTATGTATGTATGTACGTATGCGTCTGTTGAATATACACATTTAGCACCTATCTATCTATATATGTATCTTAGGGTGGACCAAAAACTAATCTCTCGGCTTATGGGTTAAAATTAGCTTATTTACTGAGAAAAAAAAGTGCCGGTGCACATTTAAACCTTTCAACCGCTCTAGGTAAAGTTTTTTACGTGATGGATTCTTGCATGGCATACAATTTTAGGATTTTTTATGTAAATAATTTGTGTCTTGAAAACTTAAAAAAAATCAGAATTTGCAGTTTCTGTGTGATTATACCACTTTTCTAGGTTTCTAGATATAAGATAGATATTGTATATTTTGGCGCCTCGGAACGCCCGATTGATTTTTATGATGAACTTTTCATTCCATGTCAGAGAAACAATCGGAGGAGTTGAAATTACCTGCCGAGGGGCGACCGCAATTAGAAAAATTAATTTTCTATAATTTTAGAATTTGGACTCGAAACCCAGGACTTCTGAATTATAGTACGCAATGCTAACCACTCGGCTGTTGCGGCCGAATATAAAAATTATTGAACTCAAAAAAATTATTACCAAGCTCATTCAAAAAATATATATATATATATGCTCTCCAAGAATCCGACGTGCAAAAAATTCTACCTTAAACGATTCAAAAGTAGTGATCATTTTAATGAAAAAAAGATTGTTTATATTTTATTTATGTGAGAAGCTTTGGAGGCGCACCAATATTTTTTAAATTGAACAAAAAATCCTGCATTACAGGCATATTATTTTCTTTTTTATTACTTAAACCCATAAATTCCATAGGCTGGTTTTTGGCTCATCGTAATCTGTATAAAAGAGGTTGTATTTATATATGTATCTTAAAGACTTCTTAACCACTAAGCTGAATTTGTTCAAATTTTCAGGATCGCTTCATTGGAAATGGGGTTGTGGACCTGAGGACCAAAAAATTTTATTTATTATTCGATTTACTCGAAATTTGGCGTACAGGTAGTTTTTTTTTTGCCTAAATTAATGCATTTTTGCAGTGAAGTGGTTCTAGAAACGAAATGGTTAATAAAAAACTTATGATTCAATTCATTTGAAATAAATTTTAGTTTAGGAGGGGCATGATACCGATCTCATTGAAACAAATATTTTTATGTCTACACTAACGAATTCAGGATATAGACTGGGAAGCAAGTTTGATTTGCTAAAATTTAGTACTTTGATATGTTTTTCTCTATATTAACACATACAATACTTTCTTTTATTTGCGGATCACAGATAAATATATCGTAGATCGACGAAAATTGGCATGGTTGGACAAAAATATATATCATTCGTAGATCGCTGCGTCAAGTTAGTATACAGTCTGTTTAGAGTAATAGGTAAGAGAGAATTTATAACGTTTTAATTTAATTTAATTTAATTTAATAAAACTGCATGAAATTGATCACGGAATTATTGTTTAATCGTTGGGAACCACCTAAAGGACAGGGTCTTACTATACCCTTGCGCAGGGCTCCATTCCCGACCAAAAACTTTGGAACAGCTGGCTAAATCTGGAAATGCCTGCCGAGATATACCTAGTTGGCTACGCAAACGATATCGCCGTTATAGTTACTGCATGTGATAAAGGAGTTGCCCAAAGATAATGCTAAGAACACAAATATGGCTCGGTTCGCGCGCCAATAAAAAACCGAGGTAATACTTCTAACGATGAAACACACCCCTTTGGAAAAAGATATGTACGAATTTTCCAATACCAACACGGGGCGCAAAAGTCACCACAATCACTTCCCAGCTCAGCAGATTGATGCCTGAGGCAATATAGTTGATCGAAAAAAAGGAAGCTTTTGATGACGACAATTCCAAGAATTTCCCATACGGAGCAGAGCTATAGGCAAACTCAGTAAAGAAGTGGGGGCATTTCCATCGATCCGAAAGAAAAAGAAACTTAACACTTAAAAAAAGAAGAAAAATGAGTGTCGCCAATACCATAAGAGAAGTCATAAGAAAGAAAATCCGGAATCACTGGCAAACTCGAAGGTAACTAGAAAACTGATGTACGTCCATGCTAATAACAGACTGCAAAATATGGATTAACAGGAAATTCAGAGGACTGAATTATTATATGGCACAGATGTTGTCCGAATACAGTTACTTCTTAATTTTTTATTTATATAAAATTGGAAAGACCGAGAAGCCACACGTTGACAAGTCGCCCCTCTACTGGAAATGTCAACCCCTCCGAGTGTTTTCTGACACGAACTAAAAGCGCCTCATAAAAATCTATCGGGCATTCGGAGGCGGTTCGGTATAAACTGTAGGTCCCACATAATAACACTGTCGAGGTGCTTATTAAAATGTGAGAGAAAAAACGCTCACAAAATGAATACTATTGCATCATGTATTCTCTAGGGGGATGTCCGAAAATGAAATCATCCTACATATCATAAATCGTTATCTAAAATCGTTGTCAAGTGTGAAATGTTGCTAAAAATTTGAATATTATTCAATAAAGTATACTGAAACGCAAGAATAATGGTGTGAAAAATGCTTTCGTACCAATCACAAAGCCTTATCTAAAAGTGATCTGCGGACTATTGGTAACTTTTTTATATAAACAAATAAAAGTGAACGGACACTACAGTCTCATTTATTGATCCGGGAAGTACAAGTACACCCTTACGCGAATAATTTGTTAAATATTTAGGTGATATTACCCCGTGCTAGTCAACCAGTTTTAGCTTTCTTTGATATAAATACACATGATATAAATGTAAAAACATCACCACCATAAATTGAAGGAGGAGCTCGGCCGAAAATCACTTTAGCTGTTACAAAGAAGTGCCAATTATGTATATACATATATACATATATACTATCTACATAATTTTTTTTAATTTTTATGCTTATTTATTTACTTACATAAAAATGTTTATATAGTTTATTGTAATTTAATTTTAATTTTATTATCTCCTTTTCTCAGGCCGTCGGCAATATATATTCGGCCCAAAATGATAGATATATTCCTGAAAGTAAGTATGTTTTCAAAAAATAAGCCTTTTTGAAAATATTCGAAGCATTAGTACTTAATATTCACTAATCAAATCTCATTACTATCTAATGCTACGCTCTTGTCTGACATTTCAGGATTTATGACATTAAAAAATACAAATGTATGCTGAATTGAAACAGTGACAAGCGCCTTGTGTTGCATACCCAAAACTTTACGATTCGAAAACAGTCGAAAGCGCCAAAAAAATTTACTTTTATATCGCAATTTTGTGTTGTTTTTGCATAAACATTAGGTATGTTTGTTAGGATAAATGCAGAAATCAAAACTCAAGTTGACTTTAGGAGAATTGGTTGTCAATATTTGCCAATATCTGAATAAATTGCAAAGTCGTGCACGGAACAGCAATTGAAAAACATTTGTAATGAATAACAACAACAGAAATATGTAAATAAAATAAAATGGTATGGTTTCTTGATTTTATGTATGATTTTAGTGCTGACTACTCTCGTATTGATTTGGCGTCTAAAAATGGTGGGCAAACAATGTGACAGAGAGCAACAGCGTAAATGACAACAGTAAAGTAACGCGACAACATTTTCATGTTTAATGCTGCCAGCTCATTGGTCGATCGTTTGCCAACGATCAGTGTATACTCATACATACATACTTACATTCATTTGACAACTGCTGGTGACGTGAATGATTTATGACAAGCTCCAAATGATATGCTTACATGCTGACACATATATACTTGGGGTGTTCGAAAATTTTGCTGGAAAAATGGATGGAGTTGATACATTGTATATATGTAGTATGCATATATAGGGTTTTCCAATAAGAGTGATATGCTTTCTTTAAAAAAAACACATTAATTGTTAAGGAAATTGAAATGTTTTTATTTATTTAATGTGAAGTAAAACTGATACAATTAAGTTGTGAATATAGCACTATTCAAATGGCCTCCACGACTTCTTTTGCAGGAACGAATTCGATGAACCCAAATTTTGAGCACAAAATCAATTCGTATGTCATGAATAGCACGTTCAATGTTGACTTTTAAAGCTTGAAGAGAGTCCGATTTATTGCTAAAGACCAATGACTTCAAATAACCCCACAAGAAGTAGTCTAATGGTATTAAATTACAACTTTTTGGAGACCATTCAATGTCACATTTTCTTGAAATAATCGAATCTCCAAAACTTTCTCGAAATAATTCGGTTGTTGCACGTGCTGTGTGACCTGCAGCCCCGTCTTGTTGGAACCAGATGTTGTTAGGATCAACTTCTTTCAATTGTGGCCATAAAAAGTTGGTTATCATCGATCAATACCGCTCTACAGTGACAGTAATGGTGATACCAGACCAAAAACCACATCAAACTGTCAATTTAGGTGAATGTAACGGTTGTTCATGAATAATTTGTGGATTTTCTTCGCACCAGAATCGGAGGTGAGCCTCATCCGAGAAGATGATATTCTTAAAAAAATTGCAATTTCAGAACGATTATTTTGATAATAATATTGAATAATTTGTAAACGTTGTTCTTGTGTATATCTTGCCATGATGAAATTGTAAACATTACTGAATACAATGGAAAAAATGACAGATCATGATATATTAAAAACGACCCTTCGAAATCATATCATCCCTATTGGAGAACCCTTTACTAATTAATTAATAACTACTCAAGCGATTTTGACCGAGCTCCCCCTCCATTTTTTGTGTGTGTGGCTTGGTATTTTTCCTATAAATGCACAGACCTAAAATGTTTTCTAACCCATCTCCAAACAGTTGATGGATTTTTATGAGAATATTTTTTCAGTTTTGTTCTGCTTTAAAATTTTTCATATTTTTCTATTTATTTGATACAAAAATACTGTGGTTTAGCATAATTGGAATATATAATATATAAATAATTGGATGGATGGATTAAAAGTCTCTAGGTACTATTGAGGTGTGCCTAATAGTATACGGATAATTCATTAAAGCCTTGTAGACTGAACACAGTTTTGTTTTCGGGAATTGTTGTTGTTGTTGTTATTATTCCCGTTGCTATTGTTGTTACATATTTGTAAAAACAGAAACATGTAGAATTTGTACTATAATAAATTTGATCGCCGGGGATCAAGCTTGGATCAGCTTAGTTGAAATCAACCACCTTCAACTTTCTTCAAAAAATTCTGAAAAATCTGGGGAAGGGAATTTAACAGTCACCTCGAAATAAAATATTTTTAACACATAACTAGTGTTGATGCGTAAGATGTTCGAAGAAAATTTCAGGAAAATGTTTGAAGCTGCCGCTGTGATTTGTAATGTATACAAAATTCCAATTGAAAAACCAAGAATAGTTTTAAGGGAGACGCAACGCTGCAAACTCTTAACGGACACCTTAAAGATTATTTCGCGTTAGCATCTTCATCCCGTACTTGGATCACTACACATCTACAGGATCGATTTTTGAAGCATCGATCCATTTTGGCGAATTTCGCTTGTGTTTTTCCGAAAGGTATGTCACATTTCCTTGAAGCTTCGTGTGAAACAATTTTGCAATGTATGATTCCGGATACATGGATAAACGAAGTTCAAATTTAGAGGAAACGAACCGCATGTAGATATATCCACCAAATTCTTTAAATCATTGCAGCTTTGACTGTTACCACAGCAACAACCCAAAGGTCTTTTTCAGATGTAGATAAACTAAGAAAACTCCTGCTGGAGACGACGTGTCGAGGCAACCATATATTACGTCGTGGAAAAATTTTAAGACCTTCTGATAGAGGATAACTGTTTTGAAAAAAACTGTTATTTGAATTATTTCTAGTTTCAGGAGCAGACTCTGTAAGCTTGATCCCACAAATTTAAACTATCTTCTATTTTTAAAGAAGAATGAAATGCAGTCTACGATGATTTTCAGTGTAAATATTTATTAGAATTTGTGTTGGTAGTATACCAAATTTTACGAATCGGTTCTACGAGGCTATATGATAAAGTTTTCCGATGGCGCTGATTTTCGATGACGTGTGTAGGATACCAAAGGCACGCTCCGACAAGAATATGAGACTAGCTTGTGTTCAAACAGGCGGACAGACAGATGGACATGGCTAAAACAACTTAGCTTGTCATTCTGATAATATCGGTATAAATTTTGATGGGTCTAGTTCTTCTAGTTCCGGAAGGTGTAAAAATGGGGAAGACAAGTTTTTTTTGTCAACAAGGAGACCATTTTGAATTAATTTTCCGATTAAAGAACATTATATACTAATAAATGTATAGATTTTCCCCCCTTACAACTTAACACTGTCTCTGTATAGCCATGCCTACCCTAATTTAAAAACTCAAACTAATCACATTTTACGAGTTCAAAATAATATCTATTACGTATTTATTATTGAAAAATAATTAATTTAATCCACACATAAGTCTGAAAGCTTCACACCTTTATTTCGCTTCGACTTATGATTCGATAATTCATTCTACCGCAGAGCATTTCAAAGCCTACAAAAGGAAACACCAATCCGATTTATTCAGTATACAAAATCTCTATAGTGGAATAAAGACGATTGTTTGTCAGAAAGCGGAAATATTTAATCTCTTTTTCTTTAATTTAGCTTGGAAGGTATGCAAAGAACATTTTTTATTGGTTTCAAACTCTTCGCTCTGCAGTATGCGGTTAATGGTCAAAGTTTGAAATATAAAAATTAATTGCAATTTGTATATGCAAAGAAAAAATCTAAGATTTTTTTCTTCATTTTCCGCTGCTTTTGTTCCAGATAACTAAACTAACCACAAAGTGTAATGCAATCATAGATCAGACACTTATCGCCTTTCATACGTAATAATATAAAAAGAAGTACATATATATATATATATAAGTATATACAAATACAAATTTACATTATATGCGCATATATGTATGTATGTATAAACACATTAAAGAGTACTTACATACCAAATTTTCTTAGTAAAATCGTATTGCATCTACGCTCATTTAATCGTTTCCATCGATTTTATTTCAATAAATCAAATGCAATTCGTTTTGCCGACAACACAGCACTACACAACAATCCTGTGTTCATAATAGGGATGTCCTTATCAAGGAGGTAAAGTTTAATTTTAGTATTACAACGACAAACGTATTGGAACGGGCGTGAAAATTTAGTATTAAATTATTACTTCCAGTTTTTAAGCTGAATTGGTTGCAGTAAATTTTCGTGATTGTGTAAGCATGCCGGGAAAGTGTACTAATGATTATAACTGTTTTGTTAACTTTTAAAATGCAAAGACGAAATTTTTCGGATATTATCTTACAGTTAGTATTTTAGTTAGTTTTTCAGTGACTTATTAAGCCAGATCTTGGACCCCACATAAACATATGTTGCTGCAATACCAAGTTTGGTTGAAATATCTCATAAACTGAGGGTCTAGTTTGCGTTCAAACGGACGTCAGATGGACAGTCGCCCATAGCTAAATCAAATCGATATGAATTTTTGTGGGACTATCTCAGAAGTTAATACACCATTTTATGTTAATGAAAGGTATAAAAAACTACGATGTTTGGCATTTCATCAAGGAAATACTTACGCCTGAACAACGTTTACAAATCATTCAACTTTATTACGAAAAATCACGTTCTGTAAAGAATGTGTTTCGCGCGCTTCGTTCAACTTATAGTCAACATAATCGACCTACTGAGCATACTATTCGCAACACCATCCCCCATCTTGAGACCGAGCAATCATTATTGGATAATATTCGACCAAATAGACCACGTCCAGCACACAGTGAAGAAAATATAGCGGCCGTAGCTGAGAGTGTACACGAAGACCATGGAGAGTTGATTCGGCGCCGTTCGCAGCAACTCGGACTGATGTATGGAACGACTTGGAGTATTTTATGTCGATTTTTTAAATTGAAAGCGTACAAAATACAGCTTGTGCAAAAACTGAAGCCACTCGGCAACCCCAAGCAACATCACCTCGCTTTATGGGCGCTTGAAAAGTTCCAAGAAAATCCGACGTTTTCGAGAAAAATTTTGTTCATCGATGAGGCCCATTTCTGGCTCAATGGGTATGTAAACAAGCAAAATTGGCGCATTTGGGACGAAAATCATCCTGGAGAGATTCAAGAGCTGCCATTTCTTTCAGAAAAACAACGATTTGGTGTGGTTTGTAGACCGGTGGATTGAATCATCGGTCCATATATCTTCAAAAATGATGCCGGTGAGTGCGCAACCGTCCATGGCGACCATTATCGCGCCATGATAACCAACTATTTGATGCCTGAAATTGAAGTTCGTGATCTCCGCGAAGTTTGGTTCCAACAAGACGACGCCACTTCCAACACATTGCATCAATCATTGGATTTATTGAGTGAGCATATAATTTCATATTTTGGGCCGGTCGATTGGCCACCAAGATCGTGTGATATAACACCGTTAGACTTTTTCCTTTGAGGAAATGTAAAGTCTAAAGTCTATAAGGACAATCCCGGATGGACCATCTGAGACGTAGCCGCGGCCAACATTTGAAAGAGATAATCTTCAAAAAATTAATGCCAAAGAATGTTCTTTCGAATGATAACAAACATTACTCATTAAATTTGAATTTTCTGTATTTTTTTCTTCAAAAAACTAGGGAACTTCGAAATGGATCACCCTTTATATATTCGTATGTAATCTCGGTATCATGAACAAACCATTCTATGTATAAAACAATAATTCCGTGTCATCAACATTAGTGAAATCTTTATTTATAAAACTATTTACCACAGCCCTAATATTTGGCTTCAGAAGTGTAGACTTTGATATCGTCTATAACAGCAAAGTAACAACAAAGCCGCGTAGACAACAGCACTTTCGGCATAAACACGTAACAAATTGGGAGGTTAATTAAAAAAATATAAATCATACGATTTTCGTTATGACACAGTCGTGTCTAGCTACAAATACGCCAGCACGCTTACTACATTGCCAACCTATGGAAATTGAAGAAAATTCACCAGCAATTGGTATGTCAGTAAGCAAGTATATGAATGTGTTACTGTATTATTAATGGTGGATTGAACTTCGCGTACTATAGTGCATTACTTTTGTGTTGGCGTGCAACGAAAATTTTCCAATTGCATGCATTGAATGAAATCTGAGTAATATCGAAACAGCAGCAAATTGCAGCCACATTAACGGCGACAGCATGGCTACCGCACCGTAGCCGTAGACAACGGTCATCGCCGTCACCATTGCCATCGCCCAATGTAGTTAGAGTGCAACACTCCGTTCGCCGCGATGCAAAGTGATGAGATAAGACATTGTTGGCAGATAAAATTAGAAATTTAAATAAAACTTGTCACTATACGGATATTTGATACTGCTAATGCCGAACGAATGTGTGTAAGTGGCAGTAACTGTATTTATTTGATTAAATATATTTAAAAATCCGATTTACACAGGTAGCGAGTAAGCTGATAGTTTAGTTTCATGAATAAGTCGAGTGGAAAAAAATTGTAATTGGTATTGGTAACAAGTATTGGTTTGGAAGTGAATTATCTTTTAATTATCAAATTATTATTTCTGTAACAAAGATGAATATAATTCCAGTTTATTGACTAGGACGGTTGGTATCTATAAACAAAATTTGATATAGGGGATTCTAGTCGATAGAGAAAATCGATTATTTTAAATTAAAGGAAAAAATTTAGAAAAAAGCGCATATGTATGTAAATAAAGGGTTATCCATTTAATGCTTTCGAAAGTACAGGGCATCCGTCACATTTAACTGTCAAACAAAATATGTTTTGTTTTATTTTATTAAATTGGTAATTCGAACGTGGCCACACTTCATGCTTTAAGAAGAGTTTATGGAGCACATAATCGACTAATTACTAGAGTGCAAGATTTTGCTCAAACATTTTCGAGCTGTGCGAGCATTTGAGCAACGAGCACTCGCACAACTGCTTATTGCTCATTACTCGAGCAGAGCACGAGCATTTCGAGAATTTAACTTTTTTCTTTTTATAAATTTAAATTTATTTATGCAAAGTGTAGAAATCATTGAAACACCAAAGAAATTTTGACAAACAAAAATTTTTTCTGCTGAGCAATTGAGCAATGAGCGAGTATCGAGCGAGTCTTGAGCTGCTCGATACCCGGGTATCTGGAGCTCTACTAATTACTCAAGCAATTGGTAAAATTTTAATGAAATTTAAACGGAGTGAATCGTTTACAGATATTGTAAGGCCTGCGCATCATCGTCTCGCTCGTTCCACATCAAATATTGCTGCTGTAAGTGAAAGTGTAGCCGAAGACCCGAATGTGCCTATTTCTCGACGTTCTGAAGAGCTGGGACTTTCTTACGGCACATTATGGCGTATTTTGAAGTTGTACTTATACCTACATCCATATAAAGTTCAGTTCGCACAATAACTGTAGCCAACTGACCATTCACAATGCCGTGAACAACAAGCAGTGGACCGCGATTTTTACAACAAAATTTTCTTCAGCATCCAGACACATTTCTCACTCGGTGGATACGCAAATAAGCAAAATTGTCCCATTTGGATCTCCGAGAATCCTCAAATAATTGAAGAGAGCTCATTACACCAAAAAAAAAGTAAAATTTACTGTCTGGTGCGCTCTTTGGTTCGGAGTTGTGTATGGACCTTACTTCTTTGAAAACGATAACGGCGAAACTGTCACTGTTCATTCGGAGTGTTATAGTCGTATCATAACCGACTTTTTTTTGGCCTGCAATTGAAGAACCAGACTTGGATAATATTTGGTTCCAACAAGATGGTGCCACATACCACATAACATGAGCGAATATGGCTTAATTGCGAAAGAAATTGGCGATGTCCATTGGCCACTGAGATCGTGCGATTTGATACCGTTGGGGCAACGCGCGTTTATGCGGATAACTCTTGAGCACTTGCAAACCAAGCTTCGTCAAGTTATGGCTGCGATATTACCCAATATGAGCTAAAAAGTCGTCAAAAATTACCTCTAACGGATCGAAGTTTGCAAAAATTCACGAGGCTGTCATTTGAATGATGTAGTGTTTCACATATAAGACAAAGGAATTATAAAAAAAATTATGGAAAAGGAAGAATGAAATTTATTACTGCCAATTCAAATTCAAAGATTGTGGTTAATTATCATATACATAAAAAAATAATAACTTTAAAAAGCAAAGGATAAGATAATCCAGTTTCTATTTTAATAACACTCCTATAACATTGCTCTTTCTTTGCCCCCATAACCGACATCCCAAGCCAATGTTTACTAAAATAGGATCATGGATTCTTCTGTCCTCAACTATCGAAATTAAGTGAAGAAATTAAGAAAAACCACTTTAAGCTGGTCTACGACAAAGGCGTGACATTACATCATGATTACACCGCACCACCGCAACTCTTCAAAAATCGACAAAGCTCAATAGTCCTGAATTTTTTTTGAAATTTGTTTTCGTTACTTTCAAAATTACATATTTAAATGGTTAAATTTTCGATTCTAAGCAGACTGATAAAAATTAGCTTAGATACTCAATCACTGCTGAAAACCAAGACTTCTTGGGACGTGCAATTTCTGAACTTATTGAAGATTGAGAAAAATATGTTTGTTGTTAAATAAATTAAATTTGTTTTGTGAAATTTTAAAAAGAAAAAAATGCTAATTTTTTTATAACCAAATATTAAACAAATTTCAGACTAGGTCGAATGGTATAATAGGTTTGTTTATTGAAACTGAGAACAGAGCAGAGCAACTCAGAGCAATAATCTCATGAAACATTTTTTTTGGCCAAAAAATTTGAAAATAATTAAAACTTTTTAAATAAAACGTACTTTTTTTTCTTTTCACTTTTATTTAAGTTGATTGCTGGACCCGCTGAATATTCTATATTCATATTCTGCACTCTGTAATTTTCTAATCGCATCAGTCAAAAAATTTTATAACTTGCTCTAAGTTACACCACCAAAAAAACTAGAGCAGAAAGTCGTGCGCTAACATGCTCTTTTTCAGGCTAGAGCAGACACATGAAACAAAGCGTAGAGGAATTAAGGGGTTAGACCACTCTAGAATTTTCGGAAAATGGATTTTTTTCTTTCAAATTATACATTATGGTCTCAAAAATGTTAACCCGAAAGATTATGACATTATTAGGCAGAATTGTTGCTTTTTGCTTTACAGACCCGCCGTTTTGTCAAAAATTCATTTATTTAAAAAATCCTACGTACTTCTGTATCTATTACTATTTACAAGCCGAAACCGTTCAACAACTTATTAAAATAAAATAAAAGTTGCAGGAACTGTATGCCCGGCCGTGGTTACCGAAAAAATGGGGACATCCTAGGAAGAACGTTGTATAGCCGCCATTTTTAAACTAATTTTTCTTAAAAAATAGTTATAAGCAGTTAATTTATATGTATAATAAAAGCCTTTGTCAAAAATAGTTTTCCCAAAAAAAAAACTCTCCAGAAAGGCCTATTTTGTGGCCCTTTAAAGTGGCCTAACCCCTTAATAGCAAAAAAAATGTCATGAAACACAATTTTTTGTAATTGGCGTAACCTAAAGCAGCTCAATAACCAAACCTAATATCCATTCAGCAGTGAAAATAACTCGAAAGATGTGCTTGTATTAGACATTCAGACAAATGCCGATTTTTGCTGAAAACTCGTCTTTTTAGGTGGAGTTTTCAGAATTTTCATAATATCAATATGTTACAAAGAAAAATCCATCAAGAGAGGTTGTGTTGGAGTTTAAAATTAGAAAATTAAATTTATATTTCCGTAGAAAGAAATAGCAAGAAGAGAAAAAAAACAAATAATTTTGCGTTGCATTTGGAATTAATAATTTATTTATTTAATGAATTTCTAATTTCTCAGGAATTATTCATAGCTTAACAGTGTTTTTTTATAATTTTATTTATTTATTAAGTTTACACTTCTCGAATTCTACTATTTGTTCATCATTTATACATTTTCCTTTTTCTATTGTTTATTGTGTTAAATCATGGGCATATATGTATGTAAGTCTGTTCGTGTAGTTTTGTGTATACTGCGGTTTTAATATGTATTTTAATGCAATTGTAGCTCGTTAACTAATAAGAACTTGTTGATTGTGATTTCATTTACTATATATGTATGTATACATTTTTATTTATATATATTTATGTAATTACGAGTATTTTAGTGTATGAGCATGAAATTTTGTATATAAATTAGTATGTATGCATGTATGATGATCGCGTGTGAGTGATAATGACGGTTTTAACGGAACGAAACTATAAACAATTTAAAATAATTTAATTTATACATAAAATACGCTGCATGATTTATCATTTTTTTATTTATATTTGTTGCTTGGATGGATACAAGTGGAAAATAATTAAACTAAAAGAAGTTTCTGAAATTAGAAAAAATTGGAAAATAAAATGGTACTTGTTACATTTAATTTAACTTAATTAAAGTGAATTTTTAAACTTTTTTTTTGAGGATATATGCAATTTTGTTATTTTCGGTTGCACATAATTTAAACATAAAAGTTTAGTTAAATTTTCATATTAATATACATATATTAAACTAATTTCTTTATTTTATTTATACATTCCATTCTGTCTGCATCCGTATACATTTATATAAAATTATTTACAACATTACAACAATTTTATTTTGAAACTAATTATGTGATTAATTAATTATACATTACATATACATATTTCAATTTACTTAATTTGTTTACTCTTTGCCATTATTTTGTTTTTGCTTGTTTTTGTTTTCTTCTTATAGAGGTAATGAGTCGAAGTCGATAAGTACTTAGTTGATGGATCTTCTGCTAGTAATATATACTGGATGTATTCAAAAAAACAAAAGGGGAATTTTTTAATTATTATTAGTTATTCTTTGAACACACCTCGTTTAAATAAGTATTGTATACATAAACATATGAGATTTGGTAGGCAAAAGTTTTGTGTGACGATTTTCGGTCACACTTTTCTCTTTTTAATTTTTTTTTTTTTTGGTTTTTTGTTGGCTTTCGTATGCAAATAAAATATTTTAGAATTATTTATTAATTTCATGAGATTTTAGTTATGAACATACATACATACATACATATATATATATATATAAACATATGTATATATAAATATGCATGCTTAAAGGTATGCATTAAATGAAATTACTTAGTATTTTTCTTGTATTGCAGCAGGCACCATTTGGTTTTGTTTTATAGCTTTTTAAATATTTTCCATATAAATATTTATGTATATTTGCATGTAACGTAATTGCGTGACACGCTTTTCAATCTCAGCACATTTTCTTGGAAATATCGTTTCTTTTTTATGCTTTGAAGTCATTAATTTTGTTTTTTAATTTTGAAGCTGTTTGGAAAGTGGATTTAAGGCATTAGTTTTCTTTTGTTACGTATTTAAGAGAAATGTACGCAACCATCCAATGTGGCTGTGAGTGTGGTTTAGATTACATAGAATATTATTATATAATTTTTTATTAACACTAAAACGAATTTCATAACAAATGATTTTTTGTTCAATTTAGTAAATATAATACTTTTTTTTGAATTTTTTTATGCAAAAATATTTCAATAATTTTATAGAAAACATTTGCGTTAGAAAAAAATATTGTACAATATATATTAGAAATATTGAAAAATATATTTTTTTAATTGTTTTGGGAATAACTGAAATTCAAAAAACTGTGTATGTTTTACTTAAGTATACCAAAAAAAAAAAAAAAAAAATTAAATATAAATAAAAATATTCCACGAAATCAGGAGATATTACTTACTACAAAATATATTTTTATCCTAACAAGAACTAATAAATTCGTGACAATAGAGAGCGTAATGCTGAGCTTGAAAGTGGGGCATCTCAAAAATTGAAAATTTTCATCTACATATTGTACTTCTTTTCGAGATAAAACCAAAACTTACACCACCAATTTTTGTTTTTCAGATTTTTCCACAAATAAATTCGAAATTCATGATCGTTAACGCGAAATTTCGAATATCTATTTATACGTTTATATACTCGCCTGAACTATATATGTATGTATACAGTTGATTAAGTTAACGGCATGAAATAGTTGAGCTAGATGTGAACAGACTTATGTACTTGTATATGTTTTGAAAATCGTGGAATGATAAGACGAATCGATTTAAATTATGTCTGTCCGTCGTTCTGTCTGTACACGCAAGAACACAGAAATGGATTTAGATATTTTGATGAAACTTGGCTGACACATTCCTTGGGTATAAGTACGGACGCTATTGCATATGTGTGTGTGAGATCAGATCAAGTTCACTTCAATGCAACAGAAATTTTGAAAAAATAAAAGGGGTGGAAAATAAGTTAGTTTAGGCGTGACACCTCTCATTTTTTGATCGAAAGGTATATCCCAGAAACCACTGTGCAGCTGGGCAGAATTGGTTAAAATTTTATACTTATTATTCTGTTGGTCTGATGAGCATAAATTGAATATGGGCGCAATCAGGCAGCAACTACACATTTGTTCCTTAAAATGGACTGTTTTACATTTCATCCCCAGCTTAATTTAAGATCGAATATTTAAGGCATTAATCAATAGAACTCCATTAAACTTGTTGGGTATGGCATGTTTAATGGGGATCAAAATTTGCTGACACAGGTCTAGAACTAGATCTTACTCTCATGTAACAGACCTTCCATCTTTGTCCGATCTGTGGACTTATATAAATATCAGCCGAGTATTTACTATTCAGTTCCACCCGAACTTTTTCTTGCTTACTCTTTTGCGCTTGATTGATTTTGGAACTCAATTTTGTTTTGAACTAAAAGCTATACCAGAAAACCTCTCTTGTATGCTTAAGGGGTTAGGTCACCCTAGAGGGCCACAAAATAGGTTTTTTTTGGGTTTTTTTCGGGAAAACTTAAATCTGATTGTTGACAAACGGCTTTTTTATACATATATATAACTGCTTGTAACTATTTTTTAAGAAAAATTAATTTAATAATAGCGGCTATGCAGCGTTCTCTCTAGGATGTCTCCATTTTGTCGGGAACCACGACCGGACATACAGCTCCTGTTTTTTATTTTAATAAGTTGTTGAACTACAGAAGTACGTAAGATTTTTTCTAAAGTAAAAAGTAACAATTTGGCTTAAATTTTTTTCGAAATTTGTTACTAAAAAAACTATGCAAAAGAAAAAAAATCCTATGTACCTCTGTAGATAATGTATTTCTGAAATGTTGTCAAAATTTCAAGTGAATCGGTTGTAAATTGTTTGAGTTATGTTTCCGGACAACTTGAAATAAGCAGTTTTGAGATAAACGCGTTTAAAGTTTTGAATATGCCTTACTGACCGAAGCAGACGCTTCAACTAGAGAACGAAAATGGGGTATTTAGAAATTTTTATCTGTCATAACCTTTTGGGATAACATTTTTGAGACCATAATGTATAATTTGGAACAAAGAAAAAAAGTCAATTTTCGGAAAATTCTAGAGTGGCCTAACCCCTTATCTTTTACAAGATGTCCTGGTAGTCCAAAGACCAGTTGTTGCCTTCAAATTTATTTACTTCTTTAGATTTTATTTTCTAGTATTAAATTGAACGGAAATAAAGGAAGTGAATAAGAAAGGCTACGCAGAGGAAGAGGACGACCTCCACTCCGATGGAAAGATCAGGTGGAGAGCGATCTGGTATCACTTGGTATTTCTAACTGGCGCCAAACAGCAAAAAGAAGAAACGAGTGCCGCGTTGACGAGGCGTAAGCGGTGCCTACGGCGAAGAAGAAGAATAAGAAAGGAAGGAAGGCAAAACCTATTATATTTTCGTCTTCGTAGAGGGAGGTGAACAAATTTTACACATAGAAAACTTTCTTAAATTTAGAGTAAGATCTATTGGAATATAAAAAACAGAAATATATATTTATAAGAAATGAGTGGTTTTATATTAATAAATATAATAAAAGGATCGATAAAAAATTAAAATAGAAGTCAAAGTAAAAATCACACTGTGAATATCCTCGAAATTGTCCTATTTCAAATTCATACAAAAGATAAAAAGCCCAAGATTCATTTTATTGTAAATTATATTTTCCACTTTATTACTTTAAAATGCTGTCGTCAGGTCATTTAATTAATATTAAAATTTACAATATGTATGCATATGTAGGCGCGAATTGCATCACTATACGAGTATGTACATATATCCTTTGTTACAGAAATATTTAAAATACAAATTTTCTCGTAAAATACTCTCATATGCATGTATGTTAAGTGTGTGCACGTAGATTTTACTATCTAACAACTATTTGGTTTACATCACCAGCATCTTATTCACACTGAGACTAACCACATTGGGGGCGGCTATTTAATAACGAATCCATCATAACCGTAAACTTTGCCTTCAAATCAAACATATTAACTTATTTTGTTGTTGTTTTTATATAGCTTCAATTGCCATCGGACAGGCCACACACCCGTACACACACCGGCAAGTGATTCCTTAGTTATATACAGCCTTTGCGTCCTTTCCACATTTACGCTCACCCCCGCTTCTGAACGCCTCACCAACAATTTCAATAAGCAGTTGCCGCACCTGGATGCATAAGATGATGGTGATGATGATGATGACCAAAATGATTCAGCGGATTCATTGCATCAGCAGTTGCCGGCGGTGTTGCTGTATGATACCAATCGCTGGGCGGATGATGTTGCGCCGCCGGATGGTAGAGCAGATGATGATTGTGATGACCGGTGACAAGCATTGAAGCGGCTGCCGCATTACTACTACCTGGCGATGCTGCCTGTTGATGATGATGATGTGTGGCCGCTGTTAGTGATGGTGGTGGTCCAAGTGGTGGTGCTAAATATGCAGCGGCTGCTGCTGAGGACGCCATCAATTGTAGTGCTGGTGATTTGGTTGAGTGATTGTTGTTATTATTATTATTGTTAGCCGCTCCGCCACTACTGCTGTTACCGCCATTGCCACCGATGCTGTGATGATGCGCATGTGAGTGATGTAAATGTGAGCTGCTTGTCGAACTGCTGCCGCCGCTGGATGCACCCAGATGTATGATGCTATGCATACCGCCAAGGCCATGATTACTCGGTTCCGATTTGATGGAGTGTGGCGAGGATTTGTTGCCGATACCGTTGTTATTGTCGCCGCCGGTCAGACGTGCTGATGGCGGTGTTTGCGCACCGCCGGTCACAATACTTGAGGAGGATGACTCATCACCATCGCTATCGTAGCCGTGGGAGGGTGATTTCTCATCGATGTTACCGTGCACCTAGTGAGTTGGAGGATGAAGAGAATTGCAAGAGAAGATGAGCGTTAGTAAGCGTTGTAAAAGCAATAATTTAGTAGTTTAAAAGAAATACTTTATTAAGCTAAGTTTTTAAAGAAATTTGCCTCTTTGGCGATCAATATGCACAAACTGACTATATGAAATATGAAATAATGAAATAACTGACTGAATATTTTAGCGATTTTTTTTTAAGCGAGTGGGTTTCTAAAGTTGATTTTGATAGTAGTTGAAAAAATTTATTCGAGTATAACATCAGCGAACTAGCAGCACCAGGTGCCGTATTATATATTATGTGGATCCAACAATTTAAACTAATTTATAAAGAAAAAAACTTACCTTCATGTGTTTACGCAGCGAAGAGGGATGAGTATAAGATTTATCACAGCCATTAATGCGGCAATTATATGGTTTATCGGATGTATGCACGTGAGAGTGTTTCTTGCGATCCGAAGAGTTAGCGAACCGGCGATCACAACCCTCGTGTTCGCATTTGAAAGGTTTTTCGCCTAAAATGAAGAAAATAATTAATTGAATTTAATAATTTGTGTATACAAAATGTAAGTAAGTCATTTCATAATTTTCAAATTTATTAAAAATAATAATGGAATTTTTTTTTTATATCTATATTTTTATGCCTTTCATGTACACGAAGTATGTAAATACCAGAAGGAGAAGAGACAGACCCACCCAAATTTATATCGATCGTATCAGAATCATGAGCTGAGTTGATATAGCCATGTCCGTCTGCACGTCTGCCTGTTTGAACTAGTCGCTCAATATTTGAGACCACAACTTGATAGGAAGATACACTTTAACGTCTAAACGATCATTTGTCGTAACTGGCCAGATCGGACCACTGTGGCATATATATAACCGATTTTTCAGATTTTGAATTTTCTTTCGTGAAATTTTGTATACTTCACATACATAATGAACTGCATATTGTGTCTGAAAATCATCGAAGCGGGACGAATATAGCATATAGCTCCCATACACCGATATTTTCGGATGAGAGTTTTTGGTCAAAACTCAATTTAAACTCATTTAGGAGCATGAAATTTGATATAGCCCGCAAATAATATTTGCATATTGGTAGTGAAAATAATCGCAATCGGAATACTATATCATATAGCCCCCGTACAACCGATTTGTTCAGATATGAAATTTTGGGTTAAAAAAATGCACTAAAAAGGCATCTAGGAACGTGAAATTGGTATTCTACAGACATAAGTTCAAGTTGACATTGACACCGAAATATATCAATATCGTATTTCGCAATTTGCAATAAATTTGATATGTTCATGTTCGAAAACAGCCGTTCTTTTTTGCTTTTTTTTAAAGTCGTTTTAAAGCAAGCAAATCAAACTCTGTTTTCAGCGAAACTAGAAGGTATATTTCAATGCGACTAATTTAAAATTGTTTTGCATCGATTTATCTGAATAATACTTTTTATTTCGTTCAAAACTGTGAAGTAGTTTACTTTTTATTAAATTTTAATCACTGTCGTGTGCGACATAATAATTTTTATGTTTCTTTTTTGGTTTTTATGAAATTTAATGCATGCTTAATTTATTTAAGATGATTATACATACTTTTTAATGTTCAGTACATTTATATTCACAACAAAAATTATATTTATAAATATCTTCAATAAAGGAAAACAAAAATAAGAACATATTTTATATATGCAAAAACAAAGATCTCAATTAAACGAGCAACCACAGTTTATTCTAAGCCGCCTCCGAACGGCCGACGGATTCTTATGAGGAGCTTTACATGTCAGAAATACACTCGGAGGGCTTGACATTCTCTGTCGAATGGGATTACTAATGTCAAATAATATTTTTTCTAACGCAATATGCAGCTTTAGCTGGTTCTATCTGTTGGCTATTGCAACAAAATGAATGCAATTTTGGGGTAGACAACGTTTTTGGATTTTTTTATTTGGCTTTTATTTCGATGACGGCTCCAACTCCATTCACGTCTCCATTTCCGTGAATTCCATTCCACTCATGCATTGAATTTGTTTAATAATTACATTCAAGATTCTCAAAAGATATTTATATCGATCAAATTTTTAAAACAAAAGCAAACAGTACGTGTTTATTATGTGCAAGTTTATCGTTTCTAACTTCAAAAGACTGCGAAGTACCAGCTAACCTTCATAAGCAAGCGTCTTTTTAGTGTGTCAACCTATAATTACTAATACGCATTGAAATATTTTATATTTTTTATTAAAAAATTTGTTTCGTATTTATACACTTTACACATGCGATGTCGCACGTTACGAACTTTATATAAGCATAGAATGTAAAGCGCTAATTTTTTTTGAAGCAAATTGTTTTTCCAATTATTTTTTTCTTTTAATTTGCAATAAAATATCTGTTTAATCAAAACAAAATATGCAATAGAAATGTAAAAAAAAAAACTCTTGCTTTTGTTTGACTTTACATTCGAATATTTCGCAAAGTTTTATGAATAAATACAAAATGTTTTCAAATTAGTTAAATTTGTTAGATTCTTTATGATAATATGTTAAAATAACATACTTTGATAAATATTGAATTTTTTAACTGCGGTTGGCATTCTTGTCGAAAGACCCATATGTTATTTTTTCATCTTATTTTACTGTGTTTTCATTGCATTGCATTTCATTTAATTATTTTAATTTATTTAATTTTTTATTTACTTTCTATTATACTATTATTTTATTTCATATATTTTATTTTATTTATATATATTTTTTCAATTTTAATTAACTATTTTATTTCATTTTGTATTAGAAATTTATTATTAATTTGATTTGATTTAAATTTATTTAATTTAGTTCTCTTAAATTTTTTTAATTCTCTTCATTCCGTTTTATTTCAATTTAGATTATTTTATTTTATTTTATTTTATTTAACTCTATTTCATTTTAATTTACTTAATTTAATTTAATTTAATTTTTTTTATATTATATTTAATTAATGTTTTATTTGCTTTTACTTTGATTTTATTTGATTTTGCTTTTACTTTTACCTTTATTTGATTAGTTTTCTTGAGATTATTGTAAGATGTTTTTTTTTACTTTATATTATTTTGTTTTATTTTATTTTATTTTATTTTGTTTTGTTTATAATAATTTTCTAATGATCCAATTTTATTATTTTAATACTCATTTTCATTGAATTCTTTCACTAATCTAGTTTGCAAAAATATTTATCTTTGTACATACGAGTATCTATGCATATATATTCGTATACCTTGAACGCTTAAACAAAAACGCTGTGTGGTCTCCTGTACTTTGGCCAACGCCACCACCAAACTCTTCAAAAGTATGTTTTAGTACTGAGCGAAAAAAATCTGTGTCTTTTACAAGTTTCAAATTTATTGCCTCGTTTGTACACTAAACAGCCACAATTGGACTGATGAGTGTCATAAAATTCCGACACCGACAGCGACACCCGCACCAACCAATATCGCTATAAGAAATAAACTTTTGCTCTTTTTCAATACAATAAAATAAAAAATACATTTTTTATCCCCACTACTTTTCATTATGTTCAAAATGGTCACGCTTTTGGCCAACAGCACATACATACATAGCTGCCAATATCAACAACAACAATGAGCAAGGGTTAGCAAAAGCTGCATTTATTTGTTTTTGGTATGTCTGTTTTTTTTTGTTTTGTTTTTTTCATTTCCCCTCTTTACCCTTTTGCTCTTTTGAATGTGTTAAATTCGGGTTTAAGACTGTAAAAAAAATCTAAATTTAGTGTACATAAAAATTGTACAAATCGAATTTATTTGTTTCGATCGCAATTTGCTTGTCTTTATTGGTTTTCTTTGATTTGTATAGTGATTTTATTTTCATTTTTAACTTTTATTTATTATTTTCTTGTTCTGCAAGGTTTTTTCATTTTTTACTGTAAAATTTGGGAGTTCCTAGTATCGAGATTTGTTGCAAAAATTATGATGCTGCCGTTGTTGACTGCCGCCACCAAGCAACAGTGATAAATAATTTTATTCTTGTTGTTTTTTTCGCTGCCGGGCGAATACGGAATTTATGACTGTTTGAAATATGATTTTTTTTGCAATTTTTTTTTTTTAAATTTGAATATTTCATATTATTACTTAACGAAGTTGGTTATGCAAAGCTGTATGCGTGTGCTATATACAATGCTGGTTGGTATTTCAGTCGGCAGTGTGGTCGGAAATTCTTTGAATTTAGCAAATTTCACTTGCCGACGGCAATTGTGAAACGTCGATAAATGATAAAAATGATGGCGATGAATAATGAATATAAATGAAAATAATTTATCACAAGTATCTCAAGTATAAGCAAAAGTATGACGACAGTGTCCCTGCTTAAATCAACATCCTAAAATCGACAAAACGGGTATGAGCGCTTAGAACAAAACAGTTTATCAACAGCGTGCATATTTCCCATAGCAGAATTAATTTGTTTCAGTTTGGTGCACAGAAAACTTGTTAAATCTTAAATAAAATGCCGACGGTGTTTTGATACTTGAGCTGTGAGCACGATAAGTAGGAATCAGCAGCTTAAGGGGTTAGGCCACTCTAGAACTTTCAGAAATGGATTTTTTCCTTTCAAATTATACATTATGGTCTCAAAAATGTTATCCCAAAAGATTATGATAGATAAAAATTTCTAAATGCCCCAATTTCTTTCTCTAGTTGAAGCGTCTGTTTCAGTCAGTAAGGCATACTCAAAACTTTAAACGCGTTTATCTCAAAACTGCTTTCTTCAAGTTGGCCGGAAACATAACTCAAACAATTTACAACCGATTCACATGAAATTTTGACATTTTCAGAAATATATTATCTATAGAAGTACGTAGGATTTTTTTTATCTTGTATAGTTTTTTTTAAACAAATTTCGAACAATTTTTTATTCTAAATTGTTACTTTTTCCTTTAGAGGCCCGCCAATTTGTCAAAAATGCATATATTGAAAAAATCCTACGTACTTCTGTAGCTATTGCTTTTTACAAGCGAAACCCGTTCAACAACTTATTAAAATAAAAAAAATTACAGGAGCTGTGTGTCGTCCGACCGTGGTTCACGAAAAAATGGAGACATCCTAGGGAGAACGCTGAATAGCCGCCATTTAAAAAAAAAAAGTTATAAGCAGTTAATTATATGCCTTTTTGTGGCACTCTAGAGTGGCCTAACCCCTCTACCTCATGGGTCTATCTAAGTAATATTATGACGTTTGGTTGGGAAAGAAGTTGGGAAAGATAGAAGTTTGATTACTTTGACAACTTATGATCAACGAAGGGGTCAAGGAAGTACCAAATTTTTGCCGGATATAAAAAACTGCAAACTGGTTCTTTGACGGATTTTGTTTAAATTAAAAATGTCGATGATGTTGCAGTGACACACAGCATAAATAGTCATTTATTCCAGTTTTCTTTACGCCTTCAGTGCTGAGATATAAATTACAATATCTAAACCGCTCAAAGTATTAACGCCTCACATAATAATCCGAAGTGAAATGGCTTAAGTTGGGTAATTAACAGCGATCCTTTGAGCTCTTTAAGAATACACGCTTAGATATCATGTTTATGCAGCATTTTTGAAATAAAAATTAAAACTGTCAAATTAAATTCGAAGATTAAATGTATTTTTTTATTTATTCCTAGTGTAAGTTTTTTCTTTTTGCTTAAATGTTACATATCCTTCAGTTATCTTAAAAAGGTCAGTACCCCTAAACCGAATTTAAGGCAGAAATTCTCATGTGAAAGAGTATAAAAATTTAAGTAAAGAGATATTACAATAGAAATAAAAAATTATAATAATAATATCGAAACATAATTTATGTGATACGAGTACTATAAAACTGAATTTGGGGCAGGATCAACAGCGGTTAACAAAGGCAAGAGGGAAAACAAACGAAGAAAATAGTGATGAAAACAATAGAATGCGTTAGGAAGGTGGGTTTTATGGCAATGTAGCAAACAGTGGCGGATCCAGAATTTCCAGAAGGGGGGGTCCTAAAATATATTCGAATTTAAGATTTACATTCCTCCCAAAGGGGTCCGGACCCGAAAACCCCACCCGTGGATCCGCCACTGGTAGCAAAGGCAAATAACTCAAAATTACATACCTATTTGGAATATAATAATTTTATATAAAATGCTAACAGCAGCCTAACATATTTATGTACATATAGGGTGTACATCAAACGCCAATTTATTTAGGGTAAAAGGGACATAACACAATGAGGCCAATAAATTATGTAGGATGAGAGAAAAGAACAACAAAAGGACTCACCTGCTTACCGAGAGCAACTTTTTGTTATGAACGTGTTTAATTCCAACAAATATAGATAGTTATGCCTAAACATACATAATATATGTATGTATGTATGTAACTATTTAAAATATTGTTTAGAGAAATTGAAACAAATTCGAGTTTTCAACCCAAAAAAATCATGAAAATATTAAAAATTCACACGTAGTTATATTACAGCGGCATAATTATACATTTAAAAATGACGACAAGTGTAAAAAAAAGGTTTGGGAGCAAATATTATAGGCAATAAAAATGTGAAGGATCAATTTTTATTTGAGTTAAATGTGTATTGGACCCTACATTTATATATGTATACGAGTGCATGTGCGCGTGTGTTATTTTACAGGTTACCTAGAGGCATAAGAAAATATTTTGTTACCATACATTTATTTTTAAGTTCATATATGTAGGTATGTTTATGAAGCTAGATCTGAAAAATTGTCGACGTTGTTTCCCGCTCTGTTGTCCTCGTGCAATTAAAGACCACATATAGATGTAATTTATAAGTTAATAAAATTCATGATTTACGATAATTGTCTTGTAATTGTATTTACGTGATTTTATAACACATTTCTGGCTCTTGGAAAAAGTGAATTTTTCACAATAAAAAAATTCGTTTAAATTAGAGGTAATTTCTTATGCATTATTTAGCAGAAATTTTATGTGCGTAACACATTTAACTAAAAATAACACAATAATGTAAATATAACTAAAATACTTTTTAATTTTATTTAATTTTATTTAACTCTATTTTATTGTTTTTAGCTTCATTTAGTTAAATATATATTATATTGTAATTTATTTTATTTTATTTTCTTAAATTTTATTTATTTAGTTTTAATTTAATATAAGTTAAAAATAATTTTATGTTATTTTTATTTTATTTTATTTTATTTTTTATTAATTTATTTTTGTAATTTCATTATTTTTAAATTTATTTTAACCTTTGTTTTAGTGTAGCTTATTTTACAAAAATTTTCTTATTTAAAATCCATGAATATGAATAAAAGGTTCTCCTAAAATCCATTGAAATTAGGTTTTATTAAAAATCAAACATATCAATCTCTCTATTTTGAGAATTTTCAACCTTGACCTAAAATGTGTAATCCTTTTTCGTCGTACCAATGACCCCAAAATCATTAAAGACTCACTATTTGATTGTAAATTCACTATTTTTTAAATAAACTATTTAGTTACGTTTTTGTTTTTTGTAAAATTTTATATATTAAGAGCATAATGAACCTGCGGGCGGTATTTAACCACCATCAGGTTTCCAAGTACAATAGAGTCTACACCAAACGTTTATTGCGGATTAGCGTGACGAAGGCCACGGTCAACGTTGATGTCCAGCCAACATTGCAGACACAGTCCATTTTCCGCTGTTACCATATCGACGTTTGATTTCAGTAGCTTTCTCCCGCATCCCCCCACGTATCACTCGCCATCTGCTTTGTCTGCGTGAAGTTAAATTCTTTGTCGATCAATACCATTTGATGACAATATTCGTAATCGAAAATTTTCACACTTCCAGCTTAACGAAATAAATATGACAAAAGCCACAATGGTTTGTTGGAATTTCTCGCTTATTTGCTGTTTGTTTGTTTTGTTGTTATTGTCACTACATGTGGTTGCTTTATGTTGGTTTTGTGTGAGTTTTCTTTATTTTTTTCCGTGGCTGTCACTTTTATTTTGACTTTTAAACTCAACACTATGCGGTAATCATACATATTGGTATTCACATGTACACACATATTAACATATGTGATAATACGCGAAAAGCGCCAAGAGCGGCTTAAAGTCGGGGGAGGTTGGAGTTTAACTCCTTCCACCATATTTGCTTTTCGTTTTCGTTTTCGTTTTTCTTTATTTTATTGTTTACTTTTTATTTTTTGGTCTGTGCTGCATTCACCACTTGCGGCTTTTGCTTTTGTCAACATATTCTCACTTGCATTTTTATGACGTTAGCCACTGGTATTATTGTAAATATTGTTGTTGCTGCATGTAATTTAATACTAATTTATGTATTTTTAAGTATGTTTAAGCGGATGAAAAGTTTTCGAACAGAAGTAGTTCCACACAAAAGTACATAACACAGTCATATTCGAGTATTATAATTATGTGTATGAATGTAGATATATACGTAAATGAGTAATTATGTTTTGGTTGGAAAAATTATCATCGTCGGTTGAAGGAAAATATTTACAGTTGTCACAGGTTTTTATCCTTCATATACAAGTTATAAAAATAGGAAACCTATTTATTAATACATATTTGAGAAACAAAATTGTATTTATTTTAACATAAAACAATATAAAATAAAATAAAATAAAATAAAATAATTACAACAAAATTAAATAAAGTGAAATAAAATTAGGTAAGTAGAATTAAATGAGATAAATGAAAAAAATAAAAATAGAAAATAAAAAAGAAATTAAAAAATTAAACAAAATAAAATAAAATAAAATAAAATAAAATAAAATAAAATAAGATAAAATAAAAAATATAAATTAAATAAGATAAGATAAAATAAAATAATAGAAAACAAAATAAAATAAAATAAAATAAAATTAAATTAAATAAAATGAAGTAAAGTACAATAAAAGAAACAAAAAAATTGAAAAAATAAATAAAATTAAATAAATTTAAAAAAAATATATTTAAAAATGAAATAAAATAAAATAAGTAAACTAAAATAAAATAAAATAAAAAAACAGAATAAAATAAAATAAATTAATGTAAAATATAATGAAATAAAACAAACAAACGACAAACAAAATTAAAAGAAAACCAAAATGGAATAAAATAGAAAAAACAAAATAAAATAAAATGAAAAAAAAACTAAAACAAAGTAAAATAAAGTAAACTAAAAACTAGTTTATTTTAATTGTATTTCAGTTTTATATATTTATTTCATTCAATTTTATTATATGTTATTTAATTTATTTTAATGGTAATTTGTTTTTTTTTTTTGACATTTCATTTTTTACTTTACTTATTTTAATTTAATTGAGCTTAGTTTAATCTTAAATTATTTTTTTCATTTTTTCTGTTTTATTTCATTTTATTTTAATATTTGAATATTATTTGTCTTTATTTTAATGTAAAATTTAACATTATTTTATTTTAGTTTATTCTATTTTATTATTTTATTTTAATATATTTAATTTTAATTTACTTTATTTTATTCTACTTTTTTCATTTTATTCTACTTTATTTTATTCTAATTTTTCATTTTAAGTTACATTATTTTACTTTATTTTAGTTTTGTCATTTTAATTTATTTTATTTTTTCTGTTTTATTCCATTTTGTTTTTCTTTTAATATTTTTGTCTCTATTTTATTTATTTATTTATTTATTTTTTTTCTTTCTAATTTTTTCATTTTATTTTACTTTATTTTATTTTATTTCATTTATTTTATATTATTTTATTTAATTTTAATTTTTTTCATACTAAAATATGAAATTTTTATTGTATTTTAAATATAAATTTTTCCTAGACTTTGCCTCTGCGATCATCACCTATAAACATACATAGTGCCCGTAACAATCTAATTAGCATTAAAATTCATCTCCTTCAATTTGTTTATATTTTATATACATTTAATTGGGTATTTCCCTCACATATGTAAAACCCTGCAGATTTACTTAAATTTTATGCACAATTTAACAATTTATAACAATTTAATGGCTATTTAACAATCTTCTGCCTCGTCATCCCTTCCTCCTTCGCTTCACTTCCCATAGGCATACGTCACATGTTTATTTGTTGGCATGCAATGTTGTCAAATCACATTAACCGCTTGACAGGCTTAAAAATACATACGTATGGGTATGTGTATATGCTAGTACACCCGCGCTTGCCTTCTCCCACACATACACACACATTGCTTGTTGTAAGCTTGCGTCAAATGACTTGTACAACATTTAAGAGCGCGTAACAAATTCATTTATTACGGTATTTTAGTGTAACCAAAAATAAAACATTGACAAGCGTAAGTTTGTTACAGTTGTTGTTTTTATTATTTAAGTTGAACATACGCTTACACACATATACATAAATATATTTTACACATTATATGCACATATTTGACCCAAATTTAATGACATTTGGGATTATGAGGGTTGACTCGCCTTTTATGCGCTTGTGTATGCATATGGATCTAATGTCAAATGTCAGTGTTGGTAAATCATATAAGGTGATTTTTTGGTGCGGCTTTTGCTCCACTCGTACTTGCCCAACATTGCGAATTTTTAATTCTTTTATTTCGACTTTATATGCACGACTAATACATATTGACAATTTGATATACTTCGAGTTGTATGTAATTGCATGAAATTTAATGATTTCTATTCATATGAGTACCGAATCATGGTGAAAAGGTCAAATCCATGATAAGCTATTAAAAATTGTAGCGCCCAAATTTTTGCAAATTTTTTTTTTACTTTATTTAATTTTTTGCTTTAATGTAGATACATATATGAACATACAGTCGAATGTAGTGAACCCCCACTATAAGGTACAGCTCGATATAGTCGAAACATCGAAATTTTTACATGGAGTACCCTAAATAGTGAACAATCGAAAACCTCAAAATGGTGAACAATATTTTAAACGCAACGGCAAAAATAAATTTAGAAACAAAAACAAAATTAACCAAAAATGAAGTCGGGTATTCCCCGAAATCGCCTTTTTTATATTTATTACTGAGATCACTGCGGCTTTTTGATGCTAGTTTTTATTTATTTCTTGTCTAGTGCAAATCGCTTATGAGTGAGTGTGCGTTGTTTAGTGTTTTTAAGCATTATACAAATGGTTTAAAGCTCAACGAGTAAAAAACTGTCCATTTACTGGGAAAATGCTTAGCGAAAAGACAATAAAGTTTCACGTTGACTTTCAAGAAGTTGAGGGTAGCTTTCATGCCAGCCTCGGGTGGTTATCTGGGTTGTTGAAAGTGTGAGGCGAGAAATTATCATCAGATCCCCAGGCAACTGATCCCTTTAAACACAAACTCAAAAATATTATTTACGAGTTGAAGCTTGCAAGGTTCAAATATACACTGCAGACGAGAACGGTTTGTTTTGGAAAATGCTTCCTGAAAAAACGTATGTATGTCAGCCATAAAGAAAAAACAGCTCCGGGGAGAAATGCCAAAAAGGCCAGAATTACTTTTCTTTTTGGGCGTGCCAAAAGAACCTCGCTCTTTTAGAGCGTTTGACATCCCAGTAGACTACCGGTGCAAAGTGCATGGATGATTGCAAACATTTTCAGAGAATGCTTCGTCCCTCAGGTACATGAATATTACACTTTAAACACCTAACCGTTTTACAGAGTATTTATACCTTTTTAATTGTTATTAGGTTCAAAAATATTTGCTACAAAAATGATTATCAACCAAAGCTAACCTATTGTTTGATAATATCCCAAGCCAGTGATTTATATGCCTCCAAATGTAACGCCTTTTATTCAGCCTATGGATCAAAATGTGATTCGCTTAACTAAGCTTTACTACGAAAAACAGCTGTAAAAAAATGACACCACAAATTTTTTTAAAAACTTTTACTTTGAACGATGCTGTGTCATTTTTAATGTTGGAAGCCTTTATTAGAATTATTCAGTGCTACAGAACCAAATGAAAGTGAGGATGAAGCAGATGATGCTCCTTTGCGCTTACTTCGTCAAAAGATATTGCAGGAAAAAGTAATAGCAGTAGGAAAAAATAAGTAAAAAAGTCCATGATATGCAGAGTCTGCAGCAACTTGTAATCCTGGGGTTAACTTTTCACCCTCTTGACGAAGGACAAGGACAGATCGAAAATCCTATAAAAACTACAGAAGCTATTAAAATCTTCAATAAAGCTATCGCGTGGGCTGAAGCCAACACTACTAACTACGCTATTAACGAATTATTTAAAAAAACATTCTTATATAAATTTTGTATTTTCCTAAGTATAAATTTATTCCAATGATTTGTTGAGCTTACATCCACAAACATGAATTTTGAGTAAATAAAATAAGTTTTTGAATAAAAAATGTCAACCTTAATATAGTGAACAACCTGGATACTGTGTAAATGGAAACCTAAATTATTTATCAAAATTTATTGCATGAAAAAAGATCAAAGAAAAATATTTAAAAATATTCAAATACTTTCGTGTTCGTTAATTTTTTATTTTTTAACATTAATATGTACATACATACTCGGATATGTATGTTTTTATTTCCGCAGATAATAACACAAATACATCTATGTAAAAATCTATTAATTCTTAGGCAAAGAAAAAGTAACTTTACTGGCATTTTTTGACATTTATAAAATGTCAATTTCAGTCGCTTTACCTATATTGAGTAGGTAACATGTTATGTACATGTAAATGGTATGTATTGTATACAATGTTCATACATACGAATATGTACAAGTATGTATTTTCTTTCTTACCTCAATTGGCTCAAGAACCAATATAGGGATTTAATATAAACTTTGAAAAGTGGATATAATTGTGACCCACGCATATTTAATCCACTAGCATCCGCAAGTGTCGAAATATTAGAAGTAAAAATAAATGTGTTTCTTTACATAATCCGAATTTGATTAAATTAAAAACATATTATGTGAGTATGGTCGTAAAAGCTATAAGAGAAAATATATCCGCCAGATGACGCTGGAATCGAATTATTCATCAAATTTCTATTCATATCCAGATTTTGATGATATATGTACATATCTAAGAGTTTTGCGGGTTCTATACATTCAATAATATGTACATACATATATTAAAAAATCTACTAAGCAACCCTGTCGAGCTTGCTAGTTTAATATAGATCATATGTATGTAAAAATATATATATTACGAAACACTGAATATCTACCGAACCTAAGGAAAGCGTGGAAAATTTTTATGTTATATATTACACCAGCTTTCTTGTGTTTCTTTGTGTAATTTTGCATTTTTTATATTTTCCTTACATTTTTCTTTATTTTTGATTTTTTTCTAAGCTCTTTGCTTTGCGTAAAATATCAATTTAAAGCAAAAATTGCCTCCAAATGTACCAAATAACACCCTATACATACATACATAATGAAATATTCCCTCGCAAGAAGCTTAAAATTCCTCAAACAACGAAGAAGAAAAAAGTGTAAGGCAAAAAGCTCAATACGCAGTGTTGAAATCTCATTTTAGGCTGCAAATCGACACAATCCTATTTGAATATTTCAATAAAGTAAATCCCAGTGAAGCAAAGAAGTGTCGGTTGATAGTAGTATAGAATGAAATCAACAATAAAGACATACACATACATACTTATACATGCAAAGAAAGATGAAATAGCGACGGCAAATGGTGGTAAGGCTTATAGTAAATGGCAATGCCAACGGTATTGTTGGTTGTTGGCAATATGCCTTTAACCGATTTATTTACACATAAGTATGTACTTATATATATATAATACATAGGCCCCGAAAGCTTTACATAACTATATATGTAAATATAAAAAAATAGATTATTTTTGTAAAAATGTATATGTGCGCGAATTTACGTTTCTGCCAAAGGCAGGCGACAAAATTGAAAGGGAAAAAAATAAATACTCTACATTGCGTGCTTCCCTTCATACACCCAGCTGCCCCACCCACCTTCCCACTGACTACTATTGCCAGTAGACGCCAAAGTAGTCGCCACTTTTTTACCGCTCTGGAAGGCGGCCAGGCCAGGCTAGGCCAGCCTACTTTGCTGTAGTGCCACAACACTCCTTCCAGTTGAACGCGCCCAGCTACTTGCTACTGCTTTCTGCTCTTGCAGCAAAATATAAAATACATACATATATACATATATATGTACTCAACCTATTATATACACGTGCTTAAACCGTTTATTATTTTTCTTCTTTATATTAAATAAAAAAAATTTTTACGCAAAGCAATTATTATTTAAAGTCAAATTTTAATAAACAGAAAATTTTCTTGTTGAAATGTGCTATCATTTCATCTTTTAACTACAATGCGTTTGGCAACTCTGTTACACCCACAAAGGACACACATGGTAAACATTTACATATATCCGTACATAAACATATACATAGCTATGTATATGTGTTAACGAAAACAGGCTCTTTTACTTTCAATACTGCTTTGGTGGTGGTGGCGGCAAGCTTTAACGCATAAAGCGCCATTATGGTAAATGCGAAATAATAATACTGTACGCAGAATGTTGGAGGATGAAATGTAGGGTGAGGTAGCTGGAAATTTGGGTGTTTGAGTGGTTGCTTGCTTCAGTTGGTATTTGAGCATTGAGTTTTTGGGCTCTTGGTGCTTGGTGGTAAAGCGTTTTCGGGGTTAAAATTCGTTGCTGGAACAGTTTACCAGGAATGAGCCTGACACACAGGGGCGTACACAGAACAAGCATACAAATACACATGGCTGATACATATTGTAGAATACTACACACACAAACACACACGCGCATACATATTCGTTTACAATATTTACGCCAATACGCCTGTCACGGCCAGATTTCGATATGTACCATTAGATGGGTGTGCGTAGTAAAGCTTCAGTGGGAAATGTACGAACAATTCAGTCGACAATTTGTGCGTACATACATACATACATACATGAACGTATGACTTTTTGTATTTATGCATGCATTGTGTGTGTATGCACAAGTGCGAGCGTTGTGTTTTGTCTGCATATATGCAGGCGCAATATGTTTTTTCTTCTTCTTCTTTTTTTTTTGGTACAACAAAAACATATTTCTAACGCCAGTGAAGCCAGAGATGTTATTTCGAATCATACACAAATATGTATGTACATATGTATGTGCATATTTACTTTACTTACTCACTTGCTTCGCATTTGTTTGTCTGTTTATTTATGGCTTGTTGTGGTGTGTTAGCAAAATAGACTGTTAATGATTTTGTTGATGTTTGTGTTAAGATTGACTTTGTTTTGATAATCGTTTATAGGCTTTTTGCAAAAACACATTGACGCATATTAAAGAGATTTTCCGAGAATTTATGGAGCTGAGCAAATGTTGATTAAAAAAGGCAAAAAGAAGTTTAGTTTAACACGAAAATTTTGGCATGCCAGATTAAGAATAAGAAAAACGTTTTGCGGAAAATGTAACTTAGAATAGGCAGCATCGACTTAAATATATATTCATACATATTTTAATTTAGCCAAATAAAATAATCAAAAAATACAATAAAGTAAATTAAATTCAATTAGTTGAAATAGAAATAAATAAAACGAATTAAAATTTATTAAGCTGAACAAAATAAAGTAAAATAATATAAAAGAAGCGTAAAATAAAGTAATAAAGATATTAAATCAAATTAAATAAAGTAAAATAAAGTAAAATAAAATAAAAGTAAATAAATCTAAATAAAACTAAATAAATTAAACAAAAAAACTATAAAAAGAAATTTATGAAATAAAATAAACTAAAATATTAAAAAAATTTAATTAAATTAATTAAATACAATAAAATAAAATATAGGAAAGTGAAACAAAAATTTAAAATAAAAAATAAACAAAATGATTAACCTAAAACAAAATAAAATCAAATTAATAAATAAATAAAAACAAAATATGGGATATAAAAGAAAAAGTTAGGATTATATAAAACATATATTGAAATAAAGGGTGATCCATTTCGAGGTAATCTACTTTTTTAAAGAAAAAAAACACAGAAATTTTACGTTTAGTGGTGAATGTTTATTATCATTCGAAAGAACATTTTTTGGCATTTATTTTTTGAAGATTATCTCTTTTAAATGTTGGCCGCGGCTACGTCTCAGGTGGTCCATCCGTTGAGTCCAATTTTCGATGACTCGTTCAAGCATTTCGACTAGTAACTGGCGAATGACACGCGTGATGTTTTGCTCCAAGGCCTGAATCGAAGCGAGATTGTCCGCATAGACTTTAGACTTAACATATCCCCACCGAAAAAATTCTAATGGTTATATCACACGATTATGGTGGCTAATAAACCGGCCCGAAACGTGAAATTATCTGATCACCGAAGCGTTCTCCCAATAAATCCATTGATTGATGCGATGTGTTGGAAGTGGTCCGTCTTGTTGAAACCTGATGTCGCGCAGATCACGAGCTTCAATTTCAGGCATCAAATAGTCGGTTATCATGGTGCCTTAACGCTCGCCATCGACGGTTATGTTCTCACCGGCATCATTTTTGAAGAAATATGGACCGATGATTCTACCGGTCCTCAAACCACACCAAACCGTTGTTTTTTCTGGATGAAATGGCAGCTCTTGAATCTCTTCAGGTTGCTCTGCATCCAAAATGCGGCAATTTTGCTTGTTTACATACCCTTTGAACCAGAAACGGGCCTCATCGCTGAACAAAATTTTGGGTCGAAAACGTCGGATCTTCTTGGAACTTTTCAAGAGCCCATAGAGCGAAGCGATGTCGCTTGGGAAGGTGGAGCGACTTCAGTTCTTGCACAAGCTGTATTTTGTATACCTTCAATTTAAAATATCGACGTAAAATGCGCGTCAGTCCGAGTTGTTGCGAACGGCGCCGAATCGACTCTCCACGGTCTTCGTGTGCACTCTCTGCTACGGCCGCTATATTTTCTTCACTGTGTGCTGGACGTGGGCTATTCGGTCGAATATCATACAGTAATGAATACTGGGTCTCACATTGAGTGATGGTGTTGCGAATACTACGCTCAGTAGGCCGATTATGTTGACCATAAGTTGAGCGAAGCGCGCGAAACACTTTCTTTACAGAACGTGAATTTTCGTAATAAAGTTGAATGATTTGTTTCCATTTGTTGTTACTTGGATCACCCTTCACAAAAAATAACACAAATCAAAAGAAATCTAAATTGAAATCAATTAAATTAAAAATATAAAACAAAATATGACAAAAAAGAATTTTAACTAAATGTAACATTTTTTTTAGATTAAATTAAACTAAATTGAATTAAAGCAGGCTAAGTTGTATCAATATAATTTATTTATAATTGATGTATTTTACTGTAACAGTACTATCAACAAGTGAGAAAAGTTTTTATAAAAAGTAGTAATTAAATTATTTTTAGTTAGTTAGGAACTTTTTCTTTTATTCAAACCCAATTAAATAATTTTTTGTTTAACTTTAAACCCGCACCTACGCTGTCTCATTGACAAAGTTCAATGAACTATCGGGTATATGTATATATATATATATACTATACACGTATACAACTGCACTGCCGTAATAAATACAACAACGCCTTAATTAACGAAATCATTTATTGGCGACGCGAAAATGGTTCATAACGAAATCAATGCATAATAAATAATAAATAACTTCATTTTATTGCACAAACAAAAGCAGTAACTAAAACAAAAGCATACACTAACATATATTATATGTAAATGCAATCAACAATTAACAGGGGGCGTAACCGTAGCTGCCACATAGTGACAACTTACACCAACAACAACCAGAGCTAATGTGAAGTGGAAAAAAGCTCTACAAAATGACAACGTTGATTAATTAACACGCAAGCCAACCAATAAAGCCAAACACCGATTGTGTGACTCAGCAAAAATAAAAAACATTAAAAATAAATTGTAAAAAAAATATTTGAAATCTGAAGAATTGAACAATTTAATAAGGAAATCATAATTTTTAAAAATAAATTTTAAAGGAAATTTTATAAGAATGCGTATATGCGAAATGAATTGATTGCGCAAGCGGGGAGACGCACGTAGTTTCAAAGAAACAGGCCTGCAAGTTATTAGTTGGACCACAAAGTCAGGCGAACGAGGCGAGTGGTCGTTTCGCGCCTGAAATATGGCAGAGATTAATGGTGTAGCGAGCAGAAGGCAAAGTGCAGTAGATATAATTTAAATTAGCGTTAAATATTGAACAGACAGGTAACGATTTATTAGAAAAAATAGCGCCTTGGCAATGTAAGAGCTAATTTTATATTGCAAGATCGGTTAAAAATAAAAATAAATAAATATATATGAAAAAAACCAAAATATAATAAAACAAACTAAATTAATTCTAAGCTAATACAAATTTGATTAATTTATATAATAAAAATAATGAAAATTAAATTGAACTGAAGTAAAATAAAAAAAAAATGGATTAAAATGAATGAAATTAACACAAATTAAATTAAACTAAATTAAAAAATACATAATAAAATTAAACAAAATTAAATAAAAAATAAAATAACCAAATTAATTTGAATTTAAAAATATAAAAACAAAATTAGAATAATATAAAATTGAATTAAATGAAACGAAATGAAATAAAATAAAGTGAAATGAAATAAAATAAAATAAAATAAAATTAAGATAATTAAATAAAGCAATCCAAAATTTATTAAAATAATATAAAATAAAAAAAGGCTTAACAGAGCTTTATCAAAATTAGCTTGGCCTGGATATAAAGATAATGTTGATCAAAGCGTCGCGCATTTTAACTTAACTGTATTAAACTTATTTGAAAAATTAGTTTCTAAACGCATTTGTGTTTATAAAGAACCTGCTCAAATGTTAAATCGAAAAGGTTATCAAACTTATTTTTGCAAATTTAAACGTAGTTTAGTAAAAAATC
This sequence comes from Neoceratitis asiatica, assembly GCA_030068015.2. Classification (NCBI taxonomy): domain Eukaryota; kingdom Metazoa; phylum Arthropoda; class Insecta; order Diptera; family Tephritidae; genus Neoceratitis; species Neoceratitis asiatica. The sequence goes on from CM061529.1 coordinate 43,309,935, forward strand.
CTAAATCGTTTTAAGGTTTCGTAAACGCTAAGCGCCAGGCATCTGGATTTCCTTCCACTAAGACATTTCAAAATAATATTTCCAGTGATAGTCGGACACTTTCCAATTTGTTCGCTAAATTTTTCAAATCTAATTATTCTCGTAGTATTCAAGTAAATTCATATTACCCATATAAATTATGTTCGAGTAACTTAGTCCATATACCTAAAATATCGTCTGAAGATGTATTTCTCCATCTAAAGTCCTTAAAAGAAGTCATGCACATATGGTCCTGACCAAATACCTTCTTGCTTTCTTGTAATTTGCGCTGAGTATATTTTCGAACTTTTGACTCATTTATTCAATTTATCACTTAAAGAGGGTATGTTTCCATCTATATGGAAAGAATCTTTTATTATACCCCTTCTTAAAAATGGGAGCAGATCTTTGATAGAAAATTACAGAGCTATAGCTAAACTCTCTGCAATTCCCAAACTATTTGAATCACTTATCACTGACCATTTGACTAATTCAAACTCTTCCTTTATATCACATTCCAAACATGGATTTGTTAAAGGAAAATCTACAACCACCAATTTACTTGAACTCACTTCTTATATAATCGATGCGTTCAGAAAGAACAGCAGCGTTGACGTAATATATACTGACTTTAGCAAAACTTTTGATAAAGTGTTTCACTCGTTGCTAATCAAAAAACTTGACTTACTGGGTTTCCAAACCAAAATTTTTACAATCGATCTCCTCATACCTGTATGATCGAACTCGAAGAGTAATGTTTAAAAATTCCATTTCAGATACCGTTAATGTTTCTTCAGGAGTACTTCAGGGTAGCCTTCTAGGCCCGATTTTGTTTTCACTATTTATAATCAATATATTTTCTCATATAAAATTTTCAAAACTTTTAATGTAAGCGGATGATGTAAAACTTTATAAATCTTACACTTCGGCAAATGAAGGTATCTTACTACAAACAGACATAAACAGATGGCTGAATGGTATAAAATAAGTCGGATGCGCCTAAATCTTCAGAAATCTAAAGTTATGTGTATCTCTCGAAGAGCTATACAGACAACTACTTACACAATAGATAACTACAATTTGGAACAGGTTCATAGTTTTATTGACCTGGGGATCACTATGAACCCTAAATTGAACTTTACACATCACACTTTACACTAAGTCAAAGCCATCTTGGCTTTTGTAAAACGGTGTTCAAAAGAGTTCAATGATCCTTAGGTTACTAAAATTTTGTATACGATATTAGTACGATCTATTCTGGAATACAATTCGGTAAATCGGAAACCGAGGTATCAAATTTACTCTTATAAGATAGAGTATATTGAAAAAGAGTTCCTCTCATTTGCCTTAAGAAGTTTACTTATACATCGGGACTCTAAGTATAATCTTCCTCCTTATACTGAACGTCTGAAACTTATAAATCTCCCTACTCTCCCTACAGGCTCAATTTCTAGCCTCCTCATTCTCTCTAAAATAAAATTTAATATTCTGTTTAGAATATCCAGATATTTTTGCCACTTGTTTCTGAAAACTTGTGCAACGAATTTTGAATTTCACAAGCCTTTACATTGTTTGTGTCTTGATTTCAACTCTCATTCAAGCACATTTAACATATCTGATTCGCCTTCTCATATAAATATAACTATTTTGTCGACTCTCAATTAATCATTAAATAACCTTTTATATTTGAATTAAGTTATTCTTAAAAATCAGGTAATGAATTTTTGTTCTATAGATGAAGTATTTTAGTTCTCGACACTAAACAAAGAGTGGTTCGTCTCGGTATTGATTAAAAATAAAACAAGTTCCGTACGTCCTGCGGACTGCGGAGAGGTGGGTAAACCGTTCGGAATAATAACAATAATAATAAAAAATAAAAGAAATAAATTAATATAAATCGAAATAAAATAAAATGTAGAATGAAATATAACCAAACAATTTCCCCATATAGAATGTATATATACATTTCGCATTACATATATTACATTGCAGTCCTTCGAAAATAGACAATTTACGCTCATATAAAAATAATAGTAAAAAATAATGACACGTAATCATGAAATTCACAGTTTTTTTGTGTTTTAAAATGTTTTATTATCTTTTTTTTTTCATTTAAATGCGACTGACAGTTTTGTCGCTTACATTAAGCCGGAAAAGCCAAGCCCCCAAATAACCAAAATATGAGCATAGATAGACAAAATACATGAAAAAGTGGCATTAGAAAGAAAAATCAATACAAGTTTAAAAAGAGACAGCAGTAGAAGGGCAGCAGTTAGTAGGGTAAAATGCTTGGGCACAGTTTAGAAGCTCATGTAATGTATATTGCCACCTATACCTAAAAGAGAACTGATAAATTAATTTTTCTTGAATTTTTATAAAAGATTATAAATTTTTTATTTTGGTATACCATGGCTTTTACACGCAATATTTATCAAACTATATTGATTTAATTTCACTGTCAAATGTTTAAAAATGAAATTTAATTCCCATATCATCATAAAGTATTTTAATAATCATATCATTCACTGAATTCGCGTCAACTATAAGCTGACAACTGAAATTATTATCATTTGTGACAATAATCATTACTGAGATTGCATCTACTGTACATAGGGCATGGCTTGACAGAAATACATACATAAATACATACATATACACATATCTAGAATAGCACAATAGAAAGATGCGCCAGCTAAACGATTTGCAATGTTCATTATCGTTACTATTTAAAACTTCATTATTACATTTTTTTTTATGAAAGAAATCATTATCCTCCTCACCCTATATCATCCATCCCTAAGACTTTACCGCTGTCATAAGCACACACATTCGCTCACACTCTCTAGATATAATCCAGCCGTTTTGTTTTGTTGTCTCTTTGCCATTTTAGCTACTACTATCATTTTTCAACATTTTCATCCTCATTGTCATCAGCCTCATAATCACCATTCATCCGCAAAGTTGCGCAACATTCAAATAAACAGGGATGAATTTCATACCTTATTGGCCGTACGACGATACTTTAAATAAATCCATATAGCGTAAATGTGCATTCATACATGCATACATACATTTGCTGCTTTCTGCACATCTCCGCACCCGTCACACATAAATATTTTATTATGAAACTGTTTGTCGTTGTTAGAAAACCGTTAAGGGGCAGCGAGATTTATGATTTTTGCATTTAACATTTTGGTGTTGAAAACTTTTCTACTATCTGTATGAATGTTTGTGTTCTGAGCTACCTACTTTTATTCCATTGTATAGCTAGCATATTCTCTCATCCTCCTCATTTAAGCATTGACATTTCGGTATTTTGTTTGCACACGAATTGTCAAGTGATACGTTAATAATTGACACTGGGGTCAGTTTCCACCACACACCACACACGTCTTACACTGTATAGGCACTCATAGAAACAAACAAACCCTCACGGCTCAGTTTTGATTTTCAATACTTATTTTTCATCATTTACACAAATTCTTCATTCGTTCATAATTTTTTATGCGGTTTTCCGTTCATTTTCGACTCAATGAACTGAGATTTTTGTATGCTGTGCTTATGTTATATGGATGTGAGTATGAGTATGTATGTGTGTTTGCCGGTTGTTTGGCCCACAGTTTACGGTTTATGAAGAATTGGGTGACTTGAATCTTGGTTTTTGGGTTGATTTACTTTTGACGGCAATATATGTATGTATGTTTCGTTTCTAACGCTATAAATAAGGCAGGGTAATGAGGAGGATGCATGAGTTTTAGAAAACTTCTAAATGTATTATGAAAATAAAGAAACAAATTTTACACTCGAATAATTTAATAGTAAAGTTGAATTGAATAATGATTTAATAATTGTTATTGTAATGAGGGTGGCACGGCTGAAAGTGTGTTTGGATGAGAAAATAGTAAGAAAACGGTTTGGTAGATAATTGAATATTGATGTAATTATAAATATGAATATGTTTTGGATTAGAAAATTGGGATATGGTACGTATTTTAATGTTCCTTTTTTTTAATCTTATTATTAATTTCAATCTCTTTTCTGTTTAATTTGGAAATCAAATCACAAAGTTTTTCAAACATATAAATAGAAATATTAATTCATTGTAGTTTTTAGAAAAAGAAAATTAAACCCTTAATGAAGTGAATTTGTAAATCAGCTGATATTTCTAGGTTAAGATTAACCTTTGCAAACATCAGCTGATTTACATCGCAAATCAACTACACATAATAACTGTTTCTTTTTCTAAAAAAAAAATTTAAATAATTCAAACGAGTACATACGTTTAATGGAAACAATATTCAGCAATTCGAATAAAAAAAAATTGTAGTCTAGGATCAAAATTTTCAACAATAATAGATTAATTACGAAGCCAAGTGCCCATTAAAAATAAGATCCAAGTAGAGTTACTTTTTTCAATAGCCATTTTTTTGACAGATCACGCGTCAGTCGTGTCGAGCTGTCATGTTATTTTTGTTCAGTATTGTTTTTCTTTTCATCATGGAAAGACTTACGCCTGAACAACGTTTACAAATCATTCAACTTTGTTACGAAAGTTCACATTCTGTAAGGAATGTATTTCGCGCGCTTCGCTCAACTTATAGTCAACATAATCGGAATACTGAGCGTACTATTCGCAACAACTTCACCCATCTTTAGACTCAGGAGTCATTATTAGTTAATATTCGAGCGAATAGACCACGTCCAACTCGCAGTGAAGAAAATATAACACCCGTAGCTGAGAGTGTACACGAAGACCGCGGAGAGTCGATTCGGCGTCGTTTGCCGCAACTCGGACTGATGTATGGAACGACTTGGCGAATTTTACGTCGAGATCTTAAATTGAAAGCGTACAAAATACAGCTTGTACAAGAACTGAAGCGACATTTCTTCGCTTTACGGGCTCTTGAAAAGTTCCAAGAAGATCCGACATTTTCGAGCGAAATCTTGTTTAGCGATAGGGCCCATTTCTGGCTCAATGGGTATGTAAACAAGCAAAACTGCCGCATTTTTGACGAAGAGAAACCTGAAGAGATTCAAGAGCTGCCATTTCATACAGAAAAATCAGCGGTTTGGTGTGGTTTGTGGGCCGGTGGAATCATCGGTTCATATTTCTTCAAAAATGATGCCGGTGAGAACGTAACCGTCAACGGCGACCGTGGTTTCAACAAGACGGCTCCACTTCCCACATATCGCATCAATCAATGGATTTATTGAGAGAACACTTTGGTGAGCAGATAATTCACGTTTTGAGCTGGTCGATTGGCCACCAAGATGGTGTGATATCACACCGTTAGACTTTTTCTTGTGTGGTTCGCCAGTTACTAGTCGAAATCGAAAATTGGACACAATGGATGGACCATCTGAGACGTAGCTGCGGCCAACATTTAAAAGAGATAATCTTCAAAAAATAAATGCCAAAGAATGTTCTTTCGAATGATAATAAACATTCCCCATTAAATTTGAATTTTCTGTGTTTTTTCTTTAAAAAAAAGTAGGAAACCTCGAAACGGATCACCCTTTATTACTATGGCTATACCAATGCCGTTTAAAAAATTTCGTTAATTACTCAGTCTAAGTTAGCGCATCCGCACAATTATAACTGAATATGGTTCTCTTACAAGCAAGCAAGTATTAACTTTCAAACAAAATATTCGTATTTCAAATCCATCAATCCTTTCTACACTCCTCTTTCTCCTCCATTAACTCACCGTTAACTATTATGGAGCACCTGCTCAACATGTTCAACCAATAGTACCAATTTCCAGTAAAACTAATTGCCTTATCTATGCAACAAAATTATGAAAATAATAAAACTAAAACATAAATGAATATCCGTCATTCCAGTCCAAAACCAAGTCCAAGTCAAGTCAACCAAGTATAGTGATGACTAAGGAGTTTTTCCACTTATCGCCCGTACGTAAACGTAAGTATATTTAATATGTGTGTATATGTATTCTGTGTAGTGGATTGACAGCATGCTGCACACGTCTGTCAAATTCATCATCAATAATAAATATTAAATTAATAAAATTACTACAACTACAAAATTTCATAGTAAACGACAGACAGACAATCCCAAATTGGCAAGCAGGCGGCGAGAGAGAGTATGTGTGTGCGCATAGATTCCTAGTGCTGACTAGGAAACGAGTCATAAAAAATAAATGCAAATGGAAATAAAAATAAAATACTAAAAATTATGTGAAAAAATAGGCAGTGAAGTTAAATGGCAAGCGGGTGTGCTATAGTTACAAATGTATGTATATATGTATGCATTTACCGCTGCAGTTGCAGTTAATATTGGCCAAGCTAAAAACAACAGCGTTCAAGTAGAAATCGAGTGGAGTGGCCACAAATGGCACATCCACAAAGGCTAAATGCTGGTTTTGGCCAAGAAACGGTGGAGATAGCCAACGTCGTGGCATTACTGATGATGACGACTGTGATGTTGGTGGTGCTGGTGCTAAAACGTTGATAGACCATTTATGCAACATTTCATTGCAAGGCAAAACAAAGCCAACTAAAGTTGAATGTGTGTAGCAGGTTTGTATATGTATATATATATGTATATATATGTATGTATATATTCAACATACCTAGTCGCCCGCTGCCTGCCTGCATACAAATTGTGGTATAATAAATGGAGAAACAACAACAACTGTCTACATGTCTGCAATTGAAAGTGACTAGCAACGTGCAGTAACGGCAACAGCAACAGCAACAGCAACAGCAACAGCAACAGCAACAGCAACAGCAACAGCAACAGCCACAACGAAGTGAAGTAATTGCATACAAAGCGCACTTATGCACTGAAAAGTACATACATACATATATACATATATATGCGCGAGCGTGTATATAATGCGAAGAAAGCATATTGTTGCGGACGAGAAATAGACAATGAGCCGTTGTGGCAGCGTAAGCCATAGAGCGTAGACAAAGCGTAGTGTGAATGTTGAAAACAAGCGCTTGCGTGCATGGGTGTGCGTTTTCTCCATATGCCGCACTTTGCAAGACTCCTTAATCGAAGTCTTGGCTACCCATCACTCCTTCACGGACGAGTGTGTTGCACAAATTTCTACATAAGCTGGATTTCTCGGTTGCGCTTGTGTGGCTTGCTTCGCACTGGCTGCTTGTCTGGCTAAAAGCTGTGTGTGTGTGTGTGTGTGTGTGTGCATTACAGATGTTCTTGGCAGCAAAACAGCCAATGTGCATAGTAAAATCGTAGTCACTACAAATAACTACTTATGTACACACACATATGTACATATGTATATAAAGTCATTGGGCAAAATGCTCTGTTCTTAGGTGAAGTGCGTTTATGCTTTTCTCTCTTTTGTTTTGCATTTAAGCTTGTACGTTGGTTGCCTGTTAGCCAATATGCAGATTTTAACCTCTCATAGATATGTACATATGTATGTATGTATATAAGTATTTGTGAATTTACATACAAATATATCAAGTAAGTGGTGTGGAGCAGGTGATTTTCTTTGTCTTACCATAATTTAACTTCTTTCCTCAACAGTTATTTACTTGTTTATTTTCTGTTTTCACTACAACAACACTTTGCTGTAGCTGGAAAGGTTTGTTTCAATACAGTTTAAAAGCACTTTTGAACATTACAATTTAATAGCGATTTAAATTAATATTCTTTGCCTGTGTGCTCGTTGAAAATATGTACGCATATTTGAGCAGGAGTTTATGAGTTATAGCTACATACAAATGTTAGTTAATTCATATTTTGTATAACGATCGATTTAGTCTTTTTTTTGTTTTTTTTGTTTTGGGCCTATTGGGTTGGATTTTTACATTGAAATCACAGGAAAAATTTTACTGGTGTAATTATATTCTTTCAATGCTCCCTCAACCAAATATTAGCATTATTATTAGTGTATGATTCAATAATTTTCGAGAAAAATGCAGCTTATGTTGTCCAAAAATCGTTATTATAACCGAAAGTTTTTGAAATGTTTTTAACAATTTCCAGCTTTCAAACAACTTGGGTTTATTGGTAACGTAAAACGCATTTTTACCTATTCAAAAACGAATCTTCGATAAAAACTGGGATGATGTTATTCATCAAGTGCTTTGGATTTTAATGAAATTCCCATTTTTGTAAATAAATGTTGGTTTTTAAAGAGGTATAGAACTTTAAGTTGGCATTACTTTTCAAGATGGCGACCGATTTAACAGCTGTCAAGTGATTTATTCTCAGTTTGGCTTGGCAAATCATCGTGAATAGACTCACGCCTGAACAACGCTTGCAAATAGTGCAATTTTATTTCGAAAATAATGGTTCTGTGCGGAAAACGTATCGCGCACTACGTCCATTTTAGCGATGTTTAGCGATGAAGCGCACTTCTGGTTGAATGACTACGTCAACAAACAAAACTGCCGCATTTGGAGTGAAGGTAATCCTCAAGTGTATGTTGAAACACCGTTACATCCAGAAAAACTGACTGTTTGGTGCGCTTTATGGGCTGGTGGAATCATTGCTCCGTACTTTTTCAAAAACGATGGTGGCCAGAACGTTACAGTCAATGGTGATCGGTATAGAGTCTTGATTAATAACTTTTTCATTCCTGAATTGAATAACCATGATGTCCAGGATATGTGGTTTCAACAAGACGGCACAACATGTCACACAGCTCGTGCCACAATAGATTTATTGAAAGACACGTTTGGTGACCGCCTAATTTCACGTTTTGGACCTCTGAATTGGCCTCCAAGATCTTGTGATTTAACACCGCTAGACTACTTTCTGTGGGGCTATGTAAAGTCATTGGTCTATGCGGATAAGTCACAAACGCTTGACCATTTGGAAGACAACATTCGCCGTGTTATTTCCGATATACGGCCACAAATGTTGGAAAAAGTCATCGAAAATTGGACCTCCAGATTGGACTACATCCGCGCCAGCCGTGGCGGTCATATGCCGGAAATCATATTTAAAATGTAATGCCACAAGATTATCTTTCGGATAAATAAAATTCATGTCAATCGAATAATCCATCGTTGTTCTATTGCAACTTAAAGTTCTATACCTCTATAAAAAACACCCTTTATGAGTACGCTGAATGTAGAAATATTATTCAATTTTGAAAAGCTCAGATACTTTTAACATAAATGTCGCTTAAAGTTTGCAAATCCAACCTGCAGAACAATGAATACTTTTCTATGTACTTGGTTTAAAATATTATATTATATAGTAAATTTTTTTAAAAATATCTCATTTTCCAACGCAAACTTTCGTGGTCTACGACATCGAGTTGTGTGTATATTTTCGGTTTTCATCGATGTTTAATGTATGTGTCGCGTGTTTATGTAACAAATTTCTCCGTCATCAAGCGTCTCAAGAATCTTTTAAGGAGTTAGGTGGGTTTGAAAATTAAAAAAAGGTGAAATTTTTTATTTTATTAAACTTTAAAATATGTTTAAAATATTCTCCTGAAATTTCAAATCGATCGCAGTAAAATTCTGAGAGATGGATCCTTCGGAATCTCCGCCCATCAGGCCATGTCTGTACCAATTTGAAACTTTAAACGGGTTTATCTCAAAACTCTATTTTTTGAGTCGGTAGACACGATTTCTCGAAAAGTTATAAAGCGATTTTGTTAAAATTTAGCACACATCTTTTTAATAACATTATCTAGTCATTGAAGAAAGGATTTTTTGTTTTTATTACAACTAATTTTTTCGAGCCAATGAATGGCGAAAATTTTATCAAAAAGTGAGTTTTTTTTTTGTTCAAAATCTGTCAAATATTAAAATTTTAATTTTTTTTCCTTTGCCCAATAACCAAATTCATCCATGTACTCACGAAATATTTTTGGTTTTTTGTTTTGAGATGAAAAAATAATGAGTTGTGCTATCCACGGCGAGAGCATTTTCTTTTGAGACGTCAAGGTATATGAGGTCCTAACGGCTAAGTTTTCGGAATTTTTGAATAAAAATTTCAGAAAATACTGTTTAAATACGTTTTTTTGATATAGTGAATTGTTTGAATAAAAAACATGATTGTATATATATAAAAAAAAGTGAAAATTCTTTTTTTAACCTCTGAATCCCGCCTAACCCCTTAAAAATGTAATTAAAATGTTTACTGATCATGGAATATGCTTTCGGCACCCAAGATAAAATATTCATGGAAGAACCGGCATTTTTCATAAGCCTCCACTGAACGGCTGATGGATTATCATGTTGGAAACATACTCGGAGCGGTTAAGCGACCGCGAATAGGAAAAATTCGAATTCTCAGGCTTGGAATGTATTACCCTCAGCATAGTAGCATATACTTCTAACTACTCAAACCACTAGTATAAATTATTTAGAAATGTTAAAAATTTTCTTCAATCAAATGTAGCAAACAAATAGCGTTTTGTTTTAAAATTTTAAGAAATTGAATTGAATAGTAATAAATGATACTATAATATCACTAATCTAACTAATCACTAATATCAATAAAAAGCGCTCTTTTACAAAAATTATTAGAAAAAATAGCTTTCTATGCGGTATAGCGTAAATATACTCCAAATTTTTTTTTTTTTTTTATAGTTCCATAAGGATTTTTTAAGTAAAAAGTGCATCATCAACGTTTCATTTAAAATTTCGTATTTTTGAAACTTTTTTCTGCGTTTGGCGTATGCGAAATTAACTACGCTTTACCTGATTTTTTACATGAAATATGTTTGCAAGTACTTCCGCAGCAGAACATAAATATTTTTGAGAGAATTTTTTTTCTCGAATTCTTAACACATAATACCATACGTACATAGGAAAATTAATCAATTGTTAAAGGCGTGTGCCTTCACAGTTTGAGTGACACTGTGCAGTGTCGGGCGCTGTTGCGCTAAATATGATGCTAACGTATTGTTCGGACTGTAGCCTTAAATGAGATCAGCGCTATGAAGTGAAAAATTCAATAAATATTAAGACTTGGAATTTATTTTTAAACAAATTCGTAAAATATATCTGATTTTAGAAAAATAATACAGCAATTTACTTTCATAGAAGTATTGTATAAAATCTACTAATTCGATTTTTTGAAACTACTATTTTGTAAATAGTTGTCCCTTTCCCACATACTGCCTAAGCAAACGATATTACTTTTATAGAATTATATTCCCAAATTTATACATAAATCTCAGAAAAATAAGGGCGAACTTAAAGTTGTACATCAAAGAGGAGAGTAGGCATCACTAGAAATTTTTCAATTTACAAAAATTCCATTTTTAGTAAAATAAAGTATTGTTACGATCTTGCTAAATCAACCTCGGTGATTTCCCAAATCCTTCGGGTACGATCTCTGGATTGTTAAATAAAAATCGCCAAATTAATTTGCAGTTTCTTTATTAATAAAGAATGTATTTAATGTCCTTTTATTACTCAGTAATTCACCATTCACTTTACTATTTACAATCACTTGTATACAACTTTCACAATGTACTGTTTTTAGTACTTTACTGTAGTGTAATCACCCACGCGTTTACTTTACGACTGATTCACTTACTGACTCTCTGCAGTCGTGTGTCGCCCTTATATACAATTCAGTTGTTCGCAACCAACCGCCTGGAATAATCTAATCTTTCTCTTGTAACTGTCTTCTCGTTTTGACCGAGAGCTTTAATTTTAGGTTATCTATTGATAATAAATAGTGGGTTAGTTTCAAAAGATGATTTCGGTTGGGCCAGAATTGGGCTTTTTGCCAGAAAATTAATAGTAGTAAGAGTCCCGTGATCTGCAGCTTTCGCTGAACTTGTCGAAATTGGGCTAAAATCTACACAAGTCGTAGTTCGGCGGAGTAAGGTTTGAAACTCTACGAAATTTTATACAAAATATATAACTGTATGCATGGTACATTACCTTCACAAAAAGAGTTCTATTAAATAATAACTCTCTGTGAGATGTATATAAGTATATATAAAGGTCGTTAAAAATTATTCGCTGCAATACTTGCTGGTGTATGTACATAGTAAACTAGGTACGATTCGTGATCTAGGCAGAATGCTTTAAGCCGTCTTACTTGGTTGCTAATGCATTTACGTCGCTTGTTATATTAAGGGTTTGTGTTCCTATACAGAAAAAGATACGGAAAAGTTTACCTTTCAAGGATATGTGGGAACCTATGAAAGGCTTCGCGTCACAGTAAATTAAATTGATTGCCTGAATATTTTAATTGGAGGAAGATGAGGTAGACATCGTAATTTGCACAAATTTAATAATATCCTTGCTTTAAAGGATAATCAGTGGCGTATTTTCCGAAAGATTCAATATTTGTATAAATTCTCCTAAAAATTCCCGATTTTTCTATTTTCCTCCATTTTCTTTTCGAATTCGAAAATACAACGTTGAATTAAGGCAGTGTCAAAGTCTCTTTCTACTCTACCTACTTCACATAGTTACTATATCATCATGGTATCTAATAGTTCATGTTTTTGACTATTTAGTAGTAATGTCTTCAAATTGTGATTGAAAATTTTGAAACTTAAAATATAAATAATTTAAAATTAATTATTACTGAATCACCGTCTATTATTATGCAATAGCCCAGAAACCATATCACAAAATATCTTTCTTAGATCTCTCGTAAAAAAGAAAAAGCATTTGTATTTATTTTTTTATTTTTATAATTTATTTAACAAAATTAATGAATATTTCTTGTTAACAAAGCAAATGAGAAAATTATGCAAATAAAGAACAATTATTATGTATCAAATAACATAACAAATGAAATATGACAAAAAGCGATAAATAATTATTTATTGAAATTTGATGATAAATACAGATTTTGAAATTTGATGATAAATACAGACAGACAGATCTATCGACGAACCTTAAACTAAGATCGAGCCAATCTTGACTTATGAGATCGCACTATGATGATAATATTGTAAAAACTTCAAGTCAGACAAACATGCGGCATGAGATCAGATGGATGAAAATGCGCAAAATATACATCTGCATATGTATAAGTATGTACATACATATATATGTAGTTGAATGAATGAAGTGTGTGAAAACAAAAGCAGGAAGTGTTTGCTTATGTGGTTTTTTTTTTAAAGAAAAGAAATGGATATGTATGTACGTATGTATTTACACATAATAACAAACAAAGAAACTCTTATTGTAGATTTTCTTTATGCAGCATGCCTTAGAACCGCTACTCCAATTCGCTCTATCACACTCACTTTATGTATGCCATGCTTCAAAGAGTTTTGTCGCATTCTTGGTCATTCATCCTTTTGCTTTTAAGGATTCTATGTAACAATATGCAACATAATGGCATATAAAAAGTATTTGTGTGTAAGCAACTGACGCTACGCAATCAACAAAACAAATAAGCGAAAAATGAAGTGAAAAATCTGTGAGTGGAAGTGCAGGTAGTCTTGGCAGCCAATTTGCAAGACTATCGAATGATACCAGTTAATAGGGATGAAAAGCAAAAAGCAATAGAGATAGTAAAGAAAATAACAACAACAAAACATACTAAATGAAGCATGTGTTCGAGTGTCGGCATATGAAAAAGTAGATCAGGGTATTCCGAGCAGATGATCTGCTAAAACCACATTAAACAGGATCATGTGCAAGAAGGCAAAACAGATTTGTTTCTATGATGCACATACAGACCTATAGTATGTAAGCATATGTGTATGTAAATGTGTATGTCGGTATATGGAGCAGTTGATGATGAGTAGGCTTAACGCGTTAAATAGGCAATGCTTCCGACAGGCAAACAAAAATATACAAATACATACAAACATACATAAATAAATATGAATAAAAGATTAGTTGCAAAAAGTATAGAAAAAATGGAAATGAGAGCAAAGACACGACGACACTACATTCCATTCACTCGAAGTTTGTCACTAATTCTGCGAAGTATTGAGGAGATACTTAAAAAAATTACAACAAAAAAATACATTTTTCACTTTTGCAACAACAGCGGCTTAATGTCACAACGCATTTGCGGAAATCCTCAAATGTAAAATATGCATAGACACACGCACATACATAGGATCAGTAGAATGTCAACACCGCCTTCTCTAATAGCTTAACATTTCTGAGATGTTTGCCAACGACGACACACCGATTACAACGACAATATGCTCACAGAGTAAAAGGAGCTAATAAGGAGCTCCATCCGCACCGATCAGTTTCATTTGTGATCTCGTTTTGCTTATCTACCGAAAGGTGTTGGCTCAACAACACTCATTGTCACAAAACGCGCACAAACACAGCAATTGATATGTGAGTATCGGCGCATCTGAGCAGAGTACTTAAAAGAGATACATATACACACATATTTATGTATGTTTGTATGTCTGCAATTTAGACCCTTAAGATTATAATCTCCAAGAATTTTTGAAAAAAAGGTAATACAAACATACTGTGGTATGTATAACTATGTAGGCATGTACTCCAGTATTTTGTTTCGTCAAGTAGAAAAGTTTTGAAAAATTAAAATGTCATCAAGATTGTCATCAACCGTGCTCCGCAACGTAGTATCTAGTGTTTGCCAGAGACAGAGCGTCGACCAGCGTAGTGGCAGAAGGATGCAAGAGGAGCATTTTGCTGGTAGTTAAATGTTATTAGCTTGTTCTTTCAACACATTTACATAAGTACATATGTACTTGTACACACATACTAAGTTGCTGTTGCCTGTGTTTATAGTTGTCAACTTTAACAAGATTTCGTTGTTGATAAACGTTAAGCCTTGTGGTTGTTGTGGTTCTTCTTGTTACTGCTTACATACTAATTTTGAGTTTTCGTTGATGTTAATAATGTGGATGCGTCTAATCTTACGTTGATACGATCTGGCATATCGAAGGTGTGGCAACGTGTTATATTTGCGGTTTTGTAGTGACAATATTGCTTATTTTTAGTGTAATTATTGTTTAATTTTTTTGTTATTGCTTTGTAAAATAATAATTAAATTGTGTAATTAGCTTTTGTGGTGAAATCACTAGTTGGGCTATTGAAGATGTTGCTGAAGAAGCTGCTAGTCCAGTTGGAAAGAACATACTCTCAAAGAAGTTATTATTATTATACCTATGCATGTATATTTGGAAATTTAAAAGTTTACTCCTTTGGAGGTATAGAAAAAGTGTTCAGTGCGTTGAATATAAGCTTATTCACAGAAAAACTACTTGCAAAAGAGTGGACTTAAAAAACTAGAAAAATAACTCTTTTTTATACAGAAATTTGACCAGATTAAAGAAGAAAGTTAAGAATAAGCAATTCACATCTAAATCTTGACTGCTGGCTTAGAGCTGCTTTTACGGCATAGAGCACCCACAGCCTAGCTCATAGTTTTTGAATTGATAATCCTAAGTCAGCTTCCGAGTACATTTATTTATTTTTTTTATTTGCTTTATTATATATCATATTTTATTTTCTTTTATTAATTGTTCTATATTTTTCTATTACCTCAATTTATTTAATTTGATTAAACATATATTATTTACTTTTATTTTATTATATTTTATTTCACTTCATTTCATTTTATTTTATCTTATTTTGTTTAATTTTTTTGTTTTACCGTATTTTAGTTTTCTAAATTTATTTTTAATTTTTCAATAGATTTAACATTAATTTTAATATAATTTTTAATATATTATTGTTATTTAATTTTATATTTTATATGATGATTATATGAAATGATTATATGGTATCGCTTTATTGTATCTTATTTTATTTAGTTTTAATTTTCCTATTTGGTTTTATTTTGTCTTATCTTAAGTTATTCTAATATTTTATTATCTTATTTTTTTTCTATTTCATTTCATTTTATTTCATTTTAGTTTTTTTTTAATTTTATTTTTTACTTTTGTTTAATTTATTTTATTTTATTTATTTCTTTATTTTATTTCTAATTTATCTTTATTTATATTATTTTACTATACTTTTTTAAATTGAGTCTATTTCATTTAAATTTTTTTTAATTTTTTATTTTATTTTATTTTATTTCATTTTATTCTATTCTATTATATTTTATTTTATTTTATTTTATTTATTTTTTCTCCTCTCCCGTAGATGATATGATAATTGGAATTATATCGATGCTCGGCACTCCTATCTCTATTAGCATGAACCTTTTTTGGTGTTTCTCGATTAGTTATGTCAGGTCTGTAATGTGACGTGGGATGATCTGTCAATATTGATAGATCCCAGTAGAACTTTGTTGAACTGTTTTCTAAAATTGTTTGAGGGTTGTATTTGAAATACGGGCATTCCTCCCTAATTAATCCATATCTGAGTGCTGAGCACTGATGCACAATTTTTGCGATTGTTTTATTTTATTTTATTCTATTTTATTTTATTTTTATATTTTTATTTATTTTCATTTTTTTATTTTGTTTCATTTTTTTCTATTTTTTCATTTATTTTTATTTTATTTTATTTTATTTTTAATGTTATTTTATTTTATTTATTTATTTTTTATTTTATTTCATTTTATTTTACCTTAGTTTATTTTGTTTATTTTTTTAAATATTTTTTTATATGTTTTCATATTTTTTTATTTTGTGTCACCTATTTTTTATTCTATTTTATTTTATTTTAATATAGTTTATTAAATTTTTTTTAAATTTTTTAATGTTATTTATTTTATTTTATTTTATTTTGAACTATTTTATTTCATTTTATTTTATATTATTTTATTTTATTTTATCTATTTTATTTTATATTATATTATTTTATTTTATTTTATTTTTAATGTTATTTTATTTCATTTTCGATTATTTTCTTCTATTTTATTTCATTTTATTTTACCTTAGTTTATTTTGTTTATTTTTTTAATATTTTTTTATATGTTTTCATATTTTTTTATTTTATTTTACCTATTTTTTATTATATGTTATTTTATTTCAATTAATTTTTTTTTTTTTTTTAATGTTATTTATTTTATTTTATTTTATTTTGAACTATTTTATTTCATTTTATTTTATATTATATTATTTTATTTTATTTCATTTCATTTAATTTTATTTTAATATTATTTTTATTTTATATTTTATTTATTGTATTAAATCTTATTTTATTTCACTTTAATTAGTTTTATTTTCTTTAATTTGGTTTTAATGCAAAATAATTATTTTGGTATTAAATTTTTTTACCTTTAAATTATTTCAATTTTTTTTGATATAATTTTATTTCATTTTATTTTATTTTTTGGTTTGATTTATCTTATGTTACTGAATTTTATTTTAGAAAAAAATATATATCATTTGATTTTGTTTAATTTAACTTAATACGAGTATTAATTTTTTTTTGTCTTCATAGAAATAAGACTCAATAATATTTATATTTTAAAGCTTATAAACTTCTGCGTATACGAGTACATACATATATGTATGTACATACATATATATGTTAAATATAAATAACAGAACTCAAAAATTCGAGTTCATTTCAAACGTCATAAGTTAAATTAATTAGGAATAAGAAACGCACGCCCATATTGCAACCGAAATATTTTGCTACCATATACTCGAACGAGTATATTATACGTACATACATATGTGATAAAATTTTATACATGCATATATTACTTCTATCTAACACATATCGTGGCTTTGGTGCATAGAACTCGTGTCGATTGCGTGCAAATAACACTTAGAATGGGTATTTTAGAATAAAATTTGGATTTTCATAAATTCCGCTAAATGCAAAACTACTGAATGTGACTGGCTCATATATCAAATATGTGGAGGAGGAGGAATAAAATAAAATAGTATCAAAAAAAGGACGCAGAAAGGGCATTCAAATTCTAAATAGAATGAGAGAAGCAGCAGAAGAAGAAGGTACAAATGTACAAGTATTTGTATCGTTTCGTCGGTTCTTGCAGCTTCGATCAGCAAGTTTACTTTTTATTCTTCGTTTCAACGTATGAGTGGATATATATATTCGTTTTTTTTTTCGGACTCGTTCAGTTTTGTGCAGTTTTGTTTTTGTATAGATTTCGTTCTTATCGTATCATAATCGAAAATTTCTCATAAACTGATCAGCACAGACAAACCATAAAATTAAACTGTCATCTTGCATTTTATTTGCCACAACACCAACAACAACAAGAGCACGACGAAGGCGACTGACATGCAAAAACAACAGTACAACAACAAAAATAATAATAATAACAAAAACAACGAAGTAGAAGACTTAAATACAAACGCGTGTTCAAGTTCGCCGCTGCATATTTAAGAATTTTTATAATTCCTTTCATACCACAACATTATACCCTGACTAATCCTCTAAATCTCTCACATACGGCCAAACATTAATAATAACAACAACAAGCGCAGCAAATTTGCGGCACATTCGTACAAATATATTGTAGTAATATAGAAATACCACAAAATACGCGAGTAGAAGTTCGAAACTCTGAGCTTTGCTTATGAAATTCTACGCATACCCAAGAAAAGTTGGAAAAAAAAATTAAATAAATATGCGGCATGCCGGTAATGAAGAGCAAAGTATGAAAAAAGCAAAGCAAAAATTTCTTTTTGACTTGTATAAATGACTTTATGGGAAAAATGAAATCATTATTCAAAAAGTTATATTTTTTTTCTTCTTAAGAATTAAGTGGTAGAGGGTGCGAATAAACGAGAAAGGAAAAGTGAATTATAAAAACTATATATAAAAGGAATAAATAAAGATTAAAAAGAAACAATTCATATATATAACTCTATTTTATTTTCATTTTATTTTTTGAAGACTAAAGTCACTAAAATTTTGAATGCATATATTCAGCTGCTAACTATTCCAAGGCAACAGGTCAGCTCAAAAGATCAACACTACCCCAACTTCCTATTATAATGGAGAAAAATAAATGGAAAAAAAATGAATCGGAAAAGGAAAACACTCTCACACGTCAACTAAAAATACGTTCACCCCAGAGAATATAGTAAGAAGTGTCAATAAAACGCTTAACCACCCATGCAAAGGTTATCAATAGTCGAAGTACAAAGCGTGATTCAAAAAATTAAAGGTAAAAGGCTCCTGGTTATGATCTTATTACTAGTTACTTAATAAAATCAAAGTATTATATTTTACCTAGAAAATATCCCAAAAAATTATGACCCCTAATCCCAGTAAAGCTGCCGATAAAGCAGAATCATATTGATCCAACAGGCTATTACCAATTATATCCAAAATCATGGATGTAGTATTCCTCAAAAGGTTGCTTCCAGAAAAAGAAGAAAAGTTTCATTCCTAATCAGCAATAGAGTTTGGCACGACTGAGCGTACTATTCGCAACACCATCACCCATCTTGAGACCCAGAATTCATTATTGAATAATATTCGACCGAAAAGACCACGACCAGCGCGCAGTAAAGAAAATATAGCGGCAGGAGTTGAGAGTGTACACGAAGACCGTGGAGAGTCGATTCGGCGCCGTTCGCAGAAACTCGTACTGAGCTAAATTGCAAGTGTAGAAAATACAGCATGTGCAAAAGAACTGAAGCCGCTCGACCCATGGGCTCTTGAAAAGTTCGAAGAAGATCCGACGTTTTCGAGCCAAATTTTGTTCAGCGATTAGGCCCATTTCTGGCTCAATTGGTATGTAAAAAATCATCGGTCCATATTTCTTCAAAAATGATGCCGGTGAGAACGCAACCATGATAACCGACTACTTGATGCCTGAAATTGAAGCTCGTGATCTCCGCGACATTTGGTTTCAATAAGACGACGCCACTTCCCTCACATTGCATCAGTCAATGGATTTATTGAGAGAACAATTATGTGAGCAGATAATTTCATGTTTTGGTCCGGTCGATTGGCTACCAAGATCGTGTGATTTCACACCGTTAGACTTCTTCCTTTGGGGATATTGAAAGTCTAAAGTCTATGGGGAGAATCCCGCTTCGATTCAGGCCTTGGAGCAAAACATCGCGTGTGTCATTCGCCAGTTACCAGCTCGAAATGCTCGAACGAGTCATCGAAAATTGGACTCAATGGATGGAGCATCTGAGACATGGCCGCGGCTAACATTTGAAAGATATAATCTTCCAAAGAATGTTCTTTCGAATGATAATGAATATTCCCCATTAAATTTTATATTTCTGTGCTTAAAAAATAATAGGAATCCTCGAAATGGATCACCCCTTAGTATTTTATATTAAGTTACAAAGTTTGCTGACAATATGAGCATACATAAAATAAAATACGGCATTTTTTAATTATATTTACCATTTTCATTATTATTATTATATTTATTTTGAAAGAAAAATTATTTTTCCTAAAATCAACAACAATATTTGTATATATGTACATACATATGTATGCTATATGTATGCTATGTTAATAAAATTTACATTTCATTTCATCAGCTTGTCACAGGCCTACCTCCCAGCTACATACAAGCGAGTTTCAAATTCCTTTCCACCGCCGCAGTGCTTTGGTGGTAGCGCGTCTGTCACAAAGTGTCTTACATTACATTTGGCTAAAATGATTTTGACATGTTCAAGCTAAAAAGTAAAAACACACAACTAAAAACAACAACAAAATATAGAATACTTAAACTTGTATATACCTATGCGCTATACATAAGCTAAATACGAAAACAACAAACAACATAATGAAGCGAATTTAATTTTCATGTCAAGTCAGTGGCAAAAAAAAAATTAAAAGCAACATTAAAGGCTAAAAACCAAAATAAAAAATAAATATGCTAATGCTTTGTGGTTGACAAATTTTTTACGCTCCGACGCCTCCATGTGCTGCTACAAGCAGTATGCGCATTTCTTTTTCTTACTTCCTTTAATTTTTTGATAATTTTTCTTTGTCTTGCCTTTCTTTTCGTCTCTTCGCAATATTAGACTATTTACTTATTTTCTCATAAACATAAACATAACCTAAATATCTAATGTCAAAGTGACATTTTTTGTCTAACTCAACTTTTCTTTAGGGCACACAATTAGTTATCAAAATAATGTGCACGATTTCGCATTTTCCCATCAACATACAGTTAGTACAATGTTTCTGTATGCGTGAATCGCTGTACTAGGTGACAGCTGTCACATTTGACAGACGTCGGAATTAGTTGAATAACGTAGAAATATTAAATATAAAAAAGTATTTTAATGTTTCGTTTATTTATGGAAAATAATTGTTGCAATAAAAAAAATATAATATAATTTAAGCACAGAAATATTACAGATACACTCTCATTAGCTATGCAGTATTTAAAGTTATTTCAAAATGTGACACTGTAGTCATGAAAGGGTTCGATAAGTACAAATTTCTTTAAAAAAAACCCCACACACTAATTGTTAAGGAAATTCAAATGTGTTTTATTTAATGTGAAGTACAATCGATACAATTATGTTCTGAATATAGCATCATTCAAATGTCCTCCAAGACTTCTTTTGCAGGAACGAATTCGATGAAACCAATTTTTGAACACTTTCTCCACTAAATCAAGTCAAATATCAAGTATGTCATAAATAGCACCTTCAGTATTGACTTTTAATGCTTGAGGAGAGTCTGGTTTATTGCTAAAGACCAATGAATTCAAATAAGCTCACAAAAAAGTAGTCTAATGGTGTTAAATCAGAATTTCTTGAAATAGTCGAATCTCCAAACATTTCTCGAAATAATTCGGTTGTTGCACGTGCTGTGTGACACGTAGCCCCGTCTTGTTGGAACCAGATGTGATAACCATAAAAACTTGGTTATCATCGATCTATACCGCTCTCCATTGACAGTAACAGTGCTACCAGCTTAATTTCGAAAGGAGCACGGACCGATGATTCCCATACCAGACCAAGAACCACACTAAAAGGTCAATTTAGAAGAATGTAGTGGTTGTTCATGAATAATTTGTGGATTTTCTTCGCACCAGAGTCGACAGTTTTGTTTATTCACCGCACCACTTAGATGAAAGTGAGCCTCAGCGGTGATGATGATTTCCTTAAAAAAAATCGTTATCGTTTTCAAGTTATTCCAAGGCAAAATCAGCAAATTCACGACGTTTATGGTGGTCCAATGGCTTCAATTCTTGAGTGAGAACAATTCTAAATGGATCCATGCTCAAATCTAATACAAGTTACGGTGCGCAACACTTGCCTGAACGGCAGCAATATTTTCATTGCTTCGACCGGTTCTTTGTCTTATTGGCACTTGAACATTATGTTAAGAATATGTACGATCGAAATTTTCAATAATTCGACGTATAACGAGCTCATGTGGACGATTATAACGACCATAAAATGAAAAAGCGCACGAAAAGTTGCAATTGCATAACAAGAATAATATTGAATAATTTGTAAACGTTGTCCTTGCGTATATCTTGCCATGATGGAATTGTAAACATTACTGAATGCAATGAAGAAAAAAATGACAGATCCTGACATATTGAAGATGGCCAAAACGACACTTAGAAACCACATCATCCCTATTGGAAGCCCGTTTATTGTTAAAGATTTTTATTCTGAAAGAAAATCATTTTCACAATTTAAATAAAAATTATACCATAATAAAAATATCAAGTGGATACTTTCAAAATATTCATTTCCATGGATGTATGTATATATTGCAAATCGCTTTTTAACGTTTTCATAGAAAAATATCATCAAAAGCAGGTATTTAACAATTATGAACAGATTTTCAAGCCTGAACCCTTTTTACAACATTAATTTATTAAGAAATATAAATAAAAAAAACGCATTCGTTCACCAGGCCCACTGTATCCTGTGGTTTCGAACGATTAGTCAACTCATCGTTGTGGGTAATTTGGGCAATTGGTGTCCAAATGGATATGTGTGTATGTACATATAAGTAACAGTGTTCATGCATATGCATGGTTTCACGCCTCCAATCAATATTGCAAAAATTTACACATTTTATAAGCAAAGCAAAAACATTGAACATACATACATATGCATTAATACCTTGAAATATAAAAATGAACAAAGGTAAATATTGAGATATCGCATTTTATTGCAAGTATGTGCTATGAAAATCAACACAAACAGAAAAACAAAAAACAAAAAAAAAAACAAAAAAAAGAAATAGAGGAAAAAATCAACACTGCTACAACAACTAATATCCAAACAAAATTCTTATATACATTTGTTATGGAAATACACACACACACACACAACAACGCATTTACGCTCTTCTCACTGACTGACTGCCGCCAGTAGCCAATTTGTAGGCGCTTTAGCTTAGTTTACCAGATCGCTCGCACTTTAAGTGTTTGCTTGATTGCGGTTTTCTTTCTCAGACGTATTGAATTTCAACAGCTGTATGTTCATGCATATGTATGTACATGCATATATATATATATATATATACGGTGTGACAGTCATTAAGTTGTGTTTTGAGCGTTAAATGTGCATATTATAAATTATATTATAAATATATATATATATATACATATATGTATGTTTGTAAATTGTTTGCAGCGCCTGCTAATAGAAAAACGCTGCTCACTCTTCTAACCTTACTACCGTTTGAGCTGCTAATAAGGAATTGATTTGGCGGGTTCGGTTCATTTTTTCAATAAATTAAGGAGAATTAGAAACATAAAATTAACTAAAAATTAAGAAATTAAAACCATCACTTGTACATAATTTTTTGTATTAAATTTCCACTCTGGACAAATAATATTTAATAATAATATATAAATATAAAATAGAGCTTAAACATCGAAATACTTCCAATGAATTCTAATCATTTACTATCGATAATTCGTTTCGTTTGATAATTGGTTCCATTTCTCAATAAAAATGTCATTGTGTTCCAATATTATTAGCGGATTTATAAAATTCTTGGATTCAAAAATTTATATCTATTGCAAAGAAAGTACTTTAAACCAAATTTCACATTACTTTAGTCAATAAGACTGGAGGACTAAAAGCTGTTCGCAACCATATGTATCTAATCGAATCGTAAAACTCGAAACAGACTATAACTAATATGAGGCAGCGATCTACGAATGATATATATTTTTATCCAAAATCGTACTCATTTTCGTCGATCTGCTTATCTATGATCCACTTCTTCAAAAGAAGTATTGCAACAGATCAGTTGGAAAGTTCCCGGCCTGACACGTAGATAGATCTACCAACGGGTGAAATATTTCGAGGCTCCCTACTTTTTTAAGGAAAAAAACAGAAAAAATACAATGGGGAATGTTTATTATCATTCAAAAGAATATTCTTTGGCATTTGCTTTTTGAAGATTATCTCATTCAAATGTTGGCCATGGCTACGTCTGAGATGGTCTATTCGTTGAATCTAATTTTCGATGACTCGTTCGAGCATTTCGACTGGTAACTGACGAATGACATGCCTGATGTTTTGCTCCAAGGCCTGAATCGCTTCGAGCCGAATAGACTCGAAAAAGTCTAACGGTGTGATATCACACGATCTTGGTGGCCAATTGACCGACCCAAAACGTGAAATTATCTGCTCAATTATCTGAAACCAAATGTCGCGGAGATCACGAGCTTCAATTTCAGGCATTAAATAGTCGGTTATCATGGCGCCTTAATGGTCGCGATTGAAGGTTACGTTCTCACCGGCAGCATTTTTGAAGAAATATGGACCGATGATTCCACTGGCCCACAAACCACTCCAAAACATTGTTTTTTCTGGATAAAATGGCAACTCTTGAATCTCTCCAGATTTCTGTTTGTCCCAAATACGGCAATTTTGCTTGTTTACATACCCATTGGGCCAGAAATGGGCCTTAGCACTGAACAAAATTTGGCTCGAAAACGTGGGATCTTCTTGGCTTCACACGACTTACGCGTGATCTGCCAAAAAAAGGCTATTAAAAAAAGTACCTCTACGTGGATCACCCTTTAGAATTACACCCATATAATTTTTAGCTAGCCCTAATCTTCAAAAGACGCGTGTACAAATTTGACAGCTGTTGGATCATTATAAGTAGTTTGTGAATTATAGCATTTTGAATGAAGCAACTTTTGTTATTGTGAAAACAATGGATAAAAAAGAATTTCGCGTGTTGATAAAATATTGCTTTTTGAAGGGAAACATACAGTTGAAACAAAAACTTGACTTGATGACGAGTTTACGGACTCTGCCCCAGGAAAATCAACCATCGAGGATTGGTATGCAAAGTTCAGACGTGGTGAAATGAGCACCGAGGACGGTGAACGCAATGGACGCCCAAAAGAGGCTAAAGGCTAAAAGGAATGTTCACTGGGAAGAAATTTTCGAATGAAGAGGTGATCGCCGAAACTAAAGACCATATCGAAGAAAAGGACAAATCGTACTACAAAAATGGTATCGTAAAGTTTAAGGGTCGCTGTGAAGAAGTGAATTTTGCCAAAAAATGTGTGTTAGTAGGTTAGGCCGTAGACTTTTCAATTTAGCTGTTGTATGTTAATATAGAGAAGAACATACCAACGTGCGAAATTTCAAGCAACTCGAACTGATTGATAAATTTTCGGCATTTGTTTGTCTAAAAAAAATGATAATTATGATATGAATTATGGTACGAAGATTCAATAAAACCGACCCCAAAAAATAGTTGTGTCAATAAGGTCAATATCTGGTCCATTTCCTTAAAAAACTTTATTTCTGGTAAACTAAAATTTACTTTTTAAGATCGATATTTTTAATAGACCCACTTCTAACCAAACTTCAAGTAGCAATAAGATTTTTTGGTAAAGATGGGTCTAGGTCACTTTCATATGTATGTTCTACGAGCTCCAAAGAAAATTTTAATAAAATCGGCTGAGTGCTTTCGGATTCTACAAATTACATACATACATACATCCTTTTTTGTATAGATAGCTTACTATCTTCAATTAAGGCTTAAATTGTAAAATAAGTTCATAGCAACGCTTGCGGAGACGTACGCAGCTGTCAATTGTTGTTAGCGCGCTCCACTTGTTCACTGCCGAAATTTAGGCCGCCATTTTGGAATTTTTATATAGTAATAGATTTATAAAGAAAGAAGTAAATAAAAAATAACCGACAACTACTTACAAACATATGCATGTAGTCTGTTACACATATGTATATAGCAAAACGAAGGGTTACTGTTACACATACGCCTCTTCGTCGACGGTTGTGGCTGGTGCTTTAAGCGGCTCATACATGCAAGGTTGCATTTATCACTAGATAATGAGCAATATCAACAACAACAACAACAAAGTGCTGTCTTTTGTCAATCTCTGAAGCCATTACTATTATTATTACTTTTATTATTATCATTTTTTTTTTTGGAAATTAGCACAACAAAAAACAGATACACAAAATGGTTGCCTAACATACCTGAGAACCCTTTCTACCCTTTACATACATACATATGTATGTGGAAAAATCCTTGAATAAAGACAATTATGACAGAGAAACTAACCCTCTGCCTCATGTGCGTGTACAGCTTAGCTAATAAGCGCACATTAATAATAAAAATAGCCAAAAACAACAACAACAACAACAATAATAATAATAATACTAATAAAACAAAAAAGCGTAAAGTGACAACAACAAACAACTATTTTGACATTTAAAAGTAGTTTTTTACTACGCTTGACTGGCAGCGTTGAATGCAGCAACAAACAAGCGATGAAAAATTTTTGTCGACCAGGGGTAAAATTATATGTGAATATTTGTATATACTATGTACATATATGTATGTATGTTTGCACTGCAACCCCAGCTTAACGAGCGTAACCGCGTTGCCAGCTTCAAATTGTCACCGTTTGTTTGTCATACAGGTAGTTTCACTACTACTCATTTACTCGCCCATACATATGTACATACACACATACATACATAGATAAATGAATGAACACAATTATTTTCGGCTGTCCCAATAATTGTATGCCCGATTAGTGTGTGCTGCATTTGCAACGCTTGCACGCACACTTCATTATTTGAGGTTCGTTAAGAGGCTTGCTCATCTGCTTTGTATTTAGTTTATTCGCAGCAGTAAATTATGAAAGTAAAAATATGAAAAAAATAGGTAAGTAAAAGGATTGTACCAACGCAGCGGCGCTTATTTAAATGAGTTTTTTTTTAATGCTGTGTTTGCTTACAATTATGTAATAGATAAATATGCATAGAATGACGAATGGGGTGGTGGCTAAGGGTTGACCAACAACGAATCATCGAGACGAGACTCATATGAATATGTTTTACTTTTCAATTATGCAGTTAAGAGTATTAGACGCCATTGTTATTTAGTTATTTACATATGAGTATATGTGTATTTATATGGCGGATAAATAATAATATTGTTGTATTTGTGAGGAGGAGAAACACCCTGTCCACATGTCAAGGTTTTGTGACAGCTGCAGAAGTGCGCTCACTCGTGTTGCTGATCGTAGGCACAAAAAGCTGTGCCACTATCAAAATACTTCAAATATAACAGTGGCTGCAAAACTGTTGAGGGTGTTTTTCGTGTGGAAAAAATGCTATAACCTAATATAATTTTAATTTTTCTCTGCCAAGTGATAGGTAAAATTTTCACAGATGTTGAAATTAATAAAATTTTAAAATTATACCAAACCCTGAGCTGTATGTATCTATATACGAATGCAATTCGAATAAAATACAAAAGTGAATTAAAATAAATTTCAAATAGGTTTGGCAAAAATAATAATAAATTAATTCTTCTTCTTCTTTATTAAGCTTTTCCACACATTTATGTGTATGTATCGGTGTTTATTTTTTAATAGCTTCAATACTTTTTACATAATAAAATCAAAAGTTTTCAAGGTATTTTTTGTACTCGTGCTGAAGTTCCCTTTTTTAGCTTTTTATTATTCCTTTTTTTGTATTTTTTCTTTGTTTTTTTTTTATTTAGTTTTTATTTATATATATTTATTTTTATTTTCTTGCTTTCATTTACTCCCATGCCTTGTACCTAATTAGCCCATTAATCACGAAATCACTCAGTAGTAAAACGAAAATTTACGCTTTCACGTAAACAAGAAATAACAGGCTGCTACTTTGTATACATATACATGCAAACATACATATATGCCACTGTGTGTATTTATCCTATAAAAAGAGAGTGTGAAAATATGCTTACTAGCTAATAAATGTAAATTTAGCAACACTAACCGAAATGAAAAAATTAAAGTAAAAAAAAATCATCAATGTATAACAACAACTAAATCGGCTTTAGTAATAAATGGAATTTTTAATAAGCTGCAAATTAATAAATACAGAATATTTTATAAAATAAATAAACTGAGCAAATATATACATATTTTTGAGATATATGTATATATATATAGATATATGTATAATTTATATTTTTATACTTTACGTTAACAATTTTGGACTAATGAAGAAAAAAATTTGAATATATCTAACCAAAAAGTCAATGTCGTAATTAGAATAAAAATAATAGAAAACAGGAATGAACGGCTGCCTTCGGCCATTCCAAAGTCTTTATAACTTTCATGAAGATATCAAATTTATTACAAATTGCAAAATTTGAATTTGATGATTCTCAGTGTCAATATAAGCTTGAATCTACATTTGTAAAATTCCGAACATCACGCTCCTACATGCTTATTTGACGGATTTTTTACCCAAAACCTCATATCTGAAGAAATCGGTTGTATGGGGCTATATTTTATAGTCGTCCGATTTCGATTACTTTCAAAACCAATATGCAAACTATATATATAAAAATCAATGCAAATTTAGATGAACGTTGAGCACCACCAGATCAAATTGCACCAAATTTTTCGGAGTTTTAAGGCATATTGGGAGAAGGTTAATGTGAAGTCTTCATGAGATTGGCGCAGCTGTTTTAGTGCTTTATGCAAAATACCAAAATACGCGTACATTACGTTGTATGTGGTGTTGAAAGAGAGAAAGAGTGAAAAAAATGAATAAATTAAAAAAAACCACTGTTTTAAAAATAAAAAATTTTCGATTAAAACCAATATTTTGACATTTCTTCATACAAAGCAGTTTACATTAGATTTTCTTGATTTTTTTTATAGGTTTAGCAAAGCACGCCGGGGTCCGCTAGTTCATTATATATGTGTAGTGTATCAAGTTTCTTAGGTATTTTTTTGACGGATTTATGACCCGAAATTTCAAATCTGACAAATCGATCGTATATAACATATGCTATAGTGGTCCGATGTGGCCGGTTACGATAAATGATCGTTTAAACTTATAGTTGCATCTGCCTACCAAATGAGTTGGTTGAGATATATATCTCAAAAACTGCGGGACTAGTTCGCATTCAAACAGACAGACGGACATGGCTAACTCAATTCAGCTCGTGATTCTGATACGATCGATACAAATTACGGTGGGTCTACATCTTCTGCTTCTGTTACCTACATACTTCGGAACAAAGTTTATATAGCATGTCTTGAACAGGAAAGGTATAAAAATTAATTTGAAATTATAATAATTAAAAATTCAATGGCGTATACATGTTATAATTAACATAAGACTTTTGAAATTATAATTTGAAAGTCTTAGTAATTAAAAAAATTATTACACTAAATTTTTCGCAATATGTAGTATTTAAAATGAAGTATTTAAAATTACACAATGCACTCTCGAAAGGAAATGTTCACAAAAACCATTCTAATATTCGACTATTGTTGTGTAAAAATTAAAGACTGATTTTGCTGACAAAAAAGAAATCGAAAATCAAAAAAAATAAAATTGAACACTTAAATTTTAATTAATATTGGAAAAATTATATCAAAAGTTTTCTTCTCGGAGAATTTCTTCAATCTCCACAAAAATTTTGGACTTCCACTTTCAAATCGTCATAATTTCAAGTATGAGGTTAAAATTAGCATATCATATATTTTTCTACAGCATTTTATCGAAAAAATAACGATCAAAAATTTGCATTTTTCTATAAGTACGAGCAATTTCAGTCATTTCCTTCCACAAGAACTGTTCCTCTAAAGTAATTTTTCAAAATTATATGCGTGCATATAGCAAATGTGTCATTTAAATTGTTTTAAAATCTCTACAATCTAATAAAAAATAAAGAATGGCACATAAACATTCAAGCATATGGCAATAAAAGAAAAATGTATTCAAATGTAACGCCTTCCCGTACATTTTCCATGCATGTTGACGGCCTTCAGAAAAAAAAGCAAAAAAAAAACAAAAAAGAAAAAAGCATCTAAGCTCAGAAGGGATATTTTGCGTAAATATTTTATATAAGTGTACGTCCGCCATCTTTGAAAGCTAGACGAAGGGTGTACACGCTCAAACGCATACACATTTACACACACATACGCGCATTTATTGTCGTACTTCACATTTGACATGCAAACACTTTTGCTGTCATTTAAGCCAGTTTTGGCCATTAATTTAAATTCATGTGTCGCTGACGCCACACACTCAGTCTCACACACACCACCGTCACCACAGTTCGCTACTGCATGCCTGGGCGTTTAAGACACTGCCGCTGCGCGTCCCCCCACTCTATTAGAGTGACTTACAAATGCACATAATGACATAGTGCTATTTTTCACTTAGTACTTCCGTTGGAAATTTAACGTGCCGTAAAGCGAGCAATCGTTTTTTTTCTATTCTCGCAATGAATTATTCTTTCTTACGCTTTCAACTACTTCTATGTGTGGAGCTATAAGTCTTGAGTACATACGAATATATGCGTCTGTTTGGATTCAGAAGCGTAATTTTCCCTTAGCTAAGCTCTGTAGATGTGGGTATATACAAATGTATATACTTATACATACATATATATGTACACACATCTGTATGTCTCCGAAATGTATTTAGATGTGTAGTATGTGTGAATTTTCTTCTGGTTTTCCACCATATTGCCGCAATGCTGTATTTTTTGCATATATGTACATATGTATGTGCATATGTACATATGTAATTATATAGGTATGCATGCAAAAGTTCTACCTACCAGTCCGCACAGTCAAGCTGCGTGCAAAATGTGCTAACAATGATTTATACACTAGCATTTCTCTGCAGTTCTTACATACATACAAAGATATAGTCTCAGTGATCAGAAACATATATAAAAATATACGCATTTAAATATATTAATGTAAGTCAAAGCGAAACTGCACATTTCATATGCTTACATGCACACTATGTTATGTACCTTAAATATATTGGCACAGAAGTAACCTCAAATCGAAATAGTTGGCAATACTTCTTTGGGAAAAATGAAATATTTAGTTGGCAACACCAAATGGGTAAAATGTCATCAATGAGTAAAAATAAGCCAAAATTATGTTGAAAAAAAAAACATGACAGACAGCATGCGTGGGAGTGAGAGAGAAGGCCAGGAGCGCGTATCGATTGCAATTTTCCCTCAAGCCTGTTTTACCGTTTTAATTCTAATACTTTACTTACCGCCTACAGTGAAATACATACATACATCTGAGCACAGCAATATCCTTTAATCAACCATAACCAATTGCACTCGCAGTGACTTCCACACGCACGCACACACTCACTCAAGGAGACATGTCTATTGCCTGTAGGCATTCAAACGGCTTGTCAAGCTGCATATTAGGCAAAACAACAACAAATTGGTTAAAATTTAATTTTCCAACGAAGTGCCACTAAGAAAAACAAACAGGCGCGACAATCTTATTGCAAGAAAAAAATTAGGTATGAAGACTTGCAAAAATTCCAAGCAACACCGACGGGGTATCATCTCGCACAGCTTGAGCAGAGCAAAAAGATATTTTCAAATACAATAAAAGGTGATTTCGAACACATGAAATGCAAAAAGTGCATAGACAGAAAGAGAGAGAGCGACACTTGACGGCGAGTGTAGATTTTGTAGGCGAAAAGAGGATAGTAAGCGGAACCGAAATTTTCATCATACTACTCGTATCATCTCATGTCGACAAGCAGCGTAACTAATTGATTTTCAGTTCTGACAACTGACAACTACAGCAATAGCAACAACGACAACAAACAGCAAAACAATAACTGCCAAACAATTTAAATAACAAACAACAACAAATCAAAGAGCAAATTGGGCACAACACAAGATGAGCCAACAAGAAAACTGACAGACCTGCTAACTGATTTGACTTGACGGCAGCAGCTAAAGTGAAACGAAGTGACTTTTTGGTGTCTGCCAAATTTGTATATATATATATGCAAACAGAAAAATATACAAATGCATACATATGTATGTATGTATGTACATATATACATATGTATATGCATTCGATTAAATTCAGCCTACAACTCAGCTGAGCTGTTTTGCTTCTAACTCGACTCAGCCCTGAAATACCTGCCACAATCAGCACATCAGCTGTTCATTGTTCTCTACGTTGGTTGTAGTTTGAAAAATTTACTAAAAAGACATTTATGTTTTTCCAAACAGCAAATTCTGAGAAGGATCACTGACTAACCTGGCTATCCAACTGACTATTCGGCCCGTACGCTGCTGTTAACTGATTGACACACATTTTTATGCTCACATACATATACATATAATACATATTTATATTGTTGAATTGTCAAAATTTGCTAACTGAATGACGACTGGCTGACTATTTGTTCGTTTGCCTGTCTGGCTGACTGGCTGACATCGATGACGTTTGCTCCGACCGGCCAACGGAAGAGTGCAATAAAGTCATCAATCATTGACATTTGCAGCTAAAAATCTAAAGAAGAAATAAATTCACGAATTTTTGTGCATTATGTTGCATCGTTCGGACTGTGAAGTTCAGAAGGATCGGAGTTTGAAGAGATATGTATAGAGTGATAAAAGTTAGACAGACAATTTGTAGAGTGTCTAAAAACAGAAAATATTTTGCATTGTCAGTAAAAGTAAGACGAAAGATTAACAGAAAGATAGATAGGTAATTGGTTTTCTATTTTCTTGGAGCGCAAATACACATATTTTGTAGTGGTGAAAGGTGAATTAGCGGTGAAAGGTGAATTAGTGGAGAGTAAGAGAAATAGATGTGATAACTAGAGTAAAATAAAAATATAATTCGCTGGTGAGTTTTATTATTTTAGCTTTTTATTTTTATGTATTTGATAAATATTTTTTTAATATATTTTTATTTTTTTTTTACTAAAAACCATCTGCACTTTTAATTATTATTACAATATATTTGCAATTTATTTTTATATATACAAGTAGGCTTGATACATTGCATATTCAAATTAGTAACCCATTTTTTACAGTATTTTCTCACAAAATCCAAATCAGACCTTAAAAATGTATGTATGATTTACTCATATTTTCGAAAAAAAAAAAAAAACTCGCACTGAAAGTTGCTGGAATACGAGTTTTCGCTACTTTGGAACTATATGGACGGCTATAAAGGAATGGAGGTTGATGCTTAATATTCTTACTTAATCACAGGACCGATTTGTTTATATATCAGAGTTTATTACTTGAACATTGAAAGATATTTCATACACAAGCATATTCGTTGGCTGTCAATAAAAATTACCCTCTGCGGGTTAGGGGCTCAAGAATTTACTAACGGTAAGGTATGCCTGTCATAAGAGGTGACTAAAATCCAATGGTTCCCGCGACAGTCGGAACCCGGATTTTTATCCAGCAAACTGTCACTACCGTAATATTCCCGAAGCATAATTTGGAGAATTTTCCTGCAGTTACAACAACAACAACAACAACAACAACAACAACAACAACAACAACAACAGTCAATAATTGGATAACAAATTTAAATTTCGTATTATGGACTGTGAGCACTCAAAGCTTCTTGCTGATTTCACCAAGGCTTCATTTTCAAGACAATGTCGAAACACAACGCTGTCACAAATATCCATTATCAAGAAGCATGTGTTTACTACTTTCCTCTTTGAGCATATTTTATTTGTGCAAATTAATAAGAAATTATATTTATTTTTTTTACTACTTTTGTAAACAGAAAATGTATTTTGTTTATTGAGCTGCTCTAGGTTACGCTTGGTTACTCTATTTAAATTTTATTGAGTCTGCTCTAAGCAGAAATAGAGGAACATAGAGCACAATTTTTTGCTCTGCCTTTTTTTTAAGAGTTACCAAGAGCAAGCAATAAGATATTTTGTAATAGACGCGAGTAGAAAGAGGAAGATTCCAGAACGTGACCGTGGAATGTACACCGGATGCAACAAGCAATTTAAATATAAAATAATAATAAAATATGCATATTTATGCTGCTCTGCCAATAAACAAACTTAATATCAACAAAAATATATTCGAAGAAAATTATTAATAGCGATATTCTCCATATAAAGCACGTAATAATTCCAAATGAATATTGGTTATCTGAGGACCTAACTGGGGTTAGCTTGTCTTTTCCAACTACAACCGGCAAAATCCTCTGCCACCCTTTTCACCAGCTGGATGAAGAAGTATCGGCCAGAATTCAATGTGAGAGTCGATGACCTAAAAATTCCGACCATTAACAATCCCAAGTTACTGGGAGTCACATTTGACGCCTGCGCTCCTTCACTTCGCATACGACGGCAATGGCCACCAAAGTACACAGCCGCAACAAAATCCTCAAATCGCTAGCCGACAGCACTTGGTGTAAAGACAACATACAAGGCAACATACAAGGCAATTGTTCGGCCGGTCGTAAACTATGCTGCTCCGATTTAGACGCCGGGGACTGGCGAGACACAGTGGAAGACGCTACAAGCATGTCAAAATATCACCTTTCGGACCGTCACAAGAAACCTTCTGATGGTGTCGGCACACCACTTACACAGTGAAACATATATGCTCTCAGTTAAGGAGCATAATGTTATGTGTAAGCGATAGCTGCAGGGATGCTAACGCATTAATTTCCCCAACAGACACTTATTAAAGCCGAACCTTCACCTAAACACATCAGGACGGGAGTACTTCACTAACGCGACTCCGTGCAGCAATACCGGTAAGAACCGCTGGACATAACGGTCTTTGTAAACTCTCTTCTAGTGAATGGTGTTTTCGGAATCCAAACGCTACCCATTGCAGAATAAGAGCTCAAGCTGATTCGAGAGACCCGCATAACACTGGCACAATTAAGGTCTGGATATTGTGGTACACTCAAACTTCTGCTTCTCCAGACTCGACCCTGAAATATCCAACGTAGAATCCCCGCAAGACACACCAACCACTTCTTTGCATGCCCACTCAACCCGACTTATCTAACACCCCTCTCACTCTGGTCTGAACCCGCCGAAACAGCACGTTTCCTGAGTCTCCTTTTAGATGACCTCGATTACTAAGAGTGAGCCTACCTGACCCTAGGCGGGGTTAGCGAGGCGCTACAACAAGAACAACAACAACAACAACCAAATGAAAATTCTTTCGATCACGTTATTTAGGCTAGTTTAATATAATTATCTTGATTTTTGCAGCCTTCAGTGTCCCTATCGAATCTGCATAAATTTTGAATAATGAGACATTTTTTACAGAAGTTAACTTTCGTACTCATAGTGCAGTAGCTTATAGTGCTGTTTTTTGAGTAAAAGCGCCTAATTTCACTTATATGTGCATACTTACACAGTTACACGTCGGAATTAGTAATTTCGTGATTTATGAGATTGACTAAATTTAGGACCTACAATATTTAAGTCAGGAATTTTTTATTAGCTATTCAATTTTATGCAAAGTAAAAAAATCTATTAGCTCGATGATGATTCGGTATTGTCTAAATAATCAATAATGACAACTGAGAACGCCGAACATGCTGCTTGTAGGTATGGTCATCGTTCGATTGTGCCTCGGGCTTGCAAAAGACGATACGTACATTTTTTTTTCGGTTAAGTGTTTTGTATGATAAAAATAAATATATACAAAACTCCTCAATCACCTATCAAATTGTATGCAAATATTTCAGTCTCAGATTCACAGAAAAAATCCCATAAGAATTGTCTGTAGAATTTAATTTTTATTTTACACGGAATTCTCGACGTTTGGTTAACCTCAAAAAGTGAAATGTAAATTATTCAAACCAGCAAACACAAACTATTTAAAGTTCTCTGCTAATTAAAACACTTTCACGAACAAAAAGAGCAGTAAAAGTTTTCTGCTTTTTCTCACTCCATTTCTTTCTTACGTTGTTAATGTATATATTTCCAGCATTAAACTGAATATTAGCGCTCTCTACTTTCATTAGCTGCTGTTAAGTACTTGTCCTAAGAAGTACTTGACAGCATGCTGAACTATGTACATAATAATATGTAGTATGTATGCTTATAATATGTATATATACTCTTTCATAAGTATTTACATTCCCTACAGACTTTCCTGTTTGTTTACTTCCAGAGAACTCGACTCTCCCCAGTGAGTATAATGGCAGTGAGACTATTTTAATACGATTAAAGTAAGTGTCAGCACTGTGCAAGCAAAATGTAGGAATAAAAAAATTGTGAAGTAAAAAAGTACAACAACAAACAGTACGCTCGTAATTGACTTTGTCGGAAATGCACTTTGTATGCTTCCGTCGCTAAGGACAAACTGGACAGGACGAGAAAGAGAACGAGAACGATGACGGCGACGCAACAAAAGGCGGCTGCCAACTTCCAAGCTATGTATGTATATACAAACCTATGTTCATATATACATATTTATATACCAATTTAGCAAGCATCAGAACAAGAGCATCATTTCCGAAGGGAGACGTCGACGAACGTCGTATTGTTAAGCTGTCCGCACACTAAATGACCAAAATGGCGCCGCACTTGGTCGGTTGGTTGTTGGTTGGTCGGTGTTAGTGCAAAATAAATATGCAAAAACCACACTTGATACTAATAATAGTTAACACTATACAAACACTATGCAGGTATTACATTAATAAAGTGTTGACGAAAAAAAAAAAAATTATTCAGAATATAAAAAGTGTTTTTTTTTTATATATAAAATGGCGTAATAAAAACAGTAATGAGACCAGAATGTTGTTAAGTGTGTGGGCGCTTACTACCGTTATTTGCAAACATTTACTTTGGCTGAGTGCCTGCGGACACAGTTGGGAGCCCCAATACAGAGGTTAAATAAATAAACTTAAACATAAAATTGCTCTTGTGGGTTAAATAAAAGTGGAGATTTTGCAATTTGTGGATGCAAAGTGGCAGTCAAGTGGTAAGTAAGAGCTGGAAGCGTACTTGGTAATATATTGTAGCTAATAGGGAACGGTAAAATGAAATCAAATAAACAAAAAGGCAAGTAAAAGCAGTTAAAATGAGATAGTTCTTAGCTTTTAACAGGAGAAAATATTTCCGTGGAATAATTTTTGTAGAATCTCTGAAATAATTTTTGTAAAAAAAATACTAATAAAATAAACTCTTTCAAACAATATTGGTCAATATTTTAATAAAAAATAAAAAACCGAACACCGACTAGGAACAGCGTTGCCTTTTAAATAAACATTTTTTTCTAGTTTCAATTTTCATTCAACCCGTTTTACTTAAACAACCAGCAGAGGACAATGTAAAATTGTAGGTGTTAATGAACACACGCGTGTATCATGTTGCAAGAACAACAACAATCACAGCAATAAAAAGAAAACTGTCAAAAGAGAACTTAAAAAAAAAGATGAACACAACCAATAGCATTGCGCAGCTACGTTTAACTAACGAATGTAAGAAAAAAAAAAACAGCAACAACAAAGTTGTTTAAATGACCAGCGTAGCCAAAGTCCAGCACCAGTAGTAGTAGTAGCAGAAAAAAGCAGCCATGGATGAACTGAGCAAACACTTGACTTGTCGTCATTTTCGCCGATGGCAAAAAATATAGAAACACTACAACAATAATGGCAAACAGCACAAAAATGTCATCAATGACAACAAGAATAGCAACAACAATAATCAGAATAAACGACAGCACCGGCAACACGGTCACCAACAGCGACACAACACTTCCAACCATACATACATACATACATACATATAAGAGTTACAGCGAACCGGTAAGCAAGGGCGGAGCACTTTGGTATAACATAAAAATTTTGCTTGCGAGAATTTTGCAGGGGCCACCAGAGTGGAGAAGTAGCAGCAGCAGCAGCTAAAGATCGGAGTCGGAGGTGCATGGCGAGCGCAGTTTGGAGGAGGACGACTGCGGTAATTGCAAAATGACGACAGTGTCGTCTGCATTTAATAAACACCCAGAAATGAGCAGAGAAATGGTGGGAATGTACATAAATACATACATATGCAGAAGAAGAAGAAGAAGAAGAAGTGTACTTGCATACATATGTATATACATCCAGTATATATGTTCACAGTTACAGCAAACAGTCAACGGACATGTTGGGGCGCTAGTAAACTAACAGACAGTGTGTCCGCATGGCAGACAGACCAAACTGGACATTTTGAAATAGTGATGAGCGAAGGTGTGCAGCGGTTGGTTGGCAGACAACGAACAACACACAAATGCACATGACAGCTATATATACTTGCATGTAGTTATTTACGAGACAAAAATATGGGAGGAAAGCGCTGTGTGGAGAAACACATACAAATAAACAAATGCTAGAAGGCCATTCGAGGACAATAAGATGTTTTTCTACGTACATATATATGTTGTTTTTAGACTGTGTGAGGTGTAGCAAGGTGCGCAATTGTTTAGAACTTTTGTTTTTGCATACACATTTCTCAAATTTACTCAGACGAATGAATATATGAATTTAGATTAGTTGAAATTATTATTTAACTGTTAATTTTTGTTATTCGTTTGACTTTATTATTATTATTATTATTATTATTATTATTATTATTATTATTTAGTTAAGGGGTTAGGCCACTCTAGAGCGCCACAAAACAGACCATTTTTGAGATTTTTTTCGAGAAAACTATTAAATAAATCTGATTTTTTGACAAAAGGCATTTATTATGCATATAATTAACTGCTTATAACTAAATATTTTTTAAGAAGAATTAATTTAAAAATGGCGGCCATACAGCGTTCTCCCTAGGATGTCTCCATTTTTTTTTCGGGAACCCCGGCCGGACACACCTCCTGTAATTTTTTTACTTTAATTAGTTTTTGTAGGTTTTCGGCTTGTAAATAGCAATAGCTACAGAAATACGTAGGATTTTTTCAATAAATGCATTTTTGACACAATAGCGGGTCTCTAAAGTAAAAAGTAACGATTTGTCCCAAAAAATTGTTCGAAATTTGTTAATGAAAAACAAAAATATGCAAGAGAAAAAAAATGCCTTACTGACTGAAACAGACGCTTCAACTAGAGAACGAAAATGGGGCATTTAGAAATTTTTATCTGTCATAATCTCTCGGGATACCATTTTTAAGACTACAATGTATCATTTGAAAGAAGAAGAAAAAACCCATTTTTCGAAAATTCTAGAGTTAGTATAAGTTTTATATATTAGTGAGTGGAAAAATAATAATCATATTATTATAATATAATATAGAATATAATACAAATTGAAATAAATTATCATGAATATAGTTGCCGTGAAGAAGGTGATCCAAGTAGAGGTACTTTTTTCAATAGCCTTCTATTGACAGATAACGCGTGAGTCGAGCTTTCATGTTGTTTTTATTTCATCCTGTAAAGACTTACGCCTGTAAGAAGTTTACAAATCATTCTACTTTATTACGAAAATTCACGTTCTGCAAAGGATGTGTTTAGCGCGCTTTTCTCAACTTATGGTCAATTTGGGACGAAGAGCAACTTGAAGAGATTCAAGAGCTGCCAATTCATCCAGAAAAAAAACCTCATCCGTCCATATTTCTTTAAAAATGATGCCGGTGAGAACGTAACCGTCAATGGCGACCGTTATCGCTCCGACTATTAATTCCCTGAACTTGAAACTTGAGAGAACACTTCGGTCAGCAGATAATTTCACATTTTGGGCCGGTCAATTGAACACCAAGATCGTGTTATATCACACCGTTTGACATTTTCCTGTGGGGATATTTAAAGTCTAAAGTCTATGCAGACAACCCCGCTTCGATT
Organism: Neoceratitis asiatica; assembly: GCA_030068015.2. NCBI lineage: Eukaryota > Metazoa > Arthropoda > Insecta > Diptera > Tephritidae > Neoceratitis > Neoceratitis asiatica. The sequence continues at coordinate 43,349,806 of CM061529.1, forward strand.
CAAACCTTGGAGCAAAACATCACGCGCATCATTACCAGTCGAAATGCTCGAACGAGTCGTCGAAAGCAAGTTAAATGTTTTCTAAATTACATAGATTAAAAGGATAAAGAAGAAAATCAACAATATAATTTTGAACGTTTTTCACTTTGTCATGACTTTGCATTTTGTTGTAATATCTACTTGCTCATATTATACTTTACACATCAAACATATTGTAATCAAGTAGTATTTTCTACACGGCAACTGTATTTTTATGAAACTTTCGGTCTGAATCATCGTACAGCTTTACAAGTATGGAAACCGCCATTTTGTTTGTTTACATTCGAAAACAGCTGAGATCACCTGATTTCTAAAATTTCTAAAAGTGAAATTCTGCTATTTGTTAATTCTGTCATTGCCTCTGTATTTACTGCGCAAATTTTTCATTGCAACGATGTCCGCATCGTCGAGTTTGCCTGGCAACTTGCGGGCAGCCATTATGATTTTCTATTTGACAGTCAAACCCTGAGATTGACAGGCAAATGCGTGTTTGGCAATTTTCTGCAAAATACACAAGATTCCTACATAGATTATGGGTTATTACTTTGATCAATTTATAAAATGAATCTGTGCAATTATTCGAAGGAAGCAAATTTCTCAGCAAATTGCTATTTTATCGGTTTCGCAGTTTTTCTGGAGTTAAAAGCGAAGTGAACAGGTTGTCTGCAGCTATAGCAAATATTGAAAAGCTAAGCGGAGAAAAGTATCCGGTTTGGAGCATTCAAGTCAGGAGTTTGCTAATCACTCTTATTCTTTGACAGACAATTGGGGAATCATGTCCGGCAGAGGAAGGGCCAAAGGCCATTTGGTTGAATCGTGAGCAAAAATCTCTAGCGACGTTAACTTTGATGGTTATATCTAGTGAACTTATTTACGTAAAGTATTGTATTACGGCAAGAAGTGCATGGGATGTATAGAAAGCACTTTGTAAGACAACACAGCGTCTAGGAAATGCTTTTACGATTTAAGATCGACGGGCGTGACAAATTTAAAAAGCAAATTAACGAATTTTGTTCTATCGTCGATGAACTGAAGAAAATTAAAATTAATTTAAACGATGATTTGTTGTCTTCCGGGCGAGATGGATAATTTCGTGGTGGCTATGGAAAGCAGGGATTCTTCACTTCCTAACTTTGATGGGTTGATATCTTAAATTTTGGAAGAAGAACAGAATACGTAAAGGAGACAGAAATGCCGATATTGCTGAGGGTGCGTTTGCGGAGAACTTTCGAATGAATGGAGAAGAAATACTCCCAATATAAAGATAATGTTATTTCTAAGCATACAAACAACGTTAGGAATATGAAAAATAACAAAAAGTGTTATATAAGTAGATGTGGCCAACGTGGCCAAATTCACTCTCAGTGAAAGAAAACAATCACCGTGGAGAAAACGAATAAAGCAGCATTTTAATTATATGCAACAAAGGAAGCAAGCAATGAAGTTTGGATAGTGGACAGTGGTGTAACGTGTCTTATGTGTAGAAATGCGAAATATTTCGATTGTATTGAGGAGAAGAAACAAAGGATAATATTGGCGTCGGCTAAAGTTATATACGCACGAGGTACTGGAACAGTGAAATCGAAAACGGATTATTCAAATATAACATTGAAAGATGTCCAGAATTACATTCAAATTTCTTTTCAATCGACAAAGCAATTTTACATGGTTTCTTTGTTACAACCAGATCCTTAAAGTCAAGCGGATAGATTTGACGGCAACGAATCTGTTTTAGGTTAATCGAAGGTTGTTAAAGGTAAACGAAAGAGAAGTCAACCAAAAATGGATAAATCCGGTGGCAGCGGCAGACCAAGAAAAACTTGGTGTATGAAGAGTTCATCTGTTGTGGCAGAAGCATTAAATTCAATTATGAACAAGACCTGGGATCTGGTGGAAAAGCTAGAAGGCAAAAATAGCATCAGAAGAAAAGTGCGGCAGATGTACTTACAAGGAACTTGGCAAAAGGAAAACATATTAGTTGTTGTAATTTATTAAATTTAAGCTAATATAAATTTTAAAGTAATTTTAATATTCGTTGCCTACTTTAATTAAAAATATTTAATTAAAATTAATTAAAATATTTTTTTTTCCTACTTCAAATATTGTGTTCTCGATATTAAAAATTCACTGTATTGCTCAGAACATTTCAATATTCGCACATATTCGTACATGAGTAAATGTATATGTATATGTAAACGAGCAAAAATACAAATTTTAATTTTTCCAATTTTACACCATTTTCATTGCGTCAAACACAAAAGCGCCTACACTTGATTTTTCAATTAAAGCTGGCTTTTCACACAAAAGCTTAACACATTTCCAATTACATTCGCAATCCTTTGTTTCTTTTTTGTTGTTTTTCTTTGTGCAAAACAATTATGGAATGTTTCAAGGCACAATGGCAACTCTACGCACTAACCACTCAAAAACCAAAGAAGAAAAAAGCCAAAATTACACAGCCTACAAAAAGCATAAAGTTTACCTTTAATAATGTGTTTGTGTTCTGGTTTAAACATTTCCACATACACACATACATATTTCCTAATATGTGTGTGTATGCGTATATTAAGTTTTTGTTTTATTAACGCCATTTTGTGGAAATCATTATGCTCTGAAGTTGTATTTAGTAGACACAACAACGCAACACTTGAACAACAGAAACAAAAACCAAATAAAAGTAACAACAAACGCCAGCATATAATGGTGACAAAAAGCCAAGCACAGGGTGTGTATGTACTATATATATTGTATGCATATACATATTTTGTATGTATATATGTATATAACTGGAGCGCAACAGAGCCGATGAAGAGCAAGCCAAGGCTCTGCTTTGTTTGTTGGCAAGTGGGCTTTAGGAGCTACAAGCTGCAGCTGCTGTTTATACCTCGGTAGTTACATATGTATGTACTAAATGATACATATATATATATATATATATATATATATATATATAAACGTATTTGTTTATTTGTAGATTGCTGACGCAGGACATAAAAGGCGTAGCTGGACACAGGCGAACTTTGCTCATGGTTTTTATTATGGTGACATGTTGGCGTTGGTGTTTTCTTATTGTTGTTATTGCTGCTGTTGTTGTGGTTTTGCTTTTGCTGTTGTGTCGCTGCTTTTGCTTGTTAAAACGAGTGGCGCAATTTTGCAGCAATTATTGGTTTTGTTTTCGCCATTAAGGATGCTTTTGGGCTTTGTAAAGTTGATTTCATCAAGTAAGGATATACATACCTATGTACATATATGTATTTTTTGTAATTGGTTTTTTTTTTGCTTTGCATTTACCTGTATATTGAGAGCTATGTATGTATAGCGTTTTAATGCCGAAATTTTCTTTGTCTTTTTTATGTATTTTTTCTCTTCAATTTCATTGTTGGTTTGTAATTTTAATAAAAATTTTTATGTTTGTATAACATTATAGTGCATACAAATTTGCATATGCATATTTGTATACGTACATATGTATGTAGGTGCTCAAAATTTCGTTAATTAATTTATTGCGCTTTGAAATTTAATACGCCTTGGGCATATTTTTAATTTGATGTCATTTGTTTTTTTGTTTTTGTTTTTGTGTTTTTGTGTTCGCATTTGACTCCATGCGTTATGGAATCATTCAAAGGTGTTGAAGTGTGGTGTGATTTTATGATGTGCATTGTGCAAATAGAAAATGTTGCTAATAAAAGATGATTGCAAAATTTTATTACAAAATTGTGAAATCATTAAAAGTGTGTATATGCACATACATATGTATGTAAATATGTATGCATGTTCAAAAGCATTTCAGTTGTAAGTATTGTACCATAAAAAGGAGACATAAATATTTACACATATATGCATATCAATATAGTGCATACATAAGTTTGTGGAAGATATTTAAATATTATTTTTCATAGAAAACAAAACTGAAATGTAAATTAGCTGTATTTATCTTATAGAAAAATTGTTTAAGAAAACTTATTATTTTGATTATATAGGGTTTTCCAATAAGAGTGATATAATTTCTTTAAGAAAAAAAACCACTAATTGTTAAGGAAATTCAAATATTTGTTATTTAGTGTGAGTTCTGAATATAACATCATTCAAATGGCCTCTACGACTTCTTTTGCAGGAACGAATTCGATGAACCCAATTTTTGAGCACTTTTTCCACTAAATCAACTCAAATCAAGTATGTCATGAATAGCACGTTCAAAATTGGCTTTTAAAGCTTGAAGACCAATGACTTTAAATAACCCCACAAGAAGTAGTCTAATGGTGTTAAATCACAACTTCCAAAAACAACACCAAACTTTCAATTTAGATGAATGTAAATAATGGTTGTCCATAAATAATTTGTCGATTTTCTTCGCACCAGAATCGACAGTTTTTTTATTTACCGCATCACTCAGATGAAAGTTAGCCTCATCGGACAAGATGATTTTCTTAAAAAAATCGTTATCATTTTCAAGTTGTTCCAAGGCAAAATCAGCAAATTCACGACGTTTATGGTAGTAAAATGATGAAATAATAAACATTACTGAATACAAAGAAAAAAAGACAGATCACGATATATGCATAAGTATTAAGAATGGCCAAAACAACACTTAGAAATCATATCAACACTTTTTGTAAAACACTTTACATATGGGCATTTCTCTAATATCGGATGCGACTTTCGTACGCCTTGTGAAAAACACGTATGCCAAGACATTATTTTATTTAGACATCAAAAGAAACCTACAACTCTTGATTATTCCTTTGTATGGTGCTAATGCTGATTCAGCTAATAGTTCGTTTTCAAGAAATTTGCAACAAAAAAAAAAGAGACATTCGCAGGCGACAAAAATAGAAGTCGTTTTCAAGGCAAACAAATCATACACTGTTTTCAGCGAAACAAGAAGGAATATTTAAAATTCAGCAATTTTAGGTTATTTTGCATTGATTTAGCTGAATAATTCTTTTTTCATTCAAAATTGTAAAGTAGTTTACTTTTTATCAATCAATGTCGCACGTCAATGTCATAATTTTTATATAATTTTTTTTTTTTTTGCTTTTCATGTAATGTAACATGCATTTAGTTAAATTTATTTAGAATAATTATAAATAGATTTTAATGTTCAATACATTCATATTCACAAAAATTATTATATTTATAAATATCTTCAATAAATGAAAACAAAAATAAGTTTTATATATGTAAAAACAAAGAATCCAATTAACTGAGGATAGGATTTCTAATGCCAAATAATATTTTTCCTAACACAACAAGCAGCCCTATCTACTTCTATCTGTTGGCTATTGCAACAAAATGAAATGCAGCTGGGATATGCCAGGAGCTATTTTTCTATTTTTCGTCCAACTTATAATGTAGAAACGAAATTTTAATTATAACAGATGGCATTGAATACATTTTACTGAAGTTTTCTTTGATTTCCGCAAATTGATAATTCGATAGTGCATTGGGTAAGACAAAGTTTTTTTTTATTTTTTTTTTATTTGGCACACTTTTCTTTCAATGACGGCATCAACTTCATCAACGCCTCCATTTCCGTGAATTTCATTCCACTTATACATCGAATTTGTTCAATAATGATATTCAAGTTTCTCAAATGATATTTTTATTTAAATTAAACGCTGCTTATATCGGATACTATTAAAAATTTTGAAAAAAGCCTACAATTTTTTTAAATTTCGATTGAAGTTTTAAAACAAAAATAAACACCATGTGTTTACTACATGCAAGTTTATCGTTTATAACTTTCACTGTTCGCACACGACATCGAAATAAACTGTAACTCAAAAAAAAATGTACCATAATTAGCAATCGTATTGTTCAATTGACAATATTTTTATATTCTTTTTATATAAACCGGGATTTAAAAGGGCAAATGTCAATACATAATGCCTTTTATTAAGATCTTTAATCAAAACAAAACGTGCAATCGAAATGTAAAAAAAAAATTTGCTTTTGCTTGGCTTTGCATACGAATATTTCGCAAAGTGTTATGTAGAAATACAAAATGTTTTCAAACTAGTTAAATTTGATAGATTCTCTATGATAATATGTTAAAAAACATACTTTGATAAATTTTGAATTTTTTTTAGCTGCGGTTTAGATTCCAGTGAAATATTTAATCATTATAAAATTGTATATAGAAAGTTTATTTTATTAGAAATAAAAAAGTGCTTATATATGTACATATGTACATATATTTTATTTTTATATGACAAAACAAATGTTGATATATGTATTATATTATTTTTTTATTTTTTTATTTTCGGTCAAATGAACACAAAATTTTATAAGATAGTACGAACTGCTCCACAGGATAGAGACAAATCAAAATTCAAAATGCCACTTAATTTCGTAAGAGCTCTTCTTAATGGGGCATGGTAGGCAGGTTTAGATTTAACAAGCCCAATATAAAAAGGAGTTGCATGCCTAAAATTTCGTCTAGGGACATTGAAGTGTAATTTAATACCCACAAGCAGACAACGCGGCTCATGCGAAGGAATCGGTTCAGAAAAATGTAAGGAGCGTAAGGCAAATTTTTTGAAAAATTTCTGAACTCGTTCTAAGCGGCTTTCACATGAAGAATGGCACGGTCTCCAGATAAATGAAACATATTCGAGCCTTGTTCTTACCAGAGGAACATGAGGAATCTTCAATGTGTAGGGATCTGAAAATGCAGTACTATTACGGCATTGCATAAGGTTTTGAAACAGTATAATTAATGTGATTCGAAAAACTCAATGTTGTATCGAAATAAACATCAATAATTTCAGAAACCAAATCGACAAGTATCCCAGAAATATGGGAACGCATGGGGAAATTATGAAATTTTCGGGTATGAGTGGAGTGAGAGCACTTTTTAATATTTCGGGTGCACCAAGATTGCAATTTGTCAAGGTCCACTTGAAGCGCAGCGGAATCACTAAGACTTTTAATTACTGAGTAAAACTTGAGCTCATCAGTATAAAGAAGAAATTTAGATGTAAGAAAACAGGATGAATAAGATAAACAGCAATTACATGTATATAATAATTTTTTCATACATCATCAATTTATGTATATATAATGGTATAGATACATATGTAACTAATGTAGGAAAATCAAATAATTTAACGGCACAATTATGTCCATTTTTAATAATATTATGTATTTAATTAATACGTGTTTTTAAAAAATTACATTTTTTCTTAAATTTTTCGTTTGGTAATATCACTTGTGTTATTTTGAATTATGTCATTAATACGGATTATCTTTTTCAGATAACCAAAAAAAAAAAAAAAAATTAATAAATCAGCTTTATGATAAACTTTCGGTTCGTTTTAAGTAATATCTAGTTTTTAATCTGTGAAATCGAATTAGAGGGAGGCTCATCGTATTAGTAATTTCTTTTCCTCAGTGTTTGATGGCTCAACTTTATAAACCAGAGTAATTTTTGTGACCACATGTTTATAATAAAACTATCGGAAGCCGGCGTGCTTTGCTACACCTTAAAAAAAATCAAGAAAAACTAACTGAAATTTTCAATTTTCGATTTTATTTTGGAAAAGGAAACGGCAAAAATTGATTTCAAATTTTTTGTCCAAACATTTCTTTTTTTTTTTAATTTATTCTTCATTTTCATTTTTTCACTCTTACATTACATACAATGTAATGTACGCGTATTTTGGAAGTTTACATGTATTTGCTGTTGTTGCATGTATTTTATATGGGTAGCGAACAATGTTCACTAAAATGGTCATATCTCCCATGAAAACTTCACTAATATCCCTTTATAACTCCTAAAAATTTGTTGTAATTCGATCCGGTGGTTCTCAAGTTATAGGCGCTCATCAAAATTTGCATTAATTTTTATATATATAGATATAATGAATAATATATGAAAATTGCTTCAGCGGTTATAATATATGTATATATTTTAACGATTTTCGTAATTAACGTCGATGATTCACCAAATCCTTCAGGTTTAACCACTGTATTGCTGAATAAATGTCCCAAGATTTGTTCGTTCGGCTTCCTAATTGCCAGAATTCACTCATCGCGTATTCGCTCCTCAATAATTACAATTCCATGCACTATACATAAACTATATTGAAAGCGGTATTCGATTATTGCAACTAAAATTTCTAGAAAAGTCGAAAATAAGATACCGCTTTTGGCATTCCGATTTTGATATTCAAAATATGTGATAGCCAAAATGGGTTTTTACTACTTATGATCATGAGCAGTGAGTTTTAAAATATACAAAACACAAAGCACGGGTAACATTAGGTATTTTCTAGATGCTAAAACCGCATTCGAGTATTGCGATCAAAAACGAAATATGATCTTTGTTCAAAAACTAACTGGAACTTTTAAATTTCCTTGACTTGAGGAGTCCGATTTTAAACTATGAAATCAAAGCGCGAAGAGAGAGACCGTGAGTATAATAAACGCCCTGGACGCCCCACCACATCAACATGCAAAAAGTTAAAGAAACGGTTATAAACGGCCACTGAATTACAACTGCAGAAGTGGTTGCAGATGCCTTACTTAAAGGAACGAATGTGCTGTTAATTAGTTAGTCTAAAAAAGAAAGTATTAGTTCCCCTCATAGACATCCAATATCAGTTGAAATTCATTTACCAGGAACTTATTATTCTTAAAATTTTTTCGTTTTCAATAATTTTACATTTTAATAATGAAATTTTATCACGCCTGATGTGAATTTAAAATCGAAAGACAGTGATTTTCATAAAAAAATTCGTGAACGGAGTACTTTTGGTACCATTTTCATAGTTTTTTCGAGTGAATTATGCTAGAGTGAACAAAACTTTCAATAAGACAGCCGATTTTGAAAAAATTATGTGCTTGCACCTTCTTCTGATTTCACCATGTAAAATTGCAATCTAATTTAAAAAAAAATATTTCCAATTGTCACGGCATTTTTTATGATATAAAAAATATGAAGTATCTGCAATGGCAGCTGCTTTTAGATAAAATTAATATATAATTAAAAAAAAAGAAGATCTTTTTAAGTTAAGAATTTTGTATTGAGTGGAACTATTTGTCGTTTTTGTATTACGACAACTAGAATCGCTGGATAGAAATTAAATATTTCAAGTAAATATGTAAGTAATGTTATAATAACAGCCTAAGCGATTTTTGGCCGAGCACTTCCAATATGTCATGTGCGTCTTTATGTTTTCCAATAGATGTAGGGAGCTATAGTTTGTTATAAGGTGCCGCCGAACAGCAGATAGATTTTTATGCGAAGCTTTTGTTTCGTGTCAGAAATACACTCGGCGGGATTGACATTCACTGCCGAGGAGCGAAAGCAATTATAAAAATTAACTTAATTTTTTTTTTTTTCAATTAATTTTCTATCATTTTTAGATATTAGTTGGACCAAAACTCGTAACTTGATCTACCAAATGGCAGTACGCACTGCCAAACACTCTGCTACCATGGCCGCCATGCAACTTATGTTACATTATGTTACACATGTTATGTTATTTATGTATGTTTTAAAATCAAAACTACTGCTTAGCTATTTGGCGTTATTGCTCTTCATTTCACTTCATCTGCTTCTTCTTCTTCATTTTCGATATTAAAGCAATTTGTGTTGAGTGATTTATGTGTAAAATTGCATATCATTGGAAAGTAATTAAAATGTTTTAAAGCGTAGCCACAACGAACTTGTAAATACCGCACTTACTACACACACACACACATGTACGTGTTCATACAAACATATCGGATTGTATACACATGTGCACATGCATGTATGTATGTATGTATGTATTGTATATGCATATTTTTACACACTTTTCTCGCCTTTTGACTTGCTCAATTTTTATTTTAATGCTTTGTTGTTGTTGTTGTTGTTGTTGGTTTTTATTTTTTATTTTAATAACCTTTTTTTTGCTCTTACCCGTTGTACGTTCAACTTTTGGCAGGAATTTTTCGACATAATGATGGATTAATATACATTTTTTGCTGTTGCTCGTACTACATTCACTTGTTCATATATACATTTGCATGTATGTTTGTATGTATAGGTGTATGAATTTGTAGCAATTGATGCGATGAACGCATATATGTACATGTGTATACATGCATATGCTGTCTGTTGTTGTTGGGGGCATGGCAACGCGTATTAAAGCATTGATTGGCAATCATTACGCGGCAGTTTTTCAATTTCGGCATTTTTCTTTAGTACTTATTGTGTTATTATTAGTATTTTCTTTTATACCATTATCATTATTATTATTATTACAATTTTTATTTCTGCTATTATTTCTTTTCATGTTTTTAACAATAGCAGACAAATTGTTTTCTGTGTTCTCTGCGCTTTTATTTATTATAGCCTTTGTTTTTTCACTTTTTTCCAGAGATTTTAATTGTATTTTGACTTTTATATAATATATTTACGTTTTATTAATATTGGTATTTTTTTTTTGAGTTGGGAAAAAATTTTAATTATATTTAATATACATATTTTTGATTCTAAGGTTTTTATTATTTGTTTTTGGTTTTGCAAACAAAATTTCTTCTTGGTTATTTTGTGTTCTCAATTTTGTAATTATTTCACATTTCAGCAATTTTATTTAGCATTGAACAGAGTCTTTATTATTATTCTTATATACATATGTGGGTACAAGTTATTTAAAGCATTTTTTTGTTTAAATTAACTAGAAGAAGTTGTTTCGAATTTACCTTTTTATTGTTGAGGTGTTCAAATTCGCGCTTAAATATTATTTGTTGTGTGAAAATAAGAATACTCTTATGAGCGAGGAATTTTTGAAATTATAATTTAATTTAAATTTCAAATAAATTTGTTTATTTTCGATAAAGATTGCCCAGTCACAGAGTGAGCTATTGAATTTTTCTTTAAAGATTTATGCAAATGATTTTAAAGAACGTTTCAAAAGCATATTTCAGTTATTTTATACCCCCTTAAAATAACTAATAAATATCTAGTCTAGAAATTTGAAAATATCGATTTTTTTTCATAATTCGATAGTTTAGATATTCAAAAATATCTCCCTAAGGATTTTTCAAAATTCAAACTATTTCCGAAGTTATAGCCGTTCTAGTGTCGTGGCAACTAGACCGCTCCTTTCTCTAATATGGACATTTGTGCCCAAACATCTTCATGCTTAACTTAACGTAAAACTTTAAACGTGTTTTCCTCGAAACTACTTTCTTCGATGCAGTAACCACAATACCTCAAGTTCTAATCAGCCGACTTACCTAAAATTTGGCATGAATATTCTTTAAATATCTCTCTATCACATGGACCAACAAAAAATAAAAATTTGAAGTTTGTAATATATTAAAAAAAATCGACCTTTATTTTTGAGCAGCCGCCATTTTATGAAAAAAAAATTTCCAGTTTCGTACGTTTTTGAGATAGCGACTAATTAAAAGTTCGTAATTGTTTTATTTTTCAGATGACCACAAGGGTAGAAATCATGGCGACGAGGACACGACCTTTTTCCCCCCCTCTCTACTTCAAGTACGCATAACTCCATGAAAATTTTTTATTTTTATTTTTTGTATTAATTTTGTGTATTCTTGAAATTTAAATAAACAAATGATAACAAAAATGGATAATGAAAATTCCAAATGATTTTTTTATCAATTGCCAAAAACACTCGAAATTCGAGTCTCTAGGCTAGAATACCCCCTTAAAGTTTTTTAATTTATTCCTTTTTTTTAAGTTTTTGTTTGTTTTTTATATAATTATTAATTTTAATCTTATCTTTTTATACATTTTGGTAGCATTTTTTTGCCATAAGAAAATTTAAGTATTTTTGTTTTTAACTTGATAACCTTATTTAACATCCATCTAATCGCTCTAATCCACTCAGTTTCTACTAACTCAACACCTCAAGTGTCACGCTAGCCACTTATCCACTTGAGTAATTAAAGCACAATTTATGTGCATGTAAATATACAAGAATATTATAAGAAAATTCGAACAAGAGCACATTGACCTTCTGCATTACACCTTTCATGCATTCAAGCAATTTATTTATTTTCTTCAATTCGAACCAAGCAAACAATGCACACGCGTACCACACACCACAACACCAAAACACCACACCACTTGAGATGCCACTTGAAATACTGCCACCAGAGCCGCAGCAGCATCAGTAGCAACAGGAGGAGGTAGAATTCCACTCAGTTCAGCATAGGAAATATTGCGCACTGTGAGTGTTGCGGTTATACGAAATACGCCTCATTAAACACTTTTACAATTGTGGAAATAAATCAAAATTCAATCAGTGATTTCTATTGTATGAAATGCCATGGAGTTCGTTTGAGACAGTCAGTCTCTATACAAGCTATATACGAGTACGTGCATATTTATTTGTCTGTGTGCGTGTAAAGCAGCACAAGTCAATCTAAATATTGAATTGTTTGCCCTCATTTGGAGTAAAACTTATTTGTTTTGTTATTTAGCAAACTTTTTTTTGTAATGAATACATATGTATGTATGAAGAAAACATGTACATATACAAATACATACATACCCACATGCAAGTACTTTGGAGCATAAATGCGCGTTGCTACTTGCGTTGACACGTGTCAAAACTTCCGTTTCGATCGTAAAGTGTCACAGGAAATGCGCGTTTTGGGTTGTTAGGCGCATACAAACACAAATGTAACAATAATGCTATATAAAAAAAGCCTGAAATAAGCATCAATACATTTGGTGGCGCATTGAAAAATGGGGTAAAATAATAGAAGGCGCAATTTCAGTTGAATAAATGTGCATGTAAATATTGTATGCAAGTGTATACATACATATATATATACAATGTGCTAGACAATTACATTACTTATTTTGCTCGTATTTAACACATAAAACTTTTGATTTAGTAGTGTTGCTGTCGCCAGCATTGTTGCTATTGCGTATTGCAAATGTTATTGCTAGTGCTGCACTAGTTGAAATCCTTTTTCATTAAATTTTATGCAATTTTGTAATTTTATTTTAAATTTTTTATTTATTTATTTTTAGCTTATATGCATATTGCATGTCACTACGGCTTTGCCCTGATTTACTGTGTCAAAATTGTGATGATTTACCGCTTTGAGCTATAATCTGTCGCGAGCAAGAGTTACAGCGTAAACACGTATACTATATGGGCATGCAATATACATACAAAAGTTTGTATATTTTGCTTTAAATTAAGTCGAGTTTTCCCTAGTCATCTATTTAATACTCGTAATAACAACATTTCTGTTAATTCAAGCAAAATTTTATATGAAAAATTTTATTTTGTAAATCTTAATATTTTAAAATTTCTCTTTAAAGTCTGTGAAGTGAAAAATCAAACAAAATTAACAAAAAAAATTTGTATTATTTCACGTAAAGCAAGACATTTTATAGACAAACTATCAATTAGGCTCATTGCTTAGTTAGGAAAGAAATTTTCTTTTAAAAATATAAATTTTTCCATAATTTTTTTGTATTAAATTGCCTGAAGGTGTGAATATATATATCTTTTAACCAATGTGAAGTTTCTACAACATAAAAACGAAGTATTAAGATGGCAAGTCCAGATATTCGGCACAATAGATTTATCTACTTTGTAATATTTAAAAAAAACAGTTTTTTTTTTGTATTTTAAAATTTTTTTCTCAAATGAAAAAAAAATATATCTTTAAATAATCAGAAAATTGTTGAATTGTTGGCTTCAAAACAAAAAAAATTGAGTGAATACTAAGTATGAATAACACGTACGCAGTACTTCTTTCAAATCTCTAAAGGTCGCTGCCCATACAGGACTTGAAACTGTAAAGTGCGCGGCATTCGTAAAGGAAGCGCTTTAAGATTTCTATCTTGTGATTGTACATTTAGGCTCTCGCGTACCTGCCAAGTAGAGGATGTCCCATAAGAATAGATCCATTATTGTAGATATCTACTTTATTTTTAGTGAGATTAGCTCTCTCATAGTGAGTTTACAAGTGACATGCTTAGACTCTTTCATCCTGCCATATGATTGTGTCCTGCCACCCATAGTAGGTTTAGAGAGAACTACTTAGTACTCATGTTTAGTAATTCGCTGTGTTTCTCTATCCTTTTCAATTTAATTGTGTCAGATTTCACGGCTCCTAGTGCTGCCTGGCTATCCGAGAAGATAAACGATTATTGTATAATGAATAAATGCTCCTCAAACAAGATTTGAGCTCAAAACTAGAACTTATTGCACGAAAATTAAGAAAAAAATAAACAAAATATTTTTGAGAAAATATATGTATTTATAAGAAACTAAAAATTGTTGACAACAACCATTTTTTATTCAATATTAATTAGAACTAAATAATTATTTTTGTTAAAATGGAAGCAGACAAAATTTGTAAAATACGGCAAATATTCACGAAAATAATAAAAAATATATTGAGAACTGCATTTCTAACTTTAGAATTAGCTTTTTCTGCACACGTGTCATAACCGCTTGTATTTTTTTTTGGATAATAAAGGGTGTTTTTTTATGGAGGTATAGAACTTTAAGTTGCAATAGAACAACGATGGATTATTCGATTGACATTAATTTTATTTATCCGAAAGATAATCTTGTGGCATTACATTTTAAATATGATTTCTGGCATATGACCGCCACGGCTGGCGCGGATGTAGTCCAATCTGGACGTCCAATTTTCGATGACTTTTTCCAACATTTGTGGCCGTATATCGGCAATAACACGGCGAATGTTGTCTTCCAAATGGTCAAGAGTTTGTGGCTTATCCGCATAGACCAATGACTTTACATAGCCCCACAAAAAGTAGTCTAGCGGTGTTAAATCACAAGATCTTGGAGGCCAATTCACAGGTCCAAAAAGTGAAGTTAGGCGGTCACCAAACGTGTCTTTCAATAAATCTATTGTGGCACGAGCTGTGTGACATGTTGCGCCGTCTTATTGAAACCACATCTCCTGGACATCATGGTTAACAATTCAGGCATGAAAAAGTTAGTAATCATGGCTCTATACCGATCACCATTGACTGTAACGTACTGGCCACCATCGTTTTTGAAAAAGTACGGACCAATGCTTCCACCAGCCCATAAAGCGCACCAAACAGTCAGTTTTTCTGGATGTAACGGTGTTTCAACATACACTTGAGGATTACCTTCACTCCAAATGCGGCAGTTTTGTTTGTTGACGTAGCCATTCAACCAGAAGTGCGCTTCATCGCTAATGGATGTAGTGCGCGATACGTTTTCCGCACAGAACCATTATTTTCGAAATAAAATTGCACATTTGCAAGCGTTGTCCAGGCGTGTGTCTATTCACGATGAATTGCCAAACCAAACTGAGAACAAATCACTTGACAGCTGTTAAATCGGTCGCCATCTTGAAAAGTAATGCCAACTTAAAGTTCTATACCTCTATAAAAAACACCCTTTATATATAAATCACAATCGCCAAGGGATTGTGATTACCGAACATTTTAAACTGTTAGCCAAAAAATCAAACATGAAATTAATTAGTTTGAAATCACTTTTTTTTTTTAAATCTATTACATTTAGTTTTAAGCTAATGCGACAGGTAGACACTTTTCATGTTTCGCTGATGCGATTTTCGTGTGCATCTTGATGTTCTCGCAACAAATGGAGGGATCTACAATTTATTGTTAGTCGCCTCAGAACGGCTAATTGATTCTGTTTCTTTTTCCATTCACTATTAAAAAAATTGGCAAACTTAATTGCGCTGAAGTGTTGATTTTAATAACTTAATTTAATAAAGTTTGATACAAAAACTCATTTCGCTATATTTCGAAAAGAACATTTCTTTTCGCATGTAATTTAGTTCGTGCCAAATTTAAAATTATTTTCTTAGTAGCTTTAGCTGTTTCATAATTAATAGTCTTCTCCTGAATAATATATACTATATGTTTATCCACCTTACTTGCTTCAGAAACTAGCTAATGTCTCTACTTTTGCATATTTTGCTCAAGAGGATATGCATTCCGCAAGGCAAGCGAAATTAATAGAAATGCCTGCATACCTTACTGTTCGAAATTTTCGAGACAATAATATACATACTTTACTAAGGGTTTTAGAAACACATATATACATATATATGTATATATGCATATAAGATACAATAATTTTGCCTTAAAGACTTTCTGCTGTCTAAGCGGCTAGAGAACAATAGCTTTCAACGCCTCAAAATACAGCTGAAATAAGGAAGATTTGAAATATAGTATGTACTTGTATATATGCATAGATATATATATTATGTATGTAAGCAGATGTCCGCATATGCAAAAATCAATGTGTACGCCTACAACGGTACCGCCCGAAAATTAGCTAATCCGCTTAGTAGACAAAAGCCAAGGGGAAAACAGGTCGAGATAATGCCAAACAAAGTAAAACACAGGGAAACAAAATAAAAACAGAGCAAAGCAAATGCAAATGAAGTCAAGTAAACATTCAATTGTCGCGCATTGTATTGAACTGAGCGACAGCAACAAAAATAATTGAAATAAGTTTCGGCGGTGATATTATGGCCTACCGTGCACAGGTGCCAACACACCGCCCTCATTTTGCGAAAGGTTTGCTATATAGCAGAACTGTGTTTCTGTATATCTTCTCTACTGATTACAATTTTCAATAATATTTTCCTTCCGCCACTTACCGGTGTGTGTCCGTTTATGTATTTTTAGATTCTCGCTGCGTGCAAACACCTTGCCACAGCCGGGATGTGGACAGGCAAACGGTTTTTCGCCCGTATGCACACGTATATGATTGACCAACTTGTATTTGGCCTTGAAGGGTCGACCATTGCGCGAACATCCAACCCAGTAGCAGGCATGAGTTGTACATTCCGGTCCGCCGACATGCTCCACCGTTAGATGGGTGACTATATCGTGCATAGTGTGAAAGATTTTATTGCAAGTTTTGCGCCCACTCGGACCGCCCGGTTGATCGGGATCAATCCAAAGACATTGCATTTCTTGCTTAATTGCAGACGCTGGCGATGGCTGATGGCGCATGTAACGTAGAAAAGCACCAGCGCCGGCTGGATGCATCGACATGGCAGGATGTTGATGATGATGCACCGACGGGAAATTCGTATGATGTTGAGCATGATGGGCATATGGGTGCGCATAATCAGCCATACCCATACGCATCTGATGTTGATGGTGATGAGCGGCGGCTGCATGATGGTGTGCATGGAAGGGGTGATTGCCAAAGGAGCTGGTCAAATCGGGATGTTGTGCATGAGTGGCGGGAAAAGATGGGAATATCATGGATTCGGCGGCGGCCGTTGCAGCTGTTGTGGCTGCACTTTGACCGACTAGTTGTGATGCTGCTGCGCCAGACATATAATCATTGTCCGTGCGTCGTCCCAGCAAAAAATCGCGTGGCGATGAGTACGCTGAACCGAGCTGGGTATTAAAATGACCGTAACCGCTATTCTGATATGCAGCAGCACTAGCCGCGGATGCACCTACGGGCGGGGACATATCGCTGACACTAGCGCCCAACGACATTGCTGACGACATTAGGCCGCTGGTGTCCAATTGTTGTGATTGTTGTTGTTGCGCTTGTTGCTGTTGCTGTTGTTGTGCTTGCGCTTGTTGTTGTTGCTGCTGTTGCACCTGTTGTTGTTGTTGTTGTTGCTGCTGCTGAAGCTGTGCATGCTGCTGTTGAGCGCTACTGCCCAGCAAATCCGACTGATTGGTGGGTGTGGTCGGTGACATACGCAGCCCATAGGAGGCCAAATGATGTTGCGAGGGTGAGGGGTCAATAAAAGCGTTCATCATCATTTTGAAGGCTGTTACTTTGATGTATTAGCGGGAAAGAGTGTCAGTTTAATGTCTTTCAACGCGTCGATTGTTCAGAGCGCCGACACGAGTAAGTAAAATGTGAACAAGCGGTGCTCAAACTGTTCGATTTGTATTGTGTATGTTTACGAGTAATTTTTTTTTTAGCTAATTACGTTGAGCTTTTCAAATACAACAACACTTGATTAAAAGAACATCTCACAAACGTTTTAAATTCGTTTCAGTATTTTTGTTATTTTTCTTGCTCTTTATTTTCACCTTCTTTTACACAAATTCTATCACTGCGTTCGTTTACCGTCGCATTTCATGTTTTTCCGTATTTATGATTTTATTTGTATTTCATTTATTTCTTCATTATCATTCTTATTAGATATTTCATCACTATTTTTTTTTTGTATAATATTCTAATATTTTTTATCCAAACACAAAATATCCACTTTATTCGATTAACTAAATAAATAATTTTCCACGACCGCGGCACCGTTATGAACAGTGTATAGCCAGCCGTTGCTGATCCGCCTATTAGATCTATGCACGAAATATTTCTAACTGCGTTGCGTTTATTTCCGTTAATGTTCCGTACAATTGGGAATTGCTTATGCCACTGCATACAGTCACAGGCATGCGACCGACCGTACCTTTCCGAGTGGTATCGTGGTATCGTGTCGTGTATGTTGTCGTCGTGGTCGACGCTGTGCGAATGCGGGGTGCACAGTGGTTAGCTTCGACTCCTTCGGCATATGCGCGCCGGCTAGCCGCACACTTGGTGTAGAACGAAATAAACAAAACAAAAACAACAACCTCAAAAGCATACACATAACACATGTATGAATATGAGGTAGTGTGTGCCATCAACGACCGACGGCTCAGACTGGCTGGTGGCTGTCTGCCTGTTGAAGTGATTCTACTTAGGCTGCCGTGGTAGTTATTGGTGCTATTGCTTGGCAGCGTTATGGCGTTACTATGGAGCGTAGCACTCTGCGTGTGTGCAACAGCAAGAGATCGCATGCCACATGCCGTGACTTTTGTTGCACGCACGCTTAAGAAACTGAATGTGGTGAATAAAAGGCGCAATGAAAGATCAATACAGTTGTTAACTGTCTCACAAGCATATAAGCCAAATGTGCAAAGAGCTCAACTAGTCAACTGAAGCGAGCAGATGTGGTGAATTTCGAAAGTGGAAAAACTGGCTATCCAACATTTGGTAACTCTGCGTTGGTAAGAAAGAACAAGCATATATTGCAAAATGGCCGTCGAACAATATATGCGATGTGCATGTGAGAAAGATGGCAAGAGACTTCCAATAGGACACTAAACGAGCGTATAAGTAGAAATGAAACAGCTGTGGTGTAAATGATTCATTACAACAAAAAAAGTAGTCACACTCACTTTGCACACGTACGACAGAGCAGTCACAATGCAAGGGAGCGCAAAACTAACAGTAAATTCCATATTTTTATCTCACTTTCACATGCATAAGGCTAAGCCCCAGTGTGGCATAAAGCAATGGTGGTTGATGAAATTGGAGAAATAAAAAGCTGCAACAAAACATACGCACGCCCATTAGGTTCGCAAGTTCAACACCGCGTATTAAGCATTTCAGTAGCTGAAATGCGCACAAATAAAAAAACAATAAGTAATAAGCTTGCAACTTGTGTGGGCGTGTACGTGCAACTTTGATTTCTTTTTCAATAAGAAAACTCAACTTGCCTATCTAGTGGTTGTAATGCGTAGGCGTGTTTACGCATGTCATCTCAGCAACCCTACTCAGTGCATTAAACATTTCAGTTTTCAACTTGCAGCTGCGTCGCACCGCGCCCCACCTTACACTTGTGACAATGGGTTAGTAATTGGCAATGCTGTGATTGGTTGCCAACGAGAAGTATGTATATGTAAGTACAAGCAGAGGTATGTACGTATCCAAGTAAAAGCGTTACCAGGCAAATTGATTTGATGCATATATTAATATGTACATTGTTAGCTATTACAAGTTAACGGTTAACATATGTAAATATGTGCAATATGCTTAGTTATGATAAATATGTATACATATATACATAATATACAATATGAAAATAACAATTACCTATAATCAACTCCTTTTGTTTGGTTACAAATGTACGTATGTATGTATGTATGTAAATTCCTAAGTATTGCACATTAAGTGTTCAAAAACGTCATAGCACAGCCATTCGTTCTTTCTTTCGTTCATTCGTCCATTTGCCCTTGATTAATTGCGTACAATTTTCATTTTGGCATTTTGTGGTAATTTTTCATTCTAATTTTTACACTCACTCCATGCACTTACATGTTAGGTATGATTTATTTACGCTGTTGGTCTAATTTTTCATTTTCACAGCTACATTCATTATATGCTTTCCATATTTATACACACATAGTTGCCAACGCGCCTACCTACCTACCTACCTGCATATATAAACTTTCATAGCAATGTGTTTACGTGCATACATGTGAATGTGTGTATATGGGGTGCATACACCTACTGTCATAATGTTTTTTTTTTTGTTTTTGTTGCATTTAAGATTAATTAAGTGCAAAAAGTTTGAGTATCTCCTAAACAAATGACTCGACTACATACTAGATAGGAATACATTGTGTTTAGCCATCTGGTTATGGACTGTATCTAATTAAAAATATCAATTTGAGTAATTTCAAAAGTTGCTAAACAAACAAAGTTTAAATATCTGTTTGTACTTAAATAGTTTTGGCATAAAAAATCCTCTTCAAATTTTTACGTCCTCATAATTAGTTATATCAAATAATACAAACCTCGAACAGCTCTTCTAACTTATTGAGTGCGCCTGAATTTTCCATTTCATAAAAGTTCATATTCAACAAATTTAAGAAAAATTCAACGTTGACGGGCGATTATGCGAGGTGTGTTCAAAGGAAAAGATAAATTTCGAATTTTTTTCAAAAGTACTTATTTATTCATCAATATCTATTTCCTCCACTTCAAAGTAATCCCCCTCGGATATAATACACTTGTACCAACGCTTTTTCCTATCCTCGAAGCAATTCTGAAATGTGCTTCTTGGTATGGCCATCAGCTCTTTCTTCGATTCTGACTTCATCTGAGGTGATTTTTGAGGCATGATTACGAATAAGCATTGATGTGTGAGCTGATGCATTATAGTGATGCAGAATCCACGATTTGTTTTTCCACAATTCCGATCGTTTGAGCCGTATTGCTTCACGCAAACGTTGCATTACCTTGTAGTATTACTTATTAACTGCAAGAACTCATGATGCCCCACACCATTGTAATCAAAGAAAACAGTAAGCAAAACCTTCACATTTGATCGAATTTGGCGTGCCTTTTTCGGTCTTGGCTCATCTGGCAGCTTCCATTGGAATGATTTGGCCTTGGTTTCGACGTCACAATCATAGACCCACGATTCGTCACCCGTTATGACCCGTTTTAGCAAACCCGGATCGTTGTTGACGTCATTCAACAACTCTTGAGCGATACTAATGCCACATTGTTTTGGCTCAAAATTTAGCAATTTCGAAAAAACTTCGCTGCCACATGTTTCATGCTCAAAACATTGGAGAAAATGAATGGCATGAGCCGATTGATATGCCAACATCCTCTGCAACTTTCCTAATAGTGATTCGACGACTTTCAAGAACAATTTTTTCACTGTTTCGATATTTTCTTCGCTAGTTGACGTGGTCGCACCTCCAGGACGCTTAACCTCCTCAACATCTTCTCGGCCTTCTGTAAAGCGCTTGTACCACTTATAAACACGGTTTTGAAAGAAAGTGGACGCACCGAATGCCACAGTGAACATTTCAAAAGCTGTGGAGCACTTTATTCCATTTTTAACGCAAAATTTAATACGTATTAATTTCTTCCAAAAGTCAAAAATCGAAAGCACACAAAAACTTGACTAACCACTTCTGTTGTCAAAAACAAGCTACTAATCGAAATTGGATCCTAATGTAAGCACATGATAAACATATTTGTCCGATTATAACAAAAACAAAATATTGATAATCGAATGTACGCAGCGCGCGAAAAATCAAAATTCACTTTTTCATTGGAACATACCTCGTACATAAATCATCCAGTTCAGTCAAACATAACCTCAATTAACAACCAATAATCTTAAGATATAAAAACAGCTTTTTTTTTTAGATGCGACCACCAATCAACATGGAAAACTTTCTGCTAAAACAAAACGGTTTCGCTAAGAAAAATATTAAAAAAAAAATAATTGGGCAACGAAACATTTTTAATTTATTTAATTAGATTATAAGACATAATTGTCGCTAAATTTGGCTTCAATCGCATTTTCATTGATTGCTTTGAAAAAATCGAAAAAAAATTTTATTCTACTTACATACATATATTATTCTCCACAATTCATTCTGATATAATTTAATTCTTTTAACATAAAAACTTAAAAAGATCGTTGTATTATAACAATAATTAATATGTTCTTTTATGCTAAGTTTCATTAACTACTTATCCTTAACAGTTCTGCAAGTCAATTAGAAAGCAGAAAGCTCGCCTGGTTTCTCTGGAAAATATTTATTCTAAAAAGTTTTATTCATTTAACCAGTTGGTACTCCCCAGCTAGGCATCGCTTAATTTAAATGTAGTATTGTCACTGATAATTTTGGAAGGAGATGTTTTGTTTCACCGAAGCAACTATCACTTCTTCAATTTTTTTTTATTGTATAACAAAATATTCAATTTTGAATAAAACTCATTCACTTTTAACCACAAACAGTTACAATTCCTGAATGTACGAGGTATGTTGAACGGAAAAGCTGAAGGTTTTGCTCCCTGGTTTCTTCGATTACAATGGTGTGGTGCATCATGAGTTCCTGCTAAAAGGTGGTACAGTTAATAAGGAATACTATAAGGATGTTATGCAACGTTTGCGTGAAGCAATAGCGTTCAAGCGATCGGAATCGTGGAAAAACAAATCGTAGATTCTGCATCACGATAATGCTCCAGGTCACACATCAATGATTATTTGTGATTTTTTGGCCAAAAGCAAAGCCGTAATCATGTTTCAACCAACGTATTCACCAGATTTGACTATTCCCACTATTTTGACTATTTTGTGATTTTTCGCTATTCCCAAAACTAAAGAAAGCAATGAATGGAAAGCGTTTTGTCACAATTGATGAGATTAAGTCAGAATCGAAGAAAGTGTTGATGGCGATACCGAAAAGCGTTGACACAAGTGTATTATATCCCAGGGGGACTACTTTGATGTGGACAAAATAGACATTGATGAATAAATAAGTACTTTTCAAAAAAATACAAAATTCAAATTTTCCTTTGAACACACCTCGTATGCAGGATTACAAAAACTCACTAACCCAAAATTAAGTAAAATAGCGGCTAAATATTAGCGCACTTAGTTGTTGTTAGTTGGTAATTAATTGAATATTCCAACAATAGATTGCATGGCTGACGTTGGCTCGGTGGTAGTAAAAGAAGTCTAATGAGGAGATGTGGTGATCTCCGAAACAGCTATCAGTTCTACCATTTTCCTTTGTAGTATAACGAAATTTTCAATTCAAAATTCTACCAAATAGGCCTTTTGAATAAAGCTCATTCACTTAATTCACAATTACAGGCTGCTATAAACAATTAAAAAAATTATATAAATTATTATTTCTGTTATGAGACCGAACGTTTGACCAATACAAAATTATATAGTTAAAAAAAAAAGACAGTCGCCTCTCGTTAGGAATTGTAAGCTCCTTTCAATGTCTTCGACCTTCTGAAATGAAAATAATAGCTTCTCATAAAAATCCATGGGCCACTTATACATGTATGTACATACATACATATGTTTAGTATATTCAGCATAGTATTTTCAATTACACAAATAAAAAATAAAAAATATACACATGTTTGCAATTCAATTCCATTAATTTACTGGGACTATTCGGAGACAGTTGCCGAGTTTTTACCATATTGTACTACCATTCGGAATGTGAGGGTTCAAGTCCAGGTTCGACTAACACCCAAAACTGCAGAAAAATAATTTTTCTCAATGCAGTCGCCGCTCAGCAGAGAATGTCAAACTCTTCGATTTCATTTCTGACAAGAAATAAAAGCTCCTCATAAAATGCATCGGGCATTCGGAGACGGCTAAGAAAAAACATCAAGAAGCTAAACGACAAATTGAAGGTGAAGCTTGGCCGAGGAAGAGTGTATTAATAATAATGTGTATAACGAAATATGTACATAAATTTATAAAAGAAGTTCGATTATTGTATGGGCAAGCCCCGCTATTTTAGTCCTTGATATTTTTCGTAGTAAATTCGAATAAATATGCACAGAAAAATCAAGAATAGTCATTGAAAAACATTTTTTTTTCAGCAATAAACACTGCAGAATTGCAGAAAATGCGTTTTGGTTTCGAAAAATTTAGTTACGAGGTTGACAAAGAGAGGGTACGATTTGTTCAAAAATATGATCATAGAAAAATATGTTCAAAAAAAAAAATTTGGTTTAAATATGTAATAAACATATGTATGTATATATGAATAATTTTGTCTTATATTGAAAAAAAAAACAATTGATCAATCTGGAAATAAAGCGCTAATAAATTTTTGGAAAAAAAGAGAAGAGAATATACATTTTCTCTGGATGGCCACTCTGCATTGCAATCAGGTGTTCAAGATGAAAATGTACAATATTTGAAACTTGAAAAATACTGGTATAGCAAAATTCATCCGCACTTGCAGTTTTAATACTTCTGAACAAATTTATTTAACAAGACGATATAATTAAAAGGATTAAATTTAGCGATAACTTATAGTGCCTTTTGTACATAAAATAGCATACTTCGAGTCATCTTCATAAAAGTAACTTCGATATTAAACCAAAAAATACAATTTTTCTCAGTAAAATTCTTAAATTTTTTTTTTTTAAATAGTCGTAAATGTTTTGTGGTCACAAAGTGCTTTTCATTACTAAGTACTATTTAAGCTTCTTTCATACGCCCCGCCACACTTGCATGCCGATTGAGCGAATTGTAAATAGCGTTCACCCATTCGTTAGTTGATAGTCACCATTCGCCATTATTTTAGCTGTCATTGCAGCCATTGCTGTCTTTACTGCCTGTGTTGTTTTTGTAGCTGCTGCTGCTGTTATTTAGACTTCTGCTTTTCGGTAATCAATATTATTGCTTCCAAACAAGGCTAGGGTATCAAAGCTGTTTACTGTTTTCCACGCTATTTGTGTTTAATGCCGACTTGCGGCTACCAACTGTTCGCCGCCACTATTTTCACTTCATTTCTCAACCAACAACACGTTCGACGGTTTCCGCCCAAGTTGTTGCTAAATCTGCATTGTGCGTTCGCGTGGTGAAAAGCAGCAAAAACAAACACAAAAAACCAAAAAAAAACAACAACAACTGCAATAGCAATAGCAGCAGCAGCCAATGCCATTTGTGGAAATTACTCAATGTCCGTCCAAACGGTTGGATGCCAACAGGCCGTTGCTCATTTTGGCTTCTGCATTATACTTGTAAATGTCTGCAGCCGATTGTATGTGCTCCTAACATGCCAACAACAACAGAAAAACATTTGAGAGTCCACTTCTAAGGCAATAAGTTTAGCGTAACAAGCTTACAATGTTAGCAGTGCTGCCATATTGCTTTTATCACAAACGTTGAGACTGTCAATGTGTTGACAGTTGCAAAAGCATTTGTGCATGCATGTTGTTGTTGTTGTTATTTCATTTGTGTGTATGTGTTCTGTAATGCTTTTTGCTAACAGTTCGACTCCACTAATGATTGCAAACTGCATGCTATTATTGCCGCGTGTGATTTGTTTCTTTTCCCAATGTACTCGTAGTGGTGACGGCGGCGGTGGCGGCTGTCATTTGACTTCAATCCAGCCAACCGACTGACATTTCAATTGAATGAAGTTTTATGGCTTGATTCGGAAATTCCTTTCTTACAAATGAGATTTAATTGCGAAATTGGTAAACGTCGGCCTTTGACGAAGCGAGCCGCCATTTAATGTAAGCCACTTATACGGTACAACATATACATATGTATGTACATACATACATATGTATGTATGCATATAGGTACATACTCGCATGCAGCTTTAAGGAAATGATCTGCTTGAATACTTACTTATAAAAAAGGCTGAGAAAATCTACATATGTAAATGCTTGTAATGGTAATCAAAATACCAAAAGCAATGAAAGATAATTAAAAGTCGAAAATGGTGGGAAATTTGTTTTTAAGTTCGTTCTTTAATTACCTAGTATCATTGGCAGCCACTCAGAGAAAACACGAGCTTTCTATTCATGAATCAAGTCTGAAAGCCATAGAGGGCTAAGCATGGTGAATCATTCCCAGAAAAGTAAGGGATTCATCGCTCACACTTCCATACTGCAAATTTCAGAACACTAAATTTTACCGTTTTTGAATAAATCAAACTTTTTTCAGTAAGAAACAATTTTTTCTTCAAAACATGTGAAGCGATTGATCTAAGTACTTTCGATTAGTGATCGCCAAAATAGCAATAAGAGAGTGTTAGTGAGAGAAAAGAAAATGCACTAAAAAAATAATTACGTTTAAAAATATAGCATATTTCTTAGAACAAAAGAATGAGAAAAACGTGTGAATAGCGACCCGAAAATTGTGGTATGAAGCGGTCAGATAATAATAGTAGCTTTTAGATAAAAAGTGAGGTTACGTTCAAAATTTTCGTCTTTTTATTTTTTAAGCATATTTCAGGATTCTGGCAGAATTTCGAAACAGTTTCTTGTATCGTCAAGCTAATAGACTTAGGGCACGAATGAAAGGCTGAAGAATAGCGCAAATTATGTGCAACACACGCATACATATATCGAGAAACTTAGCAGGTCAGTTGAGAAGTCCCCGGCCTTTTTTAGACATAATTAATTTTTTTTTATTCAACATAGTCCAAGAGTGATACACTGAGTAAAGCGACCCTCCAACTTTTCGATACCCTTTTTGTAGTACGATTTGTTCTTTGCTTCAAAATTAACCCTTAGTTTCGGAGATCGCCTCTTCAATCGACGAAAATTTCTTCCCAGCGAGCATTCTTTTGAGATCTGATACCAATACCTGATGATTGATTTTCCTGGGGCAGGGTCCGAAAACTCGTCATCAAACCAAGTATATTCAACTGTATTTTTTTCCTTTCAAAACGTAATATTTTATCAACACGCGAAATTCCTTTTTATCCATTTTTTTTCACAATAAAAAAGTTGCTTCACACAAAATACTATAATTCAAACTAATGATCTGACAGTTGTCATATTTATATACACGTTTTTTGAAGGTTAGGACTAGCTAAAAATCTTATGGATTTAATTCTTCCTAATTCCATCTAAGGGTCAGGCCGGTATTGGTACCTCACGCCTTCAAATTATGTGGTACTCGTAACACTATTTGCATGTGAGACTTCATAAGGAATCTAGCAGTTCAACCTTACTAGATTTAAATATCTACAATAAAGCCGATAAATCAACATTCACATTTCGAAATTCTGATGTAATGGTTGAAGATGCTGTATATTTATGCTGACTACAGAGAGTCGCAATATTTGTTGATGACAGAGTTTTGTCCAAAGTATTATCCATGTCGGATCACCGATAAAAATCTGAATAAATGAAAAACTCCTAATTACAGTAACGCATTGTATGCAAAATTTTATAACATATTCAACTGAAAAATGAAAGATGAGAATTGAGGCCAGAGAACACATAAAACTTTCGCACATGTAAGAGAATCTCAGTCTTTCTATATCTGTCCACGAGACTCTTAGACCATATATAATAAAGGGTGATCTATTTCGAAGTTCCCTACTTAAAAAAAAACACAGAAAATTCATATTTAATGGGAATGTTTATTATCATTCGAAAGAACATTCTTTGTCATTTATTTTTTGAAGATTATCTCTTTCGAATGTTGGCCGCGGCTATGTCTCAGATGGTCCATCCATTGAGTCCGATTTTCGGTGGAACATTTCAACTGGTAATTGGCGAATGACATGCATGATGTTTTGCTCCAAGGTATGAATCGAAGCGGGATTGTCCGCATAGACTTTAGGCTTTACATATCCCCACAGGAAAAAGTCTAAAGGTGTGATATCACACGCACTTTTAGTGGCCAATCGACCGGTCCAAAATGTAAAATTATCTACTTACCGAAGTATCCTCTCAATCCAGATCACTGGCTTCTATTTCAGGCATCAAATAGTCGGATATCATGTGGCGCTGACGGCCGCCATTGACGACGTTTTAACCGGCATCATTTTTGAAGAAATATGGACCGATGATTCCACTGGCCCACAAACCATTCCAAACCGTTGTTTTTTCTGGATGAAATGGCAGCTCTTGAATCTCTTCAGGTTGCTCTTCGTCCCAAATGCCGCAATTTTTCTTGTTTACCTACCCATTGAGTCAGAAATGGGCCTCATCGCTGAACAAAATTTGCCTCGAAAACGTAGGGTCTTCTTGAAACTTTTCAAGAGTCCATAGAGCGAAGCGATGTCGCTTGAGAAAGTGGAGCGGTTTCAATTCTTGCACGAGCTGTATTTTCTACGCTTTCAATTTAAGATCTCGAAGTAAAACGCACTAAGTCGTTCCATACGTCAGTCCGAGTTGCTGCGAATGGCGCCGAATCGACTCTCCATGGTCTTCGTGTACACTCTCAGCTACGGCCGCTATATTTTCTTCACTGTGTGCTGGATGTGGTCTGTTCGGTTGAATAGTATCCAATAATGAATGCTGGGTCTCAAGATGGGTGATGGTGTTGCGAATAGTATGCTCAGTGGGCTGATTATACTGACCATAAGTTGAGCGAAGCGCGTAATAAAGTTGAATGATTTGTAAACGTTGTTCAGACGTAAGTCTTTCCATGATGAAATGCCAAACAATACTGAACAAAAATAACATGACAGCTTGACCCGACTCACGCGTGATCTGTCAAAAAAAGGCTATTGAAAAAAGCATCTCTACATGGATCACCCTTTATACGGAGTATTGGTATGAAGGTCTAGTGCAAGAAAAGTGTATATAAAAAAAGACAAACTTGTATAAGGGTTGGTTGAAGGGGGAAGTTGAGAAATGACTCAAGTCATTGAGTAGCCTCATTGTACTTTCCTGTATATACCAACCAATAAACTGTTTTTTTTTACACCCAGGCATTCCCATGCTGGCGTTTCAGGAATTATGGGAAATTAAGACGTCTCGGCCGGTTGTAGTGCTGCAGCGTTTCGTCCTCTTATGTGCATGATTTGCTCTCATCCGATTCAACCTTTCCTAATTTTTGAATATATATCAGGAGTAGATGTCATCTCAATAAACCTAGAAGAATACTCTCTAATCTAATCTCTTTTGCTTTGGGCAAGTACAAATTTGATGCCTGTGCAAGCCAGCACCTACACTTTCTCACTACCTTCTACATCGATATGATCCAAAATACTCTGATGTTATTCAATGTATTCTTTCTTGTTGGGCTATTAATTGTCTCCTTGCATGTCCTCACAAATTCAGATTTTATGTTGGAATGTTCAATAATTATGGGCTGGTGTTAAATCTCTGTTCAGACAATTCGGCATCTCCTTTGATTTCGGGTGAAAGAAATCTAGTTGGCATTGAAAAACATCGAAAAATAGCTTTTTTTTAGGAAGATAAGATAGAGAACTCTCCTCTACATGTAAGCGAATAGTTCAAGAGAGCTGCAGATCCATATCCAAATGTAAGAAAATACTATGTGTCAACCTGGTCAAGTATGAGAAGTTAAGTATAAAAAACTTTTATAATAGATTATTGAGACTTTAGAAATAGGTCCCCTTAAAGCAGCCGTTGCCGTAGCTGAATCAGAGAAAACGGAATACCCCTTTTCTTTGAGAGTACCTAGCGCTGCCACACATATGTTAGAAAACTTCGAAATAAGCAGATACTTCTAAAGCTGGAACGAATATCTGAATGGTTTGTTCGCATCGATGAATTAATCAATAAGATGTATGAAAATTACTCTTTTTCTACTTTTTTTTTTTGACTGAACTATAGGTTTAACTTTGAATGTAGCGAGCCCTGTGGACTAAATTCCAAGGCAATATATAAGCTCTATGCAAAGAAATTAAAAAAACAGGTATGCTTTTTTAAGCTCATGGACTCACAACCAAACAAGGCTTCCACCACCAACAACTCAGTGAAAGTTGAAAGCCCGGAGGCCGTAATGATGCTAGTGCGATCAACATATAACAACAACTAATCTAAAAGAATTACGTAAAGAAGCATCAAGAGAACAATTCTTGCCGACGAATGAATGAATGAATGGTTGGAGCCTACTTGGCGTGACGATGGTAGTTGGTGTGTAATATCGCCGAAAGCAGTGACAGAATGAAGTTGGGTGTGCAAGGGAATGTGCAATGCAAAAGAATATATTTGAATAAATGCAAAACAGATAGCAAAGGAATGCCACGAATGTGAGAGCTGCTGAATAGTCTTTTGGTGAGGAATACTTTTTCAGGCGCTGAATGGTCACCAACTACTGCACCAATAGGTCGTGTGCCAACATTACATAGCTATTGTATGACTTGCGGACAAGCTGACCACCACCTGCGTACTGTGAGTACAATAGCACAAATGCTTATAACGCCATAAACAACAACAACACCAAGCGTCGTAGACATTCACCGCATAGCCAGCAGGCGTTCTTTGACATTTTTATAAGCCAACTTGCAACTTAATTGAGTCATCGCATGCAATCGGCCTCACAGCAACTGTATGTACTTGTATGTATGTTACAAGTGTACCCAGCGCTATGGGTATGAGCTGCCGCTGGCGACTGGTTACAGCCCGCATACGCCGCTATACGTAGACTTTCAATTAAGTTTTGCGTTTGAAGTGCATTTTGTTAGAGAGTGACAGCAGAGCCGGTCACCGACTGGCAACACAGTCTCAATGAGATTTAAACACATTGCGCTTAATAATAAACAAATACTTTGACCGTAGAATACACCTTATTAGTTGGATATGACATGAGTACTTACAACTCGTATGTGTGTGTATGTGTACTATGCCGTAGTGAGTATGTTTACACATTTAACGATGTTATTAACAGATTTTTACGACAGCTTACAGTTATATGCCGACGATTATGCAGGGACCAGCGATGGTTAGCCGGATGCGGATATGAGCATCAGTTCGTTCGTAAACCTGGTTGTTTTGCTTGTAATGTTATTATGCTCATCCTGTTTGACAGCAACGTTGCAAGTTGCAAGTTACGAGCTGCGCAGAGTCGAACGTCGTTTGATGAATAATAAATATGCTAATAAAATTCGCCTTAAAGCGCATTAACCGCTTCAACCGCTTTGTTATACATGCTCAGATAAATAAATTGTAGCTTTGGTTTATACAATGTGCAGTACAATGGCGTTGGTAATGCAAAGATAATTAAGTTGGAAGATAATTCATCCGCTTATGCGATTAAAGTCGAGTTCACAACAGAACGCACGTTTTTCCACTTTACAACTTAGCGCCAATTACGGATAGTACTCGAATCAAAGCCATTCTCCACTTGAGTCCACCAAAAGAGTGAAGGTATATTTCATTTTTTTTTACTTGCAGCATTTCCTCTATTTGGTTGGCAATTCCTAATCGTTTCTTCATAATTTACCGGATTAAATCCTTTTCGCAACCCAGGCAAACAAAAATTTTTGATGTTAGCAAAATATTGTGCAAAAGTTTTTGGTGAGAGAGAAAATTGAGGAAGCGTACTTCGACATAAATATATCGTTTCCTAAATTTCAAGCGATTTTCAATCCTCCGATCTGAGAAATTGTTGTAGGTGTTAATGTTGGTTCCTAGATAGACAAAATTATTTACAACCGCACAGTTATGACCTTCACAGTGACGCTTACTGTTTGTTCGATGAGAGGATATATTTCGTCTTGTCCTCGTTTCTTTCTTTGTTATA
This sequence comes from Neoceratitis asiatica, assembly GCA_030068015.2. NCBI lineage: Eukaryota > Metazoa > Arthropoda > Insecta > Diptera > Tephritidae > Neoceratitis > Neoceratitis asiatica. The sequence goes on from CM061529.1 coordinate 43,381,597, forward strand.
TCTCAACCGGGCGATCACTAGTCGATCTTCGTCGTAGTCGTATGATGGATTGGCCAAAGCATCAAAGATTTCATCACTGCAATTATATTAACAGGCTGGAGAGGTTTTCTCTGCATGAACTCAGTATACTCTGGACATCAGTCGCAAGATGATCGCTTCGGGTCCTACATGATTATATTCTTTCAAGTCGCTCGACAGTCTTTTGTGATTGCGGCTTTTTCACGCCGATCATTCGTTGTATTTGTTGAAACTAGCACCGTTTCGCACTGCACAGAGATGAATGTGTTTCTTAGCTGCTCCAAAAAAATGTTCCAGCTCGTTTCAAGCATTCGTTAAAGTTTTCTTTGGGATTCTCTGTCGTCTGTGGGTGGCAAATTAATCTTCCTGTTGTTGTGGATTGTGGCTGGAACGAACTCTCGTGGTATGTGCCCTCAAATCGTTAAACTTATTACATTTGCCATGGTCGTCATCAAAATGGCGTCTCACGTCCGAGCTTGTTGTCTCTTTTCATTGGAGTTGGTTTTTACGTGGCGAGCCCCACGCCCAGCAACCAACTTCGTTTCGCGAGTACAAAGGTAATGTGAGGTAGAACATTTTTGAAGCGTTAAAGACGAAATAAAACTTAAGTCTCAGATTAGAGTAATACCAGAGTGCTAAATATGGGGGACTTCACAAAAATATTCAAGCGCTGCGTGATATGCCTTTCAATACATACAAAATATTACTTAGAACAGATTCCTTTAAGGCCATAATTTAAGGGCATGCACCTAGAATACCCGATCCCTTAATTGGGAAAGGAAATTCTTCTAGAATATCCCTGAAGAAAAGAACAAGGTGACCAAAAATAACACTTCTACAGCAGTGAAAGTGAAAGACCCTAAACCCCAATCGATGACGATAGTTTAAAAGTTTAATCGCCCTACTATGAGGAAGTTCGAATAGAGATTGCTCGCTTAAAAAATAATAACAAAGCGGCCGGAGTCGACGGCTTTCTGGCAGGGAATACGGCGACAAAGATAAGGTACATGCATCAGCTTCTTTGCACAATATAGCCAGAAGAAAGAAAAATCGCATATAAGGACCTGTCTAGCGTTTCGTGTGAAACTTTCTGATTGGACCTTAATAGTGTGGTAACACGGTGAAGGGCTGCCTCTATTCCCCTATGTTTGAATTTGATATTCCTGCAAAACTCATACGGCTATTTAAGCTGATCTTGCATCAACAACACCCACAATGTCAGCCTTGAATCCAAAGGAGAACCACACTTGCCATCGAGTGCTACTTCGGACTAAGTGGGCAATGTAAGGTCCTCTCTCGACGAATCAAAACCGTTGGCGAATACCGCAGACGGTGGAACGATGAGCTATATGGATTATACGGCGAACTAAGAGATAGCGGCTACGTTAGCTAGGTCATATCGACAGAATGGATGGAAGCACTCCACTTTGAGAGCATTCGATTGAGTACCCGTTGATGGAAGCATAGGAAGAGGAAGACTCCGTTGGAAAGATAAGGTGGAGGGTGACCTGATTTCGCATGGTGTTTCCAACTGCCGCCAAACTACGAAGAGAAGGATCGAATTTGATTTGGCTATAACCGCGTAAATTTTGTCAACGTCTAAAAACAAGAAGAAGAAGATGAACAAAATAAAACCGGTGCGGGATTGCTTACAACAAGTGGTGGTCGTTCTTGCCCAAATAGATAAAATTTACGCACACTGGGATTTGTTAGGTGATATATTCGGGCAACGAAAAAACTAATTAAATATTTGAAAGTTTAAAACAAAATAATATAATCAAATGCCAGGAGTAATAAAACTTCTTGTTAGCTTCTTGTAAGCGCAATTACCTCCATTGTGAACCTGATAGCACCTCTGTTTACTTCGTAGACAAATCGTAAATGTTTTAGATTCGCACGACGAACTCTAAGTTTATGATCGTATAAGGCTTGCGCTTTTATGGAGTTTAGGTGTTTTCGGAAAAAATAAGCCTCGAGATCTTCAAACAGGGTTTCGTCTAGTTCGTTTTCTATTCCGTCCACATAACCCATGCATTTAGGTAATTCAACTAATGTTGCAACTACTAAAATTATGCGCCCTTCAAAGTTTGCCCAGTACAAAACATTGCCTCACTACAATGACCCTGCATTGCACCGCCATCACTAACACCAAATAAACTGGCAATTTTAAAAAACAGTGGCTCAACACAATTGAAAGCTGCATTTGAAGAGGAAACTGCTTCAAATACTGAGCACCATTGAAAACATCGTCGTTTTTGAATTAGGTCGGTATACAGCTCTAACGAAAAAAACTCATATATTTCGTGGATGGAAAAATGTAGTAGGCACGAAAATTTGACAGATTGATTTTCTATTGTGAACAGTTCCTTACATGGGAGTAAGATATGCAAACGTAAATAAACAAAACGAAAACCATGAGTCGAGCGCGGTTTATATTTGCCGCTTATTATGTATTCTTACCTTCTTCATGGCTAAAAATAATTAAAAGGTGTAGAAATTGATGAAAAAACTAAAAGGATTACATAAATTGCTTTATAAGCTTGCTTTAATACGTTTGAAAATTATTCTTCTTCTTTTTTGTCGCGAAATATATGTGAGACTATTTATTTCGCTCGGAAACCTGTGTTGTCGTGCTTTCGTATTTGTTTAAAAACTTTAGAAATAGGCAGTAGAAAGTGGAGTTTTTTTTCATTCGAGGTGCATGCTGCCTCGTAAAAAAAAATTTCGCGCCCGGTTTTTTTGTCCTTTTCTTATATGCAGTTTTTGGATTTCGTTAGAGCTGCATACTGGCCTTTAACCTGAAAATTACTTCAAACGTTGACCTGCTCATGCGGACAGTCTGTCCGAATATACTTTCATCAAGATTTGTCAAAACATTTGATAAAAAAGCTTTGAACTTTTAGAATTGAATAGTGTATAAATTAGAGTTCCTGATATTGCTCAAATATTTTCGAGCAGTGGGAGCATTTGAGTAACGAGCACCCGTACACCTGCTCATTGCTCATTGCTCGAGAATTTTTCAAGCCGAGCACGAGCATTTCAAGTATTGCGGCAAACACTTTGAATTTTTCCTAAAAACTTCTTTTTATTAATTTTAAATATATTTATCTAAAGTGTAAAAACCATTGAAATGCCAAGGAAATCTTGACCGACAAAATTAAATTTTTTTTGTTCTACTTAGCAGTTCAACAATGAGCGGGTATCGAGTAAGCATCGAGCTGCTCGCAAAGCTCGATAACCGGGAATCTGGAGCTCTAGTATAAATGAACAAATATATTTCAGATTTCCCGATGCAACCATTACGAGAATCAATTCTTCCATAATATTTTCCACTTTGAGTTCACTTTTCGGAAAGACGTACATACCTCTTTAGGAGACCCACAAACAAATTTTACAAAACTCGCCTGGCTCAATCAGTTTAATATAAAATAATTATTTACTTTCTATCCTGAACTTAAATTATTTCCTTTTCCCGCTAACTCTTGGCATTTTAAAATTAATTTAATTAATTTAATTTGTTTAAAATTAAACTCTAAGACTTATCTATTTTGATGAATACCTTTAATGAATTCAGTTCATTCTGTTAATGATTTTTAAGCTGCTAATGTTTCCCAATATTTCTACCTTAACAAATCATATGGTATTTGCATAATGATTTTTTGGAAATAAAAATTTTCCACACACATAATTATCATAAAATGATTTTTGTTTAGTAATGTGTTAAATATTTTAATATTATTTAGCATATAGTTTATTATTTGTTTATAAATATATAACCATTGTTTAAAATGGTGCCTTTAATGACGGCATAAATTTTTTACTTGTATTTATATATATACGTATATACTCGCACTTACGCACATGAAGGGCTTTCCAATAGGGATGATATGTTTTGTAAGTGTCAGATTTGGCCATTTTTAATATGTCATGATCTGTCATTTTTTTCATTGTATTCAGTAATGTTTACAATTTCATCATGGCAAGATATACACAAGAACAAAGTTTACAAATTTGCCTTGGAACTACTTGAAAACGTTAACGATTTTTTAAGAAAATCATCTTCACCGACGAGGCTCACTTTCATCTGAGTGGTGCGGTAAATAAACAAAAAACTGGCGCGAAGAAAATCCACAAATTATTCATGAACAACCATTATATTCACCTAAATTGACAGTTTGGTGTGATTTTTGGTCTGGTGGAATCATCGGTCCATATTTCTTTCGAAATTAAGCTGGTAGCGCAGTTACTGTCAATGGAGAGCCATATAGATCGATGATAACCAACTTTTTATGGCCACAGTTGGAAGAAGTTGATCCTAACAACATCTGGTTCCAACATACGTGTCACACAGAACGTTCAACAACCGAATTATTGCGAAAAAGGTTTGTAGATTCGAATATTTCAAGAAATTGTGACATTGAATGGTCTCCAAGAAGTTGTTATTTAACACCACACAGACTACTTCTTGTGGGGTTATTTAAAGTTATTGGTCTTTGGCAATAAACCACACTCTCTTCAAGTTTTAAAAGTTAATACTGAACGTGCTATTCATGACATACGACTTGATTTAGTGGAAAAAGTGCTGCAAAATTGGGTTAATCGAATTCGTTCCTGTAAAAGAAGTCGTGGAGGCCATTTGAATGATGTTATGTTCAGAACCTAATTGTATCGATTGTACTTCACATTAAATAAAAAAACATTTGAATTTCCTTAACAATTAGTGTGTTGTTTTTTTTTTTTTTTTTTAAATAAATCATATCACTCTTATTGGAGAACCCTATACTATGATCCGATATTATTTAATATTAATTCCCTGATAATTTAGCAATTTATTTCTTACGCTAACATATCATCCTTTTAATTATACCGCAAACGAAAAAATATATATGTACATATGTATATCTAAATAGCTTCATAAATCAATGAAAACTTTCCAATTGAAATTTTCGTAAATAAATTAGGCACATTCAAGTAGTGAAAAAACTGCAGTTCTTTTCAATTTATTTTGTATAAAGATAAATAAATAAATCGGTCAGGTGCTAAGCAGCATACGCAGCGGGAATCGCGCAGAGCAAAAACAAGCATTTGAACTTTGGACGCACAGCATCGACTCGCATGGTACGTCAGGAGACGCGTTGCAGCCGCAAATCAAATACATATGTACATATATGTGTGGAAAAGCACGGCCAATGTTGAGGGGAAGGAATAGAAAGGAAATATTTTCATATACATTTGCATACATTGTACATGCATAGTTGTGAGTATGTAAAGGCTATGGCCGTGAGGCTGGCATATGCTGTAAGGGAGTGATAACAAATAACAAACACAAAATGTAATGTAATATGAAATATTTGAATAATTACAAAAAAAAAATAGGAAAAACCAAAACAAAGCATGCCGTGTTTTTGGATTTTTTGTTTTTGAAATCCTCAAAACTTCATTATTTGTTGCACTTTCGTCAGTTCAAGTGTGCATACCTGTAGCTAAATTAACCAAGTTGCAGAAACAATCAACAATCAAATACGCCTCAAACACACGGACCATGTATGCATGTATGTGCATATGTACATATGTATGTTTGTTGCTGCATTCATTACGTTGCCAACAACACACTTGTTACACCCGCCAGACCCGTTGGCGCACAATGCCCAACGCTGGTTATCCCTGCCAAGGGGCACTTGTAAATCTTCGACACTTAAAGAAGATAAACAAATCCGCCTACGTTGAAGCTCAACAATCAAATGCCAATTCATGTGGCGAGTGGCGTTTGAATGCGTCAATCTCGTCGTTTAGACTCGCCTCGATGGGCAACGGAAATGTTATTCTTTGTAAATCAATCTAAACGGAATTTCACTCGCACCTATGCAGACACATACAAACATGCTAACATGTATATATACTTGTATACCCAATACACTTTAAGGCAGTTTTTTCAAACGTCCTGCTCTTCGTTCGGCCATTCGTCCATTGTACGCCTATTTAACTGGGACCGCCTGTTGCTGAATTTCATGTCATCAGCTTTTGTCAGCATTTCAACCTTGCCAATTTGCGCTTCATGTCAAGATTTCCACCAATATACTCGGAAATATACTCGTACAAAAACAAACATTTCTACATTTATACCACATTTTAGCAACAGTGCATTTTTATCCGAATTCAAAATTCTAAATTTTCTTATAAAAAAAGAAAGTAACCTCGTATGCACTCAAACAGGCACATTATAAAGCGTGACACGAGCTCTCCGAGTAGCACTTGCCACACGCTGTGTGTGGGTAAGGACACCTTTGCAGGAAGTTAGTTGTTCGATTGCTTTTGGGAGGTCACCAATTATACCGCTATCGGTATCTCTGCCATATCACATTTCGTATTTATTTATTTAGTTTTCCTTACGTACTCCTGCTTCCTGCTGTTTTTAAATGAAATTTATTTGTATTTAAGTATTGTTCGATTTTTCTGCCCATCCATTTAAAGTGCTAAATTGTTTTCATGTATTTCATTAGTTTGAAAAAAAAATACATACAAATGTATGTCTGCATATTACGTTGTCAAGGATATGAAATTATTGTCGTATCTTTTGATTAGTTGGGATGTAATGTGTGTTTTGTGTCAAGTAAATGAGTTTGTATGCCATATTGTCTTGGGAGTTAATTAAGTTTGTTTTCAATTAATTAAAGTATTGCATGTACATATGTAAATTGGCAAATCCATTCAGGTGAAATATTTCAGCTGTCCATGGTTTCTTTTTGTAAAAAGAAATCACAAAAAATGTTGACACATAATTTCTTTACGATAACTCGGCCCGAGTAAGTTTGTAATAAAAACTAAAAAAAAAATCCAATAATATTTCCAACGCTTTAGGCATATTCGCGTGTTATATTGAATGATTTAGATTTAATTATTCCAGCGGCCAGTGTGATCGTGGGCGCTTGGCCGATGTGCTGAAAAAAGTGGAGGACGGTCAAAATGCTCAAGAAGTACTAGGGGTAGGGAGATCCGGCGTCGATGGCGCTGACGTGCATGATCCTACAAATACAATAAAAATAAAAATACGTGTATAGAATGTGGGTCGAAATGGACCAGAATGTAAATGAAATATGTACCTGGATACTCTTTATCAGAGTCTATTGTGGCGTTCAAGCTCGAATAACAAGAGTGACATGCTCTTACGGAGTGCTGGACACATTCTGGTGTTTTGCATTCATCACATACGGACGTTGTCTTTGTATCTTTTGTCTTACTGCGTTGACACTGGGGACACCGTCGTGTATTACATGGTCCTTGTTTTGCCGGAAGAGCCCTGGCAAGCGTTTCGTATTTGTACCCCAACAATGCTAAAGCCACCTTAACATTAGTCCGTTGAGGCTTGGCGGCACGTGCTGCGAGATGTGGCGCTGCTAGCTCCTTTGCCATTTCTTTTAGGAGTACCTTACATGTCTGACAAGTCTGATGTATGAACCATGTTATTTTTGTCAGCACCTGCATACAACAAAATCGCTATATAACCATAAATTTATTCAACCGTGGTTGGTTTCCATTTCCGAATTTTTGCTGTACTGCCACTTCTTGAGTGAAAATCGTAGGCTCGCCTCGCTCGCTAACAATTGGCACGTTGAGTATCCGCTAAAATGGTTTGACTTTGCTGTCGAAATACGTGCGACTATATGGTACAGTTGCCCTACCAAGAGCCATTTTATCGGCTCTGGCTGCTTCCATTGCATTTGGCATAGACCACCACACTGTATTGTCTGCTTTCCCCTGTGGTTTGTACTTTTGACCGCGATTAGGTGGCAAAGCTTTTGTTGGTTCTTTTTCTGTTGCACCATGCTCGCCTCCATTCGCTCCATCACAGTCTTGTGCGAAATCCAGTAAATGAATGTCTTCTTGTGCTTCAAAATCCATAGTTGCGCCAAAATCTGATTCATTGTCAAACGCGGTTCATCACCAATATCTTCGCCACTTTCCGTGTCTGGAGCATCAACAACACCACCAGCTCGAGTTTCATTTTCTTCTTCATAATTTCTTACTTCGAACGAAGACAATTGGTCAAACAAATTTTGAAATTCATCTTGTTCCTCATCTGTCAATGGTCTACGGAGACCAAGCAAAGCCTGCAGCCTTTCCACTTTGCTCAATTTTCACAACCTACACTTTCAAGAAATATTCAGGACGATCGTTCAAAGCTTATAAAATCGTAGTCAATTACTTACCACGAATACACTTCAAGCACGATTAGAAAAATGATTGATAAATAATGCTTTTTTTATTCGAACTTACAGAATTATACAAATTACATGTGTTCAGCAAACGATCACAACTGCAACTGCAAATTACATTAGCAAGCATGAGCGCACTACACTCTTTTTGTCGCTTTGTAGCGGCGCTTTGGTGCCAATCTGCACATAGCAACACGCTTTGGGTTGGCTGCTTTAGTAAGTTAAGCGTTGGAAATTCAAAATTGAATCCTAAGGAATTTCTTTCAAAGTTTCTCAACGCAATAAAAACAAAAAAGTTCAAGTGCAAGGTTTGATTATTCATCTTTTACCTACAAAACGTACTGGTATAAATAATGGCGTCATTTATTCCCCAAAGCACAACAAACAGTATATGTGTGCCATTCGTGCCTTTACTTGCCTTTACCCAACCCCAATATTGAACAAATATCGGGTTATATTTTTAGAATCCTTAAATATGTAACTTTCTAATGATATACATAAGTATATACCGTTGGGAATTAAATATATTAGTAAATTCACATTTTCTGTCGTCATGGGGAACTCTATACCCCAAGCACAGAGTGAAGGTTAAGGTTGTCAGACGGCCCTGAAGTAAAGTAGATAGAGAGAGAGAGTGTCAGGCATTATGAATTCGGAATAGGGTTCAAAGGGATCATGGGAACCAAAACATAGGTATCAAATGAAAATATATACCCAAAAGATGGAAAAGATTCAAATTCCAAGCAGAAATGATTACCATCGCTACAAGAGCCAAACCAATTTTAAAAGGATTTGTAAGGAACTAATAAATACTCCTGCATATGGATTTTAATGAGGAGCTTTCCAGTTAGAGAACCGACGGCTTTTAGAAAAAAATTTTCTAGAATTTTATGCCTGAATTTGAAATATGAATATGTATATGCAATACTCACCACTTGGCTACTGCGGCTACCGCATATGGTATGAAAATAATTCAGGAAACTGAATGTTGTAGGCGATTATAACCAAGTTCAACTCATTTGAGTCCCAAGAGAAAGAAACGTACCAGACAACGAGGAGCATACTATTTGGACACAGAAATAGCGTCCAGCTCAGTTAGAAAAACCCAATTCTTCTGCACAATATGATCCTATGTCATAAAAGAAGAGTTAAGAATTGAAGATAAGCAGACAACAATTACATCCTGTAAATGTGACTCCAAAATCTAAGCTAGTAACGATCGAAATATTTCCCTCGATTTCGTTAATCATGTTTCATACCGAATCTTATCAGTGCATACATAGATATATTTATTTTTATTTTTATACACTCACCTGCGAAACCTCTATCAACATATTATTAAATGTATCTATTGTTCTCCATGGAATTCAAAGAATTCAAAAAATTAACTTCACCTTAGAGGACATCACGCCCACAAGCAAACAAACAAACTCTTCGAAGGATTTCAAAAATCAATGGCTCATAAATCAACAAACATCAAACTACAACAAAATTAGCGTAGCTAATGGAAATTATACGAGTATGCCATGTGATTCCTGGTAGGCTGAACCGTTGCTAAAGAGAGTCAATTTTTTTGTTCACCGTTACAGACTGTATAAGTCGTATTTGCTTAAGGCTTGACTTTGACGCACGAAGACTTACTAATACGCAGGTATGTAAAAACAAAAACCAATTTATTGCAGGCATTTTAAATACCTTTGTAGATACATATACAGTGCGCAAAAGATGTAAAATGTGGCAAACAACATACCAATTGGCCTTGTGTTTTATGGCTGACCAAATAATTGCATTCACATTTTGTGCATTCAAAATGTCCTTGCCGGGTTCGTACACACATATGTATGTGTTGTGTATTGCTTTTAATTTTTGCTTCTATTCTGCTTTGACAATTGAAATTTTTTCGCTTATTCACAAATATAGATGTCGCAAATTAGACAGGCTGGAAATTTTTGGGTTCGTGTTGAAAAAAAATATATATAGAAAAAAAATTAAGCAAAATTCTAAGCGTTAACCGAAAATACGATTGACGTTTGCTATTATGTCATATACGTCGAAATTAACTTTGCAAATTCCGTTTATCGAACAGCAGTGGTTTTCTATTAGCGTTGTGAGAGTCAAGGTCGCTGCGATATTTGCGCTGGTATGCGATCATATTCGGCGGTTTTACGACACGCCCGCAAACAACGGTTGTTACTTGACGATCTGCAGTATAATATATATATATATATATATATATATATATATATATATATGTATATATATAATACAATACACATATATATATGTATATAATCTACAGTTAAAAATGTGAGTAATTATATATTTCGAGGGTGCTGAACCCATTGGAGAAAGGCGGAACCCATTAATTCTAAAATATGTGCTAAATTTTTTCTGAGTAAAAATGAGTTGAATTTCAAACCGAAATAAAATTAAAAATTTTCGTTAAAAGACAAGTAGAATATAATAGGCATAATGAAATGACCAACTATTAAAGTGTGTTTTTTAGACGTGTGGTTTTCAAGAAGAAATAAAGGGTGATCCATGTCAAGATTCCCTACTTTTTTAAACAAAAAAAACACTGAAAATTCCAATTTAATGGAGAATGTATATTATCATTCCAAAGAACATTCTTTGGCATTTATTTTTTCAAGATTATCTCTTTCAAATATTGGCCGCGGCTACGTCTCAGATGGTCCATCCATTGAGTTCAATTTTCGATGACTCGTTCGATCATTTCGACTGGTAACTGGCGAATGACACTCATGATGTTTTGCTCCAAGGCCTGAAAGAAGCAGGATTGTCCGCATAGACTTTAAACTATATCACACGATCTTGTGGCCAATCAACCGGCCCAAAACATGAAATTATCTGACGTTTACGTTCCCATCGGCATCATTTTTGAAGAAATATGGACCGATGAAACCATACCGAACCGTGTCTTTTTCTGGATGAAATTGCAGATCTTGAATCAGCCAGACAGGCATTATATGTATTACTAGCTGACCCGGCCCCACGTTTTTGTGGCTTTCTGTATTATCTCCAATTTTTATTCCAATTGGTTTTGCAAGAGTCATTAAAGTTCTAATTAAGCAATTTGTCTGTCTGTCGGTGATCTCTTTCCCGTAAAGAAATGTTTGAAGCAAATTGAACGTTTTTTCCTCATTCGGGGTCCTTTTAGACATATAATCTAATTTTTTTCTGGAAATCATCATTCACGTAAATCGAACCGTAAATACGTTTGTTTCGAATAGGTCAGTCTCTGGTTCACTTTCCGGTTCGAAAAATACATAAAGACCTATTCGTAAACCTGTCGGTTCAACCGTTTTGGAGGAGTTCAAGGATAGACACTGTCACAGGATAATTTTATATAGATAGATAAGATTTCGAATGGATCAATCCATGGTTTACATCCCGGAGAAAAAAGTAGTATTCCTGCTAATCTAAACAAAATGCTACCTATGTACCAAATTTCAAGCAAATCGAAGCATAATTACGATTTTTTCAAATAGGTCAGTAACAGGTCCATCTCCCACGGATATGATATGACTGAAGCAAAAAAAAAAAAATAGATAAATCCTTGATGCTGATTATATATCATGCTAAAGTTTCAGCTCAATCGGTGAAGACCTTTTTGAGTTTTCGAAGTGTACACTAACCAACATAACATTCATAATAAATTCTTGTCTTAAATTACAATATTTCCCCAGCACTTGGAAAACGGCTAGGGTTGTACTAATTCTAAAGCCAGGTAAGCCAGCTAACGTGGCCGGTATTTATCGACCTACTAGTCTTCTTAGCAGTTTAAGCAAAATTTTTGAGAAAGTAATAAAACAAAAAATATCTCAGTTCATAAATCTTAATCAAATAATCCCAAACGAACAGTTTGGGTTTAGGCCACACCACAGTACAACGCACCAGATTAAACGTATCTCTTCACATGTACAATCAAACTTTATGAACTATAAAAAGTCAACTGGTCTTATACTACTGGATGTTCAAAAAGCATTTGACTCAGTCTGCCATAATCGACTTATATATAAATTAATTAAATTTCACTTTCCATCATATCTTGTCCGAATAATTCATAGTTTCCTGATCAATCGCTACTTTTGTGTGTGTTTGTATAATGAATATTCCGACATTGTTCAACTACCAGCTGGAGTTCCTCAAGGATCTGTGCTTGACCCCTTGTGAACACACTTTACTGTTCTGATTTTCCAAAGTTTAAAAACTGTCATTATGCTTTGTACGCTGACGATACAGGTATATTTCATTAACATAAATCCGGCAATGATATCGTCATTAAATTGCAAAGGGCAATTTAAAATTAAGCTAAACGAAAATAAAACACAAGCCATCTTTTTTACTAGAAAAATAAGTCCTTGTTATCTTCCAAGCTCTAGAATAAAGCTAAAAAATTATGAAGTGCCGTGGTCGACCTCTGTCAAGTACCTTGGAGTAGATTTTGACAAAAAAATTACATACACTGTGCACATAAAACACGTACAAGAAAAGGTAAATATAGCAATAAGAATGTTATACCCACTGATTAATAGGCGGGCTCCCATGAGAAAAGGAAACAAATTGGTAATATACAAAACAGTTTTTCAAGCCATAATTTTATATGGTTCTCCAGCATGGAACACTGTTGCCAAATCACATTAAAAAAAACTGCAGGTATGTCAAAATAAAATATTAAAAATGATGCTCAGACTTCCCTGGGACTATTCTACTTCAAGACTTCATAATATTTCAAATATAAAACCCATATCAGATCAAATTCGAATAGTGTCTGACAGATTCAGGATTCGTTGTGCCATGCCTGAAAACTCATTAATTTCTAATATACACTAGAAATAGTATACTTATATATTTTATAAAATGTAAACACATATAGCTTGTAAATTTATACCAGAGGTTTTTTATATAGTAGTATTTCTCCTCTGAAATTACTTTTAATAAAATTAAAGAAAATCTGCGATAAACATATTAAAGAATTAAGGTTAAAAAATCATATTCTGTAAATTGTGCGAAACTTAAGTAAAAAATGTAATTGATTTTTTCTACTTAATAAATTCATATTCATATTCATAACATTTACATATATATATATAGATATATCGCATATATAAACAATTGATACTAAAAGCTGGCAACACCGCCGTCCAAAATGTGCGGAACAAGGACGGAAGAAGGTGAGTCCTTTTGAAACCTATTACATCGGTCATATAAAGGAGTGCGAATTCCGTGTGGGATTTGAATTGACAGAAAGACTCCATGGCCGATTCCAAGCATTCACCACACTGGGGTAACGTCTACCCACAATCTACATCATATCGTAGTTCTTCAACTTACCGCGAACCATATATACCTTCTACGAGCTCCTTGAGTGCAACTATGAGCGCTGTTATTCTCCGGAATAAAATACTATAATAAAATCCATTATGTTATGGCAGGCGGAAGACAAGTCTCCAGTATTCAAAATGTGCATAAATTCCGAAACCCTAATATCGACTCGGACACCCTCGTGTAACAGCAAATATACGCACTCGACTCTTTGCACCAAAGATCGGCCGTCAACAACAACAAGGAAGGTTCGACGTTAAAAAGCTGCAATCGCAACAGACACTCGAACGATTTCCTACTTGATTCGCACTCCAGCTCTCTGAAAACGCGGCATTTCAAACGCTGCAGAAACAATTGGTTTTCGACAAAGCTTGTACGATGAGGAATGTAGTACTGCAGTGGAGAGAAGACAGATTGGCTACCACGCAACGTTGTGATCGACCAAGATACGTGCTGGGTGGAGAGAACTGAGAAAGAAATAAAGTTTTGTATGAGATCGTTGAGTTAGAACTTGTATGGGAATCAAGCATATGCACATCTTGAGAACTTGAGAAACTAGCAGCTAATGTTCGAAAATTCTAAGAAAAGATGAAGAGACTTGCGGAACTTTTCAAGACCAAGGCATGCTCATGAAGATATCAAGGAAGTAATCTATTAACCACCGTCCAGAGCATACTAAGTTTATGGTGGAAACACTTCTCCTGTCTGCTAAATGGCAAAGAAAATGAAACACCAGGATATAAAAAATCCGAATCCCTCTTTAAGCCTGCTGAATCCACCATTTCCTAGATATTCAACATGCGTAAAAGTTTGGGAAAGAACCGTGTGAAAAGAGTCGATAGACTCTACGTTTTCGCCGATTTTAAAGCTGCCTTCGACAACACGAAATTGAGCTAGCTATATACCATTGTTGCTCAAGTTGGTATTCCCCCAAAACTTATGCGGCTGTGTAAACTGACGTTGAGCAGAGCTGAATCGATAAGGCTTACTCCAAGTCCTCTGTTCCCAAATAACATTACAGATAAGTTGACTCTTTAAAGTTTTGGTATTCTTTGAACTTGGACGTTGTACACGATTTCTTCTAACCTAGGGAACAGAAAATGGTGCAGAAGCGTGGACCATGAGTCGGAACTAGGAGTTTTCGATAAAAATAAAAAATAAAAAATTAAAAATTTAAAAAATGTAAATCTTTTTTTTTTTTTTGAAAAAGATAATCATTGCGTCTTTAATACCAGGAAAAACATAATATAAATCGCAATCACTGCCGAGGCCGAACTAACATTGCCATGCGAGTGTATGCAACAGGTCGATTGAAAAGTCCCTGGCCTACCAAAGGAAAACGTATTTTTTTGGCAAAATTATTATTATTATTTTTTATTCAACATTGTTCCCTTCAATGGTGATCACTGATTATAGCGACCCTCCAACTTTTCGATACCATTTTTGTGGAACGATTTAGCCTTTACTTCAAAATAGGCCTCAGTTTCGGCGAACACCTCTTCATTGAACGAAAATTTCTTCACAGCAAGTATTATTTAGAGTTCTGAGAACAGGAAATAGTCGCAGGGGGGGTCAGATTTGGAGAATACGCTGTATGCGGAAGCAATTCGAAGCCCAATTCATTGATTTTTGCCATAGATTACGCTGACTTGTGACACGGTACATTCCCTTAGTGTCACGGCACTTTCTTTTTCTTCAAATGTGACCGTTTTTCGGCGATTTCGTCCTTCAAGCGGTCCAATAACGCTATCTAATAGTCGCTGCTGATGGCCCTTCCTTTTTCAAGGTACTCAAACTATTCCATGCACGTCCCAAATTACAGACGCCATAACTCTGACAGCTGACTGTTGCGTTTTCCACGCTTTGGAGCGGATTCATCGTATGCAGTCCACTCAAATGACTGTCAGATGATGACTGGACTTCATCCATTGTCACGTATTGACGCAAGAACTCGGGCTTATTACGCTTGGACGCGGCTCCGAACCATCAACTCGTCGTTGTTTTTGGTCTATAGTGAGCCCGCGCGGTACCCACTTTGCACAGAGCTTTCTCATACCCAAATATTCGTGAATTATATGATGTATACATTCAATTGATATCTTTAGAGTGTCTGATATTTCATACAATTTCAATTAAAGGCCATTCAAAATCATTTTGTGGATTTTTTTGATATTTTCGACGGTAACAACCTCTTTTGGGCGTCCACTGCGTTCACCGTCTTCGGTGCTAATTTCATCACGTCTGAACTTTGCATCCAAATCCTTAATGGTTGATCTTCCTGGTGCAGTGTCTGAAAACTCGTTATCAAACCAAGTTTTTGTTTCAAATGTATTTTTTCCCTTCAAAATGCAATATTTTATCAACACGCGAAATTCCTTTTTATCAATTTTTTTCACAATAACAAAAGTTGCTTCGCACAAAATGCTATAACTTGCAAACTAATAATCCGCCAGCTGTCAAATATATACACGCGTCTTTTAAAGGTTAGGGCTAACTAAAAATCCAATTGACTGGTAAATACTGCTCTAATAGCCGGGTATCAAATACTTGTTTCGAACTAAACTTAGGCCAGCCTTACTTTTTATACACATAAAAATGCACGCAATGCCAAATTTTATTACTTTTTGTTGTTTATTTCGAGAGGCGAATATAACTACATAAGTATATACAAACATACATATATTCCACAAATAATTATATTTCACATTCTTACTCGAACTATTTTTCACTGCAAATGCATTTTTGCTTTTAAGCCATTTGATTTTATGACTTCTGGTCTATCGTTGTGCTACATTGTCCTTGTCAAGGTTAAAAAATTTCAAAATGCCTCTCTGAAATCAGTGACCATCACATTTTTTCAGCATTCATAAATTTTTTGTATGTAAAATATTGGAAATTTTTTTATTTTTGGAATTTACACTTCGTTTACATTTGTAATAATAATAAGATTGAATTTGGTCACGGTAGTGATTTCTTGGCCATTTAGTCTTGTATGTCTGTGTGTTTGTAATTTGACTTAATGCTTGACTTTCCCGGAAGGGTTATGTGTAAGACAATTTCAGTTAGTATTGTTGCCTACCGTCTGGCGAATGGGTTACCTATGTATGTATGTTGTGTCGTATGTTTACATATGTACATATGTAAATAGTAATGTTAACTGCCAAATATGTCACAAATTGACATCGTAAAGCAATGAGTAAAAGTGACTGAACATTCAAGGATACCGAGAAAGTGCTACAATAAAGTGAAATTTAAAAATTTTCCCGAGAATTAATGTTAATGGTTGCGCTTTTAAACAACCAAAATAGAAGATTTCAGCAAATTCTTAGTAAAATTAAGTTAAATGAGTATTTTCTTTTTTTTGTAAAAATAATAATATTTCACACATATATTAATATACAGTACCAGGTGAGTAATTTCATTATCCCCTAAAGCGGTTATAGCCATGTCAACAATGACGCGCCAATCCTTACTTCTCCTTCCACATCGACTTCCATTGGAGACACGAAGTTAAGGAAGGTTCTTCTCCAAGTGATTTTTTAACGCAGTTTCTCTTTCGCTGCTCCACCAGCGGGTATTTCATCGAATACTTTTGGAGCTGAAGTGTTTTCGCGCATCCGGACGACATGACGGTTGTTGCTATCAATTCCCCTTAAGGTACTGTCGAAGACAGCTTCCAAATCGGCAGAGGTGTGTGACGATTCGTTTCCCCGTACTAATAAGATCTGATCGGTTCATTTAAGCTGGGCTTCAGTCTTTCACACGAAACGCCAGGTCAAATGTTTGGTTCCTACAAGAGTAAGCTTCAGTATTGAAACCTTTTGTAAGTCTCCACACTTTTTCAAAGAATATTCGAAGCTTTCACTTCCCTCTTCAACTAGCGGCCCTGCAGAAAATCCTTATCGTACCAACTGTACTTTCGCAACAGTACGTAGGGCGCTTCTCGACCTCCAATCTTTCCTGTATCTGTTGGCGGACATTCTGAGTCGTAGAGAAGCGGAGAGTACGCGATCATCTATCAGTGATATCTTGAATAATTTCGCTTTAATGTGGCTTACCCATTGGGTGAATGCCAATGCTCGCGGGCAGAGTCCCTCGCTTTTAAAATTCGTAGTGTAGATTTTCAAAAAAAAAATTTTTCATTCGGGGCAATTGTTTCCTTTCCATTGGATATTTGAATGAAGTAAACGACTTTGCCTCTGGTGGGCAGATGCTGAAGTAAGATTTTAGTGACCGTTAAACCGAATATACCAGTTACTGACGTTAACAGGGTACATGTCAAGAACGCAAGAGTAGGAATTTAGCATAAACATGCAGCTGTAACTGCAATGAATTACGCTGTAACAGTTTTAATAGTTTTTAAAAAGCGCAATAGCAGAATCTGATCTGTGAAGGAAATATAAAGGGTGATCCACTCGAGGTTCCTTACTTTTTTAAAGAAAACAAACAATGAAAATTCAAATTTAATGGGAAGTGTTTATTATCATTCGAAGGAACATTCTATGACATTTATTTTTCGAAAATTGGATCTTTCAAATGCGCCGCGGCTACGTCTCAGAGGCTCCATCCATTGAGTGCAATTTTCGATGACTCGTTCGAGCATTTCGACTGGTAACTGACGAATGATACGCGTGATGTTTTGCTCCAAGGCTGGAATCTGAGCGGAATTGTCCGCATAGACTTTAGACTTTACATTACCCAACACGATCTTGGTGGCCAATCGACCGGCCCAAAACATGAAATTATCAGCTCCTCGAAGTATTCTCTCAATAAATCCATTTATCGATGCGATGTTTGGGAAGTGGATCATCGTCTTGTTGAAACCAAATGTCGCGGAGATCACGAGCATCAAATAGTCAATTACGTTTACGTTCTCACCGGCATCATTTTTGAAGAAAATATATACAAAACACACCCAATCATTGTTTTTTCTGAATAACATGGCAGCTCTTGAATCTCTTGAGGTTTCTCTTCGTCCTAAATGCTGCAATTTTGCTTGTTTACTTACCCATGGAGCCAAAAATGGGCCTCATCGCTGAACAAAATTTTGTTAGAAAAACATCGGATCTTCTTGGAACTTTTGAAGAGCCCATAGAGCGAAGCGATGTCGAGTGGCTGCAGTTCTTCTGTACGCTTTCAATTTAAGATATCGACGTAAAATGCGTCAAGTCGTTCCATACGTCAGTCCGAGTTACTGTGAACGGCGCCGAATCAACTTTTCACGGTCTTCGGGCACACTCTCGTAGTCTTTTCGATCGAATATTATCTAATAATGAATGCTGAGTCTCAATACGGGTGATGGTGTTGCGAATAGTATGCTCAGTAGGCCAATTATGTTGACCATAATTTGAGCGAAGCGCGCGAAACACATTTTTTACAGAACGTGAATTTTCGTAATAAAGTTGAATGATTTGTAATTGATCTGTCAAAAAAGCTTATTGAAAAAAGTGCCTCTATTTGGTTCACCCTTTAAAATTAAGATTACCAAGATCTCGCAATATGCGAAACATTTTATTTTTCATTCCCAAATTGCTATCTGAAAATCAAATCATTCAATCTTCTGGAAACCTCAATAGATAATATTTTGTGGGAACCTAATGCTAAATACCACCGCGAACCGGGCTCGGTTGGAAAATAATGATGACCATGTTATTTGTCGCTTTATTGCCCAATTTATGAGCATTTAATCTCATATTAAATGACGAATACAAAAATATCGAGGGACTATGAATTTTTATTTTTATTACGCTGGAAGCTTTCCTCAACACAATAGGAATTACGCAATATTTTTCATAACAGGAAATGTCTTCGATTTCAGAAGCTTTCTTATGCTCACAGAAACTGTTTCATACTAATAATTTAAGCCTTTCCTCATGCACACATTATCTAATATCATATTGATATTTTATAAAGCATATTTTATAAAATTAAATGTTATTGGTTCTATGCTCAAATCCTTATCTTATATCAAGGCGGCACTTCAATGCACCACAAAGTTATCTGATTATTCCAACTAGAATTACTACAATATTTCAATAAATAAAAATAGAAAGAAGAAGAAAACATATTTGAAGCCAATCAGGCAGTGAAAGGTATAATGAGAATTTTATGCTGATTTGAGGGAGAATAAACAAACTTACACATTTATTAAAATTATTTTCCGACCAAATGCAGGCTGGCTCATCCTCACGGAGTTGAGCAGAGTTAGAACCTATCGCTTCTTGAATAGAGTGAAAAAGATGCTGTAATAAAGAAAATATGATTTGATAAATGTTATGACCAATTAATAATTGTTAACTAAGGCAGGCGATAAAAATCTCAAGAGATACTAATAGAAATTCTTTTATTAAAATTAAAAAAAAAAAATTTCAAAAAACAATAAAAGAATAACGCCAGACATACAATACATTGCAGTGACCACATGAGAAGATGAAACTCAAAACAAAAGGCGCAACAACAAAGCAATAACAATAAAAATAAAAAACATCGAAGGGAAATACTAAGCAAGCTGGAAAATATGTAAACAAAACGCTAATTTTTCATAAAATATATGGACAATGTAAATGAAAGAATAATTGAAGGAATAAATACAAGCAGAGGAGTTGACTATTTTAAATGATGATAAACTTAAGAACGAATTGTTGCGTTGGCGGCACACAAAATGTTCAGGTTGAGGATGATGCAGGTTGAGGATCTCATGATCGCTGACGGTGTACGAACACGACAGTTACCGACTAACTAATAAAATTGTTAGATACCAAAGAGACATATATTTTCGTGTGAATATGAGTATAATATATATGTATGTATGTACGAGGTGTGTTCAAAGGAAAAGGTGAAGGTTGTGCTCACTGTTTTCTTATTTACAATGGTGTAGTGCATCATGAGTTCCTGCCAAAAGGTTGTGCAGTTAATAAGGAATACTACAAGGAAGTTATTCAACGTTTGAGTGAAGCAATACGACTCAAACGATCGGAAAAGTGGAAATACAAATCGTGGTTTCTGCATCACGATAATGCTCCAGCTCACACATCAATGATTATTTGTGATTTTTTGGCCAAAAGCAAAGATTTGACTCCCTGCGATTTTTCCCTATTCCCAAAACTAAAGAAAGCAATGAATGGAAAGCGTTTTGCCACAATTGATGAGATCAAGTCAGAATCGAAGAAAGAGTTGATGGCCATACCGAAAAGCGTTGGCACAAGTGTATTATATCCGAGGGTATTACTTTGAAGGGGACAAAATAGATATTTATGAATAAATAACTACTTTTCAAAAAAACTCAAAATTCACCTTTTCCTTTGAACGCACCACGTACATACAGTAAATATGTCACACAAGTAACTTGTAATGAATAAAATATTTACAAAAAGAACAAAAGATTTAGACGTGTGTAAAATACACAAGCATATTATATACATTCATACATACATATGTATAAATGCATGGTGCACACACATGAGACAATGTCGCATTAATTTCTGATGGCAGCTTTGTGATAGCGGCATCAAGTAAACTGACTTGAAGCGCATACTTTGTTATTATTATGTAATACGATATGGCTGCATGTAAATATAATTACTTATTAAAACTTGAAATAAAATAGAATCATTTGGAAAGATTAATAATAATACATAAAGTAAAAAAGAAATAAAATCAAACGAAATAACAGAAAAATTATAATAACATCTTATCCATTCTGCTGTTTCCAAAATTTCATCAAATTCCTTTTTTATTATAAAGTTTGAACCTTGGCATTATATGTGATGCACTCATTCAAAGCACCGCCTCATGAATTTTCGCAAACTTCGATCCGTTTGAGATAATTTTCGATCACTATTTGGCACATATTGAATGGTGTCTTAGCCATAACTTGACAAATGTTGGCTTCCAACTGCTCAAGGGTTAAAGATTTGTCCACATAAACATGGTCTTTCGCGTAGTGCCTCAAAAAAAAGTCCAACGGTGTTAAATCAGCCAATTGACATCGGTCAAAACGAAAGATTACGCTTCCAGGAATTTCTTCTAAAACCATATTCCCTCGTGTTGTTTGGCATGTGGCACCATCTTGTTGGAACTAAATATTCTCCAAGTATGGTTCTTCAACTGCAGGCCAAACAAAGTCTGTTATCATATGACCATAACACTCTGAATGATAGTCTCCCCGTTATCATTTTCAAAGAAATAAGGTCAAATCACACCTCCGGCACAAAGAGCGCACCAGACAGTTTTTTCTGGGTGTAATGGACCCTCTTCAATTATTTGAGAATTATCGGAGCCCTAAATGTGAAATGTGTCTCTTGGCTGAAGACAATTTTCTTGGAAAAATCGCGGTCCACTGCCTGTTGTTCACTACATTGTGAACGGAAAGCTGGCAACAGTTGTTGCGTGAGTTGAACTTTATATGGATGTAGGTGCAGGTCGAGCGCAAGTGAGAAAGTCCCAGCTCTTGAGAACGTCGAGAAATATACACATTCGGGTCTTAGGCTAAACTTTCACTAACAGCAGCGATGTTTGCGGTGGAACCAGCGAAACGATGATCCGCAGGCCCTTCAATATTTGTAACCGATCCAGTCTCTTCAAATTTCTTTAAAATTTTACCAATTGCTTGAATGATTGGACGATTTTATGCTCCATAATCTCTTCTTAAAGCATTGTCGTAAGCTTCAAAAAATTTAACGTTTTGTGCGGTTGTTAAACGATCCATTTTCATAAAAATATCTATTTTTAACTAAAAAAAAAACATGTTTGGTTTGACAGTTAAGTTTAACAGATGTCAAAATAAAGTAATGTACTTTTGAAACCACCAAATGGTTAATACTTTATAAGGATAGAAAAATAAAAAAATTTTAAAATATAGTAGAAAAAAAATTAAATGCAAAATAAAATAATATTATAGAAAACTAAAATAAATAAAACCAATAAAAAATTATTAAAATAAAATAGAAAATTTAAAAAAATCAATAAAAAATAAAAAATGGAATAAAGTAAAGTAAAATAGAAAGAAATGATATGAATTAAAATTAAATTAAATTAATAAAGTTAAATAAAAAGTTGAATAAAATAAATTAAATTAGAAAAAATAAGAAAAAAATAAAAAAATATAAAAAAATAATTAAAATAAAATTTAATTAAATAGAGTACAAAAAAATTAAATGGATTAAAATAAAATAAAGAAATAAAATAGAATAAAAAAACTAAAATAATATAGAATCAAATAAGATAAAATTAAAAATAGAAAAAATATAGCAAAAAAATTATATAAAACAATTTCAAGAATATTTGAATTGAGTAAAAATAAAACAAAGTAAAATTAATTAAATTAAAAATTAATTGAGTGATGTGAAATAAAATAATGTAAGTTAAATTAATAAAGCTAATTTAAAAAAATTAATCAAGTGAAACCAAGTAATTATTATTAAAATAAAATGAAATGAAATGAAATTAAACAAACTAAAATAGAAAAACAATGAAGTAATAAAAAATAAATTAAGAAAAAATAAAATAAACTGAACTAAACTGAAGTAAAAAAAACCACAACCTATTTCAAAATTCAACATTCAAACTTACTTTGTTAACCGATCGAGATTTTTGTGAGTTTTTTAAAGCTAGGAAGCCTAGTCAAAATCAAATCAGGCTCTCAGTGCTCTTGAATGTATTTAGCAAAAGCAAAATTTTACATGTTGATGGCATTTCTTTCATATAAAACGAGGAATACAAATATACCGCTGTATTACCTGACTTCTGTAAATGCCCAATTGCAGTAAATCAGCATCTGCTAGTCAAGACATTAGTCAAGGACATTCTTAGTGTCTACTTGTGTTTGTAAATTCCGAAACAAATGTTTCTAAGTACAGGTTTCAAATATTTGGCAAACATATCGGCAAGTTTGAAAATATGTGTAGGTTTGAAAGATTCAATTAATTTTACTAATCCTTTGAAGAATTACTGTTTCGGTAACTTAATGAATAGGTTTTGCATCGTCTGTTTGGAATTTGGGCGTGAGGTATGACTGCTGTTTGTTGTAAAAGAAAATTGGATTTTAAAGGATTATTTATGTGTTCTGCGGAATTTGTGCTTCCAGGAATATTCGCTGCTTTGTGTAAATGTTTACAAATTTTATGTGCTACAAACTATATAGACATGCCTTCTGAAAATTTGGAATTTTTTCCCCATTTTTCAATTAGGTGTTTTCTCAATTAAATTGTGGTTTTTTGTTCAAATAGGTGAACTCTTCTTTTCGAGCGAAGCACATAATTGAAGTTGATTTCCATTTAATTTTTGAAGCCATGAAGCTGGACCACTACCTTTGCGAAGAAATTAAGCTGTTCATAAACCCACTGTTGAAATGCACTGAGTCTTGAAGTACTCTAAGTAAGACCAAGTACCACATGCAATATATCCTTACACATTAGAAAAGTTCATAAGAGCTAGTATAAATAAAAATTTCAAAACGGTTTTGAATAAAATGTTAAGCATCCATCGTAAATGGCATCCCAGTAAATCAGTAAGGGCAACTTGGTAAAGGCACGTGAGAAAAGGATCGTCACACATTACCTCTTTGTCGACTTTAATTCTACCTTCAACAGCTCGGAAAGAAATTCTCTCTATGTTATGCCTTAAATCTTCTATGGATTTGAAAACTGATGCTGAGAAACACCATAAGTTCCGTCAGATTTAGCAAGGACACCACCGCAGAACTAAATGGAAATGATATAACCTACTATAAGAGCATACAGCTGTTGGCGTTTGTCCATTATAACTACATATATCATTAGCCACACGCTGTCATTTCTGCTTTCTATAGTTTGGATAAGGATGCGAGAGCAAGATGAAATATCTTCTGTTATAAATCAAACAGTCAGCGCACTTGTGTTTGAGCTACCACATCACTGTTGGCAATCAGAACTTTGAAGTTGTAGAAAATTTCGTCTATTTACCAAAAGTAGCGTCGTCCGAAATCCAACTAGAATCACTCTTCCCAACAGGCGATGCTTTGGACTAAGTAGCCAATTAAAAAGTAAAATCCTCTCCCGACAAACAAAGAACGAACTCTACAGATCACTAATGATTCCCATCCTGCTACATAGTGCTAAGTCTGGACGATGACGACAATTGAGGAGTCAACGCTAGAAGTTTTCTAGAGAAAGGTTCCAGACTGATTTGTGGTCCTTTGCGTATTGGCAAGATTAACAATAAGCTGGAAGATATATACGGCAACATTGACATAGTCCAATAAACTAAGAGGCAGAAGCTAAGCAGGCTAGGAGTTGTCGTTTAAATGACTATAACATTTCAACTTTGCAAGTATTCGAGACAGTAATTGCTGATGGAAGCAGAGCAAGAGAAACACCTTGGAGGATATTTGACCACGTCTTGTCTCTAATTGGCGCGATCCCCAGGGGACGCTATTGTTAAACGGGTTAAACGGGTAAACGGGCATTTTAGATCAGTTGTTTAAGCAAGGTTGGGAGTTGATCTAAAATAACTTCGCTCTGGAAACCATATCTGACGAGCCTTCAGTATGTTATTATAATGATTTTCGTATCGTTAAAAATACTTAGCGACAATTTTAACGATTCGAGTATTTGCTAACCATATTTTAACGATACTCGCTATCGCTTGATCAGCTGTTGTCGTTAACTACACGATTAGTTTTTAATGTTAAGCGGCAAAAGTTTTCGAGTTGTTAGCGCTATCGACAAAAGATTTAATATTTTATTTAGGATAAAATAAATAGTATATAAGTTAAAATAAAACACAAATCGGGAAAGTACAAAAAACAAAAAAAAACTAAAATGTCTTTTGAGTATTTGGCATATGTTTTAGTTTTTAGATAGAAGTATGCTGTGAGAAGTGGAAGATCCTTTGTTTCAACTTGAGTGAAACAGAATTTCGAAAGTTATATCGATTAACCCCAGATTTAGTTGAAGAAATCATTTCTCAACTTGATAGCGAACTACAAGGCAGAAGGATAACGGGGATATATACAAAGCAACAGGTAAATAATGCAACTTTCAAGTGTTTTTCAATATTTAACTTTATTAAATTGCTTGAAGGTTTCTGTTCTGTTTGAGATCATTGAGGGATAGTCATGAGCCAGTCGTCCGTAAGCCGCTGTATACGTAAAATAACAGACGCAATAAACCATTCGATGTTTTACGCAAAGGTTAAATTTCCCAAATAGAATGGCAATATTCAAAGGCAATTTTCACATCATCAAACTCAGCATTTGTTGGAGGCACTGTTGGCTCTCGATTGCACTTATGTCTTAGACTTGATATCAATATGCAAATGGCAAGAGAATTTCTTTTTTTAATTGTTGAATAACATAGTTGAATATATATATTTTCTGCTTAGATATGTGATCCTAATCTCAAGATTTTGGCGGTAAATGCTTAAAACGCAAGGCCACGGCACGATTCGTTTATTTGGAGTTCCTCTACAGTGCGAAGAGTCATGTAGCCTAATTTGGAAAGTGGAAACCATTTATTTTATATTTTTTTATTTAATTTATTTTTAAACTCTGTAATCAATTGCAACTCATTTATTAATTAACTGGTATCACGAATTTATTTGTATTTGTCGTTCTTCTTTGTACTTTTCGCATATTTTGATGTTTTGTTAAGCTGGCTGCCACCTTTTGTCCATTTTAATAAAAATAAAATGTCAGCTAACAACAATCGTTATAATTGAGTTACGAAATCACCCAATCGTTAGTGCAAGCGACAAAATTCGGTAGTGAACAACTCGACAAATCGTATCGATAAAATTTACGAAATTCCCCTACTGCACACCATATCTGACGAGCCTTTGAATCAACACTACAGTACAGATCTGACCAGGTTCGGTAACTTTTATCTCTTTTGCGATATAAAAAAAAATATGTTAATGATAAGGAAACTTTCAGATGACACACTCACACACAGGACTCTTTTTCAAAACTAAAGGATTACAAACATTTTTCGAAACACTAATGAACCAATGAAATAATAAAAATAGATTACTTTGAAAAGAAATTGCTCAGTTTTATTTAAACTTTTTCATTTACGAGCTTATGAAATATTGCCTTTCAAGTTTCAATCTATATCAATCGTTAACTAACTAACGCCACCCTCTGCTTAGATTTTAACGCTCTATATGCAACAATCATTAATGAAATCTTTTGATTTCTTATTTTACTCAGTCCAACAAAAGTGATGTTGTAAAACGCACTTAATATGTGATGCCATAAATGATGACACACAAAAACAAAACTATCTTAAGATGACTAACATTTGAATGCGTGCAACCACTTGAACATGCGTAATTTAATTCAACAACAAACAAATCCAGAATATCAGAATTGCTACGTAACGAATGATTGAAGAGCTGAGAATGTGAAATGATGAAGACCACAACGCAGTTGCCGCCTGCGCCACCACCACCACCACCACCACTACCACCGTCAGAACCACGCGACACCGCAAAGATATTCGAACAAGATAAAGATGCATCATGAGATCGTAAAATTGTACACTACCGTGAGACTTGTGCGATCAGTGCGATCAACGATCAGCGAGGATCTGTTTATAACGACATCGCTAAATCAAAAATGGACAGTTTTTGTGGTCGACGTTGTCGCAAATGTCCCGACTGTGGCGATATTATTAATGATTGCCAACGGTTTTTTAGTCAAGTAGCCAAGTGGCCCAAGTGTGCAAAGCAGCAGCGAACTGTTGCATTACATACAAACTTGGAAGATATCAGTTTAAGCCACTTGTTGCGGCTACCGACGATGACGCTGTTGTAGGGAGTGTGAGGTGTGGGGGGGAGCAAGGTGTCTGTAGGCATGAAGGAATCAAAAGGCTACAGTTTTACGCTTTCTTTAACGTTTTGAAGCCTGCAGATCATAATGCAAGCGAAGGGGCGTAGAGGCGGTAATAAGCGTAAAAAAATGTTAAAATTATATATGAGAAATGAATTCGTTGTGGCGCTCAAATTTTTGTCCCCTCAATTTTCGATTATTTTATATGAAAACATACATACAGTTGTATATGTTTATAGCATGACATATTTTGTATATATCTTATTGTATTATGGCGCTTGGTTTGTGATATTGTTACCTTTCTTTCGTTCTTATTCATTTCATTTAAATTTTCTCTTTTTGTGTTTACAAAATTCTTTAAGCGCCATCATTTATTATTCCGACGCGATTTGTGGCATGTTGGTCTAAATCTTCTTTTAAAAAATTTTTTTCCATTTTTTTAAATTTTTTTTAAATTTTTCCTGTGCCATCTCAACGTCTCCATACAAACATACACACATATACATACGTACAAGAGAGAGGCGCACACCTTCTTCGAGGCTACGCTCGCGTCGTATTTATACCCGAATTTATGTGATTTTTATGCGTAGACATAATTATGATCGCTCTTAAAAACGATTTTAACGTATTGACGGCAATGGCGCTGGCGTCGACGACGACGAAGACGAAGCCATACTTATTTATACATATGTATGTACATACATATGCAATAACAATGACTACCGCATTGACTAAACCATCTGTGCGGCTGTGATTGCATACTTTGACTAGGCTTATACTTATGGTGTTGATTTGGCTTAAAATCGACGCTGACGCTGGCGCTGTCTTGCCACAACGTCTACACACCACACCTCGGCCCGGTTTTCTCTCTTCTACCGCAAACGTAAAGCTGTGGCGCATTCGTTGTCATAAATTATAAAATTTTATGCGTAAATTAATGACATCGCTTGCTTTTAGAATGTTTGTCTTGCCAGTTATTGCTTGCTTGTTGATGCCGGTTATACTCGTATGTGCATATATGTATATATATACCTAGCAACAGACATATTTATTTTATGTATATGCATATGTATGGGCCTTTGTAAATCTCATTTATACACATATGTACATATATAGCTAAATATTATACAATATAGGTATGTTTGTTGTTATTATTGATGTTTTAGCAGCTCTTTTCATAGTTCTACACAAATAATTGTTATTATTATGATTATTATTATTAATGTTGTGGTAAACTGGATTAACTCCATATTGTAATGTTTCAACTCTTAATGAATGTTTAAGAGAATTATTTCGTAGAAGTATATAATCGAAAAAACAAAACATATAAAAAAATATTAAGCACTACAAACACCCAAACTGTGGGAACTGTCAGATGAACACACGATTTGTATGTGGCGCGACTTTATGGATTTCAGTTCAGGTGCTTCACAAATATTTATCGTTTTTGAATAAAAATGATTAAGTTAAGAATGATTACTAATCTGAGTAACTTAATTTGAACGTAACTACAAGATATATGTATGTAAGTATATTATGTGGACAAATAATATTAATCAATAAGGAATTCTCACAAATCACATACAGATCAGCATTTTATATATTTTTAGAATAACGTTCATCTGCTCAACAATTATCGCGAATTCTGTGTCTTGGTTGTACAATATAGACAGAGTTATTAGATTTGTTCATCTAACGGTTATATATATATACAGTGGCGGTCAAAAGTCTACATACACCCCCTGTTTTCGTTTAATTGAAAGTCCAAAATGTTTATTGCCTTGGAGCATGATAAAGCAACTAATCCTTAACAATATGGGCCGTATGCTTTGGATCGTTATCCTGTCCATCCTGCGCCAAGCTCCTAACTGTCTACCGAAGGCTTCCGATTAGCTTCCAACAATGGCTTATATTTCAACCGATCCATATTACCCTCAATAGAGACAAGCTTTCTAACTCCAGATGCCGCAACAGCTCTCCAAACCATTACGTTGCCGCCACCATGCTTCACGGTTGGTACTATACTCTTCCAGAGCTCTTCGAATTGTTCTTAAATGGACACACTTTCGTGATGAGTTTGCGATGTTTTCGGCAAATTTTGGAGCAGTAACTTTATCATCATCATTCACTTCCTTCGGAATAAAGCTGATGTCTCTTCGAGTCAGTTTCTTCGGGCGACCAACACGCGATTTATTTTCCGGGGGATCCATTTTTTTTCCAAAGTTTTTACAATGGCATATACCTTTGGTGGACTTAAGATTAAAATTTTTTAAATTTCACCATACGATTTCTTCTCTTTTCTGTGCTGAATAACCATGATGCTTACGTCAATGGACATTTCTTTTCGCGGAGCCATTGTGGATGCTAATGTGTTTAAACCACAACTAAATTTAATACTAGCAAATGAGAAAACATGATTTAAAAAAATAGAAAAAAAGGTTACCTAACTGCCATAATAACACAGCATATCGACATAACTGCTAGTATGCCCGTGGTGCATGTAGACTTTTGTCAAGGGTACTTTTGCGTTTCTTCACCATAATTGTTTTATTTTATGTGAGAAAATGGATTTGTTTTAATAAATGTGATTAGAAAAGGATTTGAAATAAAACATTTTTCAGCAAAGTGGTTGTACCTTCTACACAACGAATTCAGGCGGTATATGTAGACTTTTGTCCCTCACTGTAAATTAAGCTCAACGAGACGAATCGATTTAGTCGTGTATTTCTGTCCGCCCGTCTTTGCGTCAATTCGTCCCTGTACACGATAACTCAACTACGGTTTGTGATATTTTGATGAAACTTAGTTCATATCTTCATAGGGTACAGACGCTATTGCAAATGGGTGAAATCGGACCAAGTTTACGCCCACCTTCCATGTAAAAGTGATTTTGAAAAGTACAAAAATCAACATAATTCAGCAATTAAATTTCCAATTAAAGTCATATTAGGACAAATCGCAATCAAGAGAAAAATATGAGTGAAGGGGTAAAAGTTTCGAGTGGGCAGGGTACCATTGAGTATAATTCGATCAAAATTTTTTACTTATAACTACTGCGGTTTAGTATGAATTAAATATCAACTGCATCTTTGTCTCATATAACGGACTTTAGATCAAATTTTCAAGGCCTTAATTAATAGAATTCATAATCATTCCTAGGTGAGTGATTAGTGTTGCTTGCTGCTATTTTGAGGGTCAAAATAATAACAAATTAATTTTTCTAATTGCGGTCGGACCTCGGCAGATAATGTGAAGCCCTCTGAGTGTATTTATAACATGATATAATGGCTCTTCATAAAAATCCATCGACCATTCGGAGGCGGCTTAGAATAAATTGTAGGTTCCCCCATTTCCACACACCACAAATTCGAGGAGGAACTCGGCCCGCTTCAGCGATTACAAAATGGGTGGCGAGAATACAAAAAAAAATCGACATAATAGTAGGCATTGAATAAATTCTCTCATAATTAAGAAGCTGACGGTTTTTATTTAACAATCTAGTGATTGAACTCAAAGGCTTTGGATAATCATCGATTTTCATTTACCGAAAATGTTGAAATGAAGATAAATATATTTATATACGAAGTCAATTGAAAAAAAGTCCCTGGCGTACTATAGTAAAACACATCTTTGGCAAAATTCATTTTTTTATCCAACCCTCCTTGATTATAGCGAAACTTCAACATTTCGTTACCATTTTTGTAGTACGATTTGTCCTTTGCTCCAAAATAGGCCTCAGTTTAGGCGATCACCTCTTCATTCGAAGAAAATTTCTTCCCAGCGTGTATTCCTTTGTGATCTAAGAACAGGAAATAGTTTTTAGGGGCCAGATCTGGAGAATACGGTGGACTCGGAAGCAATTTGAAGCACAACTCCAGGATTTTTACAATGGATTTGACTCATTTGTGGCAAGGTGCATTTTCTCTGTGAAACAATACTTTCTTTTTCTCCAAAATGGTCCAATAACGCTATGTTATAGTCGCTGTTGATGGTCCTGCCTTTTTTTAGGTAGTCAATGAAAATTATTCCATGCACATCCTAAAACACATACGCCATAATTTTGTCAGCCGATTTTTGCGTTTTCCCGCTTTGGAGCGTGTTCATCGTATGCAGTCCACTCGGATGATTGTCGATTGGAATTCAGTGTTAAATGATGAAGCCATGTTTCATCCATTGTCCCATATCGATGCAAAAACCTGGGCGCTTTTTATGCTTAAACATTTCCAAACACTGCTCCGAATCATCAACTTGTCGTTGTTTATGGTCAAAAGTGAGCTCGCGCGGCACCCACTTTGCATAGAGCTTTCTCATACCCAAATATGCGTGAATGATATGATGTACACGTTCAGTTGATATCTTTAGAGTGCCTGTTATTTCATTCAATTTCAATTTACGGTCATTCAAAATTATTTTATGGATTTTTTTTTTGTTTTCGTCGGTAACAACCTCTTTGGGGCGTCCACTGTGTTCAAAGTCTTCGGTACTCAGTTCGCCACGTCTAATTAGCATACCACTCCTTGATGGTTGATTTTCATGGCGCAGTGTCCGGAAATTCGTCATCAAGCCAAGTTTCTGCTTCAACTGTATTTTTTCTCTTCAAAAATCAATATTTTATCAACGCGCGAAACTCCTTTTTATCCATTTTGTTCACAATAATTTGCTTCACTCAAAATGCTATAATTCGCAAACTAATGATCCGACAGCTGTCAAATTTATACTTGCGTCTTTTGAAGGTTAAGGTTAACTAAAATTTCTTCTAGTAGCGTCAACTATGTGTCAGGCCAGGGACTTTCCAGTTTACCTGTTATATAATCAGCAGAATTCCACCAATCTAGAGGTCTAAAGTTCTATTAATAACCAACATAGGTTCAGAAACAGACATGCCTTCTATATATCAGACCTTCTATTTTTAACCGATCTGTAGATTTTATATGAATATCAATAAAATATCTATGTTCGGTTCCACCCGAACTTAGTATTCCTTAATTGTTTTTTCTTCGTTTTTCATTCATAAATATATATGTTGTCCCATCAAAGTAATCCCCATCTGATAGTCGCCGTATGCGCTTGTATCAAGGCTTCTTCCAATCTTCTTCTTCTTCTTCTTTTTCTTCTTCTTCTTTGGCGTAGGCACCGCTTACGCGATTATAGCCTCGTCAACAATTGCGCGCCACTCGTTTCTTCTCTTTGCTGTTTGGCGCCAGTTAGAAATACCAAGTGATACCAGATCGCTCTCCACCTGATCCTTCCAACTGAGTGGAGGTCTTCCTCTTCCTCTGCTTCCGCCACCGGGTACTCCATCGAATACTTTCAAAGCTGGAGCGCTTTCATCCATTCGGACGACATGATCTAGCCAGCGGAGCCGCTGTCTCTTGATTCGCTAAACTATGTCAATGGCGTCGTATAGCTCATCGTTCCATCATCTGCGGTATTCGCCGTTGCCAACGCGTAAAGGACCATAAATCTTCAGCAAAACTTTTCTCTCGAAAACTCCTAAAACCGACTCATCGTATGTAGACATCGTCCAGGCTTCTGCACCATATGTTAGAACGGGAATGATGAGCCACTTGTAGAGTTTGGTCTGGTTCGTCGAGAGAGGACTTTACTTTTCAATTGCCTACTCAGTCCAAATTAGCATCTGTTGGCAAGAGTGATTCTGCGTTGAATTTCTAGGCTGAAATTGTTGGTGTTGTTAATGCTGGTTCCCAGACAGACGAATTGTGCCTGGTCTATTTAGCTCTGCAGCTCGTATTATTTTCTGCAGCATCAAATTGAAGAAATCACACGATAAAGAGTCTCCTTGTCTGAAACCTATTTTGTTATAGAACGGCTCGGGAGGTCTTCCAATCTTCAAGCACTTAAAAAAGGTAATTTTCATCAACTTTGTCAGTTCTTTCTTTGATGTCATCTTAACCATAGTGATGTAGATTGCCTTTTGCGCCTGCTAGCAAATATGTGGTCAGAAAACTATATTTTAAGCCTTAGCTTTCATTAAATTGGGCCACCTACCTTTTTACCGACTTTGGCTCTTGAGACAATTCTCCTCAAATGATTGTACTCTGATTTCCACATCATAAGCATTATTCCTTTATTTTACACCAGTTATGATCCTCTGGAGCGAATTTGGGTCATCGCTGATAAAATCCATAAATATTATTTTGGTGTTTCTTTTGGTTAAAACTTTGGAAAGAGTTTCTAGATATGTTTCCTATAAGAATCTACTCGCATTAAGGCATGCCTGTCATACGAGAGGACTAAAGTGCACTAGTTAACGCGACAATTTGTTTTTTTTTTTACCGGAATGTAACAGTCAAGGACTGTCTGTCCCGCAACATTCCCCGAAACCCACTTTGGGGACTGCTTTTGCGGTTACAACAACAACAACATATGCTTACCACAAATAAATGAGCCAGCTGTAAGCTATATTTTTTATAGCTTCTATTATTTTTGTCAACGGCGAATTATAGATTCAAATCCTTCTGCGTACCTCGACTAACAGAATCATCTCATGCCCGATATTTTTCGTTTGGATTTTTGTGGGATCTCTCAAGTCACTGAATTACAACTTGGGCATCCAGCACTACAGAGCGAACACGGTGACAATGCTCTAATACCAATTTTCTGTCTCGAAGTTTTGACTTGGGCTCAATGATTTATTTTTTAACTCTGCCAAGGTTACGTGTTTCAAGATGCATTACTCAATTCAAGTGTAAAAAATGTTTTTTAAAATGAAAATTTATACACATATTCCTGGGATTATCTTTAAAAAAAAAAACATTCTTCAGTCGAAGTGCGATAGTAAAGGCCCACGAGAGGGTTTATATGCGTTTTTCGAGCTAACTATTCGTTTGCGCCTTTTAAGCATAAGTCAACCTACGTAATTCAAAGTGTATTTCACTTGGTAGATAAACGAGATATTGAGTTTTTTCATATTGTCACAAAAATCAACCAGCATATCCAAATACTGCCACAATATAAATAGTTCTAGAGTGATAAATTCGTTTGTAAAAAAAAATAAGCCCAACAGAAGTAAGGTAGAGCTCAGTTTTTGTGGTACCAAATTTGTTTGAATTTTGTATCAACTTTATGTCCGAACCAAAAACTGTTTTAAGTATCTATAACAAATTTCGACCAGTTCGAAGTTTCTGAAATAAATATTCCTACAAAAATGGTAGATCTACGAGTGTGATCGCTATGTTCTAATCTGTTCTACTTTGCAAAGATATTTTTTCAAAATTTATTTATATATAACCTACCAAACAACGTATTGATTTGAAGAAGCTAAGTACCTTCGCATCCGTCTGGTTAGTAGATTGGCTTGGAAGAGCCATATTTCTGCAAAAATGCAGCATCCTAAACTTAAAACGTATACTTTAAGCCTAACTTATTTCACGTTGCTACCTCAATACTATGTTATCAAAATAGTTATTATAAAAAGGTAATTTAATTTAAGAAAATCAGTAATTTTTAACCGGCAAGCTTTAAACAAAATGACAGAAATGGGTAACAAACAAATGGGTAACATTTCCACTGGTAACTGGCGAATGACACGCGTGATATCTTACTCCAAGGCCTGAATCGAAGCGGGGTTGTCTGCATAGACTTTAGACTTTACATATTCCAACAGGAAAAAGTCTAACACTGTGGTATCACACGATCTTGGTGGCCAATCGACCACTCCAAAACGTGAAATTATATGCTCACTGAAGTGTTCTCTCAATAAATCCATTGATTGAAGCGATGTGTGCGAAATGGCGCCGTTTTGTTGAAATCAAATATCGCGGAGATCACAAACTTCAATTTCAGGTATCAAATAGTCGGTTATCATGGGGCATTAACGGTCTCCATTGACAGTTACGTTCTCACCGGCATCAAATTTTAAGAAATATGTACCGATGACTCCACCGGCCCACAAACCACACCAAACCATTGTTTTTTCTGAATGAAATGGCAGCTCTTGAATCTCTTCAGGTTGCTCTTCGACCCAAATGTGGCAATTTTGCTTGTTAACATACCCATTGAGCCAGAAATAGGCTTCACCGCTGAACAATATTTGGCTCGAAAACGTCGGATCTTCTTCGAACTTTTCAAGAGCCCATAGAACGAAGCGATGTCGCTCGGAACGCTTTCAATTTAAGATCTCCACGTAAAATGCACCAAGTCGTTCCATACGTCAGTCCGAGTTACCGCGAACGGCGCCGAATCGAATCTCCGCAGTCTTCGTGTACACTCTCAGCTACTGCCGCTATATTTTCTTCACTGCGTGCTGGACGTGGTCTATTCGGTCGAATAGCTGGGTCTCAAGATGGGTGATGATGGTGCGAATAGTACGCTCAGTAGGCCGATTATGTTGAGCATAACTTGAGCGAAGCTCGCGAAACACATTCTTTACAGAAAGTGAATTTTCGTAATAAACTTGAAGGATTTGTGAACGTTGTTCAGGCGTAAGTTTTCCATGATGAAATGCCAAACGATACTGAACAAAAATAACATGACAGCTTGGCACGACTAGCGCGTGGTCTGTCAAAAAAGGCTCTTGAAAAAGTACTTCTACTTGGATCAGCCATTAGTATATATATATGTTTTTATCCTATCTTATCTACCATAACCGTTAAGTTGACAATGTTGATATACCCTGTACACAAACTAAAACCGGTTACAATAAATTTTCGAATATCAAATTCTAGAATACCTACATATGTATTTATTTATATTCTATGTCATGTATGTATGTCCTTAAGTATCGCTTATTACTAGCACGGCTACTACCGAAACCACTTAAAGAATCCGCCGGGTCCACAATTCTTCTACAATCACTTACTTGATGAAGGCGTAAATTTGAAAAAAAAAGTGTCAACTATGCGATAAGCAAACATGACACTGACATGGGCCCCTGTAACAGACGCACGTACATTGGAACGAACGCATATCCGCATGCACTCGTGCGGCACATGCGTCAATGCGCATGCGCGGAGACATTTAAACAATTTGTCGTACAAGTGGTTCTCTTATCTTACACGCATTTAAATTTAATGACTTCAACTGTGGTTTTGTCGTTGACGTTGGGAAAATAGCATAAAAATAAGTAAATGAATAAAATGCTTAGTTGATAAAGAAAGCGTTAAAACGGTGTTAAATTCTCTTGATAGTGGTAAAGCTCCTTAATGCGAATGCGCTCAGTAATAAATAAACACCTTTATATATGCTTAAAATTAAGTGTTACATAACGATAAATAAACGCATATGGTAACGACTATCAAAGCTTTAGTATCAGAATGAATTAATTAAAATAAATAAAATTTGTTCTACTCACCACAAAATAGCACGAAATTAATTTCAGTGGTCTAGAAGTGGTTTACTAAGTTCCGTTGTGGACGCACCAGTACAAATGATGCCAAACGTTCAAGTGGGCCAAAAAAGGTCATCACGCCAGAAATCGTTGATAAATCCATGGAATGATACGACGATTGGACGTTTGGAGAATAAAAGTGCGTGAAGTGGCTGGAGGGATCTCAACTGAGCGGCTACATTATATTTTACATGAATATTGGACATTAAAGAGTCATCCGAGCGATCCACAAGGATGGCGATGTTCAAACGCAATCCAAACGAGTTTTTGCGCCGTTTGAGTACCGTAGACGGAACATGAATCCACCCCACCACACCACACCAGAGGCCAAAGAGCAATCAAGACAGTTGAATTATCCTGATGAACCTGCACCAAAAAGGCCAAGGTGAGTCTGTAGGCCAAAAAAGTCATGGACACAGTTTTTTTTTTGGATACACAAGCTGTCATTCATATCAATTATCTTGAAAAGGGTATCGATTATCTATTATATTGAAAAGTAAAGATCACCGTCGAATATTATTCAAAGCTTTTGGACAGACTCGATATTGATTTGGAGCAGTAACGACCGCTTCTGACGAAAAAAGGACAATGCACGAGCTCACATCTGTGTAGTCCCACAGAAAACTACTTAATTGGGCAACGAACTGCTACCCTATCCAGCATATTCTTCAGATTTAACCCCCTACGACTATTTCTAGTTTCGAAACCTGAAAAAATGGCTGTAAGAGATTCGATCTACTACTGGATCGGCAGATAAGTGGGCTTTGATACAGCTTAGCGAGCGTTAGGTTAGATGAGTTGCCAGGACATTAGGCTCATTTGAAGATTTATTATAGTTCAGTAGCTTCGAGTCAGACATTTCTTCTCTTCTTCATTCGGCTTCTTAATTCGCTGAACTATGTCGATGTCAACGTGTATTTCACATGTCGTCTACGATATTATCCGTCCCATTTAGGGAGAGGACCATAAACCTTCCACAAAACCTTTCCCTCGTAATTCAGTAATAAAGAGTAATCTATTTCGAGGTTCCCACTTTTTTAAAGAAAAAACACAGAAAGTTCAAATTCAATGGTAAATGTTTATTTCATCCGAAAGAACATTCAAATGGTCCATCCGCTGAGTCCAATTTTCAATGACTAGTTCGCGCATTTCGACTGGTAGCTTATGAATGAAAAGCAATATGTTTTGCTCCAAGGCCTGAATCGATGCTGAATTGTCTGCATAGGCTTTAGACTTTACATATCCCCACAGGATATGATATTACACGATCTTGGTAGCCAATCGACCGGCCCGAAACGTGAAATTATCTTCTCGCCGAAGTGTTCTCTCAATAAATCCATTGATTGATGCGATGTGTGGGAAGTGGCGCCGTCTTGTTGAAACCAAATATCGCGGAGATCACAAGCTTCAATTTCAGGTATCAAATAGTCGGTTATCATAGCGCAATAACGGTCGCCATTGACAGTTACGTTCTCACCGGCATCATTTTTGAAGAAATATGGACCGATGATTCCACCAACCTACAAGCCACAACAAAACTTTTTTCTCGATGGCAGCTTTTGAATCTCTTCAGGTTGCTTTTTTAATCCCAAATGCGGCAATTTTGCTTGAGCCAGAAACGGGCCCCATCGCTGAACAAAATTTGCCTCGTATGATCTTCTTGGAAGAGCAAAGCGATGTCGCTTGGGAAGGGCGAGTGAGTGGCGTCAGTTCTTACACAAGTTGTATTTTGTACGCTTTCAATTTAGGATATCGATGTAAAATATGCGAAGTCGTTCCATACGTCAATTCGGGTTGCTGCGAATGGCGCCGAAACGACTCTCCACGATCTTCGTGTACACTCTCAGCTACGGCCGCTATATTTTCTTCACTGAATACTGGAGAGATGTACTCGGTCAAATATTACCCAATAATGAATGCTGGGTTTCAAGATGGCTGATAGTGTTGCGAATGAGCGTACGTAGGCCGATTATGATGACCATAAATTGAGCGAAGTGGGCGAAACAGATTCTTTACAGAACGTGAATTTTCTTAATAAACTTTAGTGATTTGTAAACGATGTTCAGGGGTAAGACTTTCCACGATGAAATTCCAAACAATACTGAGCAAAAATAACATGACATGACTATTGAAAAAAGTACCTCTACTTGGATCACCCTTTATCAATACTAATTGTACCTTTTCTGTTTAGTTCTGCATTTATGATAACGATAAAATAAGCAAATTCAAACAAATTCAGCTTCTTCTCGTGCTATCAAAGTGGTGCATTATTTAACGGCATTTTCCAAAGATACGCTTATTCCACCAGAATTAGTGCAGAATATGGGATTTTTGTTGGGAATTGGGCTCTCGTCAGTTATGCAAAGAAATCTGAAGCATACACCCTGTCAGTTCTTCATCACCATATTTGAATAGCTCAGTCGGCAATCCTTCGTCTCCCGCCACTTTCTTGTTCTTTGCCACTGTCATACATTGAGAATTTGGGTTCACCATCTCGTGGTATTACACTTTCATAGCGTTTAACAGGTGGGGAGGTGTTCTCTCCTTAAACTCAGTAAACTCTAGATATTAGTCGCCGGATCATTTCTTTGGATTCTAAATGAGTATGCCCTGGTTCTGAAACTTTTTTTTTATAAGTAGACAAGAAAAGAAATAGTTGGTCGTAGATGAAATTTTTAAAGGATCACAGAGTCGTCATTGATTTGAAAGAAAGTTTTGTTAAATATTTACTTTTTTTCTTATGAGTTACAAAACAATTTAAATTTGTATTTTTCTTTTAATTTTTTTTATTCAAATAGAGCAGAAATGTCGAAAAAGGCTATTAATTATCATATTGTCGCAAAACGATAATTTGACACATTCCCTCAGAAAAAAATGCCTCTTCTCCCCTCTCAAAAAAGTTAAAAACTCTCGTCTCTCTATTTTTTCCTTAACCAGATCAATTTGTAAAAATATTCGAATAACTTTCCGCTTACAAAGTAGTTAGTAAACGATGAAGTAAATACTCAATTGCCACACCCTTCATAAGTGGGCGTAAAGTGTTAAAATCACTCGCTGGCCAAGGGCCACAAGTATTTAAAACATCAACGCACTCGCCCATTTTCGGAAAAAAGACAATTTGTATATCAAAGAAGAAAAGAAATTAAAACAAACAGCCAACCATGGAGCCTGCTAACGTAAGTAGCCAGCAATTTCAACTGTCCGCCTCTCTTTAGCGCACCAAATTATGGGGTTGCCGCCCAACGCTAACTGAGCCTACCTCGTACAAGCAAGGCAACTCAATTTGAGGCAAATTACCAACTATGTTTTAAATACTAACTCATACTTATACTTTTTTTTTTTTGCTCAGCCTTTTTTTAGCATTTTAACGTATAGACAGAGG
The DNA here is from genome assembly GCA_030068015.2 of Neoceratitis asiatica. Classification (NCBI taxonomy): domain Eukaryota; kingdom Metazoa; phylum Arthropoda; class Insecta; order Diptera; family Tephritidae; genus Neoceratitis; species Neoceratitis asiatica. The sequence goes on from CM061529.1 coordinate 43,421,712, forward strand.
CTTTGCGAATCAAATATAAAAGACGAGACTGAAGAAGAAGTAGCCAACACTCTGGCAGAACATTCATTGTCCAGAACATACATCCATACATGTGAGCATAATAAAATATCGAAAATATTTGTAAAAAAAAACCAATGAAGTAGTTGCTTGAAGGGCTACATCAATCATTTAATTAGCCACAAAACCAACGCAACTCTTAAAGGCTCCTAAAGACGTGGAATGCGTACAAAAGGAGGCGTTGCCTGTGTGCTGTGCCTGTGCGCACCGCAAGTTGCACGTTATGCATGCAACTATTACACCTTACAGTCACAGGCTTACCTATGCGCCTCTACAAACATATTCAACTTTGCCCAAATGTCCGGTGGCAATGTGTGTTCTTGATTAATTAATTTTGAAAACATGAGTTCTATCTTTCAGTTGAGTAAAAATTCGAAAAAATTCTAAGCTAAGCTTCCAAATCATATATGTATTCACACTCATAAGCCATTTCATTTTACCGCCTAACTCTTGTTTAAATGTTGAAAAATGTTTGTTTTTGTTTGTAGTTATTGAGAATTGTGAGAAAACACCTGTTGACGTTTTACTCCCTAATTTTTAATAAAAGAAACATAAATTCAATTCTTTTAATTCAATTATAATTGTTTTTAGATACAAATCTTCGAATTTTTCAAAGGATACCTTCAAGTGAATACATACGTAACATATGTACATACAAATTAACAAACGTTCGTATAAACACTCTGAGAATAGAAAAGATGCTTTACAAATTGAAGTGGAATATATTGCAATCATTTATTATAATACACTTGAATAGAGCTAATATTTATTGTATATTTATCACTTTACGTTCATATGAAGGTATATAATAATGCCTTAGACAGTTTTATTGTTTAGATATCTGATAAACAAATTGAAATCATAATAAAGGCGGTGGATCAGAGCAGCTGACTTATTAATACACAGAATTCCGCGAGGGACTAAGCAAACATTCTCGGCCATGACTCAAGTGACTCCTTATCCATATGTAATTTTATTAAAAATTTCGAATAATGTTGGGCGTACACAAAAATGTAATAAGAATTCAAAAATACAAAATTTTATTTCAAATGTTTCATTTGCCCCTTCTAGATCTACTTGTCTTCTCGTTTTCGAATCCTCTTGATTTTTATAATTTCTTTTATTGCTTATTGGAATGAAATCCTATTTATATATATAAAGGGTGATCCAAGTAGCGGTAGTTTTTTCAATAGCCTTTTTTTTCACAGATCACGCGTGAGTCGTGTCAAGCTGCCATGATATTATTGTTTAGTATTGTTGGGCATTTCATCATGGAAAGACTTACGCCTGAACAACGTTTACAAATCATTCAACTTTATTACGAAAATTCACGTTCTGTAAAGAATGTGTTTCGCGCGCTTCGCTCAACTTATGGTCAACATAATTGGCCGCTGAGCTCACCATTAGCAACACCATCACTCATCTTGAGACCCAGCATTCATTACTGGATAATATTCGACCGAATATAACACGTCCAGCATGCAGTGAAGGGAATATAGCGGCCGTAGTCTGGAGTGTACACGAAGATGTGGAGAGCCAATTCGGCATCCTTCACAATAACTCGCACTGACGTATGGACGCTCGACCTTCCCAAGCGGCATCGCTTCTCTCTATGGGCTCTTGAAAAGTTCCCAGAAGATCCAACGAACCTCATCGACGAGGCCCATTTCTTGCTCAATGGATATGTAAACAAGCAAAATTGCCGCATTTTGGGACAAAGAGCAGCCTAGAGAGATTCAAAAGCTGCCATTTTATCCAGAAAAAACAACGGTTGGTGTGGTTTGTGGGCGGCTGAATTATCGGTCCATATTTCTTCAAAAATGATGCCGGTGAGAACGTAACCGTCAATGTCGACCGTTATCGTGCCATGATTTGATGCTTGAAATTAAAGCTCGTGATCTCCACGACATTTGGTTTGAACAAGACGGCGCCACTTCCCACACATCGAATCAATCAATGGATTTATTGAGAGAACACTTCGGTGAGCATATAATTTCATGTTTTGCGCCGGTCGATTGGTCACCAAGATCGTATGATATCACACCGTTAGACTTTTTTCAGTGGGGGTGTGTAAAGTGTAAAGTCTATGCGGACAATCTCGCTTCGATTCAGGCCTTGGAGCAAAACATGACGATTGTCATTCGCCAGTTACCAGTCGAAATGCTCGAACGAGTCATCGAAATGTGGACTCAATGGATGGACCATCCGAGACGCAGCCGCGGCCAATATTTGAAAGAGATAATCTTCAAAAAGAAATAAATCCCAAAGAATGTTTTCTCGAATGGTAATAAACATTTCGCACTAAATTTGAATTTTCTGTTTTTTTTTTTCTTTAAAAAATTAGGGAACCTCGAAATAGATCACCCGTTATATTTCATAAATTGAGAATTTGATATTGCAAGCATTTGGTTTTTGTAAACTTACAGGGTTTATCAGATATAAAAATACTGGTATTTTTAAAAAAGCTTTCCACAATGAGTAGTGCCATCTCCAAAATGTATCAATGAAAAAATCTGTTCTGAATGCACTCAACTCTTGGTAACGTATTTCAGCCTCTCCAATTATATTTATATCTTGAAACTTGATTTTATAACAAATCATCAGGCTTTCGGAAGATGTGGTTTTAAGCTTTAGACCCTTCCATTTGTAGGGAAAAATATTCCGTCGATAAAAAGTGCCCATCACTAATAGTGACCTCACTTCCTTCCATAGGTCTCTTCAGTTTTGAACGAAAAAAATAATCTTATTAAACTAAGCCTACAGATTTCGGTGTCAGGAACATTTATATGATCTTAGTTTTGGTCAAAAAGTTACTCACAATCGGCACATATGCCAGGGTTGTTCTGTTCCGCACCCACTGGTCGGAAGTTTTAGATTTTTCATACAATCCTCTTTAAACAGGAGTCTACTATGGGCCTTAAATTTAAAGAAAATATCTTAAAAATTCAGCAACATCACAAAAACAAAACAAAAATAATTGAGTTCGTATAGTTAATGTGAACGATAGAAGGGCGCGAGCAGTACACGTAGCCTGATAGTAGCATACGTAGCATATATAAGGCTATCCATTTTGCGGTTTCCAAAATAAATGTAAATAAAATACATTTAAAATAATGTTTTTCATGAAATTCCTTTTTTATTATAAAGTGAGAACCTTAGGAAAACTACACCATTCAAATGACAGCCTCGTGAATTTTTGCAAACTCCGATCCGTTTAAGGTTATTTTCGACCCCCTTTTGGGGGGAATGTCGGTTTTCAATTGCGCACAAACACGGTTTCTTGCGTAGACCCACTAAACAATGTCCAACGGTGCCAAATCGCACGATCTCGGTGGCCAATTGTCATCGCGGCCGGGAAATTTCTCTTGCAATAAAGCCATATTCGCTTATGTTGTGTGACATTTGGCACCATCTTGGTGTAATCACATATTGCCCAAGTCTTGTTCTTCAACTTCAGGCCAAAAAACAATCATAACGCTCCGAATTGACAATGAAAGTCTCATCATTATCGTTTACGAAGAAGTAAGGTCCAATCACATCTCCGGCCCAAAGAGCGCACCAGACAGTAAGTTTTTTTAGTGTAATGGCATCTCTTCAAGTAATTGAGGATACTCAAAACTCCAAATGCGACAACTTTGCTTATTTACATACGTATCTACCGAGTGAGATGAATGTGTATCGATGCTGAAGAGAATTTTTTTGGGAAAATCACGATCTAATTCTTTTTGCACCTTTATTCTAATAGCTAATTCTTTTTGAACAGTTACCTATCTTCAGTTGTTGTGGAAGCTGGACTTTATATGGATGTAGTAGGTGTTAGTCCAAGTGCAAAATATACCGTAAGAAAGTCCCAACTCTTTTGAGCGTCTAGAAATAGACACTTTTGAGTCTTCGGTTACACTGTCACTTACAGCAGCGATTTTTGAGGTGGAACGAACAAAGCGAGGATACACAGGCCATACAATATTTGTAACCGTTCCAGTCTCTTCAAATTTCTTTAAAATTTTACCAATTTCTTAAGTAGTTGGACAATTGTATGCGCCATAATCTCCTCTTAAAGCACGAAACGTGGTCACGTTTGTAACACCAATTTTGTAGTAGGTTTCAACACTTTTTACACTTTGTGCGGTTGTTAAGCGACCCAGTTTCGTAAATGTCTAATTTTTAACTAAAATAAAACATGTTTGGTTTGACAGTTAAGTTTGACAGATGTCAAAATACAACCCTGCACTTTCAAAACCACTACATGGATAACCCTTAACATTATTATAATGTGAGCTCTTTGTAATCTACATACTTATATATGTACGTATATTATGTTTATTATGTTTATGTATATATGAAACATCCTAACCCACAAATCGGTGTCACTCTGTGATGTTAATCCAATTTATTATGTCGCCGAAGAAAAAATATTGTTGTAACAAATTCATTTAATCAAATAAATGGCAACTCAAATTCAAAATAGCAAATTGCCCATCTACATTAATTTATCATCATGGAAAAAACGAAAAAAATTTGAGAAATGGATAAATGGAAAGAGGCTCACATGAGCGCATTCATAGCCAAAATTACTTTGTTTTTGATAGAATTTGTACATATGTATGTATATATGTTATATATGTATGTAAGTATGAATGACAAATATAGCTACAGTAAACATCAACAACTAGAAAAATACAATGGTATATACTTATATACATTCATGTATGTGCATATGTGATAAATAAAATTTGTATGCTATAGATAACCCCCGCGGGCGATGACGAATTACCAGCAGACATGCGAACCGAGCAGGGCCAAGTCGCCATAAAGTGGACGGCAAAGAAAAGAAATAACGAAACATATGAAATGTAATAACATAAAAGTGGCAAACTGTATTTGTAGCAGTTGACGACTGATTTGTATATTACTGAAAATTAATAAAAAATAAAAAAATCACCCCAAAAATAGGTGAATGCCGGGATTCAACTTGAAGAAAAATCTCACAGATTCCAGAAACGAGCTTTGCTGAAAATATCTGCTCACCTGTGGTAACCATGAAAAGTCGTTTCTGGTTCTCATTTTCCTTAGTGGTGATTTTATTTTTACCTTAAATGCAATAACTTTCTGAAAGGTTACAATTGCAATTTTTTTCTTTCATAAAAACTCCGTCCATGCGCCGCGATGTTATTCATATCATCAATAACTATATAATCAGCAGCAGCAAAGAGCAGAGCTTAAAACTCATGTCGGTTATACATAGCAATCTGCGAAGCCCGGTGAAGGTATGTGACTGTCCTACATTTTCGGGTGCGAGGTTTAACCAATCCATTGGTCCAAAGACAACCAGGCTTATATTTGGAGCCGCACCTATGGACAAGACTATACTATCCAGAGTTTGCTTGTAAAGAAATAAGGTTTATCAGATTTTTTTCCTGAGGAGAGATTATTATTAACGATTGTGAACATAGATGGATATAGAGTATATGAAATTTCCTTCGAAAACATTTTTGTATATACACTCAATATCTCAATTCCACTCTCTCCATAATTTGTCGAGTTTCATACAGTTTATTAGGTAGTGACAATGTATCTTTACATCTTAATGATTTAATTGAATCTGCAGACCACTTGAACTCCAATCAACTCAACTCAATTGTGAAGGCAAATGAGACATTCACTTCAACAATGCTCTCCATCCCTTTATGGCAAAGACAATTCTCTGTGATTGCCTTGAATGACTTACTCACATAAAGATAGATTTATTAATATGATATTTATATATATACATATGTATATGTTAAAAATAATTGAAGTGCCTCATATTTTCGCATTTTAATCAGCAACAATTGTTTTCGTTGTTCACATCCAGTTTACAATGAATATATGACAAATTATGCAATTTAGTTAGATTTATTTAATGCATAATTTGCTGTTCATTTCGCTGGCATTAACGTCATCATTTCTCACCCAATGCGTTGTTCGGTTGTGTTCAGATACTACCCTGCAGGGCAATATGCGAGTTGCTAACTACAATCCAACTAGTTGCCATTTTCGCCCTATCTAGTTTATCTTCCATCTATTCACCATGTGAACAACTGGTATTTTTAACACGTCGAGATTCAAACTGTGAACCCCATGCGCTACAGTAATAATCCTCTAACATCTCGGCAATCACTATTAGAAAGGGTGATCCATTTCGAGGTCCTCACTTTTGAAGAAAGATGGACGCTGATTCCACCGGCCCGCAAACCACACCAAACCGTTGTTTTTTCTGGATGAAATGACAGATCTTGAACCTTTTAAGGTTACTTTTCATCCCAAATGCGGCAATTTTGCTTGATTACATACCCATTGACCCAGAAATGTCATCGCTGAACAAAAACGTTGGATCTTCTTGGAACGTTTCAAGAGCCCATAGAGCGAAACTAAGTCACTTGGGAAGGTGGATCGGCTTTAGTTCTTGTAAAGGGTGTTTTTTATAGAGGTACAGAACTTTAAGTTAGCATTACTTTTCAAGATGGCGACCGGTTTAACAGCTGTCAAGTGATTTATTCTCAGTTTGGTTTGGCAATTCATCATGAATAGACTCACGCCTGAACAACGCTTTCAGGCAAATAGTGCAATTTTATTTCGAAAATAATGGTTCTGTGCGGAAAACCTATCGCGCACTACGTCCATTTTAGCGATGTTTAGCGATGAAGCGCACTTCTGGTTGAATGGCTACGTCAACAAACAAAACTGCCGCATTTGGAGTGAAGGTAATCCTCAAGTGTATGTTGAAACACCGTTACATCGAGAAAAACTGACTGTTTGGTGCGCTTTATGGGCTGGTGGAATCATTGGTCCGTACTTTTTCAAAAACGATGGTGGCCACAACGTTACAGTCAATGGTGATCGGTATAGAGCCCTGATTACTAACTTTTTCATTCCTGAATTGAATAACCATGATGTCCAGGAGATGTGGTTTCAACAAGACGGCACAACATGTCACACAGCTCGTGCCACAATAGATTTATTGCAAGACACCTTTGGTGACCACCTAATTTCACGTTTTGGACCTGTGAATTGGCCTCCAAGATCTTGTGATTTAACACCGCTAGATTACTTTCTGTGGGGCTATGTAAAGACATTGGTCTATGCGGATAAGCCACAAACGCTTGACCATTTGGAAGACAACATTCGCCATGTTATTGCCGATATACGGCCACAAATGTTGGAAAAAGTGATCGAAAATTGGACGTCCAGATTGGACTACATCCGCGCCAGCCGTGGCGGTCATATGCCAGAAATCATATTTAAGATGTAATGCCACAAGATTATCTTTCGGATAAATAAAATTCATGTCAATCGAATAATCCATCGTTGTTTTATTGCAACATAAAGTTATATACCTCTATAAAAAACACCCCATACAAGCTGTATTTTGTATGCTTTCAATTTAAGATATCGACGTAAAATGCGCCAAGTCGTTCCATACGTCAGTCCGAGTTACTGAAAACGGCGCCGAATCGACACTCCACGATCTTCGTGTAGACCCTCAGCTTCAGCCGCTATATTTTCTTCATTGCGTGTTGGACGTGGTCATTCGGTCTAATATTATCCAGTATTGAATGCTCAAGATGGGTGATGATGTTGCGAATAGTATGCTCAGTAGGCCGATTATGTTGACCATAAGTTGAGAGAAGTGCGCTAAACACATTCTTTACAGAACGTGAGTTTTCGTAATAAACTTGAATGATTTGTAAACGTTGCTCACACGTAAGTCTTTCCATGATGAAATGCCAAACGATACTGAACAAAAATAACATGACAGTTTGACGCGTGATCTGTCAAAAAAAGGCTATTGAAAAAAGTACCTCTACTTGGATCACCGTTTATAAGGAGTAACGGTATACTTCTCACTTGAACAGAGCTTAATAGGAAATGAAATACAGCCGTGATGTACTGAAACGAATGCCGTGGAACTGGTATGATTTCATTATAATAACTATTTGAATTTTTGCACACTACTCTACCTTTTCACTTCAGGGTATGTACATTAGGCAGAAAAAGTCTGCGTGCAAGATACCAACAAGAATAACTCGTTGAAAATTCCAAAGCCGCAAAACTTGCTCTCATCAGAAAGAACAACTTATTGCCAAAACTCCCTGAGCTGGTATAAGTGCTCTTTCGCGGAAGCAATACACTTTTGCATATTAACTAGCTGTATGAATGGCTTGTTGCGTGCGACATGTCCATAATACCCAGCTTTTTTCAAAATTCTTAACATTTTGAGCGATTGTAGATGCAGTAAGTCGGGATTTTGCCTCAAACTTTACGAGTTTCACGCTGTGTTAATATTTTTGAATGGAAGAATGTGTTAATCCAACAATCCAACGGATTTCACGATACATTTTTCCTTCTTCGAAAATTTGATCCATCATTTCCCTTTTAGAGAGATTTATTTCTTTTCTTTTGGGCATATTTTAAATTAAATATTTAGTTTACAAATCATTCAACTTTATTACGAAAATTCACGCTCTGTAGAGAATGTATTTCACGCGCTTCGATCAACTTATGGTCAACATAATCGGCGTCCTGAACGTACTATTCGCAACACCATCACCCATCTTGAGACACAGCATTCATTACTGAATAATATTCGACCGAATAGATCACGTCCAGCACGCAATGAAGAAAATATAGCGGCCGTAGCTGAGAGTGTACACGAAGGCCATGGAAAGTCGATTCGGCGTCATTCGCAACAATTCTGACTGACGCATGGAACGACTTGGCGCATTTTACGTGGAGATCTTAAATTGAAAGCGTACAAAATACAGCTCGTGCAAGAACTAAAGCCGATCCACCCTCCCAAGTGACATCGCTTCGCTCTATGGGTTCTTGAAAAGTTCCAAGAAGATCCGATATTATCGAGCCAAATTTTGTTCAGCGACGAGGCCCATTTCTGACTCAATGGGTATGTAAACAAGAAGAATCGCCACATTTGGGACGATGAACAACCTGAAGAAATTCAAGAGCTGCCGTTTCATCCAGAAAAAACAACGGTTTGGTGTGGTTTATGGGCCGGTGGAATCATCGGTTCATATTTCTTCAAAAATGATGCCGGGGAGAACGTAACCATTAATGGCGACCATTATCGCGCCATGATAACCGACTATTTGATGTCTGGAATTGAAGCTCGTGATCTCCGCGACATTTGGTTTCAACAAGACGGCGCCACCTCCCCCACATCGCATCAATCAAAGGATTTATTGAGAGAACACTTCGGTGAGCAGATAATTTCCGTTTGGGGCCGGTCGACTGGCCCCTAAGATCTTATGATGCCACACCGTTAGGCTTTTCCCTGTGGGGATATGTAAAGTCTAAAGTCTATGCGGACAATCGCACTTCGATTCAGGCCTTGGAGCAAAACATTAAGCGTGTCATTCGGCAGTTACCAGTCGAAATGCTTGAAGAAGTCTTCGAAAATTGTACTCAATGGATGGACCATCTGTGACGTAGACGCGGTCAATGTTTGAAAGAGATAATATTAAAAAAATAAATGCGAAAGAGTTTTTTCCTGTAAAAAAATATATAGGAAACCTCGAAATGGATCATATATTAAAAACAAAAAAACTTTTATTTTCATAGTTCAATTAGAATTCGCTATTTTCGAATACTTTTAAAACCGAGTCGATAACACAAATCGATGCGAAATCAATTGCGATAGGATTTCAGAGCAGTCCCAGTGAAACAAGCTCTTCCATCCGAGATTATACGTCTGGGTCAATTTAAATATCGGAAACACTTGTCTAGCGTCGAGATCACTTCGAGTATGCTTGCTGAGTTTGGGGGTTTGTGTACAGTATCAGAACAGTGTATTAAGAACGTAAGATGAGTAACACTTGCAGAATATAATAAAAAATGTCTATCGACATCATTTCTATGAAGTTTTATTCATTATAATTAGTAGAATAATTCATCTTAAGTATAAAAAAGGAAAGCTTTGTAAGTTCGTCAATACCGTAAATAATTAGTGGGGGCATTCCATTCAATTACAACTGTCAATATTTTAATTGCACTATAATTGGTATAATAGTTTCGTCATGTGATCCATTTAATTCAATTACCACCCAAAGCCACAATTAAAGCACTCATGATGAACACATTACAACAAAAAGTCCTCAAATTCATTCAAGTCTCAAAGCATATTGTTTCAATGATTTTATTGGTTTAACACATTAAGGCCAAAACACATGTTTCCGTATGGCAGCGTAGAAGTTGGAAGGAGTAGCTAGCTTACAAGGATAAATACGCTTACAAGGTTTTACACGCTCACCCGGAACGGTGAAGGAAGGAAGGGAGGGAGGGAGGGATGGTAATAAAATAAACACGATTACGTTGGATAAATTTCCACTCAGGGCCACCCACTTAAGTGTGAACAACAAAGCCAATAAAAGCATATAATCAAATAAAAACAACAACAACAACAATACATCTGCATACATCTGCATATATGTACATATGTATGTATTATAACGAATATATATGGAAGTACACTTAGCGATTGATATGAAAGACACCCTCAACGCTTAGCTCAAAGTGAAATTGAAACTCCCCCAAATTATTTTACGCCGCATTAAGACTTAAAAAAAGTGTCCGCAGGGGAACACAAATCAACGTACTATAAAGTGAACATTCAGCAAGAACAACAACAAATATAACAATATGGAGTATTATTCCTTTATTAAGTTTTTATGTACTTCCACTTCCAGCTTTTGCGCTCATCGACTTGGGGGCCACATGTTGTGGCTGTCAATATTGGGCAGGAGTTGGAGTTGAATTGGCGGCAGGCGCAAGCCAACCGACAGAGGGAAGGATACAAATATTACACACACACCCATATACCATATACATAGGTATGTAAGTATGTATGTAGCGCTGGATGAGCAATAGCTTTGACTGCAATATGTTGTCGCTGCTACCATAACAGTTTGCCAGTTGCTGTTGTTGTTTTTGTTGTTACAGTTGCTCTTGCCGTTGCTCATGTTGCAGTGGCACCCTGTGTCGCCGAGACAACGGGAGACACGCATGCGATGACCCGCCATGCAATTTCAACGCCGCCACAGTGGCGACGTACCATCGTTGTCAGTAGCAACAGCAACAGCAACAGCAACAACAATGTTTTCTATATTAACAATAATGCCAAAAGCCTGACAATATTGGCAACAACGTTGACCTTTATTAACTGACAACAAGTTCCAAGCTTAATTCAATCAAATCGAAAATTTGGCACACATACAAAACAAAACACATACTTGCATACACCAATGGGTATATAAACAGCCCCATTCACCTCCTTCCAAAGGCCAAAGAGGCCAATGAATGGAATTTAATTACCCACGCACAGCTTGGCGGCGAATATGAGGAGGCACAAGCCATGTGTATGAGGATACGCCTATACATATATGTACATACAAATACATACATATACATATCCATGTTTGTTCAATGAATGAACTTTTAAAATCCAATAAAGTGTCACAATTAAGTGACAGAATATCTGTGGCGTATGAGCGCTAAGATACTCGATTAGTATAGTTTTTGGCTGAACGGCAGAAGCGCGGAGAAGTGGTAGTTTGGATACTTTGTACGTATTCTGACATTTGGGATTTTGCTTAGAACTAGTTCTAAGAAACTGGCTTCCAATTTATTGACAAGAAGTCCATTTTCTACACTTTACTGTTATTTGATTTTACTGAAAGGAGAAGGTCACGGATATATATAGATGAAAAGATACATACAAATTCAGTAACTTTTTTCCTTAATTGTTGTTTTTCAATAGTGTCGGCTGTGTAGTATAAGTTTTACTCGAATACCAAGATCACACATAGCACCGTAAAGCCAGCTCCTTTTCGTACTGCTGAAAACGGCTTTAAAATTAACAAAGTGGTGGCGTGTGTGGATATTATTTCATCCGCAGAAGTCAATTCATGCAAGTCTGGAAAGTTTTTGACTGTCATTCACCTATGACTGGCAAAAAGGACTCTTTTGTATATGGTTCAAATAGCTCACGATTTCCGGTTTTACACCAAGTACTCTCTGAGGAGCTAACAAACCATCGTTTGGAGATGAGGTAAAGTGAGAAGACGATACTCTCTGTTAGTTGTACGTAAAACAAAACATATCATGATAACTTGGGCCAACTGCAGAAAAATTCACCGTCATCATATCAAATAAACGCGTTAGTGATCATGAAATTTTGTAGAAAATGGAGACTTGCAAAAATGCCAGGGTGCAAAGTAATCGTCAAATATTGTGAAACATAAATAGATTCTAGAAACTAATGAGATGGAGATTCATATCAGAGGGTCTACTCAAAAGGTATTATAGTCGACAGATTTTCTCAAAGAGTGTTCTGCATACCTATTTGGAGTGTCGTGCAGCTTGTTGAGTTCCATTTGGTAAGATTTGAAACTTTATATGATCACAAACAACTTTCTGGAGGTTTTTGGAAGTTTACAGCCTCACACCTTATCCTTGTTTCGTTTCGTTAGGACGGTTGATAAATGTTTATGAAGGACTTTTCTATTTAATATTAGAAATACAATCATAAGGTCCGGCTCGAATTGAGATTTTCCGAATTGTAGTACGCAATGCATACCACTCGGTTATTGCGGTAGCAATTAGAGAATTAAATTTTTAAAGTAATTTTTCATAATTTTGGATGTTGTTCTGACCAGGACTCAAACTCATAATCAACTGCATGGTAGCACGCACTGCTATCCACTCGCCGACTGTGGCCGCTACTTAGTGTTCATAAAATCGGACGTAAAATTGAAACTTGTAAATACAATGGCTTACCGACAGAACTATTCAAATAATATGGCGGCGAGGAACTGGAGAGGAGCATGAATCAAATTCTTTGCAGAATATGACCGGACGAAAGCAAGCCTGACGAATACAACCACGGTCTGCGCCAATTATCGTGGGATAAGTCTCCTTAATATCCCATATAAGGTCCCATCTAGCGTATTGTGTAAAAGACTAAAGCCCACCTTTAACAAACTGTTCGGACTTTATTAGTGTGGCTTTAGAACTGACAAATCCACCATTGACCAAATGTTCACCATGCACTAAATCTCAGAGAAAACCCGATACACACTACCTTTTATCGATTTTAAAGCTGTCTTCGACAGCACTATAAGGAAATGCCTCTACGCCGCTATGTCTGAATTTGATATCCCCACAAAAATCATTTATGTAAACTGACCCTGGATAATACCGGAGGCGCAGTTAAAATTTTGATGGACCTCTCCGTGCCGTTCGATACCAAACGAGGTTTCAGACAAGGAGACTCTTTATTGTGTGATTTTTCAATATGATGATGGTGAAAATAATACGAGCTGCAGAGCTAAATAGACCAGGTACAATATTCTACAAGAGCGTGCAATTTTTGGCGTATGCCGATTATATTGATATAATTGGTCATAACAACCGCACCGTAAGTTCTGCGTTCTCCAGATTAGATAAAGAAGCGAAGCGAATGAGTCTGGAAGTGAACGAGGTCAAGACGAAATATCTCCTATCATCAAATAAACAGTCATTGCATTCGCGACTTGGCTCCCACTTTGTAGTCCCACTTGACAGTCATAACCTTGTAGTTGTAGATAATTTCGTCTATCTAGGAACCTGCATTAACAACACCAACAATGTCAGCCTTGAAATCCAACACAGAATCACTGTATTTAAAAGTAAAGTCCTCTCTCGGCGAACCAATCATTCTCGTCCTGACATATGGGGCAGCCGATGAGTCGGCTTTAGGAGTTTTCGAGAGAAAAATTTTGCGGAAGATTTATGGTCCTTTTAGCGTTGGCAACAGCGAATACCACAGGCGATGGAACGATGACCTGTTCGAGATATACAACGTCATTGACATAGTTTAGCGAATCAAGAGACAGCAGCTACGCTGGCTAGGTCATGTCCTCTGAATGAATGAAAGCGCTCCAGTTTTGAAAGTATTCGATGAAGTGCCCGCTGGTGAAAGCAGAGGGAGTAAAAGACCTCCTTCCGTTGGAAGGATCAGGTGGAGAATGATCTGGTTTCATTTGGTATTTCCAACTGGCACCAAACAGCAAAAAAAAAAGAGCCAAGTGGTGCCCCATTGTTGATGCGGCTATAATCGTGTAAGCGGTGCCTACGCCAAAGAAGAAGAAGAAGAAATATAATATCTCAGATTGTCGTACGGATCGACTATAAGTAAATCATCTCAACTGGGGTTCCTCCATCCGTATCTCCGTGCAAGCTGCCGGGTCAACAGATTCACCTTTCCTACCTCATTTATATTCTCAGTAATCTAGAATTCGCTAAGAGAAGATACATTTTTCTTGCTGTGGGGATGCTTACTGAGCTTTGGGTAGCCAGAAAAGGAAAAGAGAACAAATTGGCCGTCCTTGGTAGAACCACATAGCGTAGCAATTTGTCCATCAAATAAACCATCTATGACCATAGGTAGAACTTATCTATGTGATATCAGTGATGAGAGGAGAATATTTGTTTCGATCTAAATTTGCAGTATTCCATTGAAAAAGAGAGACACCTAAATGCAGTTTAGTTGAGGCGTTCTAAACGCAACGTTATCAAGCAAATGCCAGTAGATATACAAATCGGATAATGCAGATTCTAAAAGATTTAGTAAGATGTTAGTTATTGCATTTAGCTCTTCATTTGAACAATCTATCACCCTAGAGGCCACTATAAATACGACATGAGTGCCGGAAGTTTCACAGTCGGCAAAATGAATTAACAACTTGAAGAGCTTCATATAACACTCCATACATAACAATAAAGAATTTTGTAACGAATTCAACGTAAAAAAAACGGTAATATGTGCCTCCACTTGATTGCGTAAATATTTAAGAAAACCATTCAGCGTTTGAAACGCATTCGAAAGCATTCAAACTGAATAAATTCCGAATCATAAGATTTGTTAAATATGCCTCATTATAGACGTAAGAAATAAGCGAAAAGAACAAAGACATAATAGAAATTCTACACTAAAATGGCAAAGGACCTCGGTAGGTGAGTTTAGTAAATGGAATAGCGAACAATAAGGGTTCAGTACAATCAGAAATAGTTATGTAACTGCTTAAGGACAAAACAGAAGTGATGGCAAACCTTTTCAACTGCCATTCACTGAACAATAACAAAACAGCAAAACTATAAATGCTAAATGAGCGGAATCGAAATGTAAAGATTGCGTAGAAATGCCCAAGGGCTGACTATTTTACTGCACAATTTGATTGTATATATATGCATGTGCTCGTAAATGCGTCTTGCTTTCCTGCTTTCTTACAAGTCCGCAGTGGTGCAGTCAACGATGCTTACTTAAAGTCAGCAATGTCAAAAGCGTTGATTACAATGCCCACAGCGCGTTGACATTTAGTGACTTTTTACTTAGCGGACTCAACGGTACAGCTCATGAAATTTGATATGTTACACCGGAAATAAGAAAATAATAAATGTATACCTTTAGAATTTGCACTCGCTGAGAGCTGACTTGAGAAAGTCACCTTAGCGCGGCTAGTCAGCATTGATAAGACCGCTTTCCTCACTCACTCTAATGCTCAACTCATATCAGCGCTTGCAACATCTAGCACGTAAAATGGGTGGCAACCACTGCCACACCCACAAGTGAGTTCATACTTTTCCACAAACATAATATTTCTTATGCAACTACTCAAAAGGCTAGGGCTTTTGGGCACGTAGTTGTAAGGGCAAGCGCAAAGCTGTTGCTCCTTTGTGACGAAATCCTTAACAAATTTGAGACTTAAACTAATTTGAACGGCGAAACACTATAATTATGCCACAATTTCTTGGCTAACTTGTAATTATGCGCAGTGCTGATTTTGAATTTTCAAATTTTGTACGCGCCACACTGTTACGCTGTTGCCTGCCTGATGACTGCCGTTGATAGTGGTTCGTCACACAGCATAGGGGTGGCGTTTTGAAATTCCAACGAATGATGCCACCACTTCAGTTTGACTTAATGCTTTTACCTCGGAAAGGTGTGTTAGCGCTTGGCGCGGGACATATTGCACTGTTTGTTGTTGTTTCGAATCTCGACAACCTTTTGTTTCTATTGTTCGTAGTGGCATTATTTTTGCTGTAATTTCCTGCAAAGTCCTTTAGTCTGTATAAACATTTTCGCTTAGTAGCGAAAATATTCTCACGATTTTTGCATTTTTGCTCGTTTAGTAGGTTGTACAGATTTTTTTTGTCGATTATATTGTTGTTGCTGTTGTTGTTGTTATATTTTACGTCTTTTATTTAAATAAATGACTGCATTTTGTTCATTTCCGTTTTAGTTGAAAAAGCCCGCGTTTATTAACAGCCTCATGGCTGCTACATGCCATTGTATTGGAAATAATACAGAAAAAAGAACGCCTTCCCAACTCTTTTTCAGAAGTGTTCAACTGGAAACCGTTAGGCTTTTATACGAGCACAACTCACTTTGTTCCTCGAAGGTGAACAATGCAATGCAGTTTTGCATTAAAAGGCAAACATTCGGTATTCATCTTGGCCACTTGACAACGACCGACTGTCACTTCAAATTAGGTCTGTTGCAAAAACATGCAGTTGGGGGTATACACACTTGACCAGGACCTGATGATATGTAAAAATAAATTCTTAAATGAGTAATGAGTGCTGAAGTGCATTACTTAATTTATTGTAAAATTAAAAGAGAATATTCACGTGTCTGTCGTTGGAATAAGTAAAATACCTTCAATATACGTAAAGCATACCTTATCAGGTATACGACAAAATAATAATTTTTCCAAGAAAATATATTTTATATATTAGTAGAAAAATTTGTGTTTTATTCTAAACAGTTTTTAATAGATTTCGAACATTATAGACCCAAAATATTAACAGCTCACAATTGGGAGCTGATATCACTTACTACCAGGCGCAGACTCACAGCCGATTCTTGGATAGTGGGTATCATTTTAGACCACAAAAGTGGAGTTAATGTTATTCGGAACGTTAGCTCCTACACTGTTGGTGGCTTGGTGAGCAAATGCATTTTTTTTTTAATATTTAGCGGTTAAATTTACTTACTGTTCAAAGTGGACTGATTTAAGTGCCTTGAGGATGTGGATAGCTCATATATAACCGATTCTTCAGATATGAGATTTAACTTTATTTAAGCAGCATCACCCGAGAATAATCGAAAAAGATTTGAACATAATAACGGGTGATCCGTTGGGGGTTCACTACGCAGAAAATTCAAATTTAATCGAGAATGTTTATTGTCATTCGAAAGAACATTCTTTTGAAGTTTATCTCTTTCAAATGTTGGCCGCGTCTGCGTCTCAGATGGTCCAACACTTGAGTCCAATTCTCGATGAATCGTTCGTGCATTTCGACTGGTAACTGGTGAATGACACGCGCGATATTTTGCTCAAAGGCCTGAATCGAAGCGGGATTGTCCCAATAGACTTTAGACTTTCAATATCCCCACAGGAAAAAGTCTAACGGTGGGATATCACACGATCTCTGTGGCCAATCGACTGGCCCAAAACTTGAAATTATCTACTCACCGAAATGTTCTCTCAATAAATCCATTGATTGATACGATGTGCGGGAAGTGGCGCTGCCTTGTTGAAACCAATTGTCGCGGAGATCACGAGCTTCAATTTCAGGCATCTCATTTTTGAAGAAATATCAACCGATAATTCCACCGGCCCACAAACTACACCAAACCGTTATTTTTTCTGTTTGAAATGGCAGCTCTTGAATCTCTTTAGGTTTCTCTTCGTCCCAAATGCGACAATTTTGCTTGTTTATATATCTATCATCGCTGAACAAAATTTGGCTCGAAAACGTCGGATCTTCTTGGAACTTTTCAAGAGCCCATGTCCCTTGGGAAGGTCGAGCGGCTCCAGTTCATGCACAAGCTGTATTTTGTACGCTTTCAATTTAATATCTCGTCGTAAAATGCGTCAAGTCATTCCATACGTCAGTCCGAGCTGCTGCGAACGGTGCCGAATCGACTCTCCACGATCTTCGTGTAGACTCTCAGCTTCAGCAGCTACATTTTCTTCATTGCGTGCTTGACGTGGTCTATTCGGTCGAATATTATCCAATAATGAATGCTGGATCTCAAGATGGGTGATGGTGTTGCGAATAGTACGCTCAGTAGGCCGATTATGTTGGCCATAAGTTGAGCGAAGCGCGCGAAACACATTCTTTACAGAACGTAAGTTTTCCTAATAAAGTTGAATGATTTGTAAACGTTTTTCAGGCGCAAGTATTTCAATGATGAAATGCCAAAGTGTGCTGAACAAAAATAACATGACAGCTTCAGAGGACACACGCGTGATCTGTCAAAAAAAGGCTATTAAAAAAAGTACCTCTGCTTGGATCACCCATGTAACACATATATATTCAAAAATATGAAAGGACTATGCGTAAGGATTTAGCCATCACTGTGTTTCCACCCTTCATTCGCTTCGTCTACACGATACACTAAGATATGTACATTACTGGAATTTGTTTGAAGTATATCTAGTATATCTGTATTGTCTACTTGTATATAACAGAATTCCAGTTGCTAACTGGAATAAACTTTATGACCTTACTACTAACCGGTAGAGTTTTAACAAAATAATAATAGCGGGGTGTTTAGTTCTCGGTTCCACCCGAATTTAATTTTTCTTACTTGTTTATTTTTATTTTTCAATTATGAGCATAAAATAGTGCACCTTAATTTACACATAAATAAATATAAACATGAAAAGTAAAATATGTTTACATAACTATATTCATGGAGAACGCACGGTAGCATTGCTGGATGGCAGAAGGCTAGCACTAACATCGTTAACACTAGTCAACATTGATTTTGGTTCGAGAAGCTGTTTTAGTTTACTTTTTTTTTTTTGGACCCTCTATTAATTGCATGAGTAGCAAAAATATTGATTTTTTACATATAGTTTTCTAGAATTTTAATTCGGTAGGAAAAAAGTATTTACGGGTTTACTAAAAACAATATTTATTAAATTCTTTTAGGCGATTTTCGTGAATGCCGTGTAGCTGGACAATAATGTTGCATCCCACAGCAGTAGTCAGCCATCATATGTTGATGCCATTATCCCTGGTAACTCTCTTCCATAATTTTTAGGTGGTCCTGGTGAAACCGCTTCTCTTGTTCTTCGCTATAGGAGCCATGAATCTCTGTAAACATGCCAAGGTGACTGTGGAGATAATACACTTTGATGGACATATTATTATACTAAGTTTTTGATATTTTCCAGTATGTTGTTTACAATTTCAGAATAGTTACTTAACTTGTGATTTCCCAGAAAGTTTTTAGTAGCTCCAACAAACGAATTCTACGCAAGTTGTATCAAACGGGTTATTTAACTTGAGAAATCAGCATCTCTTATCAATATTCTTATCTGTGGGCCATAAAAAATAGCCGCTTTTATCTTTTCTTTGATAATCTAAAGAGAGTTTTCTCGTTATTTGTATTTATAAAAAAAAATCTAGTTAACATGCAAATAGGGATAATAGAAAGGTGGCCTTATTATATTCTGCTTTCACATTTCCAGCATTTCACGTACAGGGAAATCTCTTTTATTTTCGGCACGACTATCCCTCAGACAAAAAAACATGGGTGCTTGATGTGTTCACTTTGTGGTCCTATTATGAAGTTAACACTCTTTAGATCTACACAAAAGCTGCTCTGCAGATTCTTTAGGTAGTTCAAGATCCCTTATTTGATACATTAATTCTACTTTGGTAAAATGTTTTGGCTCTGTAAGCAATACTACTTCGATACCACTATCGCTAGACACTTCTCTATAGCTATCTTCAAATGATGGTTTACAGCTCGCACAAAATGTTGGATCAGTTGCTTCCTCTGATCGTGGTAAAGTTCTTCTAGCCAATTGTGAGTCCAAATAAACCATTTTTTTATCATTAACGCCACGGAATCGACGCAAGAGTCTTCAATGTGATTTTTTTTTGTTTTCGGCATTGCAGAGTCACGCCGAACATCATGTGGCTTATTTACCACTGATCGTCTATCACTACATTTTGCAAACAATTTGAGGTACCCACTGCCTGTATTCGTCTACAATTTGCGACGCAAAGTACAGAAAACAATTTTCCTAAACTTTTTGACTTTTTATTCCCCACAAATGTAACAAAACACATCTGAGACAGAAGAAAACTTCTTGCGAGTGTCAGTTCGTCCATCTTGATGTATGCGGCATTATTCTGGGCTAAAGCTTTGATACCTGCGCCCTTGAGAGCACCAGCCTCGGTACACAGATTGGCGTCATTGGTATGTACCGGACACTATCAGACGAAGTCGCAAATCTGTTGGCTGGAATATGTCCAGTAGATATAGCAGTCAAAGCGGCGTCAGAAACTAGGCGCAATCCAACTAATCATAAAGAAATCATGCAACAGAGCATAAATGAATGGCAACAACAGCGGTACTCGTCTTCAAAAGGAAAATACACGAAGATGCTGATCCCAAGTGTACACAAATGGAAAAGCAGCATGGTGAAACCAACTATTACCTCACCCAATTCCTCACCGCCAATATTTGCACAAGTATGCGCACGCAGACCATCATTACTGTTTGCATTGCCATGATGAGATGGAAAACGCAAAGCATATGCTTTTATACTGCGGCAGGTTTAAAGAAGAGCGCAAGCAGGTAAATCATTGTATAGGAGGCACATTGACCCCAGAAAATCTGTTGAAGGCAATGTTGTCTGAAAAACATACATGGACGAAGTGTGCAGATATCGTTACTGAAATAATGAAGCATCTCAGACAAGACGAGCGCAGAGAGTGACGGGACAGAATAACGTCCAGTGCCTGAGCCGTGAAGTAAAATCGGAATTGATAGTCCCGCGGTGGTCCCACAGGCCAAACGTGCGAAGGACATTTAGGAAAAAAAGAAGAAGAAAAAGAGGAAAATCTGGTATACGGGTAGTACGGGCTACTCGTATCTATGAAGATTCCTTACCTACTGGGTCTTAACCAAATAAAAAAAAACATCTGAGACAAATTTTTCGCGATGAAGACATGATATCAAAATCAAAAAATTTATATAAAGGTACTAATAAAACTTGAAACCGTGCTCCCCAAAGTACTAATTACAGCTAATTTAAAAAATGGAGGTTGCCAAAAAACTACACGTAGGAAAAAATTGATTAAAAAATATATTTAATGTTGTCAATGGATACTAATAAAAAACGACTAACTAATCGGCACCAAAAATTTAATTTTCATTTGTTGAGGGGTGTAATAATACCCACTTTAGTACAGATTTTCACTTGTAATTAATGGTTAATTAAACTTTTCTCTGCACAAACCACCAATAAGGTTAATGATTTAGTTTCCATGCCACGTTGCTACTCCTGTTGCGCATTCTCCACATTATGAGCTGATGTTCCTCCTTCCATCACTGCCCAAAACTATGTGTTGTATGTGTATGTATATGTAAGTTTATATGTGGCTGCAACTACGTAATAGCCCAACTCCTTAACTTGCATAAATTAATATTTACTTTATTTATGGTTTTAATTTGTGCGCTTCGGTTAGTACATTTAGCACTGTTTAACAGCCAAGCACCCAACCAGTCAAACAACCAAAAAGATATCGGAGCATTTTTAAAGGAGAGAGGTGTGGAACAGCAGCGATACACATGGCAACATGCAGTCAATATAATTAATGCCATATTTTTACTACTAAATCATTTTCAATGCACACCCGGTAGTCTACGCCTATTAAGGAATGAGGCAAATGCTCCTACATACTTATGTACATATACTCATACACACACACATGACGAAAAAAATCACGAAAAACTTTCAAAAGGAAGCGAGTTGTAGTGAAAATATTAATTACGTTATTAAGAAAAAGTTTTCTTGCTTTTAATAATTACAAGCGTCCATCATACAAAAATGCACTTAAATCCTGAAGGATAATAAAAAAGTTTTTATTCGAATAAAAAATTAAGTAAAAAAAGTTGATACCCACGTAGAGTGGAGTTATTCAATTTTGATTAAAATAAATAATTGAAGTGAACCGAGTTTCTCCACCGCTTTGTGTTGAGCTTCTTGTAGTCATCCTTCCAAAAGTACGATTTTAAATGAATTTTAAATGAAATGATTTATCAGTTTAAATGATTTATTTAAATTATTTTGTTATACAAAAACAACAGTTCGGTCAAATTAGACCAAAAAATAAGAGTAAACCTACCTAAATTGCCACCGAGCTGAAAATCGGTAAGATTTTTTAAAATACTATTAAAAATAAAATTTTTAAGTTCCTCATATTTCCCCTGTAAGGGAAACTTTTATTTTCGGTCAGTTTTATCAGAAAAATACCGTTTTTGAGATACATATAACGATTCAAAAAGTTGTAAAAGATGTAAAAGTTGTAATCGTCATAAAATGCATGAGTACGCCACGTATATATACTTGTACCTCTATAGTTGTAATATATGTTAAAATATTTTTCTATCGGTAATTGTAACTTACATTAATAATATGAAATATATATAAGTTATAACTATAAGAATATGTGGTAAAATAAAACACAGTTCCTTAATTTATACGCCATTGTAACATTGAGACAACATCTGTCCCCTGTTCAATAGTGCGCGTGACTAGGGTCTTATACCTGCTAGAATAAATGAAATACCGTTAGTTTTGGACGCTAGTCGGTAGTGAAAACACGTGTTTATCCTAACCTATATCGTTCTGTTTTGAGTTTTATAACAAAAATGTTCGAATATTGTTTTATTTGTGCTAAACCTATAACAGGTAGTGAAGTTGTTACTGTTGAACGTGACATGAAGGCATTAATTCATGCAAGTATCGAATGAACAGCTGAATTTTCGGAATATCTTAAAAATCAGAAATCTGTGAAGGTCTTCTATTGCTACAGCTAATAAGAGACAACGTGACGAACAAGAAGCCAGTATATCCAAAGAAAATCCATCTCGTACTAGATTACGTTCCAGTGAATCAGCTTTTTGTTTTAAAATATAATGCCTATTTTTTGGGCAGGAACTGAATGAAGTGTATGACGACATCTGAATTTCAGAGGAGGAATAAAATAACGGTTTTCAAAATATTTTTAAAAATAGTAATTCCACTCGACAAGAAATCACTAACGGCGTTCGCTCCTAAAAAATATACCTGCTGGTTATGAACTAGACCCCACAGACTGGGGTTGGAAGTTGGTCAACAATTCATTAGAACCAGTGCAAACTTTACTTCTACCAGCGCCGGAAAAACTGCCAAAAGGATGCAGTGCTAAATGTGGTTGCAAAAAAGAAGGACTATTTTGTTATCTGGCATGTATACATTGTCAAGACCGGTCCTGCTCTAATATTGAATCACCAGCAGTAGAGGATCCGTTTGATTCCAACAAGGCGACATGCGATACATCGCTATTAACGCAGTTTACATGCACTAAGGATGAAGATGAAGAAGAACAAGAAAAAGAAGAACAAGACGAACAAGAACAAGAAGAAGAACTCGAAAGTTACGACTCGGCTTTTATCTTTTCAATTTCTGCTAATATCCATTATTTTGCAATAGTTTCAAATTAAACAGGATCAAAACTGATCCGTGGAATAGGCCTACTGGGGAAACCACCTTAAAAAAACGCGCTAAGTACATTACCTCAACGGTGGTCGTAGAAAAGTAAGTATTCATACATTTTTTGTAGATAATTCAATGATTTTTTTTTGTCTGAGGTATTTTTATGATAAAACTTACCGTTTTGCTGAAAATCGCAATATAAAAAGAAAAAGGATTAAGCTGCCTCTGAACCGCTTGTGGATTTTTCATTACTTTTATATCGGAAATACACTCGGAGGTGATGACTTTCCCTGCGAAGAAGCGATGACATTTTGAGAATTCTTGAATTCTTCACCTTTCAGCTCGTAGCACGCACTCGCCCACTACGATAGCCAGGTTTTTAACATAATCTATAAAAACGAAATTATTTAGAAGTTAAATGAAACGTCGCAATGGAATGTCAACCTCGAAGTGTGCATTTCTGCTGAAATAAATACTACTCATAAAAATCCATCAGGTATTCAGAGGCGACTTTATGCTCTTGCTATTGATGAAAGAACATCAAAAAAAAAATTGGCGATGTACGGGATTAGGATGGAAAATATTAAGTTGTTGTGACACTTATTACAATGCGCATAAAGGAAGCGCTAATTTGGTGTCGAATTCGCGGTGAAAGAGAGATTCAGTCTTGTCGGATCATGATCATCCAGACACAATCCGCTTTGAACCAAAATTCTGATCTACGCCCACGACCTGACGGAAGAGAAGGAGAATATAGCGGTTATCCGTTAGAGAAGAAACGGCACATACCAGCTGTTCATATATTTTTAATCCTCCCTCTATTAGCTTTATAGATCTATTCGGCTATGCCTGAGTTTAGTAACAATATCATACGGCTGTAAACTGACGCTGAGTAACAGCAAAAGCTCTTTCAGAATTTGGAAGGAGCTCTACGAGTCCTCCGATACCGAATGATTTTCCGACAGAGTGATTCTTTATCATGTGACTTCTTCAGCCTTATGCTGATGAAAATAACTCGAGCGGCAAAACTAAATGGAGGTCAATTTTTTCCAGACTGGATAAGGAAGTGGGGCAAATGGATCTGGTAGTGAATGAGGACAAGGCGGCATATCTCTTATTATCAAAAAAGCACTCACAACTTTGAAGTTGTAGACGATTTCAACACCAATAACAATGTCAGCCTCAAAGCTCACGCAAATGTACTAGATATACGGCGACATTGATATTGTCGGGTCATGTCGACCATCTGGATGAAAACTATAAAGTTTTGAAAGTATAGTGGAAGCAGATGAAGAGAAAGACCTGCACTGCGCTGAAAGTTGGAAAGATCAGGCGGAGAAGGACTTCGATTTGTATCTCCAATTTGCGCCAATCTGCGAAGAAAAGAAATGGCTGGCGACTTTATTGGTTTTACTAAATCGCGTAAGCGGCACCGACGAAAATTAAGAGGAAGGAGAAGAGTTTAGAATCCTTTATTTTTATTTATTTTATTTATTTATTTTATTCAGTCAAATGAACAATAAATTCTTACTGACCATGAGGATGGAAGACTTATGCCTATTTAAAGTATTTATATAAGATGGTACGAACTGCTCCACAGGATAGAAACAAATCAAAATTCAAAATGTCATTTAATTTCGTAAGAGCTCTTCTTAATGGGGCGTGGTAGGCATAGTTAGATTTTACAAGCCCAATATAAAAAGGAGTTGCATGCCTCGACTAGGTACATTGAAGTGTAACATTTCCAAAAGGTTAGGACAGTCGACTGATCCCTTTACAATATAGGACACAAAAGAGGCAGCGAGGAAAGAGGAATCGGTTCGGAAAAATGTGTGAAGCATAAGACGAATTTTATGAAAATTTTCTGGACTCGTTCTAAATGTGAGGAGCTTAAGACAAATTTTATGAAATTTTATGAACTCGCTCTAAACATGCTATATATGAAGAATGGTACGGTCTCGAAATGAATGAAGCATATCGAGCCTTGTTCAATAAAATATATATTTCTTTATTAAAAATTTCAATGGAGATCTTTGCATAGTTTAGATTATATCAATTTTCAATTCATTTCAATAAAGCACGCCTGTCGTTTCTTCATTTAGCTGTTCGGCGCCAATTGGAGTCATCAAAAGTAGCTAGATCCTCCTCCAACGGATGTTTTCTCTATTTTTACCGGCACTTGCTGCGTCGAATACTCTTAGAACTGCATTGATTTCATCCATTCGGACGACATAACCTATCCAGCATAGAAGTTAACTCTTTTCGAACTATGTCAATTTCCTAACCTACAGTTCATCGTTGAATCATCTAGACTCTAGAGTATTCGTCGTATAGTTCCATAAATCTTTCGCTAGACCTTTCTCTCAAAAACTCCTCATACCAACTCGTTAGATGTCAACATCGTCCAGGCTTCTGCACCATATGTCAGGACGGGAACGACAAGCGACTGGTAGAGTTTGGTTTTGATTCGTCGAGAGAAGGGTTTACTTTTCAATTGCCTACTCACTTCAAAGATACACCTGTTGGCAAGAGTTATTCTGAATTAGGATCTCGAGATTGGCATAGTTGGTTCCGTTGAAACTGGTTCTTACCAGAGAAACATAAAGAGTCTTCAGTGTGTAGAGTTCTGAAAACGGAGTACCAGCGAATAAAAGAAGCATTGCATAAAATTTTGAAACAGTATAATTAGTGTGACTAGGGAGACTCAATTTTGCATCGAAATAAATATCTAATTCCTTAATTTCAGAAACCGAATCGAGAAGTATCCCAGAAATAAGGTAACGCGTAAGGAAATGATGAAACTTTCGGGTATAAGTAGAGTGAGAGCACTTTTTGACATTCAACAATAGGTGATTCCGAGATTGCACTTTGTCAAGGTCCACTTGAAGCGCAACGGTATCACTAAGGCTTTCCATTACTGAGTAAATCTTGAGGTCATCAACATAAAGACGATATTTTGTTGTAAGAAAACACTAACTGAATAAAATAAACATCAAGAGGCTGCCTTGAGTATTGCCCGATGTCGCTATAAACGGGTTTGAAGAGACAACTGCACAGAGTCAATTAGATAGGTAAGATGTTATCCATTGAAGAAAAGTAGAGTGCACTAAATTATTTGGAAAGTGTGACCCTGTGAGGCACTCCGTTAAAATCCTTAGAGAAGTCAGTATAAATTATATTTGAAAGCAGTGAAACAGCCTTCAGCAAAAGCCTCAAGATTTGATACTGTGGACCTACCTTTGACAAAGCCATGTTGATTGGTACAAATCAGACTACTCACCGAGAATAACATTTTTTCTTAAACAATTTTCTCAGATAATTTACAAATATTAGACAATTTTGAGACCTATAATTTGTAACATCATTACTGTTCCCATTTTTAAATATTGGGGTTATATATATAAGTATCTATCAATCATCTAAGAAAATGCTTGAAGACAAGGACATGTTGAAAATTATAGTTGGTGGTTTTATTAGAGATCAACATTTTTTGAAAATAATTGCTACAGGGCCATATATATTTAAAAGTTTAGTTGATTTTAAACCTTCGATTCCTCTTAAAATATCAACTTCAGTTAAAACGAGCGACGCAAAAGCTAGAGTAGATTCAGAGCCTCTGAGTCTGAAACGAAGTTTCAAGAAAAAAAATCAGCAAAGAAATTAACAGCCTCTTCAGGAGTATAAGCATACTTATCGAATAGAATGCGGACGAAGGAATACCAGAACTAGATTTCCTAGATTTAAAAGAACTCCAGAAACCCTTCGGGTTACTTTTGATATTGATTTCATATTTATTAATGTATTTACTGTAAAGTAATTATCGAGATTTTTGAATTTATCTAGTTAACTAGATATTAGATAGATGAGTTATTGAAAGTTCGCCAAGAAATGTTACTCAAGTTGAATATGCCAAGACTTTTTAGATAAAAAGTTCCACTATCTCAAGTATTAGATAGAGTTAATCAAAAACGTTCATTTTACTAAAAAAGAAATAAAAATTACACAGAGCTCAACAAAAACACGTCTTATCTCTTACACAGCGACTTGTTTAACTTGCAAAAAATAATCTTCAAATCTTATTAATGATAAAAACGAGTATTTTAGAGAATAACATTCAATCGCGGTATGCTAAATATCATCTATGACACTGCGAACTGGTATGAATTCATCTTTAAAATACTAGTATGGATTATAGAATCTTCAACTGCTAATTTTAACCGAGAGCTTTACTTTATTCTCAGACTTTTACTCTGTAATAGGCCGAGATTACAATGCAGATTGCTTGAAAAAGAAAAAATACTATGAAATGAAAGAAGTTGGTTTATAAAGGGTGAACCAAGTAGAGATATTTTTTTCAAAAGCCTTTTTTGACAGATCACGCGTGAGTCGTGTTATTGTTATTTTTACTCAGTATTATTTGGCATTTCATCATGGCAAGACTTACCTGAACAACGTTTGCAAATCATTCAACTTTATTAAGAATATTCACGTTCTGTAAAGAATGTGTTTCGCGCGCTTCGCTCAACTTAAGGCCAACATAATCGGCCTACTGAGCGTGCTATTCGCAAGACCAAAACCGATCTTGAGACCAAGCATTCTTTAATGGATAATACTCGACCGAATAGACCACGACCAAGAAAATATAACGGCCGTAGCTGAGAGTGTACACGAAGACCGTGGAGAGTCGATTTGGCGTCGTTCGCAGCAACTCGAACTGACGTATGGAACGACTTGGCGCCATTTTACGTCGAGATCTTAAATTGAAAGCCTACAAAATACGGCTTGTGCAAGAACTGAAACCGCTCGGCCTTCCCAAGCAACATCGCTTCGCTTTATAGGCTCTGGAAAAGTTCCAAGAATATCAGACGTTTTCGACCCAAAATTTTGTTCAGCGATGATGCTCATTTCTGGCTCAATTGGTACGTAAACAAGCAAAGTTGCCGCATTTGGGATGCAGAGCAACCTGAAGGGGTTCAAGAGCTGCCAGCCGTCCAGAAAAAAACAACGGATTGGTGTGGTTTGTGGGCCGGTGGAATCATTGATCCATATTTCTTCAAACATGATGCCGGTGAGGACGTAACCGTTAATGGCGACCATTATCACGCCATGATAATCGACTATTTGATGCCTGAAATTGAAGCTCGTAATCTCCGCGACATTTGGTTTCAACGAAACGGCTCCACTTCCCTCACATCGCATCAATCAATGGATTTATTGAGAGAACATTTCGGTGAGCAGATAATTTCACGTTTTGAGCCGTTCGATTGGCCACCAAGATCGTGTGATATCACACCGTTAGACTTTTTCCTGTGAGGATATGTAAAGTCTAAAGTATATGCGGACAATCCCGCTTTTATTCATGCGTGCTATTCGCCAGTTACCAGTCGAAATGCTCGAAAAAATATTCTTTTGAAGAATAATAAAGATTCACCATTAAATTTAAATTCTCTGTGTTTTTTTTTTTGTTTTGTTTAAACAAGTAGGGAACTCGAAATGGATCACCCTTTAATAAATTATTTACTGAATCGGCGCTTAAGAGTAGTACCTTATAAACAACAAGTTTGCATATAGATGTGTATATCATCGAGTTATGTCTTTATCATACACGTTATTCAAACACATATTTTTGAGAAGAACAACTGAAAATTTCACCTCAGTGGAACGAACGTAGCAGCTGCTTATCATCCTTTATATGTAATCCATTTAAATATCTTTTGAAATGCTGACAAAACTATCAACTCTTTACTTAAGAAATAAAAGGACAATTTTGAAACATTCTATGGACTTTTATTGGTTTTGAAAAACAACAGAAACAACAACAATGGAAATGATAGCCAAGCAGTTAAATAAGCATAACCAATTTGTGAGGCCACTAAGTACGAGAAGAACACCTATAAATGATGCATTAAATAAGCATATACGTACACACAAATAAAAAAATGGATACTCAAATGAAAAAGGTGTAAAATAAAGTATTGAGAAAATTTTATTATAATTTTACTCGTTCCACTCGTTAAGGTAAAGATATGGATGAGGCGAATGAGCGCACGGAACAATGGACCGCCCACTGTTACGAGGGCAAATTACAGGAAAGTGTCCTGCAAACAAACTAAGCAACAACAAATAACAAAAAGAATGCACATAAATCGTATCGAAAAAAATAGGTTGAAAAAAAAACACCTTCACGTTTATTTGTCACACACAGTCTCTTCACCTACACATTTGCAATTGGAAAAGGATCTCTGTTAGGCGACAAAGAATTGCAGGATATGCTGGATAAGCGTATTTATCGATATCACATTGCATTACAATACTCATTTACACATAAATTCATAGCAATTTCGTAATGAATCTCATTGGTGTTCATTCTAAACTGTGTGTTGATGTTAGAGATATGAATATTTCCTATTTTTTCAATATAAAATAATTGCCTAGCGTATATCTTTGATAACATTGATGCGACTGCTGCTTTATAGCTCGTGCTACAGCTTGAGTCGCCGTCATCTGTAAGCGATGACAAATATATATATATTTATACATGGAAACACACAAACCCATATAGCGATTCTAGTCACCCGTCGTGCACATCTTTCGCTTGACCTCACCAACCACTGTGCCCACCACCAGCCTCATATTGGATCGGGCCACTTTGTACGTAACAGCGGTTTCCACTTTGACATCCGTTCCGTCCTTTTTGTGTTAAGGTGACAAAATGCTTGTCATTGGTAAAACTAGACTGGCGTTGTCATTGCAGTATTGTTGTTATTGTGGCATGTTTGTTTTCTTTCTTGCAATTTCTTTATGTGTGATTGATTGCATGTGTATCTTCTATCTGTGTATTAGATCAATATGTATGGGCATACTATGTATATAGATTCATTAGATTTTCTTTATCTTTAAAATTTTCTATTTTTTTTTTCAATTTTTATACCGTTCACGAAAAATAATGACATAAAAACCAGAAGGAGATATATAATATAAATCCACCAAAAATAATCATCTAAAAATTACGAGCTCTCTAGGTTTAGATTTATGGTGAGAAATCTCATGGATTTTGCACCACAATAAAGCGCCATCTCACAAGACTATCATTGTGCTGGTGGAGATGCTGGCCGAAGATTCGACAAATCCTATCGAGTAACCACCACATTCGTTTGGCTCTGGCCGACTTTTCTCTCATCCCAAGACTCAAATTACCACTTAAACTAGTTCCTCAATTTTTGAGATATTTCCAAACTTGGTAGGAAGATGCACCTATATATTTAAGCGATCATTTGTCGGAATTGGCCAGATCGGACCACTATAACATATATACGACCGAATGTTTCAAATTTAAAATTTTGGTTCAGAAATCCGCCAAAAAAGTACCTAAGAACGTGAAATTTGGTACACTACACATACATAATGAACTGGAAATGATCGAAATCGGACGAATATAACATATAGCTCCCATATACCGATATTTTCAGATGTGAAATTTTGGAAAAAACTCCGTCAAAAAAGCATTTAGGAGCATGCAATTTGGTCCACACATACTGTGAAATCAGAATATTATATCATATAACCTCCATTCAGCCGATTCGTTCAGATATGAGTTGTTTTAGGTAAAAAATCCGCCACAAAGGCATCTAAGATCATGAAATTTAGTATTGCACAGACGTAATGCAAGTTTTTATTCACACTGAAAATCATCGTAATGTGATATGTTCATGAAAGGTATAAAGACTTTGACATGGCCGGAGACAGCGTTCTTTCTTCTTTTTTTTTTGTGTTTGTTATTTGTGTGGTATTACGGTGAAGGTCAAAGTATTTGCAACTTTCCAAAAATATTTTTAACATTTCAATTGGATATCTTGTTTATTAGCTCCCCTGCTGTCCACAGTTCGGTTGGGTATTCCATTTCGTTATAGACTTTTAAAATTTATTTATTTTTTCATTTTCGCACTTTCGTAACAGTTCTTCAAAATATATTTTTTCTTCTTGAAAATTTTATTATTTTCCTATTTACTTGAAGAGAATTTTTTTGCATTTACTCGCGCTTGCTTGGCAGAAATTTCTCCATTGAATGGGCTTTTAATATACTGAAGTGGATATGTTTAATTGTATGTTATCGGAGATTTCGTGACAGATGGTGATATTTATGTTTTTCGCACCCTTAATGAGTTAGATATTTGATTAAGATTGCAACCGCAGATCACTGATATTAGCAGATTCATCTAACTACTTAAAAAGTAGGTTGTTTTTAAATTTATTTTTATGTACAATTCATGAAATGGTAAATTAAATATGGTCCGAATGTGAAGAAGAGCTGAACCCATTAGAGTATGAATCAGAAGGATTTAGTCATGTAACTCTGTTTGTCGGTGCATCTGTTTGAGCACAAACTAGTCCCTCAGTTATTGAGATATTTCAACCAAGCTTTTGTAGGCAGATGCACCTATACGTTTAAACGATCATTTGTCGGAACCGTACGGATCGGACCACAAAAACACTTATTTCTTTCATTCAAATTTTTTTATTTACAATCTATCTCTGTTTAATGCAATTTGCAAATATTCTAATAAGAGTGATCCAAATAGAGTTACTTTTTAGCCTTTTTTTGACACATCACCCCTGAGTCGTGTCAAGCTGTCATGTTATTTTCGTTCAATATTGTTTTCGCATTTCATCATGGAAAGACTTACGCCTGAAGAACAAATCATTCAACTTTATTACGAAAATCACGTTCTGTAAAGATTGTATATCGCGCGCTTCGCTCAACTTATGGTCATCATAAGCGGCCAATATATGAAAAAGTGTATACACTTATCGGTAATAATTGCCATATTCCATTTTTTAAATCATGCCTCATTAATTCACACCTGATTTTGAATCATTTGAGATGCTTCAATCCTAGAAATGCTTGATACAAGCATTGCAGTGTCATCCGCATAGGTGAGGACCAAAACATTTTCAAGTACAGGCATAACTGAAGTGTATATTGTATAGAAGATCGGGCCAAATACGCTTCTCTGTTGAATTCCAGCACAAATTGGATATATTTAAGAGCATTCATATTTGACTCTTACGTAGAAATATTTACCTAAGATGAGGTTTTTCAGAACCAGAAAAGATTAAGCATAGTGCTGTTTGAGTTTATAACTAACTCCAGTGTGCCAGACTCGATCAAAAGCTTGTTAAATATCCAAAAACACTGCTGAACAATAATTTTTACATTCTACTGTTTTACTAATATAGCGAACAATACGATGGTATTATTTAGATGTACCGTGTTTACGACGAAATTGGAACTGGTGCTCCGGAATGATGGAGTTCTTATCTAAAACTGGTAACAAGCGTCACAAAAATATTTTCTCAAATAATTTGGAGTAAGCTACTAGTAAGCTTATCGGTCTGCTTCAGCATACTTACAGGCAAGGTTCTGGCCTTTTTTGTTAGCAATTTAACTACTGTTGAGTGTATTTAAAATTAACCGGGAGATTTAGCATTATTTGCATTTCTATGCAAAATTTATATCGAGTATATCGAGTATATATATGCGAATAAAAAAATACAGTTAATGTGAACTTTAAAATCTATATAAATATATCTATAAAACCATTCGCAAGGGCAGAGTGCGAGTCCTGGTCCGACCAACATTCAAAATTAAAGAAAATTATATAATAATAATTCATAAAAATCCATTGGCCGTTGGGAGGCGGCTAAGGTCTCTTACAGAGTGCACGCTGAAATCCGAGCCGAGCCGAACTGAGCGCAAAGTTAATAAATGCGAGAAACAATCTTTGTAATGTTTATGCTTAGAAATCAATAGAAACTCGTGCTGATGTAGCAAAATGGAAGCCGATAGGCTGAGAGTGAAGCTGATCTATGCGTAAAAACCAGTTTCGAACTGTTATTAAGCGCTGAAGTTGAATTTTATTATTCAGTAGTTTATTGTAATTGGCGATTGTGCATAGTTTTACCCGAATTTATTAGTATAGATTTTTTAGTTAATTTCTTTCGATGAAATAATCAAAAGTTTTAATTTTCATACACGATCATATAAAATTTTTTAACGGCTCTACTCTTGCTAAAGAATTTGATGCAAAATATTTTAAAATTATATTTAAAAAAAATGAGTTGAGGTTGCTATTCTTGAAGTCTTTAGGATTCAAATGTTTATCCCTTCCTCCTTTTGGAATAAATATTACGCTACCTTGTTCCGGCGGTATCTTGGGTTTTCTTCTAAAATTTTTAATTGTCGAACATAATTGGTGCCCAGCCCTCTAGCTGGACTAATTGTTGAATTTTAACATGTAACACATAATTGTGACCTTAACCAAAGAATAATCCCAAGAATATTTTTAACAAATTTCATAATTTTTACTCACGCTATTATCTCCTCATTATATGATGCTGATATAAGCTTATAACCATATCTGTCTCAAAATGAAAATGTGGTAATGAAGTAAATATTATGAATCCGTTTTTCGGCTCTAGCGCATAGGTGTACCAACTGAAATTACCAAATTGAAGTTTGAGCTATCATATGACTGACGAGATGATAAAAACAAATTGGAAAGGCAAATCTTCTCATCTTGCCATGAATATACATATTTCATTTTGTTATTTTATGTCATTACCAATCGTTTGTTGTCAGTTGGGCAGTCAGTTGAATTTCACATGAAGAAGAAATATAAGTAAAAGTCTCTGTGGTTTCTGTCACCAGATGGTGTCGACACTTTTATTTCGGACAACACACAACCCTTTTCAAGCAATATTTTTCGTGAAAACACTTCTGTAAATTGTTATTAGATTTCATTATTTTGATTTGGAAACTAGTGAAATTTCCGAAGATGTTCTTTTACTAACGGGTGATCCATTTTGAGTTACCCTACTTTTTTAAAGAAAAAACAAACACAGAAAATTCAAATTTAATGGGAAATGTTTATTATCATTCGAAATAACATTTTTTGGCATTTATTTTTTGAAAATTATCTGTTTCAAATATTGGCCGCGACTACGTCTCAGATGGTCCATCCGCTGAGTCCAATATTCCATGACTCGTACGAGTACTTCGACTGTTAACTGGCAAATGACACGCGTGATGTTTTGCCCCGAGACCTGAATCGAAGAGAGATTGCCCGCATAGACTTTAGACTTTACATATCATCACAGGGGAAATTCTAACGGTTTGATATCAGACGATCTTGGTGGTCAATCGACCGGCCCAAAACGTGAAATTATCTGCTCACCGAAGTGTTCTCTCAATAAATCCATTGATTGATGCGATGTGTGGGAAGTGGCGCCGTCTTGTTGAAACCAAATATCGCGGAGATCACGAGCTTCAATTTTAGGCATCAAATAGTCGGATATCATGGTGCGATAACGGTCGCCATTTTTGAAGAAATATGAACCGATGATTCCACTGGCCCACAAACCACACCAATCCTTTGTTTTTTTCTGGATGAAATGGCAGCTCTTGAATCTTCCTCTTCTTCGCAAATGCGGCTATTTTGCGTTTTTACATACCTATTGAGCCATACAGGAGCCTCAGCGCTGAACAAAATTTGCCTCGAAAACGTCGGATCTTCTTGGAACTTTTCAGGAGCTCATAGAGCGAAGCGACGTCGCTTGGGAAGATCGAGCGGTTTCAGTTCTTGCACAAGCCGTATTTTGTACGCTTTCAATTTAAGATCTTGACGTAAAATGGCGCCAAGTCGTTCCATACGTCAATCCTAGTTGCTGCGAACGGCACCGAATCGACTCTCCACGGTCTTCGTGTAGACTCTCAGCGACGGGCGCTATATTTTCTTCACTGAGTTCTGGACGTGGTCTATTCGGTCGAATATTATCAAATAATGAATGCTGGGTCTCAAGATGGCTGATGTTGTTGCGAATAATACGCTCAGTAGCCGATTATGTTGACCATAAGTTGAGCGAAGCGCGCGAAAAATATTACTTACAGAACGTGAATTTTCGTAATAAAGTTGAATGATTTGTAAACGTTGTACAGGTAAGTCTTTCCATGATGAAATGCCAAACAATACTGAACAAAAATAACAATGACAGCTTGACACTACCCACGTTTGATCTGTCAAGAAAGGGCTATTAGAAAAAGTACCTCTACTTGGGCCACCCTTTATAAGAAAGTTTAAAACGCTGCAAAGCTGCAACTCGTTCTCGTCGACCAGTCACCAGGAGCAAGTCTGGCTGTCAAGCTGTCAGTGGATATCCGAGGCATTAGGCATAAACCGCGCGACACTTCGGTTTCATTTAATAAGCTGGCTACTCAAAAACTCCCAATATTAGGGTACTACATGAATTAACGCAAAAAAAATTTCAAATGAGTCAAACGCTTCTGAAAAGCGACGAAAACAAACAATTTCTAAAGGGAGAACAAAAAAAGATTAATACTAGAATTGCCGACAAACGAAGTTGATGCTGAGTGTATAGTGGAAGGGAATCATTCATTATGATCAGCAACAACCTCGCGAAACGATTAATTCTGAGTCCACTTGCGGGTTAGGGGTTCAAGAACTTACCCGCAGTAAGGCATGCCTGTCGTAAGAGGCAATTAAAATCCATTGGTACACCGCGACAGCCGAGTCTTTTTACTGGAACCGCTCGGATTTTTATCCGGCCAAGGACTGGCGCCCCCAGATATATGTCCCTAAAACAAATTTGGAAAATTGTTTTGCGGCTACTATAACACTAACAACAGCACCAATAACAACAATAACAACAACAACAACATTAGTTCTGAGATCTACTGTCAACAATTAACCAGCTTACAATAAGCCACCATGAGAACGCCGGACTGCGAACACCTTTAATCACCAGGCAAAGATTGACAGACCCTATAGAGCGGACCTAACTACCATTTGCTCGGTCTATACAAAACTGTCTTGACCGTAATCTACAAAGCTTTTCCATAACTCCAAGTGAGTTTCTAACATGAAAATATTGGCTTCTCAAGAGATTTTATTTCGTGTGCTTTAAAATTGTAGATTTTTCAAACGAAAATCGCAAATAAAATACCAAGTATACTAGTAAATCCGGGTAAAAGTACTTCTGCGTACAAAATACTAGTGCATATGTATGTGTGCACATTTTTAAACAAATTCCATTAAATAGCAACGGAAGATTTGTACTCGCACTGACATTTTCTAGGCAACCATTAGCCAAATGTAAGACATAAATCAATAAGAACTGAAAACTTCCATTTAAAGTGATTACGCTTAATCGTTCAACTGTCACATTTTAATAATTTCATGGCGCGATCTCAGACCAGCCCCCAATGGCGCCCTCTGGCTAAAACTCATCAATAAATCCAGTCAACAATGTGCTGAACAATAACACCAACACAACAACAATAACCACATATATATTTGCATACTTGTGAAATTATAGTCGTACTTATACCTTCCTTACAGCAAAAGGAAAGAAAGCAAAAGTTAAGAAAAGCAATAACCAATGGATATAGGAAAATGAAAACAAATACAAGAGAAGTACTTGCCAACCATTCGAAGTATCGAAAAATGCAAAAAGTACAAATACGCTTATACACACATATACATACACACATATACTTGTCTATAAATATATTTACCAACAGCGTGGAATGAAGGAGCACATCCAGCAGTTTCTCACCGTAGGATAAACTGCTGCTGCAACAAATCTTGTAAACCTAAGTGCTAAACAAACAAGTCCCTTTTCGCTCGCTCGCGCCCAAGGCTTACTTTATGACTGACCATTTCATGGCAGTACTGGACTTTTATGTTCACCTAAGGAACCAAATTTATCATTGCGTTGGACAATTTTTCATTTGGCGTTGCAGCCAATCCTGAACTACAAAAAAAAATACAAAAAAAAATTGAAAAATTCTAAAAAGAAGAAATAAGCAGATGAATATGTGCATACGAATGTATGTATGTATTTATAAAAAATAAGCTATCCAGTCCCTCATGCAAGTCTTCACTTTCAGCACTAAACTGAACTAAACTTTCGACACGCGTATTCGCACGCATATGTGGGTACTCCTTGCCCTCAGCAGCGTGTTGGACGCATTTCTTGGTTGGCGTTTGCTGTCGTTCTCTACTTTTGCTGCTGTTGAATCGTAAGTATTGTTGTTTTTTTTTTAAATATTTTTTTTGACAATATTCCGTGCGGTATTAATAATTTCTTGTGCATTTTATGAGGTGAACCGCTGCGAAATGTTGAATTGCTGTGTAGGCAAGCGGTGGATGAGGGTGGTCACGGTAGTGGAGATCGTGCCTGCATTGGCGCTTATGGATTTGCCGTCGGTGGTTATTGTTTGTATGGGTTCATATGTGGGAAAAGCTCACTGATTTGTACCGCATGCCTCGCGTGTTTATTGCGTATATTTCAAATTCCTCACAGAGAATTCGTTGAAATAAATATAAATGTCAAATTTCTCGAAAAATATTTTTTTTTTTTTTTTTGGTATTGAGTTAGCTTGCAAACATAAATTCCTTAGTCTCATATTTGCAGAAAATTCGATTTAAGCTTTAAATTGATTACAAAATATGTTCATATTTCAATAAAATGTACGGAACCACAATTTGGTACAGAAGTACTTTCTAATATTTTACTATCAATTATGTCTGCGATAGACCATATATCTTTGAAGCAGCATAATTAAAGTGAACACTGTGTTTTCAACCTAAGAATATTGGTAGACAAATAAAAAGGCGACCAGATACCTCATACTAGCCGCTCGTAGTACTCATCCCTACATCACTATGGCTGCAAAGCTACAAAGCCTTAACTCCGTCATTTAAAAGACTAAAACCACTTCTCCCCGTTCGTTATCTGACATCTCCTTTCAGTATTTCGTTCGAAACTCTGTGTCCTCCATCATCTTTGTTCAACCTTCACGTTTTCAGTTCTCTGCTGAATGTACTACGTTTGTAAGTGACAAGAATGTCCGTCGTCGTTACTGCTCAATTCTTCTTCTTCTTCATTGGTATGGGCACCTCCTACGCAATTATAACCGAATCAACAATAGCACATTATTAGTTCATTTTTCCGCTCTTTGACGCCATTTAGAAATAACAAGTGTAACCAGGTATCTGTTCACCTGATCCTTCCAACGGAGTGGAGATATAGAACGAATGAGCTGTCTCTTTGTTTGATGACAAAAGATATTTCGTCTTGTCCTCGTGCACTACCAGACCCATCCGCTGTCTGCTGTTTATAATCTGGAGAAAGCAGAACTAAGGGCGCAGTTCAGAAGGACAATGATATTAATAGGAGTATCAATGGCATACTCCAGTAAATGTAGGCTCTTGTAAAAGATTGTACCTTCTCTACTTCACTCCGCAGCTCTTCTAATTTTTCCAGCATTAGGTTGAAAATAGATAATCCGACACCTCGCTTGGTATGGGAGGGCTCGGAGAGATCCTTCCCAATTCCTACTGCGTATCTGGTATTTTCTAACTTTATTTTACACACACGTATAAATTTTACAGAGAGATCAAACTGATAAAGTCCAACCAATTTATTGACAGTGGGCTTTAATCTTCACATAGTACACTGGAAAACACCTTATATGTGATACTGAGGAGGCGATAATTGACGCAGACCATTAGGCCCCCCTTTTTATGGAATATACATATAGAGCACAGTTAGATTCCAATCGCTGGGCATACTCTCATCATCCAAATTCAAAATCAATCACTTTGTCAGTTTTTCGCCGTCGTATTTCAATAGCTCGCTTGATATGTCATCATCTCCCGCCACTTTGTTGTTCTACAAGCTATTTCATTTTCGCTGCCATTCAACAAGCTGAAAAGACGAGGTGGGTAGTCTGTTTTCTATTAACTACAGCTCTATATTGCTCATCGTACCAGTTATTTTTTCCCCAGCTACCTCCAAATACTTCCTGCTCAGCCATACCTCTAGATTTGGAAACAGACGGTAAGACCCTCTTCCCTTAGCGTCATTGCTGTATTCTATCTGCCATCGAGCTATAGATTGATTTCTCGTAGCTTTCTCGATATCGATATAGAGAGGGAATAGTCATTTATGAATAAGGCTACTTCTTCTGATCCCTAAAGGTATTAGAGTATGATTAGCTTGGGCAACCCACTAGAAGGCTCCGTCACGAAATATTAAAATCTACGCAGAAGACTCCAATATTGATGGGATAGTACTCGCTGCGTTTTCTAGCATTCCTGTTGCCCCATCATTATAGTGGGATCTAAGTCGATGCTTTCACTATCGCGAAGGCAGCAAATCGCAGAAATAACTTGTCCTAAACTCTCGGGAAGAGACATCTTCAGCGATAGCCAAGCAACAATTAAACTCTAGGCGCAAATTCTTAAATCGTGCTGAACTTTCCTAGCCCTTTTAAAAATGGCTGAATAAAAGAAACCGTATCTTATCTGGGTTCCTGGTCACTGGAACATAGAAGGTATTTGCAGACTTTACTTGCTAGGCAACATAGACATATGCAGACTGCTTAAGGAATTTATTAAGAAAGGACTAAAGTCGGTTTTTGGTAAACTGAGACGGAACCGGTAGAGAATCTAAGAAAAAGAGGACATTTTTACCATAAAAAAGGACCTGTCGGGGAATTACTTAATAGGAGGATTTTCAGAAAGGCTGGGTGTAGCTCTCAGAGGGTTTTATGGGACTGCCGTGCAGCGCAGAACAAATTCTAGGATAATTCAGTAGAAAATGTCAGCCTATGAATTTTACCGTTAATTATTTGATTTTGATACATATTCTAATATACTAAGATTTTCTCTTTTCACTGACTCCAACGTATCGAAACTCATCTGCAAGATGGAAAACTATTCAGAATTACTGAACTGTGTTTTATTAACACGCGAACCTAGCTACTTGAACATCAAGTCAACTATGTAAAAAGCCGAAAATCCACTTGAAGGTAGTAATATTGAAAAAGTTAAGCCCTTCAATAAAGTAATAGGGTAGGTGTGCGCACACATATACAATACATACATACATATTTTCAACAATGTGCGCTCATTAAAGATCATTCTGGCGTAAAAATTTTGATTTTTTATTATACCAGCAGAATAACATCACATATTAACAGCCATTGAGAGATTACAAAGTATAAACACTTTCAAGTGTACATAAATGCGTAGATATTGGCACAGCGGTAGCTGAGAACAATGAAGGTCCTTTGACTTTGCATTGTATGTTTTATATTCCCTTTCTTGATATTTTGTATTTCTAATTATTAAATACACAAGAAAATAGAAAAATTATTATTAAATACGTTATTTACCGCACACCTAAAATTCTTTGACAAAACATTCGACATTAAAAAATTCTTGTTAGCGGTTTCAAAGCTCTTTGCGAATTCCAGAAAAAAATTTTGAAAGATAACTTTCGTGCTATAAAAGTTACAGCACAGAGATTTTTTATACCGATTTGTTGTTAAAATTGTATCGCCCAACCTCAAATTATCTGCACAATAAACACAAAAATCGAAAAATATTAATAATTAAATGTGCGATAATTATGGGGATATTCTGTAGGGGAATTCTGTAAATTTCTAACGCATTTTGTCGTTTGCAATAACCATTGGGTGATTCGGTAACTCACTTATAACGATTGTTATTAGCTGACATTTCATTTTTATTAAAACGGAGAAAAGTTGGCACCACAGCTTAACAAAACATCAATACATGCGAAAAGCACAAAGAGGAACAACAAAAGTAATTAAATTATTCTTCTTTTTCTTCTTTGGTGTAGGCAACGCTTCCGAAGTTATATCCGCATCAACATTTGCGCGTTATTTGTTTCTTCACTTTGCTATTTGGCGTCAGTTAGAAATTCCAAGTGAAACCAGGTCGCCTGATCTTTCCAACGGAGTGGAGGTCTACCTCTTCCTCTGCTTCCGCCAGCAGGTACTCCATTGAATACTTTCAAAGCTGGAGTACTTTCATTCATTCGGGCGACATGACCTAGCCAGCGTAGCTGCTGTCTCTTGATTTGCTGAACTATGCCAATGTCGTCGTATAGCTCGTACAGCTCATCGTTCCATCGTCTGCGGTATTCGCCGTTGCCAACGCGCAAATGACCATAAATCTTCCGCAAAACTTTTCTCTCGAAACTTCCTAAAACCGACTCATCGGATGTCGACATCGCCCTCACCATATGTCAGGACGGGAATGATGAGCCACTTGAAGAGTTTGGCTTTGGTTCGTCGAGAGAGGACTGACATTGTTGGTGTTTTTAATGCTGGTTCCTGGATAGACGAAATTATCTACGACTTGGAAGTTATGGGTGTGACGTGGGAGCCGAATTCGCTTCGCTTATTTGTCTAACCTGGAGAACGCAGAACTTACGGCGAGGTTGTTGTGACCAATTATATCAGTATCAGCGGCATACTCCAACAATTTTAAACTCTTGTAGAAGATTGTACCTTGCCTATTTAGCTCTACAGATCG
This sequence comes from Neoceratitis asiatica, assembly GCA_030068015.2. NCBI lineage: Eukaryota > Metazoa > Arthropoda > Insecta > Diptera > Tephritidae > Neoceratitis > Neoceratitis asiatica. The sequence goes on from CM061529.1 coordinate 43,463,797, forward strand.
TATTATTTTCTCCAGCATCAAATTGAAGAAATCACACGATCAAGAGTTACCCTGCCTGAATCCTCGTTTGGTATCGAACAGCTCGGAGAGGTCCTTCCCAATTCTGACTGCGCTTCTGGTATTATCCAGGTTCAGTTTACATAGCCGTATGAGGTTTGTGGGGATATCAATGTCAGACATAGCGGCGTAGAAGCTGTCGAAGGCAGCTTTAAAATCGATGAAAAGGTGGTGTAAATCGATTCATTTCTCTCGGGTCTTCTCCATGCCTATGGATTACAAAGTTTGAAAATCAAAAAAATTTTATGCTTTCTACTTTCCAAATTACGCTGCATGACTCTTCGCACTGTAGAGGAGCTCCAAATAAATGAATCGTGCCGTGCCCAAAAGTATTTACCGCCAAAATCTTGAGATTAGGATCACATATCTATGCACAAAATATATATATCGAACTGTTTTGTTCAACAGTTAAAAAAAGAAATTCTCTTGCCATTTGCATATTGATAGAATGACATCCATGGTGATTGACATAGGCTTCTTTATGATTTCTGGGGCTCATGATTGGCACATGCGTGCAATCGATAGCCCCAATAGTGCCTCCAACTAATGGTGAGTTTGATGTGAAAAACATGGACTGGTTGATTGCGTCTGTTACTCTATGTATATAGCGGCTTTGGGACGACTAGCTTATGGCTATCCCCCTACTGCTCTCCAACAAGACGTTGATAACATTCCGTTGCGAAAAATCGTAACTCGGTTAGAACTTTCAAGCAATTTAATAAAATTAAAAATTGAAAAACACTTGAAAGATGCATTATTTACCTGTTTTTATGTAGATTTCGCCATTATTCTCCTGAGTTTTCGGTGGCTATCAAGTTGAGAAATAATTTCCTCAACTAAATCTGAGGTTTATCAAATCACTGACGAAGAGTTATTTCCTCAACTTGGAATAAAACATATGCCAAATACTCAAAAGACATTTTAGTTAATTTTTTTTTTTTTTGCTTTTTTTGGTACTTTTCCGATTTGTATTTTTGTAATTTTTTATGCTAATTACTTTAACATAAATAAAATATGAAATCTTTTGTCGATGGCGCTAACAACTCGAAAATTGTTGTCGTTTAATTAACAACTTATCGTGTAGTTAACGACAACAGCTGATCAAGCGATAGCGAATATCGTTAAAATATGCTTAACAAATACTCGAATCGTTAAAACTGTCGCTAAGTATTTTTAACGATCCAAAAAACGTTATTATAGCATACTCAATTCCACCACTGGTCTAGACGCTTGTATTCGAGGTAGCTTTTGAAGTGTCGTAAAAAGGCAACAATTTTCTATCCAGTTTTTGATAAAATATTCATATTTCAAGAATCCAAAAAAAATTTTTATTTAAAACTGAGAAAGCTAGCAGCTGATAAAGTGGGGGGTCGAAAAAAATTGGCTCGTCATCATAACCACGACTCCAACCCTTCTAGCTAGATGAAAAAAAAAAAAAAAAAGATTACTAATCTAGAGGAATGTCGCTATCGTATGAACTAAAGAATAGTTAAAATAATTATTTTCCTTTTCACAAAATGGCAACTGTTTGAAAAACAACCTATTTTTTAACACTTTTTGTGTTTTCCTCCGGCCCAACCGACACGAGGGGCGCCATCCGCATAACGTACGTATTAAATAATAAAAATTTTAATTTGATGTGAAAGAGAAGTGTATAAAGAAAACTTACACTAAATTTCAAGTAATTCATTTCAGTAGGACTTGATAAATCGTGGTTATCGTAAAAAAAACAAACCTTTCGAGAAAAACGCGTTTAGAGTGATTTTTCCAAATTTCTAGACCAGAATACCACCATAACCTTTCCAACAAAAATTTTTTAATTTCACATTTAAAAACTCACATCAAGCGAACTATATTCATATATTTACCACTATCGGTATGAATTTTGGGACTATCTCTTCACCTTCTGGTACTTACATACTTCGACGCAAGTGTATAATGTATAAGTACATTCAAGGTATAAAAAGTTTTATTCTCCCATGTAGGCACCTCTTACGCAATTATAGGAGACACCAAAATGAAGCCAGCCTCTTCCCCACATGATGTTTCCAACGGAGTGAAGATCGTCCTACTGCATCAAGTACTTTCAAAGCTAAAGTGTTCTCATCCATTCTGTCAGCATGAATTTCCCAGTGTAGCCACTGTCTCTTTATCCGCTGACTGTACCGGTAAATTTTCCCCAGTCCATGCCCTCCTTACCTTATAAGGCAACTGGAATAATAAGCGACTTTTAAAGTTGGTTCTGGTTCGGAGAGAAAGGATCTTACTTTTCAATTTCCTACTCAGTCTATAGTAGCACACGTTGAGAAGAATGATTCTGCGATTGGAGCAAAGACGCGAATGCGCTGACTACTTCTGTGATGACAAGACAGTTTTCGTCTTGTTCCCGTTTCTTTCTTTATTATACCTCATCTAAACCATCGCCATCGATCGGAAGTTCGGGCTCGCAATGCAATTATGTTAGCTGGAGAAGTATTCTCAGCTAGATCTCAGTATATTCTGGGTATCAGTCGCTAGATTATCTCTTTGGCTCCTACATTATTATATTCCTTCAAGTCGCCGTTTCAAATAGAATTTTTGAGCATTAGGCTTGTATGCCAATTTCACAAGATCTTCGTTCTCACGTATTTCGGCCTATATATTTAAACGATCATTTGTCGAAACCGGTCAGTTCTGATCACTATCAGATTTTAAATTTTGGGTCATGAATCCGTCAAAAAAATACCTAAGAAATTTGGTATACTGCAGAAAGTAGTCTAGCGGTGTTAAATTACAAGATCTTGGCGGCCAATTCACAGGTCCAAAACGTGAAATTAGGCGGTCACCAAACGTGTCTTTCAATAAATCTATTGTGGCACGAGCTGTGTGACATGTTGCGCCGTCTTGTTGAAACCACATCTCCTGGACATCATGTTTATTCAATTCAGGAATGAAAAAGTTAGTAATCATGTCCATTGACTGTAACGTTCTGGCCACCATCGTTTTTGAAAAAGTACGGACCAATGATTCCACCAGCCCATAAAGCGCACCAAACAGTCAGTTTTTCTGGATGTAACGGTGTTTCAACATACACTTGAGGATTAAATTCACTCCAAATGCGGCAGTTTTGTTTGTTGACGTAGCCATTCAACCAGAAGTGCGCTTCATCGCTAAACGACGTAAAATGGACGTACTGCGCGATACGTTTTCCGCACAGAACCATTATTTTCGAAATAAAATTGCACTATTTGCAAGCGTTGTTCAGGCGTGAGTCTATTCATGATGAATTGCCAAACCAAACTGAGAATAAATCACTTGACAGCTGTTAAATCGGTCGCCATCTTGAAAAGTAATGCCAACTTAAAGTTCTATACCTCTATAAAAAAACACCCTTTACAAGTACATAATGAATTGCATGTTGGTTCTGAAAAGAATCGAAATCGTAAAATAAATCATATAACCTCCATACAACCTATATGTTCAGATATTATGTTTTGGGTCAAAAATCAGCCAAAAAAGCATCTGAGAGCGTGAAATTTGGTATTCTACAGCGTATATTCAAGCTAATGCTAACGCTGTAAATCATCAGAATCGAATTTTGCAATTTGCAATAAATTTGATATGTTCATGAAAGGTATAAAGGCTTCAGCATGGCCGAAAATGTTCCGATTCGTTCCAAGCGTTCGTAGTAGTAGGAACAATGTTAATACAAGTTGGAATATTGTTGAAGGCAGAAAGACGAAATAAAACTTAAGTATCAGATTAGAGTAACGCTTCAAAATGTCCCAAGGGTTGGGATATAAAACTATTTAAATTAAAATAAGACAACATGATTTCCAACCCACACACAAAATCTAAATCACTTAAAACAGGTCCTCTTCTCTCTTTTCTCTTCTCTGTCTCTCTTCTTTTTCAGACCATCGAAAGCGCGGATCAGTACACCTAAAGTTCTCTCCACTAAATGCGTCTTTGTCTGCAGCTCATATTTACTGAATTTACCAAATTTTAAAACTTACCTATATAAGGGGAATCCAAATCGAGGTACTTTTTTCAATAGCTTTTTTTTTTTGACAGATCACGCGTGGATCGTGTTAATTTTGTTCAGCATTGTTTGGCATTACATCAAGGAAAGTCTTACGCCTGAACAACGTTTACAAATCATTCAACTTTATTTCGAAAATTCACGTTCTGTACAGAATGTGTTTCGCTCGCTTCGCTCAATTTATGGTCAACACAATCGGCCTACTGAGCATACTATTCGCAACACCATCAGCCATCTTGAGACCCAGCGTTCATTATTGGATAATATTCGACCGAATAGACCACGTCCAGCACGCAATGAAGTAATTATAGCGGCCGTAGCTGAGAGTGTACACGAAAACCGTGGGGAGTCGAATCAGCGCCGTTCGCAGCAACTCGGATTGACGTATGGAACGACTTGACGCATTTAACGTCGAGATCTTAAATTAAAATCGTGCAAACTACAGCTTGTGCAAGAACTGAAGCCGCTTCGAACCAAATTTTGTTCAGCGATGAGGCTCTTTTCTGTCTTAATGGGTACGTAAACAAGCAAATTTGTCGCATTTGGGATGAAGAGCAACCTGAAGGGGTTCAAGAGCTGCCATCCATCCAGAAAAAACCAACGGTTTGGTGTGGTTTGTGGGCCGGTGGAATCAAAAATGATGCCGGTGAGAACGTAACCGTCAATGGCGACCATTATCGCGTCATGATAACCGACTATTTGATGCCTGAAACTGAAGCTCATGATCTCCGCGATATTTGGTTTCAACAAGACGGCGCCACTTCCCACACATCGCATCAATCAATTGATTTATTGAGAGAACACTTCGGTGAGCAGATAATTTCATGTTTTGGGCCGGCCGATTGGCCACCAAGATCGTGTGATATCACAGTGTTAGACTTTTTCCTGTTGGAATATGTAAAGTCTAAAGTCAATGCAGACAACCCCGCTTCGATTCAGGCCTTGGAGCAAAATATCACGAGTGTCATTCGCCAGTTAACAGTCGAAATGCTCGAACAAGTCATCGAAAATTGGACTCAATGGATGGATCAACTGAGACGTAGCCGGGGCCAACATTTGAAAGAGATAATCTTCAAAAAATAAATGCCAAAGAATGTCCATTCGATTGATAATAAACATTTTCCGTTAAATTTTAATTTTCTGTGTTTTTTTTTCTTAAAAAAGGTAGTAAGCCTCAAAATGGATCACACTTTACATACATACATATGTGTTAATTAGCGTTGTATAACCGCTTAATCTATTTTGTCCATTCAATTATTAAAATCCTGATTTTTGCATTGTAGCCGAGGCAGCATTTCTAATTCAGTTCAAGCGATAAAAGTACTTGGTTACCTAGTCTCCTTCTATTGCTTGAGTGATATTCGCCTTTATGTACATGTGCATGTATGTTCACTTGCACATATATATTTATCCCTGTACATTTTATTTAAAGTCAACATATGAACATGAGATTGTTAGCGTTTAATACACCCCTTGTACCCCATGCGGCCTAACGGTTGATTTAGTAAAACTCCTGACATCAACAACATAACATAACATAATTGCAATAATAACCGTGGTAATAGAAGTAACAACAAAAAGGAATTATTTTCAATGAAGCCATTGGGGGTTTGACATTGGACAGTATAACGTATGTGCTACATATAACTACAAGCGTGTGCAACTATGTACTTGTATAAATATGTAATGTCATCTACATATGTATATATTGTAATATATAAGTATATGTATATGTATGTACACATATGTATGTGTATACCGATCATCATAAGCCCATAATAAAAACCTAAAAATCGCATATTCATCACATTACCGAAATATTTTGAAGGGAAGAGACCTCTTTCCCCTGTTGATGATGTACGCATGTATATTTTTATTACTTTTGTACAGATTTAGAAACATTTTTAGAAACACATGACTACATAAATATGCATTTTAGGCCTATTAAGTTCGATAATTACTCGGTAGTCGCATCAGAAATCATTTTTACGTTGTCGCCAAATCGACTTTCAATCGTAATATAAATGAACACACATACGTACATAAATAAATATGTAATTCTATGTGCAAATATATAAATATATTTGATTGGAATCCTATTGAATTTGCTGAGCTGTAACATATTTACACGAATAGCACATATGTCAGCTATTTTCATGCCCTTCAAAGGACATTTTGGTTAGTCACTTTGGTGACAAAATCACTATAGTTGCTGGCATTGGTGGTGTCCTTGCAGTTACTGTCGGTGAGTTTGCAAATTTCGTACGCTGATTAATGATAGCATCGCCCTCATCTTGTGTTTTGTTGTTTAATACCCATTAAAGAGGCGTGAAAATGTTTGTGCATAAATTTTATTTAATATCCCACTGAGTTAAGTAGATTTTATTGAAATATTTTAATTAAATATGTTTGCACTCTGGTAAGAACATATGCATATTCAGAACTTCTTACTTTTACAAACTTTTTACCGAACTTATTTCAATAGTTAGATTTGGATTCTAACAATTTAAATCTAACTTCACCCACTTAAAAAGACACACAATTTGGAGAAATGTAGTGAGAACGATGGATTGTGAGTTCCAGTGAACCAAGATATTTTGAAGTTTTGAAAACACATTTTTCCGGGTAATAAACTTGCACTACTGCTCTATAAGAGCATTTATCTGTATAAGGGAACTATGGGACGGAATTTCAAGCTCCCTACATACGGCTGCAACGATTGGTACGATGACGACTGCCGCGTCGCAGTGGATAGAGAGCAGCCTGCCTACCTCGAAACGTTGCTATCGACCACTAGGGGTGGGGTAGAGACATCAATAGTTTAAGAAGGAAGCAATACACATATGCAGCCAAAAAAGAAAGAGGTCGGGACACGTTAACATCAAAAGCTTGAGAAACTGCTTAACAAGGGTAATGCTCGAAATCTCCATGACGAGTTGCGGCGAAATACAGAAGGTTTCAAGACCAGAGCATACTCTTGTAGAAGCCAAAAAGTTGATTTAACTACTGATGCACAGAGTGTACTGAATTTACGAAGCAAACACTTCTCAATCGTGCTGAATGACAGTGAAAATTTAACATCAGGAGATGGCGAACCCTATTTCCAAATTGATGACGATGGAACAGATGCTCGATTCCCCAACTATGACGAGGTCCGAATAGAAATTGGCCGCTTGAAGAACCACAAATTGGTGGAAGACGATGGTTTTTCGACTGAGCTATTCAAATATGTCGGCCAAGATACCACACATAAGGTCTTATCGCGCGTATTGTGTGAAAGATTAAAACCCACCGTCAGCAGACTGATCAGTGTGACTTTAGATCTAGAAAATCTAGATATTCATCATTCGCCGAATCTTGTAAAAGATCCTTGAAAGAAGCTAGATAATTATCTCATCTTCGTCGATTTTAAAATAGCCTTCGACAGCACGAAAAGAAGCTGTGTCTACGTTTCTATGTCTTATACGACAATAAGAACTGGCGTTAAGTAATACCAAAAGCTCCGTCGGGATCGGGAAGGAATTTCCCGAGCCGTGTGATTACAAAATAATACGAGCAGCAGGACTGAATAGAGAAGGTACAATTTTCTATACGAGCGTACAGCTGCTGGCGTACGCATATGACTGGAAAAGAAAGTGAAAAATATAGTTATGGCAGTGAACGATATCAAGACCAAATATCTCTTGTCATAAAACAAGCAGTCAAGGCATTTGCGACTATTATGTCACTGTTGCCATCCATAACTTTGAAATCGGAGATAAATCCAACGCACAATCACTATTGCCAAAAGTTAGTACTCAGTCCAAAACTGAGTAGGAAATGAAAAAGTAAAGTCCCCTCTCGACGACCAAAGACCAAACTCCTGCGATATAACATATTGTGTGGAGACCAGGAAGATGACAAAATCTGATTAGTCGGCGTAAGGAATTTGTGCGATTTTGGGCCTTTTTGCATGGGCAATGGAGAACACGCCGCTGAGCTGTACGAGATATTCACCGATATTGACATAGTTCTGTGAATAAAGAGACACTCGTCAAGTCCAGAGAGCGAATCGAGAAGATAATGAAAGGATAATATTTTTGTAAGAATTTTGGGTCGAAATTTAATTTATTTAGAAGTTAAAAAGTTTTTTTTCAAATCGCTTCATCGGTTACAAAGCGCCAAATATATATATATATATATATATATATATATCATAACTTGGTGCTGGATCATCTTAAATCAAAAATCAAAATTTATTCGTTGAATAACAGTTTACCCCAGGTAACGCAGAGAGGATTTTCCAAAATTTGACTTTCTTATTTTATTGTAATAGTTTGAATGAAAAAACGAGATTATAAGTGAAAAAAACCGCGTTTCCTTGTAAATTATGTACAAAAACACAAATGGTGTTCAATATTTCAAAAGGATCGGTGCAGTAGTTTTGAAGTTATGAGGAGTACTTTAAAAAGGTGTGTTGTGGGAAAAGGCTTTAAAGGTTTGAACACTAAAAAATCATTCATAACAATGGCCTACACCCATTTTGGTGTTTAATATTTTAGATCTGAATTTGATTCTCCATTGTTTTTAAGTCTTGATGGAGGCGTTCTCTTCTTCGCTAAAAATCTCCCAGATTATGTTTAAACTGATCGATGTGATTATCGAGATAGTGCACTTTTAAGCTCATATTACAGACCAAGCATATCCTTGACTAAATCTTGGCAGTTATCTGCTTTGAAGTTACCAAGGAAATTTTCTGTGACCACAACAAAAGTTTTTCACTGACGTCTTTCCATTTCAGTCATAGAAGCTTCCAAATCCGTAGAAATTTTAATTCATTGACGTATCTGAGGCCCATAAAAAATTCCTGCTTTCAATTTTCCAGTACTCAACCCAGAGAATTTTTAAAAAAAGAACTTGAGGCATCGAAAGAGCTTTAAAAATTGTGCCATGAGCCTCAATTCAATACGCAAAGGTGGAAACATAATTTTTTATCGTGGAACTAAATACTGATTTGTGACATTTCTTTCACCAAGAACAAGATTTCTGCTAGGCCAACTTGTTTGGGGCCAATGACTAGATTTAGCTCAACTATCCCAGAAGCATGTAAAACAATGGTATTTTGTGTAACCCCTCTGCTGGCCTAACAAAAAATTTACTATCCTCAAGTCAACACAAATCACCCAATCATGTTCAGATTATTTTATTTTTTCTAAGAGGCCTGAAACCATCTGATATTCTTCTTTCATAGATGTAGAGCAGACGAGTGACAAATTTATTTCCATTGTGTAAAAGAACTGTTTTGAGACTTCTTTTACTGCTGTCAATGAAAAGTCGCCAATCACTTGCACGGTAAGTCTTCAAGCCCATGAAAGTTTACATCATGACAATATACTAAATTTTATCAGCAGAAAAAAATTACAATAAATCTTGTTCTCACACCAAATAAAAAAGCAATTTTGTTCTTTTAATCTCGATGCTAGCAACTCATCACGCTCTTTTGAAAGATCTAAGTCACTGATAAAATCACTCAGCTCACCTTGTAAAAGAGTTTTATAATCTAATGTTTCTCCACAGCATTCAGAATCATAAGCTTCTTCTTCAGAAATTTCCATCTGATCGTCCTCACTTTCCTGTACCTCTCATTGAAAAGCTGGTATCGGGACATTGTCTGAATGAGGAATAGGTCTAGGAGCTGAAGAAATATTGGTGTACTTCAAATTTTTGCGATTTTTCCTGTTAACGCCTGTTACACTTGTCCAACAAAAATAACAGTCATCATGATGATTTTTTTGTTCTTGTCAAATCATTAGGACCCCAAGCATCGAAGATTTTCGCTTTCATTTTTCCCACTGCCGCAAATGTTTGATGCACGCTTGCAAACTATATGAGGAAACCACCCTTTATCTTGATTATGACTTTCATTACCGAAGTAAGCAACATACAAACGAATGATTGTGTCATTGATCCTTTTTAGTTGATCTTTCATTATGTATTCACCGCATGCTTAGCAAAACATATCAGGATCATTACTACAACATCTCAACTTCTTTGCCATAATAAATGTATGCCATAACTGTCACAGAAATTATTATAAGATTGACTGATTTTGAATAAAACCAGAAAAAAAAATTTATAATAATAAAGGGTGATCCATTTCGAGGTTCCCAACTTGTTTAAAGAAAAAACACAAAAAATTCAAATTTGATGGGGAATGTTTATTATCATTCGAATGAACATTCTTTTCATTTATTTTTTGAAGATTATCCCTTTCAAATGTTGGCCGCGGCTACGTCTCAGATGGTCCATCCGTTGAGTCCAATTTTCGAAGACTCGTTCAAGCATTCGAAGCGGCATCGTCCGCGTAGACTTTAGACTTAACATATCCCCACAGGAAAAGGTCTAACGGTGTGATATTACAGGATATTGGTGACCAATCGACCGGCCCAAAACATGAAATTATCTGCTCACCCAAGTGTTCTCTCAATAAATCCATTGATTGATGCGATGGTGGGAAGTGGATTACCGTCTTGTTGAAACCAAATGTCGCGGAGATCATGAGCTTCAATTTCAGGCATCAACTAGTCGGTTATCATGGTGCAATAACGGTTGTTGTTGTTGTTGTAACAGCTGAAAATTTTCCAATTGGGCTTCGGGGAATATTGCGGAAGTGACAGTCGTTGGCCGGATAAAAATCCGGGTCGTTCCGGTATAAAGACCCGACTGTCGCGGGAACTAATGGATTTTAGTTGCCTCTTACGACTAGCATTCCTTACCGCGATAAATTCCTGAAGCCCTAACCCGCAGGTGGTGGCGCGATAACGGTCGCCATTGACGGTTACGTTCGGACCGAATTCAGCCACCCACAAACCACAACAAATCGTTGTTTTTTCTGGATGAAATGGCAGCTTTTGAATCTCTTCAGGTTGCTCTTCGTCCCAAATGCGGCAATTTTTCTTGTTTACATACCCATTAAACCAGAAATGGGCCTCATCGCTGAACAAGATTTGGCTCGAAAACGTCGGATCTTCTTGGAACTTTTCAAGAGCCCATAGAGCGAAGCGATGTCGCTTGGGAAGGTCGAGCGACTTCAGTTCTCGCACAAGCTGTATTTTGTACGCTTTCAATTTAAGATCTCGTCGTAAATTGCGCCAAGTCGTTCCATACGTCAGCCCCAGTTGCTGCGAACGGCGCCGAATTGACTCTGCACGCTCTTCGGCTACACTCTCAGCTACGGCCGCTATATTTTCTTCACTGCGAGCTGGACGTGGTCTCTTCGGTGGAATATTATACAATAATTAATGCTGGGTCTCAAGATGGGCGATGATGTTGCGAATAGTACGCTCAGTAGGCCGATTATGTTGACCATAAGTTGAGCGAAGCGCGTAATAAAGTTGAATGATTTGTAAACGTTGTTCAGACGTAAGTCTTTCCATGATGAAATGCCAAACAATACTGAACAAAATTAACATGACAGATTGAGACGACTCACGCGTGATCTGTCAAAAGAAAGCATTTGAAAAAAGTACCTCTACTTGGATCACCCTTTAATTGTAGATAAGCCAGAGCTGTCAGCTGGCATCTGATAGTAGTTCATACTACCAACCTTACCGACAACAGATACGGCACCAAATCAATTTTTTTTTTTTGGCCTGCGTAAGCGAATTATATCGGCTTACCTGAGATTGAATCACGAATGCCAAGTTCATAAAGGATATTGCTAAAATTTACGATATCTAAAGTACCTCTCTGTTCCTATCTACGAACAATCCCTCCTTCTTTAGTTTGTCTTGCAGCTTCGTACTCTGCTCGGCTGATACGTATGGAGTAAGTTAATCGCATCAAGTTCTACAGGCATAAACATTCTCATAACTTTACCAATTTAATACAATATTCATGAGATATTATGCATTCAGTTAATAAATAAATAAATAAAAGAAAATTACAAAATTTTATCATATCAAAAAGAGTTGTTTAATGTATAATTATTTATAGCTAAAATCTACTACATGCTTAATATTTTATTGCTTCTTTTTGGAACACACATCTCAACATTAAAAGCAATAAACCATACTTATTTATCGTGCTATCACAGGTAGCTTTAAAATCGATGAAAAAAGGTGGTGTGTATCGATTCTTTCCTCTCGGGTCTTCTCAAAGATTTGGCGCATGGTGAATATCTGGTCAATGGTGGATTTGCCAGGTCTAAAGCTACATTATGTTGACGGTGGACTCTAATCTTTCACACAATACGCTAGACAGGACTTTATATGCGATATGCTTATCCCACGGTAATTAGCACAGACCGTGGAGTCTCCCTTTTTTGTTTTGGGCAGAGTAAACTTAGGTTCCATTCGTCTGGTATGCTTTCGTCCAACAATGTTCTGCTGATGCGTGCACCTTGTCAGTTTTTCGCCGCCGTATTTGAATAGCTCTGCCGGTAAGCCATGAGCTCCCGCCGCTTTGTTATATTTTAAGCGGGCAATCGGTATTCGAACTTCTTCACAGTCGGCTGATGGAACATTTATATCAGCGTCATCGATTCGGGTTCGCCATCTCCGGAGTTTTCACTTTAACTGTCATTTAGCAGTTTGGAGAAGTATGTATTCCCTCCGTACACTTAGTATGCTCTGGACATCTGTCACCAGATTAGCTCCTTGGTCACTACATGTGTTTGCTCCGGTATTGAAACCTTATGTAAGTCGCCACATCTTCTCATAGAATTTTCGTCCAGCTTCTTACCCTTGTCGTCAAGCTTCTCAAGCTTTTCATACTCACGCATTTCGGCCTCTTTCTTTTGTCGTCTGCAAATGCGTCTCGCTTCCCTCTTCACCCATGTAGTCAAAGCTGCGAGGTAGACGTCTCCCTTCTCTCCACTGCAGTTCGACATTCTTCATAGCACCAGCTGTTTTTCTGGCATTATTGAAAACCATTTTTTACGAAGCAGCGGTACTTAAGAAGTTTGCTATTTGCTCCACAGCTCCCTTATATCGAGTTGCGGATAAGTGCTCTCAGAGAGAAGGCGCGCAAGCCGAGAAACTGCTGGCTATCTGCTGTAATTGCAGCTTTTCGACGTCGATATATATTTGCTGCTACAAGATGATGATCCGAGTCGATTTTAGGCCCTCGAAACGTACGCACGCAAGTCAATCAGCCTCAGCCCGTTTGGGAATGTTTCGTCGTGAAAGCTGAATTTTCCAATTGTTGCGCCAAAAGCACCTCCTTTGCCCATCCTGACGTTGAAATCGCCTTGCACAATTTTGACATCGTGGCAGGGGCAGCGCTCATAAGTGCAAATTTCAAGTAAACCAAAAAACAAATAAAATTTTTGTTGAAAACTCGACTATCTTTCACTTCCCGGAAAATTTTTTTTTTTTGCGTATAACTTGCTATAAGCAAGTAAGAAAATCTGGCAACTATTTTTAATTTATCCAAATAGCACAGAAACACTTTCTGGGTTTCAATGAAGCTAACCTGAAAATCAAAGAAAGAACAAAATCGGCTTAGTAGTTACAGAGTCTATAGGCTCATACATATATACATCCTCTTTTGTATATATAGTAGAGCTCCAGATTTTGTTCCAACATTTTCAAGCACACGTGCTCATTGCTCATTATTCGAAATTTTCGAGCCGAGCACGAGCATTTCGAGTATTTCGATAAGTACTTTGACTTTTTCTCAAAACTTTTTTTTCGTAATATTAAATTTATTTATGCAAAGTGTAAAAATCATTGAAACGTCAAAGAATTTTTGACAAACAAAAATTAAATTTTTTTGTTCTGCTAAGCAATTGAGCAATGAGGGTGTTATCCGGCGAGCATCGAGCTGCTCGAAGTACTCGATACCTGGATATCTGGAGCTCTAATATATAGATATGTATATACAATAATATATACATATGTAAGTAAATTTATATGTGAAAATTTAAATTGAAATGAATAAAAATTGCTAATTCCATTTTATTAATAAAATCGTAAGCTCCCAAAAATTGATATATTACGAAATAACTCTAAAATAAATTGAGTAGAAAATGAACACCCCACAGTGACAAATTATCAGCAACAACAGTAATAATAATTCACCAAAGCAACGCTGAAATAAGTGCAATAAAGTATTCATACAATAAAAATAAAACAAACAAAAAAATTACTTATTGTCTACAGCACGTTAACAAATAAAAAGGTAAAGTTTGGCAACGAGCCGTTGAATAAAGCCACATATATATTCATACATAAAAACAACAAAGCAGGCCAAGCAATATAATAAATGACAACGATAAAGATGACACGCAGCAGAATAAAGGAAAAGAAACTGTGAAATTGCGAATATTAGTACATGCTGGGCAATAAAAAACAAATACGCAATTCATAATAAAAAGTGGCTGAAAAGCGGTGTAGGTCAAGAAGGGAGAAAGGATGAGTACCATGTGCCAAGAAGATGAACAGGCGCAGTCGGTCGGTTTATGAATTGTGGGCAAGAAAAGATGTCTGTCGGTTTGCGACAGAACACTGATGATTTGTGATACAAAAGTATGAAATCGTATGTGTGTATGTACTTATATAAAATGTTCATTCAATGATAAATTTCTGCTGCGCCAATTAAATAATAACTAAAATATTTATCTGCGCTAACGACAAACATTAAACAAATGTCAGCAATAAATGTTAAAATATGAATGTGAATGAAAGCAAATGTGGGGTGATGTTGCGCCTTAAAGGAAGGGATGCGATGCAGTGGTGTGAATGCAGCTGGTTAACTATCTTGCATTGGCAATGGCAATGGCGCCACGCTGATAGTTAACCTAACCTTTAAATTAGACAAATTTACAGGCGATACACAGACGTATACAAAAAACTACACGCAGACAAGCTGTAATAAAGTGTAAAAGGACACTAATTGTAAAAAGTCATTGGGATGTCCTGCAGAGAAAATCACATAGCAGCATGTACATTTTCATTCTAGAAATGAAGAAAATTTTTTATATGCACTATATACACATATACATACATGTACATAAATATCGCAGCCGCAAACCATAAAAACCAAAATTGCAACAATTTGAATTTCACACTCGGTCACGATTTCCGGTTTGACTGAGTATTGTCCCACATACAACAAACATTTGCAGTTACTTTTAATATAATTTTAAAATTTCCTGTTTCAATAAAGATTTTCACACCTTGCCAACCAACCGCGAAATTGTTTTAAATTTGTCATTGTGCTTGCTTTTTATACATATCTACAGATATATACCAACATATATATATACAAGTATGTGCAACGTATATACATACACATGTATTATAATTTTTTTTTTTTGCTGCCGTTGTGTCGCACTCTGATTGCCCACAGGATATCGCACATGCCACAAATGAGTGCGCACAATTACATTATCCCCGCCGCAAAGCCACCACTTAAAGCTTTAGCCTCATTCGAATTGGCCCAAAGGCATCCATTTCAATAGTCAGCATTCGGCGTGCGCCAACCATAAGTGCCATCTCACTCACTCACTCGCTAACTCGTTGGCTTGTTTGAAACATTTCTACTTACCACACCCACACGCACTCACACAATTGTGCTCACTTGCTGTGGACACGCCACGTTTGCCGTCCGCCACAAACACGCCTCTTCCACCACTCAGAGGAGTGTATGGAGATTCTTACGCACGCGTCTGCTAGCGGGAGTCTTATACATACTACATATGTACATACATATGTATGTACATAAGCGTCCACAGCGCCAACTCGAATTGTACAACAACAACAACAACAACAACAACAAGAACGCGCCGGAAGTGTACTTTGTGTATCCTTTTATTCCACTTCTTTTCTTCCTCAATTTACCTACTTGTTCTTCTTTCTCTTACAATTCATCATACGAGTACGAAAAGTATAAATGTTAAGAATTGCTCTTCGTTTTTGTCATTTTGTCATGCGCCACCGCCAACTGTGGCGTTGTTATTTGTAATAAAAATTGAATTAGCCCACCCCCACCTTGTCACATTATTTGCTTGTCTTGTCTCTTTATGAGTACATTTGTTTGTACATATGTATGTGTGTATGTACGTACAAAAGGACAGATTTGCTTGGTTCACCACAGTTTCGTCAGTCATCGGTATTCTTCATTGTTCTGTGGGTTTGTCATCCAGCCGCGTTTCCAGCTTAATTGTCCGGGTGGTACGGTTCTTCAGTTTTGTGTCCGACTGGATTAACATCTGCTGTGATTTCCGATTTCATTGTTTGTCATCAATTTTATTTGACAAATGGGCGATTTGTTGTTTGTAACTCAATTGCGAAATTCCTTATAATAATGTTGACATTACACCTCGCCCTTTTGATGCTCTAGCTAATTTGCAGATGGGCATATCGTTGCCAACCAATAGATGAATATACTGAGTTCATAAAGGCTCCATAGCAATTAAAATCTATTTAATTTTATTAATAATGGTATTCCTTGTGATTCTGAAAACTGCAGCTCGTATTTAAGAAAAAATTTGGTTTCCCTGATATGAATGGATTAAGAACGCCGATACAAAAATAGTTGATGTTTAAAGGAAGATCTCCTTACGTCAAATATATATGTATCTATTAAGCCTGGATACAACAACCAACTTTTTCTGAAAGTTTGATAATAAAGCGTGTGATAACGAAGTTCCTTTCCAATTTGACGAATTTTTAAGAGCAACAAAACACGATGCATTTGCGCCGCTCAGAAATTATTCAGTGAGTCAGTAATGATTGAATGACAGATTTGATCTGAAAAGGAACATAAACTGGAAACAAATCATAAGAATATGGTTATGACATCGAAATCACAGCCAAATTGTCTTTATATAAGAGCCAAAACTAAAAAAACTCGCCAAATATGATGAAATGTCAAAATTTTTTCTTCTTCGATTATCAAAGCGCAGGGTATCAATGGTTCTTACCACTAGTTCGAATAGTTAATACAGAGTAATACCTAGATACGCGATATACAGCGAGGAAGTGATTCGCTGGAAAAGCTCAAGCACATACCAAAAGTGCATATCAGACATGCAGCGATTTTTGAAAACAAAAAAAAAAATACACTTACGCAAGTGTACTCTATCTGACATCCTTGAAAGGGACAGAAATTTATTAATAAATATGCATGGGAATTTCACGAAAAGCTCCACTGAAGAAGTTGAGGAAGTAAAATTTTATTAATAATTGATGTTTTTTATTATAGATCGCTCAAGTATGCTGTTAGGAACATGATAATTTAAAGGAATTATGTTCTTTTTTAATGTACAACACAAAGTGATAAGGTTCTATCGGGCATAATGTGTGAAAGACTAAAGCCCAGCGCTAAAAAGCTGATTGGACTTTTTTAGTTTGGTGGGCTCGAATCGTTTGTTCTGTAAACGTACAACTCGTCACGTAATTTTGTGTTTTGGGTATGATGACATCCGTGAATGAATGGGGCTGATCGTACACTTCTTACAAACTGTCAGACGAACGCAATAAAACAATCGTAAAGTGAAGTAAATTCCGTTTACTTCATACGTGAAACATTTTACGCAATTTCGTTTTGTACGAATGTTCATCCGTTTACGAATCAGACGATTCTACCCCAGGTAAATTTACTGACCAGATATACGCCATCTGCCGAATCCTGAAAAAGAACGGTGATAAAACTATGGCAACACACCAAATATAATTAACGATTTTAAAGCAGCCTTCGATAGTACGATAAGGAACTACCTCTATACTGGGTTGTCTGAATTTGGTCTTACGCTTGAACAACGTTTACAAATTATTCAACTATATTACGAAAATTCACGTTCTGTAAAGAATGTGTTTCGTGCACTTCGCTCAACTTATGGTCAACATAATCGGCCTACTGAGCGTACTATTCGCAACACCATCACCCATCTTGAGACCCAGCCGACAGTGTACACGAAGACCGTGGAGAGTCGATTCGGCGCCATTCGCAGCAACTCGAACTGATGTATGGAACGACTTGCCGCATTTTACGTCGAGATCTAAAATTGAAAGCATACGAAATACAGCTTGTGGAAGAACTGAAGCCGCTCGCTGGGCTCAACGTTTTCGAGCCAAATTTTGTTCAGCGATGAGGCCATTTTCTGGTTTAATGGGTATGTAAACAAGCCAAATTGCCGCATTTTGGACAAAGGACAACCTGAAGAGATTCATTTTATCCAGAAAAAACAACGGTTGGTGTGGTTTGTGGGCGGCTGAATTATCGGTCCATATTTCTTCAAAAATGATGCCGGTGAGAACGCAACCGTCAATGGCGACCGTTATCGTGCCATGATTTGATGCTTGAAATTAAAGCTCGTGATCTCCACGACATTTGGTTTCAACAAGACGATAATTCACTTCCCACCCATCGCATCAATCAATGGATTTATTGAGAGAATACTTCGGTGAGCAGGTAATTCCCTGTTTTGAGCCGGTCGATTGTCCACCAGGATCGTGTGATATGTAAAGTCGTAAGTCTATGCGGAAAATCCCACTTCGATTCAGGCCTTGGAGCAAAATATCGCGCGTCATTCGCCAGTTACCAATCGAAATGCTCTAACGAGTCATCGAAAATCGGACTCAACGGATGGACCATCTGAGACGTAGCCGCGGCCAACATTTGAAAGAGATAATCTTCAAAATATAAATGCCTAGGAATGTTCTTTCGAATGTAAATAAACATTCCTCATTAAATTTGAATTTTCTGTGTTTTTTTTTTCTTTAAAAAAGTAGGAAACCTCTAAACGGTTCATCGTTTAAAACTTCCTACTCGATAAAAACGTATTCATGGCTTCATTTACGGGAAATTTGGTACATTGGTAGCTTTTTCTTATATTATCTATGCATAAATGTTTTTTCGGTAAATGGACTAGTCACTCACCTATTCGAAAAAGTTAACCAGGGATCAACTTATCATGTCTGCCCCTACGAAGCGCCTAAACCTACTTTGATAAAAAAAAAATTTTGCGTGTTCAAGTGAAGTGAACTTTTTCGAATGGAAGTGAACGAGGGACTGAGATATTCCAAAAAAACGTATTTGTGGTGCGATTTCAGATAGATTTTTGCTTAGATTAAGTGGATAGGTGGGTTTCAAAATTTAAAAAAAAATCCAAATATTATCCAAAAATTTCATCGATCGGAGTAAAATTCTAAGAGATATACCCTTTGGAAGTTCCGCCCATCAGGGCATGTCTGTGTCAATTGTAAACTTTAAACGTGTTTATCTCGAAACTCTATTTTTTAAGCCCGTGGACATGATTTCTCAAAATTTTATAAAGCGATTTTGTTCAAGTTTGGCACCCATCTTTGTTATAACATTATCTAGTCATTGAACGAAGGATTTTTTTATTACAACTAATTTTTTCGAGCCAATGCATGGCGAAAATTTGATCAAAAAATTTGTTTTTTTTTTTGTTCAAAGTCTGTCAATAATTAAAATTTTAATTTTATGTTCTTTCCTTCGTCCAATAACGAGATTTATCCATGAATCAATAATGAGTTATGGCGTCCACGACGAGAGCGTTTTCTTTTGAGACGTCAAGGGATATGAGGTACCAACGGTTGAGTTTTCGGAATTTTTTAATAAAAATTTCACGAAATACTGTTTAAATATGTATTTTTGATATGATTAATTGTTTGATTAAAATATATGATTGTATATATAAAAAAAATTGTGAAAATTACTTTTTTTAGCCCCTGAAACATATCTAACCCCTTAACAAAAACACTACACTCGGGAAGTGGACCAGGCATCGACCTAATCGCAAAAATCCTCTATATGGTTGCATTCTACCTCCTCTATGATGTACTTTTTAGCCATGGAAACTGATTGAACTAAACTTGCGGAACCTGACACGATTGTCTAAGGACGACATCAATCATTAGTGCGTTTCAGGAGCGCATAACTGCATATCGAATCATTGCCGTGATAATGAAAATACATTTCTTGCGCATATACTGTTAAATATATATTAAAAACGAAATTAAAGAGCATTAAACAAAGCAATTAGTAAATTGTAAGTAAAAAAAGAAGCATTTAACCATTTTCCCTCCCACAACTTATCACTTGAGTAATGTAAATTTCATTAGTATTTTCACGTCGAAAAAATGCAACGGCACAGTTTGAAACATTTTCCGTTGCCCTTCGCCACATGAACCTAAACTAATGAGTAACAATGGAACAACAATAAATATAAAATAATTAAAATAGTATTTAGCAACAACAGCGATGTGCATTAAGCAACCAAAACAAAGAAAAAAAACACAAGGAAAATGGAAAAAATAAAATGTGGCTTTCCTTTTTTACAAATTAAAAATGAACAGAAAAAATATTATTAAATTAAAAATGAACACAGTTTCATAATTACAAAACGAATTACGAAAGGGGTGAGCCTTACATTAGCAAATACATATGTACAAAGTTACTGCATGCAGTTACAGTGGGCCAGATGTCTATGGGGAAATGGCGCAAATACATATGTACATGTATACATGTTTTTTACATAAATATACAAATATATGTATACATAGTCACAATTTTTAAATTAAAATACTAGTACACTTGCGTGTGTGCGTTTGTGTGCTGTTATGAAATGGCGCACATCTCCCTCCCGTCAAAAGAAATTGTCATGAATTATGAGTTAGTAAAAGGAATGAAAGTATTCAGGGAAAATGCATTTTCAGAACAACGCGTCAAATCGAGGGTGTTGCTGTTGGTAGCAAAATAAGAAAGTTAGTTACGGTGCAGGCATATAAATTAATAAAAATGCAACGAAAAATGGGGAGTAGAAACGTTTAATTAAGAAAAGAACTGAGCTCCAACAGAGCGCTTAATTGTGTTATAATTTTATTATTAAAAAAGCAAACAAAAAAAATATTTAATACATATTAGATATAAACATAAGGAAATACAATGCAGATTTGTATGTATATGAATGCAAGTAAATACGTTCATAAATAAGTATTTGTATTTTCCTTGTAAATTTCTCTGATAAAATGTGAATTTTTCAATAAAACTTCCAATTTATATACAAATGTACATATGTAGCAGGTCGATTGAAAAGTCCCCGGCCTACTATAGTGAGACACAATTATTTAACAAAATAAATTTTTTTTTATTCAACATAGTTCCCTTCAAGGTTGATACACTGATTATACTGACACTCCTTTCGATAACATTTTTGTAGTACAATTTGTCCTTTGCTTCAATATAGGTCTCAGTTTCGGCGAACACCTCTTCATTCGAGGTAAGAAAGTAGTTGCTGGAGGCCAGATCTGAAGTATACGGTGGAAGCGAAAGCAATTCGAAGCCCAATTCTTGGATTTTGCCATCGATTTCACTGACTTGTGACACGGTGCATTGTCTTGTTGAAACAGCACTTTCTCTTTCTCCAAATGCTGCCGTTTTTCGGCGATTTCATCCTTCAAACGGTCCAAGAATGCTATGTAATAGTCTCTGTTGATGGTTCTTCCTTTTTCAATATAGTCAATGAAAAATATTCCATGCACATCACAATATACAGACGCCATAACCTTGCCGGCCGACTGTTGCGTTTTTCCACCCTTTGGAGCGGGTTCATCGAGTGCTGTTCACTTGGATTTCTGTGGATTGGACTTTGGAGTGAAATGATAGAGCCATATTTCATCCATTGTCATATATCAGGGCAAAAACTCGGGTTTAATACGCTTGAACACTGCTCCGAATCATCAACTCGTCGTTGTTTATGGTCAAAATTGAGCTCGCGCGGCACAGAGCTTTGTCATACACAAATATTCGTGACTGATATGATGTACACGTTCAGTTGATATCTTTAGTGTGTCTGATATTTCATCCGATTTCAATTAACGGTCATTTAAAATCATTTTGTGGATTTTTTTGATATTTTAAGTCAGTAACAACCTCTTTTGGGCGTCTACTGCGTTTACCGTCTTCGGGGATCATTTCACCATGTCTAAACTTAGCATACCAATCCTTGATAGGTAATTTTTCTGGGGCAGAGTCTGAAAACTCGTCATCAAGCCAAGTTTTTGCTTCAACTGAATTTTTCCTTTCAAAAAGCCATATTTTATCAACACGCGAAATTAATTTTTATCAATTTTTTCACACAAATTGCTATAATTTACAAACTAATGATCCGACAGCTGTCAAAACACGCGTCTTTTGAAGGTAGAGCCAGCTAAAAATTTATATGAATTTAATTCTAGTAGAGTCATCTATTTGTCAGGGCGGGGACTTTCCAATTGACCTGTTATATGTATGTATCTACCACTGAAATTGCTGTTTACAGTTAAGTGTAACGCCCATTCTTCGCAAAGTGAACATAACCTCGCCAAAAACTCAAACCAAACCAAACCAACAAATGTACATTTTGCTATTACATGTGTACTCGTACACACCTATTTAAAGAAAAAATTGCCTCAACATCCAATGAAACTTTCATCACCCCACCTAAAGCTGGTTGCAATTCTGATCCATCGAAGCGGAAATGCCAATCAGGCCACATAATCACGTAACACCAGTTAAAATGCGCGCTGCTGCTACTGCCATTCATCGGCTCTCCCGTTACATGCTCAGCTATTCAGAGTGATTAGTGCACGAATGACATTTTTTGTTCTTCAGTGTTTCGTTGATTTTATTATTTTACTATGAAAGCATGCAGAAAATCAGCAATATTTTGAATATAATCGCAGCACAGCGACTTGAAATGCGCCACAAACTGCGCTTTTGTTTGCTTTGGTTCAACTTTTGTTTTATTATACGATAATCGTACTAAAAACAAGGGAGAAAACAAAGAGTTTTATGGGTGAATTAAATACTTATAAATATTACACTCGTGGTCTCGTGTAGCACATAAAATCTTAATATTTTGTGCATATATAAGTACATACGTGTATGTACATATATAGATTTGCTTACACACGAGGGACGCTAAATAAATGTCTCTTAAAACATTGTACTATGTATATAAGTGTCGTCTATTTCTCATGCATCTCTTTGTTCAATCGTCTATGGTATTTGTCGGCGCCCATAAGCATAGATCTATGAATCTTTCACAAAACCTTCCTCTCGAAGACTCCTAAAGCCGACTCATCGAATGTCAACATCGTTCAAGCTTCTGCTCCATAAAACAGAACGGAAATGATGAGCGCCTTGTATAGTTTGGTTTTTGTTCGTCGAAAGAGAACTCTACTTTTCCAACTGTCTACCCGGTCCAAAGTAGCATCTGTTGGTAAGAGTGATTCTGCGTGGCACTTCGAGGCTGATATACTTGTTGATGTTGATGCTGATATCTTGATAGACAAAATTAACTACAACTTCGAAGTTGTAACTGCCAACAGTGACGTAGGAGCGAAATTACAATTAAGCTGACTGTTTGATTAACGATATCAGATATTTCGTCTTGTCCTCATTCACTACCAGACCCGTGCGCCTCCCTTCTTTTCCAGGCCAATGAAATCAAATAATGCCAGCAGATGTACGTTCTTATAGAAGATTGTACATTTACTGTTTCATTCCGCAATTCGTATTATTTTCTCTATCATTAAATTGGAGAAGTCACACAAAAGATAAACTCTTTGTCTCAAGCTTCTTTTAGTACCGGACGGGTCGGTGAGTCCATTCCGAAATCTAAGATGAAGACTTTCGCTTTGATGCGAATTGTGACGCCACGTTCGTCAAACAGGCTAAACGATAATACTTGACATCTGAGCCTCTCTTTCACCACAAATCCAACACCAAATTTGAGATTTTTCATATTGGCACTGTAATAAAAGTCACAAGGGCTTATCTTCTTCCGCCCTTGTCCGTCTATCGCATTTTATGGGTAACGGTAATGACAGCCTCACTTTTTCGCGGGGACATCAACCAGCTGGATAGAAGCCTTTTAGCAATAAAGGGGCCGACAGGTAACATTCCAGGTCCATGCCCTAAAGTCGTCGTCTTTCAAACATTTACAATGGTCGTCATCGAAATAGGGTGTTCTCAGCCGAAGCTTTGTTATATTTTTCAAGGGAACTAGTTTCTACGGAGCTGATGTCAACCTTGCGCTGGGCGAGGGGGGTTGCTCAAATCTGCAGTTAGCGCGAAGTGCCCACCATAATTGAGTATAACCCTATAACTGTATTACACCCCTAAAACTCAAGATATAAATATTTAATATTGCAATTAAACGATTTGACGAGGCTTCGATCTATATTTGCAAAAGATTTGTACACTCTCCCATAAATCATAAGTGTTATTAGGCGGCTCAACAAAAAACCATTTAATCGTCGCTTTACTCTAGGCCACAAATATTCAAAAGGATTAATATCAGGGTTTTGAGATGGCCACACAATTGTTTCAAATTTTTTGTCTCTTAAACTAATTTGTTCCAGCTTGGACGAATGTTAAGGGTTGTTATTATGTTGAAAAATTATTTAGCTTCCAGGAAACTCCATTTGACAGCCATATATTCCAGGGGTACATTTTCGTAGACTTCTTTCGTCATTATTCTTTGCATTTGCTCCAATGGTAATACGTCATAATAGAGGAAACTCCACCAGATCATAAGAGAACCGCCAAAATGTGCTACGATTTTTATTTCACAACAAAAAAAAAAGGATTTCTTCGTATAAATCTTATGCTATTATCAACAAACTGAAGTGAAGAGCAAGCAATGAATATGTACAAATTAAAATACGCATATCTCTGAATGGAAAATAGAAGCTAACTTCCTAAGTTTCAGGCTCAGCGGATACAAAAATGAGCACAATGTTGAAAATGTGGAGACATTTTTTTTGATGGATTGTAGTTATTGTTTTTGCCCTTTGGAACGTATTCTATATTGTTAAATACTCTATGCGAGTTGTGTTCAAAGGAAAAGGGGAATTTTGATTTTTCGCGGGCTGTGTACATTCGATTATCGATATTTTTTTTTTGTTATAATCGAACACATATGTTTATCATGTGCTTAGATTAGGACCCAATTTCGACTAGTAGCTTGTTTTTGACAACAGAACGTGACTAACCTACGTTTTTGTGTGCTCTTCGTTTTTTTACTTTTGAAAGAAATGGATCAACGGATATGTACTAAATTTTGCGTTAAATAGGAAATAAAGTGCTACAAGGCACTTGAAATGTTAACTGTGGCATTCGATGAGTCCACTTTATCTCAAAAAAGTGTTTATAAATGGTACAAGCGCTTTACAGAAGGCCGAGAAGATGTTGAATACGATGAGCGTCCTGGAGTTGCGACCACGTCAACAAGCGAAGAAAACATGGAAACAGTGAAAAAAATTGTTCTTCAAATTGTCGAATCCCTATTATGGAAATTGCAGAGGATGTTGGCATATCAATCGGCTCAAGCCACTCAATTTTCTAGAATGTTTTGGGCATGAAATGTGTGACAGCGAAGTTTGTTCCGAAATTGTTAAATTTTGACCAAAAGCAGTATCGCATTAGTATCGCTTAGGAGTTGTTGAATGGCATCAACAACCAACCGGGTTTGGTCAAACGTGTCATAACTGGTGATGAAACGTGGATATATGGTTATCACATCGAAATCAAGGCCCAACCATCCCAAAACGCACGCCAAGTTCGATCAAATGTAAAGGTTTTGCTCACTGTTTTCTTCGATTACAATGGTATTTTCTTTGATTATAATGGTGTGGTGCATCATGAGTTCCTGCCAAAAGGTCGTACAGTTAATAAGGAATATTACAAGGAAGTTATGCAACGTTTGCGTAAAGCAATACGGCTCAAACGACCGGAATCTGATGGGCATACTGAAAAGCGCTTTTCAGAAGTGCTTCGAGGATTGGAAAAAGCGTTGGCACAAGTGTATTATATCCGAGGGGGATTACTTTGAAGGGAACAAAATAGATATTTATGAATATATGTATAGGTACTTTTCAAAAAAATTCAAAATTCACCTTTTCCTTTGAACACACCTCGTAATCGTGCTGAATGATATAGTAATTGCCTCGAATGAACTGAAGCCGGAGTAGCCCGCGCTTAGTCATCGAAACTCCATTGTTCTCAAATTTAAGGAACTGTTTTTAATTGCTAATTTTTTGCCTTT
Organism: Neoceratitis asiatica; assembly: GCA_030068015.2. Lineage (NCBI taxonomy): Eukaryota > Metazoa > Arthropoda > Insecta > Diptera > Tephritidae > Neoceratitis > Neoceratitis asiatica. The sequence continues at coordinate 43,489,917 of CM061529.1, forward strand.
CTCATATTTCCGAAAATTGCTAGAAAACATTCATAATTGGTAAAAAAAATTTATTAAATACCATAAATAATCCTGCAGATGAAAGATTCACAATCAACCTATTAACGTATTCTTCTTTGACATCACTATCGATGGAACCTAATGGTCATAGTGTTCATCGCTAGAGTTAAAAAAGAGAAATGTTAATAAGGATCCAGACTAAATTTCTAACTTAAATCCATATGTAAAATATTTTTTATTTATTTTTTTTAAAGGTTATTTTGACAGCATATAACACATAACATATATAGAATAATTATTCATCATATCTATCAACCCTCGTGAGAAGTATATAGCGAGCTTTTAGCCGCCACGTCAATGCATCTAATGAATGAACTTTTTCAGCTTTAAGGTTAAATTAGTGTTAAGCGATTAAATCTCAAATAAATAGGAAGCTTTTGATCGATTCTTGTTGTAGATTCTTTATTTTAGCATGTACATACGTATACATATATATACATATATGTAAGTATATAGATTTTTGTATGAATGCATTATTAAATAATAGCAAACACAATAATTTGTCAGCGTTAACTGTCAAGTGTCAAACTTCAAACCATTTGACGGTTTTTGAATTCATCACAGCATGCTTTTTAATCAGCTTTTGAGCGTGTTTAAACCGATTCTTTCAATGACTCGACTTTTAAACAGCTGCCTTCGTACAGTACGTCAATTTTACTTGTATGTTTGATGCATAATATGGAAGAGAGAATCTCTCAGACCTCATACAATCTTTTATATTATTATTTTCATTTATTTTATATATAATTAAGAAAAAGACGAAAATTATGTACAGAATTAGTTTTTTAAACATAAATATTTAGGAGCAAGAAGCAATTAATTAAGCAGTTATTACCACTACGACTACTACTACTACTACTACTACTACTACTACTACTACTACTACTAAAGGGTGTTTTTTAAAGAGGTATAGAACTTTAAGTTGGCATTACTTTTCAAGATGGCGACCGATTTAACAGCTGTCAAGTGATTTATTCTCAGTTTGGTTTGGCAACTTATCATGAATAGACTCACGCTTGAACAACGCTTGCAAATAGTGCAATTTTATTTCGAAAATAATGGTTCTGTGCGGAAAACGTATCGCGCACTACGTCCATTTTAGCGATGTTTAGCGATGAAGAGCACTTCTGGTTGAATGGCTACGTCAACAAACAAAACTGCCGCATTTGAAGTGAAGGTAATCCTCAAGTGTATGTTGAAACACACACCGTTACATCCAGAAAAACTGACTGTTTGGTGCGCTTTATGGTCTGGTGGAATCATTGGTCCGTATCATTGGACGTAGTGCGCGATACGTTTTCCGCACAGAACCATTATTTTCGAAATAAAATTGCACTATTTGTAAGCGTTGTTCAGGCGTGAGTCTATTCATGATGAATTGCCAAACCAAACTGAGAATAAATCACTTGACAGCTGTTAAATCGGTCGCCATCTTGAAAAGTAATGCCAACTTAAAGTTCTATACCTCTATAAAAAAAACACCCTATATATTGGCGTGGGCACCGTTTGCGCGATTATAACCGAATCAATAAATACACGCCATTTGTTTATTCTTTGACTGTTTGGCCCCGGTTTGAAATACCACGTGAAACCAGATCTCTCTCTACCTGATCTTTCTAATGGATTGAAGGTTTTCCTCTTCCTCTCCTTCCTTGTGTGGGTACTGTATCGAAAACTTTCAAAGCTGGATGACCAGGCTTAGCCAGCGCAGTAGCTGTCTCTTGATTCGCTGAACTATTTCAATGTCGCCGTACAATTCGTACCTCTCATCGTTCCATCGTCTGCGGTATTCGCATTTTGCCAACTCCTAGTGTCATCTCATTGGATGTCGACATCGTTCACCCTTCTGCATCATACAGCAGGACGAGAATAATGAGCGACTTATAGAGTTTGGTTTTGGTTCATTAAGAAAGAACTTTACTTTTCAATTGCCTTCTCACCCCAAAGCAGCACCTGTTGGGAAGAATTATTCTGCGTTAGATTTCAAGGTTGACATTGTTGGTATTTTTGATGTTGGTTCCAAGATAGACGAAATTATCTACGACTTCAAATTTATGACTGTCAACAGTGACGTGAGAGCCAAGAATTTGATGACTGTTTGTTTGATGACGGGAGATATTTTTCACCATGAGACCCATTCGCTTCACTTTTTTGTCTAACCTGGAGAAAGCAGAACTAACGGTACGGTTGTAACACCGATAATATCAATATCATGGGCTGGCTTATGCCAGCCTTGTCTATTTAGCTCTGCGACTCTTATTTTTTTCCAGCGTCATTTATCCAAAGACCGTGTTGTTTGCCCTTTTTATGGATTGGGCAGAGCATTTTGGGGTACCAATCGTCGGCTATGCGTTCGTTCGCCGTTTTTGTTATTTTTCAAACGGACAATCGCGATCCGTACTTCGTCACAGTCGGGTATCGGAATGTCTATTCCATCATCTTCAATTGAGGATTTGGAGTCATTATTTCCTAGTGTCGAACTTTCACTGCCATTTCAGCAGGTTGGAGAAGTGATACCTCCATAAACTCAGTATGCCCTGGACTTTGGTGACCAAATAACCTCCTTGGTTTCTACATGAGTATGCTTAGCTGTTGAAACCTTCTGTTAGTCGTCGCATCTTTTCATGGAGTTTTCAAGATTTCTCATATCGGCTAGCTGCTCAAAATCTTCATACTCACGCATTTCTGCATTTCGAGGTAGGTAGTCTGATTTCTCTCCACTACAGACTCCTTATCGTACCAGCTCTCTTGGCCTTGCCGAAATCCAATTGTTTCTGCAGCAGCGGTACGTAAGGAGCTTTCCAAGCACCGATCGTGAACGCAAACGAACAATATGTTGAAAAACTTCACTTTGAAGCGGCTAGGCGTTCATCCACCACAAATAGTCGCATGAGGACGTCAACCAGCCGGGCAGTGGCAATATCCCAATTAAAGTATCGCGCATTCCAGGTACATACCCTGAAATCGTAACCCTTAAAATGTTTGCAGGGGTCTTCATCAAAGGGGGGGTTTCTCTCGAGGCATTTTTTTATTTTTCATTAGGGCAGGATTTTCATGTGGTAGGTCCCAAACCCTACCCGAATAGATGCTTTAGGATCCGAAGGCTCATGGCTTTTATACCCTTCATGAAATGAAATGAAATGGTATATTAACTTTATTTTTAAGTATGTAAGTGTCAGAAGGAGAAAAGACCTATTGATCAGACTTACGAGTTGATAATCAATCAGTTCGTTAAAATAAGCTAAGATCTCATATGCAATACTTAAGAGACTTATCTCACGATACTTGGCGCAGTCTGTGATGTCCACCTTTTTGTGGACTCTGTGCAGAGCACACTTAGGTTCCAAACGTCAATATATCTGATGCATTTACTGTGTTACTTTTTCATCACAATCTCTTTCCTTGGCAAAATACCTACTAAGATCGACTTCAGTATATATTATTCTTCTATATATATTATCATACTAGCCCACCGCACTGTAGTAAAGAGAACCAAGTTTCTAATTCTTCTAAACAGGACCTCCGTTAGAACTGGGCACTGGTAGGAGAATAGGCTGCTTTTCTAATGACTTCTGTTGCAGCTCCAAGCACATAGACGAGAAGAGTCGGTAGAGCATTACATCTGCCAGCAGAACTAAGTGAGCCTGAGTCGCCTCCGAATGGCGCTTTAATTTCATTAAAAAAATTCACTCGCAGGAATTGACATTCCCTGACGAGGGGCGACCATATTTGGATAAAACTTTTTCTAAAATTTTCTCTCTTGGGCTCGTCAGGAATCGAGATTATGATCTTTCGCATAGTAGCACGCACTTCTCCCCACTCGGCTACAGCAGCCAGCAGTTTATCATAATTCACCAAAAAAACGAGTTAGGGCTATTTCGCAATACTTGTATTTGCCAATCACTTAAACAAAAACAAAGCCGAATAACAGAAAACAAAGATTGCACTTCGGCTGAGAGTGGGCGCAGCACGAGTGCAAATGTAATTTAGCAAAACTAATGTGTTTAGCCACTGAAGAATTGCGCCTACGTTCAAGCATTCAAGCAAATACTAATTAAATCACTACGCAAAAATTGACGAGGACTAACAAAAACATACAACACACCAATACAGCGCTGTTCTTCTGTTATTAATAAGTGCGTGTGGTTAACCGAACTCTGCAATATACCATGCGAACAAGAGCAAAAGCAAGAGTGACAGTTGACAGTTGACACCGCAAGAGCTACCAAATGCTTCCCATGCAAATACTTTTCAACTGTGTGCGACCGACAAAAGCTCACATTGGGCGTTTACAAAAACACTTCCTCAAAACAAAAGCAAGGCCAGAATCACTGCGGTGGCACTTGCGCCACACTTTAATGACGTTTAAGCGGCTGCTGGCTGACGAAACGTAGCCTCGTCGTTTGCGCTACTCTGATCGGTTTGCGTCGGTTGCGCTTGTGCAAAAGGACACGTGCTGTGGCGCCGCAATGGGAGGGCACTGAAGCACTCGTCGTCGGCGGTGTCCAGCGGAGCTTTTCGCCAAAGAGAGATATGCACAATTCTAAAATGTTAAAGCAAGACCCAAAAAATAACAATGAAACCCTAAACTCCAAGGCAAATCAACTGATTATTCGACTATTAAAACAACAACAACAATAACAACAAGAAACGCAAGCTAAACTGCAATACTGCTGCCCAAATTTTACCAACATTTAGATTTAGCTGTGAAACAGCGAAACGCATGCCTGGCAGCAATCAACATTTTGGCGGCAACAGTGCTGGCAACCGGTGCGGTAGCCACAAACGACATTACGGTGGCTGCCAGTAACAACTTCTTTCAGCTGCCGTGTGCGGCAACGCTTACAGCAGCCATTGAGTCGCAAGCGTTGTAAAACATACCGTTTTTTATAGCATTATTAAGCTGGCAGCAGTCAAGAGAGACTTCCACATACTTGACGATGATTTTAGATACAGCCAACCCAACCCCACCGCGGGGTGGCGACACTCAAATACAAACTAAAGGCTCGAAGCATGCGGCCATACTCTGTGCGCTCAGTGGGTTGCGTTACGCCGAACGAACCTATTCGATCTGTGTGCGTTTAATGCAACGTGGCTAACCGATGGAAACGAATTCAAATGCACGCACGTTTGCAAATTTCATATTTCCGCGGTACGCTCGGTGGCCGACAACGATATCGTATTCAATAATTTTGATATTAATGAAATTATGAGTTAAGTAACGAGGGCTATGCGATTTTTTGACTACTCGCCTGTTGCGATTTGCTTCTGTACGGTGGCTTATTTGTGTTAAACCACGAATTGTAAATATCACGTTGGTGGTTTTTTTTTATTCAGTAGCCAAATAGGCGATCACAACTAATATCTACCAAGAATTTTATCATTACTTTTATGGGCCGTGATTTTAACGCTTAAAAAAATTTGTATGTATTTATGTAGGTATATATAAAGCATTCTCAATGTTGCAAATGCAGCGGAAACTAGATAAGAGAAACACGAGTATATTGTCAGTGCTAAAGGCAAAGGCGTTATTATCTCTACGGAGCCGCAGAAGAGAGTAAGTTTCATGAAGCTGAAAAAAGTTACGAAATATTTGAAAAACCTTCGTTCTAGTTATTTTCCAATACTGCTATCAGAGCAGCTCGAGGCTACGTTCTCTCAATTTCCCAACATCAATAGAGTTTCCTTAACGATACATTGAAAATCCCCAATAACCGCAGATAGAAAACAGCCAGCTGTAACACCCTACGTATTAGGGGTTCAAGAACCTACCCGTTAAAATATTGCAGCGGTTGAGCTCTTTTTTACCTACTCAACAAGAGGCTTCGATACTGTTCTATTTACGGGAAATAAAAGTGTTCTATGTTTTACATTTGTCTGGAGATAAGGACACCTTCATACAAAAACTCAGCAGAATAATTTTAAATTTTTTTCAAAATGATCATTATCTGGTTCTAGAAAATAGAATCCCAAGTAAATCGAACCATAAATACGATTTTTTTAAATAGGTTAATGCCTGATCGGCAGCAGCGATAGCAGAGGGGTTAGCATTGCGTACTACAATTCGGAAGACCTGGATTCAAGTCCAGATTTGAGCAACATCCAAAATTATAAAAAATTAATTTTTCTAATTGGAGTCGCCAACCGACAGGGAATATCAAGCCTTCCGAGTGTATTTCCGGCATGAAATAAAACTTCTCATAAAAATCCATCGACCGTTCGGAGGCGGCTTAGAACAAATTGTAGGTCCCTCCAACTTTTGGTAATAACATCAAGACACAAAACCACAAATTGAAGAAGGAGCTCGGCAGAAAATCGCTTCAGTGGTAACAAACTATCAAAGCGGAAATTTCTAACCATTTAAACCTTGCCCGAGTTTCCACAAATATTTCAAAACCACGATTAACCAAATCATTCTAGTAATTCTTGACTATCAGCGAGACTATTTTATATGTATATATTTGTATAAAATATTAATTTTATAAATATTTCGTTACTATTTATAAAATATAAAATTCAGCGAAACAACCCGAAACGGGTTAAAGCTAATTGACTTTGCCGGGGCCCGAAATATGGTTGTCTGTAGTACCAGATTCCAGCATATGAAAATTCATCAAGCTACATGGCTATCGTCAGATCGTAAAACACGCAACCAAATCCATCATGTTGTGATAGATGGAAGACATGTATCCAGTGTTCTAGACGTGCTTACGTTCCGAGGGCTAAATATCGACTCGGATCATTATCTTGTAGCAGCAAAAATACGCATCCGCCTCTGTGCGGCAAAGAACGCCCGTCAACAAACACAAGGAAGGTTTGACGTCGAAAAGCTGCAATCACAGCAGACAGCCAGCAGGTTTTCTAATCACCTTGCACACCTTCTCTCTGAGAGCACTCATCAGCAACTCGATATAAGGGAGCTGTGGAACGAAATAGCAAATTCCTTTCGTACCGCTGCTTCGGAAACAATTGGTTTTCAACAATACCAAAGGGAGGAATGTCGAATGTAGTGGAGAGACAGCAGACAGCATACCTCGCAAGCTTGCGATCGACTACAACACGTGCGGGGTGGGACAGATACCGAGAGCTGAGGAGGAAAGCGAGACGCATTTGCAGACGAAAAAAGAAAGAGGCCGAAATGCGTGAGTAGGAAGAACCTGAGAAGCTGGCCGACAAAGGTAATACTCGAAAATTCTATGAGAAGATGCGGCGACTTACAGAAGGTTTTAAGACATGAGCAAACTCGTGTAAGAACCATGGAGTTAATCTGGTGACAGATGTCCAGAGTATACTTATTGTATGAAGGGAAAACTTCTCCAACCTGCTCAATGGCAGGGAAAGTGAAAACCTCGGAGATGGCGAACCCGAAACCCCAATCGATGATGATGGTATAGAAGTGCCATGACCCGTCTATGAAGAAGTTCGAATAGCGATTGCCCGCTTAAAAAATAACAAAGCGGCAGGAGCCGACGGCTTACCGGAAGAACTATTCAAATACGGCGGCGAAGAGCTGACTATGACTGAATTTGATATCCTTACAAAGCTCATACGGCTTTGTAAACTGACCCTGGTAATACCAGAAGCGCAGCTAGAATTGGGAAGGACCTCTCCGAGCCGTTCGATACCAAAAGAGGTTTCAGACAAGGAGACTCTTTGTCGTGTGATTTCTTCAATTTCATGCTGGAGAAAATAATACGAGCTGCAGAGCTAAATAGACCAGGCACAATATTCTACAAGAGTGTGCAATTTTTGGCGTATGCCGATGATATTGATATAATTGGTCATAACAACCGCACCGTAAGTTCTGCGTTCCTCAGATTAGACAAAGAAGCGAAGCGAATGTGTCTGGTAGTCAACGAAGGCAAGACGAAATATCTCCTGTCATCAAATACACAGTCATCGCACTCGCGACTTGGCTCCCACGTCACTGTTGACAGTCACAACTTCGAAGTCGTAGATAATCTCGTCTATCTGGGAACCAGCATTAACAACACCAAGAATGTCAGCCTTGAAGCCTTGTCTGTCGGAAGCAGAGGAAGAGGAAGACCTCCACTCCGTTGGAAGGATCAGATGGAGAGCGACATGGTATCACTTGGTATTTCAAACTGGCGCCAAACAGCAAAGAAAAGAAACTAGTGGCGCGCTATTGTTGACGAGGCTATAAAGCGGTGCCTACGACAAAAAAGAAGATGATTTATAAAATTAATATTTAAAGAGACGAAGGAATTTATTGTTTATTAATAAGTTTTATTTTGTGGAAGCTAGCAATTGAGGAACATATCCGAGTATTTGGGTTTATTTTTGAACAACGAATTGATGTGGAGCTCAATATGGAAGAGGGAATAAAAAAGGTCAGTGTGCCTTCTACGCATGTAAGAAGATGTTAGGTGCTACATGGGGCCTGTCTTTTTGGCTCATGCATTTCCAGTAGTCAAGTCAGTCTTACTAACCAAAGCATTAAGTGAGTTGGACTGCGTCCCAGTCATTCAGCAAACCAACGGAGCGAAGACAGCGGCTCAGTTCATCCTACATAACGGGAGCGCTAAGATCGGCAGCTACACTTGAAAGGTTACTCAACCTACCACCAATCGAGATTGCAGTAAAATCCCCTGTGAGATTGGAGGCACTAAGTGTATATTCTGCTAGAATCTTCGGGCAAATCTCAATATTCATGGGAACGGTTGTCAAGCCAGCCCACATTATGTGGTCACGCTTTATCTGTGAAAAAGGTTTCGCCAGAAAGTCTCCTAAGAAGCAGGAAGATGTTGATATGGTGCAGATGCACTGCGGTAGCAGTCAAAAAAAAAAAAAAAAAAAAATTTTTTAAATTATGTTAAGCCGATTAGTAGCTGATGTTTCTGGCAAATCACCAGTCATCATTGCTGGCGACTTTAATGCATGGGCGGTAGAATGGGGTAGTTCAAAGACAACCGCACGAGGACAAGCGCTACTTGAAGCCTTTACTAATCTCGACATCGTATTATTAAACCAGGGTGGAAAAAATACATACCAAAAAGGTAGTGCTGGATCGATAATTGATCTGACCTTCTGTAGTACCGCGTTATTTAATTTCATTCAATGGGAAATCTTAGATGACTTCACATACAGTGACCACTTTGCGATTTCTGTTGTGGTACGCCCGCCTCGGAGTAATAGGCTACAAAAACGACCTCAAAAAGTTCAAAAAGCTGGCTGGAAAAGCAAAAAGCTAGACAGTAGTATGCTTAATTACATGACAGATCTTCTGCCAAACACACTCGCCGAAAGCACCGAACACGCGAACGCTGATAATTGTGCTAATGCCTTAATGAAGCACATTACTAACATCTGTGATGCATCAATGCCCCGAAAAACGAAGGGGAACGGAAGAGCCCCAGCCTACTGGTGGAACCAAGAAATAGCAGAGCTGCGCGCTCAATGTCTCAAGCAGCGGCGACTATACCAAAGACAAAGGGCACGGAGTAACCCCGATCACCTATGTCTTCAAACCGCATATAAAACTAAGCGCCAGGAACTTAACAAGGCAATCCAGAAAAGTAAGCGTGAATCATTCCAGGAACTGATAAGAGACATCGATGATAACCCCTGGGGTAGTGGATGCAACATCGTCCTAAAAAAGTTGAAAGCAAGGAATGCCAAGCAACCAATGTGTCCCCGAATAATGAAGCACATAGTCGCAGGACTTTTCCCGAGGCACGAGGAATACAGTACATCACATGAAGTGGAAGTTGATATTGCCGAAATTCCACCGATTAGCAAAGCAGAGGTACTCGCAGCAGTGGCGAAAATTAAGACAAAAAAGTCTCCAGGCCTTGATGGAGTCCCAAATGATGTTCTCGTACACATTGTTAAGAAACGGCCAGAACTTTTCAGCGAGTTGTACACGAAGTGCGTCCAAAAAGGCATTTTTCCAAAAAAATGGAAGCGCCAGCGACTAGTCCTGCTACCTAAAGGTAACAAACCCCCAGAAGAGCCGTCATCACACAGGCCTTTGTGCATGCTAGATACAGCAGGCAAATTATTTGAGTCCGTCCTGTGCGCCCGACTACAAGAGATTACGGAAGGTGACCATGGCCTCTCGAGGTGGCAATATGGTTTCCGAAAAAAGCGCTCAACAATTGACTCCGTAGCCACTGTCTGCAATATTGCCCGTAAAGCCCTTGAAGGCAAAAGATGGTTCGAAGGCTGCAATCAGTACTGCGCCATAGTTACGTTAGATGTGAAAAATGCTTTCAACTCTGCTAACTGGGGCGAAATAATAACAGCAACAAAAAACATGAACATTCCGAACTATCTAATACGCATAATTATGAGCTATTTCAGTGAAAGAGTACTGCTATATGATACAAACGAAGGCCCGATGAAGTATACAATAACAACAGGCGTTCCACAAGGGTCGGTCCTCGGTCCACTCCTGTGGAACATAATGTACGATGGCATTTTTAAAATAAGGAAACCGGATGGTGTATCTATCGTTGGCTACGCTGATGATATAGCTATCGTAGTGGTAGCAAAACACTTGACTGATGTATCACGCATATGCAATGAAACCATAGTGTACGTGAAAACATGGCTTTCAACAGCAGGCCTGGAGTTAGCAGACCACAAAACGGAGGCGTTGCTAATGACTAGTCGCAAAAAGGTGGAGGGGATACAAATAAGAGTAGGAGGCTGCACGATAGAATCTAGCCCAGCCATTAAATATCTAGGAGTTGTTCTTGATCGCCGGCTGAACTTCAAAGAACATCTGAAATACTCCAGCGAGAAAGCGAGCAAAGTCGGTACAGCTATCACGAGACTCATGCCAAATGTGGGAGGCCCAAGACAGCAGAGAAGGAAACTGCTTGCGAGTGTCACTTCATCTATTTTGATGTATGCGGCACCAATCTGGGCTCAAGCCACGATGATACCTGCGTACCTGAGAGCACCAGCCTCGGTACATAGATTGGCATCATTAAGGGTTTGTTGTGCCTGCCGGACGGTATCGGACGATGTCGCAAATCTGCTGGCTGGAAGATGTCCGATAGATATAGCAGCCAAAGCGGCGACAGGAACTAAGCGCAATCCAAGTAATCGCAAAGAAATTATGAAACAGAGCATGAATGAATGGCAACAACGGTGGTTCTCGTCACCAAAGGGAAAATGGACGAAGATGCTGATCCCAAGTGTACGCAATTGGGTAGAAAGACAGCACGGTGAAACAAACTACTACCTCACCCAGTTCCTCACCGGACATGGCTGCTTCCGCGAATACCTACACAAGTATTCGCACGCAGACCATCCCTACTGTTTGCACTGCCGTGATAAAATGGAAAACGCAGAGCACATTCTTTTATACTGCGACAGGTTTCAAGAAGAGCGCAAACAGCTAAGTCATTGCATAGGAGGCACATTGACTTCAGAAAATCTGTTGAAGGCAATGCTATCCGAAAAAGATACATGGACGAAGTGCGCAAATATCATCACTGAGATAATGAAGCGTCTCAGACAAGAAGAGAGCAGAGCGCGCCGCGAAATCGCACCTTGAGTGACGGTACAGAATAACGTCCAGTGCCTGCCCCGCGAAGTAATATCGGAATGGATAGTCCCGTGGGGGTCCCACAGGCCCAGCGTACGAAGGAGGCTGGGTTTAGTCCGTAGGTGCCAGAAGGCAAATCGGGCATGCGGGTAGTACGGGCTACTCGTATCTATGAAGATTCCTTGCCTACCGGGTCGTAACCAAAAAAAAAAAAAAAAAACAAAAAAAAAGCAGTCAAAGAAAGCACAACCACTTTTTGCTTTCAGGGTCTCGAAAGTACTGCAGGACAGTTGTGGACCAAACAACAATCCACAACTTACTGAGCATTGGTAACAGTGACACAAGTAGGAGGTGTAGAGAGGAAGGAATAAGTAAGATCTTGAAACACCTCCTCTGCTTCTGACCGACCTTAACTAGAATTCGTCTTAGCCATATAGGAGTTTCGCAAAAGACTAGAGGAAGTGTCGAAATTGGATATCAAAGCTCTGCTAAAACGTTCCTGTGCTGCTTTACGACGGCTTTGATAGATTTCAGCGAGTTAAGAGACAGCTGCTACGCTGGCTAGGTTATGTCAACGCTCCATTCTTGAAAGCTATCGACAGAAACAGAGCAAGAGAAAGACTTCCACTCCGTTGGTGAGATCAGATGGAGAAGGACTTAGCTTCACTTGGTATGTCCAATTGGCGCCGAACGGCGAAGTAAAGAAACAACTGACGTGCTGTTGTTGACTCGACTATAATCACATAAGCAGTGTCTACGCCGATAAAGAAGAATAAGAAATGTAACGTAGACTTTGGGTTTAAGCTCAAGGCCGAACAGTATCTAAAAATTACATAAAAGTTATTTTGTGAGCGTTCGTTCGGAGTCGGTTTAAAATTAAAGGTCACTCCATTCGCAGAAATAGCGGCGACTGAGGTCTTTTGTCCTTTCTTAAGAGATAACCTTCAAGAAATATATGCCAAAGAATGTTCTTTCGAATGATAATAAACATTCCCCGTGAAATTTGATTTTCTGTTTTTTTTTTCTTTAAAAAAGTAGAGAACTTCGAAATGGATCACCCGTTAGTTTACAGGGACTCGTACATAAATACATATGTATCCATACGAAAAGATGAAGCAAAGATGAAATCTCCACTACTAAAATGGCCGGCAGTCATTTGGCAATGCTTGCAGGCTAGCCCAGTAAGTGCTGGTCGAACCCCAAGTACAAACCCAGCTACGACGCAAGGAGACGAGTAACATTTCCATCCACACATGTACATATACTAGTATATTTATATGTGTTCACATATACATATGTCGAAAATAATATATATATCGAAATAACTCCTCAAAAGCTTGGTTGAGGTAAGTAATGCGTTGGCGCTTTACCATTCAATATACCAAGCCGGACAATATAACATATGTTGGCCAACGAGAAAAAAAAACACATACATATAGCACTGAAGTGAGTAACAATTCGTATGTACACATGTATGTATGTAATAAACTTCCAGTTGTCGTTCCTTGTAATTTGGTGAAGAGTAATGCCGAGTGCAACAACGATTTGGTTGGATGCATTTGTTGTCACTGATGCCAATACCATAATTGTTATTGTTGTTGTTGTTGTTGCTGTTACCAGTGTTATTATTATCGTCTCTGTTGCTCTATCACTCGGTAGGTGGGGTGGCTGCTGCATTGCGAAATATGATGACATATCGCGTCATAGTTCAAGCGGCAGGGAATCCTCTGATCAATTTTGTACGCAGCAGGCGCCATCCATGCCGGCTGCCCTTTTTGCCTGGACAAACCAGAAGCCATTCAACAACCAATGTTTGGAGCTTTTTGCATTAGCCAGACAGTCCGTTTATACGAGTATGTTATGTTTATTTGTTTGTATTACCGTTTCTGTGGTATCTAACTCCTTCCGTTCCAAATAACAATGAAATCTTTTTACGAATTGGAGGACGTAAGCAAGTTTGACCAACGCAATGCTATTCCACTCGTATGCATGTGTAAGCTGGACCAAATGATATACCAGCGAACAATTTTGAATTGATATAGTTCAATTTGTGAGACGTTTTACGCAAACCTGAATGAAAATTCCGTGGGTAAAAGACGTTTACGACCAGTTAAATTCCGTCCACGACCATTCGAAAAAAAAATCGCATATTTGACATATTCTGATTTTCACTATGCGCCCTCAAACACTTGGCGAACTAATTTAATAATATGAATTTCAACAACAAACTGTTTCCTCACTCCGTGTTCCAATACGTAAATAGTAGTGTCGATGCAAATAATCTTCTCAACATTTTTTATTTGTATTTAGGACTCACTTCCTCGGTATTCAAGTAGTACGTTAACAGAAATTAGACAGAATAGTGAAGGAGTTTACCACAATAAAAACTAAATTTTCGGGAATTAGGTAAATCTTCTATCAACAGGGTGGTCGATAATGTCGAACTTGAACGACCTTGAACAACATGAAATCGAGTTTTAGAACAGAAAGGTTTTGTACAGTAATTTACTGTAGTAAATACGTACTACAATTCGGAAGATCTGGGTTCAAGTCCAGATTCGGGCAACATCCAAAATTATAGAAAATTAATTTTTCTTATTGCGGGCGTCCATCGGCAGATAATGTCAAGCCCTCCGACCGTATTTCTGACATGAAATAAAAAGCTCCTCATAAAAATCCATCAGCTGCTCGTAGGCGGCTTAGACTGAACTGCAGATATCTCCATTCGTTGGTAAAAACATCAAGACGCAAAACCACAAATTGGAGGAAGAGCTCGGCCAAAAATCGCTTCAGCGGTTACAAAGAACCAAATAGACATATATAAAGGTGAGCCAAGTAGATGTACTTTTTTCAATGGCCTTTTTTTGACAGATCACGCGTGAGTCGTTCAGTATTGTTTGGCATTTCATCATTGAAAGACTTACGCCCGAACAACGTTTACAAATCATTAAACTTTATTACGAAAATTCACGTTCTGTAAGGAATGTGTTTCGCACACTTCGCTCAACTTATGGTCAACATAATCGGCCTACTGAGAATACTACTGGCAACACATTCACCCATTTCGAGACCCAGTATTCATTATTGGATAACATTCGACCGAATAAACCACGTCCAGCACGCAGTGCAGAAAATATAGCGGCCGTAGCTGAGAGTGTACACGAAGACCAGGAGAGTCGATTCGGCGCCGTTCTCAGCAACTCGAACTGACGTATGGAACGACTTGACGCACTTTACGTGGAGATCTTAAATTGAAAGCGTACAAGATACAGCTTGTGTAAGAACTGAAGCCGCTCGACCTTCCCAATCGACATGACTTCGCTCTCTGGGCTCTTGAAAAGTTCCAAGAAGATCCAACGTTTTCGAGCCAAATTTTTTTCAGCGATGAGGCCCATTATGGCTTAATGGGTATGTAAACAAGCAAATTTGCCGCATTTGGGACGAGGAGCAACCTGAAGAGATTCAAGAGCTGCCATTTCATCCAAAAATTTTACGGTTTGTGTGATTTGTGGGCCGGTGGAATCATCGGTCCATATTAAAATGATGCTGGTGAGAACGTAACCGTCAATGGCGACCATTTTCTCGTCAAGATAACCGACTATTTGATGCCTGAAATTGAAGTTCGTGATCTCCTCGACATTTGGTTTAATGCTGCCAGGCTATCCGAGAAAATATAGATAAAGTCACAAAGGGTAGCATAAGACCTAAATTCTTGAAATCCTCATATGTAGCCAGTTCAGCCTGAAAAACATTCCAGTTATTAGGTAGTCCAAAGAACTTGGTAACTCCAAGTTCCTTTAAGTAAATTCCAATACCAACCCTGTTATCCAGCTTTGATTCATCTGTATAAAAGTGGATCCTATCTGTAAATGCTGGAACAACCCTGTTCCATGGATTCCGATCCGGTATAAACACCTTGTAGCCGTTCGAAAAGTTATTGAAGGTTATGCAATAGTCTGTCCTTTTAATGTATTAGGCGAAGTCTCCTAAGGTCTCTTAGTAGTATCTTCTTAATTAGCGAAGAGAGATCGTACATAGCACGATATCATAAGTTTTTGAATAGAATGAGTTGTAGAGCTGAGGACGAACCAGAAACCTTCACTTTATCTATGCATGTCTCACATTCTATAGGATTGGATTATACCAAAAATGGTGGTTGGCTCTACATTTAAGAAACTTTGTGAAATAACGGGAACAAGTATTGATTGGTTGCTCAGGTGTGACAGTTCCACCCAATAGAAGGGCAGTAGAGATACACAGTCACATGACAATAGTCCCACTCGGTGCCTTAAATGGATGCTTAGGAACCAAATTATCATAACCTTATCTAACCTAACCTAAATTTAAAGACCAGGAAATCATATATAAAACTAGTTCTGGTCCTATTTCTTTCTTTAGTTTGATATTCTTTTAAATAGTCAAAATGGCATTGCTCTTATGACATCTAAACTAGCAAACGTTATTTCGACTTTTAAAAATACTGCATTTTGTTGTGGTTGGCGCCGTGGATTCGAAACGGCGACGACCATAAAACATTGGTGTTGCCGTAGTTTTTATCGATAACTATTGATGGCTACGAGTATTGACACATATTTGCTATTGCAGAAGACGTTTTTGCTGCCGACGTCGGCGTCAAACGAATGGATACAAAATTTTTTAATGTTTCTTACATTCCTTCAAATATTTATATGAGTATATTAAGAAGGTATGCATTCATATATATTTTTCTTAAAAGGTAAGGAGTGCCGAGGTTTAAATTTAAAACGAAAAAGGCTATTAAAAAAAACAGTGCGAAGTCCAATGCAATAGGTGATGGACGGCACAACCAATAATATTTTGCCAAATGAGAGAATCCCACAGTTTAACAGACAGCTAAGTCCAGGTGTTGTGCCGGGTGTACAGTTGCCAGCTGAAGAAAACTTTTCAGGAATTGCAGCTTAGGACGATTCAGAGAAAGAACCGGAAATATGGAATGTATGCACCAGATTAACCTCGTTATAAGGAGCAGTAATCCACAACTTCTGTAAATGACAGCAACCGAGAGCCAACCACCTTGAGCTTGTATAAGTAAAAAATTTAAACATTTATATAAAAAAATTTATTATATCTCATACATTGAAGCAGATAATGTGACATTAATGTCGTCACGATATGATGTCGACCGAAATGCGATGACGCAACCATAACAGGGCGGGGGATGGGGTATAATAAATCTAGTTACTATTTGTTTGATCGTCATTTCGACGTTTTTTACAGTCAAAGGTCGTCGAATGCAGCTCATAATAGGGGCTATGGCTGGAACCATATTTTGAATAAAAATATTTTTTGAACTTGTTAGAATTCTAATGTGCGCAGCTGTATGCGATCATCTTTGTGTTATATATAATGGGTCAATTGAAAAATCCCCGACCTGACACATAGATGGCGCTCCTAAAATAAAATTTAGTTAGCCCCAACCTTCAAAAGACGCATGTTTTTGAATTATAGCATTTTGAGTGAAGCAACTTTTGTTATTGTGAAAAAATTGATAAAAAAGAATTTTGCATGTTGATAAAATAATGCTTTTTGAAGGGGGCAAAATACAGTTGAAGCAAAAACTTGGCTTGATGACGAGTTTCCGGACACTGCCCCAGGAAAATCAACCATCAAAGATTGGTGTGCTAAATTTAAACGTGGCGAAATGGGCACGGAAGAGGACGGTGAACGCAGTTGACGCCCAAAAAAAGATGTTGTTACCGACGAAGACATCAAAAAATCCATAAAATAAAATAGTAGGCACTCCAAAGATATCAACTGAACGCGTACATCATATCATTCACGAATATTTGGGTATGAGAAATCGCTGTGTAAAGTTTCTGCCACGCGAGCTTACTTTTGACCAAAAATAACGACCAGTTGATGATTCGGAGCAGGGTTTGGAAATGTTCAAGCATAATAAACCCGGGTTTTTGCGTCAATATATAACTTGGCTCCATCACTTCACTCCGAAGTACAATCGACAGTTATCCGAGTGGACTGCACACGATAAACCCGCTCCAAAGCGTGGAGAAACTCAACAGTCGGCTGGCAAAGTTATGGCGTCGGTATTTGGGATGTGCATGGAATAATTTTCATCATCAACAGCGACTATTATAGGTTATTGGACCGTATAAAGGACGAAATCGTTGAAAAATAGCCGTATTTGTAGAAAATAGTGCTGTTTCACCAAGGCAATGCACCGTGTCACAAGTCAGTGAAATCGATGGGAAAACTCCAGGAATCGGGCTTCGAATTGCTTCCGCATCCACCGCATTCTTCAGATCTGGCCCCCAGCGACTATTTCCTGTTCTCAGATCTCAAAAGAATGCTCGCTGGGAAGAAATTGAGACCTATTTTATAGCAAAGAACAAATCGTATTACAAAAATGGTATCGAAAAGTAGGAAGGTCGTTATAATCAGGGAAGGGAACTATGTTTAATAAAAAAAATGAATTTTGCCAAAAAAATGTGTTTTACTATAGTAGGCCGGGGACTTTTCAATAGGCCTGTTATGTACATAGGACATATACATACATATATATTTCTTTTTGTACTTAATTAGTATTTCCAATTTCTCAAATAAATTAATTATAACTATCTAAATTCAATATGTCATTACCAAACATGTCATTATCTAATGCGGTTTTACAATTATGTAATAACAGACAACATTCGATGGGTCTGTTTGTTTGTTTGTATGTAGGTGTGTGTAAACACATATTATTTTGTGATCTTAATTGAAATCTGCGGTTTTCATTTATGTATGTAATCTTTTATTGTTAATAAAGGGTTATCCATTTGGTAGTTTCGAAAATGCAGTTTTAGTTATAATTCAAAAATTTAGGAAAATAGATCGCTTAACAACCGCACAAAGCGTTAAAATTGTTGAAACCTACTATAAAAATTGTGATTCAAACATGGAAACCTTTCGTGCTTTAGGAGGAAATTATGGTGCACATAATCGTCCAATTACTCAAGCGATTGGTAAAATTTTAAAGAAATTTGAAAAGGCTGTATCGGTTAGAGATTTTGTAAGGCCTGTGCGTCATCGTTTTGCTCGTTCCACCCCAAATATCGCCAACAGGTGGAGCTTTCTTACGGCACACTATGGCACTTGGACTTACACCTACATCCATATAAAGTTCAATTCACACAACAACAACTGAAGCCAGCTGATTATTCACAACGCCGTGAACAACAAGTAGATTGTGGTTTTTACAACAACAAAAAAACAAAACAAAAACCAAAGCCTTCTCACATCAACTTTTGCGGCCGATACTATAGATTACATCAACATTTAAAAATATTAGAATACTAGAATATTAAAATAAAATTAAGGGTTTTTTGTTATATTTTAAAAATGCTTTCGGGCAATTATTGTCACATTGTAAACCATATATCTAAAAAAAACACCCTTTATTACATAAGTACATTTTACATTTAGCTTTTAGAAAATTTTTGCGTTTCATTACCAACAACTTGTTCTCAAAACGGGTAAAGAATGGGATATTTAACATTAGCAGCATTTTCACAATTTTTCAAACGCCTTCATGGAAATAAAATTTAATGGGAAATGTTTATTACCATTTGAAAGAACATTCCTTGGTATTTATTCTTTGAAAATTAACGCTTTCAAATGAAGGCCGCGGCTACGTCTCAGATGGTTCATCCATTGAGTCCAATTTTCGATGACTCGTTCGAGCATTTCGACTGGTAACTGGCGAATGACACGCGTGATGTTTTGCCCCAAGACCTGAATCGAAGAGAGATTTTCCGCATAGACTTACGACTTTACATATCCCCACCAGAAAAAGTCTAACGGTGTGATATCACACGATCCTGGTGATCAATCGACCGGCCCATAGCGTGAAATTATCTGCTTTTCGAAGTGCTCTCTCAATAAATCCCTTAATTGATTCGATGTGTGAGAAGTGGCGCCGTCTTGTTGAAACCAAATGTCGCGGAGATCACGACTTTCAATTTCAGGCATCAAATAGTCGGTTATCATAGCGCGATAACGCTCGCCATTGACGGTTACGTTCTCACCGGCATCATTTTTGACGAAATATGGACCGATGATTCAACCGACCCTCAAACCACACCAAACCGTTGGTTTTTCTGGATAAAATAGCAGCTCTCGAATATCTTCAGGCAGCTCTTCGTCCCAAATGCGGAAATTTTGCTTATTTACATACCCATTGAGCCAGAAATGGGCCTCATCGCTGAACAAAATTTAGTTCAAAAACGTCGGATCTTCGAATACTGGGTCTCAATATGGGTGATGGTGTTGCGAATAGTACGCTCAGTAGACCGATTATGTTGACCATAAGTTGAGCGAAGCGCGGGAAACACTTTCTTTATAGAATTGAATTTTCGTAACATAGTTGAATGATTTGTAAACGTTGTTCAGGCGTAAGTCTTTCCATGATGAGATGCCCAACAATACTGAACAAAAATAACATGGCAGCTTGACACGACTCACGCGTGATCTGTCAAAAAAAGACTATGGAAAAAAGTCCCTCGACTTGGATGGCTGTTCACTATAATATTGTGAAGGCTTTCGGTACAAAGGATTTCGGTAAAATTAAATTATTTTTTGGCTTATTTGCGTCACCATACTCAGTACGATTTTCTTCATTTCTCTTAGGACTTGTTGGTCTTATTTTACATTTGATTAAATAAATCATTATTTTTAATAATTTTTCCACTTTGATTGCACTTCAATTGCTTTTATTTTCTATCTGATGACTAGCCATCAACTATACCCCAAAACACGTTTCTTAACCCTCCTGTGGGTTAGGGGTTAAAGAGTTTACCCGTAGTAAGGCATGCCTGTTGTAGAAGAAAAGGAAAGTACCATTTGCTGAGAGGCACTGAGTACTCTCCTGTCTGGTATTTCCAATGTATTTCATCTTAACGCCGCGCTTTTACTCAACTTTTTATCCTATACTCTTCAAATTTCTGCTTTTGTTACTTCATAAATTATTTGGTGACTCACCTGGTACACCATACAGAAAAAAATTTACTTAAACTAATTAAAAATTTCGAATTTTCACTGGCTTATAAATATTTTCCAAGCTGAATCCAAAATATAAAAAAATAATTATTCTAAATCCATTTCACAGGCATCGGAGGGGAGATACAATATACATTGCCAAAGTATTTTTTCAAAATCTCAAAACATTTCTTATATCCAATCGACTGAAAGCGGTTACTTCGGAGCTTGTTGAATAGTTAGAAGTCACACGGAGCCAGATCAGGCGAATAAGGTGGCTACGGAACAATATTAGTAGGATTTTTATCAAAATATTATCGAAATATCAATGCAGTGTGAGACGATGGTCTTTCCATAACTCCGCTTAATAATATACATTGTGTACGGTTTAACCAGGCGGAAGGAACTCATAGTGCACAACAGCTCGTGGATCGAGTCACCTACGCTCTGCGAACCCTTGTAAGTGCTTGTGAGTTCTGTTTTTTTGTTTTACATCTTTTGTAAATACATATTTTTGTACCTATTTGTATACATATATCTATATACATCCAAAAATATGTACTATATACAATTCATCAATGAAAAGCGATAAATCATTTGCACAATGAAGATGAGGTCAGCACTTCTTTCTATTAACTAATTTTACAAATTTTGCTTGCTTTCTTCGATATGTGAACAATTTTCCGTTCTTCTTAATTTTTTTTTTTCAGTTTTTATTTATTTTTAATTTATTTTAAGTTCATTGTAATCAGTTCCACACTTGAAAATGGTTTCGGTCTGTTTTTTTCTATTATTTTCTTTATTACTTCAGACGTAAAGTGTAGCATTGATTAAGCATTATTAGTTGTTGTTTACGTCAGCTATTGTTGTTACATACATACATATGTATTTGTTTTTTTTATATTAATTTATCTAATTTACAAAAAAAATCCATAAACTCCTATTGTTTGTATGTATATACATATACTTTTCGTCTTCACCTTCGCCATACAACTAACGCTAGCAACAAACATACATATGTACATATCAACGTACTCACAGTGGGGCACTTCACATTCCCTTCAAAAACCTCACTTGTATATATGGACCAACTGTGATCGACGACGAGAAAACCTGAGCTGACTGGCTGGTGTTGATGTTTAATATGAATTTGACGCCTCGCCTCTTGAATTGATGTGTGGCGTTCCGAGATGATGAATTTATATTTGGACCAACAACTAATGATTATTTCATGGCTTACAATTGTTTGTTTGATTTTTGCTTTTTCGTTTTCTTACTATTTTTCATTAAATTTCTTAGTCTTATTGTTGCTCATTCATATGCATAAATAATTATTGATCAGCTGTTGTGGTAAATTTATTTGTTAGAAAAATAATGGCATAAAAAAAACATCTGACTAAAGCATGTGCATACGTATAAACATACACACATACATATGTACATCTAACAAATATAACATAAATAACAATAATTATTATCCTCAGTTCGAAAGCCGTAACAAAACCTATGATGAACCTTCGAAAATCATTTAATAGCTCATTAATTTACCATACCAACAACATTTGGTACTTTAGATGGCTCGTTCGTGATTCATTTGCCCTCTTCGTCTCTTGTTTTGCGGCGAAAATGCTTAATAAATGATGGAAGAGCATCTCCCGAACCTTCAGTGGAATCGTTCCCTAATATGTTCAGGCTCTTTCGATGGCACGTCTTCTTTCCAAAGTTTTCAAGATGCCGTTTAAGAAGGCGAGCCCTACAAAATATTGGAGTATGACGGATAAAGCTTAAATTAGCGGTACCATAATCCTGCCATACCATAACAGCTGATCCAACCAAGTTAATGTCTAACACTGTTTCCGATGCCATGGCCAAAACCATAGCCGTAGCTACCAATTGCTTTTTGTTTTTCGCCGTAGCCACAGACAATTGATTATTTATTGCATTTTTATATTTTTTTTTTGCTTGTTTGTGAATTTATCGATTAATTCTCTCTAAAATTAATATTTAATACAAATAAATACCAAGAAATCTAAAAAAAATCAAAATAAAACTCATCAGAACCATATACTACTGTATGAGGAAATGCGAACTACATCGGAAATTATCTACGACTTAGAAGTTGTGAACAATGACGTAGGAGCCAAGTCGCGAATGCGATGACAGAAGATATTTCGTCTTGCCCTCGTTCACAACCAGACCCATTCACTTTCTGACGAACGCAGAACTTACAGTGCGGTTGTTATGACCAATTATATCAATATCATCGTCATACGCCAACAATTGTACACTCTTGTAGAAAATTGTATCAGGTCTATTTAGCTCTGCAGCTCGTATTATTTTCTTCAGCATCAAATTGAAGAGATCACACTTTGTCTGAAATCTCGTTTGGTATTGAACGGCTCGCAGCGGTCCTTCCCTATTCTGACTACGCTTCGGATATTATTCAGGGTCAAATTTCATAGCCGTATGAATTTTGTGGGAATATCAAATTCAGACATAGCTGTGTAGAAGTAGATCCTTATCGTGTTATCGAAGGCAGCTTTAAAATCGCTGAAAAGATAGTGTGTATCGATTCTTTTCCCTCGGGTTTTCTCTAAGATTTAGTGCATGGTGAACATTTGGTCAATGGTGGATTTGCCAGTTCTAAAGCCACACTGATAAGGACCGATCAGTTTGTTGACGGTGGGCTTTAATCTTTCACACAATACTTATATACTTATATGCGATATTAAGGAAGCTTATTCTGCGATAGCTGGCGCACGCCGTGGGGTCTTCCTTAGCAGACTTAGGATCCATTTATCGAGCGTGCTTTCGCCCGACCATGTTCTACAAAGAAGCTGATGCATGTACCTTGTACAGTTCTTCGCCGCCGTATTTGAATATCTCTGCCGGTAAGCCATCGACTCCCGCCACTATGTTATTTTTTAAGCGGCCAATCGCTATTCGAACTTCTTCATAGTCCGGTGATGGAACGTCTATACCATTCTCATCGAATGAAGTTTCGGGTCCGCCTTCTCCAAGGCTTTCACTTTCACTGCCATTGAGCAGGTTTGAGATTTGTCTCCTCCATACATTAGCTATGCTCTTGACATCTGTCACCGGATTACCTCCTTGGTCTCTACACGAGATTTCTCCGGTCTTGAAACCTTCTGTAAGTCGCCGCATCTTCTCATAGAATTTTAGAGCATTACCCTTGTCGACCAGCTTCTCAAGCTTCTTTTCAAATGCGTCTTGCTTTCCTCTTCAGGTCTCGGTATCTATCCCACCCCGCACGGATTGCGGTCGATCACAACGTCGCGATTTAGGCAGTCAGTTTCCACTCCATTGTTCTATATTCCTCAGCGTACCAGCGGTTTTATTGACACTGTTGAAAACCGATTTTTTCCGACGCGGCGGTAAGTGGAGTTTGATTTTCTGTTCCACAGCTCCCTTATATAGAGTTACTGATGAGTGTTCTCAGAGAGCAGTTGTGCAAGCCAAGTAGAAAACCTACTGGCTCTCTGATGGGATTTCAGCATTTCGACGTCGAACTTTCCTTTGTATCTTTGCTACTACAAGATAATGATCAGAGTCGCCTAGCACGATTTTGACATCGTGCCAGGGGCAGCGCTCATAAGGCAAAAAACATCTTTGGTCACATCATCCTTCTCTTAAAACACATTAACTTGACTTTGCTATCTGCATCGATTCTTGATTGTTTCTATATTTTATGTAGATACGAGTTTTCGCGGCAAATACCATGGTAGCATTTTTGTAAATAGGAGGTTTCGAATCAGAAAAAGTTTTTTCTATAAAACCTTTGATGAACGAGTTATGCACTCGTATTTTATAATGGGTGATCCATTTCGAGGTTCCCTACTTTATTAAAGAAAAGAACAGAGAATTCGAAGTTAATGGGGAATGTTTATTATCCGTCGAAAGAACATTCTTTGGCATTTATTTTTTGAAGATTATCTCTTTCAAATCCTGCCTGCGGCTGCGGCTACGTCTCCGATGGTCCATCTGTTGAGTCCAATTTTCGATTACTCGTTCCAGCATTTCGACTGGTAACTGGTGAATGACACGCGCGATATTTTGCTCAAAGGCCTGAATCGAAGCGGGATTGTCCGCATAGACTTTAGACTTTACATATCCCCACAGGAAAAAGCCTAACGGTGTGATATCAATCGACTGGCCCAAAAAGTGAAATTATCTGCTCACCGAAGTGTTCTCTCAATAAATCCATTGATTGATGCGATGTGTGGGAAGCCGCCCATACGGTCACCATTGACGGTAACGTTCTCATCGGAATCATTTTTGAAGAAATATGGACCGATGATTCCACCGGCCCACAAACCACACCAAACTGTTTTTTTTTCTCTGGATAAAATGACAGCTCTTGAATCTATTCAGGTTGCTCTTCGTCCCAAAAGCGTCAATTTTGTTTGTTTACATACTCTTTAAGCCAGAAATGGGCCTCATCGCTAAACAAAAAATGTCTCGAGAACTTCGGATCTTCTTGGAATCTTTCAAGAGCCCATAGAGCGAAGCGATGTCACTTGAGAAGGTCAAGGTGCTTCAGTTCTTGCACAAGCTGTATTTTGTACGCTTTCAATTTAAGACCTCGACGTAAAATGCGTCAAGTCGTTACATCCGTCCGTCCGAGTTGCTGCGACCGGGGCAAAATCAACTCTCAACTCACGGTCTTCGTGTATACCCTCAGCTACGGCCGCTATATTTTCTTCGGTCGAATATTATCAAATAATGAATGCTGCTGGGTCTCAAGATGGGTGATGGTGTTGCGAATAGTACGCTTAGTAGGCCGATTATGTTGACCATAAGTTGAGCGAAGCGCGCGAAACACATTCTTTACGGAACGTGAATTTTCCTAATAAAGTTGAATGATTTGTTAACGTTGTTGAGGGGTAAGTCTTTCCATGATGAAATGCCCAACAATACTGAACAAAAATAACATGACAGCTTGACACGACTAACGCGTGATCTGTCAAAAAAAGGCTATTGGAAAAGTAACTCTACTTGGATCACCCTTTATATTTACTAATGAAAAGTTATTTTCACCAAGATCATTTTGTTTTGCTCTCATTATTATTTTATATTCATTAATTAAAATAGTTTCGTTTGATTTTAACTAGAAATGTCAACAAATATTTAACTAATATTTAATTACTTAAAAATATGTTAAAAAATTATTAAAATAAATTTTTTAAAGCTAAACAGCTAGATAATATATGTAAGAACATCCGTCTACACTAATTTGACTTTCAATTGATCATAAAAACTATGATACAAGTTTTTCAAACTTTGTAAAATTTCGATCTTTTGTTCAGCAGAGCAATAATATTTTTTTCAATTAATATTTCTGTTTACAAACAATCAGTCATAAGATAACAATGCAATGTAATAACGTTTCCGGCCATACGAATGCAGATACTGGGTTTTTAAATACGAACTTGTACAAGTCGATAAGAGAAAATCAAAAGCCTTAAAAAAAATGCCATCATCATTATGAGCATTTTAGGTTATGTTCTCCTTAACTAGCTCTACTGTATATTGCACTGAAAAAATGTAGTTACGAGGTTATCCTAGGAAGAGAACGATAAGTCATTCGCATTTGTCACTTATATATATGTAAGTAGATATAACTCTCTTCAAAACTCACCAACAAAAATGCATTAACAGCTTTGAAGTTATTCTCAAATTGCAATAAACGATTATCTTCACGTTGGTGGCTCTTATAACAAACTCTCTTCTTTATGACGAACTACTAAAAAGAATAATGTGCAAAAACAACTTAAGTTATTTTAATAAAACACTATATGAACACTTTCTTAAGTATATTTTGACTCTTATAGGAAATGTAATGGTGGTTTGTTGCGAGTTAAATTAGTATGTTTTTTTTTCATAATAATGTAAAGTTTTATTCAGGGACCGTAAATAATTCAGGGATAAAATAAAAATTACAACTAAATGATTATTTATAGAGCTCCAAATACCCGGGTATCGAGCACTGCTCAACAGATCAAAAAAATTGAAATTTGTTGATGTTTCCACTTTGTATAAATATATTTAAAAATTAGAAGAAAAAAAGTTTGAGTTTGAAAAAGTCAAAGTGTTTGCCAAAAAATTCGAAATGCTCGTGCTCGGCTCGAAAAATGTTCGAGTAATCAGCAATGAGCAGTTGTGCGAGTGCTCGTTGCTCAAGTGCACGCACAGCTCAAAGATGTTTGAGTAAAATTTGGAGCTCTAATTATTTATTAATTTTTTTATGTTTTGTTCAGTTGATAATAATTTTTTTTTTCGAGGACTACTAAAAAGCTCAATAATAATCATTATCACTGATCGAAATATATCGCTTAGAAAATGATCATGATTCTTTGGTCGTTATTTTTTTCGCTCAAAATATCGCATAACTAACTACTTTTCAATCATTTTGAAAATTTCCGTTAAAAAAAAACAATCCGACTTGAGCAATATATTTTTCGCTCTCAGTAATAATGTTTATTATTTGAGTTTTTAAGTAAAACTCATAAAATAAGAAATCACTTCAGATCTGAGAAGAGTACGCAAGTGGAAACCTTCTGGTGAAATTCGTTTCTTTATGCGGCTTTCCTAAGTGAATGATTTGTTTTTTTTTTCATTGAATAAAATACAGATTATCATTATTTAAGTAGTATATATAATTCATTTATTTCTTAAGTCTCTTTAGGCGATTATTACTTGTGACCACAGAAATGTAGTCAACTATATGTAGCCAATTTGTTAAAAATTTCATACGTAAGTCTCCTAAGTCTGCATGAACGAAGCTTTGGAGTCTTATCGCTAACGAAAGCAGTTTTTATTGTAACTAAATGCTGCTATCCATTCGGTAAATGCGGCGAAAGCAAAACGAGACAAAGTTACAGTGGTTACAGCGCGACCTCTATCGCATATTAACCTAATTCATTGCATAATTTTAGGCTGTGCTATTATTATCATAAAATGTTTTCTCTTTTTATTTTTATACAGCTATATATCAATTTAACAAGTATGTTTTTAGTCAAAATGATATATTAAATATATTATTATTGTATACATATGCATATTTTTTCATATAAATTGAATTTTTTAGCATCGTTTTTATCAAAAAACTAAAAAATTCAACAATCAGGCAACACTCTTTTTATGCTAGTTTGGCAGCACTCATTAAATATGCGAAATGTGCGCAAAGAATTGCCGCTAACAAAGGGTTTTAAAACAAATGTAAATACGTCTATAAACAAATTTTTAACGAATCAATAAGGTAAATGAGAGCCAGTGTAGAAGTTAAATTTTAAAAATATTTTCCGATTGGAAAATTTGGATTTTGAGTTATGAAAACGCGAAAATTATGTTCAAGTCAGTATGGTTGAAAAAAAATTGCCTTGCCATTTTTCTTATGAAAAGGAGTCTGAAAATGTACGGAAGGAAAACTAGAGAAATAGTGAGAAAGGCTCGAAATTATAGTAAAAGAGTCGTAAAGAGCATAGTAAATAGTAAAGATAGTGGAATTGTAAAAATCGGCTTGTATTAGATAGTATTTATGAATGAAAAAATTACTATTGTATATTTATTTGTGTAATTACGAGAATTGCGTACGTTGATGAACCTCTTCTGCAGAATATTGAGTAAATATCCGGCTTTTAACCAGCTCTTAGCTACACAAAAATAATTTTAGCGACATCCAAAAAAATTGAACGTGTGAAAAATTTTCATAAGGATTGAAAGGGTGGATAACAATATTGTAAGCAAATAAAATGAGAAGAGTGTATTTGTGTTTGTTTGCCGATGCTGGCTTTGCAAATATTGAGTAGTTCGAAAAAAAAAAATTGATCTTTCCCAATTTAAAATTTAAATGAAAAAGAAATCATAAGTTTTAATATATAATTTTTACTTGGTTTCTTTTCAGATTTTAATTATTTGTCTCTGGCATGTACTTACACGCTAAGGAGAACTTTATTTTCCAACGCATCTCCATTACATCAACATAATGCTGGTCGCTACCCCAGGACAAACAACGACTTATTCCCTTCTCGGCAGTAGTGCGCCCAAGAAGACATGTCTTAATTCTCCAGCTACATCAAAAAGCACCAACATCAACAATTCCTCTGTGGTCAATAATAACTGCAGTACCAGTAACGCAGCCACCACGCTTATGAAAACAATTCAAGTACGGCTTAATCGAGGCACCGAATTTTTAAAAGATACCGTACAAAAAGCGCTTATTAGTACAACCACCACCAATTCTAATAGCACAATCTCCAGTGGTTCCAGTATTACCTTTCGCAACAATAAAACTAACAACATTAACGCACCTCCTGTTGGCTCTTTAAAACATGTTCATGTGGCATCAGCTGTTGCGCTGACAGTCCCATCAGGAAATACGGCAGTTAGCAAAACAACCAATTCCACAACTTTGGCGACAGGTGCTTCAACATCTGCTGGTGGTGCAATTGTGAGGACGTCAATTGTAACCAAGATTTCGAAAACACTCAAGCTTAATACCGTCCCACCCACCAAAATACATCGTTACTCACAAGATCGTGAAGAAACAAGTAGTGCGGACAGCATCAATAAAGAAATGTGCCATTTTAAACCAATTTTACCAGCGCCAACTGTCCGTTGGAAATGGTAGGCTAACTTTTATTATCCTTGAATCTTTACAAATTATTAATTATTATAGTGGCAGCAAATCACGAGGTGGAGCAGCCTTAAGAAAACCCTTAGCGTGCTTAGCAACGAATATTAAAAACTTGAACTGTGATGAATGCTCAAAGTTAACAGATGATAGCAGCGAAGAAGAGGAAGAAGTAGCTGAAGATGATGCATTTGAAGAAAGTCCAACACATCTGCATAAAAGTCACCAATTCAAGCCAAAGCCAAGGTAATGAAGTTTATTTAATGACTTATAGCTCAATAACATTAATCAAATCCATATAAACGGAAGTTGTTTAAGAACCTCATAAAAACGTCGCATTGGTAGTACAAGTTTAATATTACATATATTTTTCAAATCTTGAAAAAACGATATTTTTACATAAGAAAAGAAAACAAATCTATTACTTATTGAAAAATATGTCGTTAACTCACGCGAGTTGTCGTGAATAAGCAGAAAACCATTATACTGGAAACGAAATTTTGCGAATACCGTTTCTCTAAAAGCAATTGTACCTCAGCAAGTGTAAAATACAGGCTTATAAAAATTAATTCGGCTCAAGATTTTAGTTTGCTTCTTAAAATTTGTTTTTATATTTTTTTTGCCAGTTCCAGTCGCAGATTTGTTCTATTCCACGCCATAACACTTTTGGTTGAATAGTCTCATATAGACTTTACATCAATGTAGACTACAAAAAAGTGTAAATTTTTATAATACTAGATATAAATAAAGAAATGTGACAACGGGCAAGCGAGACAAAAAATTAATGCTACTCCTATTAATAAAAAAATTGTATCCACCCTCAAATGGAAATGTGAAACCATTTCTGTCAGGATTAAACTATAAGAAAATATGTTTATTATACAAAAAGTCATATCCAAAAATTAGGTCAGTAATGAAGTATATATCAGAGATCTGCAATGAATACAGAAAAAATAGATAGAGCTGAATGATATCCATAAAATCTTTGTATTGTTACATAGTAGCAGTGACATTGAGCAATATGCTACGCATTCATATTCAAAATTGTACGGATGACTGCGTGCGTGCAGATCTTTGGTACATATGTATATGTATATATATATAATTATAACCGATTCGTATTGTGACGAAAATCCGAAATACGAAGGACAAACAAAACTGTTGACAATGTAAATGCAATTTCCGGGAAGGACAGAAAATAAAGAAGCGGCCATATAATGCAAATTACCCATACCAAGGACAAACAAAAGGGTAGACAGATTAAAGGAAATTCCACGTCGTTAAGGATGAACGGAGTAGCTGCAGCTACCGCAGGCAAACGAATAATCAGCCTATCCTTAAGCGCGTGAACAGAATGGTTGGGTCATCTACAGGTATAAAAAGAGAGGCAGCCGCTATCACAAGAAGAGACGAGTAGACAACTTAGTGGAGTTAACACTGCTGTGAGCTGTGTGTGTTTTAGAAACGGATGAGCTGAGTGAAGCAGATAATAAGTGTGTATCATAAAGAATTGTAAAATAAGCCGTTGGCTAAAGACGAAAATTGTACAAATAAATTCCTGACGGTTAAGAAGCCGAACAAATAAATCTTGGGAGTTTTGTTTAGCAATCCAGTGATCGGATTCGAAGGATTTGGAAAATCATCGAGGCGTATTCAGCAAATTCGTTACAATATTCAAAATTGTATGGATGACTTCGTGCGTGCAGATCTCTGGTACATATAAATATATATATATATAAAATTCTAACCGATGCCGAATTTTGTTTTTCAAGTTTACTAAAACGCTTGAAAGATTGTGGTTCACTATATATATTGTTACGATCTTGCTGATTTAATCTCGATGATTTCCCAAATCCCTCGGGTACGATCTCTGGATTGTTAAATAAAAGTCACCATTTTTTTGCAGTTTTGCACAGTACGAATAAAATTTAATTCAAAACAGAAATCGTTAAAGCAAACATCGAAATATTTCTTGTAATGTTCACTCTTTTCATTGCTGAAAAGCATTAAGTTTGCTCTTTTTTCTGAGATTTATTTTAAAATATGGGAATATACACGCTGTAGTATATACTTAATTCACATCATGATGAAATAATAACCTCTGCATGCACTGTTGATCGCGCGGAATACTCATTCATTCCGTAAACAGGGTTGCAAATTTCATAAAATTTTTTATTTTATTAATAAATTGTTAAATTTTTAAAGAAACATGAGTTGCAAAAAATTTAACCAAACGGATCGCAGATATCGCTTGCCGCGTAGCGTATGGAATTATGCTCTCGCAGTGGTCTTGCGCCTGTTTATGTGGTGCTTAAATAGAGTAGAAAAGGATTTTGACACTCTTAACTTAACGTTGTATTTTCGGAATTGGAGAGAAAGGAAAGGAAACCGATAACTCGGGGATTTTTTTTCACAATATCCCTTTTTAGAAGGGTAATAATTGTGACCTGATATCCCTCTTGTGCGAAGCATACATTTGTCAATTTTGTTTAAAATATCCAAGAGTTTCAAACGTTACTCTACCGAATTGTGACTTATTTAAATTCTAGCATGATTTTGCTCATTACACCATATTTGTTACGGGCTATTACCTGACAGGGGGCCAAATTCGAGGTCAAACCGAATCATTAAATTAAATCTCACAAATAAATATTGTATATTAAAAATGAAATTTTTTAACCAATAATATAGACCAAACTTTATAACGAAATATTCTTTTAAAAAATACATTGAACAATCTCTAGTGTTGCCTACCCTTTTCATAGATCGAAAACATTAAATTCACCCTTTTTTCTAAGATTTATATAATATATGTATGTATATAATTGCATAAAAGCAACATCTTTTGTTAAGGCAGCGTGCGGGAGAGGGACAACGGCTTATTCACCTGTATTTTATTTCTTCGTTGATTTGCCTCCATTTTGTTTGATCATTAATTTAAATCTACCTTGCTCCTATACCGTTACAACTGTCGATTGAGGAAAAATTGAGTTTACCTTGAAAATTCCTTACATTTGTGAAAATTTTTCTGTTTTCTGTCAGAAATTTCTTTTGCTGTATTTATTGTGAAAATTTAACGTTCAAAATTGTGTTTCTTATTCGGGAATACGAAATTCACTATTTGCAAAGTGAGAAGGCACAAAAATAGCAAATATTAATAATTATAAAATTTCTTTTTCAGTTCTACCTTATTGACTACGACCTTGACATCACCTTCACATCAATCAGCATTCGTACGTTTGGTTGCACAAATGAAGACACCCGTGGATATTAACAAAGCCCCTAAGGGAAAATCACAAAATAGATTTTCTAAAAAGAAAAACCATGGTAAAGCTCACCATACGAGCGCACGTCGTTCCTCCAAGGTAAATTCCGGCTTGAAAATGCAACAGCTGACCAAATCGCCAATTAAGGTGCCACTGACCCAACTCTTCCTGCGAAGTCGCAAGCAGTCATTTTCTAATGTGAATGATCTCAATTTGTCGACTAACCTGATTATTGAGAATTTAATAACAAAAACTACGGAAACTGCTTCCAGTAATACAAGCAAGTCAACAATTGGTCTTAAGAACAAAAAGGGTGCAACTATTCCCCAACAAATTACAACAAAGAAGGGCAAACGTAATACTTCCAAATCGAAAGTGATTAATATTGTTGCATTTGCCCAGGATAACATCACCCCTTTAAAAAGTAACAGAACCGTTACACAAGGTAGCAGTGAATTCGAGAGCTCCGCTAATACTTTCGCTGCCGACGTTAAACCCAGGCAACGTAAGCGAAAACATGTTGATGAATCTCTTTCCGCGAATGAAATTATTGGTTCTGCAGTAACTGAGGAAGCAGCAACTGTTATAGGCGAAGAGAGCGCCATGCCACCGGTGCGCAAAAGCGCAAGACTTTCAAAGAATGATTGTTTAAATATTAACAATATAAAACGTATTACAATAAGGAAGCGTAACGCTCGTAGTACACATAATCATGTACCCGGCACCTTCTCACCACCAATGACACGATCAAGGGTGAAAGAACTGATGCAAAGGCAAGGGAACCCAAGTGTAGGACATAGCGAAGTACAACTAGATGACTAAGAAAAAAAAATGTTTGGTACTAAAGTGTGTTGTAATTTATCAATAGTACCACTGCGGTAAGAATTACATGAATTTGTATAAATTAAATTTAAACACCGCACCAAAAAAAAAAAATTCCTAAGAATATATGCCAGTAAATAAGAGAATTAAATGAATTGATATTGGCATAATTATGTTTCTAAATTTTAAACATGAAAAAATTACAACATTTGTAACGATATTACTTTATATTTTTCGGGTAAATCTCTACTAATCTATTATCGCTCTAATTTTTACTGGGATCTTGGGTTATGAGTAGATTCTAATACTGTGACTATTTTTATACTATTGCTTTTTTTGTTTTTAATAAATTTAAAATGAAGTCTTAAAGTTTATTTTCGATATAAATGTACATTCAAATGATATCAAGTTTGTACACTCGTTGAAGCAAGATTGAAGGCGGAAGATAGCAATTATAATTGTAAATACATATTTATTGAACTTTCAATAAGTTCTTTAAAATGTGCAAACTTTTGAAGCTATATTTCCTACTTGCAAGTGTTTTCAAAAGTAAGGATAATAGATTTAAACAATGAACTTAAAGAAAACGAATGATGGATAAACAAAAAGGAACTATATAAACCTTCCCTTAGGTAAAAGAAATTTTGACTTCATATTCCTTACATAACTACTATTTCTTAACATCTCGAATTTGTCTTCAAGAAAATACAAATGTAGAGTATACCAAGATTTTTTTTTAGTATTTGTTTACAATAATTTATGTAAATTTGTTTTTTGTTTTTTAAAAATATTTTAATTTTTATTTATTTTATATGTGCTATACAGTTTTTTCGTTTTATTTATAATTGTAGTAAGTTTTTAGCTCTTAAACTAATTTTGATTTGTTAAAATCTTATTAAACAAAGTGTATACTCATAACTTGCCACAAGGGTAGAATCATAATTATTTGATTCTAAATCGTGAAGTTTTCGAATTTGTAACTAAAATTTTTTCAGATAGTTAATAATTTTAATTATCAATTTTTGTAGCAAAAATCATGTTTTCGTAATACAATCACACATTCATTACCTGTTTAATTTTGTTGAAATTTTTCAATTTTTTATAAGACAATTTAATAAAATTATTTCGGTTTTAATGAAAGTTGTTAACTGCTTTTCTCAGCAGCAGTGTTTCCCAGATTTAATCACCTTTTACATTGAACTCTAATAAAATCACACCAATCGGAATGAGACCATACATTTGGCATAAGGATGGCCTCATTATAATATCGATTTTAATTTATTTCTTAAATTGTTTTGTAAAGAAAAAAATATCACAGGTGAATGATCAAAGTATCAATTATTAATTGACTAATCATTTTAAATCCATATATTTTCATTTCACATACATAATGTGTATATATTTATCTAATTATGAAGCAAACATCGTCATTAGTCGTTTAAGAATTCGAAAGAAAAACATTTCACATATTTTAGCCTTAAATATAATATAATAATTATAAATTAAGAATTCCTATTAAAAAAGTCCACTTTTAAATTTGTTTCTGAATTCTTCTATATAATTACTGATGAGTCCTATTCACATAGCCTAAGTTAAGTTTATTTATTGTGTATTTACATATATATGTAAGTATGTCCTAGGTACATTGTACAGACATACATATGCTAAACAACAATACTCTCAACAAATAAGTATTATAAAAAGTGTATTTATAAGATTTAATAACATTAGCTGCTGATACGTAGATCAAAACACCGAATATATATATGTATATGGACATGAAGTATATAATTACATCTTAAAAAGACCTCAACTAGTTGTAAAAATTCTGCCAACTTATAAACTTGGCTATAATTATAAAGTAACTTCTTATTTGGTCTGATAACCACCAACCACCGTGGGTTAGATACTCGTAATAACAAAATATTAAAGCCCGGCGTGTAAAAATAAATATTTTTAGCTACTCTAAACTATTAGTTTGAATATTTAAATTAAATACATTTGTAAGTGTATTTGTGCAAATATATGTAAGTGCAGGCGTTCACGCGTTGTTTTAAGTGTAGTAGTTGGCGTTGAACGTCTTTAAAGCAAAGAAAGGAAACAAAATGCATATTTACCACACTAAATCACTTCAAAGCAAACATAAGAAACGCTTCTAATACTACCTAAGAGAAATAAATAAATAATAATTATAATAAGAAAAAAGAAAATGTGTGTTGTGATATTTAAAAAAAAAATTATTGCAAACATACGGAGATGTGAATTTCGAATAAATAGAATATCTATAATAATTGATGTTATGAACACGTACATATATAAGTGAAGATTTCTAAAACAAATTGATAAATTTTATTTAATTGGACAATGATAGTACGGCAAAAGTCAAAAGTCGTAACAAAAGTAAAAAAAAAATTTTAATTTAAAAAAATTACTTTCTACATTATGTATACTGTATTTAGCGACTACAAATAAAACACCCATATGGAAAAATATATTATCTAGCTTTTAAACAAAATACAACAATTACCTATAATTACAATTTGAATTGCAATTACTACATATAAATTATAAACTCAAATAAAATCCTTGATAAAATGGATATACATAATTGGTTTTTTTTTTTTCTTGAACTGGCTGGAATTTATAAAATGATTATTTAATTGGGACTGTAAAAAAATGGTAATGTGCTGCTTATAGCTCCAAATTGCAATCGACGGTGTAAAATATATGTAAACTCCGTCTAACGCGAGAGTATTCGGCTAAATCATGGTAAAGGTTAGAGAGGAGATTATATGGTTATAAAAAGGTGAAGCAGTATTAAAGTAAATGGTGTTGAAGCCACTAAATCTCAAATTAAGTTTAATGTTTTGATAAAAAATATATCTTCCGACTACCGATTTAGTCGCTCTGTTAAGAGAAATCATATTACTTCGAAGTCTTCTAAATATTTATAAAGTCTAGTACGTAATTTGTTTAATTAACGTAAGAAAGCTAATAAAAATACTAATATGTCCTAAGTCAGAATTTTAAAACACTGAAAAAAACTTTCATAGACTAATGCAAATTTATTATAGAATTCAGCAAACATAATCGCGAAATAATTTTTTTGAATCTATGGCTGTACCTCGTGTATTTCAGCAACATCAACCAACTCTCAATCTAGGGTGAGCGAAAACTGTTCTTATCCTAAATTGAGAGTTGTGTGGGCAAATCCAATAAAAACTCAAATAAACGCAAAGTCGAACACTTGACTTGTGGTCGATTACCAACTTACACAGACCCATTTGCACTGTATTGTAGCCAAGATACCTAGAGCACTAGTTTCAAGCTAACTTTAATGACAAAAGCTGCTGCCACACCGGTGACATTGCTCAAAATAACAAATTCGGGGAATATTTTTGCGTTTACATCAACGACAACAACAAAAGTTACATTCTCCCACGACAGCCGGTT
The DNA here is from genome assembly GCA_030068015.2 of Neoceratitis asiatica. NCBI lineage: Eukaryota > Metazoa > Arthropoda > Insecta > Diptera > Tephritidae > Neoceratitis > Neoceratitis asiatica. The sequence goes on from CM061529.1 coordinate 43,526,701, forward strand.
CTACGCACCGGAGTTGACCGGATTTTATTCGGCCAAAGGCTGTCACCCTTTCGGCGATGCCACTACAACAACAACAACAACAAAAGTTACATTCATGAATGAGGACAAAACCAACACGATTTGTGTAATGATTTTAGAATTACAATTACTAGGCTTAAAATGAGAATGGCATATTTTAATTCCACACGATTCTCATAACAAGTTTTTCACAACAAATACTCTTACGAAATACGTATGAAAATTATGTAATTTGTTTGTGTAAAATTACATTCGAAATATCAAAATTCGAATTCGTTGTATTTTTTTTTAATTGGCCAATTGAAAGAAAGTTCTTCCAAGTATATGATAGGGACAAGGTTCATCTGCTATAAATTCGCCTTGATCACATAGTTACCTGGAGACAATGGATTGAGAAATTTTAATATGTTAATATCGAGGTACATATTTTTGTAAAGTAATTATTGTTTATTTTAAATAAATTTTCATAATAAAAAATTATATTATTTAGAATTTTTATTGCTAGGCATAGGTTTCAAAATATTGCATATTTAATTCAGTTATTTTTTTTATTGGTGTCTAATATAATTTTATATTAAAAATATATATTTAATACTTATAAATCTAGCTTAGTGAAAAATATTTTTACACACCTCATAATGGAAAATGTCGGCATACGCATATGCATATCTACATATAGACACCCTTTTAGTAGTAATGCAGAGCTTATTTTTAAAGCAAATTATTAATATTTTTTTACATTACATGGAATAAATATCGATTTACACATATCAGTGTTAGAAGAGACTTTTTGATCCAGCATCGATGCCAATCCTTAAAACAAAGTACACACATGTGTAGTACTTGCGCTTACATCGAATACGATTATTAATTAAATGATTTAATATTCCAACTTATTCAAATGTAAAAAATTAAAAGGCTACGTGGAAATGTAGGACAAAAGATTTTAATATACATACGTACGTCTAATGGGTATATACAAGTACAAGCAAGAATTAGAAGTAAAGCATAGACAACACGTAAAAATACCTTTATATTACAGTCAATGTCTGTAGTATGGAGAAGAAAGCTCCTCATTAGCTACATATGTAATATACGTGGACTCATGCCTTTCACATTATTATCTGTGGCTCTGGTACACTGGCAGCAATATTTTTATGTGGCAGCACCTGTCCGCCGTTGATGTAGATTTCATCCTTTACAATAACATCTTCGCCAAGTACCGTTATGCCCTCTAAGCGCACCCAACGACCCACAACCGAACGCCAGCCAACAATACAAGAATCCAGCCATGAATGAGACCTAACTATGGCACCTTTTAAAATTGTTGAACGTTTAATACAAACGCCGTCTTCAATTACTACATCTGGTCCAATAGTAACGTTTGGTCCAATCTGACAACCTTCACCAATTTTTGCTGTAGGATCCACCAGTACATTACCGACCACACCGGGACCTGTGTATAGTTTTGACGACTGTTTTTGACGTAAAGATGTTAGATAAAGACACATGCCTGAAAAGAATTAAAGACATTGCTTTATTATTAGAGCTATGGAGAAAATTTCATATTGAAGAGGCGAATAATGTATGCATTAAGAGAGATTAAGTATTTGGAGCATTTAACTTTTATATTTTACTTGATTCCCTCACAAAAAGTTGATAAAGATAAATATTACGTTTAGCTTCCTATATAACGATATCATAATTAATCCAACTGTCGATAAATAATATATAGTATGTATTTATATAATTTACAGCTACTAATTGATAAATCGTGAAAGTAAATAGATCTCTAGTTAAGAAAGTCAGGTTATATGTCATGAAGTGTTTTTCGCACCTGTTAAAAAATCTTTTGGTTGGCCAATGTCCATCCAAAAACCTGGCAGTTCCATCGCATACAAGTGGTTTTCGTTTGCCATTACAGGAAATACTTCCTTTTCAATTGAAGTGGGTTTCACTTCTATGCGGTCCAGCACAGAGGGATTAAATATGTATATACCGGCATTAATTTTATTGCTTACGAACTCCTGTGGCTTCTCAATAAAATTCTCAATTCGACCCTGTTCATTGTAAAGTACTACACCGTACTTAGATGGCTCTTCTACTTTTGTTACAACAATTGTACCCTCTTTGCCGTGATTTTTATGAAACTGTTCTAACTGTTTGAATGGAAAATCACAAATGACATCCGAATTGAGTACATAAAAGGGTTCCTGGCTGGAAGTAAGTATGTCTTTAGCCAAAGCCAAAGGACCGGCTGTACCAAGTGGTTCAGTTTCATGCGAAAATATTAAATTAACACCTAATTTCTCTGCTTCTTGTTTAAGTTCCTTTTCCATTTGCTCAGCGCGATAGGAGACCGCAAGTATTACCTGAAATTATATATTGTATAATGCATATTATTTTAGTTATTATATTTGTAAAAAGAAAAAAGAAAAAAAAAACAAACCTGGGTACAACCTGCATTAACTAAAGCTTCCAATTGATGTAATAATATAGGTTTGTTAGCAAACTCTACCAGTGGCTTTGGTGTGCTAAGCGTTAAGGGACGTAGCCGTGTTCCATAGCCCCCAACAAGTATTAGGGCCCTTGTCCCCTTTGTGGCCGTAGTTTTTGTACCACACATTTTTTATATTAAAAAAATTAATTTGTACTTTTAATCTGATTCGTTTGCTGCTGCGCTTTGTGACACGTCACACTTTACTTTGCCTTTATATTGTATCTTATTATTATCAGACAAGCACTTTTCCCCTCCAACAGCGGTTAAATCTTACAATGTCCTAATAAAGGTATATGTTTTTTATTAACTATAGAAGCTATGTTGGTACTTATCAGAATCGCAACAACTGATAAGAAACTTTCGAAATTTTCGTTTAATGTATTATACTTTACTCTATTTTATCGCACGGTTTTTTTGTTTGTTTGTTTTTCTCTTTATTCGTACGTTGTGGCCAATAAAAACAAGCGACGTCGTCGAATAGAAAAATTATTTTGTTGACATATTATGGACTCTATTGCTTCAACTTATAAAAAATATATACATGAACATATACATATGAATTCCGGTTTTAAATTTAAACAAAGTAAATTTAAAAACTTTAATTATCTATACTGTCTTTCATTATCTTTAAACTAGAGAAACTAGATATTGAAAAACTTTCTCTGTTTTCAATCAGTATATACTCTCAACCCTGTTTTAAAAAATGTTTTAAAAGACTACATAGGCTTGTAACAAATTGGGTTGTAACAAATTGTGCCCACACAATAATGCGAGAATTCACAGACTTGTTTATATTTTTATAATAGATTAATTATAAACTATTTTCAAGATTTTGTTTTACTTAACTTAATGTGTATGTATGAATTGGTAAAAATGTTTTTTATTTAAACCTTTCCCAAATTGGGCTCTGTAAGCATACTGTGGCAAAAACACAAAACGAGTGTCATGATAGAGAAAGGCCGTTAGCTGGCATGTTCTAAAGCGTGAATCGAGAATAATCGCTATCGTGAATATTTCGATCATTCCAGGCGGTACGACGAACAATCAATTTAGTATATAAGGCCGAGACAAAACTGCAGTAGTAATCAGTCGTAAAGTGAAGTGGTTATTACACTACTGTAGAAATAGAACATTGTGAAAGTTGTAATACAAGTGATTGTAAATAGTGAAGAGAATTGTTAGATACTGAGTAATAAATTAATATTTAGTAAATTTTTGATAATTAAAAAATTGCAAACAATTCAGTGATCGTACTTGAAGGATTTGGGAAATCATCGATTTAATTTAGCGAAATCGGAACATTACGTTAATTAATTATATAAACATACATAATTCGAAAGTTCATCGCTACCCCCACAGCTCAACGGAGAATCATCAATTTCTTAGAATCAAATTGTAAGCAATTTGATTGCTGCTTAGTATCAAATTGTAAGCAATTTGATTGCAAATTTTTGTAGGTGGGCAATTTGATTTCTTAACTTAATCATTTGTAAAATGGCGACAACCAAATACTCGTGAGTTCACTTCATTAAAACTAAAGGAGAAATTATGACATATATCATAATATGATTTAAAATCAAAAATTCGCAGTGACGGCCCAACTTATTTTCTATAATTGCAGCAACAAAAATTGGAGTAAGTGTCTGCACTTATTTATCTGCAATTTGGATTTTGAAATTAAATTTCCATACAATTTGATTATGATCAGGAAAGGTTTTTTTTAATTATTGTGAAATAAATTAATTTCCAGAAATTTCAAGAAGACTATTATATTTTCATTCTAAAATTGAAGAAGGCCTACGTTTTTTCATACTAATGTTCACAAACCTTTCCGTTTTCAATTTTAGCATCCCTGTATGTATAGTTATCTTTTATCTTATTCGTGGAGCCATTTTTATTTATTAAATTACACTACTCGTTTCGCTTGCACTAATGTTTCAGGTACTTCAACTGAAAACAAAAAGATACATCGCAATTTCTCTTTCCTTTCTGTCGAATAACTGGAAACGAAAAAGTTCGTCACGACGTTTTCAATTATTTTCGTAAGTTAATTTTACCATAATTTATTAGAAAATTATTACCAGAACAGCACGTTAAGTACATAAAAGGTTTCCAAATTTTTGTAGAATCGAAATTGAAAGTGCAATTTCGCAACGACACCAAGGAAAATTAAAATCGAAGTAGGTGAAATTTGAGTGCTAGAGCGAAATGCCTAAAAATAAGGGAAAAGGAGGTAAAAATCGTCGTCGTGGAAAGAATGAAAACGAATTCGAGAAACGTGAGTTGATTTTCAAGGAAGATCAGCAGGAATATGCACAAGTTACTAAAATGTTGGGCAATGGTCGTCTGGAAGCAACATGTTTTGACGGAGTGAAACGCCTGTGTCATATTCGGGGGAAACTCAGAAAGAAGGTAGGTTAAGAAAAAAGAAATGAAAAAAAAAAACAGCGGGGTGCGGATGTGGGATATTCACAAGTCTTCATCGTATACATATATGAACGGTACAAAAATTCGCTCGTGTAATATTAATTCATAAATTTATATTTTAATATTAGTCAAAGAAGTAACATTATGAGGCACGTAAAAAGTGATTCCTTTGTGCCTTGCATCATTCTTTATGTATTTCTTTATTGTATATGCATTCGTATATTTTTCTTTGAATGATTAGCCGAGCGCATATACATTGACACTTATGTATATACATATGTATGTAGATATTAAATATTCGCAGTATATATTCACCTAAATGGATACACTTAGTAAAGGTTGTTTGCTCGCTCCACCACCCTACTTGCAATCTTGTTGTCCTTCAGTTGGCAAACGAAAAAAAGAGTAAAAAAAAATCATCAGTGTTTTGCGTTGCAATTTTGTAAATGTTTGATGATTCTGTTATTTTTATACAAGAGCCGTAAAATATTTAATATTCCTGTAAAGAAACTGAAGAGTCTAAAAGTGATTAGTATTTTATACCAATTTTTTTTTTTAATCAGAACCTCTTCATGTGCAAAACTAAAATATAATTTAACTAATATTCCTAAAGCAGTAGTGATCTGTAAAAAATTATTACAAAATCTTATTAAGCTTCAACTAATCTTAAATATTAAACTTCTTATTGTAGACCTGATTTCTCTACATATTTATATTTGTATGCTTACAATAATTGGTATTTGCATATTGGAATGACTTAGTTATTACCAGATATAGTCAGAGATTAGTCGCCACTCAAAGTCTCCTTAAAATATAAATATGAATGCCTTGAAGTTATCTTAAACGGCACTACCTTGGTCTATGATCATGTATAATAAGATAAGTTCTCAACCATATGGATGCAACCGAATTGTAAAACTCAAAACTGTCCGTTTTCGTCGATCTGTGGAAAAAAGGATTTTATATGTTAGTCTAGACAATTTCCGGCATTTTTTGTTCTCGATAAAAAGATACTTTCGCACTACGAATTGACGAAATCAAACCATACAAATATTTGTATCAATAGAATCGGTATCTGGTTCATTTCCTGGAAAAGAATGAATTTCAAGTAAATTGAACCATAAGCACGATTATTTGAATCGGTTGTAGACCCACTTTCGGAAGAAACCTTGTTTTCTATGCTTATTTAGCCAAAAAAAACTACTTGTGTGTCAAATTTCTAGTAAATCAAATCACAAAGAAGAGTTTTGGATAGATCAGTCCCAAGTAAACCCTCAGGCATTCTGAAAAACATACATCCTCCTTTATACATATATATGAATATAGTCACCAACATTTTATTATAAATACCTACACTACTCACATCTACAAAATTTACACAACAATTAATTAATTTTTTTTTTGAGACTACTAAAGCTAGGATCTTTTATTAATTCTCTAGTGACCGAAAATTTTTTTGTGAGCAAACACTAATGATAATTTTTCTCGATAATAAGAATTTATAAAAAAAAAATATATATACTCCTTAAATATACTTATATAATCTTGCATATTTCAATAAAAAAAGGAACAACTTCGCAAGTAAAATACAGTCTACAGATGCAGAAATATATTCTATATGTATCAAGGCAAATTCACAATTCTTAAGATTTTAGGATTTAAAAATAAAAAATCATATCGAATTAAAAAAAAAAAATAAACTGGAAAATAATTTTGACAAACTCGGTGTTCAATAAATTAAAAAGATTCGATGCTCGTAAATTTTCGAGTAATGTGCAATGAGCAGGCGTGCGAGTGCTCGTTGCTCAAATGCTCGCACTGCTTGAAAATGTTTGAGTAAAATCTTGACCTTTAGTAATATGTGAGCTACTCACCCACTTATTGCCCATTGGTCGAAAATTTTCGAGCTCGAACATTTTGACAAAAACTTTTATTTCAGCACCTTTTTCTATAATTTTTAATTAATTTATGCAAAATGTAAAAATCACTGTAATGCAAATGAAATTTTGACAAACAAAATCGAAAAAAAAATGTGCTGGCGGTTGAGCTCTAACAAAGATGACTAGATACGAAACTTTAAAAATTTGGAATAATGCGTTCTTCTATTATTTTCTTTGGGCTGGTAACAAAGCCAAATGAAGGAACTTTCAACAGCTGATGGTAAACAAATCTTAGTACCACTTAGTCAAAAATGAAACGCACCATTTTTCATCCGATTTTATAATTAATGAATTAAAATGTGTAAGCACGAAATAAATTAAGTGAACTCAAGCACAAAAAGTTTTATAATTTTGATTGCAACTAATACTCTTTTTACACGAATTTTTTGGGGAACGTATCTATCGTGTAAAAAGAGAATTAAGTATATATATGTGATTTTCAAATATTAAATAACTGTTAATAAGTTTATTTTTCAATCAATTAAGATTCAATATGAAATTCCTCGTTTATCTTAAATACTTGAAAATTAAGTGCTACAAGCGCTTGGTGGTTTTTTAATAAAAAGCCCCTTTAGGAAATTATTTTTTTTTTTTTTTGGATATATGTATGTTATCTTTCGTTTCTGTAGTATTTTTTTCATAATTGTTTTTTATTTAAACGTATACATATAAACGTATTCCAAGGTGTCTAAATAGAATTTGAAAAATAGAAATCTCAGTAAAATGAGTCACTTAAGAATCATACAGTAAGATAATTAGTGCAAGTCTTAATACCTATCTCCAACTAATGCATGAGCGGGTAAATATTTGATAATATTTACGTAAAAAAACGTTACAAACGTCATCAAATCCTTACGTTGTCAGGCATAATGCTAATCAATCACAAAAAAAAAGCAGTATTTAACAGAATGATAATTATTAGCCATATTTATTAATAGCGTTAAATATAAAAGGAAATAATTTTTTTTATCTATGCTTCATTTTGAAGATCATGCTGCATTAAGAAATATAATATTTTAGTACTATTTTGCTCCTCGTGTTTGCCAAGCCTCTTTTATATGTATGAATATGTCCATCTGGGTTGTCTGAATTGTACTTTGGTCAATAATCTGATAAGCATTATTTGCTTATATGAGCAATCTGGTCGGCGGATGCCGCTACCCTTGTAAATTATAATTTTGCAATATATTTCACAATTCTTAAATACAACGCAAAAAAATTGAATGCAACAAAATATAATCAATGATCAATGATGATGAATTTAATTCTGGTAATACTTTTGTAACTTGAAGTATTAACTCGAATTATTTGTAATTAATATATTTATGTATATTTTATTTATTAGTATATTTATTTTAGTAATTTTGTTAATATTATCTTTTTACAATTTTTATTTTTTTTTTTTACGAGACCTTTTATTATTATATATATATTTTTTTTTAGAAAATTTTAACAATTAGCATTTATATAAATAATTTTTTTCTTATTACTAAAACTAATGTAAGCGCTATATCTAAATATATATGAGATTTTTAATTTCGCAAAAACCCGCATGGGCGTTAAATCTGTATTTCAGTCTTCAGCCTTTAACCACTTCAGCTTCTCTCTCCTTCATGAATGCATCATCTGCTGCTCTATTCGAAATTCGTTGTAGACGAAATTATTTCGCTTATCCAGTTGGTGAACGCTGAGACGCGCACAAACACTGAGGGTGAATTTTTTTGACCACAAGGCATTTTACCCCACGACACTATACCAATAACTATGTACTCCTCATCGTAACCATCACAGCATGACTGTATCAGTGGGCCACCGGAATCTGCCGTACAAATACTAACACCGCCATTCAATGGACCTGTGCACAAATTTGTCTCGTGCAATTGTAAACCAGATTCAGCTAGTATGCGTTCGCACAATTTCATATCCAATATAGGCATTTCGGCCTCTTGTAAACGATGTGGATAATTGGGCACTAGGGTCATTGATATATTGCCCCAACCATAAAGTGTGCCACTGCCCTCCGGCAAAGTATCCTGTTCGGGCAATTGTGCTGGTTGCACATGATCTGTAAATTGCAGCGGTCGTTTGGTGTAGATTAGAGCGATATCATATGGGTTAATACCGCCTAGATATAATTCGTGTCGCACATAATGATCGATTGTGCGTACTTGTACACAGTCACCTTCATCAGAGGCGCGCAAGTCATGGCAACCGGCCACAATGAGGGAGTTTTCTACTGTTTCGTCTGAAGTGAGGCAATGTGCTGCTGTTAGTATCCAATGTTCGTTGATGATGGTGCCAGCACAATAATGGACGAGACCGTTATCGGGTGTCATGCGCTGAATTGATACGATGTATGGTGCTGAATGTGGTGCCGCCTCGTGTTTGGCTAGTAACTTTGGTGACCAGGCTTTTGTTTTATCCATTTTAACACGATGTTTCTCCAAAAATCCAATTGATGCCCTCGGACTCATACCGGTTAGTTGGGCTTTTCTAACCGGCAACCGTGCATTTGTACATAGTACCACCATTATATTTATAAATACTATAAGTAGTATTAGCAAAATGCATTTACAATTTAAAAACATGATTTTTTCTTGTATCTCAACACAATTCCACACGCAATTCTCCGTGGTTGTTTGTTATCGCGAATTTTTAATTTTTCTTCTTTCTCTTAACAAGCTTATTGCTCACAATTTCACAATTATCGCTATGCGAGGACAACAACTCGGTATTTTTTCATCTATTTTTTCGTTTATCACTGCTTTTCAATTTGATTCGTTCACTTTCGTATTTTTCTGCGCTTTGTCATGGCTGACGCGTGCGCTGTTTATTTTATACCTAGCTGACTGTTCGCCAAATTTACCTGCAGCAAGCAGCGCTGCTATGATATTGATAAGATAAAGAAGACATATTCGCATATGAAGAAATGAACGCTGTTTCTTTAAATGTAGTTGTTATGTTTCACACGACATTGCTAAGCAAGCTGCGATTGCCTTAAAGGCAGTGCCTTCCACCAACCATATGATCTTACAATAATGACGCCTGCGTTAAGTCCCCGCCGACTTTAACGCCAACGTCGACGATTTTCTTATCTTATCAGCGCACACCTCCATTAAGGCACCTGGCGCCTGCTTGCCCACTGGCGCACTTGGTTTGTGTGTATGCCTTGTTATATCTTTTGGTAGTATGTATCGACGACTTCTCTTACCCTTAATAGCATTATCTTACTCATCGAATTCCAATGCATTGACACAGTCTGCCAAATATAAGAACTTCGTAGGTGTTTTAAGTCTTGTGTGCCTTACATGTTACATATTATGGGTTTCTACATCATTAAATACCGGCAACCTAATAATTGAGAATGAATGACACTCTGGTGGTTCCCCATAACATTATCGGTACTGCCACAAGTCAAAGACCGATTGTAGTTATTAATGAAGATGTTAATTGTGTTAGTATCACTGCATACATATATAAATATCTTAAGGGCGAGTTTTTATCATTCAACTCCTAAACGGTTCATTAATATACCATTCATATACATAAAATTGTATATTAACTTTGGTCTGAAGCATGTAAGTACCTGAAGGAGAAGAGATAGATACACCGAAATTAATACGGATCTCATCAGAATGACGAGCTGAGTTATTTAGCCGTGTCCGTCGGTCCTTTAGTTTTCGAGATACTTTAACCGAACTTAGTACGATAGATTTTTATATTTATACGGTCAGTTGTCGGTACCGTCCAGATGGGACCACTGCAGTCTATAGCCCCCATACAACCGATTTTTTCAGATATGAGATTTTGTGTCAAACATACGTCAAAAATATTTCTAATTGCGTGAAATATGGTGTTCTACACACGTTTATACAAATAAATATTGAAAATAATCAAAATCGGAATCAAATCGATTTTTAAGATATGAGAATTGATATTTAATCCTAAAATGCAATACAAAAAATTTGATATGTTCATGAGGTATAAAGCACTTCTGTTTTGTTCTCTTATAATTTTCTAAATTTTTGATGACTTCACGGGAATATTAGCACACTAAGCTCCAAACTCGCCTCAAAAGCCGAGTCCTTAGCAGTGCGTACTGCCATTCGGAAGGCCAGTGTTCGAGTCCTGGTCCATCCAAACATCGAAAATTATAGAAAATTAATTTTTCTAATTGCGGTCGTCCTTCGGTAGGTAATGCTAAGTTAAAAAAAAATGAGGACGCTCACCAAAAGGACCTCGGCCGAAAATCGTTTCAGCGGTTGGTTACAAGGCGTCAATTACCATAATTATTAAGCTCTTAAAACTATACAGTGTATTCTTGAGTGCTTAAAGTTACGTTTTTGTAACATGGTTTTAAGCTGCGTATATCCCAGTAAGCACCAATAATTTACCGAGCCCATCAAATAAGGAAACAAACGTTAACAATTATTTTATTTTAATTTTTTTAATTTTAATGAAGCAATTAAGGTTTAGGGCGGCCTTTACCCCGCTTGTTTAAAAGAAATCTCCAAAAATGTGATATCATTTCGAAAGCCATATACATATAAAGCTGAAATTCTTATAATTTCAGATTGTATATATTTTTTTTCATTTCTAAAAAGGCTGACTCATCGTCATACCAATTTGAGGCACACACACACACATAAATGCGAAATTAGTGGAATTTTCATGGCCTTTTGCTTCCGTTTATGACGATTCTCTGTTACCTAGAATTTCATGAATTATCAAGCTTGCTAACTGTATTATCATTTAAAAAAATATTTATTTAAGACATTTTTCAAATACTCTATTAATAAGCACGCATTTAAGCGTGTACATATATATGTATATACCATTATTGTTCAGTTGAAAAACCCAAAAATCACGAATTCCACATGTGAGCAAATAAAATCATGTCTAAATTTGTTATCAAAGTTTGAAAACTTGTTATCATTATTGCCAGCGCATATTTGTTGGCTCACAGAAATATGTACATATGTAATGCATTAGAATATGTGCTTGTTGTGTTGTTGTGTCGATAAAACATTTATTTACAGATGGTCTGTCTAAGAATTGGTAAATTTTGTGGTAGGTCGTTGTCCTAGTGCCGTTTTCCCTTTCATGTTTTATCTAAAGAATTTTCTTTTTGCTATTTACATACATTTTAAGCATAAATAAGCATGACTAATGAAAAAAAAAAGTTGAACGAACTACGTTAATTAGTAAAATATTTTGACGTAACTTAAAAATGTTACAGGTCAATTGAAAAGTTCATGGCCCTACACATAGATGGCGCCACTAGAATTAATTAACTAATGATTTTTTAGTTAGCTCTAACCTTCAAAAAAAGTGAAGCAACTTTTATTCTTGTGTAAAAAATGGATGAAAAGTAATTTCGTGTGTTGAAAAATATTCTTTTTTGAAGGTTGAAGCAAAAGCTTGGCTTGATGACGGGTTTCCGGACACTGCGCCAGGAAAATCAACCATCAAGGATTGGTATGATAAATTCAAACGTGGTGAAATGAGCACCGAAGACGGTGAACGCAGTGGACGCCCAAAAGAGGTTGTTACCCCACGAAAATTTAAAAAAAATCCACAAAATGATTTTGAATGACCGTAAATTGAAATTGATTTAAATAGCAGGCGCTCTAAATACTTTAACTGAACGTGTAGATAATATCATTCACGAATTTTTGGGTATGAGAAAGCTCTATGCAAAGTGGGTGCCGCGCGAGTTCATTTTTGACCAAAAACAACGTCGATTTGATGATTCGGAGCAGTGTTTGGAGACATTCAAGCGTAATAAACTCCAGTTTTTGCATCGATATGCGACAATTGATGAAACATGACTCATGGCGCGCTCCAAAACGTGAACGCAACAGTCGGCTGGCAAGATTATGGCGTCTGTATTTTGGGATACGAATAGAATAATTTTTATTGAATGCCTTGAAAAAGGAAGGATCATCTACAGCGACTATTACATATCGTTATTGGACCTTTTGAAGAATGCAATCGCACGCCGCATTTGGAGAAAAAAGTGCTGTTTCACGAAGACAATGTACCATGTCACAAGTCAGTGAAATCGATTGGAAAACTTCATGAATTGGGCTTCGAATTGCTTCCGCATTCAGATCTTAAAAGAATGCTTCGCGGGGAAGAATTTTTCGTCGGACAAATTGTACTACAAAAATGGTTCCAAAAATTTGGAGGATCGCTATAATCAGTGTATCACCCTTGAAAAGAGCTATGTTGAATAAAATAAATGAATCTTTCCAAAAAAGAATGTGTTTTACTCTGGTAGACCGGGGACTTTTCAATTGGCCTGTTATATATGTATTTCGTTAAATAGTGTAAACAAAACTACTTTTGAATATAGTTTGTATGTTAGTATTTTAAAAATACAATCGTTTAATATCACTCCAATCAAAATCCAATGTGATTGGGCGAATTCTCATTGGTATTTTTGTTCCAATGTATTTTTTTTTTTTTTTTTTTTTTTTTTGGTTATAAGTAAATGAGCTGTATTCAAAGGCCTATTTTTGTTAGAAAAATTATTTTAATTGAATATTTTGTTATACAACAAAGAAAAATTGGTAGAAGTGACAGCTGTTTCGGAGATCACCACATCTCCTCATCAGACTTCTTTTGCCAGGAATCGAACCGACGGATTCTGGCATCACAGGCGAGTGCTCTACCAACTGAGCCAACGCCTGCCGTTTTTCTTTTTTTTAGAATCCTAAGATATTTTATATTTTAGATTTTTTTTTTTCAATTAGTAAGATAATTATACTTTAACAAATAGTAATAATACGTATCATTGAACAATTGCAGGTTTGGATCAATCAAGGTGACATCATATTGGTCGGTTTACGTGATTATCAGGATTCAAAAGCCGATGTCATTTTGAAATATACACCCGATGAGGCGAGAAATTTGAAAACATACGGTGAATTCCCCGAATCGGTGCGCATCAACGACACAGTCACATTCGTCGAGGACGGTTTCGATGAGGACATTGAGTTTGGTGATGAGATCAGCTCAGAAGATGATGCTGATTCCGTAGATAATATTTGATTAACAGGAAATAAGCGAGAGTCTTCGACGCCACAAGAAGAAGATATAAGTAAAATAAAAATTTGAGAAGATAATAAATAATATAAAATGGAAAAATAATGATATATTACTAAAAAGGAAAAGAAAAACTATGAACGGAATACTATAGAGAGAGAGTTACAAAAAACTCTAAGAGAATCTTTTAGAGATAAAATCGATTTAAAAAAGCAAAAGTAAATAGATGAGGAGATGGGTGGCGTTTGATTGCAAGAATGTTAACAAGACAAAACAAAAGAAAAAAACAGCATGTAAATATTGTCTAAGCATAGGAGACCGTTGGTTTACATTTCGATATATTGTGAAATTCTCAACAACAAAAATGGCAGCGGTGTAAATGGTGAAATGATGTAAAAATACTGTAAACATTGAACAAATATTTTTCAGAGGGATGGCTACATTGTCTTTAAGACCACAAGCCAACCCATTACGTTAACACAATCCAAGCAAACAAACATATATACATAAGTGCATATAATCGAAAGATATTTAAAAAGTAATTTAAAAATTTCCCTGAGCTGCTTACTGCAAACAAAACAAAAATATATGCATATTTAATTAATCCTTAAAATTGAAATGAAAACAGTAAATAAAACTCCAAAACATAACAAAACTAGAATTTTTATTTATTTATTTAAATTGACCGCTTAATGTTTGAAGAATGTGGCGTAGAATTTGAAGAATATTTTTTAGGTACTAACTAGTCAGTTTCTTAGGTCTCATTATGATGTAATTGCATAACCTTAATGTAATTCGCTACCCCTAATGTGAGTGAATGTCTTAATTACACACAAAGTTATAAAATGAATACAAAAGTGGGTATTAGTATGCGATGGTTAAAACTTAAGTTCGGGATAATGGTGGAAACGAGTAAGTACTACAGCGGCCATATAAAGTAAGGCAAATTTGTAGTCGGATTCGTGTTGTCATTAGAGCCACCATGGATGGACCAAAGATGCCTCTTATGTATTTGTTGCTCCCGCCACAAAGTAAAAATTTTGCTTGGCGATTTCCACTTCAAGTGGACGAAGTAGGATCTTCGGCACAAAACTCGAAAAATTCGTCTTCAGTGTTGAGGCTGATCGACTGCGCCTAGCACGAAATATGGTTATCTGTAATGCTATGAAAATTCATCAAGCTACTTGATTGTTGCTATAGACGTGCGATATGTTCCAGTGTGTTAGATGTGCGTTCGCTCTGACGACATAGGCTCTACTCGGACCACTCTCCAAAAAATCAACTGGTACAGTGTGTATTACTTGGTATCTTCGCCAATAAAGACCTTTGAGCCTTTATTTATAATATACCATTTGCTTCCGAATCCGACCAAATTTTGCAAGGAAACTGGTGCATGCATTTTGTAGATTCTTCGCCACCTTTTTTATTCGGATGATTTCGGTGAATTTATATTCGGATGATTAGGCATTCGGGCTCGACATCTTCTTCTGTTCCACTTTCACTGCAATTTCTACAATTTAGCAGGTTGGAAAAGTGCTTCTCCACAAACTTAGCATAAGCTGGATCACTTCTTTGGGCCCTGCATGAATATGAGAAGGTCTTGAAATCTTTCGCCAAGTATCCGCATTTTTTCATAGAATTTGCGAGCATTACCTCGGTCGGCCAGCTTTCAAGCTTTCGGCTCTCTTTTTTGTTTCACTCGGCTTCCTCAACGTAAAAGCTTTTCTTTTGATCTTGTCAAAGAACAATGGTTTTGTTAAGGGTTGTTAAGGCAAGAAATTTGAACAGTTCCCTTATATCGAGTTACTAATGAGTGCTCTTATAGAGCGGAATTTCAAGTCAAGTAGAAAACCGTTTGGCCGCCTGTTGTGATTTCAGCTTCCCCCCTTTTGCTGAAAAGAGGCTGAAGCGTATCTTTGTTGATACGAGATGTTGGTCCTAGTCCATTTTGGGTCCTCGGAGTGTACGCAAGTCCACAACACTGAAAACCTGTCGTCCGTCTATCATAACGTGATCAATCTGGTTGCGAGATTTCTCAAATGCTGTTCATCGTATTCAATACCGCAAACAGCGGTCCCAACAAGTTTTTTTCAGGAATCTGAACAATATGTCATTTCAGTTTGGTCAACATCATTTCGTAAATAGGCTGGGCAATTGTTTCCATTTTATTTATATTTGAACTAATTTTGGCACCTTAAATTAGTCCTGTACCTTCTCATGGAACATTCGTACATTTTTCTTCTTCCAAAACAACTCGGGCATTCCCCATCTTCGAATTTCATAATATTCTTGTTACTTCTATAAATTTATTACAAATAAGTCTTGCAAGAACTCTTGGCTCTAGATAGATATAATAGTAGTCAGTACTATTCGAGAAATAATACACCCCCTTAAACACCCTGTGCGTTGGATACTTTGCTTAGCAATCACTTGAATTTTAATTCAGTTTTCGACTTAAAACCGAGCACATTTCCGTTTTTGTCGTTCACAAAATTTCAAATTTGTCCGCTGTGTTTTTTGTTTTATATATTATCAAAAATTAATTTTTCGAGCATTTAAATAGTCAAAATTAAATAGCCTTCGTGTTTTTGTGTAATCAAAAGGAAAACTTTGTAACTCTGGACCCTTTCCAACAATAGCTAAGCAGCTCTCTAAACGCAATTGAAAGCCACTGCGATGTGTGAGTAAGTAATAAAAACTCGAAAATATCATGAAAAGTTTATATGTGAAAGATAGCTACATCTGCTTCGCATATCTTGCATTTTTCTTCATCATTCTCATTCGCAGCCCGACCTCCAACCAATGCCCGGCCGGTGGCGGTTGTGCTGGGGATACGATCATGGCTTGCGATCAGTACTGCCCACCAAAGTGCGATCCTTGTCAGGCACCGGTCGATTATACACCGTGCCCGCCAGGGGGCGACTGTAATTGTCGTTGTGATTGCGGCGATTATGCGGGCTGCTGCTATCAACAGCCGCCACGTACCCAACCCATCCGTCCGATGTCGTGTATTATGCGTTCGATGGCACCACTTGAGACGGACACGATATACAAGCGTTCATACTTTGCTAATTGCGGTGACTGCTATCGTGCAAAACCAATTCGACCATGCCCAAATATATTATCAAATACCGGTCGTATGGAGTCGTGTACGGTGCAAAAGTTGTCATATTTACCACCATGTGGAACAGGACGTACCGCACCGATTAGGCCGCCAGATAATGGACTGCGCTTTTGTGGGCCACTGTATGCTATGACCTCCCAGAAACATGACTATGTGCCGAAAGGTTATAGTAAACGTACGCCGATACTGCCAATCAATGGCATATGTAAGCCCTGCGATCCGCTAGAACGTTGCACAATCAACCGACTGTCGTATATGCCGGTAGATGTATGCCGGAATCCACCACCAAAACCAATTATACAAGCATACAACATACAGCGCCCGACTGGTCCTAGTGAAAAATGTACTATACAAAAGCTTAGTTATCTACCCGTTTGTCCATTGCCTAAGGAGCCGATGCCGTGGGCTGATAAAGTGCGCTGTGTGCCACCACGCTACGAAAATCTTTGCACAACTTATAATCTCAGTTATATGCCCAATTGCTGCACTACCCGTACGGCTCCCGTTGTACCCATTCATAGTATAAAAACTTTGGGAAGCGATCGTACTGATGGTTGTACGGTTTATAAGCTTAGCTACATGCCAGTAGATTCACGCTGTTGTCGTACCGAACCGATACGTCCCAGTCCAGGTATATGTATGCCAACGGGATCTTTGGAGAAATGCACAGTGCACAAGGTGAGTTGAAAAGCTTTGAATTTCAATCAAATATATTTACATTCTATTTTCTTTCCCTTATAGCTTTCATATCAACCCAATTGTTGTGTGGCACGCGCTCAACCCATTCGTCCCAAAGATAATTGCCTTAAGTCTTGTGGTCCACTTTACAATATGACAACACAAAAACATGATTTCGTACCGAAACCAATATGCCGTCGTGCTCCTATTCGGCCACAATCGCTAATATGTCGTGCCACTGGTAGCATGGATCGTTGCACTATCAACAAACTTTCCTACATGCCCGTAAATGTTTGTGAATTCAGGCGCCCAGAGCCCATTAGGCCAAAGCCAGGTGTGTTTCGTGCCGATGGACCTGTCGAAAACTGTACGGTGTATAAACTAAGTTATTTGCCAAATTGTCCACAACCACGACAGCCAATGCCATGGGCGAATCAATCCGCTTATTGTAAGCCGACTGCACCAATTGAAAAATGTACGATACAAAAACTCAGCTACGGACCACCTGGTACATTTTCACGTTGCGGAGGTGAGGATTATGTGCTATACATATGTAAATTACAAGAGATGCAAAATCTGTACTCGGATGAAACTAAGCGTTAGGTTAAGGTTAATATTTGGTAGTTAGGTTCGTTTGTGGACCCATGAAGCAACTTTTCATACCAAATTAGATAGAGCTCGAACTATTAGTATTCTGTGTACTAGATTCTGACCCTAATAAGGAAACCGATGAGAGAAATAGACGAATGAATGAGCAGAGAAAAATGGTTTAATTGAAATATCTCGAAATCCATTGTCGCTTGATTCAAGCAAGGTATTACTAGGGCTCGAACACATCACCCTACATGTAGTAGCATGTATAAGTATATACAACAAAGTCTGCTTTTCGCTATAAAATCGGTAACACATTTCCTTAGATATGTTACATAGCCTATAAATGACCAAACATTTTATTACAGGTTATGTTATACTGGCTGTCTGTTACGCCTTACATTGACCTGCTGGTCCTGCTGAAGGTTCAATTTAATTCGGACTGAAGTAGTCGTCGTACACTTCTTGTGAAATTTAAGACAGGTCTCATATTCATTTTTGACAAGCGCAGGGTCAGAGGCGTTGTTCCAACGTTTCACTTCTTCTAATGCCAAAAAAGTTGTGGCCTGTCATTTTACCAACAACCGTCTGCAGTCCTTTAGAGACTGCGTAAGCAAAAAGTGGTAGAGTTTCGTTGCCCTTGCCCTTGATCTTGGTGGCCTTGATTGCCGTTAAGGCATTTCATCTCAGCCTGATTCTTCTAGCTCTTTCGGAAATTTCATTGTAGCGAGTCTTTAGCGACTTTCGTAACTCATGTTCGCATTTTGTCCACCATTCCCTTGCTTATTCAGCTATGCCTGAATGTTATAGCAGAAAATTTGTATTTTGAAGTGTGAATTTGAGGATGGCATACCGACAAGCTTTAAATACCATTCACCGAGTCCGTTAACACCTTTGTGAAGTTTCTCGGAATCCAAGCACCATCCATGGAAGAACTAGAGCCCGAAAGACCCGAGTAACACAATTGAGGTTTGGATATTGGAGAAGGCTACACCCATCTCTGCTCTGAACTCGTCGAAACAGCACGTTTCTAGGGCTAGGCGAAGTTAACGAACCGCTACAACAACAACAACAACAACAACCAATGCATGAGACAAAACGATAGACCCGCTCAGCACCTAATATTTTCATACATCCTATATTTTATATTAAATCTCCCTGTAGCTCGGTAGACTTTTCTTTTATAAGAAGATGACAGCACAGGTAGATGCTTCCAGACTATTCAGGATGGAGGCATGTTTGAATGCTCCGCTGATATCCATAAAGATCTCTAGAGCATATTCTTATGCTATAGAGTTTTTTTCTATATCTAAGAGTAATAAGTGAAGTACAGTCTCAGTGGATCTATTCTTCACATAGGTGTGTTAACCAACAAAAGCTTATCTCGAATGCAGACGTTTAACCAAAACATTCGATAATGAAAAGATTATACGTCTTTATTATTTGGCATACTCTTCGTAACTAGGGATATCAAAGTATTGCAAGGGTAAAATTAAAGGGCGATCCAGGTAGAGGTGTTTTTTTCAAGCCTTTTTTTTACAGATCACGCGTGAGTCGGGTCAAGCTGCCATGTTATTTTTGTTCAGTATTGTTTGGCATTTAATCATGGAAAAAACGTTTACAAATCATTCAACTTTATTACGGAAATTCACGTTCAGTAAAGATATGTTTCGTGCGCTTTGCTCAAATTACGGTTAACATAATCGGTCTACTGAGCGTACTACGACGCAACACCATTACCCATCTTGCGACAAAGCATTCATTATTGGATATTATTCGACCGAATAGACCACGTCCAGCATGCGGTGAAGAAAATATAGCGGCCGTAGCTGAGAGTGTACTCGAAGACCGTGGATTCTCAAGCGACATCGCTTCGCTCTATGGGCTCTCAAAAAGTCCAAGAAGATCCGACATTTTCGAGCCAAATTTTGTTTAGCGACGAGGCCCATTTCTGGCTCCATGGGTATGTAAACAAGCAAAATTGCTGCATTTGGGACGAAAAGCTGCCATTTCATCCAGAAAAAAAAACGGTTTGGTGTGGTTTGTGGGGCGGTGGAATCATCGGTCCATATTTCTTCAAAAATGATGCCGGTGAGAACGTAACCATCAATGGCGACCATTATCGCGCTCCCGCACGACACTAACCACCTCTTTGCATGCCTACTTAACCCGACTCATCTAACACTCCTCTCCCTCTGGTCCCAACCCGTAATAGCACGTTTACTGGGCCTCCCATTAGGTGACCTCGATGACTAAAACTAAACTTGTTTGACCCTAGACGGGGGTGGCATATAGCCGCTGCAACAACAACAACAACCACCACCACCACCGTTATCGCGCCATGATAACCGACTATTTGATGCCTGAAATTGAAGCTTGTGATCTCCGCGACATTTAGTTTCAATAAGACGATAATCCACTTTCCAAACATCGCATCGATCAATGGATTTATTGAAAGAACACTTCGGTGAGCAGATAATTTCACTTTTTGGGCCAGTCGATTGGCCCCAGTCTACGTGTAATTGTCATCGAAAATTGGACTTATCGGATGGACCATCTGAGACGTATCCGTGGCCAACATTTAAAAGAGATAATCTTCAAAAAATAAATGGCAAAGAAACAAACATTCCCCATTAAATTTGAATTTTTTGTGTTTTTTTAAAGTAGGGACCCTCGAAATGGATCACCCGTTACAAGGACAGCACGTCAGTGCGTATGAGTAATTTAAAAAATGTTTGAATAATGAAATAAACTTTCAATATCAAAAAGAAGTTTAGATTCGTAAATCTAGATAAACAATAAAGCACACTAAACTCTTTAATCATTATTTTCTAACATTTACTACATTTCGTTAATTTCGCTCTTGTATTTTAATTCTTGTGTATGTATTCTCTTTCAGGTTGTTGCAACACGAACTGCGGACCCTCAGCCCCCAAAGCGGGCATATGCAATTAACAACAAACAATTCTATTTTGTTTAAGTGTACATTTAATTGACTAGTTGTAATGTAAAATTATTTAACATTTTATCATTGCCACAGACATAGCATAGGAAACGTTTTAGGAAATCAACACATACACTAATTTTAATTTGTGTGTGTATGAGTTAACATAGAATTCTAATTCCACTCCATTCCATAGACTTTAAACAACTCCAATACTTACATACATATACGTAATCAATAGAAAGTACTCGAAATATTGTAATTAGCAACTCGAATCAACTGAAAATAAAAACTCGGACAAAGCTAAAATTAAAAATTATCAAATTAGCCACTCAAAACAATCCATGCGACAAATGCTTATTAAGAGGCGAAAAAATACATTCATAAATGTATAAATATTATTGTAATTGAAAATAGTTGCCATAATAATAAATGTTTCATAATTTTATATTTACTGAAAAATATATATTTACATATGTATATTACGTAAAATAATTAAAACTTAATTCACAAACATAGCACATTACAGCTTAGTGCACTATATATATGTACATATGTATGTGATATTCATGTAATTTGTATAGCTAATCGGCGTTTGGTCGCCTCACGTCGTTTTTTGTCACGCTTTTTCCGTTCCTGTGTCGCTTCGCGGAACAGTTCTACACCCTCGCGTTCTTCAATTTTATGTTGTAACAAAGCCAATGAGTGCACATTCATGCCAATCGTATCCCGCATTTCACTGACGTCTCGTTGTAGTGCATGTACCAAGCCGCTAAGTAAAAGTTTTAAATTTTTTGCAGCACTAATAGGCTTCATATGAACTTTGAACAGGAATATCGTAACTTTGCA
Organism: Neoceratitis asiatica; assembly: GCA_030068015.2. Taxonomy (NCBI): domain Eukaryota; kingdom Metazoa; phylum Arthropoda; class Insecta; order Diptera; family Tephritidae; genus Neoceratitis; species Neoceratitis asiatica. The sequence continues at coordinate 43,548,822 of CM061529.1, forward strand.
AAGTAATTCAATCTGATTGCTGTGTCGTTCAATTAAACGTGGCAGTCTTTCAAACAGCTCACACACATTGGAAAAGGGCAGTAATAAAAGTGACTCTTCCAAATCAGAGGCCCTTATGCGCGCTAATGTTGTAAATAGAAAATCATCTGGATTATCCACTTGCAAGGCACGCATAAGTGGATGCATTTCAGGTTTATCTTCGTCCTCGACATCGTATTGTTTGCAAATCTCTAGGCACTCAAGTATTGATTCAGCTGCTTTCTCTGAACCAACAGTTTTTCTCGAAGGCAATTTTAAGCCTGGAAGTTGAGGTACGGCACTATCTTCGCCAGTGGCTAATTGTTGATTCTCCATCTCCTCTCGCTCTTCTTCTTGTACATCTTGTAAAACTATTGGTTCATCTGTGCGCTCAAAGAGACGTAGAGTACGGTCTGAACCACATGAAACAAGGTATTTGCCGTTAGGACTAACTGCCAAACTATACGCTTCACCAATGTGTCCTGCAATAAATAATTTATTATTAAATCATGTATTATAAAAATTGTCAGAACTATTTCTTTACTCACCTGGCAGCGTCAATATTTTTTCGAATGAATCTGCATCCCACTGTTTTACTTTGCCATCTTTGCCGCAACTGAACAACATATGTGTATTTGGTATAAATTGCAGAGCCATCACAGAGTCGTCATGAGCAAAAAGCGATCTGTGGCAATCACCGAAATCCAAGCCCCAAATTTTTATATTACGATCTGACGAGCCTGTTGCTATCAATGTGGAGTCGTAACTGATATCAAGACATGACACTGGCAATTTGTGTCCATACAATGATAAGTAAAACTTAAAGGTATCGAGAAAGAATATCTTTACAGTGGCATCGAGCAATCCCACAGCAAGGTACTTCATATTCGGTGAAACGCGCACACATAAAACTGTCTCCTCTAATTTGAGTGTATTCCTGTGCAATAGCGAAAGCACTTTTGGTCGGGTCGTATCCACTTCAGTAGACCCATCCGTGACTATATTGTCAACCAGTTCGAAAGTCCAAATTTTTACAGTAGTATCACCACTACCTGTCACACAACCCTTCATATCTGGCAATAGAGCAATTGACCACAATTCACTCTCATGTGCAGGTATTTCTTCGCAAATATCCGCAGCGCTGACATCTACTATCATCAACTTTCCACTTTTCATGCCTAAAAGTGCATAACGATCGCCTGGAACAAAAGCTGTGCACAATATATAATCTGTTGCTATTGTGCGAAGGCACTGCATGGAATCGCGGTTCCAAAACTTAAATGATTCGCCGGCACCTGAGCCGATAGCAAGTGAGTCGTTACTGAAGCATACAGACCGCACTTCCGATTGATGTCCTACGCGTGTCAGTGCGCGCAACTGCTTAACACTTTCTTCTGAAGCTTTCTGTTTAAGCGAAGCTTTTAGACTGTATAATTGTAAGCTATTATTAGCTAAGCCAACAAGCACACGTAGCTCATTTTGGGCACCCAGTATAATGTCTATTGATTTAATTTTCTGTTTTGTTTTAATGCTTTCCAATCGCTTGACTTCGTCACTAAGACTTAAACTTTTCGAAAGCAAATCTTCATTTTCTTTGCCATCATGCTCCATAGATTCGGCTGCCTTTCGACCTTTTTTTAAACGTTTTGCAAGTCTTTCTTTTGCTTCCTCTGGAGTACATATGTAGAAATTTTCAATTAGATCATTTGTTCCGTGACAACTGATAACGCGTTCTGCAGGATCTGCAACCAAGTTTACACAACGTCCTTTACCTGCACGCTGTATAACACCACAGTTGGTTACTGTGATAGGACTAATTGTGTCCTCATCATCTATACTTAAACCTTCAACAGCGTTTTCAATACTCTGGGTTGTATCATTACGTCGCCGAACTCTATAGACATTCATTGTACTTTCGCCGCAACCGGCAACCATTATATCTCCAATTAATGCCAAAGCCCATACCTCCGTACGATTGTCCACTATTGTTTTAAAACAGAACTGTGTTTCCAAATTCCAAAATTTTATCTGGGTGTCCTTTGAAGAACTCACCACTATGTTTTGCTCTCCTAGGCGTTGAAGAAAATGTGCATCTGTAATTGGGGCGTTATGTCCTATAAGTCGTTGACGTCCAGCTTGTTCCACAATATCCACAACGACCAGTTCAGTGTCAAGGCTACCGCTAACTAATCGTATACCCATTGAGTCGAAACGCAGTATAGAAACAGCACTCTTATGCAACGCTAAGGTACATACAGATTGTTCAGGTGCTCGTAAATCGAAAAGTTCCACAACACCATCAATGTAACCCACAGCAACATGTATGCGGTCTGGAGAGGATCGAATTGCAGTAACTTCCTGTTTATCACGACGCAGTGTCAATGCACGCTCACCCAATCTTTTAAAAAAATGTATCCCGATTATTTGATTAGTGTTTCAAAAACTTTCTAAAGTTCTTACCTTAAATCCCAAATAATCACATTTTCAGCCGCGGCTGCCAACGCATACCGGCCTTCAATTCTGTTGAGGATTACAAAATTTACGTTTGCTCTACCACTGGTGATAACGTTGAAACTATCTACTGGCCGATAAGCTAAATACTGCTTCGTCAAACCCATTTCAAAATAATTATTTTAAGTTACTTAATGAAGTCTTCTCCAAATTAGTAATTAATTAATTGATATTAAAAACCTAATCACTATGTTGGCTGCACGTGTTTTGATTAGTCGCTTCTTTCGTTTTGTTTTGATCGTCTATTCATACGGCGAATTCATACTTTCAAATTCGCTCGTATTCGTGCTGCTAGCAAAATTAATTATAAAAACTGCTGTTTTTATTAAATAAAAGATTGGGTCATTTACGAGTACAGTACGAAGTGGTATGACGCTATTGCAGAGAGCTTATAATAACGAAAAGGCAGAGAATATGATCCTTCTCCAGAGAACTTTGAACTTATAAGTATCACCGGGTGCAATAAACTCATCTTGGACGAAGGACAGATAAAAGGAGCCTCCGAAGCTACAGTGGCGTTAACATTGGAGTAAGCTGTGTGTTTAAAAGAGGATATAAAGAATTATAAAATAAACCATTGAATATTTGCGGACTAAATAAACGTTGAGTAAATTCGTGCAATTAAGAAGTCGAAAGAACAAATCTTGAGACTTTAATTTAGCTATCCAGTGAGCGAACTCGAAGGATTTGGGAAAGCATCGATGTTAATTACGAAAATCGTTACAATTTAATCGCTGAAGCGATTTTCGGCCGATCTACACCTTAGAACTTATATATAATATTATAAGATCCCTGCCGATATACGACCGCAATTATAATAAGAAAGAAGGGCTGTCTCGGCCATGTCGAAGTATTTACACCTTTCAAGAACATATCAAATTTATTGCAAAATGCAGAATTGGATTTCGTAGATTTTTAGTGTCAATATTAACATGAATTGACGTCCGTAGAATACTAAATTTCTCGCTCTTACATGCATTTTTCGAGGATTCTTGACGCAAAACCGCATATCTGAACAAAATGGTGTATGGGAACTATATGTTATAGCCGTTAGATTTCGATGATTTTCGGTATCAATGTACAATTCATGATATACGTATGTCTAGCATACCAAAATTCATGCTCTAAATGCTTTTTTGACGGATTTATGTCCAAAAATTTCAAAAATGATATACATATATATATGCCGACATTGGTTGGTTTGGGTTGTTATGGTTTCAACAAATTTACGGGTAAAGATACCCGAATTTACTAGAAATATCTCAAAAACTAAATCTACTCAGCTCGGCATACTGATATGATCGCTATAAATTTTGTTGAGTCTATCTATTCTTCTTCTGGAACTTATATACTAAGCACCAAAGTTAATACACATGAAATGTATAAAAAAAAATTAATTTTAAATTAAGGTGCCTACTATAATTTTAGATGTTAGCTGGTCCCACAACTTCGTATAATGCTATCGACACGGTCCTTTAAAAAGGAATTACATTAACAAGGAACTTCTTCCAAATCGTTTTTATTCCGCCCTTTACAAAAACCATTATTTTGGCGGATTTTCACAAACTGCTGCTCACGCAAGCTACAACTAGTAAAGCACTCAAGTAAAAATTTAGTATTCTAAAGTGGATGAGAAGTAAAAAAAGGTAAAACGCAATAAAAAATAAGAATACTCGTGAATTAAAACTTCCTCAAAACTTCTTCACCCTGAAGACATGTATTTAATTATGCTCCTTATAATTAGAGTACCAAGGGAAATGAAATATCTTCCCCTCTTGGGTAAGAGTTCCAGTTGACAACTTCGAAGTTATAGACAATCTCTTCTATCCTGGGAGTAGCTTTTGCACAAACAAAAATTTTAGTTTCGAAAACCAACCCAGAATTATTATTACCAATAATTAATTATTATTAACCAACAATTGGCGCCGAAACTCAGAAAGAAAAAATTACAGTGTATATATGTATGTACATATACATATACATATACATATACATTCATATATTTTTACTGAAAGTTGGAGTTTATTTCGTTTAAATTTAATTCATCTAGTTATAAATGATTTTCGTAAAATGATGTAGTCCACTATATTATTCTCCGTTGATTTGACGTTATGCATACACATGTACGTATGTATGCACATACTTACAAACGTGCACATACATACATATGCATGTATCTATAAGTAACCCGTAAACTTTTTAACTATGAACGCACCATGGATATCGTCAATCCTCCTGTAACCAGGAAGCGCTACCACGAAGTACATATGTCTGCACGTGCATGTCGTAATATATTTATATGAATGCAAATAATTTTCGATTAGCATTAACTTAACTACCGCATTCTACAATTCTTCGTGATGGGAAGGGAATTTTTTCAATATTGCATGATATAGATTGTAAAAAGCGTACACAGAAACCGAAGCGATAACCAATAGGGCACCTCCAAAAGCAACACTTAGGAAATTGCCATCTATAATTCCTGTAGTGCTTTGACGCTTGGTACTCCATATCTGCTCCGTACTGGCAGGATTCTGTTGTATTTGGGCAGTGCGTTCACTCATCAGCCGTTTCATATCGTTTAAGCGTGCACGCAACACTTCCACTGATTCATTGTCTAGATCATCTGGTTGAAATTAAAATAAATTATAATTAAAATATGAATTTTCTTAAATGTGCATAACCTTATCAGTAAATACATATTTAAGCTGTATTAATACCCACCTCCGGTATCCGGTACGCTTTGGAACTGCGACATTTCTATTTGAATATAACTTTATTATTTAATTCGTAGAAAGATTATTCTAATCGTATGAAAATATAAATCACTTAAAAAAATTCTAATATAAATGAATTATTTTTGTGTTTTTTATTATAAAAACGAAATGCATAGAAATATTTTTTGTGCGATGCTGTAAAATTTTAGATGAATGTAAATTGTCACGCCTAAGAGTATGCAACAGTATTCATTGCGCAGTAGCAAATCAATACAATTCGCTGAACTATGCTAATGTTGCCATATATCTCGTACAGCTTATCATTCCATCGGCTGCGAATTTCCCCGTTACTAATTTGCAAAGGGCCATAAATTTTGCGCCAAATTTTTCTCTCAAAAACTCTCCACGCTGACTTATCAAACGTTATCGTCGTACATGTCTCCGCACTATATAGCCGGACGGAAATGATGAGAGACTTGTAGATTTTGGACTTTGTTTCAAGATAGGTGCTACTTTGAACTTACTAGGCAATTGAGTGGCAAGAGTGATTCAGAGTTGGATTTCTAGTCTTAGTTGCTGGTGTTTCTGCTAGTTTCAACATAGGCGAAACTATCTACAACTTCAAAGTTATGACTGTCAACAGTGGCATGGGAGCCGAGTCGCGAATACGATGACTGTTTGTTTAATGACAGTAGATATTTCGTCTTGCCCTCTTTCACTACCAAACTCATACGCTTCACTTCTTTATCCAGTAGGGAGAATGCAAAACTCATGGCTCGGTTTTTGAGGTACACTCTTGTAGAAGACTGTATGAAGTCTGCAGGTCGTTTTATTTTTTTCATCAATAGAGTAAAGAAATCATAGTATGAAGAGTAATGAGTTAGTCGACGAACTGACAAAGAGGGGGTACGCCCTACATATATTATGAATTTTAGATAAAATGGAAAACCTTTTAAATACGTAGGTGGTTTGATAAGTAATTTCGGCAAATAGGAGTTTTATTTCTCAACATAGTCTTCTTTTAGCTCTATACATTTAGTCCAATATGTTTATTCAAAATAGGCGTTTGTTCTTAATTCGACCCCAATCACTCGCCGCCCAGCCATTTTTTTAAGTTTGGAAACAATAAATAGTCACAGAAGATTAAATCTGGAGAATATTCTGGATGGCGTAGCAGTTCGTAGCCAAATTTATGAATTTTTCCCATGGTGACTACACTCGTGTGCACCCGTGCTCTTGTTTTTCGCCAAATGCAGTCGCTTCTACTTCAAATCGATATAGAATATATCCAAAAAACTCTAAATAATATTCGCCAGTGATCGTTTCACTCTTTTTAAGGTAATCGATGTGAATGACACCTCGTGCATCCCAAAAGACTGTGGGCATGACCTTGTTAGCCGACAGACCTTGGCCTTCCTTGGTGCAAGCTCACTCTGAAAAGCCCACTGTCCTTATTGTTTTTTGTCTGTGGTGTTAAATTCATGTTTCGTTTACGGTAATCGCAAAAATTTGTTTGGATTGCTTTTGAAAATTGCCAAACCCTCCTTTGAATTTGCTACAAGTTTGCGCTTATGGTCGCGTTTGATCAATAGCGGGATAGCTTTTTCAGCTCCAAATATTCATTTAAAATGTGATGTTAGTGTTGTAGCGGTTCACTTACACCGCCTACGGTCAGGTAGGTCTAGTCCTAGTCATTGAGGTTATCTAACGGGATTAACATAACCAGAGGGAGGCTGGTGTTTCGACGGCTCGATGGTAGTCTAGTCCCTTCCTACTGTGTCTAGGTGGGTTCCGCTTCAAGTAGATGTCTATTCGGATGTTCACGGCGATAGAATCCCAACAGTTATTGTTTACACAGCATAATATTATGCTCCTTAACTATAAGCATAGATGTTTCACTGTGTAAGTGGTGCGCCGGTGTCACGGTCCTAAGGGCGGTGTTCGGACACAGTTGTAGCTCCTTCAACTGCGTCTTGCTAGGCCTCCATTGTCTTCGCTACTGGAAAAAGGAGAGATATCGGCCGATAAGGCCTCCTTTGTTTGCAGGTTTCTCCGGCTTTAGTAGCGGAACCACTCTACCCAGTTTCCACATATTGGTTATAATTAGAGTGGTCTAAAACAAATTGAGAACCTTGGTGAGATAGTCTGCTCCCTCTGGGCCCAAATGTTTTAACATCAGCATGCTTATTCCGTAGGGGTCGATGGATTTGGAGGCTTTCGCCTTAAGCCTCTTCTCTGGAGAAATCAAACGTCGCGCTGGTGTTTGGCAGTTTGCGCAGACGGCGGGTCACTTTGTTCTGTCAACCGAAGGGTGTAGTGGAAATAATTGGCTAAAATAGCTCGCACATCTCTTCGCGTCCAACGAGGCGTAATTACTGAGTGAAATTTCCACCCGATCATCACGCATCGTCGGATTAGACAGCGATTTGACTGTAGCCCAGAGCTTGGTTACCCCACAGCAGAGATTTCAGGACCTTAAGTGCTTCTTCCACTTGTGAGTATTTACCTTCTGTGGGGATATTCGGGATCGGCTGGGCGTAGAGTATCGCGCCTTGTCACTAACGTTTATGAGTAGTAATCATGTGTACTGAAATATTTGCATCTAATAATAATAGCAGAATAATAATTTGATATTAAAAAACAGTTTAATTGAACTTCTATCTGGTTTACACTAAATTTTAAATAACAAAAAGATAAATTTAAAATAATATTGTTGTCTGCATGCGATAAATTATTTTTAAAACTTTATACAATTGTGTCTGGGTATAGTGAGCATTCCATATAGTGCACACCTCAATGTAGTGAACACCCGAATTGGAGTACTCTAAATAGTGAACAATCGAAAAACAGTTAATAGTGAACAGAATTCTAAGCATTTTCAAACAAAAAGCAACAAAAAAAAAAACCCAAGAAATCAAAAATGAAGGAGCGCATTGTATTTTCGCTTTTGATTGTTACAAAATAAGCTGTTTCCTGATCTCAGCGGTTATATATTTTGTCGAGTGCAAATCTATTGTGGTTGAACGTGGGGTTTTTTTTTTTAAGTTTTAAATGCATAAAAATTTTAGTAGGATTTATTTTAATGATCTATTGAATTTATATACACAAAGTGTATTTTGGTGCAAATAAAATGAGTTTTTGAGCAAGAATGTTAAACTTCATAAATGAGTTATATTTTTTAATTAATTGAAAATGAGAACAGTTCCCAATTTTATAAATCTAGACAGAATACGTACTTTCCTTTTGCATACATAAATTCTAGAAAACAGTTAAATCGAAACACAATTTTTATTTCGTTATAGCATTTCACTCGCATTTTATTTAGTTATTTGAAGTATATGTATAATGTATACGTACAACTAACTAAGCACATACGGTTTGTTGTGTATATTAAACGGTTTAAATATTACATATCTACTTATAAATCGTATTATTTAATGATTTTTATATGTCTATTTTATGTATTTGTAAAGTAATGTAATCGTTAGTATAGTATAGAAAGTGCATAACTCATAATTTCTTTCTTATTTTCTGACTTAATTTTTTCTTAAAAAATATGAAATAAAAAGGATTTCAGGACAGAGCATTTTGCTTACAAAGGATTGCATTTTAAATATGTTTGAATAACTTTGACTTTTGTATACATACATACATACATTGCATTTTTCTTCTGCTATAACATTCAAAAAATTGTAATTATTCCTTTTCTGTACCATAACTAACGTATTGTGCTCAAAATCATTATCTTTTTTTTTTTTTTATACCTGTTTAAGCTAACGAAATTACAAAACATAATTATTGACACACTTGCGCGTAACATGACAGGCAAATTATTAACAAATAACTATTAATAAAATTTAAAATAATACAACAAGCTCTTATTGACTTGAAATAGGTGTATAAGTTCGTATTCATATTACTTTACTCGCATTTCACATAACTTTAATTTTTTTGTTGCTACTTTGTAAAATTTAAAGGCAAATTATTTCATAAGTAATTAGTAGCTAGTTAAAAAGTTTCTTTTTATTTGAAATATGTGCCCAATTATTTAGATTTATTAATTTACATATATATTAAACTATAAATTTAATCAAACATAAACCAAAGTTACACAGCGTGTTTGGAACAAATTCAATAGTTTCATTGTAATATATGTAGATTTAAGCGTGTGATGTGGACGTTGCTTATTTGCACTTACTACGATCTTAAGTATTAATAAATATGTTTGTAATCGATTTAGATTTTACGATATTGTAAAAAATGTCGTTTACTGCTGATATGACAATACCTGTTATGCTAGACTATATTATTATTATGTTTACAGAGGTTACAGTAAAGTACATTAGTTAAGCTACTAAAGCACCTCAAGTACAATCATACATCACTTACTTGTATATACGTAATGCATATACACATCGAACCCTGTATGCAAAAAGACGGAAGAGCCGAAACGTAAATTTTAAGGAAGAAGGATTTTTTTATAATTTCTGTGTATACAGTTTATGTGTAGATATGAAGTTCTGTGCATAATTTTTAATTTTAATTAATTTGAATTATAATTTTTCTTTCTTTAATTTATAAAATGCAATGATGGTGCGTGTGATAATAAATTATCGATTTCTACAAAAAACCCAAAACTGAAAATCATGGTTCATACGTCTTTCTTGTGCACACGGCTCGATATGTATATCGCAAATTTAATTATCTGTTTACAAACATATATCACTTTTATCAAATACAATCTATAAAAAGTGTTTGTAAAGATATCTGAACAAATTTTAAATTAAATTCAATTCCAAGTTGCAAAACCATTTCTCTTTTTCAATTACTTTAATTTTCGAGGCACCACTAAGTAGAAGTGTGAACAAATTTTTTATGCAAAAAAAAAAAAAAGTTCGTTAAAAGATATTTTTAATTCATATTTATATGTGTATATAATATTATGTATAATTAGTGCGTTATGTTTTGCGCATACTCGTATCATATTGATTTTCTCTTCTTATAAATATGGTATAGTTATGTGACACAGATACAATAATACATTTGAAGAGTTTCCCGAAGAGGATTGACCAGCTGCTTATGCCACTGGTATATTATCTGGCACATACTCAATAAAATTAGCTGGAAATTGACCTTGTTTGCCATTAATTTCACCATAAAGCCAGTCTTCATTGATTCGGTATAATATGGTAACCATTTCATTCTCCTAAAAATATTAGATGTTTGTTTAGAGCGCATATTCAAAGTCACAAAATCAATAAAAATTTTGGATTACGTTCAATCAGCTGCTTACCTTCAAGGCCAAATCACCGTCATATTCGGCTGGGAAATTGTAAAGACATCGTATGCGCAAAGGTTTAGCCATCGCATTTTGTTGCAATGTTTCTTGTGTATTACTATTGACAGCCAGCGCTGGACCTTCAGCTTCTAATGGCTCTTTGACGTCAATGTAATTAATTGGAAAGATACCTTCACATCCAGAACGCGTACGACCTCGGTACCATTCTGTACTCACCTGTTCTAAAATATAGATTTTCTCATTCTCCTGCGAATAAAAATATAAATCAATATAAATACTCGGTTATACGATAATATAATTTCATACGCACCCGAAAACTGAGATCGCCGTCTTCGACACCATCAAAATCGTATAGTGCTATGCCATGTGGTCTAGTTTCCTCAGCGACACCACTACAGCCGAAACCACCGCTAGCTGCGCCAGCCAACTGCAACGCGTCCACTTTGCCTGATATTACGTCCAACAATGATACACCACTCGGTGCGGGTGGTGGTGCACATATGGGCATTGGTGGAGATGGCGGCGTCGGTGGAGTATCAGTATCACCATGTGTAAACTGTGGTTTCGACAGCATAGGCGGTTTCGGTGCGCGTGGTTTCTGTGATATTTTCGGTTTAATAATCGTTGGTACACTTAATGAGGGTGTTGGTGGTAGAAGACTTTTGCCATTACAAAGCGGATTGTCGCTGCTGGCATGAATACGCGAGTTTATTGTGTTCAGATTACGTACCGGTGCGGTGCCGATGCTAGTGTTAGTGGTAGTGCTGCCATAAATACGATCGGAAGCAGTATTGAAACCGTTATCGAAGGCTTCCCACGGATCGAGAGGACTGGTAGTTGCTGGACGGCTACGCGCACTGAAGTCATCCTCAAAACCACTTTCTGGTTGTGAGACGCTACCGTTATTGGGCGAACTGAAGTTTGAATCGGAACTGAAACTATCGACGCTGAGGCAATCACTATTTGATTTTTGTGTGAATGTTGGCGAACTTGGTGGTGAATCAAAGCTGATCAGTTGTGCTTCGGCTACGTTCGTGGCACCTATGTTGGCAGTGCCTAACGACGTTTGCGATGTGGACGAATAACAGCTGTTCCAATTAGCTTGCCAACTGTTGCTGCTGTTGCTAGTATTTGTAGTGCTCCAGGAATTTGTGCTATTGTTGCTACTGATATTTGTTGTTTTTGTTGTTGTAACCAATGTATTATTTACAGCATAGTTACCACTACTGACACCATATATTTTATTTGCTTTGTTGTTGTTGTTATTACTAACGCTGCTGCTAGTGTGTTTCTTGCTACGGAAAATGTTACTTAACAATTTTGTTGGATGGGTGATGGGCGGCAGTGGCGCTTTCCGGCCATTCACCTGAACTTTGGGTGGCGGTGGACGTGGTGGTGGCACTTTCTTGGCATTACCATTCGTATTAGTATTAACTGCGGGTAAGGCAAGACCTCCGAAAGGATCGTCGTCCCAATTGGTTGTGGGCGTGTATCGTGCTTGTGGAAACTTTCGTGTTATCGCCGACTGATTACTATTGTTCACATCGTTAAAACTATTGTAATTATTGTTGCTGCCGATGCTATTGCTACGATTACTCATGGACATGGTAGCGGGACCTTTCGGCGGAGGCGGTAGATTTATAGTCATTTTCTGTACTCCACGATTTTGTTGCTGTTGTATTTGCTGTTGTTGCAATTGCAAGCGTAGTTGTTCAATGCTTGCATTGGCACCGGCGGCAGCATTTTGACCACGCGCTGCCGGTGGCGCAGGTGCTGGCCTCGACGGAATCGTCATACTAATCCTGCTTATAATTTATCAAAAAAAAAAAGCGTCGATGACGTGCTGCAAAACAAAAAAGAGAAGCGAATATACGTGAAAAGTAATTGATTGTAATATATATATGAATATACATATGTATATTTACATACAGTTGTGTATGTGTGTACGCTTCGCAAGTCAAAACAAAATATTCTAAAAATAATTTATTGGACAATGTATTAAGAGCATTTTTTTTAGCAATTTAATTAAAATAAATATATTATACTTTAGTAGTTCTCTGAGAATAAAAAGTTTGTGTTTACTTTGAAATTGTTGGCGTTGAACTGTTGGCTGTATTGCAAAAATTCACCCATTTAACTTGCGAGCTGATAAGGAAAGACCGATAATAATGACGTTCAAAATAAATGAAAATAAAATAAAATAAAAAAGTATCCCAGTCGGAAAATGAGTATGGACAGCATTACTTTTTTCGAACCCGAAAAAAATTAACAAATTCAATGTAAGGGTATAGGTAATATGAACTATTCCGACTCGAGCGCAATGTCATTATTAAGACCTTATTTTCATACAATTAATGTATGAAAAGGTAATGCTCACTCCATACATTGCTTCCATAGGACATTTGCTGTGTTAAGAGTGGCATATTTATGTAAGATACTCGTATAAATGGTGTGTCCATAGTTTTTTTTCTGTATTACATTTTCCAAACGGGATAGGATAGGCGTACATATGTATGTAGACGCTCACACCGATGTACATGCATACGTGCTTGTTTTGCAAAATAGGTGGAATCCCAGTTTCCTCCCTTAATTTCGAATTCCTAAAAAATAATGATGATGAATGAATGTATATTATATGCACGTACATACATTACATATAACTCTCTGACCTTGCATATGCACAATGGTTTCTTGAGAGTACCATTTTTTAAATAATCAAAATAGTTGGAGGATCTGCTTTTATACTCGATGGAGTGAAAATTCCCCCAAAATATCAAAACTCCATACATTTTGTAGTCTTAGTTTGTTATAAATATACTTGCTTTTAATGTAGTTGAAATTATTTAAAATAATTTTATTGTTGTTACTATGTAATTTTAATTTATGAAAATTCGAAAATTTTCTTTGAAAAAAAAAGGAAAACATTGGTGGTTTCACTAAATTTTAATTTTAACAATAATTAAATTAATAATTTGAGTGTGTTTTGTGGCAAGATTTTAACAAACAAACAAAATGTTCGCATTTAAAAAATAAAAATATAAAAAAATAAACTTTTTAAAATATTATCATGTGTTTGAATGCTAAAAGATATTGTATTGAATAATGTACAATCGTGAAAATCTTTTAAATCGTTAAAAGTAACGTCAGCCAACAACTACAAAAAGAAGAATCTGACACTGCACGGAGTCATCACCACAATAAATCGTGATATTGCAATTTATTATCACTTTCAATCATTTCAAAGCGAACTACTAACAATCGCCATCTAAACATCATCAACAGCTAAATAACAGCAACAACTACTACTATGGACTTAGTTTTTAGAGCTATATTGAACCATATTTTCTTTTTGGGAAAGATGAAAAAATTACTAGAGTCTGAGCGGTAGAAGTTATAGCTGTTTCGGAAAACATCACGCTGCCTCATCAGACTCATTTCCAAACACCAACTTGGGATATTCACAGCACGAACCAATAGTTAAACCGGTAAGGCTACGTGTGCGCCGGATTAAATTATTATTGTTTTTCACTGTTCCCTTTTTCTACATATTCACGATCAAGTGCTCAGAATTTCTGTAGCTGTAAACTTGTCGCAACATAGTTATTTTTGTGAAAATCTACTAACAAATATTCCAAGACAATGCCTTTTTTAAAGTATTTGATTAACAGGACAATTGGAAAGTGCTCGGCCCGACTTATAAATGGCTCTACTAGAATTCAAAGAATTAAATCCAAATCCACCTAACCTTAAAAGGACGCACATATAAATTTGACAGCTTTCGGATAATTAGTTTGTGAATTATAATATTTTGAGTGAAGCAACGTTTGTTAATGTGAAAAAAATGGATAAAAAGGAGTTTCGCGCGTTGATAAAATATTTCTTTTTGAAGAGAAAAAATACAGTTGAAGCAGAAACTTGGCTTGATGACGAGTTTCCGGACAATGCCGCAGGAAAATCAACCATCAAGGATTGCTAGGCTAGGTTTAGATGTTGTGCAATGAGCACCGAAGACGGGCGCCTAAGTATAGTGTATAGTCTCTTTCGTGTGACTTCTTTGGCTTAATCCTTCAGATTATAATAAGAGCTGCAGAACTGAACATAGATGGTACAGTCTTCTATATATGAGCATATGCCAATTATGTCGATATCATTGTCCTTAATAACCACATCGTAAGTTCTGCTTAATCCAGATTGTAAAAGCACGCGAGGTGATGAACTCTGGTAGTGAATAAAGACAAGACGAAATATCCTCTGTCATCAAACAAATAGTCAGTATATTCCCGTATTGACTCCACGTCACTGTTGACAGTCATATTCGAGAGAAGTCTTGAGGAAGATTTATAATCATTTGTGCATTGGCAACGTCGACTACCGTAGGCGGCGGAACGATAAACTGTACGAGTTATACGACGACATTGACATAGTTCAACGAATTAATAGACAACGGTTTCGTTGGTTAGGTTACGTTATCCAGTTGGACGAAAACACTTCAGCTCTGATAGTATTCGATACAGTACTCGCTGGTTGAAGCAGAGGAAGGAGAAGATCTCCGTTCGGGAAAGACTCGGCTGCATCTAGTGTCTCCAATTAGCACCAATCGTCTAATGGAAGAAAGGACTTGCGTGCTATTGTTAATTCTGCTAATCACGTAAACGGTACCTATGCCAAATAATAAAAAGTGTAGAAATTATCACTCTCTCGTCCATTATCTTCTAATTCAGTAAGAAGTACAAAAATAGTAAGTAATACACAAAAATTCATGTACAAAACGAATATAGCAATAACATTTGAATGCATTTAAAAAAATGTCGTGCAAGAATACAAAAACAAAAAGCCTATGCAATTAATTTGTTTGTGTAAAATTACTTTCGAAATATCAAAAGATTAATTCGATGAATTGTGTTTGTATAATTGTCGAATTGAAAGGAAGAAAAAGCAAGCATATAGTAGGACGATTCCACTTGCTATAAATTCGGCTTGAACAAGTGTATGTATGTAAATAAAAAAAATAACAAAAAAAATTAAACTCTTTTTTGACACAAAGGAAGCCTTTACTTGCTGCTACTTTTTGGTTGTTATTAAGCCACTTTTTTATACCGTTTACGAACATAAAATTGCCCGAAGTATGAAAGTACCAGAAGCAGAAGAGTTTATACCGTTCGGATCAGAACTACGAGTTGATTTGAAATCCGTCTGTCAATCTATCCGTCCATCTGTTTGAACGAAAACTATAGTCCCTCAGTTTTTGAGATATTTCAACCAAACTTGGTAGGAAGATGCACCTATACGTTTAAACGATCATTTGCCGGAACCGGCCAGATCGGACTACTATAGCATATATACGACCGATTTTTCAAATTTGAAATTTTGGGTCATAAATTTGGTATACTACACATACATAATTAACTGCATATTGGTTCTGAAAATCATGGAAATCGGACGAATATAGCACATATCTCCCATACACCGAATTGTTCAGATATGAGATTGTGGGTGAAAAAATCAGCAAAAAAGGAATCTAGTAGTTTGAAATTTTCTATTATCCACACATATTGCGAACTGCATATTGGTAGTGAAAATCATCGAAATCAGAATATTATATCACATAGCCCCAAGCAACCGATTTCTTCGGATATGAGGTTTTAGGACAAAAATCCGCCACAAAAGCATCTGGGAGCGCGAATTTGGTATTATGCACACATATTATGAATTGCATATTGGTAGCGAAAAAATAGATATGAGGATTCAGGACAAAAATCCCCTAAAAAAAGCGTTTCGAAGCGTGAAACTTGGTATTCCACAGACGTAAATTCAAGTTTTTATTGACACTGAAAATTAACAAAATCGAATTTTGTAATTTGCAATAAATTTTATATATTTATGAGGGGTATAAAGACTCCGGAATTGCCCGAATACAGCATTTCTCCCATGTTTAATACGTCTTTTTATTTTACACTTACGAGATATGCAACTTCAACTTATCTAAGCTAGTCCGAACATGAATACTGCCAAGGGGCGTAAAAGACAAATGTTCAGTTTTCTGTTTATGATGCAAATCGGTAATCCAGCATCACTCACCTCAACTACCAATATTTCAAAGCCCTAGAACTTTGTACTTTGTTTACAACAAAAAAAAAATTCTACGGAAAACTTTAGCTTTGTCGCTTACGCCCTTTTTTCGGTTACTGCGCTGTACGACAAATGAATGAATACATATTATTTAAGAAAATGCGCATCAATGAATTAACGTCGCAATTTCTATTACGTATACAAACAATAATCACTCCCCCGAGAAATTTCACAAAAATGGGCAACGAAATCTCATCAATAAAACGACTGGACAATATTTTTTGAGAATATGTATGTATGTATGTGGATGACAATTGTGACACCCCTTGTGTGCATACCACATTAGTACTTATGTATGTGTAAATGGTATACAACGTTCGTATGATCCAAAGTGCAAGAGGTAAATCATCATGAATCAGGGAACCCTAGTGGCTCTATCGGCGCCACAATATCAAATGATTTTTTATTATGTAGATGCATATGTTAGCATATCTGCGGATTTTTAGTAAAAATAACTTAAGTAATTTCATTAAGTTTTATGTTAAAGTTGTATACAAGTTTTTTTTTGCTATATACATACATATGTATATCATATACTTGTATAATTGGCGATTTGTAACCGCAAAATGATGGTGGGACGTACACTTTATTCTAAGCCACCTGCGAACGGCCGATGAATTTTTATGTTATTCACTTATTTTTCATGGCAGAAATACACTCGGAGGACTTGACATTTCTTGCCGAGAGGCGACCGCAATTGGGAAAATTAATTTTCTATAATTTTCGATGTTGGTACTGTTTTTAAACTTTGTTTTTAATAAATTCTTGGGAGCTGTAAAATGTCATTAAAATTAATTTACTTGCGGCCTTAGAGAAAAAAAAACAAAAACTGACTTAAGTATTTTTATTAAATGTCGAAATATTCACACATATGCACATCTATCTGTACTTATATACATATATTAATGGGAATGACCTGAAGACGGCATAGCAAAATATTTATTATTTACAATTTAAATTATAACAATCAAATATTTTTCGAATCTAAAGGGTTTTCCAATAGGGATGATATGATTTCAAAGTGTCATTTTGGCCATTTTTAATACGTCATGATCTGTCTTTTTTTTTTTCATTGTATTCAGTAATGTTTACAATTTCATCATGGCAAGATATACGCAAGAATGAATTTGATGTTTTTGGTTTGGAAGGATTTTTTCTTAAAAAAATCGTTATCGTTTTCAAGTCGTTCCAAAGCAAAATAATCAAATTCATTCTTGCGTATATGACGCTCACTTTCATCTGAGTGGTGCGGTAAATAAACAAAACTGTCGATTCTGGTGCTGCTGCTCTGAAGAAAATCCACAAATTAGTCATGAACAACCATTATATAAACCTAAATTGACAGTTTAGTGTGGTTTTTTGGTCTGATGGAATCGTCGGCCCGTACTTATTTCGAAATAAAGCTGGTAGCACCGTTACTGTCAATGGAGAGCGGTATAGATCGATGATAACCAACTTTTTATGGCCACAATTGGAGAAAGTTCATCTTAACAACATCTGGTTCCAACAAGACGAGGCTATGTGTTACACAGCGCGTGCAACAACCGAATTATTGCGAGAAAGGTTGGGAAATTCGAATATTTCAAGAAATTGTGACATGGAATGGCCTCCAAGAAGTTGTGATTTAACACCATTAGACTACTTCTTGTGGGCTTATTTGAAGTCATTGATCTTTAGCAATAAACCAGACTCTCTCCAAGATTTAAAAATCAATATTGCACGTGCTATTCATGATATACGACTTGATTTAGTGGAAAAAGTGGGGTTCATCGAATTCGTTCCTGCAAAAGAAGTCTTTGAGGCCATTTGAATGATGAACTTAATTGTATCGATTGTACTTCACATTAAATAAAAAATAATTTGAATTTCCTTATTAATTAGAGTGTTTGTTTTTTAAAGAAATCATATCACACTTATTGGAAAACCCTATATAACACTCGTATCAATGACACTTCCAGAGGGTCAAATCAATTGGTAGAAAATGCCATAACTTGCATTTGTGATTTGTATTGTTTAATTGCTATTTGTAGAATATACATATGTACTTAGTAGGGACATAAATACTGTTACAACATTAAACACACGTATTTCAATAGAAGAATTGAGCATAACACATAATTCCCATATGATTTATAACATATAACCTGTAAGGCGTTATTCTGTATCGGGAATTCTAAATTGTGTGAGTTTTCAACATGGAATGGTCAGATAATGAAAACCGTATCGCTGTTATAGCGCTTTTTAAGTGTGAAATGAAAAAAGGTGATATTTTCAAAACACTCCGTTCGCTCGGCATTAGTCGCATGTTCGTATACCGGTGCATAAAACTGTTTGAGGAGACTGGGGATGTTAAAGACCGCCACCGGTCGGGCCGTCCACGCACAGTTCGAACGCCGCAAGTCATCAAAGCTGTCAAATCAAGAATTCTGCGAAATCCGCTCCGAAAAAAAAAATCATTGCCCGGGAGCTGAATGTTTCGCAAAAGTCCATTAATAAACAAAATGGTAGGGTGTATGCACGGTCATCTATGGAAGCATCTGAACTGATTCCACGGGTCGAAAAAGGTCATCACCCAGCTTCAGTCATGGTATGGTGGGGTGTCTCTTATGATGGGGTAACTGACTTGCATTTTTGCGAACAAGGGGTCAAAACTTCGGCCAAAGTTTACCAAGAAACCGTGTTGGAAGCTGTTGTAAGACCACTTAACCATCCCATGTTCCAAAACAAATCATGGACTTTTCAGCAAGGCTCTGCGCCGGCCCATAAAGCTAAAACGACCCAATTTACCAGCATTCATTTCCTCTGAAGAGTGGCCCTTTGAACCCGCTGGATTACAAATTGTGGACAGTTTTAGAGGACATGGTTTGCCCCAAAAGATATCCCAACATTGATTCTCTTAAGACAGCTTTGATTCGTGCTGTGGCGAATTTCCCAATGGAGGAGGTGCGTGCGGCTATTGATGGTTGGGCAGTCCGACTTAAGGTGTGCGTGAAGGCTAAAGGCGGGCTTTTCGAATGAATACTGCTTTTTTGTATACAATATATCAATAAATATGTAAAAAGAATTGGTCCAAAACATTCATTATTTTTTATTTCATAGCATGAAATGTGTGTAACAGTATTTATGTCCCTACTAAGTACATATGTAGCACGTATTTATAATCTAAGAGAAGAACGTTATTTTATATAACAGTGCCACGGCGAGTAACCATTATTGTTACATTATTACATTATAAAACTCTATTTGACATCTCTCTAATCAGTTGGAACCGAATTGTACTGGAATCGATTGGTACCTATTAGGGAGGATATCGGCCGAAAATCGCGTTAGTTGTTACAATGCGCCCAATATATATAAGTATATTTACTCGTATATATAAGAACACTTGCAAATACACTTGCATACTTCTTTACTAAGAGCAAAAAATAAGTACAAAAGGTAAAAAATTGTGAAAAATAAGTACTTTACTTCCCAAATAAGTACGTATGGCATTTCTAATATGTATGTATGTATGTAAAAACATAATTTTTATGTACAATAGGTGCACATTTATAAATACGTAGTGAAAACAAAAATTTAGTACCGTCAATTAAAAAATTTTTAGCTACCATACATGGTTAGGTTCTTTTCCCTCTGTACACAGCTGTTTTGAGAGCATTTAGCTGTTTATAGTTTCAAAAAACAGTATAATTTGTTTGTTTTGTTTCAATTAAAGCTAAGTCGGAAACTTTTCTCTTCACTGCAGCTGAACTAACTGGAAATGATAATAAATTCATCACAAAATCGGCAATTCCAAAGGCAAAGTAATTTGCAGAAAGTAGCCACGTAACAAAATGAAAATGACAAAGACTTTATACCTTTCACGAACATATCAAATTTATTGTATTGCATTTTAAATTTAAATATTTATTCTAATATCTAAAAAAAATCTGTTGTAAGAGGCAATATGATATAAATAGTATTCCGATTTCGATGATTTTCAGTGTCAATATTAACTTAAAGTGAGAACGTCTAGAGAATATAAAATTTCACGCCCTTAGATGCTTTTTTGACGGAGTTTCGATCAAAGCCTCATATCTGAACAAATCGGTGTATGGAAGCTATATTTTATAGTTTCAATGATTTTCAGTACCAATGTGCAATTCATTATATAGTATGTAATAGTACATTTTTACCACTCTTTCGATGAAAAAGAGTAAAATATATTGAACATTTCTAAAAAAAAAAATCAACAACACAAAAAACTCACTAAAATGGAAGATACGGTTTAATAGTTGATCTCATCTTTATCCTCTAATTTTCGTTTGTGCTTCTGTGATTCGCCTTACAAATTTTTCAGAGCTAATTACGCTAAAAGAGTCAATATGGTTTTCCTACTAAAACTTGGTAGAAGAGCAATCAACAATGTTAAGAACTTTTGGCCTTACTTTGCTCAAGCTGAAGATTTTAGAAAGGCTAATGAATACTCACATAAAATCAGTCTTAACAGGAGTGAATTTATCGACCGCCCAAGATGCGTACATAAAGTATCGATTAACGGTGTTGTATTGATTCATTAACGTTGATTCTCTAACACAAGTCGGTATAATCGAAATAATTTTCAGATGAATAAAATGGATGTTATGTGCAGAATGATCATAACATCCAGCGGCTCAACAACAAGAACAAATTGCGTGAACAGAGGGGACCGTCAAGGAGGTGTCTTTTTCGTGCTTCTATGGATGGTAGTGCTGAACGAAAGAATGCTAAAATTCAACGGAGAACTATTTGAAATAGTAGCAGATGAAAACTAGTTGATGGTATCAAAGCTAACGCCTTCCAGAATTATGAGCGGGACCAGGCAATAGTCCTAGTAATACGAAGCTGATGCTATTCACAACTACCACCAAAACACTTTAATTTCGTCTTCCTTCATTCAACCTGTGGATTTTTATTGAATAACTACGATATGACAGGCGGAATTGCTGGTATTTTGAGCAAATAGCTCAAAACAGATGGAAATCCACGTCCACTTCTAAGGTAACGAAACAGATTTGACCAAATGTGTCAGAACAAGAACTAAGAACTTACCAAATAGTTCCAGATGTTTATATTGATTTACAGCCACAACGAACATCTGCCCTATAACAACAATTGCCGCAGCTCCAAATTGCAAAATAATAAGGAAGCAGTTTCCGTTTTTCTATGTGAATGGCCAGCTTCCCCGTAAACTTGACATAAAACACTTCAAATATTCATCAGGTGCCAGGTACCAACAATGTGATCGCAGGAATTAAAAGGTCTCACGATGCATCAAAATGGTTTCAATTGGGCTCGAGGTTAAAGTCTCTTAGGCAGTACTCCTACCTACTTACCTCTCGGCGCCAAAAACGGATTATTTGTTTTAAATTACTATGCGAATAACGACCTTTATTTATTTTATTTATCGAAATCAGCGGAGAAATCAAAACCGAACAATTAAGGAGTTTTAAGTTCGAGAGAAACCGAAAAATAGACACTCGGCTGATATTTATATTAATTTTACAGATCGGTCAAAACCAAAGGGTGATCCATTTTGTGGTTCCCTACGTTTTTAATAAAAACAACTGGCGAATAACACATGTAATGTTTTGCTCCAAGGCCTGAATCGAAGCGGGATTGTCCGCATAGACTTTAAACTTAGCATATCCTCACAGGAAAAAGTCTAACGGTGTGATATCCCATGATCTTGGTGGGCAATCAATCGGCCCAAAACGTGAAATTATCTGCTCACCGAAGTGGTTTCTCAATAAATCTATTGATGTCGCGGAGATCACGAGCTTCAATTTCAGGCATCAAATAGTCGGTTATATGGCTCGTAAATGTCAGATTTTCTTGGAAATTTTCAAGAGCCCATAGAGCGAAGCGATTTCGCTTGGGAATGTGAATGCGGCTTCAGTTCTTGCACCATCTGTATTTTGTACGCTTTCAATTCAAGATCTCGACGTAAAATGCGTCAAGTCCGAGTTGCTGCGAACGGCGCCGAATCGACTCTCCAACGTTTTCATGTACACTCCCAGCTACGGCCGCTATATTTTCTTCACTCCGTGTGCTGAACGTGGTCTATTCGGTCGAATATTGTCCAATAATGAATGCTGGGTCTCAAGATGGGTGATTGTGTTGTGAATAGTACGCTCTGTAGGCCGATTATGTTGACCATAAGTTGAGCAAAGCGTGCGATACACATTTTTTACAGGACGTGAGTTTTCGTAATAAAAGTGAATGATTTGTAAACGTTGTTCAGGCGTAAGTCTTTCCATGATGAGATGTCAAACAATACTGAACAAAAATAAGATGACAGCATGACACGACTCACGCGTGATCTGTCAAAAAAAAAAAAAAAAAGAAGCCTATTGAAAAAATTACCTCTACTTGGATCACTCTTTAGAAGGTCTGTTATATGGGAGGTAGTCTATTTCTGGACATATATACATATGTAATATGTAGGAGACAAATACTTAGTTGCTGTCCGTTTCAATTCGTGTTCGTACTAGATCATGGGAATCATAATATCATTTTTTTCGAATTATATCGAGTAGTTTTAGATATATGTATGTACATATACTTTTTGATTCAAAAGTGGTTCGTGCCTCACCCATCCGAAATTTTTTTTCAACCTTCCTATTTTACCATTTGATCGTATTCCTTAACAAATATGACTTTAATTGCAAATTAAGTTACCGAATTATCGCAGTTTTCGTAATTTTTAAAATTAGCTTTATACGAGAGGTGAATGTGAACTCTGTAAACATAGTAGAACTTTCTGTATTTATTATTTTCTGCATTTCCTTTCCATTTTTAAATAAAAAAAATACAAAAAGCAAAACGACGAAACAGTCAAATTGTGGGCCGTATAAGTAAGCAGTATTTCATGATAACTGAGAGAACGAACGATCTAATTCACGATTCGTTTGAGGAAGCCGTATTAGACACGCAAAATCGTTTTACTTGAAAAACCAGCATCTTCAAATTGAAGTTTATTACTTAAACGAACATAATTCCTTCTAACAACAAAAGAAGTAATGAAATATATACATAAATACGACTTTCAAAACAAGTAATTAGTTTGCTCTTTAGCTAAAGCTGGCATCATATCTGATTTGAAGTGTGATAATTTTTATCATCTATGTATGTACATATATCTACCGCTATATTATAACGTTTATGAGAGAATATTATTCCTTTTTGTATGTATGTAATTGTAACACCCTCTATTAATACTTTTATAAGCCTTACATATTGCTCGCTGTATAAATAAATGTGCAAACGTGGGAATTCGAATAGCAAAAGAAAGAGAAAAGTTACACAAAATTAAACTATAATTCATTTGATTTTCTTCGCTAGTAATAATATAAAAACTATGCAACACATATTTTTACGCAATTCTTGCCGCTTTTATTATTGTATATAATTTTTATTACTGTTATTTATTTATTTTTTGCCTGCTGCATATTTTCTGATAAGGCATTCCGCTTTTTGAGGTCATTACTTTATCGTCGACTGCCGCTAGCCAGCTACATATGTATGTTCATGTATACTTACACAGATTTATCCATTTTGCGGTTTCCAAAATAAACGTTAATAAAATGCATATAAAATAACTCTTTTTATGAAATTTCCTTTTTTATAAAGTTTGAACCTCGGCATTATAGGTGAAACATTACATCATTCATATGACCGCCTCGTGAATTATTGCGGTAATTTTGAGCTAATTTTCGACCACTTTTTCTCACATATTGGGCGGTATCTCTGCCAGAACTTGACGAATGTTAGTTTTCAAGTGCCTAAGAGTTAAAATTTTATCCGCATAAACACGGTTTTTCGCGCAGCCCGATAAAAAAAGTCCAACGATGTTAAATCGCACGATCTCGGTGGCCAATTGACATCGTCAAGACGAGAATAATACGCGCCCTTGTAATTTCTCTCGAAATAAAGCCATATTTGCTCGTGTTGTGTGGCATGTGGCACTACCAACAAGACACATTTTGTCCAAGTCGTGTTCTACAATTGCAGGCCAAAAAAAGTAGGTTAGAATACGACCATAACGCTCGGAATGACAGTGTCTCGCCGTTACCGTTTTCAAAGAAATAAGGTCACAGAATCACACCTCCGGACCAAAGAGGACACCAGACAGTAAGTTTTAGTAAGTTTTTTTTTGGGTGTAATAGCCTCCCTTCAATTATTTGAGAATTCTCGAAGCCCCAAATGCGACGATTTCGTTTTTTCACGTATCCACCGAGTGAGATCTTCATCGTCGTTGAAGAAAATTTTGTTGGAAAAATCGCGATCTACTGCTTGTTGATCAACTGGCTTCAGTTTTTGTGTGAGCTGAACTTTATATGGATGTAGGTGTAAGTTCAGGTGCAAAATATGCGCAAGTTACAGCTCTTGAAAACGTTGAGAAATAGACACATTC
This sequence comes from Neoceratitis asiatica, assembly GCA_030068015.2. Classification (NCBI taxonomy): domain Eukaryota; kingdom Metazoa; phylum Arthropoda; class Insecta; order Diptera; family Tephritidae; genus Neoceratitis; species Neoceratitis asiatica. Next base: position 43,573,930 of record CM061529.1, read on the forward strand.
AGATCTTCGGATAAACTTTCACTTACAGCAGCAATATTGGAGGCGGAACGAGCAAATCGATGATGCACAGGCCTTATAATATCTGTAACCGATCCAATCTCTTCATAAATGTCCGACTTTTAAATGAAACAAGGCACGACTGGTTTGACATGTGTCAAAATACATCCCTGCACTTTCGAAAGCACTAAATGGTTAACAATATATATATATATATATATATATATATATATATATATATATATATATATATACATAAAAGTATACATATGTATGTTGCATGAATCTAGCTGATCGTACCGGGCACGGGATATCGTGGTTAATTGCATTATTACAAAAAACACATGCAAATCCATAAAATGAAATAAGAATGAAGTAATGGTTAGACATACATATGTAAGTTTATACAATGTATGCATAAATACAATTGTATAAATGTGAATACGGATGAAGTGTCCAATTTTGAGATTCGTTCTTCCGCCTACATTTATTTGAATTTTTTTTTTTTGCTTCGGTGCATTTTTCATATAATATAAGTTTGTATGTATGTATGTATCTAAAAACTTATTATTTAGACATTGTGTACATTTAGTTTATTTGGAAAAAATAAATTTAGAAATTGACACTAAATATAATGTTTTTATTACAAGAACAAACGGAAGAAATAAAAATAATAATTACTTCAATCCTTTTCTCCATTCATTAGAAGACAAGCATACAACGCAATATTCATATTTATCAAAGTTTTATTGAAATTTTACACGAACTCGATTGCTCTGCTTCCGCTAGCGAGATCTCCCATCTCATCCTTCCATCGTCTAAGTTATTTGCCACTGCCAATGCGCAAAGAACCATAAATCGTCCCCAAAAACTTTCTGTTGAAAATTTCAAGCGCCGACTTATAGGATGTTGACATCGTCCACGCTTTTGCACCATATAGCAGGCCGGGAATTATGAGGGAATTATAAAGTTTATTTTTTTTCCATCGAGAGATGTACTTTACTTTTCAATTGCATACACAGTCTAAAGTAGTACCTGTTGGCAAGAGAGATTCTGCATTGGATTTCAATGCTCACATTATTACTGTAGCTTATGCTGGTCCCTAAGTAGACGAAATTATTTACAACTTCAAAGTTATGACCATCAAAAGAGACGTTTGTTTGATGACAGAAGGTATTTCGTTTCGTTTCATCTCACTAACAGAGTTTCGTTTAGCTTCGGCATACATCAGCAATTTTATATGTATAGAACATTGTGGCTTCGAAACCCCGGTTGGTACCGAATGATTCAGAGACGCCCTTCCCAACTCTCGCATGAGATATAAGTTTTTCAGGGATATCAAATTCAGCTATAGCGAGGTAGAGACAACCAATTTTCGTGCTGTCAAAGACAGCTTTGAAATCGATGGAAAAGTGGTGTGTATCGATCATTTTCTTTTGAGTTTTTTCTAAGATTTAAGGAAGGAAGAAGTATCAATTGAATACATGCTACGGTGGACGGATTTCCTATCATTGCACGATACAACAACATAATGCCAATGCAAATGATACGATTTGAAAAATAAACGCAGAAATATTCCTCATATTGGTTTTCGGAGTAGGAGTGACAGTCTTTGGCCAGATAAAAATTCGGGTCCTTCCGGTATGAAGAAACGACAGTCGCGGGAACTATTAGATTTTAGTAGCCTCTTACGACAGGCATGCCTTGTCGTGGGTAAATTCTTGAACCCCTAACTCGTACGGATTATACTCCCACATAACTGATTTATTCAGGTACGAGGCTATAGAAGTCATCGAAATCGAATTTTGCAATTTGTAATAAATTTGATATTTTCATGAAAGGTATAAAGACTTCTTCCTGACACAGCCCATCTTTCTCTTTATACCTTTCATGTACATGAAATGGTATAACTTTGGTCCGAAGTATGTAAGTACCAGCAGGAGAAAAGATAGACCCACCGTAATTTATACCGATCGTATCAGAATCACGAGCTGAATTGATTTAGCCATGTCCGTCTGTCCGTCTGTCTGTTTGAACGCAAACTAGTCCCTCAATTTTTGAGATATTTCAACCAAACTTGGTAGAAAGATGCACCTATACGTTTAAACGATCATGTGTCGGAACCGACCAGATCGAACCACTGTAGCATATATACGACCGATTTTTCAGATTTGAAATTTTGCGTCATAAATCCGTCAAAAAAAGTACCTAAGAACGTGAAATTTGAAATATACAATATATATCAATAAATATGTTTATAAAAAGTGGCCCAAAAACATTTTATAGCATAAAATGTGTGTAACAGTATTTATGTCCCTACCAAGCATGTATGTATATATGTATAAATAAATCCTTTTTCGGTTACACTTTTTTAACTCCATACCTATGTTTTTTCAAATATATGTAGTTTTTTCGCGCCGTACAAAATTTGAGATGTTCGCATGCTACATTTATTACTACCTGTGGTTGTATATAACATACGTATGCTAAGCATATATATGTACATATACATATAAATATGCACAAGATAGATATATTACATAAACAACGCTGTATTCAGTTAGTGGGCCACTTGGCTGTCTGCTGTAACACCTCAAGGTCGCAATGTAATACATGCAATAGATAAATGAAAAATAAGAAAAATAGTAAAAATAAGTGTAAATTTAAAATACAAGCAAAAATTATTCAAGTTGATTAACACCGGCGCAAGAAAAACGAACAGAAATTGCCACTCGGAAAATAGTAAAGATTTGAAAAATATCCTATACCCAAAAGTAAAAATATTTTACTATTTACAAATTATAAAAAAAAGTATAAAAGGGTCATTTTAGGCATAAAAAGTCATCTAGTCAAAATTTTTATGTACATACATACAGTGGCGGACAAAAGTCTACATACACTCGCTATTTTCGTTGAATTGAAAGTCCAAAAAGTTTATTGCACAATTTAACGACGACAATTCTGAGGGAGTAATACTATCCCAAGCTTCAATAAGACGCTCTTTGAGTAATGCTGATTTTTTCTAATTTTTCGCTATAAAATCTTAAAGACATATTCAATCACTCATATCTGCGCTTTGAGGTTGTATGTGTAGTTGCCTTGGAGCATGATAAAGCAACCAATCCTTAACAATATGGGTCGTGTGCTTTGGATCGTTATCCTGTTGAAAGATCCAGCTCGCACCAAGCTCCAAACTGTCCAGCGTAGGCTTCAGACTAGCTTCCAACAATGACTTATATTTGAGCCGATCCATATTACCCTCAATAACAAGCTTCCAATTCCAGATACCGCAACCGCTCCCCAAACCATTACGTTGCAGCCACCATGCTTCACTGTTGGTAATATATTTTTGGAGTTAAGTGCAGTGTTTTTTTTTTGAGATTGCGATGTTTTCGGCTAAATTTGGAGCAGTCACTTTAGAATCATTATTCACTTCCTTCAGAATAAAGCTGACGTCACTTCGAGTTAGTTTCTCCAGGCGGCCAACACGCGGCTTATTTTCGGTGGATCTATATTTTTCAAATAATATAATTTAACAAAAAAATAGTAAAAAAAAGCATATCGACATAACTGCTAGTAAACCCGTGGTGTAGACTTTTGTCAAGGATATTTTTGCGTTTTTTCACCATAATTGTTTTATTTAACATAATAAGAGAATAAATGTGATTATAAAATGATTTAAAATAAAACTGTATACCTACATTTTTCAGCAAAGTGATAGTACTTTCTACACAACGAATACAGGCGGTGGGGTATGTAGACTTTTGTCCGCCACTGCACTTCATTGCCCATAAAAACTAAGTGAACTAAGTTTTACATAACAAAATAAAGTATAAGATGAAAATAAAGTGAAAAGCACGCGCGTGGGATATGAAACGAGAAAAGTTAAATGGTTCTTGTAAGTATCGAAGAATATATATTCCATCAAAGTATATATACAGCGAATTGTAATGAAAAAATGTAAAATGAGAAACACAAAGAGAACTGTCGAGCCAAATGCTTAAGTGCAATGGTATTAATTAAATCCACCTTCGATTGCATTAACATCAACTAATTGACGAGCGGTGAAGTACGAGGGGAAGTTAAAAAGTTCGTGGACGTCGTAGAATAAATGTATATATCATTTTCTGAGGGAGTAATTTCTCTGATTGCATTTGCTGTAGATGCACAATAATTCTTTTAAAGGATAAAAGAAAACATGTTTGCCTTCAGGCTCAAAATATCTCGTGATTGCCTTCAGAACATGATTTTTTGACGATTTTCTTTGCTAGCATTTTTTCAACATGTGCTAGCTTTTTCTTTGTTTCACTGCTTACTAACGCAGTTGCCATCAATTTTATAATTTATTTAGGATAGTTCTACTCTATAAATGTTATTGGCTGAGCCATCATAATAGCTCAACTTAACTACTATACTACTGGCAATTTTTTGGATATTTTTTAAATCCAACGATTTCAATTTATGAGTAATTTTCAGCACTAGAAATGGGGTCCCCTGTGGGAGGACTGTCAATCCTGCAACATTTCCAAAAAGACTATTTGAGAAATATTTTTGTGGTTACATCAGTAAAAATAAAAACAACTATAATATGTATCTGTAGCTACAATAAAACTGTTTTGAGCATCCAAAATATCAAACTAGTTTTTTAGTCACTTACGGACCGGTGTTAAGAATTTAGCTCCATTGTACAGAGAGACCTAGGAGATTTAAAAACGCAGCTAGCGAACCACTCCATCGTTGTTAAAATGATATAAAACAAAAGAAAAATATTTACATACATTACAGCATTATATATTAACAAAAACATGATAAATATTGGCAGTAGTAAACAAGACCTGAGGCTTGTTTGTGACTTATTATCAGAGTGTCGTTGAAAATATTGTTTTTTACGTTTTTGAATCGGTTGAGAAAAGTCAACATGTATGTACATATATACCTATATGTATATGCATGTATGAACAAACTTACTTAAGTGTATGTATACACGTAGGCACTTTGCTAATAAAAGTTTTCATTAACTATATATGTATATGTATATAAATGTGTCTAACTTAATAACATCCGAAGATTTTATTCTGAGTTTTATAGATAAAAAAACATGAATCCACACAAACAACATACATATGTATGTGCCAAATGTAAGCGTCTGCGTTTATCAAAGAGCAATAGTATAAAAAATGTAAATACATATAATAAAATTGCAAACGCTTGAGAAGAGTATCGATACATAAAAATATACTTTTTAATTTTTTCATTCAATTATTTATATAGGGTGTTTTTTATAGAGGTCTAGAACTTTAAGTTGGCATTACTTTTCAAGATGGCGACCGATTTAACAGCTGTCAAGTGATTTATGCTCAGTTTGGTTTGGCAATTTATCATGAACAACGCTTGCAAATAGTGCAATTTTATTTCGAAAATAATGGTTCTGTGCGGAAAACGTATCGCGCACTACGTCCAATGATACGGACTAATGATTCCACCAGCCCATAAAGCGCACCAAACAGTCAGTTTTTCTGGTTGTAACGGTGTTTCAACATACACTTGAGGATTACCTTCACACCAAATGCGGCAGTTTTGTTTGTTGACGTAGCCATTCAACCAGAAGTGCGCTTCATCGCTAAACATCGCTAAAATGGACGTAGAGCGCGATACGTTTTGCGCACAGAACCATTATTTTCGAAATAAAATTGCACTATTTGCAAGCCTTGTTCAGGCGTGAGTCTATTCATGATGAATTGCCAAACCAAACTGAGAATAAATCACTAGACAGCTGTTAAATCGGTCGCCATCTTGAAAAGTAATGCCAACCTAAATTTCTATACCTCTATAAAAACACCCTTTAGTTCTCGAAAGAAATCACTTTCTTCATTCAATTATTTAATGTTCTCGAAAGAAATTAGATACATTTACATATATTTTACAATTATTTACTATTTAAAGATATTAAATACTGTTGGTAAACACAAAATATGATTGTAATTACCATTAAAAATATAAGATCACAACGCATTTTAAAACAGGTTCCAAAATTAGAATTGCAAAAATTGTAATTGAACAGGAACATCTTTCAATTATTTTTTGCGCTTCATTACTTGTATATAAATCAACATACATACATACATACCTCCATATGTATATAAATTATTAGAAATATATGACAAAACACTAAATTTATCGCAACTCAGTTTATAAGATCTTTTCTGAGGTGTTCGAATCAAATTCGACCCTAAGCAAAGTGGGTAGGTATTTACTTTTAGTTTTTATACTGTAAAGTTTTCCTAAAAGACAATGTCGTTATAAATAAGAATAAAGCAAAAACAATAGTTAGAACAGAAGGCATTTAATCGTTTGTAAGATTACAAATATACCTATTTTTAATTTTTGGAACATTAAACTACACGAAAGTTTGAGATTGCACAAAGCTACAAATACTGCCTTCCCATTCCCTACATACCTACTACATACTGCCGGAGCAAATCACAGTGCTGCGATTTAATCCATATAACATTTGCATTAACAATTGCATCCTGTGAGCATGCAATTTTTTTACCACAAATATGTATGTAGTTGAGGAATACCTGCAAACATATCGGCTTCAGTATAGTTTATATAAATTTTGAACTAATTTCGATTTGGTTAAATCTAAGACAGGTGAACCTTTCAATGCAGTTGATACGCGTTTGCTTTGACAATATCAAACAGGGTAAGAATGTATAAAGTGTGAAAAGAACTAATGTAGTCATTTAGTAATTTCTTTTTTAAATATTCCTATCTTTTTTATGTACTAAATAATTTTCGTATTAAATGAATAAAAATATGAATATATTTCTTAGCATGTGTATATTAGAGTTAAAAAGTTCACTATACATACCTATTCAATTTTTGCTTTAATTATAATGGAGATAGGTGGTATGTTGCCGATAGCTTTAAAACAAGTCAAATTCAAAGGAAATTGAGTAAGCACAGTAACAATCAATTAATGTATCTTTACCCGCCCGTTCCGACGACGAACAGCTGCAAGATTTTGCCAAAGGCCAGCACAAAGGGTCAATAAAAGGGGCGCAGCGAAATGAATGTGTCAAGGTAAAATAATAATACATAAATTGCTGCTTTTCGCAATTTTTTTTTACTTGGTTGCTTCACTGAAAGTACCAACTTTACAATAAATATAGTCACTATGAAATTATTTGTGTATTTTGAAGATTTAACGCAAGTAAAATATACACTTTCGCATTCACCTATTAACATTTAAATTGGCTATAGCAATAGGAGCAACTTAGCTAAAAGATCGTTATGAATAACTTAATTTGCATTTCATGCTTTTCAGATAATTATTAAATCACTTTGTATTAGTAAATATTTTTTAAATTATGTTTTTAACACAAGCACTATGTTTGATGTCTCGTTTAAAAATTGTAATTGTTATGAGACATTTTCCTCAAACCCGTTTTCCATTGTGTTGTGTGTTGAGTAAAAAGCATAGATATAATACGCGAAGTAAGAAATTTGATGTGTTGAAAAGAGAGCGATATATCTTTCGAAATTCTTCGAGTCTTTTGACAGTTGTAAAGACAGTACGAATGAAAATTATTGTGAGTCATGTCAAAGAGCTGCCAGGTTATAAGACTAATGTCAATTTGATACAGTGACGTCACATACGATTTACATTAACTGATTCAACCTTCGTAGGAAGATTGTACCAGAAACTAATTCCGAAAACCTACGATATATTCCATAATACGGCTGAAAAGTGGAATACAATGTTTGAGAGATAATTGCCTACGGTAAAAAATTTAAGGTCGAGCACTACAATCCTCCACTTATGTGCTTGACTTTTGAGAAGATAATCAAAGGAAACATCAATTTTATTTGTGTGAATCTATTTTATTTTTATTTTTAGTAGAATAATTAAAATCCAATCAATGAAAATTAACTTATAGCAGTTTTAAATTACATTTAAATATTGTACTTTTCACTAAAAAAATGTGTACTCCATTTAAAACTATACAATCAAATAATAAAAATCCAATAATTGAAAATTACCTTAGAGCAATTTTAAATTACATATTGTACTTTTCACTCAAAAAATGTGTACTCCATTTAAAAAAAAAAAAACAAATTTTTAAGTAAATTAGGGAAATTCGAAGTCGCATCTAATCCTGGAAATAACTAATGAGGTGACTCTGCTATTTAAACTTATTTTATTGATCTCATATATATTTCTTGCGAATTATTGCTGGAGTATATTTTCTTTCATCTTTTAATGCTTATTAATACTCAAAGACAAAAATATAATTCCGGGTACATCCGAAACACATACATACATATTTAATGAATTGTACAATAAAGCCACAATCTAGTATATTTTTCTCAAGAAATATGAAAGTAATATTTGTGATATTCAGTTACATTTTTATCGTCTGCAACATTTTAATTAATTTTCTCAATTTAAAGAAAACAATAAAAGTTTCCCGTAAAATTAGCAAATGTATTAGATTCAATACGAAGATAACAAAGTTGACATTTACGTTAGTGTGTAATAACTAATTGGGGTAAATTTTATGTTAAAACTTTCTTTCTGCAAAGCACATCGAGCATATGTAATGCAGGCAATTACCTAAATATGTATAATGATAGAATCTGATAGCAACCAACATAAAATTTGGCAACTAACCTCAGGATAGTTATAAGAAAAAATCGCACATGCATTCTCACCCACACATTCACAACAATTCACACATACGCGCGCATCTGACCACGTAAACAACCACACCTTTAACGACACTCAGTTTTTCATGCAGCATTTTCTTCTTCAGTTCGCCCGCACAGCTCAACTGTGATATGGTCAAATTTAATGTTTTTTTTTTTGGATAATTCCTGCTACTGCCTTAATGTGGGTCAAAGCTGCAGTGGGAATCAGAAAATAGTGTGGTTGTTGTGAATGTGGCCAGTAGCTTATGCTTGAATGAGTTTCTCACGAGATAATGCAATTACTCTTTTCTTGGGGGTTACCATTTTCACTCTCAATGGATATAAGAAGTCTATGAAAGATGTCGGCTACAGACTAAAATTATAAGAAATTTTAAATTTAAGAATTAGTAACATTTACTCATAAATATGTGTGTTTTTATAAATTTCACCTCATTTTGCTTTGCGGAAGTTTCTAAAAATATTGCTCGCCAAGAATCTGCTAGTTTACGCCCCTCTTCTGTGGATACCATGCGCTCTTGATGTAAATCGGTTTTATTGCCAACTAAGACAACAGGTACACTGTGAAGTTGAATATTTTATTAAATACAATGTATTGATGAACGAATAACATACTATTTTTTCCCCATAACATCCAATAACTTTTCGTAGATGATTTTTATAACTTCAAATGATTTCTGGCTGGTTATAGAATAGACGAGCACATAACCATGAAAATCCATGCTATATTGTACCGGAAATATACTATACTCATCTTGGCCAGCTGTATCAACAACTTTCACATCATAGTCCTGCGAATTGACACGCGCTACTTTTGTAAAGGCTGAAAAATAAAAGCATAACTTTTTTTTTTATTTGTTATATACTTTTTGTGGTACAACTTATTATTACTTTAACAAATATTTTTTAACTTGGTCTTATTTTTATTCCTTTTTCTGCTTAAATTATAATGCTTTGTGTAGGTATTTGTATTTTATATTTTTCTACTTAATGCTATTTTAATAGTGATTATATAATAATTTGAAGTTTATTTTTATTGAGCAAATTGTTCAATTCGGTTAGTATTATTTAATTGTGGGTTGTTGTTGTTGTTGTTGTTGTAACCGCAGAAAAATTCCCCAAATTGGGCTTCGGGAAATATTGCGGGAGTGACAGTCCTTGGCCGGATAAAAATCCGGGTCGTTCCGGTATAAAGACCCGACTGTCGCGGGAACTATGGATTTTAGTCGCCTCTTAAGACAGGCATGCCCTACCGCGGGTAAATTCTTGAACCCCTAACCCGCAGGAGGTGGGTAACTGTGGGTAACTATTAAGCAGTGACCATTAGGAATGCTTATAACCCTGGCACAACTATGAATAAGGCTAGACCTATCTGACCCTAGATGGGGTTGGCAGAGCCGCTACAATAACGACAACAACAACAACAACAAAAAGGAGAGGAATGCTTTCATTGTAGCGTCATAATTATATACCTAGTTTAAATAACCATAGTAAGAGCATTATTAAAAAATTATGTGAAACAAAATGATAATGGATAACATTAGAGTAAAAACAGTCGATTATGCAAAAATAAAAAGGCTTAAAATGAGTTTATATTTGTCGCCCGATCTTTTGTTTATAGTGAGTTAGTTTTTCATGAACCTACCTATACCCAAAGATTTTCAAGCTTAAAAATATATATAGAATGTTTTTCAAATCATTGCCAGGAACATACATATGAACGTATTTAAATAAATAATTTAAACTCATTTTTTCTATGCTCCTCTTCAACTCTAATCTTTTAACTATGATTCTCATTCTACATATATACTTACTGTTTTCAATTGTTGGATCATATGAGTCAACAAACTGTCCCTCAACAAATTGTATGCATAACGATGATTTGCCTAATCAAGTATTCGAACAAACACCAGACATCATTCATCAGTAACAACGACACATTGTAAATTTCATGTTTAAGAAAAGATTCATTAAATTATCAATTATGTATAAGGTATATACGACATACGCGTAGACACGTAAGTTGTATCAGTGCATATTTTTGCAGATTACAGCAGATAATAGAGAACGCCTTAAAACATAAATTTTTCATATGAATGTATTGAGCAGCATTCCAATATCTCTGTAATCTGCAAATTTTGGTAATATAAAAGCTATACCATACCCACAGAGCTGTAGCCCATCATGGCAATATTACGTTCCTTTAGTGGCATTTTATAAATACCTTTCAACTATTTCTCCAGTACAAAATTTTAACAAATTTATTTACTTTGAATTCTTTACTTGTTTGACAAAATATTTTTAGGGCAAATTGCGTTGTTATAAATTATATACTTTTCATTAACTTCTCCAAAAAATTTAGTACAGCAATTGTGGTAATTTGCTTTTATATTCTTTATTATCACTCCTTTTCTTGGCTTTTCGTTTTGCTAAACCTCAGCTGATTTATGAGAAAATGTGAAAGAAATTATTTTCATTTCCTGTACATATAGTGAACTCTCTTTAACTTGTGTACTTTTTGGGACTAAACAGCTGAGCAGCTCTATCTGTAAATTTTTTAAATCGTACTGTACCGTGCAGTGAATTCTGCATTGAATTATTTAAATTTATTTTAATCAACATAAAAATAAATTCATATTTTCTTAGAACATCCAGTTTTGCGAAAGATTACTATTCGATTAATTAATTTTGGAAAGGGGGTCGGCAAGCATGGATCTGTCACGAAGCTAAGTAAGAGAAAACAAATTATTTAAATAAACAATAACTTAGGAAAAGGCGGTGGGAGGGATTAGGTGTTTTGGTATTTATATATTTTACTATCTTCTTATTCGCTTTAATACTGTGGTACGTTCTCTTGTTAGACCCTTCCGAATTTCTTATATTTGAGATAATCCTCTTTCATTCGCCTACAAACAATAACAACGTTTTACTATTACAAAATTTTTCCTACTATCATTTGCATCGACTAATTTGGTTTGTGAATGTGGGTGTTTACTGCTTGGAAACCGGCGAAGAAGGTAATTATCCTGATAACTAAATTAAAAGTCAGCTTTTTGCACTAGCGAAGCCTTTAAAGGTTGTGTAAACATTTTGTCAAATTATAGGGTGGATACTGCAAAAAGTTTGTACAGTGTGACAAAAAAAAGGGGGCAAAACGGCAAAGCAATAAGTAAAATAAGTAAAAAATTCGACCCGGTGTAAGTGGGAGTGGCGCAGATAGACACATTTAAAATAAATTAGACATCCCAAGTCATTCGTGAAGCATGTAAGCTTAAATCAACCTATATTAATAGAAAACAATTTAAATTTAAAATTAATCCGTTTAATATGTCAGCTGAATGAGAATCCTCAACGTGGTTTGGACACTGCTGAAAATGCTCTACCAATTACTGTGGTGTTCAGCGCGACTGCTTTCGGTAATTTTTAACGTTTTTTGGTTTGTATGTAATCTCGCTTCGGCATGTATACCATGGATGACGTTGGTGCTGATGGTCGCCTGTGTGGCCTCAAAATTTGCGAAACTCCGTAGTCCGGACGAGAAGCGTCTGCTCAGATTGCTTGGCGGGCGTGCCCCAGAAGAACTAACTTATTGGCCGATAGCCAATCGTGGTGCAGGTTATGATGCCCCCGAGAATTCCAGAGCTGCAATAAAAAAGGTAGATAATAATATCGCTAAATTGTGAATTAGTTTTACCGGTGTTGGTGAAAAATCAATAGAAGCTGCTTCCATCCTTTCACCCTTTTGTGAATGAGTACATACATCTGTATGCACATTCAAGGGATATATGTATGTAAGTGTGCTCAAGTTATATTTCTTTTTATTTCAGTGCGCGGCCCGAGGCTATCGGAATATACTTCTGGAAGCCGGATTAACGAAGTGTGGTGAAATTGTGATAGTAAATCGTACAACACTGGACCGCGCTGGACTAATGGGTGGCACTTCAAGCTACAAATTGGATGAATTACGTAAATTGAATATATCGGAGCTTCACCCCTTAGGGTAAATTAGAAATTTATAAATAAGGTTATGTTTAAAATAATTTCTAATAAATATGTATATGCTTCCAGTTCTCAGTTCCCAGCGGAAAATATACTTACACTTAAAGAATTATTAGAACTATTGGAGGAGCATCAACGCGTCACAATATTCCTACATATTTTAGACAACAGTACAAGAATGTTAGAACAGTTAAAGGTTTTAATAAAAGCGAATGCACAATTCACCTCACGCACAATACTTATCAGTCGATCGCCATATGCAATTTACCAGGTAAAGGCTTGTGTTTAAGCGTTTCTTACTATAACTTTTATTGATTTTTTGAAGTCTCAGTAAAAGAAACAACAAAATGCTACACATTTCTAATAGAAATAAAAATAACATTTCTTTCAGTTACGAAAATTACATCCAGAATTAATTAGTGGACTCTGGACAGAGAAAACACTTCCATTAACATTGCTCAGAGCTTCAACACTTATCACATCGATATATGGCGCAATTTTTCGTAATATTATAGCGCCTGTGATCGGAATCAGTGTTGTTTTCGTTAGTAAGGAGGAATTCAACCTGTATGTTATTATAATCCCTAAAATGTGATTTCATAACTATGTACTCATTATATTTATTGATTTACAGTCATATTGCTGAACTGTGGAGGAACGTAGGCGTTCGACCACTGGTGTATAATGTAAATTCACCTAACGAAAAACGTTATTTTCAGAAGACAATGAAAACGCAGTATTTAACAGATTCGCTGCGCTCTGAACCACATCTACTTATGAAAGCTTAAATACGAGTATAAAGCTTATTTCATAGGAACAAAGTTTAAAAGGCTATATATATATACATATATTTGTGTATAGTAGACTATAAATCCTGCTTGTTTGCATAGCAGTATATTGACCGTCCCTATATTATTATATTTCTGCAAAATTCATACAGTTTTTAATTTACTGCAGTTGCAAGCTTACGATATTCAAATAATTTTTGCATTTATGCATCAATACTCATATTGCAAGACAAATTTATTATTACTTCTTTTTTGTATTTGCACAAATCCATCGACATGGAACATATTATAAAAAATACTAAGATCGAAGAAGGTAATGAAATTTAAAAAAATGCGTAATAGAATACAAAAGTTAAATTCATATAAAATGTATATGTACGCATATTTATTTTAAAAACAAGTAAACAAATAAATGTTCTTTCATTACAAGGTATATACATATGGATGTTTAAAAACTTAGTTAGTAATTAATTGCTGTCAGCTTTATTATTTATTTTGTAATAATTTGTATTATTTTATTGCTTTAATTTCTAATAGTTTTAAAAACTGTTATTTTAATGTTGTTATATACATATGTCGACTTAATTTTCATTCAACACATTTTTTAAAGTGAACTTTCATTTTTTTATTAGAATAACTTTTATGAGATAATTAAAAACAAAGTTAAAGCGTTTATTTGATGTTCGATTCGATTTATTAAAAACAATTTGAATAATAAATTTAAATGGTTTTGTTAAAGCATATATTGATAAATATATTTAATTTTTATTTTATTTTATTTTTATGCTTAACTTTAGTAATATTTTTATTTAGTTCTGTTAAATAATTTTATTTAATATTTATTTATTTAAATTTTGCTTCCTAAATTTATATTTTAATTGTATTTTGCGTCTTTTGCGCATATTTGCTACCAAACATTTTAACATAAAGTGATGCTTTAGCACAACAACTTAAACACAAATAATATGTTTTGTCACAATCAAATAATTTTATATATTACGTACGTGCATACATTTATTTGTAAGTGTCTAGTTATACCAAAACTGTATTCATAAGTTAATTTATAATTAATTCGATGTACGTGTGCATGTATGCCAGAAAGCTATTAAGTAATAAAAAGAACGATTTATTTACAAACAGAAGTAATCTCACCTCTATATTTTTTTATATGTATGTATACATGCTATACATGATGTCAAAATCGTGCTTAACAACTTTTTTGGTCGGAAAATGCAGTCTCAATGACGAAAAATCACGAATTGTTTTTGTTGAATTCATGTTGTTGTTGTAATAACTGCAAAAATATTCCCAAAATGGTTTTCGGGGAGTATTGCGAGAGTGAAAGTCCGTGGCCGGGTGAAAATCCGCGTCGTTCCGCTATAAAGACCCGACTATCGCGGGAACTATTGAATTTTGGTCGCCTATTACGACAAACATGCCTTACTGCTGGTAAATTCTTGAACCCCTAACTTGCAGGGGGATAAGAGAATCCATCAAGCTACATGGTTGTCTCCGCATCGAAGAGCTTGGACCCAAAGCAACCATGTTGTGATAGATGGACGACATGTTTCCAATGATCTTGATGCCGTACGTTCCTAAAATTCTTTGAAATAATGAGGCGACTTGCAGAAGCTTTCAGGTCCAGAGCATACTAATGTATGACCAAAAGAGTTGATCTGATGTGACTGATACCCAGAGTGTACGGAATTTGCTGAATGGCAGTGAAAATGAAACACCAGAAAAAGGCGAACCCTCTATCCACAATCGATGACCAAAAGCCCGCTTAAAAAAACAGCAAAGCAGCGGGAAACGATGGCAAATCAATTAAGGTATTAAATGCACATATATGTGCAGGCTTCAGTTTTAGTTGAATATAGTCGCACGAAAATATAACCGACGAAAGAAATCTAAATGTGTTCATCCCAATCTGCACACGAAAAGGAAGGGGTAAGCCTTTTCAGTATCGCTTGTTCTATCTAGCGTAGGGGAAAACTAAAGGGTGTGGTTTCAGACCTGGCAAATCTTCACTTGACCAGATATTCGCCATGAGTAAAATCTTGGAAAAAATCCGTGAGAAAAGGATCAACTCACACCACATCTTTGTTGACTTTAAAGCAGCCTTCGACAGAATGAAAATGAGCTGTCGCTATGTCGCTACGTATGAATTTGGTATTTCCGTAAAACATATACAGTTGTGGAAACTGACGTCAAGCCCAAAGCTCCGTCAGGTGCAAGAATGACTTCTCCGAGCTCTGTGACTCTTTAACTTAATGATGAAGAAAATAATGCGAACTTCAGAGCTAAACAGGGAAGGTACAATCTTCTTTAGGAGTGTAGAACTGATGCCGTATGCCGACTGCGCCGTTACCTTTGCTTTATAAGATTGGATAAGGAAGCGAAGCGATTTGGTCTGGTAGGACAAGACGAAATATCTACTTTCGTCAAACAAACAGCGTCTTGGCTCCCACGTCACAAATAACAGTCATAACTTTCAAGTTAAAGATAATTCCGTCCACTAGGAACTAGCATAAACACCAACAACAATGTCAGCCTTGAAATGCAATGCAGAATCACTCTTGAAAACAGATGCTACTTTGGACCGAGTAGGCAATCGAAAACTAAAGTCCTCTCTGTTACACCGGTTGGTCCACGTTGCCCTCCAGCTTTGAAACTATTGATGGCTGATGAATTTTTCTGATGAGCTTTTTATTTCATGAATATTTCAGCTACTTTCCCGGCCGAAATGCTTTCTCAGTACAATCACCCACAGCGACGTGTATCCTTTCGCTTTACTGCCTCGGTGACATTAACTTTGTGAACGCTCTGGGTTTCCCGGAGAAGGGGGTGATGCTCCAATTTTTATCGGAGCCCATTTTCAAAGGGTACGTTTCCGTCTTCGGGCACTTTCAGTTATGCTCCAATATCATAACTGAGACACACACAACGTTCGCCGACTCCGATGATATCCCGCCAAGATCAGAGACAAGGGAAAAAGTTCATCGGAGCACATATAGCTGAACCTGAATTACTAAATTCACGAATACAGATATTACGCAAAGCAGTGCAACCTAAGGCATCGATTGGCTCTATATACCATCCAACGAACCACACGTAGGTGCTGCATCCCACAAACTTACACATGAAGAGTTTACGAAACTCTTAATTCGAATCGAGACTTTATGCAACTCTCAGCCCCTTTAATTATTAGCATTAACAGAAGACCCGGCTGATTTCATGGCACTTACTTCGGGTTATTTTATTCGAGGCGCATCACTATTAGTCATCTCCGAGCCTCTCTTTAATAAATCGATTGAAGAAAGTCAAAGCGCTTGACCATCAATTCATTCGAAGCTGAAAAGTATCTCAATGATCTGCGGAAATGCAAATTAAAAATTTATATTTATGTTTTGAAAAGTGGATTGACTCAAAATTCAACAATAATCCTTAACGATCCGAATCCCATTTATTCACTAAGTTTGCGCGGTATATTGCATAAGCCTGCAAAGCACAGTACAGAAAAATCTAGTGGACCTACCCTTTCATTGATTTACACAGGAAAATAATAAAACGGCGAACGAGAAGCTGCTGAGATAAAGTAAAGGGGGTTTCAATAGGTATGATATGATTTCTAAGTGTCGTTTTGGCCATTTTTAATATGTCATGATCTGTAATTTTTTTTCGTTGCATTCAGTAATGTTTACAATTTCATGCACGCACCACCATAAACGTCGTGAATTTGCAGGTTTTGCTTGGAACAACTTAAAACGATAACGATTTCTTTTAAGAAAATCATCTCCGATGAGGCTCACTTTCATCTGAGTGATGCGGTAAATAAAGTGTCGATTCTGATGCGAAGAGAACCCACAAATTATTCAGAACAACCATTACATTCATCGAAATTGACAGTTTGGTGTGGTTTTTGGTCTGGTGGAATAATCGGTTCTTACTTCTTTCAAAATGAAGCTGGTAGCACCGTTACTGTCAATGTAGAGCAGCACAAGAGCAATGACAACCAAGTTTTTATAGCCACAATTGGAAGAAGTTGCAACAAGACGGCGCTACGTGTCACACAGCACGTGCAACAACCGAATTATTGCGAGGAAGGTTTGGAGATTCGATTATTTCAAGAAATTCTGACATTGAATGGCTTCAAAGAAGTTGTGATTTAACACCATTAGACTACCTCTTGTGGGGTTATTTGAAGTCACTGATATTTAGCAATAAACCAGACTCTCTTCAAGCATTAAAAGTCAATATTGAACGCGCTATTCATGACATACGACTTGATTTAGTGGGAAAAGTGCTCAAAAATTGGGTTCATCGAATTCGTTCCTGCAAAAGAAGTCGTGGAGGACATTTGAATGATGTTATATTCAGAACTTAATTGTATGGGTTGTACTTCACATTAAATAAAAACCATTTGAATTTCCTTAGCAATCTCTTGAGAACGCTATAATACCGGATCTAGTGGGGAAGTCAAACATTTCCTGCCTGTAAAAACTATAAACACAAAGAAAGACTTCAATCAAAACCACTGCTACCGGCTATAACTTCGTGAAATTCGTAAAATTCTTGTTTTGCGTATGGGGTATCGTTTTGTACCGCCGCGAAATACTGCGTCTGTTTGAGTTCGCCTTAGTTCAGAAAAATAATTTCTTATAAAATCGGTAAACGATTACATTCATTTTATTTTTTTATTCTTTTTTTTAGACATAAAGTACAATATAATTTTTGTTGGTATTAATAATAGTTTGGATTTATGGTAGATTATGTATATATATGTATTTCTACTACGCTAAATGCCAAAGGCAAACAAATATGCATTAATTACTTCATCTTTTTGTCTTTTTGAATTTTGTTTTTCAATTTGGATTTAAAATATTAATATTTAGGAAATGTATATATATATATATATGTATGTATATGTAAATATGAATAAGGACAATAAAAAAAGTATTGAATTGCAACAAAATTTAATTCAAGTAAAACAAGTAATGAAAACGACAAAATACATAGCGCATGATTGATTAAATCTATTTTGAAAATGAGAACTATGCTCATGTGATGCAAACTTGCGTCTTGCATAAATTTAATGCAAAGCAAATACATTATTTGTTAGAAGAAATAATTATAAGGTTGTTAATGAATAATGCGGGCTTGTACCTGTAAATGCTTAAAACAAGTTATATTTCCTCGCCTTCTACTCTTATATTCCTCTTATATTTTTTCGCCGATTCACTTTCGACGCGAACGTGTAGCGCGTTTTGTCGGCGCTGACGATGCCACCTCTACCTCCTCAGCGACTGTTTCCACTGACATTGTACTACTGGCTGCGCTTGAGGGCGTAGCAGCGTCAAATCGAACTATCTTACGGTTACGACCGCTCACAATGCTCTCAGTGGCATCATCATCATCAGTTGTGGTTGCAACTGGACGGCGCCGTCCACGTTTGGGTGGGGATGTAGCTGTAGTGCTCTGCTCCGTAGCGACTCTTTTTCGCGTGGTTGCATTACGCTTTTTACCTTTTGCAGTCGTTTCAGATTTAGCTTCCTCTTCTTCCGTATGTGTTGGAGCATCCTCGTCGTCTTCATGCTCATCATCGGCATCTACAATTATGTGATGATGTTGCGTTTGGGATGCACTAGCACCCGTTTCATCACTCTCCAGCAATGACTGTTGCTCAACGTTGTGTTGTTGTTTACGACGTCCACCACGGCCTGCTCGTCCACCATCTGCATTCGTTTTTGTCTTCTTGATTTGTTTTTCAAGTTCTGCTGACGGCGTTTCTACTTCTGATGATGTATCTTTTATAAGGACATCAGGATGTTGCTCATCTTCGATAGTAGTATGAGCACCACGGCGTGCGCGTCCCCCACGCGCTTTTGCATATGAACTACTTGGTTCGTCGGTTATTAATGCCGCTGCTGCCGCTGCCTTAGCAGCACGTCCCACGCGGCCAGTATGTGTCACCTGTATTGGTGCAGCCGCTGTTGTTTCTGGCGTATCAGATAATTCACTTTCACATGGCACTGGTGTAACTGTGACATGCTTGCCTCGACGTGACGTTGATTTAACAGTTTTTTCAGTTGTCACTGGTCCTGCTTCTTCCCCGTGACTAGCACTATGCGTAGTATCCAACTCTGTATGTGCACGGGAGTCATCCGAAATATCCATAACCTGTACAGTTTTCGGGTGGCGCCCGCGATTCCGAGCAGCTGCTTTTACTGTTTCAACTGCCTCCGATTCAATAGTGGAGGCTTTTTGGGTACGTCTAGCCGGTGTGGCACGTGTAGGAGTTTCACCACCTGCGATTGAGCCGAGCAGTAAACGTTTCTTCGGCGTTTCGGCTTTTGCGCGTTCTTCCTCAAGGTACTGTTGCACGCGTGCGGTGGGTTTGCGTTGACGACCACCACGGCTTGTGGTCATGACCGCTGCTAAAACTGGTGTGCCAGTTATTTTAGTTGCGATTTCAATTACTGTTGTGGGTACAACCTCTGCAGTTGGACTTTTGTGTTTTGATGATTTTGAGGATGCAGTGGTGGTAGAAGAACATGTTTTCGGTAAAGATGCTTTCTCTATACGTCGCTTAAGGTCCACTTGTGCTTCTGCATCGGAGCTCTCGTCGTAATTTCGATCCTGCGCGGCGGCAGCGCGTCGCGGTATTGTGCGTGAACGTTGCGGTGTCGTTGAAGACGACGACGTATTACCAACCGGATTAGTATCCACGTCAACACTGGCGCTATCGTGTGTGCTACTATCAAGTGATGAATCGCGTCGCTTAAGACTTTGCAGTCGTTTCTTTACTGGTTCATCATCAGCTCTACTGCTCATTGCATCATCCGTGTTTTGATGTGAATCTTTGCGCTTCCGCCTACTTTGTTTTTTTGTGTACGCCGCTGAAGGGGATTCTGTCGGGGCAGAACTGGTAGGTGCATCTTCTTTAGCTTCTGACTTTTTGGGAGACGTTGGTTCATCTATATGATGGGACTCACGACGTTTGCGTGTGCGCTTAGCAGTAATTTTCCTTGATGACTGCGTTCCGTCTGTTGTTTCAGAACCTTCTTCGGTATGTGGAAGTTGCGTTTCTGCCACGGAGCCACGACGTTTACGTGTTATATTCTGCGGTATTTTCTCTTCTACAACCGCCCGGTCCTTAAATTCTTCTGCAACAACTTGGTGCTCCACAACAACTGATTTCTTGGCGAGTTCTGCTTGTTGATCAAGATGAGTTTTGTTATGTTGGCTCTTCCCACGCAACGCACCTCGTTTGTGAGCTGACGATACCTCATTAATTGCTACCGTAGCTGCAGCAGCAGCTCCTCGACGTCCGCGTCGTCCACCTACCGAATCTTCTACTGCATTTGGCAGTTCTGCATCATGTTCGACAATTAGGGACTGAGCGGGATCAGTGTCTGTTTCTTCCATTTTGCATACCTGTTCTTTATCTACTTCAATTTCTGATTTCCTACGTCTATTAACTCGTGAACGACCAGCCGTGATCTTCTTACTTAGTGGCTCTTCATGTTTCATGCTTATTTCCTCATTATTCGATTCGGCCTTTACATCATTTATTTCTTCTTTTAACTCAGCGTGATCTTTTGGCGTTTCCGAAGGCTTATGTGGCCGCTTCGTACGCATATGTTTGGATGTCTCTGACGCTGCGCTATACACTTCTTTTTTCAATGCATCAGCATCGTCCTCCACAAAGTTTTTAGTCGCGCTTGAGGACTCAGATTCTGGTGTTTCATTTACAGGTGGTAAGACAGATTCAAGTTTGGATTTAACATCTTTATTTTCTTGAAGTTCATTTATTAGTTCAATATTAGCTTTAGACATTTCTGCGGTTCCATGTGCAGTGGGCTCGTCCAGGGTTTGTTGTCGTCCACGACGTCGCCTCTGTGTAGTGTGAGTTTCTATATTTTCTCCTATGTTGGAAGTTTGGCTCGACTCAGAATGGGTTTGCTTGCGCTTTCGTTTCGGAACGTTTGAGGTTGCCTCAATAGAACCCAAATTTTGAACCTCTGTATCACTATGTGGATCACCAGAATTTTTCGAAGACGTTTCACCATCACCTAATTCTCCAGCTATCCTACCCACACGTCGTCGTTTACTTGTAACTCTTTCTGTTTCTTCTTTTTCTTCCTGTTGAAGTTTTGATTCTTCCAACTGAGGTTTGTTGTCATCAATATGTTTTCCGTTCTTGATATTTTTATTAACTTCTATTGTAACTTGCGTGTCGTCCTCAATAATTTTTTTAACTTCGATAACCTCTTCTAATTCAACTGTTGTGATCTGTTCTTCGTCGGCTGCAAAGTCATTTCCATCAGCTTGTACTTCTTTTATTTCTTCTAATCGTGGCTCTTCCGTTATTTGGACTTGCCCACGTCGGCGTTTAACTTTAGATATATCGCTCGCTGTGCCCTCATCTGAACTGTGTTCAACGGGTGTTATAGCACGTCGACGTCCACCACGTCGTCTGGTTGAAGTTGTTGTGGGGAGATGATCCTCGTCGTGAGCTGAACACTGACTTGATTGAGAACCTTTACGAGCGCGTCGAGTCTGTCTTTGAATGTGTAATTCTTCTTCGCCTTTACTAACAATGTGTATAGATTCAACTTTTTCGATATGTCCAGTGGTTGAAGTTATTTCTTGGCCTGATACTTCCTCCCCCAATTCAAATTTTTCTGCTTGTATATTTTCCATATTCATACCGGATACTGGCTCTTCACTTTTGATATTAGATGCTTCTTCAATAACCTCTGATAAACGCACTTCATAGCTAGCCTTGACGTAAATTTCAATTTCAGCTTTGCGAGTTGAAGTTGACACAACTAAATCGGGCTTGGATGCCCCAACTGTGATTTGGGTGTCGGCATGTGTTGTTAGTGCAATTGGTTTTTTGTTGTCCTCAACTGGTGATAACTTTTCATAGGGTATCTTGGTAGTAGACTCAATATTTTCTTCTGATATCTTTGAGCGAGGAGGTTTGTGCCCTTTACGCTTCGCTGGTTCGTGCATTCTCTCAGATGAAGTCGGCTCCTGTAGGTTATCTACATCTTCTATCTGTTCAACTTGCCCCGATTCCTCTTGCTTTTCCACCAACTGATTTGTAGATGTTTTTTCTTCATCTGATGTTTCTTCAATTGGCACTGATGATATACAAATAGATTCTTTCTTTTCTTCTGCCATTTGCTTTGATGGTTTGCGCCCCTTTCGCTTTGCTGGCAGTTGTATTCCGCTGGAGGTTGTGGCTTCACTTTCTTGTTCTTTTGAATTTTGTACTTCTACTGATTCGGTAATTCCTTCCTGTGTTTCTTTTTCGTGTTTGGGTTTATACTCCTCTTCTTTTGCATCCTCAACTAAAACGTCAACTGCAAGAACATTTTTGGAAACAAGATCATCTTCCAAATCGGTTGTTTTCTTTGTTTGTTGGTCTTCTGGTGCAGCTTCATGAACTTCTGATATTTTATTTCCTTTTTCTGTTGCTTTTACTTTAGTAACTTCAGAGATGTCATCCGATGGTTTTGTTGTTAGTGATGATGATGTTGCCTGTTCCGCATTTTGATCAGAGCCTTGTCCCGTTGTTTTATCTAGTGGCGGAACTAAACTTTCACTTTCAATAGGGGTTTTAGATGAAGAAGGTTCCACACTTTCTCCTAGTTTTGAGTTTATATCAAGTGGCTTTGTTTTGGCATGCTCTTCATAATGTGCAGTGTCATTGGAAATTTCGAATGGAGTTTCATCTGTGGTTGTGACACTTTGATTTGCTTCATCTAGAATATTTAGATGTGTAAGCTTGATATCGAGAGCGGGTTTAGTGAGGTCTATCGATATATTCTGTTTTGATTCCGCTTTCTTAAAGAGGTCGGCTTTATCTTCCCTTTCTTTGTATAGGTTTGATATTGTACTTTCTATTAATTCAAATTCTGGAGTTGTAGTCGAAGGGATCTCGACCGACAATGCCTGTTCTTCTGCTGTTGTATTCTTTAAGATAGTTTTAATAGGCTCTTCCGTTACTACTTCTTCGTCGCTATCATCAACTTCATATATAATTCCTGATGGTGCCGATTTGTTGGTATCAGTAACTTCTTTGCCTTCCGTAATGGTATCCTTGATAGCTTCAGGCGCCTTTACGTTAGAAGAGTTGTCTCCCTCCTGTTCTGCTTCTAATTGCAAGATCGGAACTTCAATGTTTCTGTCTTCTTCATCCACAGCCTTTTGAATGACCTCATCAGTACTATGCATATCGTGTAGAGATTTATTTCTATCAGTCACTTCTTTGCCTTCGTTAGTGGTATCGTCGATTACTTCGGACACATCCACGTTTCCTGCTTCTTTTTCTGGTTCAACATGTACGGATTTGTTGCTCTCAACCACTTTTTTGTCTTCAGTCACCTCCACGCTGAAAGTATTTTCTTCTTGTTCTTCATTTTCTGCTTTGGATTCTATCAAATTAGATGATTCTGCCTCGGCAATGTCTTCTTTGAGTTCTGTTGATGCGGATAAGTTATCAGTTATAATTCCCCCTATTTCTTCAACGATTCCACTTTCGGTCGGCAACCCTTCTAGTTTATCATCTGTCACTTCTGCAGTAACTTTGGTAGTCGGATCTACACTTTCTACAGTACTTGTTATTTGGCCTTCTAATTTATTATTGATTATATTCGTATTAAGTGGAGATTCAGTAGAAGGTTCAGCAATATCTTCTTCGGCGGATTTTTTCTCCTGCAGTTTATCTTCTATGGTTACGCATTCATTGCTGTCATCCTCATCTTCTTCAGTTAAATCCAATATTACGCCCTGTGTGGTATTAATTACTGGTAAGTCTTTTGGTAGATCTTCGGTCAAATCAAAAATATCACTTTCGTTGAATTCATTTCCAGTAGTAGATGCTGTCTTATCAATTTTAAGCATCCTTGCAGTAATTTCATCTGGAGACGAACCCTTGGTTTCAGTTTTATTTTCGATTTCTTCTTTAGTTGATTCTTTCGTAGAAATATCTTCAACTATTTTATCTTCTGGACTTTCTACTTTCATTGAAGAGTCAGCTATGTTCACAATTAATTGTAAATCGGTATTATCTACTATATTTGTTGTTGATGATATTTCAGTATGATCGCTAACGCAATGACCGGAAGTCCCAGAACTAATTTCATTTGCTGCTGAAACGTTCTCTTCGTTCGTTGAATTTTCAGTAATTATATCTTCAACGTTTTTGGTTTCACTATCTATTTTCTGACCAACTTGTTTTGCACCTTTGTCGACAACTGAATTTTCAGCTTCACTTTCAATAATTTCAATACTATCATCATCGTTTATTGTCATGTTTTCATCTTTTAATGGCTTGGAAGAAATGCCTACCTCGATCTCGGACGCATTTTCATTATGTGAGCTCTTATGTTCATCTTTTGCTATATTAGTAGATATGATGTCAACAGACGTGGAAGCTTTGATGCTAATATCCTCATACGATGAAGTGTCAGTGTTTATATTTCTTTCTTTTGCCTTTTCTTCACTTTCTACTACCGAGGTGTTTGAACTTTTAGCTATATCTTCTATTATTTGTACATCTTCATCTTCATCTATATCCGCTTTTGAAGATAAATGTCTTACCTCATTTGATATATTTGCTGTATTTTCTACAAGTTTCAATGGATTTTCTTCCAGCATCGTTGGTTGGGTAGACTCAACTATATCTTCTGCAATATCGCCTTCTACTACTGTATCTACATCATCCACGACTAAATCGCCTGTAGTATTTTCTACTAACACGTCGTTTTTTGGTACCGCGACACTCATTGCTTCTGCAGAGGAAGAATTAAAGGTCTTATCCATTTCTTCAAGAAGCATTGGTTGCTGTTTCAATTGATCAAGTTTTAATTTTTCTTCCACGAAATCAATGGTTACACCAGATGAGTGCTGCTCTGCACCCAAGGTTAGACGACGGCCTTGTGATATTCTTTTCTTAAGAGATTCGTTGACTTGATCTGGAGTTGAAGCTCGCATTCCACGACCAACGATTGTTTTATGTGCACAGAAATTTTTAAATTCTGATAACAAAATTGTAGATTTATCACTATTTTCGTGAGTCTCCACTGGCTTTTCATCTTTTTTCGATAAGTTATCTAAAGGTAACGTTTCATCTGTTGGCTCCTCATCCACTTCTACTACTGTAGCAATAACTTGCCTTCCCTGGTCACCCTTTTCTTTTGACAGT
The DNA here is from genome assembly GCA_030068015.2 of Neoceratitis asiatica. Classification (NCBI taxonomy): domain Eukaryota; kingdom Metazoa; phylum Arthropoda; class Insecta; order Diptera; family Tephritidae; genus Neoceratitis; species Neoceratitis asiatica. Next base: position 43,599,643 of record CM061529.1, read on the forward strand.
CTAGATTTTTCAAGTGTCAAATCAATGGAAACCGTAGTAATGTTTTGCTCAGCTCCCATACTTTGACGACGATCTTGTGTGAGTTGCGTCAAACGTGCTTTGCTACTACGATTTGGAGTGGAGGCTCGCATATGATGACCCGCAATCGATTTATGGGCTTGGAAGTTGCTGAATTCCTCATGAATATCATTTGATTTAGACACTGCTGTATCCTTTGAAGCGCTTTGAGCAGTGAGTTCAGCTGACGTAGTAGTGCTAGAATCGTCGATCTCTATGACTTCTGCGTCTTGTCCCTGATCTGTGGTCTCTAGTGACGCGTTTCTTTCAGCCGGTTTTATGTTGCCAGTATTGCTGTTACCTGCCTTCGTATCTTCTTCGGACTCTGAGCAACTACTGTCAACAAGCATTACAGGAAAATCTTCTTGCGTTTTATTAGGATCGTCTGTAACCACTTCAACGGATTCGGCAGCTTCCTCGTTAATTCGTATTTCTTCTAGGAAATTTTCATTGGTGTCTTGCACTGACTCTGAATCACTTACTATCAATGCCTCCGAGAACACCGATTCATTTGTCTGATCAAGCAAGTTGATGCCGCTAATTTCTGTTTCCGCAGGTGTATCTGGTCGTAATGTTTCGTCCTCCGCCATGACCACTGTATGTGAAGATTTAGCACTTTTTGATGCACTCGGCAGGAGAGGATCAGCCATTGATGATACACCACTCATGTCTGCGAGCATCTTTTCGGTAGTATCTTGATTTACACTAATGCTACTTATTCCACCAATCGAGGCAGCAATGGGATCATGAGTTGCTTTGGTAGCATCCAACATTGAATCTGAAACAGTAACCTCTTGTTCTTCTTCTTCCGATTGAGAACCTTGGCCCAAATTATCCACCCATTCTTGTATATCTGTTTTAGGTAAATCGGAAATAAAATCAGTTGCTGAGAAGGGCGATAGAGCTGCCTCTGCAGCTTTAATTGTTTGCTGATTTCGTACGTAGACCTTTCGCGGTGGTGTTTCATCCAAAGTTGTGCGCAAACCCACCATTTCGTCAAACGCATCTTCAGCGGAAAGATTTTGTTTAGTAATAGTTGTTTCCGTTGGATTCTCAACATTCGGTGCAGGTGTTTCGGGAACTATAAGTTCGCCTTCACCTATTTTTCCGACTAAACTTGCATCTTTTACAATCTCAATTTTACTTTCATTTTTCTCGCCATCTTCATCAATCTCAGTATTCGTCAGACGACTCACTGGTGTTTTGTAAATATCTTCAAGCTGCCGTTGATTACTACTGTGCAGATCATATTCCGTTGTAGCGATCATAATATCTTCAGATGAGCCAGAGCTGGGCTCCAAAACAGCACTGGCTGGATCGGCTGGTATCATAACATTTTTGGAGCGCGGTGTTTTAAAGAATTGATCGAGTTCTTCATTTTTATTATCTTCTTCAATTAGTTTTGTACGTTTTGGTGTTTGCATTAGTTCTTCCACGCCGCCCAAATGCGGTGTACTGCATGCTTTCGGTGTGCGTAACATTTCTCGTATACCACTGTAATATGGAGTACTAATATGTTTGGGAGTTTTCAATAGCTCACGCATCCCAATAAACTCGGAACGAGATTTAAGGGAAGTTGCAGGCATTTCTTCTTCTTCGACAGCAACATTTTCATCAAAAACAACAGCTTTGGGTGTCTCCATTAATTCGGTTAATCCGATAATTCGCTGCTCATCATCCACTAATTCTGTTGTTGTTGTGGCAATTGTTGTTTTGGGTGTGCGCAGCAAATCACGTACACCAATTAATTTCGGTGTGTTCTCGTCAGCCTTTGGTGTAGTTAGCATCTCACGCATACCGATCATTACTGGTGTTTTCGGTGAGTCGATAAGGGTATGTGGAAGTTTATCAGCTTTATATTGACGTCCAGGCGATTTTGGTTCATCGGCGACAGTGACCTCAACTGAAAGTATTGCAAAACCGAAATATGTTTTTAATTTTACTATCTATTTCTGAAAATAATTATTTAATTGGTTAGGGCATGGCTTATACAAGTTAAAACCATTCAAAAAAAAAAAAAAATTAATTAAAAATATAAACTTCACATAATTTCTATAATGTTTCTTGAGCTAGTGTTAACCTATCTATAAAAGTTCTTCTTTAACATTAAACTTTGGAACTGTAACAATTTTGAAGCTGGGTTAGCTGGATTTTGAAGTCATTCGATATATTGGCTCAAATTTTCAAATTATTCACATTTTAATCTAGTTTAAAATAAAACTAGTTTTAGAATACCACTTTGGGTTTTTAACTTTGAAATTTTAAATTTGGTAGAGAGATGCATATTACACAGATATCTCGATGACATTTCATGAAATTATGTTGTTCCATCTACTCCAATTATAACATAATGCCGAGTGGAAGGTTGCTGATAATACGTAGAACGACTGCTACCTTAAACAGAGCATCAAGTTTAATAGAATAAGAAGTTTTTTTTTTTCTTGTCACTGTGTCATTCTTAAAGAAACTTTAATATGCATGTTCCTCGTAGGCGTTCAAAAGAAAGGATACTATTTCCACCAATCTTGTTTAACTATTTTTTAAATATTTGGCATATCGGACCAACACATCGCCATTGTACATTCGAAATAGGCGGTTAGGTAATGACAAGTCCTTCCCGAATATAGACCACAAATACTAATTTTTAGAAATACTAACCATCTCCAAGTTCTTTTCCATATTCATAGTCGGATTGATCAAGAACATCGCCAGTTTTCTTGGGATTTTCTGTGGCCAGGGCTTCACTTCCTGGTAAAAGTTCTGTTGCAATAAATAAATATGTAATTATGTGTTTATGTTATTACTAAACATTTACCTTTCTGAACATCACCAATAATTCTTGACTTGTCATCATCAACTTTTTTAACTTGAATTTGTGGTTCTGGCATAGATAAAATTTTTTCTAAAATTAAATAAATAAGAACAACTGGAAAGATAATTATGTATAATTATTTACCCTCGATTGAAGTTTCAGCACTTTGTACATCTTCGGTGGTAATAGTCTCAACTGCAATTAAAAAAAAAAAATTATTTAAAATATATCTGATGATAATGATAATGAAAATTTAACACACCTTGTTCAGTTGGGTACTTTTCATTCTCCGTCTCTTCATCTACATTTTTAGAAACAATATCTTCAATCCTTTCCTCGATTTTCTGTCTTTTTGTGCTGACTTCCTCACAAATGCCTTCTTCAATTACCTCCGGAATACTAAGCACTGCAAAGCATACATACATTTTCTTATAAAAAGTTGTAGATCTTGTAACTGTGGCGGTTACAGTAACTAACTTTCCTTGATTTATTTTATTTGCAATTACCGTTAAAAAAAAATTTCCTGCATTCGCAATAATTTTCGAGAAATATTTTATGTTATTCCGCTAATATTTGTTAAAAAAAATCTAAAATCTACTTATATTCCTGGCATACAGACAGCGAGCGACTTATAGTTGGTAGATAATGGAAATTCTCATGTAAGCAAGGTCAACAAATCTTTTTAATTTCAAAATAAATCATATAAAGTGGATTAACTTTTACCAAGGGTTTTAGCTAATATTTAAGCTCTTTTATATAAAATAATACTCGATTTGTTATCGTGTGGAGGTTCGTCGTTCTTTTTATATAGATTATTACCAAGGTTTAGGCAATGCGTTCTGCAAAATTTTTAAGTCAATCAATACAATGTCAATACATACCATCCGTTGTAGTTTCTATAACTTCCGTTTCCGATTTCTTGACAGATTCGATCTGGTCTTGAGGAACGTCTGCAAATGTAAAAGAAAAGTAATGATTTATGTTCTAAAACAGAAAAAATGCACATTGTACTCACCAGCTGATTCTACTAAAGACTCTTTAGATTCTTCTTCTATAATTGCTCCCATATCTTCTGCAATCGGACTCTCAATTGGCCGTTTAGCACGCAACCCACTACGTTTTATCGGAGTCAAAGCCATGGTAACAGCTTCTTCATTATCTAATGAAAGCGACGATCGTCGTCTAGTAATACGTTGTGGTGTGTAGGTTATTTCAGCTGAAGCTGATGCCCGACGTCGTGTGGTTCTACGAGGTGTATCATTTATATCGGTATCGATCGCTGTTTTTAGTGTTGGTGTTACAGAACGCGTTGGCGTGGGCGTGAGCACGGGATTGGCTGAAGCTCTACGCCTAGCACTACGTCTGGGTGTAAATGTGCTGCTTTCTGATGTTTTTTGTGGAGTATCCGCTTTGATTTTTAACAGATGGGATGTTTTCAACATCGTTTTCGCTATTGCCGAGTTATCTCCTAAGGCAGCCCTCGCAGCTGCTGCACTGGTAGAAGCTTTTGGAGTAGTCTCTACTGGCTTTGGAGTGTTTAACGTATCAGATAAATTTGGTGTATGCGGCTCTGGGACTTTTGCGTTTCCTGCTTTCACCTCATCTTTTATATTTTGATTTTCAATCGGAATTTGTTCTGAGGCAACAGTGGAAGTTTCAGTACTAAGAGTTTCCCTGACAATCTCTTCAGCACATTTAGTTTCGGTCAATGAATCTTTCGTTTTGTATATTTCAGAAATATTTTTTATGAATTCCGTTGTTTCCAATTCGTTTGACTGTGCTTTAGCCACGGGAGATTTTACTAGCATTTCTGTTTTTTTCTCTTCCATCGAAGCTTGAAAATCAATTGGGATTTCTATAGCTTCGCTTCTACGTTTGCTTCCAGTGTCTTTATAATCTGCAGCGCTGTCAGTTTTCCCCTCATAATTCTCTGAAATTGAAGTAACAATTCTAAGATTGGTTACGGAGGTCCCTGGTTTAGTATTTGCTTCAGATTCCGATATTATATGTAACTCCAGTTTTGTAGAATCGATAGTATCTTCAGGTTTTGATATCTTGTCCTCTCCAATTTTATCATCACTACTTATTGTAATATTTGATTTGTTTTTAATATCAACCATGCTCTCAGGCTGATCTATGACAGTGGCTTCGGATAGTATTGGCTTGCAAATAGACCTACATTCGACGGCAGAGATATCGGACTCACTGATTGTGGCCATGGATGTTATAGTCGTTATTTCGGTGTCGATTGAACCAGTTTCTAAATCAGAGAGTGCAATCTCCGAAGTAGTTGGAAGTATATTGGATTCAAGAGAAATTGTGTCTTCTGCTTCTGCCGCATCACTGTAAGTTGGTATTTCTCCTAGGCCAGAAGCGAAAGGTGAGATTGTACCCTTATTTTCTAATTCTGATATTCCTTTTTCTACAGAGGTTTTGCCTTTGTCTTCGGTAAAAATTACTTCGGTATCAGTCTCTTCTGTTTTGCCTGCGAATTTAGCATTCAAATTATCTGTTGTATGTGCATCTTTTTCGAACTGTTGCTGCAATTCATCAGACTTGTTCAATACATATTCGATCTCCTGCAATAGCTCTGCTGTACCCTGGGATTCACCACTTGGTTTCGACTCTATATCCGCATCAAGTACATAACTAGTAGTTGGTGTTGCATCAACGCTCTCTGTGGCGGTATTTTCTGTCGGTTCCACCAATGCATTGCCGATTATCTCATCTACATGCAATGTTTTATCCATTTCATCTTTTAATATTTTTTCTTTCTCTTTATCCCGGATTTCACAGGTACTGTTCTGTGTTGTGTTCGGAGCTTCAGTCGTTTGCTTACCTGCTACTGAATCATTGGATGACTTTTCATTCGATTCAATCTCCGCATCAAGAAATTCACTTGAAAGTGATGATATCTGTTGTCTACCTGTGTTTTTACCGTCTACTGGCTCTTTCAAATCACTGTCAATTATCTCACCAGCGTCCAATGTTTCAATAACTTGATCACTTGATTCACCAACATTCGTCACAGGTATATTTAGTGGCGTATTTGGTGATTTATCGGCATGTTGGTCTGGTACTGAATCAGATACCGACGCTTCAAACGAACCATCGTTGTCCTGCTGGAGATCCAGTATGGATGCTACACTTCCTGCAATACTTTCATTATTTTCCGGCTTTTCATTAGCTTCTACTACTTCTGCGAAAATTTCCGATATGTGCTCAGTAGTTTTGTTAGTGTCTAGCACTTCAACATCACCACTGTTGTCTTCTAAAACGTTTACAGGTACATCTGAAGCAGTACTGCCACCAGAGGCAACAGGTGATAACTTCTCTGGGGAAACTATTTCATTCAAGTCATGTTTCTGGGATGAAGATGTGTTTGCGACATTTTCGTTGACGCTTTGCTCTTGCACCTCTTCAAGTGAATCATCCACAGTGAACGTACGACTCAATTCATTACTATCATTTAATCTATTCAAAGATGTAGTATCTTTCTCTTCGTTTTCTGCTTTTGTATCAATCACTTTTTTATTTATAGGCGTGACGCTGCTCACCGTTGTTGGATTTATTCTTTCGTCTTTTACACTCACAGCAGCTGCTACTAAGCTACGACCACGTGAAGCAATTGGTGTATTACTTGTAGTTGTGGCAACATATGATTTACGTGCCTTTGACACAAGTTTCGTTGCAATGGCTGTAGGTGAATGTTTACGTGGTGGTAGAACCGAACGGCGTGTTTTTGAAATATGTGATGACAGTGTTGTGCCGCCAAATGATTTGCGCACTCCACGCAGTGGAGAAGTACGCTTCACACCCAACCGCGATGTAGAAGCCGGTATTTTTCTGGTTTGCAAAATACTCGTGTGCGGGGTTGATGAAGTGGCTTCACAAGTGAGAGTTGAGGTGATGCCTGCAGTGGATATGCTAAGACGTTTTGAAGTATTTATATTGCGCCGCTGTGCTGCAGCTACGCTACCAGGCGAACCAATAGATATGGGGCTTTTGCATGTTAATGGTGAAGATCCGGCAGCGGTGTTCAATTCCAATTTTGTAGAAGTGGAAGGCGTTTGGCGAAATGGCGTACCTTTATTAACTAATATACGCATTGAAGTGTTGACCTGCTTTTTGGCGCTGGTCAATATGGCACGTTTCATTAGAGATTGCGGTGTACGTAATGGTGTAGAAGTTAGAGGCTTATGACCGACTCCGCGCACGGGAGTTTTAGAAATTACACTTTTACAAGTAAGCGAAGATGAAGATGTGCTGGGTGTTTCAGAATCTTCTGTAGATATTTCTATAACCGCTGGTGATGATTCAGTGGACCCATCTACACTGATAACAGACCCAGTGCTTTGTGGGGTTGCACGAGCTTTATTAAAAGAAGTCTCAACTATAGGTGTCTTAAGTTTCATACCGATATCTTTTTTTCTCTCAGAACCTTCTTCTATTTTAGAAGATGACAATGGAGTTGTTAACAATTTTACATGGCTGGGAAGCGTACGATTGAATTTCGTCGTCCAAGGTCGTGGACTAGCAGGTGCCAGTTTGTTAGGTGTAGTCAAATCGATTAAATGCATGGATGAATTTCTAGCGAGTGGTCTAACAGATTTCTTTGAAGTTGCTGGTGTCGTGAAATCAATAAAATCACGGCTACCATCACCGCTTAAATTGGATATCATGCTTTTCGGCGTGCTATAAACGCTTTTAGGAGTAGTAGAAGTCGTGGCTAAAGTGCAGATGGCAGAAGGCTTTAGTATGGAGGTAAAAGATTTCTCGATATGAACGCCGGTTTCTCTAGGCGAAAAGGATGTAATCACAATATCGGACTGCTGACATAACGTCAATAGACGCTTTTTCTTCTCGTTGCTAACATTGCCTTTATTTTGTGTGCAATTTATTAAATTAATTTTAGGTGTATCTTCAAATTTACTAAATGGTGTACTAGCAATGGTAGGCTCACTTGGTTGCAGTTCTGGAGTTACGCTTCGACGTTTGGTGCCCACAGTTTCAACGATCGCTTTATCTTTTGTACTGTCTTGTGATGAGTTATTTTCTGGCAAGGGTTTTTTCGGGAATACTTTTCCAGCGTTATTAGTTTCATCTGAGTTTTTTTGTGTATTTACTTTTCCTGCAACATCTGGCGTAATATTCTCTGATTCATTCATGCTTTCTAATTCAGACGAAGTATTACCCTCTTCATCTGAGTTTATACAATATGCAAAGCTTTAAAAGATAGTAGTAGTGTTATTTTAAAGAAATCAGCAATTTATAATGACACAGAGAATAGTAAGAAAAAAATATATTTATAAAATAGGGGAAATTGTACGTACCATTTAGAAAGTAGATAAATATCGGATTCAATTATTAGACGATTTAAATAAATTACGTTATTGTGAATAATTTGGAAAGTTGCAAAATGGTGCAAATTTCAAATACATATCCTTAACAGGGTTAAAAGTTTACTTTGTGTAAAGGTGTGTATAACTTCTAGGATATATATCCTTATTAGAGCTTCTGGAATTAATCCCATAAATCGAATACACGAACGTTTGGTAATACTATTCGAATAGTTGAAAACGATCGACTATTCGAAAAGTTGAGTTAATTACACATACAGTGGCGAGCATAAGTGGATGAATGTTTGTAACTTCTGCACTTATTTGTTCATAACATCCGTTGTACTTATTCAAATAAAACCATTTCTTTTTAAATTTTTAATCCATATATTGTACTAACATATTATGCAAGGAAAAGTCAAAAAAAAATTAAATGCAAAAAATTCTAAGGCAAAAAACTAAACATATCTCCATTAATCTAATTTTGCACCTTATGCTTTTTTTTTTGAAAAAGTTTTATGAAAATCTTGCGAATTTCGTTTACAGCTCAACACTTTGTTTTCAAAGGCACAATTTTTGTCACTTGTTCAAATATAATCGAGCGTTTAAGTGTGTTTAGTTCAACGATTAATAAAACAGTGTAAATATGCGAAAAATATCGCAAGATTTAGAAAATAGCATCGTGGCGTTAACAAAAAATGGACAGTCGTCTCGAGAAATAGCAAAAAAAATTAAAAATTTGTCACAGTACTGCTTTATACGCTCAAAAAAGACGGAATGTGAAGCCTGATTCAAACGTTAAAGGTCGTCGAAGGCTACTTACAGATGGAGATGCTCGCGTTATGGAGCGGTTAATGCGTCGTAAAGACTCCATAACACCAAAATTGACTGCGGAGCAAATAAATAAGGATGTTAGTCAGTGGGCTGCGCGGAGAGCCCTTCGACGGATCGGTTTGGTATCAGCAATCAAGCAAAAAAAAAAAACCAGCTTTGTCTGACAAAAATGTGGAAGCACGGTTAAAATTTTGTAAAAAATATAAAAATTGGAGCGTTGACGACTGGAAACGAGTGATATGGTCAGATGAAACCAAGATTAATAGGTTCCAATCAGATGGAAAGCAATACTACTGGCACCGGCCACAGGAAAAGTTACAAAAGCATCAAGTGAAACAAACTGTGAAGCATGGTGGAGGTAATCTAATGGTTTGGGAATGTTTCACCTGGTGGCATGTCAGCCCACTTGTGATAATAGAAGGCATTATGAAGGAAGACTACCTTAACATTTTGCAAACATATTTGCCAGATTTTGTCGATCTAAGTGCGTATCCCGAAGACGAGGTGTGTTTTCAACAAGACGGTGATCCTAAACACACTGCTAAAATCGTGAAAAATTGGTTAATGATCAACGTTTCCAAGTGCTAAAGTGGCCTGCACAAAGCCCAGATCTCAACCCTATCGAGAATCTATGGGCCCTAAAAATATGGACGAGCTTTGGGCAAGGATTCAGACAGAATGGACCGAAATACCTAATGGAAGAATTGAAAAATTGGTAGAAAGTATGCTAAAACGAGTCCAAAGTGTAATAAAAAACAAAGGGCTGTGGACTAAATACTGAACTGATGTAACTAATTGAATTTTCACTCACGAGCAAAATTGGATGAATGGAGATATGTTGTTTATTGCATTTAATTTTTTTGTCTTTTCCTTGCATAATATGTTAGTACAATATATGGATTAAAAATTTTAAAAGAAATGGTTTTATTTGAATAAGTACAACGGATGTTATGAACAAATAAGTGCAGAAGTGACAAACATTCATCCACTTATGCTCGCCACTGTACATATGATGAAATTTTGAATATAGTTATTTGAAAAGTGGCTTTCGAATATTCTATTACCAGGTATTAAGAACTCCAGAATTTTGGTAATTAGCACCAGTTGATAGTATTAAAAACTATTCATAATTTTTAATTTTTTTTTCCAATTTTTAATTTAAAAATTTAATTATTTTTATCTGACGCGTTTTTTTAACTTGTTTTATTAATGTCAAATGATTGTAGTTATTCATTTAAAGGCATATATCAAATATAAATAAAACACAAAGAAAATTAGATTTTACTTAAATTTAAACAAATAAATAAACAAAAAAATTGTAGGATTATTGAAATTAATAATCATTATTTAACAGATGTGGTACATGCATTTATTGTTTATTTTAAAATTTTTGAATTGATGTAAAATAATACTTACTTATGCACCGTAAATCGTTTATCCATTTTGCGATGAGGCTGCAGAATATAAAAAATAATTAAAAGTTAGTTTAAATATAACAAAAACTTACCTTAAGATCTGGGCAAGAATTAGGTGCTTGTACTGGCACACCCACAAGTTTTTGGGGTGTTGGGCTGGTATCATCACTGGCCAAATCTTCGCCAGCTTTGTTGCAAATTGCGGTTGGCGCTTCTAAAGATTTTGGAAATCTCCACAAAAAATATCTATCCAAGATTTTAATGCGGCTACCGTCCAAAAGAGGCCGTTTTAAGCTTATAATCTGATCATTAACGCTTATTGGATACGTTTCGGAATTATTGTGAATGGTCACCTATTAAACAAATAACACAAAGTAAAATATGTAATAAAAAAAATTTATAACACTGAATATATGTAATATTTTATATGGATTGTAGTTGAAAATAACGTCAATTTCACATTGCAATAGATTCAAATAGGCACCTATACATGTGTGAAAGTGTATGCATTTGTAGAACTACGTACATCGCAACAACGCGCCATTATAGTTCTGTACAATAGGCCGCATCAAGAACTTACCCGACCAAATGCATCACATTGTATCTCGCAGTGTACACCAATAGCTCGTGGATCTTCCAACACATAATCACAGTTCATGTAATATCCTACAGTAAATTTTCGTCCTTTCGCTTCGATAATGTTTTCTGGCATCGAAGCGGTATCGCTGTTGCCGGCAGCTGCCGGCGTCGTTTCAGACACATCCGTAGCTGCCGAATCGGACAAGCAAATAAATTTAGCTCCATCTAACGCCATAATAAACTGATTGACGATTTAATTGAATGTTTTCCTCATATGAAATCTTTCACCAAAACTTCCCATTTGCAGTAACGTAAAACAAAAAAAAAAACACGAAAAACGATACAACCAAGCCGAATCGACTGCGACTACAGAAAAATGAAAGTTAGTTTTTCACCACTTTTTCGCGTCTGCTAGTTTACGCACTTATTTTTTTGGTTGATGTATACCACTAAGCAATATGAATATTGAGTTATATTGATATTATTACTATTTTATATTAAATTCCGATCCCTTTTAAAATTATTTTATTTGATTTGCACCATTTACTAATTTCCTATCGGAATTTTACTGTAGCTAAGCTATTGCTAGAAAAGGGACGCGCTCGCTCCCTGTTCGTTTTCTTTTCCCGTTTGCCTTTGTTACAGTTCTTTTTTTCTTCTTCTTAGCTTTAATGTGACGTTTATTTGAATTTTTTTAAACTGCTGAATTTCGATCCACAAAAGCCAACCCTGGCAATAGGTCTGTTCATCAAAGCATATTCGACGATTGCTAAGGTTTAATCAGATCATATATGATATGTGATAATTGCACATGGAGTAAGTGGGCAGATTTTTGCTTTGAAGGATGTTATAGACTATATTTATATGTTCACTTAAAAAGTATAATATTAGCAAAATATTGTTACGATTTTGCTAAATAAGCTCGATGATTTAACAAATTATTCGAGTCCCATTACTGGATTGTTAAATAAAAGTCACTAACTATGTTTACAGTTTCGGAGATCATCAAGAATTTACCCAATGTCATTTTATTACTAAGTAACTAGCAATTCTCTTCATTTCATTTACTTTCACAATGTACTATTTTTATTTCACAGTAGTGTTATCACCAACGCGTTGACTTTGCGCCTGATTAGCTCCGTAGTTGTGTTTCGTGCTTATATACTAGTCGATTGTTCGCAATGTGGAATGATCGAATTGTTCCCGATCAGACACATTTGTTGTTTCAAATGCTGCAAGTCTCTCTAGGTAGACCACTTTCATCTTGTTTCTTAGCTTCCCAACGGTCTGGATTCGATACACTACGTCGTTTAGCTGTTTGATTATCTTATATGGACCTTCCCAATTGCATTGAAGTTTTGGGGACAAACATTTCTTCCGTTGTGGGTTGTGTAACAAAGCTAAATCTCCATTTTGAATGCCTTCGGAGTTCATCGCCTTGTCATACCTGGCCTTCATTTTGTCACTCATAATTTGAATTCGCTGTCGCATAAGCTCACGTATTTCCCTCAACTCTTCCTCGAGTACTTTAGATGCTTCCTTCCCAGTTCTTCTCGCATCACTATTTTTTAGAAATTTTAAATCGCCTGGCAACCGAAATTCACTACCAAAGAGTATCCTCCACCCCTGCGGGTTAGGGGTTCAAGAATTTACCCGCGGTAAAGCATGCCTGTCGTAAGAGGCGACTAAGATCCAAAAGTTCCCGCGACAGTCGGGTTTTTACACCGGAACGACCCGAAGGACTGCCACTCTCGCAATATTCCCTCAAGCCCAATTTCAGGAATTCTCTTGCGGTTACAACAACAACAACCAAACAGTAACCTTGCAGGTGTTTTACTTGCAGGGGTAGACCTCCGGCCATTTACTAAAGTAGTCCATAATGACAAGAACGTATTTGTTTCCTTGTCTGCTCGTAGGGAGTGGACCGGTTACATCCATGGTAACCCGCTCAAATAGTGCACCTGAGTTATACTGCTTCATCTGCCCGTGACTTCGTGATTTTGGTCCTTTAGCTGCTATACACTCCTTGCAGTTAGCAATACACTCAGCGATTGACGATAACCAACCTAATAGAACCGCTGTTTGATATTGTCCAACGTGTTCGTAATGCCTAAGAGCCCTTCACTAGGACTATCATGGAATTCCTTAAAAAGCTTTCTTCACTTTCCCATAGTCTATGCAAACAGCCAGATATCAACTCTAAACTGCTCCATTATGCCCAGTATGCCTTCGTGAGGGAGTTTCACTGCCATTTTTTCGGTACTTGGTTGTCTGTTCATCTCTAATCCGTGCTAAACAGTTTCAAGTCCGGATTTTCCTGCTGTCATTTTCTAAAGTGGCTTGCCGCCCACTCATCTGCTCTTATAATTATCATTTGCCGGACGTCTATTATGAGCATAGTTTGCGTCGTCCTTCTTGTCTTTTGGAGCCCATCTTGCATTCGCGTGCGAAGTAGTCTGCTTTTCCACAACTGAAGCATTTCCCGGTACTGATATTTTTACCAGCTACACCACTACAAATATTTTCGTTGATGAATCTCAGCGTTTTCATCATCTCCCTCTTCACTTCTGAGCTTTCCACCTCTAAACGATTCACTTTGTAGGCTGGTTTTCTTAGGAGTGCCGCTGTTTCACAGGTCTGAGCCTACGCAACAGTTTCAGTGAATGTTGACTTTGGATTCGCATATGTATCTGAACCTTTGGATTTTTACCCTTTCGAGATGCTCACCCGATGCGTCCCCAATAGCTAAGTAAGTCTTTCTCTCAATTTCTGAAGCATATTCCCTGTGAGAGTTGTGTTTTTGTTCATGCTGTTCTAGCTCATCAGGTAAATTTGCCTCCTGTGTTCGCTACCATAGCGTTTTTCCAGAACTCGCATTACTGCACCATAATTATCTTTCTTTTATTCGGGAATAGTCTGAAAAACTTTCGCTGCGGGTCCCTTCAACACAACAAATAGCGCAGCGGAATTTGCCGCTGATGCTGGAGCTTAATGATCTGGAAAGGAATTGTGCCGTCAAAGTATGGTGCTTCTACCCAGGGGCCGTTCATCGATCTTGTTGGAGGATTCAAATACAAATCTCGGACCCGACGTTCGAGCTCGTCGATTTTGTTCTTAATTAGTTCTTCTATTTTGTCTTGCAGACTTTCCAATTCGTTGACTTTGGTCTCAATTAGGTCCTCTATTTTGTCTTGCCACTTCTTGATTCTATCTTGTCTCTCCTTATGTTCTGCATTGTCTCCCACCAGATTTTGCTGTATTTGTTCATCCAACTTTTGTAATATCTTGGCATCCTGTTTATCCATCTTTTGTGACATGTTGGCATTGATTTGTGCAATTGTAGCCAATAACACGTTCATGTCGATACCCGTAAAAGGACCAGGAGCATTTTCTTGAATCTTACGTGTTACCACCAACGCGTTCATTTTACGACTGACTAGCTCTGTAGTTGTGTTTCGCCCTTATACAATAATCGATTATTCGCAACTAACGCCTGGAATAATCGAATTATTCTCAATAACGAATGTTCTCGCTTAAACCTCCAGAACATGCCAGTTATCGGCTTTTCTCTTTCATCTGACAGAAAACATACCATGGTGAATTAAGCATGACTTGCTGATTTCGGCGAATTCGCGGAATACGCTGTTAGATCTGCTTAGATTTCAATTGACTGACAGCTGATTTTGGTAAAATTTGTTTATCATTCGTTTCTTTCAATCATTTTTAATAATTTGTGCATTTTTTGAAGAAATGGATGCCAAAAGAGCGCTTGCTACTTGGGAGCTGGAAAATCGTTTGAAAATTTTACCGGCGTGCGATGAAATCTACCGTTATGATGGTGAACAGCAACGGCAAATACTTGATGCAAAACCCTGGGAAAAAGATCCCCATTATTTTAAGGATATTAAAATTTCTGCACTATCCTTACTTAAAATGGTAATGCATGCCCGATCAGGGGGGACCCTGGAAATCATGGGCCTGCTTCTAGGTAAAGTGGAAGACAACACCATGATTGTTATGGATGTATTTGCTCTACCGGTTGAAGGAACCGAGACGCGTGTAAATGCGCAGTCTCAGGCTTACGAATACATGTCTGCGTACATTGAGGCAGCCAAAGAAGTCGGACGTTTGGAAAATGCAATCGGCTGGTACCACAGTCATCCGGGTTATGGTTGCTGGTTATCTGGCATTGATGTATCGACACAAATGCTTAATCAAAACTATCAGGAACCTTTTGTTGCCATCGTTATCGATCCTGTACGCACAGTATCGGCAGGCAAGGTCTGTTTGGGAGCATTTCGCACTTACCCTAAGGGTTATAAGCCACCAAATGAGGAACCATCAGAGTATCAGACTATACCTTTAAATAAGATTGATGATTTCGGTGTGCATTGCAAACAATATTACCCACTTGAAGTAACATATTTCAAATCAGCATTAGATAGGAAACTATTAGATTCATTGTGGAACAAATATTGGGTAAATACCTTGGGAAGCTCAGGTTTGCTTACCAATACTGATTATACAACTGGACAAATTTTCGATTTGTCGGAAAAGCTTGAGCAGAGCGAATCAAGTCTAGTGCGGGGACCATTTATTGCCACAGGTAATATGTTATATTATTTCAATATAAAAACTTTAATTCAACATTTTTAATTTGTCTTAAAGGAGCTGAAGGTAGTGAAAAGCGTACAGAAGATAAACTTTCAAAAGCTACTCGAGACTGCAGTCGGGCATCCATTGAACTGATTCATGGCCTAATGGCGCAAATTGCCAAGGATAAACTATTTAATAAAGTTGGACTTGGAAAATAAGCACGAGAATTGATGAAGAAAAACCAGCCTAAACTGAATTCTTCATGTTGCATTAATAAAGATATCAATTAAGCTTTTAGCTACGCAGATATCACATTTAGTATTTTTCTTTCGTTGACTGGACGATTTGATTCGTAACTCTACTCTTGAAAACTTCTGCAGCTAGTATTATTGTATTTCCTCAGTGTCGTGACTGGCGTAGGCACCGCTTGATTATAGTCGAATAACAAAAGTATGCTAGTCGCTTCTATTATTGCTGTTTGGCTGCTTTCAACAGCGAGAATCGCATCGCACTGGTCGATCAAAACGTGGCCAGATATTCAGCCCTTATTCTCTTCACTTCAGTTCGACATACCTTATTGTACCAGCTTTTTTTCCGATTGTCGAAAACCTCCTATTCAAATACAGCGGCGAATAACTGCAAAGTGCATTCATCATCATTGTAGAATATGGTCGGACGAACGTATGTCCCTTGATTGGAACCTCGTGTGCTATGCCACTCTTGTCGTGATATAGGCCTCCTCATTACCGAATTATCGACTATATTGTGTGAGAGATTAAAGCCCAACGTCAGCGAACTGATTGACCTTATCAGCGTGGCTTTAGACCATTAACTGAATATTAACCTTGCGCAAAGTCTTGGTAAAGACACGAGAAAAATTGATATATAGGAGTTGCGTCTATTCCGCTATGTCTGAATTTGGTATCCCTGCAAAACCTATACGGCTATGTAAACTGACGCTCAACAATACCAAACGCGCAGTCAGAATTGGGAAGGTCCTCTCCGAACAGCTCGGTACCAAACGAGGTTTCAGAAGTGACCCTTTATCGTATGATTTGTTCAACCTAATTCTGGGAAAAATCATAAGAGCAGTAGGACTAAATAGACAATGTGCAATATTTTACAAAAGTGTACAATTTGCTATAACAACCGCACCGTTAATTCTGCTTTCTCCAGGTCAACAAACAAACAGGCAGTGCATTCGTGTCTTGGCTCCCACGTCACTGCGGACAGTCATAACTTTTAAATTGTAGATAATTTCGTATATCTTAGAACCAGCATTGACAAAACCAAAAATGTCAGTCTTGAAATCCAACGCAGAATCACTTTTGCCAACAGCTGCTATTTTGGACTGAGTAGGCAATTGGAGAACGGAAACGAAGGGCTGAAGAAAGTGAGTCCGACTATAATCAGTCGTTAAACTAAAACGATCCAGCCGAAAGGTGCGTATGCTGGCTCCTGCAATTGAATGCCTCTAATCTCCGTCTCTCAAATTGGTAGGAACTGTATCGGGCGATGTTAACAGGTAGACGCTATCATTAACTGCAGAGATGTACCTAAAAGCGGTTCCATTGGTGCGGCGCAAGGCCAAGCAACTTAATCGCATTGTGAATCATTGTATTGATACTGGTGACACTGGACCGATTCACCAAGCTCCTCGTAGTGTTCCACTAGTCAAACAAGAAGCTGTAAGTCAGATAATAATGGTAATGAAGAAGAGTGGGGTTATTGAACCATCAGCAAGTCCATGGAACTCACCGGTAGTACTTGTGAAGAAAAAAGATGGCCAGTTACGGTTCTGCGTGGACTATAGGGACTAAATGACGTGAGAAAGAAGGACAGTTATCCTTTTACCAGGGTACCCTGTGAGGTGTACTTTCACAAGGGATTGATGGGCAAGGGAAGATAGTTGCCTACTATACCCAGTCTATTGGGAAACCAGAGCGGAACTACTGGGTAACTCGGAGAGAACTACTCCCGTTGGTAGATTGTACCAAACATTTCCACAGGTATCTGTACGGCCAACATTTCCGAGTTAGAACAGATCATGCATCGCTGAAGTGGCTACTAAAGTTCAAGAGTCCCGAAGGACACCTGGCTCTGTGGATTGAGTGGCCGCAATGTTATGCTTGCATTACAGAGCACCGCATAAAAGAATACCCACGGGTATGCTGACGCCATGTCTCGTCGACCATGTATTTGGAATGTAAGCACTGCTCCAGAGCGGAAGGCGAAGAAGACATAATAAACGCCCTATTAATGACAATTACACCAGTAGAAGACTGATAGGCAAGCTACCTAGGAAAATTTCAGCAGGAATATCCAGATTTGGAACTTTTAATGCATGGTCTGGAAATGGACATACGGAATTAGGAGAAAATGACAGCGGAAGGTCCGATAGCAGACATTCTGGGCACAACGCAGCAGCTTAGAGTTCATATCTGGCGGCATAGAGTATGGGAAAGTGAATATGGCCAGTGCTCTCGAAAGCTAATAGTAGTTCCGAGGTTATGGATTCCAAATGTTCTCAAGGAATTCTATAATGGTCCTAGTGGAGGGCACTTAGGCATTATGAAATCGTTGGAGAAGATCATAAACGGCTGAACGGTTCTATTGGTTCGGTTGTCGTCAATCGATCGCTGAATGGATTGCTAACTGCAAAAATTGCATTGCAGCTAAAGGACCAAAATCACGAAATCATAGGCAAATGAAGGAGTATAACTCAGATGCAACATTTGAGCGGGTTGTCATGGATGTAGCCGGCCGCTGTGAGCAGACAACCTTCTTGTGGTTATGGACTACCTTAGTAAATGGCAGTAGCGGATGGATTCACTTAAAATTGGTTACCAGATACGGTGCGTCTTTAAAACTGCACTAGGACCAGAGAAGAAACTTTGAAGTGGCGGTGTTCCAGAAGATGTACCTGACACTGGGTATTTGAAAAACCCTGCATCCTCAATCAGATGGCATGGTAAAACGATTCAACCGAATCCTGGACGAGCATTTGCGGAAGGTCGTTGACAAACATCCGCATGATTGGGATATGCACATACCGCTGTTCCTGATGGGATATCGGTTAGCGGTGCACGAAACAACGAGTAGAACACCTGCAAGGATCCTCTTCGGTAGTGAACTTAGGTTGCCTATTGATTTGAAGTTTGGAGTAAATGGTGATGCGAGAAGGATTGGGTAGGATGCATCTAATGTACTAGAGGAAAAGCTGAGAGAGATACATGCTCTTGTTAGACAGCAAACCGAAATTATGAGCGACAAAATGAAGGCCAGATATGATAAGGCGATGAACTCCGAGGAAGAAAGACTTGTCCCCGAAAGCTCAATGAAATTGGGAAGGCCCCCACAAAGTAATCAAACGGCTGAATGACGTAGTGTATCGAATCCAGACCTTTGGGATACCAAGATCCAAAATGAAACTGGTTCACCCGTAAAGGCTTGCAGTGTTTGGAACAACAGATAGTGTGTCTGATAGAGATGATGATCGATCGAGCTCATTCTCCAGTTTGTGTTCACTAGACCGTGTGCGTCTTGATGTTTTTTAAAAAGGGGGATCTAGAGCTTGGTCTAAGCTGCCTCTAAACAGCTGATGGATTTTCACCTAATGTCAGAAATACATTTGAAGGGATTGACATTCCTTGCAGAAGAGCGACCGCTATTAAAAAAATTGACTTAATTTTTTATTTTAAATTAGTTTTTTATAAATTTCTATTCGGGATTCGAGCCCTGGACTTCCGACAGTTACTACTATTGATATTGCGGCCGCCAATAGCTAAAAAAGTATTAAACAGTTTTAATACAAACGAGTTTTGTGCGTGTTTACATAATCCATCGTCGACCAAAATGTCAAACCATTGCATCGGAAGGAGAAAGCACAAAATGAAAAACAATTTTAATAATAGAATATTCGCACGTACATACATATGTACATATGTTTATATGTATATATTCTTATTATATTACCTCTTAGACAAGTTGCCAATCCAAATGAAAAGGGTGCAAATGCTTTTGCATGTAAATTAAAAAGGTCATGTCAATGCATGAGGGTAAATAAACCGAAACAAATTGTAAACGAAAACGGTCTATTTATTTACCAAAAATTCGTTTTTTCGCTCTTCTATTTTAAAAATATTTACCGCTTTTGAAAAAAAAGTTTTTTAATATATACACACATATACATATGTTTATACATATATATGATGAGAAATCGTGTATTATATTTTGTGATCCATGTAAATGGACTTAATTTTTCTAATTGTGGTCGCCCGTCGGCAGGGAATGTCAAGCCTTCCGAGTGTATTTATGACATGAATTAAAATTTCCTCATAAAATTCCATCGGCCGTTCGGGGGCGGCTTAGAATAAACTGCAAGTCCCTCCAATTTGTTAATAAAACATCAAGACGCAAAACCACAAATTGAAGGAGGAGCTCAGACGAAAATCATTTCAAGTTACAAAGCGCCAAATACGTATGTATATATGTATATATTATACCTTTCACACAGTACCTTAACAGAATTATAAGATATTGACCCAATATAAGATAAGTGGATTTCCCCTTGTCCTACTACGGCAAACTACGCCACAGCAATAAAAAATTTATAGTTCCACTCTAAGCTGTTCCAATTTAATTTTATTGACCACTAAATAAAGGGTTTTCTAATAGAGATGGTATGATTTCTAAATGTCGTTTTAGCCATTTTTAATGTCATGATCTGTCTTTTTTTTCATTGCATTCAGTAACGTTTAGAATTTCATCATGGCAAGATATACGCCAGAACAACGTTGCTGATTTTGCCTTCGAACAACTTGAACACGATAACTATTTTTTAAGAAAATCATCTTCTCCGATTAGGCTCACTTTTATCTGAGTGGTGCGGTAAATAAAAAAAAACTGTCGAGGGACTGTCCATAAACTACGTAGCCTGAATTTGGTCACTTTCGTAGCCCCTCTTAAGGTCGAGTGTTCAGAACCATTCCGTGCCAGTTACCACACTCCAGAGTATCATCAATCCTGGGCAAAGGATAGCTGTCCTTCTTTGTAATATCATTTAATCTCCGATAGTCCACGCAGAACCGCAACTGGCCATCTTTCTTCTTCACGAGTACCACCGGAGAGCTCCATGGATTTTCGGATGGTTCAATAATACCGCTTTTACTCATTTCCTATATTATTTGGCTTACAGCTTCATGTTTGGCTAGTGGGACCCTTCGAGAGCCTGGCGAATCGGCCTAGCGTCACCAGTATCAATACAACGTTTCACAACGTTGGTCCTGCTTGGGTTGTGGCCATCCTTGTCGAATATATTGGAGTATAGTCGAATTGTCGTTGGTCTAGCAAGAAGCGCGACTATGAACTGGTGTAAAACCGCAACATTTCCTATCGCGACTTCGCATGTTATCTCTCCTACAACTTGGGTGTCCTCGCCAGTTGCCGTCCTAAATCTTGCTCCAGGCAATGGCCTTACTTCTTTGGTGATTAGTTCGTATCTAAGGATAGAATGCGATGCGCCCGTATCAACAGTAAGTATTCGCTCATGTCCATCCACACATCCACCAATTGTCACGTTGCTCGCCTTCCTACCAATTTGAGAGACGGGCTGGTTAGAGTAGGATTCGTTATCTTCAGCCCTTCGTTTTCGTTGTGCTGAATTGTTGTTTCTGCTCGAGCCCGTCTTGCATTCCCTCGCGAAGTGGCCTGGCTTCTTACAATTGAAACACTTGCCAGCTTGATTCTTCTTTCCATCGATTGATTTCAGGGTTTTCAGAATCTCGTTCATCACATCTGGTGTTTCTACTTTGTAGGCTGGCCTGCTTATAAGTGAAGCCGTTTCACGGGTTTGGGCATAGGCGACAGTCTCAGAGAATGTTGATTTTGGATTTGCGTATGTCTCTCGTTTGGTGTAGATATCGTTTATTCCACTGATAAACCTCTGTATTTTCACCCTTTCGAGGTGTTCACCAGATGCGTCTCCAGTAGCTAGATGAGCCAATCTCTCAATTTCGGATGCGTATTCTTGCAGAGATTCGTTGGGTCTTTGATCGCGCTTCTCCACCTCCATCTGGTAAATTTTTCTCCTATGTTCGCTTTCATATCGTCTTTCCACGGCACGCATTAATGCGGCGTAATCATCTCTCTCATATTCCGGGATTGTCTGTAAAATTTCCGCAGCAGGTCCTTCCAACGCAACGAATAGTGCAGCGGATTTTTCCTCAATGCTCCAATTATTTGCTTTTGACGTCTTTTCCAATTGAAGCTTAAACACCTTGAACGGAATTGTGCCGTCAAAGGAGGGTGTTTTTATCCTGGGAGCGTTCATCGAAGTGGTTGGACGATTCAAGTGCAAATCGCGGACACGACCTTCCAATTCGTTGACTTTGGTCTCAATAAGCTCCTCTATTCTGTTTTGCCTTTCCTCGATTACGTCCTGTCTCTCCTTGAGTTCTGTGCATTCTTTAACAACACTCTCCAGAAGCTGTATGAGCCGGGATGAAATACGCGCTTCTTGGTTTTGCATTTGCGATGAAATGTGGGCATTCATTTGTGACATGTTGGTATCCTGTTCATCCAACTTCTGTGGCATCCTGATCAT
Organism: Neoceratitis asiatica; assembly: GCA_030068015.2. NCBI lineage: Eukaryota > Metazoa > Arthropoda > Insecta > Diptera > Tephritidae > Neoceratitis > Neoceratitis asiatica. Next base: position 43,621,879 of record CM061529.1, read on the forward strand.
CCAACTTTTGCGTAATTTCTTTTGTAATGTTGGCATTCATTTGCGACATCTTGTCATCCTGTGCATCCAACTTTTGTGACATCTTTGAATCCTGTTCATCCAACTTTTGTGACATGTTGGCATTCATTTGCGAAATTGCTGCCAATAACATGTTCATGTCCATACTCGTAGATGAGCTAGGAGCCTTTTCTTCAACTTTAGTTGCTGACTGCTCTGAATCTTCCGTAGTCTCAACAGCCTCTTCCTTCTCCATTTTTTTCTTGGATGTCTCCTCGTCCTCACGGCAGAATTCATATTCGCTCAAATCTATGCCTTCTGCTTCCAAAGCTTCCCGCAGCCGTGATAGTAGTTCAGCCTTATTCCCGATTGAAGATAATCCTCTCTTCGCCAATTCCTTTTTGAGCGGCAATAGCGTTAAATCTTGAATCTTGACCATTTTCAAATATTTTTGTTGTTGTTTCTTTTCGGAATTTATTTAGCAATCCCACTTCTGACACCAATTGTAACGAATTTGTTAAAGTTCACCTCGATGATTCCAAATCCTTCGAGTCCGATCACTGGATTGCTAAACAAACTCCCAAGATTTATTTGTTCGATTTCTTAACCGTCAGGAATTTATTTGTACAGTAATTACAATTTTCTTATTTAACAAATCTTTATCATACACAATTATTGTCTGCTTCACTCAGCTTATCCGTTTCTCAAACACACGCTAGGACTGAGTCTCCAACTTCATTCATTTCAAATAGTTGCTGCAGCTCCTTTTATACCTAAACATTCTGTCCAGGCGATCAAGAATAGGCTGATTATTCGTTTGCCTGCGGTAGCTGCAGCTGTTCCGTTTATCCTTAACCGCGTGTAATTGCTGTCTACCCTTTTATTTGTCCTTGGTATGGGTAATTTGCATTATACGGCCGCTTCTTTATATTCTGTCCTTCCGGGAAATTGCATTTACATTTTCACTTATTTCAATCTGTCCTTCGTATTTGGGATTTTCGTCACAATATGTACCTATACGTATCCATATACATATATGTATATGACATGTAGAAAAATTTTTGAGTGTGTGGGAATCAGAAACACCACTCTGTGCGGCCTTACCTAGAACTCGCTTGGCTGTTCAGAGGACTAGAGGGAGTTTCGAAACTGAATTTAAACTTCCCATAATCTTCGCAAAAAGCTTTGACGTCCTTTGCGTTCTACTACTTTACCTCGAATTAAGTTGATCCTCCTCCATTTGGCACCATAAATAACCAACACGTTTTATATATGTAATACAAGAATGGATGGAGCGACCTTAAAGTTTTTTTTTTATTTTTCGATTTATCCCTTCGACTGGAATAGAATAAAAATGATTAAAAAAAAAAATTCTTTAAAGTGGACTCAGAAGCGTCCTATTCGAAAAAATCGTGTTTATGGTTCGGTTAGGTTAAAATTCTTATCTATGCGGGACTTGGACCAGATATATTTAAAAAAAAAACCAAATGGAGAATCGATGGATCATGACCAAAAAAACCTAAATAATTTTGAGTTAATTCTAAAATTACAAACTTAATCCTTCATGACTCTTGGAAAATCTTAGTAAAAAAAAATAAAATAAATCGTACCACCACAATCCATACAACAAACAAGGTCCAATTAACATTGTGATGTCCTAGGGCTGGACCATATAATCCACCTCTGCATAACACCCGAGTACTCCATGGAGTACCTACAGAGGATCATATTATGGAGTATCTGCGAAAAATTACATTCGAACCTACTTTTTAATTTCGAATACCATCTGCTTTGGCGAAAAGCTTTTAAATCATATTATTTACTGTATAAATTTGTATTATTATTAACAGTTTATTGTTAATAAATATACGAGGTGGGTTCAAAGGAAAAGGTGAATTTTGTTTTATTTGATTATAATGGTGTGGTGCATCATCAGTTCCTGCCAAAAGGTCGTACAGTTAATAAGGAATACTACAAGGAAGTTACGCAACGTTTGCGTGAAGCAATACGGCTCAAGCTATCGGAATTGTGAAGAAACAAATCGTGGATTCTGCATCACGATAATGCACCAGCTCACACATCAATGATTATTCGTGATTTTTTGGCAAAAAACAACCGTAATCATGCCTCAACCACGATATTCACCAGATTTGGCTCCCTGCGACTTTTTCCTATTTCCAAAACTAAAGAAACCAATGAAAGGAAAGCGTTTTGCCACAAGCGTTTTGAGATCAAGTCAGAATCGAGGAAAGAGATGATGGCCATACCGAAAAGCACATTTCAGAAGTGCTTCGAGGATTGGAAAAAGCGTTAACACAAGGGGAAAGAATAGATATTGATGAATAAATAAGTACGTATATTACCTTTTCTTTTGAACACACCTCGTATATTAAATTCAAGTTTTCGCATTTGTTCTATGTAATGTAGGCGTGAGTCATGTCAAGCTGTCATGTTATTTTTATTCAGTATTCACACATCGCATCAATCAATGCATTTATTAAGAGAACACTTCGGTGAGCAGATAATGTCACGTTTTGGGCCGGTTGATTGTTACCAGTCGAAAAGCTCGAACGAGTCATCGGAAATTGGAAAATTGGACTCAACGGATGGACCATCTGAGATGTAAACGCGGCCAACATTTGAAAGAGATAATTTTCAAAAAATAAATGTCAAAAAATGTTCTTCCGAATGATAATGATAATAAACATTTCCCATTAAATTTGAATCGTCTCTGTTTTTTTTTCTTTAAAAAATTAGGTGGACTCGAAATGGATCACCTGTTATTTGCATTGAAATATAATAGTTTAGCAAAATTGAGGCATTTGGGACGAAAAGCAACCTGAAGAGATTCAAGAGCTGCCATTTCATCCAGAAAAAACAACGGTTTGGTGTGGTTTGTGGCCCGGTGGAATCATCGGTCCACATTTCTTCAAAAATGATGCCGGCGAGAACGTAACCGTCAAGGGCGACCGTTATCGCGCCATGAAAGCCGACTATTTAATGCCTGAAATTGAAGCTCGTTATCTCCGCTATCTATGTAAAGTCTAAAGTTTATACAGTCAATCCCGCTTCAATTCAGGCCTTGGTGCAAAACATTACACTTGTCTTTCGCCAGTTACCAGTCGAAATGCTCCAACAAGTCATCGAAAATTGGACTCAACGGATGGACCATCTGAGACGTAGCCGCGGCCAACATTTGAAAGAGATAATCTTCAAAAAATAAATGCCAAAGAATGTTCTTTCGAATGATAATAAACATTTCCCATTAAATTTGAATTTTCTGTATTTTTTTCTTTAAAAAAGTAGGGAACCGAAATGGATCACCCGTTATTTGCATTGATATATAATAGTTTAAATTCTGCACGTCTTTTGTGTATCAGCAGAGTTCGAAACGGAACTGACTCAGTTTCATTTCGACACAATTTCGTAGTAAAAAACAATTTTCGAGTATAAAACTTATTGCGCAATTGGAAATTCGTGTAGTGATTGCGATCGTTAAAACACGAAGAATGGTCGTACCGCACTAAGCTCGTATAAAAACACGAGTTGGTCCAATAGTTCCCACAGAGGAGTATATTTGTAGGTACTCCAATGGACCAGGACTCCTTATACTACTACAAATATAGGCATAGATATATATATTTTTTTGCGGGTGAGAAGAAGAAAAATGCCTTCCGCATCATCATTGTGTCGCCACAAACAATGGTATGTGCCACTTGCAGGTCACTAAAAAACTCTCCTCTAAGGAACCGTCGCCCACCCTGGAAACCGCTTTCGCATTACTTCAGGGTGGCGTTCCATTTTTTGGTAGTGAGATTACATCTCGTCACCTGCGTCCAGGTCCCGCTTTTTCTGACGTAGTACGATCTCTACGTAGTTTGATATAATTTTCCAGTTTGCTTCACTCTGGAGCATTACTGGTACGATGTTGTCCGCATCCAGCGGGCCTACCAGGTTCCCTAGGACCTCCCGTTCTGCTTGCCACCGTTTGCATTTAAAAAATGTGTTGTCTGGACTGTCCTCGATAGCGTCGTTGTATATGCAGGACGGCTCTTCTGCTTTGCCAATTTTGTGCAGGTATTTTCGGAAATATCCGTGTCCGGATAACATCTGAGTGACAAAGTAGTTCACATCCCCGAATTTTCTCTGTGTCCAGAGTTTCACGTCCTTAATTAGCCTGGCGGTCCATCTGCCGCAATTTCCTTGTTCCCAGCGGCTTTGCCATCGGTTGTAGGTAACCAGTTTTAGATCGTCTCTTGCGTTTTCCCACATTTCTTGGTTCTTAAGGTCCCAAATTTGTTTCCTCTCTAGTGCCAGGAGTTCTATAGGAACACTTCCACTTATTACCAGAACGGCTTCAATTGACACCGTACGGTATGCTGAAGCTACCCTTAATGCTGCCGTACGGTAGACTTTGGCTATAGTCTTGTGCCAGTTTTCTTTCTTTAATGTATCTGCCCATAGTTCTGCACCGTAAAGTAGAATACTTTTAGTTGCCGTCATTAGTAGTTTTCTTTTCTCCTGCGTAGGTCCCCCGATATTGGACATCAGCCTACTGAGTCGAGATGTCATTTTAGAGGTCTTTTCCGCGGCGTGTTGCATTTGTGCCCAATAAGTTAACCTTGGGTCCAATCTTATGCCATGTATGTATATATTATGTGGCAAATACATCCATAATAATTTTAGCTTCAAATACCAACTTTCAGTTGAATTTTTATTCACCATCTCGAAGCCAAACTCAAATATCCTTTCAAAGCAGATCTGTTAATTTCCAAACTTTCTTCCAAGCTATTTTTTACGTGTTTAGTAAATTTTTCATTTCAACATATTTATATCGTATGTACTATACTTGTTTATATAGTTAAATGTACGACAAAAGTTAAGTAAATAGTTTATGCTCTATACACAGTGAAGAAGATTAGTTACAACGTTCAACGCGTAGTAATTGAAATGACAATTCCTCTAATTGCATAATGTCCTTAAGACACAAGATAGACTGTTACGAGTAAATTGTGTGGGAAGTATCATACTGTCACGTCACGCAGTGGGAAACTTATACATTGGCAGAAATGAAACCGATGATTATACATACATACATACCCATTTTTGTACATTTTTACACACAAATTTAAGTATATACGCATATGTACTTGCAGTAGCTGCCTTTTAGGTGGGTGATAATGGAGTGGGTACATATATATATTTATATATATTGGGCGCCTTGTAACCGCTAAAACGATTTTCGGCCGAGCTACTCCTCCGCCTCCGAACGGCCAATGGATTTTTATGAGGAGCTTTTATTTAATGTAAGAAATACATTCGAAGGGCTGGACATTCCCTGCCGATGTGCGGCCGCAATTAGAAAAATTAATTTTCTATAATTTTTGATGTTGGACGAACCTGGACTCGAGCCCTGGCTTTCCGAATGAGAGTACGCAATGTTAACCACTGCGCTATTGCGGCCGCAACATACATACTTATACATATATAGGTATGTGTTTAACGAAGAGAATGTATATAAATGTAATGGACGGTATCGTGTGTCACGCACAAAACCATTTAAGCGGATTGTATTCTTTTGTAAGAAAAAGGGTCCCAAAATATGTATTTGTGTGTAGCGGAGTTTTTGGCATTAGGTTGACATTTTCTTGAAGAGGATAGATACACATATGTATTTAATTTCGTTTTACACAATATTTGGTATCAAAATCAATTTAATATTTATTATATTTGTGGACAGAATGCTCTTCTAAAACCACGTAAGGAAAGCTTAATTTTGTATCTAATCGAATATATCTTCCCGGCTGTTTCAGCTATGTGACAGTAATGGTTGATTGTCATTCAAAACGAAATTAGTTATATAATTTCCACTATATAACCGCTTAGGCGATTTTCGACCAAGCTCCTGCTCCAACTTGTGGTGTGTGTCTTGATTTTTTTCCAACAAGTGGAGGGACCTACCGTTTATTCTAAGCCGCCTCGGTACGGCTGTTGGCTTTTTTATGGCCGGAAAATTAATTGGTTTTATATTTTTTGCAACTTATATGTAAGTTATTTAAATATACATCCAATGTAACAAGGCAGTGCAAAAGCTTCCAAAGTATTATTTTCTGCTAAAAACCACCACCTTAATGTAGTATGTATGACTACATAAATATCTCTGAATAAGGTTTTATATATAGCCATGTATGTATGTGCGTTTATATATTATACAAGTATATATGTACAAGTATATATACATTTAAATATAATTGATGACAATATGATTGTATGTAAGTCTGTATTTTAATGTATTTACCTATATACGGTTAAGCAACAAATGGATCCTTAAGCAATTTCCTTCTCAAATCTTCAACTTTAAAATAAGTCTCTCACTTTTTTATTAGCTTGTGGATTTGTAAGCATAAATACATATGTACACAACATGATTTTCGGGGGGTCTAGTGGCAGTGGCAATGCAGAATGAAATGCGCTAACTTTTTTATGGTAATGTATTAAATAATAAAGTAATAAAATCAAAAGATAAATAATCTCAAAATCTGTACAAATTATTCTAGTTGAGTTTGCTAAGTTGCTTCGGCTTTATTCTCGCAGAGTTATTGAACGAATCACCTTATAAGTAAGAGTTAAATAACCTCTAGTCTCTCAATAAACAAGTTGACTCCAAGACAATACAACTTTATAGCAGTTTTCGGATGATTTACAAAATTTATAGTTAAAATAATTATTATATAATACAAACATACATAGATATATACTTATACACCTTAGTATTTACAAGTAGATTACGTATACACAGGGTTTAGCAAAACATAATGTTTGTTCGACGTGGTTAAAGCTTGATCGCACCCAACTTCGTTGCTCAGGCACACTGAAGTGTTTTAGAAGACCGAATTATGCCATTATGGTGGCCGGGCAAGGAACAATGAGGCGGGAGAACAGAATCAAGATCGATCGGCTCGTTTGGGTTCCAGAATACACCGCAGTAGAAGGTAATGAAATAGCTGACAAACCTGCTAAGGAGTGGCATCAATCTCGCCCTTCCTCTACATAGACCCGCATACTATAAAAGAGCTAAGAAACGAAGAAGTGCCAATATAATTTTTTTTATTTATTTATAAGAATAACCAGAGGATACTAACACCACAGGCTACGTAACCACGTACGCAAATTGGCATCAGCGCTAGTCAGAAACACCAGCTCACATAATGTTTTAAGAAAAGATTAAGCCACATAGGCACATACAGCCGCAGCTTAAAATCACCAATCCTTCATGTCTGTTTGGGATTTCGGAAGAATGAACGAGATAATTCGATACAACTCAGACGGCTACTGTGGTGTGGTCTACTGTGACGAAAGGTAGCGGAATTTTAAGGAGTATATGGAAGGTAAATGTCCAAAGAAATTGGACCTCTGAAAAGTAATGGAAGTCTTGACTGAAGGGCTCTGTTTGATGGGACGATATACAGAAAGACTGTGAGTTCCATTTAAAATATTCTGCAGAAGTTATAAATGCCATGAAGAAGAATAAACGGTCTCATTAATATGTGGGAGCAAATAAAATTTTGTAAATGTGTCGCAGTGAATAGATAGTGAGACTTATTTATCAGGAGAACACCAACAGATATTGTTATTGTTATCTTTTCAAAATCTTTTTAATAAGACGACACTTTTGGAATCTACATAATGAAAAACGTCCACATTATCCATGGGGTCACTTAACCTCAATACAAATCCTCTTAACTGTTCAGCGTTGCTACTGTGCCAAAGGACACTTTAAAACATGAATTTTTATTATCGTCAAAGCAAAAAAAAAAGGGTAATTGATGGGGATCGCAGCTATAAAAGACACAACAGCGATGCTATAAGCTCATTTCGAAGTGAAAAAGCAAAAGTCGCGTAACTTCTGAGACTGTAAAGGAGCATCTATTCTATACACAATTAGCGCCATCAACAGCTTAGCGAACAAAAACAATATTCAAATTCAGTCAGGCATGAAATATTTACCAAAACACATAAATTGTGTTACTTTAATAAAAGGAATGTGAAAAAATAGATCTCCGTAAGAACTAATTAAGAGAACAATAAATGAACAAAGCAGTGACAAGTTCGGGAAATATTCGGTATAATTGTTGCAATCGCAAAAAGAAAAAGTGAAGCCAATAAAAAAGTATAAGCATAAAATGAAGTAACAAAAACAAAAATTATCCAAATATACATAAATGAAATGATATATGTACGTATATATGTATGTATTAGTGTACATATTTTGCCAATATTGCACAACAGCTGGACACGCTTTGAAGGGAGAGCTGCCTAATGGTGCAAAATAAGTTGGCTGAAACATTTCCTCCATACATTCTAATGTATGCGATTACATACATAAAAATATGCTTAAAATGTGTATTTATATACAAAGGTACATAGGCGACAAGTTCGTCGCAATACTTTTATTTATGTATTTAGTCAACAGCCAGCCATCGGGAGTATTCAGTAACGAAAGAGCATCCGTAAGCGGCACAGAGAGCAACAGGAAAGGCCGGTGGTTGACTGGCGTAGCGGAACGCACTAAGAACAGAAGAAAGTTAAAAGATAAAAAAAATAGATGCGAGCGGAAACGAGCGATAAGTGCATGGAGCATTTGCATAGTACGTGTGAGAGTGAAAGTTTGCACACAAAAAATATATGCAAAATAAAAACAAAAAATTAATACCTGAGAATTTAATGAACTGAAATATATTAACCTCGAACAAAAACAGTTTTTTTTTTCATAAAAAAAAGAAGAAATTTTCACATCATTAAAAAATAATATTACGAAGGGATCAAATTAACAAACAATGAGGTGAAGTGCACCATATAATTTAGGCAAATTTACTGTGGGAACAAAAAAATAAATCATCCGTGGTTCAAAATATATTCATAAATATCACTATAAATGGTACATATTTACATATATGTGAATGCAAATGTACAAATTTGCACTACAAATATGTAAGTAACTAAAGCTACTTAATGGTAGATTGTGGTAAAAGAGAAATTCCCCAATATCCGGTAAATGCCGCTTGTGTGTAAGTGGAACAGAGCAACTTGTAAACAACCACTCACAAACGTGTCGGGACGTATTAAGCACGAGCTAGAAATACACAGTAAATCAGTGGCAAAAGCACCAACAAAGAGGTGACAAGAGGAAACCTATTTATTTGTGTGAATTGTCACCCACTTGATTAGCGTTTAAATTGTGAGAAGCATAGTGTATATAAATATATATGCAAAACAATTAAAAACATGAACACAAACAAACTAGGTAGCATCAATAAAAAAAATTGTTAAATGGTGTGTAAAAAGTAGTAAATGAGCGTGTGTGCAGCTGTGATTTTAAAAAATCCGAAATAATATAAAAAACGTAAAATAAAAAATTTTTATTATTGATAAGTTGTATGGAAATCCTTATACATACAGAAATGTTTTTAATGTATAGTATTATATATATATATATATATATATGTATATATAATTGGCACTTTTTAACTACTGAAGCGATTTTCGGTCGGCTCCTTCTCCAATTTGTAGTTTTGCGCCTTGATATTTTTTCCAACAATTGGAGGGATCTGTAGTTTATTCAAAGTCGCCTTCGAACGGATGATGGATATTTATGAGAAGCTTTTATTTCATGGCAGAACTTAATTTAATTTTTGAGTCAATATTCTACAATTTCTTATGTTCGTCTGGTAGTACGATCTCTTACAGTTATATTACTTTAAAATATTGAAAATACATTTGAGCTACGGTAATAAATAAACGTTTGTCATATCTTGAATTTTTCACCGAAGCTCAGATTGTGACATTTTTGCTTGAAATTCCAATTTGAATTATCTCGGCTGAATAGTGCGAAATAATCTGTCACCCTCCCCAACAGCACCTTTCCATCTCTTTCATACCATGGTGAAATTTTTCGTCTCGGATTTCATACCAAAGTTATCAAGAAAGTAATTTGATTGCGAATTATTTTTATAGTACGATTTGTCCATTGCTTCAAAATAGGCCTCAGTTTCGGCAATCACCTCTTTATTCGACCAAAATTTCTTCCGAGCGAGCATTCTTTTGAGATCTGAGTACAGGAAATAGTCGCTGGGGGCCAAGTCTGGAGAATACGTTGGATGCGGAAGCAATTTCAAGCCCAATTCATGGATTTTGCCATCGATTTCATTGACTTGTGACACGGTGCATTGTGTTGCAAGATTACTGTGGCGATTTTCTACCCTCTGGAGCAGTTTATTACGTTTGAAAATCTTCAAAAACTGCTCTGAATCATCAACTCGTCGTTGTTTTTGGTCAAAAGTGAGTTGGCGCGGCACCCACTTTACACAGAGATTTCTCATGCCCAAATACTCGCGAATTATATTATGTAAACGTTCAGTTGATATCTTTAAGGGTGTCTGCTATTTCATTCAATTTCAATTTACGGTAATTCAAAATCATTTTGTGGATTTTTTTGATGTTTTCGTCGGTAACAACCTCTTTTGGGCGTCCACTGCGTTCACCGTCTTCGGTGCTCATTTCACCATGTCTAAACTTAGCAGCTTAACATACCAATTCTTGATGGTTGACTTTCCTGGGTAGTGTCCGGAAACTCTTCACGAAGTCAAGTTTTTGCATCAACTCTATATTTCTCTTCAAAAAGTATTATGTTATCAACGCGCGAAATTCTTTTTTATCCATTTTTTCACAATAACAAAAGTTGCTTCACTCAAAATGCTATATTTACAAGCTAATGTTCCGAAAGCTGTCAAATTTATGTACTTGTACGCGTCTTTTGAAGGTTAGGGCTAACTAAAAATCATATGGATTTAATTCTTTCTAATTCCACCAGCCAGGGACTTTTCAATTGGCCTTTTAGATATGATATAATTAAAAAATATATATGTAGCAAAAATGAATTAAAAGACATTAATTCAGTAGCTAATTCAAACAAAAAATGTTTAAAAAAATTTAAAATTGCAAAAGGGTTCTGACTGATTATTATAATAACATTTTAAAATTAATGAAGAAGCATTAAGATATAACTCTAAAAGCTGGAGATGTGCAATTAATTAATTAATTAACTTTACTAATTACTCTATTTATATTTGTTTATAAACCAATTAAAAGAAAACAATGCACAAAATTAAATGAAAATAAAATAGAATTTCCAACTAAGCTGCAAACATAAGAATATACAAATCTTCATTGAGCAAAAAAGAAAAAAATAGTAAATCTACAAGATAAACTGAACGTGAGAAATAAAAGAAATTTTAATATATTGAGAAAGTGTGTTAACAAAACTTACGAAATCAACTGAACTGAATCAAAAACTATAAATTTATTATTACTTAAAAATAGTATATTGTATATATACCTCCAAGCAATCCGTCAAACACGCTTTACAAATCCCTTCTGACAATCACACTAGGAGTATTCATTGAGCTAGTCTCCAGTTAGTACAAATTTTCACACCCACTCAAGTGCACTCGGTAGCAAATAATAATGCTAACAACGATGTATTGATCACAACTGCTAGAAACACCTATAATCAAGCCGATAACATTTTACCGCTATAATAGTAGTTAACATACAAATTTAAAAAGTTCAAAACGGAATCATGTATGGCATGGTTTTAGAATCCGTCCAACACTTTATTGAAGAGGAATTTGGTGAAGATGTCTGGCGTCAAGTATGTCAAATCATCGACTGTCGCCACAATACTTTCAAAACGCATCAGATTTATCCTGACACACTTATGCCCGACATAGCCGCCGCATTGTCTGCGCACACTGGCAAATCCTTCGATTGGTGTATGTCGTTCTTTGGTAATGGCTTCGTGCGATTTTTCAGCAACTTCGGTTATGATAAAATGATACGTGCTACAGGCCGTTATTTTTGTGATTTTCTACAATCTATCGATAATATTCATCTACAGATGCGTTTTACTTATCCAAAAATGAAGAGCCCCTCCATGCAGTTGACTGAGGTGGATGATGATGGCGCTGTTATGGTTTATCGTAGTGGTCGTACTGGTTTTTCAAAATATCTAATGGGCCAATTGACACAGGTGGGACGTGAGTTCTACAATTTGAATGTAAAATGTTCTGTGATTGAAAGTCAAAATGATATTAATGGTGGAATTGCTGGGCCGATAAAATTGAGTCATGAACCGCTAACGGTAATTGTTAAATATCGCTTGGACTTCGATAATCGTGAATATATGGCGAAGCGTGTTAATGTTGTGGCACATCCAACGCAGCAAATTCTACCAAAAATTAATACTGATGTTTTTCTCGATCTGTTTCCATTCACCGTTTTACTAAACCGTGATATGGTTATCACTTCGGCTGGTGAAAAGATTGTAGATACCTGGATATTACATAATCAAGGCAAAAATCCACAAAATTTTATTGGCTCTCATCTGATGGATATTTTCAAATGCCGCCGTCCAAAAGACATTAAAATAACATGGGATCAAATTATACAAATGCATTCTGTTCTCTTCGAATTCGAACTAATGCGAACGGGTCGCAATCAGGCAGCTTACGATGCGCTCATGGATCATAATCTCGAAGATGAAGTGAAGGAAGTATTGAATAACAGTCAGGAGAATTTACTGAATATCGACCAAAAAGAGGAAATCGATCCACTCACCGGTAGACGAAAAATTTCTCATGGTAGCAAAGCGATCTTGCTGAAAGGTCAAATGTTTCACCTAAAAGACATTGATTCACTTATTTATCTATGCAGTCCACTTATTGAAAATTTAGATGAACTGCATGGAATTGGTCTATTTCTAAATGACTTAAATCCTCATGGCCTGAGTCGTGAATTGGTAATGGCCGGTTGGCAGCATTGCTCCAAATTGGAAATTATGTTTGAAAAAGAGGAGCAACGTTCGGATGAGCTAGAGAAATCATTAGAACTTGCTGATTCATGGAAACGCCAAGGTGATGAGCTACTCTACTCCATGATACCACGTACTATCGCTGAACGTATGCGTAATGGCGAAGAAGCGATTTGTCAATCATTTGAAGAAGTTTCTGTTATATTCATTGAAGTAATGAATATCTACGCAGGCGACACGAATGACATACGTGATGCGATGACAGCAGTGACCACTTTGAATACAGTTTTTTCTGCATTCGATCAGGAGATAATATCACCATTTGTTTACAAAGTGGAAACAGTTGGTATGGTATATATGGCGGTTTCAGGTGCGCCCGATATAAATCCATTGCATGCCCAGCATGCTGGAGATTTTGCGTTACGCGTTGTGAGGAAGGTAAAGGCTTTAGAGATACCGGATTTGCAGATAAGGGTGGGTATAAATTCGGGACCTGTAGTGGCTGGTGTGGTGGGATTGAAAGTACCACGATATTGTCTCTTTGGTGATACAGTAAACACAGCGTCGCGTATGGAAAGTAGCAGTGATCCATATAAAATACAATTATCAAATTATACAGCGAGCAAAGTGCGTGAGGCAGGCTATAAAATCGAGTCGCGTGGCTATGTAAAGGTCAAAGGAAAAGGTGAAATGGAAACATTTTGGTTATTAGACGCACCAAGTAAGGAGAAGAAATAATGAAGAAGAAATGTTTAAAAAAATAACAATCGCAATAGTGATTGAATGGTACTAAATGTAATGGGAGTTTTCTGTGCTTTATATGTATGTATTCTAAATAAATGTTTCAAAGCTAGTAGTGTTTTCATTTAAATTTTTGGAAATAACCGGTATGTATAACATATATACATATATATATATATATATATATATATACATATATGTACATATGAAAATATATAATTGGCGGTTTGTAACTGATGAAGCTATTTTCGGCCGAGCATCAGTATATCTTTTATACTCCTCTTCGCTATTAGAGCCAATTGGAATTGTAGGATGGGCCATTTAACGTTGAACTGTGTCAAATTCGCAATACAAGGTTTGTAATTTACAAAATGGTTAAGTCTGAGCTTGAAGAAGATAGGGGGGATATGTTTAAAACTTACTTCCAAAATAGTGAGTCTTCAACCGAGAATGTAAGGAATTGTCAATTGATTTGACTCCTTTGTACTATTTTTTGTGGGGAGGCGTTAAGGATAGTTGCTACGCCAACCATAAAGAGACGATTCATGACTTGAAACCCGAAATTTAATTCACCATTGTAGTCAAAGAGGACCACACAATCAAAAATGTGTAGAATCCTTATGAATCAAGTGGTGTTACATCATTAACAGGAACATTGAAGCTTTTCAATGAAGGCTAAATCATTGTAAAATATTTATCCTTCCTTTTATACGAATTTTAAATCGCTAATTTTTCGTGCTCGTAACTGCTTTCAAAGCTGGAGTGCTTCCATCTATTCGGACGACATAACCTACCCAGCGTAGCCGCAGTATCTTAATTCGCTGAACGTCGTACAGCTCATCGTTACATCCTCTATGCTACTTGTCGTTGCCAAGGCGCAAAGCACCATAAAGCTTCCGCAAAGCTTTTCTCTCAAAACCCCTTACCCCTAATGTCGACTCGTTATCGTCCACGCTTCTGCACCATATAACAGAGCAGAAATGATAGGTAACATGTAGAATTTTACTTTTTTCGCCAAGAGAAGACTTTTCTTTTCAATTGAGTACTAAGACCAAAGTAGCAACTTCTAGCAAGAATGATTCTGAATCTGTATTTCAAGGCTTTATTCTTTCCATTGCAATTTCATATGACTTCCTTTTTATTTGTTTATTTTATTTTTTCAATAAAGACCAGTTGTAGTTGTGGACCATTACCAATCTGGACTGTTAACATCTTCAGGCGTTGGGTCCGGATGTAATTATCCCGACATCAAGGATCTTAAACTCTTTCTTTGCGTCTATCAAAGTTAGCTATCACATTCCAAGTGCAAGTATTAGGCAGAGAAGAAGACCTGTAGAACTCTATTGAATAGCTTCGAAAAAATACGAATAACTACAAAAGAAAGCAAAAAATAGCACACATACTAGGACAGCAGAGCGGAATTAATATAAGGGAAAATTGTCAATTTTCTCTGCGGGTATCCAGTTTTCTCACAAAGTCGATATAATACACCTGGGATCTATCAGGTATTAAGCCTTGAATGACTATCCACAAAAAAAACACGAATATTTAGGTTTTACGGTCTAGTGCTAATTGGTCCCTAAGTTAAAATCTTTCAGGCAATATTGCTACTTATTTACCTATAAGGTTTTACTCTTGTCAGTACCAAAAAAGATTCTCATGGTTGGAGCTTCTTGTGGAGCCTTGGGTTACAGGCAAAGGAAAGGGAGCTTTAGTGAAACCACTTCGACATATTCGGCTTAAGAGTTCACTGTAGTCTTACTGCACCGTCTGTCCATCAGAGGTGCGATTACGAGCGGCTGTCTTTCTTGGAGCAAGCACCTTGTTTCTAATTTTTGGCCCCTCTTCGCAGGGTTTACTACCCACCACTTCAAAGATTTCCAGTTTTGACGACGACTACGACAAACGTTGAAAGGATTATAATTTGAAGGCGTACACCTGGAATGTCCGGTCCCTTAATTAGTAGCCGCTACACAGCTGGTTGATGTTCTCGGTAACATTAAGGTTGACATCACCACCGCCCAAGACACACAATGGACTGGTCAAGGGGAGAGAGACTTAGACACCAAAACTACACTATAGTTCACTCCGATGGTCGAACGTCTTGCCACAATCCACATTAAGACAATATTTTTGTACATATCGGTGATTCAGGCCCACTTTCCGCCGAAAAATAAGGACATTGTGTCCAAAGATATATTCTATGATATATTATATTCTTGAACACACCTACGAGCGCTGCTAAGGTTCCATAATGAAATATACCCAAAGGAGTTGAAGCTGAAATATGGTTGTCTGTACAAGAGAATCCATCAAGCTGTACGGCTGCCGCCGGATCGAAGAACACGTAACCAAAACGTCTATGTTGTGATAGACAGAAGACTTTTTTCCAGAATTTAGATGTCCAAACATCGACTGGGATCACTATCTTCACGCAGCTAATTTACCCGCCTCTGTGCCGCAAAGAACGCTCTTTAAAAACACATGTAAGGCTAGGCGTTGAAAATTCGCAGTCACGACAGCTCGACCTACACTCCTATCCTTAGGGTACCCACAACTCGTCAAGTTAGGAGACTATTGACAAAATCGAAAGAGAAATGTCGTACCACAGTGGCTAGAAAAAATATTGAGACGCATTTATAAACAGAAAAGCAGAGAAGCCGAGATGCCGAAATGCTTTTAAAGCTTGCCGACAAGAGTAATGCTCGAAAATTCTATGAGAAAATTAGGCGACGTACAGAAGGTGTAAATACTCATATAGGACCAAAAAAGTGACCTGGTGGCCTAGAGTATAGTGAGTATATGGCGTTTCCTACTCCAGCTTGTTGAATGGCAGTGGAAATTAAACACCCAGAGGTGGTGAACCCGTATTCCTAATCGATGGCGAAAAAGGATCCCTTAATACTGGCATAATATTGTAACGTTTTTCGTAGCTGCTCTCGATGATTTCCCAAATCCTTCGAGTCTGATGACCGGATTGCTAAATAAAAGTCCCAAGATTTGTTCGTTTCGCCTCCTAACCGTCAGGAATTTACTCAACTTTTATTTAGTCTTCAATAATTACATTTCTTTACTATACCCAATGGCTTGTTTTACAATTCTTTATGACACACAATTATTCTCTGCTTCACACAGCTTATCCGTTTTTAAAATACACAGCTCACAGTTAACTCCTCTGCGTTTTCTACTCGTCTCCCCGTGTGATAGCGGCTGCCGCTCTTTTTATACCTGAAGATCACCCAAACATTCTGTTCACGCGCTCAAGAATAGACTGATTATTCGTTTACCTGCGATAGCTGCAGCCGCTCCGTTTATCCTTAACTAGAAATTTCCTTTACACTGTCGACCCTTTTGTTTGTCCTTAGTACGGGGAATTTACTTTATATTGTCGATCCTTTTGTCTGTCCTTAGTAAGGGAAATTTTGGTTCATATTTCCGCTTCTTTTGCCTGTCCTTTTACGGGGAATTTCCTTTACGTTGTCGCCCCTTTTGTCTTTCGCTTTTATTTGAAAATCTCGTCACACTGCTACTCCTTTAGTCTGTAATAATATTGCATATCACAAGGTCATATCGAGCATAATGTGTGAATCATTAAAGCCCACCGTCAACCAACTGATTGAACCTTATCAGTGAGGCTTCAAACCTGGCAAATCTGCAATGACTGGTGTGTAATTATTACTCGGCTATAATCGCGCAAGCAGTGCCAGTAAATAAGAAAATTCGCAGCAAGGGAGATATATAAAAAATCACCACTCTAACAATGTCACAAATCAAAGAAAAACAAACTGAGTTCTAAATTCCTTTCCCTTTTCTTTTCGGATCATCATTCAAAATATTCAAAAAAAAAAGTTTTAAAATTGGCTGCAATAATTTGCCAAAAAATGTATAACGGGTTTTGCTGCTCAATTAAAACCACAATTATAAATGTGCTTTTGCGTCGCAGCAATGTCTTCCAATGCATGGTACGTCGCGATAAGAACTTCGCCAGGAATCATAAGATACCGTTGCAAAAAAACACCTTCGAACTAGCAAAAAGCAATGAACTGACTTTGCTTGCGCCGTTACAAATAGGTCATGGAAATATATCACAATTAAAACCGTCACTGCGGATGCTGCACAATGATATGGAAGTGCCAGATTTCTCCGATTATCGGCGTGAAATGAAAAATGAGGATGATCCGAAAGATAATCCTGCAGAGCAGCGAAAAGTGTTCACTTATGCTATGGTTGCAGCTGGTGCAGTTGGCAGTTGTTATGCAGCGAAGGGTATAGTGCATGCTTTCATAAGTTCAATGAGCGTAACAGCCGATGTATTAGCTATGGCCAAGATTGAAATCAAATTAAAAGACATACCTGAGGGTAAATCTGTGACATTTAAATGGCGTGGAAAACCCATATTTGTACGACATCGTACGGAGGCTGAAATCGAGGGTGTTCGCTCAGTTAATTTGTCCAAACTGCGCGATCCAGAATCGGATGATCAACGTGTTAAGGATCCGCGTTGGCTGGTGGTAATCGGTGTGTGTACGCACTTGGGTTGTGTGCCCATAGCGAACGCGGGTGATTTCGGTGGTTATTACTGCCCTTGCCACGGCTCTCATTTCGATGCTTCCGGACGTGTACGTAAAGGTCCAGCACCACTAAATTTAGCTGTGCCAAATTATGAATTTTCTGATGAGGACACATTACTCGTGGGCTGAAGAACTACGGAATGAATGACGCCGCAGACGAATTAAGCAAAGTATAATATTTATAGTTTCATACATCAAATTCAGAAAACAATAACATCATAGAAAAAATCAATTTTTTTTAGATATGTATGTATTATGGAGACAAAAAGTCTTAAACCGAGCTTCGTTAATGAAGTCTATGGGAATGGTTTCTGATATCTGTCCATACGCTATCAAGTAAAGCGTTTCGATCAGGATGGTTGAGTATTTCTTGTACCTCGAGCCGATAACTGAAAGAATGATCCCGTCGGTAGTGTCTCAAAAGAGAATGCCTGCAAAATATAAATGTCTTGCTGAGCAATTGGTCGACACGTGACATCACTAGTCCCCAGTGCCAAAATTGTTACAGCATAGTAATGACCGAGCGAGAGATTTCCCTGTATGTTGCTAACGGTGTTTCTTTGCCTTTTCTGTAAGGGCTGCCGACTTGCTATTAGACTTGATGTTCCTGCTTGGTTGAGATGTTTCACTATCAGAATGCTTTTTTATTTTTAATTAGCGCAGAAATGTCATTCTATCGTTCGACCATATTCTGCAAAGAAGCTGATACATGCACCTTGTCATATTTCAGCACCATACTTGAATAGCTCTGGCGGTAAGCCGTCGGCTCCCTCCACTTTATTATCCTTTAAGCGAGCAGTCACTATTCGAATTTCATCATGGTTGGATGATGGAACGTCCATACCATAATCATCGACCGGGATTTAGTATCTGCGGATGTTTTATTTTCACTGCAGGTAAGCAGGCTCGATAGCAAAGTTGCGAGATAAGCAATATTATTTCTCTCCAATGTGACACGAGAATCCTCCTTGTACCAGCCTTTATTTTTACCTTGTCGAAAATCAATATTTTCGTTTGCAGCTCTATTCGTAGGTAGAAAACTTGAAATATCGTCTCACAGTTCCTTTTTACCGAATTGTTGATGAGGGCTCTCAAAGAGCAGCAGTGCAAATCGAGTAGAAAACATTTTTGTTGTCTGTTGTGATTGCTGCTTCACGACGTTGAACCTTCCCTGTGTTTTTGAGTCCGGAGATTTTAGGACCACAGAGAGTATGCACATCTAAGACACTGGAGACGTGCCTTCTGTCTATCACAACGTGGTCAATCTGGTTTTTGTTGTTGTTATAGCGGTTCTCTTACCCCACCTAGGGTCACTTAGGTCTAGTCCTAGTCAACGAAGTCATCTAATGGGAGGTTCAGGAAACGTGCTGCTTCGACAGTTTCGGACCAGAGGGAGGGGGGCGTTAGATGAGTCGAGTTGAGTGGGCATGCAAAGAGGTGGTTAGCGTCGTGCGGGTATTCATTGTATGCGGGTCATACGTTGGGTATGTCGGGGTCGAGCATAGCTAGGTGAAGTCTACTACAATATCCAGACCTTAATTGTGCCAGTGTTACTTGTGTCACTTGAGGCAGCTCGAGCTCTTGTTCTGCAATAGGTGGTGATTGGATTCCGAGAACACAATTACCCGGAAGAGAGTTCACAAAGGTGTTAACGGAATCTCATTGAATGGTGCTTAATGCTTGTCGGTATGCCGTCCTGTCCAGCGGTTCTTGTTTGCGTTACGGTATGGAGTCTCGGTAGTCTTATGCTCCCTTTCTGATGTGTATAGGTGGAGGTTCAGCTTCTAATAAGGGTCTGTTGGGGTGATCTCTGTGGTACCATCCAAACAGATTTTGCTTACACAGCATAATATTATACTCCTTAACTGGGAGCATAGATGTCTCGCTGTGTAAGTGGTGGGCCGGCGCCATCAAGAGGTTTCCTGTCACGGTGCTAAGGACGGTGTTCTAACGGCATGTAGCTTCTTCAACTGCTTCTCGTTAGTCTCCGGCGCTCAAATCGGTTCCGCATAGTTTATGGCCGGCCAATCGCCTTGTATGTTGCCAACAAGGTTTCTTTGTCTTTACCCTAAGTTTTGTCGTGTTCAGTCCGACTCTTAACGATAGACGGTACCATGTAACGGAGTTGACCTGGATTTTATCCCGCCAACGGCTGTCGCCTTTCAGTGACCTCACTACGTTTAGGTCATCACCCGCGGTAAGACATGACTGTCGTAAGAGACGACCAGAGACAAATCCGATAATAAATCAGTCGGATCTTTTTTTTAATTAATATAGAAAAAATCGTTGGTTAATAAAAACCCTAATATTTATTTTATAAGACTGCGAAATTTTTCAAAATAAGTTTAGCAGATTCAATGCAAAGTCAATATTTTTCCTGCTTATATTAGACAATTAATTTCTAAATAAATCATAATACGTATAACTGTAAAATACAGCTACAAATGCAAATTATTATATGTATAAAATGAGTAATTACCAAAAGACTCTAAAATAACTTAAGAAAAACTATTTAAAAATCTACATATTCCAGCTATCCATAGACTGCACCAATTCCCCTTTTATTTGCATAGAAGTTTCAGGTGTAGTTGTTGCAGGTAGTGTTGTCATATGCACGACAGGTTGCGGTGCCACCTCATCATCCTTATCATTTACAAACTTATGTTTATTTTTCATATGAGAATTTAAGCCTACAAATTGATGGAAACGGGCTTCACAAAGCTTGCATGCATAACGTTTTACTTCTGAATGTATTTGCTTATGCCGCATCAATGCGTGACTACTATGGAAAGCCTTACCACAAGTGGGACATATATGATTGCGTATATTTAAATGGGCATTCATATGATCTCGTAAATGACATTTCAAATAGAATGTTTTTGGGCACAATTCACAGTTGAAATCGCGTTGGCGCAAATGTATGCGCTGATGATGCTGTTGCATGTTTATCTTTCGTCTAAACGTTTTGCCGCATGTCTCACATACAAACGTTTTTTCACCAGTGTGTGTTTGACGATGTAAAAGCATTACACTACGTTGCAGAAAACCACGATTGCAAACATCGCAGTGAACTGAAAATTGTTTTAGATGCACTCTACGCAGATGCGTATCCAGCTGATTGTGTGCTGTAAAATCATGGCCGCACACTTCACACCTGAAAGGATTTGTACCAATCTTGTGTGCAGCATATTTATGTGCTTGCAATGTGTATTCCGTTAAGAAGTTTTTATTACATTCTTCGCATTTAAGACGTACAATTGGTTTGGCCTTTGGTAAGAAACTACATATATCTTTGAGATGTTTCGCTGCTTTATTCAATACTTTACGTTCTTCGATATTAGCAAGTGTTCTACGGATTAATTTCAAATTTAAGGCCAAATCTCTATAAGCAAATGTGACATTGTGTCGTTCCTCAAAAATTGGTATCCAAGATTCAACAATACGCTTTCGTTCAGTGAGATTTTGAAATTGGCCCACTTCCCATAACATGGGATTATCTCGTACCAAACTAACAAATTCGTCAATAAGTGGATTTCCGGCCACATTGAAACATATGCGTTTACCATCACGCTGTGTATGTGTAAAGGAATAAAAAAAAATTCAATAAAAGAAACATATTTCTTTTGTGGGAATCATACCGAATCTCTTATAAAGTCATTCATTCCAGGTGTATTACCCTCGTCGTTTGATTCAGCATCTGAACTCAATGAGAAATCTTCTTCATCTAAGTCATCGGGAATATCATCCTGTGCAAAAGAAAAAGTAGGATTTTTGCATAAAATGGACGTTAGGTAGTTCTCATGTGAATGTCAATTGCGATACGAAAGTATTTTATACAAATAAAAATCTTACCCCATCAGAATCATTTTTGGCTTCACTAACATTGTCTGTGCCATTTTGCGGTCCATCCAAAAATTTACACTTTTTCAAAACCATTGTCTTTCGTTCATCCAAACGCCCAACAACTGCTAACTCTTGTTTGAAAGCTTTATAATCACGAAGGATGCGTTGAATTACACTACGAACTCCGTAATCACTAATTGTGTAGCCCATTTTTGCCATGTATTCCTTAATTCCAAAGAGCACACGTGTTCGTTTTTCTGGTGCCCAATAATTTGGATGTTGTTGATCCCATAAGATTGGATATTTCTCGAGTATTTTAAGAAATTTAAGGGATATATTTCGAGTATAGGATTCCTGTAGGTTAAAGGTGAACTGCAATGGAAATTTATTGTATTAATGTCGCTATCATGTAAATATAATCCATGAAATATATACCGTTTTACTTTTTTTCTTTTTCTCTTGAAAAGGTGCAGCATCACTTAATGAGCTGTCCTGTGAAAAGAAAGGAATATTTAAGCAGGAATTCAGATGTTTAAATTTGATGACTTACTGAATCGTTGTTGACTTCTCTCATATCCCAACCAGCAATATCTGAATCCTCGGATTTAGAACTAGCAAAATCATTGTCGGGTTCCTCATCATTGGATTCCAAATCCTTTGCATTATCATTGTCTTCACCATCGCTCATGTCTTTGCCATCACTTTCATATTCCGCTGCATCAACTTTAATTTGTTTATTCAGCTCAGCTTCCATTTCTTGCTTTAGTGTAGCTTTAATAGTAGCTTCGTCATATTCCCCGGTTTGGTTTTGATCGCTTATGAATTGACTCTTTACAGGTAATTGAAAATCATGTTTATTGCTCAAATGTTTCAGAAATCCCGACCACTGACCGAAGGAAGCATCACACTTTTCGCAACAAAGTGCGAAAAAATGATAATCCTCCGTAGTTAGAATTTTCCCACAAATATGTAAAGATTCTCGCATATTTATTCACTTTCTAAAATACTTTTTCAACAAATTGTTTTAAATAAATTCATCAAACAAACTCACACTTGAAATAAGAAAACCAATCAACAATGCAAAATATATATTCTTCTTCTTTCTCTAAATACATTCACAATATTTATAAGTATAGACAATCTTACCGGTAGTCTTTACGTAATGAAATTATCGCATGCTTTGCCAAAGAACGCATATGAATTAGAAACGGCAAGACAAGACCAGATTCATATTAAAGCTCTAGATACCAGGTTATCAAACAATATAAGCAGCTCTATACTCATTCAACACTCCTTCACTGCTCAACTGCTCAGTACTGCCGGCTCTTGAATTTTGATTTGGTCCGGCTGTTGAAGAGGATTTAAGTGTAAGTATATTATAAAGTGTAACGGACTGATTTGACCTTATCAGTATGGCTTTAGACCTACAATGCGCCAAATCTCGAACAAGGCATATGAGAAAAGAATCGATACACACAACCCTTTATCAATTTTAAAGCTGCCTTCGATAACACCGAAAGGAGCTACCTCAATGTCGCTATGTCTGAATTTGGTATAGCTACAAAACTTTTATGGCTATGTAAACTTACTCTGGACAATACCATTAGCGCAGTCAGAATTGGGAAGAACTTACCCGAGGCGTTCGGTAACAAATGAGTTTTCAGTCCGGGTGATCCTTTATGGTGTCATTTCTTCAACTTGATCCTGAAAAAAATAATAACAGCAGCAGAAGTAATTAGACGAGGTACAGTATTTTACAAAAGTGTACAATTGCTGGCGTATATTGATGATATTATTGGTCATAACAACCGCATCGTTAGTTCTGCTTTCTCCAGGTTAGACAATGAAGCGAAGCGAATGGGTCTCGTGGCGAATGAAGACAAAACAAAATATCTACTGTCAACAAACAAACAGTCAGCGCATTCGCGACTTGGCTCCCACGACACTGTTGATAGTCATAACTTTGAAGTTGTAGATGATTTCGTCTATCTTAGAACCAGCTTCAATCAAATCCAAAGCAGGATCACTTCCAACAGCAGGTGCTACTTTTTACTGAGTAGGCAATAGAAAAGTAAAGTTCTCTCTCGGTGAATCAAAACTGGTCCTGCTGAATGGTGCAGAAGCGAGGACGATGTCGACATCAAATGAGACGACACTATAAGTTTTCGAGTGAAAGGTTTTGCGGAATATTTATGGCCCTTTGCGCGTCGGCAACGGCGAATACCGAAGAAGATGGAACGATGAGGTGTACGAGTTATACGACGGTATTGATATAGTTCAGAGAATCATTACCAATTTCAATAAAATGTACGAAATGTCCTGGATGCTTTAAAACGGCAGTTACAAATTTATTTACATAATACATAATACCCATCCCTGCTCTCCTTATCTTTTTACTTATACAGGATTATCCATTTTGCGGTTTCCATAATAAACGCAAATCAATTGCATTTAAAATATTTTTCGTGAAATTCCTTTTTTAATTTTAAAGTTTGTATGTGAGACACTACATCATTTAAATGACCGCCTCATGATTTTTTGAAAACTTTGACCGTTCGAGGTAGTTTTCGATCACTTTTTGGCACATATTGGGCGGCATCTCAGCCATAACTTGACGAATATTGGTTTTCAATTGCTCAAAACCTAAAAGCTTATCCGTATAAACAAGGTCCTTCGCGCAGCAAGGCAAAAAAAAGTTCAACGATGTCAAATTGCACAATCTCTGTTGACGATTGACATCGCCAAGACGAGAGAAAGCGCGGCCGGGAAATTTCTCTCGCAATAAAGCCATATTCACTCGTATTGTGTGGCATATTGCACCACCTTGTTGGAACCAAATATTATCCAAGTCGTGTTCTTCAATTGCAGCCTAAAGAAAGTCGGTTATCATACGACCATAACGCTCCGAATGACAGTGACAGTCTCGCTGTTATCGTTTTCGAAGAAGTAAGGTCAGTCACCCTTTCGGAACAAAGAGCGCACCAGACAGTAAGTTTTTTTTTTAGTGTAATGTCCTCTCTTCAATTATTTGAGGATAATGGTCAACTGGCTTCATTTGTTGTGTGAGCTGGACTTTATATGGATGTGGGTGTAAGTCCAAGAGCAAAATACGTCATAATGTGACGTAAGAAATTCGCAGTACTTGAGAACATCTAAAAATATACACATTCCGGTCTTCGGTTACACTTTCACTTACAGCAGCGATATATGAGGTGGAAAGAGCAAAACGATGATGCGCAGGCCTTACAATATCTATAACCGCTCCAGTATCTTCAAATTTCTTGAAAATCTTACCAATTGCTTGACTAGTTGGACGATTATGAGCACCATAATCTCCTCTAAAAGAAAGGTTCCCACGCTTGAACCACCATTTTTGTAGTAGGTTTCAACAATTTTAACGCTTTGTGCGGTTGAGATGGAATTTCATAAATACCTGACTTTTAACTAAAACAAAACATGTTTGGTTTGACAGATGTCAAAATATAGACCTACTCTTTCAAAACCACTAAATGCATAATCCTTAATTATTCATAAGATTAAACCCAATGCCTTATAATTCATATAAGTTAATATGTGTACAACAAAAGGACCTCATCTGATAATGTGCCTACATAATATAAATAAATATAAAGCACAGAGTCGCGCCACAAACTCTTCTAATTTCTAGCCGGCAGCACTTGGGGAAATGGCAAAGAAACCTAGCTCGCAACATACAAGGCAATTGGCCGGTCGGTCGTTAATTACGCTACTCCGATCAGGCGCCGGGAACTTGAGATGTAGATGAGAAGATACAAGCTTGTCAGAACACTGCTCTGAGCACCGTGACGCGAAATCTCCTGATGTCAACGGCGCATCACCTACACTGGGAAACATCTATGTTCCCAATTAAGGAACATAATGTTATGCTGTGTAAGCCCCGTCGGGACCATTCCAACAAACACCAATTAGAAGCCGAGCCTCCACCCAAGTACATTAGGATGGAGGGAGGTATTTTTTACATTTTAATTATATGAAATTCAAATTTTTTCTTTGCAAAAAATTGTATTTCAAATTAAAAAATTCTGTTTAAATTATTAATTATTTCCAAATTGTTGAAATTTTTATTCATATAGTGGCATCGACGTTTTTCTTACAACGACTTTTCAATGCTTTCTAGTGTGTAAGTGCTTTCAAATCAACGGTAAGATCTCATTGATGAAGTTGAGTCAGCTTCTCATCTGGTTATCATTTCAAAAGAAAAAAAAATTATAATATGAGATCGGTATGAACTACAAACTACTCTCGGTTGAGAGCAGAGATCTGAAGATATTTTTTGAACAAAGTCTTGTACACCCGACCCATCCAATGCAAAAAAATTTATAATGTATATTTTTATAGTAAGTCATAATTTTATTGATGTCTTGTACATATTTTAATCCTAAGGAGCATTTATGATCAAGATGCAATACTTATAAGTTGTAATATATATATATATATATATATTTTTTTTTCCCACAAAATATATAATTCATATTTTGCTGATTCTCATTTTAGGGCATTATATAATAAGACTTTCTGTTTTATGGGGTAAAAATGAGTTGTATGAATTAAATTATTATTAAATTACGTTAGAAATGTGTAATTGAATTTATAAATGAATTACAGAATAAATTTTACTATGGAATTTGTTATAAAGCAAAGAAAATATTTCGATATCTGCTTTTATGAGCTTTTAGAAATAATTACTTAGACTGCTGATATACCATTAGTTTTAAGTTTATGTTAAGTAGAGATATAAATGTAAAGTAATAATATAAAGTGGAAAATATTCAAATATTTTTCTTCATTTGTGAATGCTACTTTTTCTGCATTTAAAAAATCCATTTTAAAGATTAATATAAATAAATACGCCACACGAATCACGTCAATTTCATAAAATTTATTTATTTTAGAGATTACTTAATTATTATATAATCAAACTTTCGCTTTACTGGTTTTGCAGCATAATTATTTAACTTGGTTTCCTTTCTACTATTACCAACTTTTCTTTTTTCCTGTTATTTGTAGCGTGTATTTTAAAGTTTCCCATACAACTTAAATTTGACTGAAATTTTTTTTTATGATTTAGCTTTTATATAAATAAATCCACAAAATTATAAATCTCAGACGATATATTTCTTAAATCTAAATATGTTTTTTTTACACTTGAACCCCAAATAGCTTTAATCTCTGTTTCTTTCCAATAAATTTTACTTATATATAATTAAATTAATATATATTATTTAATATTACTTATTTAAAAATTTATCTGTTCATAATCATTGTATGACTTAAATGTCTTTAATTAAGAAATATTTTTAAACCCATTTGTTAACAGAATGTTTGGGAATTACAAACTTTAGCAAATATGTTATGAATTAACCTCATCCATGGCATGTGTAAAGTGATTTTGAATTCGAAAATAATACTAAGAAAAGTAAAATTAACCAAGAACAAATTGTTCCGATTCTTCGACTTCTTCAATATCTTCAACTGCACCTCGTGGCGCGTCAGTATTTGTATTTTCAGTGTCAACCGCTGGACCTACCTCTCTATCAGCATTATCAGAATGTTCACTACCAGCATCGTCGTCGTCATTGTCTTCATCATCATCGTCATCGTCATCATCATCATCAGCATCTTCTTCATCATCGTTTTCGCCATCCTCAAAATCAACATCCATGCGTTCTGCATTAGCGCCAACTGTATTATCATTATCGTCGCCATCTTCATCATCATCATCCATATCATCGTCTTCTTCTTCTTCTTCGTCTTCCTCCTCCTCCTCCTCCTCCCCCTCCTCCTCCTCCTCATCGTCATCATCGACTTCCGCATCTCTGTCTACATGATTATCTTTCGTTCCTTCACCGTCTTCTTCATCAATATCATCATCATCCAACAAACCATCATCAAATTCAATGGGTTTGTCGTGTTTTTGTATTGCATGCTCGGGATGTTTTGACTTCAAATGTTTTATTATGTGCATTAAATAATGAAATTTGTCGTCACAATAGCGGCACTGTAGATAACTGCTAAACGGCAAATGTTTGAATTTATGAGTTTGCATAGTGAAGAGAGAAGTGGAACTGACTTGTTCTTTACACTCGTTGCATTCATGTAACCAATCATTTATTTTAGTAAAGTTCAATGCATCCAGCTTATCTAACGAATGTACTGTCGCTATGTGTTCACGCCATGCATGCCAATTATCATTTTTAACATCACATTGTGGGCAATGTATAATATATGAACATTTGGAAGATTCAGAACCGTAACCGCAATCAGTCATTTCTTCACCGGTACATTCCTTCTCCTCATTATTTTTATCATTTTTGTCATTATCACCATCATTATCATTATTTTTCTGCTCATCCATCTCCATGCAAACATCGACTGATGGAGAATCGATAGACTCTTTGTCAGTTGTATTTTCAATTTGTAATTCGAGTTCCTTTAAGCCATGATTTGGATGTTTTTGCTTCATGTGTTTGATAATGTTAATCATATAGTAATATCTAACATCGCAGTAGCGGCAATGTAGATAGGTGCCATATGGTAAATGTTTAAAACGATGTGTCTGCAAATTTACGAAATTTGCGCCAGTCACGCGCTCTTTACACTGTAAACAAATGTGCAAATGATCCGTAATCCTTTTAAATTTCAATGATTCCATGTTATTTAGGCCATGTTCTTTTTCGATATGATCACGCCATGGAGCCCATCTTTCGAATTTGATGCCACATTGAGGACATTGTATGATGTAAGGGCATCTTTCATTTGATGTTACTGAAAAATTGAGATTCTTCACAGGATTCATGGCGCCGCCGCCGCCGCCGCCGCCGCTGCCGCCGCGACCTGCCATTTTACGCGGTAAACTCAAATTGGAGGTTTTTATTTTAGGATTAAAATTCGGTAATTTTACATTTCCCATCAATGGGCATCTATTGGTTATACGATTGAGATGTTTGAAGAACATTTGCTTACGCACAAATACGCCATCACATGTTGTGCACGAAAAAGATTTATACGGCAAATGACGGAATTTATGCGACTGCAATTGTCCAATCGCACCTTTTGTGTGAGTTACGGTGACGCGCTTATAACACTCTAAGCAAATATAGTGGTGTACATCTAACTGACGGAAATTCAACCCCTGTCGGCTGTTGAGGTCATGTGCGGTAACAATATGCTGCCGCCATAGAGCGTGCGTTTCAAATGGGTCATTGCATTGAGGACAACGATAAGTAATAGATTCGTGATCCACTGCATTGTGATTGGAAATAATGTCTTCGGCCGTCAAAGGTTTAAATATTTTTGAAGATGATGTGGATTGTTTTTCATAGATTTTGTGCATTTGTGATGGATTCGGTGATATTGATGGGCTGGAATTAAGCATTTCACGTGGATCGATCAAATTGTGACGTATACGTAGATGTGTAACCACATTTGGTTTATGATTGTAGCAAGTACTGCATAGGCGGCACTTAATGTATAATTTATACGGCAAGTGACGAAATTTATGGTCTTGCAGAGCTTTTAATTTACCGCTATTAACTATTTCTTTACATTCTAAACACTGGAAGTGAAATTTATCTAATTGTTTGAAATTCAACTCATAACGGCGGTCGAAGTAATGAATATCGTTAATGTGACGACGCCATTCATATTGTGATTTAAATTCGTCACCGCATGCAGGACACATATAGCAAAAATATTGATCAATGTTGGTTGAACCCGTGCTGGAACTAACCTTTACTTCCTCATTCCTACTTGGCACCAGCAGTAAGTCATCGTCGTCATTAGCTTCATTATTTTCTAAATTATCTGATTTGTTTAAGTGATGCTTTAATTTATGGTCTTGCAAAGCGCCCTCAGATTCAAATGTACAATAGCACCTAGTGCAGACATGAGACTGTGTGGGCTTTTTAAAATCATGTTGTTCACGAATGTGTTTTTGTAATTCTGGTGCAGTGCTAAAAGTTGAATAACAATCGGGGCACACATGTCTTTTTGCAGGCTTTGCAAAACTGTAATCATTTCTAGCTTCTATCGATGTTGACATATCGTCCATAAATGCATCATTATTACTATCTTCATCTAAAAATTTTATTTCATATATAACACCATTATGTCGTACAATTTCTTTAACTGGTTCTTTACGCGGAGCTTTCAATGGAGTGTTTTTTTGGAATGATGTCGTTGGTTTAGATAATTTGGTCTTTGTTTTAGAAGAAATATGATGTACTTTGCGCAAATGTTTAACTAAACCCTTACGATCTGTGTAAGATTTTGCACATATACGACAACGTATGTATGCCTTGTGTGGCAAATGTGTGAAATAGTGTTGCTGAGCGTTTTGCACACCGTAAGCGTTTGTAATCACTTTACCACATAAGCGACATTGTAATTGATGCTCATTTAAAGCTTCAAAACAAAGTGTTTTCAAATCAATATAGTTATGGGCTTGAACGATGTGATTTCTCCACAATTTTCTTTCAAAAAATTCTTCACCACACTTTGGACATAAATAATCTATTTGTGTTTCATAAATATCACGGCAATCGAATTTCCCTTGCTCATGAGCTGGCACTTGATCGTCATCAAAATCCACAGTAGATGATACGGAAAATGGATCAAAAGAACGGCCGTCTTGGCTCTCGTCTAAATCGCCGTCCACCTCATTTTCAATATGATGTTGATTTAGTAAATGTTTTAAAATGCCTTTATAGTTTTGAAACGAACGTGAGCAAAGTTTGCAACGTACATATGTTTTGCAAGGGAGATGTGAAAATTTATGTATTTGTAGCGGCTCTATTGAGTAGCTAGGTAAAACCTTAAATTTAAAATAAAACAAAATAAAATAAATTAAATTTAATATAAATGTATAAAAATAGAGTAGTGTGGTTTACTCCGTTTATAATACATACCATTTTGCATTCTAAACATTCAACTGTTGAGTTACTACGTTTTTCTAATCCCAAACCATCGAACGAAAAAAAATTATGCATTTCTTGGAGATGGTCCCGCCATTCATTTTTAAATTTAAATTCAGAGCTACAAACCGGGCAAATATACTCTATATGTTTTTCACATTTTCTCTCATTGGCTTGATAACTTTGTCCAGACATTTGTGAGGATTTTCGATTCAATGCGTCTTCTAAAATAGAAGTTTGATGAAATTTTGGTTTAATTTGGCCTTGCATATCTTCGTCTTCTTGGTCCTCAATATCAAATGGTTCGTTTTTTACTTCAACGCTGTCATTAGTGTTTTCAAATATATCAATTGCGTTACCTTTAATATCCCTAATTTCTAATTGTGTATTTTTTCTTGGGGGCACATAAGTGCGTGATGTTTCGTATCTGTTTTTATCAAGCTTATCACTCATCATTTCTATGACATCCTCTCGATGGCATAGACGTAAATGTACAATTAGATCCTGCCGATATTTATAAAGCCTGTGGCAAATCCTACATTTTGTACAACGATGTGGTAAATGTGTAAATTTATGTTTTAATAAATTTTCCATAGCATGCATAGCAATCGGCTTATTGCACTCCAGGCATCTGTGATATAATTTATCAATTGGTACAAAATTTAATCCGTGGCGTGTATTGTATTCATGGATACCATTAATGTGTGACTTCCATGCGGTTTGAGTATCAAATTCACTACCACAAGCTGGGCATATATACATTACAGCTAAATCGAAATTAATAAATGCATCTTGTGGGTTTTTTGCAGAAGATGGCTTTAACGCAATGGTAGGAGTAGGACGCTTATTTGCAATTGTTTCAATTCCAAAATTAAATATTGTATTATCATCTTCATCTTCAGCATCTCTTCCTTGTGTTGTAGTTATTTGCTGCAGCAATGATTCTGGCATTATATAGCTATCATCTTCTCCTTCATCAACGACATTGTCTTCAG
Organism: Neoceratitis asiatica; assembly: GCA_030068015.2. Lineage (NCBI taxonomy): Eukaryota > Metazoa > Arthropoda > Insecta > Diptera > Tephritidae > Neoceratitis > Neoceratitis asiatica. Next base: position 43,653,845 of record CM061529.1, read on the forward strand.
GCTCGTTTTTAATTTTCGCTTCTTCTTTGTTGCAGTTTTTTATTCTTCCTTCCTCTTTGTTGCAATCTTTCTTAGCATTATTATCGTCATCCACTGTATACTCATTTGAGAACATGAATAGTTGTTCCATTTTTATTACATTTATTTTTCCAACAGTTCAACGATAGACTAGTTATTGTAATAGAAATTCATTTAAAGAATTTTACATATTAAATTAGAACATCCTTTGCGTTTACTCACATTTTCGTATATTTTAAACTGCTTCCTTTCCCCTTCTTTTTTTTCCGAAGGGCAGTCTGACCACTTTATTTTCAATTAGCTGTATTCACAAAACTAGTAACAAAAACACAATTCTCCTATTCCATTTTTGAAACACGTATTGAAAATTGAATTAACTAATTGTTGGATGAAATGCATATAAATTAAATGAATTTGCAAAATTGCTCATCAAACTTGTTAAAAACTGGAAAAACTTCCACCATTTTTGCTTGGCGGTGCACTAGATTGTTCAATCAAATGTGTGTGAGTGATTTGGCTGTGAGGTTGTTCAGTGAATGCCAAATACGTAAAACCGATGGCAGAGTGGACTTTAGTGCATTGCGTGACATTTCAGGCTTTGCTAACAAAGCGAAAAACTTCAATGGTATCTTCAATTAGTTTTCTATCAAAACGCAAAAAGGGAAAATAATATTAAGTAATTATGGAACTCTCTCTCTTCTTAACTCTTGCGAATTCGAATTAATATTAAGCAAATGAATTGAAATTGAAATCAGGGACAAAGAACGTATATGAATAAGAAGCGACATGACGGCAAAGAACGTATATGAACAAAGAACGTATTGTTACGATCTTGCTGATTAATCTCGATGATTTCCCAAATCCTTCGGGTACGACCTCTGGATTGTTAAATAAAATCGCCAACTTAATTTGCAGTTTCTTTATTTATAAAGACTTTATTTAATGACCTTTTATTACTCAGTAATTCACAATTCAATTACAATTTACTTTACTATTTACAATCACTTGTATACAACTTTCACAATGTACTGTTTATTACTTTACTTTCTTCACGACTGATTACTGACTGACTCCTCTGCAGTCGTATGTCGCCCTTATATACAACCCGGTTGCTCGCAACCAACCGCTTAATCGCGTCGTTACGATAAGCGTCTCGTTACGATAACGCTCTAGAATTCGCTTCGCATTTTCGCCACAATATTGTTACGATCTTGCTGATTAACCTCGATGATTTCCTTAATCTTTCGGGTACGACCTCTGGATTGTTAAATAAAATCGCCAACTTAATTTGCAGTTTCTTTATTTATAAAGAATTTAATGTCCTTTTGATTACTCAGTAATTCACAATTCAATTACAATTTACTTTACTATTTACAATCACTTGTATACAACTTTCACAATGTACTGTTTTTATTACTTTACTATAATGTAATCTCCACGAATTTAATTCACAACTGATTACTCTTGCAGTCGAATGTCGTTCTTATATACTTGTTTGCTGCTTGAAAAACGAAACTCTCTCTCTGTCATTCGCTTCGCATTTTCGTCACACTGCCCTCCACTTAAGTCTGATCGTCCCGATCAGACACATTCGCTGTTCCAAACGCAGCAAGCCTCTCTAGGTGGACCACTTTCATCTCGTTTCTCGGCTTCCCTACAGTTTGGATTCGATACACTACGTCGTTTAGTCGTTTGATTATCTAGTATGGACCTTCCCAATTGCATTGAAGTTTTGGGGACAAACCTCTCTTTCGTTGTGGATTGTACAGCAACACCAAATCTCCACTTTGGAAGCCTTCAGAGTTCATCGCTTTGTCATACCTGGCCTTCAATTTGTAATGGTTTCGTGGTTTTGGCCCTTTAGTTGCAACCCAATCAGCAATCGATTGGCGACAACCAACCCAATAGAATCTCTGTTTGATCTTCTCCAGCATTATCTTAATGCCTAGATGCTCTCCACTAGAACCATTGTGAAATTCCATAAGAATATCCGGAATTCTTAACCTCGGAACTACTATAAGCTTCCGAGAGCACTGGCCATCTTCACTTTCCCATACTCTATGCAAACAGCCAGATATCAACTCTAAACTGTTCCATTGTGCCCAGTATGCTTTCGCGATGGGACTTTCCGCTGCCATTTGTTCTTTACTTGGCCGTCTGTTCACCTCCAATCCGTGCATTACCACTTCCAAGTCTGGGTCTTCCTGCTGACATTTTCTTAAATGGCTTTCCTCCCACTTTCCTGCTCGTGTAATTGTTATTCGCCGGACGTCTATTATGCCCTCAGCTTTTGAGCATCGTTTGCGTCGTCTTTCCTCTCTGTTGGAGCCCGACTGGCATTCGCGTGCGAAGTGACCTGCTTCTCCGCAACTGAAGCATTTTCCACCTTGATTCTTAACACAAGAACGATTCATTCCTGCTATCGACTTCCGAGTTTTCAATATTTCAGTCCTCACATCTGGTGTTTCTACCTCCAACCGCTTCACTTTGTAGGCTGGCTTACATAGCAGTACCGCTGCTTCACGTGTCTGAGCATACGCAACAGTTTCAGCGAATGTTAACTTTGGATTCGCACAAGTCTCTCGCTTGGTGTACACGTCCTTAATTCCGCTGATGAACCTCTGGATTTTTAATCTTTCGAGATATTCAGCCGACGCGTGCCCTGTGGCTAAATGAGCCAATCTCTCGATTTCAAAAGAATATTCCTGCAGAGATTCGTTCGGTTTTTGGTCGCGCTTTTCTAGCTCCATCTGGTAAATTTGTCTTCTGTGTTCGCTACCATAGCGTCTTTCCAGGGCTCGCATTACTGCGCCATAGTTATCCTTCTCATATTCGGGAATAGTTAGCAAAATATCCGCTGCAGGTCCTTGCAACGTAACAAATAGCGCAGCAGATTTTTCCTCGATCGTCCAATTATTTAACCCAGCCGTCTTCTCGAACTGGAGCTTGAAGATCTGGAATGGAGCTGTGCCGTCAAAGGATGGTGCTTCTACCCACGGGCCGTTCATCGATCTGGCTTGACGATGCAACTGCAAATCTCGGATATGTCGCTCGAGCTCGTTGATTTTGGTCTTTATCAGCTCTTCTATTTTGTCTTGCCGACCTTGCAATTTGTTCACTTTGGTCTCAATTAGGTCCTCTATTTTGTCTTGTCGCTCCTCGATTTGATCCTGTCTTTCCTTAAGTTCCGCATTGTTTCTCACCAGATTTTGCTGTATTTGTGCGATTGTTCCTTCTAATCCATCAAACTTTGCATCCATCTTTTGTGATATCTTGGCATCCTGTGCATCCAGCTTTTGTGAGATTGCAGCCAATAACATGTTCATGCCAATACCCGCAGATGAGCTAGGGGCCTCTTCTTGAATCTTACTTGATGGCTGCTCCAACTCCTTCGCAGAATCAATAGCCTCTTCCTTGTCAACATCCTTCAAGGATACATCTTCATCTTCGCGGCGGAATTCGTATTGGTTGAAGTCGATACCTTCGACTTCCATTGCTTCTCGCAGTCTCGATTGCAGCTCTGCCTTATTTCCTGTTGTAGATAATCCTCGCTTTGCCAACTCCTTATTGAGAGGAGGTATCGTCAATTCCTGAATCTTCACCATCTTTCAACTATTATTCTTATGGATTTATTAAACAGTCCGACTTCTGACACCAATTGTTACGATCTTGCTGAATCAACCTCGATGATTTCCAAAATCCTTCGGGTACGATCCCTGGAATGTTAAATAAAAATCGCCAACTTAATTTGCAGTCTCTTTATTTATAAAGACTTTATATAATGTCCTTCTATTACTCAGTAATTCACAATTCAATTACAATTTACTTTACTATTTACAATCACTTGTATACAACTTTCACAATGTACTGTTTATTACTTTACTTTCTTCACGACTGATTACTGACTGACTCCTCTGCAGTCGTATGTCGCCCTTATATACAACCCGGTTGCTCGCAACCAGCCGCTTAATCGCGTCGTTACGATAAGCGTCTCGTTACGATAACGCCCTAGAATTCGCTTCGCATTTTCGCCACACTGCCCTCCTCCTAAGTCTGATCGTCCCGATCAGACACATTCGCTGTTCCAAACGCAGCAAGCCTCTCTAGGTGGACCACTTTCATCTTGTTTCTCGGCCTCCCCACAGTTTGTATTCGATACACTACGTCGTTTAGTCGTTTGATTATCTTGTATGGACCTTCCCAATTGCATTGAAGTTTTGGGGACAAACCTCTCTTTCGTTGTGGATTGTACAGCAACACCAAATCTCCATTTTGGAAGCCTTCAGAGTTCATCGCCTTGTCATACCTAGCCTTCATTTTGTCACTCATAATTTGAGTTCGCTGCCTCACAAGAGCATGTATCTCTCTTAACTCTTCCTCGAGAATAGTAGACGCTTCCTTCCCAATTCTTCTTGCATCACCAGTTATTCCAAATTTTAAATCGCTGGGCAACCGAAGTTCACTACCAAACAGTATCCTGGCAGGTGTTTGACCTGTTGTTTCATGCGCTGCGGACCGATATCCCATCAGGAAAAACGGTATGTGTACATCCCAATCATCTTGATTCTTGTCCACTACTTTCCGCAAGTGCTCTTCCAGGGTCCGGTTGAATCGCTCTACCATGCCATCTGATTGAGGATGCAGGGCTGTCGTTCGTGTTTTCCGAATACCAAGTATCTGGCACATCTCTTGGAACACCGCCGCTTTAAAGTTTCTTCTTTGGTCTGAGTGCAATTCTATAGGCGCACCGTATCTGGTAACCCAATTGTGAGTGAATGCATCCGCAACTGTTTTCGCTTCCTGGTTTGGAATTGGGTAGACCTCAGGCCATTTACTAAAGTAGTCCATAACCACAAGAACGTATTTGTTTCCTTGTCTGCTCATAGGGAATGGACCGGCTACATCCATGGCAACCCGCTCAAATGGTGCACCTGAGTTATACTGCTTCATCTGCCCATGACTTCGTGACTTTGGCCATTTAGCTGCAATGCACTCCGTGCAATTAGCAATCCACTCAGCGACCGATTGACGACAGCCAACCCAATAGAATCTTCTCCAGCGTTTTTGTAATGCCTAGGTGCCCTCCACTAGGACAATTATGGAATTCCTTAAGAACATCCGGAATTCTTAACCTCGGAACTACTATAAGCTTCCAGAAGTGGGATTGTTAAATAAATTCGAGAGGATAATAATTACAAAAAATTGTGAAGATTCAGGATTTGACGATACCTCTTCTCAAGAAGGAGTCCAACTCCTAGCGAGGATTGTCTACAACTGGAAATAAGGGAGCTGCAATCGAGACTGCGAGAAGCAATGGAAGTCGAAGTAATCGACTTGAACCAGTACGAATTCCGTCGCGAGGATGAAGATGTATCCTTGAAGGACATTGGCAAAGAAGAAGCTATTGATTCTGCGAAGGGGTTAGAGCAGCCATTAAGTAAGATTCAAGTAAATGCCCTTGGCTCATCTACCGGTATGGACATGAACATGTTGTTGAATGCAATTTCACAAAATATACCTGCAATCGATGCCAGCATATCACAAAAGATGGATGCACAGGATGCCGAGATGTCACAAAAGATGGATGCAAAGTTTGATGGATTAGAAGGAACAATCGCGCAAATACAGCAAAATCTGGAGAAAGACAATGCAGAACTTAAGGAAAGACGGGATCTAATTGAGAGCAAAGTCAACGAATTGCACGGTCGGCAAGAAAAAATAGAAGAGAAATAGAGAGAATTAATTGAAGCCAAAGTCAACACATTGGAAGGTCGTTTCCGGGATTTGCAGTTAAATCGTCCAACCACTTCAGTGAACGCTCCCAAGGTAAAAACACCATCTTTTGACGGAAAAATTCCATTCCAAGTCTTCAAGCTCCAGTTTGAGAAGACGGCTGAAACCAATAAATGGAGCATGGAGGAAAAATCTGCTGCACTATTCGTTGCGTTGGAAGGACCTGCGGCAGAACTTTTGCAAACTGTACCTGATTATGAGAAAAAAGATTACGACGGATTGATACGAGCCCTGGAAAGACGATATGGTAGCGAACACAGAAGACAAATTTACCAGATGGAGTTAGAAAAGCTCGACCAAAAACCCAACGAATCTCTACAGGAATATGCTTCGGAAATTGAGAGATTTGCTCATTTAGCCATCGGAGACGCATCAGGTGAGCATCTCGAACGGGTGAAAATACAAAAATTCATCAGCGGCATAAAAGACGTTTACACCAAGCGAGAGACATATGCGAATCCAAAGTTAACATTCGCTGAAACAGTGGCGTATGCTCAAACACGTGAAACGGCGGCACTCATAAGCAGACCAGCATACAAAGTCAAAACGTGGAGGTTGAAACTCCATATGTGATGACCGAAATATTAAGAACTCTGAAGTCGTTAGAAGGTATGAATCGTTCTGGTGGCAAGAATCAGGCTGGAAAATGCTTTAAATGTGGAAAGCCTGGTCACTTCGCACGCGAATGCAAATCGGGTTCCAGCATACAGGAAGGACAGCGCAAACGGAAGGGTGAGGAGGATAAACCATCAACTTTTCAGTCGTTAAACTAAAATGAGCCAGTCTAAAGGGGCGTATGCTGGCTCCTGCAATTGAATGCCCCATAATCTCCGTCTCGCAAATTGGTAGAAAAACGAGCAACATTACTACTGGTGGATATGTGGATGGACGAGAGCGAATATTAACAATAGATACGGGCGCATCACATTCCATCATTCGAACTGACCTGATCGCTAAAGAAGTGAGACCATTACCTGGAGCAATATTGAAAACGGCGACTGGTGAGGACACACAAGTGGTGGGAGAAGTAACATGTAAGGTCTCAATAGGGAATGTGACGGTGTTACACAGCTTTATAGTCGCGCAGATCGTAGATGAGGTAATCATAGGAGTGGACTTCTTGATGGAGCAAGGTATCAAGATCGACTTGAATAACAAGGTTATGGATTATAAGAACATGGAAGTACCACTAAGCATTGGCTACGATTCCACATACAGCAGCAAACAAGTGGTCTTAGAAGGCAGTGAACTGATTCCACCGAAGTCAGAAGCAGTTGTTTGGGCGAAAATTAATGGAGATTGTGGGACAAACAAATTGTGGGTTGTCGAAGCAGCACAAAATTCTACACTGGACTTACTTATTGGAAAAACCCTGGCTAAGACACGAAAGAATGGACGCATCCCAGTGAGAGTATTAAATGACTTCAGATCATCAGTAAAAATTCCTAGTGGAACTGTATTAGGGCAATATCAAGAGGTAGATGCCATTATTAACAGCAATGATTCATCTGGAATCGACTCCATTGGCAGCAGGGAGATGGAGGAAGATATCAATGCATGGACGCAAGCATTGAACGACAAGTACAAGCACAAGGCCAGCCAGATGATCCGTAAATACTCCAACATATTCGACAAGGATGGCAACAAAACGGGCAGGACCAACGTAGTGAAGCATAGCATTGATACTGGTGACGCAAGACCAATTCGTCAAGCTCCTCGAAGCGTTCCACTAGCCAAACGTGACGCTGTTGGCCAAATAATTAGGGAAATGAGTAAAAGCGATGTTATCGAACCATCAGCAAGTCCATGGAGCTCTCCGGTGGTACTCGTGAAGAAGAAAGATGGCCAGTTGCGGTTCTGCGTGGACTATCGGAGATTAAACGATGTCACAAAGAAAGACAGCTATCCTTTGCCCAGGATCGATGATACACTAGACTCCTTAACTGGCACAGAATGGTTCTCAACACTTGACCTTAAGAACGGGTATTGGCAAGTAGAAGTGAGTGAAGAAGATAAAGAGAAGACAGCATTTAGTGTTGGCAACGGTCTATAGCAATTTACGGTAATGCCATTTGGGTTATGCAACGCTCCTGCCACTTTTAAAAGATTAATGGACCATGTGCTCAAAGCACTATACTGGAACACTTGTTTAGTGTATCTGGATGACATCAACGTATTGGGAAAGAGCTTCGATGAACATCTGAGTAATTTGGAAGAAGTTTTCCAGAGAAAAGCTGGCGCTGGTCTTAAACTAAGTCCTAAGAAGTGCTCTTTATTCAAGAAGGAGGTGAATTACTTAGGTCATCAAGTAACCACGAAGGGCGTGTGTACTGCGAAGGAAAAAATAGAAGCAGTGAATGATTGGCCGAGACCCAGAAATTTGCATAAATTAAGAAGTCTCCATGAACTCACAAGGAAAAATAGATCTTTCGAGTGGAAAAATGAACAAGAGGAGGCTTTCTAGGCTTTAAAAGAACGACTATGCACTGCACCTATGCTAGCGTACCTGGTTCCAGGTGCAACATTTATTCTGGACACAGATGCTAGTGGTTATGGCATAGAAGGTGTACTTTCGCAAGTGATTGATGGGCAGGAGAAGATAGTTGCCTATTATAGTCGGTCTATTGGGAAACCAGAGCGGAACTACGGCGTAACGCGGAGAGAACTATTAGCGTTGGTGGATTGCATTAAACACTTCCACAAATATCTGTATGGTCAACATTTCCGCGTTAGAACGGATCATGCAGCGCTGAAGTGGCTATTACAGTTCAAGAATCCTGAAGGGCAGCTTGCACGGTGGATTGAGAGGCTGCAAAGTTATGACTTCACCATCGAGCACCGCAAGGGTAATACGCACGGAGATGCTGACGCTATGTCCCGTCGACCATGTAGAATGGAATGCAAGCACTGCTCAAAAGCCGAGGGTAAGGAAGACATATAGACGTCCGGCTAATGACAGTTACATCAGCAGAAGAGTGGGAGGCAAGTCACTTAAGGAAATGTCAGCAAGAAGATCCGGACTTGGAATTGGAAATGCACGGATTGGAGGTGAACAGACGGCCAAGTAAAGAACAAATGACAGCGGAAAGTCCAATCGCTAAGGCATACTGGGCGCAAGGGAACAGTTTAGAGTTGATATCTGGCTGTTTGCATAGAGCATGGGAAAGTGAAGATGGCCAGTGCTCTCGAAAGCTAATAGTAGTTCCGAGGTTAAGAATTCCGGATGTTCTTAAGGAATTACATAATGGTCCTAGTGGAGGGCACCTAGGCATTACAAAAACGCTGGAGAAGATCAAGCAGTGGTTCTATTGGGTTGGCTGTCGTCAGTCGATCGCTGAATGGATTGCTAACTGCACGGAGTGCATAGCAGCTAAAGGGCCAAAGTCACGAAATCATGGGCAGATGAAGCAGTATAACTCAGGTGCACAATTTGAGCGGGTTGCCGTGGATGTAACCGGTCCATTCCCTATGAGCAAACAAGGAAACAAATACGTTCTTGTGGTTATGGACTATTTTAGTAAATGGCCGGAGGTCTACCCAATTCCAAACTAGGAAGCGAAGACAGTTGCGGATGCATTCACTCACAATTGGGTTACCAGATACGGTGCGCCTATAGAATTGTACTCAGGCCAAGGAAGAAACTTTGAATCGGCGGTGTTCCAGGAGATGTGCCAGATACTTGGTTTTTGCAAAACCCGAACGACAGCCCTGCATCCTCAATCAGATGGCATGGTAGAGCGATTCAACCGGACCCTGGAAGAGCACTTGCGGAAAGTAGTGGACAAGCATCAAGATGATTGGGATGTACACATACCGCTTTTCCTGATGGGATATCGGTCCGCAGCGCATGAAACAACAGGTCAAACACCTGCCAGGATACTGTTTGGTAGTGAACTTCGGTTGCCCAGCGATTTAAAATTTGGAATAACTGGTGATGCGAGAAGAAGTGGGAAGGAAGCGTCTATCATTTTCGAGGAAGAGTTAAGAGAGATACATGCTCTTGTGAGGCAGTGAACTCAAATTATGAGAGACAAAATGAAGGCTAGGTATGACAAGGCGATGAACTTCGAAGGCTTCCAAAATGGAGATTTGATGTTGCTGTACAATCCACAACGAAAGAGAGGTTTGTCCCCAAAACTTCAATGCAATTGGGAAGGTCCATACAAGATAATCAAACGACTAAACGACGTAGTGTATCGAATCCAAACTGTAGGGAGGCCGAGAAACAAGATGAAAGTGGTCCACCTAGAGAGGCTTGCTGCGTTTGGAACAGCGAATGTGTCTGATCGGGACGATCAGACTTAGGAGGAGGGCAGTGTGGCGAAAATGCGAAGCGAATGATAGATGAAAGAGAGGAGCCGACAACTGGCACGTTCTAGAGCGTAAACGAGGCGATTATCGTAAACGACGATTATCGTAAACGACGCGATTGCGATTGTCGTAAACGACGCGATTATTCCAGGGGTTTCGTTCTCAAGCAGCAAACAAGTATATAAGGACGACATACAACTGCAAGAGGAATCAGTCAGCAATCAGTCGTGAATCAGTTGTGAATTAAACTCGTGGAGATTACATTACAGTAAAGTAATAAGAACAGTAAATTGTGAAAGTTGTATACAAGTGATTGTAAATAGTAACGTAAATTGTAATTGAATTGTGAATTACCGAATAATAAAAGGACATTAATTAAGTCTTTATAAATAAAGAGACTGCAAATTAAGTTGGCGATTTTATTTAACAATCCAGAGGTCGCACCCGAAAGATTAAGGAAATCATCGAGGTTAATCAGCAAGATCGTAACAATATATACTATCTTGTCGTTTCTTTGAAAATCAGCTTAATTTTTTGAGAATAATAACAACCCTGCCTTATTATCTGAAGTTTTATCAGAGAACGTATAACAAATTCATCTACGTTCTCTAGTTTTACAGAAACTTCGGATACATATGGATATAACTAACTGTTAAACTCTTATATTAAACATTAGAAATCAAAACAAATATGTAGTCCTTATCAAATGGTATATTTATTCAATGAGAATTATGGTTTTAACAAAATATGTAGAAATAATGCTTAGCAATTGTAAATGTAAAGCCAAATAAAACAGGCAACTCTGAGCTAAATAAATTCGGTAATAACTTGGAAATCAGCTGCGATCATACAAAACTTCACTACAGAATTTTCTGATTTACTTTGCCTACTTCTACAGAATATAAAAAAATATCATAAATACAATCCTCTACTAATGCATACAAATGGAGGAAACCACTGCCAATTTTCGCAATGGTAGTGAGACATGTCTTTGGGAGCCAAGTGAAGTAATTAGTGGTTGCCATGCAAACAGAAATGATTACGCATGCCTTGTGCTGAACCGCGCAGTGCACGTGCCTCCACAAATAGCAAAAGGAATATGGCAAAATGGTAAATAAATTGATTGTAATTAAGAAAACAATTGATCAATTATAAGTATTACGCAGCTCAGATACGGTGCTTGGTAGATGGTGGTGCCAACCATTGGCGGAGTTTTCTAATCAAACATTGTGAAAATGAAATAATGAAACAACCCGAGTATATAACTGGAGATTTTGACTCGATTACTTGTGAAACTCGAAATCACTTTAACGCACCTGAAACCAAATATCAACACACACCTGACCAGGATGAAACTGATTTCACAAAAGCTGTTCGATTTTTACAACCAGAACTGGACGAGCGGAACATTCATAAAATTATTGTGATTCAAGAAAATTCAGGCCGTCTCGATCAAATTATGGCAAACATAAATACATTATTTAAGTTGCAAAGCAAAATTTTAAATGTATATCTTTTGGACGGTTCTTGTTTGAGCTGGTTACTATTACCTGGGAGACATAAAATTAGAATACCAGAAGAACTCATGGATTGTCGACAATGGTGTGCGCTTATACCTGTTGGTAGTAAAGCAAATATGGTTACAACTACAGGATTAAAATGGAATTTGGGTATATTTGTGATAATTTGCAATGCATCATTTTTAATTTATACTCTTCTAGTAAGTGCACCACTGGAATTTGGCTACATGGTGAGCACATCCAATACTTATACAAGTGACGAAGTGCATGTGGAAACTGAAAGTCGTTTGATTTGGTCAATGGGGTTGTGGAGAGATAAAGAATAAGTTGCAACTGAGGTCTATGTTGTTCCTGCTTATGTAAATAGTTATTTGCTTTTAAAAGTTTTTATTTTTAAGTGTAATATATGTTTGAGAGGTTGAAAAATATGACATATATGTACATCGTTTTTAATAGGAAGGACAAATTAATATTCCAATCATTTGGTCATTTTTCATTAAATGTATTTTTGGAATGCCTATTAACTATAAAACCTAAACGATCGTGACCAAAAGGTGATTGGAAATATAATTAAAATAATAATATTATAGTAAGTGGTAAGTTACTTAATTACTGAGCGGCCCATGATGCTTAAAATGTTGTTTCATAATTACGTTAAAACTCAAATGTATGCATATGTAGACAAAAACCACCTGTAGTTTATAGTAAAAAGACGGACAAACACAAATATACGGAAAATACATTTATCTCCTAAATATCATATTCCAGTATTTATTTGGAAAAAATGTTTGGTATTTCTTTAACATAAAATAGAAACATTAATTCTAGTTTAATGTAGTTGAAAACTGACAGAAAGAAATCTTGTCTTATTCTGTAAATTAATTCGAATCATTTGTTAGAATATTCTTCATGCGAGCGTGTGCTTGTTTCAAATGCGTAAGCAACTTCATGTTACTGGCGATGGTAGAGCAACTATTGTTATTGTTGGTATTATTACCGTATAAACTCGTACGTATCCCGTTGGTTCGCATACTACAGGGTTGTGTTTGATGCTTCTGCAGACGTTCTATTGATATGAAGTACTTACTGCAAGTCCTGCAGAAATGTAACTGTGCGGGTTCATTAGAATTCAGCTTATTAGGCAACCATCCCTGATAGTCATGACATTCTTGAAGGTGTTGCATCATTTTCGGTTTACTAGATTTAGCCTTCAAGCATAGCTTACATTTAAGATATGCCTGGAATGGCATATGCATGAAGCGATGTCGTTGTAGTTCAGCATATTTAGTAGTATGCTGCACATCCATGCAGTCGAGGCAAAGATATGATTGTTTATTCTCAAGAAGTTGAAAGTTTGTTTGGATTGCATTTTCAATGTTATGCTCTGTAAATACATGTGCCCGCCAACTCTTTTGTTCTGAGAATTCGTTGCCGCACTCGGGACAAAGATAGTGAATATTTGCTTCCAACCATTTTTTCTTGTCGGAAGCCTCTACCAGGGGAAAACTGGATGTATTCGATTCATTCTTAATTGCTTGGGGTTTTACAAATTTTGGCGATGCCTCTGGTTCACTAAATTTTACACGTTTTCTAGGCGGTGCCCTCATTATGTTTTTTTCCGTTTTGTTTTCTTCGTTTCCTTCGTCTACCGCATCTATTTCAATGCTTATTACTAGTTCTTCAATAGGGATGTGTTCTTGTTTTGGAGTAACTACTTCTTCAATATGAACGGCTTTTCGTTTAGACGAGATAGGTTCTATGTCCTCCTCAATTGATTCAAAAACATCTGCGCATAACTCTTCAAAATCATCCTCCGTAGCGGATCCGGTGGGAGTGGAACCACTTTTTCGTTGCACCATATCATAATCTTTAATTATTCGAACATTACTTTTACGGGTAGTTCCAGTTATCGACGTGACGTTTTGCTGCTGAGATGCGAGACGTGCTTTTTCACTAGCATATGATTGTTTTTTCTGTGGCCTCCCCCGCATTATTTGTGTGTTTACTTCTGCATCCTCATTGCTATTTATACATTTATAACGTCTCAAAATCGCGTCAAGCTCAGTGTTGAGTCGGTCATTTATCTTTGCTCCCCACTCAATAGGTTTCTTTATATATGGTTTTGCTTCATTAAACTGGCGAGGATGAGCATATACGAAATGTCTAAAGATTTCCGATTTGAATGATTTTTTTACCATACAGAAGGCGCATTTGAAATACAGTCGAAAGGGTAGATGTGTGAAGCGATGGCGTTGTAATTTCGGTTGCTCGTTGGTGTATAAAAGTTTTCGGCATTGCAAGCAGTAATGGTTGCGGGAGCCAGATATGCGATGCATACGTAAATCTTTAGATGTAGACTGATGTAAGTCCAAATGTTTAAGCCACAGTTCGAAGCGTTCAATAACTTTACCGCAATGCGGACAAATAAAACGTAAGTAAAATTCAGTATTTAAGCGTGGATCACGTAATTTTTTTTGTTCTGCTGTTTGTACAAGGTTCGTACTAGACTCGGTTTCAGATTGACGCATTTTTTCTGCCGTAATTATTTGTCTGCTATGGAATCGATAAAGATGTTCACAGAGTGCACGTTTTCGGGTAAATCCACCTTTGCAATGTCGACAACGATATGTACGATTAAATGGTAAGTGTAAAAAACGATGATATTGGAGTAATGCAATAGCTTGGTTGGCGTTGGCCACCCATTTGTGACACACCTGACATTCGTGGAAGCTCTCACTAATTTCTTTAAAATCAAAATCGGTTGGTGTTTTGTGAATATAATCATGTTCCTCATTTAAATGACGTCGCCAATCTTGTTGCGATTCAAATTCCACACCACATTCGGGGCACACAAATGTCATATGCGTCTCTAATCGAGGATTAGCAAAATCATTTTGCCCATTGTTTGTGCTAATGCTATATGAATTCGACATTTTATAAACTATCGGAATTTACAGACGCAATAAGTATTTTTTAGATAATTATTTCTGCTTTATCTGAAATGTACGATTACATTAATAACCTTATCCTGAATCTGTTAAAAACACCTATAAAAAACAGTCCCGAATCTCTAATATTTATGATTGTGTATAGACAAAAAAAAAGAATTAAAGGTGCTGCCAGACAAAGAAAAAAAATATTGTGACTAAAATGCGAAGCGAATGACAGATGAAAGAGAACAGCCGACAACTGGCATGTTCTAGAGCGTAAAGCGAGACGATTATCGTAACGACACGATTATTCTAAGCGGTTGGTTGCGAGCAACCGGGTTGTATATAAGGGCGACACACGACTGCAGAGTAGGTCAGTAAGTAATTTATTTATTTATTTATTTATTTATTCAGTATAATCTAGGATATACAAACTCCTTACAGACTATTTCCGATTGAAAACTTAAATACGCCAAAACTATATAATAATTTACTAAATAATTACACAAAATCAATTAATAATAGTTTAAACCTACACTTTGTTATTGAAAAATCACTATCCCTCGATTTAGGAAGCAAGGTATATTCCCTCATAGCCCTTGCAATTTGTGAGTTGGATGCATAAGTTGTTCTAGCTCTATCAATAGCGAAAAAGTCATGATTTCGTAGTGCTCGAGACGGTATATTAAAGTGTATACGATCCAAAAGAAATGGCGAGTCAATCGTCCCCTTTATAATATCATAAACAAATATCAGCGATAAGATTAACCTTCTACTATTTAAAGACTTTAAGTTGATCAACAGACACCTAGAACTATATGACGGGACTGGATCCTCAAAATGTAACGAACGAAGAGCAAATCTGAGAAACGTTTTTTGAATCCGCTCAAGTCGTCCAATATGACAAGCATGGTATGCCATCCAGATGAACACTCCATATTCCAGCTTGGATCGCACTAAGATGAGAAAAGTAATTTTAGAGTATAAGGATCACTGAAATCCGTACTGAAGTGGCGAATAAACGCAAGTATGGAATAGGATTTCGTAATAACATAGTTTATTTGGCTATGAAAAAGGAACTTAGAATCAAAGATTATCCCGAGATCAGATATTTCATCAACATTTCTCAATATAGATTCACCAAAACTTTATGATGCCGGAATGAGATTTCGAGATTTCGAAGAAGAAATGGCAAAGCATTTGCTGGTATTTAGGTACAGACGATTTTTACTGCACCAATCAATTACATTTTCAAGATCGGATTGAAGCATAACGGAATCGATGAATATTGGAACGAGTTCCCGTCGTCCGTTGTCAAATTGCGTTTTGAGACAAACCGGTTTCGGCGTTCTGCCATCTTCAGTGTCGTTGATCGGTTTGTCTCAAAACCAAATTTGACAAAGGACAACGGGAACTCGTTCCAATATTCATCAACTTTTCACCCTGTCGGAGAATCAACTGAACAAAACCAATCATAACGGAATCAGTGAGACTTGTGACTGTTTTAAAAATTTTCAAATCATCAGCGTATAATACAAAATTTGAGTGTCTAAAGCAATGACTTATGTCATTGATAAAAATAACAAATAAGAGCGGTCCCAGAACACTTCCCTGAGGTGCGCCCGACGTTGCAATAAAAGGGCGCGAAAGGGCAGGTACGACTTCACCCATGATAATATACTGGAGTGAAAACCCAGAATCCCCAACTTAGATACCAACAATGAATGGTTCACTTTGTCGAAGGCTTTCGAAAAGTCAGTGTAGATGGTATCCACTTGTGCTTTCATATTGTGGCGAAAATGCGAAGCGAATGACAGATAAAAGAGAGGAGCCGACAACTGGCACGTTCTAGAGCGTAAACGACGATTATCGTATACGACGATTATCGTAAGCGAGAGGTTTATCGTAAAACGACGCGTTTATTCCAGGGGTTTCGTTTTCAAGCAGCAAACAAGTATATAAGGACGACATACGACTGCAAGTCAGTCAGTCAGCAATCAGTCGCATCGTACAGGCCTACAAGTAGAAAAACTGCCATGTGATCAAAAAACAGCTGAGATCACCTGATTGAAATAATCCACTTTTTGACCCAGGGACGAAATAAATATCAAAAGAAGTAATAGTACTAACGCATTTTTTTAGTAGCAAATATTGAAAAGGCATCAAGTTTTTTACTTATTAGTTTATACAAAACTAAAAACATATATACAACATATTAAATTTCTTTATTAATTATCTTTTGTTAAGTGTTTAAGTATTGCTTTTCCACACCACCACGGTCGCAATAAAGGCGCGTTACCGATTTTTTTTTGGGTGCTCGGTTCCCCAGGAGGGCTATTTTCACCCATATACATATATTACTTATTTACAATGTAAACTATATTGCACAATAAAAACTTAATAAATAACAAAACAAAAACAATTCACAAAAAAAGTTAAATAAATACAAAAAAAAAAAAAAAAGCGAAGGATCAATTATTAATAATTTATATATTTAGTTGCATGGATTTACTTACCAAATGAGGAAATTAATGAAACTATCCTGAAACTAAATTAATATTAATAATATAATACTATCACTATTTCCCGAAATTTAAACTTTCCGTTTTCATCGCTATTAAAATTGAAGTAATGTCTCGCAGGGATGTAATCAATGTTAAAATATTATGAAAATTTAGGTTTTAATAAGAGACTTAAATTTAAAAAATTTTGAATTTAAGCCCCCCATAATAATAAAGTTTATATATATAATACATTACCATCAATTAAGTGTAATCTCCACCTTTAGTTTTTTTAAATCTTCTTAAATTTAAAATGAACTCTGAAAACTAATTTAAAACTTTCATAGCAAATATATTTAGCACGGCAACACTTTCTACTAAAACTAGCGGTTTTTGCTCAAAATTCATGGAAACGTAGCAAAAATAGTTGATAGGCAACACGCGGCTCATGCCTGCGGTTGGTGCCTATTCCCAAATTCGCTTTTTCATTACATTCTATTCTTATTCCAATTTCTGTTCTTCACACAGCGTTCTGTTAAACATGTATGTGTAAAAAAGTGAGATTGTATGTGTGAAAATTAGGAGTTTTGTTACTTGTAGGCCTGTACGATGATCAGTCGTGAATCAGTTGTGAATTAAACTCGTGGAGGTTACATTACAGTAAAGTAATAAAAGCAGTACATAGTGAAAGTTGTATACAAGTGATTGTAAATAGTAACGTAAATTGTAATTGAATTGTGAATTACCGAATAATTAAAAGCACATTAATTAAGTCTTTATAAATAAAGAGACTGCAAATTAAGTAGGCGATTTTATTTAACAATCCAGAGGTCGTACCCGGAGATTAAGGAAATCATCGAGGTTAATCAGCAAGATCGTAACAATATTAAATGAAGAAATACAAAATTCCGAAAATACTGCAAGATTAGTTACAGTAGATCTTCCAGGAATAAAACCAAATTAAACTCTACAACAAAATATATCTTGTCCTTAACTACTATTTCAAACAACTTAGATATAGTGGACAGTCGTAAAGTAAATGCGTTGGGGATTACATTACAGTAAAGTAATAAAAACAGTATATTGTGAAGGTTGTATACAAGTGATTGTAAATAGTAAAGTAAATTGTAATTGAATTGTGAATTACTGAGTAATAAAAGGACATTAAATAAAGTCTTTATAAATAAAGAGACTGCAAATTAAGTTGGCGATTTTTATTTAACAATCCAGAGATCGTACCCGAAAGATTTGGGAAATCATCGAGGTTGATTCAGCAAGATCGTAACAATATATATCGATTTGTCTGTTCAAATGAAATTTTTCGAAAGTTAATTTCAAGAGCAGGTACACGTACTACGAAAATTTTTGCGATGTTTTGAACAATTATAAAAATTTTATTGATCCGTATGACAGTGCCTTAATTTCCACTGCACCTGAGCTGCCTCTCAGAATACCGTGATACAAAACATTATAATATTTATGTGTATATTCCTTTTTTAAAAGTTAACCTTTAATAACCATTACCAGAGAATTTAGAAAATGTTAAGGGCCGATTTCAGACCAGTGTGTAAGCTGCCAAAAATGAAGTCGATTGATGAAAGCGTATATCACCTTTGCGCCAAAATTTAACAGATATGTTCCTCTAGTGCTTAACATTTGGAAATCGGCACGCTCTGGTCCTTCTAGTTATTCCAAGCTCTCTGTTTTAAGCATCTACGTGATGCTGATCGTACTCGAAGGATTTGGGAAATAATCGAGGTTAATTTAGCAAAATTGTAACAGTATTCTTCGGAACCATGTCAAATTAATTTCTGATTCGTCAAATTTAATTTGATTTGAGGGCTTTCTGATTTTTGTTGTCGGTGGGAGAGGAATATTAGCTTATGGTTTATGAAAAATAATGCAGATAAGTTCCTTTTAATTTCGTGGTGGTAAATATTTATCTAATGATTATCCAAATAAGAGTATGTGTGAACGTATAGTCGCATTGTTACAAATTTGTTATATCTCTTACGATACTTTGCAAACGAATTGAAAGAATGTCAATAAATCATCTTTCATTTCCTCTCATGACATTTACTACTGTCAGGTGCTGTGTAGTTCGCTTTCTTCGTATTGGTTGGTGTACTTGTATTCTGCTAAATTTTCCTCGAAAAGAAAAACCTTGTTAAATTATTGTTAGCAGCCCCCATTAAAAAGTATGTGATTATAAATTTTTTACATTAAACGCACACAAGATATTTTTCGTCTGAATTGAAAATCTGAAATTAATGGCGGTAAATTCAGCAGTAAATGCAAATGCAACGAATCTGAATGTAAGCTAGTGTGTGTGGTGAAAATCTACGAGCAAGGTGTAAAAAGCCAATCAGTGCTAGCTGCGTATTCGAACCACCCACCCGCCACCAAAAAAAGAAGAAAAATCGAATGAAGCGCTGACTACAGCGATAAAATTTCTTGCCAACAAAAACAAATTTGTAAGGTATGTCTTAAGGAAAAAGCAAACTATACCGCAGATATTTGCTATTTGAATAAAAATAGTTGACCAATAACAGTAAAAGTGTCTGTCGAAAACAAACCGTATCCTTATATGCGACGCAATTACAAGAAATATTACCAAGTTAATAGTGAGTAAAAAAGTAAGGCAATACGGGAAGTACCACCACATCACACAAGTTGCGTCGCAAGCGACGTACAAACAGACCACAACAAACAGGCAATTGTTCCATTTTTTAATTGTTTAGCATCACATTGCTTATATCAGGTGTGAATTTTAGGTGGTTGTTTTATTTTGCTAAAGTTGACGTGAGCGCGTCATGTCCGACATCATGAACATCGATAGCATTATTTCACGGTTATTAGAAGGTGCGTATAACCATAGTCATAAATCAGAGGTTATATAAAACTTTTTATATGTTTCAAATTATTGAATATTTTAGTACGTGGTGCACGTCCTGGTAAAAATGTACAATTATCGGAGAGTGAAATACGTGGCTTATGCCTCAAGTCGCGGGAAATATTTCTATCGCAACCCATACTCTTGGAACTAGAAGCACCTTTGAAAATATGCGGTACGTATTGTTTTGATATATATGTGCATGCATCCATCGGGAATATAAAATAAATCAAAATTAATTTAAACTCATAATTAATTAGCCATAAGTTACCTATGTATATGTATTTAGAGGGTTTCCTATGTATGTATATATATGATGGTAATATGAAACAACTTCGGACTGTATGCACATACATATGTATGTAATTTATTTGGCAGAGTTACTTGAGTAGCAAATATTTTATACTCGTACGTACATATATATATACATACATACATACATAATCAATGCAATTTTATTATAATATTAATTTTTTTAATATTTCAATTTTTTACTTTATTATATTTTTTTAACTTCTAGGCAACATTAGCAACTAGGGTTTATTAATAAAATCTAAGGAAGTTTTTATTTGAATTTTAACTGTAGAGAGGAAAAAACAATAAACATCTTTTTGACTGAGGCTAATTTATTAAATTTTTATTTTTATGCGAAGTAAGCGGTAATATCTGTAAAAAAAATATATGTATGTACTCAATGTGATTTCCTTTCGTTTGGTCGAGAATTTGTACCAATGCCTCACCTTATTGAAATGTTTTTGGACTTATTGTGGGCCTCTTAAAATGTCTGAAAATCTTGTAAAGTACGATGTATCTGTTTATATGTATGTACAGACATATGTATGAATATGTGCATTTGTGTAATATAATAGAAACACTTTTGTATTGAAAAGTTCAAAGAAGAATGTATGCATATTGCTTTTTTTCTTCTATATACCTCCCTTTATAGGCGACATTCATGGCCAATATTATGATCTACTCCGTCTTTTCGAATATGGTGGGTTTCCGCCAGAATCGAATTATCTATTTTTGGGAGATTATGTTGATCGTGGCAAGCAGTCATTGGAGACTATTTGTTTACTACTGGCTTACAAAATAAAATATTCGGAAAACTTTTTCTTGCTGCGAGGTAATCACGAATGCGCTAGTATAAACAGAATTTATGGGTAAGTGAAAAGTGTTTTTTTTTTTTTTTAAATAATACGTATTATTTACCACCTGCTTTTATTCTTTGTAGTTTTTACGATGAATGCAAGCGTCGGTATACAATAAAGTTGTGGAAAACGTTTACAGATTGTTTTAATTGTTTGCCTGTGGCGGCTATTGGTGAGTAGTATTATCGCAAACTAACTGTTTAATGTAAAAATGTATGGTCTGGCCATATATGCAATACTTGTAAGAAATTAGTATATATTTTACAATTTATTTGAGTAAAAGTTGATTTATGAATTTCTCTTTGCAGTCGATGAAAAGATCTTCTGCTGCCACGGTGGGCTTAGTCCCGATTTATCGTCTATGGAACAAATTAGACGTATTATGCGCCCCACAGATGTGCCCGATCAGGGTTTACTCTGCGATCTCTTATGGTCAGATCCAGATAAGGATACAATGGGTTGGGGTGAAAATGATCGTGGTGTAAGCTTCACATTTGGCGCTGAGGTGAGTTATTTAGATGTATATTACCGTTTCGTTTTTCATAATATTATTTTAATATTTCTCATATGAATTATATATCATTAATTTCAGGTTGTTGGGAAATTTTTACAAAAACATGATTTTGATTTAATTTGCCGCGCACATCAAGTTGTCGAGGATGGTTATGAGTTCTTTGCAAAACGACAATTGGTTACACTCTTCTCGGCACCAAATTATTGTGGTGAATTTGATAATGCTGGTTAGTATAATTTGTAAATATACTAAATGTAAATTTTTTGCAAAACCAAAGATTTTAGTTTTTAGAGAATGTCAAAAAACAAAAAATCCTAATTATATATGTATTCTATGTATTTAAAAAAAAATTCGAATTTTCTCAGGTGCAATGATGTCTGTGGATGATACACTAATGTGTTCTTTCCAAATATTGAAACCGGCTGATAAGCGTCGGTTCGTCTATCCAAATTTCGGTAGTTCAGCGCGTCCACTAACTCCACCACGTGGGGCAAACAATAAAAATAAAAAGAAATAAACACAAATAACAATGCAAACCTAGCATAATTATAATAAAATATTAATTATTCATAAACAAATATGGAGAAAAGTTATGAAATTGTTAAATATGGCGAGCAAAACCAAAATGTAAAAAACGTGACGTAAAAACACAAACAAAGCAAATCACCATCTTGGGAAAAATGCATTGCAATAGAAAATAATATAATTTTCATTTGTGCAAAACTTACACATCCATACACAAACATATAAACAATTAAGAGCACATTGTATTATTCAGTTCACTATTTTTAGGAGGTTTTAATTTGTAATAATAATTTTTTTTTTTCAAACAATTTTTTAATTATATTTTTTTATTTTTTTTTTTCAAAATAAGTCTTTTAAAGTAAAAGTTGAAAAATAGAAAGATTTATATCTACAAAAAAGCTACATTAATATATTGTAGGAAAATTATCATCGATTTTTATTAGAAATAAATATTGGTTGTTGATTAATTTGAAGTATCTATTTTCAAATATTTCCATCTTAATTCACTCATACATGCATATTAGATGTTAAGCACAAGCATTAATTAACAAATATGTGAGTGAAATCCTCCAAACTAATTGAATTAAAATTGGTATTGTTTATTCAGGCTTTCTATAAACAATTCTACTTAAGCGATGCTTAAAATATATTTCAATCTCGAAGTTATGCTTTTTCTAAGCTAGCTCTGGTTTTAAGTTACACGTGCTAGCTTAAATCAAGCAAGTGTATAACTTTTTAAATTCTACATAAACTTAGTTATATATCAATACAAACATTTGTTTAAAAATGTACAAATTTCTCGCTTCTACCAAAAACTTTTATTTCTTTAAAACGCAATGATTATTTTATTAATCACAATACGTTGCATACCACATTTCTGTTTTAATATTTACACAGAAATATGTATGTACAATACATTTGCACATAACACAATGCATATACTTACAAAAAAGTTAAAAATAACAAAAAAAAAAAATAACAATGGTTTTTCCAATATATTGATACAAGTTTAAAACTATGTAAATTACACAACAATATTTTTGTGGTACAATGCAAGAAAATTCAAAAATGTAAGGTTAAAAAGTGAAATAAAAAATATAATAAACTGTAAGGCTAAAAATCGAATCTTAACAAAACGCACCACATTTGATAAAAAATTGTAAAGAAACTACAACAAATAGATATAAGAAAAATACTATAAAAGAAATACTATAGTAAAGCATTGCAAAAACAAGAAAAAAAACAAGAAATAAGATTTCAATTTGTACAACCAACTCAATAAATATTACTAGCAAAAAAAAACACTATTTACATTATTGTCAGCTAGTTTATTTAAATCCATATGCGTGGAAAGCAACTACATATATATTTAATAAGTAAATCATTGTAAAAAATTGGCATTTTAATATGTACATGCAGGTTAAATTGTTGTACTAGTGGACCCTCCCGTCCAGAGGAGGGTTTTAATTTCAAAAGAGTGGCAAATAAAGTAAACGAATTACGAAACAAAGACATTTCTTTTCAAATATTTATTACAGTCACATATTTGTGTAAATCGTTTAAACGGTATTTCGCCCAATAGCAATTTGACTCAATCAAAATCACGGAGACTCGAATTTTAAATTATTTAAATAAAAAGCCTGCTAAATAATAACCATAAATCATTGAAAATCCATCGAAAACTCTTCAACATACATATAGCTTTTATAAGCGAAGGTTTCTAGTGATTTCATGAGCAATATTGAAATAAAAAATATATATAGTTTTTGAAAAAAGAATATCTATCAATAATAAAGTTAATAGTTAGAAAGCTTAATATCGAAAAGCCTCTGTGACTTGAAATTGGTGTCGAAAACTAAGCAAAAAATATGTGAAATAACGAGTTATATGTATCGAAAATATTCCTAACCTTTATAAAAAAATTAAAACATTAAATATTGTTTATGCTATAAGCATGTGTTATATAATCGCATTGGCAATTATTTGACTGAGCTTCTCCTCCAAATTGTGTTGTTATTCTTTTGTTTTTAACCTACAAATAAAGGAAAGGCTGATGGATTTTTCAAGAGAAGCTACTACTAAGTTGACGTGCGGTTGAAGTACGGCCGCATTGTGGGGAAAAAGGTTTCTTATGTTTTTGAAATATTACTCCAATTATTGTGGAATGATTCCGGAACCTTCCGACAAGTATCACTACTCGATATCCACATTAAGCAATGTTATAAATCATAACATTAGATATTTTATTACAAAAACAAAATATGCAATAACTAAGTGTTACATTGGCGATAAAATATTGTTAATTTCAGTTAAATAAAAACCGCATACATATAACTTGGGAAAATACGTATTTTTTATTATTTTTGGGTGAAGAGTTTCCAGTTATTCAATTAGTTAGCAGTTACTTGATGCCGTTATGCATTTTGAAAATGTAAAAAAAATTATTTAAAAGCAGAAAATCAATTAAAAAATTTGTATCGTTGAAATAAAGTTTTAGCAGTTAAATTAAATAACATTCAAAAAATGTTTGGATGAAACTTAAACATCGTGAAAGCTCACATATATGGAAAATTATATTTATGATAATTTGCCTACCAATTTGTTTTTGATATTTTAAGCTATTTAGAGGCAATAACTATTTAAAAAAAAATCCAAAATTAAAATTTTAAAAAGCTTTGGCACAATTTCAATATTTTCAAGTACTTTAATAAGTAGAAATGCTTTTTATTGGAAAAATGAAAGATATATCTTAAAAATTGCGAAAAACCCCAATCAAATAGCGCTACTTGAAAGATGTAAGCTGAAATGCATAAACTTCGACTAGTACACTGAGCTTTTAGCGAACGCAGCCTCACAGTTTTTTTTTAAATAAATAATTTCATTAAAAATTTTTTTTTTTTAATATATTTTGTCCTTGGTCAGGCCTATAAGGGTATAAGTACAATGTTTAACAAAAAAATTGTTGTTCTTGCAATGCAATTTTTTTATCGTTACACAAAATATATGTATAAATATACAAAGGAAAAAGCGCTTGAATTTCTATAAAAAAAATTCCAAGAAAATATACTAATTTAGCAACAAATATAAAAAAAATAAGAAAAGCATTAAAAAATTTATAAAAAAGAAATTACTACCTACATGCATATACATTAAATATATAAATAAAATCTTTAATATACAATCATTATTATAATAAATTTGGAACGAAGATCAACATTTGTATGTTACAGTAAACAACTAATAAAACCGCGTTTTGTGAAACAT
Organism: Neoceratitis asiatica; assembly: GCA_030068015.2. Lineage (NCBI taxonomy): Eukaryota > Metazoa > Arthropoda > Insecta > Diptera > Tephritidae > Neoceratitis > Neoceratitis asiatica. Next base: position 43,679,265 of record CM061529.1, read on the forward strand.
ATACATAAGTATGTATGTATGTATCTATACATATGTACATATATGAAATATATATATGATAAAGAATAAAATTGTATTCACTTGTAACTGATACAAAACAATATTGAGTTTACAAAGAGAGAAATCTTAAATTTTTAAATAAATTTTGAAATTGCGCCGAAAAATACACACATGTTAAACAAATTACAAACAAAAAAAAAAATGTAAAAAGTGAAAAAAAATATATATATTATGAAAATTGTATGAATAATTGTAAGTTAATAAATAAAATTGAAAAAAAAAAAACAAAGATAAAATATAATTATGAAATTAATAAGCTACGTAGTATGTAACAACAGCACAGTTTAATTTGAAAACAAATAATAAAAAATGAACATTCACTGAATTTGTAAAAACTCTTGGCGCTTAAGCAAATCTTCTGATGGCAGATGAAAGTGGATAAAGTCTAGTTTTTAACTTGTTTGTTTTTTGATTTTATTTTTGCCTTACGCACGTTCACAACCACCAGATCTACTCTTTGTCTTATCTGGCTTAAGGATTTAGGTGGGTTTGAATATTTAAAAATAATCGATTTTTCTTTGGCTTATTAAATTGTAAAATATGTTTAAAATATTCTAAAATTTTAAATCAATCGGAGTTAAATTCTAAGAGAAAGGCCTTTTGGAATTTCCGCCCACCAGGCCATGTCTGTGTCAATTGTAAACTTTAAACGTGTTTATCTCAAAACTCTATTTTTGAAGCGGTGGACATGATTTCTCGAAAAGTTGTTAAGCGATTTTGTTCAAATTTCGCACACATCTTTGTAATAACATTATCTAGTCATTGAATGAAGGATTCTTTTATTTTTTATTACAGCTGATTTTTTCGAGCCGAAGCATGGCGAAAATTTGATCAAAAAATGTGTTTTTTTTTGTGTTCAAAATCTGTAAAAAATTCAAATTTTAATTTTTTGTTTTTCCCTTCGTCCAATAAGAAGACTTATCCATGTGCTAACGAAATATTTTTGGTTCTTTGATTTTAGATGACCCAATAATGAGTTATGTTGTCCACGGCGAGAGCATTTTCTTTTGAGACGCCAAGGAAGATGAAGTACCAACGGCTGAGTTTTCGGAATTTTCGAATAAAAATTTCACAAAATACAGTTTAAATATGTATCTTTGATATGGTGAATTGTTTGAATAAAATATATGATTGTATATATAAAAAAATAGTGAAAATCCCTTTCTTAACCCCTGAAACCCACCTAACCTCTTAATTAAATTTTGATTTCACTGCATCAACTTTTCTTTCTTAACGAGTTTGTAGTTAAGGTCTTTCGTTTGAGATACAAAATATATAAGCATCTACATATGTAGGCATACATGCTGCCCTCGCGCCATCTATGTATAGATAGAGATAGAGGTGACTACTTAAAAGCAATATGGCAACTATGGCATGTAAATGAGCTGACAGCAAAAATGTAAACAAAACAAAGGTCAAACATAAGATTATCAACCACCATTAATACAACAGCAATGACATGACAACGGACATTGAAACCGGTTTATCATAAATTTTTCTTTATACATACAGAGTTTAAATTAATGAATTTTTACTTTCCTAACAATTGGTATTTTAAAGTTTTTGATATACCCTTATTTATTTATTCTATTTAAAAAAATGTCAACAAAACAACTGCAACATCAGACGAAATGTTATTGCAACAGTGTTGCCTCAGCATGTAATGTAAATTGTTTCAGGCGCAAAATAGGCGGCAGCGGAAGTGTTTTCAGTGTTGCAAACAAATACGATAAGCAGTTTATCAATAGAAATGTAGTGGAGAGAAATGAAAAGAAAACAGATTTTGTTAAAATAAAACGTAAAACAAATGCCGCACATGGTGATGATAAAAATCGTCATGGACTTGGACATTCTGATTTACATAGCGTCGCTAATTTTAGTCGACGTAATTCTAACGCGACAACAGTGACATTTTCAACACCTTGCGTTACACCAGCATCAACCCACAGTTCAATAGAAACCACACGCACATTTACACCGAAAACACCATCACCTACATCCACCACCATCTTAAAAGCAATACCCGTAACTATGTCAACATTAAGTGATAATTTCCAAATGCTCAGCGTCGCTTCCAAAAGTGAACGTGGCATCGATTTTGGTGGCGCGCTGCAACATGAATACACTGAGCAGCGGCGTTACTACGAAAGCGCGAAACAGTTAATGAAATTGATATCTGCACACAATGACAAATTCTCTTCGTTGAATATTGTCAGCGGAAGTAGTGGCGTTGGTGACTCAACGGCAATTGATGCTGAACGCTTGCGTAAGTTACAAGAATTTCGTTTAAAAAATGCGGATGATTGCTTCAGTATTTATAGACAGTTAGATTTGCGTTTACCGGTGCGTGAGAAATTATTAAAACAGGACGCAAATCAGCGAGAAGTACAAAAATCTTATGAGCCACTAGTTGGGTGCGCTAATGGAGAGAGCACATGTGATAAACGTGTAAAAAATGCCACAGTTAAGGGGGGTCCGAAGAAGAAATTGAATGCTACTCTTTCCCCATATGCGGTGCGTCAAAGATTGTTGCGATTACGTTTAGAAGCAGATGAAATAAAACGCTTGAAACCTGGTCGTAAGCGATATGGCGCGTTGGAGAAGAGTTGTGCACTGCGTTATCAAGAAACCTAGCAGTAAGGGAACTCAACATCTAAAAACAGATGTAATTGTGCAGATATTTTTTTCAAAGTATTAACCATTAGATGCTCGAACAAATGTTTTGGATTAAATCATATTTTTATACATACATATACATACATATACAAGTAAATATATACACACATTCTACAAATTTATTTATAATCAATAATAATTAAGAAGAAAAGATATAAATTTTTACGAAAAATAATAAAAAATTAATATTAATATAAAATATAAAGTATTTTTTCTTAACATATAGGATTATTTTGAATATGATAAAAAAATTTTTTTTTCTTAGAGAGAAACAAATTTTCCTCACCTCCCTCTCAAACATAAACAAATACCATTCGCTCCCTCAACTTTTATACCTTTCATGAACATGAAATGGTATATTAACTCTGATCCGGTCTGGTGGTAAGTAAATACCAGAGTTTGAAGTGGGAGACCCAGCAAAATTTACACCAATCGTATCTGAATGACGAGCTGAGTTGATTAAGCCATGTCCTTCTGTCCATATGTTTGAACGCAAACTATTCCCTCAGTTTTTGAGAAATTTCACGCAAACTTGATATGCAGATTGTTTTTTTTTATACTGTATTGATCATTTGTTTGAACCGGCCAAATCGGACCACTATATCATTTAGCTCTCCTACAACCGATTTGTACAAGTCTGAGGTTTTGGGTAAAAAAATAGTCGCTTGAGAGGACGAAAATTGTTACTCTATGCACTTAAATTGCAATAAATATTGGAAGACTAGGTCATGTAGCCCTCAAACAACCGATTGTTCAGATATGAGTATTTGGGTCAAAGATCCGGTAGAGTTGGCATTATTATGCCGAACCTGGAATTACCAAACCTTGTGCTCAACTGAACGAAAAGAGCGCCTGTTGAATATTTTATATACTTAAATTTAAATAAATATTGGTGCCATTGGAAATTATGAAATCGGAAGATATACATATAGCCCGCTATAACCGATTTATCCGATATGAGAATTAATATTTAATCCCAAAATGTAGTAATATAAATTTGATATGTTTACGAAAGGTATATAGATTTCGTTAATGCCGAAGGGAGCACTTCCCTGTTTCTTTTTCTAAATTTGTGAGGCTTTGGGAATGTTATTTGACAAAGATTATGATAATTCGTTACATTTATGTTTATGTTTCCTGCAATCGTCTAAACAGTCTTCTTCAAGAGAAAATATGTTTTGAAATATTCCGGGAACCTATTTCTTGAAGCTCTTGCCGTACTTTAAGATGAACGCGTCTTAAATTACGCATTAAGAAACTCTTCCCTTACGTTAATTGTTGTTTTTGTTGCTGTTGTAATGGCAAAATATTCCTCAACTTGGTTTTCATCTAAAAATCCGGGTCGTTTCGATATAAAGGCTCGACTGTCGAGGGAAATATTGCATTTTACTTGCCTCTTACTACGGGCCTGCCTTACCGCAGGATAATTCTTCAAACTCTAACCTGTCACCATTCTTCTTTCGTTTCTTGTAGTGTGCCTTGTTAATTTATATTCGCCGATTAGGCACGTGAATTTAGTGCAGTTAACAGGCGCATGTGTGCTAATCTGCTACCCTAAAGTTATAGGTACTTCTACACCATTACAGCCATTGCATTGAGCGATCTGCGGTAATTCTTTAGAGTTTTGCAGTTGGAAGTATCATTAAAGTCTCTTACGAGTATTTGACCGTAAAATCCGCTTCAAAAGCTTAAGATTACCCGAAAGCATTTACATTTCATTGCTGCAAAACTTACTTTCCAACAGAATTAAAAACAATACCAAGGTCAAATCCCAAGGAACTGAGTAATGAAACAGACGCAAGTGTTCTACAAAAGAGAGAAAGATATGTATGTATATATGTAATAGTGGCGCCAACAAAGCTAAACAACAATCTCCTGTTGAAAAGGTTAATGAACGGTAATTAAATAAATTATACTTGAAATACAGAAGGGCATGCGAAGATGACATTAAATTTGTTGACAGATTACTATTACTGGTGCTATGGGCACGCTATGTCACATACTCGTATTTATGTACTTATATATAGGCAAATATGCCCAGTTGATTGGGAGTGTAACTGGTTGTTCATGCCGTTGGGCAGGTGATAAATTGGAAGCAACTTGTAAATGCATATAGGTAGAGTAATATATGTAATTATGTACCTAAATATAATGAATATAAAGAGTGATCAATTTTGAGGTTCCCTAATTTTTAATGAAAAAAATACTGAAAATTCAAATTTATTATCATTCGAAAGAGGATTCTTTAGCATTTATTTTTTGAAGATTATCTCTTTCAAATGTTGGCCGCGGCTACGTCCGTTGAGTCCAATTTTCGACCGGTAACTGGCGAATAACACGCGAGATGCTTTGCTTCAAGGCCCGAATCGAAGCGGGATTGTTCGCATAGACTTTAGACTTACATATCCTAACAAGAAAAAGTCTAACGATGTGATATCTCATGATCTTGGTGGCCAATCGAGCGGCAAAAAACATGAAATTACCTGCTCATCGATAAATCCGTTGATTGATGCGATGTGCGGGAAGTGGCGTCGTCTTGTTGAAACCAAATGTCGCGGTTATCATGTTGCGGTAATGGTCGCAATTGACGGTTACATTCTCACCGGCATCATTTTTGAAGAAATATGGACCGATGATTCCACCGGCCCACAAACCACACCAAACCGTTTCTTTTAATGAAATATCTCGAATCTCTTCAGGTTGCTCTTCGTCCCAAATGGGAAAATTTTGCTTGTTTACATACCCATTGAGCCAGAAATGGGCATCATCGCTGAACAAAATTTGGCTCGAAAACGTCGGATCTTCTTGGAACTTTTCAAGAGCCCATAGAGCGAAGCGATGTCGCTTGGGAAGGTCTAGCGGTATCAGTTCTTGCACAAGCTGTATTTTGTACGCTTTCAATTTAAGATCTCGACGTAAAATGCACCAAGTCGTTCCATAGGTCAGTCCGAGTTACTGTGAAGGGCGCCGAGTCGACTCTCCACGGTCTTCGTGTACACTCTCAGCTACGGCCGCTATATTTTCTTCACTGCGTGCTGGACTTGGATGGATGGATGGTGGTGTTACGAATAGTACGCTCAGTAGACCGATTAAGTTGACCATCAATTGAGCGAAGCGAGCGAAACACATTCTTTACAGAACGTGAATTTTCGTAATAAATTTGAATGATTTGTAAACGTTGTTCAGGCGTAAGTCTTTCCATGATGAAATGCCAAATAATACTGAATAAAATTAACATGACAGCTTGACACGACTCACGCGTGATCTGTCAAAAAAAGGCTATTGAAAGAAGTACCTCTACTTTGATCACCCTTTATGTATGTACAAAACCTTATTGACTTATTGCGTAGGGTGTCAACAAAGAAAGGTGCTTAATGTAATACGGCTAATTTATATATGTACTACATATGTACGTATGTATATTATATTTGTAGTAAAAGTATGCATATAGTTGTAAATACATAGAGGAGGACATACTAATGTTACTCAGATGATTGCTTTTCATGACGCACAAAGCAGAACTTGGTTGATGAGGCGTTGTCCGTTAATAAATATTCAATAAAAATGAATTGAGGTATAAATTGATGTAAATGATTATACTCTTATATTTACATATACATGAGTAATGTAAGAAATTTGTTTTTCATAAAAAATAGATTTATTAGATTTCTATTCGGAAATAATTTATCTTTTTCTTCTTTCGCACAATACGCTGGAAAGGACCTTATATGTGATATTAAGGAGGATTATCCCACGATAATTGGTGCAACCGTGGGATCTCCCTTTTTTGAATTGGGCAGAATATGGTGGTGAATATCCCGGTAGGCCATCGGCTCCCGCTGCTTTGTTATTTTTTAAGCGGGCAATCGCTATTTGAACTTCATCTTAGTTGGGTGTCGGAATGTCAATACCATCGTCATTGATTGGTGGTTCGGGTTCGCCATCTCCAGGTTCTTCACTTTCACTGCCATTGACCAGGTTAGATAAGTGTTCTCTCCATACACTAAGTATGCTCTGGACATCTGTCACTAGATGACCTCTTTAGTTCCTACCTGAGCTTGCTCCGGTGTTGACATCTTCTGTAAGTTACCGTATTTTTTCATAGAATTTTCGAGTATTACCTATCGGTCAACTTCTCAAGCTCCCACACTTACGCATTTCGGCCTCTTTCTTTTTTTGTCTGCAAATGCGCCTCGCTTCTTTCTTCAGCCCTCGGTATCTATCCCACCCCGCACGTGTTGTAGTCAATCATAAAGTTGGGAGGTAGTCAATCTGCTTTCTTTCCACTTTTACCGTACCAGCTGTTTTTGTAGAACTGTGGAAAACTGTTGAATTGTTTCCGAAGCAGCGGGACGTAAGGATTTCGCTATTTCGTTCTACAGTTCTCTTATATCGAGTTGCTGATGAGTGCTCCCAGAGAGCAGAAGTGCAAGCCGAGTAGAAAACCTGCTGGCTGTCTGCTGTGATTGCAGCTTTTCAATGTGGAACCTTCCTTGTGTTTGTTGACGGGTGTTCTTTGCTTCACAGAGGCGGATGCGCATCTTTGCTGCTACAAGATATTGATCCGAGTCGATATTTGGACCTCGGACGTACTCACGTCTAGAATTACTGGATATATGTCTTTCGTCTTTCACAACATGATCGATTTTTGCTAGTGGCAGTGAACATATTTTAATTAGTTTTTAACTCGGTATTGAATTTGTGAAATTTCTTATTTTAATAAACCAAAAAATATTAATATATACTTGCATATAATGTATATATCTAAATTTGTATGTATATTAAACAAAAGTAATAAATATATTACTTATAATAAAGAGGAACTACAAATGCAATTGAAAAAGTCTTAAATAAATATTAAGAGTGGCGGAAAAGCAAACAATTAGCATATATCAATGTTTTAGCACTTATGTTTATATGTTTGTATGGTTGTAAAGATCATAACTACAAACAAATAACTAGCGAAATTTGAAAATCAGTAGAGTAGAGTAGTCATGGGTAAAAGAGGTTGCATTTTCGAAGCCTTCCTTCCGATTTTTGAATAGTAGAGTGTACCTAGTAACGAAAGTTAAAATTTTGATGAGAAGATCATCTGAAAGTTCTATTGAAAAGTTTCTATTTTCAAAATTCGGTCACTCAAGGAATTTCAATGCCTCAGAGTGTATCCTCTACATAAAAATGTAAATCATTCCTAGCACTTTAGCTGAAGCTTAGACCTCAGTTGGTATGATCTCGGCGTACACTATTATAAATATAATATTAGCAGGAAACCTCAAAATGGATCAGCCTTTGTATATATTAAAACTGGTCTTAAGATAGATCAAATTTTGAAATGTTTTTACATTCGCATACATTTGTGCTCATATAATTAGGTAACTCATAGCATACGCATAGAGATTACTTAGAATACTGAAAACTGAAGCAAAATCTTCCCAAAAATAAGGATAATAATTTGTTTCTAATCATTTTTAATTTTCTATAAGTATGCATGTTTCACAACAAGATTTTTTCACATATAATAAAAAATCAGTTAATTTAGTTCTTTTTCAAAATTAGTATTTTATTTAAGCTTGAAAACTCGAAACCCAGAAAAAAATCCCCGCACTGATTACTCATTATACGCAGTAACATCCTGCATTGACCTTGAGTAACTTTTTCCATTCAACCCGGGGAACGGCCTAAAAATGTGTCTTATTTATCCATTTTCTTGACGCTACTGCTACTTATTAGTACCCCATATATTCTCAATGGAGTTCAGGTCCGCTCTTTGGCTAGCCCGCTTCAAAAACTTGACTCGATTAGCATTAAGCCAATTTGTGTCATCCGATAAGCATTGTTTAGGGCGGTTATCGAGTTGAAAAAGCCAAGCCTAGTATCTATTTATCCGTCAATTTTTAAAATTGGCAATACTCTACTGAAGAACAACCTCATTTTACAGTACTTTTTTTTTGGTGTTTTGGGATAAATTTTTTTAGTGTTAATCTTGTTACCATCACTTCCGAAGACATTAAACTTGGATTCCTCTCTCCGTATAACTGGAGGAGTTGAACACAGTGTGTAAAGTATGGTAGTTCTTCAATTATGTTTTGGGGATGCTGTGCGGCTCAGGAATATGACCAATTGTAAAAATAAAGGTAATAACAAGGTGTTCTCCTTGTGTTCATCACCACGTTTTTCATGTCGAAATTACAGCTATATTACAGCTAGCTAATGCTGCTGATTACAGTAGCGCCGAGTTCAGAGAAAACGATTAAAACGCTTGGGGTGCTTGCAGCAAATTCAAGCACTGCGACAGTCAGCCGAACTCTACAGGAAATGACCATACATTATCTCTTACTTATGTTTCTCGCGACACCTATAGGACAGATAAACTTGCGCGTGTACGTAGAGCTTGAGAAGCTGGTTGACAGGGGTAATGATATGAAATTCAATGAGAAAATGGGGCGACGTAGAACCTAAAGAGGTGATCGAGCGACTGATGTCCAGAGCATGCGCAGTTTAGGGAGGGGATACTTCTCTGGCTTGTTGAATGGTAGTGAAAGTGAAACACTCGGATTTGGTGAATCCAAATTCAGATTCGATGACAAGTCGTTGCTCGACTACGAAGAAGGCCAAATAGCAATTACCCGTCTAAAGAACAACAAAGCGGCGAGAGTCGATTATTTACTGGCTGAGATATTCAGATATAATAACGAATAAGTTTCTTAGCAAAATTTGATCGGATGAGTGTTTGCCTGACGATTGGAACCTAAGTGTGCTCTGTCTAATCCCTAAAAAGAGGATACAGGGCAGTCTGCGCTAATTATTATGGGTCAAGCCTCCTCTATAAGTGATAGTTTGAAACCCAACGTGTACAACTGCTAGCGCATGCTGATGAAATTGATATCATTAGTCACAACAAACACGCCGTGTTTTTTGTTTCCTCCAGTTAAGGAAGCGAGGCGAATGGGTTTAGTAGTAAACGAGACAAATATCTCCTTTCATCAAACAAACTGTCAGCGCACTCGGCACCGAGGTTATTGTTGACAATCGTAACTTTCAAGTCGTAGATAATTATGTCTATTAGGGAACCAGCATTAGCGTCAACAACAACAAAAGCCTAGAAATCTAACGCAGAATTAATCTTGCTAACGGGTGCTAATTTAGACTAAGTAAGCAATTGAAAAGTAAAGTCCTCTCTAGACGAATAAAAATCAAGCTCTACAAGTCTCTCATAATTTCCGACCTGCAGTATGAGGCGGAGGCCTGTGGACGTTGACAACATCTGATGAGTCGGCACTGAAAGTTTTTAAAAGAGAAAAGTTTTACTTGTTATTTATGATTTTTCGGGCAGTGGCAAAGACGAATATCGTACTGTAACATCTGCAACTAACTAATTGCTTTCCTATTATGTATATGTGCATGTAGGTAATAAAAATAATTATTGGTATGCCGTTATTACCAATATCTCCCTAAAACTCCTTACTGATATTAAGTTTGAATATATACATAAATACATAAATAAGTGTAAAATGTAAATGGTGATCCATTTCGAGGTTCCCCATATTTTGAAAGAAAAAAAACACAGAAAATTCAAATTCAATGGGAAATGTTTATTGTCATTCGAAAGAAAATTCTTTGGTATTCATTTTTTGAACATTATATTTTTCAAATGTTGGCCGTGGCTACGTCTCAGATGGTCCATCCGTTGAGTCCAATTTTCGATGACTCGTTCAAGTATTTCGACTGATAACTGGCGAATGACACGCGTGATGTTTTGCTCCAAGGCCTGAATTGAAGCGGGATTGACCGCATAGACTTTAGACTTTACTTATCGCCACAGGAAAAAGTCTAACGGTGTGATATTTCACAATCTTGGTGGCCAATCGACCGGCCAAAAACGTGAAATTACATGCTCACCGAAGTGTTCTCTCAATAAATCCATTGATTGATGCGATGTGGGGAGGTGGCGTCGTCTTGTTGAAACCAGATGTCGCGGAGATCACGAACTTCAATTTCAGGCATCAAATAGTCGGTTATCATATCGCGATAACGGTTTAACCAATGACGGTTACGTTCTCACCGGCACCATTTTTGAAAAAATATGGACCGATGATTCCACCGGAACACAAACCACACCAAACTGTTGTTTTTTCTGGATGAAATGGCAGCTCTTGAATCTCATCAGGTTGCTGTTTGTCCCAAATGCGGCAATTTTGCTTGTTTACATACCCATTGTGCCAGAAATGGGCCTCATCGCTGAACAAAAGTCGTATCTTCTTGGAACTTTTCAAGAGCCCATAGAGCGAAGCGATGACGCTTGGGAAGGTCGAGCGGCTTCAGTGCTTGTACAAGCTGTATAATGTATGCTTCCAATTTAAGATTTCGACGTAAAATGTCATTCCATACGTTAGTCCGAGTTGCAGCGAACGGCGCCGATTCGACTCTCCACAGTCTTCGTGTACACTCTCAACTACGGCCGCTATATTTTCCTCACTGCGCGGTGGACGTGGTCTATTCGGTCAAATATTATCCTATAATGAATGCTAGGTTTCAAGATGGGTGATGGTGTTGCGAATAGTTCATTCTGTAGGCCGATTATTTTTTTTTATATATTTAAATTTTTTTTATTTTTTACAGATCGTGAATTTTCGTAATAAAATTTAATGATTTGTAAACGTTGTTCAGACGTAAGTCTTCCCATGATGAAATGTCAAACAATACTGCACAAAAGTAACATGACAGCTTGACACGATTCACGCGTGATCTGTCAAAAAAAGCTATGGAAAAAAATACCTCTACTTGGATCACCCTTTATAAAATGTTATGTATGCAAGTATTTTCATTCTCATTGGCTTTACAAAGCTTTTCAAACTCCAGCGGAGAGTTCGGTGTGTACTGAAATGAAAAAATGCGTTCAATCAAGCGAAGCTTTAGTTGCTCGAAAACAAATTTTTCTCGAATCAGTTATATTTTGATGTACATACATATGTATGTACATATACAACTATTAATGCAGTCTTAAATAAAAACGCACAGGTGTATATACATACCTATTTGAATTATATATAAATATATTTATTCACTGCTGCTTAAAAGTCTCATATATGCATATATTTAAAATACAAAGGTATACATATGTACATATATAAATACATACATGCATATTTTTATTTCTTATATTTTTTATGAGAGTCTAGTGATAGTATAAAGCTGACTGATGTGCTGCTTCACTTTTTGTTTCGCTTAAGTTACGCACAGAAAAAAGCTAGCTGCTGAAGCTTCCTATAAAAGCCGCGCATGCGCTTAGCATCCCGTTCAATTTGCGTTGATAACTCGCTGACGTGAGAATAGTGGCGTTGACGCGTGATTATCGAACAAATTGTTTAAAAAATTACGAAATAACTACATTTTTGTGCTAAAGAGCGTTAATCGGAATCAAATCAATTGCAAAAAAAAAAATACATAAAAAATTTTCAACAAAAAAAAATATACATAAAAAATTCCAATTGAAATAATTACATTTTGAAACGTAATACATTCGTGTGATTTATGTATAAAAAAGTAAAATATTAACGGTTAAATAAATCAAAAAGAAAAAGAGTATAAAAATGTCTGCACGCATGCGCAACACGTTACATAGTGACTTTGGCTTCAAGTTAACATTATTGCCGCCAGTTTGGCTGTTGCTGTTTATACAACTCGCTTTGCAATTGGCTAACACAGTTGCTGCCAAAGATTTGCGTAAGTTTATTTTAACCTGCTTTTTGCCAATGTTTTTCTTGTTGTTTAAATGATAAATTTCGTAATTTACAAGCATTACAAGTACAACAACAAAATGAATAGTAATTAAACTAGCTATAGAAGTTTCTTAATTTGACTGAAATCAACTTTGTATTTTTATTTGTTGAGTTGAAATATATGTTATTAGTAGCTGGTGCGTATTTTTGTATTGGGCGTTGTTGTACAAATGTGTGGTTGGATTTTATTACTAGTTTATAAATTTGGAAATTTCTTGTGAACTTAAAACTGAGCAGTCAGAGAATCAAAGTAGCATTTAAAACAAGAAGGAAGGAAATTTAACGGCACTCAGGTTATCGAAGAAACTAGCAAAGAGTGGTTTTCGTGCCAAGCAGCTGTAATGTTTTTTTTTACTTGGATAGCAAAAAATACTGATATTTACACATAGAAATGTAGTTTTCTAGAAGAAGAAGAAAAATAAAAAAATACGCCAAAATCAACATTTATTAAATTTTTATTTACATATGAACGGGAAGGCGTGAAGCAGAATAATTACGTTGCATCCCCCAGTATTGGTTAGACATCATATGCTCGTCTCATCGGTCTTGGAACACTTCACTATAGGTTTCTTCAAATAATAGTTCACGGGTAGAACAAATAGTTGGAACAGGTTATAGATAGGGGTTTCCAATAAGTGTGATATGATTTCTCTAAAAAGCACACACTAATTGTTAAGGAAATCCAAATGTTTTTTATTTAATGTGAATTACAATCGATACAATTAAGTTCTGAATATAACATCATTCAAATACCTTCACGATTTCTTTTGCAGGAACGAATTCGATGCACCCAAATTTCGAGCACTTTTTCCACTAAATCAAGTCGTATGTCACGAATAGCACGTTCAATATTGTCTTTTAAAGCTTGCAGAGAGCCTGGTTTATTGCTAAAGATCAGTGACTTCAAATAACCACACAAGAAGAAGAAGTCTAATGGTGTTAAAACACAACTTCTTGGAGACCATTCAATGTCACAGTTTCTTGAAATAATCGAATATCCAAACCTTTCGCGCAATAATTCGTTTGTTGCACGTGCTGTGTGACAATTAGCCCCGTCTTATTGAAACCGGATGATTTTAAGATCAACTTCTTCCAATTGTGGTCATAAAAAGTTGGATATCATCGATCTATACCGCTATCCATTCACAGTAACGGTGCTACCAGCATCATTTCGAAAGAAGTACGGACCGATGATTCCACCAGACCAAAAACCACACCAAACTGCCAATTTAGGTGAATGTAATGGTTGCTCATGAATAATTTGTGGATTTTCTTCGCACCAGAATCGGCAGTTTTGTTTATTTACCGCACCACTCAGATGAAAGTGAACTTCATCGAAGAAGATGATTTTTTTTTAAAATCATTATCATTTTCAAGTTGTTCCAAGGCAAAATCAGCAAATTCCCGACGCATATAGTAGTCCATGGATGAAATTGTAAACATTATATTAAAAATGGCCAAAACGACACTTAGAAATCATGTCATCCCTATTGGAAAACCCTTTACTTCCTCTGAAAGTGGTAAAGATCTTTTAGCCAATTATAAGTCTACATAAACATTTTTTTAACATTAACACTAGGAAAATCGACTTTTTCGGATTTTTTGTTCTTTCCATTGCATAGGCACCTCGAATCTTTTGCCGCTTATTTTACCACTGACCTATGTCTCAAGTGTTCATAGTACATTTTGCAAACAATTTAAAGTACGAGAAACAAGCATTTTTTATGATATACATATGTTATCATATTCTGAACTTCTTGACTGTATGTACATACATTTGGATCATTGAGACAATCTCTTCACTATGCTCTATTTATAGAAAGTACTAATAAGATTTGAAACCGTGCTCCCGAAAACAGAGAGTTGTCACTACACGTAGGGGAAAAATATTTTTACCGAGCCCAAAATCACGCAAACAAACATTTTTTTTAAAATTTGTTGAAGCGTGTAATCTATGCCAAAACATGTGCCTCTGGCATTGTGAAGATAGTTTGCTATAGAAATCCAATAGACCTTTGTGGCTAGTATAAAGCATCGTAGAGATTTACAAGTATGGAATCTTGTGTATTTTACAGGAAAATGTCAAACTCGCATTTACCTGTCAATCTCGGGGTTTGACTGTCAAATAGAAAATCATAATGGCTGCCCGCAAGTTGACAGGCAAACTCGACGATGCGAACATCGATGGAATGAAAAATTTGAGCAATAAATATGGAGGCAATCAAAGAATTAACAAATAACAGAATGTCGCACCAAAAGCAGAGCAAAGAATTTGACAGTGCGAATCAAGATGGAATTATAGAAATTCAAAATGCGAATTGGGTGGGTAATAAGAGAATAGCAAAGTTTTAAAAATCAGGTGATCTCAGCTGTTTTCGAATGTAAAGAAAAAAAAATGGCGGATTCCATACTTGTAAAGCTGTACGATGGTATAAAGTATAAAGTGTAATTGATGAGTGGGAAAGCAATGACGGACAATGCCATCGACTTGGTTGCAATAAAACAATGTGAGTTAAATAAACTACTCAGATCCTTCGCTTAAACTCATGGCATTCAGAACCTTATTGCGTTGCGTGACTTTTATAAATTTGCTTTTATAAGCTTCCGATCTAACGTGTTATCTGCAAAATAATTGTTTACGAATGAAGAGTCATTCATATGAAGAAAATCTTTATCTCCAGTGCATAATTTTGAGATAAGAAAACAAGAGGATGTCGCTTAGGATAAGATCCAGTGAGTAAGGAGACGGAGAAGCTTTCAGCCTTTACCTTATCAAGTAATGATGCGCATATGATGAAGCATATTCTGTAATAGTTTTCACTTTTTGCAGATAATCGATTAAAATAACGCCATGGATATCCTAGAAATCTCCAGCTTAAAGAAGTTATACAGAGTTTAGAACTCCTTGGTTTATCTTCCATACGTTTGCATAGTTGTTGATTTTTAGCTCTTGGATTATATCATCTTCACCCAGGACTTCTGGATAAAGCAGATATCGATGACCTTCTCATTGGTGTTAATAAACTTGCACGCAACTACTACGCTTGGTAATCTCTTTGATCTCGCCTTCCTTAGCATTTGGCTGGTATTGTCGACCTCTTCGAAATTGCTTTCATTAGCCGTTTTGTTGCTTCCTGGTGTTGCGGATACCGAAGCTGATTTACTTGTCAGCCTTTTGTAGAATCTCTGGAAATAAAAGTATCGGCTTGCTCGACTTGTTCGGCTGCTCTTCTTTAATTAGTTCACCGTCGTTATTAATCTATCTCCTCTAAATGCGTCAATAATTTTAGCGACGATTCTCTTCAAGAAATCCTTGATGATAACACCTAAGGGTGGAGACCAGCCCAATTGTAGAGTACACAGCTTAAGAGTATTAAGCTATGACCTTGCGGTTTGGCGGTTGAAGAATTTACCCGTAGTAAGTCATGCCTGTTGTAAGAGGCGACTAAAATCCAATAGTTTTCGCGATAATCGGGTCTTTATACTGGAAAGACTCGGATTTTTATCGGGCCAAGAACTGTCATTCCCGCAATATTCCCCGAAGACCAATTTGGGGAGTTTTCTGCGGCTGCAACAACAATAACAACAACACTTTTTTTCGATCGCATCCTACTTAGGTTTTTTTAAGCTGCCAGTGACTCTGACAGTATTCATAACAGCCCTCCAGGTGAAGGGGCGCAAATTTAGGCTTTCGGTATTTTGACTAGTATCCGCTGCATTTGTCAAATATTCTTTTTGAGTAAGAGTGAAATTATCGTCTATATAACTCTACATTATGTAAATTAACTGACAACTTTTGCGTCATTCAAATTTCCGAGACCTTCAATCGAAAGATAAATCGTTTTAACCTTCTGTGCTCTTAACAGTTATTGCACATTTTAACGAAATAGTGATGAGAATTATATATATATTTATTTTATAGTTGACCATTAACATTTGCTGTTGTTCTTCAATACAATTTTTTATTTATCGTTCAATTTTTAAAATTTTTCAATTTGCTTAAATATCATTCATAAACTCCAAAAAATAATTAATTTCCAAACATGTTGGCATGCAAATTGTTTATAATTTTTGCAAGCCCAGCAATGTAAGAGAAAAAAGTAAAAATAATGCAATAACAAACGCAATGATTACCTTTGCTGGAGCTTTGTAATGAGTATTTAAATTCCAAGCAATTAAAATTAAATAAATGAATTTATTTCCACATTGGTGAAGCGTTAGATGACGTTTAATGCGATCTTGACATTAAAATTGACAAATTTCAGGCTTATTTAGACGAATTTAAGGAGACAAGGAATGAGAGGTATTATGCAAATTTTATTAAAGTGAAGTACATATATATATATATAAATATATATATACATATATATATATATTACCTCTGACGCGATTTTCGGCCAATCTCCTCCCTCACTGTGTGGTGCATGCCTTGACATTTTTCTAACAAATGGAAAGACCTACAGTTTTTCTAAGCCACCTCCGAAGAGCTGAGGAATTTTATGACGAGCTTTTTATTGCATTTCATTTATTTTATGCCAGAAATGCATTTTGCCATTTGGATAATTATTTTTTACAGTTCATCTTGTGAATCATAATCATTTTTAAACCTTATTTGTGATTTTTGTTATTTTTGTTTAGTTAAGGAATAAGCTGTATACAATTCCTTTATTTATGGGTCAGCATTAAGGCCTACAACAAAAGGGTGATCCATTTCGAGGTTAACTACTTTTTTAAAGAAAAAACACAGAAAATTCAAATTTAATGGTGAGTGCTTATTGTCGTTCGAAAGAACATAATTCGGCATTTATTTTTTCAAGATTATCTCTTTCAAATGTTGGCCGCGGCTACGTCTCAGATGGTCCATCCGTTGAGTCCAGTTTTCGACGACTCGTTTGAGCATTTCGACTGGTAACTGGCAAATGACACGCGTGATGTTTTGCTCCAAGGCCTGAATCGAAGCGGGATTGTCCGCATAGACTTTAAACTTTACATAACCCCACGGCAAAAAGTCTAACGGTGTGATATTACACGATCTTGGTGGCCAATCGATCAGCTCACGATGTATGGGAAGTGCTTCAATTTCAGGCATCATTGACGCTTACGTTCTCACCGACATCATTTTTGAAGAAATATGGAACAATAATTCCATCGGTCCACAAACTACACTAAACCGTTCTTTTTTCCGGATGCAATGGCAGCTCTTGAATCTCTTTGGCTCGAAAACGTCGTATCTTCTTGGAACTTTTCAAGAGCCCATAGAGCGAAGCGATATCGCTTGGGAAGGTCGAGCGGCTTCAGTTCTTACACAAGCTGTATTTTTGTACGCTTTCAATTTAAGATCTTGACGTAAAATGCGCCAAGTCGTTCCATACGTCAGTCTGAGTTGCTGCGAAAAGCGCCGAGCCGACTCTCCACGGTCTTCGTGTACACTCTCATCTACGGCCGCTATATTTTCTTTACTGCGTGCTGGACGTGGTCTATTCGGTCGAATATTGTCCAATAATGAATGCTGCGTCTCAGGGTCTCAAGATGGGTGATGATGTTGTACGCTCAGTTGGCCGATTATGTTGACCATAAGTTGAGCGAAGCGCTCGAAACACATTCTTTACAGAACGTGAATTTTCGTAATAAAAATTAATGATTTGTAAACGTCGTTCAGTCGTAAGTTTTTCCATGATGAAATGCCAAACAATACTGAACTAAAATATTATGACAGCTTAACAAGACTCACGCGTAATCTATCAAAAAAAGGTATTGAAAAAAGTACCCCTACTTGGATCACCCTTTATGTGAGTCGTGAAATCGAACGCGGAATCAATCTTTCCAACAGGTGCTACTTTGAACTGAGTTGGTAATAGCAGGAACGACTTTAACTCTGTGTCTGATTATCTGCTTGAGAGTATATAAATTTTTGTCTTTCTTTTCTTTACTTTAAATTATAAATACTTTTCATTTACCTACAAATTAGAGATCTAGATACCCGGGTATCGAGCATTGGGAGCAGCTTGATGCTGGCTTGATCTCGCTCATTACTCAACTGCTCAACAGAGCAAAAATATTTGAATTTTGTTTATCAAAATTTCTTTGGCATTTCAATGACTTTTACACTTTGCATAGATAAATTTGAAATTATAAAAAAAAAGTTTTGAGAAAAAAGTCAAAGAGTTTGTCAAAATACTCGAAATGCTCGTGCTCGGCTCGAAAATTTTTCGAGTAATCAGCAACTGATGTTTATATGATACAAAAATTTTCCGATATTATGTCATTTAATTAGTATTTTCAGTCACTGAATTACTTGGTTGGTTGGTTAGTAGAATAGTTACGTAGACGTAAACAAACAAACTAACAAACGAGGCTATTCCACTTTTAGCAAAATTAAAGTAAGCAAGCCGCAGACATACATATGTATATATGCGCATACATATTAAATATGTATATGTTGTCTTATCAGATTTATACTCACATACATATATAACATATATATACGTATCTCACTGAAAAGCATGTTGGACAAAAGCCAACAAGAAAAGCTAAAAAAAACAATATCAACACACGTTTGGGCATGAAACCGGTAGCTCATAAACGAATATGGTCAGCAAGTTCGTTTGTCAGACAACTGAGACTCTGTTGCTGTCACTTTGCTATGTTCGTTGACAGCTGACTTTGTTTTCAATGAAGATGCAAAAGCCGGTTGGATGATTTGTTGTTGTCTTGATATTTTTCGTTTTCTTTTTGTTGTGATGTCTTTACCAACAACACGTGCAACGTGAAACGAGAGTGGAACGTTAATAGCTAATCAGTTGAGGAGGCCTTCAGTGAACCATTAAATGGAACAATTTTCGTATATATTTTGCCTGTATGTGCTTGTAAAAAAAGTACTTCCTGATCGTTATTGGCCTCATCTGCCTCAGTTTTTACGTAAATTGTCGATGACACAGTTCAGTGGGGTTATATAGTGAAAGGCATAAAATAATACAAGGTACATACATACATACATACATACATAGATAATTAGTAATTTAGTAAGATTATAAGCCTTAAAATGTTACCTGACCCTGACTCATATGTATACATGTGTTATATATAAATATATATGTATCCATTTAGTGGTTTCGAAAGTGTAGGGCTTTGTTTTGACATCTGCCAAACTTAAATGTCAGACCAAACATGCTTTGTTTTAGTTAAAAATCTGACAGTTATGAAAATGAATCGGTTAACAACCGCACAACGCGTTAAAATTGTTGGAACCTTCAACAGAAATGGTGATTCAAAAGTGGCCTCGTTTCGTGCTTTAAGAATATAATCGTCCAACTACTCAAGTAATTGGTAAACTTTTCAAAAAATTTGAAGAGATTGGATCGGTTACAGACATTGTAATGCCTGTGCATGATCGTTTTGCTCATTCCAATTCAAATATCGCTGCTGTAAGTGAAAGTATAGCCGAACAGCCGGATATGTCTGTTACTCCACGTTCTCAAGAGATGAGACTTTCTTGTGGCACATTATGGCGTATTTTACACTTGGACTTACGCCTACATCTATATAAAGACAAGTTCACTCAACAACTGAAGCCAGTTGACCACTCACAACGCCGTAGTTACATCGATTGGGTGTTTAAACAACAAAGACTAGATCGCGATTTTTCCAATAAATATTTATTCAGCGACGAGGCACATTTCTCAATCGTAAATAAGCAAAATTTTCGCATTTGGGACCCCGAAAATATTCAAATAACTGGAGAGAGGCCATAACACCCAAAAAAATTTACTGCCCGATGCACGCTTTGGTCCGGAGTTCTGACTGAACTGTACTTCTTTGAAAACGATAACGGCGAAACTGTCACTGTCAATAACCTAATTTTTTGGCATGCAATTGAAGAACACGACTTGAACAATATGTGGTTCCAACAAGATTGTGCCACATGCCACATAACACAAGCGAATATGGTTTTATCCCGAGAGAGAGAAATTTCCCGGCCGCGTAATCTCTCGTCTTGGCGATGTCAATTGACCACCGATATCGTGCGATTTGGCACAGCTGGACTTTTCTTTTGTGGAGCTACGCGAAAGATTGTGTTTATGTGGATAAACCTTTACCTCTTGAGCACTTGAAAAAAACATTCGTCAAGTTACGGCTAAGATACAGCCCAAAATATGCTAAAAGTGGTCCAAACTTTAAAATAAAAAAAGAATTTCATGAAAAAAATTATTCATTTTGGAAACCGCAAAATGTATAACCCGTACAATATATGTATTTGCTCTTTGTAACCGCTGAAGCAATTTTCGGCCTTCTTTCAATTTATGGTGTACGCAATTAAAAAAAATAATTGTGGATGTTGGTCGAACCAGGACTTGAACTCTGGCCCTCCGAATGGTAGTAACGGTAGGAATGCTAATCACTCGGCTATTGCGGCCGCCAACGCATATCGTATGCTCCGACCAATAATATATATTTTTAAAAATAGAATGATGAATTCTACACTTGACTTGACTTGGAGGCCTTCCTCTTCCTCTTCTTCCGCCAGCGGGTACTCCAAAGAATACTTTCAAAGCTGGAGCGCTTTCATCAATTCGGACGACATGACCTAGCCAGCGTAGCCGCTGTCTCTTGATTCGCTGAACTATGTCAATGTCGTCGTATAGCTTGTACAGCTCCTCGTTCCATCGTCTGCGGTATTCGCCGTTGCCAAGGCGAAAAGTACCATAAATCTGCCGCAAAACTTTTCTCTCGAAAAATCCTAAAGCCAACTCATCGGATGTAGACATCGTCCAAGCTTCTGGACCATATGTCAGGATGGGAATGATGAGTGACTTGTATAGTTTGGTTTAGGTTCGTCGAGAGAGAACATTACTTTTCAATTGCCTACTCAGTCCAAAGTAGCACCTGTTGGCAAGAGTGATTCTGCGTTGGATTTCAAGGGTGACATTGTTGGTGTTGTTAATGCTGGTTCCCAGATAGACGAAATTATCTACGACTTCGAAGTCGTGACTGGGAGCCAAGTCGCGAGTGCGCTGCCTGTTCATTTGATGACAAGATACATTTCGTCTTGCCATCGTTCACTACCAGACCCATTCGCTTCGCTTCTTTGTTTTATCTGGAGAACGCAGAACTTACGATGGGGTTTTATGACTAATTATATCAATCTCATCGGCATACGCCAAAAATTGCACACTCTTGCAGAAGATTGTGCCTGATGTATTTAGCTTTGCAGCATTTTTCTCCAGCATCAAATTGAAGAAATCACACGACAAAGAGTCTCAAACCTCGTGTGGTATCGAACGGCTCGGAGAGGCCCTTCCTAATTCTGACTGCGCTTCCGGTATTATCCAGGGTCAGTTTACATAGCCGTAAGAGTTTTGTGGGGATATAAAATTCAAACACACTAATACATTTCATTTATTTAGATTTAGATTTTTATTTAAAAAATTTATTTTATTGTTTTGTTTAGTTTAATTAAATTTTACTTAATTCATTCATATTTTGATTTTCATTTCATTTAAAACATTTTAACAATTAATTATATTTTATTTTAATTTACTTTACTTTCTTTTATACTATTTTGTTTTCTTTGACTTTATTTTGTTAAATTTTAGTGTGTTTTGTTTTAATTTATCTTTTATTATTTAGTTTAATTTTATTTCAAAATATTTTACTTTGGGTTATTTCATTTTATTTGGGTTTATTTGCTTTAATTCAATTATATTTTATTTTATTTTATTTCATTTATTCATATTATTTTACTTTGTTTTACTTTATTTTATTTTATTTTGTGTTATTAATTTATTTTTTTTTATATTTGATCTTGTTTAATTTCATTTTATTTTATTTTGCTTTATTTTACTTCACTTCGTCTCATTTCATTTTACTTTACTTTATAGTAGTATAGTTCTGTGTTATTTATTTTCTTCTATTTTATTCTGTTTTCTCTCATTTCTTTTATTTTAGTTTTGTTTCTTTTCATTATTTTTCTTTTCTTTTGTTTTACGTATTTTTACACCATTGTTTATTTATTGAATTTAATTTTAATTTAAATAATTTTATTTTATTTTATTTTTTGCATTTTTAATTTGAATTTGAATTTTTTTTTATTTCTCAAATTTAATTTTATGTTTTATTATTTTATCTTGTACCTTGTTCTTCTTCGTGAATGACATTTTGCTTAACAGTACGATAAAACCATTTTCTATACATTTTTATATCTTTCTTCAACAGTTTAGTAGAGGCCATCGCATTCATATAATTGTGTAAAAAATGTTGGTTATTAAAATTAATGAATTCCATTATACATTTACTTTTTCGTTTTTGCTGATGCCAATTGTTGCTAATATAGCAGCAATGTACCAGTCAGACTTACTATCTTATTGTTGTGATGAGTTGTACTTCAACTTGACATTGAACCAAAATTAAAAACACCATGCATTTTTTGACTTTTCGTTTTCTGTGTCAAACAAGTTTTCTCCGGTTCGATATGAACACTTCAAGCTCTATTTTGTGGATGCTGCTAGTGTCACAAAATATTTTTTGGTTAACTCTTTCTCTGCTTTATGCGTATTTATATATAAGTAGTTACATACATATTCTTCGGTCTTAAATATCATTATGTTCGCTGAAGTTATCAACAATATTGCTTTTTTTGTAATAAGATTCGGTGTTAATGAACCTTACACATTTTTCACATTTTTTATAAGCTTAAATACATTGATACATACATATGTTAGTATAAATAAATATATATGAATATTTGGAATAATTGGCTCAAATAAATTGTCTTAACTTTGGAAGACCTTGCCAGATAACTTGTTAAATGTGTTAATGTGAACGAAATTTATTTCCTGTTTTTTGCATTGTTGACGAATTAAACAAGAAAGAAGAGCTGCCTTCCTTTATACCTTTCACGAACATATTAAATTTATTGCAAATTAGCAAAACTCGATTTAAATGATTTTCTTGAATTCGCGACGGATTTTTAAAGCAAAATTTGAACAAATCGGTTATATGAATCGAATATATGATAAAATTTTCCGATTCCGATAATTTTCAGTACAAATGTGCAGTTTATTATGTGTGTGTATAATTCCGAGTTTCTGGCTTCTAGATATATGTTTTTTGGCGAATTTTCGACGTAAAACGTCATATCTGCATATATGATAGTCTTATGATGTCGATGATTTTCAGTACCAAAGAGCATATTATTATATGTGTGTATAATATCAAATTGTACGGGCCTAGATGATTTTTTGACGGAGTTTTGGCAAAAGTCTCGTATTTGTACGAGTCTGTATATTATAGTCGTCCGAGTTCGATAATTCTCAGTACCAATTTGCAATTTATTATATGAGTATGCGTCTAGAATATCAAATTTCATTCTCTTAGATACTTTTTTGATTGACTTATTTTCCAAAATTTCAAATCCGAAAAATCGGTCGTATATATGATATAGTGACAGTTTCGATAAATGTAAGTATAAATGCACCAGTTCATCTGCCAAGTTTGAGTGAAATTTCTCAAAAACTGGCGGACTAATTTGTGTTCAAGTTGACGGACAGACGGTCATGGCTGAATGAACTCAGCTCGTCATTCAGATACGATTGGTGTAAATTTTTGTGGATGTTGTTGTAGTAACCGCAGAAATATTCCCCAAAATTGTTTTGGGAGAAGTCCGGAAGTTCGGAATAAAAATTCGGGTCGCTCTGGTCGCTCCGACTGTCGCGGTGGGTCTATCTCTTCTCGTTTTGACACTCCCACATCAGCAGACATGAGAGGTATAAAATGGCAGTTAGTATAGTAAACTTGTTGGTAAATACTCGTATTAGAATTAAAATTATTGTAAAAGTATAAAACTTAGCAGCAGTATAAAATTTTTGAAGGAATTCGCCATACATGCATACATAAGAAGGGTGATTCATTTCGAGTTTATCTAATTTTTTTTAAAGAAAAAAATACAGAAATCTCAAATTTAATGGGAAAGAACATCCTTTGACATTTACTTTTGGGAAATTATCTCTTTCAGATGTTGGCTACATCTCAGATGGTCCATTCGTTGAGTCCAATTTTCCAATTTCTGTTCACCTAAGTGTTCTTTCAATAAATCCATTGATTGATGCGATGTGTGGAAAGTGGCACCGTCTAGTAGAAACCAAATGTCGCGAAGATCACGAGCTTCAATTTCAGGCGTCAAATAGTCGGTTATCATGGCGCAATAACGGTTGCCATTGACGGTTACGTTCTCACCGGCATAATTTTTGAAGAAATATTGACCGATGATTCCACCGGCCCACAAACCACACAAAACCATTATTTTTTCTTTCTCTTCGTCTCAAATGCGGTAATTTTGCTTGTTTACATACCCATTGTGCCAGAAATGGGCACATCGCTGAATAAAATCTGACTTGAGAACGCCAGATCTATTGGAACTTTTCAAGAGCCCATAGAGCGAAGCGATGTCGCTTGGGAAGGTCGAGCGGCTTCAGTTCTTGCACAAGCTGTATTTTGTGTGCTTTCAATTTAAGATCTTGACGTAAAATGCTGCGAACGGCGCCGAGTCGACGCTCCACGGCCTTCGTGTACACTCTCAGCTATGGCCGCTATATTTTCTTCACTGCGTGCTGGACGTGGTCTATTTTGTCGAAAATTTTCCAATAATGAATGCTGGGTCTCGGGGTCTCAAGATGGGTGATGGTGTTGCGAATAGTACGCTCAATAGACCGATTATATTGACCATAACTTGAGCGAAGCGCGCGAAACACATTCTTTACAGAACGTGAATTTTCGTAATAAAGTTGAATGATTTTTAAACATTGTTCAGGCGTAAGTCTTTCTATGAAGAAATGCCAATCAATACTGAACAAAAGTAACATGGCAGCTTGACACGATTCATGTGTGATCTGTCAAAAAAAGGCTATTGAGAAAAGTACCTCTACTTGGATCACCCTTTACATAAGTTTCTATACATGAATCTACGAAGTGTTCGGGTTTCTGAGATGAATAAGTCCTTTATAAAACCTAAATGCATAAAACACAACTTCCCGATAATTTGCTAGGTTATGAAGAATTATTTCTCAGAGCATTGTTTTCAAACGGCACACAAAAAGTGTACTTAAGCTTAGCCATTTGAATGCATACTTACATATCTACACTCTTATTTATGTGCTTATATATTATGGAGTTGAGCTGGATTTCCTTAATAATTCAGTAAAAACTTTTTCAAAATCAATTTTAAGTGCGCCAACTCAACGATCTTTGTATAATAAAATGCACTCCTCATATAAATTTGAGTATATTCCGCAAAATAAGCGTGTTTGTGCGTATTTCAAACACGGTCACATTTATTATGCATACATACATATGTACATATGTGCTTTTAACTATTGAACTATAAATATTTAATATTAATTTACTTTTATTGTATACAATAACAATAACTCATTATTATTGTCGCACGTCGTCACACTTCCGTATTTTGTATGCAGAGGAGTTGCTGACTTATTCGCACGCGTGCGCACGATTTTTCTTTTGAGAAGCTTTGAGACAAATAAATAAAGAAGTATATATGTACTTAAGCAAATATTTTTTTAAATCCTACAGTTGCAGGTGTTTAAATCAGAATTTTAAAACAATTGCGTTTGTTAGGTTCAAGGTCTATTTTGAGAGTTGAAAAAAATATTCTAAATGCGTGATACAAGTAGAGAACGAGAATATCAATAAAAAACATGTAAGGAAGCTTATTGCGCCTATTATGATTCACAACTATATTGTTAGTTGAGTCCTTTGTTGTCTACTATGTATTATGGTTGACAACTTGACAAGGATAGCGAAAATTAGTTCTTAACCATAATACAAAAAAAAAAAAGTTGAGTTGAGTTGTAATATTGACAACTAAATTCAGTTGTGAATCACAAAAGGAGCATATGTTCGGCCAGGAGGCTTATGTGACTTGGACTAAATTCCAGTTATTTTGGAAACAGGCTTGCTTGTGTACTCATGTTAGTATTGTTTGTCAGATGTTTAGAGCTCAATGTTTCGTTATCATATCCATTAAGTAAGTTAAAGTAAGTAATAATTTCCTTTAATTTCCGCTTAGGTCCACAGATCAGTCCAAAATAGAAGGTCTGTTATTTGGGAGGTAGAGGTATTTCTAGTGACCGCGATAGCCGAGTGGTTAGCATTGCGTACTGCCATGCGGAATGTCAGGGTTCGAGTCCAGGTTCGACTAACATTCCAAATCCAATATGCGGCCGCCCCTCGGCAGGGAGTGTCAAGCCCTGTCTGATATGAAAGAAAAACCATCGGCTACTAATTGGTGGAGGAGCTCGGCCAAAAATCGCTTTAGTGGTTACAAAGCGCCAAATATATGTATATATAAAGGTGTTTTTCTCGGCCTGTAAGCCATTTCTGTTGGGATTGCACTCTGCATTAAGAGTAGCTGATCTACCATGTTTGTTCGAGTTCCGTCGATTATTATCTTATATAAGTAAAATGTCTATCACATGAAACAAAGATATACATAGTAGTTGACCGATTGCGTTCATATTCAATTTGTATTCATCCTAGACCAAAGAAATTATAAGTATCAAGTCTTGTCGAATTCTGTTTAATGATTTCTGAGATATACTTTTTGGCCCATGAGTCATGTCCACCGGAAATTTTTACCCTACTATTACGATTTTCGTACTTTTCAAAATTACCGTTATATGGAAGCTGAGAGTGAACTTGGTCCGAGAGATCCTTTCCGATTATGACGGAGCCTTTGATTATTAGCGTAAATTTACACAGCTCTATTATACCAAATACGGGGATACCGACGGCATAAAGGTAGCTACATTCCGTGGCTGCTTTAAATTCGAAGAGTTAATGAGCGTCGATCCTTTTCATCTGCAGAGGTGTTGAATTGAAAAAAGGAAGAGCTTTCCGCCATTTTCTTTCTTAAAAAAAATAAAATAAATCGTAAATCGCTAACATTATTATCTGTACCACATTCCACATAGGAAAGGCAATATTAAAGCAGAATCTAAGTATATGGGTTATATATAAGCATTACCGCTGACTTTAATTTACCTTCGTACACTTTATTTACCATAATAAACAAATAATTTTAACATTTTTTTTTATTTCAGCGACTAATTTTGACAAATGCAAAAGAGATGCCAATTTCGATAAATGTCTCGTTGATGCTGTGAATAACGCGATATTATTGTTGAAAGATGGTAAGTTGAATTTAAATTCCTAACATGTATGCGGATAAGAAAATAACAGATATTTTTCTTTTAAAAATTAGGAAATAAAGAGTTCGGCATACCACCTTTAGAGCCACTCGCCGTTAAATCATTGATTATCGACTCCGGCAATGCACCGATTACATTGAAGCAAACGCTGAAAAATTTGCTCGTTCACGATATGATATCAACAAGCAAAGTACAGCGCTATCGGTATGAAACAAGTGTTTTTTTCTTATATTTAAATAAAAAATTTTTTACAACTGACAATTATACTCCAATTTCAGCACTGATCTGAACAACCACTTAATAATCTGTGACAGTAAAACCGATCGCATCGAAATTGTTGGTGATTATGAAATGTCTGGTCGAATTCTATTGCTACCAATAACTGGCAATGGGAAAGCGAATATCACCTTGATCAATACACGCATCGAACATCGCCTGATCGGTGAACCATTTATGCGTGATGGTGTCAAATACATGCGTTTGAAAGAGTATCGTATCGATTTCAATCCCAAACGTGTTTACATGCAGTTCGATAATCTTTTCAATGATCGTTTGCTATCACAAACTATGAATCGTTTCTTGAACGATAACTGGGAAACAGTATTCAATGAGCTAAAGATTGGCTATTCGCGTAGTTTTGGTAAAATTTTCCGTGATATTTCAAATAAATTATTTGAAGAGATACCGTTCGATTCGATATTTTTGAGTTCGTAAATTAAATTAGAGGTCTCCTTTGAAGGGCCGATATTATGATAAATATGCAAGGCATGAGTATTTTGTAGTATGTTTTTAAGATGGTTGATATAGAAAGTTTATTTTAAGGAGCTATGTGTGTAAGTGAATTACTTTTAAATTTATAATTAATGTTTTAGTTAAATATAATTGATTATTCTAACTAATGGTATATTATAAAAAAAAATACTGTTAATAAATAAAATTAAGTTATAAACATACACATATGTCACACATATTTTTCTATATATAAAACTTCACTGTCTGAATTCACGAATGGTACAACAATTTGATATAGAGCGAAGTAGAGCAGAGACCGAACAATCTGAAAAAAAAATCGTATTTATGGCCCGAGTTACTTGAAATACCGATCAATTTCAATTTGAGCACGAACGATTCTTTTGAGTCTAGTTAAACATATCGAGTCGGCCGTGATAGCCGAGTAGTTAGCATTGTGTACTGTCATTGGGAAGGACAGGTTTCGAGCCCAGGTTCGACAAACATTCAAAATTATAGAAAATATATTTTTCTATTTACGGTCATCCCTCGGCAATTAATGTCAAGCCCTCCGATTGTATATCTGATATAACTGTTGATCCCTCCACTCGTTGGTAAAAACATCAAGACGCAAAACCACAAATTGCAAGAGTAGCTCTTGGAGTTATGGTAGCCAACCTGTGAGGAACTTTGGGTAGTGGATAAAACAGAAAAAACTTTAGTGGAGCTCCTAATGTTTGGCGATTTTAACACCAAGGTGGTCAAAGAAGGTCTCCATGATGAAACTTCCCCAAACGGGTAAACCGAGCCGGAAATATGGCTGTTTGTATATGTATTATCAGATTCCGACATAAGAGAAGAGCTACATAGCTGTCTCCGGATTAAAAAAAACTAGCAATCAAATCGACTATGTTGTGACATACGGAAGACATCTATTGTTCGAGATATTCGTACGCTTCGAAGTTCGAATATGGACTCGGACCCCAATATGAAGTCAAAACAAGCAACATCCTCTGTGCAGTAGAGAACGTCCATCAACAAGGACAAGAAAGGTTCGATGTTGAAAAGCTACAATCAGCTTTTTCTATTCGACTGGCATTCCTGCTCCTTGATGGCATTTCAAGCCCCCCACGTACTACAGAAGGTTTGAAGACACGAAAGAGAAGAGCTACATAGCTGTCTCCGTAATAAAAAACTAGCAAACAAATCAACCATGTTATAACAGACGGACGAGATATTCGTACTCTTCGACGTCCAAATATGGACTCAGACCCCAATACGCAGTCAAAACACTCAACATCCTCTGTGCAGCAGAGAACGTCCATCAACAAGTATAAAGAAGGTTCGATGTCGAAAAGCTGCAATCACAACAGACAACCAAGAGTTTTTCCATTCGACTGATGTTCCTGTTCCCTGATGGTATTTCACGCCCCCTACGTACTACAGAAGGTTCCAAGACACGAACGTACCCAAAGAAATTGTCTAAAGGGTGATCCATTTCGAGGTTCCCTACTTTTTAAAAGAAAAAAAAAACACAGAAAATTCAAGAACATTCTTTGGAATTTATTTTAAGAAGATAATCTCTTTCAATGCTGCGGCTACGTCTCAGGTGGTCCATCTGTTGAGTCCAATTTTCGATGACTCGTTCGAACATTTCGACTGGTAACTGGTGTAGGATAAGCGTTATGTTCTGCTCCAAGGTCTCAATCGAAGCGGGATTTTCCGCATAGACTTTGGACTTTACATATCCCCACAGGGAAAAGTCTAACGGTGTGGCATCATAAGATCCTAGTGGCCAGTCGACCGGCCCAAAATGAGAAATTATCTGCTCACCAAAGTGTTCTCTCAATAAATCCATTGATTGATGTGATGTGTGGGAAGTGGCGCCGTCTTGTTGAAACCAAATTTCGCGGAGATCACGAGTTTCAATTTCAGGCAACAAATAGTCGGTTATCATGGCGCGATAACGGTTACAAATGACGGTTACGTTCTCATCGGTATCATTTTTGAAGAAATATGGACCGGCCCACAAACCCTCCAAACCGTTATTTTTTCTGGATGAAAAACAGCTCTTGAATCTCTTCAGGTTGCTCTTCGTCCCAAATGTGGCAATTTTGTTTGTTTACATGCCCATTGAGCCAGAAATGGGCCTCATCGCTAAACAAAATTTGACTCGAAAACGTCCGATCTTCTTGGAATGTTTCAAGAGCCCATAGAGCGAAGCGATATCGCTTGGGAAGGTCGAGCGGTTTCAGTTCTTGCACAAGCTGTATTTTGTACGCTTTCAATTTAAGATCTCGACGTAAAGTGCGCCAAGTCGTTCCATACGTCAGTCCGAGTTGCTGCGAACGGCTCCGAATCGGCTCTCCACGGCCTTCGTGTACACTCTCAGCTACGGCCGCTATATTTTCTTCACTGCGTGCTGGACGTGGTCTATTCTGTCGAAAATTATCCAATAATGAATGCTGGGTCTCGGGGTCTCAAGATGGGTGATGGTTTTGCGAATAGTACGCTCAGTAGGCCGATTATATTGACCATAACTTGAGCGAAGCGCGCGAAACACATTCTTTACAGAGCGTAAATTTTTGTAATAAAATTGAATGATTTGTAAACATTGTTCAAGCATAAGTCTTTCCATGATGAAGTACCAAACAATACTGAACAAAAATCACGACTCACGCGTGATCTGCCAAAAAATGGCTATTAAAAAAGCACCTCTACCTGGATCACCCTTTAGCAACTGATGCCCAGAGTATACTTAATATATGGAGTGAATACCTTTCCTACCTGCTGAATGGCAGTAATAATGAAACTGTCAAAGTTAATGATCCCGAATTTCCAAAGAAATTGGTGCATTAGAGATTTTATTTCCCACAGCGAGAATGGCGATGGTTTACCAGCTTAACTGTTCATATATGGTGACGAAGAACTGACAAAGTGCATGCATCAGTTTCAGACAAGGTATTGATATCATTGACCCTAACAACCGCGCCGTTAGTTATGTTTTCTCCAGATTGAATTAGGAAGGGAGGCAACTGGGTCTGGTAATGACCGAAGACAAGACGATATATCTTCTGTCATCACACAAATAGTCAGAACATTCACGTCTTGACTCCCACGTCACTGTAGATAGTCATAACTTTGAGGTTGTATATGATTTCGTTTATCCTGAAACCAGCATAAGCACCACATTGACATAGTTCATTGAATAAAGAGGCTTCGGCTACGCTGGTTAGGTCATGTTGCCCGAATGAATGGAGGCACTACAGCCTTGAAAGGATTCGATGAAGTACCCGCCGATGGAAAGCTCACTCCGATGGAACCGCATCTGGCTACACCCGGTGAAGTCTGCCAATGGCGTCAATCCTCGGTTGTTTGGGCTTTGCAGGTCTTGTTACATCCATAACTGCTGTCAACTCTTCCTAAACTAAAGAGCAGAAGTATACTCAACTATTTATTCATTCATATTTTTAAGCCAAAAGAATATTAGTTTCACTGTTAATAGTACGCCCGAAGTTCTTCTTCGTTTGGTTTCTATTCTAAAAAAATTCTCAAGAACCCTATGAATTGATGTTGGACTTTTGGCACGATTTTCTGCTAATTGAATTCTAAAAACTACAAAGATAATATTTTAGAAGAAGGGAATTTTATGACAAATTTTTTTTCGAATACTTTAATATTAAACTCATTTTTAAGGACCAAAAAATATTGCTCGATTAGGAATGCAATACGAGAAGTAAAGTAGGGGCTACGATTGAGTGGAATCGAACATTTTCTGTAATTTAGTTTTGAATTTCATTTGCGATCTAATACATTCTACCGATTCGAAATACTATTCCTTTATTCATATTTTATTAGTATAATTACGTGTGGGCTTCTGAATGTGGCGACTCACACGTAAACAAAGAAGAAAGAATAAAATTGTTGTACAATTAATATAATTAATTATTGACAATTATATGTGGTTTACCTGAAGTGACCAGTGGCTGTTGTTGTCCGCTTGGAGTTTTCTAACAAGTGAAGTTTATTACTTATTTCATACGGTCGTGCATAACCGTTTTGAATAGTTAGTTAGTTAGTAGTAACGTTAGTTTTGGCTATGGGTGTAAACATACATAGTCACCACACATTAAGGTGGTCCTTTATATTTAGGCTGTTGGCCTAAACAAGTAAATATTAACTACCTATTTTGTGACTAGTCGTTTTAATAGGCTATTTCTCAGTCGATTTTCCAATTACCTTTTGGGTTGGTTATTTCAAAACCATTCAAATCTGCTAAATGCTGTTGTCTATCAGGCTGTTAAAAATGAGTTGGACTGCTTTTAAAAACTCAAGCTTCTTTCAGTGTGGAATTTTGAAAATTGCAATTTTACCACCATCCAATTTTAAATAAGTTTTTGGTTTCACCACTCAGCATATTTTCAAACCAATTTTGAATCATCTGTGAAGCGTATAACAGCTCGTTGGAAATTCACCATTAAAATACATCTCTGCTTTACAAATGCCAAAACAAGAAGAATTCACCACAAAAATTCACCTAAATACAACAACAACAACCTAAATACAATATTTCCAATTGCTTTTGTTGTCATTTTCGTATCTGTCGCTCAAAAATTGCTGCTGGTTAAATGGTTCTTCAATTTCTTCTTCTTCAGTTAGCTCGTTTAATTTGTGTGTTTCTCTCGCAGACGGGATATATTAAAAAGTTTCTATGATTATTGCAAATCGGTGAAATTTTGTGAACAAATCGATAAAATTATCTGTTTGTGTGCCAAGCCATTTTTTTTAAATCAAATATCACGCACAAAAGGCAAGTGTAATTGAAAAATTGAAAGCAACTTGGAAAAGTTAAAAAAATAAATGATCACTTATATATGTACATACAAATATATATATGTATATAGTAAAATAATTGTGCAGGATTTCGCGCTATGAGTGAGAAAAAAAATATGTGAGAAAACCTGAAATATTTCCATTTAGCAATAGTAAAACCATCATTGGTGTACGTACAATTATTGTAACATAAAGAAAAACCAATCAGGGAAATTGGAAAGAAAATCAATTTTCACTGCCTACTCTTGTGCAAACAAAAGAAAAACAAAGTGCTTGCGAAAGGTAACCGGTTGGAATGTAACAACTGCAAAGCCTATAAAGAAAAGCATATAGTAAATCTGTGAGTCACTACAAAATTATTTATTCTTGTGCACCCTTGCAAAAAATTTAACTAAAAAATTCAGACAGCGCCCTGCCGTCGAATCACAAAATCACCACTCCTCCGGTAAGCTGGTATCTATTTGTATTTTTGTGTGTCTCGGTTTTTTCGGTACTTTTCTTCGCGCACGCCCGTTCACCTATGACCGACCAACCTTTACGAAATCTCTTACAACTCGGTCGGTGGTTTCCGCAATGCCTACTCTTTTAGCAGTGTAAAATTCTTAAATAAGAAAAATATTTATCCTTGTTCACCCACGTAAAAAATACATAAGAGTGGCAAAATAAACAAAACGTTGTGGTAAAAATATCATAGAAAATGAACTTGTAAGTGGGTGGGGGGTGCGTCGTTGAGGTCGTTCGACTGCGTCGACTGCCCAAATGTTTTGTTTGTGCACACGAAGCCGACTGAGGCGGCGCAGCGAATGCCAATAAGGACAAAATAATAATAACAACAAAAGCGAAAATCTGCTGTGATAGATAATATACGCATGTATGTAAATAGCAAATAATTTCATAATATACATAAGTACTTTGTGTCGTCGTGTTATCAGTGCGGAAAGTAAATCTTGGTATTTTTGCAATGTACATACATATTTATGTACATATGTAATGTAAGAGAAGTAATTTTTTTAATTATTTATATTCTGATGATTTTTAGCCATCTACTTCTGCTGTCATTCTGTTTTGTCCTTTCCTTCTTATCTCTCTCTCTCACTCTCGTTTATTTTTCTCTCTCGCAAATATTTATGTGTATGTGTTTCCTTCTATATTGGTAGTGGGTGGAATGGGTTGTAAAAATATTTGGATACCGGTATTTTAGCTTACGTTTTAATCAAAAACCGCACATAGCGGTAATCTTAAATTACTTCCATCAGATTTATATATATTATATGTGGCCTTATTAGAATTTTTATAAAGATAAAATCGTTTATCTTCGGTATAATCTACCTATAAAATTACCATGTCGAGAAGCGATAAAACTATTTGATGATTTTGTACTAAAACTAAAATTACCTGATGACCTAAACGGGGTTAGGTCGCCGAAAGGGTGACAGCCCTTGGCCGGATAAAAACCGGGTCAACTCCGGTGCGTAGAACCGGCTGTCGTGGGAGTCCATTGATGATTTTGTCATGTTTCTCTGTATTTATGAATGAAATCAGCTAATCATGTTGCGTTAATATGTTTGTAGGAAATTATATTACCCGCCTAGAACTTCGCTATTCTCATGGTAATACTCCATTGCGAGTCGGGAACGTCCATAGTTCATTAAAAAAATTTTCTTCTCTGGATGGAAAGCATGGCAGAGCATGCTCTTTGTTCGTCGTGAGAGAACTTAACATTTCAATTGCCTGTTAATGGATATCAATTCACGGAGCACATAAAAGCTTCTGTGACTGACGGGTCTTCATACCGGAACGATCCGGATTTTTATCCGGCCAAGGACAGCTACTCCCGCAATATTCCCCGAAAATCAATTTGACAAATATTTTAGTGACTATTACAACAACAACAACGAAACAACCATCAGTAATTAAAGTATTAGAGTATGTACAGTGGCGGACAAAAGTCTACATACACCGCCTGTGTTCGTTGTGTAGAAAGTACTATCACTTTGCTGCAAAATGTATGTATACAGTTTTATTTTAAATCCTTTTCTAATCACATGTATGAAAACAAATCCATTCTCTACCATAGAATAAAACAATTATGGTGAAAAAAAACACAAAAATATCCTTGACAAAAGTCTACAAATACCCCGGGTTTACTAGCAGTTATGTCGATATACTGTGTTATTATGGCGGTCAGGTACCCTTTTGACGCACAGAAAAGAGAAGAAATCGTATGGTGAAATTTAAAATTTTTTAAACTTAAGTCGACCAACAGTACAGACCATTGTAAAAAACTTTGAAAAAAAAATGGATCCACCGAAAAAAAGCCGCGTGTTGGCCGCCCGAAAAAACTAACTCGAAGAGACATCAGCTTTGTTCTGAAGGAACTGAATGATGACCCTAAAGTTACTACTCCAAAATTAGCCGAAAACATCGCAAGCTCATCAAGAAAGTGTGTTCATCCAAGAACAATTCGAAGAGCTCTGAACGATAACGGCTTCCACAGTAGAATGCCACGTAAAGAGCCTATTATTTCTGAAAAAAATCGTAGACTTCGCTTGTAGTTCGCTAAAGCACATTTAAACACGGGAATGGATTTTGGGCAAAAAGTATTGTTTACAGACGAATCGAAGTTCAATATATGGCAGCGATGGAAGAGCAAAAATTTGGAGAAAAGAAAACATTGCCCTTAACTCCAAAAATATAGTACCAACAGTGAAGCATGGTGGCGGCCACGTAATGGTTTGGGGAGTGGTTGTGGCATCTGGAGTTGGAAAGCTTGTTTTTATTGAGAATAATATGGATCGGTTGAAATATAAGTCATTATTGGAAGCTAATCTGAAGCCTTCGGTGGACAGTTAAGAGCTTGGCGCAGGCTGGATCTTTCAACAGGATAACGATCCAAAGCACACGGTCCATATTGTTAAGGATTGGTTGCTCCAAGGCAACTACACACACCACCTCAAAGCCCAGATTTGAATTTTATTGAATATGCCTGGGAGATTCATGAGCGAAAAATTAAAAAAAACAGACTTCCAGCTCAGCATTACTCAAAGAACGTCTTATTGAAGCTTGGTACAGTATTACTCCCTCAATTGATAAATTTAGTAGCTTCGATGCCACGACGGCTTTAAGATGTTATTGATGCCAACGGTGGACCAACTAAATACTAAAAAGATCAGGTTACCTGATATTAATCAAAGTTTTTGTGCTAAAATTAGTTATGTATGTACTGTTTGTAGCCTTTTGTCATTGTTGGATTTACGCTTTTTTTTGTAATTGCTTTACTATTTTATGTTAAAAAAATAATTTTTGTTGGTTTTTTATGATAAGGGAAAATAGTTGAAATACACTGTATCGTTAAATTTTCCAATAAACCTTTTGGACTTTCAATTCAACAAAAACAGGGGTGTATGTAGACTTTTGTCCGCCACTGAATGTATGAAATAATTACCTAAAACTTGCAAATTCCCATACTACTTGCAAAATATTTTCTACATATGTACATCTCATATTTATAAAATAAAAACCGATTAAATAAAAGAAAATTAAATTAAATTTTTAAATAATTAAATTAAATAAAGTATATGTAAGTTATGTGCATATGTACATACATCATTTTAAGATTCGAATTCACTGCTGGCAATTTGATTTTCTTAAGCCGTTAGTGGAAATCCTTCAACCGTAAACCGAGCAAGCAAGCAAACAAGCTCGTAAAACCTGTACTAACTTCAGCTATTAGTACCTTACGTATTTTTACTTTCTAGTTTATGCATACTTTCAACAATTTTGGATGTTTGTTTTTGGTTTGCTTTTATTACTTGTATGTTTGTTATGTTTCTTGTCTGATATTATTGCATAAACAAATGGAAAGAGCAGAGGAAATAATAATTTATGTGTAAAAAATTAACAAACCATTTTTTAAATATGAGAATTTGAGCGACATAATTCAAAATATTCAATTGTATACTCTTCTTCTTCTTCTTTATTAGTAGAGGGTGATCCATTTAGAGGTTCACTACTTTTTTAAAGGCAAAAATAGGGATAATTCAAATCTAATGGGGAATGCTTATTATCATTCAAAAGAACATTCTTTGTTATTTAATTTTTGAAGATTATCTCTTTCAAATGTTTTCCACGGCTACGTCTCAGATGGTCCATCCGTTGAGCATATTTTTCGATGACTTGTTTGAGCATTTCGACTGGTAACTGGCGAACGACACACGTGATTCCTTGTTCCAAGGCCTGAATCGAAGCGAAATCGTACACATAGACTTTAGACTTTACAAATCCCCACAGGAAAAATGCTAACGTGTGATATCACACGATCTTGGTGGCCTATCGATCGGCCCAAAACGTGAAATCATCAGCTCACCGAAGTGTTCTTTCAATAAACCCATTGATTGATGCGATGTGTGGGGAGTGCCGCCGTCTTGTTGAAACCAAATATCGCTGAGATCACGAGCTTCAATTTCAGGCATCAAATAGTTGGTTATCATGGTGCGATAACGGTCGCCTTTGACGGTTACGTTCTCACCGGCATCATTTTTGAAAAAATATGGACCGATGATTCCTCCGGCCCACAAACCACACCAAGCCGTTGTTTCTTCTGCATGAAATAGCAGCTCTTGAATTTTTTCAGGTTACTCTTCGTCCCAAATGCGAAAATTTTGCTTGTTTACATACCCATTGAGAAAGAAATGTGCTTCATCGTTGAACAAAATTTAGTTCGAAAACATCTGATCTTTTCAAGAGCCCATAAAGCGAAGCGATGTTGCTTGGGAAGGTCGAGCGGCTTCAGTTCTTGCACAAGATGTATTTTGTGCCAAGTCGTTCCATACGTCAGTCCGAGTTGCTGCGAACGGCGCCGAATCGACTCTCCACCGTCTTCGTGTACACTCTCAGCTACGGCCCCTATATTTACTCTACTGCGTCCTGGACGTGGTGTATTCGGTCGAATATTATCCAAAAATTAATTCTGGGTCTCGAGACGTGTGATGGTGTTGCGAATAGTACGCTCAGTAGGCCAATTATGTTGCGCACGAAACATTCCTTGCATAACGTGAATTTTCGTAATAAAGTTGATGATCTGTCAAAAAAAGGCTATAGCTGGATCACCCTTTATTACAATTAGTAGATTGCGTTTATGCGATTATAGTCAGCGCCAATCATTTCTTCTCTTAGCCATTCGTCGCCAATTGTAGGCATCATCAGGAGAAGCTCTTTCATCGCCTAATCTTTAAAACAGAGTGGATATCATCCTTCCTTTCAAAGCTCGAAAAAGGACGTGAATAATGAGCGCCTAATAGAGTGTGGTTTTCGTACGTTGAGAGAGGATTGGCAAGAGTGATTCTACGTTGGATTTTCAGACTGGCATTGCTGTTGGTGCTAATATGGGTTCTAAAATATAGACAATTTACTTCGACTTCAAAGTTATAACTCTTAACAGATATGTGTGAGCTAAGACGCGAATGCACTGCACTGTTCTTATAGTACCTTCTTTATTTAGGTCTGTATCTCGCATTATTTTCTTCAGCACTAAGTTAAAAAGTAACAAACTTCGTTTAGCATCGAACCTTTCGGAGAGATCCTCGAAGCTCTTGTTGTTGCTCTGTTTCATTTTACACAGTCGTACAAGTTTTGCGGGTACAGCAAAATTAGA
The DNA here is from genome assembly GCA_030068015.2 of Neoceratitis asiatica. NCBI lineage: Eukaryota > Metazoa > Arthropoda > Insecta > Diptera > Tephritidae > Neoceratitis > Neoceratitis asiatica. Next base: position 43,718,216 of record CM061529.1, read on the forward strand.
TATAGTGAGGCAACGCAAAGGGTGGGTATCGAAAAAATTTCACTCATGGTCAATATCTGGAATGTTTTAGATGGACACGTATTCAGCATATTTAGGACATCAGTCGCAAGATCACCTTTTTGAGTCTTCTGTAAGTCATTTAAATGTTTACAGTGGTGGTTGCCATCAAAAAAGATCGAGACCCTCTGTAACTGAACCTCAGTGAACCCATAAATCGGATATATCGTAGTGACTGAAGCTTTGTTTCTCAATGATTTTAACGCGAATTCATAAAAGACATACAATATTTTTCATATGCACACGCATATGTGTGTAGTTTATGTTTGTTCACTAACACAAAATATTTAATTATTTGCGTGCTTTTTATATGTTTATAGCGCGGGTGATGGTGCGCTCTGTTTTTTACGCGTAAGGTCAAATGTGCATACTCAACATACATACATACTAGTAAATGTACTTTTCATGTTAAGCAGAATGTCTCAGAAAGGCCGAACCATGCCGCATGAAAATTCCAAAGCAAAAACTAAAAAAGCTGATACAAAAATTAAGTCAAAAGTGTTACACCAAAAAAAAAAAAATTAAAATAAAAAAAATTAAAATAATACTAAGAAACATACAAATGTATATATGTATATAACAGATCAATTGGAAAGTCCCCGGCCTGACACATAGATGACGCTACTAGAATTAATCAATTAATGGGTTTTAGTTAACCCTAACCTTCAAATGACGCGTGTGTAAATTTGGCAGCTTTTGCTTGATGACGAGTTTACGGACACTGCCCCAGGAAAATCAACCATCAAGAATTCTCATGCTAAGTTTAGACGTGCTGAAATGAGCACCGAAACGATGAACGCCATGGACTCCCAAAAGAGGTTGTTACCGACGAAAACATCAAAAAAAATCCACAAAATGATTTTGAATGACCATAAATTGAAATTGAATGAAATAGCAGACACTCTAAAGATACCAACTGAATGTGTACATCATAACAATCACGAATATTTGGGTATGAAAAGCTCTGTGTAAAATGGGTGCCGCGCGAGCTCACTTTTGACCAAAAACAACGACGAGTTGATGATTCGGAAGAGTGTTTGGAGATGTTCAAGCGTAATAAACCCGAGTTTTTTCACCGATGTGTGACAATGGATGCAACATGGCTCCATAATTTTACTCCGAAGTCCAATAGAGAGTCATCTGAATGAACTGCACACGATAAACCCGCTCCAAAGCGTGGAAAAACACAACAGTCGGCTGGCAAGGTTATGGTTTCTGTCTTTTGGAATGCGCATGGAATAATTCTCATTGACTAGCTTGAAAAAGGAAATAAAGGTTTTTTCGAGATAATGCGCTGTGTCACAAGTCAGTGAAATCGATGGCAAAAATCCTTGAATTTTGCATCGAATTGCTTCCGCTACCACCGTATTCTCCAGATCTGGCTCCCAGCGACTATTTCCTGTTCTCAGATCTCAAATAAATGCTCGCTGGGAAGAAATTTTCGTCGAATGACGAGGTGATCGCTGAAACTAAGACCTATTTCTATTTGGAAGCAAAAGACAAATCGTACTACGAAAATGGTATCAAAAAAAGTATTTTGGCTAAAAAATGTATTTTAATATGGTAGTCCGTGGCTATTCAATTGACCTGTTGTATGTACATATATGTTATATACATATGTACAAATAATTTTTGTAAAAACCTACATTCATATGTACATGCCGTGCTTATAAATACTGCTAATTCTTACCACTTTCTTAACGCACATTTACTTGTATATGTACATATACGAGGGTTGCATTATATATATCGAGATTTGACAACTCTAGTTTTGCAATATGCCAACTGGCAACCGAATCCCACAAAAGTTTCTCGCGCACGAAGCATCTCCAAACAAATGTTTCCCTTTTTTTTAAACTTCACATGTCGCAACCGTAAAACTAGAACAACACAGAACAGTAAATTATAAATTTAAAAATAAATAAATGTATAATCTTAAAAATATATTGTAACCTTCCCACACGGCACAGGCGGAGTAGTTTCTCATCACCTGTAAAGGCCTCATCTACTATAGGTAGTGACACTAGATTCTCGGATATATGTACATATTTATAAGGTTCTAAAACAGTGGTTCTTTGTTGAGATATTAAAAAAAAAACTATGGCAGCTAATGGTGATTCATTTAGAGGTTTCCTACATTTTCAAAGAAAAAACACAGAAATTCGAATTTAATGGGGAATTTTTATAATCATTCGAAAAAAAATTTTTTGGCATTAATTTTTTGAAGATTATCTCTTTCAAATGTTGGCCACGGCTACGTCTCAGAGGGTCCATCCGTTGAGTCCAATTTTCGATGACTCGTTCGAGCATTTCGACTGGTAACTGGCGAATGACACGCGTGATGTTTTGCTCCAAGGCCTGAATCGAAGCGGGATTGTCACCGTAGACTTTAGACTTTACATATATACACATGAAAAAGTCTAACAGTGTGATATTACACGATCTTGGTGGCCAATCGACAGGCCCAAAACGTGAAATTTTCTGCTCACCGAAGTGTTCTCTCAATAAATCCATTGATTGATGCGATATGGACCGATGATTCCACTGGCCCACAAACCACACCTTGTTTTTTCTGGATGAAATGACATCTCTTGAATCTCTTCAGATTTCTCATCGTCCCAAATGCGGCAATTTTGCTTGTTTACATACCAATTGAGCCAGAAATGGGCCTCATCGCTGCAAAAAATTTGGCTCGAAAACATTGGATCTTTTTGGAACTGTTCAAGAGCCCATAGAGCGAAGCAGTGTCGCTTGGAAAGGTCGAGCGGCTTCAGTTCTTGCACAAACTGTATTTTGTACGCTGTCAATTTAAGATCTCGACGTAAAATGTCATTCCATAGGTCAGTCTGAGTTACTGCGAACGGCGCCGAATCGACTCTCCACGGTCTTCGTGTACACTCTCAACTACGGCCGCTATATTTTCTTCACTGCGTGCTGGACGTGGTCTATTCAGTCGAAAATTATCCAATAATGAATGCTGGGCCTCAAGATGGGTGATGGTGTTGCGAATGGTACGCTCAGAGGCCGATTATGTTGACCATAATTTGAGCGAAGTGGGCGAAACACATTCTTTACAGACTCAACTTGCAATAAATCTTTGATATTTTTCCTTTAAATGAACTTGGGTAGGAGTTTTCGGAACGTTTTTTTTGGATATCTGCTAGCGCCTCGGTCATATTTTGACGAACTCGTTTTATTCGCGTCAGCTTGATTATGATTTGTTTTAATATAAATTTAAAGTAGATATAACGCACAAAATTGTGAAGCTCTACGTGCTGTCCGTATACTGGAAGAAATATTTTTCCTATGCCCGTACATTACAAATCAGCTTCGTTTTCCTTTCATTAAGTGGACAGTTGAATTTATTAAAAAAAATATTTTTCGAACTAATTATGCATTAATACTCAATGAAAATAAACACTATCGAGCCCATTTCTAAGGATAATAACCAATAAATATGTGTTTAAAAATTTGTCTTCCAGTAAAAAAAAATTACTTTTTCAAACTTTACTCGAGGTGCACCAAGTAAATCCATTTAATCAAAGACGGTGACGGAATAAATTGAAACTGAAACCTGTTATAACATTATAAGTGATTTCCTGCTTCGATTTAATTTCTTTTTGATATAAAATTGTTAACAGTTTTCATATTTTTTATTTTTGTGATGTCTGTTCACTGGTACACTTACCCTACTTATATATTAAATTTGTTTTTGTTATTTGTTATTTTTACGCTGACCGCGCAAATTCCTCAAGCAGTTACATATATGTAAATTATTCCGATACTTTTTCTTTAGTATTAACTCAAAAAAAAAAAAAAGAGAGAAAGATTACAAATTCCCTTGATTTTCGTCACATTCGTTTATTATACCTATGTACATATGCATATATGTATGTATGTATTTACTAGTACATAAATCATTGTTATTCTATCATATTTTTTTTTACCTTTTTCACTATCTACTTTTATTTAATTTTTATTTTTTCTGTTCATAATCTTATTTGCTTTGATTGCTTTTGGTCTTTTCTTTTGTTGTTATTTATTATTGTAAATAATTTCTCTTTTCTTTTTGCTCGTTTTGGTATTGACACAAATAATTTGTGTTGCTTCTTTTGCTGCTTCTTTTGTTGCTGCGCCGTTGTACATATACGGGACGTGTGCGCATTGTTGTTATCGTTGTTATATAGCTTGCTTGGTAATGCGTTGAGTTCAGCTTTAGCTGGTGCTGGAGCTTGACTTGGTTCTTGGTATTCGCTCCAGCAAATAGATCGTACAGTGGTGTGTGCTTGTGAGCATACATGTACATATGTACCTAGTATGTACATACTTATGCCTGTGGCGCGAAATGGGTCTACTACATGCTGTGGGTGTGTGCGCACGCGTGATTGCGTTTGACTTACTCGTATTTACTTAGCTTGGCTGGTTATTAACTCTGTTTTTCCGTTGAGTGTTGCTCGATAAATACATATGTACATATGTACATATACACGTATGTCTAAAAAGAAATAAATTTTACATTGAAATTGCCTTTTACATTTTTAGTTGCTTTCGTAAGAAAATGTTTAGGTCAACAAGCCGAAATTTCTTAAAAGCCTAATTGAAATCCGATTTTCAACGCCAACGAACTGCGTCGGCTATAATCGTAGAGGTATCGAACGATTTTTTATTTGGCCCTAGAATAATCAGATTGTTTATTTCGGAGACAGCATCATTTGTTTTTGACATTCGGTCTATTAAAATTTCTGAATTAAGGAATTTTTGGCCAAGAGGCACCTCAAGTGGAATGTCACAATTTCGTCTGTAAATTAAAAACTTCAATCGAAGTCTATTAAATAGACGTTTTCAAGCATGTTTTGATAAAATCTCTTCGCTTAACTATTTTAATGGAGGACAGAGTCTGCCGCAAATCTAACAGGTCAATTGAAAAGTCGCTACGTACGTTTAACAAGCTCTATGTCTGCAACTTTTTATTTCTAAGCAATTGTTGTTTTTTTCTTTTTTGTACTCATATGAAATTCTAATATGTCAAATGTGTGTCAAAACCGGATTCATACTCACGCCAATAGTTAGTAGTACTCATAGCAGCGGCGGTTGCATGGCCCCTTTCGCGATGTGGAGGCGAAATTGTTTATACTTAAGTGTTATTAAAGCGTCTGTGCACGTTCACAATTTGAATCAGAAATAGCGAAAGTTTTTTTTTTTTGTGATTTTCAACTAATATGAATCATTCGTATATCCATATGGATTCTTTGTATTTAAAGAATTTGTTTGTTTTCCACATATTTTACATCCAGGGTTTTCCAATAGAGATGATATGATTTCTAAGTGTCGTTTTGGCTATTTTTAATATGTCATGATCTGCCTTTTTTTCATTGTATTCGGTAATGTTTACAATTTCATTATGACACCACCATACACGTCGTGAATTTGCTAATTTTGCCTTGGAAACAACTTGAAAACGATAACGTTTTTAGGCTCACTTTCAACTGAGTGGTGCGGTAAAAAAAAAAACTGTCGATTCTGATGCGAAGAAAATCCACAATTTATTCATGAACAACCATTACATTCACCTAAATTGACAGTTTGGTGTAGTTTTTAGGTCTGGAATCATCGGTCCGTACTTCTTTCGAAATGAAGCTGGTAGCACAATTACTGTTAATGGAGAGCGGTATAGATCGATGATAGACAAATTTTTATGGCCACAATTGGAAGAAGTTGATCTTAACAATATCTGGTTCCAAGAAGATGGTGCTACGTGTTACACAGCACGTGCGAGAAAGGTTTGGAGATTTTATTATTTTAAGAAATTGTGACTTTGAATGGCCTCCAAGAAGTTGTGATTTAACACCATTATACTACTTCTTGTGGGGTTATTTGAAGTCATTGGTCTTTAGTAATAAACCAGACTCTCTTCAAGCTCTAAAAGTCAATATTGAACGTGCTATTCATGACATACGACTTGATTTAGTGAAAAAAAGTGCTCACACAATTGGGTTCATCGAATTTGTTCCTGGAAAAGAAGTAGTTGAGGACATTTGATTGATGTTATATTCAGAACTTAATTGTATCAATTTTACTTCTCATTAAATAAAAAACATTTGAATTTCCTTAACAATTAGTGTGCTTTATTTTAAAGAAATCATATCACTCTTATTGGAAAACCCTATATTAATAGGTTCTTGCTCGCATTATACAGGCCGTAGAACGATAAGTATAGAGAACTGGCACCAGAAAGGCATCGGGCTCATACTTTCAGGATATATTGGTACCAATAGGAAACTTCAATACTGCAGTTTAAGGTCTCTCCATCTTCATTACCATTTCGTTTCTTTCTCAGGATCTTTTAAGTGAACGGAAATGAAAATGATAAGCTACTACATTGAAGATGTTAATTAAAAACGTTGTTTATAAATGCTAATATAATTTGGTTAAGAAAAAGACACCATAAAGGCACTGACATAGGAATCCTTTCTAAACTCTTCTACATCATTTTTTTGATCTGAAAAATGTTGGACCATTTAAAGCACGCACAAACTAAATAATCAAAGAAAATCTGTGTAATCGCTATAATCTCCGCAATTCGTTGGCAATCCTAATGGAACTCGCTAAAATCATCCATATATTTAACTATGTCAAATGTTTACCGCGTAAGTAGTTAAAGCCGTATCGATAATAGCGCACCAATCGTTTCTTCAGTTTGGAAATCGACACTGTTTAGAAAAGCCAAGGGAAACTAGGTCATTTTCCACTTAATCTTTCCAACGTAAGCGTGATCTTCCTATTCCTTCACTTCCATCAGCGGGCGCAATATCAAACACTCAAAGCTGCAGTGCTTAGCCGCTGTCCCTTACGAACTGAACTATTTATGTCTCGTCAAACCTTCGTTTGCGGTACTCGCCATCGCCCAAACGCATAAAACTATAAATCTTCCGCTAAACCTTTATCTCGAAAATTGTTAAGATCGACTTTTCGGACGTGTAGATCATCTTTTCATGGGTTTTTAACAGGATTTCGAGCATGGTGAATATCTGATCAATGTTGGATCTACCGGGTCTAAACCCATACCAACCCTATAATTGGCACAAGCTGTAGGATTCCTCTTTTTACGGATTTTGCAAAGCACAATCACACTCAAAGTTTTTATAATGCTGACTTCGGCCAAGCCAAATTATTTATAGCTTTCATTTTCAATTGCAAAATTCGATTTCGCTAATTTCCAGTGTCAATAACAGGTCAATTGAAAAGTCCCCGGCCTACCATGGTAAAACACATTTTTTTGGCATAATTAATTTTTTTAATTCAACATAGTTCTCTTCAAGGCTGATAAACTGATTATAGCGAACTTCCAACTTTTCGGCACCATTTTTGTAGTACGATTTGTCCTTTGCTTCAAAATAGGCGTCAGTTTCGGTGATCACTTCTTCATTCGACGAAAATTTCTTCCCAGTAAGCATTCTTTTGAGATATGAGAACAGTAAATAGTCGCCGGGGACAGATCCAGAGTAAACGGTGGATGTGAAAGCAATTCGAAGCCTAATTCATGGATTTTCGCCATCGATTTCACTGATTTGTGACACAGTGCATTGCCTTGGTGAAACAGCACTTTCTTTTTGTTTGAAATGCAGCCGTTTTTCAGCGATTTCGTATTTCAAACGATTCAATAATAGTCGCATTTGATGGTCCTTTCTTTTTCAAGGTAGTCATTGAGAATTCTTCCATGCGCATCCCAAAATACAGATGCCATAACCTTGCTAGCCAACTGTTGCGTTTTCCCATGCTTTGAATCGGATTCATCGTATGCAGTCCATTCTTCATCCATGTTTCATCCATTGTCACATATCGACGCCAAAACCTCGGGTTTGTTACTCTTGAACATCTCCACACACAGCTCAGAATCATCAACTCTTCGTTTTTGTTCAAATGTGACTTCGCGTGGCATGCACTTTGCACAGAGCTTTCTCATACCTAAATATTTTTGAATGATTTGATGTGCACATTCAGTTAATATCTTTAGAGTACCTGTTATTTCATTCAATTTCAATTTACAGTCCTCCAAAATCAGTTTGCGGAATTCTTTGATGTTTTCGTCGGTAACAACCTCTTTTGGGCGTCCACTGCGTTCACCGCATTCTGTGCTCATTTCACCACATCTAAACCTATCAGACCAATCTTTGATGGCTGATTTTCCTGGAACAGTGTCCGGAAATTCGTCATCAAGCCAAGTTTTTGCTTCAACTGTATTTTGCCCCCTTCAAAAAGCAATATTTTATCAATTTTTTTTCACAATACCAAAAGTGGTTTCATTGAAAATGCTATAACTCACAAACTAATGATTCGACAGCTGCCCAATTTGTACACGCGTCTTTTGAAGGTTAGGACTAACTAAAAATCATTAATTGACTAATTCTAGTAGCGTAATGAATTAACGTCTGTAGAATACCAAATTTCACCTTCTTAGATCCTTCTTTGATGGATTTTCGACGTAAAACCACATATCTGAACAAATCGGTTATATGTAGGCTATATAATATAATATTCCGAAATTTTGGTTGGTCTATCTTTTCTCTTCCTGGAAATTATATGCTTCGCATCCAATGTTAATATACAATTTTGTTCATGAAAAGTTTAATTATGTGAACAATTCATGGGTTCCATGCAATCGGTGTTATAATTCCTAATGCAATTAGTATCACGATAATTTGCCAAAACAGAATTTTAAATATAAATTTCTTACATGAAAAAAGTTTTGAGCAAATCTGTTATGAAGTATATATGTACATACAAATATCTCTAATCATTGGAAACAAATTAAAACACAGTGCGTTATTATCCAGCCTGTATTTAGAGGTGGCGCTCATCAGCTGTTTCTGAGCACAACCACTTTAGCTACTCATGCAGTAAATCATGCAATCATTCATGCCGTCAGTCAGCCAGTCAGCCAGTCAGGCAGTATGCCGTTATATATAAGTAGTTATATACGTAAAATACATTATAAAATGTTTTATTGCGTGAGATCAGCAAAAGTGTTTATTACATTCAGCAGTGACATAAGCTAAATGCTGAATTGCGCTATTATTATCCAAATAATGCAAATTTATGTGAGGAAAATAATTCCTCTTTTATTTCGTATTCTATTTATGCAAGCATTGCATTATATCTTTGTATATTTTTTTATTGTATAATACTAATTAAAGGTCAAGTTCACTTATAAATACATATATATATGTATTGGTGTGGATGCAAGTTCTTGCTCTCAGATTGTTTACAATAGTAAATATGAGAAGAATATAAAAAGGCTTAGCTTAGCTTGTATAATAACTGCTCCCGCTGATAAATAACTTCATATGAAATGAAATAAAGAAAAGTGACATTGAATAAAAGGTCAACCACAAATATGAAGAAATTGCAATATCAGCAAATTATATACATACATAAATGAGTATTTAGATAACGAACGAAAGTTACCGAACTGGAACTGGTACAATACAGTATATAAAAATATGTATTTTTCAATCGTAAATGCAAAGCTGCTAAACAAGTTCTAGAATAAAATTGGGGTTTCCCTTAAGGGCTTAGGTGGGATTTAGAGGTTAAAAAAAAAACGAATTTTCACTATTTTTTTTATATATACAATCATATATTTTATTCAAAAAATTCACCATATCAAAGATATATATTTAAACAGTATTTTGTGAAATTTTTATTCACAAATTCGGAAAACTCAGCCGTTAGTACCTCATCTCCCGTGACGTCGCAAAAGAATATGCTCTCGTCGTGGACAGCATAACTCGTTATTGGGTCATCTAAAATCAAAAAACTAAAATTATTTCGTTAGCACATGGATAAATCTCGTTATTGGACGAAGGAAAAAAATAAAATTTTTTGATCAAATTTGCGCCAGGAATTGGCTCGAAAAAATTAGTTGTAAAAACAAAAAAAGGGAAATCTTTCGTTCAATGACTAGATAATGTTATTACAAAGATGTGTGCTAAATTTGAACAAAATCGATTTTAAACTTTTCGAGAAATCGTGTCCACCGACTTAAAAAATATAGTTTTGAGATAAACGCGTTTAAAGTTTCAAATTGAACAGAAATGGCCTAATGGGCGAAACCTCCCTCCAAAGGGTCTATCTCTTAGAATTTTACTCCGATCGATTTGTAATTTTAGAAGAATATTTTAAACATATTTTACAATTTAATAAGATAAAAAAAATATAATAGATTTTTTTTTTAATTTTTAAACCCACCTAACCCCTTAAACGATTTTGGGTCCAGCGCACTGATATCTTACATACTGTTTTAAGAACTAGGACTATTGGAATTTTATAAGAAGTTGTTATATCATATCAGAAAGAAAACTGTGTTCAGATGACCATTTGGTAAGAGCTCGAACTCACGATAGCCACGCCGCCACTGCGTAATACTCTGCAACGATTGCTTGAATGTTCAAAATAAACTTGCTGTAAATATCGAAATTTTTTTCCATAAATTTTTTAAAGCTTTTCCATTTTTACGTAGTTTCGAAATGAGAAAAAAAAATCTTAAGGAAATTTGAAATACTTGCTGCATCATCACCGACATCTATAACTCACCGAAGTGATTTTTATACTCAGCTGTACTAACAGGTCAATTGAGAAGTACCATAGTAAAACACTTTTTTTTGGCATAATTAATTTTTTTAATTCAACATAGGGTGATACGCTAATTATAACGACTCTTCAACTTTTCGATACCATTTTTGTAGTACGATTTGTCCTTCGCTTCAAAATAGGTCTCAGTTTCGGTGATCACCCCTTCATTCCACGAAACTTTCTTCCCACCGAGCATTCTTTTGAGAACAGGGGGCCAGATTTGGAGGATACGGTGGATGCGGAAGCAATTCGAAGCCCAATTCATGGATTTTTGTTACTGACTTGTGACACGGTGCATTGTCTTGCCTTTTTAAAGGTAGACAATGAAAATTATTCCATGCGCATCCCGAAATACAGACGCCATAACCTCGCCAACCGACTGCTGCGTTTTTCACTCTTTGGAGCTGGTTCATCGTGTGCAGTCCACTCGGATTACAGTGGGTGTGACCTCGGAAAGAAATGGAGCAAAGTTTCATCCATTATCACATATCCACTTCGTTCACCGTCTTCGATGCTCATTTCACCACGTCTAAACTTAGCATACCAATCCTTGATGCTATAATTCACAAACTAATGATCCGACAGCTGTCAAATTTATACACGCGTGTTTTGAAGGTTAGGGCTAACTAAAAATCTGTATGGATTTAATTCTAGTAGAACCAACCTGTTATGTACACGAGAGTATATTAGGTTTGCTTGGCTAAAGGTTGTATATAACAACATAAAGTAATCGAGATTAATATGAAACAACTCCATGGAAGGACGAGACATGTCTGCCTGTTCGTCTGTCCGTTCGTTCCATAACTCAAGTAAGTATTGAGATATTTTGATGAAACTTGGTTCACACATTACTTGGATCACAAGTATGGACGCTATTGCAAGTGGGTGAAGTCAGACCAAGCTCACGGCCAAATTTCATATAATATAAAATCACAGTAGTTCAGTACTTTAACTCGGATTAAAAATTTCTATCTCAGAAACTACTTGACTGAAACAGATAAGTACTTATAATAGTATAAACACAAACTGAATATGGGCGCAATGAGCCAAATTACGTATTTGACCCATATAACGAACTTTCTACTTTTAACGTTAGTTTAACCATAATCTTTGTTTTAATTGATTCAAGAAATTTCTTACGATCAGATCAGTCGCTAGTCCACTTCCCGTAAAACCATTATTATGAAATCATTATTGAAACCACCTCAATTAGAAGGATACTTTTGTTTTCTATCAATCTAGCTGGTTTTTGACTAGTATGATGCGAACTGGTCTGATACCAACAAGTTCTCAACTGGTATGATCAAACTAGAATTTAACTAGCCGATGCATGGACGAACAATTGACAGTTCGTAGGATATCGGCGTGTTAAAAATACCAGCGCTTATAAGGGAAATAGATGACAAATGAACTAGCTGGTGAAAAAAATGCAAATTATTTGAATTCTAGTTAACAATTAGAATTTTTCTCTGTAATACATAAGAGAATATGTGCATAAGTGTTGCTCGTTTAGTTCAGTATTTTTATTCGATCCCATGTACAGAAAACAGCTGTATTAAATGAGTTTTCTTATCGCCTTACTGACATTGGAAAATTCATTGTAATGTAGGAATGCATATACATACATACATATACACTGCTGATGAACCTCCCTTCTATTACTTTTTTCATTGGATTCTGTGGTTTTACCAGCGCAAGAAGAAATTTACTTTTAAACCATAATCCTAATTGTTTGATGAACGCTTTCATAGTGATTGGTATAGAATGTGGAGTTACCAAATGGGGGTGGGTTGTTAATTGGCTCACGTGTTCACGTTTCGACAAATTTCAAATTGAAACAATGTTCATTTCATTAATCATTAATGTTTATTTGCCGGTAAAGGCCAATGATGTGTGCGAATCGTGTAATTTCTTATCTTTGATTATTAAGATATATGCAGTTTTACAGAGGCCAATGACTTCATTCTATTCTATAAATTAATTAAAACCCTCCTTTTACTTGCAATCGGTAGCTTTTTCATTTAGTTTAAGCAAATATTTAAAGATATTCATTAAATGTATTCCCATTTCACGAAACAATGTTTTTCTTCTTCTTTAAAGATGAGCGACTTGTAGAGTTTAGTTTTGGTTCGTCGAGAGAGGGCTTTACTTTTCAACTGCCTAGTCGAGGCTTATCCAGAAAGTAGGTGTACCGAATTTTTGTAAGTTTTAAAAATGTTTAGCTAAACAAAAGATTTTGGTACATAAGTAAGCTATTTTTCGACATAGTTGCTATTCCTCTCAATAAAGGTGGCGAAGCTGGGTATCTTCTACTTTTCTGCCACCTTCTTTACCTCGTAGTCGGTTAAAAACATTTTTCACCCATGTGTAGCTTCAGGATGGTAAAGAGATAATAATCTGAATGTGATCGATTAGGGGAACACGCGGGATGGTTCAGAACCGAACTTTTCAGACATTTCGTCAGTCACAATTGAAGGACTTCCACTCCTCTATTCATCATGTACAGACGTACGACCGTTTTAAAACGAGAGACACCATTTGTAAATACTCGTACATTCATAGCATTATGGTGATAATGCTATGAATGTACGAGTGTATATACATATGTATATATATATATATATATATTTGGTGCTTTGTAACCAATTTGTGGTTTTGCGTCTTGATGTTTTTACACAAAAATGGAGGGGCCTGCAGTTTATTCTAAGCCGTCTCCGAGCGGCCGATGGATTTTTATGAGAAGCTTTTTATTTCATATCAGAAATACACTCAGAGGGCTTGACATTCCCTGCCGAGGAGCGACCGCAATTAGAAAAATGTATTTTCAAAAATTTTGGATTTTGGTCGAACCTGGGCTCGAACCCTGGCCTTTATGGCCTTTCATTATAAATCTCAAACGGAGATTTTAACTTCCAAAGGAGATAGCGACGGGAGACTGGGTTGACATTGTTCACAAAACGGGTTGCCGCGTCGACAGTTCTCAATGTACTGACCTTGTACCAGTCTCGTTGCAGAGGGGAGAAGTCTGGCTACACTACCGTGTTGTCAACCTGACGAGAATAAAATACTTCCGGCCATGAGAGTCTCAGTACACTTACTTTTTGTGATTCTGCGCTCGATTTCAACACTGACAATATTAGTGGTGTTAATCCTGGTTCCTGAATAAATGAAATTATCTACGACCTCAAAGTAATGAATGTCAAAAGTGATGTGGAAACCAATTCGCGAATGCCCTGACTGGTCGTCTAATGACTGGAGATATTTCGTCTTGCCCTGGTTCACTTTGACACCCATTCGCTTTGCTATTTTGTCGAAAGTAGCATTAAGTTGAAGAAGTCACACCATAAAGAGTCATCCTGTGTGAAACTTCGCTTGGTAACGAAATGAATGCCACCTAAAATAATTTCTAATACCGAAAGGTAAGACGGAAGGAAAAATGCTAGTAAGACATGGTCTGGTAAGTCCAGGGCTTAACAAAGAAAACAGGTTTTTTTTATTGGTTTGAAATTGGTTTTATTAATTTCCATTAAGAGCCACAAAATCGTTCCAGCGTCGCTCTACTTTTTCAACACCACCTTCGTAGAACGATAGTATCTGCGAGCCAAATTCGGCAAATAAGGTGGATGTTCGAGCGATTCGAAGTTTGACACGTTGCGTGGAGAGGAAGCAAACTATTCACCATAAGCAACAGCTGAAGGTAAATGAGAGTTGGAACTCTAAGACTTAAGGAAACGTCAAAAAGATTTTGGCTTTGATTTAATACGTATTCTCCTCCATTCTAGGGATATAATTTCTGTATAGAAATTTGTCTAAACAGTTGAATTATTTTGAATAACGTCGATGTTTATCGATAAAAATTTGGTTACTAGTTAATTTCTACTTTCTAACGAATTTATTTCTAATGTTGTGTTTTAAGCAATCATCAAACATTAAAAATTTAAAAATACAAAGCCATATTTGAACTATAATATTATTATAATAATATGGTAACTGTGGATAACAACAAAGCTTTCTTTCCAGGTAATTGATATTTTACTACATACTACGAGCTCCTTGATTGACATAATATCGAATGCTTAGAATTTAACCGAATATATATTTTCCTTCAGTACCACCAAAAATCGATAAGCGAGGTCCTCAATCATTACATTTTCTAGAAAACTGGCGGATATCCAGGGATTGGTTCCGCCCGAACTCAGCTTCGCCTTTCTTATACTCTTTAAGCATGCAATTGCTGTTGGTTGAACGTCACATGCTTTTCACTTAAATTCTTGTTCTTCAAAAAAAAAAATGCTTTGATGTTCTGCTGCCTTTCATCAGTTTCCCATTGAAGAAGTTGTAATTGTAGTTGCGTCTTTCGCTTTTCTCATTGAAATTGTTATTGTTGTTACGTTTTTCATTTTTTTATCATTTTTCCCAAGTTTCTGGTATTTCTCTCTCGCACAAAATTACAAATCTTTTCATGTTTATTTGGTTAAGGTGGGTGGTGGTAGTCTTTTTGTCTGCTCGCGAAAGAAGCCATCGACCGACCAGACTAACACGTCTACCAGGTTATATGTCTATATTAAAGATTGTGTGTACACTTTGGTTGGATATTGGTGAGCCGGAAAAAACTGTCTTATTCTTGAAGCTGCAATAGCCGGGTGGTTAGCAGCGCACATTGCCATGCGGATGGTCAGCGTTCGAGTCCTGCTCCGATCAACATCCAAAATTATGGAAAATTAATTTGAATAAAAAATTGAAATAATTTTCTTT
The DNA here is from genome assembly GCA_030068015.2 of Neoceratitis asiatica. Classification (NCBI taxonomy): domain Eukaryota; kingdom Metazoa; phylum Arthropoda; class Insecta; order Diptera; family Tephritidae; genus Neoceratitis; species Neoceratitis asiatica. The sequence continues at coordinate 43,733,660 of CM061529.1, forward strand.
TAACCCCCGCGACAGGGAATGTAAAGCCCTCAGAGTGCATTTCTTAGATGAAATAAAAGCTTAGAATGAACTTTAGGTCCTTTGAATTTTTTAGAAAACCACACCACAAACTGCAAGAGGAGTTCGGCTAAAAATCGCTTAAGCAAATTGTATGTATGTGTATAAAGCGTGATCCAAGTAGAGGTACCTTTTTCAATAGCCTTTTTTTTGACAGATCAGCTGTCATGTTATTTTTGTTCAGTATTGTTTGGCTTTTCATCATGGAAAGTTTTATGCCTGAACAATGTTTATAAATCATCCAATTTGATTACGAAAATTCACGTTCTGTAAAGAAAGTGTTTCGTTCGCTTCGCTCAACATATGGTCAACATAATCGGCCTACAGAACGAACTATTCGCAACACCATCACCCATCTTGAGACCCAGCAATCATTATTGGATAATATTCGACCGAATATACCACGTTCAGTACGCAGTGAAGAAAATATAGCACAGCCGCCGTAGCTGAGAGTGTGGAGAGTCGATTCGGCGCCTTTCGCAGCAACTCGAACTGACGTATGGTACAACTTGGCGCATTTTACGTCGAGACCTTAAATTGAAAGCGTACAAAATACAGCTTGTGCAAGAACTGAACCCGCTCGACCTTCCCAAGCGGCATAGCTTCGCTCTATGGGCTCTTGAAAATTTCCAAGTTTTGACTCAATGGGTATGTTAACAGTCAAAAATGCCGCATTTGGGACGAAGAGTAACCTGAAGAGATTCAAGAGCTGGCCTTGTGGGGATATGTAAAGTCTAAAGTCATTAAATTTGAATTTTCTGTTTTTTTTTTTTATTTAAAAAATAAGGCACCTTGAAATGGATCACGCTTTATGTATTCTTAAGTATTTTTCATCTTCCTAGTACATAAATACTTATATAGGGTGTTTTTTTTTATAGAGGTATAGAACTTTAAGTTGGCATTACTTTTCGAAATGACTCACGCCTGAACAACGCTTGCAAATAGTGCAATTTTATTTCGAAAATAATGGTTCTGTGCGGAAAACGTATCGCGCACTACGTCCAATGATACGGACCAATGATTCCACCAGCCCATAAAGCGCACCAAACAGTCAGTTTTTCTGGACGTAACGGTGTTTCAACATACACTTGAGGATTACTTTCACTCCAAATGCGGCAGTTTTGTTTGTTGACAACCAGAAGTGCGCTTCATCGCTAAACATCGCTAAAATGGACGTAGTGCGCGATACGTTTTCCGCACAGAACCATTATTTTCGAAACAAAAATTGCACTATTTGCAAGCGTTGTTCAGGCGTGAGTCTATTCATGATGAATTGCCAAACCAAACTGAGAATAAATCACTTGACAGCTGTTAAATCGGCCGCCATCTTGAAAAATAATGCCAACTTAAAGTTCTATACCTCAATAAAAAACACCCTTTATATCCTCAAGCAGGTATATTATTTGTAGTTCTCAAGTGTATATTGCTTACTCTCTTACATACATACATATTTATTCACCTACAAATCACATGCACTTATGTATGCAGTTGCGTTTCGGTCACATTTATTTTTATTGTTATTAACATAATTGCTTTCTATGTATGTAAATACATAGTTGCATGTTTGTCTGTTCGTGGGTGGAGAAGCGCCACACTTTTACTTGCAGCCTACCCCGATATTCCTGCTCCTTCTTGACATTCCGTTCGTCATCTGTTCGTGTCATACTATCTATTCGCTCGTTTTGTTTGTGCTTTATGTTTATTCCATTAGATTTTCATCTCGTTACTTAGTTTGCCGGGAAAATTGTACTGCACAAATCGAATTAGTTGTGTTCTTCAGTGATGGCGCGTTGCATGAATGGCTGAATGGTTGCTTTGCTAGTTGGCACGCCGTACTTTCGGTGAAAAGTCAAGTTATGACGGTATGTGCGCGAAAAAAATATCACAGTTGGGCTCATAAACAATACATAAATAATAATAATAAAAGGAAAATTATCATAATTCATTCATAGACACCGGTGAAGATCCGAACTCGTATGGTGGATTAATGTGGAAAATTGCATTGCAAATGCAAATGCAAAAAATTATAAAAGTGAAATTGTATCAGTTACACTGAAGATAGACAAACAGACATATAAACACATTACATGGTATATTTTCCTTTGTAGTATCTTCGCAACCAAGTGCAGATATTGTTTTTGCTGTTGTTATTGTTTTTGTGGCCTTCTTTCTTTTTGTAGTTGCTGTGCAAAGCCAGCTCTAGTCGACCGGCGACCGGCAGAGTTTACAGCTGCACAGATGCAATTTCACTGTCTGGCCGCATAGACAGCTGCTTTGCGGCACCTCCAACGTTTAGTAGTGATAAAGAGTTAGTGATAAAAATAAATGAAAAGAAAAAGTCATATACACACACCAAATTTTTAATAAAAGCATAAAATTAATTAGCCACACCTTTGATTTAAAAATATTCTTCATTTATCCAATCTCGTTTACAGTCGGTGCTAATAGCAGGACCAAAGTAGAAGCGGTGCTCTAAAATTGCAGACTGCAGATTCAAAATCATTCCGAATAGCAAAAAGAAAGCAACAACAACAACAACTACCACCCTCACATACACCTTTCCGGGCATTTATAGCGTGGCACATCCGTGGCACGAAAGCGAGCCACAAAGTAGCTGGTTGACCTTCGTGTTCGTGTGAACTCGCACTCACAGCACAGTGCGGTCTGCAAGGGCACACGCGCTCTATTGATTGCGCATCAGATGTGTGTTGTTCAGAACGGTTTGCCGTTTGTGCCCAAATAAGCCGCACAAGCGACATCACTCACACCACCAGTATATACTAAATACATATATATACATATATGTACATATGTATATACCATAGTTGGCACTTACTTCCTGAATAGCAAATTTTAGCATAGCCATAACTGCTGCAGCAACAAAATCTTAATAATAACAAGAACCATAAGATGTTCAATTTTATGAAAAAGGGCGTGTCATCGGTGAGTGGTGGCAGTAGTGGAGGCGGTGATGAAGAGAAGGAACGTCGCAAACGTGAGAAGAAATTGCGTAAAGAGGCTAAAAATGCAGGCGTACTTTCGGGCAGTATGAGCACGGAAGAACTGCTGCGTCTGGATGAGGTGCGTGCGTAAATGTTTTAAAAGTTTTAATTTTACTTTTTATAAGTTAATTAATTTTTGTATTTTCGTAGGTTCGCCGTTCGTTAAAAATACGCGGTCGCCGTAAAGAGAAAGAGAAATTACCAAGCGGCATTACAGCTGATTATAGTGCAGAGTTTTTTGCGCAGCTCGATATAGACCGTGCAGCGTTAAGCGCTGAACTGAGCGGTGAAGGTGATAGTATTTATGAATTGGATCGCGGCAATGAAGAAATTGTCGCATCTGTGACGACCACCATTGAGAGTCGATATAATGGCGCTGGTGGTGCGGGTGCTGTTGGCGGGGCTACGAGTATACATTCCATGTTGGCGAATGCAGCGACTAGTGGGAATGGAAAGGTAAATAATGGAATGTGAAGGAAGTAGTGATTCGGGACACTTTAGTTAGTTCAACTAGGACTAAAGGCACTTACTTTAGTGTAACACATACATACATACAAATGTATTACCGACAGACCGAAGAGAGATTGTTTAAGCTACTCCAAAAAATTGTTCTATTGCAAGGACAGAACTTTTGTCGCCAAGCCGTGCTTAAATCCTTTATTAACTGGAAATATATTAGATGCAAAAATGACTTGAATAATTTTGATCTTGAAATATTTGTGAAAGTGCAGATAAGGTTTATAGGTTAGATCACATGCCAATAATATAATGTGAAATTTAAATTTTTTTCATCATTTGAAGCTTATTTAGGACTTTTCGTTATTCTTTAACTATTACCTCAAAAACAACATTCATAAAACCTAAATTAAACAAAATACAGAAAGCTGCTCCAAAGTGTGGCCGGATCTTCTAATAATAAATATGAGAGGCACTTTCTTAGCAGAATAAGAGCTCGAGCTGCCCCGAGAGACCCGCCTAACCCTGGCACAATTAAGGTCTAGATATTGGCTTAACTCCTACCTATCCAGACTCGATTCTGACATACCCAACACATGTCCCGCATGCAACGAATCCTCGCAGGACACTAACCACCTCTTTCCATGCCCACTTACCCCGACACATCTAACACCCCTCTCCCTATGGTTCGAATCCTTCGAAACAGCAATCTTCCTGGGCGTACCGTTAAATGACCTAGATGATTAAGACTAGACTTACTTGACCCTAGACGGGGTTGGCACAGCCGCTACAACAACAATATTGGCACTTTCTTACCACTGAAGTAATTTTCGGCCGAGAACTTACGGCTGCTGACAATAAATTACCCTGTATCTAACTGGACATTGGACAGTAATAAGACGCAAATAAAGAAGCTACATATCTGTGCAAACACCGCCTTACGGACTTTCAATGGTTAATCTTCAGGTATCGCCTAAGCCCGATATCTCCAAGTAGGGCTCTAACGCGTTGTTTCGGAGAAGCACAATGAGCTTAATCAATGGCTCATGTGCGGTTGATTGCCGTCAGGTCCTCAACCTCTCCTTTCAACCAACCAACCAATGTATTGTGCTGCGAGCAGTACATACTGGAAAGCAGACACATCAGGAATCCAGTACAAGACTATATTCTATACAGCAGTACTTAACAGAATCGCGATGTGTCATTGACAGGCCTTGAACATCATTCCTTGACATTCACTCTAATTAAATATTTTACCTTGAATGGCGTTATCGGAACCCGACTAATACCTATTGCAAACGAGGAGCTCAAGTTTGCAATATAACAATTAAGGTCTGCATATTGTTGCAGATTCAATTACTCAATTACTACTTGTCCAGGCTCGACATATCCTCTTGACATGACTTGTGAAGCCCGTTCACTTCACATTCTTTCTCTTTGGATGTTTCTGAAATGCTGGTGTTTACTAAAATTCATGCTCAATCTAAAGCTATGGATATTCTTTTTCGACGCATTTTAGCGAGTTAATGTTCTATATTGCTTTTAGTATTTCTATACATCTTCCACCGCCAATGAGCTGTCTTGGGTTTAAAAGTCAAATATTTTCTCTATGTGTCCTCTTCACTGCAAGGAATATAACCACATTCAAAAGGACTCGTGCGTTTTTTATGCCCCAAACCATTAGCGAAGGTTGCATTTACTAAGACAACTTTTTTAACAATTGAGAAGGCCACTGATGTATGCAATTTTGTTCTACGTAGAGCAAAGTTAAAGACGATGACAGAATGACCACTTCAAAATATTCTTTAACTGGCATTAGAATTGACAACTCTTAATCTTCCTACCCAGATAGTCTAAACTCTAAATATCTAATTGTGCAGATTCTTATTAAATTTTTTTATGAACGCTATGAAGAACCCTAGCGGTTCAAGTAAACAGGGGATAAAAATGTTCAATAGAGGATAGCAAAAATCACCGAGTAGAATTAATAATTCTCAAAATTTTGTTAAATAGCTATAATATCAGAATTGTTCCATTTTTTCCTACAAATTATAACAAATTATAATATTCTCTTTCATTCCAGCATCGCTCACTGCCGCCCGTGCCGCCAAAGCCACCAAAGCGTGGCATATTGAAGGGTTCACGCAGTAACATATCCAATGTGCATGAGGAGATAACGATCGCTTCGCCTGAGGCGCAACTGCTTGTGATGCGCAATACAATGCAAAACGAGTTGCCCTTCGATGGTAGCCGGAGTAATAGCATAAGTGGTACTGCTACCGGACGTGGTAGCATGGGTGCGGTTGGAGGTGGCGCCGGTAATGTAGGCGTTAATCCTCACACTAGCGGTGGCACCGCCTTCACCTCGGTAGAGAGTCTGCGTAGCGATGAAGGTGGCAATGCCGGGATACAACGCGCCATGACTCTACCCACTACAGCACGTTATGCACCACAACTGCCACAACATCATAGTGGTAATTTGCGTGTAATGACCTCACCTTCGCCTAGCGCCGATAGTCTCACAGATACGACAAATTCTTCCTTTGCCACGCCACCATTCTCGCTGAGTCCCATCGGTGAATCACAGGGAATTGATCGGTGGTCGCGTGTACATGCATTCGAGGATGTGGATTTACCTTTGCCACCGATTAAATTATTACAACTACCACCGGCGCGAGAGCTTGTTATTCGAAGGCAAAAATCGCCACGCAATGATTTTGGTTTCAGTTTGCGTAAAGCGATTTGTTTGGATCGCGCTGAATCGCTTACTGCACCCACATTTAAACCGGTCATATTTGCTGAACCGGGTGCGGGTGGTGGTGCGACTGGCTTGTTACCAGGTGATCGTTTACTTAAAGTTAACGGCACACCGGTAAGTGAGTTGTCGCGTGAGGTGATCATCGAAATGATACGAAACAGCGGTGATTCGGTAACAGTAGAGGTAAGTGCAAACTTATAGGTGCAAGTCATCTAATGAAGAATTTTTGAATTAATTTATGAATTTTTATAGGTACAACCTGTTTCCGAATTGGTAGAGCTGAGTAAACGTTGTATGCCGGCACAAGGTATAGGCGTTAACCCTGCAGACGATGAGGTGGATCGTGCTGCGAGGAATGCAAACTGCAATACTCTAAAGAGAAGCGCCAGTAAACGTTTTAAACAACAAGTAAGAGTTTACATCCCAAACGTATACATTACCAACTTACCAAGGTCGCAAACCAAAATAGTATTTTATACGCAAAATAAGGCTACAATTCTTTAGAATATTAAATAAGTTAACTTATGCAATCAGTGAAGCTTCTACCGATAGATTGAAATACTTATAAAGGATGATCCATTTCAAGGTTCCCTACTTCTTTTTAAGAAAAAAACATAAACTTCAAATTTCATGGGGAGTTATTATCGATGGTTCGTTCGAGCATATCGATATGATGTTTTGCTCCAAGGCCTGAATCGAAGCGGGATTTTCCGCTTAGATTTTAGACTTTACATATCCCCTTGGTGGCAAATCAACCGGCCCAAAACGTGAAATTATCTGCTCACCGAAGTGTTCTCTTTATAAATCCATTGATTGATGCGATGTGTGGGAAGTGGCGTCAAATTAGAGGACGAGAAAAAAAAATCGCTTCAGCGATTACAAAGTGCAAAATATGTAACAGGTCAATTGAAAAGTTCCCGGCCTGCAACATAGATGGAATTAGAAAGAATTAATTCCATACGATTGATAAAGAGGAATTTCGCGTGTTGATAAAATATTGCTTTTTGAAGGTAAAAAATGCAGTTGAAACAAAACCTTGGCTTGGTGACGAGCTGCCGGACAGCATACATTTGAATAAAATGGAAGTGCTGTTTCACTGAGAGAATGCACCTTGTCACAAGTCAGTGAAATCGATAACAAAAATCCATGAATTTTGCTTCCACATCCACCGTAGTATCCAGATCTGCCTCCAGCGATTATTTCCTGGTCTCAGATCTCAAAAGAATGCTCGCTGGGAGGAAATTTTTGTCGAATGAAGAGGTGATCGCCGAAACTGAATCCTATTTTGTAGCAAAGGACAAATTGCACTACAAAAATGGTATCGAAAAGTTGGAGGGTCGCTATAATCAGTGTATCACCCTTGAAGGGAACCATGTTGAATAAAAAAATTAATTTTGCCAAAAAAATGTGTTTACTATGGTTAGACGGGGACTTCTCACTTGACCTGTTATATGTATACGGCTGCAAAAACTCAAAATTTTGAAAGCTGTAAATCGATTTTGAGTTGAGGTATGCAAACTTAAGGAAATTTTTGTCTCCTGCAATTGATTTCATTTATAATTCTCTTTATTAATCAAATCGTGATTTAGTGACATTGGTTCGAAGACTACTTTTGTTGGACTCTCTTACAAATTTATACAAATTTTTATAGTTAGTTTCCTGTTCATATGCATTTATTGGAAATTTATTTTCATCTATAGCAAATAAGCTTTTCTAGCGAATGTCGAATTGATTGTGTTCAAAATTGTCATCCAAATCTCAATATAATATATCGTAACTGCACACCCAATTTTACTTCGACCTAACAATATCGATATTTTCTGGCAAAACAACCATTCTTCAATGAATTTCTCACAATTCAGTTGAGTTCGTCTTGCAGTGAAACACGGAGGATTCAAATGATTCTTAAGAGTTAGCGACACCCTTCTGTTGGCATATTTCATGTCGTAATTTATTAAAAATTTTCGCACGAAAATCATTATTTTTTGTCGATAGATTCGCATTAGCTTCTCAATATGGTAAATATCACAACTCATATCTCACATTTCTTTGTTCTTTCACCTTTCCTTCTTCTGCAAGCTACAAAATGTTTGCTTTCCTTCGACAACGTAATGTACGTTCCATATTTTACAACAGAGCTTTTGCTCTGGTCTTCTGCAGTAGCAAGATTATGAACAAACTGTAAGGAGATTAGTTATCACATAATCCGTCGTTTCATAAAAATCCAAAGAAGCATCAGTTTTAGAAGCAATTCCACTTAGATACATAAACAAAATTGCTGCTATGGTAACAAAAAACTTCATAACCGTTATATCATTTATGCTAAGCCTTAAATTAATTCATAAGCAAATTTTTTCTACAAAATTTGCAAAACAAACATACTCACAAATGCCTAAAAACTTTAAATAAATATGCTATGACAGCTCTGAAGTGTCAAAAATAAATGTTTTGCACTTAGGTTAATGCGTCGGAGTGCCAAAAAAAAAAAAAAAATTAAAAAAAAATTCAACTCGCGAATAAACTTGAAATGCACCGCAGGAGTTCGCACGCATACATTAAACGGATATTATCGTGCCACATAAATTAAGAATGACTGCTGACAGTAGTCACAATAACAGCAACAACAAGCGGCACACCTTTTGCCAGCTGACAATTTAACGCCTAAATGCCAACATATTTTTTTTTGCCTAAATCAAGAAACCAAAATTAATGAAATATCAATATTTTTTTAATAATAATTTTGGTTTTGAAAATGTGTGGACAAATATTTATCATGTGGGATCGTGTATGTGTGTACAAGAATATAAAAAGGCGTTATAGAAGGCGTGTTAGAAGTAAAAAAAAAAGAAACAGCAGTTAAAACGACAACAATGCAATAAACAATAATTGTTCGTAACATACGTTAATCACTTTGCACTGAGTTTTTGATTTTGTGGTGTGCTGTAGTTCTTACATACATATAATGTGAAGGAACTTTACGTTCATATATTATTTATTTACCCTGTAATTTTGTTGATTTTTTTTAGAAATTGAAATAATTTTGGAAGTTACTATACTAATATGTATGAGTGAGTTCTGTTATTGTTATAAAAATATTTGTAAATAATTTGTCTGGTTATTGCAGTGAAATATGCGAGCTTAAAAATTATAAAAAAGAAAATGTTCCACCAAACTTGTTAACATTTATTATGCAATTATTCATTTTATCATGTCCGTATTGATGATGACTGAATCAAATTTCGAAATCGTTCTCTTTTGTTATTCAAAAAAGGGGATGAGAAGAAAAAATATTAAAGCCAAGCCTATAAAATTCTTGAGTGAGGGCTAAAGCACCTTTTCTGTTCTTTTTATATATTTTTGTTTTAAGAAGTAGTATATTCTTCTGAGTGAGGTTGTATGTATATATATCATAAATGGAAAATTTAATAACTTTGACTGATAAAAATATTTTTTTTTTCGATGAGATATATATATGCATCAAAAATTTCCATCTTGAAAATTTTACAGGCGTAGCTTGAGAGCCAAAATTCTGCCAAAATATATGATTTCATGTTGTTATTGGCGGGTAAAAATTCGGCCGTTCCGGTATAAAGACACGATTGTCCCGAAAACTATTAGATTTTAATCGCCTCTTACGACAGGCATGCCTTACCGCGGGTAAATTCTTGAATACCTAACCCGCAGGGGGTAGTATATGATTTCGTATTGTTTTTTGGCTATATCTCATAAAAATTATTTTATCCCACTTTAGGCACTGGAGTAAATTTTTAACCAGGGATCGAATCGTCTTATCTGTGAATGGATAAACGGTCGTACGAAACAAAATTACTTGATATGCTTCACGTATGATGCAAATTGGGAGATGATGACATACTTTTCGTATTTATACGATTGTTTTATTATGATAGTTCGTAACAAGCGTACGATCAGCTATCCGTTCACCGATGTCATCATACCCAACACACAAATTACATAATGAGTTGTTCGTTCACGGAACAGACGATTCGGCTCCAGTATGTAAAGATTTTAATTCCCATGGAGACTGTTTTATTTTATTTTGCATTATTTTAATTTGATTAAATTTAATGTTATTTAATATAATTTAATTGAATTTAATTGATTTCTATTTAATTTAACTTATTTTATTTTTATTTTTTTGATTTAATATAATTTATTTTAATTTTATGCAATTTATTTTAACCACAAACAATTACAGGCCGCATTAAACAATGAATTTAATATAATTTTATTTATTTTGTCCCAATTCATATTGTTTTATTTTAATTTATTTAACTAATTAATTAAATTAATTAATTTAATTAATTTAATTTATTCTATTATGTTTAATTTTTCATTTAATTTAATTAAAATTATACAATTTTATATTAGTTTTTAGTTATTTTTATTTTATCTTATTTCAGAATATTTGTTTATATTTTATTTCACTTTGTTTTCATTTAATTTTTTTATTTAATTTAATTTACTTAATTTTTTACCTGTTTTAACATTAATTTATGCTCGTATTGATATGGCAACGTCAACAGCACCGAAAAGGCACACAGCTACGATACACCAACGCAAACGCATTGCGACGCTCTGCGTTTAAGTGTAATTCTAGCTGTTGCAGCGACTGCTTGCTGTCTGTTTCCTACGCAATGCGGCGCACACAGTAGGTAGCAATTGCAGCAATGCTAATTGAAACAATGTCTCCGTACTTTGTTGTTCAAACAACATTTTTGCTTCGATTATAGTATTTGCTGTTGTTTTTATAAAATGCACATTCTGCTGCAACTAAATTGTTCTTTTCTCACTTAACTTACAACTTCCAATCTTTTTATGTATTTGTTTGGGGCGGCATGACTTCAGAGAGTAACTGCTGCTCACACACACACACACACACACACATATATATATATATATATATATATATATATATGTGCATATGGGCTCTCAAGCATTGGAGCTCTTGGCGCAAACGATCACCTCTCTAGCTCTGACATTGCTTGTGTATTGACGTGGAGTTGCGTGAGCCACCACTACTACCAATGCAACGCCATTATGTCTGTAACAGTGAATAGCACAGCAAGCAACTTTGTCCCATTCGACCGGGAGCAACTCACCACTGCCATTTAGTTTGTTTGTTAACTTTGTTATGCGCGGTCGATTCACGAGCTAACGTCGATCGTGTTGTACTCGTACATCAACTAATATTCGATTCAATTTGTTTTGTAGTAAATTATTATTTGATTTGTGTAACATCTTAATTGAAATTTGAGCTACGTGTGTGTGTGCAGACATTTTTTTGTCATTTCCGCGTCTAGTGTTCTGTTCCACCTCAATACAGTTAGAACTTGGATACATTTTTTGTCAATTTGTGTTTGTGTTTCCTTTTGCTTTCCTTTATTGTGAATGATATGCGAGCACAATCGAACGCTATTGGTCAGTGTTTTTTCTCGGATATTTACTTGCCTCGATCGCCCTGCAATTGCAACAGTTGTTATTGTTATTTGTTTAACTATTTAAAAACTATTTTGTACGACATTTGGCGGTCTTTGTAGTGTTTTTAATTGGTACTTTAAAAGTTTGTGTGTGTGTTTTTTTTTGCAATTGATTCAGTGTGAAAATTAACAAATTGGCTTTGAAATATGCTCCCAAATAATTTACGAAATATGTTGTAATTGCTTTTGAAATTTTGAAAACATCTTGAAATTAAATATTAAAACTATTATTTCGCGAAATGTTACTAAAGTTTTAGCTATATGTATATTTTCATTGTTAACATTGTATTTGGTTGAAGTTCATTCAATTAAATTTGTTTAAAATGTATCAAAAATCTACAGAATTTCAAAACAACTCAAAAAAATGAAAAGAATAAAGCAAAATAATAATTCTGCAAGGCAAAAGTTTTGTCTTCACAGAGTATAAAATTCCATTATTTAAAATTTTTTTCTGATAAATCAGTTAAGGAACGAATTAATAGCCAATGCTAAAAATCTGATGCATTAATTACCAATCAAATAACCCAAGTTTACAAACAAACCAAATTAATTAAATAATTGAATATTTTAATTTTTTGTAAGCCAAAACCAACCATTTAATCAGAAAATCAATACAATATTTAAATGTCAAATTTCTTGCATTTTTAAGTGCGCCAAAGTGCGGCAATTATCGTTTGATCTACACTTACTACAAGATCAACGCGACGATCAATTCATGCGATCAGCGTAAATTGTTTCCAACGCAAAGCATGCATTGATTTTTTCAAATATTTTTACTGCACTACGAATACACATCAGTGCATGTGCGCATACTAAAACACAAACAAATACCTACATATGTACATATGTGTGTGTAATTTAAACTTTGTTCAATAAATTAAATTTTCTTCAACTATTGCATAGTTTGAGGCTATTATTTATGCAAATTGAAAATTGATATTTACATTTTTTTCCTTTTATTGATTGTTCTTTCTTTCTTTCCTTGTCGTTTTATAACTCCTTTTCATTAAATATGCATTATTCGTTTTTAGCTGATCTTTGTTTTTTGTTTCATTTTATTGTTGTTTAATTGGCCTTAGATGAGATGATATTTTTTTTTTTTTTATATTTTAAATCACTGCATTCTTGTTAGTAATTTACTTAACTTTTGTTTTCAATATTAAATTTACCTTTTTTGAAATCTTTATTAGTGTTCTACTACACATATTTTCAAATTCGTTTTTGTTTCTACCATTTAAATTTTTTTTTAAAGGGTGATCCATTTTTAGGTTCCCTACTTTTTTAAAGAAAAAAAAAAACATTCAAATTTAATGGGGAATGCTTATTATCATTCGAAAGAACATTATTCGGCATTTATATTTTGAAGATTATCTCTTTCAAATGTTAGCTACGTCTCAGATGGTCCATCTGTTGAGTCTAATTTTCGATAACTCGTTCGAGCATTTCGACTGGTAACTGGCGAATGACACGCGCGATGTTTTGCTCCAATAAATCCATTATTGATGCGATGTGTGGGAAGTGGCGCCGTCTTGTTGAAACCAAATATCGCTGAGATCACGAGTTTCAATTTCAGGCATCGTTTATCATGTCGCGATAACAGTCGCCATTGAAGGTTACGTTTTCATCGGCATCATTTTTGAAGAAATATGGACCGATGATTGCACCGTTTTTTTTTGGATCAAATGGCAGCTTTGAATCTCTTCAGGTTGCTTGTGGTCCCAAATGCGGCAATTTTGCTTATTTAAATACCCATTGAGCTAGAAGTGGGCATCATCTCTGAACAAAATTGAGACTATTGAAGAAAGTACCTCTATTTGGATCACTCTTTATAACATTATTTTTTATATATAAAAGGATTTCATTTCTTCTCTGAGATATATGTACATTTTGCCTTTCGGAGGAATCAAATATTCAGTTATTAGCAAATAAAGCGAACTGTTAGTTTAAGAACCTGTTTTTAAGAATCTGGTCATGATTAAGCTGACTATATCGAAGCATATTTTTATGGTTCTTCTCGTTCTGTTAATTTGAGAACCTTTTTTTAGATCTTAGAGAAACAAAAATTAATTTCATGTAGAAATTTTTCATGTTTTTACTGTGGCTCTCTTTAGAGTAGAAGGGGGAATTGAAGAGATTAATCGACAAAGATATTCTTAAGTGGAGGAAGTAGTATTCAGTTATTAACTGTTGGAAAATTCGATATCTGTAATCGTCTGTTCCGTAAGCGTAGAACTCGTCACGTAATTTTGTGTGTTGGCTGTGATAACATCCATGACCGGATGGCTAATCGTACGCTTGTTACGAACTGTCATACGAACACAATAAAATAATCGTATACATACGAAAAGTGAATCGAATCCCATTTACTTCACACGTGAAAAGGATCACTTAATTTTGTTTGGTACGATCGTTCATCCGTTCACGGATCACACGATTCGACCCCAGGTTTTCAGATTTTATATACGAACTATATTTTGCACGCGACTTCGTCTTTCTAATAAGACTCTTAATTGATTTTTTATGTTTTTTATTTTATTATAAACCATAAATTTTTATATCATAATGTTTGGATACTTATAAATTTTTTGAAATCAAAATCTCAAGCAAATCGAAAAAAAGATTTTTTCGAAAAGAGCATTCTACTTCCCGGAAATAAAGTTTTCCACGTACTAGGTAAAACGCTATTTATTTTCCAAATAACAAGCAAATCGAAAAATAATTCCATTTATTCGAATGGATCTGTCAAAGCTCCACTTTTCGTAAAGAAAATTTTTCCAAGTATTAAACTTGGCGAATAGCAATCTATATTCAAAATATAAATTAAAACTCTGATTTTCCGAATATATCGGTACCAAGTCTAATTATATTAAAGAAAAGCTCTTCTCATATATAACCTAGGCCGATAGCTATGTATATATGTTCCAAATGTGAAGCTAATCGATTGTTAATTGCGATATTTTCGAATAGATGGGCTGCAGGTCCACTTCCTGTAAAGAAAAACTATTTATATGTTAATGTAGGCAAAATGCTATCTATACTTTAAATATAAAGCAAGCCGAAACATAAATATGATTGTTTCCAATAGCCCAAGGCCCGTTTCCCTGCATTCTTGTCGGATACTTAAGCAATACACAGAACACACCCTTCGTTAGGTTGTGCGTTGATCCGTTAGTCATTCGGAAAACTTTTTAGACATATAGTATAGATGGAAAAGGTTTCAACTTAAATTTTTTTCTGTAGTCAATACGAGTTCCCATAGTATGGGTATAGTTTTACATTTGTAATACATAATATCTTTAAAAGATCGCGCACTACGTCCAATGATACGGACCAATGATTCCACCAGCCCATAAAGTGCACCAAACATTCAGTTTTTCTGGATGTAACGGTGTTTCAACATACACTTGAGGATTACCTTCACTCCAAATGCGGCAGTTTTGTTTGTTGACGTAGCCATTCAACCAGAAGTGCGCTTCATCGCTAAACATCGCTAAAATGGACGTAGTGCGCGATACGTTTTCCGCACAGAACCATTATTTTCGAAATAAAATTGCACTATTTGCAAGCGTTGTTCAGGCGTGAGTCTATTCATGATGAATTGCCAAACCAAACTGAGAATAAATCACTTGACAGCTGTTAAATCGGTCGCCATCTTGAAAAGTAATGCCAACTTAAAGTTCTATACCTCTATAAAAAACACCCTTTAGTTAAACAATCATTTGCAATAGATCAATACAAATAAAAGTAAAATAAACAAAATTAATTTTATTTTGCCAGATATGCTATTTTGTCAACACTGTGTGATCTAGTTGACCTAATAACCTTAACTGCCCCGCCAGTATGTGCTAGTGTTTAGGAAAAGCTCCCAATACTATTGCCGAAAAAAAAAATTTGAAGAATTAGAAAATTTGCCTTTAGTTTGAAAATGATTTATTTCTATTCCTCAATGCATGCATTTACTGTGTTCAAAAATGATTTCAACACGTTTCACTGACAGAGAACATTTTATTTTGGTGTATTTAAAAAATAATAATTTTTAGAGTTGTTGAAGACTCTTTTACAAGCCAGATGGATCCAACCAGCCTTTACTCATTTTTCGCTTAATCTTGAAAATTCGTCTGTAAAATCAGCTGTAAATTTCTTCTCGCCAATTTAATACCAAAATTTAGCTCTTAGTACTTGGGAATCGTATTAGACAGCAAATTGTCCTAAAGACTCAATGTAGAGAAGTGAGTGAACAAGTTACCAGCGACCTCTGTATGGATGTAAAAGAGCATTTTTTTGTGTCTCGCGCCTGCTTTCTCGCACTGGATGTGCGTTGCTAACGTAAAGCCAATACGCTTTAGTATGGTGGAAGGATACGAACAAAATCACACAGATATGTATATGCATACACTTTAGAGGATCCACAGCACAATCTGTAGCGTTTCATGCGATTTTGAAAAAACCCCCCGCAAAACTTACAGCTAAAACCAACTTGAGATAAGCAAACATTGTAGTATCTTCGAGGCCGAAATTTTTGCCATAAAAATGGCTACTCCAGAGAGCAGGCTTTTATAGAAAAAGAACATATATTTATGTAGACAGCCAAGCGGCCATTAAAACCTTGATTTTATGCAGCACGAAATCGGCCGCGGTTACACTGTGTAAGGAGGGAACCAAAACTCTTCTGCTCTTCTGGCTAAAGAGCTAAGTAACTACTAAGTAAAACTAGGCAAAACTAACTAATCTAAAATTCTTTAGGATCGATTTGAAGTTGTGTCGAAACTGTTTCTGAGTAATATTTAAATATATATTTTTCTCAATAAAGCTTATCCAATGCGCTCTAACTGTCATATATCGTACTATGCTGGTAACACTTAATCTACGAGTAATGAAATATTTGAAAAATTTGAGAGTCGTATCAATAGAAGAAACTGATAGCGCTAGAAACGAATAAAAGGCCTAATTACTAAAAGTTAAAAGCGTCCAATAGGTGTTTTCTCAGTCACAATTCTTTGCATTTCACAAACTCACTAGCACACAACACTTGCTTGAGTTTATTTGCTCGTAGTGTGTTTGGCATGGTGGGCGATCCCAACTGACCAACTCATGCATATACGAGGGGTGATCAGAAAATAATGACAATTTTAATTTTTTGAAAAAAGTATTTAATTATACGTCTACATTGATAATGTCTCTCGATCATTGAGATTACTTTTAGTTCTTTCAGTAATGTGCTGTAAAACGACGGCCCTTTAAATTTACTTAATTTCTGGAAATATGAAAAAGTTACATGGAAATTGGGGCTGAACTCCTTATTGATCGTTTGTCCTTGTGGCAGAAGTCTAGCCTTTTTGGTGTGGGCGAGCCAGAATGCCTCCACAGCGATTATTGAACCTTAGTTTCGGTTTAATGTTTCGTCAACTGTTATAATTCGTTTCAGCCGTAATTTACGTGATATTTGGTACATACTTGAAATTTGGTACACAAGGAGCTATTTGCCTAAATTTAAATAAGGATCAGTTTTTCTTCCGGGAAATGGAACGGCCCCATCTCTCCAAAAAAATCTTATTTTTTGTTTGATTTACTTGAAGGTATAATTTAGCAATTTACATAATATTTTAAATAGACCAGGGGTCAATCTATCTTATCTAGTAACACCTGAGCAACATCCACTCGTCGGTGTTTTCGTTGAAAATTCAACAGTTTGCTATCACTTGTTTCATACCCAAAGCATTGGAAATAATGTCATGACATAATCCAATCGATAAGTCAACATCCACAGCGGCTTCTCTATTTGTCATTTGGCGATCGTTCATAACTATTTCTTTCACTTCTTCCACGTGCTTAACGTTGTAGATGTGCTGCGGCGTCCAGGGTGTTCGTCGAGCGCATAAAAACACTCAGGGAAAAGTATTCTCCGCGGCTTCGAAACTTAAAAAATATCATTATTTTTTCAACACACCTCTTATTTTATTCGGTATTAAAAATATATGTCTTCATAAACCTACGTTTTCCATTGAAAGTTCTTTCGAATATTTTCATTTTAAAAATATTTAATTTCCAATTGACTATAAAAATTCAAATTGTTAAGTAAAACGACACTCAGTCCCTTTATTTAATGGGTTAAGAAACAACAACAAATACATATTTACATAATACAAGTTTTATTTGCTTAGTCACTAAACAAATGCTAATTAGGCGTACAAATCTATGGACAATTCCCAAATAACTTCTATTCCAATTCAATCAATAACTAACATACAACACTTGTGAACAGAACACTAATAAGTTGAAACAAAAAGAATATACTTACATTCACATGAGATTTATTCTATTAAATAGCCATTCTACTCATTAGCGCAATTAAATCAATCAGAGATTAAGTTACACTCGACCTTACCTACTTTTGATTAATCGGCTCACTTATACCGCACACATTTGCACGGGGCACGGCCGAACGCGCTTCGTGATGCACATCCAAGTGTTGTAAACATATGTTTCTTCCCTCTATGGCTATTATCTGCAGTAGTACATTTATACATACGTATACTTTATATATACCCGTACGTAAACGTAAATGGGAGCTAAAAGTTTTTACTAACAACAACGCCTTGCAGGCGCAATAATATCATACATTAAAGTAATAAATAATCGTAGTATTATTCACGCCATTGCTGCTTATGAGCATTCCCTTTGATATATCATAACAAAAAGAATAACAAACACAAATAAATAATCACATGATGATCAGTTAAAAATGAAAGCAAAAAAAAAAAAAATTTACAACTGTTGTTGCCAGCTTTAAACTTTGAATTTAAACAGTATTATTATTGTTATTATTCAACACGGTTGAAGTTGGAAAATCCATACATAATATTTTGCCTTTTGCTATTTACTGATCGCCGACCGATCGTTCATCAAAGTGTTGATCAGTCACCTCAACGGCAACAGATCGTGAATCAATCAACAATAAGCTGCTGCTGCACTCATAATAATTTGCCAATGGCTAAGGTTTTAACACCGCACTTCCTCAACAAATGTGCTATCGCTTCGCTCAGTACTCAATCACAGCAAATGCAAATGTTTTCTTTAGTTATTATTGCGGATGATATTGTAGTGATCTTCACTATTATTGAATGTATAAATTTATTATTACGCTATGTTATGTTATTCCCATAAAATAAAGGTTTTTCTTTGTGGTGTAAAGTTTTACAAATTGTTAGACCCTATTTTTGGTTTGGATCTGAAAATGTTATTTGCTTCTTACATACGATCAGTGAATGCATTTGAAAGGAAAAGTTTTAAATAACAAACAAATATAATATTATAATAACTATAATATCTTTTATAGTTTATTTTTATTGTTTATTACGCAATAGAATTTACAATTTGTTGGATTTGACAGCACTTATCCAAGCGCACAATAAGACAAGCAATGAGAGTGAAATAAAACGTGATCTTTATCATCAAATATATTTTTTGCTTTTCTTTTCACTTTATCATCTTCTGATATATATCATTTTGTTGTTTGTAGTGTATACAATATATTCAACATTCTCTTTTCAATAAACCACGCGACAAACTGCCCACAGATTTATGCTAATTAAATACATAGTTACTTATGTATGTTGATACACAAATAAAATCACGAGTATAGTGCTCTATCGTAACTTAATATTTATGAAAAAAGTAATATCTACAGTTTTCCGTTTCTTAATTTAAATTTTATGAAAATTCAATATTTTTTTCGAAGAAAATAAATCTGTGGGCTTGTATTTATGATCGTCGCATGATCACTCCACATTTTTGTAGGTTTGCGATCATTCTCATCAATGCATAGATAAGTTGACTAAATCTGAAAGCTTCTTGTAAAAAAAAAATTCATCAATAAATTAGTTTGAATAAATAAATGCAAATGAGCGAATCATTCAAAATCTATCACTATGGCAATTCGTTATAACAACAATTCGTAGCAACAACAAAAGCTAACTTGAATTAAATCAAATGAAATTGCAAAAAATGTGTACACAAATGAATGAAAATTAGTAACTAATAGAATAATAAATTGAAGTTACATATGTAGATTCGATCACCTGCGATATTTTTTTTTGTTGAATTTAAATAATCATTTCCGTTGCGCAAATTTACGAAGGTGATCTAAAAATTTTCCGACCTAACAAGAGTAAAAAAAAATTCTGAATTGTTTAGTGTGGCCTGTAATTGTTTGTGGTTATACGTAAGTGAGCTTTTATTCAAATGCCTATTTTGCTAGAATTTTTTGAATTGAATATTTTGTTATACAACAAAGAAAAATTGGTAGAATTGACAGCTGTTTCGGAGATCACCACATCTCCTCATCAGACTTCTTTTGCCAGGAATCGAACCGACGGATTCTGACATCACAGGCGAGTGCTCTACCACTGAGCCAACGTCTGCCATGTAATCTGTCGTTGTAATATTCAATTTATTACTAACCAACAACTATTAAGTGCGCTAATATTTAACCGCTATTTTTTACTTAATGTTTGGTTAATAAATTATTTCTTATTATTTTTTTATTTTTCTCCTTGTGACTCTGTACGCTTCTCCTAGCGATGCTGGCATCTGTGTACGCGCAACCCGCCGAAATAAAGGAGGATCCATTTCGGGGTTCTCTATATTTTTAAAGAAAAAACACAGAAAATTCAAATTTGATGGGGAATTTTTATTATCATTCAAAGGACATTGTTTGGTATTTATTTTTTTGAAGATTATCTGTTTCAAATGTTCGCCGCAGCTACGTCTCAGATGGTCCATCCGTTGAGTCTACTTTTCTTTAACTCGTTTGAGCAATTCGACTGGTAACTGGCGTATGAAGCGCGTGATGTTTTTCTCCAAGGCCTGAATCGAAGCGGGAATATTCGCATAGACTTAAGACTTTACATACCCCCACAGGAAAAAGTCTAATTGTGTGATATCACACGATCGGTTATCATGGCGCGAAGTGGTCGCCATTGACAGCTTGACACGACTCACGCGTGATCTGTCAAAAAAAGGATATTGGAAAAAGTACCTCTAGTTGGATCACCCTTTAGTAATCGACATTTTGCAATGCAAAATAATTGTTCATGAAGGTGATGATTGCCTCTTCATTTGTCAAAAATCTCTGTCCGCCGAGAGTAATTTTTAAAAAAGAGAACCAAAATAAATTGCTTGTGGCTGGTCAATAAGACGCAGCTCAGCGGAACTCACGTGTTTAATGTTTAAATGCATTTTTCTAAATACTAAGGCTGCCATTTTCTGGATCATAGTTAAGAAAAGTTTTGATCATAACTTCTAGCACTAGATTATCTATTAAAAACACTATTTTATTTTTTATTCCTTTTCGATGAATCTCTGAAGCACTTCTTTTCGAAACCAGACAACATTTTTAAAATGATTTAATTTTTTAAATTACAAATAGAAATGAAAGGAAATATTCTTTTTCGTGAAGTCAAATCGAAACATGATGACATTCTTATTCTTCTTCAATAGTGGTCCACTCTTAGCTTCTACAAGTATATGCTTTTTGGCGCCAGTTGGAGATACTAAGCTCGCTTTGAATATGATCCTTCTAGTACAGTGGCGACCTTCCTCTTTGCTACCACCAGCGGGTACTCTATCGAATACTTTAAAATCCATTCGGTCGGCATAACCTAGCCATCATAGCCGCTGTTTCTTGATTCGCTAAACTATGTCAGTTCATCGTTCTATTGCCTGCGGTATCCGCCGTTGCCAACGCGCAAGGATCATAAATTTTCCGTAAAACTTTTCTCTCGAAAACTCCTAAAGCCTATTCATCGGATGTAGACATCGTCCAGGTTCTGCACCATATGTCAGGACGGTAATGACGAGCGACTTGAAGAGTTTGGTTTTGGTTCGTCGAGAGAGGACTTTATTTTTCAATTGCCTACTCAGTCCAAAGTAGTACCTGTTGGCAAGAGTGATTCTGTGTTGGATTTTAAGGCTGACATTTTTGGTGTTGTTAATGCTCCTTCCTAGATAGACGAAATTATCTGCGACTTTGAAGTTATGACCGTCAACAGTGACGTGGTAGCCGAGTTTATTTCATGACATATGATATTTCGCCTTGCTCTTGTTAATTGTCAGACGCATTCGCTCGCTCCTTTGTCTAACCTGGCCAATGATATCAATAAATATATTATTATTTTTATAAAATTAGATTATAACTGGCAAAAAAAATAAAAAAATAAGTATTAAAAATGCATTGCTTACTATGACGATTAGAGACCAACATCTACACTTTTCTAATTGCGGTCGTCCCTGGGGCAGAGAATGTTAATACCTCCGAGTGTATCTGGGACATGAAATTAAAAACTCTTCGTAAAAAATTATACCATAAATGCATAACCTATATGTATATAAAATCGTTTATCGAAAGAGAAGAAAGCGGCTGTCTTCTAGACACCTATATTTCTTATTCGGATATATTTTCAAAAGTCACTGAGGAAGCATTGATCGAGTGGATTGAAAGATTATAGTAAAATGAACTAACTTTCATCAGAAAAAAGTAATTCTTTACCAACGCTCCAGCAACTCTTTTGGTTGATGCAAAAATACTATAAGGGCTTTGTTTCTTATGTAGTCCAAGGTTAAGATACTACTTGGTAGGGACATAAATTATGTTACAACATTAAACACACGCATTTCAATAGAAGAATTGAGCATACCACATAATTCCCATATGATTTATAACATATAACCTGTAAGGCGTTAGTCTGTATCGGGAATTCTAAATTGTGTGAGTTTTCAACATGGAATGGTCAGATAATGAAAACCGTATCGCTGTTATAGCGCTTTTCAAGTGTGAAATGAAATAAGGTGATATTTTCAAAACACTCCTTTCGCTCGGCATTAGTCGCATGTTCGTCTACCGGTGCATAAAACTGTTCGAGGAGACTGGGGATGTTAAAGACCGCCACCGGTCGGGCCGTCCACGCACAGTTCGAACGCCGCAAGTCATCAAAACTGTCAAATCAAGAATTCTGCGAAATACGCTCCGAAAACATAAAATCATGGCCCGGGAGATGAATGTTTCGCAAAAGTCCATGAGTCGAATTATTAAAAAAGACTTGGGACTTGGGGCTTTCAAACGGCGTACCGGACATTTGTTGACTGCAGCTTTGAAAAAAAATAGGGTGGTAAATGCAAACGTCTTTTGGTGAAGCACGCTGATAACTTGCACAGAAAAATCTTGTTTACCGATGGAATTTTTTTTTACCGTGCAGGAAAAATTTAATAAACAAAATGATAGGGTCATCTAAGGAAGCATCTGAACTGATTCCACGGGTCGAAAAAGGTCATCACCCAGCTTCAGTCATGGTTTGGTGGGGTGTCTCTTATGATGGGGTAACTGACTTGCATTTTTGCGAACAAGGGGTCAAAACATCGGCCAAAGTTTACCAAGAAACCGTTTTGGAAGCTATTGTAGACCACTTAACCATTTCATGTTCCAAAACCAATCATGGACTTTTCAGCAAGACTCTGCGCCGTCCCATAAAGCTAAAACGACACAAATCTGGCTCCAAAACAATTTACCAGCATTCATTTCCTCTGAAGAGTGGCCCTCTGGCAGTCCTGATTTGAACTCGCTAGATTACAAATTGTGGACAGTTTTAGAGGACATGGTTTGCCACAAAAGATACCCCAACATTGATTCTCTTAAGACAGCTTTGATTCATGCTGTGGCCAATTTCCCAATGGAGGAGGTGCGCGGGGCTATTGATGATTGGCCAGTCCGACTTAAGGCGTGCGTGAAGGCCAAAGGCGGGCATTTCGAATGAATACTGCTTTTTTGTATGCAATATATATCAATAAATATGTAAAAAAAAATTGGTCCAAAAACATTCATTATTTTTTATTTTATAGCATAAAATGTGTGTAACAATATTTATGTCCCTACTAAGTACTTTTTTAATATAAAATTTTCTGAAATTTTGCGTATATCCAACTTTGCAATGATTTTTCGAATAAACTGGCTAAATTGTCTCAAAATTTTGTGTGTTACTACAGGTGCAAACTATAGAACGACTAGTATAAATAACTGTCTGTTCTAATATAGCCGTCATAATAACGGTATTCCACTTATAATACCTCACATGATTGATTTTAAAATAATAAAAAGGACTGTACACAGTGTCTTATCATTCGAATGATGGTATTCATAAGGCCGCCGTTCATCAATTGCGCCTTACGTCTCAAATAAATATTGAATGTACAACACTTTATGAATACTAATTACAGTTATACAACATACAATAATGAAAGAAACATATGTTTGTAAGTAAATATGTACAACCCATATAATTTCTCTCCCTTCCAACCTTTCACCCCGATTTTCACTAAAAACTAATCTTTTCAACCATTCCAATTACGAAATGTCAATATTCTAACATTCAAAGCCTTAAAAAGCTCACCACCAAACCAAATTGGCTTGAAAAGTGTTCGATTTCCGTTTTATTTTAATTAAATAATTTTTATATTTGGTAAAAAATGAAATTGTTGGCAGGCTAACTGAGTGATCGGCGGTAGTGTCGCTGTAGTTTAACAACCCAAAATGTTTTCGTTCCTATGTTATGTCATACAAAGCTTACAAAATCCGATTAATACTTTTTTTTTACTTATACTTACAATGAATGGGCTAGAAGTACATATATACGTCTGTATATAGGCTTTGTATTGAGTTTTTACTGTTAATAAGCTTGTATTGGTGGACAACACGTTTGTTTAGGTTGTATGACGATCTTAAAACAAAATTTTCTCGTCATACTTGTCAGAATTTCCGCAAAAGCCCACAAGCAACAAGAGCCAGTACACCTGCTTGAGCAGTATTTTCATTACTTTTCTGACTGCGTTTTACTTGGCATTTGGCAGAAAAGCGTAATTATTTTGTAGTGATCGTAATTTGATCGCCCCATTTATGTTATGGATGCTGCGTTCATGTGTGGTGTAGCCTCAATGTTGTATTGTATAAGTGATCATATGCCATATACACATTTTGGATTAAACTTTTTCCAATTCGAGCAGAAGTTAATCTGAACTTAAATGAAAGTCTCAGTGGAAAATCATTTGAGATTATGTTGAGAATGATTATACTCCCTTACACTCAAACTAATTCTCAAAATAGTAGTTCTATTAGATCGTTTTATTCTTTTAACAGGTCGATTAGAAAGTCCTCAGCCTGAAGCATAGATGGCTCTACTAGAATTAAATCGATATACTTAAGTAGTTAGCCCTAACCTTCAAAAGACAAAAGTTTGTGAAATAAATCATTTTGAGTGAAGCAATTTTTGTTATTGTGGAAAAAAAGATGAAAATTTGGCGTGTTGATAAAATATTGCTTTTTGAAGGGAAAAAATACCGCTGAAGCAAAAACTTGGCTTGATGACGAGTTTCCGGACACTGCACCAGGAAAATCAACCATCAAGGATTGGTATGCTAAGTTAAGTCGTGGTGAAATGAGCACCGAAGACGATAAACGCAATCGACGCCCAAAAGAGGTTGTTACCGACGAAAACATCAAAAAAATCCACAAAATGATTTTGAATGACTGTAAATTAAAATTGAATGATATAGCAGGCACTCTAAAGATATCAACTGAACGTGTACGTCATATCATTTATGAATATTTTGGTATGAGAAAGATCTGTGCAAAATGAGTGCCGCGCGAGCTCACTTTCTACCAAAAACAAGAAATGTTTGGAGATGTTCAAGAGTAATAAACCCGAGTTTTTGTATCGATATGTGACAATGGATGAAACATGGCTCCATCATTTCACTCCGAAGTGCAATCGACGGTCATCCGAGTGGACTGCTCACGATGAACCCGCTTCAAAGCGTGGAAAAACGCAACAGTCGACTGGCAAGGTTATGGACTCTGTATTTTAGGATGCGCATTGAATAATTTTCATTGACAACCATGAAAAAGGAAGGACCATCAACAGCGACAATTACATAGCGTTCTTGGACCGTATGAAGGACGAAATCGCCGAAAAACGGCCGCATTTGAAGAAAAAGGAGGTGCTGTTTCACACAATGAACCGTGTCACAAGTCAGTGAAATCGATGGCAAAAATCCAAGAATTGTATCGAATTACTTCCGTATCCGCCACATTCTCCAGATCTGACCCTCAGCGAATATTTCCTGTTCTCAGATCTCAAAGGATTGCCCGCTGGGAAGAAATTTTCGTCGAATGAAGAGGCGATCGCCGTCAGGTTTTGAAGCAAAGGACTAATTGTATTACAAAAATGGGATCGAAAAGGTGGAGGGTCGCTATAAACACGCTGTACCCTAACATGAACGATCTATATTTTTATCCAAATCTTATCTATTTTCGTCGATCTGTTGGATCTATGACCCCCTTCCCGGAAAGATAGTATAGTATATGCTAACCTACCAACCTACTAAATTTCAAGCAAAATGTGTTTGCTCTCTGGTCCATTTCCGGTATTTGTTTATCCAAACCAAAACATACCCTCGTACGAAAATTTAAATATATCGAATGAATTTCAAATAAATCGATTTATGGTTCGATTTTATAATATATATCGTAGTAGTCCTTATGTTTTTTCATCATTTACCCAAAAATCAAATCAATTTTCAAGTAAATAGAACAATAAATTAATATTTTTTCGTTGCCTCGTTCACTTTGCAGAAAAATTGGTATTTTTTCTATAAAAACCTTCTCTTGCCAGCTATAAATAATTAAAACAAATCGATACAAATAGGCATCGCCCTTCTCAAATGACGAATTATTTAAATTTAAACGAATTTTACTTTTCTGAAAAGTTTGTCATCTTTCAAAAATATCCAAACTTCACAGTAACACTCTCCGGGTGCCAATGAAGATTTTAACAAGATCGATTGAGTGGTTTTGGAGCCTATAAGCTAAAGGGTGATCCACTTATAGGTATTTCAATAGCCTTTTTTTGACAGATCACGTGTGAGTCGTGTCAAGCTGTCATGTTATTTTTGTTCAGTATTGTATGACATTTGTTCATAGAAAGACTTACGCCTGAACAACGCTTAAAAATCATTCAACTTTATAACGAAAATTCACGTTCTGTACAGAATGTGTTTCACGCTCTTCGCTCTACTTAAGATCAACATAATCAGCCTACTGAGCGTACCATTCGCAACTTCATTCACCCATCTTGGGACCCAGCATTCATTATTTGATAATATTCGACCGAATAGACCACGTCCAGCACGCAGTGAAGAAAATATAGCAGCCGTAGCTGAGAGTGTACACGAAGACCGTGGAGAGTCGATTCGGCGCCATTCGCAGCAACCAGGACTGATGTATGGAACGACTTGGCGCACTTTACGTCGAAATCTTAAATTGATAGCGTACAAAATGCAGCTTGTGCAAGAACTGAAGCCGCTCTATGGGCTCTTGAAAAGTTCCAAGAAGATCCGACGTTTTCGAGTCAAATTTTGTTCAGCGCTAAGGCCCATTTCTGGCTCTATGGGTATGTAAGTAAGCAAAATTGCCGCATTTAGGACGAAGAAATTCAAGAGCTGACATTTCATCCAGAAAAAACAACGCTTTTGTGTGGTTTGTGGGCCGGTAATCATCGGCATTAAATTAATTATAAACATTTTTTCAAAAATGATGACTGTGAGAATGTAACCGTCAACGGCGATCGTTATCGCGCCATTATAACCGACTATTTGATACCTGAAATTGAAGCTCCGCGTTAAATGCTCAAACAAGTCATCGAAAATTGGACTCAACGGATGGACCATCTGAGACGTAGCCCCGGCCAACATTTGAAAGAGATAATCTTCAAGAAATAAATGCCAAAGAATGTTCTTTCGAATGATAATAAACATTCCGCATTAAATTTGAATTTTCTGTGTGTTTTTCTTAAAAAAAAGGGGGGAACCTAGAAATGAATCACCCTTTATATACGTATATATAGAAGATAATAATAATTCTTAGTAAAAAATAGTATTCAAATTGTTTCCATAATATTTCTCCAAGTTCCGCTAGCTCTTGGAGAATGATGTTGTAGAACAGCTTCGTGTCAGAAATTCACTCCGAGGAGTTGACATTTCCTTCCTCAATAAGCTTACGCACGATAGCAAGCACTGGTAACCACTCGACTAGTACAGCCGCTTGAGGATTATAATTATTATGAAAAGTTTTCTGAGTTTTTTGTTTTGTTTCATGTCTGTTGGGTATAAATTGGCAATATCTATATTAATTTTTATAATAATATCTTGGGCGGGTTGTGCATTCGCACTCTTATACGGTCGCCCGTTAGTCAAGGTTATGATCATTGCAAGCGACTTTAGCTACTTGCTCTTGACGGCTCTAAGCTCTTAGCTGTTGGTTGATTATCTTTTTGTCTATTTATTTTTACTATGCGCACAATGTTCGCGGCATTGCGGAAAGCAATTGCTATTCTAACAATTGTTATTCTATTACCATTACCATATTGCCACTTACGATTGCCGTCCGTTAGCCATTTGCGGTTATGCTTGAGATGTTGGCCAAAACCACATTAAAGCCGGCCATTGTTGCCCTCTAACCATGGAATTTGCTAATTAAAATATAAAATGTATATATGCAATTATGTATATAATAATATATGTATAAATAGTATTTATTTACTGCAAACAAATGTGAATTCAATGCGAGGCAACAATGACACATTCACAACAACAACAACTACGACGACGACAATAACAAAAAGTAACTAAGAGCCTCAGGTATATACTCGTATCACTTCCACTCTTATCGCCAGCTTTCAAGTACGAAAATAAAAGTTTTACTAATTAAAGAATAACATGTACTTTAAATGCTGCTGGGCGAAGGCGGAGGAAAAAAATTATTTGTTATAAAATAAATGTGAATGAATTAGCGCTGATATCTTGTGTGGGCGCGAGAAATTCAATGTGTTCGTCTAGCGAAAATTTTAAATACAATTCATGAATGAAGCTACGCTTGTGAAGCTAAGCTTAGTAGTTAATAAATACAATTTTTGATTAATGCGAAATGCATGAATGATTATAACAGTCAATCTGAAACACTACTACCAGGAGGAGATCTGTTATGTGCTTAACATTTATATTTTTATATCTAACAGCTCATCATTCAGAGTGTGAGATAGCGTTAACTGGAGAGGTTAGCCCTCAGTTTCGTCAAAGCTCGTGAATAATAAAAAAATTAATTCGTGTCCTTTTTGTGTCTGCTAAATACTGATCAGAAAGATCCGGAGAATCTGACAGAAATACATCATTGTTTCCCATTCCGTGAGCTGTATATCAAACATTCTTTAAAAGGCTTAACGTGCCCAATAAGCACATCGAGAGCTATGACTGATCTGAAACGCGAGAAATTTCGGTTGATTACTTTAGAATAAGGTAACAAATGGTCTGCCAAAAGAGTACCGGAAACCAAACATTTAAGCAGCCCGGTTAAAGGATTGTCAAAAATCTTTTTTTCGTTCAGTTGGCAAAACTGTCCTCTGTACTGACGTGGAACTTGAACGCGATTTTTCGTTTAGTTTGCTTGCATTGCTCAATGTTGTTAGCCAATTTTAGTTCTCGCCTCGAATTTTCTTCCAAAAAACATAATCGTGTAACGGACACTCCGGACAACTCCGACCCCTTATTATTTCAAAAAATGGCCTACCTTGAACTTGAAGATGATATAATAAATTTTAATGAATAATAAAAATTTATTATGTTAATGACCAATTCTCGGAACTTTTCGGACAGAATGTTTTAGTCGATAATTTTAGATATGAAAAGTTTTTAAAGTAATTTATTTTTTGTAATTTTTCTTCTAATTACATTTTTTAGGATTCTCTTTGGTATTTTGTTTCAGCAATTTGTCAGCATGATTGGACACCATTTTCTCTTTTAACACTTACGTATGACAAAGTTCAAAAAGTATCGTCAACTTTCTCGAAATTTAGACTAGTTCCAACATAGCTAAAGTCAGATTTGGAATTACTGAAAAATTCATGGTTTTTGTTAGAAAATTTTATTAACTAGTCTCATACCCGCATTCCGATCTTTTTTAATACTATCATTGTGAAACGAAGTGACCGGATAGTAAATTTATCGTACTTTAGCCTGAAAACGGTAGACCATTTTGAATATTTTATTTGTAATGAGTAAAAAAACATGGGTAGAAAAATTTTCAAGCTCACCGCTTACCACTGAAGACTTACTATAGATTTCCCCTGCACAACGTTCTAAATTTTAGTTAAAAGACTCGAGATTACAAGAGGAAAGTTGTATATTGCTACCCTATCGACAATTATTCTGTGCTTTGCTATTTTCTTCATTAGTTGCTTGTTTCTTCTCACTAATAATTCTATGTCGACCCAAAAAATAGTAATTTCTGATGTTGACGGAAATTTCGCTTTTTAGTTTAATTAAAAAAGTAGGCGAATTTTTATTTTTCTCAAAAATATATATTTATTTACTCAGCAATTTTAGGGATAAACCTTGAGCTCACTTTTTTGTATATGTTCAATTTTGAGAGCCAAAAACAATACGAGCTTGTATATAACTCCTAGCGATTTTTTAGTTTTGCTTCGTGCACGCGTACATAACCTCAAGCTACGTCCTTATGGTAGGAACTCGTGATTATTGCAGAAAACAGTGAGATAAATATAGAAAGTTTATGTAATTTTGCGTGCTTTTTTCGGTTTCACGTTGTCTTTTTCATTGGCTCGATAAGTCAACGATCCTCGGGAACTCTTTTGATAGTAATTTCACGATTCTGCCTAACAATTTCCTTCACTTTCCAAAAGTCTCTTCGTTTGTGCGTCAAAAACGATCGTAGTTATTCACATCTTCTAGTCCTTTTGTGAAAAGCTGGCACCACTTGGAAAAATTGTTTTTTGGTTCACTACTATTGTCAATATTTCAAATATTTGTGAGCATATGTATTTTTTAGACGAGTGTGTCGTTATAATCAAAAATGATAATCAAATGTGAGTAACTTCCGAAATTTGAAAGGTCACTTTTTTTGGAACATATCTCTTATACGAAACTCGCTACGGTGCCTCGCAGCAGTAACTTGAATTTTTCATCATTACGGTTTCTAAGATTGGTATTTATTTATATATGATTAAGTTTTCCAAAAAACTGGGTTCGATCATGTTGTTTTTTTTTCCGAAGATAGATGATCTTGAGGATGAGAACAGAACACTCAATCTAGATAATAGACGAAAGATTCTTATATAAATAGAGTTTTAAAAGCGAAAAGTTATGAAATTATAAAATAAAATTAAACACAAAGATCAGACCAAAAGATGTTAGTGAATAAAAAGTGAAAAAATATTGTCAAAGGCAAAAAAAAAAAAAAAAAAAAGAATATTTGGGAAATGTATCTGCTTGGGAAAGAGTAAAAAAAAAAAACTACGAATAAAAACGCACATCCGATATTACCAAAAATCGAACGATGCTATGAAAAGCATCGTGGTGAGCTTTTATAATTGACAAATCTCCAACCTATTGAACAAAATTCGCGAAAATGTTTTTGATACCGAAAAAGTTCGAGCAAACCCTTCGCGTTTCACCCATACAACCAGCGACGCCGGCACAGCCCGGCTCTGGTCTGAATCCCGAATTCCATCGTGGCTGTACAGGCAAAGCGCATGCCTGTGGTACACTAAAGTCACGTTTGGCTGCAAACAACAACAACAATGCTGTGGCAGCTCCAACCAAAAACAGCATACACATACCGAATCATTCAACATCTGGGTCGAGCTTTACAACAAAATCGAATCCGCGTAAAAACAGCATCAGCTCGGAAACAATTAGTGATAGTGGCTCCGAGAATTCAGCGTCATGGCATTCACACGACTCAATGGTTGTTACACCAAATGGACGCAAATCGATTAATGGCAGTGCGATCACACCAACTACACATACGCCTGGTGTCGTTAAACCAGCGCTTGCCAAGAAACCCAAACTCAGCACACAGACCAAGGAGTATGCAGTTGCTATGGCAAAAGCTTTAAAGGCCGTGGATACACCACGTTCACCAATGATGGCCGTTAAACGCGTACAAAGTAAGCAACATAATACACCAAACGCACGCACTGCATCACCAGCGTCTTCTATGCAGAGCACAAACAGTGCCGGACGACGTATACGCTTGCACAGTGATGGTGATCACTCGACGGAAAATAGTTTACCCAACACGGCGAACACTTCGATGACTGCAATCAATAGTACGCCACAAAGTACCTTCGAGCGTACACAAAAATATCGCAGTTTTCGTGTGTCGGGACGTAAGAACACAGCAGCTAACGGTACGGTCATGAGCGCGCGTCCACCATGGAATAGTGGTGCTGGTATACGTAATAATAACTTTATTTATGTCAGTCATAATAGTAGTGGTAACAGTGGTGTCGGCACTGGTGTTGGCGGCGGTGGAGTTGCTACGCCGCTCAGCAATCGCACCTTTCGCAGTTCGTTGCGGCGTAGCACACGCGAAGCGTTCACTTGGCAAGCGATTTGGGAGCGTTCACTCGCGTTGCGCGGCTACGGCGTCAATAGTGGAGTCTTCAAGAATTACGATGAGGCTATAAAACAGCAGGTTTGATTTTATACTAATGCATATCCGGTTAGCTAACCGGATAACTAACCTTAATAGTTGTAAAATACCATATAAGCAATTCTAATGTTAGCTGACTTTTTGACTATCCACTGTTGCTGAACCCTACAATACTCTCACGGCGTGACAATTGTCAATTGAGTATGTGCAACCTAGTTCACCATCCGCCCTTCATCTGGCAATGTGATGCTCCACTTAGCTGCCACAGTTAGTTGAGTTAAACATTAGCTTTTAGCTATACATTTCTGCATTTATAGTTGTTTTTAATTTGCTTAATTACTGTTTCTGTCTTTTAAAATTAGATGAGCCAAACAGTGATGAAACGCATGTACACGCCGCCTCAAATACATTTCCTTTTACATTTATGCTACAAGCTGGTTTTTTGCCCTCGATGGCGACGCGTACATGCCCCTACCACACAACAGTTTTTATTTCGCTATTACTATACCCAAAAAAATGTAAAAATCTAATTTTCTCAAACTTGATAAATCTATCCTTCTCAAATTGATATCCCATCTCAAGCAACCGCCGAAGTCTCTAACTTTGGAGAGTATTCGACAAAAAATAAACTGTGCATTAATTTTCCAGTTGACATATTGTCGAGAAACAGCGCTCGATATTTGTTTACAACTTAAACTGAAGTTGTATGCAAGTCTAAATGCTAACTGGGTAATTCTATCCAACAATCCGTCACTCTATTCAAGCGTAGACAAACAGTCATAAATTTTTATTAACAGTATATTGCGCTTATATATATTATGTCAGTATATTTTTTTCTATTCTCCATGTATTGTGCGTGCTTGGATATATGTTTCGATGTGTAGGTGGCCGAGACTCCATCACTCCAAAGCAGGAAATTCAAAAATGCATGCGTATTCTATTTCCATTGGTCACATGTGCCATCAAGCCTATCAATATTGACTTAGTACTGTCTGCATTGTATATTAATTTTTATGCACCCATTCTTCCGAAGTCTCCATATTTTTTTTTAATGTATATAGTTGTAATGTTTATAAGCCCCACAATATTATGTTTGATTTGTTTTCAATAGGCTCATAAAAGTGTATTTTTTATAGAGCAAAATGCGTTCATACGCATACTCAGAAAATAAGTATACAGAATTTTTTTAGGTTTTAAAATTTTTTATTTGAACAAAAAAAAATACCTGTTCAGGTGGTGAAGCGGGGTATCAGCTTTTTACTAGAAGTAGTTTTCCACCAACCCCTTCATCCACTTCTCCACCTCCTCCTTCAGCTCCTCGGCTGTTGAACTTCTTTTTCCACCCATGTGCAGCTTCAGGACAGCCCATTTAAAGGTGGCGAGTAGTTCTTTCGTGGCCTTGGCCGTGTGTGGTCTAGCATTGTCGTGCAGCAGGCAGACTCCTTTAGTCAGCATGCCTCTCCTTTTGTTCTGAATCGAACTCCGCAAACTTTCTTATAGTATCTTCACACAGTATCTTATCATAGCTTCAGTATCTTCATCGTGCTTTATCACCATATGCAGTTTTCACCTCATTATAAATCTCAATGGACGTTTTCCCTTCCGATTTTCTTCCTTTATTATAATAAGAATATTCTGTTTAATAGTTAACTTATTATTTTCTTCTTCATTAGCGTAGACATCACTTACGCGATTAAAGCCGAATCAACCTTAGTTCCCCATTCGTTTGTTATTTTCAATGTTTGGCGCCAATTTCAGAGATCCAGTGAAAACAGGTCGATCCTGATCCTTCAAACGAAGAGAATTTCTTTATCTTCCTCGTCTTTTACCAGAGGATACTGCATCGAACACTTTCGAAGCTAGAGTGTTTTGGGACGACCGTACGACCGGATGACCAAGCCAGCGTAGTCGCAGTCTCGTTTTTCGCTCAACTATGTATAACTTGTATAACTCAACGTTCCATCGTATGCAGTATTAACCGTTGTCAATGCTGGTCTGAAAGCTTTTGGTGTTGCTTAGCGTCAGTTAAAGGAAAGGGCTATCAGCCACCAAATTATCTCCTTTTCTTATTAGTATGCTCCGGTCTTCTAAGTATCGATTCTAAAGTCTCTCTACACTTTTTTTGTTTTTTGCCTGCAAGTGCGTCTTGTTTTTCTCTCGACTGAAGTTCGACATTTGTCATCGTACCAGATCGGAAATCAAGAGTTTATGTAGCGGAGATACGTAGAAAATTTGAAACGCCGTTTCAAAGTTTCCTTATATCGGTATTGCTGATAAGTGCTCTCAAGAAACAGGAGTGCAAGTCGAGTAGAAAACTGCTTCACTGTCGAACCGTCCTTATTTTTGTTGACGGACGTTCTTTGCTGCGACAAGATAGTGATCCAAATCGATGTTAGATTCTCGTAGCGCTCATAAGCATATCTCGTTTAATACTGGATACATGTTTTAAGTAAACATGTCACAACATGATCCATTTGGTTGCGGGATTATCGGCAGCCTAGTAGGTTGATGAATTTTCTTCTGCCGGAATCTGGTGCTACAGTCACCGAAAGTTCGGGGCCCGCTGAATTCAATCGGACGTGCCCCAGGTACCTTCATTGCTAACCCTGCCGTTAAAGTCGCCAAGCACGATTTTGACATCGCCACGGGAAAACATTGCTCATAGTTGCATTCCAAATGCGTATAAAGGGTGATTCAAGTAGAGGTACTTTTTTCAATAACCTTTTCTGACAGATCACGCGTGAGTCGTGTCAAGCTGTCATGTTATTTTTGTTCAGTATTGTTTGGCTTTTCATCATATAAAGACTTACGTACTATTCGTAACACCATCATCCATCTTGGATACTATTCGACCTAATAGACCACGTCCAGCACGCAATGAAGAAAATATAGCGGCCGTAGCTGAGAGCGTACACAAAGACCGCCGAGAGTCGATTCGGCGCCGTTCGCAGCAACTCCGACTGACGTATGGAACGACTTGGCGCATTTTACGTCGAGTTATTAAATTGATAGCGTACAAAATACGGCTTGTGCAAGAGCTGAAGCTGCTCGACCCTCTAAAGCGACATCGCTTCGCTCTATGGGCTCTTGAAAAGTTCCAAGAAGATCCGACGTTTTCGAGCCGAATTTTCTTCAGCGATGAGGCGCATTTCTGGCTCAATGGGCATGTAATCAAGCCGAAATTGCCGCATTTGGGACGAAGAGCAACGGGAAGAGAATCGAGAGCTGCCATTTCATCCAGAAAAAACAATGGTTTGGTGTGATTTGTGAGCCGATGGGATCGTCGATCCATATTTCTTCAAAAATGATGCCGGTGAGAATGTAACCGTCAATGGCGACCGTTATCGCGGGCGTCTCGCTGATCTCATACGCCGATGACTGTTCGATTTTGGCGTCTGGCCAGGATATTGATAGCCTTTGTTCTTCAGTAAACAACTACCTCGCCGACCTTTCCAACTTCTTCGCTGCACGACATCTACATCTGCAACCTGCGAAATCCTCTGCCACCCTTTTCACCAGCTGGACGAAGGAGTACCGGCTAGAACTCGATGTGAAGGTCGATGGTGTAAAAATTCCGACCACGAATAACCCAAAGTTACTGGGAGTAACATTCGATAGCCTGCACTCCTTCACTCCGCATACGACTGCAATTGCCACGAAAGTACAAAGCCGCAACAAAATCCTCAAATCGCTAGCCGGTAGCACCTGGGGGAAAGACAAAGAAACGTTGCTGGCGACGTACAAGGCAATTGGCCGGCCGGTCGTAAACTATGCTGCGCCGATTTGGACGCCGGGGACTAGCACGACGCAGCTGAAGAAGCTACAGACCTGCCAGAACACCGCCCTTCGGACCGCGACGGGAAACCTCCTGATGGCGCCGGAGCACCACCTGCACAGTGAAGCATCTATGCTCCCAGTTAAGGAGCATAATGTTATGCTGTGTAAGCAGTACCTGCTGGGATGCTACCGCATGGATCATCCCAACAGGCACCTACTGGAAGCTGAACCACCACCTAGGCACATCAGAAAGGGAGTACTTGACTACCGCGACGACATACAGCAATACAGACAAGACCCGCTGGACAGGACGGCGTACAGACAGGCCATCAACACCATTCACCGAGAGTCCGTTAACACCTTCTTGAACTCTGTTCCAGTGAATGGTGTTCTCGGAGTCAAACCACCACCCATTGCAGAACAAGAGCTCGAGTTGCCTCGTGAGACCCGCGTAACCTTGGCACAATTAAGATCTGGATACTGCAGTAGGCTAAACTCCTACCTATCCAGACTCGACCCTGACATACCTAACACATGTCCCGCATGCAAAGAATCCCCGCACGACACTAACCACCTCTTTGCATGCCCACTTAACCCGACTCATCTAACACCCCTCTCCCTTTGGTCCGACCCCGTCGAAACAGCACGTTTCCTGGGCCTCCCGTTAGATGACCTCGATGACTAAAGCTGAACTTGCCTGACCCTAAACGGGACTAGGCTTGCCGCTACAACAACAACAACAACAACCGTTATCGCGCCATGATAACCCACTATTTGATGCCTGAAATTGAAGCTCGTGATCTCCGCATCAATCAATGGATTTATTTTTCATTTTTCAATTTCAATTTCAGGTTTTGGGCCGGTCGATTTGCCACCACGATCGTGTGATATCATACCGTTAGATTTTTTCCTGTTGGGATATGTAAAGTCTAAAGTCTAT
Source organism: Neoceratitis asiatica (assembly GCA_030068015.2). Taxonomy (NCBI): domain Eukaryota; kingdom Metazoa; phylum Arthropoda; class Insecta; order Diptera; family Tephritidae; genus Neoceratitis; species Neoceratitis asiatica. The sequence goes on from CM061529.1 coordinate 43,770,699, forward strand.
GCGGACAATCCTGCTTCGATTCAGGCCTTGGAGTAAAACATCACGCGTGTCATTCGCCAGTTACCAATCGAAATGTTCGAACAAGTCATCGAAAATTGGACTCAACGGATGGACCATCTGAGACGTAGCCGCGGCCAACATTTGAAAGAGATACTCTTCAAAAAAATAATGCCAAAGAATGGTCTTTCGAATAATAATAAACATTCCCCATTAAATTTGAATTTTCTGTTTTTTCTTTTCTTTAAAAAGTAGGGAACCTCGAAATTGGATCACCCGTTAGAAATTATGTTTTGTCAGATTGTCCTTCTCTTCCGTCGAGTCGTGAGCGCAAATCAGCAATATGTTGAAGAATTTCGCGTTCATGCGGGTTGTGGCGCGACATTCACCCACGGAGGTGAGTACCAGTACTCGGCGACAGAGTCTCTCTTCTTTACACGTGTATACTGCCGCTGTAGTAGATTTTACATAGACCCACCTTCCTCCGTCCATGTACCTTTCGACGCGGAATGCGGTAATATCAACCTTTAGTCCTACGAGGTCACCTTCCCAATTAATTGACCGTACATTCCAGGTGCATGCTACCCAGAGGATACTTGGTCTGAAACCGAAAGTCGGCAGCTGCTTGAATCATATGTAATAGAATCGTTTCAGGCCACTTCCGGGTGAATAACATTCTAAAGCTTTCCTCTATTGCGTGAACTTCTACCCATGTCCCTAGTCTCCCTTCAAAACCACTTGAATTAAAATCAGCTGGACCAGATTTAAGTTTCGAAAAGCCAAGGTTCCCTCGAATATGGAATTTTCCATTACTTTAGTAAATAGTTTTTGTTAATAAAAATATGTGCTTTAAAAAAAATTAAAGAAAACTACCCGACTTTTAGAACAACGCACCACATATTCCCATCTTTCTATCACTGTCGAATTGCTCTGATAAGCAATGTCTTCACATTTAATTCCGAAATAAATTAATTGCTATTTATCTTATTTTATATAACTTTCATTCGTACTGCCATTCACGAGAAGATCAGTAAAGCAGTTTTATTCCATTCATTTTTATATTATTTTTGAAAACTCCAGATGTCGTCTCGCTTTGTTAAAATATTCGAAAGATCAATGTTAATGATTTACAAGGTATTAATTAAAAGCTAACTTTGGCTCTGAAATGCCATTATTGCATTGACCGATCATTTACTTCACTCACTGATCGATAGTGTCTTTCAAGCGTATTGATTGCCATGCCATCCACATTGAGTAAAGAAAAAATAAAATAAAACAAAATAAAAAATAATAAATACTTTAAAACTCATTACATATTAAAGATCAATATCAGAGTAGACAGCTTGTCTGAAGAATTAAAAATTTCGCTTTATTTGGCATAAGCTACCTCTCCAATAGTACAAACGTTGTGTTCGTGCCGCACTATTTATTCAACTCTAAATTTTTGGCTTTTTTGTTAATATTATTTTTTCTTCAAAAGTGATTCAGAAGAGTGACACGGCTAGTCTTTAAAAAAGAAAAAATGAAATTAAATCTTTTGGTGTGGCATTGAGATCGTAATTGCTTAATTTTTGATTCTTTCTTTGCTTCAGTGGAGTTAAAGTAGTTGTATGTATGTAACAAGTCTTTTCCATTCTACTCTGAGATCACTATTTGTGTGTTGGGCGGCGGCGTCGGCGGTGTCGGTATTTCCAACAATTGTCAGTATGTCACTCAAATTACCCATTAAGTGCGTTTATCATTTAAGCTCAAATTTATTTATTACGCAGACTTCTGGGTGTGCAAGTGTGGGTGACGCTTGTTGCACAAATATCAACGTATTAAATCAAATTAATGCCAACAATACAAAATACTTAAATGGAACTAAATGCTATACGCACATACACATTTATGTACTTTTTTTTACTTCCTTCCCCATTTGCATTTTAGTATTTGTGCATGTCTTTCTGTTTTTTCTCCTTTTTTTGTTGTTTTGCTTGTTGCGGAAGTTTTCATTTACTTCATGAATGCAAGCTGTTCTTCCTTTCGAATTATGAATATGCATATTCATATAAACATTCATACATATATAAGTAAAGGGCGATCCAAGTATAGGTACTTTTTTCAATAGTCTTTTTTTGAGAGATCAAGCTGTCATGTTATTTTTGTCCAGTATTGTTTGGCATTTCATCATGGAAAACTTACACGTTGGAAACGTTCACAACTCATTCAACTTTTTTACGAAAATTCACGTTCTGTAAATAATGTGTTCCGCGCGCTTCGCTCAACTTATGGTCAACATAATCGGCCTACTGAGCGTACTATTCGCAACGTCATCACCCGCCTTGAGACAGAGCATTCATTATTGGATAATATTCGACTGAATATACCACGTCCAGCACGCAGTGAAGAAAATATAGAGGCCGTGGCTGAGAGTGTACACATAGACCGTGGAGAGTCGATTCGGCGCCGTTCGCAGCAACTCAGACTGACGTATGGAACGACTTGTCCCACTTCTGGCTCAACGGGTATGTAAAAAAGAAAAATTACCGCATTTGGGATGAAGAGCAACCGGAAGAGATTCAAGAGCTGTCATTTCATCCAGAAAAAATAAAAGTGTGGTGTGGTTTGTAGGCCGGTGGAATCATCGGCCCATATTTCTTCAAAAATGATGCGGGTGGGACAAAACCGTTAATGGCGACCGTTATCACGCCATGATAACCGACTATTTGATTCCTAAAATTGAAGCTCGTGATCTCCGCGACATCTGATTTCAACAAGACAGCGCCACTTCCTAAACATCGCATCAATCAATAGATTTATTGAGAGAACACTTCGGTGAGCAGATAATTTCACGTTTTGGGCCGGTCGATTGGCCATCGATCGTATGATATCACACCGTTAGACTGTTTCCTGTAGAGCAAAACATCACGCGTGCCATTAGACAGTTACCAGTCGAAATGCTCGAACGAGTCAACGAAAATTAGACTCAACGGATGGACCATCTGAGACGTAGCCGCGACATTTGAACGAGATAATCTTCAAAAAATAAATACCAAAGAATGTTCTTTCGAATGATAATAAACATTCCCCATTAAATTTGAATTTTTTGTGTAAAAAAAAAGTAGGGAACCTCAAATGGATCACCCGTTACATACGTATGTCATAGGTATAAGGAGTGTATGATAGCAACAAATAAACAGCGACAACCAAAGACATAATAGCTAAGCAATAAGTAAATAGGGAAAATGTAATTTTTTTGTTTTTGTAAAAAGAAAAATGAAATTTTTTTGAATGAAAATACTTTTTGACGGCACGTCTTCTTTAAGTCTACTTCACCATGATTGCCATTTGACTTTTTGCTGATTGTTGTTATTGTCATTACTTTGTTATTGTAATATAACATGTTGTTGACATGCACTCAACTTGATGTTGTTGAGAAATGCAAAATAGAGAGTAACGGTAAGCAGCGAAGTTGATGTCGACGACGCACAGTGGCACGATTGCATATAATTAATAATCAAAAATAGTTGAGAGCCCCATATTCTACTGCTTCTCGCTGTATTCACGAATTGAAAATTGTTAAGCAGTTACTAGAAATAGTTAATATTAAAAAAAGTTTAAATAAAAGTTTCAGTTTTTATTGAACTTAATAATTTAAGCTCATTGTGTTGCTAAAAGGGGATTTTTGATGAATCGGAGTTATGACAAGGCGAGCTCTAAAACTGTGCATGATCACTATCCGATTATAAATATTAATTTTTTTCTAAACTCTTTTATACCGCTTCCCAGCGAAACCGTTATTCCTAAAAGGTGCTTTTAACTGCATCTGAATATATGTTAAGTACAAAAACTTCTGCGATTTTTGACACTCACTCACAAAAGTGTTTGAAAGCTGAAATTTTAAACAATATTTTTCCTGAAAACAGTTCTGTAAATCGTTATTCGTGTGAAGAGTTTTTTATTTCTATGAAAATTAGTGATTTTTCCGAAGAAATACGTTATGTGATGATTTTTTACTATGAAAAATGTAAAAGTACTGCTAAAACGTGTCGAAAAATTTATGTGGTTTACAGTGATAATGAAAATCATGTAGGAGACTTACCCAATATGAGCTATTACAACCTGGCAAAACGATCAATTCTGAGCTCTACTGTGAGCTATTAAATCAGCTTACAACAAGCTCTTCAAAAAAAGCCCAGAATTGATCAATAGAAAGGGGGCAGTTTTTCATCATGACAACGCCAGACCACATACATATATACATCTTTGATGACAAAATTTGACGAAGTTTAGTTGGGTAGTTTTAATGCATTAATCTAATGCACCCAGCTTTAGCCGGGATCCTGCACCATCTGACTACCTTTTCTTTTGGTAACGTATATCATAAAAATATATCGATAGTAAAAAATTATAGGCGAAAATTTCTTTTAAGGATTGACGTAATAATTTTAGTTATTTTTTTGTTAGTTACCGTTTAGTGAATGTTTTTTTTTGCTGTCGAATCTCTGAATGATTCCTTTTCAGTATTTGTAATCTATTAAAATTATATCACCATTTGCTTATTCGTTTGGCCCCACTCCAAAGTGTTGGAAAATCAAAGACAGTTACTTAAAATTTAAATGCTGTTGCAATGCCTTAATCGGATATTGAATTAATTATCAACATAAGCGCAGAAACTTAAAAAACTGTTCTTTAATCAGTACCTTTTTCAAATTCTGTTCAAATACCGAAGAAATACCGTTATTAATTCTTTTTTTTTGTTTTGTAAAATTTTGAAATATACTTCTCATAGCGTTAGAGGTTGTTTCAGCGCACTTATTTGCTTTTTGATTCTTATTAATGCAATCAATGCGGGTGCAAATAACTTCAAAATTACCACAAAAAAAAGTAAACCAATATTATTGGGGCCTTGAAATTTTTGAAAGTAATTAATTTTCAAAAAAAAAAAAAAAATTGAAAAAGGAAACCCCATAAAGGACTAAAAAAATTAAGTTTTAACAGCTAATACAGCGTTACTCATTTCGCACCCAACCAACCGAGAAGCGTACCTGAAGAATAAACGGAAAGTCCAACGGACAGTTTGTTTGTTTCTTGAATGAACTCAATAAAAGAAGGATTTAAGTGTGTAGAAGACCTTAAAGAGATAGGCTATTGATAATACCTCAATTCAAAATAAAACCCCAGGCATACCTCTGCGAGTAAAGACAGATGAATAAACCGTAAACAATTTTTGTAAGTAGAGAGATTCCTATTCAAAACCCAGTTTAACTCAAATAATAGAAATTTCCTCGAAAAATGTGCATTTTAAAACTTAAAAAAAAAAAACGCGGATAAATATTTTTCAATTATATTGTCTTTATTAAAATGCCTCAACAACGCTTAATGACGGGACACTACTTTATTCGTACGACAGATTCGGCTGGACCTGTCGACCCAATATTTAAACACATTTTCGATTATACATATTTCTCTGAGGCGGTCAGTTGAAATTGCCGTTTCGGCTAATTATACGATTTTCGAAAACAGTGCCCAAAAGATCGATTGTAGCGCACGTAGCGCTATCCTGTTGAAGTCATTCTCTTAAACATTTGGAAAGAATTAATTTCGAGGATGGTTCAGTAAAAAGCGAAGTGAGCGAAGCGAATAGAATACCCACTGCGGGTTAGGGGTTCAAGAATTTACCCACGCTAAGGCGTGCCTGTCGTAAGAGCCGACTAAAATCCATAGTTCCCGCGACAGTCGGGTCTTATACCGGAAGGACGCGGATTTTTATCCGGCCAAGGACTGTCACTCACGCAATGTTCCCCGAAGCCCTATTTGCAGAATTTTCTGCTACTAGAACAACAACAAGTGAATAGAATAGTCATGAGGTTTCAGTTCTTGAGCCAATTAGACTTTATAAGCCTTCAAACCTAGGTCTATATGCCAAATTCTTCAAGATACAGCAGCATTTTTTTTTTCGCTAAACACATTAGACGTGCACGTACGCGAGTTGTTTCGCCTACTATACGAATCGCTTGGGCGAACTCGCTGTACAAATTAAGCCACAAAGTGCCTAGAAGGCGAGATGTTTCGCTTGAATTATGTGCGTAATTTTCTTGTAGCAAGTTTTCAATATTTCCCATTTTTCTTCAAGCGTAAACTTAATAATTTCGTAAACCTCAAAACACGCGGAATATTTGACACATGGAGAATGTCATTGAAGATGACAAAGCTCAAATAAACCGTAGTTCTGAAAGCAAAGGGTAGATGGAATCCATTCAACTTCCAAAAAAATACACATAAGTATGTCAAAATGAAGAACCACATTTGGAAGATCATTAATGAATATAAGAAACACTGACTGTGCTTGAACAAGGTAACTGTTCGCAAGAAAACATTTTAAAATTTCGATGTTCTTTTAGCATAGATTAATCAGAATGACAATAATATTGAGGATTCTTGTTCTAAAAATAATATAATATACTCTAATACTCCTGTTTGCATAATTTTGTTTTATTTTTGGTGCATGCGAAACACTGTGCGACGACGCTTGATGACTGCCGACTGTTCGGTTGATAACTTCCAATCGTTGACGTTAATACAAACGTCGCTGCGTACTGTTGATGGGGGTATGTGTGGGGTGGTGAGGCGTTGTTTTTCGATGGGCTTGTGTAGTGAGCGCTTTGGCTATTACTCTGTTTGTTTGTACAATTATTTACTATTGTTTTTGTTGTAAGTACGTGCGATTAATTATCGGTAGTGCACCACACTGTTAACTTCGTGCGTCTACGAACGCGACATTTTCTCCATTTACCATCACAAAGAAATATTTATATTTTTACTTTGTTTTTGTTGTATCACATGAGTCACTGACCTGCGTAGAAGCACTGCAAAGCAATGCACACCTCCAACGCACACATCCACATTTACCTTTTGCTTTTATCGTTAAAACTCTCGCCCCTCGTACATACATACATATGTACCTACTACATGCAACACATACATATATAAATAGTATGTACGCGTACTATATGGTTGCAATATTTATTAGGGCTCCATTGCACAAGTGCGTTTGTCAGCATTGGAGCTGCTAATGGCTTTGTCAGTCCGTTAATTTTTCTCAACGCGCAACACACATACAAAGAAGAACACATACACAGGCACACACCTCACTTCATACGGTAGGTGGAGTATTATTTCTGCTCCCTTCAGGCTGTATTATTTATGAGTTGGCTTGTATATTGTGTAGTACTTGCTTGCCTTGAGCGAATTACCGTTGACAAAAAAAAAAAAAAAAATGAATAAAAAAAAAATATTTTCTAGTCTTATATATTTTGACGTTAATGCACTCCCTTTGAGTTTGACTTTATTATTTTTATAAATTTCTGTATTGTTTTTATACTTTCTTTCATTACCGTAATTTATCATCTTTTATACTTAATCAACCTTGTTTGTTTGTTTTCGAGTGACAAATGCGTATTTTTGCCTCTCAAAACAAATATATTGCTGAATGCTCTTTGCACTGACAAACTTTTTTTTGGATTTCAAATTTCCTGTAATTATTAAACAAATTATGTTAGGTAATAAAAAAATTTAATATTATTTTTTATTTATTTAGTTTTCTGAAACTTAAAGTAATTAACCCCAAAAGCGAAAGAGCTGAGGTTATTGAAGTGTAAGAGTAATCGTTAATTGCTTTGTGATAATTTATGTTTTACGAAAAATACACTCGGCGATATCTTGTACACAGAGTATATTAGGTTTCTTCAGCTAACGGTTGTATACAATGGCGTAAAATAATCAATCGTGCGATGTCTGTCTGTCCGTCCGTCTGCCCGTCCGTCTGTGTGCACGACAACTCAAGCAAGGATTCAGATATTTTGGTACAGCTTGTTTTACACATTTCTTGGATCAAATCTGTATATAGAATTTGCTAAAATTTGATACTTAATTGTAATTTCCATGATCTAGTATGAACACGAATCGACTCAAGATCGAATATATTAGTCATCAATCAACAGAAGTTAACTAAACTTGGAATGCAACTTTTAATGGGGACTAAAGTCCTACCAAAATGTTTGAAATAGATCCTAACTTCCATATAAAATACTTTCTATTTTCTACCGAGAAATATATTTTCCAAGCAAAACAGATTTGAGTTAATTAAATGATTAACTAGAAATAAATGCGCAATTTATTCATTCTAAAGTCATTCATTGCACTCTCTGTTTGTCATCAACTGTCTACAGAGAGTGTTGTTAGTCCTAGTGCTAGTGTCATCAATTATTTCTATTTAGCCCATCTTCATTTCATTTCATTACAAGGGTTAGTAATATACCATTCTAATTTCCAATGTAATTTTGAATTTTAGATATTATTTTAACTCTATAATATATATATATATATAGGTTGAAAAGTCTAGGATCTACTGTAATAAAGAAAACGAACGCTTGTTCGAAATTGGCTTATTCATCCAATTATTCTCTATCAAGAACCCCACAATCATTCCAGCGCCATTTTTGTACAACGACTGTTTTTTTTTTTAAACAGATCTCAGTTTCATTCGAAATCTCTTCAATCGAGCGAAACTTCTTACCGGTGAACATTTTTTTTTTGAGGTTTGGGAACACTCAGTAGTCACATTTCGAAGTGTAATTCATGTGGTTTTGTCATTATTTTGATGGACTTGTGGAACGCTACAAAAAGTTTAATTGATGCTTTTCGACAAATGGCTTTAATTTGTTATATATTTACTCATTTTCTGCAGGTTCTCATGTGAACGGTTTTCTTTGATTCAGGATCAGGATATTTTCTTGAGGGTGCATGAGTAAAACTAGTGACCAAAGTTCTTAAGCTCAGTTTTACATATGATTCGCCGTCCATAACAGCACAAATTTTTTTGTTGAACAATCTCGTTTCGGACAGTTTCCCCAGGAGAAATGTTCGCTGCGTTTTGGATTTTTTTCTTTCTGTTTTTATCTCAATTCGGTATTTTCCCTGCCTTCTTTGCAATATCTCTTGTTGGCATGAAACGATTATTCTTCATGGATATAACTTTCTCATTTATCCGTTGAACCTTTAGGACGTCTACTTCTTGTCTTAATCTTTATCGAGTGATACAGAAACCACAAAGTAGCCCTTCAGGCCGCGTTTGTCGATCTCTTCTTTGGTTTGTAACCTTTAACTATGTACCGAAAACAAAAGTATATGTAAATATCAAATACCACAACAAAAATATATATTCCAAAAAGTCAAAAAATAAAAAATAAAAATAAAAAATTTGTGGATAGCTAGAAATTTGCAAACCTTCCTGTAACATGTTGCGAAATGGTGCGCTGCCCTTATGAAACAAAATTACATTTCTTTACCATATGCGATTGTATAAAGTGTAAGAAGCTGAAAAAGTACCAGAGCAGATTTTTTTTCCAACTTTTCGTTATTTTTGGTGGAATTAGAGGTTTTTATTTTTTCTAGAATACTCTTTAATGATCCTTTATTAAAAATTTAATAAAAAATAAATAATATCAAATATGGTTGGAATCATATGCATATTAAAAGATAGGCGTTGAAAAGTTATAGGTCATTGTGGATGGTGATTTATCAACTAATGAATTAAATATTTACAAAAGCGGTTTCTCAAAGATTTTTAACCGGAGCATCATTTCAATGGAATCTTCTCCGCAAGCCAGGTGCCAGAGTGAATTGTGTTTTTTTTTTTACCACAGAGGAGAAGTGTCTGTAATATATTACTATTTTTGAGTTACGCGTGATTTGGGCAAACTTCCCGCCAAAAATGTGCGAGTATTGGTCTACTATGAGCTTTCCTTGCTTCCTAAACTATGGATTCTCAGATAAAGCGGTATATACACCATAAGATTTCATGAAAATATTCGTAGTGTAAATGTAAATCCTGTTAAAAAAGTATCGGTTTTGGCTCAGCTGATGTTTGTTGGTTGGTTTGTACATCAAACTCGTAAAACCATGTCTTATCATCACAATGCATTTTTTTAATGCGGGCTTGTTCTTGTTTCTGGCATGTCTTCAGCGATTAGATTAAGTTGTTGACCAAATTTCCCGAACTAAAAAATAGTTAGGAACTTAAGTTGTTTGGCATTATTGATAATTGATGAACTGATCGTGTATATTATATCATTCACGAATATTTGGGTATGAAAAAGCTCTCCGAAAATCGGCTGCATTTGAAAAAAAAAAGTGCGGTTTCACTAAGACTATGCACCGTGGCACAAGCCAGTGAAATCGATGGCAAAAGTCCATGAATTGTGCTTGGAATTGCTTCCGCATCTACCGTATTCTCCAGAACTGGCTCCCAGCGACTTTTTCCTGTACTCAGATCTCAAAAGAACGCTGGCTGAGAAGAACTTCTTGCCGAATGAAGAGGTGATCGCCGAAACTGAGGTATATTTTGAAGCAATGGAAAAATTGTACTACAAAAATGGTATCGAAAAGTTCGAGGGTCGCTATAATTAATACCAAGTGAGACCAGGTCACTCTCCACCTGAGCCTTTCAACGAAGTGGATGTCTTCCGCTGACATTGTTGGTGTGGATAATGCTGGTTTATAGATAGACGAAATTATTTACGACTTCGAAGTTATGACTGTCAACGTGGGACGTGGGAGCCAAATTGCGAATGCAATGACTGTTTATTTGATGACTGTAGATATTTCGTTTTGCCCTCGTCCACTCCCAGACCCCTTCTCTTGTAGGAGATTGTACCTGGTCTTTTTAGCTCTGCAGCTTGAAACCTCGTTTGGTACCGAATGGCTCGGAGAGGTCTTTAACAATTCTGACTGCACTTCTGGTATTTTCCAGTGTCAGCTTACATAGGCGTATGAGTTTTGTGGGAATATCAAATTCAGATATAGCAGCGTAGAGACAGTTCTAAAGCCACACTGATAAGGGCCGATCAGTTTGTTGATGATGGGCTTTAATCTTTCACACAATACGCTAGTGAGGATCTTATATGCGATATTAAGGAGGATTATACCACTTTAATTGGCGCAGACCGTGGGGATTTTTGGATTAGGAAGAGCACACTTAGGTTCCATTCATCAGGCATGCTTTCGTCCGACCATATTCTGAAACGAAGTTGATGCTCTTTGTCAGTTCTTCGAGGCCGCATTTGAATAGTTCTGTCGGTAAACCATCGGCTCGCCCCGTTTTTTTATATTTTTTATGCGGGCAATCAATTATGTGGTGAGTCCCACATTCAATTAATGGAAAATTGTGAGTCATGTACATACATACTTCCAAAGAGTATTTTTAAATTAAAATCAAAGTTAATTAAATCTTAATATGCAAATTTAAACATCGTCTACCATCCCCGATTGGACACCCATATCTTTTCCGTCACGACACGAATTCATCTTTTTAATTGCAACAATTTTTCCATGCCAATCGCTTTGATATTTTTGATTCTTCTTGTTCTGCTTGGGCTTGATTTTATGTGTGCGATGCGATTGCAACAAAAGCAACATACAGCAACCAGCAATCAAGACATCATCAACACCATTGCAATAGAAGTACAAATATCAACTGTAACAACAACAACCACAAGAAATATATGTGCCAAATATATCTATAAACTTACATACATACTGTATCAATTTAGAAACATACATACATGTATGTACATACTATATTGTTTACCATTGCATAATCGCCACACCGCGTCTCTCATTGCGAATTCAGTGCGCGACCAGTTCGTATAGCCCAATCTTCTGTTAATTGTACCAAGAGATGATTGCTCACCTCATCCAAACAGACCGGCCCACCCCAGTGACCGGCCTCCCTCATTCCAACCATCCTTGGGTAGTTGGCTAGCTAGCCCGAAGGCGATCTGCTCTTCTGGTTGTGGGATTTTATTTTTTTATTTGACCAAAAATTGACTAACAAACTCTCTGGCGTACTTCTGTTTACATTTCATGTCTGCAACTAATTGGGGAAACATTTGAGAAATGAAATCAAATTTAGAAATGCCTAAAAATAGTGTCCAAACTTACGTTCGCTAACGTAATCTTTTACGAATTGCAGCAACCGCAACGCGTTCGTGGCAGCTGCAATAGCAACAAATACAACAACTATGACGAAATGGCAGGCATTTGTGGTAGGTGCAGAAAGACGCTTGTGCCGACGTCATTAGAACTCACAAACGTTATAATAAGTAGGTGTGTTGTTCCCCCGCTAAGACATGGAGACAGACGAGGAGCTTGTGTCTGTTTCCATTCACCTCGCAGTCATTCCTGCCTGAAGAATTCCATCATAACAACTAAGACCCTTACGTTTGTACCGTTTGCGTCCAAATTGTAATTTATAAAAAGTGTTTTTTTTTATAGAGGTATAGAACTTTAAGTTGCAATAAAACAACGATGGATTATTCGATTGACATGAATTTTATTTATCCGAAAGAATCTTGTGGCATTACATTTTAAATATGATTTCTGGCATATGACCGCCACGGCTGGGTGTAATCCAATCTGGACGTCCAATTTTCGATGACTTTTTCCAACATTTGTGGCCGTATATCGGCAATAACACGGCGAATGTTGTCTTCCAAATGGTCAAGCGTTTGTGGCTTATCCGCATAGACCAATGACTTTACATAGCCCCACAGAAAGTAGTCTAGCGGTTTTAAATCACAAGACCTTGGAGGTCAATTCACAGGTCCAAAACGTGAAATTAGGCGGTCACCAAACGTGTCTTTCAATAAATCTATTGTGGCACGAGCTGTGTGACAAGTTGCGCCGTCTTGTTGAAACCACATCTCCTGGAAATCATGGTTATTCAATTCAGGAATGAAAAAGTTAGTAATCATGGCTCTATACCGATCACCATTGACTGTAACGTTCTGGCCACCATCGTTTTTGAAAAAGTACGGACCAATGATTCCACCAGCCCATAAAGCGCACCAAACAGTCAGGTTTTCTGGATGTAACGGTGTTTCAACATACACTTGAGGATTACCTTCACTCCAAATGCGGCAGTTTTGTTTGTTGACGTAGCCATTCAACCAGAAGTGCGCTTCATCGCTAAACATCGCTAAAATGGACGTAGTGCGCGATACGTTTTCCGCACAGAACCATTATTTTCGAAATAAAATTGCACTATTTGCAAGCGTTGTTCAGGCGTGAGTCTATTCATGATGAATTGCCAAACCAAACTGAGAATAAATCACTTGACAGCTGTTAAATCGGTCGCCATCTCGAAAAGTAATGCCAACTTAAAGTTCTATACCTCTATAAAAAACACCCTTTATTACCGCTACAAGCACTTTGAAACGTCTGTCAACAGGCGAGTTGATCGGCTGCCAGGCGGTCACATTGTCTGCTGCCTGTTTTGGCTGGGAGCTCACCAATAGCATACCGAATTATTAACCAAAAATAGAAAAATATACTCAACAACAAGGAGAATTGGTAGCGATCTGATCTGGGCGTTTGTTGTTATTGCTGTTACTATATAAGTACACACATATATATTCGGATATGTAAATAATTCAAGTGAGTGCCGGCAAAACAAGGCAACACTACATGCATATGCTTCGTGATGGGTAAAATAAATTACTTCGAGTATACTCGTATGTGTATTCGGTTGTTTGGCTGATTTCTGTCGTCATGTTGGGTTAGGCAACTAGCCGAGCGGAGTTGCTCTGATTGTGTGAAAATATCATTTGAACTTTTTTGCTCAGTTCAGAGTTCATACCAATACCTCTTACCGAATATTGCTTTAATTTGATTTTAATCACTACAGCTCGAGTACGTTGAAGGTAATAAATAACAGCTGTAATTTATCAAGCGTAAACAGAGACAATTTTTGTTTGTGTTTTATTGTTTGGAAAGCATCGAATTGTGTTTTATTAATAGATAAGGGACTACAGTTTATATTATTTTTAAAATATCATATTTGAGAAACAGGAATGCAGTATCAAAGACGAAGTATTTGTGAAAAATTTAGAAAATTTCAAAATTGTTGCTTCATATGATTTCTTAGGGCGATATTTACAGTTGTGAGAAGAAAAGAGAAAGAAATTTCGTATAGTAATTTCATGTTTTCCTCCCCTTCATAGATTTTGAACTCAAATGAACCTTTACTAAGTACTTTCTTACACAGATTTTATTATCTTCAGGGAACGTGACATATGTTTTTCGTTTTCAAAAGTTCGTTTGTTTCTTAATTGGCGTAGAGAACGCTTACGCGATTATAGCTGAGTCCACAATAGCAACCCAAACGTTTCTTCTTTTCACGATTCGTCGCCTTTTATAGACATAGACATAGGGTGAAGCTACATGGTCCTTCCAACCGATTGGAGGTCTTCCTCTTATTTTGCTACGCCAAGGAGTACTGCCAATGCCATCCTCCAGGCCTTCGAACTATATATCAGGATGGAAATGAAGACTTACGGAGCGTGGTCTTTGCTTCAATTGCCTACTAAGTCCAAAGTAGTATCAGAATGAATCGGCGGTGGATTTCAAGGCCGACATAGTTGGTTTTTACTTATAAAGTGTGGTACATTTTGAGGTTCCCTACTTTTTTAAAGAAAAAAACACAAAATATTCAAATTTTATGGGGAATGTTTATTATCATTCGAAAGAACATTATTTGGCATTTATTTTTTGAAGATTATCTCTTTCAAATGTTGGTCGCGGCTATGTCTCAGATGGTTCATAGGCTGAGTCCAATTTTCGATGACTTGTTCGAGAATTTCGACTGGTAACTAGCGAATGACACGCATGATGTTTTGCCCCAAGGCCTGAATCGAAGTGGGATTGTCCGCATATACTCTAGACTGTATATATCCTCACAGGAAATAGTCTAACGGTGTGATATCACACATCTTGATGGCCAATCGACCGAAATTATCTGCTCACTGAAGTGTTCTCTCAATAAATCCATTGATTAATGTGATGTGTGGAAAGTGGCGACATCTTCTTGAAACCAGATGCCGCGGAAATCCGAGCTCCACTTTCAGGCCTCAAATGATCAGTTATCATGGCGCGATAACGGTCGCCATTGACGGTTACGTTCTCACCGGCATCACTTTTGAAGTAATATGGACCGATGATTCCACTGGCCCACAAACCACACCAAACCATTGAAATGGCAGTTCTTGAATCTCTTCAGGTTGCTCCTCGTTCCAAATGCGACTGTTTTGCTTGTTTAAATACCCATTGAGCCAGAAATGGCATTCATCGCTGAACAAAATTCGGCTCGAAACGTCGGATCTTCTTGGAACTTTTCAAGAGCCCATAGAGCGAAGCGATGTCGCTTGGGAAGGTCGAGCGGCTTCAGTTCTTCAGTTCCTGCACAAGCTGTTTTTTGTACGCTTTCAATTGAAGATCTCGACGTAAAATGCACCAAGTCGTTCCATACGTCAGTCCGAGTTGCTGCGAACGGCACCGAATCGACTCTCCACGGTCTTCGTGTACACTTTCTGCAGCAGCCGCTATAGTTTCTTCAATGCGTGCTGGTCGTGGTCTATTCGGTTGAGTATTAATCCAATAATGAATGCTGAGTCTAAAGATGGGTGATGGTGTTGCGAATAGTACGCTAAGTAGGTCGATTATGTTGACCATAAGTTGAGCAAAGTACGCGAAAAACATTATTTACAAAACGAGAATTTTCGTAATAAAGTTGAATGATTTGTAGACGTTGTTCAGGCGTAAGTCTTTCCATGATGAAATGTCAAATAATACTGAACAAAACTAAAATTGCAGCTTGACAAAACTCACGAGCTGTCTAAAAAAGGCTATTGAAAAAAGGACCTCTACTTAGATCAACCTTTAACTGGGTCTACAAAAGCAATCCAAACTTTTCATCTTTTCATCATTTTGCCGCCATATATAGCCATTGCGTGAAGTACTTGATCCTTCCAACGGTTGAAAGATTTTTCTCTTTTGCTACGCCAGCGGGTACTTCCAAGATAGACGAAATCATCTGTAGCTTCAAAGTTATGACGTTAAATTCACGTTTCATGCCACTGGAAAGCCCAGACGCATCCAGTCTTGAGAAAACAAAACTTAGGGCGCGGTTGCTCAGGTCAATGATATCAATATCTCTCATCGGCATACGTCAGCAGTTGTGCGCTCTTATAGAATATTACATCTTCTTCGTTTTGCTCTGAAGCTTCTATTAATTTCTCCAGCATTAAGTTACACGATAAAGAGTCGAATTGTCTGAAAGCAGGTTTGGTATCAAATCCTGGCGAGCTTCTGGTGTTGCTCATCGTAGGTTTACTCAGCCGTATAAGTTCTGCGGGGATGCAAAATGCAGACATAGCGGTGTAGAGGTATATACTTTTCGTTATATCTAACGCCTCTTTAAAATCGACGATCGATGGTGGTGTGTCGATACATGCAGGTTTTTTGAATATCTCAGCCTGTAAGCCATCAGAAGCATAGGGAGCTTGAAAAGCCGTCCCAAAGTTTTCTTATAACGAGTTGCTGATGAGTGCTCTCAAAGAGTAGGAGTGCATTCGCGTAGACAACTGCTTCGCTGACTGTTGCGATTGCAGTTTTTCGACACCGAACCTTTCTTGTGCTTTTTGTTGGGCGTTCTTCTCTGTACAGTGGAGGTTGTGTATTTTTGCTGCGACAAGATAGTGGTCCGAGTCCATATTTACATTTCGTACTGTACGAATATCTGGAAAAATGATTCCAAAAATTTGCTTTAGAATGGATTTAGTATTTTTTCTATAAAAATTATTAATTTATTTGTCATATTATGCGTTTCGATGTCGAGTCAGGTGTTGACGTCAGATTATTAGAGTATATCTTAAGGCTATAAGTACAAAAAATAATTTTTTATAGAAAAGAATAGTTAATAACACTATAGAAATATATAATATATGATCTGTATGTATATGTATATATACAACAAAATTTAATATTAAAAAAGTCATAATTTTTTCTCCTTTCTTCCCTTTACAGCCACGCCATAACAACAATACCAATAATGACTCCAACACACATTCGGACATTGGCGTCGGCAATGGCAACGGTCATGGTGATGCCGTAGACTCCTCACAAGCCGCTGCTAATAGTGGTGAACCCGTTTGGTTGGTCCATCGTGGTGGTTTTTGTGCTGCCCTACGTCTACCCCAATCATCCGTACAACGTGAGAATCATAAGGTGACCGTACGACTGTTACACAATGGCAATGAGATGATGGTGGACGAGGATGATATAGAAAAACAGAATGCACCAGCGCTTGATTTGATCGAGGACATTTGCGATTTGAAGCAATTGAACGAGGCGTCAGTATTGCATTGCTTACGTCAACGCTTCGCTAGCAATTTGATACACACGAAGGCGGGGCCCACGCTGCTCGTTGTCAATCCAATGGCACCGCTATCGCTCTACTCCGAAAAGGTATGCTTTTACTCACTCGTATGTATGTATGTATGGGAGGAAATATGTAAATATGTATAAATATGTAAAATTTTGTTAACTTTTATTGACGTCATACGCCTGAGTGGCTAACTATTGGATGTTCTACGCTTGTCGTTTATCTGCGCGCAAAGACAACATATGATAGCCGCTGTGGTGTTTTGGTAGTTGGCGTTGCAAAAAAATAGTTAGTATATTCTTATACCATTCATGAATATGAAACGATAAATGTTTGGTTACATTAGGCTGTAGTTGCTACATGGATTACATTTAGGCCAGAATAAGATCCGCTGTGATGCCACAAATTCCCTACCAGTAAACTACAACTTAGTCTCCAGGCATAGAAGAATACCGTGCAAAGTCGGCGAATTTATAACAAGACTTTTTATTTCACAATATATGATTAAAATAAGTAATTTTTGGCCGAGCTCCTCCTCCAATTTGTAGTTCTGCGTCTTGATGTTTCAACCAACAAATGAAATTACAGATTATTCTAAGCCACCTCCGAACGGCCGATGGATTTATATGAGGAGCTTTTTATTTCCTGTTAGAAACACACTCGGAGGACTTGACGTTCCCTGCCGAGGGGCGACGGCAATTAGAAAAATTAATTTTCTATAATTTTGGATGTTGGTCGAACCTGAACTCGGCTATCGCGGCCGTGAACCATTAAAACTTTACTTGAGTTACACACAGTTACCCCTATATGCGATATATCATCATCGCAGACAATAACTGCTCCCACCAAAAAGCGTTGCTGTTAAGTTCGAGGTTGCAAAGCAATGGAGAAAAAACTCCGCCCCCTGAGCAGTGCCTCTGTTTACGTATCTGGCGGTACGTAACAGTTACTCAGTTATACACTCTGCTGCAATTTTATAAGACAGTTCAAAAATTGAGTACCAATCCACCTAATTATGATGCGGATGATGATTTCTCTCATGAGATGTTGCGTCAAGTATTTCCTATAATAGTAATTATGATCTTCCTCAATGTCATTACGACAAAGGATAGTGTAATAGTTGTTTTAGAGTAATTTCCGGCATTGAAAATGAAGACCGCTGATACTTGTCTCCTTGAGTTTTAGACTGGATTTATATAATGTTTTGAGCCAGCATGCCCGGCCAAGGTGCTCTGTATGTACTCACTCAATGGAGTCTGCGAGTTCCCATTAATTTAGAGATTTAGGAAGAATCGTCCTTATCCTTGAGTTGATGCGGCTGTTGGTCAGCGACCACCTTCTCAAATGTGCGACCCTATATGGTCTTGTAAAACAAAAAATTTTTGAATTTAAGAGGAAGCTAGTTCAGCGAGACAGCCAAAAAAGGGTTACCTCAGGAACTCGTGTCGCGCGGCGGACAGGGCTGCACAGTGGTGTTTCGAAGACTATTCCATTTCTTCGTGTCAACAACTGCCGTGAAGTCCCATTAAACATTGTACTGTTATTACATTTGTCATTATAATATTAATGGAGGACGAGTCTAGAACTAAAAGATGCCATGATCTTTTTGCTCTGACCATATCTGCCTGGTCACATAGCTCCTGATCTCATTCAGACATCTAATGTTAGCTTTTTTTTATCAAAGGCCAGCTTTAGCATGTGCTTTACTTTGCACGGCGGTACACCTCTCGTGCTCCTTTTCATTGTTGTTAGAAGAGTTCCTCCTCTTGCTATCTCATCTCTAAAGAGTGTTTCAGAGTTCCTCTACATTTTATAGCCATTTTTGAATGCAGAGATCTATGGACAGCTTGGATGTGAGAATACATCGTAATCGATTTTTCTACCGCCGGAGAGTGGATTCCACAGTCCACTTTGTCAACGAAATTTGAACCGTCTTTCTATTCCAAGACGTTTTGTGTTTCGTTCCTGCTTGGGATTATTGTGGGAAAAAAAATTGTCGAAGCAGATACTGGTGGCTGTGTAATCCAGCTTCTCCGGCAACTATGCTGCAGTACCTAAAGTTGAGTGGCATTCAATCTAATGGCGTTGTAGATCGCTTGTAATTTACCGTACAGGTCTATAGCTAAAGATATTGAAAATAGTTTCCAGGACTTGCGATGGAGGCGATGGTGAACTCCTGTTATGAGGATAGCTGCAGACAGCTAAACTCTCTCTCTCCCCCTATATTTTGCCCCTGAAAGTAATTTTTTCGAGTGCCGGCGACGATACAGTGACACCGCAGAATAGGATTGCTCTAACCAACACAGTGTAATTCCAGTAGACAATATTTCACTTTAGGATCTATATTTGCAAATTGCCGCTTTGCAAGGGAAGAGTACACTTATAGCCTTCCTTGATCTTTTTGTGTTCTCTTATGGCTCCAGTTGAGTTTGATATCTAAGATTATCCCGATATATTTGACTTCGGTAGAGAGAGTGATCTATATGCCCTTTTGTAGGCGTGGCTTCAAAGGAGGTGGATTGTACCTGCTGGAAAAAAGCACCATTCGATTTTTGCTGGGTTAAGTTATGAGATAAATAACATCTTGCAGTAAATAAATATTTATACGTTTTAAATATACCTAATAAAAAAAAAAATATGAGTCCACGTGAAGTGCATCAAGCTTCGGAGCAGCGTTTTTTTTATTAACTGCTGCCACTTTTGCATATCTACCATTGAATTATTTTCTTTCCAATTGCATTTATTATTGTTGCTAATATTTATCTTTGTTTGTTGTTGTTGTTGTTGCAGGTTGTTTCCATGTTTCGCGGCTGCAAGACAGAGGATATGCCTCCGCACATCTATTCGCTGGCACAGACCGCCTACAGGGCCATGTTGGAAACGCGTCGCGATCAAAGTCTAATATTCATGGGGCGTTCTGGTTCTGGCAAGACGACAAGTTTCAAGCATGCCTTATACTATTTGGCGTTGGCGGCCGGTATGTAAAGCTTCGTGTTATACGTATATGTATGCGTGTTTTGGTTGCAATGTTGCACTTTTGTGGACGAAGGTTGGGAGGTTGTTGTATGAGTGCGTGGTTGTTGTTTGGCTGTTTGTCCACTGTTAGTCGCCTACCAAACCGAAACGCATTGCATTTGATGCAGTCTTGACTGCTGGCAGACTGGTGAACTAACTGCATTAGTGGCACGAAGCGCAACGCGACAGTGACTTTAGAATTTTCATTACATATATTTCTTTCATTAATTTGTTGTTATTTGATTTCTGTTTGGGTGCAGTAATTAATTCATTTTGCTTGTCGCCAATTTGCATGCCAATTATTTTTGGGTTTTTTTTTCCAATACAAATATATATGTATGCATATACGTATACATATGTATAAGTGTGCTTTGATATATAAGAAATAATTACGTTACATATAAAATTTTTTTAAGCGTTTGAAATAGCAACAACAATACAAGATTCTTTTGAAAACAACCTTTTGTTGGTTGCAATTTAAATTTGATTTATTGTGGGCGCATGCGCAGAATAATACCGCTGCAAATAATTCTAGTAACTAACCACTGTATTTGCTATTAACAGTTATTGTTCATTTCATTCATTTCTTGCATTTGAGGTCAACTTTAATTATCATCACTGCACCCACAACTTAAGTATGCCACACACGAAAGGTGTTCATAAAGAACTGTGGTAACTACTTATATATGTATGTTACATATGTATATACAGACATGACCAAAAGTATTAGGCACTCGGTGATTTTCTCAATTTTTTACTTTTAAGAAGCAAAGTTTGGGGGTTTATTTTTTATTATTAAAAATCATATATATGTATACACAACGATTTGGGACAGCGAAATATTAAACCAGCTAATAACACCATTAAATAACTGTATATCCTAAAGGTTAGATTTCAATAGCTGCTTCCAGATGAGGATACCCTCTAGACGGGTTTTTGTAGAAGAGGAGGATAGCATCTCAATCTAAACTATAATAAACTGCGGAGTGATTGCGGGGGTATATTCTCAGATCTAGATCTCAAAATCTCCATATATTTACGTCTACCGAATTCAGCTAGCATCTTGCAAGCGGAGGTACTAGCAGTGGAAAAGGTCTATGGAGCGCTAATAAATACGAATAGCTACATATGTATATGCTCAAATAGTCAGTCAATTAGTAGTACTGACTTTATCATCGCCTAAGATAAACTCAAGCGTCGTCAACAATAGCAAGAAGACTCCAACCTCCCTGACAGGTCAACTTGCCATATCCATTATCTGGGTTCTCGGCTATAGGAACATTTTCGGCAACGAAAAGGCTGACGAGTTGAAGTGGAGATAATATTATGTCCGTTAGGAACGATCAAGAGAAATCTTCACTAGCAAATTGAACAAATAGCGTTAAACAGATTGAAATTCCTACTCAACTGTAAGATATGGAAACAGATTTTGTCCAAGTATGACATGATCTGTAAGAAGGACATACGAGTTATGTTCAAAGGAAAAAATTAAGGTTTTGCTCACTATTTTCTTACAATGGCGTGGTGCATCATGAGTTCCTTGCGAAGGTCGTACAGTTAATAAGGAATACTACAAGGAAGTTATGCAAACAAATCGTGGATTCTCCAATAATGATTATTCGTGATTTTTTGACCAAAAACCAAACCGTAATCATGCCTCAACCACCGTATTCACCAGATTTGGTTCCCTGCGACTTTTTTCTACTCCCAAAACTAAAGAAACCAATGAAAGAAAAGCGCTTTTCTACAATTGATGAGATCAAGTTAGAATCGAAGAAAGAGCTAATGGCCGCATTTTAGAAGTGCCTCGAGGATTGGAAAAGCGTTGGCACAAGTCTATTATATCCGAGGGGGATTACTTTGAAGGGGACATTCACCTTTTCCAAAAGTATGTCTAGACTAACAGCCACTGTAAGGAGTCACTGACCCTTCGGAAAGCATGATTCAAAAATGGGTCTACCCTATAACAGCCGTTGCCTTAGCTGTAGTTTAGAAAAGAATAAGGAAACAATAATCTACTTTCTATGCGAATGTCTAGCTCCCTCACAAAGTCGACCCAAAATACAAGGGATACATCAAGCACCAAACTTTGTATGGCTGTCCACATAAAACAAATCAGACATCAGTTTTGTAAAGAGCACTAATTGGTTTGAATGTAATAATGAAACGTGATAGCAGATATAGTTTTTAGGTCTAACGATAGTGCATCAAAATGGCGCTCTCAGTGCTGATTGGGACCGAGCATTAGACCTTTCGGTCAGCACTCCTACCTATCTGCCTACCTGACTACAAGGAATAAGTGCGAAAACCGTTAAAATTTATTTCATACACCCTATGATTTCATGACAGCCACGATTTTTTGGGGCATGCTGTATACAAGCTTTATACATTTGGCAGCAGTTATGGCATTTCAATCTTCAATCAGAGCGTTCCACAGGGCTATTTTTTACTAAATGTTCCCTTACTTTAAAAAACAGTCCATAGATACTCGATGGGGTTTAGATCTGGTGAGTGCGCTGTCCAATTTAACAGATCAATGTTATTGTTTCCGATTCAGCTCATTGTAGTAGCTGATTTATGACAAGCAGCATTGTTTTATTGGAGCTGGACCCCACCCAAATTACTGTCACCGGAAATTCGCGTTAAGGAAGGTGAAAGTACACATTTCAGTACATTTAAGCACTTTTGACAATCAAGGCCCCTTTCCAAATGCACTTTTCGCCAACCCCAACAGCAGCACCAAATACCTATGGGGAGGGTGAAAAATACGATTTAAAGATTCTGAATATTTTTTCTGAAAGTGATTCATTTTAAGAATCTATTAATGATATCTTAAAAAAAACGTCAATTCGACATAAGCGAAGTTAGGTTCGTCGGACCACGGCACATTCAATCAATCTTACTTGGTAAAATATTGGTGCTGAAGTGGCCATTCCAAATGTTTTTTGCGGTATTTTCTTCCGATAGAGTAGAAGAGGATTTCTTACGACACTAGAGGAACTTGTGGATAGTAATTAGATCCTCTCATTCATAATTTTTGATTTATTAAAGTAAGATTTTGTCTCCACAAATCACTTGATAGCACTTTGGACTGCACACCGCGGACACGACTAATTTGGCAATCTGAATCTGAGACTTTACTTTTGCGCTTACTATCTGGTTTGTCACTCATTTTCGTAAAATAGCTAAATTTTTTACGCATGTTGAGAAATTTGACTACAATTATTAACATTTTTATTATTTTATAAACGCTTCTGCACGCTTTAGTTAATATTTCGTTAACCAAAAACGTATGCCAAAAACTTTTGGCTATGACTGTATATAATAATATGGATAAGAAAATAATTTTTCTTTCATGCCTGTGGGCAGTCATGAAGCAAATATTGGTTTATTACCAAAGTATTTGTTTTCAATACGTTATCGTGATAAAACTTATTATTGAAAAAAAAATTATCGATAACATTTTAGAAATACATATGTACATATATAAGAACATTTAAAAATTTGATTTTTAGTGTATATAAAGGGTTTTCCAACAGGGATGATATGATTTCTAGATGTCGTTTTGGCCATTTTTAATATGTCATAATCTGTCATTTTTTTCATTGTATTCAGTAATGTTTACAATTTCACCATATCAATATATACGCAAGATATAACGCTCTGCAATTGCACTTTTTTTTAAGAAAATCATCTCCGATGAGGCTCACCTTCATCTAAGTGGTGCGGTAAATAAAAAAAACTGTCGATTCTGATGCGAAGAAAATCCACAAATTGTTCATGAATAACCATTACATTTACCTAAATTGACAGTTTGGTGTGGTTTTTGGTCTGGTGGAATCATCGGTTCGTATTCCTTTCGAAATGAAGCTGGTAGCACCGTTATTGTCAATGGAGAGCGGTAAAGATCGATGATAACCAACTTTTTACGTCCACAGTTGGAAGAATTTGATCTTAACAACATCTGGTTTCAACAAGACGTGGCTACGTGTCACGCAGCACGTGCAACAACAGAATTATTGCGAGGAAGGTTTGGAGATTCGTTTATTTCAAGAAATTGTGACATTGAATGACCTCTAAGAAGTTGTGGTTTAACACCATTAGACTACTTCTTGTGGGGTTATTTGAAGTCATTGGTCTTTAGCAATAAACCAGACTCTCTTCAAGCTTTAAAAGTCAATATTGAAAAGATACTTAATTGTATCGATTGTACATAACATTAAATAAAAAACATTTGAATTTACTTATCAATTATTGTGTTTTTTTTTTTAAAGAAATCGTGTCACTCTTATTGGAAAACCCTATATGACTTTGTTTGATGTCAGAAAACTAAATGAGAAAAATATGTTGATCGAGTCACTCCTGCCATCTTATTGCTCTGTAACGTGCTTTTGAAAAGCTTGAAATGATTTTGAAATTCCATTGACGATTTATGTCTGTCTTTGTTATTATCTAAAAATGTCTCCATGACCTCTTTAAAATCAGTCCACCTTTTTCTTTGAGGATATGTGTATCAGCCATAAGCCGTCTCATATCTGCTTCGTTGAAAACACCTTCCTTCAACTTTACGTCTGAGAGGCCTGGAAACTGTGCTATTAAGTTTTTGAAGCAATTTTCAACTCTTAAGAGTGACTTTGCAATCGTGATATTTATATATTAATTTGTAAATCAAACTTCCAATATTGCCACAACAAACCAACTCCTTCTCTTGGGTAAAGCGGGAAGTGAACAGCTTCTCATGATATCTAAACAAGAAGTAAGATACTGCTGGCAGCAGTTCGTTGCTACTTTTGAGCCTGAATCCAAGGAACTCAGCAGCATTTCGGAACTTTTTCTTACCAAATTATTTAGCTCGCTCTGGGAAAACAATTTCGGATTGCTTTAATTTTCATATTAAAATATTGACTTGTCGTCGTATTTAAGTACAACAGCTTTTGCGTTAGAAATTGGATTACGCTGGGAACTTATATTTTGATGACGTGAGGGATTGCAGATTGGTTTATGAATTACATTACACGAGCTTACAACTCCTCGTTCCATCAGTATTTGTCGTTGCCCATACACAAGGGACCATAAATCTTTTGCAAAACCTCTCTCTCGCAAACTCCCAATGCCTATTCATCGGATGTTGTCAACGTTCACTCTTTTGCACCATAAATTAGGACCGGAATCATGTGCGACTTTTATAGTTAGTTATTTGTTTGCCAAGGGAGGACTTTACTTTCGAATTGTCTACTCAGTTCAAATTAGCTCCTTGTTTCTAGTGTTTAAGAGGGTTCTTAGACAGACGAAATCGTTTACATCTTCAAGATAATGTAGTCATACGCTCTTATAGAATATTGCAACTTCTCTTTGGAGTTCTGGAACTCTTATTATTTTCTCCAGCATTAGGCTGAAGAACTCACACGAAAGAGGGTCACCTTTTCCTTTCCCATTTAGCGTCAGTTTGCTCAGCCTTATAAGTTTCGGGGCGAAATCCACAAAAAGGTGATGCGAGTCGATCATTTTCTCACAGATGTTTTCCATAATTTGGCATATGATGAATATCTGGTCAACTATAAAGCAGTCAGGTCCAAAGCCACATCGATTAAGACCAATCAGTTTGTTGACCGTTGGCTTCAATCTCTCACACAATACGTTCGATAAAACTTTATATGCGATATTGGCAAACTTAGGTTGCAATTGTCGGCCATGCTTTCGTCCGAACATTTTCTGCAAAGAAACTGATGCATACACCTTATCAGTTCTTCACCACCATTCTTTAAGCGGGTAATCAAGCGGAAACTTCATCATAGTGGAATGCTGGAATATCTTTTCCATTATCGTCTATTGGGGATGCGGGTTCGCCTTTTCTGGGTGTTTCATTTTCATTTCATTCATTTTCGATATTCTGACTGATTGAGTAATCATAAGCTACTAGTTATAATATTCTTCTATGATTTTCAGGCTCCTATAATAACTTCTTGAATGCGGAAAAAGTCAACTCTATTAATATTATTTTAGAAGCCTTTGGCAATACAAAAACTTGTCTTAATTCAAATGCGACGCGATTTACACAGTTACTCAGCTTAGACTTCGATCAAAGTGGCCAAATAGCGTCTGCCTCTGTGCAGGTGAGACAAGAAAATATATTTAAAGATAATATTGATATTATCTATATTTTTTTTTTTTTTAGATATTGCTCCCAGAGCGACAACGCGCAGGTCGTCGGCAAACCAATGATCACAGTTTTCACATAATGAGTCGTTTGCTCGCCGGCGCTGAAGGTTTACTGCAAAAGGAATTGCATTTAGATAACATTTCTGCCGCTGACAATCACCCATTCGTTTCACTGTCGCAAAAGTTGGAGGAACGTCATCGTGCTGCAGCAGAATTTATGCGTACAGTGCAAGCTTTAGAAGCGCTGAATATAGAATCGAAAGCAGTGCGTGGTATTTGGAGTATTTTGGCGGCTATTTATCACCTAGGACTGGCGGGTGTTACAAGACGTAAGTTTGAGTGTGAGCACAATTGAAATTCATATGCATCTAATTCTGCTTTTTTCTATTTTTCCATTTTTAGTTAACGCTGGGCCAGCTTCACGCGTACAGTTTGCAAATCCATCAGCCGCACGCAGAGCTGCTGGTCTGCTAGGTGTGTCAATGGAGGATTTGTCTGCCGCTGCTTTCAATGCAACCGGTCCTGGAGGTGGTGGTGGTGGTGGTGGAACGAGCCCTTCTAAGTCGCCTACCGACAGCACAGAACATGCTTGGGAATCACTTGAAGCGCTTGCCGTTGGTCTCTATTCCGAGGCGTTAGCGGCTGTGGTGGCGCTTATCAATAAAGCAATTTGCACTTCGGCACATACAATCGCTTCCATTATGCTTGTGGATACACCTGGCTTTCAAAATCCAGCTAGCTGTGGCTTACAAACTGGCGCCACACTCTCCGATTTACGTCACAATTACCTACAAGAACGTTTGCAGTTGCTCTTCCATCATACCACATTAGTAGCACCACGTGATCGCTATGCACAGGAGCTGGTAGAGATCGATACAGAGGGCATGTCGGAAACACATCCTGGTCCGCTTGTATCACTCATCGATAAAGCGCCCCAAAATCATGTGGTGCGTTCGTCACAACGTGATTTGCGTGAACACGATCGTCGCGGTCTGCTGTGGCTGCTGGACGAGGAGTCTATGTACCCCAATTGTAATGATGATACATTCCTGGAGCGCCTGTTTACACATTACGGCGATCGTGAGCATCAAACGCTTCTGCGTAAATGCACCGGTCCCAAACAATTTGTGCTGCAACATTTGCAGGGCACTAATCCGGTGCTGTATACTGTCGATGGTTGGGTGCGACATAGTCGTGAGCACCCTGCCATACGCAATGCAGTAACATTGTTGCAGGATAGTTCACGTGAAGAGATAAGTCGATTGTATATTGGTTCATTGACACGTGGCGCGGGTGGCATTGTATTTTGCGGCTCCATAGCCGGTCTCGAAGGCACACAATCGCTGCGTCGCGTATCCAGTATACGACGTTCGTTCACCTCTGCCGGTGTAAAACGTAATTCCATAATGTTGCAAGTTAAATTCACCGTTGATGGCATAATAGATACTTTGCGTCGCACAGGCACGCATTTCGTTCACTGCTACATGTTGCAACACAACGCCGGGCAGCATAGCAGCTATTCGGCGAGTGGTTCGCCAAATGTCTCGGCATTGCAATCGAGTAGTGAGGACATGGTGAATGTTCCTTTATTGCGTAGTCAGGTGAGTGCATTTGTCATTTATTTTTTTGACATGCTAAAAATAATTTGATTTTCTATTTCTATAGCTACGCGGCTCACAAGTACTGGAGGCGGCGCGTTTACACCGTTTAGGCTTTCCAGAATCTGTTCCTTTAGTCGAGTTTGTTCGTCGCTTCGGCTTGTTGGCTGGTGTTGATTCTGCGGGGGCGAAAGATATAACAGTCGAACAAATTTTAGCTGCTAATGAAGTGGACACTGCCACGTACCGTATCGGACCTAGTCAAGTGAGTGGGAAAATTTTCATATTAATTGCTATTATTACTATATAAATTAAAAGAATTGGCGTTATAGGTTATTTTGTTTTTGTAGCAGCATAAGTTTTGAAAAATTATAATTCTTCTTCGTTAACAGTTAATCGGTTCTTTATCAGATAAGGGGAATGTTCCTCTGGCCTGTTGTCTTGTTCGATACATTCAATTTCCCCGCGAGAGAATACAATTTTTAAATTATTTATTGTTTAAAAGTTTATTTTGAAATTAATATTCACTTTTTAAGTTGTTATATATCAGGGTTGAACTGCTATTTCTCACGATTCAGGCGAAAAGTATTCAGGTTTATTTTTATTTGGCCCTCTGTACTTATATAAATTTATTTTAGAATATTGCTTTGAAATGTTCTGTTTATCAATGCAATTTTCTGTTATTAATGCGAATCCGTTGCTCAACGTTCATTGGCAATAAGAAATAATCTATCCGTTTAGAAGCTATTGTTTGAACGAAGTGTTTCGGGGTACATCATTGTTTCTTTAGAGGTTATGTAACGTCTCCAAACTAACCTATGTTTTGCATATCTGTTTTTTTTTTGAGGATTGGATACTTAAATACAGTTTAATTTGAATATTTGCACACTTGCCTCAGAGTAGTATGGAGTTCGTTGGAAACTTGTCTCCATCAATCACAACATAATCGATTTGGTTGCTCGATTTTCGATTCGCAAAGCACTATTTTAAAACCGTTAGTGCTCATAGGCGCGTTCTAAGCAACGATAGAAATCATCTTTGGTCACGGAGAGACATTCCTAACAGAGCCGCAACAAAATCCTCAAATCGGTAGCCGTAGCATCTGGGGTAAAGACAAGGAAGCGTTGTTGGCAACATATAAGGCAATTGACCGGCCGGTCGTAAACTTTGCTGCTCCAATTTAGACGCCGGGGACTAGCGAGACACAGTTGACGAAGCTACAAGCATGTCAGAACACCGCCCTTCGTACCGTGACGGAAAGCCTTCTGATGGCGCCGGAGCATCACTTACACAGTGAAACATCTAAGCTCCCAGTTAGGGAGCATAATGTTATACTTTGTAAGTAATATCTGTTAGGATGCTATCAGGAAGGGAGTGCTTGACTACCGTGAATCCGTACAGCAATACAGACAATACCCGCTGGCCAGCACCGCGTACAGACAGGTCATAAAAACCACTAAACGAGAGTCCGTTAACCTTTGTGAACTCTCTTCTTTTGAATGGTGTTTTCGGAATGCAATCGCCACCGATCGCAGAACAAGAGCTCGAGATGCCTCGAGAGACTCGCGTTACCGTGGCACAATTAAAATCTGGATATTTTAGCAGGATTAACTCTTCTGGGTCTCCCGTCAGATGACCTCGATGGCTAAGACTGGACCTACCTGATCCTAGGCGGTGCTGGTTAGCCGCTACAACAAGAACAAAAACAACAACAAGAATTTCGCTGTGATGAGGCTTGCGGCGAGTAGTTCATCCGTCGGGGTGGGAACTCGACGATGGAGTCGCTCTACACCAAATTTGCGCTCCTTTATATGATCGCTGTAGTTATTCAAGAGGACCCCACCACCCACTTTTTGGGCACCGATGATGTCGGTCTTTAGTCTTACGAAGACATCAACCAGCTGTGCAGCGGACAAATTTTTTTATGTAGTCCCAAAATCTAAGCACAGCCACAGGGAGTTCGCCTTCTCACTTTAGCTCGCCTCCAAGAGCTTTTAAGATTATTATAATTATTCTTTTTTTATTAATAATTTAATTTTTTTACTCAGATTTAAGATAAACAACGTAACAATATAATTGGATAATTACAAAAAAAAAACTGTTCTTAATAACCGTTCGATTAATTAACACATCTAAGCATTGTCTTGAAGAAAACAACAATTTTTTGACTTTGTATGAACTCAAAATCACAATGTTATTTGTATACTCGTGTTAATAAATCTTAAAAAAGCCGTTAGTACCGCAATAATTTAGGTGTACAATGTACAAAATTACATAAACAAACTGGATCAATTAAAATTTCTTATCATTTATGAATAAACAATTTAATTCGGCAACATTTACACCATTCTGTGTAGACATATGTCTCTATGTACTTAAGTAAAATTATGTATGTACATATATGTACTTGTATTGTATTTAGATTTGGTTGTTTGATTTTTATTTTGCATTTGTAAATATTCAATTTTTAGTTGGGCCATAAACAAACGCATATAATAGATACATACTTGCACTTGTATATATGTATATATATAAACTAAAAAATATAACACTAAAATTTATGCATCATGCAACCAAATGGCACTTGTCACCTCGACCATCTCACCCGCTCTGTTTTAATTGCTCACTTTTGCGTTCATTAAAGCCATTTGGATATCATATTGCTGAAGAATGTCTTATTCACTAAGCTGCTGTACAAGAAATTGGCAGGCACTGCACGTCTCATACGCACCGTTTCGCCATAACCAAAGAGTGGCGGATTAGCTCGCGTACTCAGATAGAAGGTGCCACTTTTTGGCACAGCCGGTTCACCGCCCATGAACGCGGTCGCAGTGCATTTACCCAACATCTGCGCACCACCATTTGTGCAGCTGCAATCCAATTGCTCTGATGTGGTATAAGTATTGCTGAAACTGCTGCTGCTGCCACCGTCACTACGTTGTCTGCATGGTGTTGCACCAAAAGCGCGTGTCTGTCGCACTGATTCCACAAAGTAATACAAGGCCGCAAAATGATCGCATGCGAAATCAAATTCAGCTGCCGTTGCATTCGGACAGTGTGGCTGGCCTAGACCCCAATTGACGAAGAATGAAGCTTGTGTGAGTTTTGTACTCGGATTGCCCAGCAATGTGACGTCCGTGTGTATTGATTCAGTGTAAATGGCATCGCTTGGTGCCAAACGTTTATCTTCGCCAAGTGACAACTGCACCAGACCGGCTGGGTCGAGTGCATAGATGGCACCGTAACGTTGTGGTCGTAATTGTTTACCAGCTAAGCCTGATATGTGTGCGCCGGCGCTGTGACCTATCATATATATGGATTCATAGGCGATGCCAGTTTCGCGGTGTAAAAAATTTGTGAATTCTACCAATTGTCCGGCAATATCAGTTAGTTGACGACTCAAGCGTCCGTAGCTAATGTCCATAGATATGGCACTCCAATCGAATATGATTACATTGAAATTACCCACGGAGAGGTAGGCATCCTTAATGGCTGCATTCGAACATGACGTGCTTTTGCCGGTCCAACCGTGTATAGAGATTCTAAATAGAATTCAAGCATATATGTAGGAGAATGTTAAATTGCGATAGAGTAAAATATAAAATAAACTAAATAAATAAAATAAAACAACTTCAAATCTATCTATCTATTATATACATACATATATATAAATCTTCTGTACGTGTGTTAGTCATTGAACTCCTCCTAAACGGATGTACCGATTTTGATTAAATTTTTTGTGTTAAACACACACATTAAAAAAAAATTATAAATCAAAGTTTGGGAACGAATTTTAAATCAACTTTATTTTTCCTTTTCCAAAAAAACAAAAATCGAAAATTCAAAATTTCAGTTAGATTTTTTAGATTTCTTTTTTTAGGTGTATCAAAGCACGCTGGGGTCTGCTAGAATTTTGTAAATTATTGTCAAATAATTTTATGAAAAACCCGTTACCCTTCACAGCGACCAATAAGTTTAATGACAATTATGCCAATAATCAACTATTCATACATCTATGTATCTGGTAAATATTTGACCTTGGCGTAAAATTTTATTATTTTGTTTTATTTTTTCATGAATACCAATTGGCGGCACCAAAAGTTCCTCTATTACCTTCAAAAAACGAAACATTTTTCGAGCTTCGAAATCTTTAAAGTAAAATCTCATACTGTCAACACTTAATTATGTTTGCACAAATTTGGAAAAGGGGGCGTGGCACGTCTTATTTTCTTATGTATACCAAAATTGGGCTTAACCGATCCAGATGGAAGTTTGTGTGTGTGCGTTAAAGAAAAGTGGAAGATAGTTAAATTTTTAATTTAGCAAAGTTGCCAGCTATTTTAAAATTATTATGCTAAATTTCAAAACAAATTTTCTAGAACTTTTGATGGAAATGTCTTCAATTGTTTTGAAAAATGGCTTCAATTTGCAATGTGGCATCTGTTAAAAATTTAAAACTGAAACAAGTGATCAAATAAATGAAATATTTGAACATCGGGGGCAGGATTGGTTTTGGTGGATTCAGTCGACCGTTGACCCCGATGTTTTATGATTTGTAAAAGAAATGAAAAGTCAGTATTATTGATAATTTATATAAATTAGTTCAATCTTTATTATTGAATTTATTGATTAAAAAGTTGGTAGCGAGACATAGATTAATATTACCTTTCTGCTGGGGTGAAAACTATGGTGGTTGGATCTCTCTTCTCAATTCGACAAAGGAAAAAATAATAATGGCTGAACTTTTCTTTTGTAGTTCAACGTTAACCTCAACAGTTTTGAACAGTTAATGTTAACTGCTTATCCTAACGAAGGTAGCAGCGGTAATGTTAAAACGTAATACTAACATAATGTTAAGTATTAGCCGGGCACTGAAAACAGCTTGCAATATTTAGGCCAGAGGCGTAAACAATATTAAAAAATTGGTATCACACTGATTGAATAAAATCTATGAGAAAATATTTTTAAACAGCGTTGCCACCTGCTTACAAATTTTAATTTAGAATTTGATGATACATAATATATCATACATTACTCTGTGGATATTGGAGTAAAGAGATGTAAAGAGCTTAATGTTAAATTTTTTTAAGGAGAGTTGCCTCCTGTTTGATAGTTTTAATGCAATTAATTGATTGATTAAACGAAATGGTACATTGAGGGCTTCCACTGAATAATTTTGAGTTATGCCATCTGTATAGAACTTCAAATACAATCGAATTGTTAATTCAAAAAAACATATAATATTAGTATCAAACTGAATATATTTAAGTAAGACTATATGTGAAAATACTTTTGAAAATTTTAATTTAGTAGAGTGGTAACATAAAGTATAAATCACAACGTCAAAATGAACGTAGAGAGATTTCTAAAACCTTTTGATCAGGGTTACAGAATTTTAAAAATTTTAATGCAGATGGCACAAAAAGTTCCTGAAGTCCAATCCAATTTTTGTTAATCCTTCCAAGTGTTTAAAAAATTTAATTTGCAATCAGGTGGGAGGACGGAAAATTCGGAACTGAAGCAGCCAAAATGCTAATGCTCAAACTTCAAAAATGACATGCACAATAG
Source organism: Neoceratitis asiatica (assembly GCA_030068015.2). Classification (NCBI taxonomy): domain Eukaryota; kingdom Metazoa; phylum Arthropoda; class Insecta; order Diptera; family Tephritidae; genus Neoceratitis; species Neoceratitis asiatica. The sequence goes on from CM061529.1 coordinate 43,804,299, forward strand.
AGCATGAAAAATTAATTAAGGATCTTGATAAAAATTTTCGTAGTGCAAAAAAAAGATTTGAAGCAAATATTGTAAATATATAATTATAATAGAAGTTACAAAAATGTTAGAAAAATCATAACTATCTCTCGCCCTACTTCTTTAGAGATAATTAATTCAGTTATTTAGAATCGTCTCTTATTTTTCGTCACGTAGTCGTATATCGTAAACTTATTGCATCATAAATGGAATATTTAAAGTCAAGGATTTTGAAATTGTCGTGGCCGCATTAGCAGTGCGTACTACTATGCTGAAGGTATTGGGCTCGAATCCTGGCCAGCTCAACATACAAAATTATAGAAAATTAATATTAAAATTAATCTTTTTAAATACGGCCTCCCTTTGGCATGTATGTATTTCTGACATGAATTAAAAATATCCTCATAAAATACAGTGAGCCTCCTTCATTTGTTGTCAAATAGCAAGACGCACACGGAAAACTGCGTAAGCGGTGGGAAAGCGGAATTTCCGAATTGAAATTTGCAAATTCAAAAATTTTCTGCAAAACTGTGGTTAATGTTTACTGTGTTTCGAAACTAAAAGGATCATTTAAATCGTTAATCCCTTTAGTTTTCGAACTGTTGTGTCAACTATTTGAGCATTTTCAGATATTCCACAAAGTTGTGGGCGTGGCTACTGTCGAAAAACTACTAAAGACAAAAATTACTAAGACAACATTGCAACTCAACTCAACTATTTATGTGTATTATGTATGGTTCACAACCAATTTTCGTTGTCTTCGTTATGATACTAAGATCGGCTGATAGCATATCGACAATTGAGTTGATTTGAGAGATTGTAGATAATTCAAAATAGACAACAGACAACTCCACTAACAACTTAGTTATGCGTATTAATTTTGCCATTTTTTCTAATAATTTTTCTCAAATCCTTGTACGCATGTCTGCTTACATGTCCTCATGTTCGCAAAGTTAGTATTTTTCTTTCACATTAGATCCAATTATAATACAATAAGACCCACCTGACCGGCCATTTTGCATTAAAGTGTGATGCTCTTAGTACTTCACTATCGCCTGGCACCAACACTTGTGCCTTATAAGGATTCAGTGGCGTGTAGAGATCATAACGCAAGTACTTGATTCTCGTTTTAAGCCATGATGGATCCAGTTGTGCGTGCATTTCATTAAGTAAAATTTCACGTAAAGCACTCGATACCAAAATATCACATTTGCCCCTTTCATATGAGAATTTCGAATCGGTCAATTCTGTAAGCAAGGCGCGAATATGTAACAAATTGATTTTCATATAATTTCTATTTTACGCTTACCACAAGAAACTAACAGTAAGAATGTAAACACTATTAAATATAGCGACATTTTTATTTATTTGATTTTTTATACAGTTCGAAAGGCACTGCCGATTATTATTGCTTTTTTTAACGATATTTGCACTCTGGAATTTTGAGTTTGCTTATTTTGCACTTTATATATAATTTAATTTACCATACCATTAAAGACACTTTTAACAATAGAGATTTAATGAGGCTTGTTGCGAAATTCAACTGCACTACACACTCCACTTCGCACCCAAATGCCCTATCTGTGAGCATGCGCCGGGCTGTGTGCTTTTTTTTGTCGTTTCTTTAATTAAAAGCTAAATTAATTTACGTTAAGTCAAATTTCACAGCGAGATTTTCCAACAAAAAAAACCGTTAAAACCATTCAAGCGGCCAAAGTCGGCGCAACAGTCAACCACTGCGTCACACGTTCTGATGCTAAATGTGGCCCGAAATCGGACGCAAGCTCAGTTTAAAGAACATTTATTATTAACAGCCAGAAGCTGCAGTGGCAGCACTCGGTTGACTTACATGTGAGCAAAAGCTTTATCACGTCGTGCGCTTAACTTTAGTATTTTGTATTTGTATCCACACACATGCGCTTACATATATGCATATATTCTTACGACTCAGAACGTTGCTTCGTTTTTGTGAATGTTTCACAGTTTTGTTTTTGCTTTTATTTATTTATTTATTTCTTTATTTTTACCTGTAATATTTGTTTGATGATTGCCAATTAATTCACTTTTGCTTGCGCGAAGAGTCAGAACAAAAAACTGGTAGTCTTTGTGACAAAGCGCTCGGGGACTGAAAGTGGTTAGCAAGTCAGCGTTCGCTGGCAGTAGTATGTAAGCTCGTTTCATACCTTGCATGAATATGAAATGGTATATTAATTTTGGCCTGAAGTACATATGTATGCATCAGAAGGAGAAGAGATAAACCCACCAAATGTATATCAACCGGATCAGATTGACGGGCTAAGTTGATTTAGTCATGTCTGTCTGTTTGTCTGTTTGTTGGGATATTTCATCCAAACTTGGTACGCAGATGTATTTTTATAGGATCGGTCTACTATAACATATAGCTCCATACTATTACTTAGCGTTATTGCGCCGTTTGAATAATGAAATCGCAAAAAAAGGGTCGCATTTGAAGAAAAAGAATGATCTGTTTCACTAAGACAATGCACAGTGTCACAAGTCTGGGAAATCGATGGTAAAAATCCATGAATTGGACATCGAATTGCTTCCGCATCCATATTATTCTCCAGATGTGGCCCCAGCGACTATTTCCTGTTTTCAGATCTGAAAATAATGCTCGCTGGGAAGAAATTTTCGTCGAATGAAGAGGTAGGTGATCGGCGAAACTGAAGGCTATATCAGTGTGTCATCCTTGAAGAGAACTATGTTGAATAAAAATGAATTTTGCCAAAAACATGTATTTTACTATGGTAGACCGGGGACTTTTCAATTGACCAATTGATATACAAACCAATATTGACACCAAAAAACATTGAAATCGGAATGTTATAATATATAGCCTCCGTAAAACCGATTTGTTCAGATAAGAGAACTAATATTTAATCCCAAAATGCAATAAAATAAATTAAATTTGATATGGTCATGAAAGGTATAAAGACTTTCGCTTAAGATGAACATATTGCTATATAACTGATATCTCTGCCCTTAAATTGTTCTGCCAAGCTTGTTTAATTTGCAGAGTAAAAATAATAATCAAGCTGTTCAGCTTGTTCTTCATGCTAAGTAGCTGTTAGCTAGCATTTAATTGAATATTTCCAACTTGTTTTATAACCTGTGTACGCAGAAGTTTTGTTATTATAGGTTTTTTTTTTTTTTTTTTTTTTTTTTGGAAAAAAGTAAAGTTCACATTCCTATAGTACATGGTTATTTCTCTTTTACAAAAGTCACCTAGTGAACTTATTTTGCAGATTATGCTGACAAAGCAAAACGATCGTCTACGGTTTGATCAATCATCATCACAAAGATAAACTCCGTAGATATAACGAAAAAATGATTATTATGTTTTTAAATTAGGCCCTTTTGAACTAACACAGAGTCGTTTAACACGACTGCATGTTGAACCCAAGAGAGTACTGAAACTATTCAAACTGTATAAGCTCTTCATCAAAAGTAACCTTACCTTGTTGAAGAAAAAATTTAACGACCTGAGTTTTATTCACCGTATTTAATTCAGAACTTGTTTTCAAAGGGTTATATGTTATAAAGAGTGATCCCTTTCGAGGCTCTTTAAAGGAAAAAGAAAAAAACACAGAAAATTCAAGTTTAATGGTGAGTGCTTATTCTCGTTCGATTCTTTGGCATTTATTCTTTGAAGATTATCTCTTTCAAATATTGGCTGCGGCTACGTCTCAGATGGTCCATCCGTTGTGTCCAATTTTCGATGACTCGTTCGAGCATTTCGACTGGTAACTGGCGAATGACACGCGTGATATTTTGCTCCAAGGCCTGAATCGAAGCGGTATTGTCCGCATAGACTTTAGACTTTACATATCCCCACAGGAAAAAGTCTAACGGTGTGATATCACACGATCTTGGCGGCCAATCAACTGATCCAAAACGTGAAATCATCTGCTCACCGAAGTGTTCTCTCAATAAATCCATGATTGATGCGATGTGTGGGAAGTGGCGCCGTTTTGTTGAAACCAAATATCGCGGAGATCACGGGCTTAAATTTTAGGCATCAAATAGTCGGTTGTCATGGCGCAATAACGGTCGCCATTGACGGTTGCGTTCTCACCGGCATCATTTTTGAAGAAATATGGGCCATATATGATTCCACCAACCTACAAACCACACCACTATGGTTTCTTCTGGATGAAATGGCAGCTCTTGAATCTCTTCAGGTTCTTCGTTCCAAATGTGGCAATTTTGCTTGTTTACATACACAGTGAAATATATACATAGAAATGGGCCTCATCGCTGAATAAAATTTGGCTGGAAAACGTTGGATCTTCTTGGAAGTTTTCAAGAGCTCGCAGAGCGAAGCGATGTCGCTTGGGAAGGTCGAGTGGCTTCAGTTCTTACACAAGCTGTAATTTGTATGCTCTCAATTTAAGATTTCGACGTAAAATGCGCAAAGTCATTCCATACGTCAGTCCGAGTTGCTGCGAACGGCGCCGAATCGACTCTTCATGGTCTTCGTGCACACTCTCAGCTACGGCCGCTATATTTTCTTCACTGCGTGCTGAACGTGGTCTATTCGGTCGAATATTATCCAATAATGAATGCTGCGTCTCAAGATGGGTGATAATGTTGCGAATAGTACGCTCAGTAGACCGAATTAAGCGAAGCACGCGAAACACATTCTTTACAGAACGTGAATTTTCGTAATAAAGTTGAATGATTTTTAAACATTGTTCAGGCGTAAGTCTTTTCACGATTAAATGCCAAATAATACTAAACAAAAATAATAAGACAGCTTGACACGACTAACGCCGGATCTGTCAAAAAAACCTGTTGAAAAAAATAGCTCTACTTGAATCACCCTTTATTTATGTATTTTTCTAAAAGTCTTATTACAGAAATGAAATCGCGAAAAGTAAAAAATATCTTTAAAAGTAAAAATGATAAAAAAAAGAACTTATTTCAAATTCGAATTTCCTCAAAACTTTTAGCGGGTTCCTGCTAAATACTTTCATTTTATTTGTTTTACTAATTGTTTACTTAATTGTAAGGTGTTAATTATAAATAAAATAGTGTTGTAACCAATCATATACAATTCGTTTTTATTATTTTTCTGTTTTCTTTTTGAAAATCTGGTACATATATAATGTAAAATTATATAATTTGGCTTAGAATAATTGGATGCCTGCTTAATTCAATCGTATATAATTTTTAATAATCTATTGTTATATATAATCTCTTAAGCAAATTTCGTCTGAGATTTTCCCTCGCCTACGAGTGATGGAGGCTTTAAAAATTTTGTTTTGTCCTGCAAATAATGTGTTCGAGTACTGGACCCACAGCCGTCCAGCTAGTAGCACGCACTATTACTCATGTGACTACTAAAGCTGTTTTGTATTTATTATTATTTGTCGGCTAAACTTGCAACCTTTGCAATTACTCAACGCTCTTGGCTCCATCTCAAATTGTTGACGGTAATTGAGCATTTATATTCTGCACACAATTCTTTACCTATTAGCGTAGACATTTTTGCCTTTTTGGTTCAATATTTTCATACATTTCATGAACATGAAATTTTTTACTTTAAGTTTAGTCGAAAGTAAGTATCAGAAAGAGAAGATATAATCCCTTAAAAAATTTAAACAGGTATTTTCGGAACGAACTGAGTTGAATTCCTAAAGGGCTGTATACTTTTGTTTTAAAAAATCTCTTCACCAAGCATCATTCAAATACTCAAAAACTGTGTGGCTAGTTTTTAGCTCCCATTAAGCGCTTGTTCCGATATATGACTGGACGATTACTACTTTAATTAAGCACTTAACGGGTTAGGTGGTTTTCAGATGTAAAAAAAAAGAATTTTCCCAATTTTTTTTTTATATACAAGTACAATCATTTATTTTATTCAAACAATTCACCATATCAAAGATACCTATTTAAACAGTACTTTGAGAAATTTTTATTTAAAAATTCCGAAAACTCATTTCCCTTTACGTTTTAAAAAAAAAATGCTCTCGCAGTGGACAGCGTAACTCATTATTGGTTCATCTAAAATCAAAAAACCAAAAATATTTCGTTAGTGAATGGACAAATCTCGTTTTTGGACAAAGGAAAATAACAAAAAAATAAAAATTGAATTGACAGACTTTGAACAAACAAAAAAATACATTTTTTGATAAAATTTTCGCCATGCATTGGTTCGAAAAAATTGGTTGTAATAAAAAAAAAAAGTAAAAAGAAATCCTTCGTTTAATGACTAGATAATGTTATTACAAAGATGTGTGCCATATTTGTACAAAATCGCTTTATAACTTTTCGAGAAATCATGTCCAACTTAAAAAATATAGTTTTGAGATAAACGCGTTTAAAGTTTCAAATTGACACAGAGATGGCCTGATAGGCGGAGCTTCCAAATGGTATATCTCTTAGAATTTTACTCCGATCAATTGAAAAGTTTAGGAGAATATTTTAAATATATATTACAATTTAATTGGACAAAAAAAAAATCGATTTTTTTTTTTAATTTTCAAATATAATTTCACTTCTGATATTACAAGATATATAGAAGCACGTGCTAGTAGAATTGAGGATTTAACTATTTTTCCCCAGTATACAGTGAACCGCGTTATTTTCAAGCATTATAATATATTTCAAAACACGAAAGTTGTCGAAAAATGTATTCAAAATTATGTAATTGTATGTGGTTGTTAAAATTTTTAGCGAAAATTGACTGTTCCATAATGTTATTATTTAAAACCTGAGTGCATCACGCATCACGAAAAATGTCTTTTGCTTGTTTGAAAGGAGCTTTTTACCTCTTTTTAGACAACAACTTGCACCAGGGATCAATGTTTTCGAAAAAAGCTCGGGATTTGGTTGGATTTGTCTGAAATTTGGAGCATGGATAGGATTTATCTTCGGGAAGTGTACATACGATCGATCTATTCGAAATAATTTTACTTATGGTTCGAATTGTTTGATATTTGGATCCAAAAAAATTGTTATGCTTTATAAGTATTCAAAAATTTTAATATAACAACTTATATTTTATAAAAAAAAAATAATGTAAAAACCCCTACAAATTTTAATATACCCATTTTGCAATTACCTGCGGAAGAAGTCGCAGGAAAACTTTAGTAAAGAATAAATTCACATATCTTTAGGAGCAGTTTAAATGACAGATAACAAGATCAACGGAAACCTTTTCAAAAGAGAAAAAAGTTACCAAAATGGTGGAAATAATGTTATTGAATTTAGTGAATTTAGTTTTGAAACACATAAGTTATAGTTTTATGTTAATAACAAACTAATCCCGTCAGTCTTAGGAGCACCGTTTTGAATTCATTGCATATAATATCCTTTAATTCTAAGCCACTTCTTTTCAAACTGACTTTGAGCAAGCGTTTCGAAAGGCCTTAGGGTATGAATTGGGCTAGACGCTGACTGCATTATATGACGATGTTAACATGGAAGGCCTTGACTATACCAGACACTAAAGAACTTATCCCCTTTGTGTAAATGGTTTCGAAGTTTTTTACAATCCTTTCATATTAAAGAAATGATTTTGATGAACCTTAACCTGATATACAGGAGGATAACTATATTAAAAAAATACGTCAACTTCTTAAAATATTCAGTGTTTATTTCGAATAACAATGGATCACAAGAAAGGAATGATAACCACATTCACTTTCATTTAGGTTTTTGTCTTAACCGCTACAAAAAGAATGGTTAAGAAAATCACTTTGAAAGGATTTAATTTGAATTCAAATCTAATAAATAAATGTAAGATAAGAACAACAAGTCCTAAGAATAAAATGTTATTGAGAATGCTGCTAACGAATAATGCCACATTCTGTGCGAGTCTTTCTGCGGGTGAGTTGTATTGGCAATGCAACGCAATATCCCATGTCAAAACTTAATATACAACACAGACATTCTATTCTACACAGTACTTCCTTATTAATTTTCTACGATGAACAGAGACACAGGGTCACGATTGTTCCTTTTGATTGCACACAAATTTAATATTTAAAATCCTTTTCCATTTTGTGGTTCTCCACTTTTTTAAAGAAAAAACCACGAAAGTTCAAATTCATTCAAAGGGAATGTTTATTATCATTTGAAAGAGTATTCTTAAGCATTTATTTTTTTTAAATTATCTTTTTCAAATGTTAGGCGCGGCTACGTCTCCAATGGTCCATCCGTTGAGTCCAATTTTCGATGACTCGTTCGTGCATTTCAACCGGTAATTGGCGAATGACACGCGTGATATTTTGCTCCAAGGTCTGAATCGGAGCGGGATTGTCCGCATAGACTTTAGACTTTACATATCCCCACAGGAAAAAGTCTAACGGTGTGATATCACACGATCTTGGTGGCCAATCGACCGGCCCAAAACGTGAAATTATCTGCTCACCGAAGTGTTCTCTCAATAAATCCATGATTGATGCGATGTGTGGGAAGTGACTCCGTCTTGTTGAAACCAAATTTCGCGGAGATCACGAGCTTCAATTTCAGCCATCAAATAGTCGGTTATCATGGCGCGATAACGGTCTCCATTGACTGTTACGTTCTCACCGGCTTCTTTTTTGAAGAAATATGGGCCATATATGATTCCACCGACCTACAAACCACACCATACTATGGTTTTTTCTGGATGAAATGGCAGCTCTTGAATCTCTTCAGGTTGCTCTTCGTCCCAAATGCGGCAATTTTGCTTGTTTACATACCCATTGAACCAGAAATGGCATTCATCGTTGAACAAAATTTGGCTCGAAAACGTCGGATCTTCTTGGAACTTTTCAAGAGCCCATAGAGCGAAGCGATGTCGCTTGGAAAGGTCGTTCGGCTTCAGTTCTTACACAAGCTGTAATTTGTATGCTTGCAATTTAAGATTTCGATGTAAAATGCGCAAACTCATTCCATACGTCAGTCCGAATTGCTGCGAACGGCGCCGAATCGACTCTCCATGGTCTTCGTGCACACTCTCAGCTACGGCCGCTATATTTTCTTCACTGCGTGCTGGACCTGATCTATTCGGTCGAATATTATCCAATAATGAAGTGATAGTGTTGCCGATTATGTTGACCATAAATTGAGCGAAGCGCGCGAAACACATTCCTTACAGAACGTTAATTTTCGTAATAAAGTTGAATGATTTGTAAACGTTGTGCAGGCGTAAGTCTTTCCATGATTAAATACCAAACAATACTGAACATAAATAACACGACAGCTTAACATGACTCACTCGTAATTTGTCAAAAAAAGGCTATTGAAAAAAGTACTTCTACTTGGCTCACCCTTTACATATGAATCCATGCAAGTCATAGTAGATCTCCGCTGAATAATTTCTAACCTGAAAAGGGTGATAACCTAGAAAACCCGTACAAATTGCTATTTTAATTCCATTTCAAAAGGTCGATTGATTTTATTTGGAGTATAAGTTTATGTTATCATGCAAAGTTTTTATAAATTTACTTACGCCATTGTAAATCTGTGCCAAGAGTCATCTACTTGCGCAATTGATTGCAGAAATCAGCGCCCAACTAATCACTTTTGCCAATTCACTTAAACCGTTATATCAGACACTTAATGTGGCATGGTGAGAAAAAATTCTCACGAAACTATTGAATTTGAATTTTGGGAAAAAAGGCTCTTCCGTCCGTTCTCCACTCAAGAGCTCTTGTCTTTGTTAGAATTTCTAGAATTTCGAAATACAAGTGTGCAGCTCAAACAGTTTAAAGAGAGCATTAGAGTAATAGTTCGTTCCTAGGCTTGCGGGTAATATCAGAATGGTTAAGTTTTAACCTCTCGAAGTGAGACAGTTTCGAAACATTTTCTATCGGCTGCTCTTTATAATCTAATTATAGACTCAGATATCCTATTCGCACGAAACTCACGTTTATTTTGGCATCTACAAAACATACATGTAATAAGTTTGTTGTACTAAACAACATGAAACAGTGATTTCACCACATTTCCCAACGAAATATGTTGAATTTTGTTAGTTAAGGGACTGATCCGCAGCATACTTCTTACTATGGAAGCGATGCCATTATTTTAATGGAGACTGATCTAAAATCATCATAAAAAATGTACTTTGATGGATTGCCAAATTTTTTCTTTGACCTTATTGTTTTACGTTGTTGTAGCTCTTTGCTGATACCTTTTAGGAGCAAATAAATATAATGTATATATGTTATCGAGATCATCTAACGGGAAGCCTAGGAACGAACTATTACGTTGGGTTCGGTCCTCCTCAATCAAGAAATTTTTCATATAAAAATAGTTTGAGTGGTATGTTTTCACGGTGAATGCTGAAACTCGCAACCTCATCCTTCCCCCGTCTTAGAGTTAATTTGTATTTAGCTCCTAATGAAGAATAATAAAAAACGTAGAAATTCTAATAAGCAATTCTTCTTCGCGTGTAACACACTTGACACTGCCATGACTCGCATATATTACAATTTGGCCTTGCTGGTATCTACGATGAAGGCGTTTGCCTCATTAGCCACTACTGTTGCATTTATGTCGATGCAGTTGCTGCTAAGTTTATCGAATACACGTCGGTCGCATCGAAAGCAGCAGTTTGTCAGTGGCGTGCAGTTGCTCATTGAATAGCTGTGTCATTTTCTTGACTTTTAACTTTTCGTGTCTGCTGCGCTGACAACAACTGCGATCTTCGTTTGATTTTTATTGTTTATAATTGTTTTTGGTTGGTGACAAACTTGTTTTATTTCATCTCTTTTTGTCTTGATAACTTTACCTGACATTGAGGATTTGCGCAGTAAAATGTTTTTCCTTTCAACTTTACTGATTTCATATTCCTTTCTAGTGTTTTTTTTTTCGTATTCATGCTTACACTTTTCTTCTGTTGTTCATTAGATGTTATCGGCTGATTTGCATATTTTTTTCCTTTTCTTATCTCAAGTTGAAAGTATTTTTCCGCTTTCACTGCAGCGAATAATTATGAAAAGAAAAATTTTAATGACTCTTCAATCACTTGGCACTGGCAGAAATATTTATAATGCATATTTTATTTAAATACATTTTCATAACTTGTAAGTAAGCACAGTAGCCGAATGCTTAGCAGTGCTTGCTACCATGCGTAGCATCGCTACTTGTTCGAGCGCCGATCAGACTAAGATCCTCAAATGTATTTCTGTTGTGCAATAAAATGTTCTTCAAAAAAGTCCATCAGCTGTTCCGTGGTGGCTAGGATTAAACTATACACATATAGATCCCTGTATTTGTAAGAGAAACCTCAAGACACACACCACAAATTGGATGAAGAGCTCGGCCAAAAATTGCTTCAGCGGTAACAAAGAGACAATTATATTATACAGTAGTACATTTATATATAAATAAATTTCTATAAATGTTGTTTAATAAAAATTAAAATTGTGTCTTTATTTATTATTGAGTCTTTTAGAGCAATGCGATTCTTTGGAAATTATTGAAATCGTCGATTCATCGAAATTGAATTAAGTGCACATACGTTTTTTATTTAATTAACTTAACCAACTACATAATTAAGTTGCTCTCGAAAGCTATGCAATGATTTACTTCCTGCCCTAAAGGCGCGAATACCTTATTGCTGCGTTGACTTGAGTTGAGTTGAGCTGATTTTTGTTGCCTTATACTATACTTGCGGCCACATTTACCGTTTCACTAGCTGAGCCCATGCATTCGCAATTGCACAGATCTCCCATGCATACTTATGATATCCACTCACTCTCTCCTTCTACCATCTTTTTCTGCCTTTATTCACCTGAGCATGATCGGCGTGTGCCAGTCAGTCAGTCAGATTTAGCAAGCAAGCAAGTTGGGAATACGATGCTGACAACTTTCACGGTCAAGTTCACACTTGCAACAACAACAATTCGAATGCGAGCGCAAAAAAAAAATTGGCACTTCGTATTCATTACATACCTATATACTACATATGTACTCGTATGTACTCGTATTGTACAGTTGCTTAAGATGAGTTATGTCTTCTTCATCTGTTTCGACATTACCATTGGGATACGTAGCCTACACTCTTCATGGATCTCATGTACATTCACTTTGTTTCAAAGCATTCCGTTATAATAACTACCGACTGAGATAATCAGAATAGTTAATGTAAGCATGAAAAAGTTCGTTTTTTTCATAATAAATGTAATTGTAAAATTTTTTAGTATCATTAACATTGTTGTTGATAGCGCGAAATTATCGATAACCAATAATTATTTCGAATTGATTGAAAGGAAAGGTAGTAGCAGGTTCTCGCATCCATATTTATATTGTAAAAATGTAAAATAATTTAAGCTTAGTCTTTATTGCTCAAATGTGTTGCATACTTTTAGGCTTCACAAATTTATTCACAAATAGGTAATAAATTAACAGAGTTATTTCCACACCACGGTACTTAAATACTAATTAGTTTAAAACTTAATACCACTCAGACATTGCCATTATCTGTTCACCTCAATTATCCACTTTTTTTTTAAAGAGTATTTTGTGCCTTCTGCAATTTCATAAAATTTAGATAACGTATGGATGAAGTTCAAGTCTTTCTACACAAAAATTCAAATTCAACGCGAATGTTTATTATAATTCGAAAGAACATTCTTTACCATTTATTTTTTGAAGATTACCTCTTTCAAATGTTGGCCGCGGTTACGTCTCAGATGGTCCATCCGTTGAGTCCAATTTTCGATGACTCGTTCGAAAATTTCGACTGGTAACTGGCGAATGACCCGTGTGATGTTTTGCTCCAAGGTCTGAATCGAAGCGGGATTGTTCGCATAGACTTTAAACTTTACATATACCCACAGGTGGCCAATCTACCGGCTCAAAACGTGAAATTATCTGCTCACCGAAGTGTTCTCTCAATAAATCCATTGGTTGATGTGATGTGTGGGAAATGGCGCCGTCTTGTTGAAACCAAATGTCGCGGAGATCACGAGCTTCAATATCAGACATCAAATAGTCTGTTATCATGGCGCTATAACGGTCGCCATTGACGGTTACTTTCTCACCGGCATCATTTTTGAAGAAATATGGACCGGTGATTCTACTGGCCCACAAACCACACCAAACCGTTGTTTTTCTGGATGATATGGCAGATCTTGAATCTCTCCAGGTTGCTCTTCATCCCAAATGCGGCAAATTTACTTGTTTACATACCCTTTAATGCAGAAATGGGGCTCACCGCTGAACAAAATTTGGCTCGAGAACGTCGGATCTTCTTGGAACTTTCCAAGAGCACATATAGCGAAGCGATGTCGCTTGGGAAGGTCGAGCGGCTTCAGTTCATGCACAAGCTGTATTTTGTACGCTTTCAATTTACGATCTAGACGTAGAATGTGCCCAGTCGTTGCATACGTGAGTTCGAGTTGCTGTGAATTTCGCCGAATCGACTCTCCACGGTCTTCGTGTAAACTCTCAGTTACGGCCGCTATATTTTCTTCACTGCATGCTAGACGTGTTCTATTCGGTCGAATATTATCCAATAATGAATGCTGGGTCGCAAGGTGGGTGATGGTGTTGCGAATAGTACGTCCAGTAGGCCGATTATGTTGACCATAAGTTGGGCGAAGCGCGCGGAACACATTCTTTAAAGAACGTGAATTTTAGTAATAAAGTTGAATGATTTGTAAACGTTGTTCAGGCGTTAGTCTTTCCGTGATGAAATGCCAAACGATACTGAAAAAAAATAACATGACTGCGTGATCTGTCAAGAATAAAGCTATTGGAAAAATACTCCACTTGGATCACCTTTTATCAAGGGACAAAAATGTTCACACATTGAGCTTCACGATATTCAGTGTTTTGAAGTAAATTACCTTATGGTTAGGAATTAATGTTTTAGTTTTGCCGCCTTTTAGTATACGTAATTATTTTCAAAATACATATTTTCATTTGTTGAATTTTTTGAGTTTTCGGGGATGGGTTAGTTCCTTACTGTATAATCCCCAAGCTGTCATTGATTACAAAGTTTCTGACTGAATTTTCCTAATCCAAATCAAATCTACTTTTTTATCTCAATTATTAAAATTTCTTTTTCGCTCTGACCCGCATAAAAAGTTCAAGATCATTCATGCTCGTATATCTTCACTTATCTCATTTAGATATGAGATTACGTGCAAATATAGTAAATGACATTATTATAATTGTGGGCTTGTGAGGAAAACATGGAAGTGAAACAGCACGAACTGTTAGGTAATAAAACGTTGAAGAGCTTAATATAGATAATTAAATAATGCCAAAAATAATGTAATAATAAGTTTATTCAATACGAGTAAACGAGTAGTTTTACAAATTCGGCATAACGAGCTGAAAAATGCATTTTTTTTGCTTTTTCGATTGTAATTTTTAAAATGGAGTAATCAACATTTCAGTTCTGGTGAAATTATGAGGAATTTTTTCTTATTAGTTAGGTAGCCATTGCATATGTGATTATTAGGTAAGAGTGAAGTATTGTGATACCACGAAATAGTTGCTGTTACCCTACAACTTCTCGTCCGTCCACTTGACCTCTTGGACTCTGCCATATGTCAGAAGCTTTTTGTAAAAGCGACTCCAAAATGTCTAAGTTTACATCTGGTTAAGATGTCAGCAATAGCAGAGTGCTTAGCAGTGCGCAATGCCATTCGGCATTCGGAAGACCAGGGTTCAGTCCTGGTCCGACCATAATTCAAAACTGGTCGAAAATTAATTATTCTTCTTCCAGTCGCTCCTCGGCAGGGAATGTAAAGCTCTCCGAGTGTATTTCTGACTTGAAATAAAAATCCCTTGATAAAAAACCATCAGCCGTTAGGGGTAGCCTAGAATAAACTGTTGGTACCACCACAAATTGTAGGAGGAGCTCGGCAGAAAAGCGCATCAGCGGTTACAAAGGGCCAATTATTTTTATTATTTGAGATGCCGTCCTCCATTTTTAGAGAATATAAGCCGATTGACTTTCTCCGGTCCCATTTCGACCAAGTTTGATACTTTTGGCAAGTAGAAGTTTGCATATGACTAGAGGACAATGAATTCTTTAACCGCAATATCAAAGACAGCACAGCGCAGTACCATTCTAGAGTTCGCCGTGAGCGAGCGCAGAGGTATCACTGAAGATGAAGTTGCTCGTTTCCGCGTATTCGTTTCAAATGTGCTTAACAGCTGCCATGATAATAGAGAATTCGGCCTGGAACACGCTGCAATGGTCTGGTAGCTGAAATTAGAGTTTAAATAAAGGGTTACTTGAGAAACCCCTTCCTTTTGTTTGTCCATTCCGACGGTAATATGTTGGATCGGGTATCTAAAGTTGAAACGCAGGAAGATTCTAGAATGTTTTGTGTTGGTTGACAGCTCCGTTTTTTCTGTTCTCTTCATCTATGCCATCTAATGTGCCATTTGGAAACACCAATTGAAGCCAGTTCCTTCTTCAGATGATATGTCGATACGGAGATCTTCCTATTCCTTTGCTTTCACCAAAGGGTATTGCGTTTCTGCACCATACAGCACAAAGGGAATAACGAGGGATTTATACGAGCTTCATATTTGTTCATCAAGAGAGACTTACTATTTTATTGTCTATTCAGTCCAGGGAAGAGCCAGTTGCAAATGAGCTCACTGTTTGTCTTGTCTTCGTTTTCTACCAGATCTATTCGCTTGAACTGGATAAGTAGTCGGAGAAAAGCATAATTAGCTGCGCACAGACGGATAATGAAACGTCAATAAGTTCATCATCGTTTGTGGGCTTCTCCACAGACTGGAGGAGTGCTCCCTCCATTAGCTCCATCTACACTGGAGAGCAGTTTCCAGTCTTGATACTAACAGTAAGTCGCCTTATGTTTTAACGAAATGTGCATGTGTTGGTCATCACTGATTTAACATTAATAATCTAAAAGTGAACCGCATTAAAACGTCCACACAAATTACTGCGCTGTGTTCAGCCAAGTTAAGAGATTACAAAAAATGTAAAGAAAAATATAAAACGAAAATAGAAGATACATCCAAAACACAAAGCTTAGCTCTGACGTTATTGCAATACGATCTCCACCATCTTTAACAACAACAAAGCGTACAAAAAGAAGAAGAAGAAAGTGAATTAAATAAACTATTGTACGCAAAATCGCAAGCAATTTATTTTCCATTGGCTTACAACATAATTATCCATCGACCGTGGCCACCCAGCTCAAGTGTTCCACTAAACTTTAGTCTTGATTTTCCTCCTGCACGTCTTCAACAAAATTTTTCAATGAAACTGGTTTCCGCAAAATTCACCAGTGAACGCTCGAGTATCACATTATTAACCGGCGCGAATTTTCCTGATCACTCACGTACTCGTACATACGCAGTTCGAAATTCCGCAACGAAAGTAAAGCGCATAAATCCGCTTTCCATTTCATTGTGGAGCAAGCGATTAATATGCATCGCGATTTCCTCTGGCGGTGGTTGGAAGCGTTTCGTTTCGTTTTGCTTGCTTTTATTTTATTTTATCTTTAATTTATCACTTTTAAACGTAGTTGATGTTTTAATTGAAAGTGATTATGAATTGCTGTTCAAAGCCCAATTATTGATAGGCGACCATGTCGGCTACGTGAGTGAACCGTAATAAATATGTACATATGTTTCGAGATGTAACAAGCTGGGCGGCGACGCTTTTGCCACCTGTTGAGTCTGTGGTATTAGATGAAATATTTAAGAAAAAAAAGAAAAGAAAACAAAAAAAAATCGAATTCCGCACTGATTTGCTACAGAGCCCGCCGCCGTCTGTACCACTAGCTTATTTGTTATCCATAAACATATATAGTATGCTGTGCTGCAAATTAAATTTTATTAAAAATTAATTGCCATTTAATGAAAACAGACACTTTGATGATAAACGGCGTAAAAACTTTGTCAGTCGATCAAATGCTGTTGTTGCTGTTGCAGTTGTTTGTTTTGTGCTCTCGGTGAAAAAAGTGCATCATAACAGATGGTTAAATATATTTATAAAATGCTTTTCTTTTACCTGCAATTGTCAAATGTTATACTCAGCAATAGAAATGCGCGCACATAATCGTCACCAGCCTCGACCAGCGACTGATGTTTGTTCGATTGCTGGCTATCTAAGAGTAAGAGGCGATAGGGATGGACTCCACGTAGCTGCCACTCCCGCTACTGCTACTGCTGCTGCTGCTGCTGCTGCTGCTAATAATAACTACATCTTGGCGGATGGCTCCATTTACTATACTTGCAGCGCCTCAGAAGACACGAATGACACACATTTGGATTTTGTGTGGGGCAAAGAATTTTTCAATTTTTTCTTACAACTATGCGCTCATCGTGATATGGCACGCGAGGTGTGGCATTTACTGCTATTGCTCTATGGATTGATAAGTGTTTTGCTGATGAGTAAGAGTGTAGGTATTCCTAGGCTAGATTTTAGTTAGCAAAAAATAACTGTTGACTGCGTTAATGTTGTTGTCATTATTTATATGTTCTATTATGCTTAACTGTTGTGTTCTTCTGTTACTCGTTGAAGTGGAAATTCATTTATCGTATCACTCTTGAAAGTAATACATATAATTCATTAGGAGCACCCTTAAGCTTTTGCCAAGTGACAGGAATTATGCATTAATAAATTAAATGAAAGAAAAAATTATTATGTTCAAAATACTTGTGATAATTTCGCTATTCGTTTTACAAAAACAAAGTACTATTTATACTATACATGTAGAAATATATTTAGGTTGAGATATACATCTTTTTTGGTGATAAATTGTTACCTAAATGTCATTACTACTAAACTCTACAGTTAAAGAGAGACCCAAAGAGAAAAATAGGAACAAAATGAGAAATTATGGCTCCTCACTGTACAAGAATAATAGGATTTTTTCCTCTCTGACTTTAATATAGCTTATCATATCAACTAGCGACCTGCCTTGGTTCGTACCAGTATTTAACAAATATTTCATAAATTATAAATGTCATAAATTATAAAATTAAAAAAAATAAAGACATATTAAAATTATTTTTTTTTTGCAAAATAAATTTTTTTTCTCAGCACAGTTCCCTTCAAGGGTGATACCTTGATTATAGCGACTTTCCAACTTTTCGATACCATTTTTGTTGTACGATTTGCCCTTTGCTTCAAAATAGGCCTCAGCTTCGGCGATCAACTCTTCATTTGACGAAAATTTCTTCTCAGCGAGCATTCTTTTGAGATCTGAGAACAGAAAATAGTCGCTGAGGACTAGATCTGGAAAATACGGTGAACGCGGAAGCAATTTGAAGCACAATTCATGGATTTTTGGCATCGATTTCACTGACTTCTGAAATAGCACTTTTTCTTTCTCCTCTCCCTTTAAATGCAGCCGTTTCTCGGCGATTTCAAAAAACGCAATGTAATAGTCGCTGGTGATAAGATCTTTTTTCAAAGAAATTATTCTATGTGCATCCTAAAATACAGACGCCATAAACTTACCAACCGACTTGTGCAATCCACTCGCATGACTGTCGATTGGAATTCGGAGTGAAATAATGGAGCCATGTTTCATCCACTGTCATTACGCTCGAATATCTCCAAACACTGCTTCGAATCATCAACTCGTCGTTTGCTTTGGTGAAAAGTGAGCTCGCGCGGCACCCGCTTTGCACAGAGCTCTCTCATATCCAAATATTCGTGAATGTCATAATGTACACGTTCAGTTGATATCTTTAGAGTGCCTGATATTTCATTCAATTTAAGTTTACGGTCATTCAAATTCATTTTAAATCCTTGATGGTTGATTATCCTGCGGCAGTGTTCGGAAACTCAAAAAACAATATTTTATCATCACATCAAATTCTTTTTTTATCTATTTTTTTCACAATAACAAAAGTTACTTCACTCAAAATGCTATAATTCTCAATGTAATGATTCGACAGCTGTCAAATTTATATATGCATCTTTTGAAGATTAAGGGTAACTAAAAATCATATAGATTTAACTATTCCTAATTCTATCTATGTGTCAGGCCGGGGACTTTCCAGTTGACCTGTTAAAAATTAATGGATTTCAGGAGCTCTGACAAGCGATAGAACAACCTATCATCTAGTTGGCCTTGAGTTAAATATGTTTTTCGTAGACTAATTCGATGAATTGAATTGACTTATAGTTAAGGTGAAGTTGATGTCGTTTATATGGTATTGGCAGATCAGTTGTATACTCAGTTATAGATACCACTATAGATGATCAAGGAAATACCTCTTCAAGGAAATTTTTGATAACGAGGTAAGAAATATAGAAATTTTGGTCTAGGCCAAAAAAATTATGCCATTTAAAGAATGCCACAATTCTGTTTATACCTGGAATAGGAAAAATTCATTTCCCAAGCTTTAGCAGTTGATGTGGGAAATTTCTGTCAGTGGTGCCATGAAGATAAGGCCTAAGATTTCTTCGTCAATATTAATTTTTTTTAATCAAAATTTCTAAGAGAGACTGTACAAAGCACGCTTTCATAATATGAATGAGCTCATGTATCTGCTTTAATGGCGTGGAGGGTCTGTCGGCAATCTACAGCAAATACAAAAGTAATCTTGCTCTTGACTGTAGAGGATTTTACAATTTTTCCGACTACGAGTTTTATATGTGGGATCAAGTAGTATCCAATAACACAAGTTCACAAACTCAAGTCAATTTCGAGACCCGCGCAGATTAGAACGATTCTTAACAATACTTGATAGACTAAATCCAAATAATTCATCGGGTTTTAGCTACCGAGTTCTCGCGGTTCAACCGAGCATTAAGCGAGAAAACGATTTATTTTTTACACTTTTCGGAACACCGATAAAAACACGCACCATAGATGCTAAGTCATACCGAGAATTAGGGCGGGGAAGCATCAACTAGGTCAAGAAGTATATTAACGAGACCTTTGATCTTGGATTTTGGGATGAAGGCATTGTAAGTGACTACTGTTGGACTTTAATACGTAAAACAGATCCCATGAAATACAAAAGACTCACTCCCAACACTCTTCATTTCTGATTATAAAAAATTAAGTTATTGACTAGCTCAAAAACTAGAATCAATCTTATAAAACGGAGTGAAGATTCAGATTTAGTGTCATTATGCAAAGTATTAAAATCATTAAAAGGCCAAAGAATTATTGCCAAAGAAGATTTTAAGCTTTTGCTTTGCCGCTCGCTTTGTTCAAAGGTACGAGAATTTCAAACCAACATTTGAGTAATTGAGCTATTAACGAGTATCGCGCTGCTCGAACTACACGATACGACAGAAAGCAGTTCATTTGGTATAAAGCCGGATCGTGGCTATTAATAGGTTGTACAGGTTAACAGATTGTTATAAATCCGTAAACATCCCTTTCGTACTAAGTTTTCTTTTATCACTGAGATATTAAACCTTAGATTCCAAGTTTACAAAAGTACATATGAAACATACATTCCATATCAGTTAAGGTTTATAAACTAGTATATTTTTGTTAATTATCAGGAAAATACTTATGTATTCTCCTTCCCCCTCTCTCTTTGTGTGTTGACGATTGCAACGTAAGCTCAGCTGCCTTTCATTACCTTCAATGCATTTTATATATCACAAAGAAAACATTTTTAAATAAATTTTCTACTTATTACATGTATTTACTCATTATTTACATATATCATACATGTAACTGCATATGATTTACGATTATTAATTGTGCGTATAAGCATATAACAATTATCGATACTTTAAATTATGCGCCGACTTTCACCCGAATACATACATACGTATGTATGTCATATATCATAGAAACGGCACGAATTGATCAATTTATTCATTGACAGACGAACAGAAAGGTTAATGGAAGAAAAACATAAAGCAAAATTACTTTGATGTTCGGCAAAGTTACCAATTAAATGGTGAAACACATAGATAGACATTTACAAATCTACTAAAAATATTATTAAAAATATTACTGAAAATTTATTTACATATAGGGTTTTCCAATAAGATTGATATGATTTCTTTTAAAAAAACACTCTAATTGTTAGGGAAATTCAAATGTATTTATCTAATGTAGAGTACAATCGATATAATTAAGTTCTGAATATAACATCATTCAAATACTTCCACGATTTCTTTTGCAGGAACGAATTTGATGAACCCAATTTTTGAGCACTTTTTCCACTAAATCAAGTCGTATGTCATGAATAGCACGTTCAATATTGACTTTTAAAGCTTAAAGAGAGTCTGGTTTATTGCTAAAGACCCATGACTTCAAATAACCCCACAAGAAGTAGTCTAATGGTGTTAAATCACAACTTCTTAGAGGTCATTCAATGTCACAATTTCTTGAAATAAACGAATCTCCAAACCTTCCTCGCAATAATTCGGTTGTTGCACGTGCTATGTGACACGTAGCCCCGTCTTGTTGGAACCAGATGTTGTTAAGATCAACTTCTTACAATTGTATCCATAAAAAGTTGGTTATCATCGCTATCTATGGGGAGCCATTGACAGCTACCAGCTTCATTTCGAAAGAAGTACGGACCGATGATTCCACCAGATCAAAAACCACACCAAAGGTGAATGTAATGGTTGTTCATGAATAATTTGTGGATTTTCTTCGCACCAGAGTCGACAGTTTTGTTTATTTACCTCACCACTCAGATGAAAGAGAGTCTCATCGGAGAAGATGATTTTCTTAAAACTATCGATATCGTTTTCAAGTTGTTCCAAGGCAAAATCAGCAAATTCACGACGTTTAAGGTGGTCTATGGATGAAATTGTAAAAATTACTGAATACAATGAAAAAAAAAGATAGATCACGACATATTAAAAATGGCCAAAACGACACTTAAAAATCATATCATCCCTATTGAAAAACCCTTTATATATATAAGTATATCGGCCTAGCTCCTCCTCAAATTTGTGATATGCGTCTTGATGTTTTTCCAACAAGTGGAGGGACCTACAGTTTATTCTAGCTCGCCTCCGAACGGCTGATGAATTTTTATGAGGAACTTTTGTTTTCATATCACAAACATATACTCGGAGGGCTTGACATTAATTAATTTTCTTTAATTTTGGATGTTTGTCGCATCAAGATTTGAACCCTGGTGATCCGATTGTCAGTATGTACTGCTGGCCACTCGGCTATTGCGATTGTCAATGGATAACTAACACAAAATCACTAAGAAGATTTCGGCACCAAAAATTTTGTGGTCATTTGTTGAGGAGTGTTATCACTATTGCACATATAACTATTCCCAATGGCGAAAAAATAGAGATAGCGGGATTTTTTTCTAAACAATCGAATTTCAAACTAGACACACAAATAAAACAGCGCGCGCAGTTATGCTCATTTAGCTACTTCGGTGAATATATGTGTACAGTTTCACCTGCAAATGTTATAGCATGCTAGTATGCTAGTAAGAAGCGTGAAGGTTTGAAGTAGATCAAAGAATTTTCATCAAATATGGTGCTCAAAACCACTTGAAATGTTGACAGTTACAGTGACGTTCTAAATTCCAATGCAACATCATACAAATGCATTTAAGTGGGCATAAGAGAAAAGAAGAATTTAACAAAATTAGCTACCTTTCGCGTAGGGGTGGTAATACCAGACCAGAATGTAACACATAAAAAAGCTGAAAAATTTTCCAATTCATAAAACATCAGAAATTGTGCAAACTAATATTTTTTTTTTAATTTGCTCCTACTACCAACATTTACACCAGCAACTTTCATTTAAAAGCTTGCAAGCTATGCAGGCACTATTTTTTTACTTGTACATATGTAGACCTGCAGGTCAGCCAACCAACTAAGCGTGAGCCCACAACTAATTGTCATTATTGCATATTTAAAAATATCAAAATTCAATTGCTGTCAGCTTGCAACAATGCACATATATATGTACTCATACTCATCGGCAATTGCATGCCCCCACTATGACAGGCGCTTCACCAAGTAAGTTCATAATAATTATGAGAAGTGACCAAGTGTATCTACTGGTGTGGAACATAATACATATAGACATACATGCAAGCACTTAAAAGCAAATTTATGTTGCATGTCATACATGTATGTATGAATGCATTTATGTAGGTATGGTGGCATGCACATAAAGTGGTATTTAATGAAGGTTACGTATACGACACGATGAACTTTTCGTTTGGCACTTTCAACCGAACAGAGAATTCCTCAAATACCATAGGAAAACGAAACAAAAAATAATACCAAAGTATATATACATACATACTCCTGTATACATAACATATTTTTATAAATTTTTGTAATATGAAAGTATATAAAGGGTGATCCAAGTAGAGGTAATTTTTTCAATAGACTTTTTTTGACAGATCACACATGAATCGTGTCAAGCTGTCATGTCTTTTTTGTTCAGTAGTGTTTGGCATTTCATCATGGAAAGACTTGTGCCTGAACAACGTTTACAAATCATTGATCTTTGGTACGAAAATTCATGTTCTGTAAAGAATGTGTTTCGCGCGCTTCGCTCAACTTATGGTCAACATAATCGGCCTACTGAGCGTACTATTCACAACACCATCACCCATCTTGAGACCCAGCATTCATTACTGGTTAATATTCAACCGAATAGACCACGTCCAGCAAGCGATGAGGAAAATATAGCGGCCGTAGATGAGAGTGTACACGAAGACCGTGGAGCGTCGATTCGGCGCCGTTCGCAGCAACTTGGACTGACGTATGGGACGACTTGGCGCATTTTACGTCGAGATCTTAAATTCTGCTGGTGAGAACGTAACCGTCAATGGCGACCGTTATCGCGCCTTGATAACCGACTATTTTATGCTTGAAATTGAAGCCCGTGATCTCCGCGAAATTTGGTTTCAACAAGACGGCGCCACTTCCCGCACATCACATCAATCAATGGATTTATTGGGAGAACCCTTCGGTGAGCAGATAATTTCACGTTAGACTTTTCCCTGTGGGGATATGTAAAGACTAAAGTCTATGCGGACAATCCCGCTTCGATTCAGGCCTTGTAGCAAAACATCACGCGTTTCATGCGCCAGTTACCAGTCGAAATGCTCGAACGAGTCATCGAAACTTGGACTCAACGGATGGACCGTCTGAGACGTAGCCGCATTAAATTTGAATTTTCTGTGTTTTTTTCTTTAAAAAAGTAGGGAATTTCGAAATGGATCACCATTTATTACATTGCATAAAATCAAAACACATACATGTGTATGTGTGTTGATCATAATAACAATAATTAGCCTGTCTACCAAGCAATCATGCTGGCTGTCACCAACAGCAATCATTGACTGTTGGCATCTAGCCTGACCGCGTGTTTTGCCATTCATTTTTCTTCTATTGTACATACATATATACATACAAGTATATAACATACATACATATGTTAACACTCCTAACACCATATTATTTTTGCTTGCTGCTTGTAGTGCAAAGAAGAGCCCTTAAGAAAAAAGTAGAAGAAAAACGTAGACTATAAAAAAATGAAGAGATTTATAAATAAAATGAGGAAGAGCTGAATACGAGCGAAATCGATCCTACTTTCATATATTTATTGGAACGAAGGCTATTTCAAATTTATTTTCTCGATTTCTTATGAATACGATATATAAGAAGTGTGATCCAGAAATGAGATGAATTTACAAAAAAACATTCACTTATTAATCAATTTCTATTTTCAATGTAGTTTCTCTCCGATATATTTATTTTACTGGTGGCA
This sequence comes from Neoceratitis asiatica, assembly GCA_030068015.2. NCBI lineage: Eukaryota > Metazoa > Arthropoda > Insecta > Diptera > Tephritidae > Neoceratitis > Neoceratitis asiatica. The sequence continues at coordinate 43,828,976 of CM061529.1, forward strand.
AAAAATTTTCCATTTCTTGAAATAGCTTTGAAGCGCACTTTTTGGTTTATCGTTGAGCTCTTTCGGTTTTTCGGCTTACATATGTATATCTCCTCAGACATTGCAAAACGTAGTTCTTTCTTGGGTCTTTTCAATCTTGACAATTGGGTAAAATAATTAATTACGGTATTCTTTTTGGCCAAAAAATAATAAGCAAAACCGAGTGTGTAATTTTGGACCCCAGTACGATAACAGTAATCTAATGTCAATATTTTACTTACATTTCACTTACATTTACATTTTACAAAATTTATCATGAGTAACAGGTTGTTTGAAAAGTCCCCGGTCTACCATAATAAAACACATTTTGCTTTGTCTTTTGCTTCAAAATAGGCCTCAGTTTAAGCGATAAAATCTTCATTCGGACCAAAATCTGTTCCCTGCGAACATTTTGTTGGGATCTGAGAACAGAAAATAGTCGCTGGGGACCAGATCTGGAGAACAAGGTGGATGCGGAAGCAATTCGAAGCTCAATTTATGGATTTTTGCCATTGATTTCATTGACTTGTGACACAGTGCATTGTTTTGGTGAAACAGCACTTTATTTTTCTTCGAATGCGGCCGTTTTTCAGCGATTTTGTCCTTCAAACAGTCCAATAACACTATGTAATAGTCGCTGTCGATGGTCCTTCCTTTTTCAAGGTAGTCAATGAAAGTTTTTCCATGCGCAGTCCAAAATACAGACGCCATAACCGACGTTTTCCACGTTTTGACGCGGGTTCATCGTGTGCAGTCCACTCGGATGACTGTCAATTGGACTTCGGCGTGAAATGATGAAGCCATCTTCCATCCATTGTCACATATCGATGCAAAATATCGTCGTTGTTTTTGGTCCAAAGTGAGCTCGCTCGGCACCCACTTTACACAGAGCTTTCTCATACCCAAATATTCGAGAATGATATGATATACACGTTCAGTTGATATCTTCAGAGTGCCATTCAAAATCGTTTTGTGGATTTTTTTCGGTAACAACCTCTTTTGGGTGTCCACTGCTTTCACCGTCTTCGGTGCTCATTTCATCACGTCTAAAATTAGCATACCAATCCTTGATGGTTGGTTTCCCTGGGGCAGTGTCCGGAAACCCGTCATCAAGGCTAGTTTTTTCTTCAATTTTATTTCTTCCCTTGAAAAAGCAATATTTTATCAACATTCGATATTCCTTTTTATCCAGTGTTTTTTTTACAATAACAAAAGTTGCTTCACTCAAAATGCTATAATTGACAAACTAATGATCCGACAGCTGCTCAATTTACGCGCGCGTCTTTTGAAGGTTAGGACAAACTAAAAATCATAAATTAATTAATTTTAGAAGTGTCACCGATGTGTCAGGCCGGGTACTTTTCAATTTTCGTTTTACGGTTGTGGCTCGATAGAATTTGTTTCACTTTCAATTTCAACCAGAAATTCATTGAAATCATCGTGGTGCAAAAGCAACGAGTTTCCTTTTTACAAATGGTACGAGCTTACAAATCGAGGGAACTGTTTGTAAAATAAAATTGGTTTATGAGGGGAATGCACAATTAGCCTATTCAATGGTATAAGTGCGGCCTCTCGCGGTCAGATCCTTAATCTCTCCTTGCAACCGACCAGCCATAATTTGTTTAAATTTATACATATGTATACATTCAAAACGATTTTTTTTAACAATTTGCTGAGCAAAATTAATATATGCAGAGTGTCGGCTATATATTACAACTGGATAAACAACACAGAATACTATACAGCCGCAAAATAGCATAATAATATAGCAACTTCATCAAAAAATGTTCCACCAACATTTTTGTATCAGCTCCGACTGTTGGTTTAATTCTCACAAGTCATATGATTTTGTTGTTATTTTTTTATTTTTCATTTATTTATTTATTTACAAGCATTTTTCTTCTTGTTTGTGCCACTCAGTGCTGCAACTTGAGGTAATTGTTGCTGTTGGTGGTACTGATAAAACACATCTCACACATACGTTAAAGCATTCAGGTGTGAGTCGTTTGTTGCTTGACTATAATAATGTATATGTATGTATGCATGGATCTTTGTTAGTTTTTTTTGTTTTTTGTAGTAATTATGTTGCAGCTGCTGTTGTACAATTACAATAAATATGTTTCGGACAGTTCTATCTTTATGGAATAACTAACAATCACTTTGGGTTCGCAAAGACGATAAAAATTGTACTAAACTTCAATTTATTTTTTGTTATTTTTTATAACTTTCATGTGCATAAAATGAAGTGCTGAAACCTAATACTATATAAACAATGTAATCCCAAATCAACCCAGATATAGTCTCGATTTCTTTCTCACAATTCTCAAGATCATCATATTAAGTTTTCGCACTGGTTTCACAACGAAACCGATTTAGCTCAGAAATGTTCCGGAAATAACTGAAGGGTGATCGCAAGTAGAGGAACTTTTTCCAAAAGCTTTTTTTTGACAGATCACGCGTGAGTCGTCTCAATCTGTCATATAATTTTTGTTTAGTAATGTTTGAGACCGAGCATTCATTATTGGTTAATATTTGACCGAACAGACCAAGTTCAACTCGCAGTGAAGAAAATATAGCGGCCGTAGCTGAGAGTGTACACGAAGACCGTGGAGAGTCGATTCGGTGCCGTTCGCAGCAACTCGAACTGACATATGGAACGACTTGGCGCAATTTACGTGGGGATCTCAAATTGAAAGCGTACAAAATACAGCTTCTGCAAGAACTGACACCGTCCGACCTTCTAAAGCGACATCGCTTCGCTCTATGGACTCTTGAAAAGATCCAAGAAGATCCGACGTTTTCGAGCCAAATTTTGTTCAGCGGTGAGGCGCATTTCTGGCTCAATGGGTATGTAATCAAGCCGAAATTGCCGCAGTTGGATCGAAGAGTAACCTGAAGAGATTCAAGGCTGATTATGAAAAGTTTGGTATGGTTTGTGGACCGGTGGAATCATCCGTCCATATTTCTTCAAAAATGATGCCGGTGAGAACCTAACCGGCAATGGGGACCATTATCGCGCCGTAATAACCGTCTATTTGCTGCCTGAAAATGAAGCTCGTGATCTCCGCGGCATTTGGTTTAAACAAGACGGCGCCACTTCCCACACATCACATCAATCAATGGATTTATTGAGAGAACACTTCGATGAGGAGATAATTTCAGGTTTTGGGCCGGTCCATTGGCCACCAAGATTGTGAGATATTACACCGTTAGACTTTTTCCTCTGGGTATATGTAAAGTCTAAAGTCTATGCGGACAATCCCGCCTTGGAGCAAAACATCACGCGTGTCATTCGCCGTTTCCAGTCGAAATGCTCGAACGAGTCATCGAAAATTGGACTCAACGGATGGACCATCTGAGACGTAGCCGCGGCCAACATTTGAAAGAGATAATCTTCAAAAAGAAATGCCAAAGAATCATCTTTCGAATGATAACAAATATTCCCCATTGCATTTGAATTTTTTGTGTTTTTTCTTTAACAAAGTAGAGACCTCGAAATGGATCACCCTTTACAACCAAAAAAATATGTCTAATTCTAATTATTGACGATTAGTTATAATTTGTTTAAATTGAGATTCTACTTGAAGGGTCTGTAAAAGTTCTTCCAAACCAAAAATAACTACAAAGTTTATCTCTTGTCAATTATAGTGACAGATGGGGCTTTAATCTATATCGAGGTGTAGTAGCTATCACATACTAGGACGAAAAGGTTTTTTACGATGTTTATGACATCAATATCAATTCTTCTAGTTCTCTGTGAAGCTTCTAAATCATGAATTGTGTTCTAGATAATGCTGAGCAGAAGCAGATGAGGTGCTCTAGTGTTTGAATCATGGCTGCCTCTCTACATTTTCTGCACGTATCATCTGTCGCCAGTAGGTTGTAGACTGTCATTAGGACTATAACCGTTCTATAGTTCTTTCGAGATCATGTTAGCAAAAATTGACCTACTGTTTTGTTGCCATTGCACACGGTTTAGGCGATCTTGAACGGGCGTTAAATAATTTATTTCGCCCTTAACCGACTTCCCGCACTTACGCGATATTTATTTTATACAGAGTTACCTGGTTCAATTTCATTGCCATACGAATAGTGATCCGTCATTGAGGGAACTTTTCATAATCAGCATTTCCGAAAGATTATAACAGATAAAAATTTCTAAATTTTTCATTTTCGTTCTCTAGTTGAAGCGTCTGTTTCGGTCAGTAACGCATACTCAAAACTTAAAACGCGCTTATCTAAAAACTGCTTTTTTCAAGTCGGCCGGAAACATAACTCAAACAATTTACAACCGATTCACTTGAAATTTTAACAACATCTTCGAAAATACATTATCTACAGAAATACAGATTTCGAACAATTTTTTAGACCAAATTGTTACTTTTTCCTTCCCACCATGTTGTCAAAAATGCATATATTGAAAAAATCCTACGTACTTCTGTAGCTATTGCTATTTACAAGCGGAAACCGTTCAACAACTTATTAAAAACAAAAATTACAGGAGCTGTGTGTCCGCCCGTTGTTCCTGAAAAAATGAAGACATCCTAGGGAGAACGCGGTATAGCCGCCATTTTTAAATTAATTTTTCTTAAAAAAATAGTTATAAGCAGTTAATTATATGTACAATAAACGCCTTTTGTTAAAAATCACATTTATTCAATAGTTTTCCCCAAAAAAAATCTCATAAAAGGCCTATTTTGTGGCCCTCTAGAGTGGTCTAGCCCCTTAAATCATTTAATTTCGGCCTGAACCGGCTTCCAGCACTTACGTTATTATTATATTATAGGAATAGGAAACTCTTCCGATTTCATTGTCAATCGAATAGTGATAAGTCATTGAGGAAACTGTTCATAATCAACCATTCAGCAGAAGAAATAATCTTGTTTAAGATAATCAAGGCTGGCGCTGTAAGGGAGACCTTAAAATTAGAATGAATTTTTACTCTCTCCAGAACTTATTTTTGTTCTCTTTATTTTTATTCCCTTTATTTTGATTCCCTCTTTAAAGAAAGGCTCAATAAGAAAAAATTAAAGTGATTGGATGATTTGTCTCCTTTAGTAGGTTACTTTCAGGTTGTTGAGGTTGCTGATATCAATCCTATTTCCTAAGATGCAGAACATTCACTTGAACATTATCAATGTTAGAAACTACTTTTATTCTTCGTCTGTTAATGATATGAAATTATGTAACTGTCGAATCCTTTGTTGCTTCCGCTTAGCTGTTCGAATATTCGTCAATGATTCATCATTTCACTATGGTTTACTGGACCTAACCGCAGGTTATTGAGAAAAGATGTACATTGTCTTCTTAATTTATTGAAGCTAAAAAAGAAAAATATTGGAACAAACCAATTTAGGGCATAGCACCTGCATTGGTGTACCCTCATATATGTACTCCTATGTATATCTTTTGATGGATTAGTAGCATTGTCTGCAATCATTATACGACATTAAAATCACATAACCATAGTATATATGTATGTGCATGTATGGAAATATCTATTAGTATGTTAACTAGTGTCAATCGATAAAAAAATAAACTACCAATTCATGTTCATTCACAGTTCACACCGATGTCATCATGACATTGTCTATTGCAAACAATTTGCTGATGCCGCAGTTAGTAGCAACGGATGTACTTGTCTTTTACTTGAACTTAACTTTGTATAAGCTTAAATGCAAACCACAGAATACCTTGTAGGAAATTGCCAACTAAGAAGACTAGGTGTTGCAAGTTCAGCTCCAATCACATGATGGACGAAACTGTCATGCCATGAAAGGCAAGAGTTGTTATGCCGCGTAATTTAAAACTGCTTAAATACGGAAAATAAATTCAACAGCTTAATTATAAGATTATATTGGAAATATAGTAAGTTAGTTCTCATAGAATTTAGTTTAGTACATAGTTTTCATTACGAAAAGACAAACTGACAAATCGAATAAGAGAAATGAACAGCAAATAAGTCCATTTAGAAGTTTGATTAAAAAAAATATTTCTAACATTTCTCTACGACTAGAAAATGTTGGTAGATTTAAAGCGACTAGTAAAAGGAAAAAGATTTTGGTGAAAAATCGTTTAGAAATAACCTAAAGCGCATTAATTGAAACTATTTTTCAACGGATCCTATTTTATCACAATAAACTTTATAATTCGGGATTCATGTTATTTTCAGAATACGTTTTATACCAAAGGAAATTAGTAAGGTTCGATTTCCTTTTGCAAAATCCATTCTCACGACTCTAAATTAATGGGGATATGGAAAATGGAAAATGGGAAAAGATTATCGTTTCAAAAAGTTAAGAAATAGCAGATATTTTCGCATCCGTCCTTCGATCCGTCTGTGTACACGATAACTCAAGTAAGGTTTGAGATATTTTTATGAAACCTGCCTACGTCACTTAAAAGTTAATTTCGAAAAGTACGAAAATTGCGATAACTCATTAACTAAATGTGCATTAACGCATTAACTGGAAAAATATGAGGGGTGAAAATGATGAACGCATTAACTGGAAAAATATGAGTGGTGAAAATGAATTCAAGTGCACCACTCACTTGGGTAAAAAAAAAAAATATAACTCAAAAACCACTGGACAGAATTCGATAAAATTTGATATTTATGATTCTCCTGATTTGGTATGCACACGTATTGAATATGAGCGGAATCAGATAACAACAACTACACCTTTCTCCCATATAACTAAGTTTTTGCTTTCTACCTCCCGCTTGATTTAAGATCGAATATTTAAGGCATTAATCAACAGAACTCAGCCAAACTTGGTAAGAATGCTACTTTTAACGTTCTACCAAAAACTGCTAATATAGTTCCATAGAGTAGATCATTTAATTTTGACCGTGGATTTTGTATCGAATATTTAAGGAATTTTCGATAAAACTTGATCTTACTTAATGGATATGATGCTTACAGTGAGTTCCAAACTTCTGCCGAAAAATGCGAGCATAGTTGTGGACCCCGAATGTAATCTTTACCACGTGACGTTTAATACAATATCAATATCAGCCGAGTATCCAATGTTCGCTTACAATCCAACTCAGTCTTCTTTACTTGATTTTTTCATTGTTTTCGTTTTTGAGTCCACTTGAGATTTTTGCATTAAAATAAGCTGGTTATGTATTTTCCTACAGGGTATTTTCAACGTACTACCCATACACCAGTTTGTGCACGTATGTGTGTGCAGTTTTTTGTCTATGCCATTGTGTGGTTTCGCCTTAAATGCACCATTAATCTCATCAGACAATTTTATGTGATGACAAAGCAATTTACCACTTAACTTTACTCACCTCAACTTGACTCGTTGCGACGCGACGCGTTAACTTGGCTTTGACTCGACTTGACTGGGTGCTTGCATTGTTTAGTTATTGTTGCATTGATGAGTGTAGTTGGTTTCGCATTTGTATATACCTCGGTGGGACTTTTACTTGTATATTTTGCGTTCCTACTCCTGCCTCCATCTTTGGGCTGAGGCGCATGAGTTGCATTTAATTGCATTTAATTTTTTTCTTTTTTTTTTACTTTTAATTTCACTTGGTTGCAGTCACCTGAGCCATGTTGCAGATAGTTACGATGCATGTATGTAACTAAGTTTTTGTGTGTGTTTGCGGAGATGTACACCCGAGTGTTAGGTAAAGATGGGTATCTCTTTACAAGCAGGAACATGTGTGGAAAAAGTGCAATGACATGACACTTTTCATCGATATTTACTCTATTAGCTTCGATTTTTCTTCTATTATGCGATGCATTCGGATGTTTGCATGTGTAAGTGTGTTTAAATGTATTTTTTGCTGCAATAAATGACTCTGACTAGGACAAATTGGCCTCTAATCTTGATTACTTTGCTGTTGGCTTATTTATCCCATTTTTACAAAAGTTTTTATTTTGACCTATGTCATAATTAGAAATGACGTCAATGCGTGAATGAAAGCAATGTTAACTGAACAACAACACTGAGTCCTCAACTCACGCAATTACCCTATATGAACATGGAAAAACTTATTTAGAAACAATCAAGAAATATACGAAATATTAAAAAAAAAGGCTCCAAGGTCATGAAGCTGTAGAAATCCTTTCTCTATTCTCAGTAGGTAGGCGCCCGAAGGATTTGAAGCTTCTGTCCCAACTGGCGCTGAGTGCGCCTTTTTGATACACTGTCGTAAGGCTTTAATATAACTTTTCATTGTTGCATGCGAACTTTTAGTGTTCTCTATGAAGCTATAAACCTATAAACGATATGCCTTCTTTGGACAACCATTCTAGTTTAGTAATGGATTCCAAGTGTTCTGCATTCTCTCCAATGGGTCAGTGATCGCTTATGGTAGTCGATAGTCCATATCTACATATCTTTCCTTGAACTTTTTAATATGTCCTTTGTTCTGGTTATGTCATACTCGGGCCAAATCTGCTTGGTTGTCTTACATTTGGATATGGATTTTTAGCTCTTCAATGCTAATTGTTCAAATTGCAAGTAAAACTTCTGACCGCTCCTAACGGAAATGGTATTATATCCGCATCAGATTCATAAAGACATGCTCCCGACTCTTCAGCTTTTTCATTACCAGAAATGTTCCTATGGCCCTAAGTAAGCCTAGATTATTGAGATGGCGAGTTGATCTGCCAGCGAGCTTAAAGACTACCTACAATTTTCAATAGCTGACTGACAGACGCAAAGAGATCGAAGTTTTGAGATCTATTGAACAGTGAAATATGATCCTCCTCTCTCCTATATTCTCTATTCTAATAATTTTTGAAATTTGTGCAGGATATCTCCTTAATAATACTTGTACACTCTCTTTATGTCATGTGTCACCTTTTTGTTTGCAGTTTGAAAATTAATTTCTAATAAATTTGGATTTTGGTCCAACCAGGACTCGATTGCGGTTGAGAAATCTTACACATCCAAATTCGCACAGCTTCTCTTCGTGACTGCCCAATAAAAGTCCTTCACAATTATTGCCACATTGTTATTATCCACAAAAGATAAGTCCGGGCATTGAAAGCCGTTTGTTTGTCCAATTAAATACTAATTTCTCCGACGGAATACGCCAGAGGTTCTTCCATCTGAGTAGTGCATTAAATAAACTGTCGATTCTGGTGCGAAGAAAACCCACAAATTATTCATGAACAACCATTGACAGTTTGGTGTGGTTTTTGGTCTGGTGGAATCATCGGTTCGTACTTCTTTCGAAATGAAGCTGGTAGCATCGTTACTGTCAATGGAGAGCAGTATAGATCGATGATAACCAACTTTTTATTGGCCACAATTGGAAGAAGTTGATCTTAACAACATCTGGTTTCAACAAGACGGGGCTACGTGTCACACAGCACGTGCAATAACCGAATAATTGCGAGAAAGGTTTGGAGATTCGATTTTTTCAAGAAATAGTGACATTGAATGGCCTTCAAGAAGTTGCTATTTAATACTACTTCTTGTGGGGTTATTTGAAGTCACTGATCTTTAGCAATAAACCAGATTCTCTTCAAGCTGTAAAATTCAATATTGAACGTGCTATTCATGACGTACGACTTGATTTAGTCGAAAAAGTGCTCAAAAATTGGGTTCATCGAATTTGTTCCTGGGAAAGAAGTAGTGGAGGCCATTTGATTGATGTTATATTCAGAACTTAATTGTATCAATTTTACTTCTCATTAAATTAAAAACATTGGAGTTTCCTTAACAATTAGTGTGTATTTTTTTTTAAAGGAGTCATATTACTCTTATTGGAAAACCCTATTTAATTGGGTAGCTCTTGACAACTAAAAAAAATTTCTTAAAGTAATTAAACGCTTCCTTACTTCAAAGCTCTAACACTTCTCATTAGTTTGGAGTCACAGCTAATATAGCGGAGTTTTTCCGGTCTCAAGCTATCCAATAATTCATTTTTTTTAGCCTAACAACTAAACTTGCAATAGTGTATCGAGCTGCTACCAAGCTTCTGAATTACCTATTACACCCCAAAATCGTTAATTAAATTAATTAAATTGTGATTTAAGGGCACAACAGCTAAGGTGAAGGCTTCCCTGTTTATTATGAAACAAGCCGACATTCACATTTAAGCTCGACTTAAACACATTTACTAAATTACGCTTACTTTCATTTCGAACGACGTCGTTGCGATACCGAATTTCGGCTCGAATCGAACATAAGGAAAGCAATAAAACATGTTGCACCATAAAGAGCATACAAAAATCGTACATATGTATGTACGTAATATGTTTTTCCGTATGTGCGAACACGCGATCTTCATTTTCTACACAACCAACAACCAATGTACGGTTTTATGCTTTCTGTATCCAAATATTGTGCTTCGCGCGTGCTTAAGTCGAGCTCGCACACGCATAGACCGACAAATGCATAGACATGCGAAGAAACTATAAGAGTAGCACCAAAGATGACTAGATACGAAACTCTCTAAAATGTAGATAAATTGCGTTCCTCGATTATTTTCTTTGTGCTGGTAACAAAGCCAAATGAAGGAATTTCGAACAGCTGATGGTAAACCAGCCTCAGTACCACTTCGTCAATAATGAAACGCACCATTTTTCATCAGAAAACCTTTTTAGGTTATCAATAAATTTTCACTGAGCACGATAAATTTGTATGTTAAAATTAAGAACAAATGTTGTTTGTATTGTCAAATATTTTCCAAGCACAGCTGTAAATATTCATTTTTACAATTTTTTATTATCAAAAAATGCCCAAAACATTTCCAGAAATCCCAAAGTGAAACTTTTTCATCGCAGTGGCACGGTTTGCAAATGTTATAAAAAATGTGGATTTTCAGAGCGCTCTCACGAAATAAAGAGTTTCGTATCTAGTCATCTTTGGTAGCACTGAAAACGATACGCCGATGAGGCGACGATGAAACTACTCATCGACTTACAAACTAGTTCGTAGCGCAGTCACTTGTTGTGGCTAAACAATTACTTGCTCGTCGAACTTCTATTTGTCAGTTGCAGTGCGTTCCCGCTGTTGCTGGCAAAGAGGAAAAGTCTCATGAAGACCGCGTCGATGGTGTTGACGATAATGACAATTAAGTTACAAAACCGACGTTCAATGCAAACAAACAGACCAACAGGCACACCATCAACAGTCGCTTAGGTTTTAAGTCGACCAAGTCTGTGTAATGTTGTTGCTCCTGTGTTTTGTTGTCTTATTCACTTATGTACATTCGTTCGTTCGTTCGTTCGTTCGTCTCGCCACTGTTGGTTAGGTGACAGTAGAGCCAGCCGAGTGGCTCATCATCTAGCACTGCCTCATTGAAGAAATTTAGTTGCGCGCTGAACGTGAACGAAAACAATCGACGGTAAATGGACGCGGATCTAAGTTTCCACTAGAGAAAATCAAATAGTAAAATTAATGATTCGTAGTTGAGTGAAAAAAAGAAAACAAATCCATATACGTACATGTATATGTAAATGCAGCAAAGCGCATATGCTGATTAGCGAAAATAACTTTTTAATGGTTAGACATACGGACAAGAGTGGCAATTACTGATACTATTGACTGCATTTGATGAGATGTCAATAGCCGACAGGCGCCAGCTTGACAATTGCAGTGCATAGTGAAAGAGAGAAATAAATAAAAAGTAAAAGTGCGCGAAAGAACTGTAATCGTAAGAAATAGTATGTAAATATACAGAACGGAGTTGATTGAAGTTTCTTATTGTGATTGAAACACAAGGAGTCGTCCTCGTACTTCGTACTGCTCATCCAAAATAAAAATGGAACAACCAAATGCCGATAGGCCAACCGTTAACCCTATTCCACCCAGTTCTCCCACCACATCCCATGCCTCCTCCATCACTTCGGTTAGTAGCAGCCACCGCGCGCATGGTGTACAGAAGTTCTGTTCGAAAATACGTCACAAAATCGAGGATAATATCGCGCCTCGTCTTACCGGTAAACTCTATAAATCTCAAAAGCATTCCATATCTATGACGTCGCTCAATAATGTTGACTCGACAAGCGGCAAGTATACCTCGATCAACAAACAATCTACTTTACCGCCCTCACTCGCAAAAGCGGATTCGCCAACATCCACATCTACTTCGACGCATCGACGTCTCACTGGCATGTTGAAGCATCAGCGTCAACGTATTAGCAAATCAGCGAAGACCCTCAACAAATGCGAAATCTCCGCGCCGATTGGCGAAGTCACAACCAATTCAGGAATTATTTGTCCTGCTCTACTTGAGAAAGGTGGTGCTCCCACAACGGCGTCGGCTTTAGCGACAAATATGCCCTCGTCACCTACAGAGACTGCCACTTATGTGGATAGCGATGATGAGTATCAGTTAAGTTTGAATCTGACAAAGCAGTCATTAGAGGACGAAATATTCGAGGAACTCGAAAAAGCCGCACACGACGAGTCGAAATTGAGTGCGGTTTTAAAGAACTTTGATCGTCTACTAACCGATTACCATGAGAAACCAGCTATTTGTGCAATAGAACAGGCAGCGCAACGCGTAGAAAATGATGTCGCGGTTGTAGAGGCGGCTGCAGCTGCTCAATTAGAGCTTTTAGCACTGGAACCGCCAATAGCTTTTGCCGATAATGAACTCGAGCACGCTGAAGATAGCGTTGAGACAAACTCAAACTATTTGCAGGAGACAGGTGCAGCGGTTGTTGTTGAAAACAACGACACATCAATTGTTGAGACTTCAAATCCTATAAAGACAATGTCGGGAACTGTTGAGACAATCTTAGAGACAGCCGAGACTCCGTCACCGACAAAGCCATTCGAAGTCTTTGAATACGATAAAAATATATGCTCTTTGCAAGAGCACAACACATGTGAAAAGACCAGGACGATTCAGTCAAAAGATGTCAGCGTAATCGAAACAAATTCAAATAATTCGGCAAACAACAATATTCAGATATACACAAACGCAGCAGACAGCTCATTATTGGCAGAACCTGCTGTTATTATCATAAATCCAAGCATATCAAACACCAAAGCAACCGCATCAACGACCACTGAAGATGCCACAACACCACCACAACGACCAGCGCGTCCCAAACGCTTGGAAAAATCCAAGTCCTCATTGGCCATACCCAGACGCAATGTCTATCAATCACCTGACACACCAACGCTACGCAATATACGCTATGCCTTGGCCACACGTGCACGTTCCAAATCCGTTTGGGAGTTGACGCCCAACTCAGCAACGGCTGCGTCCAATAGTAAAATACCAATTTTCAAAGCACTACCATTACAAAAGCGTAGTAATAGCTTCTGCAGCGTTTCCTTAACGGAAATGAGTGACAAGAAGGAGAAACTGGGCGACACCGAAAGTTTAGCCGTTGAACGAGGGGGTGGTGATTTGATAAGAAAAAGCGCTGTTGCGGTCAAGGATAAACCAGCTGTGACAAACACCCAGCGTCGCCAACTAACCAAGGATGCACGTTCTGCTTCAACGCTGTCTCTAGGAGGCAAGACACGCTCTCGTTCACTTTCAACAACACGCGCACCATCGTCCACACAAAACATGCAAGTTAAACAGACATTGACCACCACAGCAGCTCCACGCTCGAAACGCAGATCGCTGCCTGTTGAAAAGTTGACACGTAGCAACTCACGCCTACAAATCGAGAGAACAAAATCTTCAATAGGTTTTAATTCAGCCACACTTGGTACACACGGTCCACGACGCACACCGTCTAGCATCAGTTTGAGCGGCAGCAGCCACTGTAGCAGTCAGAGTCAGAGTAGTAGTAACAGCGGAAGTGTGTCGCGTGTCAACATTGGGAGCTCAGTAACCGCACGTAAGTTGCATCGTAGTCGCGATGAGCTTTTGGATAAGTGTTTGGAGAAGGGTCACGAAATTTTGCGTAAAGTGGAGTCCATAAACACGAAAGGTAGCGTGCGTAAGGCAACAGTTGCGACGGCGCCGAAGAGTAGTGGAAAAACAACGACGACGACAACAACAACAATAAAAACATCCATCTCACCACAGGTAAGACGCGCTACCACAGCTACTAACGCTTCGACGCTGGCCAGCGCACGTACGAAAGTGAAAACAGCTGCCACCGGCAATACAGCAACGTTAACAGGTAAAATTACGAAAGATGCGTCTACTGGAACTTTGCGTCGTACACACGCCACCAACAATACCAAATCGTCACCACCTACCGTCACAAAACAGTTGAAATATGCGAATGAGGAGAAAGTGCCACAACAACAGCTGGAGTTCTGCAAAATAATACCACCCGTATTGGGTGAGACATCCGATAAACATGCCGAGCTATTGGTTAACGTGGTGCATGTTAAATTGAACGCATCCGATGCATGCAAAACAACTGTTGAACAAAATAAACAGTTGTTGAAACAGAGCGAGAAAATCGAAGAAGAAGAAGCTAATTTCGTTAGAGGACAAGTTGCGCGCAAAGTAACCAACGCCTACCAAAAGCCACGTACCGTTGAACCTATTGAAAAGCTAATTAAATTTGATGCTGAGTTGCATCATCACAGCAATGAATCAGACTCAGACGACTCAGGACATATTTCGAATGAGAATGACACAACCATACACACCTTATCCACCTCAACCACCTCCAGTGTAAGTCTGTGTGAATCTGATATCATAGAAGAGGAGAAAATCCAACAACGACCAACACTAACGGCTCCCTCATTGACACACGCTAAGTCAAGCAAAATCTCTGAGCTCTTACAGAAATTCGAGAAACAATCAAATGCGTCTTCACCTGGCACATTTGGCGGCGAGCATTCATCTGCTCGTTCCACACCCGGTAAAGTCTGCACCGCGACACGTGTCGCCAAACTCGAGGCCGTGCAATGTATACAAACACAAGTCGAATTTTATCCGACTTACAGCAAAGAGGTAACTATCAGATTGCTTTAGAGCGAAAGTAAATAGTTGAGTCACAGTTAAAGCCAAAAGTAAACGAACGCAGCCTTAAAGATAACCGAAAATTTTCAACCAAAAAGAAAAGAACCAACAACCACACAACCGAATAAACCATCCGATAATCCTTTAATCACCAGTAGTCAACTCCTGCATTTATATTTTTTATTTTTTTGGTGAAATTGGTGCATTTAAATAAATATTAAATATAATTTTAAGTATTTTTTAATTTTTATAATTTTTTACTGGTTCTGGCTAAGTAAAAAATCCAAAATCCCGTAGTTTGTGCATTTATATTCTATTTTTGAAATTTTTATTTTATGCGCTATTAACATTTCTCCTTTATAAACTATATACTTAAAATATATTTGACTTTTAATCTCTATTATAAATTATATAAATTTTATTGTATTTACTTTATGAGAAAACTATCACAAATTATTATTGTGTTTTGTTTATACAATTTTATATATTTTTAATTCCTTTTTCTAATAAAAAGATTTTTATTTCTTACAACATAAAAACTGTAAATTGTTTTCTTTAATACTCGTACACTCTATAAGTAGTTATCACCCTTTTGTTTTCGCTCTCCCAATCTATCGTTCGCAGTTTTGTATAGTAGTTAGCTGTAATGTAGTATTTTTTGTGTCTTTTTCTATTCAAAATTATTATACATTTGGTTTACCTAGACATTGGCAATGTTATTCTGCTTACCTTGGTGTATTTTAAATATTTTCAACATAAAGTATATACATAACTCCAATCCTTCTACAAATTGTTTACTAAAAAATGGTTTGTTTATTGAGCTGATCAAGGTTACGACAAGCTACTTTATTCTTTTTTTTTTTTTGATCTACTGCGACTTAGAAAGCCTACAATATGATCTAAAAAATTGAAAGTAATAAAATAAGAGCTGTGTTTAAAAAATAACGAAAATTTTTATAATTAAAAAAAGAAAAAATAATTAATAATAATTCATTTACCTTGATGTTAAGGCATTAGGAATACATTATGCCAGCAGCACTTCTTCCAATTCCCGAAACACTACTCAAACTCGGTATTTAATTTGCCTTTAGTTTCTTTAGCGATTCGCCACGTCTAAGCTGTAAAACGACGGCCCTATAAGTTCTCTTTATTTTTTGAAATAGGAAAAAGCCACACAGAGTCATGTCTGGTGAATTTGCAGATTGGGACATCGTTGATGTTGCCAAAAATTCACAAAGAAGCAAAGAAGTGTTAGCAAGTGCATTGTTATGATTGATGTGATGAAAAAGGCAGGATCTGTTTCTTCACAAATCTGCGCGTTCTTTCTGAATTACAAACGCCGTTGAACTTGTAACACGTCAATTGAGAAGTCCTCTGTCTAACATAGTAAAACACATTTTTTTTGGCAAAATTCATTTTTCCTAACTCAATACAGTACCCTTCAAGAGTGATATACCGATTATAGCGACCCTCCAACTTTTCGATACCATTTTTGTGGAACTATTTGACCTTTACTTCAAAATAGGCTTCAGTTTCGGCGATCACCTCTTCATTTAACGAAAATTTCTTCACAGCAAGCAATCTTTAGAGATCTTAAAACCGGAAATAGTCGCAGGGGGGCAGATTGGGAGAATATGCTGTATGCGGATGCAATTCGAAGCCAAATTCATTGATTTTTGCCATAGATTGCGCTAACTTGTGACACTATGCATTCCCTTAGTGAAAAAGCACTTTTCTCCCAATGCGGCCGTTTTTCGGCGATTTCGTCCTTCAAACAGTTCAATAACGCTATGTAATAATCGCTGTTGATCGTCCTTCCTTTTTCAAGGTAGTCGATGGAAATTATGCCACACGCATCTCAAAACACAGACGCCATAACCTTGCCAGCCGGCTGTTGCATTTTCCAACGCTTTAGAGCGGGTTCATCTCAGTCCACTCGGATGACTGGACTTCGAAGTGAAATGATGAAACAATGTTTCATCCATTGTCACATATCGAAGCAAAAATCCGAGATTATTACGCTTGAACTTCAAACACTGCTCCGAATCATCAACTCGTCATTGGCTTTGGTCAAAAGTCAGTTCACGCGGTACTTTGCACAGAGCTTTCTCCTCATACCCAAATATTCGTAAATTATATGATGTACCCGTTCAGCTGATATTTTTAGAATGCCCGTTATTTCATTAAATTTCAACTTACGGTCATTCAAAACCACTTTGTAGGTTTTCTTGATATTTCCCTCGGTAACAACTTCTTTTAGGCGTCCACTGCGTTCACCGTCTTCGGTGCTCATTTCACCACGTCTAAGCTTGGCATACCAATGCTTGATGGTTAATTTTTCTGGGGTAGCGTTTGGAAACTCGTCATCCAGCCAAGTTTTTGCTTCAACTGTATTTTTTTCCTTCAAAAAGAAATATTTTATCAATACGCAAGATTCCTTTTTATAAATTTTTTTCCCAATAACAAAAGTTGCTTTACTCACAAAATAATGATGGGACAGCTGCACGCGTCTCTTGAAGGTAATGGATATGGATTTAATTCTAGTAGTGCCATCTATGTGTCTGGCCGGAAACTTTTTAATCGACCTGTTAGGTAGTAGTTCTTATTGACCGTTTGACATGATTGCAGAAATTCATGATGCACTATGCCTTTAAAATCGAAGAACACAGTGAGCATGACCTTCAAGGTCGACTGTATTTGTCGAGCCATTCTCGGTCTAGGCGAGTCAGAATGTTGCCACTGCGATGATTGGGTCTTAGTTTCGCCGTCATATCCGTAAATCTACGTTCTATTATAAATAAATGTGTTTCAGTAATTCTGCAATGTCAATGAATCAGTTTAGTGGCTCCTGAGCAACATCCATACCGGAAAACCCAACATCATCAGCGATTTCTGTATATGCGACTCGGCGACCATTTCTTAACAATTTCTTTCATTTTTTTAACGTTTTCTTTGCTTGATGTGCTGGGCGTTCAGCGCGCCCGTCTTTTTCAACGTTTTCAAGGCCCTCTTGGAAATAAATGAAAATCGCCGAGTTTATAAAACCACGTCTAACCATGGACAAAATCAACAATGAAATCAAAAAAATTACAATCGGACTCCACAAGCTCGCGATATTAAAAAGTTTTTCAACACATTTCGTACACAGTACAGCCGAGTATAAAAAACAGAAATAGGTTAGATTAGGTAACACTGTCTATGTGTTTCGAGAATTCTGAAATACTCTGGCAACCGCATGTTCCTGTGTCGTACCTAATCTTTTAATATACATATATTACCTTGAAACCTTCCTTCCAAATAAAACGTGGGGGGTATTTGGCCTATTTCGTTCACCATTCCATAGGTTATTGATTTCGAAGGTTTTTGCAGAAAACTGAACTAACGCTCCCAATCTCACAACGGATTACGTTGCTATGGTTTCATATATATATACATATATATATATATATATATATTCATGGTTGGTGGTAGGTTGAGTATCCTTTCGAGTGTCCCCGTTATGCAGCGTTCTGAATTTGCACCAATGGTTTCCTATATGGAAAACTCGTGGGCAGTAGAGCACCACACTATAGCACCATAGAGCAAAATTAGCTTGAATATCGTTGTCCAATAAGAAGATGTCAGGTTCTACCCGGGCAGCTTCCAGACTGTTCAGGATTGCATTAATGAAAACACTGTTTACATATTATAACGATATGAAAAGTATGAATACTAAATTGCATTGCTGGTTATACAAACGGGACTTCTCATCAAAGAAATCGTGATGTAGTATGACTAAAAACTCATTGGATCTAAAAAAAAAGTTATTCGACATGTTTATTTTAGCACAGATACGGAGTGAATATACACCGTTCTATGGCATTCCATCAAACCAGTGTACAAATATATTGTCGAAATGCAAATTTCTCATGTCTGACTACGACGTTTAAGCTGATAACTTGCACAAACATAATAAATTGAACCATTTCTTTTTGTTATTATTTTTTTCTGATTTTATTTTTGGACCTACCTTAACTTAGCGCTTTGACGACGATTGAAAGCATGGTTAATGGAATATGATAATATTATTTGTGCTATTGTTGTTGTAACTTGCTGTTTAAAATGCACAGCGCGCAGTAAAAAATGAATTTGTTTGACCTAATCACTAACTTTTACTGCCGAATTCGTCGTAAATAGGCGACAACGGCTAACTGGTATGTGGGTGGAGTAAAAAAAAAACAGAAGAAAAAACTCAAATGAGCAAGCGAACGGGCAGTATATAGCAGTGGCATAAAATACATTCCAAACATTGTTTTTGTTATTGTCATTATACAGTTAATGCGTCGCATTGTTTTAGCTAAATGGCGGTAGCTTGGCGTTAAAGCGTCTTTGTCACTACTAACTGCTGCTATCTTTTTAAGTTTTTTCTTTCATTATTACAGCTACTTTCATTACACACCGCTATGCACATGCGCGACTTGCGTTAGCATATGTGTACATAACATACATATGAGTACTCGACCAGGCCAGGCCATGCCAGGCAGGTGTTTGCACTTTGCCACAAATGTATGTACATATGTATGTATTTCTTTCTTTTGGTGTATTTGCCGTGTTATCTGTTCTGCGCTTACCTCTGTCGAAGAAATTCAATTTTCACTACCAACAAAGTCAATGTGAGAGAAAAAAAGTTTCAAAAAAAAAAAACATTGTAACTTTCATTTCATATCGCTGCATATCTCTATTAATTTGTTGAATTTATCCATATGTTGGTTATGTTTGCTGTCAGGCGCTGCACATTGATACTGTGTAATTGTAGTACATACTTATACATACATACAAGCATATAAATAATACGTGATGTCCGTTATTTTAATTATTTAATTATTATTAGTTTTTTTATTTCAGAAATGTTGCTAACTGAAAGTATATAAATTACAAATGCCGTGATTTAATTTCTAATTTTACTGCGATTTCAGGAAAAGATGGGGAACAGGGTAGCGTCAAGCTATTGAAATTAAAGTGAAATACATATAATCAGAAATAAAATAAAATGAATTAAATTCAAATAAGTTAAAAAAATAATAAAACTAAATTACTTAAAAATAATAAATTAATTAAATAATAAAATAAAATATACCAACTAAATAAAAAATTAAAATATAAAATATTATCTAATAAAATTAGATAAAATTAATTAACTAAAACACAATAAAATTAAATTAAATTAATTAAAATGAAAAAAATAAATATAAATAAATTTAAGGTCTAGAGATCGTAAATTTCATGCATTTTCAAAATCTTTTTTATAGTGATAATAATAAACAACAATATTTAAACTTTGTAGGTATATTTTACAACTTATATTGAATACAAAAAAAATTTAGATAAATAAAATTGGTCCTGCAGTTCATCTTCTCAAAAAATTGTATGTGGGTGGCGCAGAAAATTTCGGATCTTGAACTTAACGGAAAAACAAAAACCAAGAATATTATTAATTTGTACAAGTGTAGCTATATCCTGTACCAAGATTATAAAAAAAAAAAATATTATTTTTTGGAAAAGTAGTGAATTTTTGAATTTCGATAGCCGAACAGTTATTTTGTCGGTTTTTGAACTAAAGAAGTAAGAAGTTATCAATATAATACAATGTTTATGCTACGAGACCTAGCTACTAGTGTACTGAATATTATATTCAAATTTCAGATCATTCGGTTTAATACTTTTTTTTAACTGGGCCGTGCAGAAAAAAGCTGTTCTGGGAAAAACGAGTTTAAAGATTGAAGTGTATGAGGTCGAGCAGCCGGCCGCTACCTGCTCAAAGACCTGTAGAACCGCAAATATTCTAGATATCATTATAAAATTTTAACAGTATATTCTTAAAACTTTATACTTTCAAAATATTCAAAAAAAAAAACGATTCTTTGAAAAGTCTAGACTACCATCTCCCCTTAAAAAATAAATAAAACTAAAAATTAAATAGAATAAAAAAATAGAATAAAACATAATAAAAATAATGTGATTTAATAGAACCAAATAATATTAAATAAAACAAATATAATAAAATAGAGTAAAATAAAATAAAATAAAAGGAAATGTACTGAAAAAAATAAAACAAAATAAAACGTCAATTAAAATAAAATTAATTAAAAGATAATAACAATTCAATAAAACAAATAAAATAAAACAAAATAAGTTAAAAAAATATAATGTAATAAACTACAACTAAATAAATAAAAAGAATACATAAAAAATAATAAAAAATTAAAAATGATATTTTCAGCAAAATAAGACAAAATAAATGCAAAATAAAGCGAAACAAAATAAAAGAAAAAATAGAAAAATTAAGTAAATAAAAATAAACTGTAACAAAAATTAATAAAAAATGAAGTAAAATAAAGAATAAAGTAAAATTAAATTAGATTAAGGGGAAATAAGCCTAAACAATAAAAAAAATAAAATAAAAATAAATAAATGAATAAATAAAAATAACAAAAAAAAAAAAATATAAAAAAATAAAAAATAAAATTAATAAAAATGAATAAAATAAATATAAAAAAGTTTAATAAAATAGAGCAAATTAAAAAAAAAAAAAAAAAAAAATAAAAAAAATAAAAAAAATAAAAAAATTAGATAAAGGAAATTAAAATTAAGTTAAATACATTAGAAAAATAAAAAAATACATTAAAAATAAAATAAATCAAAGCAAAAATAAAAATGAAAATTCAATAAAGCAAAATAAGATAAAATAAATTATAAATAAAATTGAATAAAATAAAAACATTTGTAAAAACTTATTAAATAAAAAATAAAATGAAATTAAGTTAATAAAACAGAAAGTAAAATAAAATATAGTAAAACTAAATTAAAAATTAAATTCAATTTAAGAGAATTGTATAAAGCAAAAGAAACTTAAACATCTTAAAGTAAAACGTAAAGAAAAATAAAATAATTAAAAATTATAAACAATTTTATATGATAAAAAAAAATAATTTAATTAAAATAAAATTTATGTTTTTCATCAATAAAAAAATAAAAAACAAAATAAAGTTGTATAGAGTAAAAGAATGGAATGAAACATAAATTAAAATAACGTGATTTCATAAAATAAAATAATATAAAATTAAATAAATTAAAACAAATAAAATAAAATAGGGTTAAAATTAAAAAAATGAAAGAATTGAAACAAAATAAAATAAAACAAAAATTAAAATAAAATTAATTAAAAAATAAAAATAGTCTAATAAAGCAAATATATATAAAAACAACAAATAAAAAACTTTAATAATAAAAAGGATACGTAAAAAATTAAAATAAAATATAATATAAAAAAATATATATGTAAAATTAAATTAATGTTGAATACAAAAAAAAATTTATAAAAAAATAAAAAATAATAATGTTATACAAAAGACACTTAAAATAAAATCAAATAAAGCATAAATTAAAATAAAAGGAATAATTAAAAAATTAAGGTAAAAGAAATTAAAATAAAGTTAAATACAACTAAAAAATAAAATAAAAACTTAAAAAATTAAAAAATACATCAAAAAATTAAAAATTAAAATTAAATTAATATAAAGCAAAATAAAATAAAATAAACAAAAAATTAAGCGAAATAAAATAAATAAAAATTAAAGTAAAATAAAATAAAAACATTTGAATAAACTAAATAAATAAAAAAGAAAACAAAATGAAGTTAATAAAACAGCTCGAAATTTTGTTTTTCAAAAAATTTATCTCATCAAATTTTGAATTAAAATAAATCTACGGAAATTTTTATGGACTATTTTATTTTGTTCTTGATAAATCGTAATGGCGAAGCAGATGAATATGTTTTATAAGTTATTATTGAAACAAAATGTAAAGTCAAATGAAATGACTCAAAAATAAAATTGAATTAAAAGTCGTGATATAAATAAAAGAAAAATAATTAGATTAGAAATGGCTTACAAAAAAAAATTAAATTTAAAAAAATTTAAACAAAATAAAATAAGATAAAAAACTAAGCAAAAAAAAAGTAATACAAATTAATTAAATTAAATAAACTAAAAATTAATTGAATTCAAGATCTAAAAAAAATTAAATAAAATTCATTTCTATTGAATCTGCCACAATCGGCTCATTCTTTCATCTGACATCATCCATACGGCCACCTGCAACTTTGTCTCAATACACAGTGTGTATAGTAAAGTACGATATGCATTTCATCCTTATTAGTATCTTTTGTCATATCACGTTTTTCCTTACTCGGTACACTTGCAATCCTATACCATCAAGTGATCATATTGATTAAGAAATCTCGCTCGCAGCCACAACCTTGCACTAGCTTAGCTACGGTAACCTTCAAAGTAATAAATGCAAAAATTTTTAGCTCCGAACATACATATGCACCTATGTATATAGTACAACGTAAAAGTACGTGACATGTGTGCAAGTTGAGTTTACGCCTTTAGATCTATTTCTACATTTTTTTCTTTTTTTGATTATCTCATGACAAACATACACAACTTATCACAAATCTACATTTAACGAAGGCTCTCAGTCACATAACATGAATATGTATTATGTTTCATACCCCACAGATTTAATATCAATATGTATCTGCTTCTTTTATCCTCCACCAGTATACGCTTTCAACTCCCCTTTACTCATCCAAGAGCCCTTTGGCTCTAAGCTCTGATCTTTTTCTTGATCCCGCATTTGTTTTGCTCGTTCTGTCTTCGATTTATGTGCATCTTATCCACATGCAGGTGTTCAAATTGGTTTTTGTTGTAATTTTTCTTTTATTTCAATTTTTGTTGTATTGCTTTCCTCATCATGTGTATCGGTGGTTGTATATTGTGTCGTTTTATAAATAAGGGCAGACTCTCTTTGCAGGTTGTATATACGAGTATGTATTTTGTAAGTAAGAAAGCATCCGTTTTTATCGTGACAAATAATTGCTGTGAAACGTGTGAACTTAAGTTGAGCGCAAGACAGGATTCGAAGAAGAACTTGCAAGGGACTTTAATATTTATTGGGATATTATCATGAAAATATAAAAGTAATAACTGAGTATTCCAAATTAGTTAGTGATGCTTAGTTATAATATTTCTTTAAGTGTGACGGACTGCTATCTACTTGAATAAAACTTTAATTAGAGACGGTCGAACCATATAAGGTCAATTGAAAAGTCCCCGGTCTACCATAGTAAAATACATTTTTTTGGAAAAATTAATTTTTATTCAACATAGTTCCCTTCAAGGGTGATACACTGATATAGACTTCAGTTTCGCCGATCACCTACCTCTTCATTCAACGAAAATTTCTACCCAACGAGCATTCTTCATAGATCTGAGAACGGGAAATAGTCGCTGGGAGCTAGATCAGGTGAATACGGTGGATGCGGAAGCAATTCAATGTTCAATTAATGGATTTTACTGACTTGTGACACGGTGCATTGTCTTGGCGAAACAGCACTTTCACTGTTGATGGTCCTTCCTTTTTCAAGGTAGTCAATTAGAATTCCATGCGAATACCAAAATACAGACGCCAAAACCTTGCTAGCCGACTATTGCGTTTTCCACGCGGGTTCATCGTGTACAGTTCACCCATTGGGCTTCGGAGGAAAATGATGAAGCCATGTTTTATCCATTGTCACATATGAATGCAAAAATTTGGGTTTATTAGGCTTGAACATCTCTAAACACTGCTCCGAATTATCAACTCGTCGTTGGTTTTGGTCAAAAGTGAGCTCGAGTAGCACCCACTTCGCGCAGAGCTTTCTCATACCCAAATGTTTGTGAATGATATGATATACACGGTCAGTTGATACCTCAAGAGTGCCTCCTATTTCATTCAATTTCAATTTACGGTTATTCTAAATAATTTTGCCTAATTGTCAGGAGATTTATAAAATGCCTTCATGTTTTTATTGTTAAGTCAGAGCCCTACTCTAAGTTATGTTGGTCCTCTTCGTTCTTACAGAACGAGTTCAGATTTCAGAGTTCATCCATCCCTTCTGGTTTTCCAAAATTTTAGTTGATAATTATATTTAGCTCTCAGGAAATAGAAATCTTTTGGTTTTATTTTTGTCATGTTTGAATTAGAAAAACTTCAACTTCTACAACTACTTCTAAAAAGGCAAAGCCCCTACGGAGAAATTACTTCCATGGTCTGACGCTTACGATTTCCTCACTCACCCTATGCTGTAGAAAACGCTGACGAAGAAACACTACAACTCTCATGGAATAGCGTTCTTCTCTCAGGACTTGCTTCAAGAGTTCATCTCGATAACGATACATGAGGGAACCCGAAATAACATTTTTTTAGTGTATAAAGCTTTTTTGATTCGCAGAGGCTCATTTAGTTAATAGGCCTTTGATTCCTTCTAAATTCGCTTTGTTGTCGAATTCGATATCAAAGTTCAGCTTCTGCTAAAAGCAATTATAAATCAAAACGTAAAATTAATGTGGTAAATTGGAAATAAATATTATGGGTTTCGCATGAAATGCAAGCACACACACACACACATATCATTCAGCCGCAATTATAATGACAGAGGGCGTGAAGACGAAATGCCGCTCTGTACAGCAACCGCATAAAACGCTCCCATACGTACATACTCTTAACTGCCCTTTTATTAAACCATAAACAAGTTTCTGATTACACACCACCGCCGTCAGCAGGGTAATGACACCTTCAACTCGCGGAATAGACAACTGATAATTAATACAAAATAAAACTGCTGCAGCTAGTAGTAGCAGCATTAGTAGTAGCGGCGGACTTGCATTGTCTTGCGTTGAGTGCAGAAATGCAAGGGAAATTATAAATCTCTACTCTCCACCTCTTGCGTTGTGCCATTGATGCTGAAGATGTGTTATATTCGTAGCTAGACCTGCTTGTATCAGCTATTTAATAGCTTACTACTATCTGGCTATAAAATAGTCCATCTATCAGGAATGTTACTTTTTTCATACATATATTAATAGATGTAGGTATTTCTTATAAACAATAAATGAAAGAGTATCCCTCCGATTTTAACTAAAGCCAAAACTCCCATTCTTGTTGTTGCTGTAAAGATTATACAATTGCCTTTCAGGGTAATGAGAGAAAAAAAGCAATACCTATACTGCACATACAGTATCGCTGAAAATAAATGCACTATATTTGGAACAGTTGGAGTTTCTACGAGTTAAGGGTGTAAAAATCCTGCCTCAATTTAGTCTATAATTTCCCCTTTGTATAATCGCGCTAAAGTGATAAAGTACTTTTGGATTAGTCATTACCACCCTAAGTGTCTTAGCAATCTTAACTATACAGTTTATTGCGGTGACACTGATGATCCTAATTGCAAAATTTAGCAATCGACATAGCTTTCGGTCGAAGCTCTAAAAGTTGCCTCTGGAAACTTCAGTCTACTCCTCCTATAGACGTATCATTCATTAAACAAGTGCCTTATTACTTTAGATTATTCCTCATCAGTACAAGTCTTGCAGAAGTCGTACGAGGATACGCTCAGTCTTTGCTTGCCCCTCTAGTTAAAGAGGTCTCATAAGAAGAGTCATACTTTTCTTTCCTTTAAGCGAGATAGATTCGCGTGGCCTTCATTTATGCCATATTTGCTAGATTATCCTGTTCACATTTCTACTATTGAGACTTTTCCATCTTAAGGTATCATAAATAAGTAATGAATAAAGCACTTATAGTGAGCTTACAAGTGTAGAGCAACGTGCCCATACTCTTTCATGATATGGAAAGGGGAAAGAAGATGCCCTTCCTTGCTAATTCTTTCGCCATTTTAGGTTCGCCCATATTAGGTTCAGAACGAACTAGTTACTTAGCCATCACCTTAAGTGGATTATTGTTACAGATACCAGGGTTCTCATTGTTGCCTGGCCAAAAAGATTTACTGCGAGCACCATTAAACCTAGAGAATTTGCAGCCATCAATGTAGGTCTCCAGCTTGGCAACGATAGAGTGATCCAATAGACGAAAGAACTCGCGAATATAACCAAGATCACTTAAGTAGACTCCAACACCTACTCTGTTATCCAATTTTGACCCATCCGTTGAAAAATAAATCGAGTCTGCATTTGCTGGAACTTTCCTCTGCCATTGGTCTGTATCATTCCATACGGAATAACTACCATATAGTCTTCCGTAAATTTATTGACGGTTATGCAGTGTTCCGTCCTTACTGGTATAGAGAACGTACTTAAGAAAATTAGTATGCCCGTAGTTTATCAGCCAGCATTCAGGCACCTTTTGCAGTCTTACCACAGGCGCTAACAGCATTATGCAACACTATAATGCCAATGGTGAGTAGGACATTTATAGCCTCAGTTGGTGTGGTCCTTAATGCTCCACTGATACATAAGAGTGTTGATCTCTGCACTCTACGGAATTCTGAGGTGGTTGATTTTTTCTCGAGTGTTGACCAACAGACCACTACTCCATCGGGTAGTATAGGCCTAACAACTGCAATGTAACGTAGCCGTTCTTACCCATTTTGTGTAGAGCTTAATTTTTACTCCAGAATGAGTTCCAGGTGTTTTGCAGGCTAAATTAATACGCAGCTCAGTTTCCGTGAACACTGTAGTTAATAACTTTGGAGTCTTTTATGTTGTCTTCTAGTGAAGAAAACAAGATTCATCTTCTGTGATTTAAGAGGATAGGCCACTCTAGAGGGCCACAAAATAGGCATTTTTTTAATTTTTTTCTCGAAAACTATTAAATAAATCTTATACATTTTTGGCAAAATGGCGGGTCTCTAAAGGAAAAAGTGACCATTTGACTTAAAAATTTTTTCGAAATTTGTTAATAATAAAAAAACTATGCAAAATAAAATAAAAATCCAACTTACTTTTGTAGATATTATATTTCTGAAGATGTTGTCAAAATTTCAAGTCAGTTGTAAATTGTTTGAGCTATGTTTCCGGCCAACTTGAAAAAAGCAGTTTTGAGGTAAACGCGTTTAAAGTTTTGAATACGCCTTACTGACTGAAATATACCTTTCAACTAGAGGGGCATTTAGAAATTTTTATTTGTCATTATCTTTCGGGATAACATTTTGAGACCATAATGCTTCATTTGAAAGGGAAAAATATCCATTTTCCGAAAATTCTAGAGTGGCCTAACCTCTTAATACCCAAGTCAAAGTCATTGGCCTAATTTGCTGTCCGCCTTAATACGTGTTCATATCAATTAAAATTTGTGAGTTTCCATTCACTATAACCGCCAGATCTTCTTGCTAAACTCTACGATAAAAAGTATGTAGAAAAATAAAAAGTGTTTAAGGATCACGGATCTATTCCTCTATTCCTCTATTCCACTCTAATGGTACTTTCTTGCACGGACCTGTACTTGCAGCTATATAATACATATTTTATATGTTTAATTTAATTTAGCTGTCGCATCCTTATTTGTTAATACCATCACAGCATCAACATAAAATCGCTTAAAGACTTGTAGCAGTGGCGGTGGCTAAGCGGCTTTAGTGGTTGCATTAACCAACGATCGCGCGAACCGGTGACGGTGCGATCAATTGTCTGGCTATCCGGTTGGATGAGTAGTTATCGTTCGAGTTGTTTACAGCTGTATTTATGCCCTACGTGTTTATTACTTAATAACTCGTCGGGCGCTTAAACGCATATACACTTAAAACTTTTAAAATTTATTTACTTTTTTTTAGTAATTATTTACATAAAAATATTTTTAATGTTTTTGCGCCTTGCTTTTGCGCTGTTGTCGTTTATGATAAATGCGGATTTGTCGTTTGATGAGCTTCGGCTTTAATCAAATCAATGGTTAGCCAACAACATGCATACATACATATAAATATATAGTTTTTTAAAGTTAAATCACAGATATTTAATTACATTATTGTTTTGCTTTCCAATTTGATTTTTTATTTTCATTTAAATTTTTGTTTTTAATTTTCTACTAAAAACAATATACATATATATGTATATGTTTTGATTGGCATTTGACTGCTTGCGCCCATTGTACACTATAGTTGGTGTGTTGGCCTCTTTTGGCCCCGCCGCCGATCGATCAATTACACTACGGCCAACTTTCTCGTACCACTTTTGGTCGCATATTTATTCGATATACGGGTATATGTTCGTTTGTGTATGCAGTAGGCACATATTTTCATGCTTGCCACCTTACATCACACGCAATACCCATTGGATGTGTGCATTTTTATTTATTATTTATTTAAATTATATGTATGTTTGCTTGTATACACATTTAATTATACCTTTTTATCTTTGTGTTTATATTTTTAAATATTTGGTTGTAAGTTGTTACATCACGATCGTCCTCCATGCAACGCCCCTACATGTGGTACCTTATATACATATATATTTACATATACCTTGAATTCCCATTCATTCAAGAAATGTGACGAGAAAGATGTGTTTATTTATCTTTCGCGGTGTAATCTATAAGTTTTCTGCTGCTCCCTCTCGTTTTATTTATTTTTACACACATATGTATGTACTTATTTGTTTACATATTTGTTTATGTTATTACAAGCCAAATATTACTCGACGATGATTACGATACGATGAGTACATGTGTCAAATGAGATTATTAACTGTACTCAAATTTAATTCATGCTCTCACACTTAGCAAGTATTGGTTAATATGTAGCTATTAATGAGACAATTATCACCTCTTCTTGATTATTTTACCTAAATTAAATCGAAGAATTTACTATTATATTCGAAATATCATCCAATATCACAATTTCGCCAATAAATCAAAATATTTGAATCGAATGAAGAATATCAATGGAATTCTCTTCTTTGCTACAACCTCCGTCTTAGAGGTTCGCTTTTTTTCTAATTTCTTCTATGACAGATTCGACTTCTACAAGAATTAATTAAATCAATACCAGTATCCATTCTGTATAAAATTACAAAGAGACAATTGATGACAATTGACAATTCATTTACTAAATTAGCTAGAAAGTTAAAATTCTCAGCGATGAAATTTAATTTCATCTACGGCTATTTTAATGGACCGTCCTAAGAGTTCTATTATTTTTTTAAAATAGAAAAAAAGTTATTCGAAACCATGTCTGGTAAATAACATACGAAGGCTGTGTAATTAGTACAGTGTTGTTTTTAGCCACAAATTCACCATCAAGCAATGAAGTGTGAGCAAATGCATTATCATGATCCAAAAGTCTTAAAAGGGGTTTTCCACAAATCCGAGTGTTTTTGTTTTCAGATTGCTTCACGCAAACAGCGTTGAACTTCTTAATATACCTTATTGGCCGTTTGGTGGCAGGAATTCATAAAGCACTATGCCATTAAAATCGTAGAACACTGTGATCATAACCTTCACGTCTCACCACAGTTGTCGAGCCTTTTTCGGCGTTGGCAAACCTCTACTGTGATGATGGAGTTTTCGCTTTGACATCATATCCGTAAAACTACATTTTCTCACCTATTGCAATAAAGGGTGATACATTTCGACGTTCCCTACTTTTTTAAAGAAAAAAAAATACGGAAAATTCAACTTTAATGGGGAACATTTATTATCATTCGAAGGAACATTCTTCGGCATTTATCTTTTGGAAATTATCACTTTCAAATATTGGCCGCAGCTATGTCTCAGATGGTCCATCCGTTGAGTCCAATTTTCGATGACTCTTTCGAGAATTTCGAATGGTAACTGGCGAATGGCACGCGTGATGTTATGCTCCAAGGCCTGGATCGAAGCAAGTATGTCCGCATAGACTTTAGACTTTACATATTCCCACAGGAAACGGTGTGAGTGATATCACACGATCTTGGTGGCCAATCGACCGGCTCAAAACGTGAAATTATCTGCTCACCGAAGTGTTCTCTCAATAAATCAATTGATTGATGCGATGTGTGGGAAGTGGCGCGGTCTTGTTTTAACCAAATGTCGCGGAGATCAAGAGCTTCAAACCACACCAAACCGTTGTTTTTGTGGATGAAATGACAGCTCTTAAATTTCTTCAGGTTGCTCTTCATTCCAATTGCGGCAATTTCACTTGTTTACATACCCAATGAGCCAGAAGTGGGCCACATCACTGAACAAAATTTGGCTCGAAAACGTCGGATGTCCTTGGAACTTTTCATAGAGCGTGGGTTGAGTGGCTTCAGTTCTTCAGTTCTTGCACAAGCTGTATTTTGTACGCTTTCAATTTAACGTAAAATGCGCTAAGTCGTTCCATACGTCAGTCCGAGTTGCTGCGA
The DNA here is from genome assembly GCA_030068015.2 of Neoceratitis asiatica. Lineage (NCBI taxonomy): Eukaryota > Metazoa > Arthropoda > Insecta > Diptera > Tephritidae > Neoceratitis > Neoceratitis asiatica. Next base: position 43,860,055 of record CM061529.1, read on the forward strand.
ACGGCGCCGAATCGACTCTTCATGGTCTTCGTATTCTTCGTATGCACTCTCAGCCTCGACCGCTATATTTTCTTCACTGCTTGCTAGACGTGATCTATTCGGTCGAATATTATCCAATAATGAATGCTGGGTCTCAAGATGTGTGATGGTGTAGCGAATAGTACGCTCAGTAGGCCGATTATGTTGACCATGAGTTAAGCGAAGCGCGCTAAACACATTCTATACAGAACTTGAATTTTCGTAATAAAGTTGAATGATTTTTAAACGTTGTTCAGGCGTACATAAGTAAGTCTTTCCATGATGAAATGCGAAAACAATATTGAACAAAATAAACATGACAGCTTGACATGACTAATGCGTGATCTGTCAAAAAAGGGCTATTGAAAAAAGTACCTCTACTCTCTACTTTCAGCAGTTCTGTATCATCGTTTACTTCATTTAGTTATTACCATTCACTGCTGTTTTTTGTTTGAAATTCAGCAATTTTGCTGCCACGTGTTTCTTGGGGAAGTATTATCATATTTCAGGGGCATGTATACCAAAAATAATAATTACATTTTTTTGGCAAGGGAATTCTCTAAGACCGCTTAATTCTTGGAATATACGAACAACAAGAAAACCCTAAATCATCAGATTCTTTTAAATCATGGAAAGTAAAGAAGGCTTATTTCGTTCGGAGAAGAAAATCTAAATCTAGACAATCGACGTTGAATAAGAACTATGGATTTTTTTATAACTATATCTATCGATATTACAAGATAGTGATAACAGTTGTTTTCCGTCTCTAACCTCTGCACCATATGCTTTTCTTTAGCTCTCTGAGGACGACTAGTAATTCCGATTGAGAGTTATAAGCTCAACCAGCCCATCGTTATTTCCGAATGTAAGAGGAAAGCATAGTCATGCCTGTAGCTTTTAACGGAGCATTAATATTTATTGTAAAAATTTTAAAATAGATAATTTTATGTTTTAGAAAACTATATTTATTCCTAGAAAAATATTTTAGTCACAACTCATTATCTACTCATCTACTTTTCAATATAAATATTTTCTAGTACTTTCTAGAGATCTTCCGTAAAATTACTTTAAAGGTATAAAAATAACATATGCATCACACTTTTATGCATTAATAAAAAAAAATTAATTACAAATATTTCCATAATAAAAAATGTTTGTTTGGTTTAAATTTTGTAAAAGTGATTCAACCAATTTTATTCCTGTATAAAAATGTGTCAATCTCTCGCTTCTGAAAAATTACAAACGAAAATCTGTGTGTTGACATTTCCAATGAATTTCAAAGACAACAACTGGCATGATTTGATGTGAATTTACAATGCTATAAATTTATTTCCTCGTTTCTCCTTCCACTATTCCTATAATATACAAAAGATTGCGTATGTTTGTGAATATCTAGTTTTTAATTTCTTTTTTATCGTTTACTTGCAGATTTTATTCCGTTCTGGTGTTTTGAGTGAATTGGAAGCGAAACGTGATGAGCTATTGTCGGATCGCATCATACAATTGCAGGCGTATTGCCGTGGCTATTTGGCACGTAAACAGGTGGCGCGCCGACGCGTACAGGTGGGTGTGTTTGTTATTGTGATAATTTAAATTTTCCATTTTTTTCCATGCATACATTATATTTATATTCATTTAAAAAAATTTTATTTAATATACCCACGTAATTTAATGTTCGAAAAAATTTCTAATTGATGGCAACTAAAAAAAATCTTTAAATAAAATGAGCGGGTCAACTTTTTATGGAACCTTTTTTTTTACTCGCATGCCCTATTAAGGAAAAAAACTTTGTAAAAAGTTGTATTTTACTACTTTACATATCAAATTATATATTAAATCAAATTAAAATTTTGGTATTATAATTAAGGTTTTTGTAATAAAAAGAGTTATAACTTTCATGTATATTAAATGGTATATTAATTCGGTCCGAAGTATGTAAGTCCCATAAGGAGAAGAGATAGATTCACCAAAATTTGTACCGATTATGTCACAATGACGAGCTGAGTTGATATAGCCATGTGCGTCTGTTCGTCTGTTTGAAAACAACTATTCCCTCAGTTTTTGAGATATTTTAACGAAACTTGGTAGACACTGGTACATTTAAATGCTCATGGGACGACTATGACATATTGCCCCCCATAGAACCGATTCGTTCAGATATGAGGTTTTGTGTCAAAAATCCATCAAAAAAGCATCTAAGAACGTGAATTTTTATACAGACGTGAATTTAAGTTAATATTGGCACTACAATAAATTGCATAATAAATAAATTTCACAAGTACATGAAAGGTATAAAGACTTCGTATGGCCCTTCCTTCTTGTTAATATTAAATTCAGTTCAGAAATATGTTCACATCAGGTTCATATTGTGACGCTATTCCATGGGTTTAATCGTTGAAAAAAAAAATTTATTTTCAACAACTTCCTATTCAAACTTTTTACTGTCTTAAAGATGTTTATTTGAAAAAAAAATTCTGAAAATTTCTGAAAATTTCTCCAGAATGCTCACCCAATGCCATAGTCAACATTTAAAGTGCCTTGGAGCACTTTATTCCATTTTTATTGCAAAATTTAATACATATTCTTTGATCCATTTCCTTCAAAAGTCAAAAATCGAAAAGCACACAAAAACGTGACTAACCTCTTCTGTTGTGAAAAAACAAACTACTAATCGAAATTGGCTCTTAATGCAAGCACATGATAAATATATGTGACCGATTATAACAAAAACAATATATCGATAATCAAAATCAGAATTCACCTTTTCCGTTGAGCATACCTCGTAAATTTCGGTGGGTCTATCTCTTCTCCTTCTGGTACTTACACCAAAGTTGATATACCACTTCGTGTACATGAAAGGTATACAAAATGTTATTATATATATGAATGTTATCAAATACATTTTTATTTTTTACTTTATTCTAATATTTAGCTTAGATCCTTTGTGCATATTATTATTATTATTATTATTATTATTATTGTTGTTGTCGCTGCTGTTGATTAAAATACATTATACATCGCACGTTATTGCTATTGATTTGCTGGTGGTTGAGATTCAGTATGCAAGTCATTTGCAAAATAAAATAAAAAGACTGACAGATATCGCTGTATATACATAACATTTGTATGTAAATAATACAATAAGCAGAAAATATTTGAAAATGCAGCGAACACTGGAGTAATGTAACAGCAATCAAATTAGAGTTGTACATACCCCTGTAAGCAATGTTAAGTTTATGTCCGCTTTAATGTACATACATATATGTTGCAGACACATCTTCATAAATCTAACGATTTATGAGTTTGTACACACGCACATATTTACATATGTACTTATATATACGAGTATTTCCTGTTCAAAGAAATTTTTATTGGCATTTTGTATTATTCAACAAACATACATATACTTTTAGTGCAAGCAAAACGTGTTTATCATAATTTTTCAAGATAGAAAAATCGTTTTTTTTTTGCCACTTTATCCACTCAAATACATTTGGTGTGTCTACAATTTTACAATTATCATAATATTTGCATATATTATTAAGTAAAAGAAAATTTACATTTCGTTATTTCATTTATTTTTACAATATTTCCAAATTGACCATTAACAGGAATTGGCCGTACGTTGTATTCAACGTAATGTAAAAGCATTTCTGGCGGTTCGTGATTGGCCTTGGTGGCGCCTATTGGTGCGTGTAACACCTCTGTTAAATGTTCATCGCACCGAGGAGCAGTTGAAGTTGGCGAATGAAGAATTGTCAATGCTCCGTGCCAAGTTGGAGAAAATCGAAAACGATCGTAACGAATTGAAGACTGAAAATCAGAAATTGGAAGCGAAGGTAAGTGGAGAAAATTGTAATATTGTCTAGTATTTCTATTTTCATTTGATTATTATTAATTCTATTTTATTATCATTTCTTATTGGCTTTTATCGAAGTGCCAAAATGGCTTTTATTAAAATCGAAGTTTATTTAAATTACCATTTGAGTAGTGGTAAAGTATCAATTAGTTCGCTGTATTCATTCGTGATTGTCACAATCGATGGTAAATGGTAATAAGAATCGAAAAGAGATTTAATCTATAGTATGTATAGGGTTTTCTGATAAGAGTAAGGAAATTCAAATGTTTTTTATTTAATGTGAAGTACAATCGATACAATTAAATTCTGAATATAACACCATTCAAATGACCTCCATGACTTCTTTTGCAGGAACAAATTCGATGAATCCAATTTTTTTCGAAGAAAATCATCTTCTCCGATGAGGCTCACTTTCATCTGGGTGGTGCGGTAAATAAACAACACTGTGATTCTGGTGCGAAGAAAATGCAAAAATTGTTCATGAACAACCATTAAATTTACCTAAATTGACAGTTTGGTGTGGTTTTGCTGGTGGAATCATCGGTCCGTCTTCTTTAAAAAAGAAGTTGGCAGCACCGTTACTTTCAATGGAGAGCGGTATAGATCGATGATAACCAACTTTTATGGTCACAATTGGAAGAAGTTGATCTTAATTACATCTGGTTTCAACTAGACGAGGAGGAAGGTTTTGGAGATTTGATTATTTCAAGAAATTGTGACATTGAATGGCCTCCAAGAAGTTTTGATTTAACACTATTGTTGTTATTGTTATTGGTCTTTAGCAATAAACCAGACTCTCTTCAAACTTTAGAAGTCAATATTGAATGTGCTATTCATGACATACGACTTGATTTAGTAGAAAAACTGCTCAAAAATTGTGTTCATCGAATTCTTTCCTGCAAAAGAAGTCGTGGAGAACATTTGAATGATGTTATATTCAGGACTTAATTATATCGACTGTACTTCACATTAAATAAATAAAAACATTTGAATTTCTTAAAAAAATTTTTTTTTAAAGAAATCATATCACTCTTATTGGAAGACCCTATATATGTATATATTTCAAGCCTTAATTTACATTAGATATACAACTTATTTATGTACGTGCAGATAGCAAGATAAAGTTTAAAAGCGTCCAACATTTTCAGTTTGTAAATGACTACGAGAGACCATCTTCACATACTTTCACTAAAAACATTTTACAAAAATGAATTAAATTGTTCATCCATTGGGGCAATTTGATTTTAAGGTTGATTCTTCTCCTCGAATAAGCTAGTTCCTCTCTAACCGATCGTTCCAACGTAGTGGAGGTCTTCCTTTGATTTTTTTTTTGATTTTCTTTTTTTTTCTGTGTTTGTTGACGCGCGTCCTTTTCTCTACAGAAGCGGATGAGTACACTGGCTACAAGAAGATAATGATCCGACACCTAATACAGTTACCATTGTATATATATAAGGAGGTCTCAGAATCATAATAAACTTTAATAATTCTACTGTAAATATAAATTAAAACCAATTAAAAATATCTGCATTCGTTTCTCTTGTCATCATATGTACTATTGTCTGCTTCTTACACCATTATTGGCGTCATATCTTACGTTCTGTTATAGAATTGTTAACCAGGCCTTGCGCAAACTTGGCAAGAGTTGTGGAGAATAAGGTGTCAAAAACCACAGTTTGAAGCTGCAAGCATTTAAACTTATCATCTTATCTTTTGTCACGGCACAAGCAAGCACGTTTACGATGTGTTCATCTATTTACTCTATTTATTGTAAAGGCATCTTCTTGGGAACAATGGAATCTTGATCAGTTCTGTTGGAGAAATTTACGAAAGAGCCTTCTGTTTTTCTAACCGCAATTTCGAAGGAGGTTCTGAAATGGTATGAAGGCTTTCACATCAATAGTCATTGTTGAATTAAAATTTCCATTGACTCGAATGAATGGCTGCAACTACATTGAAATGTTGGAAAATAACCTCTTTCTTTCGATTGGAGCTTACAGGGAGGTGCCACTAATTTTTCAACAGTACTCTCTTCAAGTAAGCAATGAAATGTAGAGACTTTTGACTGATTGCGAATGGTCTAACCTTACTTTGGTTATTAATGTGATATAACACTTGCCGAAAAGTTCCAAGGAAATTATTTACTTAGTGAATTTTGAAACAACCTATAAACTTAGTTGTTTCTATTAAAATTTGTTTATGTAATTGCCAAAATAGTACTTTCCTGTTAAGGGGGTATTCTGGTCTAGATGGTTGAATTTAAGATAATTTTTTAAATGTCGTAAAAAACGCAATCAACAATGTTACTACCCAGTCTTTGATAAGATATTTATTGATATTTCAAGAATACAGAAAAAATGTAAAAAAAAGGACTTAAAAATTCAAAAAGCTAGAAAGCTGATGAAGTGGAGAGTTCTCGCGCCACCATAACCACGATTCCAACCCTTCTGGCAATATTAAAAAAAAAATTATTAATCTAGAGGAATTTTTGAATTTTAAAAAAATAGTAAATATTAAAATTTGGGAATGAATGTAATTTATATAAGTAATTAAATTATGTTTTTTTTGTTATTGTATTTTCATTTTTTTCCTTTTAGATTTTTTATAATTTTGCTATTTACTAGAGCTCCAGATTTTGCTCAAACAATCGAGCAGTGCGAGCATTCGAGTATTCCGACAAACACTGTGTTCTTTTTCTCAAATTTCTATTAAATTTAAATTTATTTAAGCCAAAATTTGATTGACAAACAAAATTAATTTTTTTTTTGTTCTGCTGAGCATTGAGCTGTTCGCAGTGCTCGATACCCGGGTATCTAGAGCTCTACTATTTAAAAAAATTAAAAAAATTTTAAAATATTGCAAACGTTTTTATGAAAATAATTCACACTTATTAAACTGAAAAAATGTTTTTCTTCTTGGAATGTTTATTTGAATTTGCGGTTTTATTTTTCTTTTACACCAATTTTTATTTGGCACAGTTCACTTTTTTCACGCTCGAGCACAATTTCGCAATCAAATATAATTTTGTTTATTTAATTTAATAGACATGCAAATACTCTTTTTTTATATTTATAACAGTTTTTATTCCATTATATCTAACTAAAAATTTCACCAAATGCAGCTGTTTGAAAAAAAAGCATTTTTTACATTTTTTTTAAGATTTCCGAATTTTAAAAAAATTGTAAATATTAAAATTTGTGAATGAGCGTAAATTATACGAAAGAGAAGTCTATAAAGAAGACTTACACCAAATTTCAAGTCGTGGTGATCGTTGTAAAAAGGACAGTTTCAGGTAAAATGCGTTTAAAGTTTCGCGTAAAGGCCGAGCCGGTTTGGATGCCGCGTCAGCAAAACAGCTATATCTCCGAAAATAATTTAAGTTTCGAAAAATCCTTTAATGGATGCATTCTTAAAGGGTCATACTATCAAAACATGAAAATCGATTTTTTTCAACTTTCTAGCCCAGAATACCCTTAAAATTATTTTTGAAAATATTCAAAAATAAGAATCTAATCTTATCACTATCACTCGAAAAACTAATAATAATCGATTCTGTGTAACCCTTCTATTCAGCGAACTATCTTAAAGCTTTTCTTAATTTGAAAACCGATGCAAGTTATCAGGTACCAAATCTGGAAATCATTGCAAGTTTGATGTGGAATGGTATTAAAGACTAATGGACTAATCCAATTTTTATATTATACAAATGAAATTAACGAATATGTATTCATATAAAACAAATAATAATCAATTTAATCCACGCGAAAACACACACAATGAAAGATTTAATAAAACGTTTTATACTCCAAAATTAACATTTGTAGCGTACGTGAACATGTGTTGCATTCCTGCCTATGAGTTTTTTATGTTTTTATTTCAATGTTTAATTTTGTGAAAAATTTGTTTATTGTAGCTATTTTTGTTAATTTTTTGTTTTTGTTACATTCCCAGCTGACAGTGAAATTACGAATATTTGCAGATTTATACAAAATAAAATATTTATTATTTATTTAAATTGTGTGTTGTCGCCGCCATTGCAAATTCTTTTTTGCGCCTTTCACTTTAGGCCGCAATGTTCACACTTTTCTTTGGCGGCTAATCAAAATAAATGAAATATGTTCGTTTAAAAATAAAATGTATAAATATTCAGCTGCAACTGCAATTATCGAAAGAAAAATGGAAAATGCGTTTATTATACTATGGCGGACAAAAGTCTACATACATCGCCTGTTTTTGTTGAATTGAAAGTCCAAAAGGTTTATTGGAAAATTTAACGATACAGTTTGCTTCAACTATTTTCTCTTGTCATAAGAAACAAAAAGAAAATTTTTTTAACATAAAATAGTAAAGCTGTGACAACAAAAAAAAAACGTAAATCCAAAATTTACAAAAGTCTACAGTAAATACTTATATCTTAGCGCAAAAACTTTGGTTAATATCAGGTAACATGATTTTTTTAGTATTTAGTTGGTCCACTGTTTGCATCAATAACAGCTTGAAGCCGTCGTGGCATCGAGGCTACTAATTCTGTCAATTCTGAGTGAATAATACTGTCCCAAGCTTCAATAAGATGTTCTTTGAGTAATGCAGAGATGGAAATCAGATTTTTTCTAAGTTTTCGCCCAAAAATCTCCCAATCATATTCAATAACATTCAAATCTGGGCTTTAAGGTGGTGTGCTTTGAATCGTTATCATTTTTTTATGTTAGAAGCGCCAAGCTCCTAACTGTCCAGATTAGCTTCCAACAATGACCCTCATAAAAACAAGCTTTCCAACTCCATATGCTTTTTTGGTATTATATTTTTCGAGTTAAGTGCAGTGTTTTCTTTTCTCCAAATTTTTGCTCTTCCATCTCTGCAGAATATATTGAACTTCGATTTGTCTGTAAACAAGATTTTTTGCCAAAAATCCATTCGCTTGTCTAAATGTGCTTTAGCTAACTCCAAGCGTTATCGTTCAGAGCTCTTCGAATTGTTCTTAAATGGACACACTTTCTTGATGATTTTGCGATGTTTTTGACTAATTTTGGAGCAGTATCTTTAGTATCATCATTCACTTCCTTCAGAATAAAGCTGATGTCTCTTCAACACGTGGATTTTTTTCGGTGGATCCATTTTTTCAAAGTGTATGTACCTTTGGTGGACTTAAGTTTAAACATTCTTAAATTTCACCCCACGTTTTCTTATCTTTTCTGTGCTGAATAATCAAGATTCTTAAGTCAATGTGTTTAAACTACAACTAAAATCAATACCAGCAAATTAGAAAACATAATTTAAAAAAAAATAGTAAAAAAGTTACTTAACCGCCATAACAACACAGCATATCGACGTACCCGATAGTAAACCAGTGGTGTATGTAGACTTTTGTCAAGGATATTTTTGCGTTTTTTCACCATAATTGTTTTATTTTATATTAGAGAATGGATTTGTTTTAATACATGTGATTAGAAATGGATTTAAAACTGTATACCTGTATTTTTCAGCAAAGTGAAAGTACTTTCACATGGAATACTGGCGGTGTATGTAGACATTTTTCCGCCACTGTATGTTATGTATGTAGATACATATATGTAATTTATATAAGTAATTAAATGATGCTTTTTTTGTTACTATATTTTCATTTTTTTCTTCTAGATTTTTTATTATTTTGCTATTTACAAAAAAAAAAATTTTTTTAAATAAGCAAAAATATTTATGAAAATAATTCACATGTATTAAACTGAAAAAAGGTTTTTAATTTTTGAATGTTTATTTGAATTTGCTGTTTTTTTCCACCAATTTTTATTTGGCACAGTTCACTTTTTTCACGCTCGAGCACAATTTCGCAATCAAATATAATTTTCTTTATTTAATTTAATAGACATGTAAATACTTTTTTATATTTATTACAGTGTTTATTTCATTATATTTAACTAAAATTCGTGCTAGTTATTCCTGTATACATATATGTATTTATTAAATCTAATTATTCGTAATACTTTTTTAATTGCCCCAATTTTCTATATTTTTTTTCGCAATTTTTTTTTTGTTTTCAAAATAAGAAAAATAATAAATCAAAGTATTAAAAAAATATGCATTGAAAATTTTTGTTTGAGAATTTTATGTCAAATTATGAACTGTTTCATTGTTATAAATATTAAGGTTTTCTGCGATAATGAATGTGTGGAATAACCATGAAATTTTTTTGCGTACATATCTATATTAGCAGAAGTATTTCTCTTTACAAAAAGAGGCCATTGAATTTTAATTTTTTTTTTTTAACTTTTTATGGGCGTATCGTTAGCTAAGTGAGTCTACCTAAGGATGTAACCAGTGAATCTCAACTTACATAGAAAGCCAAAAATCAATGCTAAAATATTCTTCGTCTTCATTTTCGTAGCACCGCTTACGCGGTTATAGTCGAATCCCCAATAGCGCGTCATTCGTTTCTTCTTGTCGCTGTTTGGCAACAATTTAAACCAGTTCGGTCTCCACTTGATCCATTCAAAGAAGTGCTGCTTCCATCAGGGGGCATTGCAACGAATACTTCCAATGCTGAAGTGCTTTCATCTATTCGGACGACATAAGTTAGTCAGAGCAGCCGCTGTCCTTTTATTCGTTGAATTATGTCAATATCGCAAGCGCGTAAAACTCATCAGATATAAATATCGTCCACGCTTCTGCGCTATACAGCAGTACGGGAATGATGAGCGACACATAGAGTTTAGATTTTCTTCGTCGAGAGTGCACCTCACTTTTCAATTGCCTGCTCAGCCTATAGTAGCACCTGTTGGACACGAATTAGCTGACTGTTTGTGTGATGACAGGAGATATTTCGTATTGTCTTCCTTGTCCAATCTTAAGAAATCAAAACTTACGGCACGGTGTTCAAGGACAATGATATCGGAGATATGAGAGGTCATATCTAATTCTGACCGCGTTCTGGTATTGTCCAACGCCACTTTGCACAGCCGTATAAATTTTGCAAGATACTAAATTCAGGAATAGCGGGGTAGAGATAGCTCTTTTTCGTCTTTATCTGCTCAATGGTGGTAAGATCTTATATGCGTAGAGTAGGCTTATCTCACGGCAACTAGTGTAGGCTGTGTGGTGCCAATTTTTTTAGATTTTCCAGAGCACACAGAGGTCCAATCGTATGGCTGCTAAGCCAGCAGCTTTCTCCGCTTTGTTATTTTTTAACCGATTAGATATCTTGACTGCGACAAGACCTGATAATCTGACTCGATGTTTGGTCCTCGAAACGTATGCATATCTAGAGCACGGTGAAAGTCGTGTAGCTTGTTAAATTTTCTTTTCAGAATCACGTGCTACAGACAATCATATTTCGGGTCGTCGAAGTCGATCAGCCTAAGGCTGTTTGGGTATATACATTATTTACACACCATGGTGTCGCCAAGCACGATTTTGCTATCGTAGCGGGAGCGTCGCTGATAGAAAACATCTTTATGCACATCGTATCGCATCTCGTCCACTGGGTGGAAAATCAGGACACAACAAAAGAGTCTTTCAAACCACATATCCAACATTAAATTTCCGCGCCTTCAGATGGCCAGTATAAAAGATTTCACTTATATCGTACGAGGACATCAACCAGCTGGGCAGCGGCACCTTCCGAATTAAAGAACCAGATATTGAACATGCTTCCTTCAAATCGAGATCCTTATCATATTTGCAGAGTTCTTCAGGGTCATGAAAAGAGGTGTCTCTTACACAAATTTTTGTGATTTTTCGTTGGGGCAGGTTTTTTGATATAGTGGGTCGCAAACCCTACATATAAGCAAGAGGGTCGAAAAATACATACGGTGACGAAATCGATTTTGGAAAAAGAAATTTTTATTTAGACTGACTTATGCCCGAATAATTCGTGACTCTGTAATAGCACTCAACTACCGCGGTCGCCATATTGATAAAATGATATTTGCCTATTAACATTTTCTAAAAAATCGTAAGCGTTATGTTCCATGATACATACCAATTATTCTTTACCAAATGATTTTCGTTTAAAAATGCAAGGATAATTCTGAATGCTTTACTCGCTTTCGATTTTGTATAAAACTATGAATGTTCCACTCATTAATGAAATGATTTTAGAAACGTCGCTCTCCTTATCCCGTAGATTTTCAGTCCTTTAGTGCACAATCATATATTTTTCTTCCTAAATCGGCTAATGATTAAATTCAAAAATGTTCCAACAGAAATAACCACTCTCCTCTCACACTTTTACACTTTTTCATTTACAAATGCTAATCTTTTCTTTTTTTTTTAAGTAAAAATCGAATAACAGCCAAAAAATCAAATTTAAATTTCCGCTGACGAAAGCAGACACATCTAAGAAACGTACTTACATACATATGTTACATAAAAAACAGGAAAATAAAAAATCGAATAATGAACGGCAAAAGTAAATTACTCGATCGCTGCAAAGTAAACTCACGCTAAAAATTCGTTCGATGCTCTATCGGTCAGCAATAGAAAGGCCAACTAAAAATACAATATAAAAATTCATGAAAAATACCTCAGTGACAGCACATATTTCAAATACGTCTCTATTAAGGAGCTAAATAGAGGAGAGGGAAGGCGGGTGATTTTACTTTTTTGATTTTATCGTATGAGTCAATCTGATCAGATATTGACGCAATGCGGATTCGCCATATTCAGACTACTTGCTGGAAGAATATCTACTAATAGTTTGGTTGTTTAAGCAAATAAATACAAGATATTGTATATTTTTGTAATAAAATGGCAAGTGTTTAAAAATATACAATTGGCTGGCGTAAAAGTTAATTATAGCTGAAGAAATTTAAATTTCAAAAATGTTTATGCGAGTACAAAAATTCTTATTCTGCGTAAATATATGTTCGCATGTTGTTATTCGTAATTGAAACTCCATTATAATCTTTACTAAAATTTGCGTAAAAAGATTATTTTTTCTGCACCTTCTACCACCATCACTAAGTGACATATCCAAGCGATAGTAGGAACTGGAGTATACTTATTACGAATGGTTTTTCAATCTCACTATAGTTTTCATACCCTAAGTGTTATGACTTAGACACAGTCATACTCCTAAGTGTTACTGTGTTACTGTATCTGTGAGTCTCCCCCGGTAGCGACGCTTAAATTGCTTAAAAACGCTGAGGCTCTTCTATATTATGGCGTTCTATGAAACCTTTTCAAGATCACTTAATTTTCGCGAGCTGATTTTATTCTAAATTTTCACTGCCTTCAAAATAAATTACCCATTCAGGGTTTCGGAATCCTTTTAAAAATATAGGTTTTTCCTATAAGAATTAAATGATTTCTTAAAATAAAACTCTAATTGTTAAGGAAATTCAAAAGTTTTTTAATTTAATGTGAAGTAAAATCCATACAATTAAGTTCTGAATATAACATCATTCAAATGTCCTTCACGACTTCTTTTGCAGGAACGAATTCGATGAACCCAATTTTCGAACGCATTTTCGACTAAATCAAGTCGTATGTAATGAACAGCACGTTCAATATTGACTTTTAAAGCTTGAAAAGATTCTGATTTATTGCTAAAGACCAATGATTTCAAATAACCCTACAAGAAATAGTCTAATGGTGATAAACCACAACTTCTTAGAGGCCATTCAATGTCACAATTTCTTGAAATAAACGAATCTCCAAACCTTTCTCGCAATTATTCGGTTGTTGCACGTGCTGTGTGACACATAGCCCCGTCTTGTTGGAACCTGATGTTGTTAAAATCAACTTCTTCCAATTGTGGCCATAAAAAGTTGGTTATCATCGATCTATACCGCTCTCCATTGACAGTAACAGTGCTACCAGCTTCATTTCGAAAGAAATACGGAGCGTTGATTCCACCAGACCAAAAACCACACCAAACTGTCAATTTAGGCGAATGTAATGGTTGTTCATGTATAATTTGTGGATTTTCTTCGCACCAGAATCGACAGTTTTGTTCATTTACCGTACCACCCAGATGAAAGTGATTTTCATCGGAGAAGATGATTTTCTTCGAAAAAATTGGGTTCATCGAATTCGTTCCTGCAAAAGAAGTCATGGAGGTCATTTGAATGATGTTATATTCAGAACATAATGGTATGGATTTTACTTCACATTAAATAAAAAACATTTGAATTTCCTTAAAAATTAGTGTGTGTTTTTTTTTAAAGAAATCATGTCATTCTTATAGGAAAACCTTATACTAGTCTATAAATTCCTGATAAATGCGCAAAACTTGTAAAAAAAATGTATTGCTTTCTATCTATATCTATTCTCATTTGGCGAAGGCACCGCTTACACGATTATAGCCAAATTAACAGCAGCGCACATTGTCGTTTATTCTTTTCGGCCTTTGACGCCAATTGGATATACTAAGTGAACCCAGACCCTTCTCCACCTGATCTTTCCGACGAATTGGAAATATGCATGTACATATATGCAAAAGAAAAGTCTTTTGTATGATGGCGTTGCCCCATCTGTCAAACAGCATTCTGTTTATAGTACATTTTTTGGATCTTCTGTGTGGTGGAAAAGTTTTTCAAAGAAAAATTTAATTTTTTTAAGGAAAGGATAAGGATGTTCCTATGCATTGCACTTACTTTCCGAATCAACTAATATTTAGAAATACCATACGTATTGGATTTAAAAAAGTCTCCTTTTTTTGTTTTTATACAAGATTTTTCTGTATTGTACATTAATTTTATAATAAATACGTATTGACCACTATTATCCATGACCTTTTACCACTTCTCGGTTAGCTTTACAATTCCATTAGTATATAACTTCTTTGGGTTTATTGACCAAATGAGTTTCTGCGGGTCTTCGGCCAACCAATTTTTTTCAACAAGAGAGTATTTTAACCAATTGAAGAGAAATATTTAGAAATATTTGGACTGGAAATCTATGCAAAAAGGTAGTCGACTCGAGTCGTCGGGGTATTTTTAATTTTATTTTAAAAATTTGTATTACTACATATACATATATAGAGTTATAGCAACAAAAATATCAAACTGAAATGAGTCAAAAGGACGTAAAGGGAAAATGTATTGTTGAAAAGTAACTCTCTTTCTCTGCTATTTGATAGTAAAGAAAGTGTTAAAATAACTGTAATATGACTATGTAGGTATCAAACCAAAAAGCTTACAATGGAAAATAGTTTCAAATTTTTACATATATGTATATAAAAATGTTCTGTTGGTTTGTGTATGCTTCAAAAACCCAAAAAGTTTTGCACCGATTGAGCTGAAATTTTAGCATGATATATAACTGACTTATTCGAAAAAATCGTATTTATACTTCGATTTGCTTGAAATTTGCTAAATAGGTAGCTTTTTACTAAGACTAGCAGGAACACTACTTTTCTCTCCGGGAAGTGAATCATGGACCGACCTCTTCGAAATCTTATTAATGGTTCGATTTACGTGAATGATTTCTTGGCTGTGGACCGATTTAATTGAGAAAAAATGTCTTCGATTTGGTTAAAATTTTAGATGATATGTCTAAATGATCCATGGATCAGGAAAAAAGTTCAATTTGCTTGAAACATTTCTTTACCGGAGACAAAAATTGGTATAATTTCATATTGACATTTTCGTGAAAGACTTAAAGTAGTGAATTAGCCAAACGCAACTTAAAAATACGTAGCTAGATCAATATTACAAAATATTAAAAAATTTAAAATTTTGATTTAGATGTTGCTTAATTAGAAATTTAATGACCCTTTGCAACACCAATTAGAATCAAAATAGGAGAAAATACAGAAAGCCATGATAACGTGTGGCCGGGGCACTTTAAAGAAAAAACTCGTTGCAAAGTGGAGAATTTAGTTGGTCAATTCTCCCCTTTGCAACGAGTTTTTTCTTTAAAGTGCAATAAATATTTTATTTAATGCATCTATGTTTTTATGTAAAAACTATGAACTTGAGGATGTCTACACTTGCAAAAACTTTTGTGGAGAGTCGACATCTTTTCCAAATTTTCCATTAAAATGATTAACGGTGCAAAAACACGTCGTCTATCCCTTGTTCCTTCGTTCTACATGATAACTCAAGTAAAAATTAAGTTATTTTGATACATTAAGGGGTTAAGCCACTCTAGAGGGGTTCAAAATAGGCCTTTTTTGAAAGTTTTTTTCCGGAAAACTATTAAATAAATCCGATTTTTTACAAAAGGATTTCTTATACATATAATTAACTGCTTAGAACTATTTTTTAAGAAAAATTAATTTAAAAATGGCGGCTATACAGCGTTCTCCTTAGAATGTCTCCATTTTTCGGGAATCACGGCCGGAGACACAGCTCCTGTAATTTTTTTATTTTCATAGGTTGTTTAACGGTTTCTGCTTGTGAATAGCAATAGCTACAGAAGTACGTAGGATTTTTTCAAAAATAGCGGGTCTCAATTTGGCCTAAAAAATTGTTCGAAATTTGTTAATAAAAAAAAATATGCAAGATAAAAAACAATCCTACGTACTTTTGTAGATAATGTATTTCTGAAGATGTTATCAAAATTTCAAGTGAATCGGTTGTAAATTGTTTGAGTTATGTTTCCGGATATCTTGAAAAAAGCAGTTTTGGGGCATTTAGAAATTTTTATCTGTCATAATCTTTTCCGAAAATTCTAGAGTGGCCTAACCACTTAAATGGAGAAATACGAGCATTGGAAAAAAGTTTCGGGTGGACGTGATGCAACCCACTTTTGGGTCCAGTAGTATATATACAGGACAGAAATTGATAAAATTGGATATTTATAATTCCCCTGATCTAATATTAATACCAATCAAGCAATCTTTATAGTCATGTCACTTGTAATGTAAAACAAAGTTACTGAAATAGGTCCAAAACTAGAATATCTCCAATATAATACCTTTTATTTTTGACCGATTGGTGGACTTAGTATAAATATTAGCGGAATATCTAATGCTCGTTTCACTCGAATTTAGCCTTCCTTAATTGTCATTTTAAAAGTTCAAAATTGCTCTACAGTGCTATACTCAAAATACGGACAGAATATCTGATTTTACTGAAAAATTCATTTTTTTTTATACTCACACATAACAACGTTGTCAAACTTAATTCAGCCTCTTCCTGTTTGTATAAGTAATTTGCACCGGATTGTTTGCAAAGAAGACTTTCCATTTATTATATTTTCACTATCTACATTTCTCTACATTTCTACCGTTACACGTAGCATGATTATTTTACATAAGATAAATAATTTAAATTTCATCTGTACAAAAGAGATTTTACTTTCGCCAAATTCACACTTTCGTTGAAATTACAATAGTTTGCATTCATTACATATTTACAATAACAAAATATATTTTCAATTGAAGATACTCATATTCTATAAGCATCGTGTGATCGCCAGATAAATATTTATTATATAAGTCCATAAGAGTACATATGTAGGTATATTCATTCGTTAATGTGGGTGTTAAGGTAAAAGGAAGAGTAAATATACTGAATGGATATGCTTCAAAGGAATATGTATATTCAATTCACGCAAATATTTATATTTATACAAAAGAAAAAATTTCGTTTAGTGCATACTTGGTAGAAGCACCTGTGTTATGATAGAATTCTGACCACTTGTATGTTTGCATATTGTTTATTGCCCACTTTCAATTCAAAGTGGCTCAGTATTGTGTAACAAGCTGTAGATAATGAAATAATTATATATGTTGCAATATATGTATATACATATGTTTATTGTTGAATGTTGAATTCATTCTTAAGAATTAAATATTCATATTCAAATGTATGCGCACACAAACTATGAGTGTGTTTGACTTATACAATACTAGAATATATTACAAATTTATATATTTTCCTTTTGAATTCTAAAAATAAGATACTCACGCTCGACATATCGTATTGCCTTGAGCGTTATTTTTTCTTGCGTTTTTCTCGTGAATTTTCCTATAAAAGAAAGCGCCAAACAGCGGTTTTTTTAGTTTTTTTATTTATTTACTGAAAACATTAAATAATTCAGATGGCTCTTTGCGTTTCATTAATATATCTATCATTCATTCGTATTTTACTATTTATGAGCATTTGAAACACTTGTATGTTCATTTAGATTTTCTTTTCATTAGGTAAACTTTCGAAATCGCGTATTAAATTTGTTTCCTATTATATTGTAAAATTCCGCAATTTTAATAATTCAATTTGTCATTTTTTCGACATAAAGGGTGATACATTTCGACGTTCCATCCGTTGATTCCAATTTTCGATGACTGGTTCGAGCATTTCGACTGGTAACTGGCGAACGGCATGCGTGATGTTTTGCTCCAAAGCCTGAATCGAAGCGGGATTGTCCGCATAGATTTTAAACTTTACATATCCTCACAGGAAAAAGTCTAACGGTGTGATATCACACGATCTTGGTGACCAATCGACCGGCCCAAAAGGAGAAATTATCTGCTCACAGAAGTGTTCTCTCAATAAATCCATTGATTGATACGATGTATGGGAAGTGGTGCCGAGCTTCAATTTTAGGCATCAAATAGTCGTTTATCGTGGCGCGATAACGGTCGCCATTGATGGTTACGTTCTCACCGGCATCATTTTTGAAGAAATATAGACTGCTGATTCCACCGGCCAATAAACCACACCAAACATTTTTTTTTCTGCACGAAAAGGCAGCTCTTGAATCTCTTCAGGTTGCTCTTCGTCCCAAATGCGGAAATTTTGCTTGTTTACATACCCATTGAGCCAAAAATGGGCATCATTGGCTGAACAAAATTTGGTTCGAAATCGTCAGATCTTCTTAGAACTTTTTAAGAGCCCATAGAGCGAATCGATGTCGTTTAGGAAGGTCGAGCGGATTCAGTTCATGCACAAACTGTATTTTATACGCTTTCAATTTAAGGTCTCGACGTAAAATGCGCCAAGTCGTTCTCCTCGGTCTTCGTGCACAGTCTCAGCTACGGCCGCTATATTTACTTCACTACGTGCTGGACGCGGTCTATTCGGTCGAATATGATCCAATAATGAATGCTGAGTCTAAAGATGGGTGATGGTGTTGCGAATGGTACGTTCAGTAGGCCGATTATGTTGACCATAAACACATCCTTTACAGAAGGTGAATTTTCTTAAAAAAGTTGAATGATTTGTAAACGTTGTTCAGGTGTTAGTCTTTCCCTGATGGAATGCACTCGAAAAGGTTGACATTCACTGTTGAGGCCCGAACGCTATTAGAAAATTTTATATTTTTTTATATTTTTATTAAAATTAATTTTCTATAATTTTGGATATTGGTCGCGTCAGGACTCCAACGCATGCCCTTCTGCATGGTGGTACGCACGGCTAAACACTAGGCGAAACTACATTCAGTAATATATAATATATACATACGTATATATTTATTTATGAAGTTAATGCATTTTTTATAAGTTGGAGGGTAAGATTAGGTCATACTAGCTCGTAAGTGTACTCACAACCCCTCAAATAAGTATATTTATGTAAATAACTAGGCACTGTATGCTTATTTAAGAAATCACATTTTGGATCTGGTCAATCTCAGATGAAATGTATTGAGTAGGCATCTGGCTTAAATTGTTTGAAGATCAAAATTTATTAATAATGTCAGCAAATATATTCGTATGTGTGCTAATACATGTATACGAGTACATACACACAACGCAAGTCTTTTAATTTTTGAACATTGGTGTTACTGGGACAACCAAATAAACAAATTGTGCGGCAGTTTGGACAGAAAATCCGAAAAAAGGAAATTGTAAATAAATGAAAATACATATAAACTAACACGAAACATGCACACACATAAGTAGTTGTTAATAAAATAAACTGTTTGCCACCAGAGTGGAACAGCCAAATTGTTGCGAAAATCGTCCAAATAGTAGCTACAGGCTGCATGGCCCACTGCATTGCGAAGACGACGACATACGGCAAATTGATCTTTGGAATATTTCGTATGAGTTTTAAATCATTGATCGTTTTTAATGCTTCAATCGAATAGTTTGTTGCTCTGTCTAATTGTTGCCACCGGCAAAACAACTAATTGGGTTTTATTTACGCTCATCAGTGGCGGAAATTTGCAATAGAAAAACGCAGCCTTCGCGGAATATGCTTATTTTTAAAAAACATTTCATTTAATTTTCTTCTTTTTTTTGTATTACTTTTGTCGAAATTATTTTTGCAACACTTTTGCCATACTCTGTCGATGTTGCTACTGCTGAGTTATTTTCCCCCCTTCTTTTACTCATGATCTACGTAGTCTATTGCGTACGGAGCCACTTTGGTGACGACTTGTTGGCTTGTTTTGCCAACCATTGGCCGGTACCTCGTCTAGTGAGCATATTATTCAATTGACTGCCAAATAATCTGCGAGTGTTTTATTCTATTCCTAGCGTGTCTGAAAAGCGATCTCACCACCAGCGTTCGTCCATCAGCTAGCCAGTCGCTAGCGCTGTTGTAGTCAGTTAGAACCGTGTAGCAGTGGCGAGCCAAACGCATAATAATGATCCGCTGAGTGCTTGAAATTTTTAAACAGAATTTCGCCTGGCGCTTTTCGAAAGAAGAAATGTTAAAAATAACGGTCCGCGTAGTGCATAAGTACTAGTACATTCGGAAATTTGAAGACAGGCGTGCGCGGTTCAAAAAACTACACGAAATGAAAATACTATGTTTATAATAATCGGATATTCTTGAGAAGAAAATTAGAAAAAATTTGAAAACGTATTGAAAATTGTTGGAATATTAGTAGAAGTGCGCCAAGTTCCAAAGGAAACCACAAAATCAATTACTCTTTGGTCTCTTCTGTCTCATATCATTTGAGCTGCTACATAATTACTATTCATAAAAGATCTACTACATTTATGCCTCAAACTGAAAACCTGCTCAAAAGTAGCTCTATCAAAAATAAAATAAAATAAATAATAACAATATCCACAATTTGAAAATATTTTAATATTTTTATAATAGAAAAGAAAAAGACTAATATTTAACTGATGTAAGCAAATAAAATAAAGTATATAAATTAATTAAACTAAAAAAATTAAATAAATAATATTAATAAATAAAACAAAGAAATAAAATATAAATATAAATAAATAAAACATAATAAAAGAAATGATATAGAATGGTTAAACTGAAATAAAAATAAATAAAATAAAAAATAAATAAAGCAAAATTAATAAAAATAAAATAAAATCTAAAATCATAATAAATGAAAAAAAACTTTAATTCAAATAAAATGTAATAAATTAAATAAATATAAAAAAAATTTCAATTTTTAAAACAAAATATAATAAAATAATATAAAAAAGATTCAAAAGTTAAAAAGAAAAAGGAAAAATTATAATAATTTAAAAGTCACATAACATAACATAATAAAAAATAAAATAAAAACAAATAATATAAAGTAAAAAAATAAAAAATATTAAATTAAATGAACTTAAAATAAATAAAATAACTTAAAACAAAACAAAATAAATGAAGTATAAAGATAATATCATACACAAAACAAAATGAAACTTAAATGAAATGAAAAATAATAAAACAAAATAAAATAATAAAATAAAAATTAAACTAAATTAAAATTAAAGGAAATAAATTAAAATAATATAACATGAAATAAAATAAAATAAAGTGAAATAAAATAAAATAAAATAAAATAAAACAAAACAGAATGAAATAAAATATAAAAATAAATAAAAGTAGAAAAAAGTGAAATTTTAGTAAAATAAGCCGGATTGAAAAAATAAAATAAAATATATTAAAACAAAATTATACAAAATAAAACAAAACAGAATGAAATAAAATATAAAAACGAATATAAATAGAAAAAATTTAAAGTTTTATTTAAGTGAATTGAAAAAATAGATAAATAAAATATAATACTATATATTATACTCGTAATGTAATAAAATAAAGAAAGTGGAATCGAATAATAAAAATAAAAATAAATAAATTAATTTCAGTTAAAATTAAAAATAAACAAGTACGGAGTTAGATATAAGAAACAAGAAAATTTATATCATAGAAATTTTTTTGTATAAATTTTCACTAAGTTTCGTATAATCTTCAAGGGACAGTTGTAAAATAAAATAATACAGAAATTGTAAATAAAACAATAAATTATAATTAAAATTTGAATAAAATAGTAATTCAAATAAATATGTATTAAAAATTAAATGAACTAAATTTCTTAAACTAAAATATATAAAAAATAACATTTTTTGAATTAAAATAACAGACATAAAATACACACTGATCACTAAATTCCCGTTTTTTTTTTTCAAAAATACATTTCTGCAGTAATTATAAACATTTAGCACATTTTTATTCAAATACCTATTTTAATACGAAACCCATAAACTTAACGAACCCACAGTAAAAAAAAAAACGAATTAAACGAAATTAAAAACTCACAAACGAACCACCAAAAAGAAAAATTAAATCGCTGACAATCAAAACTCATTAAAATTATTGCATCATAACAAAAAAAAAAAAAAACAAATTCAAAAATAATAATAAAAATCAGCAAAATATTTGGCAAGTGAAAATTGGCAGCACATCCTTACCCGTCATCTGAAGCAATAGAACGAAAAGCTGTTTCATCTTCATCCCGCCTCCCTTTGTGAACGCCCCCTAACTTTTGTTAATTGAAAAAAAAAAGAAACACTGAAACCTTTTCACAACAAATGTATGTACGTCCGTATGTACTACATATAATACATTCTGACTAGGGCGTAAAACTTAATGAACCCAACACATCATGCCCCACATCACTAATACAACACACAATAGAGATTTGGTCTCAACAAAATCGGCATCAATTAAAAAAATGGCGCCATTACAACCCCCACTTGTTTTGACCACTAAACGTCAGTGCGACAATAATGGAAGCAGTTCACCGATTGCAGACAACATCACTAAAACAACAGTTTCTTCCTCAGCAGAAACACTGGCGAGCTCTGTAGACGCACCACGTACCACAACCTCAAGCAACGTTAATCCTAATATTACAACTGAAAATGGAAATACCACGAATGGCATTGGAAAGCTTGAAAAGACACTTAAGCAACAGCCTCAGCTACTCTCAAATACTAAACAAGACGAAACTCTTCTGTCCATAGATGTAAGGAAAAGCACCAAGTTAACCAGTTCCGGTTTAAAAAAGTCTATAAGCAAAAACAAGATTTCCTCCACCACCACCACCAATGGCAACGGCGATGCCACATCAATAAAGAAGTTAATCAAAAAGTCTTCTTCGAAAGCAGAAACAACAATAGCAAAAAATCCTTCGAAAATCTCATCCACCACAGAAACGTCTAGTTCCAAGCAGCTTAACAACACACTAAACCCTATTGAAACAACTAAAACACAAAGTCAGACAAATTTCACCCAAACAAACACAGAAGCAAATCAAACAAATGGCAACACTGTTACTAGTACAACTATTTACACTACAAAAAAGTCACTGTCTTTGTCTAAAACCCAGAACACCATCACCCAACCACCATTTAATGTTCCAGTCAAACAAGCCAGCTCATGTCACATAAAAAGTGCCAGTGAAAAACCTCTAGATAATTCTAAATTTTTAGAGCGTGTCCTAGAAGCTATGCGTAGTTCAAAACCACAAAGCTCAGTCGGTATCCTAAAGCCCAGCACCTTTGTATTGTCGTCTAAAGCAAATACTACAAATTTATCGTCCTCAAGCACAGCTAATGGACCTCTCTCACCACCATCTACCACGAATGGCGGTGGTCACCCAAATCCGTTGAGTAATGGCGGTGGCAGTACGTCCTCGCTATCATCCAATGCCTCTGTTAGTACCAATGCTTCCTCACGTCCTCCCGTACCACCACAATCGCAACAGCGTGCACGCAAGCAAGTGGATTCATTGTCGAAGCAACGCGAACGCAGCGGAAATACCAGTAGCAACGTATCGAGCTCGACTACAACTACGCATAGCTTGCGTCGTGCGCAGCATAATTACGATTCTGAGGATGGTCTAATACTACCTGATGCAAAAAACCAATCCTCTTACCAATACCGTCATACCAAGCCCTTTGCTAACACCACCACCACCTCTACCAGCAACTCGTACGCAACTAAGTCGCACATCGGTAATGGCTACGGTAATAGCGGTATTTCATCGTCTGTTTCGTCGGCGTCGTCATCATTGTCGTCAAGAATTAGCGGTAATGATAAAAATACCCCGACTTCTGCTAACGAAACAGCCGTTGAGGTTTCATTGAAACTACCTCTTCCCAAATCAGATTTTCTTTCTACAACGGGCTCTAGTGGTCATGCTATACGCAGTAGCACAACGGAACGTTTACGCACACTCTCTCAGCGTTCACCTAGCCCAGCACTATCGACTTCGTCACGTTGCTCATCACTCAGCACGTCAAATGCAACCAACTTTACAACCAGTCGTTCTACACCATCACGTCTAACAACACCACCACGTCGCGTCTTTCCACAAACATATACGCGCGGTGATCCACTTGATGTCTACCAAATGCACAACCTTGAACAATCTCCCGTGGTCTTCGATGCAAATCTATCATTCGTATTGGGTTGCAATAAGCAACCGGTGCATCAGTCTGTACGTCCATCACCATCTTATGAAGATCCACGCACCACTTCCGCTTACCTTTCGGAGAAGATACAAAACTTTTTGCAACGCACTGATCATGTTCAAGAAGAATGGACCGCACTCGGAAAACGTTCACGTCGTGTAGGTTCAGTTGGTCCGCCTGGAAGTGTAGCCGGTAGTTTAGATAGTGGTCGCACCACGCCTACTAACTCCGTATATGATGATTTCGATACAATTAGTTTGATTGAACGGCAGCGTGAACGTAATAGTATGGAACGTAGCTCATCGGTTGGGCGTACACGTTCCTCCCAAAATATACTAACGAAAGCATTTCAATTGGCCAAAACACTGCCACACACACCGACTTCGCGCTCAAATTCGATGGCACGGGAGCTCTCCGAAACCGATGATGATCGCACAATTCAGGAGGAGGATGATAACGATATGGATGAGGTAGGGAATTAGTTGTGAAATGAAAATGCTGCCTGAAACGTCCTAGTTAGATTGCACACGCTGATAAAGCGGGTGCATGAAATTTGTGAAAAGTTTATACCTCGGACCAGTTAATATTTTTTCTTTTATCAATCATCTCTTGCATACCATTTTTTCACGCGCAATTTTTTTTTTTTCAAAATTTTCAATTGAGCAAAAATTGCTTGTTTAATGAATATGTTCACGCCAGTAAAAAATTGATTAGAAGATTGTTAGAGATATCTAATGAAAGCCTCATCATAATGTTGGTACCAAGAAGATGCTGCGATAATTCAATATAGCGTACTGTTTTTTTAAAGTTCACGATACTCAAGGTCTATCAAAAGTTGAATGAGGTATTTGAGTAAAATAGTTTCAAAATTGTGCCAGAATAACATGTTTAAAAATTCAAAGTACGAAAAGTTGGAATTTTTTTATCTTTTGAGTCGATATTGTTCTTAATTTTCCTAGAAGCTGCTATTATTACTAAACGCTTCCAAGGGTTCTGAAAAAATGGTACTGAAGTTGAAAAAATTTTGATTTTTTCGAAAACGGTAATAAATACAAATTTCAAACATGCAATATCGAAGCAATTTATATCCAACATATCCTAAAAGATACCTTTAAGGGGCCGAAATTCATATTATTTATTTATTTGCATATTTTTTACCCACTTTACCATTCGTTTTGAACCAAATGTGAAAATATGTTAGGCTCCTAGCCGAAGTGTCACATTCTTCCCTACCAGGAAGTAGAGAAAACCCAAAAAAAAACTCGTATAAAAGAAGAATTACAAGTAAACCATTATAAAACTATCTATATTTCTGTAAACATTTTTTATTTATTTTACTATAAAATTAAAATTTTTTCATCAGAATAAGAACTTCAATATATAACAGGTCAATTGAAAAGTTCCCGGTGTGCCATAGTAAAACACATTTTTTTAGGCAAAATTCATTTTTTTATTCAACTTAGTTTCTGATATACTGATTTTAGCGACCCTCCAACTTTTCGATACCATTTATGTAGTACGATTTGTCTTTTGCTTCAAAATAGACCTCAGTTTCGACGATTACCTCTTCATTCGACGAAAATTTCTTCCCAGCGGGCATTCTTTTCAGATCTGAAAACAGGATATAGCCGCTGGGGGCTGGAGAATACGGTGGCTGTGGAAGCAATTCGAAGCCGACTTCATGGACTTTTGCATCGATTTTTCGTTTTCACTAACTTGTTACACGGTGCATTGCCTTGGTGAAACAGCGCTTTATTTTTCTTCAAATGCGTCCGTTTTTCGGCAATTTCGTCCTTCAAACGGTCCAATAATGCTTCATTCAATTTCAATTTACAGTCCTCCAAAATCAGTTTGCGGAATTTTTTGATGTTTTCGTCGGTAACAACCTCTTTTGGGCGTCCACTGTGTTCACCGCTTTCTGTGCTCATTTCACTACATCTAAACCTAGCACACCAATCTTTGATGGCTGATTTTCCTGGAACAGTGTCCGCAAATTCATCATCAAGCCAAGTTTTTGCCTCAACTGTTTTTTTTCTCTTCAAAAAGTAATATTTTATCAATTTTTTTCACAATACCAAAAGTGGTTTCACTGAAAATGCTATAATTCACAAACTGATGATCCGTCAGCGGCCCAATTTGTACACGCGTCTTTTGAAGGTTAGGGCTAACTACAAATTGATTAATTCTACAAGCGTCATCTATGTATCAGGGGACTTTCAATTGACCATATACATATTAAAGCCGTTATTCTGATAGAAATTTTTTTATTTATATAGTTTAAAAATGAATGATTTCCACGAGAAATAAATTTTTTAAATCCTAGCAACTTGTTCTCAGCTGTTGTACCTTATGAATGTTTTTATCATCGTTCAAGCATTATTGAAAACCTCTTGTTAACGTCCCCGTAATTTATTTAATTAAATATATTACAAAAACAAATAATAATTTATATCTTGAGAAAATGAAATACTATTTGAAATTCACTATTATAAAATCGTGTTGCAACAAAACAATTCGCGTAAAAAGAGACACTTTTTTCATTTTACTTCTTGTTTTATCAAATTCGAGTACGAAAAATTCGTGTAATAAGAGGATTAGTTGTAGTTTGGTATTTTAGATTTCTTAAAAGAAGTAATCCCTATTATAACTACTTAAAGTGCTCATACGAGTTCTTATTTGACACGTTTAGCATTTTGCAATGATCTTATTTATTATTTTTCTATCTGAAACCATTCAAATGACTACGATCATGCAGAGAGAACTTATTTACGCAAAAAAAAAGTTTAAATGCAGGGTTGTATTTAAATAAACTGCAAAGAAGAGCAGCGTTTAAAGTGAGTTTTTGAGAATTTTTCCAAAGTGTAAACTACAGTTCATGACTCAATTAAAAAGCAATATTAAAAGATTTAAAGTATTTCAAAAATTTCTCATTGTCAAGTCCATACTTTAGAATTTAAAAATGCAGAACAAATTTTTTATCGTCGATTTAATCGGTCATGGTCAGCATAAGATTTTGTATATTTTGAGTATTTCAGAAATATATGCATATGTTGTGGCTGAAATTCTAATTTTTTTAGGTATATTTAATATTTAAAATAGCATGTGTATATATATACGAGTATATATATAAATAAATTTCCTTGGCATCAGTAAGTTTTTTTATCATTTTTTTTTTTTTATTCATTTATTGTATTGTCACCAAATATTGACGTTGATATAACATAGCCATGACTAGCGACACAATTTTTTTTTAAGTTTTTTCTAAAAACAAAGCAAAATTGGATGCATGCCAGGCCAATCATAAGTTTTCCAAAATATTTGAAAAGTAGGTTCGCGTATACATACGTATGCTCTTTGGATTCCCCAGCAAAAAACATAAGCTATTTGTGTAGTTTTTGCTATTATATTTCCAATGAGCTGATTTTGACATTGTCCGTAGAGCAACAAAGTTACATCAAAATGTATATGTCCGTGAGAAGTACCATCTCGGTGACACATTAAGATTTTAGTTGTTAGAAATGAAATGATTTAAATAAAAAAACATGATTTAAATCATTGGCTTCGCAACGCACACGTACTCTCTCATTCTCTTCCTCTCAGAAGTATTTTATGCTTTTAAATGTTTTTAATGACGAGTATTCAATAAAGAGACATTTTAATTAATTTAATAATTACTTTTTTTCAATGCATTACCGCTTCTCTGATTATATTTGGAGACCACTGATTATAATCGATACGTATAGCAACTGTGAATATTATTCTACATAATTTAAACTACACGAAATTTTCAATAAAAAAAAAAAAACATTAAATAAAAAATGTGTGATTCATGTTTTCAGATTTTTTAGATGATTATTTTTAATATGTTTGTAGTTCTTTAAATACCAGATGCTAAAAGATTTCACGACATTCAACCCCCACGCAAGTTATAAATTCAGTAGCAATACAAAAACTTTATTAGGCTTTTATTGAGCGATAAATTGTTTGAGAAATATTTTTAGGTTTTTATTATTATATATATTTTATTGCTATATATATACAAGTATATATGTATGTATATGCGCTTTATTAAAATTCTCAATTTTATTAAATAAATACACATATGTAAATATTCTATTAAATTTTAAAAATTCCTTCCCGTTCCTATGTTTTCTAGTTATCCGAAATGGCAGTGGATCTCGCCGAAGAACGATCAACCGCCAATATCGCCACCGAGCGACTTGAAGCCGAAACTGCCGAACGTTTAAAACTCGAAAAGGAACTTAATGAGCAACATAATAAAGTCAAAAATTTACAAGAAACTAGCGAAAAGCTTGAAATGGAATTAATATGTGCTAAATCCGATTTGAATGGTGTTTCCGAAGATGAAGATCCTGAAAATGACGAAAGCGGTAGCGGTGTCTATAAACTAAAATATGAACGCGTAGCACGCGAACTTGAGTTCACAAAGAGACGTTTACAAACACAACACGAACACGATTTAGAGCAGTTAGTGGGTCTAAAGAAACAATTGGAGAAGAAGGTGAGAAAGTTGTATTAAATGCAAATTCTTCTTATAAAATTTTTTTTTTCATATTTCTAAAATATTTATTTATTTTCATATTTTTGCACCATTAGCTCTCAGATGCCTACGAAGAAGTCGAAGAGCAGCGTCAAGTTGTCGGTCAATGGAAGCGCAAAGCGCAAAAAATGACCAATGAGATGAATGATTTGCGTATGTTGCTTGAGGAGCAAAATGGTCGTAATAATTTGTTAGAGAAGAAGCAGCGTAAATTCGATGCGGAATGCCAATCGTTGCAGGTTAGTTACATAGGCAAATTACGACTTATTAGATATTGAACATTCGTTAAATGTTTTTAAATTGTTTCAGGATGCTGCTCGTCAAGAGAGAGTCACAAAGGATAGATTGTCGCGCGAAAAGGACGTCCTCATCGCAGAGAAATTTACGTTGGAGCAAACATTAGCGGTAAGTAACATAAATATTTCACAAGAACACAGCCGAGAGGAAATCACATTAAAAAGAAAAGAAGAAAAAGGGAATCTTATTTAAAGAAAAAAAGAGAGAAAAAAGCCAAGACATGCAAACTTAATATTCAGTCGCTAACCTGTAATACATTTTTATACTTTTCATGAACGTGAAATGGTGTATTAACTTTAGTCTGAATCATTTAAGTCTCCTTTTGGTATAGAGATAGACCAATTAAAATTTATACCGATAAGATCAGAAGAGTGTTGAAATAGCCCGGTCTATCTGTCCGTCGGTTTAAACGCAACTTGTCGCTCAGGTTTCGAGATATTTCAACCAACCTTCAAGTGCAAATGTATTTCCATACTGTATTGATAATTTGTAAGAACCGGCCAGATCGAAACACTATAACATATAGAGCCCCATACAACCGATTTCTTCAGATAAGCGGCATCTAATAGCGCAAAATTCGGTATTCTACACACGTAACTTCAAATAAATATTGACACTGAAAATCATTGAAATCGGAAGACTATATCGTATAGCCCCTCTACAACCGATTTTTCAGATATGAGGTTCAAGAAAGGTATAAAGGCTTCTAGTTATTTATTATTATATTTTCTATTTAAATTTTCTTTGTCTTGTATAGGGTGTTTTTTATAGAGGTATAGAACTTTAAGTTGGCATTACTTTACAAGATGGCGACCGATTTAACAGCTGTCAAGTGATTTATTCTCAGTTTGGTTTGGCAATTCATCATGAATAGACTCACGCCTGAACAACGCTTGCAAATAGTGCAATTTTTGTTTCGAAAATAATGGTTCTGTGCGGAAAACGTATCGCGCACTACGTCCATTTTAGCGATGTTTAGCGATGAAGCGCACTTCTGGTTGAATGGCTACGTCAACAAACAAAACTGCCGCATTTGGAGTGAAAATAATCCTCAAGTGTATGTTGAAACACCGTTACATCCAGAAAAACTGACTGTTTGGTGCGCTTTATGGGCTGGTGGAATCATTGGTACGTATCATTGGACGCAGTGCGCGATACGTTTTCCGGACAGAACATTATTTTCGAAATAAAACTGCACTATTTGCAAGCGTTGTTCAGACGTGAGTTTATTCATGATGAATTGCCAATCCAAACTGAGAATAAATCACTTGACAGCAGTTAAATCAGTCGCCATCTTGAAAAGTAATGCCAACTTAAAGTTCTATACCTCTATAAAAAAACACCCTCTACTTCTTCTGCAACCTCTCTCTCTTTTTCTTTTAAAGCTTTTTAGCTTTGTGTTACGATAATCAAATTGCTGTTTCGGAATTCGTTGTATAGTTAGTCTTCAGCTTGTTAAAATATAATTCCTTTTTGTTTTTACTGTATTGACTCAATATCTGTACTATAGAAGCAGTTCCTTCGTATCGTTTTTATCCTCCTTACATTTATGCAGAGCTCGTTGCCTACGGGGTCCGTTTTTTATATCCGAATGTATTGTACACAGGGTTTATGTATTAACTTTTTGCTATGATATTAAAGAAATAATAGAATGATAAAAAGGTGAGGTAAGGTTCAGAAGGAACTTAATGTTCATTTTAAAGGATGCAACGATAAGTTTGTATGGAAAATTTTTATGAAAATTACCAACTTATGGCACCCAATTCTCTTTTTACACGAAGTGTTTCGTTTTAACACAATTTTTATGAATGAATTTAAAATATTATTTCCTCTACCTCGAAGTATATATGTCTAAAATGTGTAAGCACGAGAAATAATTTAAGTGAACTTTACCAAGAAATTTTTAATATTGCTTACATAATGGTAAAAATATTCGCAAAACACGACCTCTGCAAATAAGTTCGACAAATTATTGTCTGTCAGAATTAAAAAAAAATGTCTTTTCTGATAGTTAAATGATAGGAAAGAGTCTTTACTCGTCATATTCACATACAACGGTTTTAGAGATCTAAATCTAGGGTGTATTTATTTATTTGAAAATTTTTTAAAATAAATTTCTTGCAAAATTTGCAAATTAATCTTTAATAATAAATACTTGATTAGTTTGTTGATCGGCTGAAAATTAAAGACATGTTTGCCGGCATCAGCACTTAGCCATCAAGTAGGCTTTTTCTGCTTCCCGGCGTAACCCAACTATATGCTATCGCACCATTCGCACGATTTGATAAATTTTCTTATTTTCATCAATTTATGCTTGACTTTTTTCGTTGAGCTAGAGCTTAAGCCATAATGGCAGTGATATGACGCCTCAATCGGCTGGCTTTCATCCATTTCTGTGCATGCTCTGCACTCAACTGACTGAACCATACCGACTTTTCGAAGATGTGATCTCTGAAGAAGATTTGCTGTCAATACTCCAACAATACTTCCTTATGTTTAGTGCTAGTAACAGTTTGGTTTGTCTGCAATCCAGCCTGCCTGGGAGTGGTTCAGTAATACGATGTACATTTGAAATGCTCTAGGATTTTAAGTACCCTCCTTGCGTACACTGCTTTAGACAACTTCTGAAGATGCTGGAAGGTCTGCCCAACCGCCTTACTCGAATGTAAAAAATATCTGCAAACAGCTCATCAAACTCACATATGATCACAGCGCAGATACTTATTCCCAATGAAAATCATAAGTAAAGGGTTATTTATTTAGTGATCTCGAAATAGCAGGGCTGTATTTTGACATATATTTTGTTTTAATTAAAAGTCAGACATTTATGAAAATGGATCGCTTTACAACCGCACAATGCCTTAAAATTGTTGAAACTTACTGCAATAGTGGTGATTCAACGTTGCCACGTTTCGTGCTTTAAGAAGAGATTGAGGTGCATACAAACATTCAACTTTTCAAGCAATTGGTAAAATTTAAAAGAAATTTGTAGTGACCGGAGTGTGTCTATTTCTCGACGTTCTCAAGAGCTGGGACTTTCTTACGGCACATTGTGGCGTATTTTGTATTTGGACTTACACCTACATCCATATAAAGTCCAACTCACATAATAACTGATGCTGATTATTTAACCCGTAGTTACGTCAATTAGATGCTTGAACAACAAGCAGTTTTTCCAACAAACTTTTCTTCAGCGAGGAGGCACATTCTCACTCGTTGCATAGCAAAAATGTAGAATTTTGGGCCCCGAAAATCTTCAAATAGTTAAGAGAGGACATTACACAAAAAAAAGCTTACTGTCTGGTGCGCACTTTGGTCTGGAGGTGTGATTGGACCTTACTTCTTTAAAAACGATAAGGGCGAGACTGTCACTGTCAATTCAATCCCAGCGTTATGGTCGTGTGATAACCGATTTTTTTGACCTGCAATTGAAGAACACAACTTGGACAATATATGGTTCCAAAAAGATGGTGCCACATGTCACCCAAAACGAACGAATATGGCTTTATTACGGGAGAAATATCACGGCCGCGTAATCTCTCGCCTTGGCGATGTCAATTGGCCACCGAGAACGTGTGAGTTGACATAGTTGGAAATTTTTTGTGTGGCTAGGCGAAAGATCGTATTTACGTGGATAAACCCTTAAATCTTGAGCACTTGAAAACACTTTCTTCGAGTAATGGTCCAATATGTGCCAAAAAGTGGTCGAAAATTACCTCAAACGGATCGAAGTTAGCAAAAATTCACGAAGTGATCATTTAAATTAATTCATTATTTTTCTCAAATAAGGCCAAGGTTTCAAACTTTATAATAAAAAAGGAATTTGAAGAAAAAAATTACTTTAAATGCATTTTATTTCCTTTATCTTGGAAACCGCAAAAAGAATAACCCTGTACTTTTGCTACTTTTGTTCCAACATGTCCTATGACAGGCTTTGTATATTTCTGTAAGGAATCAGTCAAAAAATATTCTCCAATAATACCAATTAGAGATTACTTGTGACTAATTCACGTCTAATTGCACACGATTGAGACTAAACTAGGAGTACACTTTTTCAAGATTAGTCGCATAGTTTTTGATGCAGCACTTTTTTGTACTTGTACATACATACATATATTTTTCAGTATTGATAACGTTCCGCCACTATTTTATTTGTTTTACTTTCTCAATGATTTTGTTGTTCGACAATTTGTCAACTTGACTTTTGGTTGACTTCGAACCACCACAACATCAAACGTTCAAACTTGTTGCGTTCGAGCATCATTTGCCGCTACAGTGGTGGCGCACATTAGTGTAAAGCTGTCTGAAATTCAATTGCTTTTATCCTATTAAAATTTTTAAATATTCAGAAAAATAAAAAAACAAAAAAATTAGCAAAATACAAATTAATACACTTTTATAAGCGAATATAAGATGAATGCATTTTTTTCTTCGGTCAAGTAAAAACGGCGTTGAGTTATTCTAAATTTTATCTTTTTTAAATTTGTTTATAATGTGCGTTGCAATCGGCGGTTCTAACTCGAATAATTTTTTCTAGGCAGATATTGTTTGTATCCATAAATGCCATAAAATATGCAGCTCTCAAGTTAAACTTAATGACTTCGTACTTTTTTCTGTGTATATATATAACTCATTTATTCAGTACTTCTTACTGACCACCCTCTTTTCTACTTATTGAACTAAAAGTTTCCGATCAGCTCCAACTGGTGTGATATCCAGTAGATTACGTTGACGGCAAGACCTAACTTTAGCAGAGAATACGTACGATTTAGTTGGTGGCTACAACAATATCGATTGTGAATATGTAGTATCGTACTACACCAACCGAAACTTAGTATTCGATGAGTCACTGTGGCATGGGTAGCATAACAGTTTTGTTTTTATAGTTTTTTTATTCATCTTCCTTGTATGTTTTATGTGAACGTAATATTGTGCTCCGCCTGGTTGTCTCAACAACTTCTTATTATTACTACTTCTGCTGCTATGGAATGTCTTCACACATACCTACTCATACATACATATGTACATATAAGAGTATGCAAGCAGTCTTGAAGAATCACAATACCACTTCAGCAATGCATTTCTTACATTTTAGTGCATTTTTCCCCTTTATTCTGTTGGTTGGATAGTTATTAGCTTTGCTTTGATAGTTGCATACCGCCTGCCGCTCTATCTCTTACCAACGCATGCATGACTTTTTATACCTTTCATGAACATGAAGTGGTGTATTAACAATACTTGGAAGTATGTCAGTACCAGAAGGAGAAGAGATGTACCCATAAAAATATATACGATACGTTCAGAATTAATAGCTGAGTTGATTTAGCAATGTCCGTCTCTCTGTCTGTCTGTTTGGACGCAAACTAGTCACTCAGTTTTTGAGATATTTCAACAAAACTTAGTAACAGGTAGTCCATTTCGAGATCCCCTACTTTTTTAATGAAAGAAAAAACACAAAAAATTCAAATTTAATTGGGAATGTTTATTATCATTCGAAAGAACATTCTTTGACATTTTTTTTTTTTTTTGAAGATTATCACTTTGAAATGTTGGCCGCGTCTACGTCTCAGAGCCCTACGTTGAGCCCAATTTCCGATGGTTCGTTTGAGCTTTTCGACTGGTATTTGGCGAACGACACGCGTGATGTTTTGCTCCCCATATCCCTATGGGAAAAAGTCTAACGGTATGATATCACACGATCTTGGTGGGCAATCGACCGGCCCAAAACGTGAAATAATCTGCACAACGAAGTGTTCTCTCAATAAATCCATTGATTGATGCGATGTGTGGGAAGTGCCGTCGTCTTGTTGAAACCAAATGTCACGCAGATCACGAGCTTCAATTTCAGGCATCAAACAGTCGGTGATTCCACCGGCCCACTAACCAAATCAAACCGTTGTTTTTTCTATATGAAATGGATGCTCTTGAATCTCTTCAGGTTGCTCTTCGTCCCAAATACAGAAACTTTGCTTGTTTACATACCCGTGAGACAGAAATGGACCTCTTCGCTGAACAAAATTTAACAAAAATTGGCTCGAAAACGTCGGATCTTCTTGGAACTTTTTAAGAGCCCATAGAGAGAAGCAATGTCGCTTGGGAAGGTCGAGTGGCTTCAGTTCTTGCACAAGCTATATTTTGTACGCTTTCAATTTAAGATATTGACGTAAAATGCGCTAAGCCTTCCTTACGTCAGTCCGAGTTGATGTGAACGGCGCCGAATCGACTCTCCACGGTCTTCTTCACTGCGTGCTGGACGTGGTCTAAGTCGAATATTATCCAATAATGAATGCTGGATCTCAAGTTGGCCGATTATGTTGACCATAAGTTGAACAAAACGCGCGAAACACATTCTTTACAGAACGTGAATTTTCGTCATAAAGTTGAATGATTTGAAAACGTTGTTCAGGCGTAAGTCTTTCCATGATGAAATGCCAAGCGATACTGAGCAAAAATAACATGACAGCTTGACACGACTCACGCGTGATCTGTCAAAAAAAGGCTATTGAAAAAAGTACCTCTACTTTGATCACCCTTTATAAATTTGGATTTTTGTAAATTATTGATCATTTGTTGGAACCAACCAGATCTGTATCATATAGCTCCCATACAACCGATTCCTTCAGATATGAGGTCAAAAATCAGAGAAAAAACTTCCAAGTGCGTGAAATTTTGTATTTCACACGTAGATTCAAATGGGTACAGATACTGAAAATCATAGAAATTGAGTTTTCTATAATCCAATAAATTTTATGTCTTCATGAAAGGCATAAAGACTTTGGCTTGGCAGAAGACAGCACTTATTTCAGTTTTTTTTCCTTTTTGTTTGTGAATTTTATTAACTCCGTCTGACAAGTGAAAGAAACAACTCCGTTGAAAACTACATACAAACATACATGCGTACATACATATCAGACTATCAACTAAAAGCAAACAACTAGTGAACCAGCCAACCAGCAGCCCCAACTAACCGGCTATCAGTCGCCTTTGTACGCTTCATTTCCACGCACGTTTTCTTCGACATTGGCGTTTTATTTTATTTCTTTATTTATTTATTTTCTTCGGCCGCTTATGTTTATTTAAACGTTTAAATTCGGTTTTCATTTATATTTATTTATTTCGATTGATCGTCAGCCTTTTTTTGTTCAAAAATTGTGCATTCGAATTACATATTTACTGTTTATGTTCGTAGTGTTTTCGTGGGAGACTGTGTACCTTAAAAATTTGCCTGTGCTTGTGAAAAAAGTGAAAATAAGCACTGTAAATTGATAAGTCAACATTTTGATTTCATAGCGAAAGAGAAAAAAAACTTTACTAACTCATTAGCGCGATAACTACATTTTTGATAACAAAGCAAAACCATTTTTCCAGAAATTTAATTATATTTAACGCCACCTGAGGCAAATGTCTTTGACACAGCTGTCTTAGAAATAAAAAATAAAACTTTTTCCGTTTCTACAAATGCAGCAGTCAATGGTGTAACCAAAGGTTGATGAAACTGAAAACATAAGTGTATCAGTTAACTGTGTACAAAAATTTACCCTTTTGAAGGGCAATTAGATGTTTGATGTTAACCAAGCAACAAAACAAAAATACCAACGCTACCTCATAACAAACAAAGCATTGACCTGTTTCAAGTGTTAAATATATTAAGTAAGCATAAAAACACATGGAAAGTACATTTTTATAAGTGAAAAGCTGTGTTAAAATTTTCTCGTGTGCACTCTTGATGTTTATACCACTGAAATGCTGCTTCGACGCATTGTATTTTTTTCCTTATTAAAATTTTTCAAAATTTTGCCTTTCTTTGGTCCCTTTTGCATACATATGTCCATTGCGTGAACGCTGTTTGTTACATATATACATATTTATTTATACGTGGCTTAAAATTCTTCCCTAGTTTGACGAATTTTTACAAAAAATTCAGTGTAACCCGTATGTTTTGCTGGTTAGGTTAGGTTAGACTGATTTGCTCCTTGAGGAGTCCTTCTTCTTCTTCTTCTTTGACGTGCCACTCGTCTCTTCTCTTTGCTGTTTGTCGGCAGTTAGAAATACCAAGTGATACCAGGTCGCTCTCCGCCTGATCCTTACAACGGAGTGAAGGTGTTCCTCTTTTTCAGCTTCCGCCAGCGGGTACTCCATCGAATACTTTCAAAGCTAGAGCGCCTTCATCCATTCGGACGACATGACCTAGCCAGCGTAGCCGCTGTCTCTTGATTCACAGAACTACGTCAATGTCGTCGTACAGCTCGTACAGCTCATCGTTCCATCGTCTGCGCAAAGGATCATAAATTTTCCGCAAAACTTTTATCTCGAAAACTCCTAAAGTCCACTAATCGGTTATAGACATCGTCCAAGCTTCTGCACCATATGCCAGGACGGGGATGATGAGCGACTTGTAGAGTTTGGTTTTGGTTCGTCGAGAGAGGATTTTACTTTTCAATTGCCTACTCAGTCCAAAGTAGCATCTGTTAACAAGAGTGATTCTGCATTGGATTTCAAGGCTGAGTTGTTGGTGTGTTAATGCTGGTATCTACGACATCGAAGTTGTGACTGTCAACAGTGACGTGGGAGCCAAGTCGCAAGTGCGATGACTGTTTACTTGATGACAGGAGATAATTCGTCTTACCCTCGTTCACTACCAGACCCATTCGCTTCGCTTCTTTGCCTATTCTGGGGAACGCAGAACTTACGGTGCGGTTGTTATGACCAATTATATCAATATCATCGGCATACTCCAACAATTGCACATTCTTGTAGAAAATTGTGCCTAGTCTTAGCTCTGCAGCTCGTATTATTTTTCCAGCATCAAATTGAAGAAATCACACGATAAAGAGTCTCCTTGTCTGAAACCTTGTTTGGTATCGAACAGCTTGGAGAGGTCTTACCCAATTCTGACTACG
The DNA here is from genome assembly GCA_030068015.2 of Neoceratitis asiatica. Classification (NCBI taxonomy): domain Eukaryota; kingdom Metazoa; phylum Arthropoda; class Insecta; order Diptera; family Tephritidae; genus Neoceratitis; species Neoceratitis asiatica. Next base: position 43,898,235 of record CM061529.1, read on the forward strand.
CTTCTGGTACTATCCGGGGTCAGTTTACAAAGCCGTATGAGTTTTGTGGGGATATCAAATTCAGGCATAGCGGCGTAGAGGCAGATTTATATCGTGCTGTCGAAGGCAGCTCTAAAATCGAGGAGAATGTGGTGTGTATCGATTCTTTTCTCTCGGGTCTTCTCTAAGATTTGGCGCATAGTGAATATCTGGTCAATAGTGGATTTGCCAGGTCTAAGGCCACACTGATTAGGTCCGGTCAGTTTGTTGGCGGTGGGCTCTATTATTTCACACAATACGCTAAATTGGACCTATGCGATATTAAGGATACTTATCCCACGATAATAGGCCTGAATCGAAGCGGGATTCTCCGAATAGACTTTAGACTTTGCATAACAGTGGCGCGTTCTTGTTAAAACCAAATGTCGCGGAGATCACGAGCTTCAATTTCAGGCATCAAATAGTCGGTTATCATGACGCGATAACGGTCGCCATTGGCGGTTACGTTCTCAACAGCATCATTTTTGAAGAAATATGGACCGATGATTCCGCCGGTCCACAAACCATACCAAACCGTTGTTTTTTCTGGATGAAATGGCAGCTCTTGCATCTCTTCAGGTTTCTCTTTGCATCAAAAGCAGCAATTTTGCTTGTTAACATACCCATGGAGCCAGAAATGGGCCTTATCGCTGAACAAAATCTGGCTCGAAAACGTCGGATCTTCTTTGAACTTTTTAAGAGCCGTTAAAGCGAAGCGATATCGCTTGGGAAGGTCGAGCGGCTTCAGTTCTTACACAAGCTGTATTTTGTACACTTTCAATTTAAGATCTCGACGTAAAATGCGCCAAGTCGTTCCATACGTCAGTCCGAGTTGCTGCGAACGGCGCCGAATCGACTCTCCACGGTCTTCGTGTGGAGGATTTTTTTGGTATAGGATATTTTTCCTATCGTACCATATGTTTTTTGCATGTGTTTTGTGTTGTGCCATTTCCTATCCGTACACCGTAGCATGCATTTCCTAGACGAAGAGAATACCCCTATTGTATCATCGCAAGACTTAGAAGGCAACTCGCGTAGCATATATTTTGGATTTTTTTACGAATGCACGTGTACAAATTTTGTTTTTTTTTTCTTTGTGCTTACGGCATGTGTTTGTGTTGTCATTATAACTGTAATAATAAATATTGAACGAAAAATTAAAAAAATATATAATAATTAGTTGCAAGTGACTGTTGCAACATATGTGCATATGTATGTATGTAAACAATGATTCAAAATGTTCATATAAAGCTATATACAAACATTTACATACATATATACATACATAATTGACACACGTGTTCACATACAAAGTACAATTACCACATCTGTATTAGATATTTCAAAAGTGAATACAAAAACATATACATTTTTTTTTTGGTCGCAGTATTCAATTAATTTGTATATATGTACATATCTGTGTAGTTAACATTTGTGTTGTGTCGCGTTGAAAGACTGTCTTGTCCATTTATTTGTGTACTGTAAATTCATAAAAACGTGCTTAAAACAAATTATCACAAATTATTGTCATCAAAGATGAGTCGTCTGCGATTCTCATCATTACTGCAAGTATGTTTCATTCATTTTTTAACTATTTAATATACATACATACTTATATGTAAGTGCATATTATTATTATTATTTTTTATATTTAACAGTATTTTAAGCAACATATGTGTGTAAATATATCTACTGTGTTGTTTCACACTCATATAAGTACTTATGTATATAGTATGAACATATTCGTACGCAAGTTCTCTGGGGCGACGGAAAGAGAGCAGCGTATCGTCTTCACATCGCCCTCTCCCTACAAACAGAGTTGCCGCAACAAAAGTGTTCGGGTGTAAACTCAGTCTAACCCATTAATTGAAAGTGTGAACACATTGGAATCATTTTTATTTTAAAATAAAAATTTTTTTTGTATATACATACATACATATGTGTGAAATATTTTTATTTATTTTGATTGTATCCTTTCTTTTAAACATCAGCATTTCTTATAAGCAAACTTAACTTCTGATAACGAGTACCATAAGAGCTTCATATCCATTCATTGTCCCGCCCCCCTTTGCTATCATGCCAACTGTTATCAGGCCTTAAACTTCCGCTCTTTTTTGGTATTATTTCTTGTGAAGACCGGCAAAACAAAAATTATCTTTCATTGCATGACCACCATATAATAATATATGAGTAATATTTTTAAATAAATATGTATGTACGTACAGTGTTGTGCAGAATATACATATGTACATAGACAAGTGAAAATGAAACAGATAGTTTCTGTGGGCATCTCTTAAAGAAAAAAAACTGTTCATTAACATTAATTAGTTTTTCGAGCTGTATCAAACCATATTTTGTTTTTGGGAAAAGTGAAAAAAATTTACAACAATAGTATGAGCGGCAGAAGTTATAGCTATTTAGGAAACTACCACGTTTCCTCATCAGACTTCTTTTCAGACGCTCTTGTTCGAATTAGATCCGAACTTGTTAAGGAAATTCAATTTGTTTTTACTTAATGTTAAGTACAATCGATACAATTAAGTTCTGAATATAACATCATTCAAATGGCCTCCACGACTTCTTTTGCAGGAACGAATTCGATGAACCCAATTTTTGAGCACTTTTTCCACTAAATCAAGTCGTATGTCATGAATAGCACGTTCAATATTGACTTTTAAAGCTTAAAGAGAGTCTGGTTTATTGCTAAAGACCAATGACTTCAAATAACCCCACAAGAAATAGTCTAATGGTGTTAAATCACAACTTCTTGGAGGCCATTCAATGTCACAATTTCTTGAAATAATCAAATCACCAAACCTTTCTCGCAATAATTCGGTTGTTGCACGTGCAGTGTGAAACGTAGCCCCGTCTTGTTGGAACCTGATGATGTTAAGATCAACTTCTTCCAATTGTGGCCATAAAAAGTTGGTTATCATCGATCTATACTGCTCTCCATTGACAGTAACGATGCTACCAGCTTCATTCCGAAAGAAGTACGGACGGATGATTCCGCCAGACCAAAAACCACACCAAACTGTCAATTTAGGTGTTTTTAGTGGTTGTTCATGAATAATTTGTGGACTCTCTTCGCACTAGAATCGACAGTTTATTTGAGCCGGCGCGTCCAGTAATTTAATCAGATTTATATTAACCGTTATAGTGATTTTAGGCCGATTTTAGACATTGTTTTATGATTTTCCATTAGAAGAAATTTTAATTTTTCATCACTTTACTTACATGCGAAAAAGATGCAACTCGATTACGATATAAAATCAACTCGTTGTCAAGCAATTTTTTATTCGCTATATTAATGAGATAACTACTTTTCTTTTATAGTATTATACTGAGCTCACAGGGCCGCAAAGTTTCGAGTACAACTTTGTCTGGTAGTATGCAGTTCAAACAGATATTTTCATTAAAATAAGATCTACAAAAATTATCTAGATTTATTAATCAAATATATACATATATTGTTAATATTATTATTTCGAGCAATATTTTTGCTGAATTTTGATGTCAGAGATGCACTCCGTTTTGGTCGGCCAGCCAGCTCAAAAAAGCGATAAAATTCTGCAACTGGTGGAGTAAGACCGTATTGGAAAGCTGTCAGGACATAGCGGAGGCATCACTAATGTGTCAGGTTTTAATTATTTAAAAAAATCGTGGCTACTCAAAAAAGCTCAGTGCTTGGGTGCCACATGAGTTAACGCAAAAAAAATGTATTGACGAAATTACCATTAGTGAAAAATGCAATAATTTCTGTACGATTTATCACGGGCGATGAAAAGTGAGTTAAATAGGAGAATATAAAAATAAAAAAAGTCATGATCAAAGACCAGTGACTCTCCACAAATGCCTTTAAAGCCTAATTGACGGCAAACAAGGTGATACTGAGTGTATAGTGGCATTGGAAGGAACTTATCCATTAGGAGCTGTTACAACCTGGCGAACCGATCAATTTTGAGCTCTACAGTCAGCCACTAAACAGCTTACAATAAAGCTCATCAAAAATTTATATATACGAAAGGATTTGTGTTTCAGCATGACATACATACATCTTTGGATAGAACTTGGTTTGGAAGTTTGTTGTTGCACCCACCATTTAGGACGGACCATGCACCATCTGACTACAATTTGTTTCGGTCTCTGCAAAACTCTCTTGGTGGTAAAAAATTGTTCTACCAAAGAGCTGCTGAAGATCATTTGGCCAAGTTCTTTACCTATAAACCACAGAAGCTCTACTCTAATGGAATTATGAAGCTCCGCAAATAATGTCCAAAGATAAAAATATTAAATTTGTATTTGTTTAAAATTAATTTTCAATAATTAAAATTTTGTTCAACAATATACAAAAAGAAAACGGTTGGAATTTTACTCAAAATTAATTTAAAAAAAAAACCAATGCTTTTCTGCTATTTACATTAAGTTGGTCTGTTAGAAGACTATAGTTTTTGATATTGCAAATAAACCTAAGTAGGGAATGACCCCTGCAGCCCTTCATGTAGCCTAAAGTAGCCTTTCCTTAGACGCTTTCTTCCTGTCTGATGGAACGTGGCTTTGTTTCACAATACTTTTTGTCTTCTACTACACACTTAATACAAAAAAAAAATTAAAAAAGGTTGCTTCAACCACTCTTGTAAATTACTAATTATTCGAATAACTTCCTTATATGAAGAAGACAATGGATATTTTTCTTCATTATGACACTTCGTACTCGTACTCGAACAATAACATCTTCCTCAAAAGGCCAATATAAAGTCGATTCAAGTGTATCACGCATACTACTTACTTCTCTCGTATTGTTATTCGTCCGTCTTAGCACGTTATTCATGATTGGACTTGATACCACGTCCATGAAATGAAGTGTGTACTTTTTATTTTTTTCTTCGATAAAGTATAATTAACTTTCTTCAAATAATGCATTAATAATTCCTTCTGAAATACTAACGTCTGTGTGCCAGCTGAAGAAACTACGCAGATTTGCTCTAACCCATTTCTCCCCGATCGGAAACTGGTGACACATCCACCCTATAGTCCTGGCTAACAACAACAGATTACCATTCTTATGGAACTCATATCCCCACCTTCTCCAAGAGCCATAAGGCTCGATAAATAAATTCCCATTTAATATAAGCAGGCGTCTTTCCCAACGTCTGAATCCCCAAGCTAAGACAAAACGCTATGTTATATACACACCGTCGCATAATTATAACCGCACCAAATCTATCTGAATAACTTGCCCTTAGTGTAAAAGAAAAGATGAAGATTTTTACAGTTAAATACAAACTATACCTGAGTTTCAATGCGTAGTAGAAAATAACAACAACTACACAACGGTTTTGCAAAGTTATAACCGCAATAACTAAATTCCTTAGATTTACTTTTATTTACTTAAATTTCTATAACTTTTGAATTTGTTATTGCCTCAATTATTGTTCTTCGTGGAGTTTTGGATGTTATTTCGATACACAATACGAACTAAAAAGCCGCTTGTAATTTCCAAAATATTAAGACCAGGAGACTCCGAATAACTCTCATATTGTACTGTCGCAGTAATTCTAACGTATTACTGGAGGCGGTGGGGTGTACTACCGAAGCTTTTGTCAGTAAATAAGTACTATCCGCCGGTAACATATTTAGAATCTAAGTAGTAAAGGCATTGGATTAGGTGAAGTGGCCGACACCAAGAGCATGTGATCTGAGAATTTTCAATCTAACCTTCTCAAAGACAGGACATTTCATACAGTTCGTCACGAAACACTTTTCACATAGAATAAAAAAATACCTTATTTACTTCGAAGGCTAAAATAAAAATCATTCAATTTATTAATTAATGGTAAACCATTCTTTGATACAACTTAAGTTAATTTGTGAAAAAACAAGAAAATAAGAAATTTATGAATAGGTAACGAAGAAACCAAGAGTCGAGACGCACAAAATAAGCTTGCCTTTTTCATGGAATAAACCAACTTTGGTTAGTCACAATCAATTGGGCTCTTAGACCACTTTTACAGAATACTATTTTTAAGTTTAATGTATCCTTTCTCACACTATCTTATATAAATACAACCAAAAAATTTGCAATTGGTTTAAGGTGGCGGCTTTGCTGTGGTAATAACTGTAACTTAATCTCAATTATCCTAAGTTTTGCAGCAATCGTGCTCAAAATTCGTTCGAAATTTTAAAGATACTTGCCGCCTCAATGATCTGGTCCATGAAAGCCAGATCTCAAGGTCCTCTGCTCGATATGTAGCCCCAAAATCATAAACGACTATATTTCAAAGTTTACAGTCAGAATGAAGTTTTTGATTTTAATGCCTTCCACCACAGACACTCTTGGTAGACCAATCTTGTATTGCAGCATCATTTTTGTCTTGGTATTTGGCATTTTTCGGGATGATGACTTCAATAAACAGCTGGTTAACTGATCTTACACACTGTTGCCGAAGAATGGTTTGTTTTATGTGACACAACCAAGTCACATTCATCTTTAAGCTCCTTGGAAAGAGCTTATAGCGATATTTACGGATTATTTTTAACCGCTTTGCGCACGATAGGGCAGTTTTTCATATCGTTTTTCGCATAACTTAGCATATCGTAAATGGGGTTTCTTGACAAAAAAAAACATCTCAATGAATTATGTTGCAGATTTTTACAACTAGCGATTATAGAAAATCAATTCGATTGAATTAAAACTTAAATATCGCCCGCTAATTTTAAAATTAAAGAATATAACTTTTCAAATGCAACACTCGGAAAATTTCTCAACCAAATTGAAAGAAATGCCACAAAAAGAGCGCTGAAGTTAGCACTTCACATAAAAAAAAATAGAAAGAGTGCTGCTCTTCTGAAAATGGAAACGAAACAATTTTGGAGAACAAAATGTTTAAAGAGTTTTTGGCAGTCTCAAAAATGAATAGTTAGTGGTTTAATTGTTTTTCGTTACATGTGTACAGTTAGTTTTGTCATTGTTCTTTTCACAAATCAAGTATTAAAAAATCGTTATATTAATTAAGAAGCTGTAATTTTCGACTTCAAAGTCAGGAAATCAAATTTATTTTCAGTGTGGAAATTGTTTCTTGATTCCATTCATTCCTAAAAACATCTTCGACGGTAGAGATCCGATCCGATCTCGCTAAATTCCTGAATGCCAACCAGAACTACTATCGTGAGCGAAAGTTTTGATCTTGTGATGGAAAGGAGCCTTATTAACCTTCCGCGAGTAAAAGGATTACAATCCTATTGAATAACTTTTCATGTCCGTATTTTAGTTTATTTTAGTGGATAGTGATTTCAAAGGAAATATTTCAATTCGTCGTTGTCTATGAAGTTTACATTTAGCCAAGAACATTTTTTTCTGGCTGCAAATGATGATTGCATGCTTCTCGTAATAAAAGTTGCAATTATTTCTTTTTAGCAGCGAATTCGCATATAAGTCTCTTGATGTCCGCTTTATTCATCTGAGACATTTATGATTAATATACTTACTTTGCTTTCAATTGCTCGCCAGAAGTCATAATTTAATCATAAATATTAATCTCTCTCAATCGTCATAAATTAGTTTAACCTTTTTGCATGCATACATACATTCTTATGTAAAGGGTTTTCCAAAAGGGATTATATGATTTCTAAGTGTCGTTTTTTTCATTGTATTCAGTAATGTTTACAATTTCATCATGGCAAGATATAAGCAAGAACAACGTTTAAAAATTAATCAATATTATTGTCAATATAATCGTTCTGCAATTGCAACTTTTCGTCCGCTTTTGCCATTATATGGTCGTAATAATCGTCCACCTGTACTCGCTATTCGTCGAATTTTTTAAAATTTCGAGCGTACATTTTTACATAATGTTCAAGAGCCAATAAGATTAAAAAAAACGGTCGAGGTAATGAAAATATTGCTGCCGTTCAGACAAGTGTTGCTAAAGATCGCACTATGTCGATTCCAAGACGTTCTCAAGAATTGGGACTGTCTCAAACCACAACCTGGCGGATTTTGAAAAATGATTTAGGGTTGCATGAAAGGATTTAGGCTTCCATTCGTATTAAATTGTTGTCACTCAATAACTGAAGTCATTGGACCACCATAAAGGTAGTGAATTTGCTGCTTTTGACTTGGAACAACTTGAAAACGATAACGATTTTTTTAAGAAAATCATCTTATCCGATGAGGCTCATTTTCATCACAATTGGAAGAAGTTGATCTTAACAACATCTGGTTTCAACAAGACGGGGCTACGTGTCACACAGCACGTGCAACAACCGAATTATTGCGAAAAAGGAGATGGAGATTCGATTAGCAATAAACCAGACTCTCTTCACGCTTGAAAAGTCAATTCATCGAATACGTTCCTGCAAAAGAAGTCGTAGAGGCCATTTGAATGATGTTATATTCAGAACTTAATTGTATCGATTGTACTTTAAATAAAAAACATTTGAATTTCCTTAACAATTAGTTTTTTTTTTTTAAAGAAATCATATCACTCTTATTGGAAAACCCTATATATATGGACATAAGATAAATGACTGCGTGGAACAATAAACATTGCTAATTCTTTCGTTCCACATTGACATCTAACATCAAATTATATGATTTTCTGTATAATTGAAGTATTTAAAGCTGACTATGCCTGCTAACAGCCGCTGCTGAACAAGCTACAAGCTCAACTCAAGTGAAGCGCAAACAACAAAAGAAAACACCATAATACGGCAACAATTAGACAGACAGACCGTTAGGTTAATGTTTTAGTTATTTTCTCAATTGGCGGCCCACTGGCCCACTCGAGTCGCATTTATTATGAACTTAAATATATAGTAAATACGCAAATTAAGAAGAGACAAAGAGAGAGATAGAGAGTGATGTTGTTAGCGGTACAAGTTAAAACTGTGAAAAAATAAATTAAAAACATTACACAGAGTTCATGAACACTATGGAGCCAGTGTGGGGCCAGTAAGTCAGCAAGCCATAGCGCCGACCGTGATCACAACTGGTTGATCGATTGCACTAGTAGACGCGTATGTAGAGTTCGGGATTTGGCAGGCACATTGCCTTATTGAAACATCGCCGTCGACGTTTTAACAGTTTTACTGGCTCTGTTTTGCTTATTCGCATCTTCTCGTCTCCACGTAATTGATGTGTGTGGCAGCTGTTGAGCACATCGTAATCTTAGGCACGCGTACGCAGCTAACATAGAAAACGGTCAACCGGTACATTTTGATGTCTTCTTTTAACTAGACTAACGACATGCCATAATTGCCTTGTGACGACTGTCTTGCTTTTGTTTACTTAGAAAATTCCTATTCTAATTATTGCACAATATTTTCACAGAATTACTTGCCCCAGTGATTTGATGTGTTTCATCATACCCATTTCCTGATGCTACGGTTATTTATGTTTTACTTTAGCACTATAACGGTGTAGTTGAGGCTCATTTCATGTTTGCTTACAATTTACCTACAAGTTGTTGTTTGCACACGCGCTTTTTATAGCTAAATACCAGAGACGAAGTGTATGATCACACTACGACTGGTAGTGGGCTTGGCTATGGAATAATTTTATGTCATGAAACTGTTTTTGGTATTACTAGGAAGATCGAGTTCTTCTTATAAAAATGAGAAAGACTGTTGTTAACGACGTTTGGAAAGTAATTACCAATTTATCTACAATGCAACTTTGTTACTCCTTTCGGTGCAAACTTAAATCCTCTATCAAACCGTTCAACGTAGTCATCAAGATTAAAATTAAAATTCCATGTGGGATTACTTACTCACTTAACTCCCAAAAAAAAAAACTCACGTGGGACACATACCTGAACCTCACAGAGGTCTCTAAATGCGTTATCAAAGTAGGGAGCTAGGTGAGCAATATAACTTGAGTTGATGATTATTTGAACACTCAATATCCTGGTTTCAGGTCCAACCACGGGATTATCTTTTCCATCCTAGACCCTACCATTTCTTAAACTCTCCTTCTCTCCTCTTTTCTGCCAAATACATGCACATTTTTGATCAGTTATATATTTTAAATTTGACCTTAACTATTGTTCCTTTCTATTGCAGGACACTCGTCTTGAGCTCGAACTCAAGGAAGAGAAGTTGGCGTCGCTACAGCGTGAACTGGAGGAGATGACTTTCGGTGGCAGCACCGAAGAGGAAATCGCACAGCTCCGTCGCTCTAAAAATGAATTGGATCGACGTGTCAAAGAGCAGGAAGAGGAACTGGATGAGATGGCCGGGCAAGTACAATTACTTGAGCAAGCTAAGTTACGATTGGAAATGTCATTGGAGACCATGCGTAAGGAGGCGCGACGTGAGGCGCAACAACGCGACGATGAGTTGGAGGAGGCGCGCAACAGCTCATACAAGAAGATTAAAGGTAAATCGAGAGTGGAATCGATTAATACATATGTACATATGTATGTTACTAAATTATTTTATTCATTTTCAATTCCGCACAGCATTGGAGTGCCAACTGGAGACTGAGCATGAAGAGCGCACATTACTGCTCCGCGAGAAACACGAGCTCGAACGACGTCTCTCTTCGATGGAAGATCAGGATCGCATGGACCGGCAAGCAGAAGAAGCTGCTACGCAGAAACTGAAACGCGATCTACGTAAATACAAAGCGTTACTAAAAGACGCACAAGCACAATTGGAGCGTTCCAAGGTAGAGACACCAGGCAAAGCGCTTATAAGACAACTACGTAATCAACTTGAAGATGCCGAGTCGGCGCGTATGCTCGCCATGAAAGCACGTCAATCCGCCGAAGCTGAGCTCGCCGAAGTGCAAGCTATGTTCGAGGAATCACAGAAGGGGCGCAATGATGCAGAAGAACGTGCCAATGTAGCGCATCGTGATCGTGCCGAATTGCAGGCACAAATCGAGGAGAACGAAGAAGAGCTTGCTGAGTTGATGAAGAAATACAGTGCAGCGGTTAAACAGTTAAATACCGAACAGATCGCAGCTTCGGAGTATGAATTCAAGTTATCTGAACTGGAAGCCGAACGCAACAATCTAAAAGAGACGGTGAGCGAGTTGCAACAGCGCTTGGAAGTCGTCGAAAATATGGCTGATCCATCAACAGCGATGCTCTCAAAGCGGTGAGTAATATGAAAAGTGATTGAATGAACATTTCCACGGATTTGTATTATTTAATAATATTGATGTGTTGTAATATTTTTGTCTCACAGTTTGGAACTACGTACCAAAGAACTTGAGTCTCGCTTAGATCTTGAACAAGCTACACGCACACGTCTTGAAACGCAAGTGGCGCGCCTCAAAGAGACGCTCGAGAAAGTACAGAATGACGTTGCGCAAGCGAAGGCACGTGAAATGCAAGCACAAGACGCGCTCAAAAAATCACAAAAGAGTTTACGTGATATGCGCGAAGAATATCATGTGGCGACGGGACGTGAACAAGAATCTGTGGCGAAACGCAAAGATCTCGAAAAGAAATTGGAACAAGTGGAATCGGAATCATCAGCCTTGAAGAATGATTTACGTCTGGCGTTACAACGAATTGCCGATTTGCAGCAGGCAATGGAAGAGGGTGATGACGACGTGAGCGATAGGTCGGTAGAGACTAAATTTATTAAATTTAAGTTACAAATTATTAAGTTTGTCGTTACTTTTCCAACTTGCAGTGATGACTCACGCAGTACTGATGGTTCGCTTAGCGATCTGGAGGAGCGTTTGCGTCCCATCAAAGTAAAACGCACTACCAATGGCGATATAACGAGCCCAAGCTCAACTAAGACATTGGTGCATGAAAAGGATGACAACAGTCCGAGGTAGGCGATGTTATATCATTTATAAGTGTTTCTACAATATAATAAGGCAGATATATGAATTAATAAAAAAAAACTATATTTAGGTATAAAATATTTAGTTGCTTGGTATAACTGTTACATAAATTTAAATATTCTTTAAAGAAAACTAATAATACAATGTCTATGTATCTAGTAAAGATTATATAATTAAAAAGGGTGATCCATTTCTAGGTAAAAATGGTTAAAAAAAAAGAAAAACCTAGAAAATTCAAATTTAATGGAGAATGTTTATTATCATTCGAAAGAAATTCCTTTTGCATTTATTTTTTGAAGATTATCTCTTACAAATGTTGACCGCGGCTACGTCTCAGATGGTCTATCCGTTGAGTCCAAGTTTCGATGACTCGTTCGAGAATTTCGACTGGTAACTGGCGAATGACACGCGTAATGTTTTGTTCCAAGGCCTGAATCGAAGCGGTATTGTCCGCAAAGACTTTAAACTTTATATATCCCCACAAGAAATAGTCTAACGGTGTGATATCACATGACTTTGGTTGCCAATCGACCGGCCCAAAACATGAAATTATCTGCTCACCGAAGTGTTCTCTCAATAATTTCATTGATTGATGCGATGTGTGGGAAGTGGCACAGTCTTGTTGAAACCAAATGTCGCGGAGATCACGAGTTTCTATTTCAGGCATCAATAAGTCGGTTATCATGACGCGATAACGGTCGCAATTGACGGTTACATTCTCACCGGCATTATTTTTGAAGAAATATGGACCGATAATTCCACCGGCACACAAATCACACCGTTGTTGTTGTTGTTTTTTATGGATGAAATGGCAGCTCTTGAATCTCTTCAGGTTGTTTTTCGTCCCAAATGCGGCAATTTTGCTTGTTTACATACCCATTGAGCCAGAAATGGGCCCCATTGCTGAACAAAGTTTGGTTCGAAAACGTCGGATCTTCTTGGAACTTTTCAAGAGCCCATAGAGCGAAGCGATGTCGCTTGGGAAGATCGAGCGGCTTCAGCTCTTGCACAAGCTGTATTTGTACGCTTTCAATTTAAGATCTCTACGTAAAATGCGCTAAGTTGTTCCATACGTCAGTCCGAGTTGCTGCAAACGGCGACGAATCGACTCTCCACGGTCTTCGTGTACACTCTCAATCGTCTAATATCAGTTATTATTCAATCAAATAATCATCTTTAAAATCAAAAACTATTCCTACTTACGGAAATAATGTTTCGCAATGTATCCATTGGATAACCTAACTTTTTACACGTAAGGTTATTTTCTTAAAAATATTATCAAATTGAATTTCAATTGATCGTAATGCTTGACCACTTGCGGATATCATGCAGGATTACGACTATCTCCAATCAGTGCAATAATACGCAAATTCGCACCAATCACAGCAAGAAAAGTACCACATTTGCTAAATAGAAAAAGAAAACATTAACTTTTGCACCAAAAATTCACGCAAACCGTCTTCAATCATATTAAATTCCATAATAATTCGAAATTTTTAGAGCTATTCAGCAAATATTTACTTTCGAATCGTCGTAAATCATAAAATAATGCGATAAATGTTGTGCAAAATTTTATCCTAAAAAGTAAAAATGTTCTGTTTTTCGGAATTTTCCAATTTTTTCACTAAGAATTTAAAATTTTTACTATTCGGAAAGCTATTCTAGAACAAATTTACATTAAATTCTAAATAAAAATTCAATATTCGATATTCCCAATTTACTGATATTTATTGGATTTTCCTAAAATTTTCTTTTGCAAAAACCGTTTTCTGACAATTATAATCAACTGAATAAAAATGAGATAAATCGTCTAAATGAAATCGAATATTTTTGCGTTGATTCATGTGTCACCTAAACATCAAGCTTCTTTGAGTAGCAGCTACCCTTTTTTTTTAAATGATTCCAAACTGTGGCGTGAGTGTGCAACCATCATCAGCTCTTGAGTACTGTGCGATCCGAACGAGGTGCATCTTTGACATTAAAATATCCGGAACTGCAATCGAGAAAACCACTCCTGGCTCCCGCGTTCATTTACTAAACAAATGTTTGAGCCTGCTTTGCGAGTCTTCTACCTTTTTTATAGTAAAAAAGCATCACATAACCAAGGCGAATTTATAACGGTGAGAGCAGGAGAACAAATACTCGTGTATTTTGTTTTTGGTTTCGAGTAGAGATTGTCAATATCATGGGAAATTCTTTGGCTTTTAGAACAGCACAAACTCACTGTTGCTCTGTTTTTCAAAATTTTCGCATTTACAAATAGAAAATCAAATCAAATTCAAGCGAACAAAGCATAAGCTGAAGAATAATTTTGAAAATCTCGATGTTCAATGAATGAAAGTTGAATGCGCTGCCATAGTAACTTCACCTTGTTAAATTCGCCTTGCACATAACGTACTCATTTTCAAGTGAAAAAAAAAACAACTTTACACGATTTAGGATTTACAGAGCTATTTCAAAAAAAATATTGCTTAAATTTTCATCATACATATTCGTCTTTTTTATAAATGACAGTTATACCACTGCACTAATTATTAAAAATAATTTAATGCAGTTAAATATGTATATATTTTATATATTATTTAAAATGCAAATAAATAATTAACATTTTAAATTTTATCAATATTATTTGATTCTAATCAAGTATTCCACTTATACACCACCACCGCAACATCCAATGAACAAACAAAAACAATTCCATTCCTGCTACCGCCACCACCAACTACTTCCACAACTAATCTCTCTTTGGTATACTAAAAATATATTTTTTTTTAAAAATCGTTCTCTCATATTATCTCCCAAACACCCACTAACGCATCCTGGCACGACGCTTACTCTTACACAATCATCTTGTTGTTTTTATTTATGCGTTTTTATATTTTGACATATTTTTATTATTATTTCATTCTTTGATACATATAACTGCTTTCGTTTATGCATTTTATTTTAATGCACTTTTATAAAAACTCATTCACAATCATTCCTTTACCCACCACCACCACTTTGTTTCGTGATCCGCTTTCCGATATACGTTTTGTGTGTATACAAAAACAAAAGCTTTTTCTTATTGTAGAATCACATTGACCTCACCATCATCACCGCATATACATAAATTGGCGCGACAGGCGATAGCCGAGGATGCAACGAGAGCCACTTCAACGACGACTACGTCAAATAGTATTAGCAAGGAACAAGGTGGCGAAGCCTTGAAGAATGGTGAGGCTTGAGGAGCTGAAAAGGCATTTGGGCAGAAGTAAAATGCAATGTGAATAAATGTTGAAAGCTATCTTGTTCCAAGGAGGAACAAAGTGTTGAACAATGCTGAAAGCAAATTTGTACGTTGCTGGTTTTCACATAATTTTAAGCTTATTATGAGTGAAGGAAAAATATGAAAAAATAGCAAGGAAAATAATAAATAATAACGCAAAAACAGAAAAGAAAATACTTACATATGTTTAGTCGGTAACAGAAATGAAAAACCTGAAAGCAATTTTATATTTGAATGTAAAAATTTTATGAAAAGAGCGAAGTAAAACGATAAAAGCTTATGAAAAGAGCAAGCATGCAAGTGATTGGAATAAAGAGCGCGAAAAAAGAGTATGCGAAATAAATGGCAATCCATTAACATGTAGAGTCTGAGCAACATTTTTTGTTTTTGTTTTAAAAAAAGCAAAATATGATTTGAAATGAAGTTAAACAAGAACACCAAAATACGGCATAAAGAGCATTATAAAAATTTAATAAGAGCAAATAAAAAAAAAAATATTTTAATATTTTGATACATAAAATTTTCGAAGGAGAAAAGCAAACTTTACTACTATTACTACTACAGAATACTAAAAAAAATGAAAAAAATATTTAATGGAATATTTAAATTACATATAACAATGATACTTAGTCCAACAAAATCTTAGTCAAAGAAAATAAAACAAGAAATATTTCAAATTCATACATACACACTTACTACATACATACATATAATAGCTGATTAGTAATATTGAGTTAGCAAAATGATGATGGAAGGTACTACCATTTACGATTACTTTAGCAAAACCATATTTTTTTTGTTTTTAAATAAAGCTGTATTAATGAGCGACTACAGAAAATTAGCTAGTTAATTGTGAGAAGAAGAAAATTATTCACATACTTTCGTACGTAATCTCACGCGAACGGTTCTACATACATAATTAAGTGAATCAATCGCAATCAGACAAGTAACCCTCAAGGAAATATGAACACTAGCATATAATTTTAGTTCAATCATAATGAAGTATGCGCTCACTCCCGCTTTAAAATTTTCGTCTCAATTATTTCCCAACTAAACAATATGAAAAAAAAATGCAAAAAAAAAAATGAAAAATGAAAATTAAATCAATTTTTCGTTAAAAAAGTATTGCATATATAACATTAACGTATGTGCATAATATGTATTTATGTAATAATTTATTTTTAAACACACACAGAAACACAACGAAATGTTAAATAATTATACATATATATATTTTTAAGTAATTGGAAGCGTGAAAGTGGCTGCTGTTTAAATTATTATACCTAAATATATATTCACCATATACATATGTATGTATTTTCATTTAAATTCATATCAAACATACATATGTATGTATGTGTAAATTTTCTTTTTCGAAAATCTGAAAACAGTTCTATTTCGCCTATCGCTTTTTTGCATGCTGGTGGCAGCCGGCAGCGCTTAAACGCTTCCACATGTTAAGTTTTTCTTTCTTAATGTTTCACACATACATACATACTTTTTATTACAAATTTTGTTCTTCTTTATTGTATATGTTTTACACAATTTATTATTTTATTATTGTTCGAATGATTAACTTTCATATATAAATATGCTCTTTTAATACGATGCATACATATATATATATATATATATATACATTTCTATGCTATTTTTTTATTATGTTTAATATTATTTAAATATTATTTAAGTATGTTTTTTATTTAATTAAATAATTCAATATGTAATTAATTTCTTTACCGTTTATATATACAATTAAAATAAATATATGAAAATTATACAATTGAAATCAGAGTCTTTTCACTTATATATGTATTTTTTACTGCCATATTGATTTAATGATCACGTCCTCTATATTCGCCATCGAACCTTTTACCTTACATAAGATGCGTTTTATAACAGTTTAGGCGATTATGGTCGACGTTTCGTTTCTAATTTTTAATGTAAGTCCAATATTAAGCCATCTCCAAACGGCTAATGTATATTCATATGAATCTATTATTGCCATGTGACTCGCAAACGTTTGAAGGGGTACGTACACTTGAGCAACGAACACATTTAGAAATAACTTTAAGTACATATCGATCAACGACACTGAAGATGGCAGAACGCCGAAACCGGTTTGTCTCCAAACCAAATTTGACAAGGGACGATGGGAACTCGTTCCAATATTCATGACATATCGTCTCCTTTTTGGGATAAACTCGTAACTACATTTTTTTTCCGAAAATTAAATTTTCAGTGCATTATACCGTTCAGCACTCCTGTCACGGGCCACTCCAGAAATTCGGAAAATGATTTTTTTCTTTCAAATGATACATTGTGGTCTCAAAAATGTTATCCCGAAAGATTACGACAGATAAACATTTCTAAATGCACCATTTTCGTTCTCTAGTTGAAGCGTCTATTTCAGTAAGTAAGGTATACTCAAAACTTTAAACGCGTTTAACTCAAGACTGCTTTTTTCAAGTTGGCCGGAAACATAACTCAAACAATTTACAACCGATTAACTTGAAATTTTGAGAACATCTTCAGAAATACATTATCTACAGAAGTACGTAGGATCTGTTCTCTATCTTGCATAGTTTTTTTTTATTAACAAATTTCGAACAATTTTTTAGACCAAATTGTTACTTTTTCTTTAGAGACCCGCCATTTTGTCAAAAATGCATATATTGAAAAAAATTACGTACTTCTGTAGCTATTGCTATTTACAAGCGGAATCCCTTCAACAACTTATTAAAATAAAAAAATTACAGGAGCTGTGTTTCCGGCCGTGGTTCCCGAAAAAATGGATATATCTTAGGGAGAACGTTGTATAGCCGCCATTTTTAAATTAATTTTTCTTAAAAAAATTGTTATAAGCAGTTAATTATATGTACAATAAATGTCTTTTGTGAAAAATCAGATTTATTTAATAGTTTTCCCGAAAAAAATCTCAAAAAGCCCTATTGGATTTTAGTCGCCTCTTACGACACGTATGCCTTACCGCGGGTAAATACTGGAACCCCTAACCCGCAGGAGATCTTTTGATTTTCTCGTATCTTCAAGTTCGTTCAATATGAAATCGTATCTGCCGTAAATTTCACCAAAACGTTAAGATGCTGGACAAAAGACCGATGTCTAAGAATATTTAAAGATTTTAAAAGTTTGGGAAAATTACTACCCCAAGATTATCACAATTTTTATGATCATTTAAATAAATTGTAAACATATTTTAAAATTATTAAATGTATAATAACTGTTAAGTTAAAATTAAATGAAATTGTTTTAATTAATAAATAGAAAATAATAATGAATCGAGAGCTTTGCATATCAAAATTGCTCTCCGCACTTATCCGCAACTGGACGCATGACAATTAAATGAGTCACTAGTGATTTTGGCATATCAATTGGGTCATGTGGTGATATATTCGACGAATTATAGATGTTCAGGAGTAACTAAATAAAGTCAATTGCGATGTAGAATTACAGAAATGTATTCTAACATGTGACGAAACATAAGTTAAGTGATATGACATTGAAATTAAAGCTCGATCATAGCAAAGGAGACAATCTGACTCGCGAGGACCGAAAAATGCTAAGTGCGGCCGAACTTGAAGGTTATTTACTGCCTTTTTCGATTCTAGGTCAAATGGTTAGTAAAGAGTACTATCTGCAAGTTCAACGACGTTCGGGGGAAGAATCAGAAAATATCCCGTGCTTAACTTTAATGGGGACTATTTTGAAGACGACAACGTTGTTGCAGACGAATAAATATATATATTTTATTTAAAAAAAATTAAAGTACTCTTTTTTGGACCCATCTCGTATCCATTTTATTAGAAAAAAACTGGTTTCTTTTAACCCTATGTATTGTAGTTAAAACAAAATTGGTATAAAAGTAACTAAAAACAGGAAGGGCTGTCTTTGGTCATGCCGAAGTCTTTATACCTTTCATGAACATACGAAATTTATTGCGATTTGTAAATTTCGATTGCGATGATTTTCAATGTCAATATAAACTTGAATTTACGTCTGTACTATACCAAATATCTTAGATGCCTTTGTGGCGGATTTTTTACCTAAAACAACTCATATATGAACAAATCGGTTGAATGGTGGCTATGTGATATAGTATTCCGACTTCTATGATTTTTTACTATTAATATGGAATTCATAATATGTGTGCAATTTCACGCTCTAGATGATTTTTTGACGAATTTTTGACCGAAAACCGTCTAGCTGAGCAAAGCGGTTGTATGGGGGCTACAGTATATAGTATTACAATTTCGCTAATTTTCAGAACCAACATGCAATTTAGTATGTGCAGGCTCCAAATCTCTTAGGTACTTTTTTGATGAATTTATGACCCAAAATTTCATATCTGAAAAATCGGTCGTATATATGCTATAAAGGTTCGATCTGGCTAGTTCCTATCGTTTAAACATATAGGTGGATTTTCCTACGAAGTTTGGTTGAAATATCTGAAATAATGAAGGACTAGCTTGCGCTTCTGATACAATCGGTATAAATTTTAGTGGTCTCTTCTTCTGGTATTTACATACTTCGGACCAAAGTTAATATACCATTTCATGTACATGAAAGGTATAAAAATTATTTTGAAAAGTTAATAATTAATTAAAATATTTTACATTTTAAATTTTTTCTCTTCATTTAAACCGTTATTTTAATTTATAAGCATGTTTTACCAAAAAAGTCATAATAGTAAAAAAAAACATATTCATAATTAATTGACTTTACGTAGTTATTGTAGTACATGTAAGTAAAAAATAAAAGATGAACAACTGGTATATACATATTACAAAAATATACGTAAAAATTCAGAAACCTTTACAAACCCATAGAGATTTATTAGTAAATAATTTTAATTTAAGGATTGTTTCCTTTTAGAGATTTTTAATAATAAACTTAACATCAACTAATCATGCAAAATGTTTGAATAGCACAAGAACAATAATCTAAAAATAAACTGAAATAAAGAAAATAAATGGTGATATAAATACAATTCCAAACAAAAAGTTTAAAAGTAAACTTTCTTTCTATCATTCTGCCATAATAAGTTGCCTACTACATCAATAAAAAGTTTGACAGAATCTTTTGACAATTTATTAAATATTACAGGTAAATTAAAACTTAAACTTAACAAACGCATTAGAAGAGAAATTTTAATTAAAATTTTTTTTTAATTGCTTCATATTCATAGTAATATCTCCATGCGACATATGAAATTATAATATAAAGCAGAAAAGAATTTAAAATACATTATCCGAGTAATATAAACTTTTAGTTTTCCCCTAAAACTTTAATGCGAAAGCGTGAGCTAAGTTGATTTCTAAGCAATATTCTAGTATTTGAACATATTTCTATGCGTTGAATACTGCTAATGGAAATCATTTGACAATTCATCTCATTCATTTCAGTTTATTTTACGAACAAC
Organism: Neoceratitis asiatica; assembly: GCA_030068015.2. Taxonomy (NCBI): domain Eukaryota; kingdom Metazoa; phylum Arthropoda; class Insecta; order Diptera; family Tephritidae; genus Neoceratitis; species Neoceratitis asiatica. Next base: position 43,918,767 of record CM061529.1, read on the forward strand.
ATATTCCTAATATTAATCCCCGCAACCATTGCTTGCCTCAGGTTGATCATTAAGTTTATTATAAATTGGAAATAAACCTAAAATAAGTGAAAATAAAAATATACTTGGTTTGTAGATTTTGAAAGACAAATTATGCAGAGGTCAAGATGGAACATGGAATACATGACATAATTTTTATTGTATATCTAATCTAATTAAACCTAAATGCATATGAACTTATCTAATGTAATAATATTATACAAATATTTAATATAAAAGATTATGTAATAAAATGTATTGTTATTAAAGCGAAAAATGAAATTTTTTCAATAGTTTTGGTAAAAATCTCTTGAGCGAGCTACGAACGAATATTTGTGAGCACCCAGCTGAACTGAACGGTTCTGTTTTCATAAAATACTATCAATGTTTTTTAAAGTTAGTCTTAATCCTTAATGAAACTGGCATTAACCAAATCCTGAGTTCTTTTTTTTCCAATTTTGTGCCCCCTGAACCTTGGAGCAAATTATTTATCAAATTTATCTTCGACTGAACATTTGATACTCAATGAAAAATTTTCACTGAGTTGCATAGCTTCTAATACGAATTTAAAATTCTATCACGGATACTCATTAGCAGTTTAATAAGTCGACCAATAGAATCAAAAATCTAGATGGATCAATAGTCTAGTCGAGAAAATATCATTGGATAGCTTAATAATTTGCGGAAAATAAAGGGTTTTCCAATAGAGATGATATGATTTCTAAGTGTCATTTTTTGCCATTTTTAATGATCATGATCTGATATTTTTTTAAATTGTATTCAGAAAGAACAAAGTTTAAAAATTATTCAATATTATTATCAAAATAATCGTTCCGCAATTGCAACTTTTCGTGCGCTTTTGCTTCTCCAATGGGGCTCACTTTCATCTGAGTGGTGCGGCAAATAAACAAAACTGTCGATTCTGGTGCGAAGAAAATCCACAAATTATTCATGAACAACCATTGCATTTACCTATGTTGACAGTTTGGTGTGGTTTTTGGTCTGGTGGAATCATTGGTCCGTACTTCTTTCGAAATGAAGCTGTTAGCACCGTTACTGTCAATGGAGAGAGGTATAGATCGATGATAACCAACTTTTTACTCCCACAATTGGAAGAAGTTGATCTTAACAGCATCTAATTTCAACAAGACGGCGCTACGTGTCACACAGCACGTGCAACAACCGAATTATTGCGAGAAAGGTTTGATGATTTGATTATTTCAAGAAATTGTGAAATTGAATGGCCTCCAAGAAATTGTGATTTAAAACCGTTAGTCTACTTCTTGTGGGGTTATTTGAAGTCATGGGTCTTTGGCAATAAACCAGACAGTCTTCAAGTTCTAAAAGTCAATATTGAACGAGGTTTTCATGACATATGACTTGATTTAGTGGAAAAAGTGCTTAAAAATTGGATTCATCGAATTCGTTACTGCAAAAAAAGGCGTGGAGGCCATTTGAATGATGTTGTATTCAGAAGTTAATTGTATCGATATGTTCCCTTCCACCACCGTAACACGGTAACAGACAAACTTTGAATACTTTGCATATAAGTATTAGAAACAAACAAATCATTTTTGTGTTCTGACAGGCAATCAAAAACTTTGATATAACTTTCAAAATAGAGTTTCCAAAGGACACCCCCTACTACAAGTTGGAACTTTGTTACGCACATGTTTTATATTTAACTTAAGAATGTGTATGTACTTTTGAAATGAACAACAATGAATTAGAAAACTTTCACTAACGACGAGCTGACTTTGAAATTTTTCACTTTACCATTCCAACATAGTTTTCGAAAGTCATCGTGCTCAAGTCATGAATGACGGATGATGTCCGTACATAAGAGTGTGTATATGTTAGTATGTATCTGCACATATTTGTACAAGACTGAATTTTATGAATGATTGAACTGCACACACAACGGTGTCATTAAAAACTGACATTGTGACGTTGAAATAACAAAGGAAAGTACATATGTATGTATATGCAAAAACAACTATAAAAATTGCCTTTTTTCCACAACAACGAAAGGTGCAACGCAATCGAAAATCAACCGCAAACACGCAAGGACAATGAGAAAAACGCCCACAAAGGTCATGTGCCGTAAAGAGCAAGCTACATACATAACGATATATTATACTTTAATACTTAGATGAGCAGGCAGACATGTACACATGGAGAGAAAGAGTATGGAAATGTCAATAACACACCTGTTGTTGGATTTATTATTAAACAATGCGAATAAATAACAGTACATTGACTGAAAGCAACAGGTCCTTTATTACGTCTACGAATTGTTGAAAACGAAATCATTGTCGTGTGTCGCCTTATAAATAAAACAAACCCAAGAAAGCAATTACTTATACGATTTAAAAAAGAAAATCCATACATATATTTGTACATAAATATGTATATAACACAATTATGATAAATCAACATTTTACACGAACCGAGTATTAAATTAATTTTGGCCGCAATGCCGCAGGATTGACATACTAGTTCGCATAAATGAAACATAAAGACATATAAAATTATCAGAGCGTTACGAGTATGGGAAAATCTAATTGGTGTTGCATGCCACAGTTATTTTTTAATTATATGATTTTATGAAAATATTTGCTAATATGCATATGTATGTGTCAACACTTTTCTGCCTACAAGTATATATTTAAATTCCAGCAGGCATTTCGTGGCTCCTTTCATGTTTTAATCTACACTCGATAATTACATTCCTCCTGCTGTTGCATCACCCAATAACGGTGCCTCGGCATTAAGTGTTAAGTACATGCATTTGTACATACTTGAATTTATATGCATATGTACATACACATACATATAGTACGTGATAACCTCCCGGTCTGCATGTGTTCTGCACCTCGATGTCTGACTGCTGTCTCAAAAATACAATACTATTATCGATCAAACAACAAAACTCTCATTTATGATATTTTTGGCCAATTTATGTGGGGCTGTCGATGTGGATTTCACATGTTTTATGCACAACATTTTCAACACAGTCACTTATTGAATTTCAGCAAAAGTGGTAGGAAAACACGGAAAAACGGAAATCGTGGCCTAAATTTTTAGTTTTTTTTTGGCTCAAAAAGTGCCTAATGGAAGTTAAAAATAAGTGGACAAATTATTTGGAATATTTTTGTTAAATTCGTTAAAATGGATGATCGTACGATTGACTCCATTTTTTCGGGCTCTCTGGAATCCCTGCCGCCAGTTAGTTCGAAAATTGTACGCATTTTTACGAGTTCTACTTTTACGGGTGTGTTAGTTATTCTGTTTTCTTGTTGGCAAAGATTGCATAATCTGCAAAAAGTAGCATTTTGACCTTGAATATTTCATAAAATTGTATTTGTTTAGATACCACCATGGAGCGCAATACATTGATGGCAAAATGTTATCCACGTATTAAGGATTATTGTCGTGAAAAACATGGTCTGGAGTTTCAGGTAAGATGTTATTGAAATTGTTATATTATGCAACATTTTTTTTATTGTTTATGCGGCTATTGTTGTAAATTAGTGATCTCAATGACAAATATACAACAGAAAAATGATAAAAGTTAACGTATCTAACTTTTAAATATGCGTATTTTCTAGAAAAAAATATAAATCTGCAACAAACTCCCTCAAATATAGTTTTGAAAGCCCAAATTACTGTAATATATGAAGCTGTTCTGACATTTTTCAATTTTATGAAGTGTGCACAAAGTGAGTCTTTCAGAAATGGAGAAATAGTACTTCAAACCTGCAGGATTTAGATCTCTATTACCATTTCTAAATGCATCGAAAACTACTGAAAATCGAGAAAATCATTTATTATTATATAGGGTGATCCAAGTAGAGGTAATTTTTTCAATAGCCTTCTTTGACAGGCTACACGTGAGTCGTGTCAAGCTGACATGTTAGTCTTGATCAGTATTGTTTGGCATTTCATCAAGGACAGACCTACGCCTGAACAACGTTTACAAATCATTCAACTTTATGACGAAAATTCACGTTCTGTAAAGAATGTGTTTCGCGCGCTGGTCAACATGATCGGAATACTGAGCGTACTATTCGCAACATCGTTACCCATCTTTACAGCCAGCATTCATTCATCAGCAGCGAAGAAAATATAGCGGCCGTAGCAGAGAGTGTACACGAAGACCGTAGAGGGTCGTCAATTCGACGCCGTTCGCAGCAACTCGTACTGACGTATGGAACGACTTAGCGCAATTTACGTCGCGTTCTTAAATTGAAAGCGTACAAAATACAGCTTGTGCAAGAACTGAGCCGCTCGAACTTCTCAAGCGACATCGCTTCGCTCTATGGGCTCTTGAAAAGTTCCAAGAAGATCAGATGTTTTCGAGCCAAATTTTGTTCAGATTTTGAAGAGATTCAAGGGCTGCCATTTCATCCAGAAAAAACAACGGTTCGGTGGGGTTTGTGGGCCGGTGGAATCATCGGTCCATATTTCTTCTAAAATGCCGGCTAGAAGGTAATCGTCAATGCCGACCGTTATCGCGTCATGATAACCGACTATTTGATGCCTGAAATTGAAACTCGTGATCTGCGCGACATTTGGTTTCAACAAGACGGCGTCACTTCCCACACATCGCATTATTCGATGGATTTATTGGGAGAACACTTAGGTGAGCAGATAATTTCCCGTTTTGGGTCGGTCGATTGGCCACCAAGATCGTGTGATATCACACAGTTAGACTTTTTCCTGTGGAGATATGTAAAGTCTAAAGTCTATACGGATAATCCCGCGTTCGATTCAGTCCTTGGAGCAAAACATCACGCGTGTCATTCGCTAGTTACCAGTCGAAATGCTCTAACGAGTCATCGAAAACTGGACTCAACGGATGGAACATCTGAGACGTAGCCGCGGCTAACATTTGAAAGAGATAATCTTCAAAAAAAATTGCCAAAGAATGTTATTTCGAATGATAATAAACATTCCCCATTAAATTTGTACTTTCTGTGTTTTTTCTTTCTTTAAAATGTGGGGAAACCTCGAATGGGATCACCCTTTAAACTATTATGATTTGTTTGATTTGAATTTCGGTAGGTAAGGTAGCTTTTGGGGAAACAATAAGAGCTATTTCGACCGATACACTATAATTATCGTCCTATAACCTTTTTTAAATCTTCTTTCTTTCAACTACGATATTTTCTACGACATTTTGCTCTTACTTTTTCCCCTGGTTCACATTCCATACAGTTCTTTAGTTTTGGAAAACTTCCTACACAAAATGTACAATGGACGCAGTAGCCGAGCGGTTAGTTAGCGGTGCGTATTGCCATGTTGAGGGTCATATACTCCAATTCCTAATTAACCAACGTCCAAACTTATAAAAAGCTAATTTTAAACAAGTAAAGAAGAAGACGGAAGAGAAGGACGACGTGATCAAAGATGTTTGTGCTAAGCGATTCTAACACCAGATTGGCAAAGAAAGTATTTTTGGCATTTTTGGTAGATTCCAGCACACGGAAATTCGTCAAACTACATGGCTATCGCCGGATTAAAAAACACACAACCAAATCAATCAAATTGTGATTGACGGGACATGTATACAGTGTTTTAGATGTGCGTACGTTCCGAGTACCTAACGTCGGCTCGGATCACTATCTTTTCGCAGTGAATATACGCACCCGCCTCTGTGAAGCAAAGAAAGTTCGTCGTCTAAAAGCTGCAATCACAACAGACAACCCTGCAGTTTTCTACTCGACTTGCACTCCTGCTCTCTGAGAGCATTCATCAACATTTCTACACTGTGAAACTGTGGAACGACATCTCTAGCTCCCTCCCTACATACCGCTGCTGCAGAAGCATTTGGATTTCGGCACGGCTAAAGAAAGAGCTGGTATGATGAGGATTTCCGCACTGCAGCGGATTGCCTACCTCGCAACGTTGCGGTCAACCACAACTCCTACGGGTAGGATAGATACCGTGAGCTGAAGAGGGAAGCGAGACGCATTCGGCGACAAAAAAAGAGGCCGAAATGCGTGAATACGAAGAGCTTGAGAAGCTGACGTAAAATGGTAATAATCGAAAATTCCATGAGAAGATTCGGCGACTTACAGACGGTTTCAGGACCGGAGTAGACTCGTATAAGGAACAAAGGTGGTAATCTGGTGACAGAGCATGCTTAGTGTATGGAGGGAACACTTCTCCAACCTGCTCAATGGCGGTGGGAGGGAAAACCCCGTAGATGGCGAACCCGAAACCCGATTATGAAGAAGTTCGAATAGCGATTGCAATTAAAAAATAATAAAGCGGCAGGAGCCGATGGCCTACCAGCCATGCTATTCAAATACAGCGGCGAAGAACTAATAGAGGGAAAATAGAGGGAGAGAGATAGATAGAGCAGGTGTTAGTGACAGTAATTATATATATAACACCTGCTCTATCTATCTATATATATAATTACTGTCACTAACACCTGCTCTAGCTATATCTCTCCCTCTCTTTCCCTCTCTCTCTCCTTTTCTTGCCCTCTCTATCTCTCTCTCTCTAATAAGGTGCTTGCATCAGCATCGGATGAACGCATGCCCGACAATTGGAACCTCCGTGCGCTCTGCCTAATCCATTAAAATGGGGACCCCAATTATCGTGACATAAGCCTCCATACACACAAGCTTTTCATCGATTTTAAAGCTGCATACGACAGCACAATAAAGAGCTGCCTCTACGCCGCTATGACTGAATTGATATATTTTCGGCTATGTAAATTGACCCTGGACTAAGATGAAGTTCAGTCAGAGCCTTTCGATACCAAACGAGGTCTCAGACAGATCTCGTCCTTTCTCGATGAACCAAAACCAAACTCTACAAGTCGTTCATCATTCCGATATATGCTGCAGAAGCTTGGACGATGTCGACATGCGATGAGTCGGCTTTAGAGGAATGTTTTTGCGGAAGATTTAAGATTCTTTGCGCGTTGGCAACGGCGAATACTGCAGACGGTGGAGCGATGAGCTGTACGAGTTATAGGCGACATTACCATAACATAGTTCAGAGACTTAAAAGTCAGTGGCCTCGCTGGTTAGGTCATGTCGTTCAAATAGAAAGATACTAGCTTTCAAAGTATTCGAAACAGTACTCGCTGGTGGAAGCAAAGGAAAAAGAAGACATCCATTACGTTGGAAGGATCAGGTGGGCAACTACCGGATTTCCCTTGATATTCCCAACTGGCGCCGAACAGCACAGAGAAGGAACGGCTATTGTCAGCTATAATCGCATATGTGGCGCCTACGTCAAAGAACAAGAAGAATAATGACCGATGATTCCACCGGCCCACAAATCACACCAAACCGTTGTTTTTTTGGATGGATTGGCAGCTCTTGAATCTCTTCAGGTTGCTTTTCGTCCGAAATGCGGCAATTTTGCTTGCCATTCAGCCAAAGAAAATTTTACTCGAAAACGTTGGATCTTCTTGGAACTTTTCAAAAGCCCAAGAGCGAAGCGATGTCGCTTGTGAAGGTCGAACGGCTTCAGTTCTTGCGCTAGATATATTTTGTGTGTTTTCAATTTAGTCAGTCCGAGTTGCTGTGAACAGTGCCGAATCGACTCTCCACGGTCTTCGTGTACACTCTCAGCTACGGCCGCTATATTTTCTTCACTACGTGCTGGACGTGGTCGAATATTATCCAATGACGAATGCTGGGTCTCAAGATGGATGATGGTGTTGCGAATAGTAAGCTCAGTAGGCCGTTGTTCAGGCGTAAGTCTCCATGATGAAATGCCAAATAATACCGACCAAAAAATAATATGACAGCTTGATACGTCGAACGCGTGATCTGTCAAAAAAGGCTAATGGAAAAAGTATATCTACTTGGATCATATACTTCGTGTATGTAGAACAGTTGAGTATAAAAAAATGCTTTTCTAATTCCGGTCACGGCAAGGAATGTTAATCCCCCTGAGTAAATTATAGCTATATATATAAATAAATTATAGCTAGGCCAGCCGTGACCCATATAATTTTCAAGTATTTTTACCAATCAGTTGCCTTTCAATCCCTCTTCTCGGGCATTATACGATGGAACATATTGCAACTTTCAGAGAGCACCTTTTAGCATAAAAAACTTTTATTGACCATGATGATGGTTTATGGTTACAAATATATTAATTATTGCAATTAACTACCTTTTCCTCTTAAATTAATTTCTACTAATTTTACAGGTTGTCGACATGCGTTGGGGTGTTCGCGACGAAGCTACCGACGATCACATGACCACGGAATTATGTATGCGTGAAATTCAGAATTGTCAGAGACTTTCAATGGGACCGAATTTCATTGTATTTTTGGGACAAAAATATGGCTATCGGCCAATACCGACATATATTGTCTCGTCGGAATTGCAATTGATTTGTGAAGAACTCACTTCGATGGGTGTGGATCGGGCGCTGCTAGATTTGTGGTATAAAAAGGATAGTAATGCTGTACCTCCAATGTCGGTTCTGCAACCGATCTCATCGATTTTGATCAACTTCAATAATAAGGTGAGCTGTGAGGGAAATTATATTGTTAGTTTTATTTCATATTAGTCAAATGAGTTGCTAAGATCATTGATAATATAACGGTAAGAGAATTGATTAAGTGAAATTAGCATCGTCAGTTGCAAAATAATTTAAGCGTAAGGTCGACTTTTGGTTAGGAAGCCCTCTAACTAAGCTATAGTTAAGTCGAAACGTGATCCATTTCCAGGTTCCCTACTTTTTCAAAGAAAAATATACAGAACATTCAAATTTAGTGGGGAACGTTTATTATGATTTGAAAGAACTTTTTTCGGCATTTATTTTTTTAAGATTATCGCTTTCAAATGTTGGCCGCGGCTACTTCTCAGATGGTCCATCCGTTGAGTCCAATTTTCGATGACTCGTTCGAGCATTTCGACTGGTAACTGGCGAATGACATGCGTGATGTTTTGCTCCAAGGCCTGAATCGAAGCGGTATTGTCCGCATAGACTTTAGACTTTACATATCCCCACAGAAAAAAGTCTAACAGTGTAATATCACACGACTTTGGTTGCCAATCGACCGGCCCAAAACGTGAAATTATCTGCTCACCGAAGTGTTCCATTAATAAATCCACTGATTGATGCCATGTGTGGGAGGTAGATCATCGCCTTGTTGAAACCAAGTGTCGCGGAGAACACGAGATTCAATTTCAGGCATCAAATAGTCGGTTATCATGGCGCGATAACGGTCCCCATTGACGGTTACGTTCTCACCGGCATCATTTTTGAAGAAACATGGACCGATGATTCCACCGGCCCACAAACCACACCAAACCGTTGTGTTTTCTGGATGAAATGACAGCTCTTGAATCTCTTCAGGTTGCTCTTCATCCCATATGCGGCAATTTTGCTTGTTTGCATACATACCCATTGAGCCAGAAATGTGCCTCATCGCTGAATTTAGTTTGAAAACGTCGGATCTTCTCGGAACTTTTCAAGAGCCCATAGAGCGAAGCGGTGTAGCCTGGAAGGTCGAGCAGCTTGAGTTCTTGCACAAGCTATATTTTGTACGCTTTCAATTTGAGATCTTGGCGTAAAATGCGCCAAGTCGCTCCATACGTTAGTCCGAATTGCTGCGAACGGCGCCGAATCGACTCTCCACGGTCTTCGTGTACGCTGTCAGCTGCGGACGCTATATTTTCTTTACTGTTGGCTGGACTTCGTATATTCGGTCGAATATTATCCAATAATGAATACTGGGTCTCAAGATGGATGATGTTGTTGCGGATAATACGCTCAGGAGGCCGATTATGTTGACCATAAGTTGAGCGAAGCGTGAACTTTGGTAATAAACTTGAATGACTTGTACACGTTGTTCAGACGTAAGTCTTTCCATGATGAAATGCTAAACAATACTGAAGCAAAATAACGTGACAGCTTAACACGACTAACGCGTGTTCTCTCAAAAAATGGCTATTGAAAAAAGTACCTCTACTTTGATCACCCTTTACTTGCTTGACCTTCCGTTCTGTGTCTTCAAACGCCTCCCCAATATCACAATTGTCTTAAGTTCGATTTGTTTATATGATAATTGTTGGCTTAATTACTCCGAAGGAAAGTCCATCATCATTTAAAACCAATGAGAAAAGTGAATCTCGAGAATGTAAACTACGCTGAATAGAAATTAGAGAAATTTCCGGTAAAACCCAGAGCGGAAAAATCTTGCTTCCGTATAGACTTTTATTAAGCTATGTTTTTCACTTTACAACAACATATCTAATTTTTGTTTTGTAACATTCGACTCAGTCGAACATTGCTTATAAGTTTATTAAAGGTAATTCAGTGTTTTTTCTTTAGCGTGTTCCGAAATTACAAGCGGAGGATCAAGCAGTTTGGTGGGATACCCTCAATAAAATGCAGAAACTGCTGAGAAAAGCTGCAGCTTCTTTGGGCGCTAGTGGAAAGATGGATAAGGAATACGTACATAACTATTTCATGTCAGGTATGATTTCATATATTTGAGAAACATAACCTATTAAACTCCTTCATTGAACTTCTTTGAAACTTAGTTACTGAACGTGAGGTGATCAATGGCATATTGGACGTGAAGAATACGAAAAATCATTGTTTAGCTTATGTGCGTTACATAAATAATATCAATTTGCAAAATCTCAAGAAAGCTTCACTCTTTGTGGATATTATAAATCGCAGTTTGGATACGGAATCGGCTAAATTATTGGGCGACTTACGTGATGTGCGTTTGCCAAATAAAATTGAATCAAGCAACATGCAGAAGTAAGTTCCATTGTAATACTCGTAAAGTGTTAAGATTTTCATTCTTTCATTAATTTATAAACTCTCTCTATTTGCCCTTAAGATATACTGTTGAGTGGATAGGTCGCGAAGGTTTGGATATCGAAACGCATGAGGAGTATCTAAATCATTTTATTTCACATTTTTACAAGAATATCGTTAAATTGGTAGATCGTGCAATGCGCAAAGAAGACTCCAGTGCACAGGGGCAGATAGTGACTGAAATCCTACAGCATTTGCACGCTTGTAATAATTCGGTAAAAGTTTTTTATGGACGTGAAGATAATTTAGAACATATCAAGCGCTATATGCTGGGGGATTCAGATAAACCACTTGTCCTTTATGGCGAAGGAGGTTGTGGCAAGACATCGATGTTGGCAAAGAGTGCTTCGCTGGTGGCGAGTGAATGGTTTGCAGATAAGCGACCAATTAATGTGATACGCTTCTTGGGTACGACGCCCGATTCGAGTGCATTAACACCTACATTAATTTCAATTTGTCAGCAGGTGAGTATATAATGGGTTTTCAAAAGCTGCTTTTGAAATAAAAATTTTTTTTTAAAGGGAGAACATATTGTAAAGTTTTTCGTAGCTACCCTCCATGATTTCCCAATTCCTTCGAGTCCGATCACTGGTTTGCTAAATAAAACTCCCAAGATTTATTCGTTTAGCCACTTAATCTTCAGAAATTTACTCAACGTTTATTTAGTCCTCAATAATTATAATTCTTTATTATACACAATGGCTTATTTTACAATTCTTTATAACGCACAATTATTTTCCGCTTCATACAGCTCACTGCAATGTTAACGCCACTGCGTTTTCTACTTGTCTCGCTCTATGATAGCTGCTGCCACTCTTTTTATACCTAAACATTCTGTTCACGCGCTCAAGAATAGGCTGATTATTCGTTTGCTGCGATAGCTGCTGCCTCTCCGTCTATTCCTAACGATGACCGAAACATTCCGTTCATACGCTAACTCGTCTGCCTGTAGTAGCTGCTGCCGTTCTTTTCGTCTGTCCTTTGTACTGGAAATTTCCAACACACTGCTACTCCTTTGATCTGTCCTTTGTACTGGGAATTTCCATTACACTGTCACTCCTTTTGTCTCTCCTTTGTTCTTGGGATTGCCATCACAATATAATAAACTTACCGGAAGGAATTATGATTTTCCGAACATAGACGAAGCAAATAGCACACTATGAATACAGGGTAATCATGGTATTTTGGGATGGACAATATCTTAGGTAGCTCTGCTGGGTTGGTCCCGTTGTGATTCCTCAACAGCTATGGTCCGTTTGAGCAAAACGGGATCATTGTGTATTCATTCAAAAATCTCTTAGCTTTTCTCATGCGACCGTTTTTACGTCAAAATTCTGCAACTTTTGAACAAATTTTCCCAAAACTTATCGAAAAATGTCACCGACACCAGCAGTAACTTCAATGATAGCTATTCCTTGCTTTGTTTTCATTTTCATAAATTAACAGTAAGGTTTTGGAACAAAATAGATGAATTTAGAAAGAGTCTTATAGAGCCATGGAATAAGGAAAATCAGCCTTGGATCTTCAAGTAATTTTTGTGATTTGAAAATTTGTATCATATCGATGTGACCTAACAGATGTGGCCATTGATCGAAGATAAGAGAACAAAATCTCTACTATTTCTAACCCATCCCCCATTAAAATTACAATGACAGGTACGACTGCCTCGCTGCTAATTAATTTAACAAGCTGAAAATTAGTTTCTTAACACGACAGCAGGCCGATATGCGTTCTGTTAGGGATTCGTGATACGAAAATCAGCAGGAATAGCGCCGTGGAAGTATCGATTACAGACGCCAAGATCCAAAAAATTGATTTTGTGAAATGGAGATTTATTAGATTTGGTAATTTTTGATAAAGAACTGATGTAATATTAGGGGTCAGTGGGTTTAAATTTATTATTTATTTTAATTTTTTTTTAATTTTTATAATTGTCAAAATTACTTTCCAGTTTATGTTTTGGTCGCTTTTGATTGATTTGATTCAGTTTTCTATTTTTAAATGTGAAAAATTCTTATTTTGTGATTGTGATTTGTGCGAAAATGTGCGGAACAGAGAGCCTGTGCAGTTTAAAAAGTCTTGGAATCTTCCATAATTTTGACAATCACTTCCTAGTAGCTAAAACAAAATAACGGGAATTCGTGTAACTGTTTTTCTGCTCATACCTTCATAAATTCGCCTTGGCTGTTTGTAAATTTATTCAAAAACGAATTTTCAAAGTTTCATAAATAAAATGTAAACCTTGAACAAAGGCGCATTTAACAAGGCGACCAAACTAATTGTGAAGGAAATTCAAATGTTTTTTGTATAATGTGTTCTGAATACAACATCTTTCAAATGGCCTCCACGACTTCTTTGGCAGGAACGATATCGATGAACCCAATTTTTGAACACTTTTTCCACTAAATCAAGTCGTATGTCATGAATAGCATGTTCAATATTGACTTTTAAAACTTCAAGACAGTCTGGTTTATTGCTAAAGACCATTGACTTCGAATAACCCCACAAGAAGTAGTCTAATGGTGTTAAATCACAACTTCTTGGAGGCCATTCAGTGTCACAATTTCTTGAAATAAGCGAATCTCCAAAACTTTCTCGCAATAATTCGGTTGTTGCTCGTGCCGTGTGACACTTAGCCCCGTCTTGTTGGAACCACATGTTGTCAAGATCAACTTCTGCCAATTGTGACCATAAAAAGTTGGTCATCGATCTATACCGCTGATTCTACCAGACCAAAAACCACCCCAAACTGTCAATATAGGTGAATGTAATGGTTGCTCATGAATAATTTGTGGATTTTCTTCGCACCAGAATCGACATTTTTGTTTATTTACCGCACCACTCAGATGATAGTGAGACTCATCGAAGAAGATGATTTTCTTAAAAATATCGTTATCGTTTTCAAATTGTTTCAAGGCGAAATCAGCAAATTCACGACGTTTATGGTGGTCCACGGATGATATTACATATCATATATTACATATTAAAAATGGCCAAAACGACACTTAGAAATCATGTCGTCCATATTGGAAAACCCTTTATTTGTTCTCCCGCTCTCAACTTAAATAAATTCTGCGCAAGGTGACGCAAAAGCAAACAAAACAATTGAATTTCGAGACATCAAACCGGATCTGCTTTTTGTTCTAATTGCTCAAATCACACCAGGATGGCAGAACATATTTTTGATTTCAAGCCAGAAATCCAAACCGGTGCGATATCAACTCCAATCTGATTTCATAACAGCTCCGATTGTCGTCCCAAATTAGAATTTCAATAAAAAATTAAAAAAGGAACTAATAATTAACGGTATTTTTTTCGTTTTTTTAAATATAATATTATTGACATTGTGTGAAGAACTTCTTGCAAATGTTTCTCCTATAAATGTATCGTAATTATTTTAATTTTAGGCGTAAAACTTTATTCATTTCTCTAATTTATTAATCAGAAACAATATGTAGGTAGTTACAGTGGCCCAATGGGTTGAAGTATGTGATCTTAACCCAAAACGCATGCGTTCGAGAACATTATTGTTTTAACATTCCTATATTTTTGTAGCAAATATTGTTTAGCATTATATTTTTAATACTCATATCTTAAGAATACTTACTAATATGCCTCTAATGCAGATATCTTACAACTATATGCTACCGTTCGAGAATATACCCGATGATCTTGTACCTTTAACAGCACACTTTAAGCAATTACTAACTTATGCAAGCGCGAACCAACCGCTAACTCTATATCTTGACTCGGTTGATCAGTTGACAGGTACACAAGATTCGAATAAAGTATCGTGGATACCGACTCGTTTGCCACCGCACTGTAAGGTGAGTGGGCGTGACAAGTCGACTAAAGCAAAGGCATGTCACACCCGTTATAAATCACTTCCCATTTTGTTTTATATTCTCTGCATGTTACAAGACTATTTTTCATCTACTGTAATTAAAAAAATGCATGAAAGTTATTTTATATTGAAATAAGCACAGATGTATATATGCAAGTACAATCATATATATATAAATGCATGATATATAAGATTGATTTTAAAATGCATGAGCATGTGATATTGATTGGTTCTAACTGTATAAGTTTTCCAAATTGCTTGACCTGGGTTGCTAAGGCCAAGGGAAACTATATTTTAATTAACCAAGACCGCCAAAAATTTGTATATACACGAAAAAGTCAATTTTCTATTAAAAATAATAAATGCCACCAAATTTTCCTGCACACTTTTACGTAAGTCAATACCTCTAAACTGCCACAAAGCATGGTAAGCACGCACATAAATAATATTTAAGGAAACTAATGTAATTTTCATCTTTCAAATCTCTGCCACAACACAATCTCACTACCCTAAACCACTACATGCATATCGGCATATGTAGATCATCATATCATGCGCGAACGAGGAGTCGAATCCAACGGTATCCCAGGAGTATTATGTATTACGTAAAATGATCGATATCGAAGAGAATTTTATTGAGGTTACAGCTCTGGGTGAAGATCTCGCTATGAATGTGATTAAAATGTGGATGAAGACGGCGTGTCGCGATTTAAATAATTATCAGTGGCGTTTGGTCGCGAATGCCATAAGCAAATGTTCATTACCCATATTCGTTAAGCTGGTTTTTGCCGAGATTTGCCGTTGGCGCAGCTATACAAAACCACAGGAGACACATCTTGCCAATACAGTTATGGATTCGATTATGATGCTCTTCGAGCGTATTGAAAAACAGCATGGCCGTATTTTAGTTTTCCACGCTTTGGCCTATATAACTGCCGCGAAATCGGGCTTGTCCGAGAGTGAATTGGAAGATCTCATATCGTTGGATGACAAAGTGTTGGATGATGTGTATCAGTATCATATGCCACCAGTACGTCGTATACCCCCACTTTTGTGGACACGTATACGTAATGATTTGCCGAATTATCTCAGTGAGCGTGAAGCGGATGGTGTAAATGTGATGAATTGGTATCATAGGCAATTCAGAGATACAGCTAAGGAGCGTTACTTCAAGAATATGAATATGGCAATGTATTTTCATTCGATGATTGCTGATTACTATCTGGGTATTTGGGGTGGTGGCGTGCCGAAGCCGTTTAGATATACGGAGATACAGCGTCATCGTTTCGGTTTAACGGAGAAGGAGGGTTCAGCGGACAGGAAGGTTCCAATACAGCCATTAGTATTTACCAGCAAGGATGGCAGTTCAAAGCGTTATAATTTGAGAAAGGTTAGTAAAGAAATTTCCATATGGAATACTTTATACATATTTGTATGTATATATGTATACTATTATACCAAGGAATATCCGAATACCAAAAATTTTACACGTAAGAAGGGAATATCACAATTTGCAATTATACCTCGATATAGCATAAAATATATACAGATATATAAAATATATTAGAGGAAAAAATAGGAAAGACCAAATTAATGATCCCAATATAATTAAAAAGGCTACGAATTCGAAAGATAAAAATGTTTAATTGCCTCTATCTCCCCGAGAGTTAAGAATGTTCAACATGATGTCATTAACTCCTTTCATCATTGATTGATTTAGGGTTTCCCATCTGCAATTAATGAGGGCGAATGTCAACGCACAGGTAGCAGTGTGTACTAGAACCCAGAATGTCCTGGGGAGTCGTTGTTGTTGTTGTTGCGGCTAGGTATCACTGCTTAGAAACGGGTGAGTTGAGTTCATGTCGTCGAGATATTCTAACGGGAGGTTCAATAAACGAGCTATTTCGACAGAAGCAGAATAGAGGGAGAAGAGTATTAGATGATTGGGTTTTAGTGGGCACGCAAAGAGGATGTAAGTGTCGTGCATGGACAGACAGAGGCAGATTCGCTGTGAATGGCGTTTAGAACTTAGCGTCAGCTTGTCATGTCCAGTGGTGGTGCTAAATGTACAAGTAGTTCAAAAAGTAAATTTCTCCCTTTTTTATGTGACCGGGAAGTGCTTCAGTTTTAAGTAGGTGGCTGCAAAGATGATCCTTGCGGTAGCAACTTAGCAGATACTGCTTTCACAACCCTTAACTGGTAGCATACATGTTTCACTGTGCAACTATTGTAAAGATGTCATCAGGTGTTTTCTTGTTGTGGTTTAGGGTTTGTATCTTCTTTACCTACGTCACACTAGATTACGGTATCCAAATCAGTGCGGTGGAGCTTTTTATTTTCCTCTGCTTCCATCTACGGGTACAGAATTGAAAATATATATATAAATATATATATATTTAGCGCTTTGTAATCGCTGAAGCGATTTTAGGCCGAGCTCCTCCTCCAATTCGTGGTTTTGCGTCTTGATGTTTTTACCAACAATTGGAGGACAGTTTATTCTAAGCCGCCTCCGAACGGCCGATGGACTTTTATGAGGAGCTTTTTATTTCATGTCGGAAATACACTCGTAGGGCTTGACATTCCCTGCCGAGGGACAACCCCACAATTAGAAAAATTAATATTTCTATAATTTGGATTTTGTTCCAACCTGGACTCGAACCCAGGCCTTCCGAATTGTAGTACGCAATGCGAACCACTCGGCTATTGCGGCCTCTAAAATCAAGTGAATAAGATAAATATCATCCTGTGATCATGCTCACACTTAGGCATTCTACAATAATAATAATGCTTAAAGGAGCTATTTCGAGCAAACCTCTTGTGCCATGAATAATAAATATAATTAATGTAGTATATGACTGTCTGATGCAGTATACGAGAGTTTAGTAGTGCGTAATACCATGACGCGGATCATAGGCTCCAATCCTTAACAGACAAAAATCCAAAATTATAGAAAAATAGTTTACCCTTTATGTTTGTGTTTTTTAAGCAGTGAGGAAACAAAAAATATGTTTTATTCTCAGCTAAAGTAGAAACGATGAAAGCTATCTTCTTGAGGAAGTAAAAGAAACGATGTCCTTGTATTCTACTCAAGTTTTTTCTCTTTAAAAATTCACTGAATGAGCTCATGCATATACATTTTCTCTCACTGTTCACTCTCATTTTTCCATAGTTTGGCGAGTTACCATTTCATTTTGTGCGCTCGCGTCGCTTTAAAGATCTCTTCGAGCATGTACTCTTCAACTATGACTGGCTGCATGCCAAGCTGTCAAGTTGTCCATTACAAGCCGTGTTGGCCGACTTCGAAGATGCTTCAGCGAATACCGACAATAAAGAGGCGAAGCGCGAATTGATGTTGGTGGCAGATGCACTGCGTCTAGGTGGTGCCATACTCGCAGTCTATCCGAATATGTTGGCACCGCAATTGATTGGTCGCTTACTGCCAGAGATTGGTGGAAATAATAATATTAAAATGTTATTGCGTGCCTGTGATCGCTCTGGACCAAAAGATTGTTCTCTAATACCAGTAAACCACTGTTTGCACACACCAGGTGGTCCGCTGAAAGTAAGTAATTGATTTCCATTTCTAATTACATTATATCTAAGAAAGTTTTCTTTACTGCCAGTATTCCTTGGAAGGACATCAGTTTGCTGTTTTCGCCTTCTGCCTCACAAGTGATCTTCGTTACATGGTTTCCATTTCTACACATTTTATAACATTCGATCTTTCAACATCGGATCTTACGCGTGATGTTAATCCAGGTATTGAGGGTATTATGCAACAACTGGTACTAAGTCCAGATAATAAATGGGCTGCAGCTTACTCCAATAACAATCAGACGGTATTGCTGAATATGTTGTCCAGCGAGTTCGTGGTGATCGACAGTCCGTTCGAGGAGGAAAATGGTCCAGTTAGTGGTCTTTATTTGTTAAATCAAAGGTAATGCGTCTTAAGCGGATTTACATATATGATTTGCATAGATTCGTAGTGTTTTTTGTTTCTAATTTTGCAGTCTCTTTTTAACTTGCAAATTACGTTGGGCTCAATTCGATATGCGCGGTAATTTGATTGGTGTGCACGATATCCATGGTAAAGTGGTTGATTGGGAGATTTTAAGTAAGTCCTTCGCCTTTGCATATATTTCACAAATATTTTTTGAAAAGAATCTATTTTTTAAGGCATGGAGTTTCTGCGACCTAACGACTACAATGTTATATTTTGGTCGGGTTCTATTAATGAGACCCGACTTCGTTTGGATTCATGTCGCCATGAGGTCTACTCGGAACCATTGATGCTCTACAGTGCCATGGCGATTAATAAGGAGCGAAATAAGATTTACGCATGCGCAAATGAAGAGAATTATCAGGTGCGTTAAATATGATAACAAGTGGTATGTTCAAACTCTTAGACGTACAAAAAAGGGAATCGAGAATTGCAACTAGCTAATCATCTCGTTTTACAGTATTCCCTATATCACTCAACCATGACGCCCACAAATTCACTGTTCCTGATTTTAGATCCATAACTATAAATAGATATCTGCTCTTTATCAGTGCTCACTGCAATGTCGTTGCTTATTAGGTTGCAGGAACCCTTTCTTTTTCGTTCTCAAGCAAATACCCTTCTTTGGTCTCAATATTGATTGCATTTTCCAGCCGCATTTGCTGAGCGGTTATCGCAGCGTATTGTCATGTCGGAGCCATGGGTTTGATTCGTGGGCAGATCATCATCCAAAATTATAGAATGTTAATTTTGTTTAATTTTTAAAATGAATAAAATATTACCAGCTGTGTTCGCTTCTCAGCATATAATGTAAACCTCTCCGAGTATGTTTCTAACCGGAAAAAAATGCATCTTAAAAATCCATCGGCCGTTCAGAGGCTGCTTAGAACAAACTGTAGGCCCCTCAATTTGTTGGAGAAAACATTAAAAATGCGCGCAACGTAAATTGGAGGAGAGGCTTGATCGAAATTCTCTTCGGCGGTTATAAAGCGCCAATTATATATCATGATCAATGTCTTATGCCCTTGCTCTTCAGTCTAGTCAGAGCTGACGACTAAAAGACATACTTGCTTTTCTATCGTAATCTCAAAACCTTAAACTCATTATGATTTAGTATTAGAGACTTTGATGACAAGTAATCGCAATATATTTTCAGACTTTCTTATGGCTTAAGGTTGCTAAACAGAAACTAAAAATTCATATTTGTGGAATCTCTGATTTCGTCTTGGATCGTGAATCAAACATTTATAGTTCTAAATTATTTTATTATCCTTTATAAGCACTTGGCAATATATTATGGTATCATTCAAACAGGTAAGCGTCTTTAGTTTTGAAAAAAGCGATTCTTCAGACTCGATCGCCTGGATACTTGAGGACCAATTGCCAAGGTTTGAGAATGACGAAAAGGAAATGTTGCTGCAACTACGCTTAGATCAAGATGATCGTATGCTACTTGGCACTGCTGGTAAAGGCTTTGTTATTTGGGACTTCGGCAAAGATGGCGAACGTCTGAGTGAAGATGCTATGTACTTCGCGCTACCGCACGGTGTGCGCAACATCACTACTCGCATCATGCAATCCAATTCGATAATGGTGAGCTCTAAAATGGATTACGCTGTGGCGGGTGTACGTAAGAATCTATATGTCTGGTGTTTACACTCCCGTCAACTGGCGAAGGTGCTCGATGCGCATTTCGGACGTATCATTCAGCTGGAGGCGCTAACCATAGGCAATTGGAATAATCTTGTGACGTCATCTATCGATCGCTCCGTTAAGGTATGGAATATTAATAACATTTTCGAAAAAGTTCACGTGATTGATCGACATGAGCTGCAGATCGATAATATTAGGTGAGTTAAATATGTTTTTGCTATCTTTTTTTCTCAAAAATTCTTCCAAATGCCTTACATTTCGCATTGACTCCACAGTCTATCCGAAGTTGACTTGGGCGTCACTGTTACGCGCAGCTGCGTTGGAGTCTGGGATACACGCTCTGGTCGTTTACTTGCCAAGCTGGCGGATAGTCCTTTGGGCGCAATTGTTACGCACGCAGAAATAACGCCCGACGGTCGTTATATTATTTCTTCTGAGACGGGAAAATGTTTAATATGGAATCGTATCTCTGAACAGGTGATCTATCGCGATGATCAACCGGGTATACAGCAAATCACACTTATGGATTATGGTTATAAAGTTTTGACGGTATCGTGTCCGAATATCAATAATAAAGCAGCGGCGGCGTTGGCTGAAGCAGCAGCTGCAGCGGGTGAAGAAAGTAATCGACTGACGGCCATAACTACAGTGCGTTCTGTGCCGGGTAATCAATAAGTTATATCCCGAAATAATATTTTAGAAACGTTGCTTTTTCTTTCTACATTTACAGAGGGTACTATACTCTTTCGGTTCGAATATCCCATACGTATGGTGCCCGGTTTGCCCTTTAGGCAGTCCGTCATATCAGCTGATTCGGCTTATGTGATTGTTTGTACCATAGACAAAGCGAATAAAGACTGTTTGGCGGTATACAGCGCTACTAATGGATCATTTGTTACGAAAATTTTACTAAAAGGTTGTGCAATTAAGGTGAGGCTAAGTCTTCAAATGCATATAACATATATACGGGTATTTTATGAAAAACTTAACAAGTTACTGTTAATCCAGAGTGTAACTCAGCGGAACGATTATTTCCTTTGAAGATAAGCTGAGTAGGCCCAGTCCTCTTGTCTTTCTTCGACATTATTCCATTTTGTGGTTAAGATCGTTTAATGAATATTTTTTTTTAAATTTTTTTAAGAGGAAGCTACAAGAATTTATTTTTCTTGACTTCAAGACTTAACTTCGGTCATAATCGAAATCTATCTGCAAATTCGTTAAAATCTTCTTGCCCTTCCAAAAGCCTTCATGAGCCCTATAACTTTTTATGAGTTCAAATCATCGTCATGCAATAATTTTCGCAAATCCCGCTACTGTCAACGAGATTCCTGTCAATAAACCAAAAGAAGATAAAGAGAGAGAGAAGATAAAGGAGGGCTGCAGGTATTCAGATTTAAAATCTGAAGGAATAATGAGCTTAATGTACCTATCGCCTTTCGAATCTTCGAAATAATACATATATAAACTGTGGCTTATATGACCGTAGACTAAATGTAGATATGCCAACGGGTCATTTGGAACGCAGTAGCGGCTAGTCCCTCATTTGCCCAAGAAAGAAAATTACTTGGTCACAAACCTAGACATGAAACTGTTCTTGAAGCAAAACAAAGGAAGAAGAAAGCACATTTACAGCTTTTTACTGCTGCAAGACCGCAATTGGTAGGAGATGAAACCTTTCTCCTAAAGTAGTATACTTGATCTGCACAACTATAGTGAAGTCTATATTGTTGTACAGAGTTTTCGTATGGTAGAAGTCGCTAAGAAGAGTTCTTTAGCTAAGCAGCTGGAAATAGTTCAACACGTGGGTCTCATCAGACTCTGTGGTGTATTAATGTCCCACTCCAAACCTGGCGCTTAATGCCGTGTGTAGTATAATGCATGTGATTACTACAGGTAGGTCTATCGCTGCAAAAGTTGCTTTAATCGTGACTCCGCTGTTCTTGAATAGCACGAAGTCATACCCAGTTGCTTGGATTTTTGTATCTCCAAGCTGGCAGCGAGGACTGGAGGGAACAGACTCACAGGAAGTAACGGTGGACCGTGCAAGGCTGTGTAGCTCCTTTCTATCCCATGAACAAAACTCTCGTACTTAGTGCCGACCATGTATTGTTCGACGGAAATTCACGTGGTAAGACGAAATTATCTACTACTTCAAAGTTATGACTGTCAAAAAACTTCGTCTTGTTCCCGTTCATTACCCGATCCATTCGCTTCGCTTCCTTATCCTGTCTCAAGAAGGCAGACCAATGACTAACCAGAAAATTCTAGGCTTGCATACGTCCCCAACCTGACAGAGCTATCAGACTGCGGCATCAAGCGAATTTGAAGATTTGTAACTTGAACTAAGTAATTCACTGAATGAAAAGTTATCTAGCGTTCAGGATAATTTTACCTTATTGTGCCATTATAAAGGACGTTCCTTATGTGTCTGTGTAGGATCCTCTTCGGATCAGCCACTTCTACGCAAATAAACGTATCATTTTATATGACATATAACAACAATTGAAACTGGCTTAAGAAAAAGACCGGTGGGTTCTTTCTTTATGAATAAATTGCCCTAGGGAGAATCAAGTGAGATGCTTTTGAAAATATGTATTGTTAAACGACAGCTTTTACACCTAAAATTTTACCAATTTTATTCATAAGTAGGAATAGTTTATATGAGGTAGGTGCGTTGTCATGGGGTGTTGAATTCGCCCTGTGGGCAAACGCGATTTACATAGTCAGTTTTGTCCTGCATTGAAATTTTTTCATATTAAAATTTTTTTCTAATATTTTTGATACAAAAATAATGTCTTTTATGAATTGAATTCAGAAGTTGTAGTAAAAGGCGCTAGGTACTAGTACAGTATATGAATATTGGAACGAGTTCCCGTCGTCCCTTGTCAAATTTGGTTTGGAGACAAACCGGTTTCGGCGTTCTGCCATCTTCAGGGTCGTTGATCGTACAGTATACCTAAAAGTATAGGCTTCTTGGCCAAGGATTGAACTTGGATCAATTTAGTCGAACTCATCCCGAGAATTTTAAACAACAACGAGAAGGTGCAAATCCTTGCGACATCGAACTTTCTTCAAACAATTTTTGAAAAATCTTCGGAAGGGAATTCACACTGTTAATTAATAGTTATCTCTAAATAAAATATTGTTCAAATTTCTTTCGCTGATGCTACTTGCGATTTTTTTACATTTTTATAATTTTTTTTTAACATTTAATCCAACACGATCCAAACACACGGAAATTTTTTCTTTCCTAACTCATTGAACATATACGATAAGAGGTGAATCGTATTCATCAAATATTATTCCTGGCTTTTCCTTTGCCTCTAATAAGAGTCATTAAAAAGATGTTTTGTGCTTTTCAAGAAGGTATACAAATTTTATTTAATCCCTTTGTTACACCGCTGGGGCTTCTGACTTTAGAAAGAGGTTTGAAGGAGAAATTCTTTAAGAAAGATAATCTTGCGCAGAGGATTAGATCAAATGAGGAAGAGAAGTTTTCTATTGTTTTTCTTCTCAATATTCTCAGGGTAAGCTATGCTATTTTGCCCATTTACCAAGTAAAATAATAAGTCGGTTACATTTCTGGGCTTAAAGTCATGTTTATAAGATATACATATGTATGTAAGTAAATACATATATGTATATGTACATATATTTTTTGCTTTCAGGAGGTGATTTCTTTGGTGCCAATGCCGCACAAGGCCAATCAAGTGGCTGTTATTAGCAGTGAAAAGGGTAGTATAATGGACATTAAGAGTAAGAAACATGTGCGTTCCATACCCAAATGGGGTGGCTCAATAACAAGAGATGGTAAGAGTGGTCTCTATGCCCCTACAAGGTATTACATAATATTACATAAACAAAAATACAATTGGGTAACACTTTGCCATTTCAGGGGCGGCTTAGAGATGCTCGAATTGCGTAAAGGCACGACCGTCAAGACATTCATACCCAAAGTGGCTGAGGGTGTATTTTCTGTAATATGCCTCTTCACCGAAAATGACGAATACGTTTGCTATTACCACAGTGGTCGCAAGACTATACGTGTGTTTCGTTCTTCCGACACCGAAATGATTGCCAACTATCGTTTGCAAGCGGAATTAACAGCAATTAAGAGCAGCAAGGATGGACGTTGCATTGTCCTGGGTACCGTGGACGGCTGTTTGTCTGTACTGGCGATTGTCGATCCACAAAAGGAGGAAATGTTCGAGTATTTGAATCAATTACCATCCCGTGATGAGAACTGGAAGGCTAAACTGGCAAAGCAGAAGGCGCGTGTCGGTTTCAAAGCCGCTATACGAGTGGCTACGATCTCTTCACGTTTCGACAAGAGTAATAAAAATTCGCCGGGAAATGGTGAGGCTGGTGAAGTGGATGAAGATGGTAACCCAGTGGAGATCGCCCCCGTTGAATAGTTTGAGATTATTGATTAGTGGAGTAAAATATTTTCTTCTCTTCGTAGTATTATAAATGTGCATCATAAAGTACATACATGTTCAATGAATGCATATGTAGATGCTTTAAGCGCTTTAAGAGCAATATGAAAAGAACGTACAAAGTCATTTGTTACAATAATTACAGTTGGTTAAGGTTGAATGATATGATAAAACAATGGAATTTAATAAAATTTAAACTGCTTGCTATTTAAAAAAAAAATAAAAAATTGAGTATCAGCATTAGTTTGGTCGTCTCTACAGGTATGTTATGTGATTGCCTCGCTTTAAGCAGAAGTAAAATTCAACATGATTAATTCGCTTTCATTGAGAGCCTTGCCGAATGCACCTTAATAAATCTTAATAAGCGAGTCCAACTGAATGGAATAGGAAGGTCGTCTTCGGGCTGAAAAGTTCCGAGCATAAAGCATAGACGGCGCTGGCTTTATTGCGTCTAAGCGGGTGCCGGCCGAAATAGCCGAGTGGTTAGCATTGCTTACTACAATTTTAAGTATTGGGTTCGTGTCAAGGTTCGAGCGACATCCAAAATTATAGAAAATTAATTTTTCGAATTGCGGTCGTTATTCGAATGGGAATGTCAAGCACTCCAAGTGTATTTCTGGCATGAAATAAAAGCTCTTAATAAAAATCCATCGGACGTTCGGAGGCGGCTTAGAATAAACTGTAGCTCCCTCCATTTGTTGGTACATACATCAACACGCAAAACTACAAATCGGAGGAGGAGCTCGGCGAGAATCGCTTCAGTGGTTACATATATATACATAAATATATAATAAGCGGGTTGAATTTATTACCTGATGCCATCAGAAGCGTCTGACGCTAAGCAAACGCTAACCACATAGCGCTCAACAGAGCAGGGATGGCAGACCCAAACATATAAGATAATTAGACATCTGATTTCAGCCACAATATGATGAATTCCATTGCAAACAATTACTACTTTAGTCGCATAACTTCACTGATCACTTCAGCATTGCATTACTGCATATTGCGTGCAAGTAAACATTCAGTATGTACATACATACATATATGCCATAATTAAAAAAATTCGAAAGGGCAGAAGGCAAATAGCCAGAGTCTAAAGTTATGCTAGGATTTACGTTCCTCTCGTAAACAATTACCTTCACTGGTTCTTCTGTTAGTACTAACCCCCAGATGAAAACTGATTAATTCTTTTAATTTTGGATGTTGGTTTCATCAATGTTCGAATCGATGACCCTCTGCATAGAGGTACAGCGCTCGCCTGTTCTGAGTGAGAGACTGTTTTTTTATTGAGACAGGGAAATTAAGCACGTAGGCGGTGCATGCAGGGCGGTGTGTTCTCCACACTAATTTTTACATCTCGAAACTACATTTTTTATCATGTTGGGTTTCCTTAGTATCTTATGCCGATGGTTACTTACCTCAGACTTCTACCCACGAAATCACAGCGATGCTTTTCACCAGCTACACGAAGGAGTACTAAAGGAGTAACTGAATGTCCATGTCAAAAAAATTCCGACTAATCGCGTTTGTCATTAAGGTGTAGAGCCACTAATTCCTCAAGTCACTTGCCGACAGTAGCTGGGGCTGGCAACTAAGAAGCAATGGACTGCTAAGTAAAATAATATAATACTTTTCACCCAATATCTGCTGCGCTGTTCTCTTGTTTATAGCCGCGGTCTTGCCTCCTAGGCACATAAGGAAAGAAGTGCAAGACTGCACGAAATTTATACAGTAATACTTACCGAAACCGCTGGACGCAAAGGGCTACCTTCCCTTTTTAACCCACTTCCCGTGATTGGTATTATTTGATCACGACCATCACATATTGTAGTCCAAAAGCTAAAGTAGGATTGACCTAAAGGACCATGGATCAGTACCACAAAACTGAACTGCTGGCCAGACGATTTACCGACAAGCAATAACATATTCATGAACCTTCTTCCCGACAATGCGTTACTCGCGAACCAACCACCACACATTATAGACAAAATCGTGAGAGCCGAGTTATAATCGCACAATTAAGGTCTGAATACTATAATAGACTGAACTCTTAAGCCTATCCAGACTTGATACCGACATACTTAACGAATATCCAGCACCCAATGAATCCCCGCACGAGGTGGTTAGTCTCTTTGCATGCTGACTAAAACTCACTCATCTCACACCCCTCTTCCTCTGGTCCGAACCCGCCGAAACAACTCGTTTCCCGGACCTTCCGTTAGACGACCTCAACTACAGACTTACTTTGGCCTGCTGCTAGCCGGGATTGAGCAAACAAGTACAACAAAGGGAGTTCGAGCAGCACAATGACAGCCAACTTCTACCTATTCAGACTCGTTTCAACGTATACTCAGTACGATACCAACCACTTTGTATAGGGTTTTCAAATAAGATTTCTTTAAAAAAAAAACACTAATTGTTAAGGAAATTCAAATGCTTTTTATTTTATGTTAAGTACAATCGATACAATTAAGTTCATCATTCAAATGGCCTCCACGACTTCTTTTGCAGGAACGAATTCGATGAACCCAATTTTTGAGCACTTTTTCCACTAAATCAAGTCGCATGCCATGAATAGCTCGTTCAATATTGACTTTTAAAGCTTGAAGAGAGTCTGGTTTATTGCTAAAGATCAATGACTTCAAATAACCCTACATGAAGTAGTCTAATGGTGTTAAACCACAACTTCTTGGAGGCCATTCAATATCACAATTTCTTGAAATTATCGAATCTCCAAAACTTTCTCGCAATAATTCGGTTGTTGCACGTGCTGTGTGACACGTAGCCCCGTCTTGTTGGAACCAGATGTTGTTAATATTAACTTCTTCCAATTGTGGCCATAAAAAGTTGGTTATGATCGATCTATACCGCTCTCCATTGACAGTAACGGTGCTACCAGCTTCATTTCGAAGGAAGTACGGACCGTTGATGAATGTAATGGTTGTTCATGAATATTTTGTGGATTTTCTTCGCACCAGAATCGACAGTTTTATTTATTTACCGCATCACTCACGATGAAAGTGAGCCTCATCGGAGTTGATTTTCTTAAAAAAGAAATGCAATTGCAGAGCGATTATTTTGATAACAATATTGAATAATTTGTAAACGTTGTTCTTGCGTAGATATTGATATGATGAAATTGTAAACGTTACTGAATACAATGAAAAAAAACTACAGATCATGACATATTAAAAATGGCCAAAAAGACACTTAATAATCATATCATCGCTATTGGAAATGTGTATTTATGTCCTCCACCTTTTACAGTGGCTTTTCTATCGACTACTTCATCCACATGAATTCCACCTTTAAAATCCCTTTAGATATTCCGCTAGTTGGAGTTGAGGCCTTAGCTTAAGGGTCGCGTGTCAGGCTTATCGCAACATATTCTACTCGTACAACCAGAACATAGTTACAATAAGAATTTTGGTAACTTCGAATGAACCCATTTTATGTTATTGAATGAATAATAACCGATCATAATCGGTTTTTAATAATTTTTTAAATTGAAACACTTCTATTTTTTGTTATTTAAAACATGTGATCGTATTTATTTGTATACTTTTCCATAGTTAATTTCAAAATATATTTATTAGTTTATATGTATATATAAAAAAGAAGTTTCTCAGCAGATAAGCTTACTAAAACAAAAATAAAAAATATGTCTTTTGAAAAAGTCGAGGTATTACAAAATAAAAGTAAAAAATAAAATAAAAAAATTTTAATATAAAAATGAAAATAAAGGTGAAAGTGAGCAGCTGTTAAAAAGGAAACATTAAAAGCTTACCAACTAATGCTTATACTTTTTAAATATAAGCTACGAACGCTTGCACATCAACTGTTTGTTCATAAAAAAAAATGTAATGAAATAACTTCTAATAAGTTTCTGTAAGAGAAAAATTAGTTTATAAAAGTAAATGCAAAACAAACCTACAGCAAAATAAAAGAAAAACATATTTTTAATAACAATAGAAGGCGGCAACTATGTTAAGTGTATATAATGCATGTACACAAGTATGTGTTTTATAAGTGTGTTTTTTTTTGCTGCTACTCGCAAATGTACATATGAATATATCGTGTATATATTTATTTTGTATGTATTATTTAAGATGTATTTATTAATAAATTAAACTTGGACATAACATGAAAATATGTATACGAATATGTAACATATATTAAGTAGAAACTTAGTACAGCTTATAATATTAACAATTAATCATATCTAAGAAACATTAATATAATAAAAAACATATTCAACTTTTTTTCTTTGCTTTTGCAATACAACAGAATTTGTAGTAAATACTTTTATTTTAGTAAAAATAAACTAAGTTTTAACAGAGTATGAACTAGATGGTTTGGAAAAGTATGTAAAAAGTAACAAAAGTCGAATCGTATAGAGAAAAGAAGGTGGATGGTGTTAGTGAAGATGGGGAAATTATCTGATATATTTAAAATCAGACCGTCGTTAATGCAATAAACCAATTTATTATAGAACAAAATTTTATTCCCGATTTAACTTAAAGCTGTCGAAAAAATGCTCTTATCTTACTCAACCTTTTTAATAATATATAAAATTATAATACTAGGTTTTATTTATTTAAGCATATGAAGTTTTACTAATAGAAACGTATTTATTTTCCAATCGTGTTTGCAATTTTTTTCCATTACATATAGGAGTTACTTCATGATTGGCCTTCTTGGAGTTGATTTAAATTTTTTGTTAGATACTCTGTGGTATACGCATAGTTTTTTTTGTTCAGCACTTACAAGTATATATGTATTTTTAGATTTCTTACAATATGTCGCATACAACGTGCTTTTCAAATTTTTTTATAATAATAAAAATGTATATAATGTTAGATAGAGGAAAGAAAAAAGTGCTTAAGTATGAATAAATTATGAGTATTTTCAAAAAAATTATACACTGTAATTGCTTCAAGAACGAAAGAAGAGCCATTCATCCTTTTGTTCACCTATTTTCTGGTATATAATGGTTCATGAGATTTTAATATCTAAATTTATATGACTTGCATTCGAACTGTTTGAGGAACTTAAAAAATTTTTGTTTCCATTTTTCCTTATTTTTGGAAATAACGCTGAAACTTTAGTTCAATTTAATATTAACTCATGAAAAGAATTCAAGTTGTTAAATAACTTTCATTTTCAGGTGCATCATACAAAAACTGCCCTTCGGTTACGGTTTCACGCTAATGCCGGTTGGTAGTGTCAAATCTAAATGCACTTTGATTATCATACTGGTTCACCATTTCTATTTTAATGAAGTACTTTTTTTGCATAAACTTTTTGACTTTACGCTTCGTACGTCGTTAACATGTATACACAGATCATCGAAACAATGAAATGTGTGTTATTTCTCAGGTGCTCAGCGCATTTCAGTGTTTTTTTTTTTGCACAGTATTCGAATATAAATTAAGATATCTGAGATTATGGATTGAGAAACTCGTTTGTTTAATATTTTAGTTTGCATTTCTCTTCTGCTATTCTTAGCAAATTTGTAAATATATTCTTTCCGAAAAAATAAAGCCCTAGCGCTAATGCACTTGCACTACTCAAAATAAATTTTAGTTTTCAAAATCGTTTTTGAACCAAAAATAAATATTATTAAAGCAAAACGCTAAGGTTGTTGAAACAATCATATTTATACTATATCTTCATCACACGTGGGAACTAAATTAATTAAGGCGATAACAATTGTTTTTTGTTTTTAATAAAAAATCAACACAACTGCAGCATACTACCAATTACAAACAGGCTTCACTCCTACGTCCGCTTGTTTACACTTTGAATTGTTTAGTTTAATTATTAAATGTCTCAAGAGTATGTCGCTTCTCAATCATCGTACACTTTGATTACCTAATACTAAATAAATTACTTATTTAAATAAATTCCATAATTTCGAGCAGAAAATTGCAATCAGTACTGCAAATTTTTATACACACACACCAAAAGCTTTCCCTCGTTGACGTTCTGACTTTATTTTTACATAGCTTTCAAATCTACTAAGTTTCGCCTCATTCTGGTTTATATTGTTATTCAATTAATATATATTCTCACAGACCAATTTTTTTCAAACGGAAAACATATGTATGTACGTTTGTGCATTCGTTTAAATTCTTTCTATATTTGAATATGTTGAAGAAAGCTTGCTTGTGGACTTCATTTTTTATTTTTCAATTTGAATTTAATCGACGTTTTTTCTCTTCATTTTATCAGTTTTGGTAATAATTTATGAATATATAGTAAAATGTTCTTTATTATTAAATATCAGTGTATGCGGGGGAAAGGGCGGGTGTGTATATATGTATGGTTGGTAGTTGTTTAGTAATACAATTAATTGAGAATAATAATTAAATAGTATTGTATATAACATTAGTACTCTGATTTTTAACTAATTAGTTGTTAGATGTGCACTGCATTACTTCATTTATTTTTTCATATTTCATATTATTTTTTCGCAATCCTTTATATTGCTGTGATCGCTTTAGTTGCCTGTAATGTTCCTCTCTTGTATGTAAATTCTTTTTTTTTTATATGTATGTGCTTACATGTTTTTCATAATTTATATAACTGCTTCTTTTCATTATTTGTTTAATAACGCTTTACCTCCTATATTCGGCTTTAACTTTTACCGCGCTATATTACTACAAGCATTTGTATCTCCTAAGTGTTTTTATTTTATGTTCCGATCATCAGAAAAATTAATTATTTCTGCTTTGTCAACCAAAACAGCCCAATCAGTCGTTTAATAACGCCTTTTTTACGCTTTGCAAACAAAGGAGTTTCTCTTCATAAGTTTTGCTTATTTGGTACCATACTTATTCTTCTACCTATGCATGATTCTCTTTCTTGAACGCGGCCAGTTTAGCTTGTAAGTGTTGCAGGCGATTCGGCGATAATTCAGGTTTCTAAAAGGACATAAAAGTAGGGGAAGGCACATCATTTTAATTTTTTAAATCAAATAAAAACTAAACTATAAAATATCAATGTTAAGATATTCCAAGTGCCGAACGGACGTACTATTAAAAAAAAAAAAATTAATAAAAACATATTATCTTACACTCGTATCTCTTCGTATTAGCGATGACATCTTCTGTTGTGCATTCATTGAATTCAAATTCAAATTCTCATCCGCCACCTTATTGTCCATGTGCATTGCACGTGAGGTACTAATGCCGTCAGCATTACGATTTAGATTTGCCTTTGAAATGAGGTGATTCAAACGATCCATCCAAAAATCTGGATCGGATGTCTTGATACCGCCAGCGCCGCTGCTTGTCCCACCACCGCTGCCAGATGTTGTTTGATGTTGGAAATTAGCATCTGTTAGATAAGAATAACGTGATGAGACTGCTCAAATACGAATCGTACATATGGCACGGCGTAAGCGATGAAATGAGGGGAGTTTTTAATGTCACAAGTGTTTAGTGGTGAAAACAAAGTTTGATTTGCAGTTTTAACATGGTTGTTGTTAGCATATGTCGTTGTGTTAAGCATATGTTGTTGTATTGATGGTTTTGTAATTGCATTAAGTGCGTATGTGGAAAAAAAGTGTTTGTATAAGAATTAAATTAATTGTAGACATAGAACTATAGAACGACAAATTACAATTTTCGATTTTGTTTTATCCATGCACATATACATATATAGTGAAAGAGTTATTTGCATATATACCAATGTAAATTTTGAAAATATGCACTTTTTACCCACCTAAACGATTATCACCATTTTGCGCACGCTGTAAACCGTCGCCCATACCGCCAGATTGTGCCACAGCACGTTCAATATCAGCCAAACCATCTTCAATGTACTTCTGGAAACTGGGACTGGCGCCTTTAAGGAACGTTGAGAGATCGATATCGGAATTTTGTACCTAAAAGAATAACGAAATACCAGCAACAGAAATTTAAAAAAAAATTACAAATTAAAACATTATTGTATGTTAGTACGGAGCACCAAAGGGATGTAAATTTTAAATATACTCACCTTAAACTCATAAAGTTTTAACAGTCCTTGCTGCTTTGTATCCTTATCTGAGATTAATTTAAATATCTGTGACATTGTCTCATGCGTTTGATTGGAGATGCGTTTGCCATGCACATCCTTAGCTGAACCGGAACGTTGCGGCGAAGAACTCGGTATGTGACCCTCTTTAGCCAAATTCTGAATATATTTTTTACCATGTTAATATTAGTTCTATTTTGATTTCATTAACTCACCTTCAGTATTTTTATCAAATATGTATGCAATTCTGAATGTGTTGGTATCTGATTGAGATGATTTAGTATGGCATTGCCCTTCACTTTGGCCATATTGTGTATAATCGTCTTCACCGTGCGTAAAGGCGTGTCGGATGGTCGAGATTGCCACCAACTGCTCGGTAAGGCCAACATAAATTCATGTACCTCCAATATGACGGCATCGTAGTTGAGTTCATTGGTACGTTCAGGTAACATTTTCACATTACGCCAAATACATTTCATTAATAAATCTGTGAACTTGGGTAAGCCCGCTTCGGGACAGGTTTCGCGCAAGAGACGTATTAGGGCACTGAATAAAAATAATAAACAGATAATTAATAATATTTTTAAAGCAAACGGTACACTAGCAAGCCACACATACCAATTTAAATTCGTGAAATTTGCTTTGTCCAACACCTTCAAACAAATTCCATTGATAACCTTATTATATTGGCCATCATCGCCGGTATTCAGCTTTTGATCTGCCATTAGGTTCAACAAGGCGGACATTAAATTCTTAATGCAGGCAACGCTCAACGTTTTGCCCAAAGTCTTGGAGTGGAAAAATGAGTAGAGTATGGAAAGAAGCGGTTGGTAAACAACTAACGATTCAGTGATCGGCACTTGTGAAAGATTCTGCAAGTGATAAATAAGTGATTAGAAACGTTTTTTCTAAATTGTTAATTTTTACACATACTTTGAACTGAGCCAGCACATTTTGTATGAATATCTCTTCATAATCACGCAGTACAGCCTGTTTTTCGGGCGAATCTATAATTTCCGCAAGCTCACTGATGGCGGCCCGAGCCTTTAGGGTGTCTACACTGCTTATTGCCTTGATCATTTTGATTAATTGAGGATCATGTTTTGGTAAAACGTCAACAATACTGCAAGTGGAAACTAAATAAAGTGAGATATGCGCATATAAACATAATAAATTAAAAGAAAAAGTAAAAAATTATTGAAGAATAAATTAAATAAGCGAAAAAATAAAATCAAAATAAAAAACATCAAATGTATTCACATAAAAAAACAACTAAGTAAAAGAAAATATGGAAAAAATTGTTGGAGAGAATAAATTATAGTAATGCATTACACATGATAAAATGTATTAAATATATATGTATATAAATCTAAATCATGGACCATCTCTTTCGCCCTAACACAACTAAGACTTACTTCGCAGTTTGATGCAAATTCGTGGCACTACCTCCGCAGGTAATCCCACCAACACCGCCTACAACACCACCTCCACCATAAACGGCTGCATTCAATTGTTGCTGTTGGCGTATTTGCTGCGAGGGGCTCATGTAGGGTGAACCACTCGCTGTTATGCACGATGTTGGCGGTGGTGTACTGTGTACACCTTGTTGCATGTAATGTGAACGGGATATTAGTTGCTCGAATTTTTCCTCTGGATACTTTATATTATCACGTGTAGGTATGATTTTGATGGGCTCATAGAGCAGTGACACATCGACTTGTGGCACCTCAACCGGTTTCATTTGATCAACACGCACCCATCCTTTTTCGATTTCCGATATAACATCTGGATCAAGACCGAAGGGTCCACTTGTTTTGGGCGGTTGATACTGATATTGTGCAGTTGCAGGCTGATCGAAAGTCCTACCACACGTTTAGTGAAAAGGTATAGAAAAGTAAAATTAAGATGAATATTGTAATTAATAATTTATTTAATTTCTAATTCTACCATAAAAAATGTGCTTTTTTAGTCATAGCAGCAGATGCAATTTCTCTTTTTTTCATTTTTGATTTTGTGTAATGCATTGGACGCACAAAAGAACGTAGTGGAGGGGACTTTAAGGTGTGTGAATAGGCGCGCTCTTGAATGTTAATGATGGTAATGCATGTACAAATCTATACATATATATGTATGTTAATATGCGCAGTTTGAAATATGTTTGTATTTACAGGGGGATTTGTGATCAACAAGTTTGATAAATAATAAAAATAAAAAAACACTTGTATGTATGTTCATATAAACTTTAATAAACGTACAAAATAAATTAATATGAGTTTAGCGAAAATCAAGCAATATATTGATGTCACGCATGTAATGTTACAACAATTTGGAGATTTTTTGTTGTTGCGATTATAACAACTTCAACAACGACAAAAGTGTCGATTTATATTGTAAAAAAAAATTACAAATTCGATGAACAAGCCTCTTTGTATTTTTGGAAGCGCGAGTCTCAAAAATCAAAAAAAAAATTTTTAGCAAGAAAAATTTCAAAATATGTATATGATCGAAAATGTTTATTGATTTGACCTTTTACTTTAATAAAAATAAGTCGTGACAACGACTGAAAAAGATTTCAATATTTTTATTTCAAAATTTTTTTAAAATAATAAGATTGTTTCAAATACTATTATTATTGCTATTGCTAGATTATTTCGCAATAATGTGTTGAATACGAGTATATTACAAGGGCCCGGACAAACGAAAGCACAACAATTAATCCCAGCGAATTTCACTATCAGACCAAGAAAAACATAAAAGCGAAAATACAAACAAATTAAATAAAACGAAAGGAAAGAAAAAATTAAGTAAATTAATGTTAATATGAAAAATGAGGCAGCTAAAATAAATTAATTAAAAATTGGAAACTCAAAAAATCTGACGTTTTAAAAATCAATAATTTAAATAAATCGTATGTAAATACATACATATGTATGTATGTATGTACGAAACTAAAAGCATAAAATAATGACAAAAATTATGTTTAGTGGCGATACGACAATGCAGGCTCGCGCAAATTATTTAAGCAGATACAAATCATAAAAAAGAAATGAATAAATGATATAAGATACAAGTGGCCTACTAGCTTTTGCATTAACATCCAATCTAAGATTTCGTGTATAGAGAATTTAATGATCGGCATTTAAATGCATAAATGCCAGAAAAGCATTTTGAAGTCAGCTTTTGTTATACTAAATTATTGAAAATTATACAAACATACATATACTAAATGTATTAAATTAATCTGGTGGTCTTAGAGAATATGTTCAATTATAATAGAACACTAAAACATAGCTTTAAGGGACTGCAATATTATTTTATTTTATTAACATGATATATAAGCTAGTTTAGTAGCATTTTATTAAAGCTTTAAACCAATTATTTGCATACATATAATTAATTTTTATTGTATATATTTTTCATTTTATTATATTTTACCAAATATGAAAGGATAGTTGAAAAAAAAAATATTTTTTTCCATATGTTATAGGTCCAATCAATTAAAACGAGCATTTCCTATTAGAATTGTATTGAAAAGGCTGAGAAAACGCTTTCAAACTAGAGAAATTATGAAATGAATGTTTAGTAAAATGAGGCAACAATAAAGCAGTGAGCTTTCGCGATTTTCCACATATGTTTTTTTTTTTGCACTGATATCAATCATGGTTCTATAAACATTATTCCAGCTTCACAACGGCTACAGTAACCGATGCAGGTGAGCGTATAACAGTGCATGTTACGGCTCGTATATACGTAGTTTCAGAACATATTATAAATTCGTGTGTGTATTTAATAATATACAACATAAATCATATTTACAATGTATACAGCCTTGAAAGAGCTCGGAGATTTTCGCAGAATATGTCAAACAACCGCATTTTTTATTATTTTATTTTAATTTCAATACATTAATTTAACAGAGGGACATCGCATGAAAAAAACAATGTGAAGTGTTATTACACAAAAAAAAAAAAACAATTTCCAGAAAATAGCGAAAGCTTACAAAAAATTTTTACACGCAACACAATACAAACATGAAAACACACACACGTATTGTTAGTACAATGGGTGAGAACTATTAGTGGAATATTAGAAATGCAGTGAATGCAAAAAAAAAAAACACGAAAATTGTTTTGAATTAGTCCAAATACAAATATATAAAAAAAATTATGATAAGCAAAGAAATAAAAAGCAAATTAAATTAAAATTAGTTAAAAACCAAATAATAAAGTAGAAAATGTTAAAAAGGGAAATTACGCTTGTCTAATGAGCGAAGAGGCGCGCTTGTCTTTTGCATCCGTACTGGCATTTGTTTCATACGCATTCGTTTGCAATTGCACACTAAGGAGGTGAAAATTAAATTATTATTCCATGTTATATTTATATTGGAAATTTTCTCAGTTGCATTAGAGAGCAGCAGAGCAATAAATATGTGTAGAAAATAAAATTTATAAGAAAACATATGGGAATTAGCGAAACGACGAGGAAGAAGAGTAGCACTACAAATATTATTGATAGAAATGTACAAATATTTAGTTATATTTTTTTCATGATTTAGTTTAGTTTTTTTTTAGTTTTACAGATAGCAATTGTCCAAATAGAATTAAATGTAAATGTTAAGGGCTGTTTCCGAAAAAAATTTGAATACAACGAAATTTAAGTTAAAAAGTGAATAATGGTTAAATACGGCTGATGCATTTAAACAATTTTTTACACCCGCAGTATATATACATATTTGGTGTGCCGATATTTGTGTTCAAAGTAAAGCACAAGGCAGTCAACAATAATATAGCTTTGAGCATTTCACCCAAAACATTCATATTTGCATAGTCGTTATTTAACTTATTGTCCACTTTGTGAATTACACAAGTTCTTTTTGATGAAATTTTAGCCTGACAGGTATTGCCATATACATATTCACAGCCACCGCACTCACCTTGCAGCTGGCATTGGCTGTTCGTCGGGTGGTGGTAGTTCATCGCATATTCCATTCGTTGAAGGTTCATCAATTTCCATGGTATCTTGCTGCATCACTTGTGTACTCGATTTGGCAGCACCAACAGCGCCGACAATTCCACCTGTTGTTGTTGTTGTATCGGCCGGAGCAGCTGCTGGTTTTCGCGTCTTCTTCGCACGTTTTATACGCTCATCCAACATAGACAAGTCTTTCTCATTTAATTGTCCAATCAATTTGTAAACCTTCTCGCCAGCTAAGAAATATGCTTGTACAACAGAATTCAACGCTGCATTACGTACAGAATTATCACGATCCGAAATATGTCGCGCAATTTCTTTCAAAGCTACTTGTTGTGATGGTTGACATACAGTTAAGCCATAGTTTTCAATTAAATAACCAAGTTC
This sequence comes from Neoceratitis asiatica, assembly GCA_030068015.2. Lineage (NCBI taxonomy): Eukaryota > Metazoa > Arthropoda > Insecta > Diptera > Tephritidae > Neoceratitis > Neoceratitis asiatica. The sequence continues at coordinate 43,956,919 of CM061529.1, forward strand.
GTCTAAACATTCTGTACGCTGACGTGCGTTCTTGGACTTAAGGCCATCCATAACATAGGCAAAAACTTTGGTATAGGGATATACGAGCAATATTTGGCGTAGTAACGAGCGTACACCTACGCGCACAGCATCTTTGGGATCGCCGAGCTTAAGTGAATATGAAGTGATTTAAATAAACGAATATAATATACTTGTCTCCTCAATGCTTACCTTTAGCAGCAAATGTGGTATAAATGCGCTACCTTCATTTTCAGCTAATATATACTCCATTTCGACCAATGTCTGGAAAACCTGATTTAGATACTCCAGGCCCTTCAGCAGAACTGAAGGATTTGTATCATAAAAACGCAACGAAAGCCATTTTAATATCAAATCCAGATTACAGACTAATGCTTTGCAGTTGTTGGGCAAATCTTCGTTTAAAGCTTCGATAACTTTTAAATGGTACCTGAAAAGTTCAATCGTAGACAAAATCGAATGCAAAAATTAGGGAAAAATTTATATCTTTTTTGTTTTAATTTTAAATTTACATAAAAAATAATAATATAACATCAAGTAATCCATTACACCAATAAATTGCACAATTACTCACCTAAAGTCATCGTGAAACATATTGGCCATTAGTCCTTTGTTAACATTGGCCGTGCTCATTTGCTCCCGCAACAGCTCTATAAATTCCTCTCGTGGCGTTGTGAATGTCCACTTTAGTACACGCATTTTCTGCTCATCAATGAGACGTTGATTTTTAGAATTATTCACTGCCAATAGTGGTGATGTGTCAACATCCTCATCCTTCTTACGCGAAGAGCTGCTAGCAACTTTATCACCTGCACTTGCAGCACCACCCTTTGCAGCAGCGCTCTTCTGTGCACCACCGCCACCACCACGTACTACTTTCTTCGTTGGCTCTTCAATGGGTGCTTGATGTTTGCCTTTTGGTAACGGTTTAACTGGCAGATTAGGACGTGCTTTGTCTAGTGCCGCTTGTATATCTTTTTTGGATGCGGGCTTTTGTTTATCAAGCGCTTTTACCATATTTTCGAAACCAAGGTGTATCATTATACCCAACACCGCCTCGTTGGCATTCTTTCGTACGTCCACATTTCGATCACAGATGTGTGCATACAAATGTGGCACCATTGATGTTAGTTCTTCTTTGGATATCGATTTAGGAGGTAATTGTGGCATACGCTCGGCAAGCCATCCCCAGAGCTCCGATTTTAGTGCTGGGGAACCAGTCTTCAGTGCATCAGCAATCATTTCACTCTCGAAAAACTCCTTGTAGCCACCCTTTTCACCAAAGCTATTGATGCAATTTAATGCTGCAGCACGCACTGCTACCTTATTGTCGCCCAGCGCATGTAGGAAACCAGGAAATAGGGTACGCACATGATTCTTACAACCAGAACCCATGGCATTGGCTAGCTGTTCGCATATGGACATAGCGGTTTGTGCAATTTTTGCATTTGAATCAACAAGACGAAGCGCTAAGGCTGGTGCTAAGTCACCAATAGTTGGTTTAATCAATTTGGCTTCACTGATAATAGCTTGCAATCTATTAAGACCTTCATTGCGAGTCTTCCAGTCTTTGTCGGACATCTCTTTCAATAAAGTTTCGGTGATCTGTGGCGCGATGTCAATACGTGGTAACATGTCAGCCAAATTCAACTGATCCTGTGGCTCTTCATCATCACAAACATCATCGTCGGCATCACCAGCGTTAGCTGCGGCATTGGCAGCCGACTTTTTAACGCCACGTATTGGTTTTGGTGGTTTTTCGCTTGCATTCTTATCCATTTCGGTTTGAATTTGTGACTTCAATGCCGGTTTTTCACTATCAAAGAACATCATTAATGTACTGCCCATGTACATAGACATAGTACCAAGTAAAACAATAGCAGCGCCTCGTACAGTGGGATTTGTACTTTGTACTGCTTTACGCACGTCATCAAGCAGTAGCTTAGGTTGAATTTGAAATCCGAACTCCAATATAGCTTTGTTCACCCAATTCAAAGCTTCGGATTGCACTTTTGGTGATTTCTGATCGAAGGCGAAGGTAAGTACACGTCCGACAATATGCTCCAATTTGGTAGCTTCAGCAAAGGCTGTTAGCACATCAGCTGCAGTTGCGCCATTCTTAATATCAGCCAACTTTTCAGTGACTTCATTGACGACCAAATCAATTGTAGTTGTGGTAAGGGGGTAAGTCTCGGCGACAATACGTATAATGTCTAGTTTATGTTTGAGAACTTGAAAGTTCATTTCCTGCAAACCAAAGGTAAGGAATTAAATATTAAGTGCAACGAAATGGTTCCAATAGGAAAACAAACTTTACCTTAAGGCCCGGTTTGCGTGCACTTATCGTGCGCACAAGTATTTGAGAGACACCCGATTGCTTAGTATCAAAATCACTAATCATTTGCAAGAGATTCTCACAAGCGGCCAAACGATTCTTCCAATTTGAATCAATCAAACCTGAAAGCACATCGGCCGGTAGCAATTCCTCAGCCTTCGCTTGTATTTCCTCCAATGACATTTCACGCTCAGTGGCCAATACTTTAGAGCTGCTAGCAGATTTAGAAAGGGGCGCACCACCAACTCCTCCCCCACCCGCAGCACGTTTAACCCCTGGTTTTTTGCTGGCTGCCGTGGCGGGACGGGAAACCGCTTTCGGTTCAGAAGAGCCGCTCCGTGAGGACGCTCCTGAAGGAGCATTACCTGCAGATGATGCGGCTGCTACAGATGCTTTCGAGGTGGGAGCAGTAGCAGGACGCTCCTTTTTAGTACCAACCACCTTAACTTTTATCTCAGCTTTCTCCTGGCACTCCTTAATTTTAGACATTTTAAGTGCATCCACCTCAACCAGGAATGGACACACAGACTTTTCACCCATTAGCTTAAGTAGTGTGCCTAAAGCTTCAGCTGAAGCATCTCGCACTGTAGGATCAGGTTCATTTAATGTTTTTATCAATGTGGTTACAAGTAATTTTAGTAATTTCTTATTAATTACAGTAGGTTGAGTGCGAGCAATTGCGCGTGCAAGGAAGAAAGCTGTCTCCGATTTAACACTTGGATTTTTATTACCCAACGATTCGACAATACTCTCCTGCATTGCTTCTAAGCTCGTCGATGGATAAATGGCGTCCATGCACTCACGCAGAGCTGCAACAACATTGGCTTTCTTCTCTTTGAATTTTTCCAAGAGTGAAGGAACGCAGGCCTTAAAGAAAATTGAAATTTGATTTATTCTTAGTATCAGTTTTAAATATAACTATGGATATGTACTATTAATTACCATTGCATATGTGCCGAAACGTTTGCCCAGACCATTAGCTAACATTGCTAAGCACTTGCCGGCCATTGCGACCAGCACAACATTGCTGTCTTTTGTGATGACTTTCTTCAGTGTATTTACCAACACACCATACTCGCCGTTCTCCAATTTAGGATTCTCTGTTAAAAGTTTTTCGAGGGCTTCCAATGATTCCTTTCGAAGCGTCCATTTCTTTTCTTCCAATTTCTCATAGAAATCTTTGGGCATTTTGGAGAGTATATCAACGGGATCAATGAGATCCATGGGATCGATAAGTTCTTCACCCTCACCATCGTCATCTTCAAAGAAAATGAGAATCAACAAGTGTTAAAAAAAATAATAATAATAATAATAATAAAATAAAATAAAATAAAATAAAATAAAATAAAAATATATTAAGTATTAAATAGATATATCATATGCATTCAATAAAGGTGTAAAAAAAATTCGATTATAGGTGTGGTAAACAATCAATGAATCTCCAGTAAACAAAATTTCTCAATTATGGCCAATGTAGCGTGACGAAGTGGCAATTAAACGAGTCGATGGCAATGCCAAGGCAAGGCTTATCGCCTTTCTTATATCTATTGTATGTACAATGGCAAATATCATATTTCCTAAATCACTTAAGATAATTTAATTCTTGACGCTGATCTCATTTAAGTGGGTGGGTGCACAAATTGAAAAATTTGCTTTGTTTGCATACAAGCCTCTCCGTGTGTAAAGTGTTAATGGCCCAGAATATAAGCAACTTATGACTAATCACTTTATTCAAAAGACATTGAAAATATTTCTGAAGCAGAAGATCAGAATATATCCCCTAAATATTTATAAGTAGGAGTGGCGTCTACTACTGCAACCAGGCCTCTACTCGTCAACTACGATTTCACAAAGTCAAGGGCTACCCCCGTAGAGGTCAACAGCTAAATTCAGTCAATCCAACCGTTTCAAAGTTTTTCCTAACATAGGTGGTAACAAGTAAATCAGATATGATTCCTTAATGTGTTAACCTTTCTCATATATAACCATATATAACTACTAACCACATATATAAATATAATCAACCAAATTGAATATTTCCGGAACACCGAACTAGACTTTTCTGCATTAAGGGGTTAAGCCACTCTAGAGGGCCACAAAATAGGCCTTTTATTAGGAAAAACTATTAAATAAATCTGATTTTTCACAAAAGGCATTTATTACATATATAATTAACTGCTTATAACTATTTTTTAAGAACAATTAATTTAAAAATGGCGGCTTTAATACAACGTTCTCCCTAGGATGTCTCCATTTTTTCGGGAACCACGGCCGGACACACGGCTCCTGTAATTTTATTATTTTAATAAGTTGTTGAACGGTTTCCGCTTGTAAATAGCAATAGCTACAGAATAGCTATGCATTTTTGACAAAATGGTGTGTCTCTAAAGAAAAAAGTAACAATTCGGTCTAAAAAATTGTTCGTACTTCTATAGATAATGTATTTCTGAAGATGTTGTCAAAATTTCAAGTGAACCGATTGCAAATTGTTTGAGTTATGTTTCCGGCCAACTTGAAAAAAGCAGTTTTGAGATAAACACGTTTAAAGTTTTGAGTATGCCTTACTGACTGAAACAGACGCTTCAACTAGAGAACGAAAATGGGGCACTCAGAAATTTTTATCTGTCATAATCTTTCGGAATAACATTTTTGAGTTCATAATGTATCGTTTTAAAGAAGAAAATCCATTTTCCGAAAATTCTAGAGTGATCTAACCCCTTAAATAGATATAGTTTAGTTATCATTTTATCCCAAATAAGAGTCAACAACGAATTTGCTTGTTACCGTAAGCATCGAAGATATTTATATATATGGGGACATCAAATATTGAGATTTATTTATTTTACAGCTTGTAACAGTTCTAGAAATTATTGCTAATATCTTCTTTTAGGCCATTTATGCGATTATAGCCAATATAGGAGTGTAAATTCAGAACTCTAAACACTCTATATTCCTTTTATAAAATGGAATTGTAATGATAATAATTCAGACAGATAGTAGAAATTTCTACGACTACACAATACCAAAAAATTGCATCCCATAATGGGTTGAAATCAATTCTAGTTACTGTAATTGAAATTAAAATATATTTACCATTGTTCGCTTCATCCTGCTCCGCCGCAGCAGCAGAAATTTGCTGTTGTTTTTCTTGTTGTGATTTTAAATATCTGAAATTTAATAAGCATGAATAAATTGAATATTATTCATTATCAGCAATTTTTTAAGCTCACCTTATTGGTTCAGCCTTTTCTCCCTTAAGTTTATCGAATTCATCCTCCAATTCTTTGAGTGTAACTTGTGGCAATGAGGTGATCTGTGGTTTCATTGCAGCGCCAATCCAGCTGAAAAGGATTATTTCAATATTAATTTGTTAAATTTTTTTTTAAATATAAGGCCTGCTACACTTACCGATAAATCTCGACGGCCAATTGTTTTCCTTCGTCACGCACGCTTTTATCACGATCGCTCATTAGTGGCGCTAGTTTTTTAATCAATGGTTTTACACTAACTACTTTGTTGCCGAAATCATGCAACGCCAATGTTGTAGCCGAAACACAAGCAGCAACAATTTTAGGATTTTTGTGTTCCATCCCTTTGACGAGCTCCTCCAATACAGACTCATATTTTTCAATTTCAATATACATAAGTGTCACTTGTACAGCGAGATCTTTTGTTTTGGCTTTAGATGCTGCAATGCATTTCTGTACAATACCAGCCATTACATCGCCCACCGTTTTGCCGGCTTGACCACAATTCTCCACAAATATGAGTGCCGCCTCGAGACCTTTCTCTTGTGCCACAACATTGGAGTCGACGACCATCTTTTTAATGAGCCCCAAAAATTTCATCCATTCTGGAGACTTTTCATCGTCAATTTCACGAAAAATTTTCGCCGCTTCTTCATATCCATCGACACGAGCCTTCCACAATTTGTGTACGCAACGCTCGTCGACCGGCAATTTTTTATATTCTGTATCCTCAGTCATTGCGACAGAAAGCGGATTTATTAATTAACCGAAAGATATAAAGGACGTGTATGCTGCTGTAGAAATTGATGAATATTTTTCCTCCTTTTTTAGGATTTTATACGCGTAGATTAGATGTGTGTGTGTGTTAAATTTTTACGATGTGATGTTTGTATGCAAACGTCTTTTTCAAACGTCTTCAGTTGCGTTGATATTATTTGTGTAGCTTCAGTAGCAATGTCTGAAATGCGAATGAGAGCAACAAATTAGTGGAAAACCGCTAAATGGGCAAAATCAAAATTTAATTGAAAATATGTAAATTGAAAATGGAAAATAAAAGTCGTCGAAATGAATTTGAACATTGCGAGCAAATTACTAGTTCAAATTCATTTGAACGAGTGAGCAGTATTATGAAGTGATTTGAGTGGTAAACACTTTTAAACACCATTTTAGGCTCAATTAAAATAAGAAAAACAAACGCTCCAAAAAAAAATCATTGAAGCATAAAAGTGATCTTGCCTTACAATGTATAGTGTGGAATGAGCATGTGCACGAATCATGGAATTCCCTATTTGAGCTTGTTGTTTGATGAATTTGCGTGCTTTTGTTGTTAATATTTCATCATGATTGAAATTCATTTTAATGAGTGAGTGCTGGTAGAGATGTGGATGGTAAACACATTTAAAACCATCATGAAAGCATATAAAAATGTTTTTGAGTCAAAACAAATTTTTATTTTTGAGATTTTAACTTTTAATTTTCTTAATTTTTTTATACAATTTGAACATTTAAACATAAAATAAATTAAGCAAAACAAATTGTAAATTATAGTCATTAAAAAAATATATATAAACATTTCTGATCCTAGTCGTTTCACAAAAATTTCTATCTTCGTTTTCTATATTTTCTGATGATAAAATGGACAAAAATCGATCCAATTTCTGCATCGAGTACTCATATATAAGTACTATGTGACTTATGCAAACTGCAGGGACAACTTTTGATACATTTAATAAAAGACCACGATACAATCCAGCAATAAAAAAACCAATAACAATTTGGCTGTTTGAAATGTCGACTTATATCGACTTATTGATGCATGTGCAATTTTTTGTTGATGGTTGAGCCTGTAGTCGTGTTCGAAACAACGAATAAGGATATTTAATTATTTTGCTCAATACATTTATAATAGCGCCACAGATAAGTAAAGTTAAATGTATTGAATCACATCACATCTTCATATATCATAAACTGTATTGCCGACACGGAGCGAATCCTCATGACATTGATTGTATTGCCACGCCACATGCTGCGCAGGCCACCTTTTCTTATCATTTCTTACTTGATTTTGTTGGATGTTTGGTGATTTTGTTTTGTACATAAATAAATATATGTCTAAGTAAATGTATGATACCAAAAAAACAATAACAAAACATATCACAATTTGAAATTGTCTTAAAATGAAATGAAATTTTTTATTTTGACTGTAGTAAATTTCGATTACCTGACCGAAGTCCCACAGAAATCCAGTTTGAGATTATAGCCCATTCTTATTAAGAACACCAAGCCCTCAGAGGTCAAAACCTAGTTTTAGTTTGAAAATTAAATAATTTTTAATTTAATTAAATTAAATTTAGGGTACTGACGAATTAAAGCCACTGCAGCTACAGTTTGAGGGATTTTAACTAAAAACAGCCCCAAAAATCAACAAACACAAACGTACTGAGTTGTTCCGACTAGAAATATTTTTTTTAAGAGCGACCAAAAACAACCTCATGCGAAAAGCTAAGTACCAAATTTAATATATTCATATTAAACACAAAATTTCACAGGCTCACTACCAATTTTTGTATGCGTTTTGTTGTTGCGCCATTGCATGGATAGGAAAAATTTGCTATCCGTGCAATGTAGCATGCATTTCCTAGACGTTGAGAATCCTCCTAGTCTCACATATATTTCACGACAAACAAGAGAAGACTAATTTTTTACGTATTAAAGCAAGCTTATCAGGCAACTTAAGTAATATTTTTAGTTTTTCATCAATCTTTTAATTATTTTTAGTCATGGAAAATGTTAGTATACATAATCAGCGGCAAATATTTACCGCGCTTTACTCATGTTTTCCGTTTTGTTTAATTACAATTGCATATCTTCTTCCTATGCAAAGAGCTGTTCACAATAGAAAATCAATCTGTCCTGTGTGCCTACTACATTTTTCAAACCACGAATTATATGAGTTTTTTTCGTTAGAGTTGCATATCGACATTTAGTGATTACAAGAATATGAAAAAACTTAAAAAAAAAACATATCGAAATCGGACAACGAGCTAAATATATGTATTTGTCCCCAGTTTATACGGTATGACGCTGCACGGCGTCGCTTCATTAACTTGAAATAGATGCAGATTATAAAATTGCAACAACAACTCACACGCATAGGTGTAAAAAAGAGGTTGAAAGCATCGGACTCGCTCATCGTCACAAAAATTAAAACAAACAAAAATTAAATGAAAAAAATTTTTGCGCCTAATTTTGTGCAACTTCTCGCATAATGTGTAGAAGCTGATGTGTATGCGAACAATCCACACACAAAAATTTATGGATCATTGGAGTAGCTATTGGATTACTCCACTTTAGTAAGGTTGGACGCATTGACGTATCGCCATCAGCTTGTTGTTAATGATAAGCTTTATGCTGGAATACTGAAAAAGCAATGAACCTGAATTAGTTTCGTTAAAAATGACTAGGTAGTATTCTTATGTTGACAGTATGTCAGATTGGAGAACATGCAACAGCTGATTTGCAAAACACCAGTAAAAATGTAAATGAAAAAATCAGAAAAAATCCAATTAGTTAAATTCATAGGAAATTTGTTTCAGCGTGATATATTACAGAATTATTTTAGTTTTACTGTTAAAACTTAACAAAATTTATTTTCGATTATTATATATATTATTATTATATTGGAATAAAATGTCAATTAAATAAGTTTGTTGTACTTCTTGTTCGTAAAACTCAAAAATCCTCTAAATATCCCAATAAAATATTTTTCTTTCACAGCTCGGAAGTGTCATAAAAAAGTTTCATATAAAACAAGTCAATTGGAAAGTCCCAGGCCTGACAAATAGGTTGCTGTACTAGAAATAAGTCCTTATGGATTTTTAGTTAGCCCTAACCTTCATAAGACGCGTGTATAAATTTGACAGCTGATTAGTTTAGGTTTTGAGTAAAGTAACTTTTATTATGCGAAAAAAATTAATAAAAATGAATTTCGCGTGTTGATAAAATATTGCTCTTTGAAGGGAAAAATTACAGTTGAAGCAAAAACTTGTCTTGATGGCGAGTTTCCGGGCACTGCCCCAGGAAAAACAACCATCAAGGATTGGTATGCTAAGTTTAGACGTGGTGAAATGAGCACCGAAGACGATGAAGGCAGTACCAAAAGAGATTGGTACGGACGAAAATATCAACAACAAAACATCCACAAAATGATTTTGAATGAAAGTAAATTGAAATGGAATGAAATAGCAGGCACTCTAAAGATATCAACTGACGAGTTGATGATTCGGAGTTGTGCTTGGAGATGTTTTTGCATCGATATGTGACAATGGAGGAAATATGGCTACATCATTTCATGACGAAGTCCAATCGACAGTCATCCGAGTGGACTGGGCACGATGAACCCGCTCCAAAGCGTGGAAAAATGCAACAGTCGGCTGGCAAGGTTATGGCGTCTGTATTCTGAGATGCGCATTGAATAATTTTCATTGACTTCCTTGAGAAAGGAAGAACCATCAACTGCGACTATTACATAACGCTTTCAATCGTTTAAAAGACGAAATCGACAAAAAAAACGGGCGCATTTGAAGAAAAAGAATGTACTGTTTCACCAAGACAATGCGACAATGTTAATCTAATATGCATGATCCAACGAAAATAGAACAAATGAGCAAATTTAAATATTTTATATATTTATTTTTAAAATAAATTTTTTTAATATAAATATGTTTTACTATATTTTTACCAAAGCATATTAGAGGTATTTCTAAGTCTACGAAATTAATGCTACGGTGCACGGATAGCAAGGTATCCATGCAATATCAGAGGAAAAATATCCTATACCCAAACCTTTGTATATTTCTTTCCCACATATAGTAAGAAGAAAAAAGCATCCCTGTATTGGGTTGTTGTTATTGTTTCATTTGTTCTCGTTCTATAGCGAAATTCCATAGGAAATATTGCATAGCATGCATTTGCTAAACCAATACACTTATTATATTCGAAACCAAAAAGTAGTTACTGCATGAGTAATTTTGTGCTGTAGTTGCTCAGGTGGAGCCCTGGGACATCACAACGTTTATTTGTCACTATTTTTTATATGGATTGTGGTTTGTTTTGGAGTACTCTATTTATTGTCCGTGTGGATTATATATTTCACGCTTGCTTGGAGCACTCACGTTGTTTGCAGAGTATATCTGAACATGATCATACATATGCATATGAATGCATCTATAAATATGTACATTAATGTATGCAAACATTTTTATACGACTTTTGAAGTTGCGACTGCCAAGAAACCAAATTTAGTTCGATTTGAATGTAGTAGAAAAAAAAGGAAAGAAAAAAAATTGAAAATTAGGTCTTACACTTTACGTACCGGCAGGCAGGCAGCAGAACAATGTACCAAAATAACATTTCAGTAAAAAATTCATCTATGTTTATATGCATGTATGTAGATATGTATATAGTCTTGTTTGTTTGCCTCTATGAATATGTTTCGTATTTTATGGAGCGGAATTTTTATGTTGTAAAGATTCAGAAATGTGTTGCGAAAATGTAAGCAAACAAGTGGCAACATACATACAGTTTGTCAAACAATTGTTTGCAAAATCAAAAAGGTAATAGAAATTCAATTTAAACTTCAAATTTTAATAATAAATTCTTATTTTTCAGTTTTTTTTTGTTTACAATACTGTTTAAACATGTATTAGCGATAAGTATACCGAGAAAAAAGTCAAAAGGAAGAACCCAAACAAAAGAAAAACAAACAATAATTCTTTGCAAAATGTGCGCACGACTGGAAAAACCAACGGGAAATCAAATTTACAGCTACGGTTTTGCTTTGTGTTTTAATTTTGCAGCATGCAAGCACTCATTTTGATTTACAGTTCGAACAGTGAACAAGTAGCTCTTTTGAAAATCCTTTTTGCAATGCCTGGCAAGCGAGTCGACGAAAATTTGATCCAATTAGTTTATTTCCATTATTACAAGGGGAAAACTGCTAAGGAGTTGGCTGAAATGTTTGAAATTAAGTTAAGGACAGTTTATAATATTATTCAACGTGCAGAAAAAGAAAATAGACTACATTTAAACAACTCTGGAGGCAGACCACCGAAGCTTTTACGTCGGGATCAATCAAAAATATTGAAAGAAGTTGATAAAAACCCTCGAATAAGCTTGAGAGAATTGACAAATGTCATTAAAAATGATTGCAATACGAGCGTGAGCCATGAAACTGTGCGAACAGTGCGTAATAACCACAAATACTCTTCACATGTAGCAAGAAAAAAGCCGTTACTTTCAATAGTTAATATTGAAAAGCGATTGCTAACGTACAAAAGCCACCGGAGTTCTGGGATGACGTAATCTTTTGTGACGAGACAAAAATAATGATGTATTACCATGATGGACCTGGAAAAGTTTGGCGAAAACCGAAAATAGCTTTGCAACAAAAGAATATAGTCCCAACCGTAAAATTTGGTAAACTCGCTTTCATGATATGGGGTTGTTTTTCAACCAAGGGTGTTGGAGAACTGCGCATTTTCAATGATATAATGACCAAAGAGTTTTATTTGGACATATTCAAGAACGAATTGACGAACAGCGCAAAAAATTTTGGATTTGTTGACCCCCAAAATAGCAATAAGTTGAAGTATAAGCTATATCAGGACAACGATCCAAAACATAAATCGCTGTTATGTCGGACCTGGGTGCTATATAATTGCAACAAAGTTTTAGATACCCCTGCCCAGAGCCCAGATTTGAACCCCATCGAAAATTTGTGGGCATTTTTAAAAAAGATGGTGGGCAAACGGAGCCCAACTAACAGAAGTGCTTTAATTGAAGCCATTAAAGAAGAATGGAAAAACCTGCCTTTAGTTTATGATCTTAATAGATTGGTGCAATCAATGCCGCGACGGCTTCAGGCTGTGATAGATGCCAATGGCAAGCACACCAAATATTAGACTTTGTTTACTTTTAGTTTTTATATTTAAACCATTTTTGGACAATATGATTGGATTTTGCACAGAATTATTTGACAGCGACAAATTTATTACTTTTAGGTTTTGTTTGTTTTTCTCTTGTTTGGGTTCTTCCATTTGACTTTTTTCTCGGTATACTTATCGCTAATACATGTTTAAACAGTATTGTAAACAAAAAAAGACTAAAAAATATGAATTTATTATTAAAATTTTAAGTTTAAATTGAATTTCTATTACGTTTTTGATTTTGCAAACAATTGTTTGACAAACTGTATATGCATGTATGAATGTATGTATGTATATCTATGCACACCCTGTAGTGAAAAGGTGGACTAGTATGCAATCATTTTAGTTAAATACTAGTATGAAATAGGTAGAAATCATACCAGTTTGTTATTGGTGTAGCAATTCACAAGTAACGGGAATATTATACATTTTCACCACCAGACCAACAATTCGCATGTTGTTGTTATTTTTAATAAACCACTGGAATTTCATTTCCTAATAAGCTCTGTGGAAGTGCGCATTCTGAATAAGTTATATTTATTTATTTTTATCTACACAGGAATGGTGCCAGTGAACTTTAATGATAAATTTATCCAATATCTTACGATTTTTATAAAATAAATCAAAAGTAAGAGCCTGACAGTAGAGAAAATAAAAATTCCAATATTTTCCTTGTGCGATCTAAAACACTCATGATCTGATTTTCACATCAAGGCCTCGTATTTGGAACGCAGAGTGTACGGAAGGTGTTTATAAATTGTAAGTCATATCTGACACTTACTAAACCCAATTTTGACATCCTCATTAACGGTTGCGGTTATAGGCCAATTGTTCGAAAGCTAGTAGAATAACGAGAAACAAAAAGAAATTTTTATCCAACACAATTCAACAATCATCTTGGTATTTGTTTTTGCAGATACACTATATCCATATTAATTACTGTAACTAGCTTTCAAGACATAGAAAATTCAAATCTGCTTGCTGAAATTCTTGACAATTTCGCGGCTGTAATAAAACTAGTTTGCTTTGAGAAAAACATTTCAGAAAAAAAGCATTTGTGCAGAAGAAAAGCACCTGCTTTCCCGGATGCCAGCAGCGATGCAGAAAACACATAATGGCAATGCGGCTATGGGAGCAAAATAAGCAGGAAATTGTATTTTTATATTCATCCGCCAGTTCTGTAGGTATGTACACTACAGATATCATGTTTTGAAAATTAAATTAAATATATTCTACGAGAATGTGCTAAAAAATATTATCATAATAATTAATCATTTTATATTTTTTTTAATAAAATATAATTCGATTGCAACTATAATAAAAAACTAATCTCTAATTTCATTTATGAATTGCCATTGACCCACAGATAAAGTCTCTATTATTCTAGTTCTCAAAATTATTTTGAATATATTTGGCTTCTTTTAAAATCATCGATTGCCTCATGATAGTGCATGGCTTTTGCTAGAATTGTGGTTTTAGCAGGCAAACAAACAAAAATGGAAGACTAATATGGGAAATGGGAAAAATGAAAAGATATAATACGAGGTGTCTTCAAAGGAAAAGGTGAATTTTGAATTTTTTGAAAAGTACTTATTTATTCAACAATATCTATTTTGTCCCCTTCAAATTAGTCCCCCTCGGATAAAATACACTTGTGCCAACGCTTTTCCCAATCTTCGAAGCACTTGATCTCATCAATTGTGGCAAAACTCTTTCATTTCATTGGTTTCTTTAATTTGGGAATAGAAAAAGGTCGCAGGTAGGCAAAAATGGGAAATACGGTGGTTGAGGCACGATTACGGTTTTGTTTTTGGCAAAAAAAAATGACGAATAAGCATTGATGTGTGAGCTGGTACATTATCGTGATGCAGAATCCAAGATTTGTTTTTCCACAATTCCGATCGTTTGAGCCGTATTGCTTCACGCACACGTTGCATAACTTCCTTCTAGTATTCCCTGTTGACCGTAATCAAAAAAAACCAGTAAGCAAAACCTTAACCTTATACTTTAAATATACCTCGTACGTCGTTTTAAATTATACAAATGCAGAAAGCAAAGTACAAACAAGGTAAGTGTGAAGCAACTACACGAATTTATGCCAAAGACCTCATTCAAAAATACCGCCTACTCACACAACAGGTAGGCATATACACAGACGGGTGTAAGAGTTAGAAAATGTCTGCCTCCAGAATATAACAACAACCTATAGTATTTTTATGTCAGTTTATTTAGGCTATGAGGTGATGGCCTGTCGCTACCTTATGTGGCCATTTAACTGATTAACTCAATATCGAGCAAAAGTTAATATTAATAGTAAATTTCAAGCGCTTATGGTGTACGCGTCACTGTTCGAGTGATATAGTCATAGCATGTCGAATCATTGCTACTTAGCAATCACAGAACGATATATGGTAAATTAATAAAATCAATCAATAATAAATATACCTAATTTTGTTTACTTTGCTGGATTTCCGCATTGTCACGAGCGGCACTTTCTTTTACAAACAAAATCAATTTTTATGTACAAAGAGTGAGTATTTTTCACAAATCTTAACTAACATTTTTATACCATATTCATTTACTGAATGGTAAAAAAAAAAAAAAAAAAAGGCATGTCAAAATCATTGAGTGCTCAAAATTTAACATTTATAGTATTTTTCTTATTTTACAATAAAAAAAAAAGATAAAGGAATAATGGTGTCTTGTGAACTCCCCATAAGGTAAATCAATTTCTGGCAGAACTTCGCTTCCATCACTACGAAAGCAATAGTAAAAAAAAGAGGCTGACTGCGTTTGGCACCGGCAATTGAAATAAACGTAAAGCGACTCCCACGACAGCCGGTTCTACGCACCGGAGTTGACCCGGATTTTATCCGGCCAAGGGCTGTCACCCTTTCGGCGACCTAACCCCGTTTAGGTCATCAGGTAATTTTAGCTTTAGTACATCAACGGAGCAACATCTCGCAGCAGGCCTGCTCCAAATCCTTCTCATCAGGGCTGGTGTAGAAACCAATCCTGGTCCGAGGGATTATTTCTGCTGCGTGTGCCATAGACGACTCCACCATTCCTCCACCTCGGTTAGATGCAATCAGTGCAATGGATGGAGTCATCTTAAGACCTGCTCAGGCCTTAAGACACATAGGGAGTGGACCACGAGTTACGTGGCCCCATGCTGCCAGCGCCCAGCTGCGCCTCTGGCCCATACGGCAGTGCCTTCTGCACACTTACCCACTTTGGGTAACTCCCCCCAGGCCTCCACGGCCCATCGGAGCTCCCCGCAGCATGACTCCCAATCATCTTCCCCCAACCCTTCCCCACCCCCATCCAGCTCCACATCCCGTGCGGGGGCTAATCAGCAGCTCTTAGTACCCCGCACAGTCTGCTCCGTGTGTCAGACCATAGTATGGCGGAACGTGACATCAGTCAAATGCAATTCTTGCACTGGCTGGTGCCACTTTCGGTCGTGCTCTGGCCTGCGCACCACTCGTGAGTGGAGTAGTGCTTTCGTTGCCCCATGCTGTAGGAGTCTGCCCCCGCCTGCAAACACTACGCAGCCGCCAACTACCACCAATGTGCGGCAACTACCACAGCGGGTTACACAGCTGCAACAGACAAGATCTACGCACAACTCCCTCACCCCCCGTGTTACGAACGTTCCCCCGAGACACTTTAGACTAATACAATTTAACTGCAATGGACTCCAAGGAAAGATCGACGAGATAGTTGACTTCATGAGCCGGGAACGCCTGCCAATAGCCGCGATCCAGGAAACCAAACTAAGCGCCCGCTCAGATCTTCTGAGCCGGGCTGGCTATAACATCATAAGGAAAGATCGCGAACGAGATCATGGTGGAGGCTTGGCCTTCATTTTACATAACACCGTGCAGTATCGTCTTATCGACGGCGACATCGACCGCAGGGATACTACCCTAGAATGTCAGGGCATAGCTATCCGGTCAGGCGATGTCGAGCTCGAAAATATTCAATATATACATTCCTCCCGTTACAAGTTGCCCAGTTGGATACCGTCCTGATATAGGTGCGCTACTCAGAGGCGAAAACCGCTTGGTTTTGGGCGACTTTAACGCGCACCACGATCTTTGGCATTCCTGCCTGTCAAATGATCGTCGAGGAATGGAGCTGGCGGAACAGATAGACGATTCGACATTCTGCACAATGAATGACGAAGCCCCCACCAGGATTGTGGGCAACTGCCATAGCTCGCCTGACATTACAATAGCTAGCGCTGGTCTGATAAATTGCATAGATTGGCGACCTATGCTTACGCTCGCATCAGACCATTTGCCCATAGTCATCTCGATTGACAGGCCTCCCGACTTCGTTTCCGTGGACCACCGGACATTTGTTAACTTTAACAAAGCTAACTGGACCGGCTTCACGGAATTTACTGAGAACGCCTTCAGTGCTCTCCCCACTCCCACCAACGTCCTCCCTGCAGAAAAGCTTTTCCGCAAAATTGTCGTGTCTGCTGCCGCCCGCTTCATACCTGCAGGTCGAATCGCGGAAATCCGCCCCAATTTTCCCACCGAAGCGGCGGTTTTGGCGACAAGGCACGACACGTTACGCCTGGCCGATCCCGGCGATCCCCGTATCAGGGAACTCAACGCCGAGATTCGGAACAAGGTAAATCTCCATAAGCGGAACACGTGGGAGGAGCACTTAAGATCCTGCAATCTCTCCTCTGGGGTGACCAAGCTCTGGGCCACCGTCAAATCGTTGTCAAATCCGACGAGACGTGATGATCGGGTGGAAATTTCATTCGGCGAGCTATTTTAGCCGGCTTTTTACACTGCACCCTTCGGTCGACAAAACGAAACGACGAATAACCCGCCGTCTGCGCAAACTACCGAACACCAGCGCGACGCTTGATTTCTCCAGGGAAGAGGTTCAGGGGGTTATCGGGAAGGCGAAAGCCTCCAAATCCATCGGCCCCGACGGAATAAGCATGCTGATGCTAAAACATTTGGGTCCAGCGGGAGCAGAATATCTCACCAAGCTTCTCAATCTGTCCCTGACCACCCTAACTATACCCGACGTGTGGAAACTGGGTAGAGTGGTCCCGCTACTAAAGCCGGGGAAACCCGCAAATAAAGGAGAGTCATATCGTCCGATATCCCTCCTTTCCCCAGTAGCGAAGACAATTGAGGCCTTGCTGCTCCCGTCCCTCACACACCACCTGAGCCCAGCTACACATCAGCATGGCTTCCGAAAAGTGCACAGCACCACAACTGCACTTAACGCCATAAACACCCAGATAATTCATGGCCTCAACCAAAATCGACCCTATGCGCGAACTGTCCTAGTAGCACTGGACCTGTCGAATGCCTTCGACACAGTGAATCATTCAGTGCTACTATCGGACATTGAGGATTCCTCATTACCGCCTAGGTTGAAGAGGTGGACCATGAATTACCTGAGTGGTCGCCGATCATCGGTTGAGTTTCGAGGTCAAACATCTAAGCTACGGAAAATTAAACAAGGGGTCCCGCAGGGTGGTGTCCTCTCCCCAATGCTGTTTAATTTTTACATCTCGAGACTTCCTCCACCACCTGAGGGCGTCTCGCTGATCTCATACGCCGATGACTGTTCGATTTTGGCGTCTGGCCAGGATATTGATAGCCTTTGTTCTTCAGTAAACAACTACCTCGCCGACCTTTCCAACTTCTTCGCTGCACGACATCTACATCTCCAACCTGCGAAATCCTCTGCCACCCTTTTCACCAGCTGGACGAAGGAGTACCGGCTAGAACTCGATGTGAAGGTCGATGGTGTAAAAATTCCGACCACGAATAACCCAAAGTTACTGGGAGTAACATTCGATAGCCTGCACTCCTTCACTCCGCATACGACTGCAATTGCCACCAAAGTACAAAGCCGCAACAAAATCCTCAAATCGCTAGCCGGTAGCACCTGGGGGAAAGACAAAGAAACGTTGCTGGCGACGTACAAGGCAATTGGCCGGCCGGTCGTAAACTATGCTGCGCCGATTTGGACTAGCACGACGCAGCTGAAGAAGCTACAGACCTGCCAGAACACCGCCCTTCGGACCGCGACGGGAAACCTCCTGATGGCGCCGGAGCACCACCTACACAGTGAAGCATCTATGCTCCCAGTTAAGGAGCATAATGTTATGCTGTGTAAGCAGTACCTGCTGGGATGCTACCGCATGGATCATCCCAACAGGCACCTACTGGAAGCTGAACCACCACCTAGGCACATCAGACAGGGAGTACTTGACTACCGCGACGACATACAGCAATACAGACAAGACCCGCTGGACAGGACGGCGTACAGACAGGCCATCAACACCATTCACCGAGAGTCCGTTAACACCTTCTTGAACTCTCTTCCAGTGAATGGTGTTCTCGGAAGTCAAACCACCACCCATTGCAGAACAAGAGCTCGAGTTGCCTCGTGAGACCCGCGTAACCTTGGCACAATTAAGATCTGGATACTGCAGTAGGCTAAACTCCTACCTATCCAGACTCGACCCTGACATACCTAACACATGTCT
Organism: Neoceratitis asiatica; assembly: GCA_030068015.2. Lineage (NCBI taxonomy): Eukaryota > Metazoa > Arthropoda > Insecta > Diptera > Tephritidae > Neoceratitis > Neoceratitis asiatica. Next base: position 43,976,041 of record CM061529.1, read on the forward strand.
CGCATGCAAAGAATCCCCGCACGACACTAACCACCTCTTTGCATGCCCACTTAACCCGACTCATCTAACACCCCTCTCCCTTTGGTCCGACCCCGTCGAAACAGCACGTTTCCTGGGCCTCCCGTTAGATGACCTCGATGACTAAAGCTGAACTTGCCTGACCCTAAACGGGACTAGGCTTGCCGCTACAACAACAACAACATAAACGTAAACATTAAAATTTGAATAAAAGAAAATCAGTATAATTATAGATTTGTGTACCAGAAGCAATGTAAATGCTTTTAGTCTGGTCATTTACCTTCAGCACGATTTTAATGCGATTTTACACTCTCCGATCGATTGGTCTCTCGCTCTTTCACTATTAATAGTATTTTTCAGTATTTTACTATAACAATTATTATCACTCTATTCTAAGGTGCTTTGTTGGTACTTAGTCTTGCCATAAATTCTGTTCAAAAGTTTACATTGCACACAGAGAGGATAAATTAGGAAAAAAAAATAAACGGTTCAGTTGTTGTTGTTGTAGCGGCTAGCTCTCTATTTCCTATCATTACTTTATTTTCTTATGCTCCAATCTACTTTTTCTTTAATTTTTTATTATATTATTGATCCAGATACATATTTGTGTGTATAAATATGTATGTCGTTCAAATAAATCGAACCATCAATTCGAGCCTTTGGAAAGTCGGACTCTGATACATTACCCGAAAAGAAGATGTTGACTGACACGCAGACCTACCAGATAAATTTCATAAAAATTGGTCGTTGTTTCGGAAGAGTGTAAAAAGCACCGTGACAAGATAATTATATTTCAGTGTTATTCTCACATTTCTCACAAAAATATTAATGCAGTAGCGGTTGCTAAAGTTAGACGATAAAATTAAGGTTATAGAAGATGTTCGAACTTTTTTGATGAAAATAAATAATCAAATGAATCTATGAAACGAACTTTAGCACTAACTCCCAATAAACTAAAATGTATCAAAAGTTCATTGAAAAATACGTTTTTTACTGCAACTTTTACAGGCTTTTTTAGATTGATAGCATCGTACAACCTCTACGATGTTGATAGCAGATGCTTAAAAAAATATATGTGGAAACTTTTGGATACTTTTGAGGCTAAGTTTTGGGTACTTTGTTTTAGAACGCTGCGGTTACAATAACAGCATAATGTCACTATCAAACTAAATAGTTCAAATAAAGGAAACACTCAAACGAGAAATAGTACATAGTATCGAACAAACAAAAATGACGTAAACATCAATAAAAGGCACAGCTTTGAGTCATTATTTAGCTAAGTATCCAACTAAAAATTTATATTTATTTCACAGAATAAAATCATACAACTAACACAAAACCAAAATCACAATATGAATTGCATATGCAGTAACCAGAAGCAAATGATGGCAAATTCCAGAAGGGAAGTGCCACGATGTTTCCTATTATATCAAGAAATGAAGCAGATATATAGTACATTAATTACATCATACCAAAAATTAACAAAATGTTTGTCAGAGAAAATAAACAATATAATTTATATGAGCATTACTTGACTTTGAAATGCCATTTTTTATAAGTCCTATTCGCGGTATAAAAAAATTAAAGGTACGAAAGATATCCTGCATTTTCTTACACACTCCAACCCCAGCTTTTAAATACGCACTCCATCTAGTTTTCTTGATGTCGCCTTTCCTTCTCTCTCGAACATATCTTTTACATTTCGAATTAACGGAATGCTGTTTAATGTTTTTGTTTTCTTCGGGCTTTGTCAGAACTAGCAGCTAAAAAAAAAAGCAGTACAAGGGAATTCGGCAATTCTCTTCAAAAGCCAAGAACAAAACAAGGAAATAAACATCTGCATCTGCGGCTTGGCAAAGCGTAGATGACAAGATACTTAGTGTATACATAAATATCCAATATACATATATATTATACAAGAAAAAAACAATTTGACAGAAGCATGTCGATTTAAATTAAAAACTTTAAATAATTAAAAATAAATTGCTGCAAACCCGCATTTCCTACTCACCGTTCTCAACATTAAACACCTTTCTTAAAGTTATTTAAAGTGTTTTCCAATCTGCGTAATAGAAAACAGCAGTTTTGCCTTATTTCTCTTTCACTAACGAAAGAGTCTTATATTGCACTATGCTACTTAGCTGACAAATTTATTTCTTGGACTCACGATTTTCACTCGCAGAAATAACAGAAACATAAACCGTTCGACAGTGCAGCGGCGTAACAAACTTCGATTTTTCACCAAACAAAAAAACTGCCGTTTACTGTGGCACACACGCGCGCACTTGTGTTTCACGCTTATTGGAAAAAATCCGCAAAGGCGTAGCAATACGAAATAAATTGATTCCAGAAAACCACACACGAGGCGTTGTTTGTATATGTTTGCAAAAAAAAAAATTTTACTGAAACTTTTATTTGTTATTGTGTTATTCCGTTGATTTTAAAAAGTTTTCACAAACAAAAAATAAAGCAAAAGTTGCAAGTGGACGACGAAACAACCAAGTCCATTTTGTATTACTCAGTTTTATTCAATAAATTTTCTTCTATTCCAACGAAGTAACTTGGTAGCACTCTTGCTTCAGAGTTGCTTAGTTTGGCAACTTTACTATTTTCTATTTGTGGCTTACTTTTATGATAAATAGATTTTGGTATACATTGTACGTTTATTTTGAATATAGTAATTTACATACACATACTTCCTGAATAAAATATTATTATTTAAAGTTAATATATTTAGAAAATAACAAATTGAACAATATTAGAAAAAGTAGTATTGACTGCGTCACAAAAATATTAACTTGCCAACACTCTCGGAATTAATTTGACATTGCCAGCTTTTATTTTACAAAAAATTGTGTTGCTACGATTTTGCTAAATTACCTCGATGATATCCCAAATCCTTCGAGTCCGATCACTGGGTTGTTAAATAAAATTCGCGAACTATGTTCGCAGTTTCTTAATTATAAAGAACTAGCGGACCCCAGCGTGCCTATAAAACAAATAAAAAAATATAATGTAAACTGCTAGCTTTGTATGAAGAAATGTCAAAATATTTGTTTTAATCGAAAAAGTTTTATTCTTAAAATTTAATTTTTTAAATTTTTTTTTTCATTTTAATTTTTTTTTCACTCTTTCTCTTCCTTTTTCAACACCACATTCATTGTAATGTACGTGTATTTTGGAATTTTGCATGTATTTTTTGTATTTTGTAGCGACCAATGCTCACTAAAATGATTCTATCTCTGGAATGGCTGCGCCAATCTCATGAAAACACACACATTAACCTTCTTCAAACATCCCTATATAAATCCTAAAAATTTGGTGCAACTTGTTGTGGTAGTTCTTAAGTTATAAGCGTTCATCAAAATTTGCATTGATTTTTATATATATAGATTTATTCATTGTTAATTTATTACTCAATAACTAACAATTCACTTCACTATTTACAATCATTTATATAACAACTTTCACTATGCACTATTTTAACTTCACAGTAGTGTTATCACTAACGAGTTCGCTTTACGACTGATTCCTACAGCAGTTTTTCTCGCCCCTATATACGAATCGACTGCATATAGTAACGCCTGGAATAATCGATAACGTAAATTATCGATTCTTGCTCAAGAAAATGCCTCAGGTCTATTAAAGATGATAGGCGATCTTATTCCAGCTGATTTATACTTCACAATACTATTACGTACAATAAATGCTCACACTTTTTGCCTTTTAGGAAAGTCGAAGAAACAAAAGGATTCCACCAGAAGGCTACGTCCTTTCAGATCAAGGATTTATCATTTCATTATTTTTAATATGCTTGGTATCAAGGTCGAGTACGGATAGGTAGGAGTTAAGTCAACTACAGTATCCAGACTCTAATTGTGCCAGTATTACGCTGATCTCTCGACGCAGCTCGAGCTATTGATCCATAATGGGTGATGCTTGGATATCGAGAGCGCCATTCACAGGAAGATAGTTCACAAAAATGTTAACGGACTCTTGGTTAATGGCGTTTAAAGCTTGTCGGTACGCCGTCCTGTCAAGCGGTTTTGTCTATATTGTTGCAGGTAGTTACAGTAGTTTAGTACTCCCTTCCTGATGTGCCTGGGTGGCGGTTCGGCTTCAAGTAATTGTCTATACCATCGAGATCATCTCCACATATACTGCTTAGACAGCATTACATTAACTGCGAGCAGAGAAGTTTCGTTGATGTATCGATCTCGCCAGTCCCCGTCGTCCAAATTGGTGCGACGAAACTAACTACTTGCCAGGAAATTGCTGCCGGCTAACGATTTGAGGATTTTGTTGCAACTCTGTACTGATGAAGATATCGGGAAGTCAGGAAATTTAGCAGTTTACTTTCGAACATAGGTTATCAATATTCTGGCCAGACGCCAATATCGAAAAATCAACGAGGAGATTCCCTCTGGTGGTAGAGGCAGCCTCGAAATAAAGAAAATAAATAACAGTGTGGAGGGGACACAACCCTGAACCCCATGTTTAATAGGACGAGGTTTGGAAGCTCGACCTTGAAAGCCTACAAATGATTGCCGAACGCTCAGGTTCATGGCCCACCTCTTCAACCCCGGTGTTAATGAAGATTCTCCAATATCCGATAGTAGCACTGCTTGGTTGACCATGGAAAAAGCTACCAGGACAGTTCACGCGCAGGGCCTATTTTGGTTGAGGCCATGAACTGATTGGGCGTTTATGGCGTTAAGTGCGGTTCTTGTGCAGTGCACTTTGCAGAAGCCATGCTAATGTTCTACTGGGCTCAACCGCGTTGGTGTTTGGCAGTTTGCGCAGTCGTTTCATTTTGTTAACCGATTTTGCAGTGTTAATAGCCGGCTAAAGTAGCTCGCGCATCTCTACGGATCCGACGAGGCGTAACTTCACAATGAAATTTTTACGAAGTAGAAACCAGGATGCCCGCATTCTAATGGTAACGAACGAATTGGCGGATACACGAATACACGGCCATACAATCATCGATGTAACTGTGGTCCAATTGCTTCTGTATGTTGCTGTTAGTTGATATCGCTGCCGCTTTCAATATAATTATGCAGCTGACTGCACAGCTAACGTTATAGTCAAAGATATTCTGCAGTTGCATGGTTCTGTAGTTGCAGTCGTCTGTTTTCAACTTTAGACCTTGATTTGACAGTGGCTCAAAGCTTGGTTGCCCCTGTCATCTCAACGGAGGCTCACGAGGCGGGCTGTTGCGACGAGTTCGGTCCACAAGAAAAGTGGTGTTAGACGAGTTATTGGGCATGCACAGATTTTGTTAGTTTCGTGCGGCGACTCGTTGCATGCAATATATATTTTATTTCGAAGTCGAGTATGAATAAGTTGTTGGGTTGCCCAACCTCCGGTCCAACCGACCGAGGGGCGCGCCTGATCTATAAATGTAAAATTCAACAGGCCGGTGACCGAAAACCAGGTACAGCTCGGACTGTGCTGAATCCGAGATCGATCGCGAAAGGTCGCGGCTGAGCAGCTACAGATTTACTCATCAGCTGATATATGTACATAAGTAATTTGCGATTGGGAAACGTTGAGAATAAAGAGATTATTTATAAATTTAAAACTTTCAGTAAATATTTCTTTATACAAAAAAGTTAGTCAGTAGAATCAAAGCTGGCCGAATAAAAATTAAAATCTCTCGTCGACTATGGAGTGAATTAGCCCTAATCGACCTTTATAAGAAGGAAGATTTTTATTCGCATCTCAATGTAAATTCCTTAATGCCAATAATAGGAATTGTTTTTGTACAGATTCCAATTTAACACTATGCAAGTGTGAGTGTGGATTCCATACAACGGAATCATATTCTAAAATGGGCCTCACGAGTGAAGTGTGAAGTAATTTGGTAACATATGGGTCATTGAGCTTCTTAGCACACCGTTTAATGGAAGCTAGGACTCCTTTAGCCTTATTAGCACAAGAATTTATATGATTGATTTAGCTATGTTTCATCGTTGTTTTTGATCAAAAATGAGCACGCGCGGCACCCACTTTGCACAGAGCTTACTCATACCTATATGTTCGTGAATGATATGATGTTCACGTTCAGTTGATAGCTTTAGAGCGTCTGCTATTTCATTTAATTTCAATATACGGTCATTCAAAACATTTTGTGTTTTTTTATGCTTTTGTCGGTGACAACCTCTTTTGGATGACCACTGCTTTCATCGTCTTCGGTGCTCATTTCACCACGTCTAAACTCAGCATACCAATTCTTGATGGTATTGCTGATTTTCCTGGAGCAGTGTTCCGAAACTCGCCATGAAGCTAAGTTTTTGCTTCAACTGTATTTCTTCACATTAACAAAAGTTGCTTTACTCAAAATGCTATAATTCACAAAAAGTTGCTTCACTAAAAATATTATAATTCTCAAAATAATGATCCGACAGCTGTAAAATTTATACATGCGTCTTTTGAAGGTTAGTGCAAACTAAACTAACCAATCTGTTATACCCTTTTCAGTTAATATTTTTTCGTCTATGGTTAACTACACATAGTTTTAAGAAAAAATTGAAAACTTTTTGTAAACGAGTTTTAGTGAACTGAAGGGTGGTGCTCTTACCAACTTTTATCGTTTTTGTTGTCACAGCTTTTGTTTACATTTAGCCTGTCAAGTCAGTAACCGTTGGTGCGAGTCCTACCATAAGAAGTCTGATGAGGAGAGGTGGTGATCTCCGAAATAGCTGTAATTTCTACCATTTTTTGTTGTTGTATAACATAATACTCAATTCAAAAAACATACAAATAGACCTTTCCAATAAAGCTCATTAACTTATCACCAAAAGGAAATTTACTACTTTATGAATTGGAATTGTAAAAGTTTTAAATAAAAACTAATATAATTTTGAAAAGAAAAAGACGCTAAGAGAAGTGTTGTGATTAAGAAGACAATTCAAAATCCTTTCAATCAAATTTTCGATATGAAAAACATTGGGTCATTTCGAACATGCGCATTACACTCATATCAAAGAGAAATTTAACAAATCAATTTTTTAATAGGCCTGAGGTCTTATTTAGCGCGAACTTCTGAGAAAAACTCTGAGTAGCCATGTATACTGAGTTTATGCGTTAACGGATACTATATATAAATTCAAGTTGCTTATCTAGCGTAACGTTGTGTTGTAGCGCTCAGATCACAGCGCTTAGAATAAGGCGAAGCTAGTCGACCGAAGTCATCTAAAAGAAGTCTCACAGGGCGAGCTGTTGTGACGAGTTCTGACCGTATAAAGCATATAAAGATTTAGTTAATGTTGTGCGGCAACTCATTGCGCGCAAGATATATGTTAGGTATGTCGGTTTCGAATATGGATAAATAGGAGTTGAGTCTACTAAAATATCTAGACCTTAATTGTCCCTAGCGAGTTAGGCAGTTCGAGCTCAGAGTCCGAATCATTGCGGCGCAATTTATGAACGGTCGTGCCTAGAACGCAGACCTCAATGTCATATGATTTAGCCCTTAAACTTAAGAACCGTCTGAAAGGACTTTTTTCGACTTTTTCGCCGCTTCTTGAAATGCAAGCTTCTTAGCATTTGATATTTTTGAATCCCTGATACTTCTACTTTCGACCATTTAAGTAAAACACGGCAACTTAGAAAATTATGAAAAATTATATACCAATAAATTTAATGAAATAAAATTTATAATCGTTAAATATCGATTTGATTTTTAAAATACATACATACACACATATGTGTGTAAGTATTTTGCAGTTTTCTCACATAAAAGAAAATGTTCTTGTTTTTAAATCACGAGTTTATTTCCAGCCAATACCAGGCGTTGAACCAGGAGCTGGAGCTGGTGTAGGTTCATAATCTGGTGGCAGACTAAAACCGAGCACTTCTACATTATTGCCGGCAGCTGTTGAACTAGGTTTGGGGCTTATACTAGCACTATTTAAAGCTGGTGCAGATGGTGTAGGCGAAGCTGGAAATACGGGTTGAGCTGGTAAAGATGCTGGTGATGGCGTGTAATTGCGTGCTGGTATGGAATTATTTTGCTGAGGTGTGGAAGGTATTGGCATAGAAGGAGCTGGAGCTGGAGTAATGTGCGATGGGTAGACGCCATTAGATGGTGGTGGTGATGGGAGGTTTTTGGGCCCATTATTTCCCGTTGACACACCGGCATCGCTAAGGAAGACGGGATAGCGTGGACGGAATGTGTTATCTTCAAATTGTTCACTGCGTACATCCTCCTCGAACGTAGGGGGTGCTGGGGAGATAAAAATATTATTAAAACAAAATTACAATTTTGTTTTTGTAAACATACATAATGGTTTGTAGGCTGGTCCAGTGCCTGGTTGTGTTGTCACTGGACCCTGATCATTAGCGCTAGCGTATAATGGCACGGTGCCAATAGTCAATGGAAATTCGATAACCAGATCACCATGAATGCGCGAAACTTTGGCTATAAATTTCAGAGTATAACTAACTTTAATGAGACTACAATTCTCCAATGAGGTAGGCGTGGTCGAGGGAATTTGCAAATACTCATTAAATTCCGCTTTATTATTCTTGAGAACCTCGCCACAGTGATTATCAGCAACCTTCACCTCGACCACCTGACGTTTTGCCTCCGGATTACGACTTGTGAATGTAACATTCTTCATTAGACGTACTTTCATATCGGAACAGTGCACATCCGACTGGTTGTCTAGCATAGCATTGAAACGGATCTTCTGTCCAGGCGCATAAGCGGAAAAGGGCACCTTAACATGCATGACCATTGGACCTTTGGCGCCGCAACACAAACTCCAACAGAATGTTTTCTCCTCAATCTTTTGAAATGGTTTCTGGGAAAATAGATTTTTTGAGAAAATTAAAATTTGAAAGAGTAATGTACATATGTATTTGTATAACACACACACACACACCATATGCTCCGGATTGAGATTTAAGTCATATGGCGATATCACTGTATAGCCCTGCTTAAATTTGTTGTCATAACGCATTACACGATCGATCACCAGAGCGACTTCATGTTGAATCTGACCCCACGAGCCATTGAATGATGTGGGAGCATTCGGTGGAATGGTTGCCTGGAAGGGGAAGGCATACTTTCCGGGTGGCAATTCAATTTGCGCACCACCACTTTGTCCATAAACATGACTCTCCGTGCTGTAGTACAACTCAGAACCGGAAAATGTCTCGATGGTCTTCTGCGGTTTGCCCTCAGTGTCTTGCTTAGTTACATTTTCCGTCCAGCGGGTTTCGGCATGACCGCAAACGCTAATATAAATAGCTGAAAGAAAAAAATGAAAATCATATAAATATATACATTTACCTACATATGTATGTAGTGGGACTTGTCAATTGTCAATTTAATTGTCTTAATTGAATTACTTGGATCTAATTCGTTGCAGCCGCAATTTATTGTTAGAAATTACTTAATAACTCAATAGTGTAATTGTACATGAACGAGTATGTATGAATGTATGTAGTATTTTTTTTTTTAAAGTATTTAATCTATAAGGCTTTTGTGTGTAAATTGTTCAAGTTTTTGTTTTCCTATTAAATAATTTTTCTTACTTTTATGTATGCGAACCTTCCATCATACGTAGGCCACGACAAAATACAAAAAATGGATTATTTGCTCACAGGTCAAAGGGGAGTAATTGATAGCCACACTTTCCAGCATGGGGTATATTTATAAAAGCACCAGAGATGCTTTATCAATTCCTTGTGCTTAGATGATGAGAATTTTTCATTCTATTTTGCAACATATGGCACAAATTCGAGCATAAAAATATTTATTGTCACTCCTTGAGAAAGAGGGTTTGGCTGCGAATAGTTCGGCAGCACTTTCTATACAAACTGATTGCAATATAAGCCATATTGAAAGTAACAGGAAAGTGCGTGGAGTTAATCAAACTATGTGCTGCCTTTACAAACATTTCTCGGCGGCAAACTTACTTCATACCCTTGTCACTATCTCGAGCTTTAACGTCTAGTTCGATTAACGGTATTCTTTCAGCTTTTCACTAATGGAAGGCCTAAGCGCTTCAAGAGAATTCTAATATTTGCGTACTTTAAAAATTTACTAGAACTTGTTAATATTCTCTTTAGGGGGTAAGTCTTTTTGGAAAAATTGATTTGGAGATTCGGGAATGGGATGACCACATGTAGAAAAATTTTATTTAAGTCCACGCCCTTTCAGTTGGCTCACCTTAACACATTTGGCTTCGGTAATTGCATAACGAACTCCTCGTCTTTATAAATGATTTTTTCGTCATAAATGAATCCTAAACTTTTTTTTATAAACGCTGATTTTAAGAACCTGAACCGGAATGAGTATAGAATGTGTAAAAGTGGCTTCAACACCGGTGGTTCTCGGTGAACTATGACGTTAATGAATTAGGCTATCGTCTATTTTATCGTCTACATAGAATATGTTTTGTTCGGAATGACTAAGGGATGGAAAAGATTTTCCAAGATGTGGACCTGGGAACAATCAACTCAAAAAAAATCATATTCGTGGTTCGATTTGCCTTATGTTTGAAACTTTTCTTAAGCTTAAATATATAAAAAATTTTATATCTGGAAAGTGGACCAAGAACCGCCTGTTATTTTGTCCAACTTAAAAGGAAATATAACTTTTTCTACTCGTCACCTCTGCCGCTGCCGCTCTTTTTATACCTGTAGATGACCCAATCATTCTATTCACGCACTTAAGGATAGGCTGATTATTCGTTTGCCCGCGGTAGCTGGAGCTGCTCCGCTGCCCCGGCTGTGGAACGACCTACATATAAAGGGTGTTTAATATAGAGGTATAGAACTTTAAGTTGGCATTACTTTTCAAGATGGCGACCGATTTAACAGCTGTCAAGTGATTTATTAAGCGAATTTTGTTTAGCGATGAAGCGCACTTCTGGTTGAATGGCTACGTCAACAAACAAAACTGCAGCATTTGGAGTGAAGGTAATCCTCAAGTGTATGTTGAAACACCGTTACATCCAGAAAAACTGACTGTTTGGTGCGCTTTATGGGCTGGTGGAATCATTGGTCCGTACTTTTTCAAAAACGATGGTGGCCACAACGTTACAGTCAATGGTGATCGGTATAGAGCCATGATTACTAACTTTTTCATTCCTGAATTGAATAACCATGATGTCCAGGAGATGTGGTTTCAACAAGACGGCGTAACATGTCACTTAGCTCGTGCCACAATAGATTTATTGAAAGACACGTTTGGTGACCGCCTAGTTTCACGTTTTGGACCTGTGAATTGGCCTCCAAGGTCTTGATTTAACACCGCTAGACTACTTTCTGTGGGGCTATGTAAAGTCATTGCTCTATGCGGATAAGTCACAAACGGTTGACCATTTGGAAGACAACATTCGCCGTGTTATTGCCGATACATGGCCACAAATGTTGGAAAAAGTCATCGAAAATTGGACGTCCAGATTGGATTACATCTGCGCCAGCAGTGGCGGTCATATGCCAGAAATAATATTTAAAATGTAATTATCTTTCGGATAAATAAAATTCATGTCAATCGAATAATCCATCGTTGTTTTATTGCAATTTAAAGTTCTATACCTCTATAAAAAACACCCTTTATGAAAAATTCGGATTAATGATCTGATTTTCTAAGGATGTAATGGTTTACATAATCTACAAAACTCAGACGGCTATGTAAACTGACCCTGGATAATGCTAGAAGCGTTGTCAGAAATGGGAAGAACTTCTCCGAGCCGTTCGAAACCAAACGAGGTTTCAGACAAGATGACTCTTCTTGTGGTTCCTTCAATTTGATGCTGGAGAAAATAATACAGAGAGCTAAATAGACAAGCTACAGTCTTCTACTAGAGTGTGTAATTGCTGGCGTATGCCGATGATATTGATATAATTGGTCATAACAACAGCGCCGAAAGTTTTGCGAAGTTAGACAAATAAGCGAAGTGAATGGGTTTGGTAGTGAACGAGGACAAGACGAAATATCTCCAATCATCAAATAAACAGTCATCCCATTCGCGACTTGGCTCCCACATCACTGTTGACTCTCATAACTTTGAAGTCATAGAACTCTACAAGTCGCTCATAAATCCCGTGCAGAAGCCTGGACGATTTGGACATCCGATGTGTCGACTTTAGAAGTTTTCGAGAGAGAAGTTTTGCGGAGGATTTATGGTCTTTTGCGTATTGCCAATGGCGAATACCGCAAACGATGGAACGTCGTACAGCTCGACGACATTGACATAGTTCAGCGAATCAAGAGACAGCGGCTATGCCTGCTAGGTCATGTTGTCCAGCTTTGAGAGAACCCATGGAGTACCCGCAGACGGAAGCAGAGGAAGAGGAAAACCTCCACTCCGTTGGAAGGATCAGATTGAGAGCGACCTGGTCTCACTTGATATTTCCAACTGGCACCAAACACCAAAGAGAAGAAACGGATGGCGCGCCATTGTTGATGAGGCTATAATCGCGTAAGCGAAAGAAGAGGGAAAAAGAAGAATGGGGGTGTAGTTATGCTTTTGTGTATGCAGTTACAGTTGCAGAGCTATACTAGTCTTGCGTCCACGTGGCTCACCCTGGATACGTGAGCAACCCATGAGCAAGATGTGATAACCAACCTTTATGGAGCCTTGGGTCACGGAAGCTGCAGTGGAGCCACTTCTGGGTTTGCTGAATTCCTAAGATTCCTAAATGCAGCGTCTGGTCACCAGAGGTCATCTATTGGAACATGTTAAATTCACCCTAAATTTAATAAGTGAGAAAACAGAAGAGCTCATTATAAGGAAAATTCTGAAATTATATAAAGCGTTTGACTGAAAATAGGAGCAAAATCTGCGCAAAAGATCTTTGTTTTTAACACTACTTGGGACCTGACTTGTTGAGATTGGTTTTCAAATATCATTGTTAGGCGTTGCAATTGAATATTTTTATCTATCAGGCAGCGGTTAGCGGTAAAGGAAGCTCTAGCCACAGTAACTATATATTATATTTTGGAGATTTGCCGCCGCTAAAGCGATTTTCGGGCGAATCACAAACAAAAATTCAGTGAGGAACATTTAACTGATGAATACTCATTCGTGTATTCAGCCATGAGGATGATAGTTTTTTGATATGACAAAATCACTATCCGAGTTCAACTAGTCATTGTCATTCAATAAAATTCGCATTTATAAAAAAGTAACTGATTTTGTTCAAGAGGATATATAAAATATTCAGCGATAATAAGCTATAGCTTATATACTGAGATTATTCTTAGCGATAGTAGGATTATTAACGTATTAACCATAAGCTTTTGTAGAAAATGGTGACATTGTCTAAAAAGGCGTCCAGTCAGAAATGTATGAAATGCGGCCGCATATCATCCCAAATGAATGAGGACGCAACAGTGACCAGAGCTCCAGTTACAGAAATTTACAGCTCTTTTTTGTCAAGACTGTACAGAAAATTGGAAATTCAAGTCAAAGCCAGGTTTTCGTGATAGTGAAAAAACTGCTAGGGTGTGCACGACGTTTGGAGCCCGCCACGTAAAAACCGGTTCAACCATGCCTCCGATATGAGACGCCTCTTTTGACGATGACCACTGCAAGCGTATTAAGGACTATGACTTAAAGTCATGCACCTGGAATGTCTGTTCCCTTATTTGGGATAGTGCCGCTGTCATTCTGGTTAATGTCCTCGTTAGTCATTGCCGCCCAAGAATTGCTACGAATGGAACAGGGAGGGTAATGGGTATCTTCTTGTGATATTTACTACAATGAGCCTTTAAAGGAGAGGAAATTTGGTGACGAGTTTAAGAGACTCAGACGCTGAGTCTTGTCATTCACCCCGGTGGATGATCGTTTCGTTAAAATCCGCCTAAATGACTTTTTTGAGTGCCTGGAGCGTTCTTATGAGTGCTGTCCCCACCACGATGCCAATATCGTGATTGTCGTCATTAGTGTGTGCAAACAAGATATCTTCGGCACAGCTGTCGGAAAATTAAGCCTTCATGACCAAATGGGTTGAGGCTGATCGATTTTTTTGAGTGCCTGGAGCATTCTTATGAGTGCTGTCCCCACCACGATGTCAATAGCGTGATTGTCGTCATTAGTGTGTGCAAAGAAGATATCTTTGGCACAGCTGTCGCAAAATTAAGCCTTCATGACCAAATGGGTTGAGGCTGATCGGCTTTCTATAGTAGGAGATTCCAGCACAAGAAAGTTCATCAAGCTACTTGGCTGTCGGAAAACTTGCAACCAGATCGATCATGTAGTAATAGACGGACGACTTGTCTTCAGTATTCTTGATGTGCGAACGCCCTGAGGACCTAAAATAGACTCCGGCCACTATCTTGTCGCAGCAAAGATACGCATGTGCCTTTATGCAGTAAAGAACGTTCGTCGACAAACCAAGGAAGGTTTGGCGTCGAAAATGTACCGTACGGGGTACTCAAAAACGACCGCGAAGAACTTACAAGGTGCATGCATCAACTTCTTTGCATAATATGGTCGGACGAAAGCATGCGCGACGATTGGAACCTAAGCGCACTCCACAAAAAAGGATCCCACAATATCGCACATGAAAACCAAAATCTACAAGCCGCTCATCATTCCTATCCTGCTATGTAGTGCTAAGTCTGGACGATGACAACATCTGATGAGTCGGCGTTAGGAGTTTGAGAGATAGCTTTTGCGTAAAGGACCATAGCGTGTCTACGTTAGTAAAGAAGAAGAATAAATTCCGATTTTTTTCAAATTCTTTCCATTCACATCTTTTCGAAAAAAAAATTTTTTTTTTTGGTTAAATTTAATCTTATAGAGAACTCCTCCTTCCGGAGTTAGACCAGGTACCAATTGGTTAACATATAATATACTCAATTTCCTGGAAGGACATCAAAAATATCTACAAATTGACAAAATGGTGGTATGAAGCGAGTATATACTGGTTTCAGGCTGTTTTGAGTTTAGCGGCACTGTTGCATCCATAGCAAGTATGCTTATGCCTACGTTTAACGGAGCTCGGTTTACTTACTTAGGGATTTACATATATTAATTTTCAAGAAAGACCTTGAGTAGCGAAAAAGCGATTAACATCTGACGATATCTCTTTAAGTAGGAAAAAAGTAACTCAGCCCGCTGTAATATTATTTAAAGCCTACCAATCAGTCCATAATCAAATCATCACCTATACGAAAGACTTAATTTTTCTAATGCATATTCCAATTAAGTTTTTATAATAATAATTAAATTCTAATTAATGAATGGCCTGAAAATATATCTCTACCATTCGTTCGTAATTAACCATGGAAATTAAATGAAGTATGTATACATATGTAGATTTATATTTATGTAGGCACATTTTTAATGTTTTATTGTCTCTACTTTGCTCTGCTCCGTTTTTTTTTGTGCAAATGTGTTGTATTATATAATGCCGGCTGTTTTGTTATATAATTATTTTTATTTTAACTACATTATTCCGTACGTCTGTGTTAATATTTCTATGAAAATCCGGTGACGTAATCTCTTTTTATTTGTATGTATAGCTATATCTGTAAGAGGTGTGTTCAAAGGAAAAGGTGAATTTTGAAAAAAAATTTAAAAGTATTTATTTATTCATCAATATCTATTTTGTTCACTTCACTTCTGAAATGCGCTTTTCGATATGACCATCAGCTCTTTCTTCGATTCTGACTTGATTTCATCAATTGTGGCAAAACGCTTTCCTTTCATTGGTTTCTTTAATTTTGGGAATAGGAAACATTCGCAGAAAGCCAAATCTGGTGAATACGGTGGTTGAGGCATGATTACGGTTTTGTTTTTGACCAAAAAACCACGAAAAAGCATTGATGTGTTAATTGGTGAATTATAGTGATACAGAATCCACGATTTGTTTTTTCCACAATTCCGATCGTTTGAGCCATATTGCTTCGCACAAACGTTGTATAACTTCCTCTTGCAATATTCCTTATTAACTGTACGACCTTTTGGCAGGAACTCGTGATACACCACACCATTGTAATCAAAGAAAAACAGTGAGAAAAACATTCATATTTGTTCGAACTTGGCGTGCCTTTTTCGGTCTTGGCTCATCTGGCAGCTTCCATTGAGACGATTGGGCCTTGATTTCGACATCATTTACATATACTCACGTTTCGTTACCAGTTACAACCCATTTGAGCAAACCCGGAGCGTTGTTGACGTCATTCAACAACTCCTGAGCGATACTAATGCGACATTGCTTTTGCTCAAAATTTAGCAATTTCGGTACCAACTTCGCTGCCACACTTTTCATGCCCAAAACATTCGAGAAAATTGAATGAGCCGATCATCCTCTGCAACGTCCCTAATAGTGATTTGACGATTTTCAAGAACAAATGTTTTCACTGTTTCGATATTTTCTTCGCTTGTTGATGTAGTCGCACCTTCAGGACGCTCATCGCCATCAACATCTTCTCGGCCTTCTGTAAAGCGCTTGTACCACTCATAAATACTTTTTTGAGACAAAGTGGACTCACCGAATGCCACAGTCTACATTTCAAGTGCCTTGGAGCACTTCATTCCATTTTTAACGCAAAATTTAATACATATTCTTTGATCAGTTTCCTTCAAAAGTCAAGAATCGAAGAGCACACAAAAACGTGACTAACCTCTTTATTTGTCAAAAGCAAACTACCAATCGAAATTGGCTCCTATTGCGAGCACATGATAAACATATGTGTTCGATTATAGCAAAAACTTAATATCGATAATCGAATGTGTGCAGCCCGCGAAAAATCAAAGTTTACATTTTCCTTTGAACATACCTCGTATATATTTTATTTTTTGTATGTTCATATGTAAATCCAGTGTATTGAAAGTTTTAGAAGTAGAGGCTCCTTATTCGCCTTCGTTATACTACCTTTTCAACGGTTCAAATATTAATTTAATATAAAATTTAAAAATTCAATGTTTAGCTATTGAATTATGAACATTCAAATGGTATTTAATTTTTATTTGTATTTTCTTATTTTAATTAATTTGTATATTTATATCATTTAATTTTTATTTTAACTATTTTAATTTTAGTATATTTTTTTGTTACTTTTTTTAATTCGATTTTATTATACTTTATTTTATTTTACTTTTTTTATTCTTTTCTATTCTATTATATTTTATTTTATTTTCAACAATTTTATTTTATATATTTTTTATTTAATTTATTTAATTATACCTTTCATGTGCATGAGATGGTATATTAACTTGGGTCTGAAGTATGTAAGTAGCACAAGAAGAAGAGATAGATCCACCGAAATTTATACCAATTATATCAGAATGACGAGAAGAGTTGCCATGCCCCTCTGCGCGTCTGTCTGTTTGAATGAAAGCTGGTCCCTCAGTTTTTGAAATTTTTCGATCACACGCCTTAGCTACTAGGCCATGAAATTTGGTTACTACACATACATATCGAATTGCATATTGATTCTCAAAATCATCGAAATCGGATGAACATAATATATAACTCCTATACACCGATATTTTCTTTGGTCAAAACTCACTCAAAAAAACCTTTAAGGGGCATGAAATCGGATATTATCCACAAATATTATGAATTGCATATTGGTAGTGAAAATCATCGAAATCGGAATATAATATAAAATAACAACCCTACAACCGATTTGTTCATATATGAAATTTTGGGTAAAAAATTCGACATCTAGTATTCTCTTTGTCTAGGAAATGCATACTATGCAAATATTTCCTATGGAATTGTGCTAGAGATCGAGAGCACCCCCTTGCAAAATTTTGGCATATTCAAGTGAAACAATAACAACAACACAGGCACAGGTTTACTTTTCCTTCACAAGGTTCCATTTTCCTTCTTGCTGGCTGTGGGAAATAAATATACATAGGATTTGGTATAGGATATTTTTCCTATCGCACCATATGCTTTTTGCATGTGTTTTGTTGTTGTGTCATTGCACAAATAGGAAAAATTTCCTATCCGTGCACCGTAGCATGCATTCCCTAGACAAAATCGAATCTTGCAATTTGCAATAAATTTGATATGTAAATGAAAGATATATGTAAATACTTCAGCATGGTCGAAGACAGCTCTTCTTTCTTGTTTTTATTTAATTTAATTTTATTTCAATTTAATATTTTATCTTAATTTATTTTGTCATCTTTTATTTTATGCTTCTTACTGTTTTCTATATATCATTTAAAAAAAAAATTAATTTCTTTAAAATGCATTAAATTTTCTTATTACTATGATTATTATAAAATTTGAATAATGGTAATACGCACATCTAATCGTTTTCGGTCTTGTTGTTAATAGCTCCGCAACGCCGGAAACCGTCTGACCGGCATAATAAACTCCCAGTGGATTATTGTCAAATGTTATAGTGCACTTGCTGGCCATATTTTATTGTTTTCGCTTTCAACTAACACTTTTTTAATTCAATATTCAACAGTGTCGCTCTCAAAACGTCGGTACATATAGAATGGGGTGTTGGCGCTATTTTAAATGACGCAAAATATATGATGACTGTTGCTCCAAGTGCTCTTTGGCGTGTGAATCAGTAGGTGGAATGGAGTTTAAGCTTCACGCTTCAATAACAGCTTTGTATTTTATGTTTGCATACAATCTCGATTGTCCACTATATACATATGTACAAAATATACATATATTTACTTATAAAAAATTTGCATATATATATACATATGTATATATGTTTGTACAAGTATTTGCAAATGCATATATGTAGATAGTTGATGAAGCAAACTGATTTGATAGTTGATGCGCGTTTCAAGGTTACCCGCCGCTATTTACCGGTATTTTTTGCTGTTTACAAACATTAATATGAATATGAAGTACTATGTGTAGGTTGCGAGAGTATTTCTGTTTTTCACTGTCTCTTTGACGGTTAGTAAAATACCTCAATGCACCAAGCACTGATTTCCTGTTGGATCAATTCAATATATGTACACCGTTTGTCAGATACATTTCCATTTGCAATTTATTTTGTTGTCATTTAACTTGTTATTTATAGCACAAAATTGGTATGACTTAATTTTGCGAGCACGCACACACGCGACCGAACGACCGAGCGACCCAGCACCGTTTGAAACTAACCGCGCTTATTTATTGATATACGGAAATATAGCAAACAATTCATCTAGATTCTGGTAGCGCTGCGGGTGTTTGGTGCGCACATACATACCAACACAAACAACTAATGGATATTTTGCCTATTCACCATATTCTTTTTTTTGAAAATGTCCCCTTTTGTTTGATAGTGGAGTTAAAAGCTCCACTCAAATACTGTCTTGTCGATAGCAACTTCAAGACCAAACTGAATTAAATAAATAAATGTGCTTGTGACAGAGGCACAACGCGAAAGACAACAACAAATAGCAGAAAATCTTAAATTCTGACTCTATACATACGCGAGTGTCGGAGGAACGAGCCCTGCACATAAGAATCGAACAAAGGTACAAACCAACTTGTTCATAAGTGTACATATGCACATACTTGAATATTGTATTGACAGACCCAGCAAGAAAATTCACTAAATGCAATGAGCTATAATTCATCGCATTCATCTTTCTTCATCAATTTATTGAACAATAACAAGTAAACCTTTATAAAGAGTTAATTATTGTTTAAGGGGTTATGTGGGTTTGAAAATTAAAAAAAATCGATTTTTTTTGTCTTATTAAATTGTAAAATGTGTTTAAAATATTCTCCTAAAATTCAAATCGATCGGAGTAAAATTCTAAGAGAAAGTTTTGGAAGTTCCGCCCATCAGGTCATGTCTGTCACGATTTCTTGAAAAGTTATAAAGCGATTTTGTTCATTCAAATTTGGCACACATCTTTGTAATAACATTATGTAGTCATTGAACAAAGGATTTTTTATTACAACTAATTTTTTCAAGCATTGGGAAAATTTGATAAAAAAAATGTGTTTTTTCGTTCAAACTCTGTCAAAAATTCAAACTTAAATTTTTGTTTTTTCCTTCGTCCAATAACGAAATTTATCCATGTATCTTGGAATAAAATATATGATTGTATATATATAAAAAAATAGTGAAAACTCCTTTTTTAACTTCTGAAATCCACTAAACCCCTTAATCGTATCGAATCAAATTATCCATTGCCAAATTCATTGAGACGATTAATAAATACTGTCGATAGCGCTGGTAAAGAAAAGTTTTGTTTCGTATAATTTTTTTTTATGTTATTGGGTATTTCTATGGCTCTGACTATGAAAAAAATACGCTTTACTCTTGGATATATACAAAAAAAAAAAAAAAATTGCAGTTGTATAATTTTTTTTATATACAGATTTATTATTTAGAAGAAAAAAAACTGATCATTGATAAGATTTTCTAGAATGAACGATCTTTGGTTGATCTCGTTGTTAACTCCAGCAGTAGTCTGCCATCTTATTCAAGTCGCTTTGACCCTGTTAACGCTCGTCCTTTGTCTGAAGATCCTGGTGAAATCATTCATCCTTCCTCACTAAAAAAAAATTAACAGATTTTATGGAAATTGGTCTAAGCGCGAGTGCAGCAAGTGGATTTTACGATTATGTTGCATCAATCTCTTGCAAGTTCTATAGCATGCACTTAAAAAGATCGAAGTGGTTATAAAATTTATGTTTGCCTAGGAAATTTCTCATAACCAAAACAAGTTAACTCTAAGCTTTGGACTCGTCTTCAGTTATTGCTTTGACACATTTAGGATCCTTCACAAGAAGCCGATTCTGTGGCTCATCGAACAAATCCGCTTTCAAATTTTCTGTATTTATAGCAGGGATCGTAATGATTATAAGTAATAAAGTAAAAATTACAACATAATTATTATTTAGTGATTTTTATAATTTTGTTCAGTTGATATTAATTATTCTTTGTGATTTACCAAACACTCAATCAATAAGTATTAGTTTTGGTTATAAGTTAATGAGCTTTATTTTAAAGGCCCTTACCTCCTATTGGACTATTTAGCGGCTAAAAATTAGCGCTGCTTATCGTTGTAGGTTAGTTTTTAATTGAATATTACAAAAAACAGTGGTATAGCCCTCAACTGCTAAGTCATGATCAATTGATTTGAACCCAACCCGAAAAAATCGGAGGAGATGTGGGGATCACCGAATCAGCTGTAACTTCAACCATTTTTCTTTGTTATATAACGGCCGCAATAGCCGCGTGGTAAGCAGTGCATGTTGTCACTGAGAAGGCCAGGGTTGAACCAAGATATTAAATAATAGAAATAAATATAAAATTAAGTTAATTTTTCTAATTGAGGTCCCCTTACCGCAAGGGATACTAAGTAATACTCCGAGTATATTTCTGACATGAAATAAAATCTATTCATAAAAATCCATCGGTCGTTCGGAAGCGGCTTAGAACAAACTGTGTGTCCCTTCATTTGTTGGAGAAGCATCAAGACGTTCAAGGAGGAGCTCGGCAGAAAATCGCTTCAGCGGTTACCAAGCGCCAAATATACATATACAAAATATTCAATTCGATTTTTTTTTATTAAAGAAATAATCATTATTTACAGTCATTGATTTATAGTCTGAATTAGATTCTTTACTTGATGTAGCATAACATATTTTATTCGGGATTTGGATCATCATAAGATGTGCTGGGTTGTGCCTCTCATGATTTTACTTGAGATCGTTGAGCAAAGAATAATTTAGGATGTGATTTCCAGGACCCACGACTTTTCATGATTTATTCGGTTAATCGGATTTAAAGCTGTCGTTTGTCTGGGCTATAATGCGTTGCCAGCCACACAAAGGTACGTTATTTTTTTTTAAATAAAATTTCCTACAGGGCTATTGTTGCCATAGATACACTTACTTATATTTAGATGTATATATTTTGTAGGAGTAGTCTAGAGTAGTGGATATGAAGATTTGAGTAATGCTTGAAGACAACATTTAGTTTCCGAGGTGTGTGCAGATACTTTTAAAGTTTTTTTTTCATATATTGATATTGACTTGCCAGTGATAGCCATAAAAGAGTACTGAAGAGATATTCGGGGCTGGTTTCACGCATGAAAACCAGTTTGGTTAATGAGTAAAAAAAAAATTTTTTTATGTGATTAATAATATTTATTCTTGCTTTAATATCTAAGCGCTGTTTTATAAACTTGTACAAGCATATATGTATATATACACGCACTTATACATATGTGTGATGTAAAAAATAATTGCCTAAAGCCGTAGGTCATAGACATAGCAACTTTTATTTCGTTCACGCATTTTATGGCCACAGAAATAATTTCTGCAATTTAATTTCATATTTCTTGTTGCTTATTGCGGCCTGAAATTACATTACGTTGTAAGCTAATGAGCAATTTTTGAAAGGGCAATTTTTTTGTTTGTTTTGAATTGAATATTTTTGTTATACAACAAAGAAAAATGGTAAAAGTGACAGCTGTTTCGAAGATCAAAATTTCATATTGTAACGGAAATCCCAAATACGGAGGACAGACAAAAGGAGCAACAGTTTGATGGAAATTCCCCGTATAAAGGACGGACGAAAAGAACGGCAACTACTACTGCAGGTAGACGAGTTAGCGCATTAACGGAATGTTTCGACCATCGTTAGGAATAAACGGAGCGGCAGCAGTTATCGCAGGCAAACAAATAATCAGACTATTCTTGAGCGCGTGAACAGAATGTTTGGGTCATCAATAGGTATAAAAAGAGCGGCAGCAGCTGTCACAAGGGAGACGAGTACAAAACGCAGTGTCGTTAATATTGCTGTGAGCTATGTGTTTTAGAAACGGATAAACTGTGTGAAGCAGAAAATATATGTGTGTTATAAAGAATTGTGAAGTAGGAATTGTAATTATTGAGGACGAAATAAACGTTGAGTAAATTCCTGGCGATTAAGAGTGCAAACATGCAAAATCTTGAACTTTTATTTAGCAATCTAGTGATCGGACTCGAAGGATTTGGGAAATTATCGAGGGCAGCTACGAAAAACGTTACAATATACATAATTGCAAAGATAAAAATGCAGTGTGTACACTCATTTATCTACAATTTGATTTTTGAAATTGAATTTCCAATTACTCGTGCTGCTCGTGCTAGTAATCTATATTTCTCTTGAAAGCGTTATCAAAGAATTTGGATATTGTCAGAGAAATTTAATTTCGCAAAATAGACATTCAGACTAATTTCCAAAATTGAAATTCAATTTTCATAAAATTGCATTTTAACATGCAATTTGAAATTAATTAATTATTACGTCGGACGACTCCTTTATCTTTACTTTTTAGCCGTCTTTGCAGGGCTTTCGAAAATTTATTCATTTCTTTACTGCTTTCCCACTCTAAATATACATTATATAAGAATGATATGATTTCTTAAAAAAGAACACACACTAATTGTTAACGAAATTAAAATGTTTTTTATTTAATGTGAAGTACAATCGATACAATTAAGTTCTGAATATAAAATCATTCAAATGGCCTCTATGACATCTTTTGCGGGGACGAATTCGATGAACCCAATTTTTGAGCACTTTTTCCACTAGATCAAGTCGTATGTCATGAATAGCATGTTCAATATTGACTTTTAAAGCTTGAAGAGAGTCTGGTTTATTGCTAAAGACCAATGACTTCAAATAACCCCACAAAAAGTAGTCTAATGGTGTTAAATCACAACTTCTTGGAGGCCATTCATTGTCACAATTTCTTGAAATAATCGAATCTCCAAACCTTTATCGCAATAATTCGGTTGTTGGAAGTGCTGTGTGACACGTAGCCCAGTCTTGTTGGAACCAGATGTTGTTAAGATCAACTTCTTCCAATTGTGGCCATAAAAAGTTTGTTATCATCGATCTATACCGCCCTCCATTGACAGTAACGGTGCTACCAGCTTCATTTCGAAAGAAGTACGGACCGTTGATTCCACTAGCCCCAAAACCACACCAAACTGTCAATTTAGGGGAATGTAATGGTTGGTGATGAATAATTTGTGGATTTTCTTCGTTCCAGAATCGACAGTTTTGTTTATTTCTCGCACCAGTCAGGTGAAAGCGAGCCTCATCGGAGAAGATGATTTTCTTAAAAAAATCGTTATCGTTTTCAAGTTGTTCCAAGGTAAAATCAGCAAATTCACGACGTTTATGGTGGTCCAATCATGAAATTGTAAACATTACTGAATACAATGAAAAAATGACAGATCATGACATTAAAAATGGCCAAAACGACACATAGAAATCATATCATCCCTATTGGAAAACCCTTTATGTGTAAATGTGCAGCGATTTGATTCATAAGTTACAAATATTATATTGTGATTTATTGAATGATTTGTCTTTAGATACTCTAATACTATTATAAAGTATTTCTTTTACTTTAAGAACGACGCATATCAACTTCTCTGCTGCGAAATGAAATTTAAGAAGCCGTGTTAAAAATATTGCATGGCGTTCCAGCGCAGTAGTAGGACCTTGATTTTTATTTAATGAGAACTGCAACCAAATGATGCAATATTTAGACCAAAATTGTGCCAGCAATATAAGGATATATGTTATGTATAAAATCGGACAACAAAATAGAATAACTTATTAGGGCTTCAAAGCGCAGCCAAATGCAGACACCTAGTGAGGCTGGTTTGCTCTCCACTTCATCTCTCTCACAGTGTGGAACTTTTCCTCTACTTCTGCTCATACCAGCAGTTACTCAACGTCGAAAATTTTCAAAGCTGGAGTGATTTCATCCATTAGGACGATAAGCTTTTAATAGAGTAACCACTTAACTTATTGCTCCATTGTGTGTGGTATTCGCCGTTGCTAATACGCAAGGGAGGATAAAGCCCTTATGCCGACTCATCGCATATCGAAACTGTAAGCTTGGCTTACAATACCGCTTGGAGCACTCCCTCGCTCCAACAATTTTGCAGGAAACACACGTGGAATGGTCGCTCCGCACCATCCTCCAACCACTGGAAAAATGTAACCTCGCATCACCTCTAATTTTTCACCCGGAGCTTAACCCCGATCTCCGCTCAATACATTAATAAGGTAAAAAGAATAATGGTCATCCCACACCATCTCTAATTTTTCATATGGAGTTCACACCCAAGTTTCTTCAAGAGCCATTAGAGCTCTTCCCTGCTCTTAAGCATCCTCTCCCTCGTACACTCCAAGCTTAGACAATATCAAATGTATAACTTTGAACAGTGAATGACATGTGAGGCTGCCTATCATATGAGATTGTACCTTCTCGTTGGCAAATATGTAACGATTTTTGAACTGTTGAATTAGTGCCTGGTGATTAATTGGACAATAGTAGAAGTACCAGTTATAAAAAAGTGCTGATAAAGTCCGATAAGTTAGTTAATGTGGCTCTAATCTTTCACAACATACGCTAGGAAGAGGATTTAACCGAAAAAGTTGGCAGTTTCAAAGATCTTTAGATTGCTTTCGTCCGACCTTACACATTCTGCAAATAGGTTAATTTATAAACTTTGACTGTTTTTCACCACCATATTTAAATAACTTAGCATGTGACGTCAGCAATTGTTATTCGAACTTCGTTGTAGGAGAGTGATTAAACGTCTAGTCCATCTTTATTTGTGTGACGTCCAGACAGTCAGCAGATCACTTGTCTCGGTCCTGCAGGAAATAGCTCCGATCTTGAAATTACCGCTTCATTTCCACTTACAATTTTCAAGCTCCTCAATTTCTTCATACAAATAGGCCTCTCTCTGTTTTTCACTGTAAATTAATCTTGCTATGTATCTAGATATGCTTCAACTATCGTAATGCATTTCTATCATTACGAGTTCTTTTTTTATGTAGAAACCCAATTGTTTATTTGGGAGCCTTATATATGTAGGTACCTTGGAATGTTGTCCCACCGCTCCCTTACACCGATTTTAATTTTTGGTCGTCGTATCATCTATTGGCTGGAGTGATTATAAGCCGCAAATAGAAAATATTACCTGCATCTCCAAAGTTTAGACTGCGAATAGTAACAATGAATTCGCAGTTGCTTGCTTTTTTGACAACAAGATCTACAAGAAACATTTCGCTTTGCTCTCGGCCACTTGAAGATGGCTGGACTTAACCGATAGGGTATAAAAACCAGACAAAGTATATGTACATAATTTATATAATTTAAAAAATGTCGGAATTTGGTCGTGTCTTGAATATGTTTGACATGGACTTGGTCATGTCTGAATTATATGTTTCGGGATTTTGTGTGTTTCACCGCTTCATTCAAACGATCTTGGGTAGTAGACTTGGAGATTCTATGAATACTGCTAATTCCTTGGTCACATTTACATTTTTATGAGCACATTTTTTTTGCGCCAGCATTTTTATCCTATACTGTAATATAAATTTAAACTAACTATATATAATACAGATATAGGGTATATATATAATACGGATATAGGAAGAAATATTTTTCCTCGAATAATATTTTAATATTAAATATATTTTCTTTTTCGTATTAAAACATTATAAATACCTAAATTGTATTTCAATCTGTTTTCGATGTCTTCATCAACGAAATGTTCCAAACAGACTACAGTTTTTAAAATTATATAATTTCTCTTGGCGGCAGAACTGATTTGCGCGCCAAAATCGACTGGAAATGTAAATAAACTACACTCTGCAGCTGGTTCTTTTATATTTAGTTTCTATAAATTCGAATTGCTGTAGAGCTCTTTAAGCAAATACTTATAAGAGCTTTCCAGGGATTTGTGCATGCAATCGGAGAATATATATAAGAGCGAAGGCAGACATTGCGTAGAGCGCATAGTGTAAACACTTGTTCTAAGTGATATCAGTGAATTATGCATACAAGGAATTGTATAATTATAACACTGAAGCACACAGGTAATTGAGCAAATTATTAATTATTGAGTAATAAATAAATATTGATTTTTTTTTAAATAAATAATAATAAATAAGAACATGTACAAACTTGGTGACTTATTAAAAGTTCTTGTAATGGAACACGAAGAATTTGGAAGTCATCGTTATCAATAGTAATTAAATTAGTAATTTTTATCAAAGTTTGCAAACTTTTCACTTTGATTCATAATTCTAAGGTTTTGGTTTTCTTTTCGATAAATATTACAAGCCCATCATGTGCAATGGCAACACTTTTCCACAGCTGTTCTGATTCACAATATTCATCTCTTTCGCACAAATACTAAAGAATGATGTTGTTTTAAATTTGCTGAAAGTATTGTGAAGGTGGGAACTTTTACAAACATATTCAATGACTTCTTTCAGCGGGCGTCCCCAGTTGATTGTCAAAATGGAAATGATAAATGAAAAATAGTGAATTGGTACGAGAAAGTAGTGAGTGAGAGCCGAAAAGCAGAATGAAATATTCTTGCGTTGGAAACGGCTTATGTGTTTGACTTTTATTGTTTTTGGGCTGGAGCAATGCAAATTTTATACAGTGCAATGTATTAAAAAAAATATTTTGCACACGAAAGTTGAAGTTTGTGCTTCAACTAGCCGGAATGCTTAAGAAAGCGTTACAAAATTCTAATCATTGAAATGCGTTCAAAAGGTGGCCAAAAAATTAATATGAGCAGCTGCAGATTCTAGGGACAAGGGAACCAAGAAATATTCCAAAGTGTGAGCGTGTGTTTGCACGAGAAGAAAGCGGAGGTGGAGCGGCTTCGCATGCTTTTGTTTTTTTTTTGTTTTGCTCTTGTGTCACATTGTTTTATTTTTGGATAAAATAAAAATATAAAATGCTCGGCAAACAAATACCATAAGAATTTGCTTGGCCTTCTTTAAGGTTTAGCTAGAGGCGGAGCGATAGACAACGAACTTGTAGTGGCATTAAAAATTGCGAGACATTTTATTGATGTCGAAATTTAAAGATTTTTTTTAATTATTACCCTTTTCTGAAAGAAAATAACCTTAGTAAGATATTAAAAAAAACATTCGAGCAAAATGGAGACGGAGAAGTTACGCATCACACTGAGTAATCCAGAAAAAGTGTATTCTGCGGGCGAGACTATAAAAGGAGAAATTTGTATAAATATAACGAAGCGCACAAAGATTCGTGGTAAGTAATATTTGTTTTATTGTTACATTATAATCGTAAATCTTTATTTTTTTTGTTCATTAATTATTTCTAATATATGTAAGTTAGCAATATATGTATATACCATATTATGTACATATATATAAATGTACACAACTTACAGACAAAAGAGACTTGCTGCAATGCTCCAAGTATTCTGCGGAAACCTGAATCATCTGTACATACATACATATGTATGTACAAATGTACTCTTATGAACTTGGGGTCATTTGAAGTTTTATTTAAATTTTATATTAGTAAATGTATATATAAGTATTTGTGGAAATTGATATCACGATATTAGTTACTAAGTACAATAGGAACAGACAGAATTCAGTAAGTGTTTACAAGAGCTAATATTCTTATCTTTTGCTTCGTAAGTGAGTATTTATGAACTTAAGTGTTGTTGTCCTCAATAACGTCAATCATAACTACCATCCAGAAATCGTATATTTTTGTTTTGATTCACTGTGAATAGTTGTTCTTACTAAGAAGCAGCAGCACTAACCAGTGGTGGAATTTAGTATGCCATTTTAGCGATTCGAGTATTCCCTATGCATATATTAACGATATTCGCCATCGCTTGAACAGCTGTTGTCGTTAACTACTCGATAAGTTGTTAATTAAAATACTAAAATTTCGTGCTGTTAGCGCCATCGACAAAAGATTTCATATATTATTTAGGTTAAAATAAATTGAATAAAAGATAAGATAAAATACAAATTGTGAGATATCAAAAAAAAAAGGGCAAAGTAGAATAATCTAAAATCTCTTGAGTATTTGGCATACGTTTTATCACAATATGAGGAAATAACGTACTCTTCGTCAGTTTGTTGCTAGAAGCGATTAGCTCCATATTTAAATGAAGAAATCATTCCTCAGCTTGATATCCAACTAAAAGGCAGGAAAATAAAGGCGATATCTACAAAGAAAGAGGTAAATGACGTAAATTTCAAATGTTTTCCAATTTTTAACACCTTTAAATTGCTTGTAGGTTCTAACCACTCGCAACTGGATACTTTCAACGACCTGTTGGAGAGCAGTGTAGGATAGCCATGAGTCAGTCGCAACAAACCGTTCGATGTTTTTCCCAGAGGTTATATTTCCTATGAATCAAATAGAACGGCAAGCTTCAAAAAAAATTTTCGCATTAACCTAATCATTTGTTGGAAGCACTATTGAGGCTATCGATTGCACCCATGTGCCAATTTGATTATAAAGTATCAGGACACGTTGGGACCTTCCGAAGATCACATCACTACCCTGTACCCAAAAGCCAAAGAGAAATACAATCATGTGTTCATATAAAAAAAAATTTCTAATCCTTTTCACACACTTTCGAAAATCTTAAAAAAAAAAAAAAAAAAAAAATTGAAGCTAGAACGGTATTAGAAATATGTAGCCACAAAAGAGAACAGAATTGTATTGTGACGCAAGTGCGGACAGCCAATTCAAAAAAGAACTTGTGAAAGCGTAGAGTAGATAAGCCATTCCGAAGAAGTTCGGAAGAATTTGAAGAGTAGCGGTACATTACCCAAGCAAACTGACAAGTTGAAAGAATTAATCGAAGTTAGATTGGGCGAAACATATAAACAAAATCAAGTTTACCTTAAATAACTCAGTAAAGAGATCAATCGGAATACTGCCAAATCAGGCACTTTTCAGCATAAATCAGAGAGCTGAAACGATAGTTGAATTTACTAAAAACTTATACTTCAGATCCGGAGGGGAAGGACTTGGAAACGCTGCGCAAAAGCGCTGAAAAAATCATAGAGAATGTACAGAATTACAGTTTAAGCCGGAGTGAGCAGATGAACGTAACTACCATCCCTTAATTGGAGCGTTAAACTCTAAGCAACTGTCAAAAATCCTCATGCCTAAACAATAACGCGGCACCAACCTTGAGCAAATGGAATTTTAAATTTTCAGATCATGTTATATGATAAAATTAGGTGTTAAAGATGGAAATGTGGAAAAAATTAAAAATGAGGAAAAGATAAATGCGAGAATTTGAAAAAAAAAATTATTTTGCGAATTTGAAAAAAAAAAAATTATTTTGCATGCAACATGCATGCAAGAATTAAAATATTCAATACTATTCATTATTATTATATATATTTTATAAGATATTATATTCAAATTAGAGTTCTACCGAGCGAGCAGCTCGATGCTCGCTCGATACTCGCTCATTGCTCAACTGCTCAGCAGAACAAAAAAAATTAATTATGTTTGTCAAAATTTCTTTGGCGTTTCACTGATTTTTACACTTTGCATAAATAAATTTAAAATTATTAAAAAAAAGTTTTGAGAAAAAAGTCAGTGTTTGTCAAAATACTCGAAATGCTCGTGCTCGGCCCGAAAATCTTTCGAGTAATGAGCAATGAGCCGTTGTGCGAGTGCTCGTTGCTCAAACACTCGTACAGCTCGAAAATGTTTGAGCAAAATCTAAAGCTCTAATTCAGATACAGCAGACCCGGCCACGCATTGCTATGGCTGAGTGATTTAGGAAGGATTTAAAAGACAAAATTTAACACGAATTAACAGAAAATTTTCAATTTTATTTTATTAATAATAACCTTTATTTAAAATAAATCACAGCTGAATTTGACTGAAGCGCCAGTCGATATACAATATTTGTGGCCAACCTGTTGGCGGCGTATAATTGACCATGGGAGAAACATGGATTTTTAAATCTAAGGCGCAAATAGACATTGTTTGGCCTTTTGTCTTTTTTTTTAGCCATCGCGAAAGCTACACGAATAAGAAATTGTAGTCCTTTGAATAGTATTGGAGAATCTGACGGTATCATTGGAATGTGTAGTAACAGAACGAATTCTCCTTTAAACTTTCCTGTCAAAATAGTTGCTTCGAGAACTTTTGCGGTGATTTTTTATTATTATCAAACGTGTACCGTTACATAGTTTAGGCAAGTTCAAGTTATGCAGAAGAATAATCAGTGATCCAATTTTTAATGGAAGATTGTGTGGTGGCATTACTGACATGTCTAAAGAATTTAAAAATTCGATTGGAAACTTCACTGCCCCATTTACAGCAACAGTAGCGTCGATTGACTTGAACGACATCAAATCACCTGGTAAAAGTTGTTGTATCTGGTAGTTAATTAGATCTACATAAACATTTTTTGATGCCATAATAGCACGATTACTTAGCCAATTGTGATTTAGATAGTTAGTTATTATATCTGGAAATACAATTTCGATCAGTGGTTTTTTAGTTTGAACGACAGTACATAAATTTTCTGGCCATCTTATGCATTGGGTATCTTGATGATATCCCACTTCACCGTTTCCAATATCCAATAATTGCTGAGAAAATACGTGTGCTCTCGCACATTCTTCACAACTGCCCATAAAAAAGATTTGGATCCTATTTTATGCTACATTTGGTCTTGTATTTTAAATGTTGTTTCAAAATTACGACTATCAGACGAGAGGTCGCAAATTTTTGTTGCTCCAAATGATGTCATTTGAAAGCAAAAAATAAACTTCCGTGTCTAACGCAAAAATAATTTTGAATCATTGGAATTGCCAGAAAGTAGTGATTTCAAAGGTTCAAGCGGAGTAGGGAGTGGTAATAATACCACTTTGCCTGAGGCACAATACATGCCAGGTGTTTCATTGCGAAATTTTAACGCTTGAAAATATGTGCATACTTTGTCCATCGCACCGATAATAACTTTGGGATCAGTTGAGTAATTAATGTCTGGTGCATAATTAAAGGCAGGACGAACAAATGAATCCGGTGTTAATGCCAGACTGGTCCACTGTCTTTCTCGGCCTCGTTCTCTAATTGAATCTATGTGTCGTCCTCGTGTAGCTCTTGTTCTCGATAAATATTCTTGGAGACGATTTTCACGCTGTTCTCTTGATTCATGCACACGAATATCAGTTATGCGAACTCATTGAGCTTAATTTAATTCTGCTTTTGTTCGACTGATTCGTGAGCTCTTTCACGACGCCGATGTCGAGCTTTTGGCTACGGGCATTGTTGAAATTGGATTTATTTGGTTACTGGTTAATTAGTAGTTAAAAAGATATCCAAAATAATATACAACACATGAAAAAAAAAATAGTACAGGAAAAGCGATGTCACGAATACATATATCGACCAAAAAATCACATGGGCCACTTTTAGTTGAAAAATAAATTTCAAAATCAACGGTAGCGCCATCTAGGAGGAGTCCATAATAAGCGTCTGCTAGTTTTCTGTAACAAATCTAATGTGAGGCGCCATCTGTTCGTGTTTTACGAAACTTACGATTAATAACAACAATCAACTTTGATTTCATTGATTTAATCAGGTTATTGTTATGTATAAATTATTGAGGTCATTAATCGAAATAAAAACTGTCCTATCTCTTAAGTTGGACCAAATTACACATAAATACCAACTTTCATCAATGTCGGTTGAGTTGGTGAAAAGTTCACAGGGAACATACATTGTGATACTGGATCATTGTACAGGTAACAGAAATTGCAATAAGAATATAATGGAATGAAAAAGCGAATTTGGGGAATAGGCACCAACCGCAGGCACGAGCCGCGGGTTACCTATCAACTATTTTGTTTATTGCCCTGAAATTTGAGCAAATCCGCTAGTTTTTAGTCGAGTGTGTAGCCGTGCTAAATATGTCTTCGATAAAAGTTTTGAATTTGTTTACAGAGTTTACCTTAAGTTTTAGAAGATTAAAAAACAAACAAAAAAAACCAATTTATTGATGGACATGTAATGTATGTATTAACTTTATTACTACGGCGGGTATAAATTAAATATTTATGAACGTTTTAGATATTTATATATGACGCAGTAGTTTATGTAGAATGCATGTACCTGAATTATATGAGGAAAAATTTCCTATCCGTGCACCGTATCATACATTTCCTAGACAAAGAGAATACTCCTAATAAGTAAAGTTTTTGACAGCTTAAGATTGACATTTACTCTACTTCTGTTTTGTATATTTTTCTGCGACTCTATTTAGCTGATGCAATATCGAGCGCTTCGTTCTTTTATTTTAAGTATCACTTGATGTGAGCGTTGTTTATTTAAATTTAACCGCTGAATTCTTTCTGGTAAGTATAATATAAAAAGGTGTGTTTAATATAACCTTATAATTTGGTTTGTTTTGTTAAAGACGAGCTTTCGCATGGACTACAGTCTGGGCAGTGAACTCGTAATGCAGATCCTTCAGTTTTGGTAGTTTCAGAACAGCACCAGCGATGGAATGAGCATTGTAAGTGTCAGGATAAGTACTAAATTAATTATACGTTACTAAATAGTTTAAGAAAGTAAACTCAGATAAAATTTTGAATTTAAATAAAATAACCCAAATAAAAATTAATACGACTTTTCATTTACAAAATGTAATGAATGCGACAGTGACTTCAAAAACATAATTAGTTAATTGTTTAACATAAGTGGAGCCCGACAATCAATCCTGCTCAGACCATTACTGCCTGAAAGCATACGGGATTGCCAAAAACTCACTAATCCACCATTAAGTAAAAATAGCAGCTAAATATTAGCGCACTTAATAGTTGTTGGTTAGTAATAAATTGAATATTACAACAACAGATTACATGGCTGATGTCGGCCCACAGCACTCGCTTGTCAAGTTAGGATCCGTTGGTTCGATCTTTGTTGTATAACAAAATTCTCAATTCAAAAACAAAAAATAGGCCTTTCTAATAACGCTTATTAACTTATAACCTAAAGATAATTAGTTTTAGTTATGTAAAGTAATGCACTCAATCGTGTCGTTCATGTAGATTTATCTTTTCATATATTAATAAGTATTTCCTATGGAATTGTGCTAGAGATCGAGAGCACCCCCGTTGCAAAATAACAACAACACGGCACAGAGTTGCTTTTTCTTCTTGCAATCTGGGAAATAAATAAACGTAGGTTTTGATATAGGATACATATTTTTCCTATCGTAGCATATTTTTTGCATGTGCTTTGTTGTTGTGACATTGCACGGATAGGAAAACTTTGCTATCCGTGCACCATAGCATGCATTTCCTAGGCATAGAGAATCCTCCTATTTTTTTGGCAAAATTAATTTATTTTATTCAACACAGTACCCCTCAAGGGTGAAACACTGATTATAGCAACCCTGCAACTTTTCTATACCATTTTTGTAGTACGATTTGTCCTTAGCTTCATACTTTTTAGATCTGAGAGCAGGAAATATTCGCTGGGGACCAGATCTCAAGAATATAGTGGATGCGGAAACAAATCGAAGCCAAATTCATGGATTTTTGCCTTCGATTTCACTGACTTGTGACACAGTGCATTGTCTTGGTGAAACAGCACGGCCATTTCCTCCTTCAAACGGTCCAGTAACACTATATAATAATCGCCGTTGATCGTCTTTCCTTTTTCTAACTATTCAATGAAAATTATTTAATGCGCATCCCAGAATACAGACGCCATAAGCTTACCAGCCAACTGTTGCGTTTTTCACGCTTTGGAGCGGGTTCATCGTGTGCAGTCCACTCGGATAAGTGTCGATTGGACTTTGGCGTGAAATGATGAAGCCATATTTCCTCTATTATCACATATCGACGCAAAAACTAGGGTTTATTACGCTTGACATCTCCAAACACCGCTCCGAATCATCAACTCGGTTCTACGTACCGGAGTTGACCCGGATTTTATCCGGCCACGGGCTGTCACCCTTTCGGCGACCTAACCCCGTTTAGGTCATCAGGTAATTTTTAGTTTCAGGTAATCAGCTCGTCGTGTTTAGTCAAAAGTGAGCTCGCGCGGCACCCACTTTGCACAGAACTTTCTCATATCCAAATATTCGTGAATGATATGATATATGTACACGTTCAGTTGATATCATCAAAGTGTCTGCTATTTCATTAAATTTAAATTTACGGTCATTCGAACTCTTTTTGTGGATTTTTTTGATGTTTTCGTCGGTAACAATCTTTTTTGGGCGTCCACAGTCTTCGGTGCTCATTTCACGACGTCTAAACTTAGCATACCAGTCCTTGATGGTTGATTTTCCTGGAGCAGAGCCCGGAAACCCGTCATCAATCCTCGTTTTTGCTTGAACTGTATTTTTTTTTCCTTCAAAAAGCAATATTTTATCAACACGCGAAATTCCTTTTTATCAAATTTTTCATAATAACAAAATGCTACAATTCACGTACTAATGATCCGACAGCTGTCAAATTTATACACGCGTCTTTTGAAGGTTAGGGCTAACTAAAAATCATTAATTAATTAAGTCTAGTAGCGCCATCTATGTGTCAGGCCGTTGACTTTTCAATTGACCTGTTATGCAAGTACCAAAATGAGAAGAGATAGACCCATCAAAATTTATACCGATCATATCAGAGTGACGAGCTGAGTTGATTTAGCCATGGCGGTCTGTCCGTGTATTTGAATGCAAGCTGGTCCCTCAATTTTTGAGATATTTGAACCAAACTTGGTAGATGTGATCGTGAAATTTTATTCAAGACATATATAATGAACTGCACATTGGTATTGAAAATAATTTTAATCGGACAACTATAACATATAATTCCAATACACCGATTTGTTCAGAGGCTTTAGTCAAAACTCCGTCAAAAAAGCATCTACAGACGTAAAATTTGACATTCCACACGAATATTATTAATCGCACATTGATATTGAAAATCACCGAAATCGGAGGACTATATCATATAGCCTCCAAATAACCTATTTGTTCAGATATTAGGTTTTGGGTGAAAAATCCGCCAAAAAAGCATCTATAGGCGTAAAAATTTGGTATTCTACTTACGTGAATTTAACTTAATATTCACACTAAAAATCATCGAAATTGAATTTGCGATTTGCAATCAATTTGATATGTTACATGAAAGGTATAAAGGCTTCGGCATGTCATGGAAGACAGCCCTTCCTTCTGGTTTAATTTTAATTTATTTTTATAAAGATTTGAATTTATGCGAATGTATATATGTAAATACATTATTTACTGTAGTATTGTTATCATTTTTAAGTCTAATCACACCTATGTATATTTATAGTCTACTAATGCCATTTACTTATCAGATAGGCCACAATATAAAAGCAATGTGCAGTTTATCTATTGAGATTTGTTATAATATACCACCTACATATGTATGTACTCGTATGTACTACTTGTACATATGTACATACTTACCTGCTAGATGGCTAAACGATATGATACTTTTTAATTTTGGAAAAAACCCCTCATGGCTTTGGGGTTTGATTAGTGACATGTTCGTTTGTATGATATAACGGGTGATCCATTTCGAGGTTCCCTACTTTTTTAAACAAAAAAACACAGAAAATTCAAATTTAATGGAGAATGTTTATTATAATATAATAGTCTTTCCGTTGAGTCCAATTTTCGAAGACTGGCGAATGACACACGTGATCCAACGCCTGAATCGAAGCGGGACTGTTCGCCTAGACTTCAGACTTTACATATCCCCACAGCAAACAGTCTAACGGTGTGATATCACACGATCTTGGTGGCCAATCAACCGAACCAAAACGTAAAATTATCTGCTCACCGAAGGGTTCTCTCAGTAAATCCATTGATTGATGCGATGTGTGTGAACTGGCACCGTCTTGTTGAAACTAAATGCCGCGGAGATCACGGGCTTCAATTTTAGGCATCAAATGACGGTTACGTTCTCACCGGCATATTTTTTGAAGACATATCGACCGATGATTCCACAGGCCCACAAACCACAACACACCGTTGTTTTTTCTGGATGAAATGGCAGCTATTGAATCTCGTCAGGTTGCTTTTCGTCCCAAATGCGGCAATTTTGTTTGCTTACATACCCATTGAGCCAGAAATGGGCCTCATCGCGAACAGATTTTTGCTCGAAAACGTCTGATGCTCTTGGAACTTTTCAAGAGTGAAGCGATGTCGCTTGGGAAAGTCGAGCGGCTATAGTTCTTGCACAAGCTGTATTTTGTACGCTTTCAATTTAAGATCTCGACGTAAAATGCGCCAAGTCATTCCATACGTCCGTCCGAATTGCTGCGACCGGGGCAA
The DNA here is from genome assembly GCA_030068015.2 of Neoceratitis asiatica. Taxonomy (NCBI): domain Eukaryota; kingdom Metazoa; phylum Arthropoda; class Insecta; order Diptera; family Tephritidae; genus Neoceratitis; species Neoceratitis asiatica. Next base: position 44,013,130 of record CM061529.1, read on the forward strand.
AATCAACTCTCCTGTACACCCTCAGCTACGGCCGCTATATTTTCTTCGGTCGAATATTATCCAATAATGAATGCTGTTGGGTCTCAAGATGGGTGATGGTGTTGCGAATAGCATGCTCAGTAGGCCGATTATGTTGACCATAAGTTGAGCGAAGCGCGCGAAACACATTCTTTACAGAACGTGAATTTTCGTAATAAAGTTGAATGATTTGTAAACGTTGTTCAGGCATAAGTCTTTCCATGATGAAATGCTAAACAATACTGAACAAAAATAGCATGACAGCTTCACACGACTCATTCGTCATCTGTCAAAAAAAAAAGGCTATTGAAAAAGGTACCTCTACTTGGATCACCCTTTATGTACGTGTGTAGAAAAACTGAAGCCTTATCAGCGCAAAACTATAATCACGCAGCTACGATGTGATAATTTCAATTTGGTTGTTAAATCTAACAGCTGTTCGGGAGATAAAGATTTATTTATGATAAAAAGTAATGATTCTATGATGACGTAACAAATAAAAAAAATATGATCTTGTAAATTATTTAGACTGAATATGTTAGTTTTATTATTATTATTTATTAACATTAAATCTATTAATATATTTTAGTTTAAAATTATTGTTCTGTTCGATTACAAGCTCATTTAACAACTAGTCACACATTCAACGTATTTATATACTCGTGTACATGTACATAAATGTTTATAAAAAATCAAGAATTTTGCAAATTCAAAATAAATCTATAATACATATATTATTTATGTATATAACCTAATGGCACCTAAGCAGCAAAATAAAATAAAAAATGTACATTTGTATGTGCGTACGTATGTATATACATTTTGCATAATAATAAACATTTACAATTATTGTTCTCGATTCCATGGAATTTTAAGTAAAGCAGTTTTGTGCGTTATCACATTTACACGCTCTATAGTCTTTTCGCCACCGCCGCCTTTGTTTTCTCCACTAAGAATTGCTCTACTTGTGGCCATATTTCAGCTGTGGTCCGTCCTCGGAAATTAGTTATAAGTTCTTGCTTCTCATAATAATCCAGTACAGGTCGTAGCATTTCTTCATATACTTTTAGGCGTTGTGCGACCACTTCTGGCTTATCGTCATCACGTTGTACTAAATCCTCACCAGTTATATCATCTTTACCCGGTACTTTGGGATCGTTGAAACCCACATTGTATACCCGTCCGGATGGCAAGTGTACCCAACGTCCCTTAACTCGTTCGATAATTACATCGTGTGGTACCTCTAAATTTATAACCGCATGTAACGGTTCACTCATATTCAAACGCTCAGCTTGTACCAGAGTTCGGGGAAATCCATCCAGCATCCATGATTTGTTACCCACTTCGGTTATACGGCTCAGCACACATTTCATTACAATATCATCGGGTACCAATTTACCTTCATCCATAAATTTTTTCGCCTTTTTACCCAATTCCGTTTTGTGTAGTAAATTCAGGCGCAACATATCGCCTGGTGAGATGTGTACAAAATTGAATTTCTCAACTATACGTTTTGAGATGGTACCCTTTCCTGAAGCTGGTGCACCCAACATCACCATACGGAAGACTTTAGTGAGCATATTGACGTTTGTTTGTGCTTTGCGACGGATTTTTCGTTAATACGGAAGTGGTGTGGTGCGTGTACTCTCCAATTGACTGTTTAAAAGGCACTGTGCATATGTTGACGCACTAAGAGCTACTAAATGTGAAGAGAATAAAAAAATAGAAAGAAAAAAAATTGATAAGCGCCATTTATATGTAGCATTGAGTGTTGTTTTGATTCAATTAATAATAATGAAAGAGATACAAATGTACATATACGTATATACTTATATATATATAATTGGCGGTCCGAGCTCCTCTTCCATGTAGTGCTCATCACAATTGTTTTCGTAACAAATGTAGGTACCAGTACAGTTTATACTAAGCCTCCGAACGGCTGATGGATTTTTATAAGGAGTCTTTATATCATGTCAGAAATACACTCGGAGGGATTGACAGCAGCTGTCGAGGAGTGACCGTAGTTAGAAAAGAAAAAAACAAATTTTCTATAATTTTGAATGTTGGTTCGTCCAGGATACTGATCCATCATTGTTTTTCGAAGTTTTCAGTTGATTGTAATTGTTGATTGAAGTGAATCGTTAAAAAAGAAGTTACCCCAGGTTGGGAGCGAAATTTTTTGACTCACAATAACAATAATAAAATTGTTTTTAGTATTTGAAATAAAATGCATATACATAGGCATTTCTCTAATGTCGAATGCGACTTTGGTACGCATTCACAGTATAAAAAAACATATGCCAAGACAATAGGGGTATTTGCAAAGTCTAGGAAATGCATGCTACGGTGCACGGATGGGAAATTTTTCCTATTCGTGCAATGGAACAACAACAAAATATGCAAAAAAATATGCTACTATAGGAAAAATATCCTATACCAAAAACTATGTATAAGATTGATTTCGACCAATAGTTCGTTTTCAAGAAAATTACAAAGAAAGTAAGATATTCGCATGCGACAAAAACAGAAGTCGTTTTCAAAGCGAACAAATCAAACACTGTTTTCGGCACAACTAGAAGGAATATTGAAGGAATTGTTTTGCATTGATTTATTGGAATAAGTTTTGCTTTTTTATTTTAAAATGTTAAGTAGCTTACTTTTTATTATATTTTAATCCCTGTCGCACGCGACATGTCGAATGCGACATTTTGTCCCATCATCATTTTTATGTTTATTTTTTGCTTTTTATGTAATTAAACATGCAAAAGAAGATTATAAAGGGTGATCCAAGTAGAGGTACTTTTCTCAATAGCCTTTTTTTGATCACGCGTGATTCGTGTCAAGCTTTCATGTTATTTTTGTTCAGTATTGTTTGGCATTTCATAATGGAAAGGCTTACGCCTGAACAACGTTTAAAACTTTATTACGAAAATTCACGTTCTGTAAAGAATGTGTTTCGCGCGCTTCGCTCAACTTATGGTCAACAAAATCGGCCTACTGAGCGTACTATTCGCAACACCATTACTCATCTTGAGACCCAACATTCATTATTCGATAATATTCGGCCGAATAGACCACGTCCAACACGCTGTGAAGAAAATATAGCAGCCGCAGCTGAGAGTGTACACGAAGACCGTGGAGAGTCGATCGCAACAACTCGGACTGACATATGGAACGACTTGACGCATTTTACATCGAGATCTTAAATTGAAAGCGTACAAAATAAAGCCTGTGCAATAACTTCCCAAGCGACATCGCTCCGCAATATAGGCCGTTTTCGAGCCAAATTTTGTTCAGCGCAAAAATTGCTGCATTTGGGACGAAGAGCAACCTGAAGAGATTCAAGAGCTGCCATTTCATCCAGAAAAAACAACGGTTTGGTGTGGTTTGTGAGACGACTATTTGATGCCTGACATTGAAGATCGTGATTTCCACGACATTTGATTTCAACAAGACGGCGCCACTTTCCACACATCGCTTCAACCAATGGGTTTATTGAGAGAACACTTCAGATAGCAGATAATTTCACGTTTTGGGTCGTTGGGCCGATCGATTGGCCACCAAAATCGTGTGATATCACACCGTTAGACTTTTTCCTGTGAGGATATGTAAAGTCTAAAGTCTATGCTTGCAATCCCGCTTCGATTCATACCTTGGAGCAAAACATCACGCGTGTCATTCGCTAGTTACTAGTCGAAATGCTTGAATAAGTCATCGAAAAATGGACTCAACGGATGGACCATCTGAGACGTAGCCACGGCCAACATTTGTAAGATATAATCTTCAAAAAATAAATGGCAAAGAATGTTCTTTCGAATGATAATAAACTTTCTTCATTAAATTTGAATTTTCTGTGTTTTTTTTGTTTAAAAAAGTAGGGGACCTCGAAATATATCACCCTTTAAATAATTTTTAGTATATTCCATACATTAATATTCACAAAAAAAAAATCATATTTATAAATATCTTCAATAAAGGAAGATAAAAAATAAGTATGTATTTTATATATCTAAGGACAAAGAACTTAATTAACTGAGAATAGGATTACTAATGCCAAATAATGGTTTTTCTAACACAGTATGCAGCCCTAGCTCTTTCTGTACGTTGGCTATTGCAAAAAAATATATGAAACTGGGATATGCTAGGAAGTCTTTTCATTTTTCGTCCAACTTATAATGTAGAAACAAAATTGTAATTCTAACAGATGGCATTGAATACATTCGCCTTCTTTTCCACAAATTGATAAAACTATAGTGCGTTGGGCAAATAAACGCTTTTAGAATTATTTGTCACACTTTTATTGCAATGACGGCTTCAACTTCATCAACGCCTCCGTTTCCGTGAATTCCATTTCATTTATACATTGAATTTGTTTAATAATGACATTCAAGATTGTCAAATAATATATTTCCATCGGAAAATATTAAAATTAAAAAAAAAGCCTACACATTTTTTAAAATTCCGATTAAAGTTTTAAAAAAATATAAACACCGCATGTTTATTATGTGTAATTTTATTGTTTATAACTATGAACGTCTGCGAAGTATCAGCTAACCATCATAAGCAGGTATCCCTTAGGTGTGTCAACCTATAATTACTCATACACATTGAAATATTTCATATTTTTATTAAAAAATTTGTTTCGTATTTATGCATTTTGTATTTTACTTTGTACACATAGAATGTAAAGCTTTTTTCTTTCTTTTAATTTGCAATAAAAATATCTGTTTAGTACAAAAATTGTACGCACATTGTTCTTTTTCACTGTGGCACGCGACATCCAAATACACTAGCTCAAAAAAAATTTTTGTTTTTGCGTAATACCGTTCAATTTGCAATTTCCTTATATTCTTTAAATAAAAATCGAGTTTTAAAAGAGCAAATGTCAATGCATAATGCCTTGCAATAGAAACGTAAAAAAAAAACTTTTGCACTTGTTTGAATTTGCATTCGAATATTTTGAAAAGCGTTATGAATAAGTGCAAAATGTTTTCAAATTACCTACATTTGATAGATTCCCTATGATAATATCTAAAAAAAAAAAAATACTTTGATAAACTTTGAACTCTAGCCGCGGTTGACATTGCTATGGAAATGCCCATATGTATGTACATATATAAAATAAATAATCAATAAATTGTGATTTATGTATTTCAACGATTACGGTCACTGGTGTATTTTTAGTATCTCCTACGTCACAGAAAGTTACGTAATTCCCAGAGAAAGGTAAGATTTATTAATACTAAGGATTAAAGTATGAACTTTTTTTACATCACTTACGTTGTAAAAGAAATGGCATACAATGGTACATTACACACACTACCCAAATATGTATATGTATTTCTGGAAGTTGTGGAAGTGTGGCACCCAAATTAAGAAATCTTTAAACATTTCATGAACATATAAAATTTATTTCAAAATATGAAAATTGATTTCGACGATTTTCATTGTTAATATTTATATGATTTTATATATTTTATTTTTTATTTTTTATTTTTTTTTTATTATTTTTTTTTATTACCAATTTTCACGCTCTTATATCCTTTTTTGACGGATTTTTGATCCAGAACATCATATATAATACAATTTTCCAATTTTCATGTCAAAATTTCACGTTTTGGATTCTTTCTTGTCGCAACACCTCATGGGTTGTATGAAAGCTTTATTATATAGTCTGCCCTTCCGGTTCGGAAAAATGATCAATAGATTGCAAATGTACATCCGCTTACTAAGCTTCATTCAGCAATTTCGAAAACTAAGAGACTAGTTAGCGTTCAGGCAGACGGACGGACAGACGGGTATGACTAAATTAACTCAGTTCGCCATTCTGATTATATCGGTATAAATTTTTATGGGTGTCTCTCTTCTCCTTCGGATGATTATGGGTCAACAAGGATTTCAACACTAACTTCAAGTCAGTCGACAGTTGAAAAGCACGAAATATATGGAATTGCGCTCGGAAGAAGTAAAATTTTTAATTACAACATCTACATACATACACATGGCAGAAAAAGTCTGCGTTCACTCACTGTATTAAAGTATTCAACTAAAAAAAAGTTATAAATTTTAAAACAATCACTATTTTATTTTCATTTATTTTGAAGACAATTAAATTTTGTAGAATTTGAGCTGCGTCGTCCGGAGTTAACGGGATTGTAGTGCCGCAACTTAAGTAAGTTGAGCAGAAAAAGTGTGCGTTCACTTTAAAAAGCGATGGTTTGTTACATTGCAAATACAAATTAATCGCGATTAGGAAGAAGCTAAAGCGTATATAAATATAACAGAAATTTATTATTTTTTTGACTATGGACCAAAAGCGAAAATAAATAGAAATTGGCGAAATCAAAATCATTGTTGGTTTGTGTCAGAATGGTAAAAGTTATCGGAAAATCTCGAAAACCGTTGGTAGACAGTACTCCTCTGTCCAGAGAGTAATAAACAACTTCAAACAAACAAAATCTTATGAGTCTAAGCCACGCTCTGGCCTTCCAAGGAAACCAACGGAAAGAAAAGAGCACAACCCAGCCATTCTTGTGAAGTCTAACCCACGTCTAACAGCAAGTCAACTTTCAAAAACATTGCATTAAAGTATCAACAGAAATTATGGAATAAAGTTATTTTTTCAGCTGAGAGTAAGTTTTGCATTTTTGGGATAAAAGACCGTAAGATTATTTGGAGGAAAAGCGGAAAGCACTGGAAATGCAAAATCTTGTACCTACGGTAAAACTGCTATGATGTGGGGGTGCATGGCAAGTTCGGGTGTAGAAAAATTTCAGTTTATTGAGTCAATCATGAAGAAGCATGATTATGTTAATATTTTGAAAACAAATTTAAATGAAACTGCAGCGATGCTGGAACTCGGTGAACAATTTATTTTCCAACAGAACAACGGCCCGAAGCACACAGGAGAAATTGTTAAGCTTTGGTTGCTCTACAATATTCCTAAACAACTGCTTACACCGCCGCAATAATCTGATCTTAACCCTATTGAACACTTATGGGATGTTCTAGAAAGAAAAATTAGGCATAGTACGCTGCAATCAGCAAGGAAATGCTTAGGAACACGCTTGAAGAGGAATGGGAAGCAATAAGCCCAGAAGTAATAGAAAAATTTGTTGGGCCAATGAAAATCCGCCTTCTAGAAGTCATTAAAGGACGTGGATATCCAACAAATTATTGACTTTATATATATATAATTATTTTAAGCCTTTTGTTTCATTATTCTTGAAGTGAACGCAGACTTTTTCTGTTTGATTTGAATGACCTTTTTGTTTATACGTGATCTCATTTTAAATTTATATTAATTATTGGTATCAAAGTTTGTGAAGCAGTTACTTGTCATTGAACTAAATAAAATAATGTAAAAAAAGTTTTTGAATAATTTATTGTTTTTGACATTGCATAGTGTAAACAAAATATTCTTAGATGAACGCAGACTTTTCCTGAAATGTATATGTATATATAAAGCAGCTGGACTGAGCAAATTCTTTACGAATTTATGAACTTTATTTTTTTTATGAGCAAATTTTTTGTTATGTGATGTGTGTGCACATTTTCGAGTTTGAATAGCATATTTTATGTACATATTCTCGAATTTTTAGTGCCTGAGCTTCCTCGCCATAGAGATAATTTTTCTAGCAATAAGAGTATTCTGAAAGCTGTACATTGCAATTATTTTTACAATATTGTATGTACATTTGTATATGTATATGCATGTGTGAAACTTTTTCAAATCTTTTATCTGCGAGTAGTTTTATGCACGGCGGCGAAGAGCTGACAAGTAGCATGCATCAGCTTCTTAGCAGAATATGGTCGGACGAAAGCATGCCTGACGAATGGAACCTAAGTGTGCTCTGCTCAATCCAAAAAAAGGGAGACCCACGGTCTGCGCCAAATATTGTGGGATAAGTCTCCTTAGTATCGCATATAAGGTCGTATCTAGCGTATTGTGTGAAAGACTAAAGCCCACCGTCAACAAACTGATCGGACCTTATCAGTGTGGCTTTAGACCTGGCAAATCCACCATTGACCAGATATTCACCATGCGCCAAATCTTGGAGAAGACCCGGTAGAAAGAAATCGATACACACCACCTTTTTATCGATTTTAAAGCTGCTTTCGACAGCACGATAAGGAAATGCCTCTACGCCGCTATGTCTGAATTTGATATCCCCACAAAACTCATACGGCTTTGTAAACTGACCCCGGATAATACCAGAAGCGTAGTCAGAATTGGGAAGGACCTCTCCGAGCCATTCGATACCAAACGAAGTTTCAGTCAAATAGACTCTTTATGGTGTGATTTCTTTGATTTGATGCTGGAGAAAATAATACGAGTTGCAGAGCTAAACAGACCAGGCACAATATTCTACAAGAGTGTTCAGTTGTTGGCGTATGCCGATGATATTGATACAATTGGTCATAACACCCGTACCGTAAGTTCTGCGTTTACCAGATTAGACAAAGAAGCGAAGCGAATGGGTCTGGTAGTGAACGAGGGCAAGAAAGAAATATCTCCTGGAGCGACTTGGCTCCCGCGTCACTGTTGGCAGGCACAACTTCTAAGTCGTAGATAATTTCGTCTATCTTGGAACCAGTATTAACAACACCAACAATGTTAGTCTTGAAATCCAACGCAGAATCACTCTTGCCACAGGAGCTACTTTGGACTGAGTAGGCAATTGAAAAATAAATTCCTCTCTTGACGAACCAAAACCAAACTCTACAAGTCCCTCATCATTCCCGTCCTAACATATGGTGCAGAAGCCTGGACAATGTCTACATCCGATGAGTTTGCTTTAGGAGTTTTCGAGAGAAAAGTTTTGCGGAAGATTTATGGTCCTTTGCGCGTTGGCAACGGCGAATAACGCAGACGATGGAACGATGAGCTGTACGAGCTATATGACAACATTGATATAGTTCAGCGCACCAGCTTTGAAAGTATTCGCTGGAGTAGCCGCTGGCGGAAACAGAGGAAGAGGAAGGCATCGACTCCGTTGGAAAGATAAGGTGGAGAGCGACCTGGTATCAATTGGTATTTCTAACTGGCGCCAAACAGCAAAAAGAAGAAACGAGTGGCACGCTATTGTTGACAGTGCCTACGCCAAAGAAGAAGTTTTTATGCATGTAAAATTATCAAAACATAATAACACTATATTTGATTGTTTACTTTTGAAATTTCATTTGTCCCGCTTATGTTTTTGTTTAATCAGCCAACTTGGCAGCAATTGTGCAAAGCTTTAAAAAATTTATTATTTCTGTATACGGTATAAAGATTATTGAAGGTAAGAATAGGAGTAAATTCAATATTTTATTTAGAAGTTATTGACTTTATAACTTTACATGCTTAAATTTGGTAATCTATTCGGTGTGGTAAACAACGTTATGTATGTATGTATGTATATACATAGGGGCATACATTTATTGATTAGATTAATATGGAAATACATACATACACTTATTTATTTAAAGGCAATTGCTGACGGTTATATATTATAAATTGATAATTGAATTTAAGCTTATGTAAAGCTTTATAACGCTGTATTTTAATTTTTTTGTTTTTTAATTTTAAAACTAATTTTCCAGAAACAAAATTTTAAGTTGGCACATTTTTATATGATACTAGCGGATCCCAGCGTGCTTTGGTACACCTATGTATAAAAAAATCAAAAAAATCTAACTGAGATTTTGAATTTTCGATTTTTTTTTTGGAAAAGGAAACGAAAAAAATTGATTAATTTTTTTTTACAACCTTATTTTATTAATTTTTTTTCAACCTTATTTTCATTTTTATTTTTTTCACTCCTCTCTCTCTCTCTTTCAACACCACATACAATGTAATGTACGCGTATTCTGGAATTTTACATTTATTTCTTGTTGCTGCATGTATTTTGTATGGGTAGCGGACCAGTGTTCACTAAAATGGTCGTATCTCTGGAACGGCTGCGCCAATCTCATGAAAACTTACACATTGACCTTCTCCTAATGTCCCTTTTTAACTCCTAAAAATTTGGTGTAATTTAATGGTTCTCAAGTTATAGGCCTTCATTAACATTTGCATTGATTTATATATATGTATATGTACATATATAGATATGTAGATGTAAATTTGTGATGCGAAAAATTCAATTAATACCCCTTATCTACATACATACATCAATATGTATGTCGCACATTTTTATTGTTCGTTCAAAGTCTACCTGCAAATTTACATATATAGGGTGTTTTTTTTATAGAGGTGTAGAACTTTAAGTTGGCATTACTTTTCAAGATGGCGACCGATTTAACAGCTGTCAAGTGATTTATTCTCAGTTTGGTTTGGCAATTCATAATAAATAGACTCACGCTCGAATAACGCTTGCAAATAGTGCAATTTTATTTCGAAAATAATGGTTCTGTGCGGAAAACGTATCGCGCACTACGTCCAATGATACGGACCAATGATTCCACCAGCCCATAAAGCGCACCGAACAGTCAGTTTTTCTGGATGTGACGGTGTTTCAACATACTCTTGAGGATTACCTTCACTCCAAATGCGGCATTTTTGTTTGTTGACGTAGCCATTCAACCAGAAGTGCGCTTCATCGCTAAACATCGCTAAAATGGACGTAGTGCGCGATACGTTTTCCGCACAGAACCATTATTTTCGAAATAAAATTGCACTATTTGCAAGCGTTGTTCAGGCGTGAGTCTATTCATGATGAATTGCCAAACCAAACTGAGAATAAATCACTTGACAGCTGTCCATATTGAAAAGTAATGCCAACTTGAAGTTCTATACCTCTATAAAAAACACCCTTTATATGCGTATGCTTATTTGCATATATTTGACTTAAAAAAAAAAACAAATTTAGCTTAATATTGAAACATAAACAACACTACAACCAGAACTACCATCCTTCTGTCGTCGCCAATTGTTGGGGGAAGCGTGTGCACTTCAACCTGAAAAGCGCCATTGCGCGTTCTCTATGCAAATGTACATGTACATATGTATGTAGATACCTATGTAAATATCTCTATCAATTTAAATGAATACCCAGCAATTGACTTAATGATTTCTATATGAATTTATTATATTTATATTTACAACAAACGCCGTAAATTTGTATTCAAATGTGTATGGTGGTGTGATTCAGTAGCAAAAAAATAGATACACAATTGCAATTATATAAATTTCGCAATTACATATTCACAATATTTCATGTTTAACTTTTTGCTGCACAGCTCCCACTGCGAGGGAGGGGGACAACTTTTCATTAAGTACACAAATTAACTATACGTGTAAATATGTAACATACATATGTGTGCACATACATACATACATAAGGAAATAAAATATTTCACACTTTTTTATTTGGATGTGTCGGATAGATATAAGGAAAAAAATCGAAAATCAAGCACAATTTATTATTCTAAACTTTAGCAGGCTTCCCATTTACATATTTGGATTTCATTCGCATTAATTTCATTTTATATTTGTTTATCAACTTTAAATGTTACGTATTTATGCGTGTTTGTATGTACATACATATATGTTTAGCAAAAATTATTTACAAGCACCTGCTACAAGACGATCTTTTCCGTATTTACAGCCAACTTCTTATATTTGTAATAAATAAAAACTTATTCCAAAAAGTCTTCTCGCTCATCCAGCGACCGGCCACTGACTGATTATATAGACAGGAAAGGCATCGACTTTTTCTAGTTGGTTAGTGTTTTGACATTTCTAAGCGCTGATGTGTGCACGTGCATATATACATACATACATATGCTACATAGATAAGTATGTGTGAGTTGACGTCGCCCCATTAGCTTGTTGTGCCTCTCTGTTGACATTGTCAATAAGCATTGATAACATTTACATATGTATGTACATACATACGTATGACTGCGTGTTCACTCTTTTCTACTGAGCCACTTTCCAGCTATTTATTGTGAACTTCTCACTTGACTAGCAGCTATAGGTATGTATGTGTGTTGTTTCTACTGTTTTAACACATGGGATGTTTGACATTTTTTTTGGAGTAATAAAATTATAAAAGTAGGGTGAATTTACTACCAACACGGCTTTGTAAACTCTCTTCCCGTGAATGGTGTGCTCGAAACTCAGCTACCACCTATAGTAGAAGAGCTCGAATTGTTAGAAGAGACCAGAATATCTAAAGTGTTCTACTGTAGTTGACTCACTTATTTATATCAAAACTATGTCCTCTCCGCAATGAGCCCAAGCGCCACTCTGACGACCACTTTGCATGAAAAACAGCTCATTTCATAAACCCCCCATTAGATGACCTCGACTTCCGGCGCTTATGTGATATTATCGTTAAATATTTAAAGCACTAATCGCTGAATGAGTTTTAGTATTTTGTTTTGAGCAATGGGCAGTGTTATTGTAGCGGCTATACGCCAACCCCGTATAGGGTCAGGCAAGTTTAGTTTCAGTCATCGAGGTCATCTAACGGGAGGTCCAGGAAACGTGCTGTTCGAGGAGTATTATATGAGTCGGGTTAAGTGGGCATGCAAAGAGGTGGTTAGCGTTGTGCGGGGACACGTTGCTTGCGGTACATGTGTTGGGTATGTCAGGGTCGAGTCTAGTTAGGTAGGAGTTAAGCCTGCTACAGTACCCAGATCTTAATTGTGCCAGGGTTACGCGGGTCTCACGAGGCAGCTCGAGCTCTTGTTCTGCAATGGGTGGTGATTGAACTCCGAGAACATCATTCACGGGAAGAGACTTCACGAAGGTGTTAACGGACTCTCAGTCAATGATGTTTATGGCCTATCTGTACGCCGTCCTGTCCAGCGGGTCTTGTCTGTATTGCTGTATGTCGTCCCGGTAGTCAAGTACTCCCTTCCTGATGTGCCTAGGTGGTGGTTCAGCTTCCAATAAGTGTCTGTTGGGATGATCCCTAAGGTAGAATCCCCGCAGATATTGCTTACACAGCATAACATTATGCTCCTTAACTGAAAGAATAGTTGTTTCACTATGTAAGTTGTGCTCCGGCGCCATCAGAAGGTTTCCCGTCACGGTCCGAAGGGCGGTGTATTGACAAGTCTGGAGCTTCTTCAACTGCGTCTGCTAGTCCCCGGCATCCAAATCGGTGCAGCATAGTTTACGACCGTTTCTTTGTCTTTCTCCCAGGTGGTACCGGCTACCGATTTGAGGAGTTGCGGCTTTGTATTTTGGTGGCAATTGCAGTCGTATTTGGAGTGGAGTGCAGGCTATCAAATGTGACTCCTAGTAACTTTGGGTTGTTCGTGGTGGGAATTTTTACGTCATCGACCTTCACATTCTAGTTCAAGCCAGTACTCCTTCGTCCAGCTGGTGAAAAGGGTGGAAGAGGATTTCGCGGGTTGTAGATGTAAGTGTCGTGCAGTGAAGAGGTTGGAAAGGTCGGCGAGATAGCAGTTTACTTTCGAACAAAGACTATCCAGTTCAACCCTAAACCTTAAGTGATGATAAATATCTATTTCATAAAAAAACAAAAATAGAATTTTTCGTAAATATTTACCAAGTCCCATTTTGTTAATGCATCTATATTAAAAGCTTCAGTAAATCTTTAAAGTAGCTCACATAACACATTAGAATTAATTAGCTAATTGTTGATGTTATATATTTTGAAGTTCAACTATTTTGAAGTTCAGCAATTTTAGCACATTGTGCTATTTCTGTAGGTATTAAGTGTGAAAAGCCAAATTAAATAAAAATAAATGTCTGTCGAAGTGAAATTTTCATCTTTTCATCGAGCTCTAGGTGGTTTTTTGTTTCTAAGCAATTCTATTATCAGGGCTAAGAGAAGTTGCAGAAGTGCCTAGTCGACCTTACCTCCTTTTGAGCACCTGGTGTATCTTACATTAGATAAAAAAAGCTTTTATTTTAAATGCAACTTTATTATATTTATTTATCTTTCTTCAAATTTTCCACAACTTGAATAAAGAAATATACATTAATATGAACCCTTATTTGGAAATAGTATTTAGATAATTGTATGACATGAATCTATGAGGAATACTATATGCATATTCAAATGTGTGTATATAACATACATAAAACATATATCAGTGGTTTTATATGTTAAATTCTGGCAATTATTATAATCCGTATACACATATTATGTATATACTTTCCAGAGCTTAAAACAGTCCGGCTGTTGGCTTCTTTAATATGTCCTTATCTCGTTGTATAATTTCTTGTTTACGCTCCTTCTGCGCTTTATTAATAATTTCATCGATTTCCTCGATTGATGGCCCATCATCTGATTTAGTTGCTTCGTTTGATTCCTCAAATTTGTCATGCAGCCATTGGCCATTCGAATCTTGACTATTCTTTGTTGTATCCTCTCGGCGCCATACACGATTTCCAAAAGAAGCGCCACGACCTGTACCTCTGCGACCGCGTGTTCTCCTTGATGTATCAAACTGTGGCGAAATTGAGCGCCGCCGTGGCGGTGTTGGTCTTCTATCTCTGCTATCATGCCGACTAACCTCACGCCTATAATAAGGTGAACCGCGACGATTGCGTGACCGTGAGCGACTATGGCGTGAGGGTCGTGAATGCGAGCGTCGGTATGGTGACCTAGAATAGGATGATCGTATGCTACGAGAACCACGACGACGTCCTTCATAAGAACTAGAACGTGAGCGAGAACGATGACGACTACGATGATCACGTGAACGGCGGCGACTATGACGATCACGAGATCTAGAGCGACGACGGCTATAACTGTGACCGCGGCTACGACTACGGGTACGACTACTGGTACGACTACGGCTACGAGTACGGCTACGGCGATAGCGTTCATATGATGGCGTACGTGACCGTGAACGGGGTGTGGGACTTCTCTGTACCAACGGTGTAGCAACTCGTAACAAACCGAATTTATCTACCTTAACAGGGCGCTTGATTTGAAATGAAAGTTTTGTTGGCTCATTTGAAGACGCTGTAGTTGCAGTGACAGCTGCTGCTGATGTGCTTGGGTATGCCGCGTAAAGGGATGACGATGCGCCATAACTGGATGAAGAGGGATTCGCCATTCGCATTGATGGTGCACGGGGTGGAGGGCTATCTGATCGATCGCGCCTTTTCATCCCAGCTTCTATAGATTGCACTAATTCCTGCTGCCGTTTCTTAATACTTGCGATACTTTTTTCATACTTTTCTAGATTTTCGGTGAGCTTATTCTCAATATTCATGCTGCTAATCGCTCTGGTATATAATAGCACAAAAACAATACAATAATTGAATATATATAAAATGTAATAATGGCACTTACTTGTATGCTTCTTGGAAATTAGTATTGTTCAATAAATCGACAGAATTTTTTTCTTTGCGACTAATTTTTTTAGATTTTTTTGTCTTTTTCTTTTTTGATTTCTTTTTTTCCCTTTTATGCTTTGATGCCTCTTGTAATAATCTGCGCACACGAGAGCCGGTATCGTCATCGTCCAGCTGAAAATGTAGATTTTAATTAAAATATTTTCAAGTTGATTCATTAAGAGCCTTCCTTACCCGAAATTCATTAACATCATGTGCTGGAGGCATCACCGGCTCAGGCGGTACATTATATGCAGTCATATAAAATGGCTGGTTCAGCTGTTTCTTCGATTCCTCCTCCTTTTGTAGGCTAGCAACATGCAAAGCCATGCGTTTGCTAAGAGGTGAGAGAGATGGCTCTCTACCATTATCATCCTTATCTGAAATGTTAGTGCACCGGAAGCGGGTTAATCAATTGCATTCATTATGTATAGTATTTCCAATTACAAGATAATTCCAAAATTAAGTTCAACATACATAATAAAAGCTGCAAAGAAAGATGAGAAAAACGTTACTATAAGTTAGCCAAATTGTATTCCTTACCCGAATGTTCTGTTTCGGAACCACTACCGCTGCTACTTGTTGAGTCCTCATCACTTGATGATTCGCGTACTGAGATTCTTTCCTTCTCTATTTCCCCTTCTACACCTTTTTTTTTTATACATATGCACAATAAATAAACCAAACACGATTTTATACAAATTTTCTCACTTCAAAACAAAACAAAAATAAATACTTTCAGCTACCTGGCACACACATTATATTCTCAAAATATTGACTGCCGGAACGTTGTTGTATAGCTTCTAGTGATAAACGTGCTTGTTCATGATTAGGTATTATATTTAAACAATCCTGATATGCTTTATTTGCTTCCTTTATTTGATTTTCATCTTCATAACGACGTCCAAGAGCTACCAATGTTTCGCCCATATATTTACGTGCATTCACATGGTAAGCGTTGAGTTTAAGAGCTTTGTCGAAATCATCCACTGCTTTGAGAAATGAACCTTTGTTTGCATAGAGTGCACCACGAGCAACCAGACCTTCCACATTTCTGGGATCAATATTGAGCGCTTTGTTGAGACACTGAAAGGCCTCTACGTGATTTCCATTCTTAAAATGCTCAATTCCTTCAGCAACCGAGCTATTTTTATTTTAACATAAATTCATGTTTATCTTAAATTAGAAAAAAAAATCTTTAGATAATTTTGTAAACAAAAATCACTTACCGGAAAGCCCATTTGCTGGCTTGGGTACGTCGAAGTTCCTTGGCATATCCATCACGTGGAAAGGGGCCCTTTAACGAAGACATAAAAGTATAAGTTTCGTTTACATCTAAGCCATTGATTTCATAAAGCATATCGTAGTTCGGATTTAAAAATTCCTTGGATTTGTGCATGTATTCATCATATGCTTCCAACTTATTTTCATCAATTTGGCTTTAGGAATAGTAAGTTTTTGAATTATAAATTTTATATATTACACATACATACCGATAAAATTTTGGCAATTCGACTTCTGTGATCGTGCCTAGGGGGATATCTTTATTTTTTTCATGCATGCTTTCTAAACTCAAATAAATTCTTTCAGCGTCCACAGATGCTTCCAATACTTCACAACATACTAGTTCGTTTTTATTCAAAACGCGAGGTTTTCCATTACTATCCAAACCTGCTTTTGTAAGGTAGGCCTGAAGTAAATATTGGTGAGTTTTACTTTAAAAATATAATTGCAGAACGGAATTTGTTCACCTTGATTGGTATGTCACTTAAGTACCGCACCATCGGTTCCCCCATACATAAGGGTTTCACCACATTCAATGTTGGCTTTGTTACCATGCAATATATAATATCTCCAGGTTTTATAATTTCCAAAACACATCGGAATCGTTTTTGCCTATCTTTATTTTTATTTACAAATAGCTCATAAGGTGGTAGTGAGGCTATATATGGTTCGTCTGTAAGGATATAATTGTATGAGCATTTAAATACTTCTTTTGGTATAAATAGATGGTATCCATACAAACTGATAGAAATGATAAATTCGAGTATTTTTTAGCTGAATTCTAGAAACTGTATGCAGTGTCATGCATTCAGTAAAAGATTTAAATTAAACTCTACATTTAGAATTCGAAACTTACTTTCTATGATGTTCTTTGGATCCACCTTGCTACCTTTCAGGTCAGAATCGTATAAATCGAGCGCTTTGCGTGCAAAGAATTGATGTAGCTTCAATCGCTTGGCACGATCTTGAAACGTAAAATATTTCTGACGTTCCTGGTAGATGGAGTAGTCTGGTTGGGCGGCCACACCGCACTGTTGAACGTTACCTGCTCCTCGTTCATCATCCCATATCTTTTGCATGGGTTGGCCATGAAAGCACAATGCACGAGTTATGTAGTTTGAATTCATTGTTCTCACACAATTTCTTCTTATATACTCAATATTATTTCACTTTAAACAAAACTCATTTGAAAAACCGGCAAATACCACAAATATATTTTCACGATTGACACTATGTAAACGACGCGTTAAGGTTAACATTTGTTCATCGCACGCAAAATTAGTATCTACATATACTCTTATATATATTTATATATACATATGTACGCTGCCGAAGCTGAGAACTGCCTGTAATATAAAGTGATGGAGCAAATAGTTCCAAATCTGCTAGATGTGTAAAAATAATAATAGTTATATATAATTTTACAGTGATATATATATATATATACTTATATATACAATTTTACTGTATACGCTTCTGCATTGTGCAATGCTCTCGTGTGTTGCTTCTCCGAGATGTGCGCTGCATACGGTGATTATTTAATATTACGCATTCGGTTGCAATTTAAATTCAGCGCAAATTTGTTCTTTCGAAATCAATTTCTTTACTTACTTTTTATATGGACTCCAAATGCTCAAGAATCTAAAAATCTATGGCTTCTTACCATAATAAATTAGAGCAGAAAAATTTTTTCACGCAGGGCGTTCGTAGAAGAAAAATGACAGTATATCAAGAGCAAGCGTCACAATAACAAGTTATTGTGAATGAGATAAGAGCCGGTCACATTATTCGGGTTGACAGTTGAGGCGAACGAAAGAAAAGTATATGAAGAACAACAATTTAGCGAGCATTATTCATAAAATTATTTTTGCTGCTAATGGAGCAATTCCACAAACACATGAAATTCTTTCGTTATGCATAAACTCATACATATGTGTTATATCTTGTGGAAATTGTTAAGAATTTCTAATCTACTGCGCCTAGATTCAGATAAAATAATTCCTTGAACACTTGTCTTAGTATATAAAAAATTATTATTCAGTTTTGATTGCAAATTAAATTTTATTAAAGATGGATATAATTATCGGGAGATGAGGAAGGAGTTCTTGCTCACAACCGATTTGTTCAGAGATGAGGCCTTAGGTAGAAAATCCGTCAAGAATCATCTCAGAGCAAGAAATTTGGTATTCTACATATTTACATAAATAAAAATAAATATTGACACTAAATGACACATCGAAATCGGAAGACTATATTGTGGCGAAAATGCGAAGCGAAGGTCAGATGTAAGAGAGAAGCCGATAACTGGCATGTTCTAGAGCGTAAAACGCTCTACGAGAACGATTCGATCATTCCAGGCTTTCGTTGAGTTGTATACCGATTGGTATATAAGGGCGACACACATCATCAAAGCTTTATCAGTCGTAAAGTAAACACGTTGGTGATTACACTACAGTGAAGTAATAAAAATAGAACATTGTGATTGTAAATAGTGAAGTGAATTGTAATTTAATTGTGAATTACTGAGTAATAAAAGACATTAAATAAATTCTTTATAAATAAAGAAACCTCAAATAAAGTTGGTGGCTTTTATTTAACAATCCAATGATCGTACCCGAAGGATTTGGGAAATCATCGAGGTTGATTCAGCAAGTCTTAACAATATTATATACCCCGTAAAAAAATTTGTTTATGAAATGGAATGTTCTTTTTAATTGTTCCTTCTTCTTCTTTCATGTTTTTGCGTAGAAAAATTATACATTATTGATGTAAAAAAATGTTTGAAGTATAAAAATTAAACAGAAACAAAAATGTTCGACAATGCGCTTCTAAAAAAATAGAAATGTCAGTTCTAAAACAAGATTTTCTTTTTTTGATTAATTTTCTGTATGACTATTTTTCACCACGTTATCCCTTGTGGAAGATCGGCAAATAAATTGAATTTTTTCATTAAATCTAATTAAAAGTTTAATTTTATTAAATATGCAACGAGTCCACTATTGGATTTTAACTGATTGTTTGTATTTAATTACATTTATACTTGTTAAATATTTAATACATTGATTTTAAACGTTTGAGGTAATTTGGATTTAATCATTTTCTCAAACATTGCTCCTCATTTGAAAATGGATTAAATATATGCATAATTTCAAAAAAAAAATATAATTCGTATTAACAAAATGACTTTTAACTTGAATTCGGTATTAGCAAAAAATTCTTTTCGACTTGAGTGTAGTATGAATTTAAAAATCGACGATAAGATATCCAAAAATCAAATGTTTGAAATCTTTTCAAACGTTTGCTGCGCTTCTTATCTCTCATATGAGGAACTATATTTCTGTTTTTTCTTGCTTAATTTGTATTAATTAATTAATTTTTTTATGTATATATTCTCTTTTCAGCTATTAAAGTGCAAATTACCGGCAAGGGGAAATGCAAATGGATGGAAATATTGCGTAAAAATTCCAATAATGAGTCTGCGCGTAGCCTTTTCTACTCCAGCAAAGAAATATATGCACACAATGAGCACACGCTGCCGGCCTTCGAACTGCGCGGTATTGACTTGAACCCCGGCGAACATACTTTCGAATTTGCTGTACCACTCGAGTGGAATTTGCCATCTAGTTTTAAAGGTAGCTACGGCTCCATTAAGTATAAATTACGTATACTCATCCAAAGACCATGGACCTTCGACGAACGTCATATAATACCACTAACGGTGCTGAAACATATGCCACTTTCGCCATGTTACCGATCGAATCCCACCTCGCTGGAAAAGCAAATTACTAAAACAATCAGCTTATTTGGTACACGGCCTATTACAATGCTGGCATTGTTGCCGGAAGATTCAGCGGTGTGTGGCGAACCATTACGCATTTGTGTCACCGTCACAAACAATAGTACGACAAATGTGGAAAAGTTACGCTTCAGCGTACTACAGTATATTTGGTATTATAGTCATGTGCCGTTGCGGGTACAGAAAATGGAATGTGTTACTATAGCGAATAAAGAGACTGGTGCAGTGCACAAGAAGAGCGAACGTTCCTTTGCACATGAACTGATGATACCACCCACAGCGCAGCCGACAGATGATGAATTTAGTGGTGTCATACATATATCGTATGAGTTGCGCGTGGAGGCGGTATTGCGTGGATTTTTTAAGAATCTCATACTTAATTTGCCATTTAAGATGTATTCGCATGGCGCCAGCGATACGCTGAATAACCTTTCTGGTGGTGCACCACGACCACCGCCACGATGTGGCAATCGCAGTAGTGTTAGTATTGGTATGGTAGCAAATGTAACCGCTGACGGTGTGGGTAATCCCTTCGAGAATAACACAACCCCAATAAGTATTGCAACCTATCCATCACTTGATTCATCAATCGGTTCACCATCGCATTCATCACAATATAGCGAATCCAGTTCAATACATTCAATAACTTCTGATTCCTCTGCAGCAACGCTTAGTCCCGCTGTATGTGGTGGTGTCGAACAGTCATATGCTTCAGGTACATCATCACAATTCAATAGTCCCTCAGCGCGTGCCAGTCTGCGCAATTCAACGGTACCCTATGTCATGTATCCGCCGAGTAGCAGTCCACTCATGATCAACTCTTATCCACCAGCACAAGTGCCAACTTATCCGTTCTCGGAATCACCCGGTTATTCGCTAATGCAATTGCCAGCAGGCGTGTCACCACCACCGCCTCTAACAGTCGCACCATCCGTGTTGTCGACATCTGGCATTTTAGCACGACAGGAATCATCCACATCAGCGACATCATCCACATCGGCGGCTGTTAGAACATCATTTTTACATGGACTACAACCAGCAGGAGCTCATGAACTGCGTAAGTATACACTGGTTGGTGAAGGCATTAAATGCTCTAAAGGAATAGAAATTGGCTGTATTCCATATGATTTACAAAATACTATTCTGTTTTTTTTTTCCAGCACCTTCCTACGAAGAACTTTTTGGCGCCGCGCCTACATTACCCGAAACGCCTAAATGAAACAGAGTCTTCTAAGATTGTGTGTCTAAAAAATTATTCAGTTAAACACCTTCAAGGTGTCAAAAGTTACTATACCCACCAGGAATGAAAATATAATGGACTTGCTGGACACATCATGCGTGTGCTGAATAAAAACAAAATGAAATAAGCACTGAAAAAATCATAAAAAGTAGGCTGCCAAAATTTCGAATATTGTTAAAATAATATGCTTTGCTTACGTATGTAGATAAAACATAATGTTTATATGTTTTTCAATTCATTATATGTAATTAAGGCAAAGCCAATATACATATAGTTTTAATAAATATATATATCACTGACTAAGCAATGTTTTGCACAATATTTAGGCAGAAAATATATAATTTTTTATGGCTTGAAGCTTAACACAACAGAATCTAGTTTGTAGTAAGTGAACAATCGAATAAGAGAGAATATCACGTATGCATACATAACATATATTTTCAAATATAAATGCATATATATAATTATTCTAAAACTTGTCAAAGAAACTATTTATATAAGCTAATAAAATATTATTATTGAAAATTAAAATAATAATCGATCGTTAAATTTTTGTATTAGACTAATTCGCTTGAATTTATGCGCGTGGTTCCGACACTATTTACGCCCTTTACATATAAAAAAAGCAATAAACCAAAACGATTAAGTATATCTGTGGCTTTATAGTAAATAATATAATAAAAACATATTTATGTATATACAATTCACTACTTCGAATGAAACAAAATGGCAAATAAATAAAAAATTAAATAAATAAAATAGTAAAATAAAATAAATAAGCAAAACGAAACGGAAATTCCTATGAAAAAAGCAAAAACTTAATATTCTCTCGACCATATATGTGCACACATACATATATAAACCTTAAATTGCTTTGCTTTAAAACAAAATTCTTGACTAAAATTAAAGTAGTTATACATATGTAAGAATGCATTGAAATAACATAAAAATTATGCAGCGAAATCATATCTTTTATGAGCAATTAATTATATTTGAGAAAAGAAAACATATACTTACGTACATATGTATATACATACATGAATGCTTTTTAAATAACAAAATTACGACATACGACTTTATGTACATATGTATGTATGTAATACAAAACATGTTTACATCTATTTTTTATGTATTAGTTTATAATTATGTACGTTTGCCTATATTTACTGATACTAATTTTTATTGCAATCCACTTTGTTTTTAATTACCCACATATTATAAGAAAATAACATTATTTGAAGGGAAATTTCTGCACAAGTAGTATAAAAAATTATTTTCATTTATTTATTTTCATATATGCGTATATATATTTTACTACTTATGTATGTAGTATACAAAGTATACCTAACTTTAATTGTATTCATATAAAAAAACAAAAATTAAATTGATTATAAAAACATTAACAGGCATATTTGCCACCTGCCAATTTTCTCGAATATACATTGATTGCGAACAAAGTTAAAAAAAAATAAAATTGTTAGCCTCAAACTCCACACGAATCCGTTAAATTACATTAAAAAAAGATGCCTTCGGGAATCTATCGACTTAGGGGTTATTATGTGAAAAAATTCATGAATCTCTTATAATTTGTTTTTATTTTTATTAAAAACTTGTTAACTGCTTGTTATTTGACGATATCAAAATACGTAATTAATAAGTAGCAGCATTTGACTTTTCGTTCTATGTAATTACAGTTTGAAGCAGTAAATCAATAATTACCTAATGGTTTCTATATACAACACATATGAACCTTATAACAGTAACTTTCATTACTAATTAAGCTTGACGAAATAACTGTTAAACACACAAAAGATTCTTATTAATACCAGATTTCCATTCACCGAGCGTTTAAATTATAGACAAATAAATTTTTTTATATAATGAATTTAATTCAAATCAAACTTTCTAAACATGTTCTTTGTTGCAATGAATCTCTCAAAAAAAAAAAAAATTGTTTTTACACTTTGGCAAATAGTTTAAGCAATATCCATTAGAAATAAATATTTAAATAAATAATGGTCTCAAAAATTGTCAGATTAATAACCTACTGCCCTCGCTTACATGTATATTTACACATATATTTTAGTCTTGCCATTGTAGTTGGATTTTTGTTTGATAAAAATAATTACGATTGCTATGTGGAAATAAATTTCAGTTCAGTTGGCACAATTGTAAAACGTTGCGGAATTCTAACTTGAAAAAAATTAACTAATTCAAAGGTTGTGACTTCCAAAAGGGTTTCAATTAAACTCCAGTGTAGTGGTTTCTAAATTGCCGCGTTTAAAGAATTAAGAATACTGTTATTTTGTATAACGCCCAAAAGTAACATATATGCTAATAATTGTATGTTAATAAATGTGTCGAAACAGAGTAGGAAAAAATTAAATTAAAGCGTATTCGGGAACTAGGTGACTCCCAAAAAAAAAAAATTTAAATAATTTTATTGTTAAACGATTGAAATTAATAATTAGCTTATTTCTAACATTAATATAATGGAATAATTTTGCGTTTATTTAATGAACGATTTTTGTGATTTTTTTATATACATACATATGTAATGCACAATTTGTGGCACAAATTATCTACTTTAATTTAAAATAATTTTTAAGTGACGAATTTCATTATACAATATATTTATTTTGTACTTACAAATCACATACTTTTTTTTTACAAATCACTGCACAAACACTTAATATAGCACATACATACAAAAATTAAAAAACGAAAAAAATCATAGAAACCCATATAAAGTAAATTTAAAGTAAAGTAAAGAATGATATTTTATAAAAATTTTAAGTTTATTTCATAAGCCAACGCATTAATTAAGTAAAACTTTCATAAATACATACATCGCCACATACATTTGTATACAAATGTAAACATATTGAAATATACGAAAATAACACAATTGGAAGTTGTGCATTTGAAAACGACTAGTTTTTTCATTACAGAATAATTTTGATTAATGGAAACATCGTGTAAAACAAAAATATATAAAAGTACTCCGTTTTCAGGGCGGGGTTTGCTCCCAACAAACATATTGTAACGTTTTTCGTAGTTACCCTCGATGATTTCCCGAATCCTTCGAGTCTGATCACTAGATTGCTAAATAATAGTCCAAGATTTATTCGTTTGGTTTCTTAATCGTCAGGAATTTACTCAACGTTTATTTTGTCCACGATATTTACAAATCTTTACTATACACAACGGCTTAACGCCACTGCGTTTTCTACTCGTCCTCCTTGTGATAGCTGCGGCCGCTCTCTTTATACTTGAGGGTGACCCAACCATTCTGCTCAACGATGGTCGAATATTCCGTTCATGAGCTAACTCGTCTGCCTGCAGTAGTTGTTGCCGCTCTTTCCGTCTGTCCTTTGTACGGGGAATTTCCATCACACTACCACTGCTTTTGTCTTTCCTTCGTATTTGGGATTCCGTCACAATATTGTTTAAGTTTTCCATTTCGAAATACCCTCCTTTTACAATCTCCTTTATTTCATATGTCAACGATTGGTCGTTTTTAAAATTCGGCTAAGACATTGACTATCTATTCGATCTTTACTACTTTTTCATTACCAGATATTTATGAATTTTAGTCACGAAATCCGCAGCAAACCTTTTTACCAGTTAGATGAAAGAGTATTGGCTAGATCGGAATATCAGAGTCGGAGTGAAGAGATATATTGCGCAGCCAACAATTTTTCACTTCACATACGACAAGGGTTATCACTAAAATACAGTTCCGCCACAAAATACCGAAATCGGCTGACGGGTTATAAGGTTAGTTGGGTTTTTGGTGAGATGAACAAGTGTATTTGCACTAATGTCGTGCGCTTACCATAATTTCGTGCGTTGGAGATTGTTTTGGTCAAAAATAATAATGAGCCGACGCCGGTGCATTTACATGGTTATACATTCCGTTTGGTTGGGCAAAATGTCTTGGGCAGCATTGTGGATGAGAAACAGGTGAAAAAATATTTACTTTTTTGACTTCATATATTTTTTTCTAAATTTAAAATTTTTAACACTGCAGATAAAGGATATCGACAGGCGTGGGTTGCTGCAGCGCTCAACGGATGATTTTCCTATACAGAAGGACACTGTGCAGGTGCCTCAACTCGGATATGCAATTTTGCGTTTCTATAGCAGCAATCCTGGTTACTGGATGTATCATAGTGCTTTGGACAGCCAAATAGCACGCGGCATGATTGGTGTCTTTAAAATTGGCGAAGATCATCAGATAAAAGAGGTACCTCCGCGTTTACGTTGCTGAGAGGAAAAGGTTTCGATTGTTCACCGAAACATATATTTAATCTCACAATAAAGAATGTTACTACTAAAATGGAGATTAACTGAAGGGTTTCAAATAGATCCAATAACTATTATAAGAAATAAAATTTACTATTTTTAATAATTAAAATTCTTCAGCTGATCTTTTCCAGCTCCAGTTTAGTAAAATAATATAAATTAAAAAGTAAATTAAGTAAAATAAAAACTTAAAATAAAATAAAATAATCTATACATATAAAAGGAAGTGATGGTAGTTATTACGCTTATAACTCAAGAACGCATTGACTGATTTCTATAATTCGTCTTATTGGTTCGTTTTTTTTAAATTTGGTACGTACTAGCTTTATGCTTAGCTCAACTCTAACATTAATTTTTCTAGCGGGAAGTGGATCTGGGACCGATTTGTACTAAATATAAAAATAAAATAAAAATTATTTATTATCCGATTTTCTAAATATATGAAAGAGACTAACATAAGTTATAATTCAAGTACCGAATTTGTTGTTTCGCACCAAAGCGTCCGCGTACTGGTCTACGGCTAAGCAAGAGGAATCTTATCATGTACATAAAGGAGATATATGTAGCTTATAGTCTCCGAAACATTCACCCGATTTTATAAAAATTTTCAGGGAGTGAAGTTTGTCTATTTTTAAAAGAGTTGCCACCTGTCCGAAGAAGAAAATTAATTTAAATATAAATAATACAGCTACAAAGTACCTGTACTTAATCCATTTTTATACGCTGAAAACTAATCTAAAGTCCGTTTTGCTCCGTCACGTCCGGATCTTTTCATAACCTCAAAAAACGAAGACAAAATCGTTAAAGTGAAAGTATTGTTGTCTAAAAAATTTTGACTCTAGCTTGAGATAGCCCCTGATTTTACTGGGCCTCACAAATCTATTCGTAATCTTTGAAAGAAGGTCTGTATATGAAAAGCGTTGCTAAAACACAATTGATTAGTTCCGAAACACCTGATTTTTTTTATACAAATATTTCTTAAATATAGAATGAAATCTGATGGTTAGGTGGTATTTGAGAGAGGGAAAACTCATAATGATTTTACTGTGAACAAATTTCTGAACGAAAAACCACCGTGATCTCCTCACATGCTTCCAAAGGACTTTATTCTCTTTCCAAAACTCAAATTACCAGTTGGAGGCATCGGCTTTCATTCGATTGAGGACACAAAAGAGAATTCAAACTAAACAACATAGTAACAAAAAGATTTTTTAAAATCCCTTTTTTATGATTAATCAAGTCCCGGTACCTTTTTGATGAGAGTTCTGGCACGACCTTAATATTATTAGGCTTCTGTATACTTTGCCCATCGCCGAGTCAATGTGATAGGCGTAGGTTAGGTTGGAGTTAATAACAAAATCTAGATTAGTAAATTTTTAAATTTTTTCGAATACAAGAGAACTTACCAAGGGAAATCGGTGGAATGTAGCTAAAATGTATTCTCTTACTGGTAGGGCATACGACGTCACATGCTAAAGACAGCAGCCGTTATGTAGACGTAGTTGCACACCGCGAGACAGAAGATATGTCCTGTTTTAAGCTAGCAGTGGTTGACAAACTTTCTTCAAACATAATTTTTTTTTAATATATACAGTCTCTAGGACGCGCTGATTTCGAATATGAAGCCTAGGTTTCAAAATTTAAGATGGCGGATTCGGCCTTTTTTTCCAACTAGTTGTTATTTTATGAAAATTCCTTTATAGGAATTGCAGGGGTCGCTAGCTACGAATATGAAGGCGAAATTTCAAAATTCAGTATGGTGTTTTTTCATTCGGTCTCAAAAAAACCTATTTATAATCTAAGTTGTTTTAAAATAAATTTTTTTTTGCATGAAGTGGATAAGATAACGATTTTATTGAGTTAATTTTTTTGACCAAATTTTCACCATGCATTGGTTAAAAAATCCCTTCGTTATAGATAATATTATTACAATGTGTGCTAAATTTGAACAAAATCGCGTTATAACTTTCCGAGAAATTGTGTCCACCGACTGAAAAGATAGAGTTCTGAGATAAACGCGTTAAAAGTTTCAAATTCACACAGATACGGCCTGATGGGCTGAGCTTCCAAAAGGTCTATCTCTTAGAGTTTTACTCCGATCGAATTGAAATTTTAGCAGAATATTCTAAACATATTTTACAATTTTAAAAGACAAATAAAATTTTTTTTTAAATGTTTAAACCCGCCTAACCCCTTAAGTACGCTGCATCGATCTGAGCGGCGGCGACTAGCGAGGCAAAGATCTTAAAAACAAAATCTCAATGTCTCAGAATGAAAAATATAAAATTTCTAATCTTAAAATCAAAACCCGAATTCAAAATCTTGATATCAATATCTCAAAACCAGAAACCCAAGTTTAAAATCTCAACATCAATATCTCAATACCAAAATCCCAAAATAAATTCTTAATAGCGATATTTTAAATATTCAATATTTGAATATCGAATTATCGATACCAATATATCAAAATCAAAAACCAGAATTCAAAACCGTATTATTAATATCACAAAATTAAAAACCTAAAATCGAACTCCCAATATAAATATCTGAAAATCAAAATCCTAAAATCAAAATCTCAATGCCTAATAAATTCCAGGAAATATCTGTTTCTGTCCTATGAAAGAAATATATGCACTCCATTCGGCACTTTGAATACTGTTCATAGATATACAAACAACACCTATTTAAAACACTTCGAGCTACACTGTCAAGTCCGAGTAATTCTGGCGCAAGTCCTGAAATTGAGTCATGAAAGACCGTTCACCTTTTACAGCGATCCCGTGGAAAAGGTTATTCATGCAACTCCTGTCAGAAGAGATAACAAAGGCTTACTACAACATAAAAACATGAAAAATAAATTTTTTCAAAGAAACTTTTCAATTCCAGTTGGCCAGTTTATACTAAGCCGCCTCCGAAGGGCTGATGGATTTTTGTGATGAGGACTTGACATTCTCTGCCGAGTGGCGACCGCAATTAGAAAAATTAATTTTCTATATATTTTGGATGTTGGTCGAACCAGTACTCGAACCTTGGCCCTTCGTTTGGTAGTAAGTAATGCTAATCACTCGGCTATTGCGGTTAACGTTTGAATCGTTATATCTTGGAAACGGTTTTTGTTAGAAAGAAAATATTAGAACTTTTTTATATAACTTACTATTTTACTGAAAATTAAAAGAAAACGGTTTTGTGACATATAATTTGAATTATTCTTCCAGCTTTTTGCCCATCCATTTCACGTACTTTTATTCTCCGATCATCCAATATTATTCTATGAAATCTCTGGCCTGACCTCTTTTGGGCTATCTGAACGCTCGGCGTCACTTGTACTTCTACGACCACAACGGAACTCAGTAAACGACTTCCTAGCCATTGAAATTGATGGTGCAGAGTTCCCATAGTATTTATCAAAGTTTTTCGTGGTTTCGGTGTTGGTTTTTTACGCAATTATTAATCAGTACACGATTGCTTAGGCTAACAATCACCTCTTGCCGTTCGGATTCGCTCGAACTATTCTTTTCCTTACTTTTCTTCTTGGTGGAAATTTCACTTTACGTTTTTCATAACTTAAAATGAGCTTTAAGTGAAATGAGGTCGTCTGCATACTTCATTCTTCACCATGAGCTAAACAAGAATATCAACTTTCCCAATAAACTCCTCCATTTATGGGCTACATAACAGGTCAATTGAAAAGTCCCCGCTCTACCGTAGTATAATACAATTTTATGGCAAAATTAATTTTTTTATTCAACATAGTTCCCTTCAGGGGTGATATATTGATTATAACGACTCTTGAACTTTTCGATACCATTTTTGTAGTACGATTTGTCCTTTGCTTCAAAGTTTCGATGATCACCTCTTTATTAGAAAATTTCTTCTCAGTCAACATCCATTTGAGATCTGAGAACAGGAAATTGCTGTTGGAGGCCAAATCTAGAGAATACGGTGGATGCGGAAGCAATTCGAAACAAAATTCATGGATTTTTGCCATCGATTTCATTGACTTGTGACACGGTGCATTGTCTTGTTGAAACATCACTTTCCTTTTCTTAAATTTCGGCTATTTCGTCGTTCAAACGGTCCAATAACGCTATGTAATAGTCGCTGTTGATCGTCCTTCCTTTTTCACGGTAGTCAATGAAAATTATTCCGTGTGCATTCCAAAATACAGACGCCATAACCTTGCCAGCCGACTGTTGTGTGTTTCCACGCTTTGGAGCGGGTTCATCGTGTGCAGTCCACTCGGATGACTGTCGATTGAACTTCGGATTGAAATGATGGAGCCATGGTTAAAAGTGAGCTCACGCGGCACCCACTTTGCTCAGAGCTTTCTCATACGCGAATATTCATGAATGATATGATGTACACGTTCAGTTGTCATTCAATTTCAATTTAAGATCACATAAAATTATTTTGTGAATTTTTTTGATGTTTTCGTCGGTAACAACCTCTTTTGGGCGTCCAGGGCGTTCATCGTACTTGGTGCACAATTCACCAGGTCTAAACTTAGCATACCAATCCTTGATGATTGATTTTCCTGAGGAATTGTCCGGAAACTCGTTATCAAGTATTTTTTACCTTCAAAATGCAATATTTTATCAACACGCGAATTACTTTTTATCCATTTTTTTTTCACAAAAACAAAAGTTGCTTCACTACATTTCACGTACTAATGATCCGACAGTTGTCAAATTTGTGCACGCGCCTTTTGAAGGTTAGGGCTAACTAAAAGTCAGTAATTAATTAATTATAATAGCGCTATCTATTTTGCATGTCGGAGACTTTCCAGTTGAACTGTTATATATATAAATACTATGTACATATATATATTATATATGTAGCAAGCAATGGAATGTGTTTTATAAGCCACCAGTGTTCCATTTCAATTAATCCACTTTTAATATTTTCCATTTAACACGTCATTATATTAGACAACTATTTTTCTTTCTATTCCATCATTAAATAAAAATACTCCATTTTAATAATGCAATTTAAAATGCACTCGTTACAGGGGTAACACATAAGTATGTATGTTGGTATGGACCCCAACTCCCACAGCGAGTGTTGAAAATTATGAATTGCTGGTCAGCTCACATTTAATTTATTGTCGCCTCGCACGCTTGAGTGCTTTGCCTCGCTTAACTACCAAATTCGTGCCCCTTTGCGGCTTTTTCTAATGACGTCTAGGAATTCAATTGGAAAAGCAAACCGGATGCGTAGCATTTTGTTTGAAGCACATAAACGCAATAAGCGTAAATGAATTAAATAATTACAAAGATTTGTGTGGTGAAAAAATACAAAAACAAATATAAATGTATATTTTAGCACATACTCGAAAAATGTATAGTTCTTAAGGGCAGTTGGCTCGACCATTTCATTATGAAAAAAGCTAAACGTAGTATATCGTTAAGGTGTGTTACTTTGTAGCTGACAGTGTGTGCTCATGGTACAGAAAAGGAATATCAACGAATTATTTACATATATATACATATATATTTATTTTTTGTTATATACAAGTATACATACATACATATTTTGAAATTAAATTTACACCATAAACGAGTGGCGATTTTAGTCTAGAGACCATTTGTGCTCTACTTGTTTAATTACCTGTAAAGGCCTCATGAGGTCTATTGAAACTACCCGCTAGAACAGTACTTAGTTCAAGCTTCTTTGAGTTTGACCGATTGCTCATATGCAAGAGTCTATTTCCATTAAAATTCATTTTAATTATCGTTGAGTTGAAGTGGGTACGAGTTTGTAGCACGCACACGGTAGCCTCTGACCCGTTGTGATATTTGATTTTGGTAACATTTTGAGATTTCGTATTTGTTTCCTTTATTCACAATAATATCGTTCTGAAGAGTCTTGAAAATATCTATGCTGGAAAGTTACACTAGCAAACGTAGCTTTTCCATTTATTTTGTGGGTTTATTTACGTTCGAAATAGGATTTTTTGGCTTAAATATATTTGTCGTAAAGAACCTTCGAGAACGATCAACGACACTGAAGATGGCAGAACGCTGAAACCGGTTTGTCTCAAAACCAAATTTGATAAGGGATGACGTAAAGTAGTCCCAATACCCGTCAACCTTCGTTGCTTTAAATTGTGGTTTAAACTTAAAATTAAACGTAATGCATATATGTGAGTACGTTCCGAGGACTCGGATAAATATCTTCACGCTGCATAGATCAAGATTCGCCTCTGTGCATCAAAAAAGCACCTTGAAAATCTACAATTACAACAGACACTCAAGCAGTTTTTTTACTCGACTTGCACTCATCACCATCTATATAAGGGAACTGTGGAGCGGAAATTCAAGCTCTATACGTACCGTCGCTAGAGAAACAACTGGTTTTCGATAATGTCCGAAAAAAGAGCTGGTACTTTGACGAACTACAGTGGACTGATGGACTACAGTGGACTGAAAACAGACGGCCTTCCTCGCAAAGTTGCACCCTACCACAACATGTGCAGAGTAAATATATATCGCGAGCATTTGCAGTTAGAGGTTGAAATATGAAGAGCCTGGGAGCTTCTTATCGACATGAGTAATTCTTGAAAATTCTATGAAAACATATAGCGACTTACAGAAGGTTTCAAGACTGGAGTATACTTATGTAGGAACCAAGAAGGCAATTTGGGGACTGATTTTAAATTGAGTTTATGAAGAGAACACTGCGTCAGCCTGCTGAATGACAGTGAAAGCGCAACATCTGCCTGTTTATATGTGGCGGCGAAGCACTGACAAGACAACAGCTCCTTTACATGTATCCATACAAGTTGACCGCAAAGTCTACGCCACTTGCCGTGGGATAGCCTTCTCAATAATAATAAAGAATTTAAGCCCACCGCCAACGATCTGATTGAGTCTAACCAACGTAGCTTTAGCCCTGCTAAGTTCACAATAGACCAGATATTCATCATGCTTTAAATCTTCGAAAAAAAAAAACGTAAGAACGGAATCGAAACACATTACCTTTTCATCGATTTAAAGTTGAGCTCGATAGCATGAAAAGAAGCAGATGGTACGCGGCTATGCTTGAATTTGGTATCCCTGCAAAACTTATACGGCTGTGTAAGCTGTTGCTAGCCAATACCAGAATCGAAGTCAGGACTGCGAAGGATCCCTCCGAGCCGTTCGGTACTAAACAAGATTTCAGTAGGGTGTGTTATAGATAAAGGACAATCTTTTATTAGAGTGTGCAATTCTTAGCGTATGCTGATTATATCGATATCATTAACGTCACCGCCATTAATTCCGCTTTCTTTATGCTGGTTAGGGAAGTGAAGCAAAATATAACCTGATATTAAAGTACTAGACCGCGCCCTCGCGTCCTGCCACCCAAGACACTGTTGATAGTCAGAATTTTGAAGTTGTAGATAACTTCATTTTCTAGGTAGGTATCTATTAACACTAATATAATAAAAGTAAATTCATCCCTGAACGTATAAAACCCAAATTCTGCAAGTCGCTCATAATTCCCTTACAGCTGGAAAGTACATGGACATTCATACATCGATATATCCAACATGCTGGCATTAGAAGTTTAGTTTTCAAGAGAAAGTTAGACGATGGAGCGATCAGTTGTATGAGGTATACAGAAAAAAGCATCTGCACTGTTGAAAAAGTCAGATGGAGAAGAACCTGGTTGCACTTGGTGTCTCCAATAGGTGCCGCCTTCTAAGAAAAGAAGAACTAACTGGCGCGCAATTGTTGAGTCGCCTATGAATGCGCAAGGGGGAGCAACCACCAATTAAGACGGAGAAAAATCTGTAAAGCGCTAACACTATCCGACGGGAGAAAAGTAAAGGGTTTTTTAATAGGGATGATGTGATTTCTAAGTGTCGTTTTGGCCATTTTTAATATGTGATGATCTGTCATTTTTTTCCGTTGTATTCAGAAATGTTTACAATTTCATCCATGGACCACAAACGCCGTGAATTTGCTGATTTTGTCTTGGAACAACTTGAAAACGATAACGATTTTTTTGAGAAAATCATCTTCTCCGATGAGGCTTACTTTCATCTGAGTGGTGCGGTCAATAAACAAAACTGTCGATTCTGATGCGAAGAAAATCCACAAATTATTCATGAACAACCGAACAACCATTACATTCACATAAATTGACAGTTTGGTGTGGTTTTTGGTCTGGTGGAATCATCGGTATGTACTTCTTTTGACATGAAGCTGTTAGCACCGTTAATATATATATTATATATATACCGAGAATGGTATAGATCGATGATAACCAATTTTTTATGGCCACAATTGGAAGAAGTTGACCTTAACAACATCTGGTTCCAACAAGACGGGGCTACGTGTCACACAACACGTGCAACAACCGAATTATTGCGAGAAAGGTTTGGAGATTTGATTATTTCAAGAAATTGTGACACTGAATGCCCTCCAAGAAATTGTTATTTAACACCATTAGACTACCTTTTGTGGGGTTATTTGAAGTCATTGGTCTTTAGCAATAAACCAGGCTCTCTTCAAGCTTTAAAAGTCAATATTGAGCGTGCTATTCATGACATACATATGGCTTGATCTAGCGGAAAAAGTGTTCAAAAAGTGGGTTCATCGAATTCGTTCCTGCAAAAGAAGTTGTGGAGGCCATTTGAATGATTTTATATTCAGAAGTTATTTGCATCGATTGTACATTACTTCACATTAAATAAAAAACATTTGAATTTTACAAGATGGTTAAGGAAATTGTTTCTATTAATTTATTTAGAAATAATAATTAAACATTTGGAATTAATTTTCGAAGTTATTAAGGAAATATTTTTGAAACACCTAAATCACAGGTTAGATGGTACACCAAGCTGAGGTGTTCTTTTCTTGTTCTGCTATTCACCCATATACGACTTTTCTTGTTAGTTTTAAATAATAATTTTTCCAATTCATGACACTGTATTCACCGGTGTATCAGTACCTTTGTGCATATAAAGCTCGTTGACTTTTTGACACTACCGTAATTGTAGTTATAATAAATTACAATGCAGTAATTATGAGTGGTCTTCCTTGTTATTATTATTATTGTTATTATTACTATGTGTAAAAGCATGTATTTGTTATTGTTGTCAAATACTTCCTAGTCACTGTAATAAGGTGTGAGAGGAAGACGACGAGGCATTCAAAAAGAAAACAGTTCAAGGAAATGTTCTTCATTTGTGCCGAGTTCTCGCCACGTGTGTGTTATAATGCTGTTGCGTTTATGATTTGGTGCTTGCGTGCAGTAATTTTCGGTGCTTTATTCGTATATGTTTAATGGCAACTACAATGGCAATACAAATGTAAGAAACACAAAGGGTGATCCATTTCGAGGTTCCCTACTTTTTTTAAAGAAAAAAACACAGAAAATTAATGGGGAATGTTTATTATCATTCGAAAAAACATTCTTTGGCATTTATTTTCTGAAGATTATCTCTTTCAATTATTGGCCTCGGCTACGTCTCAGTTGGTTCACCCGTTGTGTCCAATTTTCGATGACTCGTTCGGAGCATGTCGACTGGTAACTGTCACGCGTGATGTTTTGCTTAGACTTTAGACTTTACATATCCTCACAGGAAAAGGTCTAACGGTGTGATATCACACGACCTTGGTGGCCAATCGACCGGCCCAAAACGTGAAATTATCCGTCTTGTTGAAACCAAATGTCGCGGAGATCACGAGCTTCAATTTCAGGCATCAAATAGTCGGTTATAATGACGCGATAACGGTCCCCATTGACGGTTACGTTCTCACCGGCATCATTTTTTGAAGAAATATGGACTGATGATTCCACCAGCTAACAAACCACACAGAACCGTTCTTTTTTCTGTATGAAATGGCAGCTCTTGAATTTCTTCAGGTTGTTCTTCGTCCCAAATGCGGAAATTTTGCTTGTTTACATACCCATTGAGCCAGAAATGGGCCTCATCAATAGGCTGATTATGCTGACCATAAGTTGAGCAAAGCGCGCGAAAAACAGTCTTTACAGAACGTGAATTTTCGTAATAAAGTTGAATGATTTGTAAACATTGTTCAGGCGTAAGTTTTCCATGATGAAATGCCAAACATACTGAACAAAAATAACATGACAGCTTGGCACGACTCACACGTGGTCTGTCAAAAAAACGGCTATTGAAAAAAGTACCTCCACTTGGATCACCCCTTACATTTGCCATAACAGCAGTGGTGGGTGCTGGGTTGGTACCGTTTAGCGAAGTCACATTAATTAAAATTCATTTCAGTTTTCAAAGGGTCTGCTTTGTATGGTAGGCCGCTACACTTTCCGGTGCCGTCTATGTGTTAAACGGTTAACTACAAATTTGTTTGAGACAGACGAATATTATGTAATGAGATGCATAGACAGTTTCAAGCTTAAGTATTGTATGTTAAACATTTATATTTGCGGGCTAAGAAAGTGCTTGTTGTAAATATTTATTTTTGGTTTCAAGACAAGTACCGGCGATGTTATTATATTCGAGTACCGACAGAGGCGGCGGCGCGAAAATTAAAAATATTTTATAAACGTAGTGTGCTAAGAGCGGTGCGCGTGTATCTACGCAATTAGACATTTATTGTGTATTCCTGCAATTAGGAATTCCAAAATACTTGTATTATATTTTCATGAGTTAGCAAAGTTAACTTTCATTTCGGGCATCAATTTCGCAAATCAGTTCTTCAACTTTCAGAGAAGCGTTTTAGGTCTTTGTAATTTTAAATGACTCTCTTCTCGATTTCAGCTACTGCCAAAGCCTAATCTTCTGTGATGTGTGCTTCTTAAAAGAAAACTTCACTTTCACTAACGATCAATAAATACTGGCGTGGATGACAACACGAGATTGCGCCAATTGTCTTGTCACTACGAGACCCATTCCCTTTGATGAAGGCAATACATATGAGGACTGGGCCATGTGTAGAAGTTCACGTAAGTGGAGCAAGTTTTAGAGTTTGATCTACTACAGCGACCATTTAAAGGAGCGCAAATTTCGGGCTGGATTTGTGGTGGAAGGGAGATGTCGTCACCAAGTCCTGGCATTCACCCCGGTGAATGAACATCTAGCCGCAGTCCGCATCAAACCGAAGCTCTTAAACATATCGTTGATTTGCGCCCACGCTCTGACAGATGAAAAAGATGACGTGACGAAATATGCTTTCTATGAGAGCCTAGAACGCACCTATGAGCACTAACACCGCCACGATGTCAACACTGTGCTAGGCGAGTTTAACGCTAAGGTGGGCAAAGAAAACATCCTCAAACGGGCTGAGGCTGACTGACTTCACCGGGGCCCGAAATATGGTTGCCTGTAGTACCAGATTCCAGCACAAGGAAATTCATCACTACATGACTGTTACCAGATCGAAAAATACGTAACCAAACCAAGTATATCCAGTGTTCTAGACTTACGTACATTCCGAGAGCCTTATATCGACTCGGCTTTTACTCCTGCTTTCTGACAGCACAGAAGCTGGTAGGATGAGGGATGTCGAGCTGCAGTGGAGAGAAAACAGACTGTCTATCTCGCAACTTTGCGACTACAACCCGTACGAGGTGGGATAGATACCGAGAACTGAAGAAAAGAGGTCGAAATGCGCGAGTATAAAGAGCCTGAGATCCTGGCCGACAATAATTCTGTGAGAAGATGCGGAAAGACTGGAGAAAGCTCATGTAGTGACGAAGGAGGTGATCTGGTGACAGATGTCCAGAGAATACTTAGTGCATGGCGTGAACACTTCTCCAACCTGCTCAATGGCATTGAAAGTGAAAACCACGGGGATGGTGAACCCGAAACCCCGGTTGATGACGATGGTATAGACGTTGCATCACTCGACTACGAAGAAGTTCGATTAGCGATTGCCCACTTAAAAAAAAAAGAAGTTGGCTTATCGGCAGAGCTATTCAAATACGACGGAGACCCCACGGTCTGCGCCAATTATCGTGGGTTAATCCTTCTTAATATCGGATATAAGGTCCTATCTAATGTATTGTGTGAAAGATTAAACCCCACCGTCAATAAATTGATTGGCCCTTATCAGTGTAGCCTTAAACCTGGAAAATCTACCATTGACCAGATATTCTTCATGCGCCAAATTTTTGGGAAGACGCGAGAGAAAATAATCGATACACACTACCTTTACATCAATTTTAAAGCTGCCTTCGATAGCATGATATTACGACGACATAGTTCAGCGAATCAAGGGACAGAGGCTACGCTGGCTAGGTGATGTCGTCCGAATGGATGAAAGCGCTCCAGCTTTGAAAGTATTCGATGGAGTACCCGCTGGTAGAAGCAGAGAAAGAGGAAGAAGACCTCCAATCCGTTGGAAGGTTTCACATGGTATTTCCAACTTGCGAGAAACAGCAAAGAGAAGAAATGAGTGGCGTGCTATTGTTGATGCGGCTATAATAGCGTAAGCGGTGTCTACGTCAAAGGAGAAGAAGAAGAACAACACTCAATTCATAATGAGCGGCAACTGTTTTTTCAATCTTATGATAAGAATTTATGTAACCTCGAGGTATATCCCATATATTAAAGGAAAAATTATCAAAATTGGACGATGTGTTAATGGGATATATCATGTATCAAACTATATCCTCCATAGTAAAAAACAAATTCTCAATATACGATCACTCTGTAAAAAGTTATGCTTGGACACTCATACATAAAAAATATACATACGACGAATTGATACCGATCGTCTGTTCGTCTGTTTGTTTGAACGCAAACAGTCCCCCAATTTTTGAGATATTTCAAACAAGTCAGATGCACTTATACGTTTAAACGATCATTTGTCAGAACCGGCCAGATCGGCCAACTATAGCATATATACGAACGGTTTTTCAGATTTGAAATTTTGGGTCATAAATCCGTCAAAAAGTACTAAAGACGTGAAATTTTGTATACTACACTTGCATGGTGTATTGCATATCGGTTCTGAAAAACATCGAAATCGGACGAGTATAACATATAGCATCCATGCAACCGATTTGTTAAGGTATGAGATTTGGGTCAAAAATCAATCATCTATGAGCATTTGATATTATACAGACGTGAATTCCAGTTAATATTGACACTGAAAATTGTCGAAATAGAGTTTAGCAATTCGCAAAAGGTATAAAGACTTGGGCATGGTCGTTTCTTCTTGTTTTTCTCCTAAAATCTCCGCATAACAGATATTTCGATTCTATTTGTTGCTTCAGCTAATGGGGCTGGCAACATGCACACTTGCTACACAATAACAATCTAACAGTTATGGACACAAATATCAGTAAGTTGAAACCGTATTACGACACTATGCATTGGACCAGTGATAGTGAAGGGGATGAGTTAGAGGAAAGTGGTAAAAAATTGATATTAAGTTATATTGAGGAAATTCGCTCTCCAAACACTAAAGACTCACTCGCATGGCGATAAGAGCATCATGCAGCTGTTGTTGAAGGCCTTAATGCTGCTAAAAGCATAAAACTTGGCTTTTTAATTTATTTTTGCTGCTCATGTTAGTTGTTGTTGGTCCCCAATGCCGTTGTTGCCGCTGTTGCCGTTGCTATTGACTATTGACAATGGTCAAGTCTTGTTCACCATTGCAAAAATCTCAAAAAAAAAGTAACATATTGAGCACAAATTATACGCCTCACTGACGTGATGGAAGCGCTTATTGACGTCGAATAGATAGAAATGATTATCAGTTCGAGTGCAAAAGGAAAGAGAAGTAAAACGGTTATGAACTCATGTGTCGGAGTGTGTGCTGCATAAAAAAAAAATGAAGCAAAACCTAAATGTAATATAAAATTTTATATTTTATTAAAAAAGAGAGAGAATTACATAAAAGATTTTCGTACGAGCAATTTCATCACTCCACTTGGTCACCATGACGGCAATCAACAGCTGTGACACAAAATGCCTCAGTTGTATGTTAGTGCACAATAATTTCATTGATTCGATTAGGCAACAACAACAAAGTATGTGTAATACTTGTATGTATAATATTTGTTGGTGTAACTATGTCTTCACATCCCTTTGTAAGCAACTGAATGATTTGCACTTTATTAAAAATTTAGTGAAATGAATTTGATTTGATAATGCGAGAATTAGCCCCGCTGAATTGTTGCTCATACGCCGTGTGGTGGTATTTTGCGTTCAACAAGAAAAACTAAATTAAAGAGAATTAAATTAAAAACTTGACCTAAATCAGTGAAAAACTATTCTTTATAAATTCATTTCAAAGCGAATTTATCAACTATTGATTAATGTTGCCATTTATTTGCTTCATTATAATTTTTTTTATATGCACATTTACATAAATAAATTTGCAATAAAATTTGTTGGTGTTATATAAATTCACACATTATCACTTCCATTACATAAATATGCATAAATAATGACCTATTTATTTATGCACTGTGGAATCAAACATGACTGTATGCATAATTATAAATTTAATTATTGTATACGAGGGATGATCAATAAATTCTAAATTCATAAATTTTTAGTCTCAAAAATGTGTTTTTTAAGTATTCAAATTTTACGGTGGAAACTGAGAAAGTCGAAACTATGATCGTTAAATTATAATTAGTGATTTCTGAAACTCTTAAGAAATCTTAAAGGAAATAAAAATTTCTCAAAGTGTCAATAAAAAGCTTTATCTTGCTTTCAGTGTGAGAGATTGAACCACATCGACCAAGGTAAAATCATGAAGCTGAGAAGAGGAGAACAAATACAACAATTACCGTCTACCGTATCGTATATAAAAAATATTGAATACTGCTGTCAGAGAAAGTGGAATAAAATAACGATTTCAGATGATTATTGGCTGTTTTCGGAATTTCAAGCGCAAATCTTACGATCGGAGCTTAGTTAAAGAAAGGAAGATGCCACAAAAGTATTTAGTTTTTAAATTAATTTTTTTAGTTTATCTTTGATCTTATTTATTAGTTTATCTCAAAAGTATTTTTAATGTTATATAAAGGGTGTTTTTTATAGAGGTATAGAACTTTAAGTTGCAATAAAACAACGATGGATTATTCGATTGACATGAATTTTATTTATCGGAAAGATAATCTTGTGGCATTACATTTTAAATATGATTTCTGGCATATGACCGCCACGGCTGGCGCGGATGTAGTCCAATCTGGACGTCCAATTTTTGATGACTTTTCCCAACATTTGTGGCTGTATATCGGCTTGTCTTCCAAATGGTCAAGCGTTTGTGGCTTATCCGCATGGAGCAATGACTTTACATAGCCCCACAGAAAGTAGTTTAGCGGTGTTAAATCACAAGATCTTGGAGGCCAATTCACAGGTCCAAAACGTGAAATTAGGCGGTCACCAAACGTGTCTTTCAATAAATCTATTGTGGCACGAGCTGTGTGACATGTTTCGCCGTCTTGTTGAAACCACATCTCCTGGACATCATGGTTTTTCAATTCAGGAATCAAAAAGTTAGTAATCATGGCTCTATACCGATCACTATTGACTGTAACGTTCTGGCCACCATCGTTTTTGAAAAAGTACGGACCAATGATTCCACCAGCCCATAAAGCGCAGCAAACAGTCAGTTTTTCTGGATGTAATGGTGTTTCAACATACACTTGAGGATTACCTTCACTCCAAATGCGGCAGTTTTGTTTGTTCACGTAGCCATTCAACCAGAAGTGCGCTTCATCGCTAAACAAACAAAAAAATGGACGTAGTGCGCGATACGTTTTCCGCACAGAACCATTATTTTCGAAATAAAATTGCACTATTTGCAAGCGTTGTTCAGGCGTGAGTCTATTCATGATGAATTGCCAAACCAAACTGAGAATAAATCACTTGACAGCTATTAAATCGGTCGCCATCTTGAAAAGTAATGCCAACTTAAAGTTCTATACCTCTATAAAAAAACACCCTTTAGTAATTGTTGCTTCTTCTTCTTCTTTTTCTTGATTGACGTAGGTACCGCTTACACGGTAAATGTAAATGTAAATGTTCCATAAAATCTTTCTCCCGAAAATTTTTAAGTCGACTCAAAAGACTCATTTTCATCATTTATGCCACCGCAACATATATCAGGGCGGGAGTAATGAGTGACTTGTAAAGTTTGGTTTTGGTTTGTCGCGAGAGGAATTTACTTTACAATTACCTACTCAATCCAAAGTAGCATCTATTGGTGAGAGGGAGCTTCTGCGTTGGATTCGAAGGCTGTTAATGGTTTTGATGTTAATACTTGTTCCTAGATAGACTAAATTATCTGTGACTTCAAAATTGTGACTGTCAACAATTCACTATTATGTTCACTACCAAACCACTACGCTTCACTTACATATTCCGTTTAGACTTCTGCTTTACCAACAGGAAAACAACATCAACATCATCGGCGTAAGTTAGTAGCTGTACACCCTTATGGAAGCGCTTACCTTCTCTATTTAGTTTTGCAATTCATAAACCTCCTTTGATATCGGATTCGGAAAGGTCCTTTCACATTCGAAAGTTTATGATGTTACTACACGGAGTTTCTGATGTTAATTAACGTCAATTTACGCAGCAGTATAAGTTTTGAGGGGATTCCAAAATCGGCATAGAGACAGCTCCTTTTTGATGCAATTGCGGCGGTTATAAAATCCACGAAAGGGGGTGCTGATCCTTCTCTAACGGGATTTTGTCAAAATTTAACACACAGTATAAATGTGGTGGATTAGTCAGAAGTGAAGCTACATTGGCAAGGTCCAATCGGTTCCTTGGTTGACGGTGCACTTTAGTCTTTCACACAGTATGCTCAATATAACCATTTATACGATATTGAGGGCGCTCATCCTACGATAATTGGTGCTGATTGTGAGGTCCCCGTTTTTGTGAATTGCATTTTGTTAGTGCTTCGCTACCATGCTTGAATAGTTCAGCTGATAAGTCATTGGCTTTGTTCTTCTTCAGGCCGGCAATTGGTATGAAGTCTGTGTCATCATCAACGATTGGGATTGGTGGTGTTTCACTTTCACTGCTACAGAAGTGTTACCACCATAAACGCAGCATGCTCCGTGCATGCTCCTCTTTCGGCCTTTGTCGAAAATCAAAAAACTGAGTTTGCTGATGAGTGACCTCGGAGAGTTGGAGTGCTAGTCGCGTAGAAAACCGTTTAGCTGTCTATGATGATTGCAGATTTTCGATGTTATATTTACCAACAAATATATTTTTGACCAGCGTTCTTTGCTGCAGAGAAGCAGAGAAGCGGATGAATATCGCCATAGTGGTACAAGTCGATGTTAGACTTTTTCAAAAACAAATAGATGCTGATAAGATAAATTCAGGTTTATATTCAAAGTCATCCGTGCGCGAAAGTACGCCAAGATCAGAATTCGAATTCAAGCAAAGCATTTGTTGTTTCTGAAAATGTACGCTCTTTTATAAGACGACAGAGCATAGTGTATTTTTTTCGTTTAGCGCTTTATTGAACCACCTTAGTAAGTCAAAGTTGAAATTTGCATTTTAAGCAAATTTGAAAATATTAATTTATAGCTTTTACGGGTATAATATTTTCAAATAAATACTTTTTGCTAACATTTTTTCTTTTTACAAAAATAGTTGCATAAATAAGCAGGTGCAATGAGAATTTGAAGAGTAAATACACAAATATATAAATGGTGATCCGAGTAGGGGTACTTTTTTCAATAGCCGTTTTGGACAGATTACGCGTGAGTCACGTCTAGTTGCCATGTTATTTTTGTTCAGTATTGTTTGGCATTTCATCTTCATCAAGACTTACCACTGAACTACTTTATTACGAAAATTCACGTTCTGTAAAGAATGTGTTTCGGGCGCTTCGTTTAACTTATGGTCAACATAATCGGCCAACTGAGCGTACTATTCGCAAAACCATCACCCATCTTGAAACACAGCATTCATTATTCGATAATATCCGACCGAATAGACCACGTCCAGCATGCAGATAAGAGTGTATACGCAGACCATGGAGAATCGATTTGGCGCCATTCCCAGC
This sequence comes from Neoceratitis asiatica, assembly GCA_030068015.2. Lineage (NCBI taxonomy): Eukaryota > Metazoa > Arthropoda > Insecta > Diptera > Tephritidae > Neoceratitis > Neoceratitis asiatica. The sequence continues at coordinate 44,057,049 of CM061529.1, forward strand.
AACTCGGACTGACGTATGGAACGAATTGGCGCATTTTACGTCGAGACCTTAAATTGCAAGCGTACAAAAAATAGCTTGTGCAAAAACTGAAGCCGCTCGAACTTCCCGATCGACATCGCGTTGCTCTATGGGCTCTTGAAAAGTTCCAAGAGGATCCGACGTTTTGGAGCCAAATTTTCTTCAGCGATGAGGGTCATTTCAGGCTGAATGGGTATGTAAACAAGTAAAATTGCCGCAGATAATTTCACGTTTCGGGCCGGTCGATTGGCCACCAAGATTGTGTGATATCACACAGTTAGGTTTTTTCCGGTGGGGATATGTAAAGTTTAAATTCAATGCGGACAATCCCGCTTCGATTCAGGCCTTGGAGCAAAATATCAAGCGTGTCGTCATTCGCCAGTTACCAGTTGAAATGCTCGAACGAGTCCTCGAAAATTGGACTCAACGGATGGACCATCTGAGACGTAGCCGCGGCCAATATTTGAAAGAGATAATCTTCAAAAAATAAATGCCAAAGGATATTCTTTCGAATGAGAATAAACATTTCCCATTAAATTTGAATTTTCTCTGTTTTTTTCTTGAAAGAAGTAGGGAATCTCAAAATGGATCACCCGTTAAATATATATATATATATATGTACAAATTTCATTTTAATGGACCCATTGGAAAGGCGTATAAAATTAGCCCACCTGATTCTCAAGCGTAACCACGTAAGCTGATTTCAGCTTTATTGCATTGTTTTCAAATTCCATTTTCTCGTACACTATTGAAAATAACTGTTATTTCAATTATTTGTTTATGTGTAATTTTATTTTTATTTAATATTTACAATTTAAAATTAACCGAAAATCGACATTTTGCCACCCATTTAGCCCTGCCTGCCCAGAATTTGGCGCTATCATGGAAAATTGTGACCAACGTGGCGTATGAGTGTTCCGGCGCCTGATAACGGTAGGATAGACAGACAATTCGTTGTCTAATTTGCAATAACCAAAATGCAAATGCACGTGAACATTTATTTACTATTCGTGTGTATGTGTATGTATAATTGCACAAATGTGCATGCGTAGAATGCAATGCACACACACAACATTTATTTGTATAGTGAAAATTATTTCATTGCATGTTTGCATTTGCATTTCAGGCCAAATAATTTAATTGTATATTAAATTTATTTATGTAATAAATGTAAGTATGTATGTATGTACATAGCATTTGCTCATTAAAATAAATTTATACACACACTAATGCATACGCTGTCGAACCAAATAAACGAGTACGTGCAGATTTGAATCTGAGTTTGTTCATGTCGCTCCAAAAAAATAGCAGAATTTTCAACAAATTTCGTTGAAATTTGCATTTTATCACAAATAAACATAATAAAATACAACGAAAATGCAAGCAAAAAATTTTTTATTTTATTTACAAAAAACCGCTGAATTCGAAAATTGTCCATTTGTGGCATTTCATCGCTGATTAGGAGTGGTCACAATTGATTATTATTAGTGCACATTGTAGCACATCGCACGTGGTGTTCGATGCTCGCCGGTGTTAGGGTTAATATTTTGCTTTGCTTGATTTGTCGGCGACGATTAATTCCGGTGTAGCGCTTCCATGGTTTCACTCTTGGACACCTCGGTTGCTCTGCTGCCGCTGTGCTGCGGTGTTACATTATTATAAATTTTTGTTCGTCGTTTCGCTGGTTAGCTGGTTTGGTTGCTTTGTTTGCTTATATTATTTGCGCTTATCGCCACATTGCGGCAATTGTCGAATTAAAATATATTACGCGTAATTTTGTGTGAAAAAAATCACATATGTATGTATGTATCTGTACAAAAATACATTAAAAATGGATTCGCTTTCTCACTTTAGCTTCTCACTATCCACCATATAAAAACTCTACTCCAATGAAAAATCAACAAATGCTTCGGATGCAAACGTTTAAAGGATCACGATTTGAAGGTATGCGCCTGGAATTTCCGGTCCCTTAATTTTGAAGGTGGCGTTGCCCAGCTGGTTCATGTCCCCGTAAGACTAAAAGCTGACATCGACGGACAAGGACAGAAGAAGATAGGTCCTTGAGAAATCTACTACAACGGCAATTTAAAGGAGCGCAAATTTGGTGTTGGGTTCGTGGTGGGAGAGAGACTCCGTCGCCGAGTCCTGGCATTTACCTCGGTGGACGTCTTGTAACAATTCGTATCAAAGTGAAATTATTCCACATAACCCAGATTTGCATGCACGTCCCAAAAGGAGAGAAGGACGATGTGACCAAAGATGGTTTCTATAAAAGCCTAGAACGCACTTATTTGCGCTGCGATTTCAACGCCAGGATGAGTAAAGAAGGTCTTTTTGGCGCAGAAATCGAAAAATCGAAATCGAAAACCTTCACGACGAAAAATATCCAAATGGCCTGAGGCTGATTGACTTTAACGGGGGCCCGAAATATGATTGTCTGTAGTACCAGATTCTAGTACACGAAAATTCATCAATCTACATGGGTGTCGCAAGATCGAAAAACACGCAACCAAATCGATCATACTTTGATAGCCGGAAGACATGTATCCAGTGTTCTAAACGTGCGTACATTCCGAGGGCCAAATATCGACTGGGATAATTATCTTGTACCAGTAAAGATACGCACCCGCCTCTGTGCAACAAACACAAGGCGGGTTCGACGTCGAAAAACTGCAATCACAGCGAAAAGCTAGCAGATTTTCTACTCGGCTTCAACATCTACTCTCTAAGAGCACTCATCAGCAACTCGATATAAGGGTGCTGTGAAACGAAATATTGGTTTTCAACAATGCTAAAAGAACAGATGGTACGATGAGGAATGTCGAAATGCAGTGGAGAGAAAGCAGACTGCCTACCTCCCAACTTTGCGATCGACTACAATACGTGCGGGGTTGGATAGATACGGAGAGCTGAAGAGGGAAGCGAGACGCATTTGTAGGCAAAAAAAAGAAGGAGACCGAAATGCGTGAGTATAGAGAGCTCGAGATGCTGGCCGGCAAAGGTTATTCTCAAGACCGGAGCAAATTCATGTAGGAATCAAAGTGGTAATCAGGTGACAGATGTCCAGAGCATACTTAGTGTATGGAGGGAACACTTCTCCAACCTGCTCAATGGCATTGAAAGTGAAAGCCACGGGGATGGTGAACCCGAAACCCCAGTTGATGACGATGGTATAGACATTGCATAACTCGACTACGAAGAAGTTCGAATATCGATTGCCCACTTAAACAAAAACAAAGAGGCGGAAGCCCATGGCTTAACCACAGATGTATTCATATACGGCGGCGAAGAGCTGACAAGGAGCATGCATCTGATTTTTTGCAGAATGTGGTCGGACGAAAGCATGCCCGACAAATGGAACATAAGTGTGCTCTGCCCAATCAAAAAAAAGGGGAACTTGACGGTCTGCGCTAATTATCTTGGGATAAGCCGCCTTAGTATCGCATATAAGGTTCTATCTGGCGTATTGTGTGAAAGAATAAAGCTCACCGTCATCAAACTGATCGGCCCTTATCAGTGCGGCTTTTGACCAGATGTTCGCCATACCCCAATCTTGGAAAATACCCGACAGAAAAGAATCGATACACACTACCTTTTTATCGATTTTAAAGCTGCCTTTTGATATCCCTACAAAACTCATACGACAATTACTTCAGACAGGGTGGTTCTTTATCGTGTGGTTCCTACAATTTGATCCTGGAGAAAATAATACAAGCTGCAGAGCTAAATAGGCCAGGTACGATCTCCTACAAGAGTATGCAATGGTTAGCGTATGCGTAAAGTCTGCGTTTTCCAGGTTAGAGAAGGAAGCGAAGCGAATGGGTCTGGTAGAGAATGAGGGCAAGACAAAAAACTCCTGTCATCAAATAAAGAGTCATCGCATTCATAAATCTATTAGCCATCATTAACAACACCAACAATTTCAGTTTTTAAATCCAAGGCCGAAACACTCTTGCCAACAAGTGCTACTTTCAACTGAGTAGTCCTCTCTCGACGGACCAAAACCAAACTATACAATTCGCTCAACATTCTCGTCCTGATATATGGTTTAGAAGCCTGGACGATATCTACATCCGATGAGTCTGCTTTAGGAGTTTTCGGAAGTAAAGTAACGGCGAATGCCATAGATGATGGAACGACGAGCTGTACGAGCTACAGACGACATTGACATGGTTCAACGGATCAAGAGACAGCGGCTACCTTGGCTAGGTCATGTCATCCGAATGGATGAAAGCGCTCCAGCCTTGAAAGTATTCGATGGAGTACCCACTGGTGAAGGGAAGGATCAGGTGAAGAGCGGTTCCACTTGGTATTTCTAACTGGCGCCAAAAAGTAAAGAGAAGGAACGAGTGGCGCGCTATTGTTGATGTGGATATAATCGCGTAAGCGGTGCCTAGAAAAAGATATCCACATAATATGTCGCCAAATAGTAAGATATTTCCACAATTAATATATGCAGTACGTGAAAGAAATGAGGACAAGAGTGGAATCACAAACATGAAAAATACACGAGGTGGGGGTTAATAGGAGATTATGTTGCATTAATATGTTAAATTTTTTTTTCGAAAGCTATAAAGAAGGCGCTTATTATTATACTTCATTAAAATGAGATTTTGATGTCGGAGATAGTGCCAGAACCGGTAACGTTGAGCACTCCGGTACACGACCAATCAATACAGATGATAGCGATACAAATCAACATATTTAACCAACTTCTACATTGCAAAACCAAATTATGGTGGTAATATTAATACTAGTGTGGATGTTGATATTTAAGAAAATGTTCATCAACACAATGGTTCAGGCGTGTCCCGACTTCGTTGCTCCCGAACAAAGGGAAATAATAATTCTGCTGCTGGAAATGTTACGTGAAAAAGGCCTAGTACACCTTGCTCTAATAATTATATGAAATTATCAAAAACAAAACAGTTATGGATACATTGGATGATCGGAGAATGAAAGTACGTGAGATAGATGAGGCTGTAAGTATCTCAATTGAGCGGGTACATCACATTTTACATGAATATTTGTACGTGTAAAAGTTATTTGCGCGATGCTCACACACGTTTAACCGTTTAGTACCTTTAAAGCAATTTTTGGCGCTGTTCAACCGCAATACAAACGAATGTTTTCGCCGTTTCTCTACCGTAGACGAAGCATGGATCTATAACACTACACCAGTGGCCAAAGCACAATCAACACAGTGGGTTTCTCCGGGTGAACGTGCACCAAAGAAGACCAACAAAGCCATGTCCACAGTTTTTTTGGGACACACGAGGAGTCATTCACAACGATTACCTTGAAAAGGGTCAAATGGTCAAAAGCGAATATTATTCAGTACTTTTGGATAGATTCGATATTGATTTGGAGCAGAATCGACTGTATTTAGCGAAAAAAAGTGCTCTTCCATCAGGATAATCCACGCATCCACATCTGTATAAATTGGGCTACGAACTGAATGCCTAGGAGGTAAGAAATTCATCAAAGTGAAACAATTCCTAGTGATATTGGTTTGGCAAATACATCCACGACCCAATTGTAATAAATAACATTATTGAACAATAGAATCATATGAAACTTATAAACCGTTAAAAGGTAGCTTTGGTTATGATGCGCAACCACAATTAGATGTTGGATTAACAGCAGCACCACAATTAAAACCTGCAACTAATTCTATACTGAGTATATGGAGGGAACGCTTCTACAATCTGCTGAATGGCAAATGAAAGTGCAACACCCGGAGATCTGTAACTGTAACCCTAATTGAATATGATGGGAAAGTCATTCCAGTACTCCACATTGACGATGTACAAATAGCGATGTCAGCTTGAACACTAACAAAGCGGCGGCAGGCGAAGGCTTCCTGCCGAGATATGTAGTTGTGAAGAACTGACAAGGTGCAGCAGAATATGTTCGGGTGAATATATGCCCGACGATTGGAATATATGTGTGCCAATATCGCATATTAGGTATTGTGTGAAAGACAAACTGATTGGACCTTGACAACATAGCTTCACACGTGGCTAATCTACTATTAACCAGATATTTAAAATGTGCTAAATTTTGGTAAAGTCCCGTATATGAAGGATCGTACACATCACCTTTTTATCAATTTCAAAACTGCCTCTTTGCGGATATATCTGAATTTGGTGTCCTTCCAAACTTAGACGGCTGTGTAAATTGGGAATTGGGAAAGACCTTTTACAGCTGCTATCGATTGATTTCTTCAACTAAACACTGGGAAAAATAAGAGCTCCAGAGGTAGATAACCACAATATTGAAGTCGTTGATACTTTCGTCTATCTTGAAATTCTTGATATCCAACGCAGAATCACTCTTACCAACAGTCTTCCGACAAACGATCACTAAATTCTACAAGTCGATTATAATTCTCGTCCTGATGCATTGTGGACAATGTCGGAATTTAGACATAGAGTGGAGAAAATGTAAAAAAAAATGTTTAAAGTAATTGAAAAGCTAGAAAAAAGTTTTACAGGAGAATAACGCTCGTCGGTTCTTTTAGCACTTTTGGTGTGATGTGATCCTCTCTCAGAGATTTTTTTTGGATCCAGGATGCTAATAATCTGTTATTAATACTCATAGGAAACAAACTTTGTATATTCCTCCCCTTAACTACATTGCAAACGACGGAATTTATTTTTAATTAAAGTAAAGAAATATGCGATATAAAATGTCAAAAATAATTAAACCGCCAATGTATGCATACATATGTATGTATGTGCGTAATACATATTTGAGCGCAAATATTCGATATTATTTCTTGTCGTCTGAGTATGCGAGCGTGTGTGCTTCTGCATTAGTGTGAACGAAATTATTAAACTTTTTAACGGTGTGTGAGTAATGTGCGAGACCGTTCGAAAACTCTGGCTTGCTGATACTCGTGCAGCGAGTAATTTAATATCAAATGTAGAAAGAGTACACTTTTGTGTGACTTTTAATGAGTTTAAAAGCATTATGTATCTGAATATATTAATTTTATGTGAAAACTTGAAGTTTTTTTTAAACAAAATTGCGAGTTTTGGAAGTGAAGAACAGTTGATTTTTGTATTTTCTTTTTTTATAACATATAAAGGGTGACCCTTTTCGAGATTCCCTATTTTTTTTAAAGAAAAAAAAATTCAAATTTAATGGGGAATGTTTATTATCATTCGAACGAACACTCTTTGGCATTTACTTTTTGAAGATTATCTCTTTAAAATGTCGGTCGCTGCTACGTCTCAGATGGTCCATCTGTTGAGTCCAGCTTTCGATGACTCGTTCGAGCATTTCGACCGGGAACTGGCGAATGACAAGCGTGCTGTGTTGCTCCAAGGCCTGAATCGAAGCGATATTATTCGCATAGAGTTTACACTTTAGATATCTCCACAGGAAAAAGTCTAATCATATGATATCACACGATCACCAGCACGCATTCAACGTAAGATCTCGACGTAAAATGCGCCAAAACGTTCCATACGTCAGTCCGAGTTGCTGCAAACGGCTCCGAATCGACTCTACATGGTCTTTGTGTATGCTCTCAGCTACGGCCGCTATATTTTCCTCACTGCGTGCTGGACATGGTCTATTCGGTCGAATATTATCCAATAATGAATGTTGGATCTCAAGATGGGTGATGGTGATGCGAATAGTACGCTCAGTAGGCCGATTATGTTGACCATAAGCTGAGCGAAGCGCCCGAAACACATTCCTTACAGAACGTAAACTTTCGTAATAAAGTTGAATGATTTGTATGTGTGGTTCAGGCGTTCGTCCATGATGAAATGCCAAATAATACTAAACTAAAATAAAATGCCAGCTTGACTCGACTCACGCGTAATCTATCAAAAAAGGCTATTGATCACCCTTTACAAGGTGGAAACTTTAGGCCCGTGAATTTGGATGAGGCTTTTTTCTTTCTGTGTGAAATGGTGCTTTTACAAATAGAGATAGAGCTGCAGCAGGTTTAGGATAGTGTTGAACACACATATATATATATATATATATATATATATATATATATATATATATATTTAATTATTATGCCAGAATTACAATCGGAGAACATAAACATTGGCAGCGATCACAATTCACCCTTTACCCCTTGTTACTTCTTCATTTTGCGAAATTAATTATGTAATGAACTTTTAATGGCTAATGGCAGACTATAAAGACAAAGTTTATATATAAATATAATATCAAAGTTCAAGAAAATGATCCGCGTGGTACATATGTATATTTTAAGTTTAAAATTTGCTTATTTTCGTATTGAGGCATTGGAAAATTTAGCTGTGGTGATACATTTTAAAGAAACAAGCCTTTTCACTTGCCTATCACGAAATATGTATATGCAAGAGAGAAAGACAAGTATATAATACAAAGGTAACAATATAGGAGTATTTCATTTTCACACGTGTTTAATAACATTATTAAAGTTGGTTCACTAATACTCTTCTTCTTATCTTAGCGCATACGAGAGCTGTTGCTTGGTCAACAATAACACAGCATCAATTGAAACCAAATTCATTTGTTCTCTCACCGAATTGGACGTCCGCGTCTTTTCCCGCTTTTACTAGGGTATTGTTTCGGAAACTTTTAAAGTTCATGACAGGAAGGGAATTGTGAGCGACTTGTAGATTTAAGTTTTCATTCTTCGAGAGAGGACTTTACTTTTGAATTGTCTGCTCAGTCCGAAGTAGCACCTGCTGGCAAGAGAGAATGCTGGTTCCAAGATAACGGTCAATTGTAAAGTTTCTGGACCTACACATAACTGGCACTACTAGAATTAAACCCATATGATTTTTAGTTAGCTCCAACCTTCAAAATACCCGTATATATTAGGCGAAATTATCTACAACCTCAAAGCTATGACTGTCATCTGTGCCGTGGAAGGCAAGACGGGAATGCACTGAATGTTTGTTTGATGACAGAAGATTTTTCGACGTTCACTTCCACCTCGCTTCCTTACCCAGTCTAGAAAAAAAAAACAGAAAGAAATCAGAAACATCGTTTATTATTACACGGGTCGGAGGAAGTCTTCCTATTCTGTATAAGTTTTGCGGTGTAGAGGTAGATCCTTTAGTACTATGGAATATCTTTAAAATCGACGTAGAGGTTGTGTGTATCGATCCTTTTCTCAAAGGGAGTTTCCAAGATTTATCTCATGCTGAGTATCTGGTCATTTGTAGATTGTCCAGGTATGAAGCCACAGTGATAAGGTCCAATCAGATCGTTGGCGGGTTGAGTTTTGATATTTCTCATAGCATCTTATACGCGATGTTGAGAAGGCTCACCCTACAGTTATAATTTGCGCAGATTGTAGTTTATCCCCTTTTGCGAATTGCATATCCACATCTGTTGCTTGCTTTGTTATTCTTCAGGCGATCAATTGCTATTTATTCTTCGTTATAATTGGGTATTGGAATGTCTATTTCATCGATATCGATTGGGAATTCGGAATCAAAACCTTCGGGTGTTTCACTTTCATTACCATTTCACAGGTCGTAAAAATGTTCCTTCTATAAATTTAGTATACTCTTGGCATTGGTCACTAGATCAACTTTTTTTCTCTCTATGAATGTTTACCTCTATCTGAATGTTATTGTCTTACTTTGCTTCATAATCTGATCTGAAGAAATTAGTATTGAAGTCCCGATTATTGAGTCTAAGGTATCATTTTCATTGACATATGCCAGCTTTTGCTCAGTATTTAAAAATATTGTAACTTTTCGGTTTCACTCTGATTATTTTCTCCAGTATTGCGTTAAGAATGGTTTGATAGCTAGTAAGTGTTCGGCTCTCACAGCATACGAATGCTCTTCAAATTTTGTCTTGGTCGAGTTACGGAACATATATATGGTGCTTTGTAGCCACTAAAGCGATCTACGGCCGAGCTCTTCCTCCAATTCGTGGTTTTGTGACTTGATATTTTTTACCAACAAATGGAGGAACCTATAATTTATTCTAAGCCGCTTCCGAACGATCGATGCATTTTTATGAGGAGCTTTTTATTTCATGTCAGAAATACACTCTACACTCGGAGAGCTTGACATTCTCTGCCGAGGGGCGACTACAATTAGAAAATTTTTATTTTTCTGGCCTTCCGGATGGTAGTACGCACTGCTATTGCGGCCGCCAACTGCTTAACCAGAAGTAAAACTGCAATCCAGCACATTCCAAATAAAAGGTGCTCCAAGTAGAGGTACTTTTTAATAGCCTTTTTTTGACAGAGTCGTGTCAATCTGTAATGTTATTTTTGTTCAGTATTGTTTGGCATTTTATCATGGAAAGACTTACGCCTAAACAACGTTTACAAATCATTCAACTTTATAACGGAAATTCACGTTCTGTAAAGAATGTGTTTCGCGCGCTTCGCTCAACTTATGGTCAACACCATCACCCATCTGTAGACCCAGCATTCATTATTGGATAATATTCGACCGAATGGACCACGTCCAGCACGCAGTGAAGAAAATATAGCGGCCGTAGCTGAGAGCATACACAAAGACCATGTAGAGTCGATTCGGAGCCGTTTCGGACTGACGTATGGAACGTTTTGGCGCATTTTACGTCGACATCTTAAGTTGAATGCGTACAAAATACAGCTTGTGCAAGAACTGAGGCCCATTTCTATATCAATGTGTGTGTAAACAAGCAAGAACTGAGGCCCGTTTCTATATCAATGTGTGTGTAAACAAGCGAAATTGCCGCATTAGTGACGAAGAGCAATCTGAAGAGATCCAAGAGCTGACATTTCGTCCAAAAAAAAGTGTGGTTTGTGGGCCGGTGGAATCATCGGTCTATATTTCTTCAAAAATGATGCCGGTGAGAACGTAATGATAACCGACCATGATTTGATGCCTGAAATTGAAGTTCATGATCTCCGCGACATTTGGTTTCAACAAGGTGGCGCCACTTCCCACACATCGCATCAATCAATGAATTTATTGAGAGAACACTTCGGTGAGCAGATAATTTCACGTTCTGGGCCGGACGATTGGCCACCAAGATCGTGTGATATCACACCGTTAGACTTTTTCTTGTGGGGATATATAAAGTCTAAAGTATATGCGGATAATCCCTCTTCGATTCAGTCCTTGGAGCAAAACATCACGCTTGTCATTCGCCAGTTACCAGTCGAAATGGTCGAACGAGTCATCGAAAATTTGACTCAACGGATGGACCACCTGACACGTTGCCGCGGCCAACGAGATATTCTTCAAAAAATGGTAATAAACATTCCCCATTAAATTTAAGTTTTCTGTATACATATAAGCACATACAAGTACATATAATAATATTTTCTTTGGAACGCATTCGCGCGTATCCTTATAAATTACCACACGGGATTATTACGTGGAGTTTAACGTTATAATATCCCTGTATCAGTTGCTAGCTACTAAAGAGAGATTTTTACTATTTGTATACACACATGTATGTATCGATGTATGTGTGTGAGCAAGTATTAACAATTTTCATACCGTGAATTCGCTACTAACGCAAACCCCTTTTTCCCATTTTACACTAAAGCTGGCACATGAAAAGTGATTTACACAAATTTAAATTTTTTTTGTTTGTTAACCGAAGCCAACTTGTGGTGAAGTATATTAAGTTCGTTCACCATATGAAAAGAACTAAAGAGATCTTGGCTTTCTTGTAAAAAGTATCGGCAAGATAAGAGCGTATACCGGTGATATTGATATCATTAGCCTCAGTACCTGCGCCGTAAGTTCTGTTTTCTCCAGACTAGACAAAATATAACAAACAAACAGCCAGTGTATTCGCGTCACTATTGACAAAGAACAAGCACCAAAAACAATCCCAGCCTAGAAATCCAACGAATAACCATAACCACTCAACAGTTTGTACTTTACCGAGTAAGAACTTGAAAAGTAAAAATTCTCACTCGATGAACAAAGACCAAATTCTTCAAGGCGGTCATCATTCTCTGTCAAGGTATATTGAGCAGAAGCCTGGACGATGACAGTTGATGCTAGAAGGTTTTAATAGAGGTGTATACTGCAGATATTGCAACGATTAGCTGTATGAGATATACGGCGATATTGATATAGCTCAGTGAATTAAGAATTAGCTCTAACATGTCGTCCGTATGAACTGGGTTTCTCTCGACTATAATCGCGTAAGCGGTTCCTTCGTAGAGAAAAACAGGAAGAAAAATAAGCAATCTTGCGTTCCGAGCGAGATTTGGCATACCTTACAGATTGGAATTTTCCTTTTCTACACACTTTTTTTTTGTAAGCTAATAGCTTTTGTTGTTGTTTCTAGTGTCTTTGCGCCACTAGCTGGGTGTTATATTTAATCTGTTATACAATACAATTTCCATTTTATGTATTTTCCCGCCTGTTGTTATTGTTACATCGACCGCTGATACTTCAGTTAGCTTTCATGCGGGTTTTATTGACGCGCTAAGTCTAATGCGGATTTAGCGGGCTTTAGAGTGCGTGTATGTAACTGTGTTAGTGGTTGTTTGTTTGTATATTTGTGTTTCAGCTCAGCGTATCACTGTTTTATTTCAATTTTCGCACGCTCTCTCAACCACATCAACGCGATATCCCTTCCGCCCACTCACATCCTGTACAACCGTCACCATCATCATCATCTTCATCATCGACATCTATGCTAACCTATAAATCTGTCTGTCAATGCATCGGTGCGTCTGCTGTCTGGCTTTTGCCACTCAAAAACAACACTACATACATTGTCGGCTTGGGTGGTATGTAACTATTTAGATATAAGCTTGATATGCCACCAATCATATGACAACAACTACAAAATGCCACCCTTCTCATTCAACACCTAACATAACACTGATTCATGCTGCTTGTTTTAGCTTCGTTGACGCGAATTTGTTGTTTATTTGATGGATTGTTTGTTGTTTTGTCTTTCTTTTTCGATCTTTTTTTTCTCGCAAAGTTTCAATTGTGTTATTGTTTACACATATATTTTTTTGTTTATAGATTTTTCTTTTGTTTCGCTCAATAAATACAATTGTATGGGCAGATGTATGCGTGTGCATGTGCGATTGAGAAGCTGAAAATTGCTGTTGCGCACAATACACTTTATACAATCGCTCAATTGCTCAATTGTTCAATTGTTCAATGCTGTCATTCACACATCACACGTTTTTAACGCTTTTACAACTTCCATTTTCATTTTAACCATTTACTATTCTTCCTCTGCCTCTCCCTTGTTGCTCGTGTTGCTGTTGGTGTTGATGTTGATTTCTGCATTGATTTTTTGACATACGTTCTTGCCATATAGTTTTTTATTCTTCTTTGTTTGTTTGTTTGCAACATGATTGTTCGTTTCCAGTGGTGCTAAGTGCTGTTTAAATGCGGTTTATTACTGAGTTCGAAACTTTTGCTTTCCAATCGAATATCCGATTAGCAGCTCACATCGAAATTGTGTAGATGAGAGGCTCAGGAAAAAAAGAATGTTACATGTAATTATTGCTGTTTGAAAATTTAGTTTTTCCGTTCCGGTAGGCCAATATCCCTAAGATAAAAAACCGAAAGACGGATAATCTAACCTTTATCCCTTCTCAGTGCATGATCTACATGCTGTTACTTACATCCTACTAGAATTTTACGTAACATCTCATCCTCTCAAGACACCTGCCATCCTGTTAAGCTGCTTCTCGTTTAATGTTGTTTGGAACCCGAGGTATGAAATCTACTCTGATAGGATAAAGTCTATTCAAAAACAATTCCTCCTATTTGCCATAAGAAATTTTGCATTGGGACTCTCAGTACAATCTTCCTTCTTATACTAGTCGTTTGAAACTTATCAATCTCTCTACTCTCGTCAGTCGTCGGAAAATTCTTGGTGTAATTTTCATGGTTAAAATAATAAAAAGCTCAATTTCCAGCCACCTTATTCTCACTGAAATCAAATTTAATGCTCCGTTCCGAATGTTCAGACATTTTTGCCACCTGTTTCGTAAACAAATTTTGAATTTTATGAGCCTTTGCATTGTTTGTGTCTTGATTTCAACTCTCATTCAAGCAAATTTCACATATCTTACTCGCATCTTCATATTAATAAAACTATTTTGTCGACTCTCAACTAATCGTATCATTACGTTTTATATTTGAAACAATTCTTAAAAATCTGCTAATGAATTTTGTTCTGTAGCTGAACTTTTTTAGTTCTCGACACTAAACAAACCTTTCCTCATCGTGGCTCAGCATTGATGAAAAACAAAACAAGTTCCGTACGTCATGCCGACAGCGCCCCTCGTGTGGATGGGCGTGAGGTAGGTAAGCCGTTGGGATTAATAATAACTATCGGTTTTGACTACGATTTAGGCTGTTTCACAATAAATTCCGAATCTATCCTATATTTATGGTGTTCCAAGTTTTCTATTGTTCGGGTAACAGTTGCTAAGTTTAGGTTATGAACAGTTTAGGTTATAACAGAAACAGACAATACGATGCGATGTCAAGATAACCTGACCACTAGGCTTCGCTATGCAACTACTTTTATAAGGAGCTCCAAACATTTCTCAATGTCATCCTATCAGGCAGTGTACTGGCAAAACTACTATCACCTTAAAAATGTGTTCTATTTTAAAGAGTGAATTTTGAGGAAATTTTTCTTGTCCTATTTGGACAGATTTACACCTTGCTTTGTAAATTCGTACGTATTACAGGCAACTGTAACTGTAATGTTGATGCCCTTCTGCCCGTCTGTTCTGTTTTTGCCATCCGCCGAGCATAATTTTGCAATAGAATGTAAGGGATACAAATGATACAAATGCTTTTGACTGTGTAGCAGTCATGCCGCCAAAGACGCCTTGGACAACTTGAAAAAGTTTCAGACAAGATCACGCTCTATCAACTGTATTATTTTACTTAATGCTGAAGAAGATAATAATAAGAAAGAACTATGAAGATGAGCTTCTAAAAAGCGTTCAGTTGGTGTGCTCGAAGCGAACGGGTTTGATAGCGAACGAGCACATGACGAAACACCTCCTGTCATCAAATAAACAGCTAGATCGCAAGCACCAACAACAATGCCAATCTTGAAATGCTGAGCAAACTCATTCTCGTAAATAGAATTAGATTAATAATTGTACAAAATATAGCAAGCCACAACAACGTAAAGCTTTATTTAGAATAGAGACTACAAAGTAACAAAATTTCAAGGGGCATACAACAAATCGGAGGAGAAGCTCGATCGAAATTATCTTAAGTGAGAACGAGGCACAGCATAAAATGTGTAGATTACCTATTGGAAGCAGTCAACTGTTGTGGAATCTTTCCGCCACTTACCTTGCCATCACCAATCCGGTTGCCAACGGATTCTACAATATTTTAAAGGGTGATCTATTCCGAGGTTCCCTACTATTATAGAGAAAAAAACCTGAAAATTCAAATTTAATGGGGAATGATTATTATCATTTGAAAGAACATTCTTTGCCATATTTTTTTTTTTTCAAGATTATCTCTTTCAAATGTTGGCCGAGGCTACGTCTCAGATGGTCCATCCGTTGAGTCCAATTTTCGATGATTCGTTCGAGCATTTCGACTGGTAACTGGCGAATGACACGCGTGATCCTTTTCTCAAAGGCCCGAATCGAAGGGGGATTATCCGCATAGACTTTAGACTTTACATATCCTCACAGGAAATGGTCTAACGGTGTGATATCACATGATCTTGGTGGCCAATCGATCGACCCAAAACGTGAAATTATCTGCTCACCGAAGGGTTCTCTCAATAAATTCATTGATGTGTGGGAAGTGGCGCTGTCTTGTTGAAACCAAATACAGTGGAGATCGCGAGCTTCAATTTCAGGCATCAAATAGTCGGTTATCATGGCGCAATAACGGTCACCATTGACGATTAATTTCTCACCGGCATCATTTTTAAAGAAATATGGACCGATGATTCCACCGGCCCACAAACCACACCAAACCGCTGTTTTTCTGGATGAAGTGGCAACTCTTGAATCTCTTGAGGTTGCTCTTTGTCTCAAATGCAGCAATTTTGCTTCTTTACATACCAATTGAGCCAGAAATAGGCCTCATCACTGAACAAAATTTGGCTCAAAAACATCGGATCTTCTTGGAACTTTTCAAGAGCCAATAGAGCGAAGCGATATCGCTTGGGAAGGTCGAGCGGCTTCAGTTCTTTCACAAGCTGTATTTTGTATGCTTTCAATTTAAGATCTCGACGTAAAATGCGCCATGTCGTTCCATATGACAGTCCGAGTTGCTGCGAACGGTGCCGAATCAATCTCTCCACGGTCTTCACATTCCTCTCAGCTACAGCCGCTATATTTTCAGATGATTTTGCGAATAGTACACTCAGTAGGCCGATTTTGTTGACCATAAGCTGAGCGAAGCGCGCGAAATACGTTCCTTATAAAACGGGAATTTTCATAATAAAGGTGAATGATTTGTAATTGTTGTTCAGGCGTAAGTCTTTCCATAATGAAATGCCAATAAATACTGAACAAATAAATACTGATCAAAAAAGGCTATTGAAAAAAGTACCTCTACTTGGATCACCATTTAAAAGCAGTTTCGTTGTAGTACTACCCATAACAAACAACTATTTACCTACTTGTAGTTTTATAAACTTTCAATTTCTCTATTATTTTTTAGATTTCCTGAACAAAATTTAATAAATATATTTGGAGCTTTTCTTACTCTTCTTTAAATGTTTTGCTAATATTAAATTTAAAATAAAATCTTCCTTCATTTCTATTTATTATAATCCCTTAGTAGCTGAAGTCCTTGATGCTTTTAAATCGCCATCCATTAAATTATGTCATTTGCTTAATATTTATCGCTTTGTCGGAAATCCTGTTAACATGTAATCCGAAAGGCTTTTTAATAAATTCACATTAGCGTAAAATAAGTGCTTAAAGTGGTTTATTATTTTACTATTTCCCATTTATTTTGTATAGTAGAGTTTTTGAGAAGTTCTTACCTCTTCCTCCTCAATTTTGCCTTTTGAATAAAACCATGCAAAGATGATATTTAGTAGCGCGCAACAAATTTCTTTTGGACATAAAGTTATACAAATGCCCTTGTAGTACATATAACTGTTGCAAAACATACCAATACAGCTCGTGCCAGAAGTATACATCTCATATCCTTATGTCAGAACACCCACGTACTGTATTACGAATGTACCCTGCAGTAAATATGGCCAAACTAGTATCAATAAATTCTAGTTCACAACTAGTATTTCAAAGATGAATTTATATTATTTGCAGGTAATTATTCAACCGTTTTTAGTAACGGGAATAGAAATAATTTCCACCATGCCATAGTATATGTTGTGTTAATTTGTAGCAAAGCAAAGGTGTGCTTTACTTTCTGATGAACTTTCATTTCATTTTCATTTTCATTTTCATTTTCATTTTCATTTTCATTTTCATTTTCATTTTCATTTTCATTTTCATTTTCATTTTCATTTTCATTTTCATTTTCATTTTCATTTTCATTTTCATTTTCATTTTCATTTTCATTTTCATTTTCATTTTCATTTTCATTTTTATTTTCATTTTCATTTTCATTTTCATTTTCATTTTCATTTTTCATTTTCATTTTCTTTTTCATTTTCATTTTCATTTTCATTTTCATTTTCATTTTCATTTTCATTTTCATTTTCATTTTCATTTTCATTTTCATTTTCATTTTCATTTTCATTTTCATTTTCATTTTCATTTTCATTTTCATTTTCATTTTCATTTTCATTTTCATTTTCATTTTCATTTTCATTTTCATTTTCATTTTCATTTTCATTTTCATTTTCATTTTCATTTTCATTTTCATTTTCATTTTCATTTTCATTTTCATTTTCATTTTTATTTTCATTTTCATTTTCATTTTCATTTTCATTTTCATTTTCATTTTCATTTTCATTTTCATTTTCATTTTCATTTTCATTTTCATTTTCATTTTCATTTTTATTTTCATTTTCATTTTCATTTTCATTTTCATTTTCATTTTCATTTTCATTTTCATTTTCATTTTCATTTTCATTTTCATTTTCATTTTCATTTTCATTTTCATTTTCATTTTCATTTTCATTTTCATTTTCATTTTCATTTTCATTTTCATTTTCATTTTCATTTTCATTTTCATTTTCATTTTCATTTTCATTTTCATTTTCATTTTCATTTTCATTTTCATTTTCATTTTCATTTTCATTTTCATTTTCATTTTCATTTTCATTTTTATGTTTTAATTTGCTGGAATGCACTGGTATTTATCTAGTATGCAGCTGATGTATAATTGACCAACAGAGTTTTCAAAAGAAATCACTTTGTTAAAAATACCAGTCGCTACATGGGAATTTAAGTTGAACTAGTTGGCGGATAAATGCACACTAGTAGCATTCTGGTTAAAAACTAGTATTTTTCCCTGCATAATGTATGTTCATATGCAAGTCCATGGCACTACTTCCGTTTCAACTAATACATATGCTATTCATAATAGTTAAAGAGGATAAAGAAATAAAATGCCAGCTCAACTTGTCATACACTAATCTCTTCACATTCGTTTTCGCAGCGCCTTTTAGTTTTGTAGATTCTCATCTTTTACTCGCATTTTCCTTTTACTATGCGCTTTTGATATCTTCATTTGATTGTTTATGGGTGTGTGTGTTTTTGAATACGCTTTGGATTTTGTGTGCTTGTACTATTCATTTTCTTGGCGTAACGGCTTGAATCAACAGCTTACCCAAAAGTTAAAGGGTGTTCTCTGACACCAAAACTATAAGGAGTGAAGAAAAAACTATCTAAAAGCATAGTTGCTTGATTGGTTAAAGGGAGAGATTAAAGACAAGACCGCGAGCGGTCGCATTTAAGCCATTGAACAGGCAAATTTTGTGCACTCTCCTATATATAACAATTATGCGTTAGTGAACAGCTGTTCGCTTGATTTAAAGAACAGCCTTAATTTCTCCTACCCATATCCTTAAAGCTGGCTTGTGTTATCGTGAAAATGTGTCGTCTCAATCGACTGAAAGTCGGGCCCTCGCAGAGGGTGCGTACCAGCGTTTCGATCTCTTCTCTGCACGCAAAATTCAATCTTACTTGGACGATATGCCCCTTGGATATGGTTTATCAGTATATCTGCCTAGAACACCAAGTTGGCCTTGTATTGGAAATGAGCAATGATCTTATGTGTTCCTTTAGGGCTCGTTGCTTTAGAAGAGGTTTAAAGACACTAGAACGTAGTCTAGGGTGACAACTTTGCCGGCGGCGCCAATGTGATCTCGGCCGCTTTTTTGTAAATATGTACACCCATGTGACCTGGGAGCCCAGTAATGTTGACTGTGTTCTCAAACGATATACTGTTGCGGGACTTTCTGTTGACGCATTTAAGTGCATTAATTGCTGCTTGGCTGACACAGATTTCCCTATTAAAGCGGTTACTCATTTGGTTCTTTCAGTAATGCTCGTTGTTTCGACTTTCAATATATACATGCGGTTTAAGTTCTGCGGGGATACAAATATTCAGACCTTGCAGAGTAGAGGCAGCTCCTTTTCGTATTAATGAAGATCTCTTTAAAATCTGCAAAGAGGTGGTGTGTGGTAATTCTTTTCTCATAGGTTTTACCAAGATATGATGGATTTACGAGGTTTGAAGCCACAATGATAAGTTCCAATAATGTTGACGGTAGGTTTTCATTTTTCACCCTCCTTTGAAGATGCTTAACCCACGATAATTGGAAGAGATTATGGGGTCCTCTTATTTGTGAATTGGGCCGACCACACATAGATTTCAATAATTGAGTATGCACTAATGTATGTTATGGAGAAGTGTTCTCTCAATAAACTCAGTATGCTCTGTACATCAGCCATCAGATCGCCTTTCCCGTTCCTACCTAGATTACTGCGATTTTTAAAGTTTTAGTAAGTCGCCACATATTTTCATAGACTTTTTGAGTATTACCCCTGCTAGGAAGTTTCACAAGCTCTTCTACTCAAGCATTTCGTCACATTTTTTTCTCTCTGCGAATGTGTATTTTCTTCTCCATTTCCGTATGGCATTTCTCATCAAAGAGCTTTCTTTCGATATTGCAAAGTAAGACGTTCGTCCACCAGATTAAGTAGACAATTGAAAAGTAAAGTCCTTTCTTGGCGAATCAAAACAAAACTCTGCAAAGTCGCTCATAATTCCCACCCTGCTATATGATATGGAGGACGTCGCATCTGTTGAGTCGTCGTTAAGAATTTTCGAGAGAAAGGTTTTGTGGAAGATTTATGGTCCTTTGAATTTGGGCAACGGCCAATAAAGCAGGTGAAAGAACGATGAGTTGTACGAGTTATTGACATAGTTCAGCGAATAAAGAGAGTGCGGGTAAGCTAGGTAGGCCATGTCGTCCATATGGACGACAACCATCCAGCTTTGCAAGTATTCGATGCAGTACCTGCTAGTGGAAGTAGAGGAAGAGAATGATTTCCACTCCGCTTCTTGGGTATTAAGCATTGCCGCCAAAATTTTGAGCTTAGGATCACATATCTGTACAATAGGTATATAATGATCTGTGTTACTTAACAGTAGAAAAAATTCTACTCTTACCATTTGCACATTGCTATAAGGGTGATTGACACAGACTTTTTCATTTTTTCTGGAGCAAATGATTGCCACATGAGTGCAATAGCCCAATTAATGCCTTCAACAGATGAACTTGCCGCTCCACTTGTGTCATGGAAAATGTAACCTTGACGAAAACCATCGATTGATTGATTGCGTCTGTTACTCTATGTATAAAATGGCTTACAGGCGACTGGCTCATGGATATCTCGCAAGGCGTTTAGAACCTTCAAGCAATTTAATAGTGTTAAAAATTGGAAAAATTTTAAAGTTACATTAGTTGGCTTTAGTTGGATATCAAGTTGAAAAATGATTTCTTAAACTAAATCCGGAGTTCATCGATATAACTTTCGAAATTCTCTTGCATTTAAGTTGAAAGGATGTTCCACTCTCGCAACAAACCTCTATCCACTGTCGAATAGTGCGCTATTTTCTCATCTTGAGATAAAACGTGTGCTCAATAATCAAAAGAGATTTTTGTTTGATTTTTGTTGTTGTAATTTTCGATTTATTTATTTTTTAACTTTTGTATTATACCTTTCAACGTTAATAAAATAAAAAATAATTTTTTGTGGATGGCCCTAACAATAACAAAATTTTTGTCGTTTAA
Organism: Neoceratitis asiatica; assembly: GCA_030068015.2. Classification (NCBI taxonomy): domain Eukaryota; kingdom Metazoa; phylum Arthropoda; class Insecta; order Diptera; family Tephritidae; genus Neoceratitis; species Neoceratitis asiatica. The sequence goes on from CM061529.1 coordinate 44,078,253, forward strand.
GTAACAACTTACTGAGTAGTTAACGACAACAGCTGATCAAGCGATGGCGAATTTCGTTAAAATATGCACAGCGAATAGTCGAATCGTTAAAATTGGCGCTAAGTATTTTTACCGATCCGAAAATAGTTAAAATAGCATATTGAATTTCACTAGGGGTTTCTACTGAACGACTGGTTTGCTATTATTAATTCGACTATAATCCCGTAAACGGTGCCTACGCCTATTTAGAAATAGAATTTCTCTAGAAATATCGGTTGTAATCTGCTGGCTAATGCTTTTCCATCATCTCATCAACATAACACGTTTTCTGATTAGCACTAAACACTAAATTGCTGACCTAAATCGAAAATAGCTACTCTCTTTAATTAAAAAAGTGAAAATAAAGTGATCAAGTGTAGCTAGAAATATTTTTATTGGTACCGCTACGCGCGCCACAAAGTGTTGCACGGATGCTGGCAAAAAAGGGGTGAGAGGAAAAAAATTTAAATTGAGTTGCTTGAATATTCAATATTTCACCACAAAAACAGCAATGTATAGCAATGTGTGTTGGTATATTACATGTTTAAAAATAAAAGTTCACTACACGCCCACACAATTTCCGTTTTAGATCATCAGCTCAAGCTGTGCCCTTTCGCCACCACTAAAATATGGCACCTCTGTTGAGCTCGATCTCGTTATTTTTGCCTCATTTACTGTTGCACCTTCATAGTTATTACAGTTATACAGTTACTGCTGCTTTCATTTTATTTCATTTACATTTTTATGCTCGTTACTGTCTTTATGGTCTTGAGGTGGTAAATTGCTTTCGCTGCAGCACTTTTATGTATTTCGTGTTTTTTTTTTTTTCGTTTCCAAAAATGAAACGTTGAGAATTAACCACGCGGTCGGAGACAGGAAACAGGCGTTGTTATGACCATTTGCTTTACTCTTTCATTACCGCCACGCTTTATTCTCCTTACGTTAGTCGCTAAAGCTTGTTATTTGTAGAGGAGTGCCATTGTGCGGTTACTTCTGGTTATTTAAATGCCGAAAATGGAGAAATGCAACAATGCCGAATGGCTAAAGTGCAGATGGGGTGAAATTGTTATGAGTGTAGAATTTATATTGCAACTCTCCTCTTAAGCATTCATGCTGTTCGCTTGCATTCCTTTCCCACCTCATCCTTTCGTTAATGCATTCGTGCACCGTTAGACCAGGCAATTGTGGGTAGCTTTGCTTGCCTCAAATTTGGCATGCTATGGTTACTTACATACATGCACATATACCGCTACTGTGTGTTGTAGATATATGTGTATAGCTATGTAAAGGGGCATATGCGTGTTGGCACGATTGCTCGCGCTTGGTACAATAAAAAGCCAAGACAGGATAATCACTCGTTTTATGTTGTATAATTTTCTGCATGAAAAGCCGGTTGAGAAACTGAACTATACACACAATGGGTTCAGCATAAGCATAATAGCAAAATAGTAAAAGGCACAACGAAAAAATTAAAGAAAAGAAAATAAAAACAAACATAATAAAGACCTCAAGAAAAACACACACAAAAAAAAGCGGCAAATTAGTTAGTGAGCAAAGATTACAGAAGTCTAATTTATTAAAGTTTGGATTAGATAGAAAGTTCCATGGAGACATCTGGACTTCTTCGGAAATCGCCATAAATTAAAATACAAGATGCCCAAATTTATATCTTTGATTTCTCTAGGATGTCTATTTACAAAATAAATGATTCTTCATAAAATATGTAAATGAGGATCCATTTCGAGGCTCCCTACACAGAAAATTCAAATTTAATGGGGAATGTTTTTTATCATTCGAAAGAACATTCTTCGACTTTAGACTTTCCATATCCTCACAGGGAAAGGTCTAACGGTGTGATATCACACGATCTTGGTGGCCAATCGACGAGCCCAAAACGTGAAATTATCTGCTCACCTGACTTAGAGAGCAGAGATGACTTATCTCTCAATAAATCCATTTATTGATGCGATGTGTGGGAAGAGGCGTCGTCTTGTTTAAACCAAATGTAGCGGAGATCACAAGCTTCAATTCCAGGCATCAAATAGTCGTTTATCATGGCGCGACAACGGTTACGTTCTCACCGGCATCATTTTTGAAGAAATGTGGACCGATGAGTCCACCGGCCCACAAACCACACCAAACCGTTTTTTTTCTGTATGAAATGGCAGCTCTTGAATATCTTCAGGTTGCTCTTCGTCCCAAATGCGGCAATTTTGCTTGTTTACAAACCCATTGAGCCAGAAATGGGCCTCATCGCCGAACAAACTTTGGCTCGAAAACGTCGGATCTTCTTGGAACTTTTGTTGTTGCTGCGAAGGGCACCGAATCAACTCTCCACGATCTTCGTGTACACTCTCAGCTATGGCCGCTATATTCTCTTCACTGTGTGCTGGACTTGGTCTATTCAGTCGAATATTATCCAATAATGAATGCTGGGTCTCAAGTTGGGTGATAGTTTTGCGAATAGTACGCTCAGTAGGCCGATTATGTTGACCATAAGTTGAGCGAAGTGTGCGAATCACATTCTTTATAGAACGTGAATTTTCTTAATAAAGTTGAATGATTTGTAAACGTTGTCAGACGTAAGTCTTTCCATGATAAAATGCCAAACAATACTGAACGAAAATAACATGACAGCTTGACATGGCTCACGCGTAATCTGTAAAAAAATAAGGCTATTGGAAAAAGTACCTCTACTTGGATCACCCTTTATGTGTAGAGAAGGTTTTATCAATAGTACTTTTTTAAAAGGAGTTAAAGGAGTTCTATAGGTTTCTTGTGTGGTAATCGGCTTGATTAGACTTTATTTTTACTGGAATTCCGCCGCATTTTTGAAACTTTGAAGCTGGTTGATGTCATCGGAAATGAAAGGGCTAACAAGAAAGAATCGCATAAAACGTGATAGAACGCAAACTTTTTTTTATGATTTGTATAGGGTTACCCATTTGTAGCTTCCAAAATAAACGTAAATAAAATGCATTTAAAATAATTGTTTCAGGCAATTCCTTTTTTATTATAAAGTTTGAACCTTGGCCTTATATGTGATACACTAAATCATCCAAATGATCGCCTCGTGCAAACATCGATCCGTTTAGGTAGTTTTCGACTTTTTTTGCACATATTGAGCGGTATCAAAGCCATAATTTGACGAATGTTGATTTTCAAGTACTCAAAAGTCCATCAGCATAAACACCTTCTTCCGTAGCTCCACAAAAAAGGACACCGATGTCAAATTGCACGATCTTGGTGGGAGATTGACATCACCGAGACGAGAGGCCATATTCGCTCGTGTTATGTGCCATGTGACACGTGTGTCCAAGTCGAGTTTTTCAATTGCAACGGCGAGACTGTCAATGTAATGCCTCGAATTATATTGACGTCTCGCCGTTGTGGTTTTTAAGAAGTATGGTCCAATCTAAACTAAAGAGCACACCAGACAGTCATTTTTTTGGATGTCTCTTTTCACCTCTATTCAATTGTTTGAGGACTCTCAGGCCCGAAATATACCAATTTTGTTTATTTATGCATCCACCGAGTTAAAAATGTGCCTCGTTGCTGAGGATCATTTTTCATAAATGCCTGACTTTTAACTAAAACAAAACAAGTTTGGTTTCACAGTTAAGTTTGACGGATGTCAAAATAGAGCCCTGCATTTTCAAAAATGCTAAATTAATAAACCTTTACTATGGCGGACAAATAAAGGAGCCCAGTTTTGGTGTGGGGTTCATGATGGGAGAGACCCTCAGTCGCTTGAGTTTCATTCGGCCCGGTGAATGCTCGTCTAGCCACAATGTGTATCAAAGCGCAGATCTTGAACATATTGCTGATTTGCGTGGAACGCACAAATAAGCGCTGACCCCTCCACGATATCAAAATCGTGATTGGCGATTTCAACGCATGCAACCACAATGAAGTTTCTCGAAATGGTCTGGGACTTATCGACTTCACAGAGGTTCGAGCATGGCCATCTGTAACACCATATTAAAATATAAAAAGATCCATTAAGATACTTGGTTGCCGCCAAAACGAAAGTCACGATAAAAAATCCATCATGTGGTGATAGAGAGAAGGCCTGTATGCAGTGTTTCTTTGATGTGAGCACTCTCCGAGGAATTAACGTCAACTCGAACTATTTTCCTGGAACACTTAAGACACGCACTCGCCCCTGTGTAGCGCAATCCAAACCACTTTAAAGGTTCGTTTGAAAACACAACTTGCACTCTTATTCCCTGAGAAAACTTATCAATAAACCGGTGTAAGGTAATTCTGGTGTCGTATTTCAACCCCTTACGAATCGCCACGAAAGCAACAATTAGTTTTCGACAATATCTAAATAATCTGTACGATAAGGAATGCCGTACCGCAGTGGAGGAAAAAAATACTGCCTATCTTTCAATGCTATGGTCGACTGTACCGCGAACAGTATGAGAAAGTCAAAGAGGGCAGTGAAAAACATTTGCAGAAGATATTGGAAAGGAACGAAGGTGCGTGAGTACGAAGGCGTTTGAGAAGCTGACCGACAGTGGCAATAATCGAGAATTCTATGAAATGATACGACGATTCACAAAGTATTTCACAGCCGGAGCATGCTCTTATTAGAATCAAGAAGGTAATCTTGTGACCGCTGTCCACAAAATGACTTTATGGAGAATAAATACTTATACACCCTGCTGAATTGCAGTTATGGTGAAGAGGTTTCGCTACCCGATTATTCAGAAAATGATTCGGAGACAAAGGTTTTGCGAAGGATTTATGGGGCTCCTCGTATTGGCAATGGCGAATACCGCAGATGATGGAACTACGAGCTTACGACATTAACATAGTTCAACATATTAAAGGGCGGCGGCTACACTTGTTGAGACATGCCGTTTGAACGGATGAAAGTAGGCCAGTTTTGAAAGTTCGCTTACGCCAATTAAGTGATTAAGTAAAATTAAAAGACATTATCAAAATTTCTGTGCAAATAATTTTTTTTCGAAATCACATTATGGTGTATTATTTTTGCAAAAGTTTCGAATTTAAATTAAATCAACACCAAATGAAAATTTATACTAAATATTATATATTCTCAAACTTTGTATGTAGGCATGTCTATGAAAATAAGAGTATGAAACAAGGTAAGTAGAAGCTTTCAAGTGCACTTCAACATTGTGTGCTAAAACACAAACGTGCAGTTCTCGCCAGGAAGTATGTATGCATGTATGTACTATACTTGCAACATTTTTTCATGTTTATCATTTTATATTCAAAATTCTTTAAGAGGAGTTTTTGAAAGTTGCGCTTACGTCTCAAGAGGGCAATTTCGTTACGAGGTGTTTAAAATTGAATAAAGGAGCCTTGAAACTTTTTGTAATTGATATCAAGAATATTGGGTGAAGACATACATAGGTTAGAGTGACATAATATAATCTCGTATATACAGGGTGATCCAAGTAGATGTACTTTTTGCAATAGCCTTTTTTGACAGATCACGCGTGAGTAGAGTCAAGCTGTCATCTTATTTTTGTTTAGTATTGATTGGCATTTCATCATGGAAAGACCAACGCCTGAACCACACCTACAAACCATTCAACTTTATTACAAAAATTCGCTTTCTGTAAAGAATGTGTTTCGCTAAATTTATGGCCTACTGAGCGTACTATTCGCTTTACTATAACCCATCTTGAGACCCAGAATTCATTATTGGATAATATTCGACCGAATAGAATACGTCCAGCACGTAGTGGAGGAAATATAGCGGCCGTAGTTGAGAGTGTACACGAATACCGTGGAGAGTCGATTCGCCGCCGTTCGCAACAACTCGGACTGACGTATGGAACGACTTGGCGCATTTTACGTCGAGATCTTAAATTGAAAGCCTACAAAATACAGTTTGTGCAAGAACTGCAGCCGCTAAACCTTCCAAGCGACATTGCTTCGCTCTATGAAAAGTTCCAGGAAGATCCGACGTTTTCGAGCTAAATTTTGTTCAGCGATGAGGCCGATTTATGGCTCAATTGGTATGTAAATAAGCAAAATTGCCGCATTTGGGACGAAGAGCAACCTGAAGATATTCAAGAGCTGCCACTTCATACAGAAAAACAACGGTTTGGTGTGGTTTGTAGGCCGGTGGAATCATCGGTCCATATTTCTTCAAAAATGATGCCGGTGAGAACGTAATCGTCAATGTTGACCGTTATCGCGCCATAATAACCGACTGTTTGATGCCTGAAATTGAAACTCGTGACCGGCGCGACATTTGATTTAAACAAGACGGCGCCACTTCCCACGCATCGCATCAATCAATGGATTTATTGAGAGAACACTTCGATGAGTAGATAATTTCACGTTTAGGGCCGGTCGGTTGGAAACCAAGATCGTGTGATATCACACCCTTATACTTTTTCTTGTGGGTATATGTAAATCTTAAGTCTATGCGGACAATCCTGCTCTGTTTCAGGCCTTGCAGCAAAACATCACGCGTGTCATTTGCCAGTTACCAGTCGAAATGCACGAACAAGTCATCGAAAATTGGACTCAACAGATAGACGTAGTCTCGGCCAACATTTGAAAGAGATAATTTTCAAAAAATAAATGATAAAGAATGTCCCCATTAAATTTGAATTTTCTGTGTTTTTTTTTCTTTAAAAAAGTAGGGACCTCGAAATGGATCACCTTTTATATATAAATATATATAAATATTGTGTTGTTTTGTGCACGTTTTAAAAACTCAAAAAATTCTGCACCGATTGGGCTGAAATTTTAGCAAGATATATAATCCGCATCAAGAATTGTTTTTTTTTATCTATTTTTTGCATCAAACATATATCCGTGGAAGGTGGACCTGGGACTGACCTACTTGAAAAAATCGATTTTATGGGTTGATTGATGTGAATGATGATTTCCAGGCTGTGGACCAATGTAATTGAGAAAAAAATGACTTCGATTTGGTTAAAATTTTAGATGATATGTCTAAATGGACCATGGATCAGGAAAATAGTTCAATATGCTTGAAATATTTCTTTACGGAAATGGATCACTGACAAAGAGACACAGATTAGGATAATTTGGATGCAAGCATAGATCCGTGCGTATTTTTCACGCTGCGTCATGTAATTCTTCTGTGAGTGTGTGCAACTTACAAATGCTTAGATAGATCAATATTAGAAAATAATAAAAAAATTAAAATTTTGATTTAGATGTTGCTTAATTAGAGCTTTAAAGACCATTTGCAACACTAATTAGAATAAAAATTGGAGAATATACAAAAAGCCATAACAACGAAAAGGTAAATTCTGAATTTTTTTGAAAAGTACTTATTTATTCATCAATATCTATTTTGCCCCCTTCAAAGTAACCCCCCTAGGATATAATACACTTGTGCCAACGCTTTTCCCAATCCTCGAAGCACTTCTGAATTGCGCTTTTCGGTATGACCATCAGCTCTTTCTTCAAATTCTGACTTGATCTCATCAATTGTGGCAAAAAGAGCTCCTTTCATGCGTTTCTTTAGTTTTGGGAATAGGAAAAAGTCGCAGGTAGCCAAATCTGGTGAATACGGTGGTTGAGGCCTGATTACGGCTTTAGTTTTTGCCAAAAAATCACAAATAAGCATTAATGTGTGAGCTGGTGCATTATCGTGATGAAGAATCCACGATTTGTTTTTCCACAATTCCGATCGTTTGAGCCGTATTCACGCAAACGTTGCATAGCATCCTTGTAGTATTCCTTATAACTGTTCCGGCAGGAATTCATGATGCAACACACCATTGTAATCAAAGAGAACAGTGAGAAAAACCTTCACTTTTTGCTTTGAACATTCGTCGTATTAACTAAATTTATATTCATATTGTCATAATATTACTTTAGTTATCGACTTCTAATAAATAAATTATATACATATCTGTGTTATTAATAGGAGATTCGTTGAATATCAATCAATTCAATTTATAATTCATAAATTATTTATACTATGTAAGCTAACTATTGTTTTAATTGCAAATATTGTATTGTTTATCCGTAAATATATTTCTTCGAATATACATAACATATATATGTACATATGTATGTTTGTTTTCAATATATCTTGTTATGTGTGCACGAATTCTCATTTCGACTATGCAAACACATATGGAGTAACTTAATTGAAATCGATATGCCAAATATTAAAAGCAAACTAATTAGTAATTACTCAATACATATATACAATAAGATATATTCCTTAATATGTTATAACCGTTCTATGTAAGTTCATTTCAAACCATGGGGCTTCTCGAAAATAGTGAAATTTACATATTCCAATTTATTTATATACCATGTAAGGGAGGAAAATTTTGATGGATAACCGATTGATATATTTTGGTATGTAAGTTTTGAGTTCTAAATACTTGTGCAAGTCGATGCTTATTCATTGCTGAAATGTTCACATGTTTGTATAGATTTTCCAGATTATGGACAGTTCGATTTGCAGAAGAAAAATGTTCAATTTGATTTGTCGAAATTTCTTTAAAATTTCAACGAGTAAAGAATATTGAACATACATACATAGCTGTTTTTATGCAAATGATAATTATAGGGAACTAGCGGATCTGAGCGTGCTTTGCTTCACCTATCAAAAGAATGAAGAAAATTTAACTGAAATTTAGAATTTTAGATTTTTTTTTTTTTGGAAAACGAAACGAAAACAATTGATTAAAATTTTTTTTTCAAACTTTTTTCTATTAATTTTATTTTATTTTTATTTTTAAATTTATTTTCTTCTTCTTTTTTCACTCTTTCTCTCTCTTTTTTAACACCACATACAACGTAATGTACGTTTTGGAATTTTACATGTATTTGTTGTTGTTGCATGTAGTTTGTATGGGTAGCTACCAATGTTCACTAAAATGGTCATATCTCTGGAACGGCTGCGCCAATCTCATGAACCTACACATATTAACCTTCTCCTAATATCCCTTTATAACTCCTAAATATAAATTTGCATTGATTTTTATATATATAGATTATAAACTTTAGACAAACCTTCCAGAATCAGTTTCATCTTATTTCCAAACGTTATTTTAAAAACGTCAATTTACCTTTGAGGGAAGTAAAGTCTGCTACAAAATAATAATATAATGACAACCACAGTGAAACAGTGATCTCGTCTCTTTATTTCTTCAACTTTTTACTATTATTCAACAAAATTAATTAACACATATTTATCATCGAGGACACAATTTACATATTAACATACAATTTACACATATGTACATATAATTAGTTAAGTAAGATTAGTCAAGAAATAGTACATCATAGTTGAAATTCTGAAAATATAACGGGTGATCCATTCCGAGGTTTCTTTTAAAGAAAAAAAATACAGAAAATTCAAATTTAATGGAGAATGTTTATTATCATTCGAAAGAACATTCTTTGGCATTTATTTTTTTCAGGTATTATTTCATTTAAATATTGGCTGCGGTTACGTCTCAGATGGTCCATCCGTTGAGTACAATATTCGATGCCTCGTTCGAGCATTTCGATTGGTAACTCGCGAGTAACACGCGTGATGTTGTACTCCAAAGCCTGAATCGAAGCGGGACTTTCCGCAAAGACTTTAGACTTTACATATCTCCACAGGAAAAAGTCTAACGGTGTGACATCACACGATGTTGGTGGCTAATCAACCGGCCCAAAACGTGAAATTATCTGCTCACCGAAGTGTTCTCTCAATAAATTCATTGATTGATGCGAATTGTGGGAAATGGAGCCCTCTTGTTGAAACCAGGGAAGAAAATATAGCGGCCGTAGCTGAGAGTGTACACGAAAACCGCGGAGACTCGATTCGACGCCGTTCGTAGCAACTCGGACTGACGTATGGAACGACTTGGCGTATTTATGTCGAAATCTTAAATTGAAAGCGTACAAAATGCAGCTTGTTCAATAACTGAGGCCTCTCGACCTTCCCCAGCGACATCGTTTCGCTCTATGGGCTCTTGAAAAGATCCAAGAAGATCCGACGTTTTTGAGCCAAATTTTGTTCTGCGATGAGGCTCATTTCTGGCTCAATGGGTATGTAAACATGCAAATTGTCGCATTTGGAACGAACAGAAACCTGAAGAGATTCATCCAGAAAAAGCAACGGCTTGATGTAGTTTGTGGGCCGGTGCAATCAACGGTCCACGTTTCTACAAAAATGATTCTGGTGAGAATGTAACCTCAACTATTTGATGCCTGAAATTGAAGCTCGTGATCTCCGCGACATTTGGTTTCAACAAGAGGGCTCCATTTCCCACAAATCGCATCAATCAATGAATTTATTGAGAGAACACTTCGGTGAGCAGATAATTTCACGTTTTGTGCCGGTCGATTGGCCACCAAGATCGTGTGATATCACACCGTTAGACTTTTTCTTGTGGGGATATATAAAGTCTAAAGTCTATGCGGATAATCCGTGTTCGATCAAGTCCTTGGAGCAAAACATCACGCTTGTCATTCGCCAGTTAGCAGTCGAAATGCTGAAACGAGTCATCGAAAATTGGACTCAACGGATTGACCACCTGAGACGTAGCCGCGGCCAACATTTGAAAAAGATAATCTTAAAAAAATAAAGGCCAAAGAATGTTCTTTCGAATGATAATACACATTCCCCATTAAACTTGAATTTTCTGTTTTTCTTTCTTTAAAAAATAGGGAACTTCGAAATGGATCACCAGTTGTTTGCATGTACATATATGAATTTCCACAACACAGCTTGTTTTATTGATAATAAGCATTCGTCAACTATCAATTTATGGTTAAACACACACTTCGATTACATTTGTAATAAACCTATAAATGTATTTAGTAAATATTTAATTAAACTAAATACATACAGACATACACGAGGAGAGTCCAAATATAGAGATGTATCTTTTTTTCATTCCAAAAATATTATTTCATGCATCAATTTCTAGTTTGTCCCCTTTAGTGCACTCCCCCTAATATACTTAAATAATACACATACCTAATCGTTTTTGTTTGGCCTCAAAGCAGTTTTTGTATGCCCTTGAGCATTGAGTCTTTTTCTGAATCGTTGCAAATCACCATAATTTCAAGGGTCTGGTGGCTTAATATGTTGAAAACAGCGATTGAGAGCATAGCTAATGTGTTGATTTTCGTTTGCCAAAAGATTACGAGCAAGTATTGTCGAGAAAGCGTTTTTGCAAGAAAATCGATATTAAGAGTAATTTGATAATTCACATTATTTTTTGAACATACCTAGTATAAATATGTTATTTATATATGAATGCTTCTTTGCAATTAGTTCAAACATACAAAATAATTGGAATATAACATTAATTATATAAGGTGTTTTTTATAGAGGTATAGAACTTGTAAGTTGGCATTACTTTTCAAGATGGCGACCGATTTAACAGCTGTCAAGTGATTTATTGTCAGTTTGGTTTAGCAATTCATCATGAATAGACTCACGCCTCAACAACGCTTGCAAATAGTGCAATTTTATTTCGAAAATAATGGTTTTGTGCGGAAAACGTATCGCGCACTATGTCCAATGATACGGACCAATGATTCCACCAGCCCATAAAGAGCACCAAACAGTCAGTTTTTCTGGATGTAACGGTGTTCCAACATACACTTGAGGATTACCTTCACTCCAAATGCGGCAGTTTTGTTTGTTGATGTAGCCATTCAACCAGAAGTGCGCTTCATCGCTAAACATCGCTAAAATGGACGTAGTGCGCGATACGTTTTCCGCACAGAACCATTATTTTCGAAATAAAATTGCACTATTTACAAGCGTTGTTCAGGCGTGAGTCTATTCATGATGAATTGCCAAACCAAACTGAGAATAAATCACTTGACAGCTGTTAAATCGGTCGCCATCTTGAAATGTAATGCCAACTTAAAGTTCTATACCTCTAATAAAAACACCCTTTATAAATTGAGCACATACATACTTATGCTACATATTGATATTCTAAAGAATTTTTAATTAAAGTTATTAGTTGTATTAAGCAGCTTCGAAGATGATGCTTAATTTTTCATAATAATGACTAAAATATATATTGGAAATATTGAATTATTGATATTTTATGTGAAATCTTCTTTTTTCTTTTCATGCAATCTAAATATGCTCTGAACAGTAGTTACAGATCATCTTTCTCGTTGCTATGCTCGCTCACGCATTTTTAGTTCTCATTTACTGCCTGTAATACGTCTTGCTTATCTTTTCAACTCGCTTCTCTATTGGAACAGATACAAAGCGTGCAAGGGCTGTCATCGTTAAAAGGGAACATAATGCGGATGAGAAGATTAAGAATTAAGAGATCGTAACAGTATATTCTGAAGCAAAAATACACTGCATTCCACCTCAATAAATGGTTAGAATAGATTTATCGGCACTAGTCAGTTTCTGTTCTGCAATAATGCATTTAGTGAAACAGAGCTTTTTGAGCCTTAGTGCGATGAACTTCTTCACAGAAGCCGCAATTAGTTATTTGTCCCAAGTCCTTGCTATATTGGAAGAGATCCCAAGTTCTTTCAAAAATAGTGTTGTACTTGAATCCAGTGATAAGTCAAGTTTTGAATTCGAAGATGGCAGCAGTCTGAAATTGTTTTTTCCGGGTCAGTTAAATGATAAGGTTAGAGTGTTGACTCTTTCGAAAAAACGCTGCTGAGTTGCTTGGATCATGGATAAAACATAGGAATCTACTTTTGCCGAGAGTGTTTTCCTATATTGTGAGAAGCAGTTCATTTCCCACTTTGCCCTTTGTTGATCATTCTGTAGACCTCAAGGAAACCTACAGAGTCTTGGAATTGGTTTTTTGCAAATTAAAATATAAGAAGATTACGTTTGGAGAAAGTACGGTGGTTTAAAAATCTTGGACAAGTCACATGGATTTACCGAATTCCCTTGCTTTTTGTGACTGAAATAATAATTATAAGTGTGCTTTTGTTTATGATTTGATTGATTATTTTAACCTAAAATCTATAAGGTTCCTTGGTTTATCAAACAACTGAAGCGTCTAAAGAACAAAAGAAATAAGTTTTATAAAAAATATAAGCTAAAAAATGATTTGAATCATTTTAATTTGTATAAGGTATACAAAGGCAATTGAATGAATTTGAGTTAAGTCTTGCTTTAAAGCGTATATAAAAAATTTCGAAGCTAAAATCAAATTTAACCATAATAGTTTCTGGCATTACGTTAAATCCAGAATGAATAAATCATATACTCCAAATTTCTTTTAATGCTATATCGACTAACTCCATTTCAGAAGCCGCTGATTTACTTGCCGACTTGTTTGTTTCAAACTTTGTTGCTGATGAAGATCAAACAAGTTTTGCATATGATGAGTTTCCGAATAAGCAACGTATTTTCAACTCAATGTTTAACTTAGGGTCCCTAGTCCTATCGGATGATGATATTACTGAGGGCGTGAAAGCTCCACGCAAACAAATATCGATGGTCTTTCCGTTATCTTGTTCAAAAATTGTCGATCGTTAAAAAATCTTCAATAAGTCTCTTGCAGTTGGAATATTAATTGATAATTGGAACACCAGCTACCCCAATATTTAAATCAGGAAACAAAAATGAGGTAGGTAATTATAGGCTCATTTCGAAACTGAGCACTGTTTCAAAACTCTTTGAATGTATTACCAAAAGCAGACTATATATCAATGTAAAACATGTTATTTGTTTTAATCAAGATGGTTTTGTACCTGGTAGATCTACAATCACCAACCTGGTTGTTTTTTCCGATTACTGTCTTTCAGCTTTTAATGAAGGCTATCTCACTGACTTTTCAAAGGCATTTGCCAAAATTTCACATAAGATACTGCTAGCGAAATCAAATCTTGGGTTTTATTCTACTATGCTAAGATGGATAAAATCATACTATTAAAAAAAAGCTATGTGTGGGAATATGTTCAACATCTCACATCTTGTGTGCCATATGGCAGTAGTTCTACGGCCCCTATTCTTCGTTTTATTATCATATAAAGATCCAAACACCCTTGTAAATATCTTTGACATATTTAAATTTTTACTTAGTTAGTGAGGTTAAAGACCTTGGGGTTTACATTGACTCTAAATTATCTTTTCATATGCATTATAACTACATTATCGCTAACTCGTACGCCATGCTTGCTTTCATTAGTAGAATAAGTAGTGATTTTTATGACCTCTTCACTCTAAAACCCCTGTATTTTTCTTTCCTACCTTCTAAATTGCATTATGCAGCATTCATTTGGAGACCCTACCACCAAACTCATATAGTAAATCGTTTTGAATCTATACGGAGACGTTTTATCTAAACTTTACAGAACCGAGACTGTCATATTTTTCTAGATGTCAGCTAATAAATCTAATGACCCTCAGTACTCGAATTTCTTTCGATTAATTTCATGCTTGATGTCATATCCGGCAGAATAGACTACCCTGATCTTCTTATTAAGATAGATTTAAATTTTACACCCAAAAATGTTCGTAGCTTCAACTTATTTCATATAACTTTTGCCACTACAATTTATAGTTCAAATGTACCAGTTCGAAGAACGTTGATTTACTTTTCAATTACCTACTCAGTCCAAAGTAGCACCTCTTGGCAAGAAAGATTCTGTGTTGCATTTCAAGACTAACACATGTTGTTGGGGCGAATGCTGGTTCCAAGATAAAAGAAATTATTTACAAATTAAAAGTGAGAGCCAAGTCATGAATGCGGTGACTACAAGACACCTACGCTTTGCATTCTTATCCAGTCTGGAGAAATCAGAACTCACGGTGCGATTGTTAAGATAATTATATCAATATCATCGGCGTACGTTAGCAGCTCTTATAGAAGATTGTACCTTCTTGTTCTACAGCTCGTATTATTTTCTCCAGCATTAAATTAAAATAAGTGACACGTTGAATATTTGTACTTCATTTCTACTGCCAGTCAGCATTCCCTTCATAAACTCAATTTACTCTGAACGCCAGTCACCGGGCCCCTTTCTCGTTCCAACAGAGAAAAGTTCCGGCCTTGAAACCTTCTAAAGATCGACTCATTTGTTCATATTTCCAACATTATTCCTGATGGTAGAGGTATTTTCCAAATAAATATTCCTTACGGCGTCTGTAATATTATATAATTATAAAGTGTGATCCATTTCGAGGTTCCCTACATTTTAAAGGAAAAAAATTCAGAAAATTCAAATTTAATGGAGAATGTTTATTATCATTCGAAAGAACATTCTTTGGCTTTTATTTTTTTAAGATATTATTTCATTCAAATGTTGGCTGCGGCTACGTCTCAGATGGTCAATCCGTTGAGTCCAATTTTCGATGACTCGTTCGAGCATTTCGACTGGTAACTGGCGAATGACAAGCGTGATGTTTTGCTACAAGGCCTGAATAGAAGCGGGATTGTCAGCATAGACTTTAGACTTTACATATCCACACAGGGAAAAGTTCTTCGGTGTGATATCACACGATCTTGGTAGCCAATCGACCGGCCCAAAACGTGAAATTATCCGTCCTGTTGAAACCAAATGTCACGGAGATCACGGGCTTCAAATTTAGGCATCAAATAGTCGGTTATTACGGTGCGATAACGGTTGCGTTTTGACGGTTACGTTCACACCGCCATCATATTTGTAGAATTATTTCACCGGTCAACAAACCACACAAAACCGTTGTTTTTTCTGGACGAAATGGCAGCTCATGAATCTCTTCAGGTTGCTCTTCGTCTAAAATGCGGCAGTTTTCCTTTTATATCAAGAGCCTATAGAGCAAAGCGATGTAGCTCGGAAAGGTCGAGCGGCTTCAGTTATTGCACAAGCCGTATTTTGTACGCTTTCAATTTAAGATCTGAACGTAAAATGCGCCAAGTTGTTCCATACGTCAGCCCGAGTTGCTGCGAACGGCGCCAAATCGACTCTCCACGGCCTTCGTTTATACTCTCAGCTACGGCCGCTATAATTTCTTCACTGCGAGCTGGACGTGGTCTATTCAGTGAATCCATATATATCCAATAATGAATGCTGGGTCTCAAGATGGGTGATGGTGCTGCGAATAGTACGTTCAGTAGGCCGATTATGTTGACTATAAGTTGAGCGAAGTGCGCGAAACGCATTCTTTACAGAACATGAATTTTCGTAATAAAGTTGAATGATTTGTAAACGTTGTTCAGGCATAAGTCTTTCCATCATGAAATGCCAAACAATACTGAACAAAAACAACATGACAGCTTGACGCGACTCACGCTCGATCTGTCATAAAAATGCTATTGAAAAAACTACCTCTATTTGGATCACACTTTATGTGTGGCTGAGATAGTTTTGTCGGCGTCAGTCACTTTCTGCTCTGTAATAATATATATATTTAGTGGAACAGAGTGCTGAAGCTTAAGTGAAGGTTATTACAGTTCTGTTTTCACATACTCCGTTTGGAATCATTTATTATTATATGTGCATATGTATTCAATTATATGTATTTAAGTCACCAATGAAAATATTTCTTAATTAAATAAATTCTTTCAAAATCGTAATTTTAATTAAGTCGAAAAACAAAAAAAATTTTCAGAAAGTATTTCTTAATTAATATTTTACCACATTTTTCCCCATTGTTATCTTAGTTTAATTATATAAATTTGCAGTTTATTAATATTTTGAGAATTCTCTTAATCTGAAACACACAAACATATTTATTTTAAATATTTGACCACATTTTAATGAACTTTTCAAAACAATTTTGGTGAAAATATTTCTTTGATGATGAAGCAAATGGCGTTTTTGATATAAATAACTATAAATCCGCTTGTGTGTGTGGGTGTGTGTATGTGTGTGCCTTGTACTAACTATTTCTTCATAAATTTATCTCTAAAAAGTATTCAATTTAAATCTATAACTTTTTTGAAGACAATAACAAATACAAATTAATTAATTTTACATTGTATTAATACTCTCGTCTCTACTCTCAACGTCTTTTCCATATCATTCTTTTTACTGTCACAATTTTCATAAAATTTTGTGAATTATTTTACCATTTCATTAGGATATTACATAATAGGGGCTGTGTTAGATATAAAAGCGATAAGTCTAATGCAAAAAAAAGAACACTTTAGCTTTATAAAGGGGTTAGGTGGGTTTGAAATTTAAAAAAAAATCGATTTGTCTTAATATATTGTAAAATATGTTTGAAATATTCTCCTAAAATTTCAAATCGATCGGAGTAAAATTCTTAGAGATAGACCTTTTGGAAGTTCCGCTCATCAAGGCATGTCTGTGTCAATTTGAAGCTTTAAACGAGTTTATCTCAAAACTCAATTTTTTAAGTCGGTGGACACGATTTCTCGTAAAGTTATAAACGGATTTTGTTCAAATTTGGCACATATCTTTGCAATAATATTATCTAGTCATCGAAGGACGAATATTTCTTTTTATACAACTAATTTTTTCGAGCCAATGCATGGTGAAAATTTGATTAAAAAATGTGTTTTCTTGTTCAAAGTCTGCCAAAAATTTTAAATTTTAATTTATTTATTTTTTCCTTCCTCCAATGACGTGATTTGTATATGTACTAACGAAATATTTTTGGTTTTTGTATTTTAGATGAACGAATAATGAGTTATGCTGTCCACGGCGAGAGCATTTTATTTTGAGACGTCAAGGGAGATGAGGTACCAACGTCTGAGTTTTCGGAATATTTGGTAAATTATTTAAATATATGTATATAAAAACAAAATAGTTAAAATTCATTTTTTAGCCTCTGAAAAACACCTAACCCCTAAACTGAGTACCTATATTGGTTGTGGTGATGCAACTGAACTGCTAGATTTAGCTGAAATTAGAGTTTTTAAATTTGCTTATTTTTAATCGGAATAATATGGAATGAGTTCAAAGTTTTCAGAATATAGAATTAATTGTGAATCGCTAATATGTTTTATGTGTTACTTTCTTCAAAAAATTTATTTTTTATAATATAAAAGTAATAATCTCCGGAATAAAAAAGAAATCATAAGGGGCGCTCTTCAATAAGTCGAGTTAGATGATTACTATTTGTTGCAACTAATATAAGCAAATATATATTTTTAGTCATTTTATTTATAGTTATTTTGTGTGAAAATCAGTTGTGGTTAGAAGTTTTCATATGAATTTATTTATTTAGAAAACTTTTGTTCAATGAAAAGTAATTTTTGTGGTTTTTCTGGTTAGTGTTGATTTACTTTGACTCTTTTCTCAATATTTAAAGTAATAAATATTATTTTGAATAATTATTATTGTGGTGTACAAACTAAATTTCATATCAACCAGTCATTTAATTGTATCTGTGCATATTTTGCAAATGATAATTATTCACTACAACCGGCGAATCATTGGTTTTACAGCCATCTCTGTTTAATTGCGATAAAATCTGTTCTTCTTCTTATTAGAGTCTTTTCGCCTTTTAGCTTTAAAGCAGATGCGTAACCACCTGACCTTTCCGAGTGCAATGGAAGTCTTCATCTATCTTTGCTGCCACCAGTGGGTACTGCTTTCAAATCTAGAGTATTTTCGTGCATACGGATTACGTAATGTCACCTAATACGCCGAACTACATATGTCAATCTCGACGTATAACTCGTAGAACTCATCGTTCTATCGACTGCAGTATTTACCGTTACGAATGCGCATAGGTTCGCAAAACATTTGTCTCGAAATCTCATAGCGCTGACTCATCAGACGTCGTCCAAGCATATGCACCATACAGCAGGACGGGAATGATGAGCGACTTGTAGAGTTTTGTATATGTTTGTCGAGAAAGGACTTTACGTTTCAATTGTCTACTCAGTTCAAAGTAGCAACCGTTGGCAATAATGATTGTGCGTTGGTTTTTCAGGCTGGCATTTGTGCTGGTTACTAGATAGACGAAATTATTTATAACCTCAAAGTTAAGACTGCCAAAAGCAGCGCGGAAGCATATAAGAGAGTACGCGGACTGTTTTTTTTTTGCTTACTAAGAGGAGATATTTCGCCTTATTATCGTCTACTACCAAATTCACTCGCTTCGTTGCCTTGTTAAAAGAATCATGTGATTTTGTACGTGTCCCTAGTAAGATACCCACTGCTATAATCTTGTAACATATTCATATTAAAACTTGTTAGTTGCTTGAGTATTAATTTGAGTTAAAAAAAACTCTTCGGACCCGTCTTGCTTTTAAATAGGTAGAAGAAGGAAAGTGTCTGAGTATCGAGATATTCAGCTATGCGTAAATAATCGGACGTGATTTTTCCTGGCAGACAAGACCTGAAAGTTTGGCTTACGAATTATGGCCAGCTTAGGGAATGCTACTCCACATTTCAGAGCCAAGTAGCATTCATGGTCATTCGCTTCATGCGATTGAATGAGGTGGGTCGGCTCCAAATGACTAGGGCTGTGTTATCTTATTCAATGGTAAGAATTACGACCACCGACGGGCTCAGTCTGGACTGCCACCATGCCTGAAGCGCCACAATTTCTCACCCACTGATAGCAGGTTACTTAACAGAGTGCAAAAATAACGACTCGGTTGTTATGTCCAAGAATATCAGGAGTACGTGCCAGCATTTGTTCATCGTCTATTCATCTCTACAAGGCTTACTATTTTCTCCAGAGTTAGGTTAAAAAAAACTTTGCTGTCGAAGGCCGTTTTAAAATTGACCAAGAAGTGGTGTATGCTGGTACATGTTGGATCTACGAGATTTGCAGCCACAAAGACAGAAAAGGCCGATCAGCTCGTTGACTGTGGGCTTAATCTTTCACCCAAGACTCTAGATAGGATATCATATGCGTTATTGAGCAGGCTTATCCCACCAGAATTGACTCTGGAAAACGCTTTCTTGTATATTTGACAGAGACCTGCAAATAAGCTGTTGCAAACACTTTTTCAGTACTTCGTCGTCGTGTTTAAATAGCTGAGCCAGTAAGCCATCAACACCCGCCCCTAAAGGTAGCAAACGCTCTTCAGACTTTTTATAGTCGGTGTGGTTGCGAGATTTTCGATCCGGAGACAGCCATGTAGGGTGCTGAATTTTATCTTCTTGTGCAGGAATGTAATACTCTACAGGCAACAACCATATTTTGGGCAGAGCAAAGTCGTTCATGGTTGACATGGTCATGGAGGTAGAATTTTCCAAACATTCTGCCAAATACATATATCTCATAGGGGACAACATGACAATATAATCACCTACTCTAGCAAAATTTTGACGTAATTTCTGGGACAACGCTATATACCTACATAAATACATGGGAGCAGCATATGATGGCTGACTACTGCTGGGCGATGCAACATGATTGTTCTGATACAAGCCGTTCGCGAAAATCGCGTACAAGAAAGTTTTTATATTCATAAAAATTCAATAATTGTTGTTTTTGGTGTAAATATTTTTTTCTGTTCAATTAAAAATCTTGAAAACACGTACAAAATCAAAATGCGACTGTCGTCCGAGTTTCTCCAATTTGAGGTGTGCGCCTTGATGTTTTTCCAAAAAATGGAGGCAACTTCAGTTCTTTCTAAGCTACCTTCGAACGACTGATGGATTTTTTTTTTGTAAGTTAAGCAATTAGAAAATTTAATTAAAATTTCATTTTTATATCATTCCAGAAGCTCATCTAGCGGGGAGCCGAGCTACTTTGCTAGCTTTTCTAGGTGCAGAACATATTTATGCCCCAACCGTGCGGAAAATGGGTGTGTTATAAACCGTGATCACAAACGGCTATTGATTAAATTTTCGCGGGGAAATCTAATTTTTGAGATTTTTACGACCAAATTTTGGCATTCTCCGGAAATAACAACCTTCTTTTGAAATTTCCTGAGGTTGGTTCTATTTGAATTATCAAAGTATGATTATTTCATTTTATGGACATCAAACAAATGTGAACTTATGTATAACGAAGTATATAATTGTACATTTTATTGAATGACGGACATTGGTGTAATTAAAGGATTGTCCATTTGGTCGCTGCGAAAACTCTATTTCGACATTTGGCAAACTTTTTTATAGAAAAGATAGGCGTTTATAAAAATGGATCGCTCAAAAACCGCACAATGCGTTCAAATTTTGGAAACCTACTACAAAAATGATGATTCAAAAGTGATGACGTGACCACTTTTCGTGCTTTAAGAGCAGATTATGGCGCACATAATCGTCCAACAGTTGGTAAAATTTTAAAGAATAATTCGAAGAGTCTGGATCGGGCGATTGACCGCTTAAAAAATAACAAAGCGGCGAGAGCCGATGACTTACCGGCAGAACTATTCAAATACGGCGGCGAAGAGCTGACAAGGAGCATACATCAGCTTCTTTGCAGAATATGGTCAGACGAAAGCATGCCTGACGAATGGAACCTAAGTGTGCTCTACCCAATCCTAAAAAAGGGAGACCGCACGGTCTGCGCCAATTATCGTGGGATAAGTCTCGTTAATATCGCATAAAAGGTCCTATCTAGCGTATTGTGTGAAAGACTAAAGCCCACCGTCAACAAATTGATCGGACCTTATCAGTGTGGCTTTAGACCTGACAAATCCACCACTGAGCAGATATTCACCATGCGCCAAATCTTGGAGAAGACCCGAGAGAAAATAATCGATACACACCACCTCTTTATCGATTTTAAGGCTGCCTTCAACAGCACTATAAGGAAATGCCTCTACGCCGCCATGTCTGAATTTGATATCCCCACAAAACTCATACGGCTTTGTAAACTGACCCTAGATAGTACCAGAAGAGCAGTCAGAATTGGGAAGGAACTTTCCGCGCCATTCGATACCAAACGAGGTTTCAGACAAGGAGACTCTTTATCGTGCGATTTCTTTAATTTGATGCTGGCGAAAATAATACGAGCTGCAGAGCTCGAGATAGACCAAGTAAAATATTCTACAAGAGTGTGCCTTTGTTGGCATATGCCGAAGATATTGATATAATTGGTTATAACACCCGCACCGTAAGTTCTGCGTTCTCCAGATTAGACAAAGAAGCGAAGCGAATGGGTCTGGTAGTGAACGAGGGCAAAACGAAATATCTTCTGTCGTCAGATAAACAGTCATGACACTCGCGACTTGGCTCCCTCGTCACTGTTGACAGTCACAACTTCGAAGTCGTAGAGAATTTCGCTCACTCTTGCCAACAGGTATTACTTTGGGCTGAGTAGGCAATTGAAAAGTAAAGCCCCCCCTTTCGACGAACCAAAACCAAACTCTACAGATCGCTCATCATTCTCGTCCTGACATATGGTGCAGAAGCCTGGACGATGTCTACATCCGATGAGTCGGCTTTAGGAGTTTTCGAGAGAAAAGTTTTGCGGAAGATTTATGGTCCTTTGCGCGTTGGCAACGGCGAATACCGCAGACGATGGAACGATGAGCTGTACGAGTTATACGACGGCATTGACATAGTTCAGCGAATCAAGAGACAGCGACTACGCTGGCTGGGTCATGTCGTCCGAATGGATGAAAGCGCTGCAGCTTTGAAAGTATTCGATGGAGTACCCGCTGGCGGAAGCAGAGGAAGAGGGAGATCTCCACTCCGTTGGAAAGATCAGGTGGAGAGTGACCTGGTATCATTTGGTATTTCTAACTGGCGCCAAACAGAAGAAGAAACGAGTGGGGTGCGCTATTGTTGACGAGACTATAATCGCGTAAGCGGTGCCTACGCCAAAGAAGAAGAAGAAGAAGAAGGATCGGTTATAGATATTGTAAGGCCTGTGCATGATCATTTCACTCTTTCCATCTCAAATATTGGCTGATGTAAGTGAAAGAATGGGTTTATTTCTCGACATATATAATAAGTCCAGCTCATAAAACAATTGAAGCAAGCTGACCGTTCACAAGGCCGTAGTTACGTCGTTTGGGTGCTTGAACAACAAGCAACGAAATTTTAACAAAAACCATGCGAAGGGGCACATTTCTCACTCGATAGATATGTAAATAAGAAAAATTGTCGCATTTGTGGCCCCGAGAATCATCAAATAATTCAAGAGAGGCAGGAGAGAATATGGGTTTATTTCGAGAGAAGTTCTCTCGTCTTGGCGATATCAATTGGCCACCGAGATCGTGCGATTTGATACCGTTGGACTTTTTAGTTGTGCTACGTGAAAGGCTGCCTTTATGCGGATAAACCTTTAATTGTTGAGCACTTGAAAACCAACCTTCGTCAAGTTATCACTGAGATACCGTGTTCGAAAATTATCTCAAGCGGAGCGAAGTTTGCAGAAGCTCACGAGGCGGTCATTTGGATGATGTAGGGTTTCATATATTATGCTAAGGTTTAAAAAAAAAGGTTCAATTGAAAAAGAATTTCATGAAGAAAATTATTTTTAATTTATTTTATTTACGTTTATTTTGGAAATCGTAAAATGGATAACCCTCTATGTTATTGGACAATGCATGCAGTCAATATTGCTAAATCAACAAGACAGAGTATTATTCAGGTGTGTTGTATATAGTTAAGTAGAAGGCTGTTGGGCGCTCTGATATGGCTGTGTTGTAGTATAACAATGAAATATTTGATTTAAATTTACTCAAATTGCAAACATAAACGAAACACTATCTATGAGAACGTATGTACATATATGCGTATGTATGTTTATCGGGCTAATTTTGATTGTACTAATCTTTATTGTATTATCTATTGTAAGTGTAAACGTATGCATGTGTTGTACATGTACCCTGGAGGAAAATATTGGAAGAACCGATTGAATGAGTAGGTGTAAAGGCAATTCTCCGAAAAGGACCGAAAATAAAGAAGCGGCTGTATAATGCAAATTACCCGTACCAAGGACAAACAAAAGGGTAGACAGTTTAAAGGAAATTCCACGTCGTTAAGGATAAACGGAGAAGCTGCAGCTACCGCAGGCAAACGAATAATCAGACTATCCTTAAGCGCGTGAACAGAATGTTTGGGTCATCTACAGGTATGTATAAAAAGAGCGGCAGCCGCTATCTCAACAAGAGACGAGTAGACAACTTAGTGGAGTTAACATTGCTGTCAGCTGTGTTGAGAAACGGATAAGCTGAGTGAAGCAGATAATAATTGTGTATCATAAAGAATTGTAAAATAAGCCATTGGCCATAGACGAAAATTGTAATTACTGTACAAATAAATTCCTGACGGTTAAGAAGCCAAACGAACAAATCTTCGGAGTTTTATTTAGCAATCCAGTGATCGGACTCGAAGGATTTGGGAAATCATCGAGGTTAACTTAACAAATTCGTTACAATATATTGGATTCTAACTAGAATACCAATGATTTACTTCTTTACATTAACTGATCAACTTACCCCCCTCTCTTTTTGCTAGCAACTGTCATTTTCAGCCCGGCGATGTCTTCCTAAATGTCCAACTATGTACATTGTATGAAACTTTTATTCGTTAAATACTGGTTCATTTTTGTGTGGGATGAGTCTTCAATTGCTAGAAATAACATTTAAAATAATTTGGCTAGAACGCCACTATGGTGGCTACTACACTCTACAAATTTACACATCCAAAGGTACGTATAAATACATACAAATCTATAGGCAAGTGTATATAATATTATTATATATTAAGATAAAATTTCCCGTTGCTTTGTGCTCAAATAATGTAAGATATATATTTGCACAACCACTTAACTATACAAGTACATACGCATACGCAAACAAACGTACACACACATAATACCCATCTTTACGATACAAATTACTAAGCATGTCATGTCAAAGGGCCAATCATTGTTTGTTTAAAGTTTGTTAAATGTATATATATGTTATGTGTGTTACTTAATTGTTTACATGCGTCTGCCTTAAGTAGGTCAGTTGCAACAATGACCGGATGGGTAATCTATTAAACAATTTACTTTGTATGAAATTCGATTTAATTGTAAATTTGTAAAGTTAATAGAGAGATATGTACGTATGTTTGCAGACAAAGCGATATGCGCATATAAATACGTGCTTTGCAGTGAAATATCAGAGAAAGCAAAGACTAATGCTAGTTTAGTATTAGAATATCTGCTACAGATATCGCAAAAGTAATACCAACGTGGAACCAGTTAAAAAGCTCAAACGAAAAGCAGAACTAACGACGGCGGTTTTCACCCCTATGCGATCAACAGCGATTGTACCTCCTCGATTTAACTCTCCAACATTAGTATAAAGAATTCAAGCGATGGAGAAATCTCGTTTAAGGGAAGGGAAGGGCTGACACGGCTTCTGGTGGTGCTCAGCGTTAGTTTACACAATTCTATATGGTACGTGAAGACATATTAGGGTAGGGCTAGCTTACAGAAGGCGTCTTTAAAATGGAGAGGTGGTGTGAATCTACCAGGTTGGAAGTCACACTTAAGAAGTCCTACCAGTTCATTAACGGTGATCTTCAGTCTAACACAGAGTACGCTAGAAAAGATTTACTCTTGAATATTGCATGTACATTTTTTATTTGAATTTCCTCATATGGCATTTACATTTTCACTATAATTATATAAGCAAAAGCACCACCTCTATTGTTTGTGTAGGATAAATATCCGATCAGCAAAGCTTATGAAAGACATCCCATATACTAATGGATTTTTTGAGTATTTCCTGTTTTAGTTGTTGGTGTCGTAGTAACCGGAAAAATATTCCCCAAATTGGCTTACGTTGAATATTTCGGAAGTGACACTACTTGGACAGAGAAAAATCTGGATTGTTCCGGTATAACTGTCGAAACTATTGGATTTTAGTCTCCTCCTACGACAGGTCCTTCTGTGGGTACATCCTTGAGCCCCCAACTCGCATTTCCTTTGTCAGCTAGTTCCTCGTACTCACACATTTCGCGCTCACTTTGTCCAGTAATGCGAAATCATCTTCTTCAACTCTTGATATTTTTTTCTCACATGGAGTGCATTGCGATCGATCGCATCATTGCGTGACACCCTGTCATATTTTTTCACTGCATTGTGAAATTCCTCATTTATCAGTTCTTTTCTAAGTATGTCGTAATCTGTTGATTTTTTACTTTAAGACGAAGTGAAGAGAACTGGAAATGCCGTGACACAGTTCTTTCCCAAAACAAATGATTGACTCATGAGCTCAGAGCAGCGATTAACAACAGTTTTTTAAGCTGCCTCTGAAAGGCTGATTGGTTTTTCTTGAGGAGCATTACATTTAATGACAGAATTATACTCGGAGGGCTTGACGTTTCCTGCAGACCGCAGACCATTCTAAAAACAACTTAACTTATAACTTTATCTATTAGTCTGGTAAGGGTTCGAATCCATGACTTTGATGAAAAAATAAATTTTGGTGACTAGTTTTTAACTAGTTCCTTTGATTGTAGGATGTCGCTGTATATTATATGTTGCATACATTAATTTGAAATATAGAAAATTTAGTGAGTTCAATTACAACTCAACCATTAATACTGTTTCCGACAGACTGAACATTCGTAAATGAAAGCCAATATTGCCTTGAATTCTCTTGATATAATTAAAATCGGTGTAGTGATTTTGTACTAAAGAATAGGTCATAGTAGGTCTTTACAAGCTCTTGCAAACGTTTCCTTCATCAATTATTACTGCAAAGAATTTACCAATTAAAACTAAAATGTTCATTGCAATTGTTGATTATTAAAACTGAAAATAATATGATAAAAGATAACACTTTGCTTCTGGTTATGACGAGAATTCAACAATGAATGATTACATTAGGTGAAACGTTGTTCAATTATGAAGCGAATATGAGATATAAAACAAAATATCATATTTGAAAACCGAACCTTATGTGTCATTTCGAAGACTTCTTCGGCCAATATTTCCCTGATGAAAGGAATGTTTCGCGCTCATAGCTCATAAAGAGAGTATGGAGGTAGGCACAATGGACCAGTTGCTTATATTAAGTAAGCACTGTAGCTGAACCAATTTAGTTAGGAATAAGAAAATGTTCCAGAACACTGAGTGTCTGAAAATATATTCATTTATCCATCCATCATATAAACTTAGCCCTTAATTTGGCGCCCATTGAAACGACATAGACACGACTTACGCAGCTATAACTTCTTTCAATCGACCATAACTTGCAAAGTAGCCGATAATTCAGCTTGTTAGTTCTTTGCTACCTTATTTGAAAAGCTAACCCGGTAGACCATTGGTTTTAATTTTTTTATGCTAATAAATATTAGCTATTCGTACTATATCTTAGCTCGATAATAGAACGTCAATTTTATAGTCATCGATTAGGTGTTGCACTTCGTTATATTCAGTGTTATTAGTATTGATGCAATTAAGAAAGCGTTTTCTAACGGGTGATCCATTTCGAGCTTCCCTACTTTTTTAAAGAAAAAACACAGAAAATTCAAATTTAATGGGGAATGTTTACTATCATTCGAAAGAACATTTTTTGGAATTTATTTTTTGAAGATTACCCCTTTCAAATGTTGGCCGCGGCTAAGTATCAGATGGTCCATCCATTAAGTCCAATTTTCGATGACTCGTTCGAGCATTTCGACTGGTAACTCGCGAATGACATGTGTGGTGTTTTGATCCAAGGCCTGAACCGAAGTAGGATTGTCCGCATAGACTTTAAACTTTACATATTACCACAGGAAAAAGTCTATTGATGTAATATCACACGATCTTGGTGGCCAGTGGATCAACCCAAAACGTGAAATTATCTGCTCACCGAAGTGTTCTCTCAATAAATCCATTGACTGATGGGATGTGTGGGAGGTGGCGCAGTCCTGTTGTAATCAAATGTAGCGGAGATCACGATCTTCAATTTCAGGCATCAAATAGTCGGTTATTATGGCGCGATAATGGTCCCTATTGACGGTTACGTTTTCACCGGCATTGATTTTAAAGAAGTAAGGACCGATGATTCCACTGGCCCAAAAACCCCACCAAACAGTTGTTTGTTTCTGGATGAAATGTCAGCTCTTGAATTTCTTCAGACTGCTCTTCGCCCCAAATTCGATAGTGTTGCTTGTTTACATGCCAACTGAGCTAGAAATGGGCCTCATCGCTGAACAAAATTTGGTCGAAAACGTCGGATCTTCTTGGAACTTTTCAAGAGCCCATAGAGCTTGAAAAGGTCGATAATGAATGCTTTGTCTCAAGATGGGTGTTGTGGGCGGTGTTGCGAATAGAGCTCGGTAGGCCGATTATTTTGACCATAAGTTAAGTGAAGCGCGCGAAATACATTCTTTACAGAATGTGATTTTTCGTAATAAAGTTGAATAATTTGTAAACATTGCTCGGGCGTAAGTCTTTTCACGATGAAATGCGAAAATAATACTGAACAAAAATTACATAACAGCTCGACACGACTCTTGTGTGATCTGTTAAAATAAAGGCTATTGAAAAAAAATTATATTGGAACAAATGTTCGTCATCCCTTGTCAATTTTGGTTTTGTAACAAACCGGTTTCGGCGAACCGCCATCTTCAGTGCTTGATTTCGAAAAAAGTACCTCTACTTGGATCACTCTTTATATGTTCTACGCATCGGTTACAGGATTATGCTCCACTGTTCGATGATTGTCTAAGATATTTTATCTTTTTGTGAATTTTTCGAACAATTCCTCTGTCGGTCCGCTTTTCAAGGTCTTCATATTTATGCATATTGGCCTCTCTCTTTTTCTCTCTGTGAATGTATCTCGCTTTTCCCTTCTTCAGATTAGTTATAAACTGACAACCTAACTTTCTTCTTTCGGTTTACCGTGATAAAATACCTTCGAGTAAAAAAACGAGAGATCATAAAAAGGCAAAAAATCCCCTACGACATTAAAGCTTTTTTTTTACAGTAATTCTTTTTGTTTTTATTGTAGACTCTATTCTAGCGTTTGAAAATACCATTAAAATTTGCTTATGTGGTTTGCGATTTCGGGTTTTCTTCGCCAGATCCCTGGAGTGTGCCGTTTCAAAGCTGTGGATGTGGATGAGTACTTTCAGAAAGCAGGAGCGCAAATGAAGTGCAGCTCTCTGTTAATGTGCGTTTCTCTTGGCAAATTGGCCAACTTTATGAAATCTTCCACGGATCTTTTCATTCGAAATCTATTCTCAGCCAAAATTCTATAATGAGGCGTAACAGTAAATTTAAATATTATAAAAATTTAAATGACATCCTTAGTTTCTCTCCAATAACGAAATAACTAAATTAATATATAAAAATTGTGTTATTATTATTTTTAATTAAGCGCTTTATCAAATTTTACAAACGATACACAAGTAGCCGGTAATTATTGCACTGCTGGGCGCAACATAATTTCCTGGAACTATAAGTATTAATACGTGCTGGCATGCCCATTGTGAGCAGGTAATGTGAAAATCATCTGCGTTTCGATACTCCGAGGTACCCAGCTGTTTATTAGGCTTAATTCCCCAAATGTACGATTTCAATTTAACAAGCAAATGTGAATAGACTTTTGGCAAGCCACAGTCACAGGTACGTTGTTACATATGTCATTTATATACTTGCATATATACATATGTACATAAGGCTGTTTGATGGATAATATTCAACACAAAACGGCAGGGATATTATCCAATAAATGAGAATCCATATATAATTGTATGAGTGCGCGTGTATGTGCGTCGTTTGATGTATGTGTGTGGATTTGTGCATTTACCAGGTATGTGTACGAGTACATATGTATGCTTGCATGTAGGTAGGTATAATGAAAATTTAATTTAAACTGGCTCCATACGCAACTAAAGCAAGCACGGGAAGCACAAGCACACACATCCATAGAAACATAAATATATTTATGTATATATGCATTTGATGTATAACATATATGCATATTTATTGCACACGCGTCGGCTAGTTTTTGTTTTTTTGCGTTTGGGTTGGCCAAAGGCGCAGGAAAATTAAGTGGAAAAATGAAAAATCCATTTTATAATGGCAATTCAGGCTGTCGCAATGCTTTGATTATATAGTAATTTATGCATGGACGCAAGCACACTAGTCCGTACACATACATACATAAATGCGTGTTGTATCATATGTGTGTGTGGGGTCTCACTGAATTCGTTGCGGTAGCACCAAACATTTATAGAGTTCATTGAAATTTATTGCGATTGCCCAACAGAGATGCGAATTAAGAGCATAAAAATATTATGTATTTTATTAGTCAAACTAATAGTGCTACTTGTTGTTGCCATTGTTGTGTTTTGTGTTGTGTTGCATGCAATTATTTACAGTTTGAAAAAAATAAAGGGAAATAAATAAATGAAAATACCAAAACACCGTTAAAAATGTAAATTAGGTAAATATGAAATTCCAAATGATTTTCTTTCTCGCTTCTTTTCTCTCTTTCATTCTCTCTCGCGTTTACGCTAACTTCAGCCTTTTGTATCTATGCTAATTGTAGCGCTATTAAGCAATTAAATATACTAACGAGAGAAATTACATATTTTATAATTTATTATACTAAGAAAGGGTTATCCGTTTAGAGCACTGCACTTTCTGTTTTGTTTTAGTTAAAATTCAGGCGTTTATGAAAACGGATCGCTTAACAACCGCACAACGCATTAAAATTGTTGAAAACTACTACAAAAATGGTGGCTCAAACGTGGCAAGGTTTCGTGCTTTAAGAGGAGAATATGGTGCACATAATCGTACAATTATTCAAGAAATTGATAAAATTTTCAAGAAATTTTAAGAGACTGGATGGGTTAAAGACATTGTAAGGCTTGTGCATGATCGTTCCACCTTAAATATCGCTTCGAGTGTGTCTATTTCTCCACGTTTTCAAGAGCTGGGTCTTTCTTAACGTACACTGCGACGTATTTCGCACTCAAACTTACACCTACATCCATATAAAATCCAGTGCGCATTACAAATGAAGTCGATTCTTTTTTCCGCAGTTCTGCTCCAAAAGTGATACACAGGATGTGCTTCTCTTTCGGGTATTTTCATTCATCCGGAATATTAGTTTTGTGCCTCTGGCTCCTAATTCGCTGAACTGTACGTTGACAAATACCTCGTGCAACTCCTTGTACCATCATCAGTGTTATTCGTCGACGTTAATACGCAGGAAATCAGCAAACCGATTCCTCGGTTGATTGTCTAAACTACTGCATGGAGTAGTAGGATGGGTATGACGGCAGCAGGAATCCTCACCAAAGTTCTCAAGATTGAACTCGTTATAAAATTGGGGAGTCCCATCAACATAGGAGAATTATATCGATCAATATCTCTCCTCTTCCTAGTACTGAAGGCACCAGAGGCCTTGCTGCTCCCGTTTTTTACACTCAAACTGAGACCAGAAGCACATCAGCATAGCTTCTGCAAAGTGCACAGAATCATCAGTGAACTTAAGGCCATAGACAATCGGATAATCCATGGGTTTAACCAAAATCGATCCCGGGCGCGAGCTATTCTGGTAGTACAGGATTTGCTTAAAGTCTTTGACATGGTAAATCATGCATTTGTACCAGCAGAGATTGAAGGATTTTCCTTACCGCTGAGATTGAAGAGTTTGTCTACAGTCATCGGTAGAATTTTTTGGCAAAAACTCAAAGCTCCGAAAAGTTAAGAGTGGTATCTTCTCCCAACTACTCTTTCATTTTTATACTTCGAAGCTCCCTACACCACCAGAGGGTATTTCCCTGATCTCATACGCCGATGACTGCTCGATAATCCTAGCTTGAAAATAAAATAGTATATTATTACAGCCTTTAATCACTTTTTTACTGCACGACAGTTATGACTTTAACCAAGGAAATTCTCGGCTACCCAACTGGACGAAGGAGTACTGGCTCAAGCTGAATGGGAAGGTCGACGACGTCAAACTTCTCACAATAAATAACCCGAAACCATTGGGGGTCACGTTCGACAGCCAGTACTTCTTCACTTGGCACACGGCTGTGATTTCCACCATAGCACAAAGCCGCAACAAGATCCTCAAATCACTAGACGGCACCACCTGGGGAAAAGATAAAGAAACGTTGTTGAAAATTTATAATTGGGCACCGGAGTCTAGCGAAATCTTTGCCAAAGATGCCATCATAGAGACCATGCTGGCAGATACCTACTGGAAGCTAAATCATTGCCTAGGCGTAGCAGGAAAGGAGTATTCGACCTTAAGGGCCCCACTCTAGCTCCGAACAGAACCGCTAGACAGGACGATATACTGACAGGCCCTGATCGCCATTCACAGAGAGTCTGTCCACACTTTTATAAATTTTCTTCCCGTGAATGGCGTACTGGCGAAGAGCGCAATCAAGCTGCCTCGCTAGACCCGAGTAATATTGAGACAATTAAGGTCTGTACTGCACTGTAGTAGACTCAACCTACCTAGATATACTTAGTGTATGTCTTGCACGAAATGAGTCTTCGCAAGACATTGCCCACTAAAACCTACTCATTTAACCTGTCGAAATAGCTCGTTTCTTGACATAGATTATCTTTGCCTGCTTCTAGACGGGTTTTAGCAAGTCATTTTGACGAGTTCATCATGGGTATGACGCACGTGAATGACTGGCGTCGAGAATTAGTTAGTTTAGATGAGGTGGAGCTGTATGTCATAAATCTGCAAACTCTTACAAGTTGGTGAAGGAAGAAAATGCAAAGATTATTCAAAGTCTTCCTTCAGCCAACTGCGATAGTGACAAAGTGCCATGTCTTTTGCGTAAATGCTGACCGGATAAATGCTAACCGAATAAAGTACAGTCAATGTCCAGTCAGTACTTTGGTCGGGCGTGAATTTCATCTTGGAATGAAAAAGATTTTTCTTGTCCTTTTGGGGTCCACCTTTGAATAAAAGGATCCCACAACCTCGCATGTGAAGCGGCTATTACAGCGCGGCTGAGCTGGTTCAAGGAACACACCGCATATTGACAAACGAACCTACAAACACTTTGTCCGACATTAAAAAAGCAATGACACATATACGCGGAAGCTAATCAGCAATGCAATAATTTCTCTGTAACCCGGTACTCATGTGAATTTAATTTTGAGCTACATCGACAACACAACGGACAATAATGATAAGCCCTCCTTCAAAGTTTTGAGTTCATCTTTAGTGAATCCAGGGCAATAACCAATAGCGCACAACCTCCACCTGAAAAATACCTCAATTCTCTGGAAACCCTATGGAAAGATAGTTCCGGATAGAAGAGCTACGTAATGACATTTTATTTAAGCTGCAACCAGGCTGTGAAAGAGTGTAAGACCCCTTTCTTATAGTGTTTCTGTGCCATCCAAGTCTTCTGCAACATTTGAAATACTGAGGAGACACTTTTCAGCTGTAAAGTAATTCGAGTCCCTTAAGAACAGCAGTTAGTCCATGTCCAATAAATCAGGCTCTCTGAGTTTAAATGACATTTTATAGTACTGTGCTGAAAATACAAATACGAATGCCAGATGAAAGGGGAATACCGATAACTACATCTAATTCTATATCGCGAGAATCGATTATTCGTTATAGAGAACAATCGTTACGAACTTTGCAGAAACGTATGCGGCAGGTATATAAAAAGCGGCGGCCGATACCGCACTGTAGAGAACTCGGAAGTGAAATCTTCGTGGTGAATATACCAAAATTGTTTCTGCATGTTAAGCATCAAGCTAAAGGGAACCATGTTTTAGAGATAATTTTCAACTGCTCAGCCGAAAATTCGGTAAAAAAGGCAGACTTAACTATAGTTACATAGATCTAGTGTACTACCCCGCTTCCAACTTGTGGTGTGCTTCTCCGATTGCCTAATAGGTTTCTATGAGGAACTTTAAGTTTCATGTCCAAAATACATTTGGACTGGTCAGTGTTTCAGCCCATGAATCTCCTCCTCCTTAGCGTAGCACTCCCTCGCCAACAACGGTCTATGTTTGACAATTCCTCTACAACAACTAACATTTATACGCAGCTTAGTGTGGAAATCTTGCCGCAGCATTATGTTAAATTATACTTAACTCATTATAGCATCACTAGAATCATCTCACGTTGTATTACACATTTCGCAGCTTAGCGGTAGCGGTTCATAGAAAATTACAAAAAAAAAAAAATAAACCCAAAGGCAGCTCGATGTGGCGCGACGTTTAGTTTGGTTCGGTTTACTGTTGGTGAATAAATGAATGATGAAGTTTGACGTCCTTTTCGAAGGATAGCGCGCGACAAAATAGTCAAACAACTAACACATGTGTGAGTGTATGTACATACCTCTATGTATGTATACTGCTGTAGCTGCTGGTGGCTGTGCCACAAGTGGCCATCTAAAGTGGCATGGTTGGTGGTGGTTATGAAATGCAAAATAAAATTGGCGAAGAAGCCTGGCAATAGAGCGGGTTAAACATTAACACGGTCAGTGAGTTTTAATTAGCGTTTTTAGTGCTGCGAGCATACAAAACACGGTTTATATATTCTATTTCTTTTTATTTTAATTTTAGTGTTTTGTTTATTCATTATTTGTTTATTTTTTCTTTTCGCTCTACCTTTATCGTTGTTGTGGGGAACATTTTCTATGCAGAACAGTCAACATTTGAGTGAAATTTCTATCTCGAAACTTTTGAAAGTTTTTGCTTTTGTTGTTTTATTTGTTGTTTTTATGTTTTTGTTTTTTGTTTCCTTTTTTTCGCATTTTGAGTTGCCTGCATAAGCAAAATGTTTGAGCAAAAAAAAAGGAGAAAAAAGAACACTAAAAAGTTAACAGTTAAACAACAAAAAGTGTGTGGTAAATGAATGACATGAAGGACTTTTCTTCAATACATATGCGGAAGAGTATTTGCATGTATGTAAGTATTTACATTATCCCCACGTATGGTCCGTTGGAGTACCCACAATTATACTCCTCTGTGTGAACTATTGGATTAACTCATTTTTTTATACGAACTTAGTGCGGCACGACCATTCTTCGTGTTATACCGAGCGCAATCACTACACGAAGTTACAATTTCATAATACTCGTATACAGAAAATGTGTGTGTGAAGCTGAGTAAGTTTTGTTTCGCTGTTGAGCTCTGCTGGTAGGCAAAAGGCGTGCAGAATTTATTATTTTTTCAATGAAAATACGTAGAACGAATATGCAACCTAATAGATATTATATATTTATAAACAATAAATTATTATTATTAATAACACTTTATAAATATAGGGTTCTTCAACAAGATTGATATGATTCCTTTAAAAAAAAACATTTGTTAAGGAAATTCAAATGTTTTTTTTTTGTTTAATATGAAGTACAATCGACACAGTTAAGTTCTGAATATAACATATTTCAAATGGCCTCCACGACTTCTTTTGCAGGAACGAATTCGATGAAACCAATTTTTGCTCACTTTTTCCACTAAATCAAGTCGTATGTCATGAATAGCACCTTCAATATTGACTTTTAAAGCTTGAAGAGAGCCTGGTTTCTTGCTAAAGACCAATGACTTCAAATAACCCCACAAGAAGTAGTATAATGGTGTTAAATCACAACTTTTCGGAGGCCATTCAATGTCAAAATTTCTTGAAATAAACGAATCTCCAAACTTCTCTCGCAATAATTCGGTTGTTGCACGTACTGTGTGAAACGTAGCCCCGTCTTGTTGGAAACAGATATTGTTAAGATCAACTTCTTTCAGTTGTGGCCATAAAAAGATCTACACCGCTCTCCATTGACAGTAACGGTGCTACCATCTTCATTTCGAAAAAGGTACGGACCGATGATTCCACCAGACCAAAAACCACACCAAACTGTCAATTTAGATGAATGTAATAGTTGTTCATGAATAATTAATGGATTTTCTTCGCACCAGAATCAACAGTTTTTTATTTACCTCACCACCAGATGAAAGTGGGCCTCCTCTGAGAAGATGATTTTTTTGAGGAAATCGTTATCTTCTTCAAGTTATTCCAAAGCAAAATCAGCAAATTCACGACGATTATAGCGGTCCATGGATGAAATTGTAAACATTACTGAATACAATGAAAAAAAGGCAGATCATGACATATTAAAAATGTCCAAAACGACACTTAGATATCATATCATCCCTATTGGAAAACCCTTTATATTAGCTTTTACCTACTTTTCACCAAAGCATATTGTATTCGAAACTAAGAGTATGTTCGAATGTAATTTTTCGCATATACTCCAAAATATAATCCGCTGTAGGTACTCCATGGAGTACTCGGGTGTTATACAAAGATGGATTATATGGGCCAGCCGTAGAACATCCCAATGTTAATTGGACCGTACTTTTTGTATGGAGTGTGGTAGGTTTTGGCTTACTCTATTGTGCGCATGGTGTGCACTTGTATATTTCACGCGTGCATGGAGTACTCTCGTTGTTTGCAGGGATATTGATGTACCTATGTATATAATAAAAAATATATATTTAAAAATATATATTTATATAGTGAGTAGTGAGTTTAGAACAGGTTTTTCGTTTACCTTATGGTGTTGCAGATGTGTTGCCTGTGTGAGACATACATATGTACGTGCATATAGTGGTATTAGTATCGCCGCTTTTATGTGAAATAAATATATTTACATATGTGTGTGTATACACATACATATGTGTTTGGTGCCGGGCTACCATACTTTTTGAAATTCTGTTTATGCACTACATTTCATATGCAAAAGTTTTAGGGGTACTAATTTCAAGATATGCGCGAATGCACAAAATGCAAAATTTCCTAGCGAAAAAATCATAAAAAGGGCGGCCTTATAGAAATAAGCCTATGTGCCTTTATATGAGAGAGATTTAAATAGATTAAATATATGGCGACCCCAATAGCTGAGTAGTGGTGTGCATTGCCATGCGGAAGACCAGATTTCGATTGCTGTCTTCACCAATATCATCCTCATAAAAATTCATCTTTCTTTCGTAGTATTTGTAGTATTTTGTATACAAAATATTTAGCAACCCTAACTTAAAATTCTATTACTTTAAGCTTAACTCGATACATAAATTTTTTATCAAGAGCTTAACTTCAAAAATATGTTAAATTTGAAACCTTTAGGCTTTATTCGATGTACTCCTACCACTTAAGATATTGATATTGACTCGGGGATATATACTAATAAAAAGAAATGGCCAAGAAATCGATATTACGTCTTCCACAGAATTTCTTAATTGGCGCTTATGCCGCTATAACCGTGTCAACTATACGACATTAATCGTTTCTTTTTTTGTTGCTGCTTGGTGCTCATTGCAGATAATAATCGAAGGCCACTCTGATCCAACAGAAACGAGGTTTTCCACTTCCCCTACTTCCATATGCATGTACAGCGTCGAAAACTTTCGGAGTTGGAGTAATTTCTTCCATCCGAATAACAAGATCTAGCTAGCGTAGTCGCTTTATTTTTTTATTCGCTGAACTAGGCCAATCTACCTTTGTGGTATTTGCGTAGTAAATTTCCAAAATCTTTCTCTCGAAAATTCTTAGTCTTAGTCATTGTCTAAGCTTCTGCAACATGTATCAGGATGGGAATGATGATCGAACTGCGGTGCATGATCATTGTTTTCGTCCTTGTCCCGTCCATTGCAATTATTGGACAGCGCTAATGTCCGTCTTTAGTCTTACGAGGACAGTAATCAGTTGGACAGCTGCAAATTTCCAATTAAGGGACAGGGCATTCCAGGTTCATGTCCTCAACTTGTAGTCTATGATACATTTGCCGCATCAACATCGAAATCCGCTATGCAGCCGAAGGCTGGGTGAATAGATGCAGCAAAAAGGCTGTAGTGATTCCTTAAACTGAAGCTATGCTTATTTTATTCATATTCTAAGAATGCACACGGGTTGATTAATGGTTTTCGCACGCAATAGTAGAGGCCTTGCTTGCGGTACAGTAGAGCTAAATTTGTAAGCAGTCTTGACAAAAATGGAAATTGTTTAATTTTGCCATCAAAAAAGCTTTCAAAACTCAGTGACGTAAGTGAATTGAAGAAACTTTCAGAGCGCGTTAATGTAAGAGCATTGATCATGGCTCACTATTTTCGGTTTCAGCAAAAATCATATAAAATATATTTTTTTTCATCTTAGGAATTAAATAAATTAGAATTATTTTTCCAAATTTATATTATTTTATTATAAAATGTGTCATATTTTTAACTAGAGCTGATATAGAAATTTCAATCGCGAAATTGAAATTGTCATCAAAAATTGAACTAAAGTCATGTAACATAACGCAATCATCAGTGTTATAAGTATTATTTGTTGTTGTTGTTGTAGCGGCATACGTCAGCCCGGTTGAGGGTCAGCCAAGCTCAGTTTTAGTCATCGAGGTCATCTAACGGGAGGCCCAGGAAACGTGCTATTTCGACGGGTTCGGATCAAAGGGAGAGGGGTGTTAGATGATTCGGGTTAAGTGAGCATGCAAAGAGGTGGTTAGTATCGTACGGGGATTC
Organism: Neoceratitis asiatica; assembly: GCA_030068015.2. Lineage (NCBI taxonomy): Eukaryota > Metazoa > Arthropoda > Insecta > Diptera > Tephritidae > Neoceratitis > Neoceratitis asiatica. The sequence goes on from CM061529.1 coordinate 44,116,522, forward strand.
TTTGCATGCAGGACATATGTTGGGTATGTCAGGGTCGAGTCTGGATAGGTAGGAGTTAAGTCTACTACAATATCCAGACCTTAATTGTGCCAGGGTTACGCGGGTCTCACGAGGCAGCTCGAGCTCTTGTTCTGCGATGGGAGGTGGTTTGACTCCGAGAACACCATTCACTGGAAGAGAGTTCAAGAAGGTGTTGACGGACTCTCTGTGAATGGTGTTGATGACCTGTCGGTACGCCGTCCTGTCCAGCGGGTCTTGTCTGTAATGCTGTATGTCATCCCGGTAGTCAAGTACTCCCTTCCTGATGTGCCTAGGTGGTGGTTCGTCTTCCAAAATGTGTCTGTTAGGACATAGCATAACGTTATGCTCCTTAACTGGGAGCATGGGAGTTTCACTATGTAAGTGGTGCTCCGGCGCCATCAGAGGGTTTCCCGTCACGGTCCGAAGGGCGGTGTCTGAAGCTTCTTCAACTGCGTCGCGCTAGTCCCCGGCGTCCAAATCGGCGCAGCATAGTTTACGACCGGCCGGCCAATTGCCTTGTACGTTGCCAGCAGCGTTTCTTTGTCTTTCCCCCAGGTGATACCGGCTAGCGATTTGAGGATTTTGTTGCGGCTTTGTACTTTGGTGGTAATTGCAGCCGTATGCGGAGTGAAGCAGTGCAGGCTGTCAAATGTGACTTCCAGTAATTTTGGGTTGTTCGTGGTCGGAATTTTTACATCATCGACCTTCACATTGAGTTCTAGCCGGTACTCCTTCGTCCAGCTGGTGAAGAGGGTGGCAGAGGATTTCGTGGGCTGTAGATGTAAGTGCCGTGCAGTGAAGAAGTTGGAAAGGTCGGCGAGGTAGAAGTTTATTGTAGAACATAGGCTATCAGTATGCTGGCCAGACGTCAAAATCAAACATTCATCGGCGTATGAGATCAATGAGACGCCCTCTGGTGGTGGAGGAAGTCTCGAAATATAGAAAATAAACAGCATTGGGGAGAGGACACCACCCTGCGGAACCCCTTGTTTAATTTTCCGTAGCTTTGAGGTTTGACCTCGAAAATCAACCGATGATCGTCGACCACTCAGGTAGTTCATGGCCCACCTCTTCAACCTGGGCGGTAATGAGGAATCCTCAATGTCCAATAGTAGCACTGAATGATTTACTGTATCGAAAGCATTCGACAGGTCCAGTGCTACTAAGACAGTTCGCGCACAGGGTCGATTTTGGTTGAGGCCATGAATTATCTGGGTGTTTATGGCGTTAAGTGCAGTTGTGGTGCTGTGCACTTTTCGGAAGCCATGCTGATGTGGAGCTGGACTCAGATGTTGTGTGAGTGACGGGAGCAGCAAGGCCTGAATTGTCTTCGCTACTGGGAAAAGGAGAGATATCGGACGATAAGAGTCTCCTTTGTTTGCAGGTTTCCCCGGCTTTAGTAGCGGACAACTCTACCCAGTTTCCACACGTCGGGTATAATTAGAGTGGTCAGAGACAGATTGAGAAGCTTGGTGAGAAATTCTGCTCCCGCTGGGCCCAAATGTTTTAACATCAGCATGCTTATTCCGTCGGGGCCGATAGATTTGGAGGCTTTCGCTTTCTCGATAACCCCCTGAACCTCTTCCCTGGAGAAATGAAGGGCGCAGTGTGAATAGCCGGCTAAAATAGCTCGCGCACCTCTCTAAAGATATGAACTGCACATGTACATCATATCATTCACGAATATTTGAGTATGAGAAATCTCTGTGCATTGTGGATACCGCGCGACCAAAAATAACGACAAGTTGATGATTCGGAGCAGTGTTTGGAGATGTTCAAGGACGTAACAAACCCGAGTTTTTGCGTCGAAATGTGACTAGGCGTGGTCACCGAATGAAATTTCCACCCGATCATCACATCTGCTCGGATTAGACAACGATTTGACTGTTGCCCAAAGCTTGGTTACCCCAGAGGAGAGATTGCAGGGCCTTAAGTGCTCCTCCCACTTCTTCCGCTTGTGGATGTTGACCTTGTTCCAAATCTCGGCGTTAAGTTCCACAATACGGGGATCACCGGGATCGGCCAGGCGTAATGTGTCACGCCTTGTCGCTAAAATCGCCGCTTCGGTGGGGAAATGAGGGCGGATTTCCGCGATTAGACCTGAAGGTATGAAGCGGGCGGCAGCAGACACGACAATTTTGCGGAATGTCTTTTCTGCAGAGAGGACGTTGGTGGGAGTGGGGAGAGCACTGAAGGCGCTCTCAGTAAATTCCGTGAAGCCGGACCAGTTAGCTTTATTAAAGTTAACCGGTGGTCCACGGAAATGAAGTCGGGAGGCCTGTCAATCGAGATGACTATGGGCAAATGGTCTGATGCGAGTGTAAGCATAGGTCGCTAATCTATGCAGTTTATCAGACCAGCGCTAGCTATTGTTATATCAGGCGAGCTATGGCAGTTGCCCACAATCCTAGTAGGGGCTTCATCGTTCATTGTGCAGAATGTCGAATTGTCTATATGTTCCGCCAGCTCCATTCCTCGACGATCATTTGACAGAAAGGAATTCCAAAGGTCGTGATGCGCGCTAAAGTCGCCCAAAACCAAACAGGTTTCACCTCTGGGTACCGCACCTATATCAGGACGGTATCCAACTGGGCAACTTGTAACGGTAGAAATGTATATATTAAATATTTCGAGCTCGACACCGCCTGACCGGATAGATATGCCCTGACATTCTAGGGTAGTATCCCTTCGGTCGATGTCGCCGTCGATAAGACAATACTGCACGGTGTTGTGTAGAATGAAGGCCAAGCCTCCACCATGATCTCGCCCGCGATTCTTTCTTATTATATTATAGCCAGCCCGGCTCAGAAGATCTGAGCGGGCGATCAGATTTGTTTCTTGGACCGCAGCTATTGGCAGACGTTCCCGGCTCATAAAGTCGACTATATCGTCGATCTTTCCTTGGAGTCCATTGCAGTTTAATTGTACGAGTCTAAAGTGTCTCGGGGGAACGCTCGTAACACGGGGGTGAGGGAGTTATGCGTGGGTCTTGATTGTTGCAGCTGTGTGACCCGCTGTGGTGGTTGCCGCACATTGGTGGTAGTTGGCGGATGCGTAGTATCTACAGGCGGGTGCAGACTCCTACAGCATGGGACAACGAAAGCACTAATCCACTTAGGAGTGGTGCGCAGACCAGAGCACTACCGAAAGTGGCACCAGCCAGTGCATGAGTTGCATTTGACTGATGCTACATTCCGCCCTACTATGGTCTGACCCACGGAACAGACTGTACGGGGTACTAGGAGCTGCTGATTAGCCCCCGCACGGCAGGTGGATCTGGATGGAGGTGGGGGAGGGTTGGGGTGAAGGAAATTGGGAGTCATGTTTAGGGGATCTCCGTTGGGCCGTGGAGGCCTGGGGGGAGTTACCCAAAGTGGATAAATGTGCTGAAGGCACTGCCGTATAGGCTAGAGGCGCAGCTGGGCGCTGGCAGCATGGAGCCATGTAACGCGTGGTCGACTCCCCATGGCCTGAACAGATCTTAAGATACTCCAACCATAGCACTGGTTGCATCCGAGGTGGAATAATGGTGGAGTCGTCTTTGGCACACGCAGCAGAAATAATCCTTCGGACCAGGCTTGGTTTCTACGCCAGCCCTGGTGAGAAGGATTTGGAGCAGGCCTGTTGCGAAATGTTGCTTCATTGATGCACTAAAACTAAAATTACCTGATGATCTAAACGGGGTTAGGTCGCCGAAAGGGTGACAGCCCTTGGCAGTATAAAATCCGGGTCAACTCCGGTGCGTAGAACCGGCTGTCAGGGAGTCGTATTATTCATCCTGTTTGAATGGAAACGGAAGAAGTAGTGCATAATATAGGTGAGATCTCAATTATCAATCTTGACATAGGGAAAATTCAAAAAGAGTTCAATTTATCTTCAAAATTATCCGGCAGATTTATCTGAAATTTTGTTAGCTTGGACCGATATATTTACCCGAAATTTAGTGTAAAGGTAGCTTTTTGATTAGATTAGCATGAACAGTTTCCGAAGTTCCATCATGGATTCAACCATAAAAGATTGGTATGCTAAGTTCAGACATGGTGAAATGAGCACGATGAAGAGGTTGTTACCGACGGAAACATATAAAAAAATCCATAAAATTATTTTGAATGACCGTAAATTGAAACTGAATAAAATAGCAGACACTCTAAAGATATGAACTGCACATGTACATCATATCATTCACGAATATTTGAGTATGAGAAATCTCTGTGCATTGTGGATACCGCGCGACCAAAAATAACGACAAGTTGATGATTCGGAGCAGTGTTTGGAGATGTTCAAGGACGTAACAAACCCGAGTTTTTGCGTCGAAATGTGAAATGGAGGAAATACGGCTTCATCAACTTCATCTGAGTGGACTGCACACGATGAACCCGCTCGAAAGCGTAGAAAAACACAACAGACGGCTGGCAAGGTTATGGCGTCTGTATTTTGGAATGCGAATGGGAATGATTTTCGTCGACTGCCTTGAAAGACCGTCAACAGCGACTATTACATAGCGTTATTGGACCGCTTGAAGAACGAAATCGCCGAAAAATGACCGCATTTGAAGAAAAAGAAAGTGCTGTTCCACCAAGGTAATGTACCGCGCCTCAAGGCAGTGAACTAGATGGCAAAAATCCATTAATTGGGCTTCGAATTGCTTCCGCAATCACCCTATCCTCCATGTCTGACCTACAGCGACTATTTCCTGTTCTCAGATCTCACAAGAATGTTCGCTGGGAAGAAAGCTTCGTCGAATGAAGATATGAGCGCGGAAGCTGAGACATATTTTAAAGTAAAGGACAAATCGTACTACAAAAATAGTATCGAGAAGTTGAAGGGTCGCTAAAATCAGCGTACTACAATTGAAAAGAACTATGTTGAATAAAAGAAATGAGTTTTGCCAAAAAAAAATTGTTTTACTATGGTAGGCCGAGGAACTTTTCAATTGATCTGTTATGGTCATATTCAAAATGCCGAATGATTCCATAAAAATCAATTCTGAAGGTTATTTTTATGTAACCAATACAAATTTTTATACAGTGCATGACGGTTCCACTATCATACCAAGGTATCTGTAACAATACAAGGGTATCTATTACAAATAATCTCTCTTTTAATATACTTAAATAAAAATGTACGAATGTACATATATATGTATGTTTGTGGTGTAGACTTCTTTCACTTTGTAAATTAATAATATTGATTTAGTTGTGGTCGCGATACTTCAAATTTTGTAATTGCGACAGCCAAATAAAGTCTGAAAGCGACCCCGAGTATGTATTTGGTTGTTGCTTTAAGTGCACGAGTATGCCCTGTGGTGAAATTATTACAAACTTTCAGAAAAAAACTAATCTAACTTAAATCGTACTAGTCCGAAAAATGCTGTACTTTCATAGCCGAGCAGATAACAGTGCGTACTACCATACGAAGGGTCATATTCTCAAAACTAATGCAAATTAATGAATTTTAAATAAATTTTTCTGATGACAGTCTCTTTTGAAATGAAAATCTCCTAATAAAAGCCATCAGACGTTTTGCATCACTGCTTTCACGTCTACTAATTTTTTATTAGTGCTGTTCCATGAGTAAGTAACGTGACAAAGTCGGTGAAGAAAATTCGAAATTAATAATTTTTTCATCCATTTTGAACTAGTATGCGCCTAGTATATAACAGACGATTGTCATCTCATATGACATCTTCGCGTTAAAAAAGGTTTATTTAGAAACAAATTGAGTGACTCTCTGGTTTTTCGGAGTAGCTTATGACTAGTTCATTTTACCACAGTATATCCTTGTAATTGTATGTAAGTATGTGCGTCGGTAAGTGTAGCTGGGGCTGTGTCTTGATTATCTATTTATATATCTATTTGCGTGCTTGCGCTCCCAGTCTGCCCCTATATCTATAGATTTATCTGCCATCGTCTATCGCTCACACATACTAATTATTTTTATGTAAGAGAGGACATTGGGTAGCGGTCACATGAAATGACCGATTTGTCGCTGATATACCAAAGAGATTTTCTTCATCATTCTATTCACGGTTTTCAATTTGACGAGCATACTTAATGCCATACCAACCGCCAGTATTTGGTTGGGTACGTACGTTCTCTCATCACGCCGTCATTATTAGCACAACAACAACAACAACAAGTAAAGCACGCTATCACTGGGCACAACAATTACCAAAAGTGTCAATTGAATTGGGTGTCTGCGAAGCTTTTATTTGTACTATTTTCGCTTTACATTTTGATTTTATTTCACTTTGCGTTCACTTCATTTGTATTTTAGTGTGTGTGTGTGTGTGTGTGTGTAGCGTGGATGTTGAATTAGTAAATGGGAATATTCTGTTTTGTCCGTCTGTTTGAACTGTCGCGTGGAATAACTGAGTGAAATATTTAAGTGATTGAAATGAAAATTCATTGCTGCTAAACTACTCCTATATTATATATTATATTTACTTCTCTACTGACATATATATTAACCGAAGATGAAGTGAAAATCTGCCGGATTAATCGAAATAGATTAGAAAATACTTTGAATTTTCTTCAATGAAATTAATGCATATTGTCGGAGAGTTCAAAGTGTGGGTTTCTGTCTGCAGTTCAAGCGACATCTCAAACAAAGTCGGCAAAGCTGAGGGAGGCCCCCTTGCAGAGTGCACGTTGATTGCGTACAACAGAGTGGATGCGAGATTCAGCGTTGAAACTCGTTTTTGCTTTACTGCAGGATTACTTGTGGTCTGGCATAGACACTGGTCCTGTAGTCACTTGTAGCAAACGACCTCCTTATTAAATTTGTAACGCATAGGTTTAAGCAAGCCTCTAAGACAAGTTCCTATTAACCACTGAAGGAATTAAGCTCTAAAAATCCATATAACGATGGACAACTTTAGCACATTTGTTAATAAATGAAGATAAAGCGGGCATGGACACATTTCGTTAAAAAATACAAAGTTTCTACTTGGAAATCTCCAAAGCTGAATGGCATGGAACTAGCATTGGATGATCGATGTAAAGGAGCCAGTAGTCCTTTTACGAATGTAAGAAGATCTCAAAAAGGAAAGGAAATGAAAACCAAGAAAAAAAGGATAGCTGAAGACAGGCTCTCATTCGTTTAAGATATGAGAAGAGGAAATTTCCGCTGGACGTCACATATGGAGGATAGGATGGATGCGGAAACAATTCGAAGCCCAATTCGTTGATTTTTGTCGCCAATTTCACTGACTTGTTACACGGTGCATTATCCTGGTGAAACAACACGATTTCGTTCTTCAAACGGTCCAATAACGCTATGTAATAGTCAATGAAAGTCATTCCCATTCGCATCCCAAAAAAAAAAAAAAAAAAAAAACAGACGTCATAACCTTGCAAGCCGACTGATGAGTTTTTCCACGCTTTCAAGTGGGATCATCGCGTAAAACTCTCTCGGATGACAGTCGATTGGACTTCGGAGTGAAATAATGGAGTAATTTTTAATCCATTCTTACATCGACTCTTGAACATCCTCAAACACTGCTCCGAAACATGAATTCGTAGTTCTTTTTGGTCAAAAGTGAGTTCGCGTGGCACCCACATTGCACAGAGAATTCTCATACCTACGTTTATTTGATTTCTCTAGAGTGCCTGCTATTTCATGCAATTTCAATTTAAGACCACTCAAAATCATTCTGTAGATTTTGTTTGATGCTTTCGTCGGTAACCACCTGTTTTGGGCATCCACTGAGTTCACCAACTTCGGTGCTCATTCCACTACGTCTAAACTTGGCATACCAATCCTTGATGGTTGACTTTCCTGGGGAAGGGTTCGAAAACTCGTCATCAAGCCAAGGTTTTGCTTCAACTGTTTTTTTCTTCAAAAAGCAATATTTTATCAACACGCGAACTTCCTTTTTATCCATTTTTTTCACAATAACAAAAGTTGCTTCACTCAAAACGCTATAATTCATAAACTAATGATCCGATGGCCGTCAAATTTATACACGCGTCTTTTGAAAGTTAGGGCTAACTAAAAATTGGAATTAATTTAATTCTAGTAGCGTTATCTATTTGTCAGACCGTGGTCTTTTCAATTAATCTGTTATACACACAAGAATGGAAGAAAGGAAATCTGTTACATCGGAGGTCTCTTGTAGAGCCTCAGATTTTGCTCAAATATTTACGAGCAGTGTGAGCATTTGAGCAACGAGCACTCGAATACCTGCTTGTTGCTTATTACTCGAAAAATTTTCGAGCTGAGCACGAGCATATCGAGTATTTTGTCAAAAACTTTGACTTTTACTCAGATATTTTTAAATAAATTTTATATTTATTTATGCAAAGTTTAAAATTTATTGAAACGCCAAAGAAATTTTGAAAAAAAAAAATTAAATTTTTTTTTTGTTCTGCAGAGCAGTTGAGCAAATAGCGAGTATCGAGCGAGCATAGAGCTGCTCGCAGTGCTCGATACCTGGGTACCTGGAGCTCTAGTATGTAGGTCTATTTCTGGATCTTTGTCAGCCATATCGGTAGATAGTGTACCACAAAAGACCTACAAAATTTGGTTGAGTTCCGTTATACGGGGCAAAGGCGTTATCCAGACGGGCGGACTAAATCGATTCTTGCCGTGGAGTTAGAGTAACATTACCTCACAACAATAACGAAGAAGCAACTAATAAGACATATTTTGGGTCGCATGATACTTATAGGAATGTAACAAATATATAAACAATCACATATGTATACATACATATGTATTCCTTAATTATGTGAACAGTCATTATTACTCGTGTTGTTACTATTTTCCATCTCTGGGCGATTGTTTACATTCAATTATAATCGAAATAATTGAATTTTAATTAAACGAAATTATATATGGCAACTGACGAAGCGGCTTCCCACCGAAAATTGATGGACAAAAGGCAGCAGCAGGTTAACCGCGGAAGTGTGTAGAAGCGGCAAACCAAGTTGTTGTATAAAAGACAACAGCCCTTGATTCTCGATGTTCTTGCCCCTATATAATTAAATAGCCATAAATGTGAGTTGATTTGACTTTGTTTGATTTTGATTACAATTTGTTGTCAATATTCAATGATTTATTGACCAAAGCGTTATTACATTCATTATGTGATGAACTTTAATTAAGAGAGTGTAGTGTAGAAGCTACTTGCTTTATCGATGTGTTTTGTGTTAGACTTAGTGGTTAGCTCTAGATTGACGAGATTGTGCTTAAAATCAACAAACATACAATATATTTTCACATCCGGAGAGCATTTTCAAGTTTTGTTCTCTGTGAAGTAATCAATGTAGTTCAGCTTAGCATCTAATGGAATTTCGTTAGTCTGTCGATTTATCCATGTTATAAGATAGAGTTCTCGTTTTCTCTCCCTCCTTGATGAAAGTGAGAAATATTTATGTGACTGACAGTAGTAATAGACTGAATATGCTCACGTTGTGGTCATTAGCGAGCTACTAATACGCCATTCCGATGAAGGCTGATAGCCTTGTTTCCTTGTTTCTTTCAAGTTTTTCCTACCCGGCATTGGCCAACCGGTATTTGACCACTCTGTTGTTATTGTATTTTTTGCAGTCGTTGTTGCTATTGTTGTTCTTATTGCTAATTATTGGTTTGTACATATTTGTGTGTTTGTATGATTTGGCCTTTAAGGGCATATTTGTGTGGAGCCACAAATGCCAGGCATTCATTCATTCAGTTGGCCTTACACCAATCTCATCATACAACAACAACAACGAAGACAAGGAAAACAACAATAAGAACAGCAACAACAACTTAAAATCACTCCACACTGTTCTCCAATTGAAATATTCACATTCGTTGGGGGTTCGTTGGACGTTGGACAGCCACGTGGCTTGGCTGACATTTTACGCTTTGGAATTTGGGTAAATTGTATTGTTGTTCTTGTATTGAGTAGAAAATTGTTAAACGTCTCGGAAATTCATTGCTTTGGTTTCAGCTTATTTGTCATTTTACTTTCTCGTCCACCATCTTCTATCCGGTGTCCAAATTCACTCGTCAAAGATTCGCAGCTACTTTCGGCAGACAAACGTCTCATCTTATTTAATACACTTTTATCAATTTTACGCGGGCATTTCATTTCATTACTCCGCACTGGGCGCACACTTGGCATTTGTGCTTAATTTAATTTGGTTTTATTTTGATTTATTTTCTAAAGAATTTTTGAATTTTTCTTTCTTCATATTAATTTTTTTCCGTCACGTTTTACATATCGAAAGGCGGTGTGTAAGTGCTGCTACAAATCATGAGTAGGGGGAGATAAATTTTATTGAATTTATATACACATAGACCATAAAGTCTGCGTTCAATCAACAAATTTTTTTACGTAAAGTGAAAACACAACTGAAATAGTTAATTCAGTTAAAAATTTTTACATGAATATATTCATTATATTTTAAGTTTAAAATGCAAAAGCAAAAATTTTTATTTCCATTTTCATTTTCGTTATAACGGTATCTAAGTGTACCAACAAGTAAACGTAGACACCGCAAAGTCTGCGTTCAGGTTTATAAGTATTTTCAAAAGCATTACAAATTTTAAAGAAAAATTTATTCAATATTTTGTGGGATAACCACGTTGTTTTGATACCAACTTATCCGCTTCCTCAGCTGTAATTCGGGACCATTCTGCCAGCATAACTCTTCGCAAAATCTCTTTAATTGTTATTATATGCTGACGAACTCATTTCTCTAATAGATCCCAAAGGTGCACTATAGGATTGAGATCGGGTGACTGAGAAGGCGTTTTAAGCTGTCTAGGGGCATTGCACAAGAGCCAAAGTCTGACTATTTGAGCAGCATGCTTCACATTGTTATCCTGTTGAAACCAAAACGTCGAAGATAAGTCTAGATTCTATGCATTTTGTTTCAAGTCTTTTTTAAAATGCTTGATTTGATTTATCCATTGTCGATTCGATACCTTCAAGCTGACCCACACCATTAGCCGCCGTGCAACCCCACACCATAATTCCACCACCACCATGTTTCACAGTACCAACAAGATTTTGTTTTTCAAGGGCATTTCCTGATTTGCGCCATACAATTTGGCGACCTTTTATGCCGAATATACACAATTTGCTCTCATCCGAAAAAATGACTTGTTTCCAGAATTCCGGAGACTTATTTATATAATTCAATACGCTTTCGTCTGCTGACAAGGAGGATATAATTTTTTTTCGAGCGGCTCTACCATAATATCCAGCTTTACGTAAATTTTTCTATCAGTTTCTGACACGTGACGTTATTCGCGGGATAAATTTATCCAGATATATTATTTTACGTTCCTCTCTACTGTAATATTTTTACACGACGGTAAAATACCGGTTTGCTTGAAATTATTTACTACGCGCTGGACGGAGTAGCACGTTCTTCCAATAGTTTGCCCAATTTTTCGGAAACTTTGCCAACTTTCCACAGTTTAATAATTATTTTTCTTTCTGACACACTAATTTCCTTCCTATTGTTTTCCATTTTTTTTTCAAACTAATATTAAAACACGTCACGAACTCTTCAAATGATTAGTTAGAATAAAAAATAAAAGAAAATTTGCAAGAAGAATAAACATCTTTATGAAAAGTAACGGTATTCTCAAATCAAGCAAGCTGAACGCAGACTTTGTGGTGCCTATGTTTACTTGTTGCTGCACTTAGATACCGTTATCTCGAAAATGAAAATAGGAATATAAGTTTTTGTTTTTGCATTTTGAACTGAGAAATATAATGAATAAATGCATGTAAAGAATCTTAACTGAATCAACTATTTCAATTGTGTTTGTACCTTACTTTAAAAAATGTGTTGGGTGAACGCAGACTTTATGGCCTATGTATATTAGTTATTGGTGTGTCTTTTTCAGATGATATTTTCGACGGAGCTTTATCTCCGAGCTTCAATTAAAGGTTGTTCCCTCAGTAACCAACCCTTTTATCTTCTGAATAGCTTATGATTTTTTAGTAGAAGTTTTAATTTTGATATAAAAGGTATCCTGGAACGAGAAGATCATGAGATAATAGTAACATAATAACTATTGCCCCATACATTGAAAATCTTTTATATAGTGGGTACGTACGCAGATTGGGTGTGCTGCCAAGTGATCTTTCTATAAGTATATGTGGTAAGGATGAGGAATAATTTTAACTCTAAGATTAGCATTATTTAAGAAACTGTGTGAAAAAGCACGAGCATTTGTACATTACTCAACTGCTGATTCCGCACAAGATAAGAAAAAAAAGCGAAACGAAAGAGCGAGAATTAGAGAGGAATAAATTTCACTGTCTGCCACCTAAAGTTTGAGATATCTTGTCATGGCAAAATCGAGATGGAATTAAAGTTTTTTTTTGATTTTTGACTCTTGAAAGAAATTGGTCAAAAATATGTGTTAACCTTTGGGTTAAAAATGGAATAAAGTGTTCCAAGGTACCTGAATTGTTGACCATGGCATTCGGTGAGTTCAATTTGCCTCAAAAAAGTGTATGAGCCAAGACCGAAAAAGCCACTTCAAGTTCGATCAAATGTGAAGGTTTTGGTCCATGTTTTCTTTGATTACAATGGTGTGGTGCATCATGAGTTCCTGCCATAAGGTCGTACAGTTAATAAGGAAGTTTTGCAACGTTTGCATAAAGCACTACGGCTCAAACGATCGGAATTCTGGAAAAACAAATCGTGGATTCTTCATCACAAAAATGCACCAGTTCACACATCAATGATTATTTGTGATTTTCTGGCCAAAAACAAAACCGTAATCAGTCCTCAACCACCTTATTTACCAGATTTTGCTCCCTGCGATTTTTTCCTATTCCCAAAACTTAAGAAAGGAATGAAAGGAAATCTTTTCATCACAATTGATGAGATCAAGTTAATATCGAAGAAAGAGCTGATGGCCATACCGAAAAATGCCTTTCAGAAGTGCTTAGAGGATTGGAAAAAGGTTGTATTTTATGCGAGGGGAATTACTTTGAAGGGGATAAAATAGATATTGATGAATAAATTAGTACTTTTCCAAAAAATTCAAAATTCACCTTTTCCTTTGAACACACCTCGTGTAATGGCGCTTTGTTAAAGCTGAAGTGATTTTCGACGAAGTTCTCCAGGAGGGTTTATACAATTTATACCAAACCCTTTCTGAACGCTTGATGAATTTTCATGTCAGAAATACACTCGGAAGGGTTGGAATTCCCTGCAGTTGTGGAAGTTGGTCAGACCAGAACTCAGGAGTCCAAATCGGGTCTGGCCTTCCGAACGGTAGTACGCAATGCTAACCACTCGGCTGTTATGGCCCTGAGTTTTACTAAATGAAAAAGTTTGTAAACAAAAAATATTTCTAAATATCAATTGTTGTAAGAAATATTTCTTTATAGAAAAAATTTGTTTAAAAAGAAAAAAAAATGTTCAAAAACAATAAAAACATTATTATTAAAAAAATGGTTTCTAAACTACTTTACGTTACTTAACCTTCCGCCCAACCTTCTGATGGATAAATGAAAAATCCAACAGACCGGTGACCGAAAACTAAGTACAGCCCGGACTATCCTGAATCCGAAACCAATAGTGGAAGGTCGCGGTTACACCTGTGTCTTACACTGAACAGCTGCAGATTTGCTCGTCATCTGCTATAAAGTGAATTGCGATTAAGATACGTTGAGAAATAAAGGGATTAGTTTAAAGTTAAATATTTCTTGATACAAACAAATAATAAAAGTGAAGAATCAAAGCAAGGGAATGGAAATTAAAATCATTAGACAAATATTTGGATGGGTCGCCATTTCAAAGCTTGTTTTTTATATATATTAAAAATAAATTCCTTGACACGTATAATAAGAATGGTTTTTTGTAAAAACTCGAATTCATTGCTATGAAATTGATAGTATGGATTCCATATAAGGGAACCATATTCCAAAAAGGGCCTAACGACTGAAATGTGATATAATTTGGTAATATATGGGCCGAATAGACCACGCTCAGCACGCAGTGAAGAAAATATAACGGCCGTAGCTGAGAGTGTACACGAAGACCGTGGCGAGTCGATTCGGCGTCTCTCGCAGCAACTCGGACTGACTTATGGAACGACTTAGCGCATTTTACGTCGAGATCTTAAATTGAAAGCGTACAAAATACAGCTTGTGCAATTGAACTGAAGCAGCTCGAACTTCCCAAGCGACTTCGCTTCGCTCTATGGGCTCTTGAAAAGTTCCAAGAAGATTCGACGTTTTCAAACCAAATTTTGCTCAGCCATGAGGCCCATTTCTGAATCTGAAGAGGTTCAAGAGCTGACATTTCCTCCAGAAAAAACAACGGTTTGGTGTGGTTTGTGGGACGGTGGGACCCATCAAGCAATGGATTTATTGAGAGAACACTTCGGTGAGCAGATCATTTCACGTTTTGGGCCGGTCGATTGACCACCAAGATCATGTGATATCACATCGTTAGACCTACTCCTGTGGGGATATGTAAAGTCTTAAGTCTATGCGGACAATCCCGCTTCGATTCAGACCTTGGAGCAAAATGGCTCGCGTGTCATTCGCGAGTTACCAGTCGAAATTATCGAACGAGTCATCGAAAATTGGAATAAACGGGTGGACCATCTGAGACGTAGCCGCGGTCAACATTTGAAAGATATAATCTTAAAAAAAATAACTGCAAAAGATTGTTCTTTCGAATGATAAAAAACATTCCCCATTAGAATTGAATTTTCTGTTGTTTTTCTTGAAAAAAGTAGGGAACCTCTACATAGATCACCCTTTATAAGAAGGTTAAGTCGTTTTGTAACTTGCATATTGTATAAGAAGCAGTTTGAAGATTTTATGTATTAAAAATATTCCCAAATAAAAGAATGATCCTTAAAAAAAATGAGAAGTAGTCTAATGGTGTTAAATCACAACTTCTTGGAGGCCATTCAATGTCACAATTTCTTAAAATTATCGAATCTCCAAAACTTTCTCGTAATAATGCGGTTGTTGCACGTTATGTGTGACACCTAGCCCCGTCTTGTTGGAATCAGATGTTGTTAAGATTAACTTATTCCAATTGTGGCCACAAAAATTTGGTTATCATCGATCTATACTGGTCTCCATTGACAGTAACGGTGCTACCAGCTTCATTTCAAAAGAAGTACGGACCGATGATTCCACCAGACCAGAAACCACACCAAAGTGTCAATTTAGGAGAATGAAATGGTTGTTCATGAATAATTAGTCGATTTTCTTCGCACCACTCAGATGATGCAAGTGAGCATCATCGGAGAAAATGATTTTCCTAAAAAAATCGTTATCGTTTTCAAGTTGCTCCAAGGTAAAATCAGCAAATTCACGATGTTTATGGTGGTCCATGGATGAAATCGTAAACATTACTGAAAATAAATGAATGAAAAATAAAAAATTACAGATCATGACATATACGATACAGTTTAATTCAACTATTTTCCCTTATCATAAAAAACCCACAAAAATTGTTTTTAACATAAAAGAGTAAGGCTATGACAAAAAAAAGCGTTAATCCAACAATGATAAAAGTCTACAAACAGTACATACATAACTTATCTTAGCGCAAAAACTTTGATTAATATCAGGTCACCTGATCTCTTTAGTATTTAGTTGGTCCACCGTTTGCATCAATATCAACTTGAAGCCTTCGTGGCATCGAAGCTACTAAATTTGTCAATTATGAGGGAGTAATACTGTCCCAAGCTTCGATAAGACGTTCTTTGAGAAATGCTGAGCTGGAAATCTGATTTTGTTCTAATTTTTCGCTTAAACATCTCCCAAACGTGTTAAATAACATACAAATCTAAGGTGGTGTTGTGGACCCTGTGCTTTGGATCGTTATACAGTCCAAAGATCATGCTTGGGCCAAGCTCCTAACTGTCCACCCAAGGCATCAGATTAGCTTCCAACAATAACTTATATTTCAACCGATCCATATTACCCATAAAAATAAGCATTCCAACTTCAGATGCCGCAATCGCTCCACAAACTATTACGTTGCCGCCATCATGCTTCACTGTTGGTACTATATTTTTGGAGTTAAGTGCAGTGTTTTCTCTTCTTCAAACTTTTGGTCTTCCATCGCAGCCGAATATATTGAACTTCGATTCGTCACATTCAGAATAAAGCTGATGTCTCTTTGAAATAGTTTATTCGGGTGAATAACCAAGTTTCTTACGTCAATGGATATTTCTTTTCGAGGTGCCATTGTTGATGCAAATGTGTTTAAACCACAACTAAATTCAATACTAGTAAATTAGAAAACATAATTAAGAAATATTAGCAAAAGAAGAGTACCTAACCGCCATAGCAACAC
This sequence comes from Neoceratitis asiatica, assembly GCA_030068015.2. NCBI lineage: Eukaryota > Metazoa > Arthropoda > Insecta > Diptera > Tephritidae > Neoceratitis > Neoceratitis asiatica. The sequence continues at coordinate 44,132,832 of CM061529.1, forward strand.
AACATATCGACATAACTGCTAGTAAACCCGTTGTGTCTGTAGACTTTTGTCAATGATATTTTTGTTTCAATTTTTTTTTCAGCAAAGAGATAGTACATATTTCGAACACTATTTATTAAGCAGAATGTTGCGCTGCAGTGTGATATTTCCTCAATCTAGTTGATAAAAAATATAATTATTATTTAGTTTTTCTTTCATTTTAACAGTTTTTAGGTTTTTATTAAACAAGTTATTCACAAGATAAATTGAGAAAAGTTATCTCTACCTAAAAAATTTACTTAGTAATGGTGAAAATCCTTTTTAAATAGAATTAAACCAAAGTAGTAAACTGAAGATATCATTAGCTATTCAAAATAAAACTAAAAAAAGGTATTTTACATTTAAAAATATATATGTAAATTAGAAAAAACTTAGCTATCTAAAGAAAATAATATTAAACTATTGTCATAAACTGAAACTGGTGGCAAAGTCTTTATCAGGTATGAGATATACGAGCCTTGATCTATGGGTGCTTCTGGGTTTCACAACAGTTTGAGTACTTCTTGATTGAATGTTTCCTTTTTCTTAGATACATTTGACTTATTTTTCGAAATTGAGGATATTAGGATATTGGACAACAAGATTAATATATTAAATAAATCTTCCATAGTATTTTTAAGTGACATCTTTCTTGTGTTATCTTTTTTGTAGCTTTTAAACTCTCTGTTTCTACTCTCCAGTGATTTCTCTGAGAACATTCCTATTGGAAGTATTGCTTTACTAATAATATAAGTCCAATGTATTAACATTTTAGGAATACTAAATGACAATACAATGGATATAAATCCACAAACGTTTTTGCCGCTAAAATGGCATACGCCAGTAAAATGGATATAAGTGTATTGCTTCTTGTGGTACTTGTTTGTAACTACCTGCTTATTTTATTTGTGTTGTATTTTTTTTCAATTGGTATTTATAAGTGTTATTAAGTAAAACATAAAAATATTTCATATTGATATATTATATAACAAAAATAAATAAACTTAAATCTCTTTCATAGAAAATAGATATATGTGCATTAAGCTAAATGACTGACTTAAAAAATATGTATGTATTTTAACGAAATATTTTAATTATTTTAATAAGAAATAGAACTACCGTGTTTTAGACGGCGTGGCATTGAATTAACCAAGTTTTTTAGTACGGACAGGTCTACTTTTTCCCATTCCTCAACAATTGCGTGCTTAAGCTGGTTTAATGACTCGTATTGCTTTATAACACCTAAAATCTTTCCAGAAATAATTCCCCACAAATCCTCTATCGGATTCAGATCGGGACTTAGAGCCGGCCACTGCAGTAAAGGAATATTTTGCGTTTCAAAAAAATCCATTGTATACTTCGCCACATGTATCGGTGCGTTGTCATGTTGGAATATCCAATTGTCACCATGAAACTCTTCTCCACATGTATTGAGCTCACTATCTAAGAATTCTACATACATTTGTGCATTCATATGTTTTGAAATAAAGCAAATTGGAGATTTCCCTTTAGCACTAAAGGCAGCTCATACCATAAGGGGTCCACCACCATGGTTTCGTTTGTAGCAAGTTTGCCGGGGGTGTCGTGGATCCCTCCAATACTTATGATGCCCATCTGGGCCATCCAAATTGAACTTCTTTTCGTCGCTAAATATAACTGTTTCGAACTTGTCGTCCCAGAACTTGTATTTGTGTGCCTTCTTATGTCGATTCGTTTGTCGCGGTTTAGGCACTTTACACTCAAAATTTAGATGCAAATCCTGTCTCAAAATTTGCTGTATACGTTGTCGTGTTACCTGAAGACCTAATTCTGCTTTGATCTTAGAGCAACCCATCATGTCATATGTTGCCAGCTGCCATATATAGCTTTTTGTGCGCTTATCTATGGTGGGTTTTGGTCCGCTACGTTTATTTATAATGTAACTTACAGGACTTTTTATAAAATTTCGTATAGTATTGCGATGACGATTTGTTTCTGCAGCAATTACGCCAATTTTTTTCCATCTTCATTTATTGTTTTAATTTTTACCTGCTCTTCTACTGAAAGTTCAGTACCACGTGGCATTTTGAGCTGAAATATATATCTATTGTTATTTTTGTAATATATTTTTTTGTAATATTGCTTTGTATTATTACTTACTCACTTCTTTGTTACAATTATCTCTTTGGTCGCGGAGATGTTAACGCATCGGCACTCAGAAAATAAATAAAGCATTTTGCACACATACCCATTTTCTAAGAATTTCACTACCTGTCGTTGCGTTCAATGCAAATGGTAAAATAAAATATATAAATCCACAAACGTTTTTGCCGCTAAAATGGCATAATACTTTCGAAAAACTTTGGAATTAACGGCGAATCCGCATGACATAGTTTCGAGTATGACAGCAAATCGTTTCATTAAGTTTTCGTTTATTCCTGTTATTTCTGTATAAATTGACGGGCTCTGGAAAAACTCTTGGCTGTATTGCCATAACTGGTTACCCCAAAACCTTGTTATGGATGATCTACTAACAACCCATATCTGCTTTAAATTTGTCAATAATCATGCTTTTTCCTTCTTTAAGGGGTTATGTGGGTTTGAAAATTTAAGAAAATCGATATTTTTTTCCTATTAAATTGTAAAATATGTTTCAAATATTCTTCTCAAATTTCAAATCGATCGGAGTAAAGTTCGGTGGACACGATTTCTCGAGAAGTTGTAAAGCGATTTTGTTCAAATTTGGCATACATCTCTGTAATAACAATGCATGGCGAAAATTTGATCAAAAAGTGTGTTTTTTTTTGTTCAAAGTCTGTCAAAAATTTAATTTTTTGCTTTTTCCTTCGTCCAGTAACGAGATTTATACAAGTACTAACGAAATATTTTTGGTTTTTTGATTTTAGATGAACCAATAATGAGCTATGCTGTCCACGGCGAGAGCATTTTCTTTTGAGCCGTCAAGGGAGATGAGGTACCAACGGCTGAATTTTCGGAATTTTTAAATAAAAATTTCACAAAATACTGTTTAAATATGTATCTTTGATATGGTGTATTGTTTGAATAAAATATATGATGGTATATATCAAAAAAAAAAAAAAAATTGTGAATATTTCCTTTTTTAAACTCTGAAACCGACCTAACCCCTTAAAATCTTTTTTTCGTTTCATCCTGAATTTGCCATTTACGTAGGTCAATAAGATATGTGTAATAATGCTGCTAACGTACGAATCCAGGCATATAGGGTCTATAGTTCAAAATTTAGATGGGTTTCATTAATTTCCCTCTAAAACGCTATCATTATCATTCATACATTTTGAAATAGTTGCTTATGGACACAATTTTTCGAAGAATTTTTTTTTGTATCCAACCACTTTTGATTTTTAACCTGAAAATATTTTAGTCACGGTTGAAACTTATCCACCGCTTGTTAACTTGAGTAAATTTTGAATTGCCCTCACAACTATTTGAGCTTAATTCGGCCATCATAAAAGAAAGAACACCTTTACAAGGGCACAAGTAAAAATATTTTCTCGTTTCATATGCTTCCAAATAAAGCTCTGTTCTCCATACAATTTAGTTTAAACAATCAAGTTGGTATTGTTTCGTTCCATTAAGCATTTCTACAAAGGATTTTGGAAGATTTTTTGGAAATTTTGTAGCATAAGCTCATACACTGTGCACCGTGGGGAATAATTTTTTTTTTTAACCTTGATAATATGAAATATATATATTTTGTTATTAATTCAAATTGTTTACATATTTAAGTCATTTATTGTATAAACATATGTATGTTGATGTAGTGAAGAAATCAATAATTAAATCATTTGAACATATTTATAGGCCTCAACTCAATTAATGAGCATTCACATACAGTCACATACATGACCATCGTAATTATAAACTACATACATATGTATGCGTATTTTTTGTAAACATCATTGCGTCGTTGCAATAAAATATTGAACTGTAGTGTGTGTATTAATTGATTTACAAATTGTCATTGAATATTATAATAAATTGCAAATAAACATTAAATTGAATTCAAGTAAATTAATCCGATGCATTTAAAGTTAGTTACATGCATAAATACATTTGTAATTATCACTTTACAATAACTAATGAAAACAAATAAAGAATTTTTTAATAGAAATTTTGACTTTATGATTTGTGGGAATTTAATTTGAAATAGACGTTAAAAGTTAGATGAATATGTTTTTGAATTGAATTAATTCAGCTGTAAGCGATTGATGAGTCTATTAAAAATCAATTGTGTTCAATATATATGCATGTATTTATTTGCATATAATATTACGTTTTTTTTTTTTTATAAATTAATAAATTAGCTGCCAGATAGAAGAGTATATCTAAAGTGGTAAATTAAACTTTTATTATGTGTTCACACATATTCAATTATGTAGAAAAAATTTCTGTTAGACAGCTGGTGATGCATTTTTGGCATGTGAATAATATTTTCGCATAAAGTAGAGACATTTTAACATTGAAAAGGATGCTACTAATGTGTAATATGCAGAAATATATTTATAACTTCTTGACTCAATACAATTAAATTTGTTTAGAAAATGACGGAAAAAAGGTTCTCACGCCGACGCGTAATTTTTATTATGAGGATATTTCATTTTATTTTGTAAAGGGTATACTCTCAAGTTAATTCTATAAACAATTTGCAAAAAAAAAAATCTAATCCTAAAAATAGGAGAGACAAAAGGATTCAATGATTTCAATGTAAAATGATTTCAATATAAAAAAAGTATGAATGGTCACAGCTTTTTTACACAGTTGACCGCTTTTGATAATACCTCTATTATTGGATAGGGTTTACAACGGCGGCCGCAGTAGCCAAATGTAATGCGTGGGGTCATTGCTTTGATTAATATCTAAGTTATAGAAGACATGAAATAAAAAGGTCCACATAATAACTCATCAGCGGCTCGTAGGTGGCTTAGAATAATTTATAGGTTTCTCCATTTGTTGGAAAAACATCAAAATGCACACCACAAATCGGGTAAGGAGAATGCATTCTCCACACTTACACTCGCAACGACATGTGACCTCAGACGTGTGTTCTTTTCAGTTTTTGTCTCACTGCCGTTAACACTCGGTAATTTCCTACGAAGGGCTCAATATTATGTATGGCTGATTTTCTATTAGCATTTCATGCCCATAACATGGCGTACTCCAGTTTTTGGCAGTGATTCGCTCGCCGAATGCTGCAGACTTTCGCAAAAAATTAATAGTAATGTTATAATTATTACACTCGCCCATCTTTGCATGGATTGTGCATGTAGAGATGGAGCGCTTTGCAGAAACCTTCACCATCTCTAAATGAATATATGTATATCTCGCGATCTTCTAAATAACTAATCTCTTGTCTAGTCAGGACAGCCAGTTTTGTCAGTTGTCTGATGTGCGTTAGTTTATTTAAATTTCATGCTTTACATATTAATCGATTTCTATATACGATCATTCCATAATAAACATAACAACAACTGTGGATTTTCTGTTCGATGGTCTTTCAATGATGGTCGGATGAGGTTGATCATATGGCTTAATTTCATGTTGAAACTGACAGGAATTGATCTAAAACATTTTTAATTAGAAAAAAAAACGGCTGTCTTCGGCCATGACGAAGACTTTATACCTTTCATGAGCACATCAAATTCATTCCAAATTACAAAATTTGCTTTTGATAATTTTCAGTTCAATATCAACTTAAATTTACGTCTCTAGAATACCGAATTTCACGCTCCCAAACAAATTTTGAACGGATTTTTTACCCAAAACCTCATACCTGAAGAAATCGGTTGAAAGGTGGCTATATCAAATAAGCAGTCCGATGTCGATAACTTTCAGAACCAATATGCAATTTATTATGTACGTACAGTATACGAAATTTCATGGTCACGGTTTTTTTTACGGACTTATGACCCAAAATTTTAAATCTGAAAAATCGATCATATATATACTATAGTTTTCCGTTTGGCCGGTGTCGACAAATTAACATCTAGACGCATGGGGCATCTACCAGGTTTGGTTGAAATATGTCAAAAAATGAGTTTGCGTTCAAACAGATAGACTGAGAGACGGACGTGGCTAAATCAATTCAGCTCGTGATTCTGATACGATCCATCTTTCTCTTACATTCTTCGGATCAAAGTTAATATATCATTTGATGTACATGAAAGGTATTACAAATTTTGTCTAACTACAAGAGAAATAAATTACCTTTATAATCGCTGAAGATATCGTCGACAAAAGTAAAGAAGTTATGAAACTTTGAAGTTAAACGTTGTCCACACACAAGTTGTATATAGCAAGCGAATTGTTATAAATGGCCTGTATACTTGTTTATGATACCCTCCCCATGATAGATTTAAAATGTTAAATACAGTTATTGGACTTGATTAGGTGACTATAGCATTCACACAATCAAATTATTTTTTTTGTACATGTAGTTTTGGGCCAAGACTCCGAGTGCATGAAATATTGTTCATTGGTTATCTGTCTATATATTTCGAGTAAAATATTAACATTGAAAAAACTTGCGACTGAAATACGTATCGCTGACATTTCAGGTATTGGTTCAGAACTGATTTGCTATCAATTAACAGTAACATTTCATCAAATGTAAATGTAAATAATGGAAAATGCATATAATGTGAGAGAACATTCAAACAATTGAAGACGGTCCGCAATTGGGACAATGGTGGTATGATAACTAACTAACTGACTAATGAACTTTTATATAACTAGTCCAATTTTCGATGAATCGTTCGAGCATTTCGACTGGTAACTGACGAATGACACGCGTGATGTTTTTCTGCAAGGCCTAAATCGAAGCGGGATTGTCCGCATATACTTTACATATCTTGGTGGCCAATCGACCGGCCCGAAACGTGAAATTATCTGCTCACCATTTGTCCCGGAGATCACGAGCTTCAATTTCAGTTATCAAATAGTCGGTTATTATGGAGCCATAACGGTCGCCTTTGATGGTTACGTTCTCACCGGCATCATTTTTGAACAAATATGCACCGATGATTCCAACGGTCCACTAACCACACCGAACCGCTGTTTTTCTGTTGTTCTTTTTTTTGGATAAAGGGACAGCTCTTGAATTTATCTAGGTTGCTCTTCGTCCCAAATGCAGCAATGTTGCTTGTTTACATACCCATTGAGCCAGAAATGGGTCTCATCGCTGAATAAAATTAGGACCGAAAATATCGGATGTTCTTAGAACTTTTCGAGAGCCCATAGAGCGAAGCGATGTCGCTTGTGCCGAATCGACTCTCCACGGTCTTCATGTATACTCTCAGCTGCGGTCAGTAGGCCAATTATGTTGACCATAAGTTGAACGAAGCGTGCCAAACGCATTCTTACTCTTTACAGAACGTGAATTTTCGTAATAAAGTTGAATGATTTGTAAGTATTGTGCAGGCGTAAGTCTTTTCACGATGAAATGCCAAACAATACTGAACAGAAATATCATGACAGCTTGAAACGACTTACGCGTGATCTGTCAAAAAAAGGCTATTGAGAAAAGTACCTCTATTTGAATCACCCTATATTAGTTTTCGCAAGAAATTTACCCATATTTCGAATTTTAGCCAAATTAAACCTCATCGCGCAGAAGTCATTTTCTATGGAAAGTCTGTATTTGCATGTATATTCTTGTTACAGAATTATAAGTATATGGTTTTCACCTACATATGTGTCAATGATAAAACGCATTTAAATTTTATTTCCAAAAAGCGTCTGTTTTCTAGTCAGTGAACTATACATTTTAATTTCATTCGAGCAGCAACATTCTTGAGATATTCCAATCCTTTTGGTTTCTCTTCTGATCTAAATAAAATTCTCAAAATAAATTATTCGATAAAAACATTTCCATCGAGTATTGATTCGGGCTTTTTCAATAATATTTTTTTCTAACTGCAGCTACTAATTCCTAGCTAATTGTTTGAGCTTTTATAAGGCTGATTTTTCTACAATTAGAAATTAAATTTCCTAAATAATCTTAATTAGCTAGCTAATTGAATGTCAATGGGAACAGCATTTTTTAGAGCACAAAGTGAGATTGAATATGAGCCTACAAAATTAACATACAATTTTTACCTCTCACATGATTTCAGTACCTTGCTGTATGTATAAAAATTAAAATATTAACGCGAGCAATATTTCACACAAGATTTCTTAATAATTAATTGAATTTATTCTCGTTTAGCTTCGCTGCTCTACAAGAATGGAAAGTTTACTTTATACCAGTTTTAATTATTCGAGTATGATTATATTTGTGTTTGTGTATTACGTGAACCAGAAATAATGACAATGGCCAGCAGCAATAAACAGTTATTATGGCATTCACTCAGATTAAAGGGCAAACAAATACACAAAATCAAAAACAAAAAACAAAAAAAAAATAATCCAGATAAGCAAATTTATTGCATTCTTCACTCCACACCCACTTTTTTGCAATCAATGAGACAAACTGTTTTTGTTGTTGTTGTTGTTGTTGTTGTTGTGGGTCACAACAATTGCCATTGTCAGTTACGCGTTGACATTTTTGTTATTATTATTGTGTACGATAAATCATTGTATCACAAATGTTTGTTTGTCTCCTCACATGCAGAAATATTTATACTTAGACACCATTACATTGCAGTGGAGCGACACATAAAAAAGAAAAATACTGAAAGTGTTCAACTGCCCCAGTGACATGTTACACACCCACTAGCCACTGTGGTTTGTCTTTATTCAAACATAATCTCTCACACGAAATACATTTTCGACTTTTTTTTTTGGGGTTTCATTTACATCACTTGTGTATTGCTTCTTTTTTTCTAGTCACATATTACATCAATTCTTTTATTTATGTTTCGTTTTGCCCATGCATACAAGGGAGTACTCTACACTGCTAGAAACGCGTGCCCTCCATGCACATGTGAAATATAAGTATATACTCCACGAGGAGAAGAGAATGCTCCAAAACTAACCACAATCCATACAACAAATATGGTTCAATTAACTCCACCTTTGCATAACGTCGGAGTAATTTATGGAGTACTTACAGCTTATTAGCTTTAAATCTACTCTACGAAGAGTACTCCATCGCGAACCTACAGGGGATTAAAATTACGTTCGCATCTATTTTTAAGTTTCTATTACAATCCGCTTTGTTGAAAAGCTAGTAAAATAACATATATATATAATATAAATTTATATTAATAATAATCTGTATATATATAAATGATAATATGTGTATGTATGCATGTAGCTTATAGACTTCGAAAGCGCTCAGCTGGGCTTCACTGGAGCCCGGGGAGTGTTAGTGTGCAGCTTGGCTATTTTTTGAAAGCGTTGATACCTGTCACAAATTTAAAATTCATTTAAATATAAATAATTTATCAATTGAGAACGGGCGAGCTCAAACTCTTTTTAAATTTCTGCTGCCAGGAAAAAGTTTTTATTAACCTTTTCTAGGAAATGGACGAGGCGTTCTTCTCTCTGATTTTCTGAAAAATCCTATTTGTTGTTTGATTTACTTGAAATTAGGTACACAGGTAGCCCTTTGCCTAAATTAACACGGGAAATACTTTTTCATTAGGGAAGTGCATCTGGACCAGACACTGATCTTATTGAGATAAATATTTTTCTTAGTTTAGTTTTGCTGAATTTTTTACGAATGCATCATTTTCTTTAGACAAACAAATGCCCGAAATGGGCCAGGGAGCAAGTTCGATTTGCTTGAATATAATACTTTTTTCCAGGAAGGATATCATGAACTAACAGATCGATCTTAGATTAATTGTTTATTATTATTGATTAATTATTCAATCAATTCAAGCGTAGATTGAAGTAGTGACAGTCGATTAATATAAAGTTAATCATGTTGTACTTACATTTTCTTGGAAGACTTTGAGTAACGACTAATCTAATAATAAAAATATAATAATACAAATAAGTCTAATATTTTGGATTCTAAATTCAACAAAATAGAAAAATGTCACAGCAACGTGTTTTAACTTCATACCTCTGTACTGTGCACCAGCAGATCTTACCAACGAAATGACAAACATGACTAGATAAGAAACTCTTTATTTCGTGCATTTTTTTTTTAAATAAAATTTTCGAAAAGTGCCCTTGTGATAATAGAATAATAAATTTTTAAAATTTTCGGAGAAATTTTGTGTAATTTATTGCGAACAAGATGTACAACAATGTTCAATATTTTACTAAAAAACAATCGAATATTTATTTATTATTTATATTAAATTAATTTTTTTAATTTTTTTATTTACATAGTGGTCCTGGGGCCTTTTGCAGATCAGCTTTTGATTGTTTTCCGATCTGTCAACACTGCCAACATTATAATGTGAGACGCTTATCTGCATTTTTAGCGAATTTGAGAAAGTTTCGCATCTCATCTTTGTAACGAAATTGACTCAATTTAAGTTTTATATATATTAGATCTATAGGTACCCGGGTATTGAGCACTGCGAGCAGCTCGATGCTCCCGAGCTGAGCGAGTATCATCATTGCTCAAGTGCTCAGCAGAACAAAAAAAAATTTATTTTTTTTGTCAAAATTTCTTTGACGCTTCAATGATTTTTACACTTTGTATAAATGAATATAAAATTAATAAAAAAGAAAAACAAAATCAAAGTTTTTGTCAAATACTGGAAATGTTCGTGCTCGGCTCGAATTTTTTTCGAGTAATGAGTAGTGCGGCCGCGATAGCCGAGTGGTTAGCATTGCGTACTGACATTCGGAAGGCCTGGGTTCGAGTCCAGGCTCGAGCAACATCCATAATTATAGAAAATTAATTTTTCTAATTGCGGTCGCCCCTCGCCAAGGAAGGGTCCCTCCATTTGTTGGTAAAAACATCAAGACGCAAAACCACAAATTGGAGGAGGAGCTCGGCCGAAAATCGCTTCAGCGGTTACAAAGCGCCATATATATATAATATATATATATATATATATATATAATGAGTAATGAGTAGGTGTGCGAGTGCTCGTCGCTCAAACGCTCGCACTGCTCGAAGAAGCTCGAACAAAATCTGGAGCTCTAATATATATATTATCTGTACATAAAACATCTTGTGCGCTTGCAACTTAAACACGAGCAATCAGCGGCTGGTAGCGGGTCGTGAGTTGGTTCAACGCCGCACTACAGAGGAGTAATCCAATAGGTATTCCAATGGGCCATAAGGTCCACAAATTTTGCAGGGTATGCACGTACGTGAGATGTGTTCCGTATGATTCAAAGACTATTCCAAAATAAAACACAATCCAACATAAGGGATGTGTCAGAATAATTATTAGAATTGTCTAAATAGTGAGGTGGTAACGAGATATCATTTGATCCGCTGCTACCTTACAGGGGAGCATTTGTGAGTACTCTAAATGGTCCATAATTGTTTATAGTCGTGTCGTATATAGAAATGTATAAGCATCTATGAGGTTTAGTAAAGCAAACCCTAGTTAGTTACTCGTATAAATTTATAAAGCATACATTTAGGAGCACTTGATGCAGTTACGCTTTGGGAACACTCGTTGCTGTCGGTTGATTTGTTGCAGTCATCACCCATTGACATGACACCTTTTATTTGTCTACATTTGGCATTACTCCCCCATATATTCCCTCCTGATACACCCCCCCACGGTTACTTTGTTTATAGCTATTTTCATGTTCATTCTCCAAGGCTAACATTACTGCTGTCCACGAAGTGCGATGAACGAGATATGTGGTAATGGTCGAAATTCTATAGAAAGGTGCAGCCTATTTCAAAAACGCAGCACACTGTGCCGCTGTCCAGAGCATGTTGAGCTTTAGTAATGTACACGTCTCAAACCTGTTGAAAGCGCAACGCCGAAAATAAAGAAAAGCTTCTCTGCAGAATATTGTGGGACGAAAGTCTGATTGGACTTTATCAGTGCGGCTCTAATCCTATTATATACCCACTGACGTGATATTCATCACTTTGCTCTGTAAACTGACGCTGGACAGTACCAGCAGAGCAATCAGAATTGGAGCCAATCAGTACCGAAGAAATTTTCAAACAAGTTGACTTTTTATTGAGTGAATTCTTTAATTTAATGATGTTAAAATAATACGAGCTACAGAGCCAAATAGACAAGGTACAATCTTTAATTAAAATGTTCAGTTGCTGGAGTATGCCGATGGTATTGATATCATTGACCTTAACAACCGCGCCGTAAGCTCTTCGTTCTTTAGTCCATCTTCTTCTTGTCCTCACTTCGCTTTATCTAAAGATGAACCTGTCATCAAAGGCTCCCGTGTTACTATGAGCGGTCGTAATTCAGTCTTAGACGATTTCGGTTACCTTTGAAATCTAACGCATAATCACTATTGCCAACGCGTGTTACTTTCGATTGAATAGGCAATTGAAAAAGCTCAACAAGTGAACCAAGGCTTAGACGGTGACAATATTCAATGAGCCGGCTTTTATGGTATTTTGCCCTCTACCAACGTCGAACAATGCAGTCGATGGGGCGATGTGCTTTGCAATAAGACGACGGAAAAGTCATGCTGCCCACTTGGTATTCTCAAAGGCCGCCAAACAGCAAACAGAAGAAACGAGTGGAAAGGAAAAGACGACTCACTCATCTCTCAAGTTTGAGAAAATTTTGTGTCTAATGAATCAATTCGTTACATTTTTAATGAATGTTGTTACCGGTCAATTAATTTCGAAAAAGTTGAATTTTCTGTCAAAACTCCATAGTATAAAGCGCTTTGAAAATATTTTAGAACGAGTCAATTAGGATCTAATATTCTTAATTATTGTAATTGGTAATGAAACCATTAGAGTTTAATATATAAACCAGTCGACGAATTTCGGAACGTCTTCAAACTGAGTGGAAAAAACACTTCAAAGTAGATCAAAAAACAGAGAAATGTTATCGGTTTTCCTCAAGTGGTTAAATGGGTTTGAATATTAAAAAAAAATCTCTTTTTTATTATTAAACACTATGCTTAAAATATTCTCCTAAAATTTCAAATCGATCGGAGTAAAATTCTAATAGATAGACCCTTTGGAAGTTCCGTCCGTTAATTTAAAACTTTAAACGCGTTTATATCAAAACTCTATTTTTTAAGTCACTGGACAATTTCTCGAAGAGTTGTAAAGCGATTTTGCTCAAATTTGGCACACATCATTATCTAGTCATTGAACAAAGTATTTTTTTATTACAACTACTTTTTTCGAGCCAATGCATGGCGAAAATTTGATAAAAAACTGTGTTTTTTTGTTCAAAGTCTGCCAAAAATTCAAATTTTAATATCTTGTTTTTTCCTACGTCCAATAACGAAATATTTTTGTTTTTTTGATTTTAGATGAACCGATAATGAGTTATACTGTCCACGGCGAGAGCATTTTGTTTTGAGACGTCAAGGGAGATGAGGTACAAACGGCGGAGTTTTCGGAATTTTTGAATAAAAATTTCACAAAATACTGTTTAAATATTTATCTTTTATATGGTAAATTTTTTGAACAAAATATATGATTGTATAAAAAAATAATTGTGAAAATTCCTTTTTTCCCCTTAACAATTAATGTTTTTTGTTTTTAAAGAAATCATATCACTCTTATTGGGAAACTCTAATTAAATTTCTGGATAAAAATTTAACATATACCAACGAATAACCACAATACGAACTACTTTTTTCTTTTACCAGAACTCAAACTGCCAACTCGTGGAACACGTTTTCCGTCGATAGAAATTTCGTGGATTGTCCATAAAACTCATGGCTCGGTCAAGAGGAGTGAGGGGTTGATTTAAATGCTACGCTGTAGCCACGTTAGGCTACCTGAAATGAGAGAGGGTTACTGGAATGCCTAAAATATGGCCATGTATGTTTATGAACGCAGTCTTAAGGAGATATCGCTGCAAGCTCCAGCTTTTCCATTATCTCATCATCAACCTGCTCCTTACTAAAATCACACTGATTTCGTGGAATTGTTTGTATTTTCTTTAGTTTGATTTAAGATGTTCTGGCATTATCTTTCGAAATTTTAATTGGGGTCGTTGAGCAGAAGTTAGATTAGGATATGACCTCTTGTTCTGGTTTCCAGGGAATCGAGCACTAATTTAATTTTTTTTTATTATTTTTGAAATTTTTTTGTACTTTTTATTTCTATGGCTATATTTTATTTTTTTCTTAAAAAGAATATATATTTCTGTTTATTTTCAATTTTTATATTTTTACTATTTTGTCTGTATTAGCTAGGATCCCCACCTTTTATTATTTTAAGAATTTATTACCCAAACTACAAACTTCATTATCGATGCTTGATAAATGCACCTTCAGAGGATCCTATGTTAATGACATTCGGAAGTGATTTGACAGGCACCAGGTTTTCTTCATAGCCTAAGCGAGATTTTCAATTTCACGTTCTTTTTTTTGGACAACTTACGAAGAGTTGAATCGTCAAATTCTACTTTACGAATTTAAACGAAAAGTATTATATAGAGGAGCAGTACCTTTTTTTATACAAAATTAAATAAATACCTAGTATAGGTATAGTATATTTGAATATTACAAACGAGTATTGCGAAAAATAACAAAACGTGCTTGTCTAGTTAAAGTGGAATTAATACAATCGTGATTTTTTTTCGGTAGATCGTACAAAGCTGTTATTGTATTTCAGGCGAACCTCATCAGATGTGAGATTCTTCACGCTCTTGGCTCCAAGCGGTGATATTACAAAACGATATTTCATGACACCAAAAGGTTACATTCTTGTTTTGAGCCAAGGGCAATTTTCCGCCTCATCATCAAGTCAGAATCATCATACGAGAACTATAAACCAAAAAGTTTAAAAACACAAACTCAGCCATTAACGCTGAACCATAATCACCAGCAGATAGAAAAGCTCTTTAAACACTATTAATACTTCAATAACATAATAATTATTTAATAATATGCAATACATGCCCTAAAACTAGCTCAAGATGCTTATTCAACTAACTGCGTTATAGCTTTCATAGCTCCCAAAGAAACTAATAAAATACAATTTAAATGTTTCGAGTTTAATACAGATACCTTTTTTTACCTTTCATGGACATCAATGGTATGTAAGTACCAGATGGAGAAGAGATAGGCGCACTGAAATTTGTATCTATCGTATCAGAATCACGAGCTAAATTGATTTTGCCATGTTCGTTTGTCCGTCTGTCTGTCTTTTTGAATGCAAACTAGCCCCAAAATTTTTGAAAAATTTCAACCAAACTTGGTAGGAAGATACGCCTATACGTTGAAAAGATCATTTGTCGGAGCCAGCCAGATCAGTCCACTGCATAAATACGACCGAATTTTCTGATTTGAAATTTTGGATTATAAATACGAAAAGAAACCTATGGCCGTGAAATACACATACATAATAAATTGCAAATTGGTTCTGAAAATCATCGAAATCGTACGAATATAACATATAGCCCCCATGCAACTGATTTTTTCATACAAGAGATTTTGGGCAAAAAATTTTCCCGAAAAGCATCTAGGAGTCTGAAATTTGGTGTTCTACAGATGTAAATTCAAATTTATATTGTCACTAAAAATTAGCGAAATCGAATTTTGAAATTTGCTATAGATATGACATACTTATATTTATGACCGATACCCATAACTACAAATAAATAAAGCGGATCCATTTCGAGTTTCTTTATTCTTTTAAAGAAAAACACAAAGAAAATTCAAATTTAATGGGGAATGTTTATTATCATTCGAAAGAACATTCTTTGGCACATATTTTTTTAAAATTATCTCATTCAAATTTTGGCCGCATCTACGTCTCAGATGGTCCATTTCAAGAGTCCAATTTTCGATGACTCGTTCGAGCATATCGACTGGTAACTGGCGAATGACACGCGTGATGTTTTGCTTCAAGGCCTCTCTGTGTTATCTCAATAAATCCATTGATTGATGCGAGACGTTGGAAGTGACGCCGTCTTGTTGAAACCAAATGTCGTGGCCCACAAACTACACCAAACCGTTGTTTCTTCTGTATGAAATGGCAGTTCTTGAATCCTTTCAGGTTTCTCTCCGTCCCAAATGCGTCAATTTCGCTTGCCCATTGAGCCAGGAGTTGGCCTAATCGCTGAACAAATTCTGGCTCGAAAACATCGGATCTTCTTGGAACTTTTCAAGACCCAATGGAGCGAAGCGATGCCCCTTGGGAAGGTTGAGCGGCTTCAGTTCTTGCACAAGCTGTACTTTGTATGCTTTCAATTTAAGTTCTCGACGTAAAATGCGCCAAGTCGTTCCATACGTCAGTCCGAGTTGCTGTAAACGGCTCCGAATCGACTCTACATGGTCTTTGTGTATGCTCTCAGCTACGGCCGCTATATTTTCCTCACTGCGTGCTGGACGTGGTCTATTCGGTCGAATATTATCCAATAATGAATGTTGAATCTCAAGATGGGTGATGTTGTGGCGAATAGTACGCTCAGTGGGCCGATTACTTTGACCATAAATTGAGCGAAGCACTCGAAACATATTCTTTACAGAACGTGAATTTTCATAATAAAGTTGAATGATTTGTAAACGTTGTTTAGGCGTAAGTCTTTCCATGATGAAATGCCAAACAATACTCACGAAAATAACATGACAGCTGATCTGTCAAAAAAAAGGCTATTGAAAAAAGTACCTCTGCTTGGATCACCTTTTATATATGCGCATATCTATAACTTTTTTCATTGTTATTTACATACATTTGGTAGATAACTCTCCCAAGGTTTTTTTGTGTGCACTTATTTTTATTATTTTCTTATTTCATTCATAAATTTGGTAAGTTATGGTACTCGCGCTCTTGTTTTTTTGCATATATAGGTAGCATATAGGTATACATAAAGAATTAAATAGTAGTATTTGAGATATGTCAATGACCACATGAACTGTTGACGTGAGTCGGTATTATAAATTATAAGTAATCTCATCATAATTACCTATTGAAATGATTTTAAAATTTAATTATATTTAATAATTAATTTAAAATTCAACGTTATGAGTTGATTTGTTAATTAATTTCGCAGTTCCTTTCACTCAGTGCGCAGTATGTGAGCTAGCTAGGATGATTGTGATCCTGTTGACTGTGCATTGAACTCACGAACTAGCTGATGCTACGGGCCTATACACCAGTGCATACGACCTAGTTACAGGATCGTCTCAAGCAGTCACCTACTCATGAATTCCTTTTTTAGTAGACTAAGTGTGCATCTAGACAATGGGGTATCTTAACACACAGAAATAGCAATAATCATGAAGGTTTCAAGGTTCGCACCAAATCATGGATGTTAGGAAAGTTTTAACAAAGTTCACTAATATCGAAAATATATTCTTAATAAACATATGTATGGCAAAACCAAACGAAATCAAGCACACAAAATCTTCTAAACGAAGCGATATCGCTAAAAAAAATATAAAACAATATACGTTTTAATGTTGAATAAATAATACAAATCTCATATAATTTTAAGTGTGTGCTAACTGCTGTATAGACCAAATGTAAAAATAAAATTGTATAAAATATAAGCGAATTATATCTTAATTTAAATTAATATTTAATTGAAACTATATTAGTAATACATGTGAAAATTACTCACATATGTACAGACGACAAATAATCATTACAACTTGGCTAGTTCACGATGCAAATTAAAGTCATATAAAACAACAAAAGCACGAACAAAAGCACATAATAATAAGCTTATTTGTTTCAAAGTCAATTAAAATCATTTAAATTGAATTTAATAACAATGTTACAAAATTAGTTTGCTAAAATGTGCATACTTTTACATATTTAAAAATATTAGGGAGTTTAAATTTGCAAAATTTTTTATATTTAATTTGTATGCAAATTTTTTTACTTTTTTTTGTTTACAGAGATAAAATTTGTTAAAAAAATTGTATGTGCTTTTAAAGAAGATTACAGGCCTTTCTGGGACCACACGTCACTGTGTCAAAAGTACGTTTTCATATGCATAAAACCAATAGGTTTATATTTAAATTTTACCACTCCGATTAATTGATATTTTCTATGCATTTTCGAATACAAATTCTATTAGTTTTCAAAGATTTTGAGCTTTTTAATAGTTTTCATCAAATATCTTATACCTTACTAATGTAGCAATTTATAAATTTTTTCTATTGAATTACATATATGTATGTATTTTATTTATTTAGAACGTATTAAAATATTTAATCTAAATTTGAAATAATGGCTAATTAATTTTGAAATGTGTATATCTAAAGGCTTTTCCAATAGTGATGATATGATTTCTAAGTGCCGTTATGATCATTTTTAATATGTCATGATCTGTCGGTTTTCATTTTTCATTCATTCATATTCAGATGTGTTTACAATTTCATCCATGGACCACCATAAACGGCGTGAACTTGCTGATTTTGCCCTGGAACAACTTGAAAACGATAACGATTTCCTCAAGAAAATCATTTTCTCCGATGAGGCTCACTTTTATCTAAATGGTGCGGTAAATAAAAAAAAACTGTCGATTCTGGTGCGAAGAAAATCCACAAATTATTTATGAACAACCATTACATTCACATAAATTGACAGTTTGGTGTGGTTTTGGGTCTGGTGGAATCATTGGTCCGTACTTCTTTCGAAATGAAGCTGGTAGCACCGTTACAGTCAATGGAGAGCGGTATAGATCGATGATAACCAACTTTTTATGGCCACAATTGGAAGAAGTTGATCTTAACAACATCTGATTCCAACAAGACGGCTCTGCGTGTCACATGGCACATGCAATAACCGAATCATTGCGAGAAAGGTTTGGAGATTCGGTTACTTCAAGAAATTTGGACATTGAATGGCCTCCGAAAAGTTGTGATTTAACACTATTAGACTACTTCTCGTGGGGTTATTTGAAGTCATTAGTCTTTAGCAATAAACCAGATTCTCTTCAAGCTTTAAAATTCGATATTGAAGGTGCTATTCATGACATGCCACTTGATTTAATGGAAAAAGTGCTTAAAAAATTGGGTTCATCGAATTCATTCCCGCAAAAGAAGTCGTCCTTAAGGTGTTAGGTGGATTTAAAAATTAAAAAACAAAATCGATTTTTTTTGTTTTATTAAATTGAAAAATATGTTTCAAATATTCTCCTAAAATTTCAAATTTATCGGAGTAAATTCTAAGAAATAGACCCTCCCTTTGGAAGCTCTGCCCATCAGACCACGCCTGTGTCAATAGGAAACTATAAACGCGTTTATCTCAAAACTCTATTTTCTAAGTTGGTAGACACGATTTGTCGAATAGTTATAAAGCGATTTTGTTCAAATTTGGCACACATCATTGTAATTACATTATCTAGTTATTGAAAGAATCATTTTTTGTGTTTTTATTACAACTAATTTTTTCGAGGCAATGCATGGCGAAAATTTGATAAAAAAATGTGTTTTGTTTGTTCAAAGTCTGTCAAAAGTTCAAATTTTAATTTTGTTCTTTTCCTTCGTCAAATAACGAGATTTATCCATGTACTAACGAAATATTTTTGGTTTTTTGATTTTAGATGAACCAAAAATGAGTTATGTTGTCCACGGCGAGAGCATTTTCTTTTGAGACGTTGATGGGGTACCAACGCTTGAGATTTCGGAATTTTTGAATAAAAATTTCACAAAATACTATTTAAATATGTGTTTTTGATATTTTAAATTGTTTGAATAAATTATGTTATTGTATATATAAAAAAATTGTGAAAACTCCTTCCTTTTAACCTTTGAAACCCACCTAACCCCTTAGCATTCAATGTGTTTTTTTTTAAAGAAATCATATCAATCTTATTGGAAAACCCTATATTTGAAAAAGATAAGTTGATTTAGCCATGTCCATCTGTCTCTTGGGACGCAAACTAGTCCCTCAGGTTTTGATATATTTCAATCAAACTTTGAAGACAGATGCATTTTTAAATTTAAGCGATCATTTATCGGAATCGGGCGACAGATCGAACTACTATAGCATATAGGTTTGTTTAGATTTGAGATTTTGATTTATAAATCCGCCAAAAAAAAACATTTATGGTATTCTAAATATGTAAATTTAAAAAAATATTCGTACTGAAAATCATCGACCATATTATATAGCCCCCATATAACCATCCATCCGCACAAATGGATATCAGCTTATGCGTCGAAAATCCTTCAAAAAATCATAAAAGGAATAATATCAAAGAAGTATTTTATTGAAAATCATCAAAATCGGAAGACTATATCATATAGATCCCATACAACTGATTTTTCAAATATGAGAATTAATCAATTGCATAACAGTAAATTTAAAGGTATCAAGTTTTCGGCATGGCCAAAGACAACACTTTTTTTTTTTTGGATTTTGATGCAATCTATATGCAATTTTGTTTGCAGTTTTAAATGAATAAACTTTATTAAGGTAACTTTCGCTCGAGATATTGTATTTTTTTAGGTCGAAAGCTTTTCAGACCCTCATATAGGAATTCATTTACAATTCATATTACATATCATACATAATCACAACCACCTATTTATCTAGTCTCTATAAACTTTTGACAACTATGTAAGGAAATAAATTTCCATGCCTATTACACTCCTGCTAAATGTTCTTCAAAATTTTTAAACCGTGTCATATCTAAAATTTTTTTTCTTACTACAATCATTCTTTATATGTGTTTGGACCATCATCGTTGATCCAAAAATTCAAAGGAGTTTTATTTTAAAGTATATCAAGATAAATATCTTAACTGCCGAATTTCACATTGTACAGCCTGTTTTGTATGTATATTTGGATTGGTATCCCGATTGCCTTCTTCCTGCCCGTTTAAACGTACGATAATCCAAATATGTGTTATCGAACAATTTGCTCGATTTAATTTATTGTCTTATTTTATTACATCCATGATGGAACTTGCCTATTTCCAATAGGCTGGAGCTTTGAGCATTGTAGAAGATTGGTTGAAGGCTGGGCATTTACAAACGTAGTACTCGAGTGTTTCGTCCTTTTTTGTACATGCTCTACACTCAGCGGAGCCAACCTTATGAAGTTTCTAAACCAATATTACAGTGGTAGATACCTCGTCCATACACACAAGAATATGAAGTTCTCATTTGCTTTGCAATCCACCCTGTTCTCAAAATTGCTTTAAACAAATTTTGAAAGCACTGTAAGGTTTGAGACGTTGAGTTTGTATTTACTTTAGCAGTCACAGCAGAATCCTCCTCCGTTCCTACTTATCTCGCTTTACTTTCAATGGTGGCTTTGCCTTGAAAAGAGTTAGGTGGTTTGCACCTGACAGAAAGTTTACCTTCCAAACAATACTGACAAAAAAATAGAAAAAGGTACCTCTACTTGGATCTTTCTTTATAACAGTTTTAACAGGTCAATTGAAAAGTCCTCTGTCTGACACATTGATAGCGCTACTAGAATTAATTGATTTTTGATTCTTAGTTAGTCTTAACCTAACCTTCACTTGTCAGCTGACGGATCATTAGTTTGTGAATTATAGCATTTTGAGTGAAGCAACTCTTGTTATTGTAAACAAATGGAAAAAAGGAATTTCGCGTGTTGAAACATTGACTTTTGAAGGGAACAAATACAGTTGAAACAAAAACTTGGCTTGATGACGAGATTCCGAACACTGTTCCATGAAAATCAACCATCAAGTATTGGTATGCTTAAGACGTCATGAAATGAGCACCGAAGACGATGAACGCAGTGGACGCCCAAAGAGGTTGTTGTCTACGAAAACATCAAAAAAATCCGCAAACTGATTTTGAATGACTGTAAATTGAAATTAAATGAAATAGCAGACGCCCTAGAGATATCAACTAAATATGTACATCATATCATTCATCAATATTTGGATATGAGAAAGATCTATGCCAAGAGGGTGCCGCGCGATCTCACTTTTGACCAAAAACAACGTCGAGTTGATGATTCGGAAGCGTAATAAACCCGGGTTTTTGCGACGTCATGTGAAACTGGATGAAACATGGCTCCATCATTTCACTTCGAAGTCTAATCGACAGATTGATAGTCATTCGATTGGACTGCACTGAAAACGCGACGTTCATATTTTGGGATGCGAATGGGAATAATTTTCATTGACTACCTTGAAAAATGAACAACAGCGACTATTACATAGCGTTAGTGGATCGTTTGAAGGACGAAATCACCAGAAAAAAAATAAAAATAAAAAAATAAACGGCCGCATATAAAGAAAAAGAAAGCGCTGTTTCACCAAGACAATGCACCGTGTTACAAATCAGGGAAACCGATGGCAAAAATCCATGAATTTCGCGTCGGATTGGTTCCGCATCCACCATATTTTGTAGATGTGGCCCCCGGTGACTATTTCCTGTTCTTAAATCTCAAAATATTGCTCGCTGGGAAGAAATTTTCGCCGAAAGAAGAGGAGATAGCCAAAACTGAGGCCTGTTTTGAAGCGAAGGAAAAAATGTATTACAAAAATGTTATCGAGAAGTTGGGGGGTAGCTAAAATCGCTTTGAAGGGTGCTAATTTGAACAAAAAATGAAAAAAAAAAATTTTGCCAAAAAAAAATTTGTTTCACTATGGTAGGCAGGGGACTTTTCAACTTTTTCTGCCTTTTCCCTTAGCCTCTTGCCACGTGGTTGGGGTGTACGCTAAGTGGATGCATGTCGAAGCAAACTCTTGCGCCAACAGGATCGAGACATTTTGTAACAGGGCATTTTTGTAAAGATTTCATTTAAATCGGCCATTCAAGCCAGACACTAAATTAATCCAGCAAAAATTTGAGTAATTCTACTTTCCGTTTTGTTTCACAATACAATAAGTAGCAGTTAAAAACAATTTTTAATTTTTTTGTTTGTTTTTGTCTGTTATTATTTTCTAAATAATCTTCACGAATACTCTTATAAATTCACATAGAAATACATACCCGCCTTAGCAAGACTGCCACACAGTGGCCGAGTTAGGGCCCGTATGTTACATCCAGAAAGGAATCTAAATCATATAACCTTAAAATCACCTGTTTAAAACACCCTGTATATGCATAATTTAATATGTACATACATATGTACCTATGTATATGTGTGTACATACGATATGTCTATATTACATTATTAAATAACTACGAAATAGTCAGAGACAACTGCCATCCAATAAGTCGAATTTGTTTGAGGAGCAAAAACGAAAACAAAAACAAAAAACTCTATTAAAACGAATCGAAAATTTGTACTACTGCAAATTGAATAATTTCAATTGTGTGTATGTTGTATTTATCTATACTTAACACATGCAAATATGTACATACGTATGTATGTAAGCTCACACATGTGTACAGCAATTAAAATTTGATTTGCGGACGCTTTAATGCAATTCCAATGCATTCACTGTCGTAAATCAAATGGTAAAACTGAATTTCAATTACTATCGACACTGAACTCACACAGAGACGATTTTGATTGACTTTAATCAGAAACAAAAGCAAATAAATAATAATGAACTAATATATTTATTCATTAGCTTTCGCAATAGTCAGCCTAAGCAACATGGCCAATACGCGAATAGCAAATTATTTTTTGTCATTGAAATCGTGCAAGCTACGTACGTCAATAATAT
The DNA here is from genome assembly GCA_030068015.2 of Neoceratitis asiatica. NCBI lineage: Eukaryota > Metazoa > Arthropoda > Insecta > Diptera > Tephritidae > Neoceratitis > Neoceratitis asiatica. Next base: position 44,156,468 of record CM061529.1, read on the forward strand.
TAACATTTATCGACTTTAATTCAATTGCAAAAAAATTCAAAAAAAATATAAAAATTCAAGGTTTAAGCCTAAATAATCATCAAAGGTGAAATATATTAAAAAATTCGTAAGTAAGTAAAAATATTTAAGCCAGTAATTTCTATACACAGGAATGGATTTTGCTAATCTGCTTATATATAAGTACTTATTTATAAAAGAGAAGAGACATGTAAATATGTATGTATCCTTATAGATTGTATCAAATTTTCAAGATAGATTCATTGAAATCCGGAGAGTATTACTGCGAAATTTGGATATTTTTGAAAGGGTTTCCACTTGTCAGAAAAATCAAATTCCTTTAAATATAAATTAGTCATAAATTCAAAATGGTTCGGCCGATTTTGCTCACATTTTTTGCAAACTCCGTTACTTCCGAGAAGTGGCTGAGGAAACATTTTTACAAAACAAAACAAAAAATGTTATTTATGATTTGATTTCTTGGAATTCGATGTATTTTTTCGCCTCATTAAGATGAGAACCACGTTTTCCCCGGAAAACTGACCTGAACCGATCTATTCTAAAAAAAATCTTATTTATGATTCGATTTACTTGGAATTAATTTTTTGTCCAGAAAGTGAATTATATACTGATCTTATGGAGACAAGTATTGTTATGATTCGGGTTTGTTGAATTTTTTTACGAAACTTTCATTTTGTCTGGGCAAATAAATCCCGGAAATAGACTAGGGAGCAAGTACGATTTGCTTGAAGTTGGGTAGGTTGCTAAATTAACATATATATAGGGTTATTCATTTTGCGGTTTCCAAAATAAACTTAAATAAAATACACTTAAAATAATTCCATGAAACTCCTTTTTTATTATAAAGTTTGAACTTAGGCACTATAGTGTTTCACATCTACATAACTCAAATGATCGCCTCGTGAATTTGTGCACACTTCAATCCGTTTGAAGAAATTTTGGCGCATAGTGGGCGGTATTTCAGCCATAACTTGGCGAATGTTGGTTTTCAAGTGCTCAAGAGTTACAAATTTATCCTCATAAACACGGTCTTTCGTGTAGTCTCACAAAAAAAGACCAACGACCTGGGTGGCCAATTGGCATCGCCAAGACGGAATATTACGCGTCCGGAAAATTTCTCTCGCAATAAAGCCATATTCGCTCGTGTTGTGTGGCATGTTGCACCATTTCGTTGAAACCACATATTGCCAAAATCGTGTTGTAATATGACCTTAATACTCCTAATTGACAGTGATAATCTAGTCGTTATCGCTTTCAAAGAAGTAAGGTCTAATCACACATGCGGACCAAAGAGCTCACCAGGTAGTAAGAGTTTTTTGGGTGTAATAGCCTGAATATGCTGTTGATAGTCATAACTTCGAAGTCGTAGATAATTTCGTCTATTCAGGAGCCAGAATTAACAACACAAACAATGTCAGCCTTGCCTACAGGTGCTACTTTGGATTGAGTAGGCAATTGAAAAGTAAAGTCCTCTCTCGCCGAATCAAACCCAAACTACCGAAATATGGTGCAGAGGCCTGGACGTAGTAGGGTCCAACAATTTAAACGCGGTGTGTGGCTATTAAGCGATCCATTTTCATAAGTGCCTGATTTTTATTCATACCAAAATATGTTTGGTTTTACAGTTAAGGGGGTATTCTAGCCTAGAATTTTGGAAAATTCGATTTTGTTTGCATATTTTTAAAGTTTAACTATTTAAAAATATGTCTGTAAGAGGATTTTTCAAAATTCAAATTATTTTCGGAGATACAGGTATTTTTCTGACGCAGCATCCACGGCCTTTGCGCGAAATTTTAAACTCGTTTTTCTCGAAACTGTATTTTTCAAAACGATACTCACGATTTCTCAAGTTCTACTGGACCAATTTACTTGAAATTTTTGGAGAGTCATCTTTTTAAACCTCTGTATGCCTGGAACTGCGCTCATTCGCAAGTTTCAATTTTTGTATTTTTAAAAAATTCAAAAAGTCCAAAAAAGGTGATTTTTTTTGTCAAGCAGTTGCCATTTTGTGAATTTTTTTTCGATTTCTCTGTAGTTCCCAACATTCCGACATTCCTCTAGATTAATAATCTTTTATTTTCAGATTGCTAGAAGGGCTGAATTCGTGGATATGGTCACGCAACCATTTTTCATGACCCCCACTTCATCTGATGTTAATTCGTGGAATTAATAAAAAAAAATTTTAGATTTTTTTTTGGATTTTTCTCAAGTCAATAAATAACTTATAAAAAGATGGATGGTAAAAATACAGTAAAAACAGATGTCCAAATACAGCCCAGCACCTTTGACACCACTAAATGTATAGCCCTTTACTATACTGTATCCACACAGAGGTAATCACATAAATAGTTCAGCGAATATAGATATGCTTTGCCAATGCAAAGTGCCTGCCTAAGTGAATTCTGTAGTTTGTGATTTCGTTAGCTTGCGGAATAGATACGAGGTGTGTTCAAAGGAAAAGGTGAATTTTCAATTTTCTTGAAAAGTACTTATTTATTCATCAGTATTTATTTTGTCCTTTTCAGAGTGATCCCCCTCGGATACAATACACTTGTGCCAACACTTTTTCCAATCCTCGAAGCACTTCTGAAATGCGCTCTTCGGTATGGCCATCAGCTCTTTCTTCGATTCTGACTTGATCTCATCAATTGTGACAAAACGATTTCCTTTCACTGGTTTCTATAGTTTTGAGAATAGAAAAAAAAACGCAGGGAGCCAAATCTGGTGAATATGGTGGTTGAGGCTTGATTACGGATTTAATTTTGGCCAAGAAAATCACGAACAAGCATTGATGTGTGAGCTGGTGTATTTTCGTGATGCAGAATCCGCGATTTGTTTTTCCACAATTCCGATCGTTTGAGCCGTATTGCTTCAAGCAAACGTTCCCTAACGTCCTGTGAGAAAAGCCTTCACCTTATCCTTTGAACATACTTCGTACATTGTTGAGTTTGACAGGAGGACACGTTACTGGCCTCACTTTAAAAGTGATGTTTTTGTGTTTCTCTTGTTTCATGTATTAATTTATTTAACAGAGAAATGTCTGTTCGATAAGTAGGATTCCAGGGCATTGTGGAACGTGTTAAGAAATGATTGTATAATTTTATGGATTAGTTCATCAATTAAAGCATTAACAAGTGGTGAATGTCGAATGCTTGAGCTACTTAAAAATATTGCATCAGTTATGCGATCTACTTGTTTTTTTTTTTTGTTCGAAAACAAAACTAGCGAGAAGAAATTATAACATTTTCATGAAATAAAGAAGAAATTTTTGATATTAGCACTTTTTCGAAATGTTTAGGAGGGCAACCATAGATAACATGATGATACCATAGATATCATGATTAGCTGACATCGACTCATTATTATTTAAAACAGAAATTTGCTGGGAAATCCTTACTGAGGTGTTCTGTAAAAGAAGTTGTCTTTATTATTTCAAATCTGATGACGGAATACTTTAGCAGAATATTTTCTATAATTTTATCTGCGATTTTCCAGAAATAGAAAAAGATGTATGCTTTTATTGCCTGAAAGATGTATTAGATTTAGCTAGCAAGACCATACTTATCCCTTTAACTATGCTGCAATCTAAGAAGGACGAGCTGAGTTGATTTAGCCATGTCCGTCTGTCAGTCAGTCCGATTGTCCGTCGGCAGGACTGTTGTAGGCGGGTGTAATTTTGTGATGTATTGACCATTTGTCGATCAGTCGACTATATCATAAAGCTCCGATACAACCAGTTCGTTCAGATATGGGAATTAATATTTAATCATGAAGTGTAATACAATAAATTTGATTTGTTCGCGATATACTTATATATACAAATTTCTACATAACCGAAGACATCACTTCTTTCTGGTTTGCTTTTTTGGCTTACAGCAGCGCTTTGCTGATTAAAGCCGAATCGAAACAAATGCAGAATTTTTATTTACTGCTCGATAGCTTCACTACATTTAACGAAGCTTTATAACTAATACTGAAAACAATGTTTGGCTGAGCTTCTCCTAAGGCCAAAAGATGCTGTTTTTGGATGCCCTCGAACGTCAGATGAACTTTAAAAAAAAAAAAGAAATTTATAAAATGACTTACTCTGACACAGTGACAGATTCTTGAGCTTAATTCTTGGAGAGAATAGCTCTGTGTAGTGCTGTGATGAGAGGGAAGAGAGAGAAGAGAGACAAATAGAGAGTTTGCAGAGAATTTGTTTATATAAGGGTCAGTGTATGCAACATGTGGAATATTCCAAATATAGCAGATGGGTTTCCTCTCGACCGCAGTGTCATTGACCTCGTGTCGAGACTGCTGAGTGTAGGAGGATTTCAAGGGCTTGTTGAGGCAAACTTTGTGAAGTCATCAAGTACACACTACAATGCTTTAAAACAATTATTAATATAAGATTTAAGTAATTAAAAAAAAAAATACATCAAAGGACAATTTGAGCCACGTTATCGCATATTAATATTCTAGAAAGAGTACATATCGATAACAATTTTTCAAAGTGAACATAGACAGGGTTAAGTCTACAGTTATTATTTTATCCGTTGTAAACTTTTAAATATCTGATGCACATTAAAAATGAGGAAATAAAGAAGACTCTTCAACAACTATTTCAAATGAGAAGTACAAATATGCATAAAGAAATATTTACATCCAATTTGCAGTAAGTTTAAGTGTGCTAATGCTGTTATATGCAAAATAATTCTAAAAACATTCCATTCTCCGCTAATACATAAACTTGCCATACGCTTTATATCCGTTTACTCAATTATGCTTCAATCATTAAGCTGAGTCTTCTGCGCGACATGCGAGTGTCAACGTCGTCAAAGTCGTCAATGTCAGTCAGCGAACTCAGTGGTTTCAAGTTGATGAGCTTCTTTGAACTGCACTGTTCATTGTTAAAAAGATTGCAAAATGAAGTTTACAGACGCGCACAATCATCGATATCATGTCATACCATATTCTTGATATCCGCGAAAAACAGATGACTGTAATGCATGACATACTCTACTTTCTTTCTTTTCATAACCTCTTTAACAATCTGCTCTACATAAACACCTGAGAGTAAAGGTAGTGAGACTGAGTTGTTTAAAAATGTGTGAATTTAGTAAAAAATTATTTTCATTTGTTGTAAACAGTGTGTGTTCTTCTATTCTTATGCGAAATTCAGCTTTCCTACCAACCGTTTTTCTTTCAGTTGTTCGGAAAAGAATGCAGGTTTTTTAAGAATTATTATATGGACTAGATAAATATATTTATGAGTGCCATAAAGGTATACGTTTGCACCATAGCTTGCGTGAAATGACATTAGGCTCTCTTAGAGAAGGGGGTTGGTTTTATTTCTTAATATAGTCATCTTTAAAACGGGCTTTGAAAAATTACTAATTCAAAAATTCCTAACGAATTTAGAAGACCTAGCGATAACAGGCGACTATATGTCTGCTTCTGCCAAGTTTTGAACTCATCACACAACAATATTGTTAGGGAAAGTTGTTGGTGTTGTACTATGCCCTTCTTTAAAGTGTTTATTTATGCACAACCACAACCAACTTAATGACATCCCAGCACATTCACAAGAATAACCACATATATATCTGTACTTGAAGAAAAATTTTTTTTTTTAAGCAATCATCAACTTACCACACACACATACGCTCGCATACTCCAATGAACCGGCGCGACTCGTTGTGAGCTCATAAATTCTCTCCGACTGCAATTTGGCGTTGATGATATTAATACCTTCTGCACTACTATCTCCATCGTTATTGGGATATTTTTCCTTTTTTCCCGCCGAAAATCGAAGCCCTCCATTGAGTTTTGCGTCAAAGCTTTCTTTGTCCCCTTGCCACTTACCATGCCACTTGCGCGGCAGTGGAACTTGAGAGACGTTGAAAACCTATTAATCATCAGCTTATTGAGGCATAAACGCTGATCCTCGTATTACGCGCACTAAAGCGCTTTTTGATGATGAAGGGTGAATGGTATTGCTTGGTAAGGGCACAAATACTGAGCGAAGCAAGTGGAGTGAAAAGTGGTTGGACGCTGAGTGGCTGGTAAAGGAAGCGGCATGAAGTGTGTAAAGAACTTTGTTGTATAGTATATGAATGCATATAGTCCATAAAGGTTCGAACTTGCTTTGAATGGTGCAAGCACTTGCGACGTTGACTACAGTAGAAGTGGAACTCTAAAATTTTGCTTACGTACTCGAAACACCAATATGTGAATGTATATGTAAATGAATTGGCATAAAGGGTGATGCGTGATATGAAAAGTATTCGATTCAAAGTAACTCTTTGGGCAAAAAAAGCTTGAAATAACATTAGGTTCTCTTAACATACGGTCGTTCCGAAATTTTTATAGTGAGAAGATAACTTGGAGTTCTTTGGTAAATAGGTTCAGATCGATTTTTAAATTCGCAAATGAATTAAAAATATTATAAACAAGTAAACTACACTGATGAATAATGAAGAAGTATAATTTTTAACCAAATTGAGAAAGAAAGAATTTCTGTGTAAACTCCAGACCAATTCATTATTGCTCTTATGAAATACAATAATAGAAGTCCTCAAGCATCAGCCATGTTTAAACTTGAACTAAGGAAAGTAAATAAGATGGAACCTGTCGAATAAATAGTAATCCTTCTGAGAACGACAAGCCTTCAGACGATTAAGTCAAAATAATATCTTTATTCCTATAATTATTGCGCGGAAGCTCAATAATGAAGAACACAAATGTGGTTTGACCAGTGCGGTATCGAGCTCGCACCAGAAAAATTCGAGTTGTTGCTTTTAATGATGAAACATATTTGTATATATTTCGGCTGAACTCCTCCTCCAATTTGTGGTGTGCATCTTGAAGTTTCCAATAAATGTAAGGTTCACACAGTTTATTTTAAACTGCCTCCGAATTAGCGATGGATTTTTATGAGGAGCTTTTATTTCCTGTCAGAAATACACTCAGAAGGATTGACATTCCCTGCCAAATCTGCGTATGTTAGCTATATGATATAGTCATCTGAGTTCGATTATTTCCAATACCAATATGCAATTCATTATAAAGGGTGTTTTTTATAGAGGTATAGAACTTTAAGTTGGCATTACTTTTCAAGATGGCGACCGATTTAACAGCTGTCAAGTGATTTATTCTCAGTTTGGTTTGGCAATTCATCATGAATAGACTCACGCCTGAACAACGCTTGCAAATAGTGCAATTTTATTTCGAAAATAATGGTTCTGTGCGGAAAATGTATCGCGCACTACGTCCATTTTAGCGATGTTTAGCGATGAAGCGCACTTCTGTTTGAATGGCTACGTCAACAAACAAAATTGCACTATTTGCAAGCGTTGTTCAGACGTGAGTATATTCAAGATGAATTGCCAAACCAAACTGAGAATAAATCACTTGACAGCTGTTAAATCGATCGCCATCTTGAAAAGTAATGCCAACTTAAAGTTCTATACCTCTATAAAACACACCCTATATATGTCTGCCATACCAAATTTCACACTCTTAGATGCGTTTTTGACATATTTGTGGCATAGACCTAAAAAATCGACTGTCTTCCGATCTTGCTGGATCCTACAAATGTACGTATAAATGTGCCTGTGCATCTGTCTACCAAGTCTGGTTGAAATAAAAACTGAGAGGCTGGTTTGCGTTCAAACCCACAGACGGACAGATGACATGGATATATCAACTCACCTCGTCATTCTGATATGATGGGTATAAATTTTGGTACTATATCCCTCGGATCATAGTTAATATACCATTGGATGCTGGTCGGACTAGTACTCAAGCCCTGACCTTCCGCATGACAGTATGAACTGCTAACCGCTCGGCTATTTCGATGAACCATGTACCACTAGAAATAAATATGCACAGAACCTTAGATACGTTGGTTCAAGGCAGAGTAATTAATAATTTCGTTATGGAATTAGGCCCTAAAGTCTCGTACTGGAATCAAATCCAGAACACTGTTGAAAAAGCCTCCAGAATCATTTCCCAGTTTAGCAGTTTGATGGCTAACTTCGGAGAATCAGCGAGGACAGAAGAAAGGTACTAGTCCAAGAGTAGACATCGTCAGCATACCGTACAGTATGAAGAAGCTGTAATAAGTGGTACCCTTCTATCGACCTCTAGGAAAGCGAAAGGAAAATCAACACAAAAAATTGAATACCAAATAAAATGAAGCGTCGGCAAATCAACAAGAGAGAACATAAGAAAGAAAACTCTGAACCAGTAACAAAAGCGATGGAAAATAGAAAACCGTGGCCAAAGTATAGGCAAGCTAATATATGGACAAAGGAAAAATTTGGTGAGATTTACTCCTTTATTACCCAGACACTATAATATATATATTTAACAAAAGGAAAGCCAAATATTCCTCATGTATCTAAAACGACATCAACGATGACGCCGAACATATACTTCTCAAATGCATTCGCTTCCAAGCTGAGCAAATTAGACTTGAAACATAGTTGGATCACTAAGAGTAAATAACATTATTTCCGTCAACTCAGTTACAAAGTTAAAGTAAAACTAAAAGTTAAGTAAATTGAGAAAACGGAAAGAAATACTACAAGCGAAAAATCGCGGCCTGGACAGAGGTGGAAACTGCAAAAGTCTTGTTTACAGAAAATTCGAAGTTCAATGTATTCGGCAGCAATAGAAGAGCAAAAATTTGGAGAAAAGAAAACACTGAATTTAATTCCAAAAATATAGTACCAACAGTTAAGCATGATGGCGGCAACGTAATAGTTTGGAGAGCAGTTGCGGCATCTGGAGTTGGAAAGCTTGTTTTTTATTGAGGGTAATATTTTTGGAGCTTGGCACAGGCTGGATCTTTGAACAGGATAACGATCCAGAGCACAGGGCCCATATTGTTAATGATTGGTTGCTTTATCATGCTCCAAGGCACGCACACGCCACCCGAAAGCCCCGAAAAATTAGCAAAAATCAGATTTCCAGCTCAAAATTACTCAAAGAACGTCCTATTGAAGAATTGACACATTTAGTAGCTTCGATTCCACGACGGCTTCAAGCTGTTATTGACGCGAACGGTGGACCAACTAAATACTAAAAAGATCTTTTTAAAAGAAATTAACTAAAGTTTTGCACTAAGATAAGTTATGTATGTCCTGTTTGTAGACTTTTGTCAACAGTCAATGTTGGATATACGTTTTTTTTGTCACATCTTTACTATTTTATGTTAAAATTGAATTATTTATGTTTTTTATGATAAGGGGAAATAATTGAAATAAACTGTGTCGCTAAATTTCCCAATTAAGTTTTTGGACTTTCAATTCAACGAAAATATGCGGTGTTTGTAGACTTTTGTTCGCTAGTGTATGTATAATTGCTGTGACGGCACAACTATCATGTGGTTGGCATTTTTTTTTTTTTTTAATTTAAATTAATTTTGTTTTATTTTTATTATTTTATTTAATCATATTTATTATATTTTACTCATTTTAATTTAATTTAATTTTAATTAATAATATTTTAATTTTATTTTGTGTTATTTTATATAAAGTATTTGAGTATAATTTATTATATTTAATTTAACTTATTTTAATTTTAATTTACTTTTATTTTTATTATTATTTTGTTTTGTTTTATATTAATTTAATTTAGTTGAATTTCTGGTATGATAAAGAGATTTTAGTTCAATTTTATTTTTAATTTATTTCAATAAAATTTAATTTTTATTTTCTTTTAAAACATAAGATAGTTATTTAATTTAATTTTATTTTGTTGTTTTTTTTTTTGACTATTTTATTGGTATTATATTTTACTTTATAATATTTTCCTTTTTTTAATATAATTTTATTTATTTAACTTTTATGCATTCCATGTAGATGAAACATACATCATTAACTGCATATTGGTTCTGAAACTCATCGAAATCGGAGGAATATAACGTATAGCTTCTACACACCCATTGGTTCAGATGTGAGGCTACGGTCGAAAGTCAGTCTAGGAGCATGAAATGTGATATCCTACACAACACATTAAAATCAGACTACCGATTTGTTGAGATCTGATGTTTTGGGTTTAGAATCTGCCAAAAAAATCAGCTAAGAGCATAAAAATTGGCATTCAATAGACGTACGTTAATTCAAGTTTATATTGACATTGAAAATCAGCGAAATCGAATTTTATAATTTTGCAATACGTTTGATATGCTCATGAAAGGTATAAATACTTGATTCCTTTTGTTGTTTTGATCTTCCGACAAGGTGGTAAGTTGTTTTAAAATGGAAAGATTTTCCGCCGGTTTGTCGAAAAACCAAAATTGACAAGGAATGACGGAAAATCGTTCCATTTTAAAACAGTATAAAGACTTCGCCATGGCCGAAGACAGCCTTTCTTTCTTGCTTTTATTTATTTTTCATTCAACTGTATTTTATTTTAATTAATTTTATTTTTATTTTGTTTTATGTAATTTTTCAATGTGATTTTAAGTTTTACACGATCGACTGTTCAGAATTGCAGATTTGGACCAAAAATCCGTTAAAAAAGCATCAAAGAGAATTTTGTTGTTCTAGACATATATAATGAGTTGCACATTGGTACTGGAAATCTGAAGGCTATATAATATAGCCCCATTGCAACCGATTGGTTTTTATATGATAAGTTAGTCAAAAAGCATCTAAGAGTGTGAATTTGGGTATTATACAAATGTAAATTGAGGAAAGTGCCAACTGAAAATCATCGATATCGAACTTTGCGATTGGCAATAAATTTAAAATGTACACGATGGGTATAAGGTCTTCGGCATGGATGAAGACAACCCTTTTTTCTCGTTCTATTTAACTTTATTCAATTGTATTTTAAATGTAGAATATATTTTTTATTTCATTTATTTTATTTTTTTTTTAGTTTACTTTATGCCATTTTTAGTTTACTTTATGCCATTTGATGTAATTTTATTATACTTTATTTATTTTTTCATTTTATAATAATTTTTTTTCTTTTTATATTTTTTACTCTTTTTGTTTTATTTTATTTAATTTATCATAATTTTTATTTTTATTTTATTTTATTTTTTTTATTTTTCTTTATGAAATAACTGTGTATTTGTAATTAGAATAATCTATCATTGCCTTCAGTGCCTATATACGGAATGTGGATTTATAATTTTTTTTTCAAAGTTTTACCAAAACCAACGACGATTTGTTGAATCACCCATTATGCTTATATTGATGCCGTCATACTCACATTTTGCGATTTTAAATGTCATTATTGTATGTGTTCGTTTATTTGTATGTCTTGCAGTAAAAATTTTTACGAGTAATTTCATTACATTACAACTATAACAAAACCAATATGGCGGTGTGTTCCCAGTGTTTTGTTCGCATACTTTGCTTGTTATTTTTGTTGCTCCTCTACAAACGCATTGGTGTGGTCGCTAGAAACCACATCATTTCTTATTACTTCTTTCGCTATGGCTTTTACTACCATTCTTGGTGTGGTTGTTGTTGTTGTTGCTGTTGATGTTGGCAACTTTGGTGTTGATTTGTTTATTAACAAATAAATCGTGAAATTCCCACGGCGCCGACACCTCACGGCGCCGCAATATTTTCAACAGGACGAATATGCGGCAAATGAAATGTAACAACAACATCAACAAAAAAGAAAAAGAAAAAAAAAAGCAGGCACGATGAGGCAAACCAAGGAACTCAGCCAGTGTTGTAACGAACGAAAAGGGAGAAACCATAAAAAATGTCGAAGAACAAAAGATGAGAAATTACACGGAAGTGCAAGACTACGGAGAAAAAGCTGAGCAAAATAAAAACTTTCTTATTAACGGCGTTGGCTTCCAGTCAGTGCTTGTGTGTGCGTGCGTGAGGCCGGGTAGACATGGTTTAATACTCAGAGATGAGCCCCCACAAATGCATAACGACACGTAATAAATTCATTAATTTATTTCGCAGGTGCGTTGACGTTGGTCGCCGAATCGGTTGTGAGGTGTTGATGTTGGGTGTTGATGTCAACGTTGACGACACAGGCAAGGTAGCTGAGCGTATGACAGCTGCGAATAATCGACACAGAGAAGTAAATAGCGAAATAACATACCTGAATACACAAATAAACATACATGCATGTGTACAATACATTAATAAATTATATACATACATATAGAGTGGCGGACAGAAGTATACAAACACCGCCTGTATTCGTTGCGTAGAAAGTACTATCACTTTGCTGAAAAATATAGGTATACAGTTTTATTTTAAACCTCTTCTAATCACATGTCTTAAAGCAAATCCGTTCTCTAACATAAAATAAAGCAATTATGGTGAAAAAACGCAAAAATGCCATTGACAAAAGTCTACATACACCACGAGCTTACTAGCTGTTATGTCGATATGCTGTGTTGTTTTTTCCCATTTTTTTAAATTATGTTTTCTAATTGGCTAGTATTGAATTTAGTTGTGGTTTAAATACATTATATCAACAATGGCTCCGCGAAAAGAAAGTCCATTGACGTACGAGTCTTGGTTATTCAGCACAGAGAAGAAAATAGATCGTATGGTAGTATTTAAAAATTTTTAATCTTAAGTCCAGGTACAGATCTTTGTAAAAAACTTTGAAAAAAATGGATCCACCGAAAAAAAGCCGCGTGTTGGCCGCCCGAAGAAGCTAATTTGAATGATGATCCTAAAGTTACTGCTCAAAAATTAGTCGAAAACATTGCAAACTCAAGAAATGTGTCGATTTAAAAACAATTCGAAGAGCTCTGAACGATAACGGCTTCCATAGTAAAATGCCACATGAAAACCTCTTATTTCTGAAAAAAGTCGTAAATTTCGCTTGAAGTTCGCTAAAGCACATTTAGACAGGGGAATTGATTTTTGGCAAAAATTATTGTTTACAGACGAATAAAAGTTCAATATATTCGGCAGTGATGGAAGAGCAAAAATTTGGAGAACAGAAAACACTGCACTTAACTCCAAAAATATGGTATCAACAGTGAAGCATGTTGGCGGTAATGTAATGGTTTGGGGATCGGTTGCGGCATCTGGTGTTGGAAATCTCGTTTTAATTGACGGTAATATGGATCGGTTGAAATATAAGTCATTGCTGGAAGCTATTCTGAAGGCTTCGGTGGACAGTTAGGAGCTTGGCGCACGCTGGGTCTTTGTACAGGATAACCAGCCAAAGCATACGGTCCATATTGTTAAGGATTGATTGCTTTATCATGCTCCAAGGCACGCACACACCACCTAAAAGCCCAGATTTGCATGTTATTGAATATGTCTGGGAGAAATTAATAAATAATTAGAAAAAATCAAATTTCCAGCCCAGCATTACTCAAAGAACGTCTTATTGAAGCTTTGGATAGTATTACTCCCTCAGAATTGATAAATTGAGTAGCTTCGATGCCACGACGGCTTCAAGCTGTTAGTGATGCAAACGGTGAACCAACTAAATACTAAATAGATATTAATCAAAGTTTTTGCGCTAAGATAAGTACTGTTTGTAGACTTTTGTCAACGGTCAATGTGGGATTTTCGCTTTTTTTTGTCATAGCTTCACTATTTTATGTTAAGAAATTATTTTTTGTTGTTTTTTTATGATAAGGGAAAGTAATTGAAATAGACTGTATCATTACATTTGCCAATAAACCTTTTGGACTTTTAATTCAACGAAAACAGCGGGTGTTTGTAGAATTTTGTCCGCCACTGTATATATTATATATGTCTATTATTTGTTGTTTTTGGTCGGCTTTACATTCACACTTTTCACCCTCTGAATTGTTTGTTTATCAACCTTTACGGCTTGCATGCTTCATTTATGGTTATTTACAAATACATACATATGTATGTACTTGGCGTGCACCTTAGGTACTTCTTTATATCGTTGAACTTTCTTAAAAGCTTAAGATATTACTGAAAGTATGCCATGAAAACATTTATACAGTGATACTTTTATGTCTACATATGTATGTATTTATGTAATTGTACACATTGTAATACGAGTGCATATGTACATATGTATGTTCATAATCATATGTATTTATACGAGTGCTTACTTGCGATTATTACGAGATAATGAATTATGGTTCCATTTTGTGGATATTTGAATTGAAATATTTATAGCCTGGATAAGTGTGAACTTAAAGAAATTGTAAATATAACGAATATTGACGGCAAATATGACAGACCCTAACGGACATCTTTTTTTTTGAACTGGCTTCCCAATTGCTTACTTGAAGATCTTTCATTGATTGTGGTGGTTATTAGTATTTTTTGTTTGTTTAAAAATGAGGACTTTAGTTTATCATTTAATCTCTGTAGATGCTCATCGAAAGAAAAACCAAAAAAAATGTCGACAAGAAAGCGTTGAGAAATTTAGAGGTAACTTTCGAAGTTACCTTGAGGTAGTGGAAAGTTCCGATGAATTTCAAAATTCATATAAATCCAATGCTTTTCTTTTAAAACATTTATTAGTGGAGGACGAACCTTGATCCCGATTCTCTTACATATGCCTCAAGCAAATCACGAATTCTAGCCTTAGATAAAGAGGATATTCTTTGTAGCCAACAAAGATTCGTTTGGAAACGAGCTAAGGTGAGAAAGCGAACCCCGGTGTTTGGGAGTCATCTCATAAAGAACCTTAGCCAATGATCTAAATAATATCCTCTTGATGACAAACTTTGTTTTAACGGTCTAGAATGTCCGATCCCTTAATTGGAAATGTGCCTCTGCTCTGCTGGCTGAAGTCCTATTACTAAAGCCCCACAACGCCGCTGCAAAAGAAGTGCGATATACAGAAGATGTGAACGGAAGAAAGTGGAACTTGTTATTGGGAATCTTGGTACAACGGCCATATAAAGTGCACATTTGGTGTTGGATTTATGGTGGGTGAGAAGCCTGCCAAGTTCTGGCATTCATCCCGGTGAATGAACGTCTCGCCACAATCCACATCGAAATGAAGCTCTTCAACATATTGCTAATTTGCGCCCACGTCCTGACAAGGAAGGAACAAGGTAACTGCGAAGCGGAATTTCAATTACCCGAGCGGGGTAATACATACCGGGAATTGAAGAGGGATACATATAAGCAGACAAGAAAAGAAAGAATGTTCCAAGACCAGAACATACTCTTTTACGACCTAATGAATATACTGAGTATACTGTATTTATAGACAACTTTATGAAACACCAGGAGATGGGGAACCCGATTCCGCAATTCATGATGATGGAACAGATGTTCCCCTGCTCGACTTTGATAAAGTTCGAATAGCAATTGCTCGCCAGAAAAACAACAAAGCGGCGGCAACCAATGACTTACCGGCAAGATGCATGCATAAGCTTCTTTGTAGAATATGGTAAAAGAAAAGCATGCTCGATGAATCCACAAAAAGGTGACCCTGCTGTCTGCTCCAATTACCGTGGGATAATCCTGTTATATAACGCATATAATATCATTTAAGCCCACCGTCAAGAAATTGAAATTAGTGTGGCTTTAGTCCTGAAAAATGTACAAATAATCAGGTATGCGACATCTATAATCTAATGCTGGGAAAAATAATACATAATGTAGAGCTGAATCGAGAAAATACAATCGCCTATAAGAGTTTACAACTTCTAGCGTAAGTTCTGCTTTCTCCAGCCTGGATAACGAAGCGAGGTGAGTGAGTCTGATAGAAAATGTGGACAAGACGAAATATCTCTTGCCATTAAACACATAGTCATCGCATTCGCGTTATGGCTGCCGCACTTTTGGCAGTTATAGCATTGAAATGGAAGAGGATTCCGTTTATTTGGGAACCAGCTGTAACACCAACACTGGTCGGCGTTGAAATCCAACGCAGAATCACTCTTGCCGACAGGTGCTATTTTGGGCTGGGTAGGCAATTCAAAGATTAAATCCTCTCTCGAAAAACTGAAACCAAATTTTACAAGGTGCTCATCATTCCCGTAATGATATGACCTATGGTATAGAAGCATTGACGGTGTCGACATCCGATGAGTCGGCCTAATGAATTTTCGAGAGAAAGATTTTGCGGAATCTTTGACTGTAGCCGATGCAGAGCCTGATGGTGGAAACAGGTAAAGAAGAAACGGAAAGATTAATCAGAGAACGATGCGTTGGTATTTCCTACTCGCTTCAAATAACGATAAGAAGAACAAATTGACGCGGTGTTGTTGATTCGGCTACAATCGCGTAATCTATGCCTACGGTAATGAAGAATAACCTAGATATAAAGAAATATATAAATACTGAAAAATCTGATAAGGCAGTTAAAACTCATAAAACGCGTTTTACGAGTTTTAACTGCTGAAATTAATAAAAGAAAATTTAAATGTTAATTCGTAAGAACAAATGAAGCTGAGTTGAAAATACTAATTGAAAGAGAAGCTGAAAATAAAAGCACAACAATTTTATACAATCTCTTCATCCAAACAAAAAAAAAAACAATTAAAAACAATTCTAAATTTAGCGCAGTATAACGATTTTTTAATTTTTTATGCCTTTTCGAACGAATATATCCAAATACATACGCAAATTAAAAAGAGTACAAATTTCCATTTCAAAAAAAAAAAAAAAAAAAAAGAAAGATTGTCTATTTGAGTGAAACATGACTGGGCTGCAGTCAAATCAATGTTATATGTACAAGCAAATTAGCTGCTTGTCTAGCATGTTACTAAAAATATCTAGTTCTCTTGCGAATTTCGGAAACAGATTTAGCTTTACTAAATAAGAGCGAAGCGCAGGAAGAAAAATTATAATTAGTTTTTTTAACCAGCGTTGTGCAGAGAGAGGTGGAAAGTTGGTAGTAGATGATTCCATAAAGAATTGAACTTACCATAAGGCCATTGCTGCAACCGAAGTCAAAACCCATATGATATTTCATAATTTGTGTGGATTATGTGAACAATGCCAATAAAATATTAAGGGAGATTTTTGGGATTTTTCTGGATAGTGTTGTGTCTGGTTTATATTTTGTCCGAAGTTCGTCGTGTCTGGAATATGTCTGATCTGAATTTGGTAATGTCTGGATTATGTGTTTCGGGATCTTGTATTTCGGGATCTTGTTTGTCGAGATTTCATTATATATCGGTCTGCACAAAACCAATAAAAAAATACAAGATGGAAATCACCAGAACCCACAATTTGAGGTGCACCTCTTAAGGGGTTAGGTGGGTTTCAGAGATTGAAAAAAGGAATTTCCTCTACTTATATATATATATATATGCAATCATATATTCTATTCAAATAATTCACCATATCAAAGATAAATATTTAAATAGTATTTTGTGAATTTTTTATTAAAAAATTCCGAAAACCCAGCCGTTGATACCTTATCCCCCTGGACGTCTCAAAAGAAAATGCTCTCACCGTGGACAGAATAACTCATTACTGATTCATCTAAAATCAAAAAAACAAAATTTTTTCGTTAATACATGTATAAATCTCGTTACTGGACGAAGGAAAAAGCAAAAAATTAAATTTTGAATTTTCGACAGACTTTGAACAAAAAACACATTTTTTGATAAAATTTTTTAGTCGAAATAAAAAATATCATCGTTCAATGACTAGATAATGTTATTACAAAGATGTGTGCCAAATTTTAGCAAAATCAACTATTTGAGAAATCGTGTCCGCCGACTTAAAAAATATAGTTTTGAGATAAACGCGTTTAAAGTTTCAAATTGACGCAGACACGGTCTGATGGGTAGAAATTCCAAATGATCTATCTCTTACAAGTTTACTCCGATCGATTTGAAATATAAGGAGAATACTTGAAATATATTTTAGAACTTAGTAAGACAAAAAAATCATATTTTTTTTAATTTCAAACCCACCTAACCCCTTAATGTTCTTCCAATACAATTTTGATTTATTCTAATCAGCCTATAAACAGCTTAATGATTTTTTAAAGGCCTTTTTAATTCACGTCAGAAATACACTCGGGAGATTGGTAGCCCTTGCCGGGGTGATCCCAATTAGAACAAGTAAGGATGAGTAAGTTCGGATGGTACCGAATATTACATACTGGTCCGATATTTATGTTTAGTCCAAAAATCGGTAAAAAGTTTAA
The DNA here is from genome assembly GCA_030068015.2 of Neoceratitis asiatica. Classification (NCBI taxonomy): domain Eukaryota; kingdom Metazoa; phylum Arthropoda; class Insecta; order Diptera; family Tephritidae; genus Neoceratitis; species Neoceratitis asiatica. Next base: position 44,174,534 of record CM061529.1, read on the forward strand.
GAGCTGTAATGTGGAAGATAGGACTATTTCTGCGGAATTTTAGTCCAAATTAAAAGTGCCATACTTACCAAGGTTAGTTCAGTTGTTTTGAAGCCTTAAATTTTCGATTTAGAGTCAAGTGGAAGGATGGAAAGTAAGAAGCTCGTTGTATGGAACAAAGCGGTAGTTGTTGCCCTGTTACGTATACGAGTATAGTCAATTTATGCTCATACTAGACTAGAAGAATTATAAGCATTAACTTTTATCGAATTTTCTCCAGCTGTTCTATGGTTTCAGATATGTGTTTTTAGATGTCAAGGTAAAGTTTTCGACTCTATTATTTTTAGCTGAACAAACCTAATATAATCTCGAGTAAAAAAATTAATTGTAAGTTGGTCTTGCCAGGATGCAAACATATGAGCCTCTGAATGGTATAAATGATATAAATGCATTTTTTTGTTTTTTTATTTATTTAGCGTAAGCTATTTAAAAAGAATATATTTAGACAAAAATATATACAGGGTCTGCTAGTACGGATATAAATAATTAAGTATGTAGTACATATGTATATATGTATATACATTATACGAATAGTGCATTTGTGTTCGTTGTCATCGTTACTGGGGTAAGTGCCGCAATTGAATTTACAAATTACTCTTTTGTTCTTTATTCTTTGTCATTTGCCAATTTATTCGTTGTTACTTGGCTTTTCATTCATTATAAATACGAGCATTTTATTTATTTCTATTATTGTATTAGCGGTGCTCAGGATTCTTGTCATTTGTCTTGATATTTTATTTACTTAGCTTGCAAATTTTTTTTTTGTGCATCTCTTGTCTTTTATTGCCGACTGTTTTCAATTTTAGAAACTTGTCTACATTTTGACCACACCTCAATTAAAACTAACATTTCTTTTTTAGTTTCTTTGCCGGTGGTTTATTTCAGATTTGAATTTAATTGTCAAAATTGAGTTATAAGAATAAAACGAATTATTTCTTAATTTAATTATTAAATGGCCTTTAGTTCTCAATTATCTATTCTTAGCTAAGAAACATGGAATTGAGCTGGACTAATTCATAAAATACTTGTACACATTTGTCCAAGGAGTAAGCAGAAAGTGAAAGAAATATCTACATAGATCATAAACTCTGCATTCACCCAACACATTTTTTTAAGTAAAGTAAAAACGTAACTGAAATAGTTAATTCAGTTAAAATTTTTTAAATGAATTTATTCATTATATTTGTAAATTTAAAATGCAAAAGCAAAAATCTATATTTTTATTTTCATTTGCGTTACAACGGTATCTAAGTGTACCAACAAGTAAACATAGGCACCACAAAGTCTGCGTTCAGGCTTATAATTATTTACAAAGGCATTAAAAATTATAATGAGAAATAAAATTTAATAGTTTGTTGAATACTCACGTTATTTTAATATCTCACTCAATCGCTTTGACATTGAACTTACCAACTTATCTGTTTCCTCAGCTGTAATTCGGGACCATTCTGCCAGCATAGCTCTTCGTAAATCCGCTTTACTTGCTATTTTATGCTGACAAATTCATTTCTCTAATAAATCCTAAAGTTGCTCTACAGAATTGAGATCGGTTGACTGAGAAGGCGTTTTAAGTTGTCTAGGAGCCTTGTACTAAAGTCTCACTATTTGAACACTATGCTTCGGATCGATATCCACTGTACCAACAAAATTTTGTTTTTCCAGGGAAGTTCCTGATTTATGCCACAAAATGTGGCGACCTTTGTGCCGAATATAAAAAATTTGCTCTTATCTGAGATATAAAGTTTTTTTCGAGCGACCCTACCATGATATTCAGCTTTAGGTAAAGTTTTTCTAGCAGTTTCTGCACAAGTTGTTTTTTTTTTTAATATTTTGTTTACGTTTTCAACCATATTTGCTGATGTAGTTCGTGGACTAACTTTCACCAGATTTATTATTTTGCGTTCTACCGGTACTCATAATATTTTTGGTCGGCCAGATCGGGGTTTCGACGTTAAAATACCGGTGTTCTTGAAATTATTTACTATGCGAAGGACGGAGGAATACGTTCTTCCAATAGTTTGTTAAACTTTTCGGAAACTTTCGCCAGCTTTCCACAGTTTAGTAATTATTGTATTCTGACACATTAATTTCTTTCCCTTTGGTTTCCATTTTTTCAAATGATTAATTCGAATAAAAGACAATAGAAAATGTGCAAAAAGAAGAAGCATCTTCATGAAAAATAACGGTATTCTCAAATCAAGCAAACTGAACGCAGACTTTGTGGTGTCCGTGTTTACTTGTTGCTGCACTTAGATACCGTTAATTGAATAAACTATTTCATTTGTGCTTGTACTTTACTTAAAAAAGGTGTTGGGTGAACGCTGACTTTAGGGTCTACGTGTACATGAAAGCGAGTTGTCAAGAACTGTCTGCCTGTGTGTGAAAAAATAAGATCGTAAGTATTATACCTTTCATGTACACGAAATGCTATATTTACTTTGGCTCGAGGTATGTAAGTACCAGAAGGAGAAGAGATCGACCCACCAAAATTTATACCAATATGATCAGAATGACGATCTAAGCTGATTTAGCCATGTCCGTGCGTCTGTCTGTCTGTTCGTCCATCCGGCCCTACATCTGTTCTAACGCAAACTACTCTCACAGTTTTTGAAATACTTGAACGAATTTAGTACGCGGTGTATGTACAGTGGCGGACAAAAGTCTGCATACACCACCGGTATTCGTTGTGTAGAAAGTACTATCGCTTTGCTGAAAAATATAGGTATACAGTTTTATTTTAAACCTCTTCTAATCACATGTATTAAAGCAAATCCATTCTCTAACATAAAATAAAACAATTATGGTGAAAAAGTGCAAAAATACCCTTGAAAAAAGTTTACATACACCACGGCCTTACTAGCTGTTATGTCGATATGCTGTGTTTTTTTAAAAAAAAATTTTTTTTAAATTATGTTTTATAATTTACTAGTTTTGATTTAAGTTGCGGTTTAAACACATTAGCATCAACAATGGCTCCGTGAAAAGAAATATACATTGAGTAAGAATCTTGGTTATTCAGCATAGAAAAGGGAAAAAATCGTAGGGTGAAATTTCAAAAATTTTAAACTTAAGTCCGCCAAAGGTACAGGCCATTGTTAAAAACTGAAAAAAAAAAATTAGATCCATCAAAAATAAGGCGTGTGTTGGCTGCCCGAAGAAGCGCTTAAAGACATCAGCTTTATTTTGAAGGAAGTGAATGATCATCCTAAAGTTACTGCTAAAAAATTAGTCGAAAAAATCGCAAACTCATCAAGAAATTGTGTCCATCCAAGAACAATTCAAAGAGCTCTTAACGATACCGGCTTCCACAGTAGAACGCCACGTATTTGGCCTAATATGTAATATGGATCGGTTGAAATATAAGTCATTGTTGGAAGCTAATGGTTGGAAGTAAACGGTGGACAGTTAGGAGCTTGGCGCAGGCTAGATCTTTCAACAGGATAACGATCCAAGGCATATGGTACAAATTGCTAAGGATTGGTTGCTTTATCATGCTTCAAGACAAGCACACACCACCTGAAAGCCAAGATTTGAATGTTATTGAATATGTCTGGGATATTTTTGGGCGAAAAATTGAAAAAAAATCGAATTTCCAGCTCAGCATTACTCAAAGAACGCATTATTGAAGCTTGGGACGGTATTACTCCCTCAGAATTGACGAATTTAGTAGCTTTGATGCTACGATGGCTTCAAGCTGTTATTGATGCAAACGGTGGACCAACTAAATACTTAAAAAAATCTTGTTACCAGAAATTAACCAAATTTATTGCGCTAAGATAAGTTATGTATGTACTGTTTGTAGACTTTGGTCAACGGTCAATGTGGGATTTATGTTTGTTTGTCATAGCTTTACTATTTGATGCTAAAATATCATATTTGTTTTGTTCTTATGATAAGGGAAAATAGTTGAATTAAACTGTATCGTTAAATTTTCCAATAAACCTTTTGGACTTTCAATTCAACGAAAACAAGGGGTGTATGTAGACTTTTGTCAGCCACTGTATGTGTTTTTGTAATGCTTTGATCATTTGTTGCAATCGGCAGGATCTGCCAACTATAACAGATAGCTCCCATACAACTTCTTTATTTAAGTATTCTACATACCTACATCGAAGAAAATATTGGTACTAACAGCCATCGAGAGACTATATCTTATAGCCTCTATACTGAAAATAAATGTATCCGTTTTTGAGAATTAGAATTATATATATTTTGCAGACTTCTTCTTGAGGCATGAACATAATTCCATCTATTCTGTTATCAAGATTAGGGCTATCTGAGCTCATCTTCCATGTTGACCTTTTTGCTACAATATTGTTTTTCAATAATTGTTGACATTGAAAGAGGTTCTGCAGCTTCAAATTCAATGCCTCAACTCTGTTTTCTAGGCAGAGATTGACGAGATTATAGAGGTTGCAAAAAGGAAGGCTTTTTCATTTTGCAAATCATTTATATTTCTAATTTATATGAGAGTGGCATTCAGGGCAATTCTGAAGTTCAAGAGCGTGCAATAAGACAGGGGTTCCAGATTACGCGAAGTACAAGGAATGAAGGCAAGATATTTCGGAATTTATTTAATGATGTTTCGGAACTGGTGACCATATTTACGAGAAATTTTTTTTGTCGGCGAAATTTTCTACCTTTTTTGGCAGGTGACACAAACTGGAAGTTATAAAGCAACTGGGGCTGCTGCTGCCATTAATCATTAGTATATGTATAAAGGTTTTAACGAAAGGTCCAAAGAAGTGCAAGGTTAGACGAGAATTATACCAAGAAAGAATGTATACATATATATAGAGACGTAAAAATTTTTAACACTAACCTTAAACAACAACAAAAGAAAAATGAAATCCTTGAATAGTTGTTAACGAGTATTCAATTACTTAGCGCTGCTTTTTCCATTTCTCTTGCTTGTGACAGGACTAAACTTTTGGAAACATATTTTCATTTTTCCACTTTTTTGAGCACTTCTGCTAAAATATAAGATCTGACCATAGACCACAGTAGTCGACGTGCATGTATTGCTGTACTTTCGCTGGCAATTTTTCTTCAAAAACACTTTGTTACTTACAAAAAGATTCTGCAGCGAAACGCTAATGGACGACGACAAGTGAACTAAGCAGGAGGATGCGATAAATTTTCTAGGCAACATATGCGCTGACAGGTTAAAGGGAAAATTTTTAACAAAAAAATCTGCAGCACTTAAAAGTGGTACGCCGCCGCCAAAACGAAAATCATCATATGTATACCTCATACGTACATATATGTATATGTTAGATGTGTATGTTTATGTACACGCATGTATGTAGATATATATTTTTATGTACATACAGTGGCGTACAAAAGTCTACATACAGCCCCTGTTTTCGTTGAATTGAAAGTCCAAAAAGTTAATTGGGAAATTTAACGATACAGTTCAATTCAATTATTTTCCCTAATCATAAAAAAACAAGTACAAAAATAATTTTTTAACATAAAATAGTAAAGCTATGACAAAAAACGTAAGTCCAACATTGACCATAGACAAAAGTCTATATACAGCACATCTCATCTCAGTGCATATCATATATCAGGTAATATGATCTTTTTAATATTTTCTGTGCTGAATAACGAAGACTCGTACGTCAATGGATATTTCTTTCCACGGAGCAATTGTTGATGTGTGGTTCAATGTGTTTAAACCGCAACTAAATTCAATACTAGCAAATTATAAAACAAAAGTTGAAAAAAATAGTAAAAAAGGTACATAACCGCAATAACAACACAGCATATGGACATAACAGCTAGTAAGCCCGTGGTGTATGTAGACTTTTGTCAATGGCATTTTTGCACTTTTTCACCATAATTGTTTTATTTTATGTTAGAGAACGGATTTGCTTTATTACATGTGATTAGGAAAGATTTGCAAATAAAACTGTATTCCCACATTTTCAGCAAATTGATAGTACTTTCTACCCAAAGAATACAGGCGGTGTATGCAGACTTTTGTCCGCCACTGTATTTCGCCAAATGTTTAAGTAATATGTACATATGAGTATGCTGTAGCAAAGTGAGTGTGAAGCCGATGCATTAGTACTAACATAACAAGGTATTACTTTCGCGCAGAAGTGGTAATAAAAACGAGAAGAGAAACATAGTAAATTAAAAAGTAGAAAGCTTAGACGACGCTAAAAGCTAATAGCGACGATAATTGCAGCAATAAAATACATATTCACATTTGGTCTTAAGCAGAGCACCAGCATTAACTAAGATCAAATATTTATGTATATACATATTTATGTGTATATGTATATATACAGCTGTGGTCAAATTTTTGGTAGTGCGCAAATATGAGGCAAGTATTAAAAAAAAACTCAATTGATTTTATTGAAAAAATTAGTTCTGCTCCAAATTAGCCCAAAATAGCCCAATCATTAAACGAAATAAAAAAAATTATAATAAATTTTTATGGATTAATTCTTTCCAATGAGATATAAATATGTGTATTGTATCCATTTAGTGGGTCCGAAAGTGTAGGCCTGTATTTTGGCATCTGTGAAATTCCACAGAGAAACCAAACATGTTTTGGTTTACGTTAAAAGTCAGGCGTTTATGAAAATGGATCGCTTAACAAACGGAAAACGCATTACAATTGTAAAAACTTAATACAAAAATGGTGATTCAAACGCTGCCACGTTTCGTGTTTTAAGAGAAGATTATGGTAGACATAATCGTCCAACTACTTAAGCAATTGGTAAAATTTTAAAGAAGAAGAGACTGGATCGGTTACAGATATTGTAAAGTCTATACATCATCGGTCTATTCGCTCCACCTCAAATATCGCTGCTGTAAGTGAAAGTGTAGTCGAATAACCGAGTGTGCATATTTCTAGGCTTTCTCACGAGCTGGGAGATTCTTACGGCACATTATGTCGTATTTTGCACGTGGACTTACCCCTACATCCATATAAAATCCAATTCACATAACAACTGAAGCTATGTCTACTCCTGCTTGAATAACAAACAGTGGACCGCGATATTTCCAACAAAATTTTCTTCAGCAACGAGACACATTTCTTACTCAGTGTATACGCAAATAAGCGAAATTGTCGCATTTGGAGCTCCAAGAATCCTCACTCAAAAAAAAAAAAAAAAAACTTACTGTCTGGCGGGCTCTTTGGTCCGAAGGTGTGATTGGATCTTACATCTTTGAAAACGGTAACGGCGAGAGTGTCACTGTCAATTCAGAGCAATATGATCGTATAATAACCGACATTCTTTGGCCTACAATTGAAGAACATGTCTTGGAAAATATGTGGTCCCAACAAGATGGTACCAATATGGTTCGCACAATACGAGCGAATACGGCTTTATTGCGAAAATAAAATAAAAATTTCCCGGCCAAGTAATATCTTAGTCAATTAGCCACCTAGATCGTGTGATTTGACAGCGTTTACTTTTTGTGGGGCTACGCCAAAGGTGGTGTTTATGCGGATAAAGTTTTAACTCTTGACCGGTCGAAGTTTGCCAAATTTTACGTGATGGCCATTTGAATGATGTAGAGTTTTATATATAAAGTCAAGGCTCAAAATTTATGATAAAAAACATGGTATCATTACTAACAATTGTCAATGGAAGAACTGCATGATCTCGGCACCTGTATGAAATTTTTATGTATACTGAAGTAAACCATCTTGTTGAAACCAAATGTCGCGGAGATCACGAGCTTCAATTTCAGGCATCAAATAGTCGGTTATCATGGCGCAATAACGGTCGCCATTGACGGTTACATTCTCACCGGCATCGTATTTGAACAAATATGAACCGATGATTTCACCGGCACACAAACCACCGTTGTTTTTCCTGGATGAAATGGCAGCTCTTGAATCTCTTCAGGTTGCTCTTCGTCCCAAATGCGGCAATTTTGCTTGTTTACATACCCATTGAGCCAGAAGTGGGCTTCATCGTTGAACAATATTTGGCTAGGAAACGTAAGATCTTCTGAGAACTTTTCAATGCCCATAGAGCGAAGCGATGTCGCTTGGGAAGGTCCAACGACTTTGGTACTTGCACAATCGACTCTACGTGGTCTTCGTGTACACTCTCAGCTACGGCCGCAATATTTTCTTCACTGTGTGCCGGACGTGGTCTATTCGGTCGAATATTATCCAATAATGAATGCTGAGTCTCAAGATGGGTGATGGTGTTGGGAATAGAAGCTCAGTGTGCTGATTATTTTGACCATAAATCGAGCTAAGCGCGCGAAATACGTTATTTATATAATTTTAAAATAAACCTAGAGTGCTTGCGGTTTTTATGATAAAAGTAATATAAAAATTTAAGAGCATTTTTTATGTTTACAGTATATTTTGATTCCGAAAAATTTGCTTTTATGATTTTGGAAAAAATTCTTCTTTCACAAAGCGCAAAACAATAGCAGGATTTTCCATTAAAACTGACCAACATATAAATATTTCTGATCAAAAACTTTTATGGAACTCTTAAAAAAGTTAAATTTAATCTAAGAAAAAAGAAACGATTTAGATTAGTATTGCACGGATTGAAAAACCTGAAAATTTGGTTGAAAATTCAACTAGATTTCAGATGGTATCGTGACATAATTAGTCAGTGTTGATAACCAAAAAAATAAATTTAAAAAAAGTGATATTGGTAGCATGGCGAAACCTAAACCCTCACCTCTGAGATTAATCGGAATATTCGAAGTCTGCCCTTACGCAGTAGTTACTTGGCCCATACCAGTGTTGTGGTTTTTGATTATTTAAATTATATAAAAATTAAATGTTTCCGTTCAATGCCACATGAGTTTCTGGGAAAAATTTATAGCTATCGTCCTCTTAAAAATTTTGTTAATTTCTTTATAATAACAATTCGAAATTGCAATTCTATAATTACCTCATTAATTTTTAGGGAAAATTTTAACACATTCTACATTCAGCCTTTGCTATTGCGAAACGTTGTTGGCGCGCATGTATATATGTATTGTAGTATGTGTATGTATGTGTATGTGATAATCCTGCAAACACCCTGCAAATATTTGTGGACCAAGTGGTCCATTGCAGTACCTACAAATATACTCCTCTGTGTGAACTATTGGACCAACTCATGTTTTTACACGAACTTAGTGCGGCACGACCATTCTTCGTGTTATACCGAGTGCAATCATTACACGAAGTTGCAATTGAGCAATAAGTTTTATACTCGTATACAGAAAATGTGTTGAAATGAAACTGAGTCAGTTTCGTTTCGCTCTTGAGCTCTGCTAGTACGCAAAAAGCACGTAGAATTTATTATTATTTCAATGAAAATATTAGATCAAATGCGCAAACTAATAGATATTATAAATTTATTAACAATAAATTATTAATATTAATATCAATTTACACGATAAATAATATGTTTTAATAGTTTTCCAGCAAAGCAGATGGTATTCGAAATTAAAGTGTATGCTCGAATGTAATTTTTCGCATATACTCCAAAATAGAATCCCCTGTAGTTACTCCATGGAGTACTCGGGTGTTTTGCAGAGATGGATTATATGGGCCAGCCGTAGGGCATCACAATGTTGATTGGACAATATTTTTTAAATGGATTGTGGCAGGTTTTGGATTACTCTATTGGCCGTGTGGAGTATATATTTCACGCGTGCATGGAGTACTCGCGTTGTTTGCTGGAAAATCCTCGAAGTTTTATCAATACATATGTATACAGGGAGTTACACGCATCTTGTAAAGTCACTTGTTATTCATGCGTATACAGGTAAATACATGGAAGTATGCACCAAGGAGTTGAGGTGAAAGTTTTAAATAACGGTAAGAAGTAGAATTACAAAGAAATGCCTTAATTAATTACATTTGAACTACATATACAACAAGAGAGCATCATCTACTGCAAGTCCTACTGAGCCGCAGCTCAGCCTCAGAGTTTTACCAACTATTAATAAAACATATATGTACGTACAGTTGATTTCGTATATTCGTGGGCGTATGTTTATCATAGTTTTCTCCGGCACCTGTATAAATATTTTCGAAGACAAGTACATACATACATTTCAGCGCATACATGCCTGTACATAAATATCTGAGTATGCGTTTTGCATATCATTGTTGTGCTCGTATATTGTGAATGTGCGCTTACACACCTGCTTTTATTATGCTTCTCGACTGATTTTCGTCATTTAATAGCGTTATTGTCGTTCTGCACTTTCTGAGCAAAATTTTGTATACGTGCATGTGCTTGTGAGTGTTAATATAAGTTAAGGAAAATCTTAAGAAAGTTATGCGCACATAGAGGTGTTGATGGTAATTACCTAAGATACTTAGTTAGTTAAAATATTAAGGTGGCTGTGATTTTCAAAGCAACAACAGAACAATAATTTTATCTTACTACAAAAGTAAACAAATCTTAATTAAAAAAAAATTAAATATTAGCCCTTAACTGTTTATTCTTCTTTATTAGCGTAGATACCTCTTACGCGATTATTGCCGACTTAAAAATAGCGTTACATTCGTTCCTTATTTTAAGCGTTCGGTAATTGAAGACACCAAGTGAGGCCAGCTTACAAGGAGCATGCATCAGCTTCTTTGCAGAATATGGTGTGCTCTGCCCAATCCAAAAAAGGGAGACCCCAAGGTCTGCGCCAATTATCGTGGGATAAGTCTTCTTAATATCGCATATAAGGTCCTATCTAGCGTATTGTGTGAAAGACTGAAACCCGCCGTCAACAAACTGAACGGACCTTATCAGTGTGGCTTTAGACCACACCACCATTTACCAGATATTCGCCAAATCTTGGAGAAGACCCGAGAGAAAAGAATCGATACACACAACCTTTTCATCGATTTTAAAGCTGTCTTGGATAAGGAAATGCCTCTACGCTGATATGTCTGAATTTGATATCCCCACAAAACTCATACGGCTTTGTAAACTGACCCTGGATAATACCAGAAGCGCAGTCAGAATTGGGAAGGACCTTTCCAAGCCATTCGATACCAAACGAGGTTTCAGACAAGGAGACTCTTTATCGTGCAATTTCTTTAATTTGATGCTGGAGAAAATAATACGACCTGCAGAGCTAAATAGACCAAGTAAAATATTCTACAAGAGTGTGCCATTGTTAGCATATGCCGATGATATTGATATAATTGGTCATAACAGCCACACCGTAACTTCTGCGTTCTCCAGATTAGACAAAGAAGCGAAGCGAATGGGTCTGGTAGTGAACGAGGGCAAGACGAAATATCTTCTGTCGTCAGATAAACAGTCATCGCACTCGTGACTTGGCTCCCACGTCACTGTTGACAGTCACAACTTCGAAGTCGTAGATAATTTCGTCTATCTGGGAACCAGCATTAACAACACCAATAATGTCAGCCCTGAAATCCAAGGCAGAATCACTCTTGGCAACAGGTGCTACTTTGGACTGAGTAGGCAATTGAAAAGTAAAGTCCTCTCGCGACGAACCAAAACCAAACTTCACAAGTTGCTCATCATTCCCGTCCTGACATATGGTGCAGAAGACTGGACGATGTCTATATGCGATGAATCGGCTTTAGGAGTTTTCGAGAGAAAAGTTTTGCGGAAGATTTATGGTCCTTTGCGCTTTGGCAACGGCGAATACCGCAGACGATGGAACGATGAGCTGTACGAGCTATACGACGACATTGACATAGTTGAGCGAATCAAGAGACAGCGGCTACGCTGGCTAGGTCATGTCGTCCGAATGGATGAAAGCGCTCCAGCTTTGAGAGTATTCGATGGAGTACCCGCTGGCGGAAGCAGAAAAAGAGGAAGACCTCCACTCCGTTGTTAGGATCAGGTGGAGAGCGACCTGGTATCACTTGGTATTTCTAACTGGTGCAAAAAGCAAAAAGAAGAAACGATTCGCGCGCTATTGTTGACGAGGCTATAACCGCGTAAGCGGTGCCTGGGACAAAGAAGAAGAAGAAGTGAGGCCACGTCATTCTAAACCTGATAATTTCAATTGAATAGGTAGATCTTCCTTTTCCTTGTGTTGGGCCGGCGGCAACTGCGTTTAATAGTTTCAGAGCTGGAGTGTTTTCGTCGATACGGGCGACATGATCTAGCCAGTGAAGCTACTGTCTCCTAATTAGATGAACTAAGTCAATATCGTTGTATATCTCCCACAGTTCGTCGTTCCATCGAATGCGATACGATATAATAATCCGTTCGCAAAATCTTTCTTTCATCGCCCATGCCTCCGCGCTATGTAACAGTAAGGAAATGGTGAATTGTTTTTTGTCCGTCTAAGAAGGATTTTATTTTTCAGTTTCTTACTCAGTCCAAAGTAACACTCGTTGATAGGAATGATTCTGCAATAGATTTCAAAGATAACAATGTTATTGGTGTTGTTACTCGCTCCTAGATAGACAAAATTGTAAATAACTTCAAAGTTATGACTGTCAACAGCTACCTGGGATCTAGAATGAGATATTTCGTTTAGTCCTCATTCACTACCAGAACAATTTGCCTCGCTTCCTTACCCAGCCTGGAGAAAGCATAGCTTACCCATTGTCTGAGCTTCTCCCCCGCGCAAATCCAATGGCCATTGTAATAAAAGCCTTAGCGACCTTTCTTCTACCGTTCTTGTCACGCTTCAGGATGACGGCTATGTCAACCATCCTTTTGATTAGGACATGCACCAGCTGGGCAGTTACACTTTTCCAATTAATGGGCTGGGCATTCCACGTGCATGCCACCAAATCATAGTTTTTAATATATTTTCAGTGGACGTTATCAAAATTTTCCGTGAATTTGTTGTATTTTTAATGGGAACTAATTTCTATGGAGCGGGTCCTAAACCTAGCGCACAAGCTCGCCGAGATTTGGGGAAAAGAAACTGCAATTAGATTTCAGCGAACCTCAAAACTGCATATTTTTGAGTAGATCTTTTAGGCGTGACACAGGGTTTAACACGTGCTTTTTACCTCATAGTTCACTACGATTGCTCACGTTTCATGGATGCGCAACATGGAGGCAAGAGTAGGCATAGAGTATAACCCTGTGACTATAACTGCATTCCAAGAAGCAAGCCTATATCCCTATACATACTCCTCATTGTTCTAACAGCTTCTGCAATATCAAATGAGGGAAGATCCTATAATTTAGAAATTTTTTATCTTTTCAGGGAGTGATTCCTTCCAGTATCACTTCGACTTTCAGCGCAGCATATATATCTATATCTATATTAGAGTGAGCAAAAAGCCAACTTGCTACATAACAGGTTAATTGGCCTGACACAAAGGTATGAGAATTAATTAATTAGTGATTTTTGGTTAGCTCTAACCTTCAAAAGGCACGCATATAAATTTGGCAACTGTCGGATTGTGAATTATAGCACTTTGAGTGAAGCAACTTTTTTATTGTGAAAAAAAAAATGGATAAAAAGTAATTTCGCGTCTTCATAAAATATTGCTTTTTGAAGGGAAAAAAATACTGTTGAAGCAAAAACTTGGCTTGATGACGAGTTTCCGGACACTGCTTCCATCAAGGCATTGGTATGATAAGTTTAGACACCGAAGACGGTGACCGCAGTGGACGCTCAAAAGAAGTTAACGACGAAAACATCAAAAAATCTACAAAATGATTTTATATGACCGTAAATTGAAATTGAATGAAAGCGCAGGCACTCTAAAGATAGCAAATAAACGTGTACATCTATCATTCATGAATATTTGGGTATGAGGAATCTCTGTGCAATGTGGGTGCAGCGCGAACTCACTTTTGACCAAAAACAACGATGAATTGATGATTTGGAACAGTGTTTGGATATGTTCAAGCGTAATAAATGCGAGTTTTTGTATCGATATGTGACAATGGATCAAACATGGTTCCAGCATTTCACTCCGAAGTACAATCGACAGCCACCCGAGTCGACTGCACGTGATGAACTCGCTCCAAGGCGTGGAAAACGCAAGAGTCGGCTGGCAATGTTATGGCGTCCGTATTTTAGGGTGCTCATGAAATAATTTTAATTGACTACCTTGAAAAAAGAAGGACTATCAATAGCAACTATTGCATAGCTTTTTTGGACCGGTTGAAGAACGAAATCGCTGAAAAATGGCCGAATTTGAAGAAAGTGGAAGTGCTGTTTCAACAAGACAATGCACCGTGCCAAAACTCAGTGAAAAAAATCCATGAGTTGGGTTTCGAGTTGCTTCCGCGTTTACCGTAAACTCCAAAATTGGCCCCCGGTCACGGTTTTTTGGGAAGAAATTTTCGTTGAATGAATGATCGCCGAAGCTGAGACCTATTTTGAAGCAAAGGACAAATCGTACTACAAAAATGGTTTCGAAAAGTTGGAGGATCGTTATAATAAATGTTTCATCCTCGAAAGGTGTTGAATAAAAAAATGAATTTTGCCAAAAAAACAAATATGTGTTTTACTATGATAGGCCGGCGACGTTTTTATGGGTTAAAATGAACACATTTATACACTTAAATTTAATTGTAATTAAATTAATTAAATATAAGCTTTATAAATAAGGCACACCCTAGTTTATGCATATAGTATATGCCTTTAAATTTCTTACTAGTAAGAAGCTTTTACTCATAGTGCTTAATTAATGTAAATAAAATGTAGGATTCAAAGGCAGGCAGAAAACGTATCGAAACGTGTGAAATAATTACTAATGAGCTATCCTTAATTACATATGTAGTTGTGTAAGCACAGAAATATTTTTGCTCCAAATTCCTTGCTCCTTATTCTTATGCCACTCAATTTTAGTCAATAATTCTTACTTCTTTAAACAGGCACAACAATTTGCTAAATTTTTGCCGCAATCTCAAGCTGTCAAAAGTGAGTTGTCAAGTTGTAGCTGGGACTCTTGGCGATAGCGAAATTGTGTCTCGTTCTGCTGTAAAATGTAAATAAAAAGTAGTTTGAATGTAAAATATAAATAATAGGAATATTTGCCAAATTGTGTGTGGTGACTCCATAGAAAGGGATTTTTTTGCGTGAAAAATGAAATAATTTGTATAAAATTTATGGGAATTTCTAATATGGCTGGGAAGCGATAACAGTGATACTACACAGATGAGATATAAAAAAATATATATAACGAAGAAGATTTGGCAAAAAAAGGAAAAATCAATATGACAGGCACTTTTCTTACTTAGCAATGCAAGAAAATACATCTGTAGGAATAAATAAAATGATAAGCCCATCAACTTTTCTTATAACGGTATGTTGCAAAAGTTAAAAAAACAGTAAAGCGTTAATAATAACAAAAGGGTAACTATTGAGGACGGAAAGCTACGAAAGCCTTAACCTCGTCAGTGTGAGACATTGTGAGAACCACTAAATCACCTCACTCGTTCCGCTATCACCTGGTGTTACCTACCTTTCATTATTTCATCAGCAGATTTTTTGAACTGTTAGCCCGATAGTTTGAGACGATTTTGCCGTCGTCATCTCTATTCAACCGTCCCTACCACGTACCACGTACGTAAGTTATAACTGAACGATATGAATGTCGCATTCCCTTGCAGCTATTACTTCATCTTATCTGTCATCGAAAAATATGCATACTCGTATATCTCTCGGAACCTTTGAACATGCTGCTTTGTTGTTCTCGCATCAATCTCGTTAACTCTGCTTGTTCGCGCGCTGAGATATCGGGAAGGAATAGTTTACTAAGATCGCGGTTTAATGATACCGCGGAGAGCGGTAGATAAGCGCTTGCGAAGGCAGATTTTTCTCGACTCTTTCTAAGGCTGTGGCGGTCTTTCTCTTCCTCTGCTTTAGAAACTGCAGAAGAACTGGGCTGGCCAGAAAACCGCTGAGCCTTAGCTAACTGGAATATATCAATTATCACTATAAGGTGGTTTAGGATTGCATTTCAAGTCAGTCATTATGTTAAAAAACCTTGGTTCCGGAAGCTTTTTTTTATAAAACCAGCACTATTCACTCGCACACTTGCTCATTGTATTTTGAAAAAAAAAGCTTTGACTCCTTTCCCAAAACTTTTTTTAAAATATATATAAATCTTTTTATGCAAAAAGTAAATTTTTTTGAAACTTCAAGGCTATTTTGACAAAAGAATTTAAAATATATTATTATATATTAGTTGTTGGTTAATTATGAATTGAATATTACAACCAGAGATTAAAAGATTAATGTTGGCTCAGTGGTAGAGCACTGACCTGTGATGTCAGGATCCTTTGATTCGATATCTCGCAAAAGAAATCTGATGAGGAAATGTGGTAATCTCCGAAACATCTGCCACTTCTACGATTGTTGTATAAAAAATTTTTTATTAAAAAAAGGGTGATCCATTTCGAGGTTCCATACTTTTTAAAGATAAAAACACAGAAAATTCAAATTTAATGGGGAATGTTTATTACCATTCGAAGGAACAATCTTTGGCATTTATTTTTTGAAGATTATCTCTTTCAAATTATCTTTTTGGCCGCGGTTATGTTTGAGAATGTCCATCCGTTGGGTCCACCTTTCGATGACTCGTTCGAGCATTTCGACTGGTGACTCGCAAATGACACACGTGATGTTTTGCTCTAAGGCCTGAATCGAAGCGGGATTGTGTGTGATATCACACGATCTTGGTGGCCAATCGACCGGCCCAAAACGTGAAATTATCTGCTCACCGAGGTGTTCTCGCAATAATTCTATTGATTGATGCGACGTGTAGATAGTGGCACCGTCTTGTTGAAACCAAATATCGCGGATGTCACAAGCTTCAATTTCAGGCATCAAATAGTCGATTATTATGGCGCGATAACGGGCAACATTGACGGTTACGTTCTTACCGGTATCATTTTTGAAGAAATATGGACCGATGATTCCACCGGCACACAAACCATACCAAGCCGTTGTTTTTTCTGGATGAAATGGCAGTTCTTGAATCTCTACAGGTTGCTCTTCGTTTCAAATGTGGCAATTTTGTTTGTTTACATACCCATTGAGCCAGAAAACGTCCGATCTTCTTGGAACTTTTCAAGAGCCCATAGAGTGAAGCGATGTCGCTTGGGAAGGTCGAGCGGCTTCAGTTCCTGCACAAACTGTATTTTGTACGTTTTCAATTTAAGATCTCGACGTAAAATGCGCAAAGTCGTTCCATATGTTAGTCCGAGTTGCTGCGAACAGCGCCGAAACTCTCCACGGTCTTCGTGTGCACTCTCAGCGACGACCGCTATATTTTCTTCATTGCGTGCTGACCGTGGTCTATTCAGTCGAATATTATCCAATAAAGAATGCTGGGTCTCAAGATTTGGTGATGGTGTTGCGAATAGTACGCTCATTATGCCGATTATGTTGACCATAAGCTGAGCGAAGCTCGCAAACTCACATTATTTACAGAACGTGAATTTTCGTTGAATGTTGGTAGAATGATTTGTAAATATGTATATATCTAGAGCTTTACTATAAATAAAATTTTAGCTCTTTTCAAAATATACCTTTATATATCGAGCAGCTTTCCTCATTGAAGTCCTACGTTAGCTTGCAGCTATGCCTCAGGTGAGCGTGTTTTGCTTTGTGACTTTATCCCTTTCAGCCCAAGGCTCCACAAAGGTTGATTACTATGTATTATTTACATAAGCTTTGTATTCTCTGCGCACTATTCGTAATACGTGCTGGCAGTAATATGAAATTTGTGTAGTAAATGATTGGGTATATCATTTGCTATGTTTAAATTTGTTAGGTACATATTTCAGATATGATTTTTTCACACTAACTATGTTCACAACCTGTTGCTTTTTATCTGTTTTCAGTTCACTGATAGTGTGATTCGGCAGCAACTTTTTTTAAGTTTGGTTCTTCTTTTCTCATATTGTTTTTAATTTTTTTCAATAGCTCTTCAACAAAACTAAAATGACATTTTCTGCGTAAATTTTTTTAAATCTTATATTCTATCGCTTCTGTTTGCAAATTTTGTATATATTTGTTTTTTTTTTTCAAACATATGCAGTATACTTTTATATACACATATGTATATAAATATTTGAATAGTCTACCATTTTATATGCATATGCCATCGAGTGAGTGAGTGTGGTTGTAATAACATATTTGCAGAATATTTTATCGAATTCTGGTTTTATTGTACCATTTTTCTCAGTTCTATGCAATTTGTATGTACATATATACAAATCGTGTATATTTTCATTGAAAAAAAAAATTAATAAACACGAGTTATTTATGACTGTACGTACTCGTATACTAAGGTGAATGCCGTACACAAGTCTTCCTTGCTGGGTGTGATACTAGTCTGAATTAGTATGCTTATAGTTTGGCTTTTGCTTAAACTTAAGCTTTTGAAAAGTTCCAAGAAGATTCGACATTTTCGAACCAAATTTTGTTCAGCGATGAGGGCCATTTCTAACTCAATGGGTATGTAAACAAGCAAAATTGCCGTATTTGGGAGGAAGCGCAACCTGAAGAGATTCAAGAGCTGCCATTTTACCCAGAAAAAACAACGGTTTGGTGCCTGAAATTAAAGCTCGTAATCTCTGCGACATTTGGTTTCAACAAGATGGCGGCACTTCCCACACATCGTATCAATCACTGGATTTATTGGGAGAACACTTCGGTGAGCAGATAATTTCACGTATTGGGCCGGTTGATTGGCCACCAAGATGTGATATCACAACGTTAGACTTTTTCCTTTGGGGATATGTAAAGTCTAAAGTCTATGCGGACAATCCAGTCGAAATGCTCGAACGAGTCATCGATAATTGGACTCAATCGATGGACCATCTGTGGCGTAGCCGCGTACATTAAAAGACATTTGAAAAATCTGATCTTCAAAAAATAAATGCCAAAGAATGTTCTTTCGAACGATAATAAACATTCCTCATTAAAATAAAATTTTTTGATTTTTTTCTTTAAAAAAGTAGCGAACCTCGAAATGGATCACCCTTTATTTTCGTTAGACGTGAACTTCATTGAACTTGTTTAATGCCATGTTTTAAATTCTAACCTGAAACCAGGCGAAGGGTTTCTTGGATGCTGATTTAAAGTTCTTTGCTATGGTATAATTAGTTTTCAAATATCTAGTGAAAAATTAACAAAAAAGATTGGACAAAAAATGAGATTTAAACACATCTATGTACTCGTAAATATGAATTAGGTTTTAGCAAATGTTAGAATGTCAGTAGACATCCAGCAGTACGAATACTTGTTAAGATGAATATCCAATATTACGAATGTCATACCTTTGCCATTATCCGCACTATAATATGAATAGCCTTGCAAATTCCTCTTCGATATTTTCGATAACGTTTTTATTTGTTTTTAAATTATGTTGTTTAAGTAGAATTTGATATTCTTGTGAAATCGGTTTTTCTTGTTTTTTTTTTTAAATCGCTTCTGAAAAACTCTTTACTGTCCAATTCATACGCGTGGTTCAGAGAAGGAAGGTACGAGTAGTATCACTCAATTAAATTTGACACCAAACGATTTTCTGACAATTTGCTTTTATATTAAAAAACACTGCCACTTCCTAAATATTTAATAAATTTTTTTTATAAAAAACTTAAGGTGTCTGAAAATAATTTTATTTTCATTATATTCCACAAAATTGACTTTATAAGGTTGGAATTCTTGTAAGCAAAAATCCATTTATGTCGTATAGCTGAAAATTCTATGAAATAATTTGAGTAGACTACCTTCTTTGTTGTATCCAGCAATCAAGCACATTAAAAAAAATCGAATTTCTTTAAAAGAAAAATTGTATATTCTAACGGATTATTAAAAATGAAATATTTCTTCGAAATACTTGCCTAGTGCAAGCTAACTAAATCGACAATTCGCACAAAAGAGCAAAAGGTAAGCAATTAAAGAATCCTTCAACCAATTAAAAGTGTCGACGGTTAATACTAAAATTTCCGAAAATTGAACATGGACTTCAGCAGTGGTTCTTGAAGCCATGAAATCCACAGTTTACTATTAGCGCTAATCAGTTAAAAGATAAAAATACCACGGTGAAATGTTTTTTGTAAGCGGCGGTTGGCTCTCCATGTGCAGACAAGTGATATGTTATCCGATTGTTTCAAGAATATGGCAAAAAATTTGCGTCAAATAAAGAGGCTGTAACTCTGTTCATAATCAAGTTAAAGAAAATCTTAGAAAGTAGTAAATGGTACATTATGGTCTCAAAAATGTTGTCGTTGAAAATTGGTCTGTTTCATTGTTGGTATTTCTAAATGCCCAATTTTCGTTGAAAATTGGTCTGTTTCAGTCAGTAAGGCATACTCAAAACTTGAAACTCGTTTATTTCAAAACTCGAAATTTTGACAACATCTTCAGAAATATCTACAGAAGTACGTTGGATTTTTTTTATCTTGTCATGTTCTTCCCTGTAGTTATGGCAATTATCGTAAAGCGTACAAAATGTTTGGAAAAACAATAGATATTCTTAAAAATGTGCGTGCTGTTTCGAATAGAAATTTCACTCACGGAATTTCCCATTGCTTACGGGTGTAGAAATGTGTTATGATGTAAAATTTTTGTTTCACCATGCAACAGGGCATGATTCTGCGTAAAAATATGCTCACATGAAATTTTCAATATTTGATTAAATTTATTTCTCTGACTTCCTTTTTTCGCATACACAATCTCATATTCTGTTTATGCACTTTTATTTTATTATGTGCTGAACATATGATATTTTTAATCTTCTTTTTCATTTCGCTATTTCTATTTGCAATTTAGCAATTTATTGGTCTCTGTTTACCTGACACTTGAATGATTAATGCCACAACTATTTGTTTATTATCGCTGTGAGAGTATACAAACACTATAAATAAATTTGTATATTGCAGAGATTTTTTATTTATGGTGGTTAGGATGAATTTTTAAACATTTTTTTTTTTGAATTCACATGAAATGGGATATAGTATGAAAAGAGAAAATCGACGTCTAGGTTAATACTTAATTTATTTCTGAAAAAATCCGTTTTATCAAATCATAATGCTCTAAAGTGCAAAGGTGCATGCCGATGTATGTATGTAACATATTTTTTTGAAATATTTGTCGCGAAAGTGAATTTACTGGTTGTGCAGTCGAAGTAGAAATTTTTTTTATTAGCTTTCACGTAGTCAATACGATTGTTGTGAAATTAAAAGAGCTTCCATTTGCAGTTTATGGAAAGGTTTAAATTTTGTTCCAAACTTTAATCAAAATGATCGTCTGAGATCCATATGAAGCGAAGGGATTCTGCATGGTGTTGGCACTGACGTTTTATCAAAGAAATTAGTTTTAGTGGAAAATTAGCGATTTTGCTTCAAAAGTGTCTTAACTCAAAAAAAAAAAAAAAAATTATGTTTTTCTTCAGTGATGTATGAAAAGCATGTGCGCGCTCATGTTAAGTACATTGCAAACAAAAATTATTTCCACTTCATAGAATTTTTAGGGATTGAAAAAAGTTATATGCCATTATTCTACTTGTTGTATTTCGTTACTTATTCAATTAAAGGTCGGTATGCAGCTCTAACGAAACTCAAAAACTGCATATAAAAAAGTGCAAAACCAATGCGCGAAATTTTTTTTTACGAAGCAGTACGCACCTCGAACGAAAGAACTCCACTTCCTTCAGCCTATTTCTAAAGTTTTTAAACAAATACGAAAACGCGACAACACAGGTTTCCAAGCGAAATAAATAGTCTGACATATATTTCGCTACAAACAAGAAGAAGAATATTTTTCAAAAATACATATTAAAGCAAGCTTATAAAGCGCATTATGTAATATTTTTTAGTTTTTTCATCAATTCCTACAACTTTTATTTATTTTTAGCCCTGAAAACTTTAGTATACATAATCAGCAACAAATATTTAGCGCGTTCTACTCATGTGTTTCGTGTTGTTTATTTACGTTTGCATATTTTCCTCCTTTGTAAAGAGCTGTTCACAATAGAAAATCAATCTGTCAAATTTGCGTGCCTACTACATTTTTCCATCCATGAAATATATGAGATTTTTTCTCGTTAGAGCTGCATACCAACCTTAAAAGACAATATATCCAAGTTGTGCAAGTATCTCGATGGGGTAAAAATTGTTTTTTTTTTTTTTATATAATAACATACCAGTAAGACCAATCCACACTCAGCAAAATAGATGGTATTCTCAAAACCACGTCAAAAGTTTACCTTATTTTAATCCTCAACAACATTCCACTGAACTAAGTACTTGTAGTTTACTAGACACCCGCGCTAGCGGCCCTTCGGCTAAAAGATATAAATAAAGGGTTTTCCAATAGATATAATATGATTTCTAAGTGTTGGGTTGACCATTTTTAATATGTCATGATCTGGCTTTTTTACATCGTATTCAGTAATGTTTACAATTTCATCCATGGACCACTATAATCGTCGTGAATTTGCTGATTTTGCCTTGGAACAGCTTGAAAACGATAACGATATTTTTTTTAAGAAAATCATCTTCTCCGATGAGGCTCACTTTCATTTGAGTCTTGCGGTAAATAAACAAAACTGTCGATTCTGGTGTGAAGAAAATCCACAAATTATTCATGAACAACCATTAAATTCATCTAAATTGACAATCTGGTGCAGTTTCTCGTCTGGTGGAATCAGCGGTCCGTACTCATTTCGAAAAGAAGCTGGTAGCACAATTATTGTCATATATAGATCGACGATAACCAACTTTTTATGGCTAAAATCGGAAGAAGTTGATCTTAACTATATCTGGTTCCAACAAGACAAGGCTACGTGTCACACAGTACGTGCAACAACCGAATTATTGCGAAAAAAGTTTGGAGATTCGTTTATTTCAAGAAATTGTGACATTGAATGGCCTCCAAGAAGTTGTGATTTAACACCATTAGACTACTTCTTGTGGGGTTACTTGAAGTCATTGGTCCTTAGCAATAAACCAGACTCTCTTCAAGCTTTAGAAGTTAATATTGAAGGTGCTATGCATGAGATACGACTTGATTTAGTGGAAAAAGTGCCCAAAAACTGGGTTTATCGAATTGTTTCTGCAAAAAAAGTCGTGGAGGCCAGTTTGATTGTACTTGACATTAAATAAAAACACATTTGAATTTCCTGGTCTCTAAGAAGAGACGACATCTCAAGGGTAGTAGAAGATACAGAACCCACACTGTCTGATAGGACCACATGTAGAAAGGCTGGGAATTATTTTTACAAGATGCTGCAGAAGCTATAAGAACGTTGAAGAAGAAGAAACGATTTTTGCAATTATCGCCGTTATTTAGCAGCAGTCTTCCTCAATTATTTATCTAAGATAGCAGAGTTCAAAGTAAATAACTAATAAAGTTTCATGGAGCATGGAAGTGGCTGGACAGTCGAGGCATCCGAATAAGCCTACTCTGAGCTAAGTGTATTGATCCTCCCACATAAATAACCACGAGCTCTTCTTCTTATTTATGGAGTTCGTCTTTATGTTTTACAAACAACAATTTGGATCTTACCTACATTTTTGAAAAATCGCCTCCGATGTGCTAATGTATTTTTACGAAAAGATTTACCGTTTACGCTTCTTCCACAAAAATTGCCTACAGCTTTTATGCAAGACAATCCCAATGCACTCTAGCATACCATCAATACCCATGCATCTATTTAGAATCCCAGCAAAAAGGAGGCTTTGACGTGATGTGTGGTAGATGTTTCGTGTGAATGAGATCGATTTTTGAAAACTATTTCACTATCAAAGTTATTGCTTGCTACAATTGTGTTGGTTTTGCGGTTGCCAAAAGTTAGTGCCAATTACCACGTATAGTCCACTTCTCCATAAACTATCATTAGCACGTACAATTGCCAACTTGCACAATCGAATAGTATGTATAAACACACACATGCATACTAAGTGAAATATAAGTTCTGAAAGCAAATTGATTGATTTAAAAAAGTACCAACTATTTTTCAAATGTTTCAAAGTCCATTCAAGTACATTAACATACATAAGTACATACAGTGAGTGTTCACAGAAACCACATATGTACTCAGATGTATGCGCAATATGAAGTAGTTTACTTGTATTTTATAGTATTTGTATATATGTATTTGTATCATTTACACTTGTAAATAAAAATGCAATCGAAACTTTTTGAAATATGCATTTTATTACTAATTTATGTTCTATTTTGGCGAAATTTCAAACTTCATGCTACACACACTCGTATATGTGCAGACATAAAATGCAATAGTTACGAGTGCATGCAACCAAATATCGAAAAAATTAAAAGTCGAAATTGGAAAAATAATAATATTTTTCATTTTTCATTTTTCATCCACTAGACGTCCAACAACACATTATTTGCTTTATAAAAATCCAATTTTAATTTTGATACGGTAACAAGTAAAGAAGAGTTTGGTGCGGTTGGTACCAAAGAGTGGATCACCTACCGATCGGACAAAATAACTCGGGTACGTGCTCGTCCGTTGTATTCAAACTATTGTTGCTGTAGTTTATAAATACACTATTCGCATTATAAATTAAACATTTTAAGCAGAATTTTGCTTAAAAACCTCGGTATACTCAGTCTTATGAAGTCTTATTGGCCCAAGAACTAAAATTTCGATACCATCCGAAACGATTTCAAAATCATTCTTTCCGGTGAAGCTTATTTTTACCTCGGTGCTTCTCAACCTGATCTTTCTCTCGCCAATCGCTTCGTCAACTGCAGTTTACACTACTGCCAATAAGCAGGTGCCCATAAATCTTCTGTAAAATCTTTCTCTTGGAAATTCAAGGAGCCGGCTCATCAGCTAACGTCATCGTCCACTCTTATAGTATTACGAGAATAATGAGAAAGAATGTGATACTGTGCAAGATTTCAAGGCTGAAATAGAAATTATCTAATACCGAAAGACGAAGGGGCTAAGACTCGGTTGAGCTGATTTTATGTTTTATGACAAGAGTCTTTTCCGCATTCACTCTAGGTCGATTTGTCTAGCTGCAGCAAAATATACTTTTAAATTCATTAGACAGCCTAAATTTTAAAATAAATGCTTTTAACCTACTTTTTACGTTTTGCTTGTATAGGGTGTTTTTTTTTATAGAGGTATAGAACTTTAAGTTGGCATTAGTTTTCAAGATAGCGACCGATTTAACAGCTGTCAAGTGATTTATTCTCAGTTTGATTTGGCAATTCATCATGAATAGACTCACGCCTGAACAACGCTTGCAAATAGTGCAATTTTAATTCGAAAATAATGGTTCTGTGCGGAAAACGTATCGCGCAGTACGTCCAATGATACGGACCAATGATTCCACCAGCCCATAAAGCGCACCAAACAGTCAGTTTTTCTGGATGTAACGGTGTTTCAACATACACTTGAGGATTACCTTCACTCCAAATGCGGCAGTTTTGTTTGTTGACGTAGCCATTCAACCAGAAGTGCGCTTCATCGATCGTCGACAATAAAATGGACGTAGTACGCGATACGTTTTCCGCTGTTAAATCGGTCGCCATCTTGAAGAGTAATGCCAACTTAAAGTTCTATACCTCTATAAAAAACACCCTTTATTTAGTGCCTTTGATATTAAATGGCATCTTTAAAAGCAGCCCACCTTTCTCTTTGAGGATCCGTCGTAGTAAGTAATTGAAACGGTGGTGAACGTTCTTTTTATCAACGTTAAGCTCTCTCGGAGGCTAAAACTTTTTGGTACAGTGATTTTTTGGATCTCTACTATCTTACAGACACGAAAAGCTAGGGAATTTGGTGTATCCATGTTGTTTTCCAAGCGACATGACCAAGATTTGTAAATTACCGTAATTTTGCCAAACGAGATCTTTGTATTTTAATTTACAAAGTGAACTGATGCTCATCATATTTAAACAAAGAATAAAGGTAGATTCCCGTTTTTGATTCATATTCCAAGCAACGCAGCAGCGGTTTTGGGAAAAGTCAATACTCTAAACTACTTTTTTAGCTGATCCGGAAAAAACAATTTCGCATAGCTGTCATCTTCAAATTCAAAACATATTTACGTACAGCACTATCTTTAAAACAGCTTGTGATCTCTTCCAAGGCAGCTAGGC
Organism: Neoceratitis asiatica; assembly: GCA_030068015.2. Lineage (NCBI taxonomy): Eukaryota > Metazoa > Arthropoda > Insecta > Diptera > Tephritidae > Neoceratitis > Neoceratitis asiatica. The sequence goes on from CM061529.1 coordinate 44,200,565, forward strand.
CTTGGAACAAATAACTGATTGTGGCTTTTGTGATGAAGTTCATCGCACCAAAGCCCAGAAAGATCTGTTTCACCAAATATATTATTGTGGAACAGAAAGTGACTAGTGCCGAGAAATCTATTCTAACCGCCAACAAGTTTTTTCTGTTATCAAGATTCAAAGATCCATTGGGCATACCGAGAAGTACATGTGTATTTGTGTATAGCTAATTGTTTAAATACTCTACAGCATCTCAATAAGAGGTGTCGTAGGTACTAATATAGCAGCGGAAGCCGGTGGCTTACTGGCTAAGGAGCTATTCAATCAAGGCGGCGTAGAACTGATAGAATATTCAGAATATGACCGAATGAAAGAATATCCGCCCATTAGAGCTTAAGTGTGCTATCTCCCATCCATACAACGGTGAGCACCACAGTCTGTGCTAATTATCGTGAAATTAGCCTTCTAAATATCACATGTAAGGTCCTGTAGCATTTTGCTTGAAATATTAAAACCCACAGTCAACGAACTGAACGGACCTTATTAGTGTGGATTTAGAAAAGGTAAAGGTAAGTACCAAATCTTCGAAAAGTTCCTTCAGTAAGAATTGGTAAGAACCTATCCAAGCAATTTGACGATTCTGTTTCGTGCGACATCTTTAATTTCATGATTGGAAAGATAATTAGAACTGCTGAACTGCTGGCGTATGGCGATAATATTGATAAGGAAGCCAGGCGGCAAGTGGGTTCGGTAGCGAAGGAGATTAAGACGAAATCTATCTTGGCATCAAACGAACTGTCAACACTCTAATCGCGTCTTGGCTTCCACGTCACTAATGATAGTCAAAACTTTGAGTCAGTAGACGATTTCGCCTATACAGAACTCAGTATTAACACCAAAAATAATGTCAGTCTGGTAATCCAATGCAGAATCACTATTGGCAACAGGTGTAACTTTGGACTGAGCAGTCAATTGGAAAGAAAAGTCTTTTTCCGATTAAAAAAAACTAGACTCTACAAATCTTTCACCAGTAGGATGAATCGATTTTTTTTTGAGTCTGCAATAGAAGGGACGCAAATATTTCAGCACTGAAAGTTTTCGAAAATTATGGTGGAAGCTGGTTGTTATTCTGCGTTCCGTAATTATGAAAGTGTTAACAGAACTATTCTGCCAATTATTTTCTGCAGTCACTTGTTTTTTATTTCAACTACTACAGTTTCTTGTGCATTCGTTTCTTTTTAAGCAACATTTATCTTGTTTCGGATTGATTTTTAATGTCGTGCAGATTGTGTGAATAAAGTTCTGATTGATTTAGTTATGATTTTGGATAGTTAATATTTTTAAAAAGAAGAAGATCCATTGTAGTTTGCATTATTTTCGATATCTAGTTGCAAATCAAGACAAATAAATATGGGACTCATGAGTTTTGCGAAAGCGTAGAACCGTCTTACTGCGGCGTTCATCAAGAAAAAATGTACACCATTTGGTTTTATAATGCTAAGGAGAGTATCTAATTACAAAAATGATTCGCACGGAAGCAATGGTCCACCCAAGTGAAATATTTCCCCACAAATCCGTAGAGTTCTGACAGATTCTCAGCTTGAAAGTTTTTTTTTATCTATTAATAACACCAGATATTTAATATTATAGTTCACCTGAATTGAGTCTTCCTGATTTTTTCAATTTGTTACTATTTTTATAACTTTCATGTAAAGGGTGTTTTTTATAGAGGTATAGAACTTTAAGTTGCAATAAAACAACGATGGATTATTAGATTGACATGAATTTTATTTATCCGAAAGATAATCTTGATGTAGTCAAATCTGGACGTCCAATTTTCGATGACTCTTTCCAACATTTGTGGCCGTATATCGGCAATAACACGGCGAATGTTGTCTTCCAAATGGTCAAGCGTTTGTGGCTTATCCGCATAGACCAATGACTTTACATAGCCCCACAGAAAGTAGTCTAGGGGTGTTAAATCAAAAGATCTTGGAGGCCAATTCACAGGTCCATAACTTGAAATTAAGCGGTCACCAAACATGTCTTTCAATAAATCTATTGTGGCACGAGCTGTGTGACATGTTGCGCCGTCTTGTTGAAACCACATCTCCTGGACATCATGGTTATTCAATTCAGGAATGAAAAAGTTAGTAATCATGGCTCTATACCGATCACCATTGACTGTAACGTTCTGGCCACCATCGTTTTTGAAAAAGTACGGACCAATGATTCCACCAGCCCATAAAGCGCACCATTAATTTCGAAATAAAATTGCACTATTTGCAAGCGTTGTTCAGGCGTGAGTCTATTCATGATGAATTGCCAAACCAAACTGAGAATAAATCACTTGACAGCTGCTAAATCGGCCGCTATCTTGAAAAGTAATGCCAACTTAAAGTTCTATACCTCTATAAAAAACACCCTTTACTTGAAATGGTATACTAACTTTGATCCGACGAATGTAAGTACCAGAAGGAGAAGAGATAGAAACTACAGAAATTTATACCGATCCTATCAGATTCACTAGATAAATTAATTTAGTCATGACCGTCTGTCCGTCTGTCTGTCTGTCCGTCTGTCCACCTGACTGTCTGTCCGTCTGTAAGGCTGTCTGAACGAACGCAATCATGCCCCTAAATTTTTGAGATATTTCAAACGAACTTTGTAGGAAGATGCATTTATATGTTTAAACAATAATTTGTCGGAACCGGTCAGATCGGAACACAGTAGCATATATACGACTGATTTTTTCAGATTTGAAATTGTGGGTCATAAATTCGTCAAAAATGCACCTAAGGAAGTGAAATTTGGTGCAGTATACTTACATAATAAATTGCATTTTGGTTCTGAAACTCTTCGAAATCTGACGAATTTAACATACATTATCTCTCACACACCTATATTTTCAGATGTGAGGTTTTAGTTAAAACTCAGTCAAAAAAAGCATTTAGGTGCCTGAAATTTGGTATTATCCATACATATTATGAATCATATATTGGTAATGAAAATCATCAAAATCGGGCTGCTGTACATATATAGCTCCTACCTACACAATCGATTTGTTCAGATATGTGTTTATGGTTAAAAATTCTCCAAAATAGCATCTAGCAGCGTGAAATTTGGTATTCTACAGACGTATAAAGACTTCGGCATGACCGAATATAGCCGTTCTTTCTTCTTACAATAAATTTTTGTGACCGAAATATCGCTTTGTACTGTTAGATTACAGAACGCGCAACTGTCACTCAATCCTTTCACAATCAACACTTGCACACCTACGCACACATAGACATGTATTTTCACAGAAGGTTATATTAACGTTTGACATTGCTGAGGAGTTAGTATTTGCCGCAAAACGAAAATGTTAAACTGTAACTAATCGAAACTGACACCTACTAAATGCCATACATGCACACAGAAACCCTAACCACATTCATGCCTACTTTGCATGCAATATTTTACAATGCTCAGCCAAAATAGCTGTCGGCTAACAAAATTGTCAGTAAATTTGGTGCTGAATATTAACAATGCCAAACTAACCGCCAGGCGTCAAATGAAAATGCTCTAATTTCACACAACACACGCTAAAGTAGCGAAATACGTACATATGTACGTTTATGTGTATGAATGCATGCAAATGGAACGCATAGTTTACGTGTGTGGAATACGCTATGCCACTTCAGCTGGGAAAGCTTCAAGTCTTTATTGCAGAAGCCATTCGCCATTCCCCATACTCAATTTGCCATCTGCTATTTGCGACGACAGCAGTTGCAGTTGCCGCTGCCGTTGCATACTTAATGTATTTAATAGGCGTCAAATCACCTCATTGAAATGTCGGAGCAGCTTACAGTTATCACGTCACTTTTTTTTTGCAACATTCTCAATACCCATCCCCTCCAAACCGTTATTCCAACTGCCAATCAATCGGTACATAATGAGTGTTTCTGCCACGTTTTGTGGTGAATTTTCGCGAAATTTCAAATTTTCAATTGTTTACGAATGCCTTGTGCAAGTTTCGCTCGTGGTTCGATAAGTATGACACTGCAATACAATCGTTCATGCATACATATATACAAACATTAATGCATGCAAAATCCGACAGTAAAAACTCGATTTAATGGATGAATGTAATTAAGGGGTTTTAAGATATATTTTTGGACTGAGCCTTTATGGGAGGATAGCCCAAATTTTGAAAGCATACGAAAGCTCCTTTGACGTTTTGAATTAATTTGATATATTTCTAAGTAAATTCCTATCCTCAAAAAAACAAAGTTTCGCTTTCAGTAAGGTCTGATTTATATTTCCATAGTGAAGTTTCGGAAATGAATTAAATACGAGATAGACTAGATAATACAAAAGTCTTTGAAGAATTCGCAAATTCATAGTTAATTAATGTTACTGAGCGATGGGTCATTAGACGTTTTGATGAGAAAAAAATTGAAAAAATTAGGTTCATTCATGATTTTAAGTTCATTGGCACGTAGAAAGATTTAAAAAAAAAACGAAATACTTATTTCGTTGCAAAAACCTTGTCCACACATGCACTCAATTAATTAATTGAGATCATTTTGGAAATTAAATCACTTATATCGAAAAAAAAACTTATTGATAATAATCTTAAAAACTCAAACAACAAGAATGGGCCTTTAACGTTATTTTACTAAGAGCAGACAAAGCTGCCTAGGAGAGCTTAACGCTGCTCTAGTCGAAGGTATCACTCAGATTCTTTTACTGTGAAGCTGTAAGGATGTATAATATCCAGATGTGTAAGAAGACTCTGGAACCCCATAGTGAACTCGCGATCCTAATAAGAAAGGTTTGGTGTGGTAGAGCAATTTAATGGGCAGATGAAATCGTCATATATGGGCAAGTTTCCACATACTTTATTAGGTTTGATTTAAATTTCGAAGAGTATTGAGCTGATCTAGCCGTCACGGACTCTATGTCAACTCAAATAAGACGAAACCGAATCTATTTACAATGAAATACAAAATTCCAGCAATAAACTGAGGCTTAATTTTTAAAAGCGGTCACAGGCCTATGGCGGCAATAGACGAGTTTTCTAATTGCTGCCGTCTTTCGGAAAGGAATGTCATGCGCGCCGAGTGTATTGAGAAAATGAAGTAAAAATCCATCATCACCTATCTGCTGGAAAACTACGCAGAACTCAAGGCTAGAGGCTAGACCTCAGCGTTTATAAAGTGTCTATTAAATATCTAGACTCCTAGACAAAAAAAATTATCCGAAAAGGTTTTGACCAGCCGCTATACCTGTGAAGCTGGAACCTGAGTCCCAAATACGATTATGTAACCCCTAATATCCTACCACTAAATTCGGTGGGCGTCGAATCAATGAAGTAATACCATTGGGATTCTCAAAAGCGCTTGAAATATTCACTTTTAAATCAACGCACACTGTCTTAATATCAATATTAGAATGAACCAATACCTTTAGACTCTTTTTGACATTGAGAAAATAACCAAGAAAGGATCAAAATTTGAGAAAAGAGTCACAGTTTTTTATGAAGGGATTTCTCCTATCACGAAGACAGCAAAGCCAGATGACACAAACATTATATCGCTTACTGCGATACGAGGAATTTGAATTTCTTTTAATGATTAGGATTGGTTTTGCAACTATTGTTTAAAACAGAAGTAACTCTCAAAAGAGTGTGAGGAGGGTTTGTTAGAGGAGTTTAATGGGTTTCAGAGTATTATTAATTTTTGTTCCATTATATCTTCCAGCAATTTGACTATATTTACAAATTGATAAATGTAGTATTAGTATTAGTAGTAAGTAAAAGAAATAGAGTATTCCTCTCAATCAGCAATAATTTAACTCAAATGAATACACAAGTATAAACGGCTTTGGACTTAAGCAACCTCAAATTGTTTTTATGATAATTTATGACGCTAACTCCTAGTCTTCGTTACGTTTTTTTAGATTGATTCCAGTTTCTGAAAGAGTCAATAACTTAAATTTTTATGATTTCTCACAATTAATGGTTGGCCATAGTATTAAATTAAAAGTAACAAATCAGAAATAAAGAGAGATGAATCTTTTGTATTACTTGGGATCTGTTTCACGTAGTAGACATACGTTCATCCCAAAATCATTGGTATTCGATTTTGGCTAGATCTTGGTCTCCTTGTTCGTCGCCCAAGTTTTCGGTGCGAAGTTCAAGGTGGGAATGTAGGAAATGTATATTTAGAGGTATTTCAGCTATAATCTTTCGATAAATTTATAACAAATTGGCAAAAATTTGATAAAGTTCAAGTTTACAGGATATTCGCACATATACCTGGATAAACTGGCGGTGGATCATTGTTCGTGTGTATGCATTTATGTAGACTGGCTTGGATATTGATGATCTAATAAAGGGTTTTCCAATAGAGATGACATGATTTCTAAGTGTCATTTTAGCCATTTTTAATATGTCATGATCTGTCTCTTTTTTTCGTTGTGTTCAGTAATGTTTACGAGTTCAGCATGGCAAGATATACGCAAGAACAACGTTTACAAATTATTCAATATTATTATCAAAATAATAGTTCTGCATTTCAGATTTTTTTTTAAGAAAATCATCTTCTCCGATGAGGATCACTTTCATCTGAGTGGCGGATAAAGAAAGGAAACTGTCGATTGTGGTGCGAATAAAATCCACAAATTATACATGAACAACCATTACATTCACCTAAATTGACAGTTAGGTGTGGTTTTTGGTCTGGTAGAATCAGCGGTCTTTCGAAAAGCTGTTAGCACCGTTACTGTCAATGGAGAGCGGTATATATCGATGATAAACAACTTTTTATGGCCACAATTGGAAGAAGCTGATCTTTACAACATCTGGCTACGTGTCATACAGCACGTGCTACAACCGAATTATTGCGAGTAAGGTTTGGAGATTCGATTATTTGAAGAAATTATGACATTGAATGGCCTCCAAGAAGTTGTGATTTAACACCATTAGACTACTTCTTGTGAGTTTATTTGAAGTCATTGGGATTAGCAATAAACCAGACTCTCTTCAAGCTTTAAAAATCAATATGGGATGTGCTATTCATGACATACGACTTCATTTAGTGAAAAAAGTGCTCCAAAATTGGATTCATCGAATTCGTTCTTGCAAAAGAAGTCATGGAGTCCATTTGAATGATTCAGAACTTAATTGTATCGATTGTACTCCACACTAAATAAAAAACATTTGAATTTCCTTAACAATTAGTGTGTGTGTGTGTGTTTTTTTTTTAAATAAATCATATTACTCTTATTGGAAAACGCTATACATCAGAATATTTTCATTTCTTGCATATATACCCCTGCTATGCATGAACACACGTTCACCCAATGACCTCGGGTACGTCTTTTCGGGATGCACGACTTATGAGTGTCTTCTTCACAAAATGGCGATTGTTTCAAAAAGAATGTATTTTACTTTTTATTTTGTCTGGACTTTTCGAATTTTTTAAAAATTCTAAAAATTGAAATTTGCAAATGAGCGTAGTTCCAGACATACAGAAGTTTATACAGATGATTCTCCAAAAATTTCAAGTAAATCGGTCCAGTAGAACTTAGGTTTGCCTGCTTTACTTTGTTTTGTCAATTTATTGTTGTATTTGACTCTGCTCTGTTGTTGTTGCTGCGTTTGATGCACACGAAAATATGCAAATGTATTCAGCGTTCAATTATGTACTGTTACGTGTGCACGCTAAGCTTTCCAGCTGATAGCAGGTTGTTAGCGTTGATGAATAATGGAATTAGAATGAAAGTGAGCTTCTAATAAATTGCATACGGTTTTGTTGTGACGCCGATTGTTTTTCAAGTGATTGTATTTAGACACGACTTTGCATGCACATATGTATGTATGTGCGCATGCGTGTAAACATGTGTGATGCAATAAAGTGCATGCATATTGGAGTGCAATTGTTTGACAAACGTGATTGAATACAAATAAATTTATCAATTGACTTACATACATGTGTGTGCCTTTATGCTTAGCAAAACTTTTGGTTGATTACAAGAACTTTGAAAGCATATAAAATTTTGACATCCAAGATCTTTGTGGAAAGTGAAGTACTTTACTGTGTGGAATGAATATTCACACATGTATAATTACCAAATGCTTAGGAAAGAGGATTATGGCGGTCATAAACCACTTGTAGTATATGCTGTTTGTGAAAAAATTCTCAAAATGTATTGAGTATTTTATCGGGTCTCAATTTTTTCGTGGCTACCCTCGATGATTTCCCAAATCCTTCGAGTCCGATCACTGCATTGCTAAATAAAACTTCCAAGATTTGTTCGTTTGGCCTCTTAACCGTCCGGAATTAACTCAACGTTTATTTAGTCTTCAATAATTACAATTCTTTACTATACCCAATGGCTTATCTTATAATTCTTTATGGCACACAATTATCCTCTGCTTCACTCAGCTTATCCGTTTCTCAACACAGCTGACAGCAATGTTAACTCCACTAAGTTGTCTACTCGTCTCCTCTTGTGATAGCGGCTGCCGTTCTTTTTATACCTGAAGATAACTCAAACATTCTGTACACGCGCTCAAGAATAGGCTGATTATTCGTTTGCCTGCGGTAGCTGCAGCCGCTCCGTTTATCCTTAACGAAGGGGAATTTCCTTTACACTGTCGATCCTATTGTTTATCCTTGGTAAGGGTAATTTGCATCATAATGCCGCTTCTTTTGTCTCTCCTTTTTATTTGGAAATCTCGTCACACTGCTACTCTTTTGCCTGTCCTTCGTATTTGGGATTTCCGTTGCAATATGGCTTTTGTAAATAGCTGCTACTTTCTCAAATAATATTTTTCAAAGAAATAAATAACCTCTAATATTCAAAATATAGTTCAAAAGCATATTGAAGAAGACAATCATGAAAATAATAACACACAAATAACGCCTGCTAAGCGACGTTTGACAAAGTCATCATGGGTAAATGCCAGAAAAACCCTTTTTTAGAGCATAAGACTGTACTTCGTGCCTATGGTTTTTATGTGCAAAGGAGAAGAACAAGAAAAGGACAGAGACGAGATGTGAAATTTTAAATTTATAATCAAATAAACGGGAGCATTCAATAATCCCGACTTTCAAAACATACAGCATATATACCAGACAATTTTAAAAATTCCACAGAAGACGTAATCCCTAAATAAAATAGACTTAACGAATCTTTTCAATAAAAATCCCGACAACTCTTTAGCTCGACAAATAGGTTACTTTTCATTTATTTTAAAATTTTAAAGTACAGAGCATTCAAAAGGTGAACTAGAATTAAAACAGTTGAAGTGAATCCACCATGTGCCAAATTTTGGAAAAGACTGGTGAGAAAAATATCGACACATGCCAACTCTTCATCGAATTTAAAGCCATATCGAGATTTGGCATCGCCGCACAATGTACAGGACTGTGTAAAGTGATACCCAGCAACACCAAAATCTCCATCAGAAGCGAAAGATATATTTCTAGTGATTCGATATTAAACGAAGAAGAAAGTAGAGTAATTTACACGAGCGCACTACTGATGACCTCTACGAAAAATCAGTATTGCCAACATCATCGTCTGTTTGGACTGAGTAGGAAAAGAAATTGTCCTCTTATGACTATTGTTTTAGAGTGAAATGATTTGCTTGGAATTCTTGCCAGAAGATAAAAAGGGGTAAATAAAGAAGCGAGATTTGTGGAAAGAAAATTGTAGCACCATTAGAAGGCAACATCTCAAAAGGTAATCATTGTGAATAAAGTTCTGGTCCAAAATTCAAATACAATCCTACCTACAACCATAGTCACTTGACATATCAAAGGACGACTTTTTTCTCTACCCAAAAATTAAATTACCACTTCGAGACAACCATTTTCAGTTGATAAAAAAAAAACACTCACGAGTATTTGCGCTGAGAACTGAAGTTTGTTCCAGAAAATGAGTTTATGAAATGTTGTGTAATTTTGACAGAGGCCTACTTTGAAAGCGATAAAAAAGAGATCCACAAATTAACAGATTTGGTTCAAGTAGCTCATTGATTAATACATACCTAGGAATTCAAGATAAACTTAAGCTACATTTATTGCCTTTAGCAATAAATCAAATTTCCTCTTTTGAAAAAAAAAATACTACTATTATGAATCCAAAAAAGAAAAAGAATAACATTAACTAGCCTACAATTAAATATCGATACTACAAAATAAAACAGTTATAAGCCAGCCAAGTTACAGAGAAAAGAAATTCAAATAGTTTTAACGCTTCAGCACTTCAACATAACCCCAGGGATGCTCCGAAGTAATATGTCTACTTAAAGCAACTATGCATGAAATCGACTAAAAACGAAAAGAATGCCAACATATGCCATAAGAAAAATAGGAAAATAACAGGAAGCAAGTATTTTTTGTATAAAATTTAAAAAGGTATACATTTGTGTGTATAAATACAGTGGCGGACAAAAGTCTACATACACCGCCTGTATTCGTTGAACAGACATCAGATTTATTCTGAAGGAAGTGAATGATGATCCTAAAGTTACTGCTCCAAAATTAGCCGAAAACATCGAAAAATCATCAAGAAAGTGTGTCCATCCAAAAACAATTCGAAGAGCTCTGAACGATAACGGCTTCCACATTAGAATGCCACGGAAAAAGCTTCTTATTTCTAAAAAAAAAAAACGTAAACTTCGCTTGGACTTCGCTAAAGCACATTTAGACAAGAGAATGGATTTTTGGCAAAAAGTCATGCTTACAGACGAATCGAAGTTCAATATATTCAGCAGCGATGGAAGAGCAAAAGTTTGGAGAAAAGAAAACACTGCACTTAACTCCAAAAATATAGCACCAACAGTGAAGCATGTGGGCGGCAACGTAATGGTTTGTGGAGTGTTTGCGGCATCTGAAGTTGAAAAGCTTGTTTCTATTGAGGGTAATGATCGGTTAAAATATAAGTCATTGTTGGAAGCTAATCTGAAGCCTTCGGTGGACAGTTAGGAGCTTGGCGCAGGCCGGACCTTTCGATCCAAAGCACAGGGCCCATATTGTTAAGGATTTGTTGCTTTATGATGCTCCAAGGCACGCACACACCACCTGAAAGCAAAGAGTTGAATGTTATTGAATATGTCTGGGAGCTTTTTGAGCGAAAAATTAAAAAACTCCGATTTTCAGCCCAGCATTACTCAAGGAATGTCTTATTGAAGCTTGGGACAGTATTCCTCTCTCAGAATTGACAAATTTAGTAGCTTCGATGCCACGGCGGCTTTAAGCTGTTATTGATGCGAAAGGTGGGCCAACCAAAGTTTTTGAGCTAAGATAAGTTATGTATGTACTTTGTGTCAAATGTATGTAGACTTTTGTCAATGGTCAATATTGGATTTACGTTTTTTTTCATAACTTTATTACTTCATGTTAAAAAATTAATTTTGTTGGTTTTTTATGATAAGGGAAAATAGTTGAAATAAACTGTGGCGTTAAATTTTCCAATAAACCTTTTAGACTTTTAATTCAACGAAAGCAGAGGGTGCATGTAAACTTTTGTCCGCCACTATATATATGAATGGAAATACAGAGTTTATTGCATTTTTGCTGTCTATATTCCCATGCGATTTTTCAGCACATATTTTTTACTTTTTTAAGTGTTTAAAAATTGATATTTTATTACCTAAATGGAAAAAAGTATTGAATGCAAGGAAAACAGGAGTTGCTGTCTTCAGCCACACCGAAGTATTTATACCTCTCATGAACATATCAAATTTATTGCAAAGTGCAAATTTATATTTTGAAGATTTTTAATGTCAATATTTATTTGAATTTACGTGAGTACCATACGAAATTTCACACCATCAGATGCATTTTGGCCGAGTTTTGAGCGGAAACCTCATATGTAAACGAATCCGTTGTATGGGTGCTGTATGATAAAATCTTCATTTTTTGATGATTTTCAGTACCAATGTTTAGTTCATTATATATACATATATATAAAATGCGGTATTCTACTTTTTATGTGCTTAAATTCTTTATTGGCCTATTTATTGCCCAAAATCACATATCTGAACAAATAGGTTGCATGGAAGCTATATGATTTAGTTGACCGATTCGGCCAGTTCTGACAAATGATCAATTCATTACAAAAATACAGCTGCATACTAAGTTTCGTTGAAATATTTCACAAATGGAGAGACTAGTTTGCGTTCAAGCAAGCGGATGGACAGGTAGAAATTCTGGTGAGTGTAACTCTTCTCCATATGGTACTTACATACGGCGGACTAAAGTTAATATACCATTTTATGTACATGAAAGGTATTTATTAGTGGTTTCTTTATTCCCATAATAAAATCCCATAGCAACTTGACAAAGCAATAGACCTATTTGTACTTTGATGACTTTTACGAAGTCAAAAGCGATTGCAGCCTTAAGCTTCAAGTAAACACACACACATTCCATACATCCATACATACAAACATATGTATATGTACCAAAACGCCTGTCTGCTTTTGCCGCTTTGTTTCGTCAGCAATTTTATGCTGCAATGAATTTCGGCAAGTAGGCACAAGTGCATACTTAAATTGCTCTATTGCCCTGTGCATAGTTTTTTCTTCCCTTTATTTTCATTTTCATTTTCATTTTCGTACTTATTCTTATTTTTCTTGACATTTTATTTAGTTGGGTGTCTTGAAATTGTTGAGGCGGTAACAAGTTGTACTATTTGCTCGGGGGGATTTGTAACCGTTTACTTGGTGATCGTCCGTTTGCCTGATGGCTTGCTTGACAAGTTGTTGTTGTTGCTTTTGCTTTTGAAATTTTTGTTGCAGTGTCAGTGAGTTGATTGACCTTAATAAAAGCTAGCGCCGAAAGGCAACTTACCGGGCGTTATGGCCTTTGGCACACGTTTTACTTGGAAGATATTGAAAAATAAAAAGCGATTTTACATTTCCCATAAATTGTTTTTCTTCATATTTTTTTTTAGTTTTTATTTTATTATGAAAGTTTTTTTTTCATTTTTATGGGTAGTCAAATGAAATGTTTTAACAAAGTTTTGTAGCATTCTAAAATTTTTATTAGGTCTGAAATTGACAGCATACAAGTGGTTTGGTTATAAAAGTGTTTTCCGAATAAGGAAAGCAAAAAATAACATGAAGCAGGTGCACCGCTTTCTTATGTTGGTATTGATCCTAACCTTAATTTTAGCCTTCAACTTGACGTGTAGAGAACAAAGCCAAATATATTGGCATTTATTAAAAAAACTAAAACTTTCTTAACAAGATTATTCAGGTCGATTCTGCAATTTCGTTTGGTAATTTCGAAATCAGACTTACTCTGTGAAAATAAAGTACATTCAAAAAAAAAATTGTTCTTTTTGGTTTGTGAAATTTTCTTTGAAATTAATCGTCAGTAAGGAAATAATAAATTTATTTTGTAATCTGGTTCTTTCGAATTAAAGCAGTTGTAAGATCATTTTACATTTTTTTTTTTTGATATTCTAAACATGTGTTGATCTCAGCATTTATCTACAAATGTAGGAACACTCAATTTTAAACTGTACGTATAGCTTATGTATATAATTTATTTAGAACCATTTTTATTTCACGTAAGAAATATACTTGAAGTTTTTGAAATTCTATAAATTTTTGTTGATAATTTCCAAGTCTCCAGCACATAATCCTCTCGTTCATAGCATTTACTACGGTCACAAATTTTAAACTGGTACTATTTGTCCAGAAAAATGTCGTCTCGTCTCAACTCCAGATTGACTTCGACATAACAGTACAGCAAAGATATTCAAAATTATATATATATATATATATACAAGTATAAATATATATATACAAGTATATATATATACATATAATATATATATATATATATATATATATATATATGGCTTCCCTATCAAGCGGTTTTAGTATTCATCTACCGAGGTGGATGCCAGGACTCGGCTATAAAAATGTTAAGAGAAATCAACTATGACACAGTGAAATTTGCAAAAGTAGTGCTTGAAGTTCTAGTACGCGTCTAAGCATTGAATAAATACGACAATGTCTATGCGTAAAGAGTGCGAAAGACCTATTACCCTATGCAAAATAATTTTGTGTCAGCCGTAGAATTAGGGAGGGCTTAGTTACAGAAATAACACTTTTTCATCTGAATTAAAAAATAAAAAAATTTGTGAAAGTAAAAAAAAAAGAAAAAAAGAGATCGAGCTCGTTTGGTACTTTAGACATAGCAAAGATATTGTATAAACATCTATGAATAAGCTCTACTTGCGTTTTAATGAGATTACATGGAAAGATATAAAAGAACAGTGTGAGGATAGGATGAGTTAATGCATTTCGTTTTTGTAATATTTACTGTATTTGCTGCATTTTAAGGCAATTTGTTACAACAACATTTATAAATTTGTTTTTCTATAATTTATTTTTGTTATCAAAATAATCATTAAGTTAGTTTTTCGTAAATTTGTACATACACGTAACGGAACTTGCTTACTTACTAAATCGGAAGTTCATGTTAAAGTAGAATTTAAAGTACTTACTCTCTTGCTGTATAATGAAATTCAATTTATGCCTCCCCACTTTGGTTGCCTTTTGTTTTTTTTTAAATGTCGCTCTGTAATGTCTATGTCCACTGAGCCATATATTTACAGTTTTTGTGAATGTTTTTCATCACACATATGCTGTGGATATTAGTTATCTACACATTTGCCAAAGTTACAACTTTTATCCTTTTCACATGTATCCTTCACCTCAATACTACAGTATCTACATATCTATTTTGTGCTGCATGTTGTTTGGTGTAAAAAAAATTTGTTTGCCAGATTTTACTATTTTTGTTTATTTTCTTTTCAATTACATGCATACATACACGCAACATATGTGCATTTGTATGGTATGAAATATACTAACTTTTTTTTTATTTAAATTTTGCATACAGTTTAGGAGACTTTTGTAACAACTTACCGCGTGTGCTACTCACATGACTGTGCATCGTCTGTAGTCGCTTACACAAATCTAATATATTTTGCTATAGATTGGTGGCAGAAAAAAATGTGGATGAATTCTGATATAGCAATTGAGCTGGCCTTGCGAGATAAAATCCAAGATCAGAAATAGTTACAGAAAAAGCTATAGAAATTTTTAACTTAGAGGCACAATTTAATCTTTCTCTGGGTGGGATAATGTGTGGTAGATTGTGTTTTTATAAGACTGCTCATTAAAATTCATGCCTAATTCTTTATTTTTTATAATTTCTTATCTTATTGGTAGCATAATTTCACTTAAGTCGAATAATTCTAATTTGAGTATTATTTAAACATTTCATTACAGCAAGTGGTCCATTACTAGGACTCAGTTTATGTACAAATGAAGTTAAAGTATCGGTAATGATTACAATTATTATTTTTTCCATGTCGCATGGGACATTATTATATTCGAATCTTGTTTTTTTTTATGTTTCAATAAAAGTCAAGCGACAAAGTAAGAATTCCAATATTGAGATTATTCTTGATGTGATCTACTTGCATCAGGTGAGGTCAAAACACGTGAGAAGTTTGTACGAAATATACTCAAGTGGCAAAATTTGTATTAATTTATTTAAACTACCAATTTTTGTATTTTGCCAAGCCTTAAGCATATCTTTTAGCGCCATAATCGCCTCATTTACTTTATCGTTATATTTTAATGATCGGTTAGGTTACGTAAAATGTTGGTATCTGATACTCCAGCTATTGCAAAATAAAAATTATTTTTAAGCCGACGATGATTTCAATTGTAAATCATGTGATGAATAATTCATTTTCGCTCAAGATATTTTATAAATGGCAGAAAAATCTTGAAATTTGTCTAGTATTATACTGACGTATCTTAGTTAATCTACTCCATTCCATGATTTTTTATCTTCTGTCGATGAAATAAATAACGTTCTTCATAGCGACTTAGGTGGTGGTTTCTACTTTTTTTGAAGCTTCTTTCGAGCAATCTATGGATTTTTATGAGGTTAGATTAAGGGTCTTATATAATTATGCAAAAATTACCTTATGTTTGATAATTTTTTTTGAAGAAGTAAAATAACTTAGACATGTGCGCTGTTCTACAAAATATTTATTTAGGTTTCATTTATACAGTCGAAAATTTTGAGTGTCGGGTGTTAAAAATGGCGTCCAAAATGGCGGCTCCATCAAAAAGTGTTTTGAAAACCGACCTCACCTACGGGCACGATACAGGTCGCAATACGTCGTCTACAAGCAGAAAACCGAAACCATCTTGAAGATTAAATTCCATAGAGGCACCCCAACCTAAAAAACATTAAAAAATTCGTTATAGAAACAAAATGGTGACTGCTTGAAAATTAAGTATCGTTTTTTCGCATGATTTTTCCACTTTGGCCGGCTGTAAAAAATCATTACTGAACAAAATATTGCGTAGGTTACAGCGCCGGAGAATTTTGTCTATTTAAAACGCGAAGTTGATTGGTTAAATAGTTCAAAAACGAGAATGCCTGCAGATTCGAAAAATCTTGTTTCGAGAAAACGCGTTTTCAAATTTGAAAACAGTTTATCGTGTACAATTTTAGTTACTCCATCTATTTGTCTAAGAGTAAGTGAACTTATAAGTTTTTACGGTCACTAAACACGAATTTGAGGTTAGATTTGGAAAATTGAAAATCGCGAACTTAAAAACTAAAATATTTATCAATTTGAATGAAATTTCGTTTATATTGGTTTTTCGGTCGCTGAACACAAATTTGAGGTCAAATGTAACAAATTCAGAATATGGCGGATTAAAAAAGTGAAATATTCATTAATATCAATGAAATTTTGAATAGAAGGATATTTAGGGTCGCTGAACACGAATTTAAGATGAGATTTGAAACATTGAAAATGTCCGACCCAATATGGCGGCCAAAAAGTAATCTTGGATAATGTATATGAAATTTCATCAAAACAAATGTTTTCTTGTAACTTGTTTTGGAGCGCGAGGTAAACTTGTTTCTGAGCGTCCGTCAACGCTCAGGACATAGGTCCGTTCGAAGCCGTGTAGGGACGGAACTAATTCACGGATCGAAAAAACATTTTACCAACATATTCTAGACACTTTCAGCCTTCGATTTGTAAAATAAAATAAAAATCGATTTAAAAAAAAATATTTAGAAGAGGACCCCTTTAAGTTGAATTGGTTAACCCAACGAGTTTGCTGTACTACTGCACTGCTCATTGTATCTCTAGCTTAGTTTGAAAAATATTGCTGTTCTCTTCGTAAATTCAGGTATTCATTTTGGTCCTTTGTTCATTGCTGATTAAAGGTACTGCAACTTTTCTGCTTCTATCTGTCAAATGCTTGACACTCACATATTACGCCCTCCACTGTCTCCACAAATTTCCTATATTTCATACCCTTGTTGTTCTCTGCCAGACCTAAATTGAAGGCATTCTACGCCAAAATTCAATATCTCGTTAATAGTCTGGTCTCCGCCTTCTTTCTCGCTAGCCAAACTTCGTAAGTTTCGTATCATATGTTTTGCACAAAGTTAAGGATAAGGATTTTTACGAGAAGCTATTATATGCTTCATATCATCCTGCTACTTGACGTTCGATTCGAAAAAATATATATTTATATTTGTTTTAGATATTAGTGTGCACTGTTTCTCAATATTCCAATTATTTGAATGTGATGCTATCCGTATATTGTAAATCGTTTTAATTAAGGTAATTCATAAAGGGCGTAAATAAAGATTTTCAGAATCAAAAATAAGTGTAATTACATATGGCTTTTTGGAGGCGTCTAAGAATAAATTGCAGGTCAGTCATTTGTTGAAAAAACATTATGACGCTGATAGCTGGAGGTTTGGGGACCATTGTGATATTACTGAAGATCATAATGGCCTCAACAATCGACATATATTTGCATCCGCTATTTTGATTTTTGATTAAGTCTTAAAAACTTACAGGCCATAGATCAACCTACACCTTCGAAGTAAGAAGCATTCGCAACGAAGTCGTTTGAGGTAAGCCCAGTTTCCCTGAACACCTTCCCAATAGAAGACGCCCCATAAGAAGACCCACAAATATATATAACTTCTTTCGTTTTGGTGGGATGAGCTCTTGTGACTTTTTTATCCCATATTGGTCAAATTATCCACATTGTTCGATGTAGTTTCTTGAATTTTTTGTCATAAGGATAGCCGAGCGATATCGCGGTGAAATAGCCATGCATTTTTCTTTCATATATCTGGCCTGTTGCGACGAATTTGCTCTCTCAAACACCGCCTTACTGTCTACATTTCTGCATAGTATGCAGCTTAGTTTGAAGACGCCAATCCGTAATTTGTTGACCGGCATCTAAATGAAACTCGTAAATCCAAGTCTCATCATTATTAACAATGCTTTGGAATGTGATATTGGAATTAATTCGTTTTAGCTAAGACATGCTACCTTTATGTGATTCAGTTTTTGTAGTAAATTCAGGTCTTTTGAAACTAGTTGAGTGGAAAAGCGTTTTATGCCCAAATTTACATTACAATGGTAGAAACAGCTCAGGTTGAGCTATGCAAAGGTAAGGGAGCTCTCTCTTTCTCTCTATCACTCTCTAACTGTCTAAGCGGGTGGGGGAGAATGATTAATTTACTCATTTAGAGCTAGGCCCTTTAAAAAAAAAAGCTGCGTATACGCCAATCCCAAACCGCTCAAGAGTCCCTGCTCTCTGAAGATAAAAATATAATACGATAATTATATATCTGATCTGGACCATGAGATGATAAGTTCCAAGAGAAATTCCATTGCAAGCAATAATCACTTTAGTCATATCATTTTACTGACCACAGGATAATTTCATTCTTGAATACGAAGTGTGTACAAAGGAAAAGGTGAATTTCGATTTTTTTTGAAAAATTCTTATTTATTAATCAATATCTATTTTGCCCCCCTCGGATATAATACACTTGTGCCAACGCTTTTTTCAATCCTCAAAGCATTTCTGAAATGCGTTTTTCGGCATGGCCATCAGCTCTTTCTTCGATTCTGACTTCATCTCATCAATTGTAGCAAAATTGGTTTATTTATGGCTCAGGAATGATTACGGTTTTCTTTTTGGACAAAAAAAAAATCACGGATAACCATTGATGTGTGAGCTGGTGCATTATCATGATGCAGAATCCGGGATTTGGTTTTCCACTATTACGATCGTTTGAGTCTTATTGATTCACGCACTTCTTCATCAGCATCCTCTGCAATTTCCCTAATAGCGACTCGACGGTTTTTAAGAAATTTTTTTTTTACTGTTTCGATGTTTTCATCACTTAATGACGTGGTTGCACCTCCAGGACGCTCATCGTCATCAACATCTTCTCGGCCTTCTATAAAGCGCTTGTACCACTTACAAAGGCTTTTTTGAGATAAACTGGAATCATCGAAAGCCACAGTCAACATTTCAAGCGCTTTGGAGCACTTTTTTCCATTTTTAACGCAAAATTTAATACATTTTCTTTGATTCATTTCATGACGATTTCAGTCACCTCGTTTCCTTATTTAAGCGATGTTAACTTGAAGATGTTGATGTCCAACCAGAGTGTATAAAAATTTGATCATAACTTGTATTAATATTTCATGCAAAAAACTATCTCTTCAATTTTCAAAGCTTGATATGGATAATATTGAATTTGGAATTGCAAAGATGCAATGCAAGATGCAATGAACCTTTTTAACAGGTCAATTTGAAAGTCTCCGTCTAGACACATAGATGGCGCAGCTAGCATTGAAATCCATATGAATTTAAGTTAGCCTTAACCTTCAAAAGACGCGTGACAGCTGTCAGATCATTAGTTTGTGAATTATAGCATTTTGAGTGAAGCAACCTTTGTTATTGTAATAAAAAGGAATTTCGCTTGTTGATAAAATATTACTTTTTGAAGGGAAAAATACAGTTAAAGCAAAAACTTGGCTTGATGGCGACTTTTCGGACACTGCGTCAGAAAAATCAACCATCAAGAATTGGTATGCTGAGTTTAGACATGGTGAAATGAGCACCGAACATGGTGAACGCAATGGACGTCCAAAAGAGGTTTTTGCCGAAGAAAACATAAAAAATCCACAAAATGATTTTGAGTGATCTTAAATTGCATCCTAAAGATATCAGCTGAACGTCTACATCATATCATTCTCGAATATTTGGGTTGCGCATGGAAAAATTTTCATTGAAAAAGGGAAAGACCATCAACGGCGACTATTATATAGCATTATTGGAACATTTGAAGGACGAAATCGCTGAAAAATGACCTGATTTGATGAAAAAGAAAGTGCTGTTTACAATGCACAGTGTCACAAGTCAGCGAAATTTATGGTAAAAAAACAAACAAATTGCTTTTGCATCCACCGTATTTTCCACACCTAGCCCCCAGTGACTATTTACTGTTCTCAGATCTCAAAGGAATGCTCGCTGGGAAGAAATTTTCGACGAATGAAAAGGTGAATGCCAAAACTGAGACCTCTTTTGAAGCAAAGGACAAATATTACTACAAAAATGGTATCAAAAAGTGGGAGAGTCGCTTTAATCAGGTTGTCACTCTCGAAGGGAACTATGTTGAATAAAAAAATTAATTTTCCCAAAAAAGGAGGATTTTTCAATTAACCGTTATGTTAAGTTAACTAGAAAGTTATATATTGCATTTATAAAATATAATTTAAATCTTAAAACTCCAGTTATTTTTTAATTCAGTTATTAATACCGAATACCAAATCTGCTTTATTATTTTATTCATAATAAATTAGGAATGTTTCGTTATTCCTAGAGGGCATATATGTATATGCCTACATGTTGTAAGCAGCAAAATTTTGCATACACTTACACACATTTCCATATGTATGTTAGCAAAGAGTGTTTGCCTTGCGAAAGTTTCTCTTTTGCTACACCAAAAATATACTGCTTACATAAATAAATATGTGTTTGTTGTGTTTCGTTTACCGCTGAAGGTTTGTTTTACTTTGAATATTTTTTTTTTTTGTCACTGCTGTTGCTGATTGCTGGTGTCTCATGCATTTTTAAACGACAGTGGCAAATTGTTTAGCTACATTTTTTGGGCGGCAGTATGCGAACTAAGAGAGCAAAACTCTGTAAAAACAAAAAAAAGGCCCAAAAATGGAAAGAAAAAAGCAACAGCAGCACTCAAGTGAGCATGCCATTTGGACCACTTCCTGGTAAATGTGCAGCAGCAAATTGTTGTGCTTTTTTCTCTCGAAGAGTTATCACTTCTCATACTCAGCGATTCACACACAAACACACACTCAGCATATGTAAACCCTTTCTCTCAAGTGTTATTTATCTTGTGAGCTGAAACTGGCCAGTCCAAGCATACAAACGAATATATATATATATATAGCCCATATACTGTTGCTTACATGTGCTTGTCGTTTTTTGGTTTTTGAATTGGAAATTTTGTTAAACATTTTTGTCTTTTTTCTTTAGCACGTTTGGGCGGGTGTAGCTTTTATCGTTTGCACGTGCTCCCTTCTTTCTTTTTTTTTGGCCTGATATTTTGTCAATATAACAGCAATTGATATATGAATGCACATATGCATGTATGGCTGTGTGTATATTTTTTTTTGCATTTATCACATCTCGTTCAACCTTGCTTTGGCCAACCGCTTCCATCTAACCGTTGATTTATATTTCACGCTTTTTCAAAACTTTTGTGTTTGGCTGACCAAATATTAACTTTTTGCAAGTGCACACACAAGCAAATATTCAAACATACATACCAACCCACACCTTACGAGTTTTGCGTATATAGTTCAAAATTACATATGCATGTGTGCATGTGGGAGAAACCTACAGCAACAACAATGTCAAAAAAAAAACACCTAAATATTATATATCGCACAACAGCTGCTGCATATAAACGCATTTGATTGCGGCTATGGCTGTGGTCCTGCGTGCGGTTCACCAAAGCGCCAGTGAGTGTTGGTTTCATATGTGTGCACGGTGTTTGAATGTAGTCTACCTACAGGCGTTTGTCGCATTCCCATCACAGCCATTTTGAGCATTTTAACAATTTAAACAATTCTATACGATTCATTCATATACATATAAGACTGACTCCTGTCACCTGCCTACATGTCCTGTAAGCATGCATCAACCAACCGACCAACCGACCAACCAACCACCGCTAAGTAAAACAATTTTCATGTCGTTTTCCCCTTACTTGCGCACTCACTCGCTATAAATTTTTATACATTTTCTCCTGTTGATTTTGTGTCAAGTGACATCGTTTGTTTCACTACAGTTTCGTGTTATTCTTTTGAATTGTAGTCAACTGCAGTTTGTGGCGAATGCATGAAATTGGTTTAGTTGGCGCCTTAAGGGTATACGTTATCAATGAATTTTGTTTGTTTGTAGTTGTCTGATATAAATTTCAGTGCTTGTAAGGGTGAATTTTTTTTTAAATTATTCTTAGGGCCAAATTGTCTATGAGTTAGGTAAAATTAAATGGAAATAGTTGGCGTTTTGGTAATATCAACCCCCTTTGTTCAAAACAAAACACACGAATTTTGTATTACTAAGGTTAGCGATCTCTATCGATTATAACAGAGTCCAGAGTAACACGCTAGTTGTCTCTTCTTTTAACTCCTGACCTTTCTAATGTAGTGGAAGTCTTCCTCTTACTCTGCTTCCACCTGCATACAGATATTGCATTGAATAATTTAAAGGGATAGTTTTATCCATGCGGACGACATGATCTAGCCAGCGTAACCGCTGTTTTTTAATTCGCTGAATGATGTTAATTTCGCTTCATACATCGTCTGCGGTATTTACCTCCGTCAATACGCAAAGTACCATAAATCTTTTCCTACAAATTTCACTCGGAAAATTCCCGTGTAGCAGGACGGTCATAGTGTACGACTCAGTTGGAAAAAGCAAAACTAAATGCGCAGTAGTTGAGGACGGTGATATCAATGTTGTTGGCATACACCAACAGTTATACACTCTTATAGAGGGTGGTCCACGTAGAGGTACTTTTTTCAATAGTCTTTCTTTGACAGATCACGCATGAGTCGTGTCAAGCTGTCATGTTATTTTGGTTCAGTATTGTTTGACATTTCATTATGGAACGTTTACAAATCATTCAACTTTGTTACGAAAATTCACGTTCTGTAAAGAATGTATTTCGCGCGCTTCGCTAAACTTATGGTCAACATAATTGGCTACTGAGCGTACTATTCGCAACATTATCACCAAATCTTGAGACGCATTATTGGATAATGTTCGACCAAAAAGACCACGTCCAGCACGCAGTGAAGAAAATATATCGGCCGTAGCTGAGAGTGTACAAGAAGACCGTGGGGAGTTGACTCGGCGCTGGTCGCAGCAACTCGGAGTGACGCATGAAACGAGTTGACGCATTTTACGTCGATATCTTAAATTGAAAGCACATAAAATATAGCTTGTGTAAGAACTAAAGCCGCTCGACCTTCCCAAGCGACATCGCTTCGCCCTATGAGCTCTTGAAAAGTTCCGAGAAGATCCGACGTTTTCGATTCAATACTTGTTCAGAGATGAGGACAATTTCTGGCTCAATGGGTATGTAAACAAACAAAATTGCCGCATTTGGGACTAAAAGCGACCTGAAGAGTTTCAAGAGCTGCCATTTCATCCAGGAAAAACAACGGTTTAGTGTGGTTTAGAGGCCGGTGAAATTATCTGTCTATATATCTTCAAAAATGGTTCCGATGAGAAAGCAACCGTAATGACGACCGTTATCTCGCTATGATAACCGACTATTTGATGCCTGAAATTGAAGCTTGTGATCTCCGCGACATTTGGTTTCAACAAGACGGCGCCACTTCCCATCATACAATGCATTTATTGAGAGAACACTTCTGTGAGCAGATAATTCTACGGTTTTGGCTGGTCGATAAGCCACCAACATCGTGTGATATCACACTGTTAGACTTATTCCTGTGGGGGAATGCTCGAACGAGTCATCGAAAATTGGACTCAACGGATGGACCATCTGAGACGTAGCTGCGGCCATCATTTTAAAGAGATAATCTTCAAAAAATAAATCCCAAAGAATGTTATTTCGAATGTTAATAAACTGTCCCCATTAAATTTGAGTTTTCTGTTTTTTTTTCTTTAAAAAGGTAGGGAACCTTGAGGAGCGTACCTTCTCTGTTTAGCTCTGCAGCTCTTATTATTTTCTCCAGCATTACATTGAAGACGTCGCATAATGTTTGGTGTTGCTCAGCTTCGGTTTACATAGCCGTTTTAAAAGTTAAAAATTTACACATCACGATGTAGAAGCAGCTCCTCGAGGTCGATGCTGTAGAGAATTTGGCTTGCCTTACTTCAGCAGGCTGCAGAATTGTTTACTCCAAAATTATTCCGACCTTGTGATTGTCTTTTCATTCACTTGTCCGGCAGTTTATCTCTAAGAGAAGGGAGAGCTCTACTACTACGGTTTGAATGATCTGTATATATTTAAGCGCTGCGGAGTGTTATAATTTCATTCTTCTCTATTGGGAATCTGCGTTATATATGTGTAGCGCATACCCAAACTAGAATACTGTGAGTAGATAGCATTAACGTCACATATATTCTCAAATCAGATGACTGGATATTGGGATTACATTTAGGACTTTGTTTAAGCAAGCCTTAAGCGTCCAACAAATACATACCTACGTTGTTCATGGTTGATATAGGATTTTCCAGTAAGAGTGATATGATTTCTTTAAAAAATACACAATAACTGTTAAGGAAATTCAAATTAATTAATTAAATTAAGTTCTGACTATAACATCATTCAAATGGCCTCCAAGACTTCTTTTACAGGAACAAATTCGATGAACCCAATTTTTGAGCACTTTTACCACTATGTCAAGTAGTATGTCATGAATATCACGTTCAATATTGACTTTTAAAGCTTGAAGAGAGTGTGGTTTATTGTTAAAGACCAATGACTTCAAATAACCCCACAAGAAGTAGTCTAATGATGTTTAATCACAACTTCTTTGAGGCCCTTCAATATCACAATTTCTTGAAATAATCGAATCTCCAAACCTTTCTCGCAATAATTCGGTTGTTGCACGCACTGTGTGATACGTCTTGTTGTAACCAGATGTTGTTAAGATCAACTTCTTCCAATTGAGGCCACAAAAAGTTGGTTATCATTGATCTATACCGCTTTCCATTGACAGTAACGCTGCCACCAGCTTCGTTTCGAAAAAAGTACGGACCGATGATTCCACCAGACCAAAAACCACACCAAACTGTCAATTTAGGTGAATGTGATGGTTGTTCATGTATAACTTGTGGATTTTCTTCGCACCACAATCCAGTTTCGTTTCTTTACCGCGCCACTCAGATGAAAGTGAACCTCATCGGAGAAGATGATTTTCTTAATAAAAATGTTTTCGTTTTCAAGTTGTTCCAAGGCAAAGTCAGCAAAGTTGTTTTTGCGTACATCGTGCCATGATGAAATTGTAAACATTACTGAATACAATGACAAAACAAGACAGATCATATAACATCTAATTTTTAAGGCGCCTACCCAGATATACAGAGGCGGACAAAAGTCTACATACACCTCCTGTTTTCGTTAAATTGAAAGTGCCAAAACTTTATTGGAAAATTTAACGATACAGTTTAATTCAACTATTTTCCCTTATTACAAAAAACAAAACAAACATAATTTTTTAACATAAAATAGTAAAGCTATGACAAAAAAAAAGCGTAAATCCAACATTGAAAAACTCTACATACATAACTTATCTTAACGTAAAAACTTTGGTTAATATCCGGTAACATGATATTTTAGGAATTTAGTTGGTCCACCGTTCGCACCAATAACAGCTTTAGTAATACTATCCCAAGCTTCAATAAGACGTTCTTTGAGTAATGCTGAGCTGGAAATCTGATTTTTTCTAATTTTTCGTTCAAAAATTTCCCAGACATATTCAATAACATTCAAATATGGGCTTTGAGGTGGGCGTGTGTGCCTTGGATATGATAAAGCAATCAATCTTTAATAGTACGGTCCGTGTGCTTTAGATCGTTATCGTGTTCAAAGATCAAGCCTGCACCAAGCTCCTAACTGTCCACCGAAGGCTTCACAATAGCTTCCAACAATGACTTATATTTCAACCGATCTATATTACTCTCAATAAAAACAAGTTTTCCATCTCCAGATTCCACAACCGCTCCCCAACCCATGACCTTGCCACCACCACGCTTCACTGTTGGTGCTATATTTTTGGAGTTGAGTGCATTGTTTTCATTTCTCCATTCATTTTTGCTCTTCCATCGCTGCCAAATATATTGAACTTCGATTTGTCTGTAAACAAGATTTTTTGCCAAAAATCCATTCCCTTGTCTAAATGTGCTTTAGCGAACTCCAAGCGAAGTTTACGATTTTTTTCCAGAAGTGAGAGGATTTTTGCGTGGCATTTTACTGTGGAAGCCGTAATCGTTCAGAACTCTTCGAATTGTTCTTGGATGGACACACTTTCTTGATGAGTTTGCAATATTTTCGGCTAATTTTGGAGCAGTAACTTTTGGATCATCATCCACTTTCTTCATAATAACGCTGATGTCTCTTCGAGTTAACTTCTTCGGGCGGCCAACACGCGTTTTTTTTCGGTGGATCCATTTTTTCAAAGTTGTTTACAATGGTCTGTACATTTTGTGGACTTAATATTAAAATTTCTTAAATTTCACTATACGATTTCTTCTCTTTTCTGTGCTGAATATGAATAACCAAGACATGGACATTTCTTTTCGCGGAGCCATTGTTGATGCTAATGTGTTTAAATAACAACTTAATTCAATACTAGCATTCGAAAACATAATTAAAAAAAAAAAAATTGTAAAAAAGGGCACCTAACCGCCATAACAACACAGCATATCGACATAACTGCGACTAAACTCGTGTTGCATGTAGACTTTTCTCAAGGATATTTTGGCGTTTATTCACCATAATTGTTTTATTTTAGTTTAGAGAATGAATTTGTTTTAATACAAGTGATTAGAAAAGGATTTAAAATAAAACTATATATCTACTTTTTCAGTAAAGTGATATTACTTTCTACACAACGAGTACAGGAGGAGTATGTAGACTTTTGTCCTCCACTGTATGTAGCTTACTGGAGGAGTTAGTTGGTGGTGGAACATGATATCACGTTTTTTAGGCTAGGCTTAGGTATGATAATCTCGGCTACCAGCTCAGTACGAACAGTTTCTACTGTTGATTGGTGCTGCGGAGAGAAACGGCTTGAGTATGTGAGTTAGGAAGCAAAGACCATACATTCGCCTCAAAGATGTACACAAAAATTGTTTTATTAGGATTAAATGCTACTTGTATATACATGTACACATATTCCATCAAATTGCTTTTTGGTAAAATGAAAGTGAGTATAAAACACACACATCTTTGTACTCGTATATTCACATATACAACTATGTACGTAAAGTATATAGTGAAAGCAATAGCGATGAGCAGTGAAATAAATTGAAACTTTTCCACTTAGCTGTGTAAATTTAATTTTTTTTTTTAAACATTTGAACTGTCAAACACCACATCAATTTACAAAACACACCAGTAATAACAAAAAAAGAAAGTATGAACGTATGTAGTTACAAATATATGTACATATGTAAAATGGAATACAATGTAATTGATAATACACCCTCTAGGGAAAAATGTTAATTACACTGTGACACAAAATGAGGGTCCATCTCTCCGTAATTGATGAAACCAAATGGACATGAAACTTTATCCCTTCCATATCAAAACCTCATACTGGGTTTTTGGCCTATAGGTCTGGTTTCATTTTTATTTTTATATAAAGTTGGCAACCCTGTGCATGAGAAAAGTTGATTAAAACTTGATCAAATGAAGCAATTTTAGATGGGTTTTTTTGTATATCGCTTCTTTTTGGATCGAGGAACTCATTTTTGGCATTAAGTTTTACCTAAATCTTACGATAGGTGGCGCTGTCATACAATTTGTCTTATTTTTGATAGTTTTTCATGCAAAAATAGTATTAATATATGTAGTTTTTTTTTACCAATCACAATTTCTGTGAGTTTCGTGTCAGCTCTCTTGCAATAGCACAGAAAAATAAATTCTGAAGAATTTTTATTAGTTCTTCAACCTCGACAAAGAATTTACAACTAAGTATTTGAAAATACATATATGTACTTATATATATATCCACAAATACTCTCATTTGCATACAAAACTTGAAAGTTTGTTAAAACAAATGTTTTTCTCTTATAAATTAATATAACTAAATACATTTTTTTTAATTTTAAAATAATAAAGCGTGATCCATTTCGAACTTCCATACCTTTATAAAGAAAAGAAAAACACAGAAAATTCAAATTTAATGGGGAATTTTTATTACCATTCAAAAGAAAATTCTTTGGCATTTGTTTTTTGTAGATTATCTCTTTCAACTGTGGGCCATGGCTACGTCTCAGATGGTCCATCCGTTAACTGGTAACTGGCGAATGACGCGCGTGATGTTATGATCCAAGACCTGAGTGGAAGCGGGATTGTCCGCATAGACACTAGACTTCACATACCCCCACAGAAAAAAGTCTAACGGTATGATATCACACGATCTTGATGGCCACTCGACTGGCCAAAAATGTGAAATTATCTGCTCACCGAAGTCTTTTCTCAATGAATCCATTGGTTGATGCGATGTGTGGGAAGTGGTGCCGTCTTGATGAAACCAAATGTCGCGGAGATCACGAACTTCAATTTCAGGCATCAAATAGTCAGTTATCATGGCACGAAAACGGTCGCCATTGACGGTTTCGTTCTTACCGGCATAATTTTTGAAGAACTATCGACCGATGATTCCACCGCCCCACAAACCACACCAAACCTTTTTTTTTTCTGGATTAAATGACAGCTCTTGAATCTCTCCATTGCGCCAGAAATGGGGCTATTCGCTGAACAAAATTTGGTTCGAAAACGTCGGATCTTCTTGGGAAGGTCGAGGGGCTTCAGATTTTGCACAAGCTATATTTTGTATGCTTTCAATTTAAGATCTGGAGGTAAAATGCGTCAAGTCGTTCCATACATCAGTTCGAGTTGCTGCGAACGGCGCCGAATCGACTCTCCACGGTCTTCGTGTAAACTAACAGCTACTGCCGTTATATAAGTATATTCCTCAATGCATGCTGGACGTGGTCTATTCGGTCGAATATTATCCAATAATTAATGCAGCTTGACACGACTCACGTGTGATCCGCCAAAGAAAGGCTATTGAAAAAAGTACCTCTACTTGGATCACCTCTTAAAATAAAATAATTAAAAACATATTTTTTAATTCCAAAATTATACATATAAAACATTGCTTGAGCACTGTAGCATTCATTGGGATAAAGTGAAAATCTTGTGGTCGTAAACAATATGTCAGCTGCAGCTACCTTAGCGAGGCATTCAAAGAAGTATCTCCCAAAAAACTTATATCGATTGATGATTATAGCTAGACAGTAATAAAGATAGCCTCTTCCTCTTCTTCGGTCTGCAGCGAGTAGTGTCCTATTCCCGTGAAGCTCAATTAAACAAAGTGAGATCACGGCTGTGTTGTATTGTTATTCAAAGTGATCCTAAATTTTATCCTTACTTTCGATGTTGTGTAATTACATTGAGAAGATTTGATGGCAGTTTAGTTTTCAGAGTATAAGTTGCAATGAGTTCTGCTTGGATGTCTTCCATAGACTATGCTGTCATCGAGTTTTGATCCACCTTAAATACGAGCATGTCTCTCTCATTCAAAGTGTTTATATTTTTATATTCATTCTTGTGCGAGATTCTCGAGAAGAAAAGGTTGTCCAGCCAGAAATTGGAAGTGGTATAGTCCAGGTACAGTGTGAATTGTGCGAAAGCAACACTTGAATATGCCTAGCAGTTGCCTTTCCGAACTTTCCGCCGTATTTCGGCTTCAGTTGAGTTTGTTATTTAAGATTATCCCGAGATATATATGAATTTGGTAGAGATAGTAATTTTTATGCTTTTTATTAGAGTAGGTCCAAAAGGGAGTTGTTTCCGTTCTACAAGCAAAAAAGCATAAATAAAGAAAAGTTATTGTTATTGTTAATCTTTGATATACATAAAGGGCGAGCCATCTACTTTTTGCCTTTTGAACTAAGCCTTTGATATCTTCATATTTTGGATGTGTCAAATATTCAGGAACAAGTTTTGGGTCTACGAAATGGTTATGTTTACGCTTGAAGAGAATTAGTAAATATGGAAAACTTAGGGGATACTATTGCTGCTGTAGCTCAAAGAGTGCTGGAATAACTATCAATATCCACTTGACTTCGATATGAAAACTTATGTAGTCCAATTGGTCCAAGAACGGACGCCTTGATTAAGGCGCTAAGCCAATTTCCATCTAGGCGGCTACGTTAACAAGCAAAACTGCCACATTTGGGGTTCAGAAAACCCAAAATTTCTTTGAAGCAATTTTTATGTAAGTGACTACGTTAATAAGGAAAAAGCAAATGTATGTATACCGGCGGCATTATTGATCCGTATCTTATTCGAAAACGAGGAAGAATTAATTTTTACACCTACATTGACGGATCATTTTCGAAAAGTAGAAGAGAATGACATTGAAGATGTTTGGTTTTACTGCGACCTATCTGTCACAAAGCTAACGCTACAAGAAATATATCTTTTGCGCAAATTGTTCGGAAACCGCTTCAAATAACCGAATTAGCCGCATCGCTGCTGCATTTGACGCTGTGGGATTTTTTTTTTTTGGCGGGGAACCGCTAACAAAAAGTTTGACGACAATCATCAAGAGACGATTCATGACTTCAAGAATGAGATTAAAGTCTCTAATGTAGCGATAGAGAGCCACAAATCGAAAAGGTGTTGAAAAATTGGGTTAACAGACAGATCAGAATGAGCTGCCGGTATGTCAATGAAGGCATTATCTGTGAAAGAGATTAATTCGTATATTTTGTAACAAACTTGTCAAAGTCTCAAAACCACTAAATATTTTAAATTCGCACTTGTGTATACTTGTACGTATTTGGTTTTGATTAAACTTTCTGTCTAAAAAATATATAAAAATTTTAAAATTATTTTTTGTTAGAATATAGCTACTCAAAAATATTTTCCAACAGGTTTGATGCATGTCGCCCTGACAGTAAAAATTAAACACCAACACTACACACTCGACAAAGCCACAGAGTACAAATCGTTTGGGATAGCGAACTTTTTCGACATTAAAAAATAATGAATTACAAAAAACAAAAAACAAAAAAAGGAATACAGCAAAAAAAAAAAAAAGATAAATGTGAAAAAGTACAAAAATAAGAGTAAGTCAAATTACTTGGTTGTACAGCAGTTAAAAGTTCTTTCTGTTTTTACTCAAAAGAGAAACGAGTTTTCACAGCTTCTATGGTGAATTCTGCAACATTTTCTTTTTTCAACTTAAGGCAATTTCGCATATGGTTTTCGTTCATTAAAAATATATACTTATATTTTTTTGATTTTCGTACATTGGGGTGAGTGGTAATGGTTACAAATGCGCAAAAAAATAAATAAATTAAATATGCTACTCATGGGTTAGAATCTCTAAAAAAATATAAAAAAGATTTTTGCGAGGCGCACTTTTGGCTGAATAATTTATTATAAAGGGTGATCCATTTCGAGGTTCCCTACTTAAAAAAAAAAAAAGACACATAAAATTCAATTTTAATGAGAAATGTTTATTATCTTTCGAAAGAACATTCTTTGGCATTTATTTTTAGAAGATGATATTTTTCAAATGTCTTTTAATGTCCGCGGCTACGTCTCAGATGGTCCATCCGTTGAGTCCAATTTTCGATGACTCGTTCGCGCATTTCGACTGGATTGTCCGCAAGACTTTAGACTTTACATATCCCCACAGGAAAAAGTCTAACGTTGTGATATCACACGATCTTGGTGGCCAATCGATCAGCCCAATACGTGAAATTATCTGCTCACCGAAGTGTTCTCTCAATAATTACATTGGCTGATGCCATGTGTTGGAATTGGCGCCGTTTACCGTTGTTTTTTCTGGCTGAAATGGCAGCTCTTGAATATCTTCAGGTTTATTTTCGTCACAAATGCGGCAATTTTGCTTACATATACCCATTGAGCCAGAAATGGGCCTAATGGTGGTACAAAGTTTGGCTCAAAACGTCGGATCTTCTTGGAACATTTCAAGAGCCCATAGAGTGAAGCGATGTCACTTGGGATGATCAAGCGGCTTCAGTTCTAGCACAAGCTGTATTTTGTACGCTTTCAATTTAAGATCTCGACGTAAAATGTGCCAAGTCATTCCATACGTCAGTTCGTGTTGCTGCGAACGGCGCCGAATCGACTCTCCACGGCCTTCGTTTATACTCTCAGTTACGGCCTCTGTATTTCTTCACTGCGTGCTGGACGTGGTCTATTCGGACGAATATTACCCAATAATGAATGCTGGGTCTCAAGATGCGTGATGGTGTTGCGAATAATACGCTCAGTAGGGCGATTATTTTGACCATAGGTTGAGCGAATTTTGCGAAAAACAGTCTTTGCAGAACGTGAATTTTCGTAGTAAAATTTAATGATTTATAAACGTTGTTCAGGTGAAAGTCTTTCCATGATGAAATGCCAAACAATGCTGAACAAAAATAACATGACAGCTTGACACTACTGATGCGTGTTCTGTCAAAAAAGTCTATGGGAAAAAGTACCTCTACCTAGATCACCCTTTATAAGTATATAAAGATCTTGGCAGATTTAATCGATGTTTAGATTAATTTGCATTCGGATGGAAAAAACCAAGTTATTATCATTAAGAATTTGAGAAGGAGTTTCATATTCATTTCTTAAAGTATCGGACTACATATCATAATTTAAAGCAGGCCTACTATACCATAATACTTCAATGTTGCTCCATACTATCATACATATATATGAACACACATACATATTTGGCTGCATTTCTCTTATCATCCTATAGCCTGCCAAAATACCGAGATACACATGTAGGTATGAATATTCTCACAAATACATCAGCAATATTTACGCATGTGTTTTATGTATGTACTCGTATGTGCATCTGTACATCGCTTTCTCTTGGCTTGAGTGAGTGAGTGAGTACATGACATTGAAAGTTTTGCTTGTGTCTTTTTATTTTGTCTTTCACTTCTTCTTCCACTGATTTATTTGGTAATTTTCGGTTAGGAAACTTTGTCATTTAAAATGCAAATTACACGCATGTAACAATAACAAAAACAATGCAGTAAAATACAAATAAAACTTTGAAATATTTATTCAAACAATGAGTCTAATGTTTGTTGGTTTTGTCGAAGTACGTGCGAATGGGTTAGCCTTTTATTTATTTATGTTTGTATGTATGCACAAATATATGCATACAAAATTATCCCATTTTAGTGCGTGCGGTTATGTATAACCAAGTTTTTTTTTAAGCAAATTTTGTTTGGATTTGGCGATTATACATATGTAGCTACCAAGATGAGGGCTATAAAAGTAAAAAAAAAATAGATTTAGCATTAAACATTTCAAGGGAATTTTTCTTTATACTTTAAGGCTTGATTTTTCTAAAAGGTGATCCAGGAGGTATTTTTTTCAATAGCTCTTTTTTGACGGATCACGCGTGACTAGTGTCAAGCTGTCATGTTATTTTTGTTCAGTGGCATTTCATCCTGGAAAGACTTACGCCTGAACAACGTTTACAAATCATTCACCTTTATTATGAACATTCATGTTCTTTAAAAAATGTGTTTCGCGCACTTCGCTCAACTTATGGTCAACATAATCGGCTTACTGGACGTACCATTCGCAATACCATCACCCATTTTGAGACCCAGCATTCATTATTGGAAAATATTAGATCGAGTAGACCACGTTCAGCGCGCAGTGAAGAAAATAAAGCGGCCGTAGCTGAGAGTGTACACGAAGGCCGTAGAGAGTCGTTTCGGTGCCATTCGCAGCAACTCGGACTCGGCGCATTTTACGTCTAGATCTTAAATTCAAAGCATACAAAATACAGCTTGTACAAGAACTAAATCCGCTCGACCTTCCCAAGCGACATCGCTTCGCTCTATGGGCTTCTGAAAAGTTCCAAGAATATCCGAATTTTTCGAACCTAATTTTTTTCAGCGATGAAGCCCATTTCTGACTCAATAGGTATGTAAACAAGCGATATTGCCACATTTGGGATGAAGGGAAACCTGAAGAGATTCAAGAGCTGCCATTTCATCCAGTAACAACAAGGGTTTGGTTTTCTTCAAAAATGATGCCGGTGAGAACGTAACCGTCAATGGCGACCGTTATTGCGCCATGATATCCGACTATTTAATGCCTGTAATTGAAGCTCGTGATCTCCGCGACATTCGGTTTGAACAAGACGGCGCCGCTTCTCACACATCGCATCAATCAATGAATTTATTGAGAGAACACTTCGGTGAGCAGATAATTTTACGTTGTGACTGGTTGATTGGCAACCAAGATCATATGATATCACACCGTTAGCCTTTTTTCTGTGGGGATATGTAAAGTCTAAAGTCTATGCGGACAGTCCCGCTTCGATTCAAGCCTTGGGGCAAGTCATCACTCGTGTCATTCGCCAGTTACCAGTCGAAATGCTCGAACGAGTCATCGAAAATTGGACTCACCGAATGAAACATCTGAGACGTAGCCGCGGATAGCATTTAAAAGAGATAATCTTCACAAAAAAAAAATGCCAAAGAATGTTGCGGATGATAATGAACATTCGCCATTAAATTTGAATTTTCTGTATTTTTTTCTTTAGAAAATAGGGAACCTCGAAATGGATCACCCTATATATGTTGCCCAGTCTTAAAATTGTATATGTATGTATTAAGCAAACTGGCCTGGATCACGGCTTAGAGAGGGGAAGGTTTTAGGGGAGCCACTACGACATATTCGGTCTAAGGGTTCACTGTAGTCTAATTGCAGCGTCTTTATATCAGCGGAGTTGATAAAAGCACGGCTCATTTCATAAATGTGTTTCCCTCACCTGATGAGGTTGTGCGCAAGGAAGCATAGATACAGATGCACTGATAAAATTGATAAAGCTTCAGGTGAGATCTTCCGATTTCGACGATGACAACAGCAAACGTATTAAGGCCTATGACTTGAAGGCATTCACCTGAAATGTTCGTTCAACTGGTTGATGTCCCCAAACAAAAAACTGAAGCTAACATCACCGTCGGTCAAGAATTGCGATGAACGGGATAAGAACAGAGACGTGTATTCCTTATTACGTGTACTACAATGGCAAAATTTGATGTCGGATTTGTTTTCTGTGAGAGAGAGAGAGAGAGAGACTCCGTCGCAGAGTACTATTATGTGGACAAACATCTTGCCGAAATCCGCATCAAAACGAGATTTTTTAATACATCGTAGATTTGCGCTCCCGTCCTGATGGAAGAGAAGAACCATATGGCCAAATACGCTTTAAGTGAGCCCCTGGAGTGTACTAATGAGCTCTGCCTCATGTCAAAAATGTGCTAGGCGACTTCAACGTCAAGGTAGGTAAAGACGGTAAAATTGTGCCTGTCTCCGGATCGAAAAAGGGGAAACTGAATCGGACTAATATTTTGTAGAAGCAGATATACGCACCCGCCCTTGTGCAGTTAAGAGCGTCTGTCCACAAACACAAGAAAGGTTAGACGTCGAGAATCTGCAATGAAAACAGACAGTCAGAAGCTTCTCAACTCGACTTGCACACTTGCTCTATGAAAACACGTATCAGCAACTTGGTATAAGGAAACTGTGGGATGAGATTTCAAGCTTTCTACCTACAGCTGAAAACGAAGATATTAGTTTTCGGTAAAGTCAATAGAATAGCTGGTATGATGAGGATTGTCATATCTATCTGGAGAGAAAAAAGGCTGTCTACTACATCCCAAAGCTATGACGGACGGCAGTTCGTGCTGTGTGAAAGATACCGAGAATTCTAAAGAAAAGCGAGACGCATTTGCAGACAGAAAACGCGAGAAACTGAATTGCGTGAGTGTGAAGAATTTCAGAAGCAGATCAACAGGGGCAATGCTTGAAAATTTTCTAATAAAATGCGGCGATTTACAGAAGGTAAGACCACAGGTATGACCCAAAATGCCCAGAGTATGTTAAATTGAGTTTATGGAGCGAACACTTCAATCGTCTGCTGAATGGAAGTGAATGTGAAATATCCAGAGCTGATACTTTATCGGCTGAGTTATGCAGATATAATGACTAAGAGCATACCTGACAATTCTAATCTAAATTTGCTCTGCCCAATTCGCATAGGCAAAGAGGACCCCACAGTCTACAACAATCATTGTGGGATAAGTCTTATAGAGCATACTGTGTGCGAGATTAAGCCACCGCCAACGAACTACTTAGACCTTATCAGTGTGGCTTAAGGCTTGACAAACCTACAATAAATTAGATATTCACCTTGTTCCAGTTATAGGAAAAGAAGCGTGAGAAAAAGATCGACGCACACTATCTCATCCTCAATTTCAGAGCTGCTTTCTAAATGTCGCTCAGTCAGAATTTGGTATCCCCGTAAAACTTCTGCAGCTGTGAAAACTGACGCTAAAAAACACCAAACGTTCCATCTGGGTGGAAAGGGACCACTCCGAGGTGTTTGTAACTAATCGAGGTTTCAGACAAGGTAACTATTTATTGTGTGACTTCTTTAACTTAATACCGGAGAAAATCCTTTAGCCTAAAAAACGGTGCACTTAGTTCTGATTTTTCTGTGCTGAAAAAGGTCAGCACATACTCATCTTGGCAGCCACGCCTCTTTTGACAATTATAACATTGAAGTCGTAGATAATATCGTTCATATAGGAACCAGCATTAACACTAACAACAATGTCAGCCTTGAAATGCAACTTAGAATCATTCCTACCATCAGGTGCTACTTTATACTGAGTACGCAATTAAAAAGTCAAGTTATCTTTTGACAAATAATCCTTAAAGAAAAGTGAAATTTCGATTATATACACTTGGAAGACAAGCTTTAAAATAATATATATACTTATACATATATATATTTGGCGCTTTGTAACCGCTGAAGCTCCTCCTCCAATTTGTGGTTCTGCGTCTTGATGTCTATACCAACAAATGGAGGGACCTACAGTTTAAAATAATACATATGTACAAATCTAGCAAAATATGTTATTTTAAAACGACCAGTTGTAGAGAGTGTGACCGTTGTACTGAAAGTCCATGTATCGTTGCCCTTTCAAAGTGGCTTGGCGCACGCGCCGCGGATTCAACTGTCGTCGTAACTTTGTACGCCCACGCACAACAGCATTGATGCATTCACTAAGTTCCGTTACAATTATAGTTTGTTTTAAGTTGTTGGCTGTGCGTGCGTGCCAATCCGATGGGAGTACGTTGAGAAAGAAGGAATATGTACGGGGCAGATGATGCACCGACTATTGCTATTGCAACAGTATATAAATATGTATAAGTGTGCAGGTATGTATGTGTATACGCAAGCACACAATATGTTGGTATGCGCAAATTGTTCATTGCGGCCATACCGCGCGGGCATACCGTTAAGAATATGAAATTTCGCACGATCTTTACTTATTGTAATTTTTTTTCTACATTTTTAGGTTTGGAAAAAGTTTTGTTGAGCTCGTTGCTTTTGCTGTGTTGAAATCCAGGAAAGGCGAAAGTACAGAAATACTTCAGTTTACTCAGCTGCACGTTCTGCGTTCGCCACTATTTTTACCGATTTTTTTTTTTTTTTTTTGGAAATTTCTTATTGTATGTGTTTATATCCCGTCTACAACTTTTTGCTTGATGAGGAATTTTTCTAATTAAATTCACTTGATACCATGAATTTGCGTGAAAGGAATGAAATGCACAGTGGCATGCTTGGCTCTATAGTTCAACGGCGGGCATTATTGGTGGTGGTGTTGTAGTAGATGAAAAAATTTTTTGCCAGCAATTTTGTGAGATTTGCAAAGAAATACGCGCAGCACTTTTTCTCGGCCATCGGCAAGCGGATCAGTAGCGGTGTGGAGTTTCAAGCAAGCGCGTCATGCAAATAAGTATTTCTTATTTAATTATTATATGTTGCTATGCTACTCTCTTGATGCGCGAAAAAGTTTTTTTTTCGCTTTTTGGTAAAATAATAAAATTTTGGGATTCTTGAAAGATATAAGTATTAAAATTAAAATTTCTACTTATTGGCACTTCGCAAAAAACCTTTGCAGTTTTTCAATTATATCAAATTTTAAAGCTAAATAAAATTAAATTCACAGATAGAGTTGTCAATTCTATCCAACTGTACATAGTTTCTGCTAAGGGATGCAGAGTTAATATTTTTTCTATGCTCATAAACCCCATTAGAGCTACGGCCAATGCCAATAAATTACAAAATTAAAATCGTGAAATAACTAGATTGATAAATATTGTGTCTTTCCAACAAGAGTTCAGATTACTACCCTGCGTTATGTTTAAAGTCCTTTATACAGAATTTGAAATGTGTCAGGAGCTGCTCAGTATGATGGTTAAGCCAATATGTATTAAAGTTCAGTAAAATAATTAGTAATTTCTTCGATTCGGCTAAGGTTCGAAGGATGGACAATTCCAATAACGTAAGAAATCTCAAAAGTTCAAGACCAAGTCTTAGTTAATGAAATACGATATTTTAGTTCAAATACTGGTAGTTGGTAGACAAAGCTGGAAGGATTAAAGTTTTTTATGAAACGGATTGCGAATGAATAGCTGATGAGCATAAGAAATAGTGAAATAAGAAAGTATGGACTGCAACGTAGGGCCGATAGCGACATGAAATATGTTCAAACTTCAGTCTATAGTTGCCGTTATTATAGCTATTTTAAGTCTATTAAGCGAATAAAGTAAAGTGTAATGCATTTGAGGCTCCCCACTTTTTGAAAGAAAAAACACGGAAGATTCGAATCTAATGAGAAATGTTTACTATCATTCAAAAGAACATTCTTTGGCATTTATTTTTTGTAGACTATCTCTTTAAACTGTTGTCCGCAGCTACGTCTCAGATGGTCCATCCGTTAAGTCCAATTTTCCATGACTCGTTCGAGCATTTCGACTGGTAACTGGTGAATGACGTGCGTGATGTTATGTTCCAAGACCTGAATCGAAGCGGGATTGTCCGCATAGACTTTAGACTTTACATATCCCCGCAGGAAAAAGTCTTACGGTGTTATATCACACGGTCTCGGCGGCCAATCAACAGGCACAAAATGTGAAATTATCTGCTCACCGAGGTGTTCTCTCAATAAATCCATTGATTGATGCGACGTGTAGAAAGTGGCGCCGTCTTGTTGAAACCAAATACCGCGGATGTCACAAGCTTCAATTTCAGGCATCAAATAGTCGGTTATTATAGCGCGATAACGGGAAACATTGACGGTTGCGTTCTCACCGGTATCATTTTTGAAGAAATATGGATCAGTGATTACACCGGCCCACAAACCACACCAAACCGTTATTTTTTCATGGTTTCATGATGAAATGGCAGCTCTTAAATCTCTCCAGATTACTTTTCGTCCCAAATGCGGCAATTTTGCTTGTTTACGTACTTATTGAGTCAGAAATGGGATTCATCGCTGAACAAAATTTTGCTTGAAAACGTTGGATCTTCTTGGAATTTTTCAAGAGTCCATAGAGCGAAGCGGTGTCGCTTGGGGTGGTCGAGCGGCTTCAGTTCTTGTACAAGCTGCATTTTGTACGCTTTCAATTTAAGCTCTCGACGTAAAATGCGTCAAGTCGTTCCATATGTCAGCCCGAGTAGCTGCGAACGGCACCGAATCGACTCTCCACGGTCTTCGTGTACACTCTCAGCTGCGGCCGCTACATTTTCTTCACTGTAGTGGCTAAAAATTCATAACATTTTATTTTGGAAATTTGGTTCTAGTTTTGATTTTATTATACGTTTAAATATTAATTAAGTATCTCAAAAGTAAAATATCTAACCATTGGTCTCCATAACTCTAATCATTCTTATAACCACCCCCTCTGCTACACTTCTCATGACTACCACCTAAACTGACGATAATGCCATAGTCAATAAATGCAGTTTTCCACAGACTTGAACTTCTCGCTGTTAATCCTGCATAAACTCAGAAAAGGTAAATCTTGCACTTTTCATCAACAGGCATGAAATTCTAGAAATTAGTCAACAAGTATTAAATGGAGTCTGGATAAGGCTAGGAGCCCATTCTGTACAATATGTTTAACTTGAGGGTATACTTATTTCAGAAATACGAGATAGATTCAAGGCTCTGAACGAAATTGTTATCTTTGTACTAGTTCCTGTAGAAGATCCAAAGGGGTGCAAGGCAGTGGACCGTAATTGCACTGGTGAAGTTCTTGGATACTCTATTGCAAAAGATTAAGATTTCTTTTGTAACGCGATTAAGGACGTGGTCAAGAAATTTGGATAGCGTTGTGACCAGAATGCTAATGTGAGCCACGGTGGGCATGTTAATATGCGAATGATTGAGACGGAAACGATGGTTTGGAATGTACAATAACGCTTGGCGTAAATGTAAAGTGAGATGAGGTTGGAGGAACGTCACGGGGTAAGAATTCGCCATATAGTGATATGGAAGATGAAGCGAACGAAAGGTCTTCAAGTCAAATAGGCAAATCACAAGCAGCTATGCATGGTAGCAGAAACAAAGGAGGGCACAGAATACGATGCGCACCTGGCAAATTTGGGCAAGATGCAGAAATACACGGTACGGAGTATGATAGCAGCCCAGTTATAAGCTATGAGAAAGGAATCGAGTATTCGTTGGCGACTGGTGTTCCACGCGAAAACGGACAAGTGAAGAAAATATACCGAAAACTGAGACGGAATATACATCGACGAGGTAGCAGCCATCAAGCGAGGCAGCACGAAAGAAGACTTATATTGCAACTGAAATATTTATGATCCTAAAACATAGCAAAAATCATGTGACGATGGAGATATGTTGTGGAGAACGTTGGTGATCATAAAAGACCAGGGTGCAATGTAACAGAGGCCGTGTACTTGAAGAAATGGGACCCATCATTGGAGGCTGAATGACCGCGCAGGATGACCGAATGTGGGAAATGACACTCGTAACACTGGTAAGAGACTAAACGAACTTCAGTGAACATACTCGATGGTAGACTTTTAACAAGGCGAACGAAACGATAGAGCATCATTGTGAAATCAACAAATTCAAAAAATCACTGACCTCGTGCAATGAAACGATTATTGTAGAAGCTGCCAGGAAATATTAAAAAAAGAGACTGTTGAATATGTATTTACTATGTGGGTACTAAACTGTTCAGAAAAGGTTTCGCAACTATCGGTCTCATTTTT
Organism: Neoceratitis asiatica; assembly: GCA_030068015.2. Lineage (NCBI taxonomy): Eukaryota > Metazoa > Arthropoda > Insecta > Diptera > Tephritidae > Neoceratitis > Neoceratitis asiatica. Next base: position 44,241,893 of record CM061529.1, read on the forward strand.
TAACGATAATTCAGAGCTTGGATAAATAAAACAGTTCAAATTAGGTTTATCAAGACCATAGGGTGGTTCAGAGAGAACTTCTGTCCGGGTGGTATCACAATGCCTCCACTGTACACACTAGCCTTAGTTATGCCAAGTTAAAATAAAAAATAATGTTACACTGGTAGTCATGAAAGCCGTCAAATCTACACAGATGAATCAAGCTCAAAAAGAGTGGTCAGAGGAGGCTACTCGCAAACGGTCCGTAAAGAAATCTTTAAAGCCTTCTGACCATTTAATACGCGTTTTAGGTCCAAAGAAAGAACCTAGATATATTAGTACAACCGTTTGCGAAAAAGTTATTTTTAAAGGGTTATCCAATTAGAGGTACTTTTTTCAATAGTATTTTTTTGACAGATCACACGTGAATCGTATCAGCATTTCATCATGGAAAGACTTACGTCTCAACAACGTTTACAAATCATTCAAATTTTTTACGAAAATTCTCGTTCTGTAAATAATTTGTTTCGCGCGCTTCGCTCAGCTTATGGTCAACATAGTCGGCTTACTGATTGTACTATTCGCAACATCATCACCCACCTTGAGACCCAGCATTAATTATTGGATAATATTTGACCGAATAGACCATGTCCAGCACGCAGTGCAGAAAATATAGCGATCGTAGCTGAGAGTGTATACGAAGATCGTGGAGAGTCCATTCGGCGCCGTTCGCAGCAACTCGGACTGACGTATGTAACGACTTAGCGCATTTTACGTCGAGATCTTAAATCGTATGCGTAAAAAATACAGTTTGTGCAAGAACTGAAGTAGCTCGACCTTCCCAAGGGACATCGCTTCGCTCTGTGAGCTCTTGAAAAGTTCCGAGAAGATCCGACGTCTTCGAGCCAAATTTTGCTGCAGTGCGAGACATCACTCAAGGGCAACATACTGAAAAGGTTAAGGGCTTGGTTTCAGAAGATGCTATAGAAGCCGTTAGAATGATGAATTCTTTATGATTGGACTTTAGGAGATTAAAAATATCAATAGAATCAAACTAGTGGGGTTTATTTAAGGAATCTGATGCATAAATACCCAGTCATAGTGTGAAAATATTTCGTGATTACCCTACTGCTCTATTATTAAGTGCTAATTGAGCAGTTTTTAACCTATATTCAGCCATTTTTATCTACTTACCTAGAAAGCTCCAAATTTATTTCATTCCAAAATCGCCGTTATATTTGTCTTATGCTCTTATTGTTTCTGCAATTTGAAAGAAAATTGAAACCTCGATTTCAATCCTGCGCAATTTCAAGACCAGATATTGGATACTGGCTATATAAAGCTGTAATACGGCCCATATCATTCTACGGAATTAATTACTCTCTGGTGACCAGCATTAGACAAAGTTACTTACAGAAGCATGCTGGGCAAAGTTTACCGGACGGCCTCCACACTCATTAAAATAGCGTTGCGTTCAACTCCTACGAAAGTCCTTGAATTTATGCTTTGTATAAAGAAATATTTACTTTGAGTCTTAAACTTATAAATAAAATCTGTAGCTGCTCAGTATAAGAGACAAGTGTTCAAGTGCAAGTCCGGGCTGTACCTGGTTTTTGGTCACCGGTCTGTTGGATTTTAGGTTTATCCATGAGGCGCGCCTTTCAATCGGTTGGGCGGGAGGTTCGGCAACGCTAATAATAAAATTATATATAAAATTATAATATTCTGAACTTCACAAAACACACCAATTATTGGTTTGAACATCTGGAAAGGTGAGAGCAAACTTCTTCACATGCCCAACATAGGAATCACAACAGGCCAGCAGTTCTTATTGCGCTTGATTAGGGTTCTGTCATCGAGCAGACCCTTTAAAACTAACTAACTAACTAATCTTAATTTCAAGCGAAGTAATATATAAAAATATTTATATTAACTTCATTTACAAATAGAGCAAATAAATATAAAATAAATTTTCCGAATAATGGAGCTTAGCAGCATTGGTTCTTATTTAGTGAGGCCTCTGCCGTCGCCTGGCAATGCATTAAGCTACTGTGCGCCTAAATGTATGCATTTCCTATGCATTTATTGAATTAACTTCTTTTTTCCAACAAAACCAACAATATGCTGAGTGGTTTAATCTGTGCGAACAAGTTGGTTGAATTGAAAGCGCATAAAGTTAACTTTATTGTAAACAGATTTGCAGTTGGTTATGCACACTTGAAGGCGCCTTCAATATCAAACGGAAAGTATGCATAAAGAGGAAATCGTAAGCAAAAGTGCATCTATGTATAAGTATATACAAGTATAATATATGTAGATAAATGGATAGAGTTGCATAAAGTGGACTTTGAATCTAAAAGAAGTTGCCAACGCAGAAAAGTGTAGAAGTCAACAAGTAAGCAGATAACAAGAAGAAGAGACGAGGAAAAGCCAAAATAAGTATAAAGAACCAAATGCACTGTAAATGTGTAGAAAAGAAATAAAAATTGAACAAAAGCAAATAAACTAGAAACACAGATAAAAAATTGAAACAAAGCCATAGCAATAGTACAAAAAGTAATACAAACACACACACACACACCCACACGCTGCGCAGCAAGAGAACAGAAACATACCAAATTGTAAGTGCTGAGAAATATGGCGGCAGAAAGTTTTTAGCGGAACTGTAAAAACTTTTAGCGACATTTTACGCTTTTCCTTTAGTTTTATGCCGAGGATTATAGTAGCGCGGGTTCTACGGATTTGTGTGTGTGTGTGTGTTGGTGTTCCAGTTTATCCCCGCATTTGTATGCCATGCTGCCACTGTGCGGGTTTGTCTTTTAATGCATCCTTGCCGGCAGCTTCAATGGTTGGAAAGCGCAAATTATTGTCGTTAGCGAGAGTCAAAAAAAAAAGTTGATTGTGGGCTTTGCGCTGCGCAAATAGTCACACGTTCATATATAAATACATATGTACGTCTCTATAAAGCGAAAGCACATATGCTTGCGGCGTAATAAGAGGAAATATGTACGCCTTAGTATATACATAAATAAATAAGTATATGTATGTATGTGCTTAAATTTGGTAAAATTTATACTTATACTAGGGTGAGCAGTATATAAATATACATACATACAACATATTATTACTACAAAAAGTGTATATTTAAGCATAACCTAATTTCAATTAATGTTTTTTTTAATTTTTAATTTGTAAAATTGTGCAAGGTTTTGAATTTATTTATTATATTATAGATAAAGAATAGAGAATAAATAATTTTCACATATTAAATGTAGTTGCCACGTTACCACAAAGTTTTTTACGGATTCATTACAATCAACTTTTTAAAATACAGTTTTTTGTATGTATTTGAAAATCGATTTTAATCAAGATCAATTTGAAAGTCCCAGGCCTACCATAGTAAAACAAATTCTTTTGGCAAATTATTATTTTTCGATATAGTTCCCCTTAAGGGTGATATGCTGATTAAAGCGACTTTCCATCTTTTCGATACCATTTTTGCCGAACCATTTGTTCTTTGTTTCAAAATAGGTCTCAGTTTCGGCGATCACTTTTTCATTCGACGAATATTTCGAGGAGCATTATTTTGAGATCTGAGAACAGAAAATAGTGGCTGGGGGCTGGATCTGAAGAACACGGTGGACGCAAAAGAAATTCGAAGCCCAATTAATGAATTTTTGCCATCGATTCCACTGACTTGTGGCACTGTGCATTGTCTTGGTGAAACAGCACTTTCTTTTTATTCAAATACGGCCCTTTTTCGACGATTTCATTCTTCAACCGGCTTAACTAAGCCATTTAATAGTCGCTGTTGATGGTTCTTCCTTTTTGAAGGTAGTCAATGAAAATTACCCAGTGCACAACCCAAAATACAGACGCCATAACCAGTCCACTCGGATGACTGTCGATTGGACTTTGGAGTTAAATAATGGAGTTATGTTTCTTTCATTGTCACATATTGAACCAAAAACTCGGGTTTATTACACTCGAACCCTGTTCGTCGTTGTTTTTGGTCAAAAGTGAGCTAGCGCATCAACCACTTTGCACATAGCTTTCTCCCTTCACTCTCTTTTCACTCAAATGCTATAATTCGCTCACAAACTAATGATCCGACAGCTGTCCAATTTACACACGCGTCTTTTGAAGGTTAGGACTAATTAAAATCATATGGATTTAGAGCGCCATCTATATGTCAGGCCGGGGAATTTCCAATTGACCTGTTTTTGACTATTTATGTATTTCAAATTGTACCCTTCTTCGGATAGCTCCTAAATTTCATCAGTGTAGAACGCCTATGGCTAATCAGCGAGGAATTTTCATAATTGATTTGCACCGATAAATTTTTTACCATAAAATGAGTTTTGCGGAACGTAAACAAGCGGTAATGAAGTAATGCAAGGTCCAGACTAAATGGTGATTGCACCAAAAAATCTTAACCTAATTCATTAAATGTTTGCTTGATCATCAAAAATGTATGTGTAGTGAAGCTCAGATACTTCGAAAATGGTTGAATTTTGACGCATTTTAGAAGCTTTTCACTGACGGCAATTCCGTCAATCACATTGTTTTGCTCTACTTCATGTGACTACCAAATTTCGAGCTTCTTTGGGTGCGGAGCCTTTTTGAAATGATTCCTAATGCCTTCGCTAACTCCTTTCAGACTTTCATCGGCTTTTTGAGTGATTGACCGACCAGTCACTTAGATATCAAAATTTTCTTAATGGAATCGAGCTAATAGAGCACTCTTGGGTATGCCATTCACGTACCCAAACTATACACACCGCACAAACTATACAAATCTTTTGGCACGTTTTTTAAGCGCTTTTAACTTTTCATAGAAAAAAGCATCAGATAATATATTTCTTTGGAAACTTCACTAATTTTTTAATCAAAATAATGCTTGGAATGTCGGCTTTAAAACACTTGCTCGTTTGGCACAATCGGATTGGTGTTGTCAGAGATAGGAGTATCGACACCATCTAGTGACAAAACCATTGATACTTTTTTATTATCATAAAATATTGTGAAATAAATTTAGCGGTAAGGTTGCGTATTCACCATGTTGTATTAATAATAAATATTGGCTAAATCTTCGATCTGCAAAATCCTGGAATTCTATTTGAGATAGGCTTAACCTGGAAGTAGTTGAAAAAGACATTTTTTGAGCATATGTAGTACATAATATTAGTTACTTTATTTATTAATTCACAATTTAATATTAGAAAACTGTGATTGGATTAAAAAAACTTTTTTAAGATATTCTTAGTAAACTTAGTATTCGGCTATGTTTTTCTAATATGAGGTATGTTCAAAGGAAAAGATAAATTTTGATTTTTCGCGGGCTGTGTACATTTGATTATCAATATTTTGTTTTTGTTATAACCGGACACATATATTTATTATGTGCTTGTATTAGGAGCCAATTTCGATTAGTAGTTTCTTTTTGACAACAGAAAAGGTTAGTCACGATTTTTGACTTTTGAAAGAAATGGGTCAAAGAATATGTATAAAATTTTGCGATAAAAATGAAATAAAGTGCTCCAAGGTACTTGAAATATTGACTGTGGCATTAGGTGAGTCCACTTTGTCTCAAAAAGTGTTTGTAAGTGGTAAAAGCGCTTTACAGAAGGCCGAGAATATATTTATGATGATGAGCGTCCTGGAGATGTGACTACGTCAACAAGCGAAGAAAACATCGAAACAGTGAACAAAATTGTTCTTGAAAATCGCCGAATTACTATTAGGGAAGTTGCAGAGGATTTTGGCATATCAATTGGCATATGGCATGAAGCATGTGGCAGCGGAGTTTGTTCCGAAAATGCTTGATATTTGGAGCGAAAACAATGTCGCATTAGCATCGCTCAGGAGTTGTTGAATGATGTCAACAACGATCAGGGTTTGCTCAAACGGGGCATAACTTTTGAAAAACATGGGCATATGGTTATCACATCGAAACCAAGGGCCAAGTCATCCCAATTGAAGCTGCCAGATGAGCCAAGACCTTTGATTGCAATGGTGTGTTGCATTATAAGTTGCTGCCAAAAGGCCGTACAGTTAACAAGGAGTACTGCAAGGGAGTTATTCAACGTTTGCGTGAAGCAATACGGCTCAAACGATCGGAATTGTGGAAAAACAAATTGTGGATTCTGTAAATGACCATATTCACCAGATTTGGCTCCCTGTGATTTTTTCTTAATCCCAAAACTAAAGAAACCAATGAAAGTAAAGCATTTTGAAACAATTGGTGAGATCAAGTCAGAATCGTAGAAAGAGCTTAAGGGATTGGAAAAAGCGTTGAAAAGTGTATTATATCCGAGGGGGATTACTTTAAAGGGGACAAATTAGATAGTGATGACTGAATAAGTACTTCTCAAAAAAATTTAAAATTCACCTTTTCCTTTGAACACATCTCATATATTGTTAATTTTACGAAATCGGCCAAATCGCACGACTATATTATGTTGCCCCCTGTATAACTGAAGTGTTCAAAAAAGCATCTAAGAGCGCGAAATTTGGTATTATAAATACACAAATTCAAATAAATATAGATGCTGAAAATCTTCGAAAACAGATTTTAGATAATATTTGATATGCTTGTGAAAGGTATAAAGGATGAAGACAGCCTTTCTTTCATGTTTTTGGTTAGGTTACGTATACACCATGTCATACGACGATTGTAATAAAAAAGGAAAGAAATTTTCTTATAAATCTCTAATTTGTTTGAAAAAGTTGTATTCATAATAAGAAGAAGTCCGTTGTATTATTTTTTTTAAGTTTGATATGGCTTATAAATTTAGAAGTAAGTTTGTTGCGGTTACGTATACGCCATGCTATACTTAGAAAATATCTTCTGAAATTTTATTTAAAATAGGCTTAAGCGCAAGTAGGAGAATAATTTGAATTGAAATGGTAGTACAATACTATTGAATTACTTACAAATATCACAATTACTAAATTTTAATAATAATATAATTATAAAAGAAAAAAAATAATAGTCATATTAAACTTAGATAAGAAAACAAGCACACCCTAACGAGCAAATCGACTCACTCGTGAAAATACATTAAGGATTATAAGCAAGAATTGCATATGTTAGTTGTTATAAATATTGCAAAATGAAGTTTGTAATGAGGTTAGTGGTGAGACAAAAGTCAGTTTTTTCAAACATTTGGGGTTTTTTTTGTTAATAATACATGCACTTAAATGTAGATCCCTTCTTTTCGAAAAGTTGTGTATGTTCATTGCACAAATGTGTATATAAAGTAGTTGAATTATTTCTTGATATATGTATGTATGCATTATAAGGATGCACGTGTCATGCGAACTGCTATTAAACTCTTAAATGCATTAAAAGAATGTATTATATGCGTAGAGTTAGTCGAAAATGGATATTGTAGGTAAGCTGAAGGAACAAAATCTACTCCACTTAAAAATCTTAACATCTTTTGAATGTTATTAATGTAGAAGTCCACTTACCAAATTTGCTATTGTTACTTTGTAGTTAAAAAAATTTGTTTGTCCCTTCTTATTGTTTTTTGACCGTAATACTCTGAAAGATAGGTTATCCGCACACTATATCAAACTTTTTATCTGGAGTGTGTTTGGTATGCAATATTTAGACAAATATACACAGGATCCTATTCAATATGGACGAAGTATGCTACTGAAACTAATTACGCAACTATAACGTTAGTGTTTAGGTTAAAGGTTAAAAAAGAGACGATTATTGTCGGAATATTTGTGAAAAGTTCTGCATTTACAAACTGAACGAATACATGTCCATCAGTACGAGAAACACAAAGGATCAGATATTTTTTCGCTTTAATTTTCCAGTTATTTAAGTTTCTGATTAATAGTCTAGCGATTGATGAAAGGCAAGCAAGCTTCGCTCATGCGTATATATATATATATATATATATATATATATATAATAATTTTCGACCGAGCTCCTTGATACTTTCTTCAAGAAATGTTTGTCTGAAGAACAAAAAAATTGTGGAAGCCGCAGGTTTACTGGCAAACCTATTCAGATATGGTGATGAACATGCAGAAGCTGCAGCAGTTTCTTTGTAGACAAGTCTAGGTGTACTTTGCCCAATCTCTACGAAGGGGTGCCACTATCTGCGCCTATTATCGTAGTATAATTTACGCTAATATCGCATAAAATGCACTATCGAGCGTACTGTGTGAAAGACTAAAGCCCAGCGTCAACAAACTGATTGGAACTTATCAGCAAAGCTTCTGAACTGACAAATCTACTATTGGCCAGATATTCATTATGCGCTAAATCGTGTAAAATATCAGCTAGTTCATCGATTTTAAAGCAGCCATCGATAGCACGAAAATTAGCTGCCTTTTTGCCGCCTAAATTTGTTCTGAAAACTGAAAGCTAAAACTCCAACAAAATCGGAAAGCACCTTTCTGAACTCTTTATTTTGTTAATTAAGTAAACTTAATGCTGGAGAAAATAATACCAGCTGTAGAGGTAAACTGAGAACCTACAACCATCTATAAGACCGTACAAGGGATAACACCGTTGATACTTATATTATTATTATTATCATCACTGCCAATTCACTATCATTTCTTGGCCTCAACAACGACGCCTTTAATAATTTTGTATAAATTCTTATTTTTTTTTTTTTGAATCAATTTTCGAGATTATTAATATTAAAACAATTATGCATACATAGTAACATCAAAAAATAATATTTTTTCAGATTGTTAAAAATGAAGTACAGAACTTAACACGTTGGCTGGATAAGGAAGCTAGGCGGCAGGGAACGTGTTAATAGTGAACAAGAAAAATATGAAGTATCCCCTCGTCTTCACGTCCGGTTGACAGTTATATTTGTGAAATCTTGGATACTTATGTTTATCTGGGAATCGGCACTAACGTAAATAATAATGTGAGTATTGAAATCCAGAATCGTGCTAGCCAACAGGTGCTACTTTAGACTGGCTAGTTGGTTGAAAAGAAAAGTCCACTTTCGACTGATATTCTGTTTTTAACTTGGCTTTTACCACCTAAGCGGTGCCTACGCCAATAAAGATGAAGAAATAGAAAAAGTAAGACCAAAACGACTATGTCTAACATCCAGAATAACAACACCGTAGTAAAATATATATTTTCTTGGGCCTGAGAAACCTATGCGAAAAATGTCTCTTTTATTTTTGAAATTGGTATTCCTGTGCAAACAATGAAAGCTTTCGAGACGTTCAATACTAAACGAAGATTTATATAAAGTAGTTTTAATTTTGTTGTAATTTATTTCAGCTAATTCTTGAGTAAGTTATATTAGTTGTGAATCTAAAATTCATCCGAACATCAGTAATGTCAAAATTATATTATACTAGCTGGCCATGGTTGCAAATTTTTGTTGATGGACACGGCAGCTCGCACTAGCTAAGTACTTTTCTGACGCAATTCCTTATGCTCTTGTTATGTGTGCTCGTTCTCCACCACAGCTGGCTTGCAACTTTCAGTTGATAGAAGAAAGCTCAAGCTTGTGTGCACAACGTAGACAATTCTACTCAGCTAAGTTGCGAGTCATAATAGGAAAATATGAAACCAATAGCAATATAAGAATGAGTGGATCGGTTGTTGCTTTCTGAGCGTACTATGAAAAAATCGGCTTTTATAGATAAAATGGTTTAAAATAAAATATTTTAATGCCAAACAAAATAAAGCGTCAAGCATAAGGCATTATCCCACCAGCGCACCGTGCATAGTTTGAATAAAATAACGGGACAAAAGTAGTTTTTTTTGCATTTTATGTCAGAATGTGAGTTGTTTTTAAATATTAATATGATATTCCCGGGCGTAGAACAAAGTCCTCACGTAATTTTTGTTTTTAAAATTTTTTCTGTACCTATTTTATAATTTCAGTCCCATAATTTAGAATTTTATGAACTCTAGCAGGTGTATTATTTCACCAAATAGAGACTTAAGTATAGCTTTTTCGTTTTGGAGTAAAATTTTCAATCTTTTCAATGTCTATTTTTATGCTCTGAAGTAATCGTCTATAAGATTTTTCGTCCAGAAGTGCATTCCTACTAATCACGGATGCAATTTCAGTCACAATAGTATGTATTTTCTGGTCTATTAGTCTATTGAGTTAGCCTTCTTATGTAGGCTTATTTTAGCTAAACTTTTATTTATCCTATCTACTATAGATGGACTACAAGAAGTGACTGTTTTCATCAAACTTACTGCGTTCCGCTTGCCAAATTTTCGGACTGCAATTTCCGTCGCAGTTGCAAGTTCTACAAAAGTCCGCGATACACAGCATTTTTATTTAAATATTATTTTTGTTTTTTGAAGTCTGTCATTATTTTATGTAGGAATTTTAACGAAGTAAAAAATGCTTTTTGACTAATAAGTTACATAAATATTTAATAATTTTGAATCGATCCCATTGAATTAGTATAAATTTGTATTTGAATAATTGATTACTTATACGGCAGTTTGCTTTACGGCCAAGTTTCACGGAACGTATCTAAGCCTCAAAAGTGAGGTTTGGATGTATTTAATGAACTCACTTATTTTGAAACGTATCAAGATTATCTAATTGCTCTCATTGACAAGCTTACTCGAACTGCTGCTTGCTTCCACGGAATTGTCTGGAAAAGATGTTTGAATACCAATCTCATCAAGCCAAGTTTCATCTTGGGTTAGAAACACAGATCATAGATATATACCTTGCTCCTATTTTAGTTAAAAGGTTTTGGATACTCTTCAAATCTCCCTCAAAATTAACTCTTTCTCTTCCATACTTATTAAATGATTTAGGTTGCCATTAAAATAATACAATACATGACCATTTTGGCCGTTTTCTTGATTAAGTTCTAAAAATTCTCATGATAAAACGACGAGAAATGTATCGGAAAAAATGCTACTTCCTAAATGCCGCAAAAAAGCGCATAATAGTGCTACAATAAAATGGTATTCATTTAAACCCACACTTAGTAGATAGCAACTATTACCTCGGACTTTTTTTTATTAGACTGACAATATGAGCACTATGAAGATTTTATCCATCATTCGACTCTTGTCGTCATCGAACGAACATTCTGAACATTATTTATTTTTCATAGTTAGAAATTGCGGTCGCATTGCGTCCCACAATTCGGAAGGCCTAGGTTCGAGTCCAAGGTTCAAGCAACATCCAAAATTATAGAAAATTAATTTTTCTAATAGCGGTCGTCTCTCGGCAGGGAATATCAACCCCTCCGAGTGTATTTCTCACATGAAATAAAAGTTTCTCATACAAATCCATTAGCCGTTCGGAGGCGGCTTAGAATAAACTGTAGGTCCCTCCGTTTGTTGGTATAAACATTAAGAGGCAAAACCACAAATTGGATGAGAAGCTCGGCCGAAAATCGCTTCAACGGTTGCATAGCGCCAAATATAAATATAGGGGTTTCCAATAAGAGTGATATAATTTCTTTAAAAAAAACACACTAATTGCTAAGGAAATTCAAATGTTTTTTTATTTAATGCGAAGTACAATCGATACAATTAAGTTCTGAATATAATATCATTCAAATGGCATCCACGATTTCGATGAATTCGATGAACCCTATTTTTGAGCACTTTTTCCGCTAGATCAAGTCATTTGCCATGAATACCACATTCAATATTGACTTTTAAAGCTTGAAAAGAGTCTAGTTTATTGCTGAGGACCAATGAATTCAAATAATCCCACAACCTGTGGTCTAATGGTGTTAAATCACAACTTCTTGGAGGCCATTCAATGTCACAATTTCTTGAAATAATCGAATCTCAAATAAACCTTTCTCGCAATAATTCGGTTGTGTGAGACGTAGCCCCGTCTTGTTGGAACCAGATGTTGTTAAGTCAACTTCTTCCAATTGTGGCCATAAAAAGTTGATTATCATCGATCTATACCGCTCTGCATTGACAGTAACGGTGCTACCAGCTTTATTTCGAAAAAAGTACGGACCGATGATTCCACCAGACCAAAAACTGCACTATACTCTCAATTTAGGTGAATGTGATGGTTGTTCATGAATACTTATAATTTGTGGATTTTCTTCGCACCAGAATCGACAGTTTTGTTTATTTACCGCACCACTCAGATGAAAATGAGCTTCATCGGAGAAGATGATTTCCTTAAAAAACTCGTTATCGATTTCAAGTTGTTCCAAGGCAAAATTAGCAAATTCACGACGTTTATGGTGGTCCATGGATGAAACTGTAAACATTGCCGAATACTATGGAAAGAATGATAGATCTTGAAATATTAAGAATGGCCAAAACGAGACTTAAAAATCATATCATCCCTATTTTAAAACCCTTCATATATATATATATACATATATATTATTTAGAAATTAATTTAGGAAACCATTACTTAGTTAAAATATTAATTACTCCTTATGTGACATTTTCGCTTGTAAGAGACATCTGGATGGTCTTCTTGAAGCATTGAAAAGCAGTCTGTTACCATAAGAGGCTATCCATCTACTCTGGTATATTTTATTATCTCCTCAATATTTTGGCGATGTTGTTCACTCACATCTCGTATATATATTGTGGCGAAAATACAAATACGAAGCGAATGTCAGATGAAAGAGAGAAGCCGATAACTGGCATGTTCTAGAGCGTAAAACGAGAACATTCTTTATCGAGATCGATTCGATCATTCCAGGTGGTTGGTTGCGAGTAGCCGACTAGTATATAAGCTGCAAAAGGAATCAGTTGTAAAGTGAACGCGTTTTTGATTACACTACAGTGAAGTAATAAAAAGTGGACATTGTGAAAGTTGTAATACAAGTGATTGCAAATATCGAAGTGAATTGTGAATTTAATTTATTAGTTACGGAGTAATAAAAGGACATTAAATGAATTCTTTGTAAAATAGGAAACTGTAAATATAGCTGGTGACTTTTATTTAACAATCCATTATCGCACTCGAAGGATTTAAGGTATCATCGAGGTTAATTCGGCAAAATCGTAATTAGAAAATCTAATGCTTTAAATGATTTTAACATTATTTTACCGATTCGTTTGTAGTTGAGATCTTTGTTATTACATAAGAATTTCTCCATTACCTCTTTAAATGCAATCCACCCTTCTCTGTGATGATCTGTTAAAATTTGCCTTATAACTGGTCTTAATTCAACTTTGTTTCTCAGAGATCTGAAAACTTTGATATTAAATATTTAAAGCGGTGGTAAAATAACTTTATGGAGAGGCACCAAAGTTTCCTACAGGACATTCATTTCGCCACCGTTAAGCTCCCTCTAAGATCAACACCTTTTGTTCCAGTGATTACCGAGGTCTCTACTATCCCTCATAAATAAAAGTGGGGGAATATGGGATGCCCACTTTCATGTTCGGACAACATGCCCAAGATTTTTAACTGACTGCGTAATACCTAATCACTTTTCAAACTCTTGAGAACAGAAGCATAAAGCTTTAATCAAAATTTAAGAATTTTACTTACTTAGTCATTTCTTCTCAGCCTGGGAACACGATTTCGGACTTTTGTCATTCTCAAATTTAAAACATAGCTTGCAGTAGGTTCAGGTACAACACCTCTTCGTCAGAACTTGAAATATCTTAGAAAGTAGCAGGGGATTTGGGCACTTGTATTACGGTATGGGGTATTAAGTTTACTGCTTTCGGTTTGAATTGCATCCATTCACATTACACGCGCAAACAAATTCAACCAAATTCAAGGGCTTTCTTCGCATTGCTGACTTCAAGTTGGCCTAAAAATTATTTAATTATGATACAAAATTTTACGTTTTGCAAAGTAACCTGATGCCATGGAATTTTTGAACTGCTTCAAAACAGTTAGACCGTTTATGCTGAAATCTTTTGTATGTGTTCAAGTCGATTTGATTTTTTCCCACGAAGTAGACCAGATACCGACTTATGTGAAGCTCAAGTATCACTGTTTATCACTTTTTATCTATCTTCTCCTTTGAAGTACAAAGTATAATATCAAAATTAAGAAAAGTATAGAAAACTAGAGCAATGTCTGGTCGGGCCTTATAGTTTTCAGTTGAATTTAAAATGGAAAACAAAAAATTCTCTAAAGTTTCACTCGCCATTACCACTTGGTTTTTTTTTTGTTTTTTAAGAATATTTAAATAGAACTGGCGAACTTAGAGGAACTCATTTGATACTATAAGTTGTTAATTTATAGCAGATAAATATTCAGAGTGGTTGTAGTCAACGCGTGAGAAATACACAAATATACTAAAGGAAATTCGAGTTTGCATTCACAAACATTCATACATTGAGTTTGTGGCACCACCAGCCACCGCAAGCCATCTTAAGCCACTTTCCATTTTCAATTTGCCAAGATATCTACTAACCTCACAACTTGTGTGTGTGCATAAGAGCCTAAAACTATGCATTTATTTTTGCACATTTAATGTGTAAGTTGACAGTTCTCCGTTATTTTTACGATGCGTTGCAGCAGCTATATGGAGAGATGCAATGGTAACAGCTGTTGGTTAAAGATGAAGACAATATACCCATAACAACAACAAAAAGCAATAAAAAGAAGAAATAATTGTTGTCCTATATATATAGCTATACCGTTGTGTTATACCATTCATGAATGGAGCCCAGTTTTATTTTAACCTTTTGATTTTTTGAAGATAGAAGACCTCGAAGAAGTACACTAAGTTCAACGGCAACAAAAATTGAGTAACAAAAATAGAGTAAATTGATTTGTGTTTTTCAAAATCGTATCTTTTCGTGGTGGCGACTTTATTTAATTTTTAAACGCAGTTGAAATTTGAAATAGAGGTGTAGGCAAGAAAAAATGGTCTCGAGAAGAAGTGCAGAATTTCATCGATTTCTTGGATGTTTTAATATATTGAACTAACATAATTCACACAGGCAGAATTAGTATGCTCGGATCTGGGAGAAAATGCAAAGAGAAAAAGAAATTAACGTCACAGAACGAAACTTGAGACGGGAGTGCGAGATGAAAACAAAAAACACTAAAATTGGTAAATAAAAAATTAAAAATAAAAAGAGATGCGCAAATAAAAATATGATTTGTTTAGTGCGGCCTGTAATTGTTTGGGGTTATAAGTAAATGAGCTTTTATTCAAAGGCCTATTTTGTTAAATTTTTTTTTTAAATGGATATTTTGTTATACAACAAAGAAAAATTTGTGTTTCGGAGATCACAGGCGAAAGCTTTACCATTGTGGCAATGTCTGCCAATGGACCGGCCCAAAGCGTGAAATTATCTGCTAACTAAAGTTCTATCAATAATTACATTGATTCATGCGTTGCGTGGGAAGTACCAACGTCTTGTTGAAACCAAA
This sequence comes from Neoceratitis asiatica, assembly GCA_030068015.2. Taxonomy (NCBI): domain Eukaryota; kingdom Metazoa; phylum Arthropoda; class Insecta; order Diptera; family Tephritidae; genus Neoceratitis; species Neoceratitis asiatica. Next base: position 44,257,192 of record CM061529.1, read on the forward strand.
TCTCGCGGAGGTCACATACTTCAATCCCAAACATTAAATGATAACGGTAACGATAACGGTCGCCATTGACGGTTACATTCTCACCGGCATCCTTTTAGAAGAAATATGGGCCGATGATACCACCGGCCCACAAACCACACCAAACCGTTGTTTTTTCTGGATGCATTGGCAGCCCTTGAATCTTTCCAGGCTGCTCTTCGTCCCAAATGCGGCAATTTGGCTTGCTTACATACCCTAGAGCGAAAGGATGTCGTTTCGGAAGGTTGGGCGGCTTCAGTTATTGCACAAACTGTATTTTGTACACTTCTAATTTAAGATTTCGACGTAAAATGCGTCAAGTCGTTCCATACGTCAGTCCGAGTTACTGCGAACGGCGCCGAATCAACTCTCCACGGTCTTCGTGTACACTCTCAGCTACGGCCGCTATATTTTCTTCACTGCATACTAGACGTGGTCTGTTCGGTCGAATATTATCCAATAGTAAATGCTGGTTTTCAAGATGGGTGATAATGTTGCGAATAGTACGTTCAGTAGGCCGACTGTATTGACCATAAGTGGAGCGAAGCGTGCGAAACACATTCTTTACAGAACGTGAATTTTCGTAATTAAGTTGAATGATTTGTAAATGCTGTTCAGGCGTTAGTCTGCTTGACACGACTAACGCGTGGTCTGTTAAAAAAAGGCTATTGAAAAAAGTATCTCTACTTGGATCACCCTTTATTTGTTTATACTATATTTCCTTTTTTTAAGTTTTACTGACAAATTTTCCTGTTTTATTAAACTTCCTTTATTTTAGTTTACTAACAGGCTTTAAAAGATGTACAATAGAAAAATTCAGTTACCAAATCTATTAAATATCAACAGGAGGAAAATAAGATAATTGAGGGATTAAAAAAGGCTAACGTAGAAAAATGTTTTGAAGAAAGTGGTCATTCGCTTTTGTGGCTAAATTTAGATGACAGATTTTCAGTTGAACGAATTGTTATGATATGAGTGCAGGAAATTATTTTTGACTAGAGTTGCGACATGTTTTAATTTTCTGCTTGACAAAATTATAAGAAAAGATATATCTGCTGTTAAAAGAGAGGAATAAGAAAATAATTAATAGAACGGGTCATAAATAACAATTGTAGCAATAGAAAACTACTTTTTTTTTAAACAGAAATCAACAGATATCACGTAGGACAAAAAAATTATCATATACATTTTTTTAAATTCTATTTCGTTTAGCCGTACAGGGTGCCCATCGTTGAGCTAAAAATAGGTCAAATAATTTTTCATTCACCAGAGCTGCTACCTGATGGAACATTTATCTCATCTAATTAATAATAAGCAAACTTAAGGTGTTTGGTAGGTTTGAAAATTTAAAGAAATTAATTTTTTTGTATTATTAAATTGTAGAATATGTTTAAAGCATTCACCTCAAAATTTCAAATCGGTCGAAGTAAGTTTGGAAGTTCCACCCATCAGGCCATGGCTGTGTCAATTTAAAACTTTAAACGCGTTTATCTCAAAACTCTATTTTTTAAGTCCTTTGGCACGATTACTCGAAAAGTTATATTACATGGTAATTGAACGCAAAATCTTTTTTTTGTTTTTATTACAGCTAATTTTTTTGAGCCAATACATGGCGAAAATTTGATCAAAAAATGTGTTTTTTTTTGTTCAAAGTCTGTCAAAAATTCAAATTTTAATTTTTTGTTTTTTCCTTCGTCTAATAACGAGATTTATCCATGTACTCACGAAATATTTTTGGTTTTTTGATTTTAATTGAATAAATTATAAGTTATGCTGTCCACGGCGAAAGCATTTTCTTTTGAGACGTCAAGGGAGATGAGGTATCAAAGTCTCAGTTTTCTGAATTGTAAATAAAAATTTCACAAAATACTGTTTGAATATGTATCTTTGATATGGTGAATTTCTTGAATAAAATATATGATTGTATATATATATAAAAGAAAAAATAGCGAAAATTCCTTTTTTAACCTCTGAAACCCACCTAACCCCTTAAGTGATACACCTGCATATATGTTAAATGATGGTTGTTACTTTGGAATAAATAAATTTATATACACTATCAAATATTAACACAAAAATTTACTAAAAATAAAAAGTTAAATTAAAAAAAAAACATGTCTCTTTCAATTTTTTAATATGGTATGTCCTCGCAACTTGCGCATTTAGTTAAAAAAAAACTTCCTACTTGACTGAAATTGTTTTTTTTAAGAGTATTTATAATGCTCCATTTGAAAATATTCAAAATAGCTCAATTTGGCGTTTTATGCAATAGAAAATAGACTCTTCATCTGAATTCTGTTTTATTATGTTTTAATGGCCCAAAGACTTTTTTTCTGGGGAGTGGAGTTTTTTTTCCATAAAAATGGGAAAATTTAGACATCTAATTCCAAAAAAAAAAAAAAAAAAAAAATTATAATGTAATTATTTTTTTAAATATTTTCTCGCCTGTTGTTTAAAAATTCATTTGTTCTTTTTGTTTTAAGGAATTTCTATTGGAAAAAATTTTGAGCGCAATCATACACTCTGAGCTGAACAATGCGTGCTCTTCAAGGGCTGATTGGAAAATGCTTATGTTTGCTAATGACCAAAATATTCACAAGCAGAATTCTATATAAAATATATATACACAAATTTTTTTTGCATTTACATATTTTTGGTGTTTGCATTTATTGGGAAGTAAACAACATCCCAACAAACCCAATATCCAGTACTAGAGAAATATCAATTTTAGAACGGCTAATAGCTTATTTCTGTTTAAGAAAATATAAACCGAAATATTTTTTTTTTTATATAGACTAAGGAATTAACCGATTAAAAAACATATTAAAGTTCATTTTAGAAACTATTTATAAGGCTATTTCGGAAAAATATAATTTTCTTTAGAGAAAACGCGACTAAATTTTATTCTGAGCAAGGAGGAAATATTAATTCAAATAAATATTCAAACGACGGTTTTTGTCTGAAACTGATTTTTTTTTTTTAAATTAGATAAAAGCAAATTTTTCAAGTTTTATGTAAAGGAGAAGAAAATAATCTTAACGAAGTTTGAATCGTATGCCCAAGCAATTGTAGAAGTGTTCCTCGAGCTATACATTATGCCTCCATCTGTGAGGTTTAGTTATATGACAGGAAAATAATTGAAATAATTGAAGTTTTGAAAAATGAAATCTTTGAAAATGATCTAATTCTCAATTATATATGCACAGCTAGAGTGACAAAGAAAGAATTGGCACCATGAGCATTGGGTATGCTCGTATCTTAAATTTGTTTGTAATACAATTTCTAAATGAAAGGTTGGCAGAGCCACGACCTTCTCAAAATATAATAAAATAATTTTCTTTATTAACTCAAAAGGTTTCAAATATATTCAAGGTGTATTATTTTTGAAAATTTTGCAATTAAAAAGTTTTTCGAAACGCCCGTTTTGGGGGCTTCCATACCCCGATGGATTAATTTCATTTTAGCACCAGCCAATTGAAAAGTTCCCGGCCTGCCATAGTAAAACACATTTTTTTGATAAAAATAATTTTTTTTTTCAACATAATTCCCTTCAAGGGTTCTACGCTGATTATAATGGCCCTGTAACTTCTCGATACCAGTTTTGTACTACGATTTATTCTCAGCTTCAAAATAGGCCTCAGTTTTGGCGATCACCTCTTCATTCGACGAAAATTTCTTTTGCAAGTCGATCCCAATTCAAAGGCTTTTGCCATAGATTTCATTGACTTGTGACATGGTGCATCAAGTGAAACAGAAACGCTATGTAATAGTCGCTGCTGATGGTCCTTCAGACCATAAACTACCAGCCGACTTTTGAGCGGGTTCATCGTATGCGGTCCGCACGGATGACTGTCGATCTGTCGACTAGACTTCGGTGTGAAATGATGGAGCCATGTTTTATCCATTGTCACACATCGATGCAAAAACTCGAGATTATTATGCCTGAACATCTCCAAACACTGCTCCGAATCATCAACTCATCGTTGTTTTTGGTCAAAAGTGAATTCGCGGCGCATCCTTTATTTATTGCAACATTGATTGAGATCTCATAGTAGAACGAACCAGTTATATGGGGTTATCTCCTATAATAGATTAATGCGGTGTCGATATCACTGTGGTACAATACAAGTGTTCTTTTCGATAGAACATTTTACCCAATTATATCAAAAACGGATGTTCCAACGAATAGATCAACACAGCTCGTAAGTATAGTTCATTAATTCCATTAAAGATATAAACAAACGATCAGAAAAACTTTCTTGCACACTTGTTGGATTTTGTGTTAGCATACATATGTATACAATCATACCTATATAGACGCTTACGAGGTATGTTCGGTTTGATTATCATTCGATTATCGATATTTTGTTTTTGTTATAATCAGACAAATATATTTATCATGTATTTGCATTAGGAGCCGATTTCGATTAGTAGTTTGTTTTTGACAACAGGTTAGTCACGATTTTGTGTGCTCTTCGATTTTTGATTTTTGATAAAAATGGATCAAAAAATATGTAGTTTTGCATTAAAAATGGAATAAAGTGCTCCAAGGCACTTGAAATATTGACTGTGGCATTCGGTGAGTCTGCTTTGTCTCAAAAAAGTCTTTATTAGTGAGACAAGCGCTTTACAGAAGCCCGAGAAGATATGACGATGAGCGTCATGGAGGTGCGACCACGTCAACAACCGAAGAAAACATCGAAGCAATGAAAAAAATTGTTCTTGAAAATCGTCGAAACACTATTAGGAAAGTTGAAGAGGATGTTGACATATCGATCGGCTAATGCCATTCAATTTTTGTGCATGAAACGTGTGACTGCGAAGTGTATTCCGGAATTGCAAATTTTTTAGCAAAAACAGTGTCGCCTTAGTATCGCTCAGTCCCAGCCCAATCATCCCAATGGAAGCGGCCAGCTGAGCCAAGACCGAAAAAGGCACGCCAAATTCGATCAAATGTGAAGGTTTTGCTCACTATTTTCTGTAATTACAATGCTGGGGTGCATCATGAGTTCCAGCCAAAAAGTCGTACAGTAAATAAGGAGCACTGTAAGGAAGTTATGCAACGTTTGCGTGAAGCAATATGACACAAACGATCGGAATTGTGGGAAAAAAATCGTGGATTCTGCATCACGATTATGAACCAGCTCACACATCAATGCGATACACATCGTGATTTTTTGGCCGAAAACAAAAACGGAATCCTGCCTCAACCACCGTATTCACCAGATTTGGCTCCCTGCGACTTTTTTCTATTCCCAAAACTAAAGGAGCCAATGAAAGGCAAGCGTTTTGCCACAATTGATTGATCAAGTCAGAATCGAAGAAAAAGCTGATGGTCATACCGAAAAGCGAATTTCAGAAGTGCTTCGAGGATTGGAAAAAGCGTTGCCACAAGTGTATTATATCCGAGGGAGATTACTTTGAAGGGGTCAAAATAGATATTGATGAATAAATAAGTACAAAAAAATTCAAAATTGATCTTTTCCTTTGTACATACCTCGTATGTATGGATCGAACATATTATATTATACTTTGAAATACTTACATTTGTACATTGCAATGGTGCGCTGGGATTGTATTGACATTTCTAGAGCTGCTATGCGTTTGCCATACAATTTGTTAAGTTATTCGAATATAACAATAACAATAGCAATAACAAAAACTAATGCCTTCACAACGAAAACAATAATAATCTGTTAGAAAAGTGTGCAACATAAGCGCTAAAAAACATGTCACACCAATAATATTGAAAAAAAAATATGGCAATGACATAACAAAAACATGATTGTATTTCGCAAAATTTTGAAAGCGAAAAATAGTTGCACTGATGATATTGAAACAGCTGTTACCATACGGATTAGTCTATGCCATTGAAAAGTTGAAGAGTAGGTGTTAGTACTCGTATTGATGGCAGTTGCAATTCTCAAGTGAATTATTTGAATGAAATCTTTTAAGCTCTACTCATCAGTTTTTACTAGTAAAACGAGATTTACATCTGAATACATACTTATATACATATGTACATATGTACATAGTATGTTTTCCTGTTAAAAATGGGGTTTCATTCATAGAGGTAAAAATTAAATGTTCAACAGATAATTTAGTACTATGCAGTTTTATGTTTTACCGTTATCACCTACAGACTTTGGTGCCTGAATGTCACTCTATACTGCTAGCACATTGTTACATTATTTTATGAAATTTCCGGAAATTCATAAAATATGTATATTTCTCTTGCCATATTCATTCTGACATGTAGAGTTTAGTATTTGTTCGTCGTGACTTCTAAATTATGACAGTGAAATCAGAGCCAAGAAGCGAGTGGACTGACTATTTGTCCTCATCTGATACCAGCCTATTCGCTTAGATTTCTTATATAGCCTGGATAAAGCAGAAGTTAGAGCGCAGATGTTGAGCTCAGTGATATTAACATCATCGGAATGCATCAGCAGTTGTACACTCTTATAGAAGATCCTGACGCAGATTTTGGTGTTGCTTAACGTCAGTTTATAGCCGCATAAGTTTCACGGGCATTTTAAATCCAAACATAGCGGTGCTGCGGTAGGGCTGCTTTAAAATCGAGCAAGAGGTGGTGCGTGTTGATAATTTTTCATAGGTCTTTTTCAAGACTTGACGAATGAATGTGAATTTTTGGTCAATCATAGGTTTTCCAGGTCAAAAGCCACGCAGGGCAGGTTCAAACTTTAAATATTTGAGAGGCTTATTCCACGAAAATTATGAAAAACTTTGGGACGCCTTTTTGAGGATTAGTTAGACCACACTTAAGTTCCAACCGTGCCTTATTTTAATAGCTCAGCATGTCGTTGATCCGCCGCTTTCTTGTTGTTCAGGCTGGCAATTAATATTCGTACTTCGTCGTAGTTGGGTATTGGAATCTAATTGCGGTCGCCCCATTGCAGTGAATGTCACGCCCTCCGAGTGTATTTCTGACATGAAATAAAAGTTCCTCACAAAAATACATCGGACGCTCGGAGGCTGGATACATCTCTTCTGCAATATGACCGGTTTGATTGCTTGGTTTTTAATCCGGACACCGTCATGTAACTTGATGTATTTTCTTGTGCTGGAAACTGGTACTATAAATAACCATAGTTCCGGCCCTAGCGAAGTCGATCAGCTTCAGCCCATTTGGAGATGTTTCTTAATGGACGCTGGAATTCCCAACTGTTGGACCGATGATACCTTCTTTACCTACCATGGCGTTGAAATCGCCAAGCACGAATTTGGCATCGTTTGCATCTTTTGCCATATCGTCCTTCTCTTCCGTTGGGACGTTAGCGGTATGACGAAGTACTTGTTGAATGCCAGGACTCGGTGACTGAGTCTCTTCCCCACCTCAAATTCAACACCAAATTTGCGCTCCTTCATATGACCGCTGTGGTAATTTCGTAAGGACCCAACTTTTTCTGCCCTTGTTCTGTTCATCGCACGGACGGTTGCATCAACCATTTCGACAGCAAAATCTTTTCAATTAAAAAACCGAATATTTCATTTAGTGGATTTCATTATTAATCAAGTATACACTATTTACTAGGACAGACGGGAGAAGATTCATTACTGTTTGAGTATTTTAGGCTAAATTTCCAGGCTGACCTCTTTGTTTGTGTTTACGCTGACTCAAAGGTAGCCGAAATATTTATGAAAAAAGTTATGACTGTCAACAGTGAGATGGAGTAGATGCAATATTTTTTCTCGATGCTCAGTGTGGAGAAAGCACAAATATCCCCTATCTCTTGTTCAAACGCTAGTTCCAAAATCACTAAGCTAACTAGTGAGGATGTACGCTTCGTACAGCTCTTTGTTGGCACTTCTCATTTCCTTGTAATTTACCAAAGTGCCAATCATTTTTTCATAAGAATTTTTTCAAGACGTGCAATTACGCAGAGTAGGTATGAATATACGAAAGTGTATATTGTATTGCCATTAGGAAATACAAAAATGGCTTGTCAATGACACCGACACACACATGCGTCTTTTTACTTATATGTAGGCTAAAAGTGAAGCTTTTCCCACATTCCATATGCATAACTACCACACATGTGCATATACTTATATGTATATGCATTTCTGAGCTCTTATACTCGGTATGAGTGCATATTTGCAAATGCATTCAGATTTCATTTTTCCACACATGCAAATGTACATACATACATATTGGTTTTAAGATGTTTACGTATTTGTTAGTTGGCCTTATGTTTGCACTTGCCATTGCATGTTACTACATATATGCATATATATTTATATATATGTAGTATATTATTTTATTGTAAGTTTTTTTCCTTCAATAGAATTTACTTTTATTCACTCTCGGCCGTATAGTGGTGTGTGTGCTACCCCGTATATGTGTTGGCTTGTTTGTTGGTGTTAGTGCGCATTATTTGACAGGAAATTGCATTTGCTTTGTGCGCAGTGACTTGATGCACTTACACACACGAACGCACACCCACACAAATACATACATAGGCAAACACAAACGAAAACATATATTTACCTTGCCGTTTTCTGAGCAAATAAAATAATACCCTCACCGCCTGGTTGCTTTTTTCCACTTACGCCCCGGTAGACTTACTTATATTTGCATTTTTAAGTTGCCATTCCCGCTAGTGCTTGTCATCATTGTTTTCGTTGTTATTGTTGTTGTTATTGTTGTTATTGCAATGTAATATATATTTTTAGTGGCTTTGGCATAGTCACCAACTTGAAGTGCTGCTGAATATTGGTTAGGGACGATGCGTTGCAGTGCGGTGTGACTTGGTTAAGTTAAAAATGTTAAAACTGTCAATTTTTCACACATTCTTTGAGTTGGTTTTTGTGCATCACTTACAGAACTGTGTACAGTGAGTTCCGCTACTGGTTTGCTTTCTCAAAATTCAAGTCTTCTTAAAGAGTTATAATTTCATCTCATTTATAGTCTGCCCCTTGCCTGGTTTCGTTACACCACCTCTTTCAGCCATTTGATAACGTTATTCTTTCTCAGATGCATTACAAGTTCGAATAAAAATGTATCTTTGATTTGGGATTATAAAGCTATACTAAATCTTCTCTTTGGAATCATTCGGAATTATATCGGGCCCTATTTTGCCACTCGTAACTTGTGTGTGTTGTCATATCTCAGCTCTTTCCCCACGATATTCATAATTTCTTATCGACAGATGAACGAAGTTCACTACAACAAATTAACTTTCCAGAGGTGCTTTTCGTGTACGAGATTTTTTCAAAAATTATCGAAAATTTTATATTTCTTCAAAAAGTATTAACTATGCATGAATATCTATTTAGCCCCCTTTCAAGTAGTCACACCTGGATTCAATGTAGCCTTTAGCTCCTCAATCCTGATATGAGTCTCTTCAGTTGTGGGAAGAAAAAAAACAGGTGCGTGAAAATGGTGGCGCGGCACTACTACTCTATGTTTTTCTTGTGTCAAGTCACGTAATGGTGAAAGGACAATTTTGCTTCATTCCCGAGGGCCAGTGTTTCTGGCAGATTGATTCACGCAAATTGCAAGTAATATTCTTTATTGAGCTTTCGATTCAGTTTCCTGAATACCCAATAACTGTCTTATCTCCCGAAATAGCGCTGATTCAAAATTTCTTCCTTTATCGGAGTGCAGTAATATAGGTACACCGCATCACCCCACCCAATTATGAAATGATACCTCAGCTATTGTTTTTAATTCTTGTTAGAATACACTTCAGGTCTTTAATAAAACAGACCATAACTATTAGACTATATTTTTCTACCAGTTTAGTCATAGGTAATGGACATGTAACATCCTTGACAATTCGTTTGAATAGTGTTATGATGTTTCATTTAGTCATATCTTTTAGCACCGATAAATTCCTTGGAGTTAATAGGTTACGAATTGTCAACAACCACTCCATAGGATTATTGTGATATTCCGGACGTCCGGAGTTCAGTTCCTTGGAACAACGTCCAGATTAAGAAAGCATTGATGATATTCATTTCCCCATATCCTAAGCAGATATTAGGCACAAGCTGTTCCATTGTGTACGGTAGTTTTAATAATTATACTTTCCGCTGACATTTGCTCTTTGGTCGGCCGTGTATTTATTTCCAGAGTATTTAATCTCTATTGTCCTGTTTAGTCTACTTTAGATACTCCGTTTGTCATTCCTTCGCTGGTGTTATCCTGTTTAACCGAACGTCTGTTAGGTCTTCTTTGCTTAATTCAGCTATCTGGCTGTACTTCTGGATTCTTAAACTGTAGTACAAATTTGAGAGCATCAAGCTCGGTTCGAGTTCGAAATCACTACATATATGGGTATTTGTGAAAATGCTGTATGCACTTTACCATTGCTAAAAGTTCTCTCCGAGTTACGCTGTGACTTTTCAATCGTACGGCTATAGTAAACAACTACAATACGTTTTCTTGTCCAGTAACTAACCGCGATGTCACGCCTCGAAGGGTCGGTAGTAAGCGAATAATTCAAGGAACTTGCTCAGTGCATGCAAATTGTTATTTCGTTGCCAGCTCTTACCGGTTCAATATTTTCGTCTGGAATGTGAATGCCTCTGTTGTAACTTTTTCTTACGTTGTGTGTAAGTAATTCATTTCTCTTTTAAACAGTGAGCACTTCTGGACACTTTGTTTTAGGTCAGCTCCAGCTATCCTCTTGAAGATTGCTTGCAAATTCTTAAGATATTCTTCAAACCGAAGGGCATTACCGTAAATTGCTGAATTGCCACATACCATTTCTAGCAATAATGGCTGTCCTCTCTTTATTCTCTGCCTTTACCACCACCAGCCAGTAGACGCTTTTCAGATCAAGTATGAAGAATCATTTTCCACATGACAACAAGTTGATATTATAATCGATTCCAGGCAAAAGAGAGCATTCTTTCTTTGTTACTTTATCTACCTTCCGGTAGTCAATGCAGAGTCACATTTGATCAACCCACTTCTGAAACGAATTGTAAAGATTTTCGTAAATTTAATCATTGGATTGGTAAAAGTTTTTACACCTTTTGTGTTGTAAATAATTGACTCAAGGTTTACTTATATTACTCAACTAACAATTCTCTCATAATCTACTAATTTCAATTTTTAGCAGTTTAATCCACATGCTAGTGGTGTGCGTGTTCGTAGCTGCAGGAACAGAGTTCTTCTGTGACCACGCCAACAACGAAGATAGATTCAAACTCAGTGACTAAAACTTTGTCTATGGAGCACCCCATCTACTGCCTTAGATCACACAAAATGCCATGGAGCAGTTCCAGTGTAAGTCGAACTCCTTAGTAATTGTAGCGAAGCAAGGCTTTCTGAAAGACTAAACTGTTACTAAACTGTTAACAAAATCCTGGAGTAAATCAAAAAAATTTGATAAATCTATTGGACTGTTCGTAAACGCATAGTTGGAAAACGCTAGTACGCTCAAGCAGCATACTTAATGGTTTAGGCGCAGCCGCCAAATTCCAAATTTCTTTTCGCTCTCTAGTTTCAGATCCCCTTACTGTAGAAAAAAGTGCTTTATATGTGTACCTGGATATAAGATCAAGAAAATTAAATCATAGTTTTTCATATCTATTGCTATTTTATTCACTTTTCGGCAAGAAAAGCATGTCAAGCCCTCCGAACGTATTTCTGACAGAAACACAGAAAATTCTAATTTAATGGAGAATGTTTACTATCATTTGAAAGAACATTCTACGGCATTATTTTTGAAGATTATGTCTTTCAAATGCTGGCCGCGGCTACGTCTCATATGGTCCATCCATTGAGTCCAATTTTCGAAGACTCGTTCGAGCATTTCGACTGGTAACTGGCGAACGGCATGCGTGATGTTTTGCTCCAAAGCCTGAATCGAAGCGGGATTGTCAGCATAGATTTTAACTTTTACATATCCTCACAGGAAAAAGTCCAACGGTGTGATATCGCACAATCTTGGGGCCAATCGACCGGCCCAAAAGGAGAAATTATCTGCTCACCGAAGTCTTCTAAAAGAATCCATTGATTGATGCGATATGTGGAAAGTGGCGCCACCTTGTTGAACTCAAATGCCGCAGAGATCATGAGCTTCAATTTCAGTCATAAAATAGTCGGTTAACATGGCGAGATAACGGTTACCATTGACGGTTACGTTCTTACCGGCATAATTTTTCAAGAAATATGGACCTATGATTCCACCGGCCCACAAACCACACCAAACCGTTGTTTTTTCTCGAATCTCTTCAGGTTGTTTTTCGTCCCAAATGCGGAAATTTAGTATGTTTACATATCCGTTGAGGCAGAAATGGCAATATCGCTGAATTAAATTTGGCTCTAAAACGTCGGATTTTATTTGAAATTTTCAAGAGCCCATAGAACGAAGCGATATCGCTGGGGAAGGTCGAGCGGCAACAGTTCTTACATCAGCTGTATTTTGTACGCTTTCAATTTAAGATTTCGACATAAAATGTGCCAAGTCATTCCATACGTCAGTTCGAGTTGATGCGAACGGCGCCGAATCGGCTCTCCACGGTCTTCGGGTACATTCTCAGCTACGGCTGCTATATTTTCTTCATTGCGTGCTGGACGTGCTGGAGGAAAGCTGGGTCTCAAGATGGGTGATGGTGTTGCGAATAATACGCTCAGTAGGCCGATTATGTTGACTACTAGAACTGTTTTAGATAAATCTACTTGAAGCCTAAATCTTTATAATTTTTATATATGCATATATTTGAGATTTTAATATATTTTATGAATTTTTATGCTTTCATAATTTCGCCCACGGTGCCGTGTAATGTCACACTTGGTAGCATTACAGCATCTTTGAACTCATCTTTCCTTAGCTTTCTGCTGCTTCTTACTTTTGAGTAGTACCTTAAAACTTTTTATTTCAACTGATTTCATTTTTTTGTGTGTTCACATTCGTCCCATTTGCAAAAGCTTTTATTCCTTTGAATGGCATCGATGACATTGTAAGCATAAAGTAATTTCCTTCTTGCACAAGTTCATCCGGTGCAAACACATGCAAGCTAGATGCAGCAAATCAAACCTCTTGTTCCAATGAAGCGCGCTCCTGCATCCCAGCTACTCTACTTTGCTGCGTTGGTGTGTCTTGAAAATGTGTGCAATCGTTTGCCTTGATACGCCAATGCCAACACCCGATTGTTGCTGCAGCCAATTCACCAACAGCTGCGGCCACCAAAAAATCCATACATACCTACGCACATATATACTTACACACACACACATATATGTATGTATTTATGTATGTATGATAGCGTTGTAATATTTGCGTGATTTGGCAATTTTGCACTATTACATAATCATAAAAGCTGCATTGGCAGCAAAGTAGTGGTGACGTCTGTGGTGATAGTGTTGGTGGTGGTGTTGCTGGTGGTTGCGCTGGCGGCCCCTTTGGCGGCAACAGTAGCAGCTTGCTAGCATCTTAAGATGCCTTAAAGCATTAGCCAGAAAATGTTGCATACATGAAGGCGCAACAGCGGGAAGTAATACCGTTGCCTTCAACTGAAGGCTATTAATGCGTGGAGGGAGTGTTGGTGGGTGTTGAAGGTGGAGCGCAGTGGTGGATAAAATCGGAAAGTGCTGAGTGACGGCAAATTGCAAATCTCTGCAGTTGGTGCAGCTGCACTATGTTGGAGCTGCGACAGCAACTGCTTTTACTGTCTTGCCTGTCACATACTACACTCACACACACACTCGTGCACAGGACTTTTGCATGCCTTGTTTGCTTCTTTCTCAATTTTTTTTTTGTTTTGTGAAATGCCATGATTTTGTGGAAATTACAAAGAAAAAGGATCAAACCAAAAAAATGCATAGTGAGTGGATTCTTTTTCTTTTGCATAAATTGACACAAAGGCAACATGTTCACTTTCATACTTGTTTCGCGTATATGTAACGTATATGTAATATGAATGCGCACATTATGGTGATTCAGTCTAAGATTGGGATTTAAAAAATATGAAATATTAGCTGTACCCTGGTATGTTTTGCTACACCAACACAAATATTGAAAGAAGTGAAAGATCCTAGAATTTTTTATTTATTTAAAATTTCAATCATATGTTTTATTTTAGAAGTTTTTTTTAAGAATATTTTTCTAAAAACTCTCTTTACTATAACAAAACATTCCCGAACGGTTGAACACTTCTATGAAACTTTCCACCAGAAATCCTGGAACTATTAATTATATCTCATTGTGCATCCATCTCAAACCTTTCTTAAATATCTTCAACTTAATGCTCATATTATATCATTTATAATCATAACAATTCGATCGAATTTAGGATTTTAAAAAGCAACTCAAAAACATGTTGCAACGTAAACCTTCAATATTATTTTTAGTTTAATAAAATAAAACAAAAATATATTTTTACCGGTTGGTCCTTTATAATGCCGGATGGAGGTATTGTAGATTAAGATTGGCTTTTTACTAGGAGATGAGCACCTAGCATGTTACAACTGACCTTATTAGCCCCTTCTTTTTTCTGAGCATCCATAACGGCTTGCTCTCTAATAATACACGAAGGTGCTAGGTGTTCAATAATTATTAGGTCAACTCTGTTGTGCCTCGGTGATTTTTATCTCCTGTCAAATATATCATTTCCATTTTACCTCTTATGTGGGGTAGCATCAACTATTGATGTATAAGGTTTTCCAATCAGAGTGATGTGATTTCTTAAAAAAAAAAAAACACACTAACTGTTAAAGAAATTCAAATGTTTGTTTTATTTAATGTGAAGTACAATCGATACAATTAAGTCCTGGATATAACATCATTCAAATGACCTCCATGACTTCTTTTGCAGGAACGAATTCGATGCACCCAATTTTTGAGCACTTTTTCTACTAAATCGTTCATTACTGACTTTTAAAGCTTGAAGAGAGTCTGCTTTATTGCTAAAGACCAATGACTTCAAGTAACCCCACAAGAAGTAGTATAATGGTGTTAAATCACAACTTCTTGGAGGACATTCAATGTCACAATTTCTTGAAATAATCCGATCTCCAAACCTTTCTGGTAATGATTCGGTTATTGCACGTGCTGTGTGACACTTAGTCCCGACTTGTTGGAACCAGATGTTGTTAAGATCAACTTTTTTCAATTGTGGCCATAAAAACTTGATTATCATCGATCTATCCATTGTCAGTAACGGTGCTAACAGCTTCATATCGAAAGAAGTACGGACCGATGATTCTACCAGTCCAAAAACCATACCAAATTGTCAATTTAGGTGAATGTGATGGTTTTTCATGAATAAGTTGTGGATTTTCTATGCACCAGAATCGACAATTTTGTTTATTTGCCGCACCACTCAGATGAAAGTGAGCCTCAACGGAGAAGATGATTTTCTTCTGCAAGTTGCAATTGCTGAACGATTATTTTATAATAATTTTGAGTAATTTTTAAACGTTGTTTTTGCGTATATCTTGTCATGATCAAATTGTAAACTGATCATGCTATATTAAAAATGGCCAAAACGACACTTAGAAATCATATCATCCGTATTGGAAAACCCTTTATTGCTCTTGGACCATTACCCATCTCAATAAGACATTAACTTAGGCGCTTTCTATACAGTGTTATATGTATTATAAAGGATATGATGATTTTTGGTAACTACTTACCGTTGGACATAAAATTAGATATCTCAAAAATGATAAAACAATATCTTTGCTTTCGACTGTTCAGAAACCTACTCAAAGAAAAAAAACTGTCACAAACTTTTATTTCTCTTCTCATTATTGCATATTATTATTTAAGAAGGAATTCCAATTAAATATTGTGTAAGCCGATTTTCCTAAAGTTTTTCGAAAAATTAGAAAAATTTTGCTATGTACATATATGCACACTTTTCACATCTATACAGTTTTAAATCATATCTTTTCGAAATCATATGCCTTCGATGATATTTTTGGTGCACCTTAGCATAGCATTCACATACCTCTTGTTCTGTAGTTATTTTGCTATTGCAGGCTGCTTCTAATAATTTCGCCAATTGGTGTATTATGGATAAGTTGCTGTGGCATTTCAAAACTATTTTTAATATGAAAATTTTCAAAAACCACTGAATTTTTGGGCTATCTTCTGTGAAAAAGTTTTTAAACATCGGAGTTTTACTTTCGTCGTATTTCTTTATTTGAACCATTTCTAAAAATTATTAAACTTGAAGTAATTTAGTCAACCCATTCTTTTCGACTTGAGAGGGTATAACGAACTTCAACCGGCTCGCTTTCGTTTTGCTTTATATTACTGATCTCCTACCAACAGTTCACCCACCTCCTATCCATCCGCTCGAGGGGCGCTGTCCGCATGATGGACGGAACTTGTTTTGTTTTTCATCAATGCCGAGTCACGATGAGGAGAGGTTTTATTTAGTGTCGAGAACTAAAAAGTTCAGGTACAGAACAAAATTCCTCAGCTGATTTTTAAGAATTATTTCCAATATAAAATGTAATGTAACGGATAATTGGAATTCGACAAAATAGTTTTATTAATATGAAAAAGCGAGTAAGATATGCCAAATGTGCTTGATTGAGAGTTGGTCGTGGCTGCCGATATATAAAATTAGAGATAATGAGGGGGCTGGAAATTGAGCCTGTTATTATTTTAACCATGAACCAAATTACATCAAACATTTCCAGACGACTGTCGAGAGTAGGGAGATTGATAAGCTTCAAACGACCAGCATAAGAAGGAAGTTTATAGTGAGAGTATCAATGCAGATTTCTTAATACAAATAGAAAGAATTGTTTTTGAACAACCTTGAACCTTGGGTTCCAAATCACCGAGCCGTATTCAAGAATAGGTCTTACTAATATTATATACAAAGCTTTGGTAACATAAGAATCATTAAACTCCTTTGACCAACGTTTTACAAATGCCAAGATGCCTTTGGCTTTGCTGACTATCACACCAATGTGACTTATGAAGTTCAGTTTGGTTCCAGATCAATAAAACTGTGAACCTGTTCCAACTTTTAATTATCTTTATAACTTTACATTTCTTAAGATTTAGGGGCAATCGATTTATTTTACACCATTCAACCATGCTGTTTATGTTTGTTTGTTGTAAGATATCTTCATTTGACGAAGGGAAGGGAAGGGAGATTTATAAAGTTTTAAATCATCCGCATACATTAGAAGTTTTGAAAATTTTATCTGAGAAGATATATCGTTTAAAAATAGTGAACACAGAATAGAACAGGGATGACTACCCTAAGGTACTCCTGAAGAAACATAAACGGTATCTGAAATGGAATTTTTAAATATTACTCGTTGAGTTCGATCATACAGATATGTGGAGATTCATTATAAAAATTTTGATTGGAAAACCAGTAAGTAAAGTTTCTTGTTTAGCAACGAGTGACACATTTTATGCTTTGCTAAAATTAGTGGTTGTAGATTTTCCTTTAACAAATCTATGTTGGGAATGTGATATAAATGAAGAGATGGAACGAGTCAAATGATCAGTGATAAGTAATACAAATAATTTAGGAATCGTAAAGAGCGTAGCTAAACCTCAGTAATTTTCTATGAAAGATCTGTTTTCGTTTTTATGAAGGGGTATAATTAAAGATTCCTTCCATACAGATGGAAAAATACTCTCTTTAAGTGAAAAATTGGATAAATGAGTCAAAGGTTCGAAAATATACTCAGCACAATTTACAAGAAAGCAAGAAAGTATTTGGTCAGGACCATATGTGCATGACTACTTTTAAGGACTTCAGATGGAGAAATACGTTTTCAGACGATATTGTAGGTATATGGATTAAGTAACTCGAACATAATTTATATGGGTAATATGAGTTTACTTGGATACTACGAGAATAATTAGATTTGAAAAATTTAGCGAACAAATTGGAAATTGTCTGACTATCACTGGAAATATTATTTTGAAATGTCTTAGTAGAAGGAAATCCAGATACTACTACTTATTTATTATTTGTTATTAAACTACGTTTGATTTTGCACAAATAAGCACTATAACATTTTCGATTTAAATCAAAGAGTTTGTGTCGCAAAATTGAGTATTTTAAATAATGTCAGTGCATACATGTACTTTTATAAAGCTTGAAATATCGGTTTATTTTTTATTTTTCAGAACTCCAAGTTCTTTAGTGTACCACGGTTGAGTAGGTTCTTTATAAACACAAATGCGCTTAGGAAAAAATTTTTCAAATGAGTTTAAGACAGTTAAGTTAAAATGCGCGACGCTTTGATCAATTTTCTCATTGTAACTAGGCCATGATAATTTTGATGAAGCCTTATTCAGATCTTTAAAGTTAGTTTTCGAGAAATAAAATTGAGTAGTCGATCGATTTTATCAGTTATTAAAATCTGATTACATTTAGTTTCGTAGGTAATAGCAAGAGCAGGGCGGTAAACGTCCTCTGGCGTAACTAGAGTAGTGCCTTTTTCTATTATTTTTTCTATTTTTTTTAAAATCGAAAAACACATTTATAACTAAAGCTTATTGCTGTAATTATGATCCCATTTCAAAGCTGTAACTGAATCTTAAGAAACCTTGATCTGGATTTCCTCTTCACGACAATTTTGGTTAATTTTTTTTTATGATATCAGTTCTTTTTACATATTTTTAGGTATCTACGTATTTATGTAAGTCAAAATCCTGCTCCTGTAGTAGCTACTATTTTTAGAGTAGAAATAATGCAACTAGTCGAAAGCATCACTCATTTCTTGCTTCAAAATACTATTTAAATAACAAACACCCTAGTAAGTGCTCGAATTAATGCATGTGTAGTACGTGATTGCTTGTTTCTCTTCCGCTCTCCGCTCACTCATACGTTTCGATATTGTTTTTTTTTTTTGTCACAAATTCTTTCTGCTCTACTCGCAAAATAGTTATTCTTTGTCTTTTTAGTTTGTCAGAGGAAACTATATTTTCCTTGTCTGATTTTCTAGTCGTCTCTTGGCAAAGCGTGTATTCATGTAAACTTCAGCCAACATACATTTTCATATTGACCCGTTTTTTTTTAATTCCCCCTCTCTCTTTCTATTTGCTGTACTAATTGCTGACGTCAGCATATTATTGGCATCACTTCTTTGCTTTACTTTGATTTTGTTTCAGTTATCGGCGATGACTTTTCGGAAATCGAAGCCAAATTAAAATGCATTAAATTTTACGTGAACTTTTCGTTTTCATTTTACTTTTCTTAGGCGTTCTTTGAGAGTGGTGAGGAGCGTGGGCGGGGGTGTTGCATGGCTTGCATTGAAAGTTCAGTAAAAGATTTTTGCCAAAATGTGCAAGTTTGCCTTAATTTATGCGGTGTGTAATGTTCGAGTTAATAAAAATTGAAACTTTAATGTTGCAAATGTGTGTCGTTGCCATAAAATAAAAGAGTGCAAAGTTCAATCGAATCGATGATGATTGTTAAAAGATGAGCCAATGGCAAATGGAGAACAGATATTTTAAAATGCATGCACTTTTTAAGTTTTATGGCTAGCTCCGTGCTTGGACCGCTATTAAGGAAATATGTTTATGCATTTAAAATGTGTGATTCCGCGGAAGTCAATTTTTGACATAAATTTTTAAATCACAATATTTATTATTGTATTTTGTGGCGCCTGAAGGCTTGATCCAAACCATTCATCGACACTTCATACTTTTACCGGGAAATCGCCTTTCCCGCTGGTTTGAGGTTATATTTCACTGATGAATATTGAGGTTATAACATTTGTTTATTGATTTATAGAAAAAAAGTTAAATATTTATTATTATTTTTCTAACAATACTGATTAAATAAGAAACCATTGTTGTTCAGTTGCACCCGCGATATAAAAGAAATGAAAGTTTGATTCTCTTGAAGAAATAATTTGGTGATTTTTTAAAACTTTGTAGAAATAAGAAGAGATAAATGAAAAACTTGATTCAGTCGCAATAGAAGGTATGTTGTCATTTTAATTAAAAATTTACGTTGACTACAATTAGTTGCACTCGCGATTAAAATATTAGAATCGCGGGTGCAACACTTAGGACTCTTACGATTGTTATTTTCAATATATTTTTCATTTACCAAGTTTTCGATAATTTAATATCTTATTTATAATTACTGATTTCTATTTAATAAGAGTTAATTTTTAATTTTTTTTTTACTTTTGTTGTGTAATAGATCAAATAAAATGCCAGAAGAACAGCTTTCGGACTATATCACATAAGTTTCCCCGAAACATCAATTGGTAAGATTCTTTTTTATAACAAAAGACCTGCTCACGTTTTGTCATTCAACAAAACTCCTCATAATGCTTGTGTATGCACAATACACTCAAAGGTCTACCACAGGTTCTGATGAAGCTGCCGACGTGTCAACATCGGAAAAATTCTATCATCAATTCCGGCGAGATTACGAAATTTCGAAATTCGTGAGATGGGTATCATTGATTCCGAGTGAAACGGAACTTTGGCAGTTCTTCGTTATATTTTCTTCCGAATGCAGTTGATTGTCGCGAAAACCAAAGAAAGCAAGAAAAAATGAAGAAAAGTTCAAATTTAAATAGTGAAATTCTAAATCAGTGCAATAAAGGAGTTGTACTTGCGTTATAGCTGGATCATTTGGGTGCATATGGCTGTTATTTACGACTCGAATGTCTTCGATATCAGAGCCACGAAAGAGAATATAATCACAAATTTGGCTGTGGTACATTCTGGAACTGTGTTTCTCGGTCCCCAGCTCCAAAAGCAGTGAACGTTTGACAAAGCAATAGTGCATTCCTGTGGATCCACGGCGTACAAGCGAACCTCATAACGAATATCAGCTTTTGAGATCAAGCTGATCTTAGAGCCCAACTCGGGCATCCCGCCACTCATTTTTGCATAATTTTCTTCTCCAAATATTCAGAAATAAAGTAATCCAAAATTAATCAGATGAGAATACTTTGTACAAACAGGGAATAATTAGCTGACTTTACTCTTATGCTTTCAAAAATCTTTGCCCAGGTACAGCGCGACGAATAGATTAATCTAAACGCGACGTATTACTTTTAGTTTTTTAATGGCGGCGCCACTGCGGCCAGCGGGGTGGTACTTTGCTAACTGCGTTGCAAAACACTTTAACTATCGAGAAAATCTCACTATGAATTTAACACTTATTATTCTCTAAATAATATATTTATAGCAGCAATAGGAATATTTAAATTTTTTCAAACCCATTATTTATTCGTAACCATAAGTAAACGTCTCAATAATCGCACACGGTTTTCCCAAAACTTCTGAGGAAAATGTCAACAGCTTTTGGGAGGAAGTTGCCGTGCAATTAAATAGGCTCCAGTTAATGATACCAGCACCTGGAAAAAAGTAAATAGTTGAATAAAAAAGAGTGCAATAACAAAAAAAAAAAAAAAAAAAAAAAAAAAATCGAAAAAATTTCCACAAATATGGTGTTCTTAGCAAGGCAAACGAATATTTTGCCAGAACACAATCTGAAATATCGACAGAAATGCAGTGTTACAACAGAGCTACGGAGGTGTTACGACTGGAGGAGGATTTTCGTGCTGGATCGTCCAAATAACTCAAGTGTTAAATATTGTTTTATATATTGATTTGTTTAAGTTATTAAGTATTATTTAAGGACTTTTTCTAGTAATGTATTAAAAGACTAAGGTTATTATTGAGATATTCATATATTTATTTATACTTTGATATACAAGTACTATAATTCGAGTAGCATCCAAAATTGTAAAAACTTTATTTTTCTAATTGTGGTCGCCCCTTGGCAGGGAGTGTCAAGCCCTCCGAGTGTATTTCTGACATGAAATCATGTCCTCATTAAAATCCATCGGCCTTTCGGAGGCGGCTTAGAATAAACTCTAGGTCCCTCCAGTTGTTAGTAAAAACATCAAGACGCAAAAACCACAAATTGGAAGAGGAGCTCGGCCGAAAATAGCTTCAGCGGTTACAAATATATAATATATATATATATATATATATATATATATATATATATAGGCGCTAATTGATCATATCATTTGAAGCATTGACGCTCTCAAAAGCGAACTGTTTCGACTTTATCATAAATAACCTCCAATTTTGGAAAAAAAAAAGAAAAACATTTTATGCAACACCTCTTCATTGATTTTAAGCAGCCGTTGGATGACGTAAAGAAAGAGTTAGCCAGACTGGATCTAGTAATGTTGTCCGGATTTATGAAAGATTTGAAAGTGTCCGATGCAGGTTCTCCGTGGAACGCTGAAATCCCGTAATCACTGTCAAGACCTATAAAGAAGAAAACTGCTTATTTTTTGTTGTAATTTTTATTATTATTTTTATTAAACGAAGAAGATTTGAGAAACCTTAATTACGAATTTAGGATGCTGCCTCGTATAAAAAAATCCTTTCGTAAATTATTTGACTTATTAAAATTGAAAGGAAAGTATTTTCAATGAGTTAAACATATTCATCTGAATACCAAACTAATTTCTGTTAAATTATAACATCTTAGAAGATTCTAAGTTATTAAAAAATTAGAAATAAATGGGACTTTAACAGGATACCATACGAATTATTTCAAATATATAATAAAAACATCGAAACTCTCCTCCAAGTTTAATGTTTGAAGATTTCTTTGAGTTCATTATTTTGCAATAAAAATTCGAATAACTTTAGTTACGCAACAAAAGAAAAGAAAAATCAACGAAGTCTCAACAAACTACACACCGAGCCATACCACCACAAGCAAGAGATAATCAACAGTGCAGGAAGAAAATAAAATATGCAGAATTTCAGTGAGCAATCATCGATTGCAATCGATGAGAATTCAATTTTATTTATGCGCCAGCGCGTTAAAATAACGGAAAGTTGGAAAAAAGGAAAATGTAAAAAAATGGGAAGCAAACGGCAAGCGATAAATGCTCAATGGTGACGGTTATCAAAGTGCTGACGAGGGTCCTTGACTGCAGTAAAACACTCGTAAAAAATAAGTCAAACGAGGGCATAAGTTGTGAGATGAGCGCGTGAAAATAGGATGTTGATAAATAAGGTGAATTGATAAGTGTTTGAGAGGGAAAATTTTCTATAAGAACGTAACTGCAGCAATGTTTACAATGCGACAGTTGTGCATAAACGTAATGTTCAGTCAGTTGTATTCATATTTTCATATTATTTTCATATATTTTTTTTTCAAATTTGCCCTTTATAATAATGCGATAGGAGGATTACACAATTTATTAAAACATTATTTTCAAAATGCCTAGCTCAAGTTCCTTTGAACAGTGGGTCGAATATGGTTTTTGGAAGCAAATAAAGCATATTGTAGTATTCCAATAGTATGTGTGTAAAAACTAAAGACCAGCGCTAGACACCTCCCATCCAACCGACCGAGGAGCGAACCTGAAGGATAAACGAAAAATCAAACAGCCTGTTAATCGAAGACTTGTGAATGGTATCTAATGAAATATATACCAGAACATCTCGAAAAGATGCGGAAGCCATGTTGCTATATCTGAATTTGTCATAAGGTTGTACAATCAATTGTATGACTTATCAAATTTCGTAGGAATTGGCATGTACCTCTCTGATCCTCACGGAACCAAACGAGTTTTCAGACAAGATGTCTATATTTCATGTGGCCGCTTTAACATGTTGGAACTTCAGAGCTAAAAAACCTCGTCATTAGTTTTTCTTTTTCTAGACTGGCTAATGAAGTGAAGCGAATGGGCCCTTCATCTCCTTTTATTAAACATACTGCCAACACGTTTCCATCTTGATTCCTACGAAACAGTTGACAGGCAAAACTTTGAAGGAGTAGGTAATGAAGATTAAAGTCCTCTCTCGACTGCAAGTCTATCAGCTTCCCCGTCCTGCTATTTGATACGGTAATTTTAACGCTGGTGACATGCCATGAGTTGGCTGTAGGAGCTTTTGCTAAAGATTAATTATCCCCTGCACACTGGTAACGGTAAATACCGCAGATGACGACGACGACATTGCCAAAGTTCAGCTAGCCATGGAGTTCCAAAGCATGAAAACACTCCAGCTTTGAAAGTAGCTGCTGTTGGCAGATGAACTTGATTTTTTCAATTGGCACGTTATTTCTTCAGACCAAAGGTTTGTGCATTTTTTTTGGTACAAATATTGAAGATCAATTGAAAGACGTGACTGTGTTGTGTTTGAAAAATTAGCAAAATCTCATTTAAATAGTAACAGTTGGAAATGAATACTTTAGAAAAGGCAATCGAAAATGCCCCAAAAATTATCTTAGCCAAATTTTAACAATGATAGTGACATGGGATTTTTAAGCTAGTGGCATATCTGAATGAAAATATAAATTTCTATGTGTACGACAAATAAATATTCCTTCCCTCGCAATTCCAGTTTAATATATTTTAAGAATAAAAAAAAGAACAAATAAGTTTGTTACAGTGTTTTTGTTTCACTCTTATTTATATATTTATAGGATTTTTTCACCGTTTCTACTCTTGCAAATTAACGAGATTTTTCCTCCGCATTGCTTCACTTTAAAAAAATGTCACTTCCGTCTGAAGGGATGCTGCGTTTTAGTAAGTTAAAGTGTTATTGGCGATTTTTACAGTTGCTATTTTTATTTGTTTTTCTGTTTATTTCTTGTTGACTGCCATTTTTATATTAGTTAATCGTTTTGACCTAACAGGCGCGACGGATGCAACCGTTGCCTTTATTTGTTTATTGCTTTTGAGATTCTTAGTGAGCAAAGTCGTCGCCACTTGCGAGTGGATATCGGTAAAGAAGCTTGACTTATGTCGTTCTAATGGTAATATTGAAGTAAAATGCCCATTTTCGCGAAACACCTTGTCTTCTTCGATTTTTATCTATTCAATATTGAATTTCATTTTGTAGTGCTCCTTGTGCTTTTATCTTTACACATTTAGAGATTTACTGTGCTTTTATTTATTGCCTGTTAACAACTTATTACAGTCCTTTGTAAACCCATTGGCACCAGATGCTGATTTAATATTATGTGCTTTTGTTTTGGAGTGTATGAGTTAAATTTTTTTATTTATTTTCAATTATTTTAATTAAAAGTTCTAATATATATAAAGGGTAGTAAAGGTATTTTTTTCAATAGCTTTTCTTTACAGATCACGTGTGAGTCGTGCCAAGCTGTCATGTTATTTCTGTTCAGAATTGTTTGGCATTTTATCAGGGAAAGACTGACGCCCGAACAAAGTTTATAAATCATTTAACTTTATTACGAAATTTCACGTTCTGTAAAGAATGTGTTTCGCGCGCTCCGCTCAACTTATGGTAAACACAATCGTAATTGAAATTTAAAAAATAAACTTGAAAAAAATTTGTAAATATTAAGTTTTGGTTAATTTCAAATTGATTAAATTTTCTTTACAAAAAATAGGTTTGAAACCTAATCAGACCAACATTAAGTCTGGTTTTCTTTCTTATTGCGCCACCCCCTAAGATTATGTTTTTGACATGAAACTGTAAAGAATCGGGAAGTGCTTGGCCGAAAATCGCTTCAGCGTGTTTAAAGCACGAATAATGTATGTGTGTGTATGTAATTTAGGATTATATAACTATAACATACAATATATCTCCATTATTCCTTGATGTTATCGGTCCATAGTCCAACACATAGCCCGCAGAAGTAAAACCTTTTAGAAGAATTGGAGTTTCAAAAGTTCCATTAGTTCAAGGTTTTATATTAGTTTGTAAGAAATATGTTTTTCTATGAAAATATTCATGAAGCTAGTTCTTTTCAGAGAGAGGGTGTTCCAAACTCATACTTGACAAATGTTTTGTTTTTTCAATATTCCTTGTTAACAAAGTTCAGTTTATATACATTCTACCGAGTTAAGTTTGTATTGTGTTGTAAATACTTAAAAAATGTTATTACAACAGTAACACAACAACAACAACGATAATAAGATCACGTAGCGTAGAACCTGTGTGACAATTGCACGCGCATAACCGCTTATTAGCGCTCCACAATCGTGATGGCAATACCATTGTGTGACGCTTCCTTTTCCGCCACGGCATCCGCCCGCAGCTGGTTGACGCATCATCGTTTTTGACATTTGACAAATGACCTGCTTATTCAATGATTTCCGTCCAGCTATGGTGGAAGTAAAGGAAATGGAAAAATCCAATACATACTACATACCTCTATAACAACAACAGGAAAAATATTTCACGCCAAATTTTGTAGTTCAAAAATTCCTTTGCATTTGTGGTGGCAAATAGCACTTCCTCTATACACAAGCTTCTATACAAACTGGTATTTGTATATGTGTGTACACCCGCTTATCCAAAATATTTTTGGGATACCAAAACCTTCACCAACGCAACCTACATTTCTTTCTGAGTTTCAGAAAGAGGTGTTGCAGCAACACCTTTGACATTTTTATGCAACCGTCAATCCAATTTGCCGGTGGGTGCAGCGTAAAAAAGTATTCTCTACGAAAAATTTCGTTAAAAAAAATGGGTAAATACTGTAATCATACGATATACTTTGGGAAAATAAATATATGTACATACATACATATGTATCTGTAGTTATAAAATGTGTGTATGGGACGGTTATGCTTTTGCCTTCTGAACTTGACAGCTTTGTCATTTCAATTGTGTTCACAAACATATTTACACTCGAGTTTTTATTTGACACATGCACAGTCAGCGTCATAAGTCTACAAGCAGCTAAATACAAATAGTTTGTTTGAAAATATTTTTTAATCTAATACATTTATAGAAGTAAATTTATATTTTGCAGTATTGAAGGTAGATTGAAGACGGAATTGGCGTTTGATTGGAAGATTGCATAGTTCAGTCCATACCGTAATAAAAAATTTAAAATCTACGGGAACTACCGCTCAAAAACCGCGATCTGGTTGCCCACCGAAGTTAACGCTCCGTGAAAGACGGCCAATATTGAATGCGGTAAAGAAAAATCCGCGTTTGACAGTATCATCAATTGCACGTGATGTGAAAGAAAGGTTTGCAAAAAATATTTCAGTGGTTTGAAACGGGCAGGTTTGCATAGTAGAATAGCACGAAAAAAACCTCTAGTTTCACCTATTAACCGAAAAAAAGCGCATTGACTTTGCAAATAAATATATAAACATGCCAATTGAGTTTTGGAACAATGTGCTTTTCTCCGACGAATCGAAGTACTGTATTTTCGGCAAAAATGAGCGCAAATTTGTATGGCGTAAACAAGGTGAAGCATACAACAAATGTAATATTTTTCCCACTGTGAAGCATGGAGGTAGTGGTATGATTGTATGCGGCTATATGTCAGTCAGCGGCACAGACAGCGTAGAATTTGTGGAGACACAATGCATAGGAATATACATTTAGACATTTTTAAACGTAATTTGCGGTCGAGTACTAAAAAATTAGGCTTAAAAGTTGGCTATTATTTTCAGCACGATAATAATCCTAAGCACACATCACAAATTGCCCGGCTTTGGTTGTTCTATAATGCCCCCAAGCAACTACACACGCCTCCACAGTCACCAGACTTAAACCCAATTGAGCATTTATGGGCATTTTTAGAAAGGAAAATACGCAAACACACAATATCGAGCTAAAAAACGTGATACTTAAAGAGTGGTATAAAATAACAACTTAGGAGACCACCAAGCTTGTCGATTCAATGGAAAACACTGCGGCAGAGGTCCTTAAGTGCCGCGGTTACCCAACCCGTTATTAAATTGCATAAAAGGTTTCATTTTTAAACAGTAATGCCTTCATATATTTAGTGCTTGTAGACTTTTGATCGCTTGTTTTGTTACCACGAATGATAAAAAGTACCGTTATCTCGTCTTTTTGGCGCACTTGTGAAAACAAAAATTCGCATCTTCAATCTACGTTAAATAGTGTAAAAGAACAAAAAAAAAATTAATTCAATAAATTTATTAGTTTAAAAAATATTTTCTAAAAAACTTTTTATTTGTAGCTGCTTGTAGACTTATGACGCTGACTGTATGTACTGTACAACATTTCCATATGTATCTTTGGACCTAAAGTAGGGGGCGTATATATTTTCTATGTACGTACGAGCAGAACTCGTTCGTTCAAAACTGTCACTCGTGTCAAATGAAAAATGAAACACGCACGCCTTACAATTACTATAATTGTTCAACTACCGTACACACAATATAATAATATGAATGCAACAATTCATGGTACTTTTTACACATTTGTGTTCATTTTCATATATGCATGTATAGATGTTTGTATAGGGTTTTCCAATAAGAGTGATATCATTTCTTAAAAAAAAACACACTAATTATTAAGGAAGTTCAAATGTTTTTTTTATTTAAAGTGAAATACAATCGATGCAATTAAGTTCTGAATATAACATCATTCAAATGGCCTCTACGACTTCTTTTGAAGGAAAGAATTCGATGAACCGAATTTTTGAGCGTTTTTTCCACTAAATCAAGTCGTATGTCATGAATAGCACGTTCAATATTGACTTAAAAAAAAGAAGAAGTCTAATGGTGTTAAATCACAACTTCTTGGAGGACATTCAATGCCACAATTTCTTGAAATAATCGAATCTCCAAACCTTTCTCGCAATAATTCGTTTGTGGAAAGTGCTTGTTGTAACCAGATGTTGTTAAGATCAACTTCATCCAATTGTGGCTATAAAAAGTTGGTTATCATCGATCTATACCGCTCTGCATTGACAGTAACGGTGCTACCAGCTTTATTTCGAAAGAAATTCGGACCTATGATTCCACCAGACCAAAAACCGCACTATACTCTCAATTTAGGTGAATGTAATGATTGTTTATGAATAATTAATGGATTTTCTTCGCACCAGAATCAACAGTTTTGTTTATTTACCGCACCACTCAGATGAAAGTGAGCCTCAGCGGAGAAGATGATTTTCTTGAGAAAATCGTTATAGTTTTCAAGTTGTTCCAAGGCGAAGTTAGGAAGTCTGTTTTTGCGTATATCTTGCCATGATGAAATTGTACACATTACTGAATACAATGAGAAAAAAAGACAGACCATGACATATTAAAAATGGCTAAAACGACACTTGGAAATCATATCACTCTTGGAGAACCCTATATTTATAAATACATAAAAGTATAATTTATATATTGTATGTTTGTATATATATCGGTATAGCATATAAGCTTTCTTCATTTGGGTCCTTTGAAGCTATAAAGAAAACGGCAATCAGTTTATACTTAAGCATTTGTGTATGTATGAAGGTGTCGGATTTCATGTCGCAATTACTGGAAAGCTATTTAGTATGAATAGGAATGTTTAGTGTTTTGTTAAATTATAATTATACTAGCGGACCTGACAGTCGTTGTATTGACTTAACTATGATAAATAATTATATATCATATATATAATTAATAAAATAAAATAAAAAATTAATGAAAAAAACATTTCAGAAATAATGTGTTTAATATTCTAATGCTCTATGATGATACAATAATTTTTTTTTGGTTCTTTTTTTTCAAAAATGGATTTTTTTAACGTGTCATTAATTTCTTTACTGCAAATCGGATAAGACGTGGCTGGTTTATATATTTGCAACAATTCTAGCACAGTTAAGTACTCCGTTGGAAAGTTGACAAGTTGATCTTGGTTAGTAACGCAATCAATTGATTTTTATATTATTAATTCACCAGTTATATTATTTGTTGGTAAATCCTTTTATAAATTTCTCGAAAGGTTGCAAGTTGATCTTTTATTAATTTGCCTGATCAACGACAACTTGAACTTGTGTTCGGACGCCGGACGTATTGCCTAACAAAGCAAGTGCAAGTGCAATATCATTTTGAGATCGAATCGATGCAAAAATCTATGTTATCAAAAACGTTTTCCCAGCCCTACCTTAAGCATCTAAGAAAAAATCCACCAGTTCCAACTTTCCATATTTTAATTATCCTATCATATACACATTTTGTTGCTCATTTAAAATGAGAACGAATATTTTAAAAATGGTTTCTTTTAATGCTTCGGAAACATAATTCGTTTCGCGTATCAACTCTTGATCAAATGCTTCGCATATGCAGGGGTTAAACGCAAAAAATATCTGTTGTTGATTTTGATTCCATCGATTGCATTCAATTTCATTCCAAGCTTTGTGTTGCTCGTCAATTTGACTTGCTCTTATATAGCTTTGACTTGCAGCACACGAGCACTACAACTTTAGTGAGTTGGTTTTAAATTTTTAAAACGAAGATTCAATTGTATGTAAGACAACGATTGTGTTTGGCTTTGTTATTTTAGTAACATAACGAAAAAAAAAGTTTGACAATCGGACTATCGAAGACCGCGAAATTTCAACAATTGTCGTTATCTTTTTAAGAATCCTCGTGGTACTTTTCTTTCCTTGAAATGAATAAGTGAACTGAGACCTACCTCGGTTTACTCGTTATTTAAATATATAACAAATAATGAAAGATATCAAAAGGCGTTCATAGAAAGCATCTTTAGTCACATCATCCTTCCGTTCCGTTGGAGCGCTAGCGCAAAACAGCGCTATTCAGCGGAGTTAGCGATAGCAGTAAGGTACCAATGATGACTAGACATAAAACTTACTCAGATTCGCTAATATTGTAGCTGAGAGCACTCCCCACCTCATATTCTAATGTTGGCAACAGTGTTAGATCAGGAAACAGTTAACAGCTGATGTGAAAAAGGTACCAATAACGCTCTGTAAATAAAAACATCCACTGTTTTCATTTCGAGTGAAATTTGCTTCCACAGAAAATACTGATGAAATTATTGTAAAGGGTGATCTAAGCACCTTCTTTTTTTTTTTTTTTAACGGATCACGCGTGAGTCGTGTCAAGCTGTCATGTTATTTTTGTTCAGTATTGTTTGGCATTTCATCATGGAAAGACTTACGTCTGAACAACGTTTACAAATCATTCAGCTTAATTAATTAAAATTCACGTTCTGTAAAGAATGTGTTCCGCGCGCTTCGCTAAATTTATGGCGCACTTTACGTCGAGATATTAAATTGAAAGCGTTCAAAATACAGCTTGTGCAAGAACTGAAGCCGCTTGACCTTCCCAA
This sequence comes from Neoceratitis asiatica, assembly GCA_030068015.2. Taxonomy (NCBI): domain Eukaryota; kingdom Metazoa; phylum Arthropoda; class Insecta; order Diptera; family Tephritidae; genus Neoceratitis; species Neoceratitis asiatica. Next base: position 44,288,196 of record CM061529.1, read on the forward strand.
GCGGCATCGCTTTGCACAATCGGTATGTGAACAAGCGAAATTACCGCAATTGGGACGAGTAGCAACCTGAAGAGATTCATCCAGAAAAAACAACGGTTTTGTGTGGTTTGTGAGTCGGTGGAATTATCGGTCCACATTTCTTTGAAAATGATGCCGGTGAGAACATAACCGTCAATGGCGACCGTTATCGCTCCATTATAACCCACTATTTGATGCCTGAAATTAAAGATGGTGATGTCAGCGACATTTGGTTTCAACCAGATGGCGGCACCTCCCACACATCATATCAATCAATGAATTTATTGAGATAAAACTTCGGTGAGCAAGATCTTGTGATATCACACTGTTCGATTTTTTCCTGTGAGGATATGTAAAGTCTAAAGTCTATGCGGACAATCCCGCTTCGATTCAGGCCTTAGAGCAAAACATCTCGCGTGCCATTCACCAGTTACCAGTCGAAATGCTGGAACGAGTCATCGAAAATAGGACTCAACGGATATACCATCTGCGACGTAGCTGCGACCAACATTTGAAAGAGATAATTGTCAAAAAATAAGTGCCAAAGAGTGTTCTTTCAAATGATAATTAGCATTTCCCATTAAATTTGAATTTTCTCTGTTTTTTTCTTTAAAAGAGTAGGGAATCTCGAAATGGATAACCCGTTAGTTTAATGTTAAAACTTAATACAATTTGATTGTTTTTCAATAAAATATTGTATTAAAATTGCAATTAAAGTTGACTATTGTATTTCCTGTTCATAATTAAATGCTCAAAATTCCTCTAAAAATCCCAAACGATATTTTTCCATAACAGTGGCACTGTTCGGAAATGTTATAAAAAAATGCGGGTTGTTGAGCATTCTCACGAAATAAAGAGTTCCGTATTTAGTCATCTTTGCAGCTACTGTGTCTCTCTCTTCCCACGCGTCGCACATCAGCCTTCTTAAGAACATATACCTTTCCGTCCTTGTACCGTCCATTGTGTCCCAGCTGGGAAGCATCAGATTTCTATATAAAAACGAGGGGAAATTCCAGGTATATATCCTTAAATTGTGGTCCTGCATCAATAGAGGAATTTCTTACCCGAAGAATGTTGATTTTTTTTGTATTTTTTCCAAAAAATAATTTCGAATAAAATGGAAAAGATCTGCTTCTCCAAAGTGATACAAACTGGCATTTGTAGAATATTCTTCTTCGTCCTGTTTATGCAAAAAAATTTTAACTTGTCATTGAAAATCAGCTTCCCCTACTATTTCCCACAATCAGATAATACTTGTACTTGTATAAGTAGGTTTCGCAACTACCTTCGAGAGCGCAATAGACTTTGCTCAGAATGTACATATGTATGCATACTTGTATATCGAAATATATGTCTTTAAGACAAAAGCGTCTTTATTTTCTGCTTCCCTTTTCAATTTGGTCTAGTCTCTTCCGTCGACGTTAATTCTTTGTCCGGCAAATGTGTTGCTCAGCATATCTTTGCTGGGCTTTTCAATTTCGCTATTGTTTGCACTTGCTACTTTTATTGTTATTGTTTTTGTTATTGTTTTTGATGTACGTTGTTTTCTAGCAACAATTACAGTAGTGATGCCACTTACCTATGTCCTTTACATGTGTTTACTTGACACTTTTAGCCACTTGCCATTCACAGGCACTTGTCACTTTTGCCGATTGCCTGCCGTCCGGTCATCCGCCTAAGCCACAGGCATTGAATCAGAATTGTAATGTGTAACGGGGTGTTGTGCTTGTTTCTTCTTCTCTTTCTGTCTCTTTCTCTCTCTATCTCTATATATCTTGCACATATTTCAGCCTGTGTTTGGCTGGCCTTCATCAGGTAAGTGGTTGGCTTGGGTAAGTTAACTATGATGAGGGTGAGCCACACGTTCCAATCACAGTCTAGACAGGATGCGATTTTATTTTTTGGAGTGGCTCTATTGTGACGCCTGACTTGGCTTGGTTTATTTCAATAGCTTTCGTATTCACATTCACAGGCACTTTTTTGTTGTACAGATTTTTGCTTCCTTTCATTGTTTGTTTTGCACTGAAGGTGTTAAAAAGCATGTAAACGCTAGAGAAACACTAGAGCCCAAGCATTAGAAATATTCCTTAAATTGCAGCGGAAAGAATTCGCAAATAATGAAGGATGAGAATTTTCACTTTATTTAATATTATAATTATTTTTGAGTTCAGCAGCAAACTTTCGTGTAACAGAGTGGTGAGTGGTGATATTTCTTACTAACGTCCTTTTTGATTGTAGGTATCATCCACAAGGATTTACACCAGGCAGGACAGGAATGACAATAAACTTAGACAATTTCGATGGCATCTATATATAGAGTTCTACATTTTATGGTTCTTCAGAATACATAAAGCGTGGCTACTTTGCTTAATCTCCAGTCTGATAACATTATCGACATTTAACGTGGTGCCAATGTACATGCCTGCCGCTCATTAGAGGGTCGCCTTACCTAAACCCTCGAACTGTATTGAAATGTTCGGCTTGTGGTGCTATTCAATGTCATTCTGTAAAGCCGAATCAACTTAGCTGAAATACCGAACTCAGATAAGACATGATGGCGTCCAGACTATCCCTTATCGAACTATCGATTCCAGCTTTTTAATTGCCAAAAAGATGATGGATGTCAATCTGTTTTACGTAGTTCCAGGATTTGGCGGATTTACCAGACCTAAAACCACACTGGTAACATCCAATCAGTGTGTTTATTCATCTCGGCAGTTTGACGATGCCTTGCTTGAAACGTTGGGTTACACGGTTCACTGATGGTAGAATTTCTGCCTCGTAAAACCTCGAGTTTTTTTCCTGCTCCCGCCTTTCTGCTCCCATTTTTTCCGTTCTTACTATTTTCCTGTACTTTTTAAGCACTTGTTTGTACGGAAACTGAAGTTATATTCCGCTGCTTTGTTCTTCTTCTGATGAGCATTTACGATTTGAACATCGACATTGGTTGGTGATGGGTTATTTACAACATAATGATTCTTTGGAAGTTCAATACTGGCACTATTTTTTTTTGTTTCTGCGTATTAATGAAATACTTTCAAAATCCAGAAACTATATAAAACAGATATAACGAAATCCCGACTAAACAAAATATAGATAACACAATATCCAGACAAGACAAAATCCCGACAACTCTTTATCCCGACCAATAAATTACTTTTTGTATTTATTAAAAAAATTTCATTTACTGAATACATTAAAAGTATGTTTCCAATATGCAACAAATAGGCCATTATGTGCATACATATATACATCTATATACATATATAAAAATCAATGCAAATTTTTATGAACTCCTATAACTTGAGAACCACCAGATCAAATTGCACCAAATTTTTAGGAGTCATAAAGAGATATTAGGAGAAGGTCATGAGATTGGCGCAGCCGTTCCAGAGATATGACCATTTTAGTGAACATTGGTCGCTACCCATAAAATTCCAAAATACGCGTACATTACGTTGTATGTGGTGTTGAAAGGGAGAGAGAAAGAGTGAAAAGAATTAAAAAAAAAATTTAAATAAATTTTTTTCGACTCCATTTCCGCTGGTATAATTATATATTATTGTCACTTTATAATCATAGAAGCGACTTTTGGAAGAGCTTCTCGTTCGATTTGTTGTGTGTGCCTTGATATTTTTCAAACAAATGGACCTTTAGTTTATTATAAGCCGCTTCCTAGCGGAATGTCTTATACGGATTATAAGAAAAAAGTTTCATGTGGCAATTTAAATTTCAGACAAAGTATAAAAATAATTAATAAATCACGCAATTTTTTAATTGCTTTTATACTGTGGCTGGATTTTTGTATGGATTGTGTCCTGTGTGGATTATGTTGTGTCTTAGTTATATTTTATAGCGATTTGGTAGTGTCTGCAATATGTCTGATCTGGATTCGGTAACGTTTGGATTATATGTTTCGGAGTTTTATGTCGAAATTTCATTACACACTCGAAATATTTATTTTCATGGGTTCAAATAATTAAAATAAATTCTAATTTTTGCCGTCTCTCGACAGAGAATTTTAGTGCCCCCATCTAATAAAAGAAGGGGTGTATAATTTACTCAAATATGAACCGCCGATATTTTTTCTGAAAAGTTTTACTGCGTTTGCTTAACTAATGCTTTCAGATAGAATTCGGCTTAACGTGCGGTGTTATGCATAGAGGCACGATAGTACATTTAATACACATAGACCATAAAGTCTGCGTTCACCCAACACATTTTTTAATGTAAGGTACAAACACAATTGATATAGTTAATTCAGTAAAAAAATTTTACATGTATATATTCATTATATTTCTAAGTACAAAATGCAAAAACAAAAACCCATATTCTTATTTTCATTTTCGAGATAACGGTATCTAAGTGCAGCAAAAAGTAAACGTAGGCACCACAAGGCCTGCGTTCAGCTTGCTTGATTTAAGAATACCGTTACTTTTCATGAAGATGCTTCTTATATTTGCATATTTTCTATTGTCTTTTATTCTAATTAATCATTTAAAGGGTTCGTGACGTGTTTTAATATTAGTTTGCAAGAAATGGAAACCAAAGGGAAAGGAATTAGTGTGTCAGAAAGAAAAATAATTATTAAACTTTGGAAAGATGACGAAAGTTTCCGAAAAATTGGACAAACTATTGGAAGCACGTATTCCTCCGTCTAGCGCTTAGTAAATCATTTGAAGCGTAGTAAATAATTCGAATCCCCGATCTGGCCGTCCAAAAATGTTATCAGTACGGAAAGAATGCAAAATAATAAATTTGGTGAAAGCTAACCCGCAATTTACGTTAACAAATATAGTTTAAAATGTAAATAAAACGTTTAAAAACAATTTGTGCAGAAACTGCTAGAAAAATTTTACGTAAAGCTGGTTATCATGGTAGAGTTGCTCGAAAAACATCTTATATTTCACTTGTCAACAGACGAAAGCGCATTGAATTTGCTCATAATTATATAAATAAGTCTCCGGTATTCTGGAAACAAGTCACTTTTTCGGATGTGAGCAAATTTTGTATATTCGGAACTTCCTTTGAAAAACAAAATCTTATTGGTACAGTGAAACATGGTGGTGGTGGAATTATAGTGCGGAAGTGCATGTGAGCTAATGGTGTGGGTCAGCTTAAACATTTTAAAAAAGAACTTGAAACACAGTGCAGAGAATCTAGGCTTATCTTAGACGTTTTGGTTTCAACAGGATATCGATCCCAAGCATACTGCTCAAATGGTCAGACCTTGGCTCTTGTATAATGCCCCTAGACAGCTTAAAACACCTCCTCAGTCATCCGATCTCAATCCTATAGAGCTTTTGTGATATACATATTGGGAAAAAGAATTCCTCAGCATATAATAACAAGTAAAGAGGTTTTGCGAAGAGTTACGCTGGCAGAATGGTCCCGAATTACAGCTGAGGAAACAGATATGTTGATAAATTCAATATCAAACCGTTTGATTGAGGCATTAAAACAACGTGGTTAACCGAAAATATATAATTTATTTTCTCTATAAAATTTTTAATGCTTTTGTAAATAATTATAAATCTGAGCGTAGACTTTGTGGTGCTTATGTTTACTTGTTTTGAATTTTAACTATTTCATTTTTTTATATTTTACTTAAAGAAATGTGTTGGATGAACGCAGACTTTATGGTGTATGTGTATGTGTATTAAAAAAATACGAAATCTGAAATAACAAACGAAGATTGTTGGAATTTTCAGAGATAACACAACGGTTGTGCTCATAAGTCGTCTGAAAAACCACATTTTGCTTCACGGTAGCACTTCCTTTGATCTTGTCTTTAAGTTCAGTAATCTATGACCACACTATAAGATTTATTAAGTTTGTAGTTCTACAGATAACCATTTTACTTTATCCCTACTTGTTATTAAAGTCTCAATAGTAGATTACCGGTTCAATTCTGAAACCCGTGAAAAAATGAAGTGATTTGATTTACATAAGATTGAGGAGTATGATATGTAAACAACTTTCCCTTTACTATAACAACGCATCCTCCGCTTGCGTTGTGTACCATTAAGTCAAATATGACTAGAATCGATTATAATGGTATTTAGGTAAAAATCAAAATCTCCTTACAATGTGCTACATATTACTACTCTACCTTTTCACGGAATGCCATTGCGTGAATTACGTATATCACAATTGGTGTGCGATACAAATACAAGTAGCTCTATTGAATTGCAAAGCATCATTTATTCTTAAAATGCAGCAGACCACACAATCTCCGGGTGTCGTTGAGTACACGCTGAATACTAGGTATGTTAAGATGATTGCTTTGGACTCAGTATTTTAGCTATTTTTCCAACAGTTCATAGATTATCTAATCAAAAGATAACTACAGTGACTACGACCAGAAAATACAAGTGGAGCTCAGGGCAACTGAGTTGCGAACAACAGGACAAATACTTCCAAGTGCTTATGTTTATGTGCATTAGGGTGTTTGTTAAGTATTTATTTTCCGAGCAAATGTTTTTTAAAAACTTTAAATTACCGTTTAAAGAAAAACAAAATTCTGAGTTTTGAAATTGTAATTGTAATTATTATTACAAGTAAAGGGGCATTCATTTAGTGGTTTCGAAAGTGCAAGGCTATATTTTGGCATCTGTCAAACTTAACCGTGAAACCAAACATTTTTCGTTTTAATTAAAAGTCAGTCGTAAAAATTATTGAACCTTAGTACACAAAAGGTGATTCGAACGTGGCAACGTTTCGTAGTTTAAGAGGAGATTATGGTGCACATAATTATCAAACTACTCAAGCAATTGGTGAAATTCTATAGAAATTTGAAGAGACTGGATCGGTTACAGATATGGTAAGGTCTAAATGTCAAATGTCGCTGCTGTAAGGGAAAGTTGCAGCCGTATAGCCGAGCGGTTAGTATCGCGTACTACAATTCGAAAGGCATGGGTTCGAGCCCAGGTTGGAGTAACATCCAAAATAATAGAAAATTTATATTTCTAATTGTGGTTGCCTCTCGGCAAGGAATGTCAAACCCATCGGCCGTTCGGAGGCGGCATAGAATAAACTGTAGGTCCCATCATTTGTTGGTAAAAACTTTAGAAATACGAGGAGAAGTTCGGCCGTAATCGCCTTAGCGGTTACAAAGCGCCTAATATATATATATATAAGTAAAAGTGTAGCCGCAGACCCGCATATGTCTATTTCTCGACGTTCAAAAAAGCTTGGACTTTCTTATGGCACATGTTAGCGTATTTTGCACTTGAACTTATACCTCCATCCATATAAAGTCCAGCTCACACAACAACTGAAGCCAGCTGACCATTCACAACGTCGTAGTTACGTCTATTAGGAGCTTGAACAACAAGCAGTAGACCGGAATTTTTCTAACAAAATTTTCTAAAGTTTCAGAGGCACATTTCTTACTCGGTGGATACGTAACTAAGCAAAATCATTTTGGGGCTACGAGAGTCATTAAATAATTGAAGAAAGGCCATTATATCCAAAACAAATTACTGTCTGGTGCGCTCTTTGGTCTGGAGGGGTGATTGTATCTTATTTCTTTGAAGCAGATAACAGTCTCTCCTGTTATTATCAGTTCGGAGCACAAGACCATTTGTGATAAACGCCTTTTTTGGGCTTGAAATTGTAGAAAGCGACTTGAAGAACACAAGCGAATATGGCTGTATTGCGAGAAAAATTTTCCGACTACGCAATTACTCGTCTTGGCGATGTCAAGTGACCATCGAAATCGTGACACCATTAAACTTTTTTTTTAAGCTACGCGAAAGGCCGTGCTTATACGGATAAATACCTCTTGAGCACTTGAAAACCAACATTCGTCATACGAGGGCTGGGATGTCAATATGTGTCGAAAAGTGGTTGAAAATTGTCGCAAACGGTACTCTTTATGTTAAGATTAATACTTGTAAAATGTCTCCGCTTACTCAGCTAATTTTGCACTTAACATGTGAAATAATTTAAGTTACTTATACGCAGTGTTACACTAACCATAGTTTCATCCTTTAATATCATCAATAAATTGTTTCTACATTCTTATCATATTTTTAAGGTTGCCACCTTTGTGTGACTTGTTTCCCTACTTATATGCATATATTAATTGAATAGGGAGTGAGAGAAAATTATCTGGAATTCACATTGTTTATTTCTTCATTTGTCTTAATTTAATTCATTTTTTCCCCAGACCACTTTCATAAGTCTCTTTCAGCATCGAGATATAAAATAATTGGCTCTTTGTAACCCATTACCTGAAAAAAAAATCCGCCTCTCTAATAATTAGCTCAATTCGTCGTAATAAGGTAAAAAACATGTTCGTTATTCTCTATATTACGTAGTTCTTGGAGCGTTGGCGAACAAAATTTCTTAATCGACGACAAATTCAAAATGTCATTCGAATTGCTAAAAATAGCCCAAAACACTTGCGTGGCATAAAAACTGATTGGAAGCTTAACATCTCTAGATGTATATTTACAAAGAATTTTATAGGGTTTTGGAAACTGTCTCCCAAAATGAAGCTTTTTCAGCCAATATTTATCGCAACTGCAACAGATTTCATGTTAAATTTCGTCACACTTTTTGATACAGATGAAAAGAGGTGTGATCTAGATAGATTCAATGGGTATAATACATCCATTAATTTGCTCCAAAAATGTTGTTTGTGTGTCATTGTTTTTGCCATTTGCGGTTAGCACTCTTGACACACACTTTCAGGCACGAACGTAACAAGTGGTTTTGGAGGTTCAATCCCGCTTTGATCATTGAACACATAAGTAATCGAACAGCTTTTATAACTTTATGTATATAATTCCTTAAAAACAGCCTATTTGCTCATAAAAGGTATAAAGACTTCGGCATTGTCGAATACAGAGCTTCGTTCTTGTTTGAATTAAAATCACTATAAAAAATTGCTTTCCAGCAAGGATATGGAGAGCGTCATTCTTCCCGCAAAACTATAAGCTGGTTTGTCGTCTGTTAACATATATTTCGTGTGTATAATAGAAGATGAGACCACATATTGTTGAAGTTTTCTGTATTTTATTTTTTTATTTTCAAATTAGATATTACAATTGGTATTGCTAATGAAGAGTTAAGTAAATAATGATGAATAGTCCTAATTAAGCTTCAAATAGGTCGGAGTGAGGTCTAATTTCATTGAGTGAATTGTATATAATTTGAAGTATATACATAATTTTATTCGAAAAAATAGGTCATCGCCTACTTTTCGCAAATGCCCCTTGGAACCCACTCCTCAATATCCTTAAATATACATAAAAAATTTCAAAAATTAAAAAATATAATATAAAATAATCTAGAAACTCTTTATATAGAGACACGGTAGTCATCAAAATTATGGGCATGTATGTATACATATAAATATTAAGAGAAAAAAACACAAGAAGGCACGACTGCCTTCGGTCATGCCGAATCCTTTATACCTTTCATGAACATATCAAATTTACTGTAAATTTTCAGTGCCAATATCAACTAGAATTTACGTCCGTAGAACCCAAATTTCACGCTAGATGCTTTTTTGGCATATTTTTGATCCGAAATCTCTAATATGAACAAACCGGCTGTATGGGGGCTACATGTCATATTCGATCGATTTCCATGATTTTCAGAACCAATTTGCAATTCCTATGTATAGGTGGTGTACCAAATTTAATTTGTAGGTACCTTTTGACGGATTTATGACTAAAAATTTCAAATATAAACAAAAAACGGTCATATATATGCTATAATGGTCCCATCTGGCCATTTCCGACAAAAATCGTGTTTCTGATACGATCGGTGTAAATTTCGATCGGTCTATATCTTCTCCTTCTCTCTCTTACCTACTTCGGATCAAAGTTAATATCGTGTTTTAATTGCCAATAAATTTTCAGAGCAAATGGGCTGCAGACCGCTCAAATGCTTTTTAAAACAATATTTTATATTAAAACCTTTAAACAGGTGGTAACCCATTTTTTCTTGTATCATTTATCATCGAAACAATTTGATTGTAATATCACCCTTTTCAATCAAATTGCTTTGTTCAATATTAGTTAATATTCGACCGAATAGACCAAGTCCAGCACGCAGTGAAGAAAACATAGCGGACGTAGCTTAGAGTGTACACAAAGACCGTGGAGAGTCGATTCGGCGCCGCTCGCAGCACCTCGGACTGACGTATGGAACGATATGGCACACTTTATGTCGATATCTTAAATTGAGAGTGTACAAAATACAGCTTGTGCAAGAACTGAAATCGCTCGACCTTCCCAAGCGACATCGCTTTGCTCTATGGGCTCTTGAAAAGTTCCAAGAAGATCCCAAATTTCGAACCAAATTTTGTTAAGCGATTAGGCTCATTTCTGTCTCAATGGGTATGTAAACAAGCAAAATTGCCGCATTTGGGACGAAAAGCAACCTGAAGAGATTCAAGGGCTGCCATTTCATCCAGAAAAAACAACGGTTTTGAGTGGTTGAGAACGTGAGAACGTTGCGGTGAGGACGTAACCATCAATGACCACCATTATTGTGCCATGCTAACCGACTATTTGATGCCTGAGATTGAAGCTCTTGATCTCCGTGACATTTGGCTTCAACAATACGTCGCCATTTCCCACGCATCGCATCAATCAATGGATTTATTGAGAGAACACTTCGGTGAGAAGATAATTTCACGTTTTGGGCCGGTCGATTGATATTACGCCATTAGACTTTCTCCTGTGGTGATATGTTAAGTCTAAAGTCTATGCGGACAATCTCGCTTCGATTCAGGCCTTAGAGCAAAACATCACGCGTGTCATTCGCCAGTTTTTAGTCGAAATGCTCAAGTCATCGAAAATTGGACTCAACGGATGGACCATCTGAGACGTTGGAAAGAGCTAATATTCAAAAAAGTAATGCCAAAGAATGTTCCTTCGAATGATAATGAACGTTCTCCATTAAATTTGAACTTTCTTTTTTTTTTTTTTTTTGTAGAAAAGTAGGAAGCCACGAAATGGATGACCCTTAGTATAAAATTATAGAATGGAGTCAGTTTTGCAAATATTTTCTACTGTAAGCCAGCAAAATTCCATTTAGAATTGTTGGTTGAAGAATAATTTGTCCACGAAGTAATATACAATGAATAAGCGGTTTGACTAATGCACACCCTAATGTAGTAGACATCACTCACGCAAACATACTGGTGCATAAATAAATCATTTTACAACACAACAGCGACAAATCCAGTGACCCAAAGGCAAACTGAAAATGAAAAACCCGAAGAAGATGGGGAAAAAATCATAACACATCAGCATCAATATCAGCAACTAACAAAGGTAAGAAATTTTCAGGAAGAGAGAAAATATTACCACAGGCCACAAAAAAATTTAAAAAATACTGCAAAGCGAAAGATTCCTGCGGCGAAGTATGCGCTACTTGATGATAAGCAGGCATTCGTTGGTGCACACAAATGTATATTTGTATACTCCTATGTATATATGTATTTATGAAAATAAATGTTGTTTGGGTTCGTCGTCATCAGTCAAGCGTACATTACAAGTGCGCCTTTGGTATTGCCATACATGCAGCTAAATATGGATTTTACACCTTCTCGTAATAAAAACGCCCAGTAGATAATTTAGGCAAGCGATGGAAATATTAGTGACGTTTTCGGTTCATTATAAAAACCAATACTAAATGCAATATTCAAACGAATTTGTCGAATTTACTTGTATAGTATGGTCAAAATTTCTCTAATGAACTTTTTTAGCGTATCTTATTGCCTTAAACAACGATCAATTCATCCAAATATATATGCAGATCTATCTTAAAACTTGTACACGCGTATCGTTTAGTATTCTAACGTTATCCACTTACATGTTATCTACCACGTAATTGAAATTAGTTTCAAGTTTAAGAAAATAGCACAATAATACTATCAAATGATTCATATTTGAAATCTATTTAAATTCGAGATTTTCAGAAATGGGGTAGCCACTAAATTTTTTCGATTTCGATTAAAATTTTTACATATCCAATGAATGAAATTGAAATTAGTTTGTATGCACTTGAATACAAAAGAAATACAGAGTAGGCCATCATTTCTGCAAATCATATGCCGTGCGATTAGTATTTATGTAAAGATTTTTAAAATCTATATATATAAAAATCAATGCAAATTTTGATGAACACCTTTAACTTGAGAACCATCAAATTACACCAAATTTTTAGGAGTTAAAAAGGGACATTAGGAGAAGGTTAATGTGTAAGTTTTCATAAGATTGGCGCGATATACATGTACAATTCCAAAATACGGGTACATTACCTAGTATGTGGTGTTAAAAGAGAGAGAGAAAGAGTAAAAAAAAATTAAAATAAAAAAAAAAATAAAATAAAAATATTTTAAATTATTAGAAAAAAGTTTTGAAAAAAATTTTAAAAAAATTTTTTTCATTTTCTTTTTCAAAAAAATCGATAATTCAAAAATTCAGTTAGATTTTCTAGATGTATTTATAGGTGTAGCAAAGCACGCTGGGGTTCGCTAGTATTCAATAAGAGATTTTACATATATGTATTGCTGACATTCATAGTTGTTGCTTTTTCCTAATCTTGGTTTTTCAAGTTTGAAGCGGCCCAAAATTCTTTACAAATTTTATTTATTCAATAATTGTTTAATATTCAGACGCTAGAAAAAAAATAAAAATTATCCACTAATCGTTTTTTTATAATGCTCTCAGTGTATGAATATTGCTTTAATCGCTTTTGTGTTTGAAATATTTTTTTCAAAGTTTTTAATTTCAAATTTCCGATAAGAGCTGCATTCGACATGACTAAATAAAGCAAAAAGACAGGTACTCGCAATGTCGTAAATAAGAAATTAATATCAGAAATTCCACATTCATTAATAATAAAAATAAAAGAAAAATTTCTTTAAATACAAAATAACTTTTATTTTATTAACAATTTCACAAGAAATGGTCTAATGGTGTTAAATCACAACTTCTTCGAGGCCATTCAATGTCACAATTTCTTCAAATAATCGAATCTCCAAACCTTTCTCGCAACGATTCGGTTGTTGCACATGTCGTGTGACACGTAGCCCCGTCTTGTTGGAACCAGATGTTGTTGAGATCAACTACTTCCAATTGTGGTCATAAAAATTGGTTATCATCGATCTATACCTCTCTCAATTGACAGTAACGGTGCTACCAGCTTCATTTCGTAAGAAGTACGGACCGATGATTCCATCAGACCAAAAACCACACCAAATTGTCAATTTAAGTGAATGGAATAAGTTGTTCATAAATAATTAATGGATTTTCTTCGCACCAGAATCGACAGATTTGTTTATTTACCGCACCACTCCGATGAAAGTGTCCTCATCGGAGAAGACGATTTTCTTAAAATTTTTTTTTATAGTTTTCAAGTTGTTTAAGGGCAAATTCAGCAAATTTGATCTTGCTGATATCTTGCCATGATGAAATTGTAAACATTTCTGGATACAATGAAAAAAAAGACAGATTATAGCATATTAAAAATGTCCAAAACGACACTTAGAAATATATTATTCGTATTGGCAAACCCTTTATATTACGCGATTGATTTAAAAAAGGATTTCGAAAGATATGCATCTTCTAATAAAACTGTTTCTAAATCCTGCTCCAGCTAAACAACGTAAGCTTGCCAACTCTTTTCTACAAAAATACATTTATTATTTCTGTTTTTTAGAGATTATACCAAATTTTATGTGATGTAGACCGGATTCTGATCCTTAAAAATAAAGTGAATAAATAAATAAATAGATAATTTTATATGCAGAATCTGTGTGACTTAAAAAATGTTTGCAAATTTATTTGTAAAAAATTAATATACTATAATACTCATAACTTCTCTCTTTAAGTGAAATATTCTTATGCCATGGAATTTTTTAAGCTATCGGTAGTATGTAACGTCATAAAATAATCGGTATAAATATTATGTACAAAACTTCATGGAAGACGAATCGAATTAGCCATGTCTGTCTGTCGGTTCGTCCGTATACCAGATAACTCAAATAATGATTGAGATATTTTGGTGAAACTTGGTTCACACATTCTTTGGATCACAAGTACTTACACTAATTATACATTAGGATCCCACCTCTCATATAATGGTATTTCTAAAATGTACAAAAATCGTCCTATAAGAGGACTTTTTACTTTCTACCATTCCATTAATCAACAGAACTCAACCAAACTTGATACTTTTAATAAAGACTAAAGCCCTACCAAAAATGACATAGATCTAGAAATTGACCTAACAATCATATGAGAGACTTTCTATTTATGACCGATATATGGACTTAATAAAAAAATATCGGCGACGATCTCAATAACAATAAAAATTTTATTGCATGGAAAAAATTCAGCATACATAAGGAGAAAATTGACTATAAAAAATAGGAGAGTTCTCGCTAAGCGGAATATTAATTTTTCCCTCTTAGTGACGAACTGAATATCGTTCGTATAAAGTCTTGATTTTTATTTCATCTAAACTTCAATCAACAGTATGACGATAGTTCGATTATTCAAATTTAGCAACTATTTCTATCACTGAGAAATGTTTACTGAAAAATAAGTGCTATTTTGTTGCTGGGATGTATTGCAGCTAGAGTGCAAAACGGCCTATATATACATACATACATACGTAGAATTGTACACCTCACGCAACATACATAATATCATGACACTCTTCACAAAATTGTATGGTCATTGAAAAGTGTCGGTGTTGTTATTATTGTTCTGGTGATATGTAATATTCTCAGTCAGTAGCCGTTAGCAACTGCCAGTCATTCAGTCATTATCTTAGTGAATACAGCAGTTGCTGTTAGCGTTGATGCTGTTCCTATTGAAGTACAGTTGATAAATGCATTAGATATCATTCTATTCGCTGGCTATAATGTATATGTGTGTATACGTGTGTGTGTGTGTGGTTGGAAATGAGGTGAGTAAAACAATAAGGAAACAAGAATAGAAAATTCTGTCGTTTGCTGAAAAGTACGGTTGGTTGCAGGGCAAGCAAGCCTAACACGCTTGCCATGAACATTCACGTAGTCAACGAATATTCACGTGGTCAACGGTGAAATTTTGGGTTTAAGTTAATTTTAATTTCGGGCAAGTATTGCGATTATTCATTTTGCGCCATCGAGTCTACTGTTTCGGACAATATGTGGTGCCGCTGAAAAATGTCAGACAGTTGATGATGCCCACTTAGCGAGTTCGTGCTCATTTTAATGGCCTTCTATATCCTTATCACCAATGGAACACAGAGTTGCAGTCTTTGAGTTAAAGGCAGTTTTTGTACTAAGGAGGTCGTGGGAGAGCTCTGCTCCTGTGCCTGCTATTCACTTTGAATATACATATACTTATAATACATCTCTAATCTAAAGTCTGGCCTTTGGAGCTCATAAAATAATAACAAAAATTTATTATTTCACAAAAACATATCACAGAACATCAACTGATCGACCTATCGACGTTAGGGGTTCAAGAATTTACCCGCGGTAAGGCATACCTGTCGTAAGAGCCGACTAAATTCCATAGTTCCCGCGACAGTCGGGTCTTTATACCGGAACGACCCGAATTTTTATCCGGCCAATGACTGTCACTCCCGCAATGATCCCCGAAGTCCCATTTGGAGAATTTTCTGCGGCTACAACAACAACAACAACAACATGGTTACGTTCTCACTGCAACGTTCTCACCTTCTCAACCCCTTCAAACCGTTGTTTCTTTGGCAATTTTGCTTGTTTAAATACCCATTGCGTCAGAAAAGGGCCTTCTTGGAAATTTTCAAGACCCCATAGAGCAAAGCGATGTCGCTTGATAGTGTCGATCGGCTTCAGTTCTTGCACAAGCTGTATTTTGTACGCTTAGAATTTAAGATCTCTACGTAAAATGCGCCAAGTCGTTCCATACATCAGTCCGAGGTGCTGCGAACGGCACCGAATCAACCCACCACGGCCTTCGTGTAGACTCACAGCTACGGCCGCTATTATTTCTTCACTGTGTTGTGGACGTGGTCTATTCGGTCGAATTTAATCAAATAATGAATGCTGGGTCTCAAGATGGGTGATGGTGTTGTGAATAATATGCTCAGTAGGCCGATTATGGATTGAGCGTAGCGCTCAACAGAACGTGAATTATATTTACTAGCGATCTAACATCGAAACCTGGCTCTTCTTCATCTTTTGCAACATTTGGGTCTATTGAAGCTTCGATCCTGACGCCAATCAGGTGTTTTGCGCCCTTCAACTAGTAAGAGTAATAATTAATTTTGTTCGCTGATAGAAATACAACGACATATAATAAATTTGGTCGAGAGTATGTAAGTAATAAAAGGATAAGATATTTTTACCGATAGTGACAGAATGACTAACTGAGTTGATTAACGCATGTGCATTTATCCGTACGCCTTTTTTAACGCAAACTTTTCACTCAGATTTTGAGTTATTTCAACAAAATTTAAATCCGTTAAGCGTCGAATTTGGTATTCTACACACATAACCTCAAAAAAATATTGTGAGTGAACATCATCGAAGTAGAATTTAACAATTTGCAAAAAAAAAGGACAATGCCAAATGTATCCCCTCTTTCTTGTTAAGTGGTACAATGTGGAAATTGTTTGTACCTAGAGACAAGCAAATTAGAGCTGCGCTCCTGCTAAACTCTTTGTGAAGGCTTAGCATTAACAACTTCGGGAGCATCCTTTGAATCACTTGTATATTTTTCCTCAAATAGCGAGTCAAGTACATTTTAATACATTATTATCAGCTTCCATAGTAGAGCCCACGGACTCCTATTCTTTGGCCTGGGCTTAATTTTCGCTTTGATTTTATTATGCGGAAGTAGAGATCCATTCCAGTTGGTATTACCGACCATTTTTTTTTACTTTGGTTGTCTTCCTTGTTTTTCAATTGTCACTTTAAATGGTGTTGCTCCGCTGCTTGCCTGCATACTCGTAAATGCTTGTGCGTCTGCTGATGCTGAAGTACTTACAGAAGGCATGCAAAGAGATGTCACGCTCCTAATTTTATCTGTCGGTGTTGTACTTTGCGATGTTGTCGATAGAGTTGTGCCGTTTGCCTTTGAACTGCTGTTGTTGGATGGATATTTTAGCGCAATAACAGTTAAGTATGTATTGCTCTCCATCGCTCTTTTGAATTGATTATGGTTAGAGTTTATTTTTTGATTAAAAAAATTTTTAGTGGCGATATCTATACATAACATTTAATTAATACTTAAGAGTTTTTCTTTTTATACACTGCAAATTATTCACGAATGCGAAATAAAAGCGCGTCCGTTCACTTTGCCAAATCACGACTCATGATAAATTAACTACTTAAAGACAAATATCAAATTATACCTTTTTCAACTATTTATTACAGTATTCTTATGTACATATGTACATAACCAAGTAAATAAATGAGGAACATTAATGTCACAATACATTTACATTGGATATTGAAGATATAGGAAATAGGATAAGAAAATTTTGATTGATAACTCATATAACTGAGCCCATAATTAATGTTTCCTATATGCTTGTGTAATCCAATATTATATCGATTTTTATAAACGAGTTTACTATAGATCTTCGTACATACATATGTATATAATCTCATACTATTATTAATAAAATTTTCATTAGCCTCACAATAATCACTGGCAGCCATCAGACAAAATATTTGGGGAATTTATAGTCCATATATTTAGCTAACCAAACAAAAAGTGCTTATTAATTTCAACTTAGGCACAAAACAAATACAAATATATAAAGCATATATAAATACAGTGGCGGACAAAAGTCTACAAACGCCCCCTGTTTTCGTTGAATTGAAAGTCCAAAAAGTTTATTGGAAAATATAACAATACAGTTTATTTCAACTATTTTCCCTTATCATAAAAACCCATCAAAACTAATTTTTTAACATAAAACAGTAAAGTTATCACGAAACTAGTGTAAATCCAACATTGACAAAAGTCTACATACAGTACATGCATAACTTATCTTAGCGCAAAAACTTTGGTTTATATCAGGTAACCTGATCTCTCTAGTATTTAGTTGGTCAGTACAATATATTATTATCTTCAAACCTTTGCTCTTCCATCGCTGCCGAATATATTGAACTTCGATTTGTCTGTAAACAAGACTTTTTGCCAAAATCCATTCCCTTGTCCAAATGTGCTTTAGCGAACTCCAAGCGAAGTTTACGATTTTTTTCCAGAAGCAAGAGGCTTTTTACGTGGCATTTTACTGTGGAAGCCGTTATCGTTCAGAACTCTTCGAATTGTTCTTGGATGGACACACTTTCTTGATGAGTTTGCGATGTTTTCGGATAATTGTAGAGCAATAACTTTAGGATTATGATTCACGTCCTTCAGAATAAAGCTGACGTCTATTCAAGTAAGCTTCTTCGGGCGGCCAACTCGCGGCTTATTTTCGGTGGATCCATTTTTTTTTCAAATTTTTTTACAATAGTCTGTACCTTTGGAAGACTTAAGTTTAATATTTTTTAAATATCACCATACGATTTCTTCTTTTTTCTGTGCTGAATAACCAAGACTTGTACGTCAATGGATATTTCTATTCGCGGAGTCATTGTTGATGCTAATGTGTTTAAACCACAACTAAATTCAATACTAGCGAGTAAGAAAACATAAAAAATAGTGAAAAAGGGTACCTAACCGCCATGACAAGACAGAATATCAACATAACTGCTAGCTAACCAGTGGTGTATGTAGACTTTTGGCAAGGACATTTTTGCGTTTTTTCATCATAATTGTTTTATTTTATGTTAGAGAATGGATTTGCTTTAATAAATGTGATTAGAAAAGGATTTAAAATAAAACTGTATACCTACATTCTCAAGCAAAGCGATAGTACTTTCCACAAAACGAATACAGGCGGTGTATGTAGACTTTTGTCCGCTACTGCACATATATAAATAAATTTCAGCAAGTTAAAAAAAAAAACCCGAAACATTACAAAATAAATGAAACAACAATTGACGAAGACAGACACTTATACTAACCCAAACATATACACATATAAATAAATATTTATGTTACATATACAGTGGATAGAAAAAGTAAGTTGTCTAAGCAACCACCGTTTTTAGAAATGCTCTCGACTTTTTCGCTTTATCGAATATACTTTTTTTATATGTTCGTGCCACAATAGATGATTTTATTGACGATCGCTTGTCCTGGTAAGAAATTTGCGTGGCATTCTATAAAAGTGCTATCAGTGAGTGTGGAAAAAGCAAGTTAAGTGAGCAAATAAGTCTCAAATATTGATTGAAGGTACAAGAATTCTTTATTTTCTAAATTTTGAAATTGAAAGCTTTGATTTTTTTTAATTACATTTTTTGAAATACTGATGCGATTTTTTTACCATGAATCAAAAAAAGTTACTGAAAATGGCAAGGTTAAGCAACTAACGAATGAGGAGCGTTCATCCATAATCAATTCGCATAAAGATGACCACACACAGTGATATATTGCCAAAAAAATTAAAAAAAAAGCGAGGTCGCAATTTGCTATATAGTTATTTCTGGCTACAACAAAGAAAATCAAGTCATCAGGCAGAAGGTATGAAGTCCCCTTCAACGCACACTGTCCATAACTGATTGCGCCAAGCCAATATACACGGCCGCGTTGCAAGAAAGTTACCCTACGTATATGAGGTAAATAGGAAAAAACGAAAAGCATTTTATGAACAGCACATATTAAAACATCGAAATTTTTGACATAAAATGCTCTGGACTGATGAGTCCATGATAAGGCTACGTTGGCATGGTTTACGTTTGGCACTCAACCAAAGAAGAATTGTTATACAGTTAAGTCGGTAGGAAGGGGTTAAATGGTTTGGGGATGGTTATCTGCGACAGGCACTGGCAATCTTGTGGTTTTGTAAGTAAAAAGCTACTGATGAAGTTTATTTAAATATTTATTATTATTATTATTATTTAAATATTTTAAAGAAGTACGCCATCCCCGAGGGTCAACGACTAATTGGAACGGAATTCCTTCTTCAACAGGACAATGTACGCCCCATTCATACTGCAAAAGTCATCACCGAATATTTAAAAAATTTCAACTCCATGCAACAACGATTGGGTAATGCAAAATTATGCACATTGTGGATGATAAACAATTTGATAACTTATTTTTTCTCCATGAAATTTACTGTTTGCTTCTAAGTTTTCTTTTTATAAAATCGATGAATTTATTTTTTATTTTGTTCTTTCAAAAAATATAAACTTTAAAATTTAATTCACCTCGCTGCTTTATATTTCACTTTGATAACTTACTCTTTTTTACCCACTGTATATATATAAATATATTGCACTTGCATGCCACCACAAAGAAAACAGTATTTGTGGTGAACTGACATTCGTCAACTTTAATTATAATATGCTCATGTGCCTGTCAGTCTCCTAAACTTTAGTATGTAGGTGTAGGTGACAAATAATGGTGTTAGAAAAAAAAACGTAGTAAAGTTGTAATACAGCGATATTAACAATGCACTAAGCTTTAATTAAAACTCAATAAATCCCAGCAGTGAAATGTGACCGAATATGAATGTATGAGATGGAGAGAAATAAAGTAAAAAAAAAATTAGTAAGAAAAACCTAAACTCGTGCGAATATGAACCAGCAACTATTTATTGTACTCAAGGTAATCCAATTTCGTTTGACTTCGTTACCATATGTCTACCAAAATTCCATGATATCTATATAGGACTAGTTCAGTTACTTTTAGTTTCTAATTCCGATTGTTTGAATTACACCCCTTTGAGTTTCTTACAACGTTTATGCGTTGAAAATTTAATGAATACCATTCATGAAAATTAACAAAGTGTGCCTGCATAATAACCGATTCACGTATTTTAAAATGCACGAAACGTATACATGACATTTTTGTTTTGAAGTCCTAAATTCACGAGTTTTAAGTGCTGCATAAATACGACCATTTTAGAATCCGTGAAAAAAATAATTCATGAATTGTAAAGTATGAACGTAGTATTTAACAGTAATTCACGTTTTTGGGTTGTAGTTTTTTTTTTAACTTTTAACGGAGTAAATTAAAATATGGAAGGGAAGTAATGCCAGTTAAAAATTAATTTCAAGACCAGTTTGCTTAGAATATATAAATAAAATAAATTCAATTATATTTTAAAATTAAAAAAATTATTTCGAGTTCCACAACTTTTTACTATTGTGTTGTGATGATTTGACGATACATTAGAGCATGAAATCTTAGAGAATCCGGTCAGATGTACAAAGCGTCTTGGGGCATTCTCTAACGCTGTAGTCATAAAGCATACTCTCACACAAAAAAAAAAAAAAAAAAAAAAAAAAAAATGTGGATTTTTTCCATCATTGAAATCAGATTTTCAAATTATTTTTTCACACTCATACTTTTATACCTGCATGAAATTAATCAAAATCGACTAGTCCTTAAGGGGGTATTCTAGTCTAGAATTTTAGTAAATTCGATTTTTGCATATTTTTAAAGTTTAACTATTGAAAAATATGTCTGTAAGAGAATTTTTCAAAATTCAAATTATTTTCGGTGATACAGTTATTTTTCTGACATGGATGCCACGTCGGCTCGGCCTTTACGCGGATTTTGAAACGCATTTTTCACGAAACCGCCTTTTTCAAAACGATACACACGATTACTCAAGTTCTATTACACCGATTTACTTGAGATTTTTGGAAAGTTATCTTTACAGATTTCTGTATATCTGGAACTACACTCATTCGCAAAATTCAATTTTTATTATATTTATTAAATTCAAAAACTCCAAAAATGGTGAAATATTTTTTTTTTTACAAACAGTCGCCATTTTGTGAAATTTTTTTTTCCACTTTTCCGCAGTTCCAGACATTGCGACATTCCTCTATATTAATAATATTTTTTTTCATATTGCTAGAAGGGTTGAAATCGTGGGTATGATCACGTAAAAATTTTCCACGACCCCCACTTCATCTGATGTTAATTCGTGAAATTAAAACATTGTTTTGCTTAACATATTGATTGCTTTGTTATTGATTCATCCATATAGACCCCCCTTTAAGCTATTGAGCACTCTTGATTTTCTGGACTGTTTTAATTATTTCCGATTATGCATGCACACTTCCTTATGGAGTTGAGAGCATCTTGAGAGATGTGATGTCTAAATAAGCTGAGGTCCGGTCATTCGAAAAGGTCTGTGCACATTCTGCACTACTTTAGTTGACTGTTTGAGATTATATCTCAGTGGTAGATGACCCGTCAATACATTCACAAGAATACTAAGTTTGGATCACGTAAAAGTTCGGTCCATCCACAATCCACAATACCTCACAATAATTTTGTGATAAGTTCTACGTTAGAAGGGGACTAGGACCTGAAGTGTTCCTCCATAATTCCCTGCTTTAGACAACATTTGAAGACGCTAAAGGATCTTACATAATTTATCAATTGTGCAAGGCAAAACAAATATCAACGAAATCCAATTATGCAAAGTTAACTTGATAATTACGACGCTACGGATATCTAAGAAATGTATTTGGTTATTCTTCTTACCAAAGCGTGAAAAGTGTTTTTTCAGAGCTATGTTTGAAAGGTTACAACATGGAAGAAAACACCACAAATAAGCAACTTGAGTTAATTTTACCGGTTTTAGCTAAAATCACCTAAACGCTACCTGACTAGGCTCTAAGAAAAAACGAGCAAAACATATCTATTAACCAAATATTCTTTGGAATAACCAATTTTGTTTTGATTTTTACATAAATACTCTAGTTTCACAAAACAAAAAAAAAAAACCTTTTATATTTTGACAGCTAACACCAGCGGTGTAAAGTGAATGTAAATTATAAGCCGATTGAATAGTAGCCAGCTGGACGTTCCTTTGCTGGAAAACAACTATTATAACACCATCAGTTGTAACTTTTTGCACCGAAACGTTGAAATCAACTCGCTTATTTTAATTTGCTTTATTCTTCACACCATTTTACCACAATAACTTTATAAATCGTTTGTTTTCTGCCAAAACTACTGTTCCGTACAGAAAAAAAAATATATTTTTTTATACTTTTATTACAAAGAATAAACATAAGTAAATTAATCGGTGACTACACTGTGATATAAATGAAGGTTTACATCTCCCATAACAAAACTCGACACGTAGATGGATTGTATAGGGTTAAAAAATACTATTTTTTCCTTATGAATGAAAAACTACAAAAAATAGAAAAAGTTTTACGATAGTGCCACCAATCGTGATTTTAAGTTAAAAATAAGCACGAAAAATGAATATCCTGACCCATTATTGTATGATTAAATTTCGCATAAATAGTAAACTATGAGACGAAACTCTGACCTGTAAGGCAAAAATCTGTTTCAGAGTTTTGTTATGGTAGGTGTAAGCCTGTAAGGCTAACATTGAATTTTTTTATAATTTAATTACTTATTGGGTGCACAAATTAATTGGGTCCTTTCTCAAAAATGGCTCCATCTGCACATTTTGGTCGATCTTGGAAGCGATTACCGATTTCATTGAAAGGTTTCACATCTGTCAACAATTACTAGTGTTTACCAGTGTCTGTTTCTGACAACAATATTTTTGCCTTTTATTTTATTTTATATTTTAATTGGAAGAAAAATGTAGCTGATTTCCATCGAATGTTTGTGAAAGCTTTGTTGAATCTGTGCCGACCAATAAGTCATGCAGATAGTGGTCTTGAAGCTTCACAAGTTGTGGTTTTAGCGTCGAAGGCAAATTGCCTCTTGGCCAGCAATGTGCGAAAAACGGCCAGAAACCCCTGGGATGCATGACAAGGTGTGTTTGAAACAAAACACTGCTGGACCTCAAGTAGCTATAACGTTCAAAAATCATTTAGAAACGATGGAATGGGAGGTGTTACCCCACCCGCTGTATTCTCCACACCTTGCTCCTTCCGACTATTTGCGACGGGTGCAAAAATATTTGGGGGAGGGCTGTTCACCGGTTCAGGTCTTTTGAAAAAATTGAAGAATGGCTCAATGATTGGATCGAGGGCAGAGAGAACTAATGTTAGAGATGACAATCGAAAATTACAAGAGAGAAGAGAAAAGAAGTTGCTTTCAAAATTGAATTTGATGTATTTTCCCCTTTTTTTAAAATAAATGTTCAAAGCTTTTATGTTATTTATGGAATTAAAATTGGTGACAAACAAAGGGTCTAATGGATGTCGGAGAAACTTATGAAATAATTTCTTTAGAAAATGTTAAACATATATCTGATAGCATGTGATGTGATACAGAGAACTTCGGAATGTTCAAGCTAAATTCATTTTACAGTTTTCCATAAATTGTTTCTATGTTCTTACACATACATACGAGTAGATCTTTACATATGTATATTAGGAATTCAACGATTTTTGGAGTTTTAGAGATACAACATTTTTAGTCTCTATTATTTTTTACTTTTTAAAAATCCCGTTAGTTGAATAAAGTTCATATATATGGTGTAATATGTTGTTTGTTAAAATACGAACCGAAACATTAGATATGAAGGATATAAAAATACAGGCATTCAAACATGTATACAATTATGGGTGGAGTTAATGTACGTGAGAACCATGTTATCTTCCCTCGTTGGTTCACTTTTATTATATTTTTCATTTTTTTTTTTCATTTTTTCAACTATAAGAATTACATCAATTCCCTTGAGGAGAAGACAAGAAGTAAATTCAACTAAAGCATTAACACCACCTTAACATTAACAGCAAGTGCAATAGTAGCTAACAGAACGACAATAGCAACTTAATATATATACAATTTCTGTAGTTGTCGAAGCTTTTGCTTTGCTGTCATATGTTGGTGTACTGGCAACAATGAGAAAAAATTGTTAAGCAACAACTTTTCGCTTAACAACAATTGTGCACAAATCAACTATAATTAACAAGCAGACACTTGTTCCAACACGCATGCACATAGTACATATCTCACTTGTAGCAAAAGGCCAAAATATTAGAAAAAGTACTAATTTATAGCTAGTGTAAAAAACGTACTAGTTTGAAAATGGAAAATTTGGTATTTATTAAAAAAAATAATAACTTCACAAATTATTTATTAATTTTTTTTTAGTATACAGCAAATATGTCGAAAATGTATTTATATAGGGCTTTCCAATAAGAGTGATATGATTACTTAAAGAAAACACTAATTGTTAAGGAAATTCAAATATTTTTTTATTTAATGTGAAGTACAATCGATACAATTAAGTTCTGAATATAACATCCACGACTTCTTTTGCAGGAACAAATTCGATGAACCCAATTTTTGAGCACTTTTTCCACTAAGTCAAGTCGTATGTCACGTTCAATACTGAATTTTAAAGCTTGAAGAGTGTGTGGTTTATTGCTAAAGACCAATGACTTCAAATAACCCCACAAAAAGTAGTCTAGTGGTGTTAAATCACAACTCCTCTGAGGCCATTCACTGTCACAATTTTCTGAAATAATCGAATCTCCAAACCTTTCTCGCAATAAATCGGTTGTTGCGCGTCTTGTTGTAACCAGATGTTGTTAAGATCAACTTCTTTTAATTGTGGTCATAAAAAGTTGGTTATCATCGATCTATACCGCTCTCTATTGACAGTAACGGTGGTACCAGCTTCATTTCGAAAGAAGTACGAGCCGATGATTCCACGAGACCAAAAACCACACCAAACTGTCAATTTAGCTGAATGCAATGGTTATTCATGAATAATTTGTGGATTTTCTTCGCACCAGTTTTGTTTATTTACCGCACCACTCAGATGAAAGTGAGTCTCATAAGAGAAGATGATTTTATGGTGGTCCATGGATGAAATTTTAAACATTACTGAAGACAATGAAAAAAGGCAGATCATGACATATTAAAAATGGCCAGAACGACACTTGGAAAAACCCTTTATTTACGATTTTTTCTCCCCTGTTTAGTATGCTGTATTCGTTGTTTTACAAAACTGGTTCATAAATTAATTAGATAGTTTGCATTAGTTCATTGCTTAAATGATAAAAAAAAAAATCATTTATTACAAACAGAATTTCAAAGGAACGAAATACAAACTTACATCTAAATCGGAACTAGTAATATATATGAGCATTGTGAAGTGGGATAAGACTAGACTAAATCTGAGTAAAGATGTGTGTGTTGGCGAGCGTATGAACTGCTTGGTCAACAATGTGGCAGCCACAAACTCATTTAAAATGAGTAACTATTATTATAACATTAATTTACAAGAGTATTGTAGCTGTCAGGCGACATATAAAAAAAATGTCGACAACCACCACAATATCAATAAGATTAACAAAAACAGTTCCATTGAGTGACATACATACATAAGTATGTATGACACCGAGATCTATAGCGAGTAGATATACGTACATATGTATTTTGAGTATTAAGCGAGTATATGCCAACAAACCAAATGAGTAGTGATACTCTACAAACATCTCTCAACCTTGACAGATTAAATTCAACTCTCCTAGTACATTTCCAACAAGAAAACTCACTTTCCCGTATCGGAAAAGGCAAGACACGAAAAAAATCGGAGAGAAAGTTTTCTTCAACACTACATATGTATATATCAATACATAATCTGAAAATATAACACGTTTACTACAGTGACACCTATCGGATATAAAATTATCATTCAAGACAGAAAAATAAATTAAAATGTTTTGCACACGCATCGGTTGAGCAGTTTAAAAAAATAATTTATTGATAATAATTCTCTATAATAATTCCCTATTTAATGTTCGCTGTGTAAAAATACTAGAAAAGCAGTCAAGATAAAAACTACAACAATGTAAAGCAAGCACCGTGTGGTAATTTCAGTTGGACAGAGAGAGAAATGAAAAGGACGCACACAATCTATGCACAGTCACACATGAACACATTCACTACCGCCATAACTAGTATAAATGACACTAAAAAGGCTACAACAACAATTTTATAACTATTTATTTAGCTAGGAGTGAAGCGAGTGAAAAACAAAAAAAGGGTATATTTATAAATAAAACTATGTCTCCTTGTCCCTAGTGGCCATGTGACAACAAAATAGCTAAAAAGGAAATTTACAAGGGTTGGGATTAAAATAAAACAAAATACATAGAATGAAATACAGAAAAAAAGAAAATAAAACAAAAATCAAATGAAAAAAAATGAAATATAATATAAAAATAGAATATAGTAAAATAAAACAAAATAGAATAATATAAAAAAAATAAAAATAAAATAAAATAAAATAATATAAAATAAAATAAGATAAAATGAAATAAAACAAAATAACATAAAAAAAAATAAAAAAATAAAAAATAAAAAAAAAAATGAAAAACATAAATTATAAAAATAAAAATAAAATTAAAATCAAATTAAAAAACATAAAATAAATAAAAAATAAAAATAAAAAAATAACATTAAATAAAATAAAATAAAATAAAATAATTTAAAAAAAAAATAAAAAATAAAAAAAAAAATTAAAATAAAAAATTAAAAATAAAATAAAATAAAATAAAATAAAAGGAAGCAAAATTAAATTAAATTAAATAGAATAAAATAGGATAAAATAAAATCAAATAAAATAAAAAATATAATATAATAAAATAAAATAAATAAAAGTAAAATAAAATTAAATAAATAAAATTATATAAAATAAAATAAAATAAAATAAAATAAAGAAAAATAAAATAAAATAAAATAAAATAAAATAAAATAAAATAAAGAAAAATCAAAAAAAAAAAATAAAATAAAATAAAATTAAAAAAATAAACGAAAAAAAATTAATTAAATTAAAAAAAAAATTAAAATTAATAAATATAAAATAAAATAAATAAAATAAAATAATATAAAATAAAATAAAATAAAATATAGTAAAATGCAATAAACAAGGTTAAATAAAATAAAATAAAATTAAACAAAAAAAAAATATTAAAAAAATAAAATACATTTAAACTTAATATATAAAATGAACTACTATGAAAAGAAAAAAGAAACAAAAAAATTAAAAGTAAAATTAAATAAAATGATATTATTAAAAATATAGCAATAATAAAATGAAATAAAAAACTAAAACTAAATAAAAAATAAAAAATAAAGTAAATAAAAATATAATAAAGTAAATTAAATAAAATTGAATAAAATAATGTAAAATAGAATAAAAAATTAAGTAAAAAAAAAAATTAACTAAAATAAAAAGAACAGAGAGAAAAAAAATTAAACGAAAAACTGAAATTAAATAATGTATATATATAAATAAAAAAAAAAAAAAAATAAAAAAAAAAAATAAAAAAAATAAAAAAAAATAAAACACAAATTATAAAGTAATTAAATTAGATAGATTAAAACAGAATAACATATAAATTCATCTAAAAATTTCATAGATATTTCTTTATATGGCTGCCTATGTTAATTTTTCTTCGCATGTTGCCCTTAGCGTGACGTACAATCTGCGGTTGTTTGTGGTTTTTGGTACTTTTTTCGCGAGTGCGGGTTTTGTTGCCCTTATTACTGCTTTTCTGCTCGATTTACTGCGTTTTTTCTACCCTCTCCATCCATCTAGTGTCAAATAGGTTTTTGTTTGGTTCGTCCCCTTGTGATTCTTTTATATCACTTCTGTTGTTAGCTGCTTTTGGTGCTGTTGTTTTGGTTGTTATTATTGTTGGTTAAGTTCGTTTTCATTCATTTAACACACATGCATATGTATGTTACTACAATACATTGATACATTCATATGCTGCCCGTCCCGCTTGTATTTAGTTTACTTTTCAGAGTTGGCAGTCATGTGTCGTAATTACATGGCACTTGACGCTTGGCAATTTGTTTTCAGCGTTGCCATTCAACATTGTTAACACAATACAAAGAAAAAAAAAACCGAAACAAAACCATGCAACAGCACAAACTGCAAACTATTGTCATTTGTTTACACTCACATAATTACATATATGTACTTACGTATGTGTATATTTGTATATGTAGTGTTCAGTAAGTGCCAGGATAATAATTTCTAACATTTAAAAACGGCAACTACAAAAATTCGGTTAAATACTGTACGCAGCTGAGTTGATCGTGTGGGAATGTCTTAATAGTTAAATTACAATTACAAAAATAGTCGTAAATAAATGTCAAGCGGTTCTGGTTGTAATGAGAATTTTAAATGCTGCCAATTTTTTTGCTACTTATTTTTTTCTTTTGAACCACCCTTTTTTTGTCTTTGCGATTGCTTTATCTAGGTCTTGAAAAATGTTGTGAAAAACTGTTTGGAATGCTTATTTACCAGTGACAGTGAATACACATATGTACGTCAAACTATTCTGAGCTTATTAGTACCCGGCGTCCATTGCTGGATGATTAGATGAAATCGTTAGATAGGTCTTTGTTACTTCACAAAGCGATTTCTAAGCAACAAGAAAATCATATATTACAAGTATTCAGAAGTATCTCATATGGCCAAGTTTGCTTAGATTTGTAAGCATCCGGTTTGTGAACAAATTTTTTGTGGACTTATTGGCTCCTAGCAGATTCCTACTATTATTCTGTATTGTCTGGTGCATTATTACTGCACGAATAGACCATATTTGAAATTTGAATAATTATAATAATAGTGAAAAAAGTTTCAAGAGATCAGCTCGGTATTAAAGATGATTTAAATATGATTTTCTTCCTTTCGAGGCCTTGATATGGTATATTAACTTTGGTCCGAGGTATGTAAGTACTAGAACGGGGAAGAGATAGACCCACCAAAATTTATATCGATCGGATCAGAACGACGAGCTAAGTATATTTGGCCGTGTCTGTCTGTCCTTCTATTCGCCTGTCATTCTGTTTGAACACAAGCTAGCAATTCTATTTTTGAGATATTGAATGATGTTACTTATATTA
Source organism: Neoceratitis asiatica (assembly GCA_030068015.2). Lineage (NCBI taxonomy): Eukaryota > Metazoa > Arthropoda > Insecta > Diptera > Tephritidae > Neoceratitis > Neoceratitis asiatica. The sequence goes on from CM061529.1 coordinate 44,318,117, forward strand.
TATTCAGAACTTAATTGTATCGATTGCACTTCACATTAAATAAAAAACATTTGAATTTCCTTAACAATTAGTGTGTTTTCTTTTTAAAGAAATCGTATCACTCTTATTGGAAAACCCTATGTAAGACCGATTTTTCAGATTCAAATTCTTGGGTCATAAATCTAAAGACTTGAAATTTCGTATTTTCAACACATATAAGGGAAGCATTCCTTATTGGTATTGAATACTTTTTCTTATTCTTTTTTTATCTTTTGCTATAGTGATGATCGAAAAAAGCTTTCTGTAATGCAATTAAAAAGCACTCAGTATCTAAGCCAACACCGTTAATGTAAGAAAAACCGAGCTAATAAAAGTGTGTAAGCAATTTCACAAAAAAAAAAAAAAAAAAAAAAAATGCTCAAAAGGCGAAAAAGTAACGATTACAGTGGCTAGGCTAGAAAACGCATCAAAATTTCATAAAACCTAGAGAAATAAACTGTGCTCACGCAACGGTACAAACGAAAACCACCACATAAAAAATGTCAAAGTGTTAATGTTGTTTGGCCACAGTTTGTTTAACAGCAAAACCAGTGGTGCTTTTAAAGGAAGGAAAGGTTTTTTTGTGTCGGTTGGTTTGAAGTACAACAGAAATGCGAAGTAGAATGTTGCTGGTTGGTTTAAGGTTGCCAGTGTAGACTGAGTGCGCAGAAGAGCTTAATAATAAAAAAAATTGAGTTATTTTATAACTAAGTATTACTAAAGTCAATTAAAATACAACTTGCATATTTTTAATGAAAAAAAAAAAAATTGTGAAAATAAAATGAATTAAATTGAATATAGTAAGTGAACATCGGGGGAGATTTGTAGCGCAACTAATTTACCGTTCACCCCGATGCTTATAATGTAAAAGAAATAAAAGTTAATGAAAGTAATATGAAATAATTCAATCTTTATTTAATGAAATGTTTTTCAAGATATAAGTATATGGACCTATGAACAGAGCAATATTTCCCTTTCAAATTTTAAAACGTGGCAAGGACCGTACATTTTCCTCAAAACTTTTCTCTCGAAAACTTTGAAAGCCGACTCATCGGCTATCGACATCGTCCAGGCTTCCGCACCATATTTCAGGACGGGAATGATGTGTGACTTGTACAATTTGGTTTTGGTTCGTCGAGAGGGGACTTTATTTTTCAACTGCCTACTCAGTCTAAAGTAGAACCTGTTGGTAAGAATGATTCCGTGTTTGATTTCAAGGCTGGTATTGTTGATGTTGTTGATTTTGTTTCCAAGATAGACGAATTTATCTACGACTAGGAAGTTATGACTGTCAACTGTGACGTGGGAGCCAAGTCGCGATTGCGATGACTGTTTATTTGATGACAGTAGATATTACGTTTTATCCTCGTTCACTATCAGGCCCACCTCACTTTGCTTTTTTGTCTAACCTGAGAAATTACGGTGCGGTTGTTATGGCCAATAACAAATATTATGGGCATACGCTAACAATTATACACTCTTGTGGAAGATTGTACCTGCTCTATTTATATGTCGAGGAAGACTTCCAGGACCTTTGTAGGGCCAATTCTTCTTTAGTATCGCTCACCATACTAACTTTCCATATGTTAGAAGGATCTCATAAAACTTTTCTAAAGCCAATCCACCATTTGGGTATAATTATTGATTATTTTTTGTCAAAGCTCGTATTATTTCCTCCAGCATCAGATTGAGGAAATCATACGATAAAAAGTCACCCTGTCTGAAGCCTCGTTTGGTATGGAAAGGCTCGAAGAAGTCCTTCCCAATTCTGACTGCGCTTCTGGCCTTATCCAGGGTCAGTTTACATAGCCTTATGAGTGTTATGGGGATATCATATTCAGACATAGCGGCGTAGCGGCAGCTCCTTATTGGGCTGTCAAAGGCGGCTTTAAAATCGATGAAAAGGTGGTTCTTTTCTGTCGGATATTCTTCAGGATTTGGGGCATGGTGAATATAAGGAGGATTATCCCACTATAATCGGCGCAGACAGTGGGGTCTCTTTTTATTGGATTCGTCGAACATGCTTTCGTCCGACCATATTCTGCATAGAAGCTGATGCATGCACCTTTTCAGTTCTTCGCCGCCGTATATGATTTACTCTGCCAGTAAGCTATCGGGTTCAGACACTTTGTTATTTTTTAAGCTGGCAACCGCTATTCGAACTTCTTTATAGCCGGGTAATAGAATGTCTATACCATGGTCATCGATTGTAGTTACAGGTTCCCCATCTACGCTTTCCACCATCTGTCTGCAGATTACCCCCTTGTTCCCTATATGAGCTTGCTCCTGTCTTGAAACCTTCTGTAGAAGTCTCCAGCATTACCCTGGTCGGCCAGCTTCTCAAGTTCTTCATATGCACACATTTTGGCCTCATTCTTTTTTCGTCTGCAAATGCGTCTCGCTTTCTCCTTCATCTCTCGATATCTATCCCACCGCGCACGTGTTGTATTCGATCGTAAAGTTGCGAGGTAGGCAATCTGTTTTTTCTCCACTGCATGGCAGCAGTTTGCTATTTCGTTCCACAGTTCCCTCATGTGGAGTTTCTGATGAGTGATCTTAGAGAGCTGGTGTCCAAGCCGAGTAGAAGACCTGACTGTCTGCTGTGATTGCATATTTTCGACGACGAGTCTTCCTTGTGTTTGTCGACTGTTATTCTTTGCAGCACAGAGGCGAGTGCTATCCTTGTTGCTACAAGGTACGTATAGAACACTGGATACATCTCTTATGTCTATCACATAGTCGATGTGGTTGCGTGTTTTTCGATTTGGCGACGGCTGGATGAATTTTCATGTGCTGGAATCTGATACTACAGGCAACCATATTTTGGAGCCCAGTGAAGTCAATTATTGAACTTGGCTTACGCTTTTTTACGTTGGGCTTCGAATAATATCTACTGGAAGTATTTACTGTTTTTCAGCAACAGCACTATTATTAAGGTAAGGTTAAAATAGTGTTAAAGGTATAGGTATAATAGGTAGGCTCTAAACTTGCTATATTTAGGAGCGTGGCCTAAGATGTAAGCCTAAATTCTGTTAAGCTTGAGTCATAAAGTCCATAATTTGAACTCTCTTCTATAATTTTTGCTCCATATTATATAAGTCATCATTGGTATCATACTTCCAAATGCGAAACATCAAGTGAAACCAAATTTTCCCCCTTTGTCTTTAGTGCAATTTTTTGCTTTAATTTAAAATATTTGACGCCGTTTTAGTACTAACACTCTTAAGTTTATTTATTTAAATAATATATTATATATTATTTCATTTATATTATTTTATATTGATTATTTCTATTTTTTTTTGGTTAATATATTTTTAATTTAATTAAAATTATAATTTTTTTATATTTAATTTAGAATTTTGAAATAAAATAAATTTAACTTACTTTTGTTATATTTTTAATTAATTTTATTTCTATAAAATTTGTTTTACTTTATTTTTTTTTTTTAATATGAAAAATTTTAAATATTATTTTCTTAATTTTATTTAATTTGACGAGCCGAGTTGATATAGCCATGGCCACTTGTCCGTCCGTCTGTTTGAATGCAAATTAGACCCTCAGTTTATGAGAAATTTCAACCAAACCTGGTAGACAGATGCATTTATACGAATATTTATTGCAACTGGCCAGATCGGACTAATGTAGCATATATAAAATCGATTATTCAGATTGAGATTTTGTGACATAAATCTCTCAAAAATGCCTCTAAAAGAGAGCAATTCTATTGTAGACATTTTCTTCGTCGAAGTGGAGCTCTGACTTGAGATATGCTCTAAAAATTTTTAATTATGGTTCGATTTTCCTCAAATTTTATTTTATTGTATCTTTTTTTTAATTTTAGTTTTGTTTTATTTTTTTATTTTATTATTATTATTTCGTTTTTAATTTATTCTATTTTATTTTATTTATTTTTCTTTTTATATTCTATTTTATTTTATTTGCAGCATTACATTTTAGAGTATTTAACTTTTCTACTTTGATTTTAATATTTTATTTTATTTTAATTTAATGTATTAAACATATCAAATGGTTTATTAATGTTTGAGTGTGACCTTCCTTGAGATTTTTACACATAAGTATACTAGCGAAGTGCTATTAGTTGATTTAACATCGAAATTTTTCATGTCTTTGACACTTTGGATTCTTTTCGGCCTAGACACCAGACACCAGTGTTGTCTTTATACTTATGTCATTCGCTACTTCATAAATCTTTTTGCAAGTATTCCTAGTTTATTAGAAATTATATTAAAATTATTTATTTAAGTTACTTATTAATCTAGTTAATAAATTTTAAACTATTTAGGCATTGCTCTTGCGAGTTATAGAAAATTAATATAAATAGAGTGCATGGGTTCTTTAAATAATCGAAAGTGCCAGCCAAGAGCGAAGGGTTAATGTTAGTCAAAACTTCAAAAGGCTTAAGAAAAGTTTTTGACGTACAACAAAAACTGTCTACTGCCATAGGAATGTAAACATTTCACAGGATTTGATCCACATCAATATTCATCATTCAGTTGTTTTTGTTTTCTGCTAAACCGACAGACGAACGCAAACATTTTCTTAAATATTATTTTATTCATTGAAAATTGTTATTGTTGTATTGAATACATAGCTGCTGTTGTTTTTGCTACATTTTAAGTGAAGCAAATGAAAACACAATGACAGCGCAGATTAGTTTACTTACATTAATGGAATTTTACACTAATAACAAATAGATTAAGTGCTCGCTATCGTTACTGCATTAAGTGTGTGTGTATGTGTGTTTTCACTAATGTATATATGTGTACAGTTGGGTAGGTTTGCTAGGAGGAGGGATTCTGTTAAGGTATAACTCTAGGCGCAAGAGCACTATTGCCCTGTGTTTGTTCAGAAATGGCACGTGTAAGTCTTTGAATTTAGACACAATTGCTCTTCTTATTCTTACTTTTAGCTTATATATATATTTTGACATTGCCATTAGCTTTAATCGACAGCTTATTTAGTAATTTATTTATTATTATGTAATAAAGTTTATGGCAAACCATTTGTTTGCTCTAGTAATTTATCATAATTGCACGTCGGATGTGTGTATTATGCGCGTGACAAAATTGTAAATTTTTTAGGTTGTATTTATTTAGTTTAAATTCTAATTGCTGGTGGCATGAGTTACTGAAATTTTGGTTATTCTAGTTTTTGAATTCACTGAAAATTTTGATTAACTTGTGAAATAGTTCGATGATTGTTTATCGATCAGAGTTTAAAAACTTTGGTATACTTCCCTTATTTATATGATTGATCATCTTTTATTTCATCTCAAACTGATTCAAGATGTTCTTTAAAAACATAAAAATTTTGATTTAAACCTTACCTTTGTATGTCATAAATATTTTGTATGTTTTCGGTGAAACTAAACTCAAATGCGTGTTCAGAAAATTAATTTTCCAAAACCAAACACTCTGAATTATGTTTACACTTTATACTTGACGTTACCACTGTACAAAGTTGTAAAAAAATTGACTACATGAGGAAGCTATAAGTTTCACAGTATTCACATATTTATTTCCATTTATTTCGGGTTATGAAAAGTTGAACTTGAAATGGTATTATCTTTCTTACGAGCACCTTAACTACTTGACCAAAAAAAAGTAAAAAATTGATTTTTATTTGAATAGAAACTTAAGATTCCTTTTTTATGATTCTTTTCGGGAATTAGTCCCCATTGTGGACACAATTATAACATTTTTCAGCAAAAGTAAATATAAAAATATAGTTCCGTGTTATATTCATATATATACATATATATATATATATACATATATATAAAGGGTGATCCAAGTAGAGGTACTTTTTAATAGAATTGTTTTGACAAATCACACATGACTCGTGCCCAACTTTCTTTTTATTTTTATTCAGGATTATTTAGCAATTCATCGTGAATAGACTCACGCCTGAACAACGCTTGCAAATAGTGCAATTCTATTTCGAAAATAATGGTTCTGTAAAGAATGTGTTTCGCGCGCTTCGATCAACTTTTGGTCAACATAATCGGTCTACTGAGCGTACTATTCGCAACACCATCACCCATCTTAAGACACAGCATTCATTATTGAATAATATTCGACCGAATAGACCACGTCCAGCACACAGTGAAGAGAATATAGCGGCTGTTGCCAAGAGTGTACACGAAGACCATGGAGAGTCGATTCGATGCCGTTCGCAGCAACCTGGACTGACGTATAGAATGACTTGGCACATTTTACGTCGAAATCTTAAATTGAAAGCATACAAAATACAGCTTGTGCGAGAACTGAAGCCGCTCGAATTTCCCAAGCGACATCGCTTCACTTTATGGGCTCTTGAAGTTCCAAGAAGATCTGACGTTTTCGAGCCAAATTTTCTTCAGTAATGGGTCCCATTTCTAGCTCAATGAATATGTAAACAAGTCAGATTGCCGCATTTGTACCGAAGAGAAACCTGGAGAGATTCAAGAGCTGTCCTTTCATCCAGAAAAACAACGGTTTGGTGTGGTTTCTTCCGGTGAGAACGTAACCATCAATGCCGAACGTTATCGCGCCATGCTAACCGACTATTTGATGCCTGAAATTGAAGCTCTTGGTCTCCGTGACATTTGGCTTCAACAAGACGTCGCCATTTCCCACACATCGCATCAATCAATGGATTTATTGAGAGAACACTTCGGTGAGCAGATCATTTCACGTTTTGGGCCGGTCGATTGGCCACCAAGATCATGTGATATCACATAGTTAGACCTATTCGTGTGCTGGTATGTAAAGTCTTAAGTCTATGCGGACAATCCCGCTTCGATTCAGACCTTGGAGCAGAATATCACGTGTGTCATTCGCCAGTTACCAGTCGAAATGCTCGAACGAGTAATCGAAAATTGGAATCAATGGATGAACTATCTGAGTCGTAACCGCGGCCAACATTTGAAAGAGATAATCTTCAAAACATAAATGCCAAATAATCTTTTTCAAACGATAATAAACATTCCCCACTAAATTTGAAAATTCCGTTTTTTTTTTAAAGTAGAAACCTCGAAGTGGATCGAACGTAATGTCCAGAGAGTAATAAATAACTTCAAGCACGCAAAAGCTTATGAGTCTAAGCCACGTTCTGTTCGTCCAAGAAAACTGACGGAAAGAGAAGAGCGCAACCCAACCATTTTTGTGAAGTTTAACCCACGTCTAACCAAGCCAACTTTCAAAAGCATTGCATTAAAGTAGCAAAAGAAAAATTCTGAAAAGAACCGTATTTCAGTCGGACGAAGAAAGCACAGAAGCACTTAAATAAGCCTCCAGAGTTTTGAAATAAAGTTATTTTTTCAGATGAGAGTAAGTTTTGCATTTATGAGATAAAACGTCGTAAGATTATTTGGAGGATAAGCGAACAGCGCTGGAAAAGTAAAATCTTGTACCTATGGTAAAAAACAGTGGTGGAGGTGCTATGATATGGGCGTGCATGCAAGTTCGGGTGTACGAAAATTTCAGTTTATTGAGTAGATCATCAACAAGCATGATTATCCTAATATTTTGTAAACAAAAATAAAAGGGAACCGCAGTAAAGCTGGGACTCGGTGAAAAATTTATTTTACAACAGAACAACGACCCGAAGGACACATCAGAAATTGTCAAGCTTTTTTTGCTGTATAATATTCCGAACCAATTGCGTACACACCCGAAATCACCTGATTTTTACGCTATTGAGCACTTATAGGATGTTCTGGAAAGAAAAATTAGGCAGCGTACTATAACCAGCAGGAGTGCGCTTGAAGAGGAATGGGAAGCCCAGAAGTAATAACCAAACTTGTTGTGCCAATGAAAAACCGGTGTCTAGAACTTATTAAAAGACGTGAATATCCAATAAGTTATTGACTTAATATTTATATTTTTTTAATTTTTAGCTTTTTTTTCATCATTCTTGAAGTTAACGCAAACTTTTTCTGTTTGGTTTGAATGACCTTTTTGTTTATAGGTGATCTCATTTTAAATTTATATTCATTATTGATACCAAAGTTTGTGTAGTAGTTACTTTTTATTGAAATAAATAAAATAATGTAAAAAATGTTTATGAATGATTTACTCTTTTCGAGTTTTCATAGTGCAAACAAAATATACTTGGATGAACGCAAGCTTTTTCTGCCAAGCAACAGCTGAGCGGTATGCGAATGTGAAGGTGTTAAAAATATTCGCAAAATCTCTTATATTACTCCACAGGGGCATCCTGTCCCCGCCACTGTGGGTGGCTCTGATAAACTCCTTTTGTTCAGAAAATTTAAACATTAGAACTTGAACTACTGAAGAAAAAAGTAATCAACTAAGACTGCCATACATGAAAAATTTTGATAGTAATTTTATATTTTAGCCAGTGTTCTCATTAAAAGAATTGAATGAAGTACCTTTTTTGTAAAAATGATTTTCTTTTTAATTTATAACCACTTAAAAAATTTAATTACAAAGAGAGCTTTTAATTTCATTTATTGTGGCTCCAACTTTGGCTAGTTGAGTTTCCTATCCGGCTTTGATTTCATGTTGTGTATTTCGTGCCCCGAATATTACTTGCGCTTTGTTTGGTAACGAGAGTGGATTGCTTTGATCCCTTAACTGTCTCCGGACGATTCTTCCGTTGAAATAACATTTATCATTGGAAGAGCTTAAAAAAACACAAAACATATGTTCATTTTCGAAAATTTTGTTATATTTTTAAAACATGTTTTTATTGTATTGGCACTTTTTTTTCTTTTTTAATAGCTCTTCGACCGCAATCTTCCGTTGCCACGCGATTATAGCCACATTCAAGAAAGCGCGCCACTCGTTCCTTCTCCTTGCTGCTTGGCGCCAGTTGAAAATACCAATTGAAACCAGGTCGCCCTCCATCTGATCCTTATAAAGGAGGAGGTCTTTTTCTTCCTATGTTTCCAGCAGTGGCTACACCATCGAATACTTTCAAAAGCTGGAGCGTTTTCATTCATTTGGACGACATGACCTAGCCAGAGTAGCCGCTGTCTCTTGATTCGCTGAACCAATTGCCAAATATCGATTCGGATCCGCCTCTGTGCAGCAAGGAATGCCCGCTAACACAACAAGGAAGTTCGATATCTAAAATATGCAATCCTAGCAGACAGTCAGCAGGTTTTCTACTCGGCTTGCACACCTTGCTCTCTGAGAGCACTCATCAGCAACTCGATATAAGCCGACAAAGGTAATGTTCGAAAATTCTATGAGAATATGCTGCGACTTACAGAAGGTTCCAAGACCGGAGCAAGCTCATGTAAGGACCGAGAAGTTAACCTGCTGACAGATTTCCAGAGCTTACTTAGTGAAAGGAGGGAATACTTCTCCAACCTCAATGGCAGTGAAAGTGAAACCCCCGGAGATGGCGAACACGAAACCCCAATCGATGTCGATAGTGTAAACGTTCCATCACCCGACTATGAAGAAGTTCGAATATAGATTGTGTGCTTAAAAAATAACAAAGCGGGGAGAGTCGATGGCTTACCGGCAAAGCTATTCAAATATGGCGGCGAAGAGCTGACAAGGAGCATGCATCAGCTTCTTTGCAGAATATGGTCGGACGAAAACATGCCCGACGAATGGAAGCTAAGTGTGTTTTTGTCATTTCACAAAAAAAAAAAAAAAAAGGAGACCCCACGGTCTTCGCCAATTATCGTGGAATAATCCTTCTTAATATCGCATATAAGGTCCTATCTAGCGTGTTGTGTGAAAGATTAAAGCCCACCGTCAATAAACTGATCGACCATTATCAGTGTGGACTTAAACCTGAAAGATCCACCATTGACCAGTTATTCACCATGCGCCAAGTCGTGGAGACGACTCGAGAGAAAAGAATCGATACACACCACCTCTTCATCGATTTTAAAGCTGTCTTTGACAGCAAGATAAGGAACTGCATCTACGCCGCTATGTCTGAATTTGAAATTAGGGCAATAAAATGTGTGAACACAAAGTTCAAATGAGTTTAAATATTTCAGAAGGTAATTAACGTCAATCACTGTAGTAAAAATGCCATCGAGCGGGCTTTGTAACCAGACTAAAGTGTATTCTTGTGAGTTTATTGACGTGCTACCGCTAAGATATTACCCCCATAAGTTAGGTAAAGTGGATTCGACTGATTGAAGAGCAGGCACATAAGATGACGAAACACTAGATCCAACTTTCAGCTCAATATCTCAATATCATATCTTTCACGACTTACGTAGGTGGTCAGTAACTAACCAACAAAGTAATGATGTCATACTAGCTGAGTAAAATTAATATAGATGAAAATAGCATTCCCCCTTAATATAAATGGAATCTAAAATAAAATCTGAATTAATGTGGAAAATGTAGAAAAAATATACGTTTGGGAAATTAATGACAAGCAAAGTTAACAAAATGTATATAAACTCGTATGTAAATATTAGTCAATTAGTCACTACGAAATCAATTACAATCTTTCTTTCAGTAAAGAAAACCACACGAAACATTTGAAAAGAGGCATACATATGTATAACTTGCTTTGGTTTTACTTCTGTGCCTTACATAGTATCTAGTACCCGTATATCAGGGCTTTTGTATTATTCTTATATATTTACAGGTGTATTGGTGGCAAAAAAGTTAGTCTTTTGTCTTCAATGTTCTTGATGATGTTTAGCAACTATTAATTTTCCTTGTGAATGTAATTTTTCTATACATCTATACACGTTTGGATACAATCATCTGAGATTACAAGTGAGTAAGAACTAAAAATTTCGGAATTTATATAATTACTTCTCCCAAAAAATGGTATACAAGAGAGAGATAATTGGCTTTTTCTTCATGGTACGATAGTTGTGCAAAATCGTGTACTCAGTGTTCGATGTACATCTAGAATAAGGACTACACAATTATAATTTATTAGTTTTTATACCACCTGAAAGATCTCCAAATTTTGCGTTGACTTATGTCTCACATTCTCAGCAGGAGTTGAACCTAAACTCAACTTATTAAATTAAAGTTTGAAATTAAGGTAAGCCGTTTTTGAAGTTATAGATTTTTAACCGATTTAGATCTCTATCTTTTACCCTTTCCTAATAAATCTATATTAAAATAAGAAAAATTGTTTTCCACAGGATCTTGGGAAGCGATGGATTTAAATGCCAAATATGTCTTAGTTGATAATAACGGGTGATCCATTTCGAGCTTCCCAAATTTTTTAAAGGAATGAACACAGAAAATTCAAAATAAATGGGGAATGTTTATTATTGTTCGAAAGAACATTCTTGGGCATTTATTTTTGAAGATTATCTATTTCAAATGTTGACCGCGGCTACACCTCAGATGGTCCATGCGTTAAGTTCATTTTTCGATGACTCGTTCGAGCGTTTCGACTGGTAACTGGCGAGCGACAAGCGTGTTGTTTTGCTCCAAGCGCTCAATCGAAGCGGTATTTTCCGCATATACTTTAGACTTTACATATCCCCACAGGAAAAAGTTTAACGGTGTGATATCACACGATCTTGGCGGCTAATCGACCGGCCCAAAACGAGAAATTATCTGCCCACCGACGTGTTCTCTCAATAAATCCATTGATTGATGCGATAAGGGGGAAGTGCAGCCGTCTTGTTGAAACCAAATGTCGCAGAGATCACGAGCATGATAACAGTCGCCATTGTAGGTTACGTTCCTACCGGCACCATTTTTGAAGAAATATGGACCGATGATTCCACCGGCCCACAAACCACACCAAACCGTTGTTTTCTGGGTGAAATGGCAGCTTTTGAATCTATTCAGGCTGCACTTCGTCCCAAATATGGCAATTTTGCTTGTTTACATACGCATTGAGTCAGAAATGGGCCTCATCGCTGAACAAAATTTTGCTTGAAAATGTCGGATCTTCTTGAAACTTTTAAAGAGCCCATAAAGAAAAGCGATTTCGCTTGGGAAGGCCGAGCGGATTTAGTTCTTGCACAAGATGTATTTTGTACGCTTTCATTTTAAGATCTCGACGTCAAATTGGCCAAGTCGTTCCATACCTCAGTCCGAGTTGCTGCGAACGGCGCCGAATCGACTCTCTATGATCTTCGTGTACACTCTCAGCTACGGCAGCTACATTTTCTTCACTGCGGTGCTGAATGTGGTCTATTCTGGATGTGGCCGAATATTATGCAGTAATGAATGTTGGGTCTCAAGATGGGTGATGATGTTGCGAATAGTACGCTCAGTAGGCCTATTATGTTGACCATAAGGTGGGCGACGTGCACGAAATACATTCTTTACAGAACGTGAATTTTCCTAATAAAGTTGAATGATTTGGATCACCATTTATATACAAGATCGGGAAGCTATGAAAAATGACACTTGCACGTAACGATCCAACACTCAAACAACCGATTTAAATGCTTAGAACGTGTAGAAAATTGAGAGAAGAGACCAAGTCCGATAAAATTTACGCCTTACTAGATAAATTATCAAAGTTTAGCTACACTTTTTCATAGCGCAGTTAATCAGGAGTACTTATCTCAAGGTTGTACCGGTAAAGAGGAGTATTACCCTGAAGTTAAGCACCTGAAATTGCCGAAACACATTTCATAGCTGCAATGCATATGCTTACTCAGTGCTTCTTCACAATTTTTTTCCAAAATTAACACCGTCATCATTCCTCAGCCATTAGATTTGGTAACCGTCGACTTTTTCTATTTTCTATATTTTATAGGATGAAGAGATTCATAAAGGATTGAGTTTGGCGAAGTAAGGATATAAAAATCGAAATATTGCGATGAGTTTCTCTTATAAAAATTGCTTCAAGACTTTTCTTGTTCGCTAAATTTTGCTTCCCTTCAAATTATTATTAGACATATCGAAGGTTTTGGTCGCTATTCAGCCACTCTCAAAGTAAATATAGGGAAGAAATCCGTGAGATTGAGGCATTAAATGAGAATATAATGTACAACCTTGACTTTTGGTAAAAAAAAAAAAAAATCTCTGAAAATTTCAGGACTCACAGAAAGCGTGAACATTTTAATTAAATTATTTTCCTCTTTTTAACAAATTTGTGCTAACTTTATGTTTTTAAAATTCACATAGCATTTAAAATCACCATCATATATACCTACACAAACGTATGAGATAGACAAACTTAATATTCTAACCTTTATACAAAATAAATCACAACGCCTCACTCTCATATGCTCCTTTTTGGACTTTTACAAACTTGCTATTACTCAACTTCAAAAGTTTTGCTTAATTTATCAGTCTCTTTGAAGCAAGTGAACGAACGGGAAGGGCTTATGTAGACTTACTGAAAAAAAAAAATAGTAATATTTTCCGTAGAAAATAGTAGATAAAACTCTAAAATTCCATATATGTATGTATGTGAGAGTACATCAATTTTTCTACAATAATTTCGTGTGTGTTTGTGCGAGTGATTTAATACACTTTCATCAACTTTACTTTGACAAAATTACAAATGGCATAGAAAACACATACGCATATATGTACATATGAGAAACAAAAACTTGAAATTAAAGTGATGAGTTGCAAAGTGAGATATGAGATTTATTTTGTTTGGCAGGAAAATAGTTTTCGACACATTGTATGTGTTGTACACTGTGTGTGTTTGTTTGTTCTGTGAGCCAGTTTGTATGGTATTCGTTTATGTTTTGTTTTTGAAGATTAGCAGAACAAGCGCCCGACTTTTACGCTCACGTGCGCAAAGCTGAAAAAAATAATACTCAGTATGGAAAAAAAAAATGTCCAAGAGTTGTCTAAAACTGAAAATGTGTTGCAAAAAGCTCAACACACACACATCTACGGGCCTACGACGAACCCACTTGCCCCAATATCCGTGATGTTGGTCTCTTACAGCCAAATTACGATTGTCACTTCCATTTTTTACATTTATCGTTAATATTTTTTTTTTTTTTGACTTGACACTTTTTCCTTTGTCATGTTTTGGGCCATAAATGTTAGCATGCTCTAATCTTGTAATTTACACTCTCTTTGAATTCACATCACACCTTAACGAGCGAAACATACAGTACATATGTAGATTCTTATATATATAAAGGTGGCATGAGGCTTTTGTAGTTACATGGAGCATACGAATAGCATATGCTGAGAGTGTTCAACATATTCTTGCTTGTCACTTGTAAAATGCCCAATAAAAGACGACACTAAAAGCTTGTTTCAGGTACGTACATCTTGATAATTACTTGTAAGCATGTTTTTGCGTTACAATTATATAAGCATTATGATGAACATGTATGTGTGTTATGTAAAGGGTGATCCAAGTAAACTTACTTTTTTCAATAGCCTTTTTTGACAGATCACGCGTGAGTCGTGTCAAGCTGTCATGTTATTTTTGTTCAGTTTGTTTGGCATTTCATCATGGAAAGACTTACGCCTGAACAACGTTTACAAATCATTCAACTTTATTACGAAAATCCGCGTTCTGTTAAAAATGTATTTCGCGCACTTCGCTCAACTTATGGTCAATATAATCGGCCTACTGAGCGTATTATTCGCAATACCATCACCCATTCTGAAACCTAGCATTCATTAGTGGAAAATATTCGATCGAATAGACCACGTCCAGCATGCAGTGAAGAAAATGTAGCGGCCGTAGCTGAGAGTGTACACGAAGACCGTGGAGAGTCGATTCGGCGCTGTTCGCAGCAACTCGGACTGACGTATGGAACGACGTGGCACATTTTACGTCGAGATCTTAAATTGGAAGCGCACAAAATACAGCTTGTGCAAGAACTGAAGCCGCTTGACCTTACCAAGCGACATCGCTATTTCTGGCTCAATGGGTATGCAAACAAGCAAAGTTGCCACATTTGGGAAGAAGAACATCTTGATTAGATTCAAGAGCTACCATTTAATCCAGAAAGAACAACGTTTTGGTATCAATGGCCATGATAACCGACTATTTGATGTCTGAAATTTAAGCTTGTGATCTCCGCAACATTTGGTTTCCACAAAACGGCCCCACTCATCGCATCGATCAATGGATTCATTGTGAGAACACTTCGATGAGCAGATAATACCATGTTTTGAGCCGGTGACGCATGTCTTTCGCCAGTTACCAGTCAAAATGCTCGAACAAGTCATCGAAACTTGGACTCAGCGAATAGACCATGCTGCGGCCAA
Organism: Neoceratitis asiatica; assembly: GCA_030068015.2. Classification (NCBI taxonomy): domain Eukaryota; kingdom Metazoa; phylum Arthropoda; class Insecta; order Diptera; family Tephritidae; genus Neoceratitis; species Neoceratitis asiatica. The sequence goes on from CM061529.1 coordinate 44,333,263, forward strand.
CGTTTTGAAGAGATAATCTTCAAAAAATAAATATCAAAAAATGTTCTTTCGGTTGATTATAAAAATTCCCCCTTAAATGTGAATATTCTTCTACTAAGCTTCACCAGGGATTTGGTGAAAAAAACTTTTAATGTGAAACATAATACCTTGCCTCCCGCCCAACCAACGGAGTAGAAGTAAAATCCAGCAGACCTGTTACCGAAACCAGGCGCTACAACACGGACTGTACTGAATCCGAAACCGATCGCAAAAGGTCGTGGTTACATACGAGCAAACGAGACAGAAAAACCAAAGTTGGTGGAATGGAAATTAAAATCGTTACACAAACATCTGGATGGATCGTGAATTTCATATTTGGTTTTGCATAAACATAAAGAAAAGTTCATAAAGTGACTAGCTGATCTTAAAGGGATACTAAAGTTATTCTCGCTAGGTAGGAATGGACTATTGATACTACCTCTTCTCAGCTTTTTAAAAATAAAACTCCAAGCATCTCTCGTCGACCCTGGAATGAAGCGAATTAATAAGTCTTAATCGGCTTTTATATGGAGGGAGATTTTTTTTCGAATCACAATGTAAATTCCTTAACGCCAATAATAAGAATTGTTTTTGTTCATATTCCAATTTATCACTATGCAATTGATAATGTGGATTCCACACCAGGAAACTTTATTCCAAGCGAGCCTAACGAGTGAAGTGTGAATTAATTTGGTAATATATGGGTCATTGAACTTCTTAGCCCACCGTTTAATAAAAGTTAGAATTCCTTTAGCCTTATTAGCACAGGTATTTATATGATTTTTAAAATCTAGCTTAGGGTCCATTGTGACACCCAAGTCAATGAAGTCAGTAACTTGTTCACTATTGTGATTTTGAATCATATAGCAAAGATTTCACAGAGAAGGACATTTACCTTACCACCTTACCAAAATATTTAGGTCACATTGAAAGAGTTTTCTATCTTCTATAGAACGAGCTTAACATCATATGCTTACATAAGTGCTTTAGAACGACAAGCCACATTTGGCAGATCATTTATGAATAAGAGGAATAGTAAAGGACCTAGATGACTGCCTTGATGTACACCAGATGTTACTGATATTTGACGTGAAGTACTAGAGTTAAAAATTACTCTTTGCATTTTACCTAACATATATGATGAAATCTATTTCAGTAACGATGGTGGAAACACAAACATATCGAGTTTATAGTGAAATATTGAGTGTGAGACCTTGCCAAATGCTTTGCTGAATTGATGATCATTTTTAAAACCATTACTGACATGGGTAGTGAATTCCAGTAGTTCGATGAGGTGGACTTATTTTTACAAAATCCGTGTTGCGAAGTGTCAATAATTGATGAAACTGAGTGAGATAGTTGGTCAGTTATAATAGCTCAAAAAGCTTTGGGAATAAAACATAACTTTGCAATGACCCGATAGTTTATGATATAAGAACTACTACCAGATTGATGCAGAGGTAAAATATATGACGGAAATATATTTTGCCTGATTTAAGCATTGAATATGTTCGTTAATTTTGGATATAGAAATTCGTTTTTTTATTCGCTAAACGGAATTCGTCGTTGCCAACGCGCAAAAGGTTATAAATCTTCCGCTAAACCTTTCTCTCGAAAATTCCTAGTGCCATCTTATTGGATGTCAACATCGTACACGCTTCTGCACCATACAGCAAGACGGGAATAATGAGCGACTTGTAGTGATTGGGTTCATTCGTTGAGAGAAGAATTTATTTTTCACCTGTTGGTAAGAGTGATTCTGCGATAGATTTCGGAGCTGATATTGTTGGTGTTGTCAATGCTGGTTCAAAGATATATGAAATAAACTCTAAAGTAAAAACAAAGTTATGACTGCCAACAGTGACGTGGGAGCCAAGTCGCGAATACGATGACTGTTTGTTTGATGCCGGAAGATATTTTCTCTTGTCCTCGTTCACCACGAGACTCATTCGCTTCTCTTTCTTATCTAAACTGGAGAAAGCAGAATTACCGGTGCAGTTGTTATGGCCAATGATATCAATATCACCAGCAGTCATCAATTGTGTACATTTGTAAAAGATTGTATCATGTCTCTTTAGCTCTGCTGCTCTTATTATTTTTTCCAACATATTTGAAAGCTCGGATTGGAGAGGTTGTTTCCAATTCTGAGTGCGCTTGCGGTATTGTCCGTAGATTACCTGGTAGATAACCAGGTCTAAAGCCACAATTATGTGCTCCAATCAGTTGGTTGACGGTTGGATTTAATCTCTCACACAATACGCTCGATAGGAAATTGTATGCGATATTGAGGAGGCTTACTCCACGATACTTGGCACAGACCGTGGCATCCCGCCTATTTATGTGGGAATAATCACATATTAAAGAGTTATCCCTGTCTGAAATTTCGTTTGGTAACAAATGGCTTGGAGAGCAAAGATCTGTACGCGCGCTATACACGGTGTTGTTGTTGTAGTGGTTGTTGTAGCGGCTGCACTAACAGCCATCGAGACCATCTAACTAGAGGTCCAGAAACGTGCTTTTTCGACGAGTTCGGACCAAATGGAGAGGGGCGTTAGATGAGTCGGGTTAAGTGGGCATGCAAAGCCGTGGTTATTGCCATGCGGGGATTTGTTACATGCGGAACACGTGTTGGGTATGTTAGGGTCGTGTCTGGATAGGTAGGAGTTAAGCCTGCTACAATGTCCAGAGCTTAATTGTGCCAGGGTTAGGCAGGTCTCTCGATGCAGCTCGCGCTCTTGTTCTGCTATAGATGGTGATTGGACTCCGAGAACACCATTCATGGGAAGATAGTTCACAAAGGACCCTCGGTGAATGGTGCTTATGGCATGTATGTACGCCGTCCTGTCCAGCGGGTCTTGTCTGTATTGCTGTACGGCGTACCGGTAGTCAAGTACTCCCTTCCTGATTTGCCTAGGTTCAGCTTTTTTGAATAAGTGTCTGTTGGGATGATCCATATATTGCATACACAGCATAAAATTATGTTCTTTAATTGAGAGTATAGATGTTTCACTGTATAAGTGGTGCTCCGGCGCCATCCAGAGGTTTCCCGTCTCGATCCGAAGGGCCGTGTTCTGACAAAAGTGGAGCTTTCTCAACTGCGTCTGGCTAGTCCCCGGCGTCCAAATCAGTGCAGCATAGTTTACGACTGGCCGACCAATTACCTTGTATGTCGCCAGAAGTGTTCAGGTGTATTTTTCATAGGTGCTACCGGCTAGCGATTAAAAGATTTCGTTGCGGCTCTGTATTTTGGTGGCAATTGCAGTCGTATGCGGAGTGAAGGAGTCCAGCCTATCATATGCAACTCCCAGTAACTTTGGGTTGTTCGTGGTCGGAATTTTTACGCCACCAACCTTCACATTGAGTTCAGGCCGGTACTCTTTCGTCCACCTGGTGAAAAGGGTGGTAGAGGATTTCGCGGGTTGTAGATGTAGATGTCGTGCAGTGAAGAAGTTGAAAAGATCGTGGAGATAGCAATATACTTTCGAACAAATGCTTCAATATATTTACAAAGTATTTTGAATAGTAAGGACCATCTGAATCTATCCCTCATTCATCAGCCGCCGTATGCTAATATTGTTAATTTTCCAAATGGAAGATCCATTCAGCAAACTCTCTCCGCAGCATCTTAATTTTCTTATATTATCTATGCTAGTTTCAATGAACACTTGATTCACCAAAATGGTTACATGCCATTTCAACTTTTCATTGCGATACTACAGTCGAGATTGAGTGTAATTAGTTTGGACCGCATTTACCTCAGAGATTTGTTGAAATCATTTCGTCTTGAGCTTAACACTTGTCGCGGTTACTGTCACAAACATTAAAGCGACAAATTTTGTTATGCTTTAGGCTTTGTGTGTGTGCGTATGTATGTGTGTATGTGTAATTGTCATCAATCAAAGTTAAACCGCATGAATTATTACTTAGCATGATGAATAAAGCGTAAAATATCCTTTCAATCAAACGCATGAAGCCTAAAGTCTGACAGGCTGTCGCGTGCAATCTACGAAAAAAGAAAATTAAAAAAAAAACTCTCCGTTTGCCTTTGATGTTGAATGAATACCGTTATGGTACACCTACATGTACACCCACACGCACGCGCGTAGCTACAATTTTTTTGTATATGTCAATACTTCGAACCTTCAACACCTAAATGCTACCAAATCATTCTTACACACATACATACTATATTTGACTGTTGACTTTTTGTTGAATTTGCTGTGGTTATGATGCTGTCGCAACGTTAAGCTAAATCGAATTATATGCCACACTGTTATGTATGGATGTATGTATTCATAGGTAGGTAGGTATCAATGTGTAAATCAGGCTTCTCAGTCTCCATACGGATTGTGGTAACTTCAACGAACGTGCATTACTTGCTGCTCCATCTCTCTCTGGCTAGAGCATGCCCGAGAGTGTCGCTGGGGATGCTACGCTTTATGATGCGTAAAGCGAAGAGTCTCTGGTATTTTCTTCCTGTCATAGGACTAGCAATACTTACATATAGACGAGTACGTGTGTTAGAAAATTATATATACGTATTTGTATATGTACATTTGTTTGAATGTTAAATGTTGCGCGAAATCCCAACGCAAATTTCCAGGACTGCTAGAAACTCACATGCAGACTTTTAACTTTTACGCGATATACACACATATAGTATTCATACATAAGTATGCAGACACATGGGTGTATTAAAGTTACTGCCTTTTGTATGTACATATGTATATGTAGGAATTTTATTTATAAGAAATTTTTTTTAAAGTTTTCAATTTCTCTTGATGAATTTCTTATTTATTTATATGTATACATACATATGTACATGTTAGCATATGCATTTTCGTTAACTTTCGTTGATTTTTGAAATTTATTTAGGGCTGTCAAGAAGCTGTCAAAATTGATGGGAAAAGCGTTTAATTTTGACTTCACCCACCCACAATGTCATGCGCAGACTTTTGATTAAAAAAAAAAAAAAATCACACACACAGAGAAGCAATTTATATGATTAAGAAGATTTGTTTTCGTATAATTGAGGCCTAAAGAGAATCAAAATAAATAAATTAAGTATACACGCAATTTATGAAAAGTCATGAGTATTTCATTTAAAAAAATGCTAAATGGCGGAATCCAATACCCAATTAAATACCACTTGTCTTAGCTGCAGAAATATGAGATTTAGCAGTATATCCGCCAAGCAACTTTGACGGTTACTTCATATATTGTAAGATGAATTTTTGTAAATTTAATTCAATTCAGTTCGGTTAGTTCGAGTAAAAACATTGAAAGCAAAATGGAAATGGAATTAGGTGAAAATAGTTGTGATTGAGAATCGCTGAATCGCTCACAGAGGAATTACTGTTTGTTATAAATGGGGATCCATTTCGGGTTCTCTAATTTTTTAAAGAAAAAATCACAAAAATTCAAATTTAATGGCGAATGTTTATTATCATTCGAAAGAACATTCTTCGGCATTTATTTTTTGAATATTATCTCTTTCAAATGTTGGCCGCGGTTACGTCTCAGATGGTCCATCCGTTGAGTCAAATTTTCGATGACTCGTTCGAGCATTTCGACTGGTAGGTGGCGAATGACGGGCGTGATGTTTTGCTACAAGACCTGAATCGAAGCGGGATAGTCCACGTATACTTTAGACCTTACATATTCCCAAAGGAAATAGTCTAACGGTGTGATATCACACAATCTTGGTGACCAATCGACCCGAAAAGTGAAAATATCAGCTCACCGAAGTGTTCTCTCAATAAATCCATTGATTGATACAATGTGTGGCAAGTGGCGTCGTCTTGTTGAAATTCACTGTCGCGGAGATCACGAGCTTAAATTTTAGGCATCAAATAGTCGCTTATTATGGCGCGATAACGATCGCCATTGATGGTTACGTTCTCACCGACATCATTTTTGAAGAAATATGCACCGATGATTACACCGGTCAACAAACCTCACCAAACCGTTGCTTTTTCTGGATGAAATTGCAATCCTTGAATCTATTCAGGTTACTCTTTGTCACAAATGCGGTAATGTTGCTTGTTTACATATCTATAGAGCCATAAATGGGCATCATCGCTGAACAAAATTTGACTCGAAAACGTCGGATCTTCTTGGAACTTTTCAAGAACCCATAGAGCGAAGCGATGTCGCTTGGAAAAGTCGAGCAGCTTCAGTTCTTTCACAAGCTGTATTTTGTACGTTTTCAATTTAAGATCTCGACGTAAAATGCGCCAAGTAGTTCCATACGTCTGTCCGAGTTGCTGCGAACGGCGATGAACCGACTCTCCACGGTCTTCGTGTACACTGTCAGCTACGACCGCTATATTTCCTTTACTGCGTGCTATTGAAAAAAGTGTCTCTAGTGGGATCATCTTTTATTAGTTGGCTGAAGCCGTGCGATTTTTCCAGAAAGTTTTGAAATATAAGTGTAAATGTGATATAAGTTTGCAAATTGTAGAGGTTTCAAATGAGCTTCGCTATGAAATGATTTGAATTAAATCCTTAATAGTGCTGATAAGCTTAAGATGACAAATCATTAGTATATGCTTAAATTATGGAAACCAAAGCTCTACCGTCGCAAAGGATAAAGTCCAATACAGACCAAGAGCAAAAAAGCTAGTCAATTTCGATTATATATCAAAGTTTTTCTCTCTGTTTTCTTCGTATATTAATATATAGTGCATAAAGAGCTGTTACCAGAAGGTTGCACATTTATTTATGCATGTATATGATTTATAACCGATGAAGCAATTTGCGACTTATGTCTTTGTCTAAGCCACCTTCGTACGACTGATAGAAGAATTGAAGCAGTTGAAGAAATTAATTAAAAAATAATTTTCTATAATTTTAGATTGTAGTCTGACCAGGATGAGAGTCATACCATAGATGGAAGGACGCTCTGCTAACTACTTGGATTCTACTACCGCCGGTTTATATTATATTTATTAAAGAGTTTTGTCTTGAGATTATACTTCTTTTGTATAAAGCAATATGAAAAAAAAAAAACGCTAGGACCCACGTGCTCGCTAGTTATTGTTTGTTCGTAATTTTTTGTTCAACACCGTAATCATGCATCAGTCACCACGTTTATAAGATTTAGTTCTGTGTGACTGTTTTCTGTTCTAAAGATTGATAAGATCCCAAAAAATGAAAACCGAATCGATGAAGACTTCAAGAATACGCTTTATAAAATTGGTTATCAGAACTGTTTTGAGGATTAAACAAGCAATAATGGCTGCCTTCGGTTTTTATACTTTTCATGAACATTTCAAATTTATTGCAAATTGCAAAATTTGATCGCGATAATTTTCAGGTTATTTTTTCCCTGAGTTTTGACCAAAGTCTTGCATCTGAAAAAATCGATGATTTTCAGAACCAATATACAATTCATTATGTATGTATTAGAGCTCAAGGTTTTGCTTACACATTTTCGAGCAGTGCGAGCATTTGAACAACGAGCACTCGTACATTTTCTCATTGCTCATTACTCGAAACTTTTCGAGCACGAGCACGAGCATTTTGAGTATTTTGACAAAACCATGACTCTTTTGTTAGAACTTTTTTTTTTGAAATAATATTCAATTTATTTATGTAAAGTGTAAAAAGCATTGAAACGCCAAAGAAATTTCGACAAATAAAATTGACATTTTTATGTTCTGCTGAGCAGTTGAGCAATGAGCGGGTATCAAGCGAGCATCGAGTTGTTCGCACTGTTCGATACTCGGGTATATGGATACCAAATTTCACGGTCTTAGGTACTTTTTGATGGATTCAGAGCCTCGAAATACAGTTATCGTATACGGATGGAAAGGGCATCCCAGCTGCAATAGAATGGTACCAATAAAACACCATATTATCGAGCGGATCAACGACGCTGTCAGTACATCTGCAGCTAGGTCATTAACATCTCCCAAAAAGGTTAAGTAATACTTGTATTGACTCAACGATTACTAGAAATCTATACTTGTATGCCATTTGTGTCTTACTTTTCATATCACTGACAAATAATTAAGAAAGTTATAAATTAGTAATTAATTTTGTGGTTTATATATATCCCGAATTCATAAAAAAAACTTTCATACTCGAAATTTGATAAATAAATAATAATATTTTATAAAAAGGGTGATCCAAGTAGAGGTACTTTTTTCTATAGCCTTTTTTTGACAGATCACGCGTGAGTCGTGTCAAGCTGTCATGTTATTTTTGGTCAGTATTGTTTGGCATTTCATCATGGAAAGACTTACGCCCGAAAAAAGTTTACAAATGATTCAATTTTATTACGATAATTCACATTCGCTAATGGTCAACTTACTGAGCGTACTATTCGCAACACCATGTATCCATCTTCAGACCCAGCATTCATTATTGGATAATATTCGATCGAATACATCACGTCCAGCACGCAGTGAAGCAAATATAGCGATCGTAGCTGAGAGTGTACACGAAGACCGTTGAGAGTCGATTCGACGCCGTTCGCAGCAACTCGAACTGACGTATGGAATGACTTGGCACATTTTACGTCGAGATCTTAAATTGAAAGCGAACAAAATACAGCTTTTGCAAGAACTGAAGCCGCTCGACCTACCCAAGCGACATCGCTTCGCTCTATAAGCTCTTGAAAAGTTCCAAGAAGATTCGGCGTTTTCGAGACAAATTTTGTTCAGCGATGAAGCTCATTTCTGGCTCAATGGGTATGTAAACAAGCAAACTTGCCGCATTTGGGACGAAGAACAACCTCAAGAGATTCAAGAGCTGCCATTCATCCAGAAAAACAACGGCTTGGTGTGGTTTGTGGGCCGGTGGAATCATCGGTCCATTTTTCTTCAAAAATTATGCCGGTGAGAACGTAGCCGCCAATGGCGACCATTATCGCGCCATGATAACCGATTATTTGATGCCTGAAATTGAAGCTCGTGATCTCCGCGACATTTGGTTGCAACAAAACGGCGCCACTATTCACCATCGCATCAATCAATGGATTTATTGAGAGAACACTTCGGTGGGCAGATAATTTCACGTTTTGGGTCGATTGTCCACCAAGATCGTGAGATATCACATCGTTAGACCTATTCCTGTGGAGCTATGTAAAGTCTTAAGTCCATGCGTACAATCCCGCTTCGTTTCAGTTCTTGGAGCAAAATATCACGCGTGTCATTCGCCAGTTACCAGTCGAAATGCCTGAACGATTCATCGAAAATTTGACTCAATGGTTGAAACATCTAAGACGTAGCCTCGGTCAACATTTGAAAAAAATAATCTTCAAAAAATAAATGCCAAAGAATGTTCTTTCAAATAATAATAAATATTCGTAATAAAAATTGAATTTTCTGTGTTTTTTTTTTGCTTTAAAAAAGTAGGGTTAGGAAAAAGTAGGGAAACTGAAAATGGATCACCCTGTAATATATATTTACTTACATAGACTTACATTTTCAAAGCGAACATAACAAATAATATTGAAATGTCACCTTCAAATTAAAGAGGGCGTGAACCACTGAAAGCATAACTATTCGGGAAAAGTGACTCATTTAGATAAAGGAAAAGTTAAATAAACTTGCATTTAAAACTACTTTATTGTAACATAGAAAGAGCGAAAGCGTTTGATAAAGATAGAAAATAGTTTCCCTTCAACACCAATCGAACTGAATAAACGTATTCGACAGCTCAATCTTGCATGTGGGGAAACCAAAAGATTGCGAAGAAATGATAATCGAGCCATTTAATTCTTACTTTTTTCTAAAAGTACAATTAAATAGCTGCTATGACACATTCGTACCTATCTTGAGTATGATAAGATAAATAAGACAGCGGTCGACTGGGTATTAGAAAAGGAGGGTTCGGACGATTGAATAAATAAAATAAAATTGCTCTACGCAGACAAAACCAAATACTGACAAAAAAAGAAAGTAATAAAATCTAAAATAACTCGCTTTGCAGATAAAAAGGGGATTGGAAGTAACAATAAAGGAGAAGTACACACAGTTCCCAAACGATTAGAGCACTCGTGACAGAGGATAGCAAGAAAATGTCAACACATAAGGAGAATGCGTACAGCACACATGTGCATGCATAATTGCCCACGCACAGACGTATGCACATATGAACCCACTAGGAAAAGGTAATGTATGGTAATGCAGAAAGTAAGCATTTATATGGGTTTTCCAGTAAGAGTGATATGATTTCTTTAAAAAAAAAACACGATAACTCGATGAACCTAATTTTTGAGCACTTTTTCCACTAAGGCAAATCGTATGTCATGAATAGCATGTTAAATATTGACTTTTAAAGCTTGAAGAGAGTCTGGTTTATTGCTTAAGACCAATGACTTCAAATAACCTCACAAGAAGTAGTCTAATGGTGTTAAATCACAACTTCTTGGAGGCTATTCAATGTCACAATTTCTTGAAATAATCGAATCTCCAAACATTTATTGCAATAATGCGGTTGTTGCACGTGCTATGTGACACGTAGCCCCGTCTTGTGGGAATCAGATGTTGTTGAGATCAACTTCTTCCGATTGTGGCCAAAAAAGTTGGTTATCATCGAACTATACCGCTCTCAATTAACAGTGACGGTACTACCAGCTTCATTTCGAAATAAGTACGGACCGATGATTCCACCAGACCAAAAACCACACCAAACTGTCAATTTAGGTGAATGTGATGGTTGTTCATGTATAATTTGTGGATTTTCTTCGCACTAGAATCGACAGTTTTGTTTATTTACCGCACCACTCAGATGAAAGTGAGCCTCATCGGAGAAGATGATTTTCTCAAAAAAATCGTTATCGTTTTCAACTTGTTCCAAGGCAAAATCAGCAAATTCGCGACGTTTATGGTGGTCCATGGATGAAATTTGTAAACATTACTGAATACAATGGAAAAAGAAATGACAGATCATGACATATTAAAAATGGCCAAATCCGAAATCATATCATCCCTATTGGAAAACCCTTTACATTACATAATGCAGCAAATGTCCTACATAAATGAAACAAATGCCTTTTTAATAAAGGCAAATAGCACGTATCGGAGTAGCACACATTAACACTTTGCATGCTTTGGAAGGCATGTTTTCATACATTCAAATTCGTTAAAAATATTTCTTGCTCAAAATACGAAATGTATTACCCATTTTCCAATGGGGAATGTAGTTTCATTTGCGTGTATGTGGATCTTATTGAGTCTGACAATGATTTGCAACTTCAAAAGGATAAGGTCAACTAATCAATGATAATCGTCTATGATTGATCTTTAATGGTGATTTGGCGGAAGACGAGTTGTGACGACAAGCGAATGTTGTTGCATGTTATCGAGGCAAATGGTTGAGCTCTTGCGTATTTACTTAAACACACACATACGAGTGTATATGTATATAAATGTGTATAGGGGTTCTCGGGTCAGTAAGGGAATTTGCTATTCCTTTGCAACCGCATCTCGTTGCGTAAACATTTAGATTGAATTAGAGTAATGTGAAGGATTTGCGACAATTGTGACATGAATTTATTCACATTAAATTGGCTCTACTTTTGATTCCTTGCGTAAAGGCAAGCGCTTTGTTAAGGTTTTTGCTACAATTGGTTTATTGAGTAATTGTCTTTTGTAATGCTTTGCGTTTACCAACTAATTTGTCTTGCTGCAGCGCTGAGTATGTGGAATCCACTGGATTTCGAGTTGGGCTGCGTAATTTTCCTGCCTGATTTTCTTCTGTCTTTATGAATGCAAAAACAAACAAAAAATATCCAGCTGAATTGGTGATTTATTGTAAGTTATCAGTACGGAGAGGGAGAAGCGTTCTAAGCCCGTATCATGCAAGGATTCTGTGTAAAATAGAGCACCTTTTTTGCTATAGTGCTCTACTATTGGATTGGTTAATTAATTTTTCTAATTATTCCAGAAAATAATTTTGGTATTTCACTACAAATTACAGCTTTAACAAATAACAAAGATAAATTTAATTATTTAGAACAGGAATCGATACTCTTTTTATTTCGTCTGTCCTAAATATTAAATTGGTCAGCCTAGACTACACATGTATTTTCATATAATTCTGAATTGTGGAATGACCATGGTATGTTTTCCAAAATCGATTATTTTACAATGAAAAAGTTTTGACTGAGAATCAATGTAATGTGAATTCCAATACTAGAATTGCAGTTCCTTGAATTCGATACTTATTTCCACAAAAATATGCATGCCGAACGGAGATGGGTGTTAAATTTTTAATGATGCCATACAGATGGATATACATTAATAGACGGGTTGATTACATAAATAATTGAGTTTGGGTCGCTTTTCTCTTTCAATTTGTGGTATGCCTCAAAATGTTTTTCAACAAATGGAGGGACCTACAGTTTATACTAACGAACGGCTAATGGAGCTTTATGATGAACTTTTTATTCAATGTCAGAAATACATTCGGAGGGCTTAAGATTGCCTTCCGACGGGCGACCGCAGTTAACATAACTTTGAATTTGAATTAATTTTCTATAATTTTGAATGTTGGCCAATCTGTCCTTCTGAATAGTAAAGGGTGACCCAACTATAGATACTGTTTCCAATAGCCTTTTTTTGACAGACAACGGGTGAGTCATGCCAAGCTGTCATGTTATTTTTGTTCAGTATTGTTTGGCATTTCACCGTGGAAAAATTTACGCCTGAACAACGTTTACAAATCATTAAATTTTATTGCGAAAATTAACGTTCTGTAAAGAATGTGTTTCGCACGCTTCGCTCAACGTATGGTCAACATAATCGGTCTACCGAGCATTCGACCAAATAGATCCAGCACGCAGTGCCGAAAATATAGCGGCGATTCTGCGTCTTTCGCAGCAACTTGGACTGACGTATGGAACGACTTGGCGTATTATGGGACGAAGAGCAACCTGAAGAGATTCAAGAACTGTCATTTCATCCAGAAAAAGCAACAGTTTGGTGTGGTTTGCTGGCCGGTGTAATCATCGGTACATATTTCTTCAAAAATGATACCGGTGAGAACGTAACCGTCAATGGCGACCATTATCGCACCATGATAACCGATTATTTGATGTCTGAAATTTAAGCTGGTGATCTCCGCGACATTTGGTTGGAACCAGATAGCGATACTTTCCACATATCGCATCAAACACTTCGGTGAGCAGATAATTTCACTTTGGGCCGGTCGATTGGCCACCAAGATCGTGTGATATCACACCGTTAGACTTTTTCCTGTGGAGATATGTAAATTCGTAAGTAAGTCTATACGCACAATCCTGCTTCGATTCAGGCCTTGGATCAGTCGAAATGCCAGTCGAAATGCTCGAACGGGTCATCGAAAATTGTACTCAACGGATGCACCATCTGAGTCGTAGCCGCGGCCGATATTTGAAATAGATAGTCTTAAAAAAATAAATGCCAAAGAATGTTCTTTCGAATGATAATAAACATTCCCTATTAAATTTAAAAATTTCTGTGTTTTTTCTTTAAAAAGTCGGGAACATCAAAATAGATCACCCGTTAGTATGCAATGCTAACCACTTTGCTATTGCGGCCGTACGATATAGTATATCGAATAAAGAGACAGCCGCAAAACGGGCTGGATCATGTCATCTGGATGGGAAAAACATTCCAGCTTTGTTTCGATGTATGGAAGTAGAGAAAGCGCTAAACCTCCAGCTCGTTGAAAATTAGGTGGAGAAAGATCTGTGTTCACGCTTTACGAAGGAACAACACAACTATCATGCTGTTTTTGTTTCAGTTAAATCCGCGTAAGCACTGCCTACGCCAACTAAGAAGAAGATGTAACATAGAACAGTGGTATTCATAAGCGTATCCTCTACATGAATATAATGATGAGATCTATTACGACAATATTTGATAGTTTTTTCCTTATCACTTGCTCGATTTTTTCCGTTTGAAATTTTGCCACATCACGCTCATTCACAAAAGAAGAAGTCAAAAATATTGATTTTAACTAAATTGCATTTGAATACAACTTTTATTTGAAAATATAGAATAAGGCGAACTTTATTTATATGCATGTGTGTATAAAAATAAAAAATTTGTGTGCGCATATGATAAACGGAAGGTTTAAGAGACATTTAAAATGAGTTATTACTTTTGCGGATAAGGGCTTTATGTATACCGTTATCATAGAGACGTAAACAGGCAACATTTGATAACAAAAAATATTGAATAAAAATTTTAAATATTGAATTTATGATATTGAAAAATCAACTCTAATTTTTTTCTTTTATTCAATTTTCTTACTTTTAAAAATTAATTTTTATTCAAAATTCATTGAATATGGCTAACAACAAAATACTATCATTTATCTTGCAGTGTACTGCTTATAGATATGTATGTATGTATGTATGATGTAAAAGAAAACTAATCATCTGGTAGTCCTGACTGACTTGTAGCAAAAGGATAACATTTAAGTTGTCAGTTAAGAAAATAAATCAGCATAATGAAATAAATAAATGTTGCGCCTAAATGCGAGCTATACAAATTTCAAAAGTAAACGCAAACATAAAAATATGAGCATACATACATATATGCGTATGTATGTATATTTAAAGAACTCGCTTCGTATGCCCATTTATTTTACTTAAGTGCATAAGTCGACAGTTGTAAGAATTGTGGGTGAGCTGTAACAGCCATTTCGTACACACTAAGCTCTTCAATTCATTCTTTTGTTAGGAAAAACTCAAGAAATAAAAGAAAAAAAAATACACTACAAACAAAATGAATAAAATATTAAGAGAGAAGCATGTGTGGTGGATTGGCCTGCTTTTCCGCTGTTTTGTTGTTGATGCGTTTGCGTGATAATTTTTCATTTCACAAAATGCCTAACCAAATAGGTTAATAAATAGACCAGCAAAATTGATAGACAGTCAGCCTGATGAACCTAATGAATTCTAACAAAAATAAAAATGAAAGTATACAAATAATATAAATTACATGAGTTTGGCTTGATATACATATGTACATAAATAGATAAGAGTATATGTATGTGAGTATATACCCGTAAGTAGTTATATTGTATTTTCGTTATCAAAGCACTGAAGTATAATCCTCAAAGTCCTTCACTAAGACCGTGCATACATTTTATCCCTTCATACTTAAAATTATCTGCTCAATATTCCAAACTTTGAGCACAATGCCCGATATTTAGTAATTCCGTAGGTGTTTATGCGCACAAGAGAATTAATGAGCAACGTCCTGTGAATGAATGACCGACTGCAAATTCAATATATATTGTAAATGCATAAATTTATATATGCTCAGCTACTTACATATGTACATAAGAAGGCAATAAATTAATATATACTCACATATAAGTGCAATATGAATGTTGTAATATTGCGAATATTGGATTAAGAAGTCAAATAAATTGATTTGTGAAACCTTTTTTGAAGTTCACTTTCTTTCGAGTGATAAATGATTTTGATAATTATCTATTTAATAAACTTATTGAAAATGATATTTATGCGTGGATGCTTCGAATAAGTAGTATTGTCCTCTTCTTTTTCTTCTTCTTCTTCTTCTTCTTCTTCTTCACAGATAACATCACGCATAATCATTTATTTCAATTTTTAACCTCTCAATGAATCTTGCGCTGATTTGAAAAAAAAAGTTTTGCCTTCTATGTTTTCAATATTCGAGGCTAAAAAAAAGTTGAAAATCGTACACGGTTCGACTGGTTTTGAATTTAGTTAAAGAAATGATTAGCTGAGAATTCTGTTTGGCCGATCAATCATTATGATGTATTGCAGGAGTAATTCGAGGTATATAGGTGTACGCCGATTGCACATAATTGAAGTTGCTCAAACATTGGATGCCCAGCATGCACAGCTTGATGACATCCGGCTAACTGATTTTCCCAATTATGTTATGGACTTCGTCGGAGTACGAAATATGGTTGTTTATAAAGGATTATCCATGTAGTGGCTGTGAAAAGTCGGACATTTATGAGAATGGATAGCTTTACAACCGCACAATATGTTAAAATTGTAGAAACCTACTAGAAAAATGGTGATTCAAACGCGGAAACCTTTCGTGCTTTAGGAGGAGATTATGTTACACATAATCGTCCAGCGGGGATCGCAATTGCCGAGTGCTTAGCAGTGCGTCCTACAATGCGGTAGGCTTGGGTTGGAGCAACATCCAAAATTCCTCGGCAAGAGATTGAAAGCCCTCCAAGTGCATTTCTGACATGAAATCAAAGCTCCTCATAAAAATCTAACGGACGTTCGGAAATAGCTTAAGCTAATTTGTAAGTCCCTCCATTTGTTGGTAAAAACACGAAGACTCAAAACCCCAAATTGGAGGAGGAGCTCGTCCGAACACCGCTTCAACGGCTACAAAGCGCCATATATATATATATACATATATATGTGATCCATTTTACGGTTCCCTAATTTTTTTAAAGGGGAAAAAACACAGAAAACTCAAATTTGATGGGGAATGTTTATTATCACTCGAAAGAACATTCTTTGGCAATTTTTTTTTTGAAGATTACTCTTTCAAATGTTGGCTGCGGCTACGTCGCAGATGGTCTATCCATTGAGTCCAATTTTCGATGACTCGTTCTATAATTTCGACTGGTAATTGGCGAATGAAAAGCGTGATGTTTTGCTCCAACGCCTGAATCGAAGCAGGTTTGTACAATCGACCGGCGGTGTTCTCTCAATAAACCCATCGATTGATGCGATGTGTGGGAAGTGGCGTCGTCTTGTTGAAGGCGAATGTCGCGGAGATCGCGAGCTTCAATTTCAGGCAACAAATTGGCGGTTATCGGTTATCATGGCGCGGTAACGGTCGCCATTGACAGTTACATTCTCACTGACATCATTTTTGAAGAAATATGGACAGATGATCCCACCGTCCCACAAGCCATACTAAACCGTTGCGTTTTCTGGATGAAATGGCAGCTCTTGAATCTTTTTAAGTTGGTTTTCGTCCCAAATGCGGTAATTTCGCTTGTTTACATATCCATTGAGCCAGAAATGGGCCTCATCGCTGAACGAAATTTGGCTCGAAAACGTCTCATCTTCTTGTAACTTTTCAAGAGCCCATAGAGCGAAGCGTTGTCGCTTAGGACGGTCGAGCGGCTTCAGTTCTTGCACAAGCTACATTTTGTACGCTTTCAATTTAAGATCTCAACGTAAAATGCACCGAGTTTTTCAATGCGTCAGTCCGAGTTGCTGCGAACGGCGCCTAATCGACTCTCCACGGTCTTCGTGTACACTGTCAGCTACGGCCGCTATATTTTCTTCACTATCCAATAATGAATGCTGGGTCTTAAGATGGGTGATGGTGTTGCGAATAGTACGCTCAGGAGACCGATTATGTTGACCAAAAGTTTAGCGAAGCGCGCGAAATACATTCTTTACACAACGTGAATTTTCGTAATAAAGTTGAATGATTTGTAAACGTTGTTCAGGCGTAAGTCTTTCCACAATAAAATGCCAAAATATGGTGGACAAAAATAGCATGACAGCTTGACACGACTCACGCGTGATCAGTCAAAAAAAAAAAGCTATTGAAAAAAGGACCTCTACTTGGATAACCCTTTACTTATATTTCTTTTTATATATTTTTAATTAAAAAAAACTATCTTGAAAATATTTTCCAGCAAAACCACTCCCTTTATATTTTGACTAGAAAAAGTCTGGTCGGTCCTTTGTTATCAGTTATAATTACACACTTTTCCCACTTTTACCAAATTCAATTTAAGTTTTTAATTTTTATTTTAAAAGCGTAATGGCAAAGTACCCACAGCAAAAGCTTCACTTCAAAGTGCCGCTAATAGGTGTACTACATACATACATACATACATACATACATACATACATACATACATACATGTGTGTATATTTATGTAAGTGTGTGTTTTGGAGTATGTAGCGCGCGTTAGAAAGAACTTAACACACATTTTTTGAAGTGAAATGCGTTTTTATTGTGTCTACAACCGCACACATCCACGCACACACATATATCAGTATCCACTCATCGCCAAGTGGCAGAAAGTGGAGTGAAGTGCGTTTAATTCGCTACAAGCCACAGCAAGGCGCTGACACATTAACCGCGTGGAAAGCACAGGCGTGATGAGAAATTGTCGTGGCGGTAGGATGCATCAACAACAATGAGAGTGACAACAACACCAACAAAAAAAAACATAATAATAATAACACCAACAAAAGTGTATGTAAATTTGATGGTAAACAGCGTTAATAGCACTTCCAACTTGTTCTACATACTGCGCGATCTGCCTGCCCCCTCTCAGCCAGTCCGTGGCCGCCTCAAGTCGTTGCCGCACGCCCAATCAAGCCGCCACTGTTTAAAACTTGTAAAAAGCACTTTTCTCCTCGAGTTTTCGAATTTACATTTTTTAAACTTTACTTGCAATATTTAATTTCTTTTTTTCGTGAGAAATGGTGTTAAGTGGTGTTTTTTTCAGCAAAAAAAAAAAAAGGAGAAAAAGCAAAAAAAATTTAAATAGTTGCACAAAAGAAAATTTAAAATAATAAAGTTAGCAAAAAAAAAACTCCGTGATAAACTGTGTAAAGCAGCATAAATTTATGTAAAATTGTAGTATCGTTATTGCTATTGTTGTTGTAGCTGCTGCCGGTGGCCGCACTTTATTTTGCAATTCAAGTTGCACAAATGTTGAAAGCAGTTGTAAGCGTTGTGCTTGCATTTGTTTTTGTTTATCTGACTACCGTTGGAGTTAATGATGTCGAGAGCGTTGAATTTAAGGCAAGTGGAAAAGTGTCTCTAAGTTCGGGCTATGTCGAACTTTATACAGCCTATGTATAAGCCAGAAGAAAATTGTTTGTTGAACACATGAAACTAATTGCTGAGAAACAAACTCTTTACTTCAGCCATGTCTTCAAAAGTAAGAAGTAATTGTCGTCGTATTGAAAGCTGCATTTGCCAGTCTGTAGTGCCGATAACGTCCATAGCAGTGGCATAAGCTAGCAGTTGTACGCCCTTATAGTAGAATATTGTACTTTCTCGGTAAAGCTCTGCAGCTCTTATTATTTTATCGAGTGAGGAGATCCTTCCAACTCTGATAGAGATTGCAGCGTGGCTAAGCGTCAGTTTACAGAGCAATATAAGTTTGGCGGGAAGACAAGTTCAGACATATCAACATAGTGGCAACTCTATTTTGTGCTGTCGTAGGCAGTTTTAAGATCTCGAGGGAGAGATGAACCCTTTTCGAATGGATCTTTTCCAAGATTTGGCATATAGCGAATATGTGGTCAAAGGTGGATTCACCAGATATATTGAT
This sequence comes from Neoceratitis asiatica, assembly GCA_030068015.2. Lineage (NCBI taxonomy): Eukaryota > Metazoa > Arthropoda > Insecta > Diptera > Tephritidae > Neoceratitis > Neoceratitis asiatica. The sequence continues at coordinate 44,352,559 of CM061529.1, forward strand.
CTCCTATTTAAGATCGATGAGTTCGTTTGCGGTGGACACTTTGTCCGTTTTTCTCCATCATATCTGAACCGCTTAGCCGTGAAACCAACGACTCTCGCCGTTTTGTTGTTCTCAGTTGCTTCGAGATCTCCATACTCTGAGTTATTATGAGTCGCCAGTTCACTTTTGAGTCCTACATGCGTATGTTCCGATTTAGAAACTTTTTTACGTCCTGCATCTTTTCATAGAAATTTCGAGCCCTGACTGATAGCTTCTTAAGCTCTTCATTCTGACGAGCTTCGAGCCCTTTCTTTTATTACAGTTATGTATCTGGTTTGGTATTTGGTACTGATGTTGGGTTACCTGAACTCATACAAGTAAATTTTTACTTTCCTTGTCTCATCTACAAAGTAGCTCATTTAGACTGACACACGCTTGCGAAGATTCGGTTGAAGTTATATATTGATTTTTATACCCTGAGACATTTTGAAGTCCAAAATCAATGAAATTTCGTGTGTTAGGAAATCCTATGAATATGTACAAATTTATGATGAACAACGAGATCTCTCACCCTGACCTGACTTGGCAAAAGGTGGGAGTCTATGCCTATCTAATATTGAGGAAGAGTTGATCTTACTCACTCTATCAATGCAACCTAGCCTTACGGATTTTTTTTTTTTTGGTTGGTTGAAACATGAGTTTGAGGATCTGACCACAAATGGCCGCACTTAAGGCATTGAGTAAGGTCCATGTGCTCTCTCCGCGTATCCCAATTATGCATTTGCGAACAGTTGAATAGTTCGCTGGACTTAATTTTCACTGTTTTAGTTTCCTCCAACCATACGGCCGTATTGTTGGGAAAAGTGAGTGTTCAATCAATTTTATATTAGGTCTTCTAACTTCGAGGCTCTGAGACCATAGCTGTCAACCATAAGCGCAGTATGCAAACTCGTACTTCTATAAGAATTTCATGATCTTCGCCGCTTTTTTGACGCTGTCAACCTTCTTTTAACGTAGCCTCCATTAGCTTATATTTTACTTCTGATATTCGGTCTGGTAATTACCAACGATCTTCGATATGGAGAATGTGTTAAGTGACCGATCCAATGCTGCTACATGTTTGTACCAGTTGGTTCTGGTGGTCTTGCTACGATATATCTATAGCTGAGAGCTCTTTATATTTATCTAGAAGCTAATGTGTGCATAATCAGAAAATGAGTACCCCAACAAGATCTCCCATTCTGACACAATGTATATCGCACAACTATTGAAAATTGTTACGTTTAAAACTTCCCTTCTTCGCCTATTTAAACCGTAGACGTATGTGTACTACCTACGTTTATAGTGAGAAGGTCCTTAGTAACAGAGACAGTCCCATATCGTTATAGTTTGAGCTGCCCTAGGCTGTGTTAATATCTGATCCGATAATTAGTTGCATTTATGGTTCTTCCGTGTGTTCCATTACCTTCATTAGCACTTTCGTTGGGGGTAAAGTGTGAGAGTCGAACGGCAGATAGAGAGAGACGCGAGAAGTAGTGAGTGTTCTTTCGGATTCGCCACTGCAATATCTCTGGATAACAGATCCGCTAAAAGAGGGAAGTCATAGTGATTTTTGCAGATTAAGGATATCCCTGCTCTGGCCAGGGAGCTGGCAAAAATAGTAGGTAGTTAGGTGCGGATAGTACAGTGACCCTGCTCCCGAATATACTAGGTTTCTGGACAAAAGCAGTATCAAGCTCACCTTTACCATATATAAACAGTCAAGAAGTTTCTTCGATGTCACGCTGTTTTGATGCTGTTTACATGCGTGATGTTGTTCTCCGTTTGAGGGTGCCAAGGAGCCTATGCTCTTGAGAAGAGCTACGGGTGGATTTCCATTTTGTGGATAAGTTTTGAGGTATATCTAACGTTTTCTCCTTCGCTCTTTGTATAGAGTTGCAGTTTATCCTTTTTGTTAATATGGACAGCTTTTCAGAGAGGATTCTTTCCGTCCTCCTTCTACTTGCCGAAGTGCTTACTAGAAGCCAATCGGGGCGCCCCGTCTAGTCTTCCTCTTTTCCAACAACGGGTTTTGGACCGGCTATGATGGAGTTATCATCATTCTGATTATATCGGCATACATTTTGCTTTATCTGTTCAGAGAATGTGGATTACACAGTTGATTGAATAAACCTATAAAGAGAAGGATAAAAAAATTAGTTTGCTGGTTTCATTTTCGAGGCATTACCGGCAGTAACGATAGAAGGCAGTCTATTTATTGACTGTTAAAGGGTGATCTATTTCGAGGTTCCCTACTTTTTTAAAGAAAAAAAACACAGAAAATACAAATTTAATGGGGAATTCTTTGGTATTTATTCCTTCAAGATTATCTTTTTCAAAGATGGTCCATCCGTTTAGTCCAATTTTCGATGATTCGTTCGAGCATTTCGTCTGGTGGCGAATGATAAGCGTGATGTTTTGCTCCAAAGCTTGAAGCGAAGCAGGATTGTCTACATAGACTTTAGACTTTATATATCCACACAGGGAAAAGTCTAACGGTTTGATATCACACGATTTTGGTGGCCAATCGAGCGGCCCAAACGTGAAATTATTTGCTCGCCGAAGTGTTCTCTCAATAAATCCATTGATTGATGCGATGTGTGGGAAGCGGCGCAGTCTTGTTGAAACCAAATGTCGATGATTCCATCGACCCACAAACCACACCCAACTGTTGCTGTAATTTTGATTGTTTACATACCCATTGAGCCAGAAATAGGCCTCATCACTGAACAAAATTTGAAAAAATTGAATTTTGGATTTTCTTTGAACTTTTGAAGAGCCCATAAAGCAAAGCGGGAAGGTCGAGTGGCTTCAGGTCTTCCACAAGCTCTATTTTGTATGCTTTTAATTTAAGATCTCGACATGAAATGCGCCAAGTCGTTCCATACGTCAGTCCGAGTTGCTGCGAACGGCACCGAATCGACTCTCAATAGTGTTCGGGTACACTCTCAGCTAAGGCCGCAATATTTTCTTCACTGCGTGGTGGACGTGGTCTATTCGGTGGAATATTATCCAGTAATGAATGTTGGGTCTCAAGATGGGTGATGATGTTGCGAATAGTACGCTCAGTAGACCGATTATGTTGACCATAAGTTGAGCGAAGCGCGTGAAATATATTCTTTACAGAATGTGAATTTTTGTAATAAAGTTGAATGATTTGTAGACGTTATTCAGGCGTAAATCTTTCCACGATGAAATGATAAGCTATACTGAACAAAAATAACATGACAGCTTGACACGACTCACGCGTGATCTGTCAAAAAATCTATTGAAAAAAGTACCTCTACTTGGATCACCTTTTATTTATATGAAACTCATTCGGTTTGCATAAAGAGTCATATTGATACCGAAATATATTTTTGCAAGTAAAATAAGAAAAGCTTACACAATTTTTTTTTAATTTACTAAAAATGTATTAAAAAAATGTCTTTAAATTTTAAATTCGAAATTTTGTGTAAAATTTATTCATACAATCCTCCTTTGACAGAGCAATGTATATCTATATGTATATATATATATATATATATATACATATATATATATATATGCACTATTTACGGTCTGTATGAAAACTACTCCTAATATGAGATACAAGGGAAAACGGCACATAAAATGTTTTTCTGAAAAGTATTCTACTCAGCAAAAAGGATGAGCTTTCAGGTTTCAATGTTCCCATGAATATTTATGTGAGTACATACATACATATGTGTATAAGTATGTGATATATAAATATATATATATATATATATATATATATATATATATATATATATATTTATATATAAATGCATGTGTCACTATATAAATATTTGCGTGCAGCATATGTTGCAACACTTTCTAAAGCAAACCAACAGTTGCTATCTTCGTTTGGCCTTTGAAGTGCTCACATACGCGTTTATATGCTGATGTATGTAGAGTGTGTAGAGTATGTGTGAGGAAAGTACGAGTCCGAGTTTGTTGGACTTACTGTATACTAAATTTCCATTTAAATTACTGGTTTAAATATTTTCTTTATTTTTTCAATAATCATGTCAAAGTATGTCTTGAAAATTCCCTTGGAAATCATTCTTTTTTGTTCGAATTCTCATATAGTTAACAAGTTTATTCACTTTACTTATTTTATTTTTATTAATAGCTGTGTCACATATAATTACAGTTGAAATGTTTGCAAAAGGTAGAAAAGTATTTCTAAAATTGAAAAGAGGCAGGCGACTATGGCTACAGGATCACAAAACTGCAAATATCGTTGGTTACAACGATGGTCGTCTAGTCAGCTACAAAATTATATAGAAAGCAGCAGCGTCATATATATACTAGTTGTCAGCTAGAATCTAACTGGCTAGCAGTTTTATACCAACAGTTCAACTTTCATCAATTTTCCGTGGTATTTTTGACATGGCGATGTCCTACGAACTGCCAATCGTCCAACTATGCATCAGCTCCATACTAATTAAATACCTTTATGCATGTTGAATTTCTACTTCAAAAAATAAAAATGAATTTGCCTGCAGCAGGAATTGAATCAAAAATCTCAAAGGCTTCATTAACTAACTCTAACCACTCGGCTAACGACGAAGAGCAATGACATAATATACATTTCTACAGACTTATTGGGTAAAGAAACTCAGCCGTGGTGCACTAAAAAAAAAAAAAAAAAAAAATTATAAAAATAGTGTGAGGGTCAAAATTATTGTTATTCCCGTTACTAATGATTTCATAAAGACAAGCGTATAGTTACATGTTATCTCTGTCGGGCGTGGAAGTTAACGGTTCAATTTTATATTTATTTTTATTTTTAGTTTTGGTGAATCAGCATAAGTCAGTGAGTAGGACACCCGCTTACCTGAGAAACAACGGGTGATCGGGGAGAACGTGTTCCCTAATTATTAAAGTAGAAAACGCAGAAAATTTAAATTTAATGGGAAATGTTTAATATTATTCCAAAGAACATTCTTTGATATTTATTTTTTGAAGATTATCTCTCTCAAATGTTGGTCGCGGCTACGGCTCAGTTGGTCCATCCGTTGAGTCCAATTTTCGATGACTCGTTGGAGAATTTCGACTAGTAACTGGCGAATGACACTCGTGATGTTTTGCTCCAAGGCCTAAAGCGAAGCGAGATTGTTCGCATAGACTTTAGACTTTACATGTCCCAATATGAAAAAGTCTAACGGTGTTATATCACACGATCTTGGTGGCCAATCTACCGGCCCAAAACGTGAAATTATCTACTCACCAAAGTGTTCTCTTAATAAATAAATTGATTGATGCGAAGTGTGGGAAGTGATACCGTCTTTTTAAAACGAGATCACAAGCTTCAATTTCAGGCTTCAAATAGTCGGTTATCATGGCGCGATAACAGTCGCCATTGACGGTTACGTTCTCACCGGCATCATATTTGAAGAAATATGAACCGCTAATTCCACCAGCCCACAAACCACACCAAACCGTTTTTTTCTGGATGAAATGACAGCTCTTGAATCACTCCAGGTTGTTCTTCGTCCCAACTGCGGAAATTTTGCTAGTTTACATACCCTTTGAGCCAGAAATGGGCCTCATCGCTGCACAAAATTTGGCTCGAAAACGTCGGATCTTTTTGGAACTTTTTAAGAGCCCATAGATCGAAGTGTTGTCGCTTGGGAAGATCGAGCGGCTGCAGTTCTTGCAAAAGCTGTATTTTGTACGCTTTCAAATTTAGAAGTCGACGAAGAATATGCCAAGTCGTTCCACACGTCAGTCCGAGTTGCTGAGAACGGCGCCGAATCGGCGTGCTGGACGTGGTCTATTCGGGCGAAAATTATTCAGTAATGAATGCTTGGTCACAAGGTGGGTGGACATAAGTTGAGCGAAGCTTGCGAAACACATTCTTTACACATTCTTTAGATTGGGGAGTTCAATCTGTTTTTAACTTTACATACATATTATTAAAGCTTTTCTTACTGAGTAGTTACAATTTTTACCCATCAGCTTGCTCATCTTTGCCTTCAAATGTTGGTGGAGAGTATTAGACTCGAATGTTAACCAATTAAAAACAGACTTTGATGCTGTCAGCGGTTGGTTATATGATTTTGACCCCTTAAAGAAAAGTCTAAAATAGTATAATAATTACCATATCTTATGGAACGAAGAGAGTAAATGATGCCGTTCGAGAATAAGCGCTTGCTTTGAAGAATTCCAATTTCGTAAGGGAAAATTTTTTAAAACTTCGTCAGATTTCTTATCTTGATTACTACGACTTATTTAGTGATTGCCAAGAGTTGAAGAACGAAACATGACGAATTTGCACAGAAAGAAGTGGCGGCGAAATACGAGAGTATGAGCAACAATCCAACAGTGTTAATGCTAGGAAGTTGTATGAAAGAACAGCAGCAGGTTTCAAGATCTGAAGATACTCATGTATGACCCAAAGAGGTGGCTTGATGCCCAGAATACACTGAATTAATGGGTGGAAAATTGGTAGTGAAAATGAAGATGAAGATGGTGAACCCGATTCCTCAATGAAGATGGAAGACACGTTCTGATCCACCGTCAACCATCTAAATACTATATATTCACCATGCAGCAGATCGATTTTAAAGCAGATTTCGATAGCTACGGGAGGACCTACCTCCTCGCCTCTATGCCTGTATTTGGTATCGCCGGAAGTAACTTTCCGAGTTCGATAACCGACGAGGTTTCAGATAAAGAGGCGCTTCATCGTGAGCATCTTTAATATAATACTTAAGAAAATAATATCGGCTTCCGAGCAAAACAGACAAGGAAAATCGTCTATATGAGCATGCAAATTTCGGCGTATGTCCATGACATTGACCGCACTGTTAGTTCTACTTGTTTTCAGAATGGATAAGACAAAAAAAAAATAGAATTGGTCTAGTAGTGAACGAGTATTAGATCATCTCTCATCAAGCAAACAGTCTCCAACGTTACTTTTGACAGTTATAACTTTGAAGTCCTGGATGAGTTCGTCTATCTAGGAACCATCGAAAGAACCAACAAAAATATCTGCCTTGAAACCCAAAACACAGTATTACTCTTTCGTACAGATCCTACTATCGAGGCGTTCTAGCACCGAATGATATGATCTGCCATAAGAACTCACTCCACTTCAGCAAACATCTGCTGGACATGTAAGCGTTATATAACATTTATTTATTCTTAACTTTGGAATTAATCAGTGCAGGTTTTTTTATTGATATTAAAAAAAAGTTATATTAAAACAATAACAATTTTATGATCGTTTATTACACACTTACTAAATACAGCAATCACGCCTCGTAAATGTTATCTGCAAAAATTTATAAGAGAAGTATAAAAAGGAAATTAAAAACAAACTAAAACAGCCAGCAACTGAGTGATGTAACAACAAGCAACAAAGTTATTTTAGTATGCAATTTTTGCTGTCAACACCAAAAGCAGAAGCGCCTTCAGCAACAGAATATAAGCGCAGAAAAGCAAAAAGTTCGTTAATTTGAATTTCGCTACTTTACGAACGAAACGTAGTAGCTTTTTTCAATATAAGAATACAACAAAGTACAATCGCAAATATAAATGCATTTGACTAAATGTGTGTGTGTGTTTATCTGCACCATATATTTATGCATATTTGGAAAATTACTTGTAAATGATATGTAAAAACAATAAATTTATGTAAGCAATTGCAAGTGGGTACACACTACATAAATGAGTGAGCGCTTTGAATGGGCGTGACAACTGGTGTTAAATCAGTAGTACCACCCAAAACAAGTGGAACAACAGTTACACAGAAATGAGAATTACTGTTTTGACGCTTTTAAATTGCGTTTTTCAAGGGAGCTCTGCTAAACGCTAACACAGATATAAAGGGCGATCCAAATGGAGGTACTTTTTTCAATAGCCTTTTTTTGACAGAAGAGAGTCGTCTCAAGCTGTCATATTATTTTTGTTCAGTGTTGTTTGGCATTTTATTATGGAGAGACGTACGCCTGAACAACGTTTACAAATCATTCAACTTTATTGCGAAAATTTACGTTCTGTTAAGGATGTGTTTCGTGCGCTTCGCTCAACTTATGGTCAACATAATCGGCCTGCTGAGCGTACTATTCGCAACACCGTCACCCATCATGAGACCCAGTATTCATTATTGGATATTATTCGATCGAAAAGACCACATCCAGCACGCAGTAAAGGAAATATAGCGGCCGTAGCTGACAGTGCACACGAAGACCGTGGAGAGTCAACTTCCAACATATCCCATCAATCAATGGATTTATTGAGAGAACACTTGGGTGAACAGATAATTTCACGTTTTGGGCCGGTCGATTTTCCACCAAGATCGTATGATATCACACCATTAGACTTTTTCCAGTGGGAATATGTAAAGTCTAATGTCTGCGGACAATCCCGCTTCAATTTTGACCTTGGAGCAAAACATCACGCGTGTCACTCGCTAGTTATCAGTCGAAATGCTCAAACGAGTAATCGAAATTTGGACTCAATGGATGGACCATCTGATGATCTTCCAAAAATAAATGCCAAAGAATGTTCTTTCGAATGATAATAAACATTCCCCATTCAATTTGCAATTTCTGTGTTTTTTTCTTTAAAAGATTAGAGAACCTCGAAATGGATCACCCTTCACTTGTGTATGTCAAATGGAATATCCCGATGGAGATCCAAATACTTGCACCAAATTATATATATATTTTTAAAATAATCGAGTACTCCGTAATATGAGATTGGCTTTCAAGTGGATATTTTCTTATAAAACACTTTTCCGTCATATTTATTTGTCGCCTTGATTTTACTGCGGCATGTATTTACAGCGGAATTTGGGCCTAAATATAAGATAAATGTATTGGTGAAACAACACTTTTAAAACTTTCTTATAGTTATCAAGCTGTCGTATTGTGTTTTTTAACTGCCTTACACTCAAAATATCGCTTTTGTCTTTTTATTATAATTTAGCTTTTTACTTAGCAAATGATTGCTGCTGTAAATTATACACAAATTTGCATTAAATTGTATGCAGATATTGTTTTTATATGAACCATTTGAAAGTACCGTTACAATTGTCACAACAAAATAAAAGTTGTTAAACAACAGAGAATCTAAAAGAGATGGAAATAAGAATTAAGCGTGCAGTGAAAAACTTAACGTTAAGTGGTTGAGATAAAGGTAAAAAGTGTTCGCAGCTTCAGCATGTTGCTGCAATGGGAGGTGACAAGTCACAAACAGTCTTCTGCAAGTGTTGAAATACTTACAATTTTAAAAAGGCTCAGACGCAAAATATGGGCGATACTATTGGGTGCAGTGCGAATAATAATTCAGGCATATTCCGTTTAATATAAGTAGATATAAGCGACACAATTGCAAAAAAAAAAAATAGTTTTTCACGAAAATGACCTAAAATTTTCTACACACCATATATCTGGGAGTTAAAAAATGAGGAGCAGTTGCAAATTTCTCGCGCTCGGAGATTCCGATTTTAGTAATTTAACTTTAGACCGAAGCATGTAAGTGCCAGAAAGAGAAGAGAGACCCACCAAAATGTGCACCGATTAGATAAGAACTGTGAGCTGATTTAGTTTAGCAATGTGCGCTTGTTTGAACGCGAACTAGACCCTCATTTATCATTCTAAATATATACGATCATTTGTCGATCATTTGCCAGTTCGGACTATATAATATATTTCCTCCATAGAAGCGATTTGTTCAGATATGAGGCTTGGTATCTAAAATCCAGCCCGTTAAGTATAATAAAACTTTCAATTGTTCTCACTGTATACATTCTGTGACAGCCATTAAGGTTAGTCCTCTTTTTATGAGCTCGGCGATTTTCGTTTTTTAAAAGAATTCGATCAAATAATTTGTATGAAATTTTTCATAAAAATGAAATGAATAGTCTTAAATGTTAGAAAAGGCATATGGAGCGTCCGTTATGAGGAAATCAAGAGTTTGTGAGTGGTGTAAGTGTTTCCAAGATAGTCGTGAAATCATTGAAGATTACGCGTCATAAACATAGGTGGCAGCAAAAATTTGTTCAAATGTATTAAACCAAGTGTCGAAACAAGGCACCGAAAGCGTTCTGTTTCGCTAAAGCCGAAAAAGGCTCGACAAAAGTTAATCCCGAGCTATTCCGTGAAACCCTATTAAGGTCTGAATACCCCAACAGACCTCACGTAAATCTAATATGAAATGATGCCCAGTATAACACTAACCGACTTTTTGTTTCTCCTCTTCAATTTACATATCTTACACAACTTGCCCTTTGATTAGAACTCGTAGAAAGAAAACTGTTTCTTAATTTCCTCATAAGCTTACTTGGGAATTAAAGACAAGCCTTTACTTTATATTGCCGCAGTGGATAAATAATTGGAAGGGATCCAGCCTGTGGTTTTTATCAGCATCTGTGGTACACTACTTGTTATTCTAGTTTGTGTGTTCAATAACATGTAGAATAGGGAGTTTGAGGAGATTATAGGCTAAACTTTCAGATCTAGGGTCGCGCCTGCGATCACATAGAATCCTACCCTTTAGGGTCTATAATATGGTATACTGCTCTTCTTAGGATACTGGAATTTATTGTTTGCGACAGACCTTTTCCCCGTAATTCTTTGTCGAAAAAACTGAAATAAGCGAAGCTTATGAAGGAAACAAGCTTGAGTTGATGCTTCACTTAAAAATGGACGAAGAAATTTTTTACCTAGAAGCATCTATCAACACAGGATTTAAACTTTCAGACCAACGCATGTATTTTTTAAGCGATGGCAGTAAAACTAGTACTTCGGAAGATGGTCTGAGAACAATGCTATCACTGGGTTTGGTTCGCTAATATTCAAATATTTGAAAATGGTGATTGCCTTACCCTTTCCGCCTTCGAGATATAATTTATATGGGTATTGAGAACTGTGCTACTTCGGGGTTGTCATTAAAAGGTTGTTTTTCTCGGTACCAAAGACCTTCTCGCAACCATAGAGGGCTCTCTTTTTCACCTTAGTTCGCTAAGATCGGAATTCAAGAGCTGCTTGAACTATACGTTAAATCGTTTCCGAATAGTTCCGGGTGGCAGTCAAAATCCTTTTCCCATTTGCGTGAGTTTCTAAAAATGGCACCATTCTTTTCATTCGGCTATAGTCGTGAAAGTTTTGTATACGCCAATTGTGATGGTGAAAAGTTTGTCCTAAAGGGTACTAAAATTACGATATTATCGGAGAACAGAAAGTGTACCAAAATGCGATCCGGGTGTGTACAGACAGATTGGATTGGGTTAAACAGCTGAACCAGCACAAGGTGATGAAATTTAAGTGCGCGGATCAGAAATCGAGGTAGGTCGTTCGAATGTTATTTGGTGAGTTGTGTAACCTTACTCGGCGTCCACTCTCCAAGTTTTGTCGAAGAGGAGATGAAATCGTGTCTCATTATTTGATTGTAAATCTCTACAGTTACGTATATTCTAATATGCACTACTTTATTTTTTAGGGTAAGATCCCTATCTTGATTTTTCGAATCGGCCGTTAACTCGAGACTATAAAGACATTTAACCACAATGTAGTTTCTGTTCAAGAAAATTCACTCATTATAGTAAAGCTGGGGTAATTTTTCGAAATTTCCAATCACCAATTCGGATTAACGTACTCACCTACTGTGTGTAACATAACCTCTTAAAATTGAAAAAGAAGCAAAACAAAGAAAACCATAGTTACTAAATTTAACAACGCAACAGAAACAATAAAGTTACCGTTAAACAGGTGCATGTCTGAGTTGAAGTTACAGAAGTGAAGTGAAAAACAAGTTGCCGTTGACAAAGCAACAACTCGAAAGCGTCAAACTTTATGTCAAGCAAGAGTCAAGTACGTCGTTGCGTGTGGACAGACAAGTTGACTGCAAAAAAGAAAAGAAAGAGAAATTAACAAAAACATGTTGAGGTAAATGTTTAGTGTGTACAGAAAGCCATGTCACCGTTTGAATTTGCGAAATTCAGTGGCTGTTTTGCGCTTGTCCAGCTTTGTAAAAGTTAAGGTTTGTAAAATATTACGATAAACTTTATTTCCGTTTCCGCTGCTGACGCAACTCTATGCTCGCTGCTTCGCTTCACACTTACAATTTTTAACTTTTTTGTTGCTAAACAAATACGTTTTTGCACAGTTTCGTAATATTTCACCTGCATCAATGGCAATACTTCGAACAAAATTGTTACATTGCTTCACAAAGTGTTGAGCGACTCTTGGAAAATGGAGGTGTGGGTGGACTGATAAGTTTGCATTTGTTGGTCAAGCTGTGTTGCATTCAATGAAAATCGGTTAAGGTATCTAGGTTCTGGGTCATCCAATATACATACATATGTACGTGTCCGATCTGGCTGGTTCCGACAAATGGACGTATTAATCTACCAATCCATCTGCCTACCAAGTGCGTTTGAAATATATCAACACAATTAGAGTCTAGTTTGCGTTCAAACAGGCGGACGGACATACCGGCAAGGCTAAATCTACTCAGCTCGTTATTCTAATACGATCGTTATAAATTTTGGTGGCTCTATCTCTTCTACTTCTGATACTTGCATACTTCGGACCAAAGTTATACAAATTATAATTGAAGACGTTAGCGTTTACAGAGTGTTAACTGCATTATTACATTGTTTCTATTACTCTTTTAGTTAAATCATTATGTAAAATCTCATATAAAAATTGAATGGCTCGAAAACACATCTCAATTCACTCATCTCCTCCCGAGCAAAGGCAAGTTGAAGCTTTCCATGCTTTAGAAAACACGGACTTCTTAGAACGTTTCTCATCTTTTCCATCGCTCTCAGAGTAACAGCATACATATTTCGTTTCATACAAGAGGCTTAAAAAAAGCCAATTCCTCTCTCCAATACCACTCTCTCTGAAAGCAAAATGAAATGCACAAAACCCGCTTCATATCTATGACTCTAGAAATACTTTCGAAAAACTATCGCAGCACTGGAATCAAAACAGCCGTTGGAAAAGGAGATCCGTTTCACACTCTCAACCCGTTCATCAGGACAGCTGAGGGAAAATGGACGTCTCACTCATGCCGCACGTAGCTACGATGAGCGTCACCCAATTATCATCCCCGATAACTCTCGATTCTGCTCCCTCCTCCCCGAGTTCTTCCATAATCCAGCAGGAATATCACATTCCCAGACTCCACCAGAAGATCAAATCTTGTTTTTTTCGACGCAAGAAATGCACAATATACAAACAAAAGATGAGCTCACAATTAATGGAATCGGTGCCCCCCTCCCCCCCAAAAGTTCCATCTACTCCCTCCCATTCCACACCACTGGTGTCGATTTTGCTGGCCCATTCCTCGTGAAAACTTCATCTATCCGCAACCCACTCCAAAGCATACATATGCGTATTCGTATGCTTCTTTGAAAAGGCCATTCATCTAGAAGTATGTTCCGATCTAACAACAAAAGCGTTTAAGATAGCGTATAGTACGATTTGTCAGACGAAGAGGCATCCCATAGAAAATAATGTCCGACAATGGAAAAACCTTTGTAGGAGCCCAGTGAAGTCTACAAAGGGAATTATCTCCTTTCAAACAAAACCGCAAATCAACATGCCATTCACGGGCTCACATGACCATTTATACCCCCTTATGTTCCATACATGGGAGGACTTTGGGAAGTGGCAGTAAAGAGCTTTAAAGCTCTTTACTCCAAAGTCGGCAAAAACCACAAATTCATCTTCGAGGAGTTTTCCACACTCCTAATACGCATCGAAGCGGTACACAACTCAAGGCCACTCTCTTCTATATACCAAGACTCCGATGATTTGAAGGCCCTAACTCCAGGACACTTGTTACGAGGCGCTCCCCTACTCCCGATTCCCGAGCAAAACTCAGAAAACCTCTCACTAATTAAAAATGGCAAAGGTTAAGAGCGCTCCATCACCAGTTCAGCAAACACTGGAAAAACGAGTATGGAGATGACCGCGTCGTCATTAAAGACGATCTCCTGCCTCCAAATAAATGGCGACTGGGGCGCACCAGAAACTTCACCCCGGATCCGACCAAAACGTTCGCGTGGTAGATATCCGCACTCAAGGCGGAACGGTCACCCGCAATATAACAAAACTCTGCTTATTACCACCTGCTTAGCTTATATTACTCCCTCTCACCATCTCAAAACTTCGAATCCCTTGCCTCCAGCTGTCAATCCTATTGTATGCGATGCCGTATTTTCAGGTCACAGAACTTCGGTAAGTGTTGGCTGTGTTGCCGTACGCAACTGCCGCGCATTCCTGGCAATGGCTTCGGACGAGCGATAAATATTGCATCAACTGTTTAGCAGCCTCGCACGCGACGGGCTCCTGCGACTCTCTGGTCAGCTGTCACCGTTGTGGACTAGCACACCACACGCTACTACATAGGCCCACGCCCCTGCCACCTAAGCAACAAACGAAGAAAAACCCGAAGGGAAGTCCTAAGGAGCGAAAGGAATATTCTACGCGCGGCCAAGTCAGAAAATCTTCCAAGGATGCCCTAAAAGACAGCCACAAACAAAAACCCGAACAGGCCAGAGGTGCAAACAAATGCATAGGCCGCAAACCGAAACCCCAAAATCGTTCCTCTTTCCGAAGACGACTCACCAGATTAGTTAACGAAGCTAAGAAAACAATTGAAAAACTCCAGAGTCCGGCACACGTCACTACGCCGCAGGCCCGCCGGCATGTTGAAGACAAGGACGAAGGTCTCATTGATTTATGATGTTCTTCAGATTTATACATTTTAATGAATTTTAATTTATAATTTTAAACATACATATATATATAAACTTTCCTTCTTATATTTCCGAATGTACTTACTTGAATTCGAAACCGAATACTTACCTGAAAACCCATCACAAATTTACTACCAATTGTTATCCTTACCTGCAACCCTACCTCCGTTATAAGCCTAAAGTGAATATAATGTAAATACTATAATGTAAAAAATTGGTAAAATTAATCGCTCGCTAATACCCGCTTCGATCGGTTGTGTTAATCTCTAAACCTCCAATTTAAGTTATAAATCAATATTATGAACTTATATGTATGTACATTGTATGTTAAAAGAAAAGAGTTTTTATTTGAAGCGGAGCTAATAATAAAAAATATATTTTCCAATATTTATTGGAAGCATATTCACAATGAAAAGAAAATGACAGATCATGACACATTAAAAATGGACAAAACGAAACTTGCAAATCATATCATCCCTATTAGAAAAACCTTTACAAGCAAGCTACTACTTAAAAGAAAAAACTATTTTGGACTTAAGTAAAAGTTTCTTAAAAGAAAAGTATCACGAGTAGAGTACTCAAGTAAAAGACATTCCAAGCTCAAGGAGTTATCATTTATAAAAGCAACAAGCGAGATGATTTATAGGAATACTCCCAGGGAGAAATGGCGGTCACATAATCAGTTATGTAAGAATATACTTTACGAGAAATCTTAGAAAATATTTTTAATTAAAAATATGCTTCAAATGTTTCTGCTCTAGGCAAAAATTAGTTCGTTATAGTTTTATGATATGAAGCTATTTGGTACCCTTGTTCTCTGTCATTGAAATCTACAAAATCATTACTAATTCTTATATTTGATGATCAATACAGAGCTGTTTTAAAATCCGGTATCTATTAGACACGCCATTGGATCCGAACGATATTGCATTATTGTCTCCTATTGAAGTATATTTATCGGAAACTATTTATCAATATGATTCTTAAACGAATTTTTTTTTCTAAACTTCAACTTGTCGATTTTTTTTTTAAATAAAACTATAAATAATATATAAAATTCGATAAAATTTACTGTATCGCCCTCGAAATAACATACTTATGCCGACAAATAATCCAATCATAAACATATTTGCTCGCTGCGAATTTTCGCTTAGGTCTTCCATTGGTCGAAAACGGATTCCTTCAAGTGGGAATTCAAATTCTGGTAAGAGAAAAAGTCAGCCGGTGCTATATATATCAGATGAATTCAGTGGTTGTGCGATGGTATTTGTTGAATTTTTGGTCAAAATGCGTTCGCAATGATAGTCTTGTGAGATTAAGGCGTTATCGTGTAGCAAAAACAATAAGTTCTATCTCTACAAATTTGGTCTGTTACTATGTTACTATGTTATTTACCACCTGATGTTCTGACGAAAGTTTCAGACAGCATTAACTAGACTTTTAATTGACTTTGATGATGTTGTTTCTTCAGTTTCGGTTCATTTGCAAGATGCCATTCCAAAGCTTATTGACTAGTTTACATATTAAAGTCGTAAACCCATGTCTCATCACTAGTAACAATACGTTTTATTGGGGTATACTGGTAAATACCGGTCTTTCAGTACTAGTCAAACAGCTACACATTTTATGTCCAAACATTCATTTTAAATGGTACAAATTCATTGCAGATACGCAAAAAGTTTAGCAGCATCTCTCATAAACTGAAATTACGATATTCGGTGACCATTTCCTTCGAATTGGTAATGTTAGTTTCAGTTTAAAACGTTGATGGCCAAACAGAGCTAGGCATATCTTCCGCCACATTTCAATCGCTTTTGTATGAATGAACTGTATCACTCATATGTGCGGGGTTTCGATAAAGTCGATTCACCGGAAGCTTTTTGAAGAAAAGAACGAAAGCCTTTAGACACATTTTTATACTCGGTATATTATATACAAGTATATCAAATTTCGTGGGATAAAGAGAGGAATCTCTATAGTCATTCCTGTCTATGTACATAACAACTAAAGTAAGAATTGACATATTTTGATTAAATTTTATAATTTAGAATTTGTTTGAAATTAATATTATATTACGTTCGACTGCATTATACACTATTTGAAAAGAGCGATTTATTCTTGAACATGATATCACATGCAATCGAAGTCCATCAGTCTTACGACATTTGCGTATATTTTGTTGCTAGGTCTGAATTTTTTGTTTGTTTATTTTCGAATAATCTTTTTTTCATTGTGCAACAAACAAAATCAACCAGAACTTATTTAATATTTTCTGAAATTGTCAAAGGATTTGGAGATATAGGTACGATTCTTTGTGATATCCTGAAAGTTCCATGCGCTGGTAAAAGAAACCAGTTACGAAAACTTCCCACCCAAAAAAGGCAATGTAAAGTGTATTTGAAAAACAAGAAAAGAAAATTGAAAATTATGTTAAGACCTAAGCATTAAAAATTCACCTGAAATTAAAATTCATTGAATTTATTTTAAATTTCCATATAACGAAATTGGATGATGAGCTTGATCGACTAATAATTTGAAAAACTTGTTTCTGTCGAAAAAGAAAATCAAATCAAAGATACTAAAATGTTTTGGACATTGCTGATAAAAAGTTCAACGATTACATGAATTCCAAGGGGTATCACCAGGAGAAAATTGCATACATACTATGTATCATCGTACAGCTTTACAAGTATGGAATACGCCATTTTCATTTTTTTCTCATCGAAAACAGCTGAGATGACCTGATTTATAATATTTCTAAAAGCGAAAATCTGTAATCTGTTAATTCTTTCATTGCCTCTGTATTTATTGCGCAAATTTTTCATTCCAACGATGTCCACATCGTCGAGTTTGCCTGTCAATTTCCGTGAAACCATTATAATTTTCTATTTGACAATCAAATCTTGACATTGACAGGCAAATGCGAGTTTGACAATTTCCTGCAAAATACACAAGATTCCATACTTGTAAACCTCGACGATGGTATGTATGCGCAATCGTGGTTCTGGTATGTTTCCTACTAATTATGAAATACCAGAAGCATCATGTTTCCATTTCCATAAATATTTACTTTTTCGCATGTATAATTATAGGACTATTACATATGCTCACTGTAAACGAATACAAATCTTGATAAACTAATGAATATTCAGCTGCCCACTGAGCTTTCGCCTGAGCTCATGTTAGCTGATTTTGGTGTTTTATTGCACAGTCATTTAGCTTATATTACTCATAATCAGTGAAGCTCGCTGAAGTCCTTGCAGCTATACACCATCCTTTCACATCACAAACACAAACGCATATATATTTTACACGTTACATAAATGCTAAATTTTTCACGCTTTCATATTTATTCGCTGTTGCTTTTATGTTTAAACAAAACAAATGAGTTTCCACATGCTAATATGATGCATATATGTGTTTACATACCCATATACATATATATATGTATGTACTTTATAATGACTGTAATGGATAAGGCAGTAGGTAGCCATTAGACATATATGAGCCAACCAGTCGGAGTAACTTCACTTACCATCCCCATAAAACTGTTAGGTAAGAACGCCTTTAGCCTTATAACATTGTCAAAAAAAAAAAAAAATTATAATAATAATAATAATAATAATAATTAAACACAGCTAATTAAGGGCCCAGTAAAAAAAGATGCGTTTTATTCTACTGAAAACATTTGTATTTGAAATAAACACCAGAATTCAATTAAATTTATGCTTGTCCTCCACTTTTCAGACTTGTATAAGTCTAAATCACTGTACATTTTTTTTTTAATACATTTGATGGTACTAAGAGAGCTCTAAAAATCGTATGTGTTTTGAAGTAAAAAAAAAACGTTAGAACAAATATTTTCTGAAATTTCATTAGCATCCCTCAGTGAATTTTGCTCCTTAGTAGAGGTAAGCACATCCTATCAAATAGTTCTTAAGAAATCTATTATTCAGAATATGAAAGTCTTTTTTTGAGAACTTCGTTTTATTAGCTATACGCTTGTTGCATTTATATTTCGGGACTAGAAAACAAAAACAAAAATATTAATCACCGAAAATCGCTTTATTGTTTTTTTTTTCAAAATACAAAATATTCTCCATTAAGATCTATCTATACACTTTCGCATACGTTTGAACCAGTTATAGAAGCATTTTTGCCACTCTGGTTAAAGTATCTCCAAAACATGCATTCTGAATGCATAAACCGCCTCTCTTGGTGTCGAAAAACGTTGAGCCCTCAGTTTTTTTTTTTACGTACGGGTATGAATAGAAGTCATTCGGTGCAAAGTCAGTATTATACTGTGGATGACTCATCAAATAAATATTTTCAGTGCTTAAAAATGCAGTTGTTTCAGCCGATATGTGAGAGCTTACACTGCCGTGGTGAAGATTCTTCGGCAACCAATTGCTTGGAAGTGCTTAGTGGGTGAAGAATTTTTGTTGGATTTGGCCAATCTGGAAACACCTATACAGTCAAATTATGTTTACTTTCGGTCTTATACGCGAAAACGTTCGCGATCTAATTCCATTTTTTAGCCGAGTTAAATATTTTAAATTATTGTCAACAACAGAAATAGCGCTCGTAAGTCAAAATGTTCTCAGTATGTCTAGCATCAAAGACGTCAAACTTTACGATAAAGTTGTCTTTTCCCAGATTAAAAAAAAAAAATACCGATAGGCAAAGGAAAAGGTGAATTTTCAATTTTTTTGAAAAGTACTTACTTATTCAGCAATATTTTTTTTGTCCACCTTAAAGTAAACCCCCTCGGATGTAATACGCTCGTGCCAACGCTTTTCCCAATCCCCGAAACTCTTCTGAAATGCGCTTTTCGGTATGACCATCAGCTCTTTCTTCGATTCTGACTTGATCACATCAGTTGGGGCAAAACGAGTTCCTTTCATGCGTTTCTTTAGTTGTGGGGATAGGAAAAAGTCGCAGGGAGTGATTGCGGTTTTGTTTTTAGCCAAGAATCACAAACAAGCATTGATGCGGGAGCTGGTGCATTATCGTTATGCAGAATCCACAATTTGTTTTTCCATAATTCCGATGGCTTGAGCCGTATTGCTTCCCTCAGATGTTGCATAACTTCCTTGTAGTATTCCTTATTAACTGTATGACCTTTTGGTAGGAAATTATGATGCTCCACACCATTGTAATTAAAGAAATCGATGACAAAAACCTTCAACCTTTCCTTTGAACACACCTCGTGTATAAGGCAATCCTCGTTAAATCGAACAAAATCCTTTGAATATTTTAATGTCTGAGTAGTAAAAACCATTGTTACGTTAGTTTGGTAGTATTGCTGTTGAGATATTTAAAAAAAAAATAAGAAAAAAATCAGTAGAAGAAAAAGTCATTTGATTAATCACTTGATTTAATGAAATCCATAATTATTATTGGCTAGCAAAGCATTTAAGATGAAAAATGTTTGAAATACATGTTAGAAATACATGTTTCTCAGAATTTTGTTTTAATTACTAGTTAAAAAATTTAGTTTAATTCAATAGCTTTTTATCAGATTAAGATACTACATACGTAGAAAACTTTTTACCATAGGCAATTCATATATGAGTATAGAAAGTTTTAATATATTGACATGTCCAGTCATTTTTTGTTTGGAATTTTATTGGTATGCCGCTGCGTATACGTAATTTATTTGTACTGATAAAGTTGATTATTTTGAATATATTGTATATAATAATTTTCAATTCCCCAACTTTAAATATTTTTGAAACCTGTGCCATCAAGCAAGGCATGCAATTTTACTACCAAAAGGTTTGCTCTTAGGGAAAATAAAAAAAAAGAAATTACTTTAAGAAAAAAAAACTAAATATTGTATATAGCAAAAAATTAACAGTTTTCTGTTTAAACCTTTTTTAACATAACTGAATTAAAATCTACATTCGTTTACACTGCCTGGTGATTACCTTAAATACTTCACTGGGTAGCGAGGACTTCATATACCATATAAGCAAATAGAATCCGCGCTTTCAAATAAAATGCTGAGCTAATGATGTTATATACATGAAAACTCCATTAATAATTTTTTACATATTTTTTTTTTCTTTTACCCTTTCGTTTCTCTCGCATACGTGCAACTTCTGCTAATGCTTTAGTGCTGTAATGCAGCCGCTACTATTCATGTTGTAGCTTGATGCTTGTGCTTGTATGTTTACGTATATTTGTGTTTCTTACTGCCATAAGGCCCTATACATCGTCCTTGCATATTTTTTTCATACTCAGCAGTGTTTGCGGAGGAGTATACGTTGGCGTAAATAAGAGAATATATAGGTTTTTTTCACCATATTAATATTTATATTATTGATAGCCTCTTTTAAAAGGAAACCCCTTTAAATGACATTTATAAGCGTACATCGTAACGATTTTTAATATAAGAAACCGGTTATCTATAATCCAAACATTCATAATTTTCAGCTCTCGATCTGAATTCTCTTTTATTTTGAGGGATAATGTGAATACTTTTAGCAGAAGTTTAGCGTACTCTATGTTATGGTACAAATATACATCAGAGGCTTATTTCGCTTTACTGGCATAGATATCGCTTTCACGATTATAACTCAGTCAAAAACAGCACGCTAGTCGTGCATATATATATATATATATATATATAAATAATTTTTTTTTTTTTTTTTTTTGGTTGACGCCTGTGAAGAGGAAACTCTCATGAGTACCGCTACACCGACGAAACAGTGTGCATGACTTGCAGCTTCACAGCAGCTGCCCCTACGTACTAAATACCTCTCCACTCACTATCACTCTCCCCGCGGAACTACCAATAAAGTATTACCTCGCGTGGCTGGTAAGCACATTGACTATTACACGTTATATTTACAACAAGCCGTAATACCCCAGTTAACTGAATAGATAGAGAAAAATCCAAGATTCCACTCCTTTCTCTCTTAGAAAACACAAGGTTATGGTCGAAAGGGCTTTGTTCCCGCCCCATTTTCCCGTTATCAAGAGTGCCAAAAATGAAGCTAGGACAGGCAGAAAGCCATCATTCCCGTTCCGCTCTACTGGTAGGCTTTTAAGCGTGGTCGGAAGAGGAGTTGGAGAAGCCTAGTCTGGCATTTTAATATATTTGCCATACTTCGCGAAGGACAGCATACTGCAAGTTCTTTATTAAAGATCCCGGTGCCTTAAAAGTTCACTTGTCTTAAACTTGTATATATGACTTCTTTGCCACTTCTCAGAGGAAAACAAAATATATGCTAATAAATTGCTTTCATTCAAAGCCCTGGTAGTGTTTACATTTGATTCTTCTAAGAGGGTAGTGGTGTTCTTCTTCCTCTACTTCCCCAGCGGGTAACGCATCAAAACTTTCAAACCTGGAGTGATTTCATCCATTCGAACGACAGTACATGGCCAAGGTATCCGCTGTCTCCTTATTCGCTAAATCTCGTAAGCTTGTGATTACATCATTTGCGGCATTCACCGCAATTCAGCCTCATTCTTTTTTGTGTGTATATGCGGGCTTGCTTCCTTCAACAACTCTCGGTATATATCTGGGTTGTGTTGTGGTCGATCGCTTTACTTTATATGGACGCTGTAAAATATGTCACAAATACCTACTCTTCTCAGTTCTTGTCGCATTCATCGAAATTCTTGGACGACGTTGAAGTCGGCCATTAGCACTTACGACGGCATCAACCAGCTGAAAAGCGCCGCCTTCTTGAAATCGTTATCTGTAATACGCTTGCAGTGATCGTCGTCAAAAGTAGGATCTCTCATTCAAGGTATCGTTAAAATTATCATTGTGAAAGGCGGGTCTTAAACTTAGCGCACAACCGCGCTAGAAAGTACGTTTAAATGTTACATTCATTTATATATTGAACCTTTTTCTTCAAGGCCGACACCGGTTCACAGCCTTAGGCCGATATGTCAGAGCGGCTCCACTGAACGTCGCGCTCTTTTGGGCAAGGCAACACACCGGTTGGTTACCGCATCTTGCAAAATGGTTGCTCACGTTTCCACGAGTGCAACGTGGTCGCAAGAGTAGGACTTGAGTAAAGCCCTGTTACTGTATTACTGATATTCAGAAGTATGTTACTAAAGGGTTTTCCAATATCATCCCTGATATGATCTATAAGTCTCGCTTTGGCCATTTTTAATATGCCATGATCTGTCTATTTTTCATTGTATTCAGTAATGTTTACATTTTATCGTGGTAAGATATACGCAAGAACAACGTTTACAAATTATTCAATATTATTATCAAAATAATCGTTCTGCAATTGCAACTTTTCGTGCGCTTTTGCCATCTCATGGTCATAATAATCGTCCACATAATTCGTCGAATTGCTGAAAATTTCGAGCGCACATTTTCGTTGCATAATGTTCAGGTTCAAATAAGCCAAAGAACCAGTCGAAGTAATGAAAATACTGCTGCCGTTCAAGCAAGTATTGCCGAAGACCGCAATTTGTCGATTCCAAGACGTTCTCAAGAATTGGGACTGCCTTAAATGAAAACCTCGCGGATTTTGAGAAAAGATTCGGGCCTACATCCATGTAAAATTGTTCTCACTCAAGAACTGAAACCACTGACCACCACAA